>JAECWR010000023.1:12745810-17664120 GCA_018150935.1 Drosophila pruinosa | reverse complement strand
CATTACGTATTGCTCACCAGCTCACGCTATTGACGCGCATGATGACGCTGACACGTTGTGCCAGCTCCTGCTCGTGCTCCTGTTCCTGCGTTTCAGCTGCTGTTGTTGCTCTGGCGGAGTGCTACCGCGTGACCGCTGGCTGCTCCAGGCGTGCTTGCATGGCGTAACGTCGGCTGCATCATCCTCCGTGTCCGAGGGATTTGGTGTGATGATGCCACCATTCTTGGCGACTCTTTTTGATTCGCCATCAGCTTCAGCTTGGCCTTAAGCAGATTCTCATTGACCTGTTGTTTGTCTTTGGCGACCTGCAATTAACAAAGCAAAAGTTGGATTAGTTGGGGTCAATAATCGTAACGACTTGGAAGGAGTTCATCAGCCTCTCGAGTCGCATTCGCATTCACTTTTTCCCTGTCTGAGCTGACCTACAATAACTTTGTCGAGTGAGTGCAAAATATTTGCTAATTATGTACGCGGGCGTCGACGGTAGACGATGACAAGGCCGTTCACGTTTAACCTTAACCCGCAGCAATGCATGCTGAGTCTGTCCTTCACCCTCGTACTTCTGGCACGCGAGTTCGCACGTCGCAACGCATTTTGCGGCATTTTACGCCAGTTTCTTGAACTTTTGAAAGCCATTTCGGCTACTGCCGGGGCCATACGAGGAGGAGTTCATTTCGCTGACGGTTCAATGAAATGTTCAAATTAAAAATTTTGAACGCCGCCTGAAAGCAGGCAACACAAATTGACGCATCGAGCAGCGAAGCGATGTGACGCGATGCTTCAGGTGGCCGTCATTCGTAAAAGCGAACGTTAGAAATATTTTATGGGTCGGAAAGAGACGAAAATAGAATACTCACCAACTACTTGACCCTTAGAAGAGCAGCCCGGTGAAGCAGCAGCAGCAACAACATCCGCAGCAACAGCAGCAACACCAGCAGCAGCAACATCAGCAGCAGCGGGGTAGCAGCAGCCAATATCACCTGTAACTTACAGAAGAAGAGCACTGGTCAACACACACACGCATGCGCAGTGCTGACCTACCTCAACAAGAGTCTGCGTAAGGCAGGCCACCACTACAACAGACGACAGCAAGAGAGGCAACAACAACATCAAATTTAAATGTATAGTTTAAACTTTTATGTTAATTACGTCTCTTCCTGTTTTCTAGTTTTACTTACCTGCCAATAAGCTCCACCATCTGACGACAAGCATGACGTAGCACTTGACCTAAATGTTCAATGTTCTATGTCACACTTGTCTGTCTGTTGGTGTTGTTAAGTCTTTATTTCTTTATTTTTGTTTGTTAATAAGTCAATAATTCAAAGTTTCACTTACCAATTTTGTAAACTATGTCACAGTAATTAATGTAAAAAATTGTAACATATGGACAGTCACAGCTGACCTTGATTTGCATGTTATCGTTAAGCAAATCAAGGGCAGCTGTAATGTTATCGTAATGTCCAGTGTGCCCGTCAATCGAGCTCTGATTGGCGGGCTTACATAATTTAAATTCAAATTTTCTCGTTGTATGTAAATTAAACTGTCCCAAATGTTGCCAAGTGGTAATGGTGGACATTAAGTTGTTTGTCATCCGAGCAGGTCGGACGTGTGCGCGCGCCACTCCAAATTTGTAAAAATTAATCTAAGCGCGCTCCTCGCAACCCGCGAGCCGGCCCCGGTGCCCAATAAAGAGCTCAACGAGCAATAACGAGAAAAAACAATTAATTGTGCGTTATTATTTGTTAATAATAGTATTTAATTTTAATCGAATAAAATTAAATAAAACTAAATGGGCAAGCGAGTGCAATAAATAAATGACAAAAGTGGACAAACAGTGCCAGCCAAAACTCTTGACAATTAAATGCAATTAATTTGCATTTAATTTAAACAAAAGACAAAAGGTCAAAGGGCAATTTGTGAAAATTTTCACACAAATACACTTACACTTATGCTCAGCCAATCCTTAAGAGCATAAGTTAAGAGAACACTAGTGACGACATAACCGCTATTGAAGTGAAGAAACTAGTGCAATCCTAATCTCCAGCATGGACATGGATGATATGGATTATGATGAACTCCTATCCAACTGGACTCTTCGGAGGAAGAGCCTCCAAATGACGGCAGCTGGAGCAGCAAACCTAGCAACAACAACAACATCTATAGAAGCAGCCAATAAGAAGACGGATGTCACCCAGTGCCCATCCACTGATATATCTGACGACGATGGTGAGTACATCTGTATCTCATCATCCCAATCTAGTCAATACATATTGCCCAATGATATTGCTAATGACCCTCCCATGAGCAACTGCATCCTCTCTGCCCATGGTGATGCAGATGAGGATGCCCCTTTGACATCGGCCAATCCTGGCCAGAAACGCAAAAATTCCACACACACACACAAATCTTGCTCTAATATATGTGAGTGTGTGGATGCCAACAGACATAAAAGAGATGAAGCTGGAGAAAGCGCGCCAAGCAAGCATATACGCACACATACACATACACGAGAGCAAAAGTCTCCACTCTGCTATGTCAACCCTTGCTCTCACTCTCGCTCTCGCTCTCTTACACATAGACACACACATACAAGTGTTATAAGTAGGGAGCGCATGAGCCAATATGGCGATGAAAACTTTATGACAGTGTCTGCAACAACAAATGCAAAGACAAGAGGCAGAGAAAGTGCGCCAAGCGATTGCGCGCCTTCTCTCCCGCCTACACTGACTGATGCCACCAATTGCGCGCGCACTCTAAGAGAGATGACAGCAGCAGCAGCAACAACAACAAGAAATACAGCAATGACAAGCACAAACGCACCCAATAAACATAAGACAACTGCCAATGAGAGCAAAGACGAGAAAATTGCAAACTGGCTTGCAAATGTCCCGCCTTTGCTCTCACATGAAATGCCACTAACCCCTAAAAGAAAATGTAATGAAATGGACGAGTCACAAAGTGGACACTTGACCATATATAAAACACCAAAGCTGCACAAAAAGCAACAACAAGGACAACTGCCACTACACAAACAAACGACATTAAAACAAAAGTCGCCAATAGAACTACAACAACAACAGCAGTCACCACCACAACAACAACAACAGCGGTCACCACAACAACTACTATTACAACTACAACAAACAAAAGAACAACTAACACTGAAACAACAGCTACAACAACAACAACTAATACTACAACAAATGAAACAAAAACAAATACAACAACAGTCAGTACAACAACAACCTCTAAAGCAACATACACAACAACAACAACCATTACATCACCATCAACAACCAATACATCTACATCAACAGCCAATACATCAAAAACCAAAACAGATACATCAACAACCAAATCAAATACATCAACAACCAAAACAAATACATCAACAACAACAAACAGTACATCAACAACAACAACTACAACAACAGCCAGCACAACAACAACAGACACAACAACAACAAATTCAAAGACAAAATAGACCACCCCCAATATTCTTGCCTGCAATAGATGACATAAATATAATTATGAACAAAATCAACACTATTGACAACATAGGCGAATACATGATAAAAACAACAAGTGGAAGTGGCGTACGTATCACGTGTAAGGATGTGGCCACCTACACAGCTATTAAAGACGCAATCAACAATGACGGAATCCCATTGCACACGCATCAATTAAAAAGCGATAGAGGGCTGCGCATTGTAATTAAAGGGTTGCACAACAGTACGCCAGCCGATTGGCTGCGTCAAAAGTTAAGTGAACAGGGCTACGCAGCTAGATACATCAGCGCAGCAAAGACTAGGTTCACTGGAAAGCCATTAAACATGTTTTATGTAGAGATTGAGCCCAAAACTGACGGAAGCCACGAGAGTGTTCTGTTGCTCAAAATATTGGGCAATCAGAGCATTCGAGTGGAGCCTAATAATTTGATTAGTGAGCCTGCGCAATGCCATCGCTGCCAGATTTATGGACACACTAAGAATTATTGCAAGAGAGATTTCGTTTGCATGAAGTGCGCGGGGACTCATCCAACTAATATCTGCAAAAAGAGCCGTGATGATAAAGCCACATGTGCCAACTGCAAAGGGGCACATGTGAGCTGCTACAAAGGGTGCAGTGCATACAAAGAGGCGCGCAACAAATTGATGACCAGACAAAACAGATATAACAACAACAACAATCAAAGACAATACCACCAACAGAAACGCCCAACTACACGAACACAGACGCAGGTAGCAAATAATCAGCCAATAACACACGAGAATGTAAAACAAAAACAAACGCCTTCACAGAATGGACGAGTCAATACTAAAACAAACTTCATTAAACGGCAATCTAAACCTATAAGACGTACAGGCAAAATACATAACCCGGCACAAACACATTTACAGAAATTACAGAAAAAGCTCCGTGAGGATAGACAGCAAGATGAGCAAACAGAAATACAACAAATGACGGGCGACATATCACCAGAAAGGCAGCCAATAAACGACAATGTAAAGCACCAACAAAAACGTTCAGCAGACCACAAACTAATGCTAGAACATAGCCAAAGTATGTTCGACGCTATTAATAAAAGAATTGACTCACTATTCGACATTATAAACAAATTCGTACAGGACAACAAAAACGGTCTTGACATGAATATTAACGACAATAAAAACAATTATAATGACGATAGTTACATTACGATGTCAGTGGAGTCACAATTTCTTTAATATCTGAACAAAATAATACGTACATTTAAATCCACTTATTAATATGCATTGTAACAATAATAAAAGGAAAAACTATGATATACAGTCAATAATTACATCGAAAATTTGATACTACAACTAAACAACAGGCGCTTGTGATAAGAGGCAGACCAGAAGGCAGCGGCAATAAAGATGCCTATGACAATGATGAACAGCAACGGCAGCAGCGTCTAATACAGCAAATAACTAAACTAGAAAACAGTAAAGAAACAAATTATTAGTATACAAAAAGTACATAGGTAAAATAAGTAATACAATGTACTTGCCTAAGTACTAACATGGACATGCTACTACACATCACTCAGTAGCAACAATTTAAATTTGACAATCATCTGTAATATAAAGGAAGAAAGTAGATTAATAATATATAATTATATATACATATATATAGCCACACACTTACACAAAAGTAAATAAATAAATCAACACAGATATATAAGGTCAGAAACAGAAGCAGCTGGCGCAAAATAAAGACATCTTCTGGAAAAGAACAAAGATACAAGTTAGATAATAAAAAAAACTACAAAGCGTAAGAAAATACGTACCAAAGACATATATAATATGTATTTATTATAATTCAATATACTCTGTATATTGCCAACATAAGTACAATGACAGCAAAGCACGATATATAATTTCATCAAACAGAGTGAATCAAAATATCTGAAATTAAACACAATGCACACATATTAGCATTATGTACATATAAACATATATGCTAATACTCACAGTAAAAAACCAACACGATCAAAAGACTGATTAAATAAAAGGATATCGTACCTGAAATTATAATTTAAAATTTAAAAAACAAAATACATTCATATATACAATCGTATATACTAATACATACCCATTAGGACAAGACCAACGATACTGACATCAATAAACAAATACATTATTAAGATGACATCAGTACAGTTCATCTGCAAAATAAAAACTTATATATATTAGAAATCTAATAATACGACAGATAAGTAGCAACTCATATATGTGGCCAATACATTGACGAAACATAACAGCCAGCGATTGTACATGAAAAGAAAAAATAGTAAATAATAATAGGATAATGTACAATTGATGTAAATATTACATTCCTTTGGCAGCTCGGCTATCCATCAATGCACCTGTGACAGAGATGTAATCAATATTGGAGGAGAAAACTAGTCGCCTGTATTGATAAAAAATAAAATGAAAATGAAATAAATATACATCAGAACACATATAAAACAACAAGTACATAAATAAATACTTACGACTCAATCGGTCAATACATAAACTTCATTGACATGATACACATCCAGCAGCCAAAGACAAACCTGTAAAAGAAATCACATTTATTAATATACATATATGTATATACAAGATTATATGTATACGCATCTTTGGCAGCACAGCTAACAATTAAACATCAGTGGCAGAAATGCATTACATTGACGAAACGCTCAGCTAGCAGCCAGAAACGATCCTGTAAAGGAACATAAATTAGTCAACAATAAAGTACATACATATAAGTATGTATACTACACTTACCTTTTGAGGCACGGACAACACCTGGAGCATCGGTGGCAGCGATGTACACTAATGGTGGCTGAAAAATATAATCATCTAAATTGACAAAAGCACCTGCAATTAAAGAAAATACATTTAGAATTAGAAATGTACAAAGACTTACATAAGGGCAAAAACCGGACAATACATCAATGAGCCATTAAGCCAGCTGACAGAGAAGATTCTGAAATGAATCAAAATTTCTTCATTAATGATGTACATATGCATACATATGTATGTAACACGTATCTCTGACATCATGGCTATCATCTGGAGCATCGGTGGCAGCGATAAGAGATATGGTGGCGGAGAAGTACACTCGTCTGTATTGCAAATAAATTAACCTGAAAAGAAGAAAACACATATTAGAAATATTCAAATAAAACATATATATATTTACCATTGGACACAACTGGATACAACACACACTGACGACCCACACATCCAGCACCCAGACACGATTCTGAAAAGGATCCAAGCCATTACTAAACATGTACATATTAAAAGTATGTATATGGTACTTACCTTTGGATGTATGAACAACAAGCTAAGCATCAGTGACAGCGGGGGAACTATTGGTGGCGGAGAAAAGATCCGTCTTACAATGCCATTATTACCTGAAAAAGAAATAACAATATATTATGATGAATACTTACCTGAAACCTGACACAGCTGCAAATATAAATTTATATTAATATATTATATTCACTTTAATAATATTCTAATAATATAAACACTTATATTCAGCAGCATAAGAGCAATAATAATACTTACCATAGACGACCCAGAAGAAGAGCGGCCCCACGGCTAACAATAACAGCAACAACAGCAGCAGCAACAGCAGCAGCAGCAGCAGTTTGAGCAGCGGCCAATACCTGAAACGAAAAGAAAAAAGCACTGGAACTTACACACATACGCATGCGTACCCAGCGACCTACCCCAACAATTAGCCTGTGTAAGGCAGGCTGCCATATAAATAGACGACGGAGGAGCGACATCATGCACATGGAATAAAATGTATTTGTTTTATATTTTATAGTTTTATGTCCAGTTAATGTCCTCACCTGTCGTACTTTACTTACCTGACACAAAATTTAATTTAAACTAATAAGGTCAATAAGCTCCACTTACAGACAACAAGCATGACGTAGCACTTGATTTAATGTTCAATGTTCTATGTCACACTTGTCTGCCTGTTAGTGTTGTTAAAACTAATTTGTTATTTGATTATTGCACAAATGTCACTATATAATATTGTTAAATTCATCAAAGTTTGTAAATGTCACAGTAATTAATGTAAAAATTGTAACATATGGACAGTCACAGCTGACCTTGATTTGCATGTTATCGTTAAGCAAATCAAGGGCAGCTGTAATGTTATCGTAATGTCCAGTGTGCCCGTTGACGATTAAATGTTCGGCGGGCATACATAATTTAAATTCAAATTTCTCGTTGTATGTAATTTGAACTGTCCCGAATGTTGCCAAGTGGTAATGGTGGACTTAGAGTTTTAAGACATCCGAGCAGGTCGGACGTGTGCGCGCGCCACTAACTTTGTAAAATAACTTAAGCGCGCTCCTCGCAACCCGCGAGCCGGCCCCGGTGCCCAATAAAGAGCTCAACGAGCAATAACGAAAAATCGCAACCCGCGAGCCGGCCCCGGTGCCCAATAAAGAGCTCAACGAGCAGTACCGAAAACTAACTTTGTAAAATCTTAAGCGCGCTCCTCGCAACCCGCGAGCCGGCCCCGGTGCCCAATAAAGAGCTCAACGAGCAGTACCGAGAAAAAACAATTAATTGTGCGTTATCATTTGTTAATAATAGTATTTAATTTTGAAACGAATAAAATTAAATAAAACTAAATGGGCAAAGCGAGTGCAATAAATAAATGACTAAAGTGGTCAAACAGTGCCAGCCAAAACTATTGACAATTAAATGCAATTAATTTGCATTTAATTTTAAACAATTGACAAAAGGTCAAAGGGCAACAAGTGAAAATTCACACAGACACACCGACACATATGCTCATATACAATTTAAGAGCATAGTTTAACGAACTTCTTGTTATGCCAATAATACCAATGACAACGGATTGCAAATTCTTTTGTGTTTTATGAAAAGTTTATTATATTATTTAATATAATATTAAATAATATTAAATTAAACATTGATAGAACTATACAAGTGCCAATAAAAGAGGGTCAAAGTGGACAAAACTGTGATAGCAATTTGCGCCAATAACTAACTGCCATTAATTAAAAAATAATTGCAAATTGCAATTATTTAAACAAAGCCAAGGGTCAAAGTGCAATAGTGAAAATTCTCTCCCACACACACATAAGCTCAGCCACTGTTAAGAGCAAAAGTGGAGAGAATTTTGCACTGCCATCGACACATAAAATCTGACCAAGTCCACAACACCAATATGGACATCGATGACATGGACTATGACGAGCTCCTGTCCAACTGGACTCTTCGGAGGAGGAGCCTCCAAATGACGGCAGCTGGATCAGCAAACTTGGCAACAGCAGTAACTACAACAAGCACAACCATAGACGCAGCCAATAAGAAGGCGGATGACACCCAGTGCCCATCCACTGATATATCTGACGACGATGGTGAGTACATCTGTATCTCATCATCCCAATCTAGTCAATATATATTGCCCAATGATATTGCCAATGACCCTCCCATGAGTAACCGCATCCTCTCTGCCGGTGGTGACGCAGATGAGGATGCCCCAATGACCTCTGCCAATCCTGGCCAGAAACGCAATACGGCTACACACACACACAAATCTCGCTCTTACATACGTGAGTGTGTGGATGCTGATAATGCTGGAGAAAGCGCGCCAATGCAGCACATACACACACTTAGACAAGATGACTCACCACAACTTTTCACACTTACACCTACACGGGAGCAAAAGTCTCCACACTGTAATGACAACCCTTGCTCTCACTCGCGCTCTCGCTCTCTTACACATAGACACACACATACAAGTGTTATAAGTAGGGAGCGCATGAGCCAATATGGCGATGAAAATTTTATGACAGTGTCTGCAACAACAAATGCAAAGACAAGAGGCAGAGAAAGTGCGCCAAGCGATTGCGCGCCTTCTCTCCCGCCTACACTGACTGACGCCACCAATTGCGCGCGCACTCCAAGAGAGATGACAGCAGCAGCAGCAACTACTAAAGCAATGACAAACACAAAAGAAGCAAACAAATATATGACAACTGCCAATAAGAGCAAGGAAGAGAAAGTTGCAAACTGGCTTGCAAATGTCCCGCCCTTGCTCCCAAAAGAACTGCCACTGACATATAAAAGAAAATGCATTGAAATGGACGAGCCACAAAATGAACACTTGACCACAGCAATGCATAAGAAACTACAACAAATGCCACTACAACAACAACTACCATTGCAACAACAACAGACACCTGAATGGATGTCGCCAATACAACAACAACAACAACAGCAGTCACCACAACAACAACAGCAGTCTCCACAACAACTATTACTACAACTACAACAAACAAAAGAACGACTAACACTTAAACAAACACTACAACAACAACAACTAATACTACAACAACAAAAACAAAAACAGCTACAACAACAGCCAGTACAACAACAACCCCTACAACAACATACACAACAACAAAAAGCAATACATCAACTACAACAATCAATACATCAAAAGCAAAAGCCAATACATCAAAAGCAAAAACCATTACATCAACAACAACAACCAAAACAACAGCCAGAACAACAACAACAACATGCACTACAACAACAATCACTACAACAACCATCACTACCACAACAACAACAACAACAACAACAACAACAACAACGATCACTACCACAACAACAACAACAACATATGCTACAGCAACAACAGCTACCACAACAACAAGCACAAAGGCAGCTCAGACCGCCACCAATATTTTTGCCTGATATCACTGATGTATCCCAACTTATGAATAAAATTAATAACATAGACAAAATAGGGGACTTCATGTTTAAAACAACAAGTACAAGTGGCATACGTATTACATGTACGAATATGGACACTTACATAGCCATAAAAGACTGTATCACTAACGAAGACATTCCACTACACACACATCAGCTACGTAGCGATAGAGGGCTACGGATCGTCATAAAAGGACTACATAATAGCACGCCAGCAGACTGGGTGCGCCAAAAATTAAATGATATAGGGTATTTGACGAAATATGTCAGTGTAGCTAAGGCAAAATTCACTGGCATGCAATTAAATATGTTCAATGTTGAAATTGAAACCAAAGCAGACGACAGCCACAAGAGTGTGCTGTCACTCAAAGCATTGGGCAACCAAAGTGTCCGTGTTGAGACCAACAAGATGACAAATGAACCTGTTCAGTGTCACCGATGCCAGGCATATGGCCACACCAAAAACTACTGCAAACGTGCATTCGTTTGCATGAAGTGTGCTGGCCACCACCCATCTAACACTTGCAGCAAGAGCCGCGATGTTAGGGCCTCATGTGCCAATTGTAAAGGGCCACACGTTAGCTGCTATAAAGGGTGCAGTGCGTACAAGGAGGCACGCAATAAATTGATGGATAGAAACAACAGATACAAAAACAATAACAAACAAAGACAAAGCCATCAGCAGCGACAACCTCAGAATAGTCCAACTACACAGTCACATACACAGACAAATCATTGGCCAATAATACAAGAAACTACTAAACCAAAACAAAGGCACACACAAAGGGGGCAAACAAATAATAAAAAGACTAAAAGCAAAAACGAAACAACAAACACCAAAGCCAATCCAATGCAGAAAAATCCAGCACAACAACATCTGCTAAAGCTTCAGAATAAGCTACGTGAAAAACAACAACACGCTGAACAAAACAAAACAGATCAAATAACAGCAGAAAAGCAGCCAATAAATAGAGACGAACAAAATGATCCATCGGACGAAAGGTGGATGCTAGAACACAGCAAAAATATGTTTGATGCAATAAACAAACGAATTGACACGCTATTTGACATTATTAGTAAATTTATGGAAGGCAATAAAACGACCAACATGAATACCAATAACAATAATTATAACAATAATGACGATAGCTATGTAACAATGTCCGAACAAAGCTGGATGGACATGGAGAACCAGTCCTTTAATCTCTAAAATTACAAATTATATGGCAAATAACAATATATATATTAAATAAATACGTAAATCTAAATATTGACAATGTTGATCCCTAGACAATACAATAAAATAGCTAAAACTACTAATGCATAAGAGGCAGCGGAGATGGTAGAGGCAGCAGCGACGAACGGCAATATAAGCAAACATTGCACTGGAAAGAAAAGACAAACAACATTAATAGTATGTAATTAATACATATTAATAAGCATAGAGTACTTAACTAGTACTACCATTGACAAGGCTACGGATACGCCATAAATTAGCAGCAACAAAAATTGACAATCAACTGAAAATAATTGAGAAAATACATTAATATTACTCTAACATATTATGCACGTTATCATATACTCACACAATAAAGCAAATAGACAGGGCACCTTAGACAGAAAAAGTGCCGTAAGCAGTGATAACGAGCGACAAAGAATAAGACTGAAAAGAAAGGTATATACTAGTAAACAAAGAGCGATAAATATAAGACAATACGTACCTTAGTCATTAAAAACAAAAACATAATATAATACATATATTGCCAACGAAGCCAAATTGACGAATTACGATTTCATCAAACGGATTTACATCAGAAACTTCTGAAATGAAATACAAAATGTACAAATATATTAGCACTATAAACACACAATATATAGATGCTAATACTCACATTAATAAAATGAAAACAAAACCAACAGTATGCAAGCTCGGTAGAATAACCATTTAATGAAGGATAAAAACCTGAAAATAAATAGATAAATAACAATTTATATATATTTATATATATGATCGTATATTGCTAATAAACTTACCTTACAACAAGACCAGCGACACCGACATCATTAAACAAATTCATCTATAGAGATGACATCAATAAAAGGTACCTGAAAAGGATAAATTCATTATACATTAAAAGCTCAACAATGTGACATATAAAAGAAAAACAATATATTACGACAATACACATAACAACACACATAAAACAACTACAACTATCTAAGACCGAATCGGCTAAGACATAGTATACATTGTCTTGCCAAGCAATCAGCAGACACAGACGGTTCTGAAAAAGAACATAATACAATAATACATACAACATACGTACAAATATGTACGTAGAAAGAGTCTTTGGCAGCATGATGAACAATTGATGAAACACTGGGCAGAGACGTAACCATTATTGACGAATTTATTCGCTAGTCCGAATGTGCCAAAAGTACCTGAAAATGAAGAAAATGACATATTAAAAGATATATTAAACAAATATATTCCAATACTTACCCACGACCAAATCGGCCAGTACATTAATATATTAAGGGAAAAAAACTAGCCAACAGCCAAAGAGGATTCTAAAATGGACCAAATATTGTCAATAATAATGTACATATTTAAAAATATGTATGTAAAACTTATCTTTGGAAGCAACGAAATCATCAGGAGCATCGGTGGCAGCGATGTACACCCTGGTGGCGGAGATGTACATACATCCAAATTGAATAATTCCACCTGAAACAAACTAATTACACATATTAAATGAAAAATGCACACATACTTACATACGGCAAAAACCGGACACTACATTGACGAGCCACTAAGCCAGGAGCCAGAGAGGTTTCTGAAAAGGAACAAAAATAGTCATTAATAAAGTATACATGCAATAATTTGTATGCAATACGTATCTTTGACTTCCTGGCTACCATTTGGAGCATCGGTGGCAGCGATACATCTAATGGTGGCGGAGAAATCCATTTGTCTGAATTGACAAATTAACGTACCTGAAATAGAAGAAAATAAACATTAGAAATATACAAAAACAAATAAATAAATATTAACAAATACTTACCTTTGGGCAAAACCGGACACAAAACACATTGGAGAACCATGCAGCTAGACACATCCCTGAAAATAGAAGAAATCATCAATAAATGTATATCAATGTAAAATATGCATTATATACTCAACTCTAGCTGGCACCTGCGACAGCGAGGGATCCATTGGTGGCGGAGAACAGATCCGTCTTAAGTGCCAATAATTACCTGAAAAGAAAAGAAATGACAATATATATTAGAAAATAATTTGACAACATATATATATAAACAACATTTACATGCAACACGAGCACCTAACCTGAAAAGAATACCTGAAAAAAAAGAGAAAATACATGTATTAGTTACTACTTACCTTGAAGAACGAAGAAGACATCTAATCCAATTGACTTATGCTGCTGAAAATATAAATTCATATTCACATATTATACACACATAAATAACATAACTAATATGAATTTTTACATATTTATCAGCACCACAATAAAGAGACGAAAATAGAATACTCACCAACTACTTGACCCTTAGAAGAGCAGCACCCGGTGAAGCAGCAGCAGCAACAACATCCGCAGCAACAGCAGCAACACCAGCAGCAGCAACATCAGCAGCAGCGGGGTAGCAGCAGCCAATATCACCTGTAACTTACAGAAGAAGAGCACTGGTCAACACACACACGCATGCGCAGTGCTGACCTACCTCAACAAGAGTCTGCGTAAGGCAGGCCACCACTACAACAGACGACAGCAAGAGAGGCAACAACAACATCAAATTTAAATGTATAGTTTAAACTTTTATGTTAATTACGTCTCTTCCTGTTTTCTAGTTTTACTTACCTGCCAATAAGCTCCACCATCTGACGACAAGCATGACGTAGCACTTGACCTAAATGTTCAATGTTCTATGTCACACTTGTCTGTCTGTTGGTGTTGTTAAGTCTTTATTTCTTTATTTTTGTTTGTTAATAAGTCAATAATTCAAAGTTTCACTTACCAATTTTGTAAACTATGTCACAGTAATTAATGTAAAAAATTGTAACATATGGACAGTCACAGCTGACCTTGATTTGCATGTTATCGTTAAGCAAATCAAGGGCAGCTGTAATGTTATCGTAATGTCCAGTGTGCCCGTCAATCGAGCTCTGATTGGCGGGCTTACATAATTTAAATTCAAATTTTCTCGTTGTATGTAAATTAAACTGTCCCAAATGTTGCCAAGTGGTAATGGTGGACATTAAGTTGTTTGTCATCCGAGCAGGTCGGACGTGTGCGCGCGCCACTAAATGTAAATTAAATTAAGCGCGCTCCTCGCAACCCGCGAGCCGGCCCCGGTGCCCAATAAAGAGCTCAACGAGCAGTACCGAGAAAAAAAAAAAGCGCGGCCGCCGGGCCATCCGACAGCATGCAACACCAAAAACCAATGACCATAGGAGGAGCAGCTGACTTACCATAACTATAACTTACCATAACTATAACTATAACTATTATACTAACCTAAACTTAATACCTAGACCCTAAGTTACTAACATTTTTGTATTCCATTAATGTCTGAAAGGTGCCCTATGGGTAACAGAAGCAGACAATAAAGTTATATGAAAAAAAAAAAAAAGTCAGTGATGCCATCGTGAGTCAGTGTTGAGCAGAATGTAATTTAATTTAATACCGATATTTGCACGCAGACCTCACAACGATAGTTTTTCTTGTATCAACAGCCAATGCCAGCCAACGTTTTACGTACCAGCCATAACAACCAAAATCACCAGGTAGCAATAGTCAGCAGCAACAACAACCAGTCTTAAACAAATTGCCCAACGACAGAAATAAAGCGGAAAAAGGCTAAAAAACAAAAAATATAATAAAAGCAAATAATAAAAGCCACTAAAAAAAAAAAAAAAACCTTTACGCATTCAATTCTATCTAAAACACACAATAAATGCAAAATTCACAAAAGAAAAAAAAAAAAGGAAAAATATGAGATTAAAAAAAAACAAAGAGAAAATGTATAAAAAACCACCAATTGTATATTTAAAACTAAGAAAGAAATTAAATAAAGATAAAAAAGGCATACAAAGGAAAAAAAATACAAATATAATAAGCCATTAACAAAATTATTTTAAAGAGAAAAAAAGAGAAAAAAAAATAGCAGTTTTATTTTATTTTATTTTTTATTTTAACTTTTTTTATTTTTGTTTTGTTTTAATTTTGTTAAAGTAAAATCAAATAGAAGCTAGTTTTAAAATACTCCAATAATGAAAAAAAGAAAAGGCTAAATTTGCTCATCACTGATCATGATGGCATCACTGACACGGATGCTGGGCCCTGATTGGTCGAGGTCATGTATGCAGCTGAGCCTACTTAAATTTTCAAGCACTGGGCCTTAGAATTCCCAAATGGTTCTAGCAGGTGGGCATACAGGACCCCGATCAAGCCGGGCTCAAGCATGCCAGCCTGGTGTGAAGAGCAGACTATTAAGTTCGCCTTCTTGAGTTGCCAATGCCATTACAAGACTCTAACCATGGATAATATCCCTGGGGTGAGTCTTATGGGCGTTGCATTTTGTTTCTGCTTTGCAACTCCACCAAAGGCCACTTTTGGGTGTGACCCTCACTATGGGGACACACATTTAAATGTATGCCAAGTATGCAATACCAGCAGCAACAGCCAGCTTCCAGCAGCAACAACAAGGCAGCAGCAACAACAACAACAATAGCAGCTTGTGTGCACGCAGCTCACAAAGTTGGTCTCTCGCACCAGCATGCCAACGTCAGCCACACGTACTAGGAGCCAGTTTAAGATCCACCCCTGCCCTGAAAAAATAAGGCAGCGGCAACAACAACCAGCTACTTACAGCAGCAGCAGCAACAACAACCACAGCATGTGTGCACGCAGCCAAAAAATGGTTTCTTGCACCAGCATGCCGACGCCAGCCACGTGCTCTATGAGCCAGTCTGGTATCCACCCCTGCCCTGCAGCAATATGGCAGCGGCAACAACAACCAGCTACCAGCAGTAGCAGCAGCAACAACAACAACCACAGCATGTGTGCACGCAGCCTAAAAATGGTTTCTCGCACCAGCACGCCAACGCCAGCCACATGCTCTAGGAGCTAGTCTGGCAGCCACCCCTGCCCTGCAGCAATATGGCAGCAGCAACAACAACCAGCTACCAGCAGCAGTAGCAGCAGCAACAACAACAACAGCAGCTTGTGTGCACGCAGCCCACAAAGATGTTCTCTCGTACCAGCATGCCAACGCCAGCCACACGTACTAGGAGCCAGTTTAGGAGCCACCCCTGCCCTGAAACAATAAGGCAGCGGCAGCAACAATTAGCTACCAACAGCAGCAACAGCAACCACAGCATGTGTGCACGCAGCCAAAAAATGGTTTCTCGCACCAGCATGCCAACGCCAGCCTCACATTCTAGGAGCCAGTCTTGTAGCCACCCCTGCCCTGCAGCAATATGGCAGCGGCAACAACAACCAGCTACCAGCAGCAGTAGCAGCAGCAACAACAACAACAGCAGCTTGTGTGCACGCAGCCCACAAAGATGGTCTCTCGTACCAGCATGCCAACGCCAGCCACACGTACTAGCAGCCAGTTTAGGAGCCACCCCTGCCCTGAAACAATAAGGCAGCGGCAACAACAACCAGCTACCAACAGCAGCAGCAGCAACTACAACCACAGCATGTGTGCACGCAGCCAAAAAAAATGGTTTCTCGCATCAGCATGCCAATGCCAGCCACACGTTCTAGGAGCCAGTCTGACAGCCACCCCTGCCCTGCAGCAATATGGCAGCGGCAACAACAACCAGCTACCAGCAGCAGTAGCAGCAGCAACAACAACAACAGCAGCTTGTGTGCACGCAGCCCACAATGATGGACTCTCGCACCAGCATGCCAACGCCAGCCACACGTACTAAGAGCCAGTTTAGGAGCCACCCCTGCCCTGAAACAATAAGGCAGCGGCAACAACAACTAGCCACCAACAGCAGCAGCAACAACAACAACCACAGCATGTGTGCACGCAGCCAAAAAATGGTTTCTCGCACCAGCATGCCAACGCCAGCCACATGCTCTAGGAGCTAGTCTGGTAGCCACCCCTGCCCTGCAGCAATATGGCAGCGGCAACAACAACCAGCTACCAGCAGCAGTAGCAGCAGCAACAACAACAACAGCAGCATGTGTGCACGCAGCCCACAAAGGTGGTCTCTCGCACCAGCATGCCAACGCCAGCCACACGTACTAGGAGCCAGTTTAGGAGCCACCCCTGCCCTGAAACAATAAGGCAGCGGCAGCAACAATTAGCTACCAACAGCAGCAACAGCAACCACAGCATGTGTGCACGCAGCCAAAAATGGTTTCTCGCACCAGCATGCCAACGCCAGCCTCACATTCTAGGAGCCAGTCTTGTAGCCACCCCTGCCCTGCAGCAATATGGCAGCGGCAACAACAACCAGCTACCAGCAGCAGTAGCAGCAGCAACAACAACCAACAACCAGCTACCAGCAGCAACAACAACCGCAGCATGTGTGTGCACACAGACCCTTCAATGATGGTTTCTTGCACCATGCCAACGCCAGCTAACGACAACCAACATTCCAGAAGCCAGTTGTGGCAGCCACCTTTGCCCTGCAGCAATTTGACAGCAGCAGCAATAACCAGCAACAACAGCAACAACAATCGCAGCATGCATGTAGACCCTCAATGATGATTTCTTACATCAGCATGCCGTAGCCAACCAACGCACCAGAAGCCAGCTATGGCAGCCACCTCTGCCCTGCAGCAATATGGCAACAACACAGCATGGCAACAGCAACACCCCATCAACAGCAACAACAAGACTCGGCCAGCAATCCCAGCGCTTGCTCCAACACCATCAGGGCCCCATGTGTCCTTCCACAGCAACAACAGGCAGATTGCTGCTGCCGGGAAGTCTGGCGATCGCCTTCCGCGTGCTGGCATGGGAAGCGCGGCCGCCGGGCCATCCGACAGCATGCAACACCAAAAACCAATGACCATAGGAGGAGCAGCTGACTTACCATAACTATAACTTACCATAACTATAACTATAACTATTATACTAACCTAAACTTAATACCTAGACCCTAAGTTACTAACATTTTTGTATTCCATTAATGTCTGAAAGGTGCCCTATGGGTAACAGAAGCAGACAATAAAGTTATATGAAAAAAAACTAAAGCTTCATGCAGCTGCACCCGTGGTCCCCATTTAAGACACCGGACTCACTCTCGACATGATTTTGACCTCGATGAACCGACCAGTAGACTTCTTGCGCACAAACAACAATGCAAACGTGTATTTATGGAAACACGTACTATGGATGCAAAACGACAATATAGGGCAGCGCAAAACTCATTTAAAAAGGCTCTCGTGCGTCTGAAAAACAATAATATAAACAAACAATTTGAAGGCATTAACACTCACGACAGATATATGATGCAAAAACTATGGAAGCTCACCAATAGAGTTAAAGTTCAGCCACATGCAAACTTCCCTTTAAAGTTTCTCCAATCTTCCAACGTCAATGTAGTCAATCCAATTGCTGCAAGGCAATTCTCTTGGTCGAAAACCACCTCTGAGAAGGCTGAGGTATTTGCCACCCATCTTGAAGATAGATTTAAAGCTGTCCTCTGTACATCGGAGAGCGAAAGGGCAGAAATACAGAATGGCTGGAGACGGAAAATGAACCAGGATCAGCAACTTGGTAATGCCAACGACCAAGCAATCCGACCAATATCTCTACTCGAACTACGACTCGAGATAGATGCACTGGATCCATCCAAGTCACCTGGTGAAGACAAAATGGATAATAAATTGATTAGACTGTTGCCTCAAAAAGCTCTGCTGTACATATTACTCATTTATAATTCCATCTTGAGATTAGGCCACTTTCCTAGCAAATGGAAGCACGCTGGTATATCCATGGTCCTTAAGCCTGGCAAATGCCCCTCAGAAGCAGAGTCTTATAGACCAATTAGCTTACTTTCTGGGCTTTCAAAAATCTTTGAGAAACTTCTCATGAAAAGATTATTTGAAATTGATGAGTTCGCTAAAGCTGTTCCCAGCCACCAGTTCGGCTTCAGGAAAGAACACGGCACAGAACAGCAACTGGCACGGGTCACACAGTTTATAATGAAGGCATACGAGCTTCGACAATTCTGTTCAGCAGTTTATATAGACATCTCAGAAGCATTTGATCGGGTTTGGCACGATGGGCTCCTGCATAAGTTAATCAAGTTAATTCCAATAAAACTATTTAAAGTAATTAATAGTTACCTGAAGGACAGAACTTTCGTGGTTAACTGCAATGACGGTGTCAAATCTAGGGTGGGGCGCGTCTCTGCTGGAGTGCCGCAGGGCAGCGTGCTAGGTCCAATCCTATACACAATTTTCTCCTCAGACATGCCCCTGCCCTCGCTCATCCGACGCAGTCAATTCTCAGATCAGGCCACTATGCTACTCTCTACTTATGCAGATGACACTGTCATTATGAGCGCATCAAATTACGCAGGCGTTGCAATAAGAGAGAACGAGAGCTATCTTCGTCATTTCCAGAAGTGGGCCAACAAATGGGGCATCACAGTCAACACCAACAAAACGGCGCACGTTATGTACTCACTGAGAAACCTAGAAGATAGAAATAGAATTAGAACACCACAATTCAATTCTCAAGCAATTCCATCAAAAACGTCACATTCTTACCTTGGTGTGGTGCTAGACCGAAAGCTTACGCTCTGTCAGCACATTACACGACTCTGCGTTAAACTGAGGTCAAGAGCATCAAAAATAGAATGGCTAATTGGTCCCAACAGTCGACTGGCAAAAAGCTGCAAAGTTCTAATCATCAAACAACTTCTCACTCCAATTTGGCAATATGCACTAGCGGTCTGGGGGGCACTGGTCTCAAACATTCAACTCCTTCGGATCCAGCGTCTGCAAAACAAATTAATTCGAAAGGCACTGAAAGCATCATGGTTCACTCGAAATGAAACAATAAGAGCAACTTATCTGATTAAAACTGTTGAAGAATCCTTTGAATCAGCAAGTGAACGATTTGCCAAATCACTGGCTAGCCACGTTAACCCGGAGGCACGCAATATATTGATGCAGCCCTATGAACCACAGCGGCTTACTAGATCCAGATACTCCGATCAGTTGCTCCGACATATTCGGCCACTGCAGAGCCAGCAGCCGCAACAGCCCCATTTGCCAGTCCAATCTAGTAGCCGTAATCTGCAGCAAATCCAACGTCAAGAACTGTTATCAACTCTGCCAACACTTCTTCGTCTCGATGAAGAAGAACTGGCTAACCAGGAGGCAGCAAGATTAGCTGCATCCAACGCACGCCGACTCCTGCTTCCACGCAATCCACAGCCACCTGCTAGATTTGGAGAAATGCTCATAAATACATTCAGAAAACGGTATAGAGATGGTCTACTTACAAGGGAGCGTGCAGTGGAATTAGTCCAGGGCCAGCCACTAGCTATCCAACAAATCATCGTCCCAGACTATGCGCCATCAACAGATCAGCAGAATCCACCAATTAATGCATTGCAGACTAGCTCGCAGCCGACCGCTCCATCCCGAATGCCTGAGCTCTCATCTAGCAACCCTCAATTGCCTCTCCATCCGCAAGTCCGGCCTGAAAACGACGAAATTACAATTAGAAGTGGTTTGCAGCAAGTACGCAATATGTTGGAACGAATGGTGGACGACGAAAGTCCAGTAAACCAGCATACAGCTTTGAATACTTACCATCATAAATCGCATCCCATAGCTCCCACAGTTAGACTGCTGCTATTTAGTTGGTTTAGCGTGGCCAGCATGGTAAGCATACCAACGCCCAGTTCACTTCAGACGTCTCTCTTCCAGGTTCCATTCAGAGCTATGGCCTACGTATCTCTGATCGCTGTAAGTCGACTTCCTCTCCGACGGCGTCCACCTAATAGAAGACGATTGTTATTCTGGTCATACCAACAATATGCTAGATTCACACTTACGATGTCAAGTAGAAGAGAGGGTGCTCTGCAACTACAGGCTCAGCGGCTCCCAGGCATCCGAAACGTGATGCCTGCAATGGAGTTTCCATTTGGGCCTCAGCCAGGTCGCCAGTCATCCTCTTCCTCTTCCACAACTCCAATTCGTTGCAGCTTGCCAAATGTGACTGCCCGGCATCGCCACTTACATTCTATGTGGCATCAACATGGCAGATCTACTACTTGGAGAGTGCGAGATTCCATTGAGAGTGGGCTGCCGACTTCCCATGCACATCAGCCTGGCAACAACCGAGCGCTGGAGCTGCTGTCTCACAACAGCTTACCAATTGTGGTTGTCCGGCGTCACCTATATGCAAATCCAGCGACGGCTTGGTGAACTCCTGCCCTCTGGCGTCCAATACGAATGGGCTCCAATCTATTCCGAGAGCGAATAAGTGGTTATCTGCAATTTAATATAGTTATCTTATTAGTTTTACTTTTATTTTTGATAAATACTTACTTGTCACTTTAAAAAATATGGCGGCGCAAATAAGGTGTAACCAGATACTCTTAGTAAATTAGTCCTACTGTATCAAAAGCAGTATTTAGTATCGAAATGTCTATTTAAGCGTTGCCACTTATGCTAATTGTTCTATGTTAGAGTTGCCATTTAATTTTATGTTACCGTCTAACAACACTAAATGTACAACGGCTGTTAAATGTCAAGCCCGCCTTTCTGCAATTCAAACTTATAGAGGTTGCTATGTAAAAGTAATATATATATAAGTTGATAATAAAGAATGCCTTCAGTTTGACACTGAAGGGCAAGTGTTGAAGATAAAAAAAAAAAAAAAAAAAGTGTTGAAGATTAAAAAAAAAAAAAAAAAGTGTGAAACTTATTGCAAATAAAAAGTTTAAAATGTCGGCCTTGCGCGAAGGGCATGATTCTTCAAATGGATCTCCTTTATCGATCGGTCACGAATATAATATAGAAGCATGCTATATAATGCCAAGTGAATCCGAGTCGGACATCTCAGATGTGGACAACCGTAAACTAAATCCTCCAGTTCAGCCCAGTGCCGCCGTTGGATCAAAAACTCCACAAATCCCTACCAAGACAAAGGATGGAAAACCGACAAAATCCGTTTCTTTCGCAAAAGATGCCCTTCCTCCATCTGCAGCAAGAATAATCAAACCAAAGACGACTACCGACAAGGTAACGGCAAGTACAAAAGAAAAGACAAATGACCATAAAAATGGCACACGCAGACTATCACTCTCTTCAACCCTTGCCCCTAAAAGAAATACAAGCGCAAAAGGCGCTCCTACTTTCGCTCCATCAGCAATTAAAGCAACAGCCCCGACTACAGCTAAAACAAGTGCATACAAAGACAACACTCATATACATGAGCAGCCATCATTGCACAAGGAATATAAAAGTAACAACGACTTAACAGTAACAATTTCCCCTCCAATCTTGCGCAGCAAAACTGCAGCAGCAACGAAAGTTAAAACGAACGCATACGCACAAAGTTCACATACACAGCTTCGTACAGGTCAACCACCGACAACTACGTATGACATTACGTTAGCAACAGCATCTTCCCCTTCAACTATGCAAAGCGCAACAGCCAATAACTTAACAGCAAAGGCAAACAGCAATAAAGACGGCATCTGTCTGCTATCTCTCTCAACACCGCTCTCCCATAAAACGGCCGTTACAGAGCCTAGCTTACAGTACACAGCTTATACTAACACAATTACAGCAACAGCAAAAGCAAACAGCAATAAGGACGGCAATTGTCTGCTATCTCTCTCAACACCGCTCTCTCATAAAACGGATGTTACAGAGCCTAGCCTACAGCATACAGCTTACACTTACACAATTACAGCAGCAGCCAACGAAAATAGCGGTGCTCATAAGCAACAGTGTTCTGCTCTGCAGTCACAGCAACTCAACGTTGAAGAAGCAATGGACTTTGGCTCTCCAGAGTCCACAGCTACAACAATGTCTAAAAGGAAACTTACTCCGTCTCCTCTACTCATCTCTGACTCTGAGACTATTATGCAATTGACTCCTTCAACTGCAAATGGCAATTGCAATAGTGATAATCAAGTGGAAACCTGGTTGACAGGTGTTCCCCCCCTTTTGTCACACGAACTTCAAATGACTCTTTTAGCTGCTGAAGATCCAATCACCGCACACCAATCTCCTCTAAAAAGAAAAAGTATTGTAATGGAAGACGACTCACACGAGGACTTAGATTTTCCCCCTATTAGAACACCAGTATTCAAAAGTAATTTCGCAAAATCATTACATCAAGAAAAACGGCGACATATTAGCCAGCGACACAGCGAATTGCCTTCCACTCACACTTTACAAAAACGTAAAGAGACCTTCAGCGAACAGCAGCAACAACAACCTCAGCTGACTCAACAAAAAGAAAATCAACAACATCAACAGCTGAACCTCTCTATAGAACAACAGCTTCAAATAAAGAGTAAAGTTCCGCCACTCATTTTACCTATAGTTCCAGCAATTATGCCTCTATTAGACAAGCTGCAGAAAAACCCTGAAGTAGGTAAATTTAAAACTAAATCGTCTGCTAGTGGGGGGCTCCGCATTAACTTTGATGATTTGAGTTCATATAATGCTGCTCTTGAAATTCTCAATGAAGACGGAATCCAACTTCACACGCACCAAAAGCGTAGTGATAGGGGATTTCGCGTATTAATCCGCCACTTGCACCACAGCACACCATGCGACTGGCTGGCAGCCAAGCTAAAAGAAATAGGCTTAAACGCTCGCTTCTTAAGAGCCATTAAACATCGCTTTACTAACAAACCACAAAACGTGTTCGAGGTGGAGCTTGATACTAAGTCGGATGGCACTCACGTTGAGATCCTTAACTTGAAAGAGTTGGGTAGTCAGACAATAGTAGTTGAGCAACAGGTCAAGCCTCGAGATCCAGCACAGTGTCACAGATGCCAAACATTCGGACACACGAAGAATTACTGTAGACGCCCCTTCATCTGCATGAAATGTGCAGGTGAGCATGCCACTACTGCTTGCCCCAAGCCCAGGCAGATAGAAGCTAAATGTGCCAATTGCGGAGGTGCTCATATCAGCAGCTATAAGGGCTGCTCAGCCTTTAAGGAGGCACGCCAACGGATGATATCCAATCGCACCACTGTCCAAGATGGGCCCAAAACATCTAGCCAAGACACACAGTTGCGCTCTAAAAGCCATAATTTACAACGTTTACAGTTGCGAATCCAGCCAGACTCCGCACTGAATACTTATAAAACTTATAGGACGTATAGTGATGCAGTGCGTGACAACAAGAGCCACTCTACTTCTAGCGGCCCAGCGGAGGAGCGCATGATAGGTATCCAACAGCGCCTGACTGAATTGCAGAAGTCTCCTCAACAACAGCAAGAAAGTAACCCAACACAGCAGAAGCACCGGCAGCCTCCTACCGAGGAGAGTCTGAGACAGCTTAGGCAAGCTGGCTCAACAGTTGTCCCCACATCGAAGGTGTCTTTCAAGATTCCTCGCAGGCGGGCCACCAGTAAGACCTCCCAATTCAGACCACGTAATCCGGCTCAAAAGCACCTAACGAGATTCCAACATAAACTTCGGCAAGAAAAGCTGTCGAATTCAGACTCCAAGTCCCCATTAGCAACAATAGAGCAGCCAACAACATCAGTTCCTGCTGCCAACTTCGATGGATTACGTCTGAATAGCCTCCAGCAGTCGCTCCTAGACCAGCAGAAACAACTTCAACAAGAGACTAACCTGCAGTTTGAAAGACCTAGGAACTCACTGTCGCAAATCCTTGAGCAAAACACAATGATGTTCAAAAGCATGGAAAAAAGAATTGATGGTTTATTTGATATTCTTTTTAAATTCATTTCTTTACAAAACGATACTAAAATAACTAACATATTAGAAAGCTCACCATTTGCACGCCACCAATACACAAATGAAGGCCTCTCCAGGGACTCAATAAAATGCACAGCCACTGACACTGCTAATGTATAGACACAATCCAGATAGAAGACCTCATTATCCCGCCGCAAATTCTCGTCCAGACGCTGACATCCCGATTATTGCTTCTCGCACATGCGGCCAGTACGGCGACTCTTTTAAAATCGCCTTCTGGAATGCGTGTGGTGTAAGCAACAAAATGTCCGAAATAGAGCTTTATATGAGACGCGAGCAAATCCAGATCATGATGTTAATTGAAACTCGGACTCTGCCAAATAGCAACATTTTGCAAGTTCCAGGATACACCACATACGCCGCTTCAAATCCTCAATCGAACAGAAAAGGAGGAGTGGCGATCCTAGTACGCTCTGATGTCAAACACGCTGCTCTGCAACCCATTAGCGAAACGTTCCTCCAATGTGCACCAATTGCCATTCTACCTGCAAATAATAATAATAAAAAAGATATTATAATAATTGCACCAATTTATTGCCCTCCTTTAATAAGATGGTCTGCCGAACACTTTATTAAGCTCTTTAAGCATTTTGACTGCATCTCCGGCAGAACCATTTCCAGTTTCCTTCTCTGTGGGGACTGGAACGCAAAGCACTCATGGTGGGGCAACCCTCGTTCATGCCAGAGAGGTAAAGCATTGATTCATGCTGTACACTCATGTCCTCGTTATAAAGTGTTAGCCACGGGCGGAGGAACTCATTTTCCGTACGACAGTAGAAAGAATCCATCTGCTATCGACTTTGCCATATACTCTGGAATAAAAAGCACGCAACTCAAAATACATTCAAGTACCGATTTAGACTCAGATCACTTACCTCTTCGAATTGACTTAGCCACAGGCAGAGATCGACTCTACTATTCTGCACATAGTAACCAGCGCCTTCTTTCGAGAAACGCTAATCTTAGCGTATTTAAAGCCACTCTTGAGCAGAATATCCTCCTTAATACGGAAATAAACTCTGCTTTGGACATTGAAGACGCACTCGATATCCTGATGCGAAATATCCGTGAAGCGGCAACTAAAGCTTCATGCAGCTGCACCCGTGGTCCCCATTTAAGACACCGGACTCACTCTCGACATGATTTTGACCTCGATGAACCGACCAGTAGACTTCTTGCGCACAAACAACAATGCAAACGTGTATTTATGGAAACACGTACTATGGATGCAAAACGACAATATAGGGCAGCGCAAAACTCATTTAAAAAGGCTCTCGTGCGTCTGAAAAACAATAATATAAACAAACAATTTGAAGGCATTAACACTCACGACAGATATATGATGCAAAAACTATGGAAGCTCACCAATAGAGTTAAAGTTCAGCCACATGCAAACTTCCCTTTAAAGTTTCTCCAATCTTCCAACGTCAATGTAGTCAATCCAATTGCTGCAAGGCAATTCTCTTGGTCGAAAACCACCTCTGAGAAGGCTGAGGTATTTGCCACCCATCTTGAAGATAGATTTAAAGCTGTCCTCTGTACATCGGAGAGCGAAAGGGCAGAAATACAGAATGGCTGGAGACGGAAAATGAACCAGGATCAGCAACTTGGTAATGCCAACGACCAAGCAATCCGACCAATATCTCTACTCGAACTACGACTCGAGATAGATGCACTGGATCCATCCAAGTCACCTGGTGAAGACAAAATGGATAATAAATTGATTAGACTGTTGCCTCAAAAAGCTCTGCTGTACATATTACTCATTTATAATTCCATCTTGAGATTAGGCCACTTTCCTAGCAAATGGAAGCACGCTGGTATATCCATGGTCCTTAAGCCTGGCAAATGCCCCTCAGAAGCAGAGTCTTATAGACCAATTAGCTTACTTTCTGGGCTTTCAAAAATCTTTGAGAAACTTCTCATGAAAAGATTATTTGAAATTGATGAGTTCGCTAAAGCTGTTCCCAGCCACCAGTTCGGCTTCAGGAAAGAACACGGCACAGAACAGCAACTGGCACGGGTCACACAGTTTATAATGAAGGCATACGAGCTTCGACAATTCTGTTCAGCAGTTTATATAGACATCTCAGAAGCATTTGATCGGGTTTGGCACGATGGGCTCCTGCATAAGTTAATCAAGTTAATTCCAATAAAACTATTTAAAGTAATTAATAGTTACCTGAAGGACAGAACTTTCGTGGTTAACTGCAATGACGGTGTCAAATCTAGGGTGGGGCGCGTCTCTGCTGGAGTGCCGCAGGGCAGCGTGCTAGGTCCAATCCTATACACAATTTTCTCCTCAGACATGCCCCTGCCCTCGCTCATCCGACGCAGTCAATTCTCAGATCAGGCCACTATGCTACTCTCTACTTATGCAGATGACACTGTCATTATGAGCGCATCAAATTACGCAGGCGTTGCAATAAGAGAGAACGAGAGCTATCTTCGTCATTTCCAGAAGTGGGCCAACAAATGGGGCATCACAGTCAACACCAACAAAACGGCGCACGTTATGTACTCACTGAGAAACCTAGAAGATAGAAATAGAATTAGAACACCACAATTCAATTCTCAAGCAATTCCATCAAAAACGTCACATTCTTACCTTGGTGTGGTGCTAGACCGAAAGCTTACGCTCTGTCAGCACATTACACGACTCTGCGTTAAACTGAGGTCAAGAGCATCAAAAATAGAATGGCTAATTGGTCCCAACAGTCGATTGGCAAAAAGCTGCAAAGTTCTAATCATCAAACAACTTCTCACTCCAATTTGGCAATATGCACTAGCGGTCTGGGGGGCACTGGTCTCAAACATTCAACTCCTTCGGATCCAGCGTCTGCAAAACAAATTAATTCGAAAGGCACTGAAAGCATCAAGGTTCACTCGAAATGAAACAATAAGAGCAACTTATCTGATTAAAACTGTTGAAGAATCCTTTGAATCAGCAAGTGAACGATTTGCCAAATCACTGGCTAGCCACGTTAACCCGGAGGCACGCAATATATTGATGCAGCCCTATGAACCACAGCGGCTTACTAGATCCAGATACTCCGATCAGTTGCTCCGACATATTCGGCCACTGCAGAGCCAGCAGCCGCAACAGCCCCATTTGCCAGTCCAATCTAGTAGCCGTAATCTGCAGCAAATCCAACGTCAAGAACTGTTATCAACTCTGCCAACACTTCTTCGTCTCGATGAAGAAGAACTGGCTAACCAGGAGGCAGCAAGATTAGCTGCATCCAACGCACGCCGACTCCTGCTTCCACGCAATCCACAGCCACCTGCTAGATTTGGAGAAATGCTCATAAATACATTCAGAAAACGGTATAGAGATGGTCTACTTACAAGGGAGCGTGCAGTGGAATTAGTCCAGGGCCAGCCACTAGCTATCCAACAAATCATCGTCCCAGATTATGCGCCATCAACAGATCAGCAGAATCCACCAATTAATGCATTGCAGACTAGCTCGCAGCCGACCGCTCCATCCCGAATGCCTGAGCTCTCATCTAGCAACCCTCAATTGCCTCTCCATCCGCAAGTCCGGCCTGAAAACGACGAAATTACAATTAGAAGTGGTTTGCAGCAAGTACGCAATATGTTGGAACGAATGGTGGACGACGAAAGTCCAGTAAACCAGCATACAGCTTTGAATACTTACCATCATAAATCGCATCCCATAGCTCCCACAGTTAGACTGCTGCTATTTAGTTGGTTTAGCGTGGCCAGCATGGTAAGCATACCAACGCCCAGTTCACTTCAGACGTCTCTCTTCCAGGTTCCATTCAGAGCTATGGCCTACGTATCTCTGATCGCTGTAAGTCGACTTCCTCTCCGACGGCGTCCACCTAATAGAAGACGATTGTTATTCTGGTCATACCAACAATATGCTAGATTCACACTTACGATGTCAAGTAGAAGAGAGGGTGCTCTGCAACTACAGGCTCAGCGGCTCCCAGGCATCCGAAACGTGATGCCTGCAATGGAGTTTCCATTTGGGCCTCAGCCAGGTCGCCAGTCATCCTCTTCCTCTTCCACAACTCCAATTCGTTGCAGCTTGCCAAATGTGACTGCCCGGCATCGCCACTTACATTCTATGTGGCATCAACATGGCAGATCTACTACTTGGAGAGTGCGAGATTCCATTGAGAGTGGGCTGCCGACTTCCCATGCACATCAGCCTGGCAACAACCGAGCGCTGGAGCTGCTGTCTCACAACAGCTTACCAATTGTGGTTGTCCGGCGTCACCTATATGCAAATCCAGCGACGGCTTGGTGAACTCCTGCCCTCTGGCGTCCAATACGAATGGGCTCCAATCTATTCCGAGAGCGAATAAGTGGTTATCTGCAATTTAATATAGTTATCTTATTAGTTTTACTTTTATTTTTGATAAATACTTACTTGTCACTTTAAAAAATATGGCGGCGCAAATAAGGTGTAACCAGATACTCTTAGTAAATTAGTCCTACTGTATCAAAAGCAGTATTTAGTATCGAAATGTCTATTTAAGCGTTGCCACTTATGCTAATTGTTCTATGTTAGAGTTGCCATTTAATTTTATGTTACCGTCTAACAACACTAAATGTACAACGGCTGTTAAATGTCAAGCCCGCCTTTCTGCAATTCAAACTTATAGAGGTTGCTATGTAAAAGTAATATATATATAAGTTGATAATAAAGAATGCCTTCAGTTTGACACTGAAGGGCAAGTGTTGAAGATTAAAAAAGATTAAAAAAAAAAAAAAAAAGTGTGAAACTTATTGCAAATAAAAAGTTTAAAATGTCGGCCTTGCGCGAAGGGCATGATTCTTCAAATGGATCTCCTTTATCGATCGGTCACGAATATAATATAGAAGCATGCTATATAATGCCAAGTGAATCCGAGTCGGACATCTCAGATGTGGACAACCGTAAACTAAATCCTCCAGTTCAGCCCAGTGCCGCCGTTGGATCAAAAACTCCACAAATCCCTACCAAGACAAAGGATGGAAAACCGACAAAATCCGTTTCTTTCGCAAAAGATGCCCTTCCTCCATCTGCAGCAAGAATAATCAAACCAAAGACGACTACCGACAAGGTAACGGCAAGTACAAAAGAAAAGACAAATGACCATAAAAATGGCACACGCAGACTATCACTCTCTTCAACCCTTGCCCCTAAAAGAAATACAAGCGCAAAAGGCGCTCCTACTTTCGCTCCATCAGCAATTAAAGCAACAGCCCCGACTACAGCTAAAACAAGTGCATACAAAGACAACACTCATATACATGAGCAGCCATCATTGCACAAGGAATATAAAAGTAACAACGACTTAACAGTAACAATTTCCCCTCCAATCTTGCGCAGCAAAACTGCAGCAGCAACGAAAGTTAAAACGAACGCATACGCACAAAGTTCACATACACAGCTTCGTACAGGTCAACCACCGACAACTACGTATGACATTACGTTAGCAACAGCATCTTCCCCTTCAACTATGCAAAGCGCAACAGCCAATAACTTAACAGCAAAGGCAAACAGCAATAAAGACGGCATCTGTCTGCTATCTCTCTCAACACCGCTCTCCCATAAAACGGCCGTTACAGAGCCTAGCTTACAGTACACAGCTTATACTAACACAATTACAGCAACAGCAAAAGCAAACAGCAATAAGGACGGCAATTGTCTGCTATCTCTCTCAACACCGCTCTCTCATAAAACGGATGTTACAGAGCCTAGCCTACAGCATACAGCTTACACTTACACAATTACAGCAGCAGCCAACGAAAATAGCGGTGCTCATAAGCAACAGTGTTCTGCTCTGCAGTCACAGCAACTCAACGTTGAAGAAGCAATGGACTTTGGCTCTCCAGAGTCCACAGCTACAACAATGTCTAAAAGGAAACTTACTCCGTCTCCTCTACTCATCTCTGACTCTGAGACTATTATGCAATTGACTCCTTCAACTGCAAATGGCAATTGCAATAGTGATAATCAAGTGGAAACCTGGTTGACAGGTGTTCCCCCCTTTTGTCACACGAACTTCAAATGACTCTTTTAGCTGCTGAAGATCCAATCACCGCACACCAATCTCCTCTAAAAAGAAAAAGTATTGTAATGGAAGACGACTCACACGAGGACTTAGATTTTCCCCCTATTAGAACACCAGTATTCAAAAGTAATTTCGCAAAATCATTACATCAAGAAAAACGGCGACATATTAGCCAGCGACACAGCGAATTGCCTTCCACTCACACTTTACAAAAACGTAAAGAGACCTTCAGCGAACAGCAGCAACAACAACCTCAGCTGACTCAACAAAAAGAAAATCAACAACATCAACAGCTGAACCTCTCTATAGAACAACAGCTTCAAATAAAGAGTAAAGTTCCGCCACTCATTTTACCTATAGTTCCAGCAATTATGCCTCTATTAGACAAGCTGCAGAAAAACCCTGAAGTAGGTAAATTTAAAACTAAATCGTCTGCTAGTGGGGGGCTCCGCATTAACTTTGATGATTTGAGTTCATATAATGCTGCTCTTGAAATTCTCAATGAAGACGGAATCCAACTTCACACGCACCAAAAGCGTAGTGATAGGGGATTTCGCGTATTAATCCGCCACTTGCACCACAGCACACCATGCGACTGGCTGGCAGCCAAGCTAAAAGAAATAGGCTTAAACGCTCGCTTCTTAAGAGCCATTAAACATCGCTTTACTAACAAACCACAAAACGTGTTCGAGGTGGAGCTTGATACTAAGTCGGATGGCACTCACGTTGAGATCCTTAACTTGAAAGAGTTGGGTAGTCAGACAATAGTAGTTGAGCAACAGGTCAAGCCTCGAGATCCAGCACAGTGTCACAGATGCCAAACATTCGGACACACGAAGAATTACTGTAGACGCCCCTTCATCTGCATGAAATGTGCAGGTGAGCATGCCACTACTGCTTGCCCCAAGCCCAGGCAGATAGAAGCTAAATGTGCCAATTGCGGAGGTGCTCATATCAGCAGCTATAAGGGCTGCTCAGCCTTTAAGGAGGCACGCCAACGGATGATATCCAATCGCACCACTGTCCAAGATGGGCCCAAAACATCTAGCCAAGACACACAGTTGCGCTCTAAAAGCCATAATTTACAACGTTTACAGTTGCGAATCCAGCCAGACTCCGCACTGAATACTTATAAAACTTATAGGACGTATAGTGATGCAGTGCGTGACAACAAGAGCCACTCTACTTCTAGCGGCCCAGCGGAGGAGCGCATGATAGGTATCCAACAGCGCCTGACTGAATTGCAGAAGTCTCCTCAACAACAGCAAGAAAGTAACCCAACACAGCAGAAGCACCGGCAGCCTCCTACCGAGGAGAGTCTGAGACAGCTTAGGCAAGCTGGCTCAACAGTTGTCCCCACATCGAAGGTGTCTTTCAAGATTCCTCGCAGGCGGGCCACCAGTAAGACCTCCCAATTCAGACCACGTAATCCGGCTCAAAAGCACCTAACGAGATTCCAACATAAACTTCGGCAAGAAAAGCTGTCGAATTCAGACTCCAAGTCCCCATTAGCAACAATAGAGCAGCCAACAACATCAGTTCCTGCTGCCAACTTCGATGGATTACGTCTGAATAGCCTCCAGCAGTCGCTCCTAGACCAGCAGAAACAACTTCAACAAGAGACTAACCTGCAGTTTGAAAGACCTAGGAACTCACTGTCGCAAATCCTTGAGCAAAACACAATGATGTTCAAAAGCATGGAAAAAAGAATTGATGGTTTATTTGATATTCTTTTTAAATTCATTTCTTTACAAAACGATACTAAAATAACTAACATATTAGAAAGCTCACCATTTGCACGCCACCAATACACAAATGAAGGCCTCTCCAGGGACTCAATAAAATGCACAGCCACTGACACTGCTAATGTATAGACACAATCCAGATAGAAGACCTCATTATCCCGCCGCAAATTCTCGTCCAGACGCTGACATCCCGATTATTGCTTCTCGCACATGCGGCCAGTACGGCGACTCTTTTAAAATCGCCTTCTGGAATGCGTGTGGTGTAAGCAACAAAATGTCCGAAATAGAGCTTTATATGAGACGCGAGCAAATCCAGATCATGATGTTAATTGAAACTCGGACTCTGCCAAATAGCAACATTTTGCAAGTTCCAGGATACACCACATACGCCGCTTCAAATCCTCAATCGAACAGAAAAGGAGGAGTGGCGATCCTAGTACGCTCTGATGTCAAACACGCTGCTCTGCAACCCATTAGCGAAACGTTCCTCCAATGTGCACCAATTGCCATTCTACCTGCAAATAATAATAATAAAAAAGATATTATAATAATTGCACCAATTTATTGCCCTCCTTTAATAAGATGGTCTGCCGAACACTTTATTAAGCTCTTTAAGCATTTTGACTGCATCTCCGGCAGAACCATTTCCAGTTTCCTTCTCTGTGGGGACTGGAACGCAAAGCACTCATGGTGGGGCAACCCTCGTTCATGCCAGAGAGGTAAAGCATTGATTCATGCTGTACACTCATGTCCTCGTTATAAAGTGTTAGCCACGGGCGGAGGAACTCATTTTCCGTACGACAGTAGAAAGAATCCATCTGCTATCGACTTTGCCATATACTCTGGAATAAAAAGCACGCAACTCAAAATACATTCAAGTACCGATTTAGACTCAGATCACTTACCTCTTCGAATTGACTTAGCCACAGGCAGAGATCGACTCTACTATTCTGCACATAGTAACCAGCGCCTTCTTTCGAGAAACGCTAATCTTAGCGTATTTAAAGCCACTCTTGAGCAGAATATCCTCCTTAATACGGAAATAAACTCTGCTTTGGACATTGAAGACGCACTCGATATCCTGATGCGAAATATCCGTGAAGCGGCAACTAAAGCTTCATGCAGCTGCACCCGTGGTCCCCATTTAAGACACCGGACTCACTCTCGACATGATTTTGACCTCGATGAACCGACCAGTAGACTTCTTGCGCACAAACAACAATGCAAACGTGTATTTATGGAAACACGTACTATGGATGCAAAACGACAATATAGGGCAGCGCAAAACTCATTTAAAAAGGCTCTCGTGCGTCTGAAAAAAAATAATATAAACAAACAATTTGAAGGCATTAACACTCACGACAGATATATGATGCAAAAACTATGGAAGCTCACCAATAGAGTTAAAGTTCAGCCACATGCAAACTTCCCTTTAAAGTTTCTCCAATCTTCCAACGTCAATGTAGTCAATCCAATTGCTGCAAGGCAATTCTCTTGGTCGAAAACCACCTCTGAGAAGGCTGAGGTATTTGCCACCCATCTTGAAGATAGATTTAAAGCTGTCCTCTGTACATCGGAGAGCGAAAGGGCAGAAATACAGAATGGCTGGAGACGGAAAATGAACCAGGATCAGCAACTTGGTAATGCCAACGACCAAGCAATCCGACCAATATCTCTACTCGAACTACGACTCGAGATAGATGCACTGGATCCATCCAAGTCACCTGGTGAAGACAAAATGGATAATAAATTGATTAGACTGTTGCCTCAAAAAGCTCTGCTGTACATATTACTCATTTATAATTCCATCTTGAGATTAGGCCACTTTCCTAGCAAATGGAAGCACGCTGGTATATCCATGGTCCTTAAGCCTGGCAAATGCCCCTCAGAAGCAGAGTCTTATAGACCAATTAGCTTACTTTCTGGGCTTTCAAAAATCTTTGAGAAACTTCTCATGAAAAGATTATTTGAAATTGATGAGTTCGCTAAAGCTGTTCCCAGCCACCAGTTCGGCTTCAGGAAAGAACACGGCACAGAACAGCAACTGGCACGGGTCACACAGTTTATAATGAAGGCATACGAGCTTCGACAATTCTGTTCAGCAGTTTATATAGACATCTCAGAAGCATTTGATCGGGTTTGGCACGATGGGCTCCTGCATAAGTTAATCAAGTTAATTCCAATAAAACTATTTAAAGTAATTAATAGTTACCTGAAGGACAGAACTTTCGTGGTTAACTGCAATGACGGTGTCAAATCTAGGGTGGGGCGCGTCTCTGCTGGAGTGCCGCAGGGCAGCGTGCTAGGTCCAATCCTATACACAATTTTCTCCTCAGACATGCCCCTGCCCTCGCTCATCCGACGCAGTCAATTCTCAGATCAGGCCACTATGCTACTCTCTACTTATGCAGATGACACTGTCATTATGAGCGCATCAAATTACGCAGGCGTTGCAATAAGAGAGAACGAGAGCTATCTTCGTCATTTCCAGAAGTGGGCCAACAAATGGGGCATCACAGTCAACACCAACAAAACGGCGCACGTTATGTACTCACTGAGAAACCTAGAAGATAGAAATAGAATTAGAACACCACAATTCAATTCTCAAGCAATTCCATCAAAAACGTCACATTCTTACCTTGGTGTGGTGCTAGACCGAAAGCTTACGCTCTGTCAGCACATTACACGACTCTGCGTTAAACTGAGGTCAAGAGCATCAAAAATAGAATGGCTAATTGGTCCCAACAGTCGATTGGCAAAAAGCTGCAAAGTTCTAATCATCAAACAACTTCTCACTCCAATTTGGCAATATGCACTAGCGGTCTGGGGGGCACTGGTCTCAAACATTCAACTCCTTCGGATCCAGCGTCTGCAAAACAAATTAATTCGAAAGGCACTGAAAGCATCAAGGTTCACTCGAAATGAAACAATAAGAGCAACTTATCTGATTAAAACTGTTGAAGAATCCTTTGAATCAGCAAGTGAACGATTTGCCAAATCACTGGCTAGCCACGTTAACCCGGAGGCACGCAATATATTGATGCAGCCCTATGAACCACAGCGGCTTACTAGATCCAGATACTCCGATCAGTTGCTCCGACATATTCGGCCACTGCAGAGCCAGCAGCCGCAACAGCCCCATTTGCCAGTCCAATCTAGTAGCCGTAATCTGCAGCAAATCCAACGTCAAGAACTGTTATCAACTCTGCCAACACTTCTTCGTCTCGATGAAGAAGAACTGGCTAACCAGGAGGCAGCAAGATTAGCTGCATCCAACGCACGCCGACTCCTGCTTCCACGCAATCCACAGCCACCTGCTAGATTTGGAGAAATGCTCATAAATACATTCAGAAAACGGTATAGAGATGGTCTACTTACAAGGGAGCGTGCAGTGGAATTAGTCCAGGGCCAGCCACTAGCTATCCAACAAATCATCGTCCCAGACTATGCGCCATCAACAGATCAGCAGAATCCACCAATTAATGCATTGCAGACTAGCTCGCAGCCGACCGCTCCATCCCGAATGCCTGAGCTCTCATCTAGCAACCCTCAATTGCCTCTCCATCCGCAAGTCCGGCCTGAAAACGACGAAATTACAATTAGAAGTGGTTTGCAGCAAGTACGCAATATGTTGGAACGAATGGTGGACGACGAAAGTCCAGTAAACCAGCATACAGCTTTGAATACTTACCATCATAAATCGCATCCCATAGCTCCCACAGTTAGACTGCTGCTATTTAGTTGGTTTAGCGTGGCCAGCATGGTAAGCATACCAACGCCCAGTTCACTTCAGACGTCTCTCTTCCAGGTTCCATTCAGAGCTATGGCCTACGTATCTCTGATCGCTGTAAGTCGACTTCCTCTCCGACGGCGTCCACCTAATAGAAGACGATTGTTATTCTGGTCATACCAACAATATGCTAGATTCACACTTACGATGTCAAGTAGAAGAGAGGGTGCTCTGCAACTACAGGCTCAGCGGCTCCCAGGCATCCGAAACGTGATGCCTGCAATGGAGTTTCCATTTGGGCCTCAGCCAGGTCGCCAGTCATCCTCTTCCTCTTCCACAACTCCAATTCGTTGCAGCTTGCCAAATGTGACTGCCCGGCATCGCCACTTACATTCTATGTGGCATCAACATGGCAGATCTACTACTTGGAGAGTGCGAGATTCCATTGAGAGTGGGCTGCCGACTTCCCATGCACATCAGCCTGGCAACAACCGAGCGCTGGAGCTGCTGTCTCACAACAGCTTACCAATTGTGGTTGTCCGGCGTCACCTATATGCAAATCCAGCGACGGCTTGGTGAACTCCTGCCCTCTGGCGTCCAATACGAATGGGCTCCAATCTATTCCGAGAGCGAATAAGTGGTTATCTGCAATTTAATATAGTTATCTTATTAGTTTTACTTTTATTTTTGATAAATACTTACTTGTCACTTTAAAAAATATGGCGGCGCAAATAAGGTGTAACCAGATACTCTTAGTAAATTAGTCCTACTGTATCAAAAGCAGTATTTAGTATCGAAATGTCTATTTAAGCGTTGCCACTTATGCTAATTGTTCTATGTTAGAGTTGCCATTTAATTTTATGTTACCGTCTAACAACACTAAATGTACAACGGCTGTTAAATGTCAAGCCCGCCTTTCTGCAATTCAAACTTATAGAGGTTGCTATGTAAAAGTAATATATATATAAGTTGATAATAAAGAATGCCTTCAGTTTGACACTGAAGGGCAAGTGTTGAAGATTAAAAAAAAGCTTACGCTCTGTCAGCACATTACACGACTCTGCGTTAAGCTGAGGTCAAGAGCAACAAAAATAGAATGGCTAATTGGTCCCAACAGTCGACTGGCAAAAAGCTGCAAAGTTCTAATCATCAAACAACTTCTCACTCCAATTTGGCAATATGCACTAGCGGTCTGGGGGGCACTGGTCTCAAACATTCAACTCCTTCGGATCCAGCGTCTGCAAAACAAATTAATTCGAAAGGCACTGAAAGCATCATGGTTCACTCGAAATGAAACAATAAGAGCAACTTATCTGATTAAAACTGTTGAAGAATCCTTTGAATTGGCAAGTGAACGATTTGCCAATTCACTGGCTAGCCACGTTAATCCGGAGGCACGCAATATATTGATGCAGCCCTACGAACCACATCGGCTTACTAGACCCAGATACTCCGATCAGTTGCTTCGACACATTCGACCACTGCAGAGCCAGCAGCCGCATCAGCCCCATTTGCGAATCCAATCTAATAGCCAAAACCTGCAGGAAATCCAACGTCAAGAACTGTTAGCATCTCTGCCAACACTTCTTCGTCTTGATGAAGAAGAACTGGCTAACCAGGAGGCAGCAAGATTAGCTGCATCCAACGCACGCCGACACCTACTTCCACGAAATCCACAGCCACCTGCTAGATTTGGAGAAATGCTCATAAATACATATAGAAAACGGTATAGAGATGGTCTACTTACAAGGGAGCGTGCAGTGGAATTAGTCCAGGGCCAGCCACTGGCTATTCAACAAATCATCGTCCCAGACTATGAGCCAGCAACAGATCAGCAAAATCCACGAAGCAATCCATCGCAGACTAGCGCGCAGTTGCAGCCGACCGCTCAACTTGCAAGGGAGCGCGCAGTGGAATTTGTCCAGGGCCAGCCACTAGCTATCCAACAATTCATCGTCCCAGACTATGCGCCATCAGCAGATCGGCAGAATCCACCAAGCAATCCTTTGCAGACAAGCTCGCAGTTGCAGCCGACCGCTCCATCCCGCATGACTGAGCTTTCATCTAGCAACCCGCAATTGCCTCTCCACCCGCAAGTCCTGGCTGAAAACGACGAAACTTTAATTAGAAGTGGCTTGCAGCAAGTACGAAATATGTTGGAACGAATGGTGGACGACGAAAGTCCAGTAAATCAGCATACAGCTTTGAACACTCACCGTCACAATTCGCATCTCTTATCTCCAGCAGTTAGCTTGCTGCTATTTAGTTGGTTTAGCGTGGCCAGCATGGTAAGCATACCAACGCCCAGTTCACTTCATACGTCTCTCTTCCAGGTTCCATTCAGAGCTAGGGCCTACGAATCTCTGATCGCTGCAAGTCGACTTCCTCTCCGATGGCGTCCACCTAATAGAAGACGGTTGTTACTCTGGTCATACCAACAATATGCTAGATTCATACTTGCAATGTCTAGTAGAAGTGAGGGTGCTCTGCAACTACGGGCTCAGCGGCTCCTAGGCATCCGAAACGCGATGCCGGCAATGGCGTCCCCATTTGTGCCTCAGCCAGGTGGCCGCAAGTCACCGTTGTCCTCTTCCATCACTCCAGCTCGCGGTAGCTTGCCAAATGTGGCTGCCCGGCGTCGCCTCTTGCATTCAGCGTGGCATCGGGATGGCAGACCTACTGCTTGGAGGATGCGCTATCCCATGGAGATTGGGCTGCCGACTTCCCATGCACATCAGCCTGGCAGAGGCCGAGTACTGGAGCTGCTGTTTCGCAGCTTGCCAATTGTGGTTGCCCGGCGTCGCCTGCATGCATATCCAGCGTCGGCTTGGTGAGCTCCAATAAAGTGGTTTATCTGCAACTAAAATATAATTAATAATATATATATATATCTTATTAGTTTATTATTAGTTTTTATATTTTGATAAATACTTACCTTTGAAAAATACCACTGAAAAAATATGGCGGCACAAATAAGGTGTAACCAGATACTATAAGTATATTTGTCCTACTGTATTAAAAGCAGTATTTAATATTGTAAAGTATAATTAAGCGTTGCCACTGACGTTAATTGTTCTACGTTAGAGTTGCCATTTTATTTTTATGTTTACCGACTAACAACACTTATTGTACAACGGCTGTCAAATGTAAAGCCCGCCTTGAATGCCATTCAAATTTATAGAGGTTGCTAGGCAAAGCAATATATATATAAGTTGCGAATAAAAGAATGCCTTCAGTTTGACACTGAAGGGCAAGTGTGTAAGATTAAAAAAAAAAAAGCCACTAAACCACCTCTACATAAGAATATTGTCAGCGAGCCATAGACAGAGTAATGAAATACAACTGTGTACGCTCAAAGACATATTCTATGAAGGGAACTGCCAATCCAAAAAACGCCAATGTCAACCGTTTCACAAGCCAAATATTCCGTAAACCATCCCAACTAAAAAAACACTGACTCACAACTGCTTAGCCTGCCATCAAGATAGAACATAACACTAACCACTAACTACTAACAATTGCCATGCCATTCATACTTTATTATCTAAAGTACGCCAAATTTAAGCCATTACACCGCCCAAGCCATTTTCTGGGTCAGCCATTTACCACGTGGTCCACTTCGTTTGGCGCTTGTGGAGATTTGTATACTCAGACACCCAAAGCTGGCACCCCCAGTCTGATATACCTGCCATTTCATATGTGTCTTGCCATATGCCAGCGCATATTATAAAAAAAAAAAAAAAAAAAAAAAGAAAAGCTAGCTAGTCATTTGACTGCTGGCCCCAATTGTGCATTGTTGCACTTACTCAAAAACAAGCCAAATTTTTGTGAACTATCCCAATTAACCCCAAACACTGACTCACATTGCCAAAATAAAAATCCAGACCAAAAATCCAAACTAAAACGCCCCTTTCTTGGGACCCGCCACTAAACCACCTCTATATAAGAATATTGTCAGCGAGCCATAGACAGAGTAATAAAATACAACTGTGTACGCTCAAAGACATGTTCTATAAAGGGAACTGCCAATCCAAAAACGCCAAAGTCAGCCTTTTCACAAGCCAAATATTGTAAACCATCACAACTAAACCCAAAACACTGACTCACATAGCCAGAATCCAACCGCCCCCTATTAGGGACTCGCCACTAAAAAAGCCCCTACCTAAGAATATTGTCAGCGAGCCATAGACAGAGTATTAACAATGCAACTGTGTACGCTCAAAGACATGATCTATGAAGGGAACTGCCTATCCAAACACGCCACAAGTTTCACAAGCCAAATTTTTGTGAACTATCCCAATTAACCCCAAACACTGACTCACCTAGCCAGAATAAAAATCCAGACCAAAAATCCAAAACAAATCGCCCCCTTCTTGGGACCCGCCACTAAACCACCTCTACATAAGACTATTGTCAGCGAGCCATAGACAGAGTAATAAAATACAACTGTGTACGTTCAAAGACATATTTTATGAAGGGAACTGCCACTCCAAAAACGCCAATGTCAGCCTTTACACAAGCCAAATATTCTGTAACCCATCCCAACACTTACTCACATAGCCAGAATCCAAAGCAAACCGCCCCCTACTAGGGACTCGCCATAAACGCCCCTACCTAAGAATATTGTCAGCGAGCCATAGACATACAACTGTGTAGGCTCAATGACATATTTAAGCTAAGGAAACCGCCAACCTAATCACGATAATTACACATACAACCCAAACACTGACTCACAATTGCTGAGCCTGCCGCCAAGACAGATATAACACTAACCACTAACTACTAACAATTGCCATCCCATTTATACTTTACTATTTAAAGTACGCCAAAATTAAGCCATTACACTGCCCAAGCCATTTTCTGGGTCAGCCATTTACCACGTGGTCCACTTCGTTTGGCGCTTGTGGAGATTTGTATACTCAGACACCCAAAGCTGGCACCCCCAGTCTGATATACCTGCCATTTCATATGTGTCTTGCCATAGGCCAGCGCATATTATAAAAAAAAAAAAATTACCATTGTCTTTTTATTAGTGATCTTCTCCTGTCCTCTTTTGCACTAGAGTCGTGTCCTCTCTCGCTCTCTTTGCATTAGATTTTTGCATAATATCAGGCGCGTGCCACTTGCTAAAATATGCGTCGCTGTCACTCACTCCTACATTGAAATCAGGGCGATCTTCTGCCTTCTTGCTTTGTAGGGCAATCCTTTCCTCTCCTCTCATGCACTAGAATTGTCTCGCTCTCGCTCTCCTTTTACATCAGTAGCTGACGCGTGACACTTCTCAAATTAGTCTGTGTTGAATAAACAAGAAGTGAACACGCGCGACGCTCGCATTTTATTGTTTTCTATTAGTGTTAAAATTAAAATCAAATAATTTTGTGCCATCATAACAAAATCAATTCCTCTCAAGCAGTGTGCAGTGGTAAGTGATTAATTCAATTTAGAAATAACATTTAGATCCCCAGCAACACCTTAGCCTGCTTTAACGGGCCAAACAATACCTAATCATATTACTCCAATAAAAAAAGAAATATAATAACCTTTTTAAACTCCTAAATAACATTTTCCATATAAATTTGCCAAATAGAGAAAATTCTCTATTTTACGCCATTCATAAGCCACACACTTACATTAGTTGCCTTGCATACATAAAAATTATCATGTGACGCAGTCGCATATGCCATTATAAAACCAATATTAAATTGCCGTCGGCAAAAAACCACTTTTCCAACACCGAATAGAGAAAATTTCTTCTCTATTCACGCCATTCATAAGCCACACATACATTCACATTGCTGTGAGCAGCCATACATACGCCAAATAACATGGGACGCAGTCGCAAATGCCATTATAAAAGCCAATATAAATCTGCCATTAATAAAAAACCAATATTCAATCACCAAAATAGAGTAAAAATGTTCCATTCACACGTATACATACACCCACATGAGTAGCCTTGCAATTGTGCCATTTAGCATACACACAAAATATGCACTCCATTACACTGCCTCTCTGTCGCCCTGTCGCTTTGCCGCTCTGTCGCTTTGCCGCCTTGCCGCTCTGTCGCTTTGCCTTATAAAAAACGACGTCGCCTGTACTTAATTATGTCAACATTACCATTGTCTTTTTATTAGTGATCTTCTCCTCTCCTCCTTTGCACTAGAGTCGTGTCCTCTCTCGCTCTCTTTGCATTAGATTTTTGCATAATATCAGGCGCGTGCCACTTGCTAAAATATGCGTCGCTGTCGCATAAGCCAGAGGGAAACCACAATACGTAGCCCTTCTCACTCACTCCTACATTGAAATCAGGGCGATCTTCTGCCTTCTTGCTTTGTAGGGCAATCCTTTCCTCTCCTCTCATGCACTAGAATTGTCTCGCTCTCGCTATCCTTTTGCATCAGTAGCTGACGCGTGACACTTCTCAAATTAGTCTGTGTTGAATAAACAAGAAGTGAACACGCGCGACGCTCGCATTTTATTGTTTTCTATTAGTGTTAAAATTAAAATCAAATAATTTTGTGCCATTGTAACATAATCGTTTCCTCTCAAGCAGTACAGTGGTAAGTGACTAATTGAATTTAGAAATAACATTTAGATCCCCATCAACACCTTAGCCTGCTTTAACGGGCCAAGCAATATCTAATCATAGTACTCAAAAAAAAAGAAATATAATAACCTTTTTAAACTCCTAAATAACATTTTCCATATAAATTTGCCAAATAGAGAAAAATTCTCTATTTTTCGCCATTCATAAGCCACACACTTACATTAGTTGCCTTGCATACATATCAATTACCATGCCATTATAAAACCAATATTAAATTGCCGTCGGCAAAAAACCACTTTTCCAACACCGAATAGAGAAAATTTCTTCTCTATTCACGCCATTCATAAGCCTCACTTACACTCACATTGCTGTGAGCAGCCATACATACGCCAAATAACATGGGACGCAGTCGCAAATGCCATTATAAAAGCCAATATTAATCTGCCATTAATAAAAAGCCAATATTCAATCACCAAAATAGAGCAAAAATGTTCCATCCATACGCATACATACACTCATATGAATAGCCTTGCACTTGTGCCATTTAGCATACACACAAAATATGCACTCCATTACACTGCCTCTCTGTCGCCCTGTCGCTCTGTCGCTTTGCCGCTCTGTCGCTTTGCCTTATAAAAAACGACGTCGCCTGTACTTAATTATGTCAACATTACCATTGTCTTTTTATTAGTGATCTTCTCCTCTCCTCCTTCGCACTAGAGTCGTGTCCTCTCGCTCTCGCTCTCTTTGCATTAGATTTTTGCATAATATCAGGCGCGTGCCACATGCTAAAATATGCGTCGCTGTCGCATAAGCCAGAGGGAAACCACAATACGTAGCCCTTCTCACTCACTCCTACATTGAAATCAGGGCGATCTTCTGCCTTCTTGCTTTGTAGGGCAATCCTTTCCTCTCCTCTCATGCACTAGAATTGTCTCGCTCTCGCTCTCCTTTTGCATCAGTAGCTGACGCGTGACACTTCTCAAATTAGTCTGTGTTGAATAAACAAGAAGTGAACACGCGCGACGCTCGCATTTTATTGTTTTCTAGTAGTGTTAAAATTAAAATCAAATAATTTTGTGCCATTATAACAAAATCAATTCCTCTCAGACAGTGTGCAGTGGTAAGTGACTAATTAAATTTAGAAATAACATTTAGATCCCCAGCAACACCTTAGCCTGCTTTAACGGGCCAAACAATACCTAATCATAGTACTCCAATAAAAAAGAAATATAATAACCTTTTTAAACTCCTAAATAGTACAATTTTCTATATAAATTTGCCAAATAGAGAGGAATTCTCTATTCATAAGCCACACACTTACATAAGTTGCCTTTCACTTTAGCCATTTAGCACACACATCAATTATCATGTGACGCAGTCGCATATGCCATTATAAAAGACAATATTAAATCGCCCCCCCTTTTGGGACCCGCCATTAAAACACCTCTACATAAGAGTATTGTCAGCGAGCCATAGACAGAGTAATGAAATACAACTGTGTACGCTCAAAAGACATATTCTATGAAGGGAACCGCCAATCCAAATCCAGCCAAATCTGTGAAATATCCAAACTATTTCCAAACATTGACCCACACAGCCAGAATAAAATCCACAATAAATCGCCCCCCTTTTTGGGACCCGCCATTATAACATCTCTACATATGAGTATTGTCAGCGAGCCATAGACAGAGTAATGAAATACAACTGTGTACGCTCAAAGACATATTCTATGAAGGGAACCGCCAATCCAAATCCAGCCAAATCTGTGAAATATCCAAACTAATTCCAGACATTGACCCACACAGCCAAAATAAAATCCACAATAAATCGCCCCCCTTCTTGGGACCCGCCATTAAAACATCTCTACATATGAGTATTGTCAGCGAGCCATAGACAGAGTAATGAAATACAACTGTGTACGCTCAAAGACATATTCTATGAAGGGACCCGCCAATCCAACAATCCAATCCGCCAAATAATAAAACATAATACTAACTACTAACATGTGCCATGCCATTTACACTTTATTATTTAAAGTACGCCAAATTAAGCCATTACATAGCCCAAGCCATTTTTCTGGGCCGCCAATGTCCACGTGGTCCACTTCGTTTGGCGCTTGTGGGGAATTGTATAGACAGACATCCAACTGGCACCCCCAGTCTGATATACCGCCATATTCATATGTGTCTTGCCATAGGCCAGCGCATATTACTAAAAAAAAAAAAAAAAAAAAAAAAAATGAAGACGACGAGGACGACATGTACCTGTTAAAAAACTAAAACTTTATTTAATATATGTTTATTTTCTGATTGTTTTTCACTTACCGCGTTGTGTGTTGATCTTCTTCTTCGTCTAATGTAATATATATGTGTGACCGGATGCAAGATCAGCACAAATTGCCAAAAATACCAAAAGACAATATTCTAACTATGACCACAGATTATGTATAATTTCACTACATATAACTTTAAACTGACAATTAGAGAGAATATTGACTAGACTAATAAATAGTAGGATTGATCTTAGGTATATTAGTATTTAAATAGACACTTAACTTAGAGTCAAAAGTTTAATTTCAATAGGGCCAAAGATCTCCTAAATGGTATTTTTCAACACTGAAAACCTACTAAACATGCCAAACAGAGTTCTGCTCTGCTAAGAATTCAAAATACTTAACAGAACTCTGTTTGGCCACAGATATAACGTCTTAAACGGCTGAAATTCATACAATCAGACAATTATTTTTTAATATAATATATATGTATCTCACATCCCGCTACCTGACTATGTTGTCAAATATTTTTAATGTAAATTTTTATGATTTGTCATCCATGACACCAGGCCCGCAATTGTATTCGTTTATCTGGTCCTGTTCCTTATTTATTTACACCTATATGTTAATTGTACTAGGTAAATATTCCATTTATTGTTCATGAAAGTTGCTAGGCTAATTCCACATTTTAAATCTTAGATGATAAGGATAAATGTTATATATAATAGTAATAATATGAACATTGTATGTAGTCCATACAGTGGCAGCCTAACTGTCACTGGTGACGCCGACTGCGGCTGCGACCGCGTCGGGCGAGTATGGTTTGCTGGAGCGGGAGCTGGCTGCTCAATCTGTGTGTCGTGTCGACTGGAGGCGGAGGTCCCTGCCGAGCCTTGAGAGCGAACCCAGCGAGCGCCGCCCGCACACACTCCGCACTACACCGAAAACCTGTGCTCATATTATTCCTGCTTAGATCCACACAATCCTTGGCTGTGGCTGTGACTCCTGTAAGCGGGCTTGGAATCTTGTTCCGCTAATGTTATATACTATGCTATGTTGTTGTTTATGCGCGACTCCAGCGTGTATACGATACAATCAATCCAACGCGAGTTTGAAGAGCAGTGTCAAAGTGCGTGATTGTTGCCTTGGCTAATGTTGCTATCACTCGACATGAATTGTAATATTATATAGCTCACTGAGTGAATGTGTTCGTATTGCCATTCACATGGAAAATGTAAACAACAATATTAACATTGCAAATTGAGCAAATTGACATTCAGTTCGTATATACTCACCATGTTGATTGCTTATTCCCTAGACAATGTTATGAATGCAATTCGTCAGAATTGCCATTCACACATATGTATATATTGCAACTTATGAAAACTTAAAACTTATTCATGAATGAAAACTTAAATTTAATTTTAATACTAAGTGCTTATTACTAAATATATATATGTGTACATATATATAAAAATTTCTTATCAACCTTTCATCGCCTTCCTGAAGATTTGATAAGTTCCTAATATTGTAAATATAAAAAATTAAAATTTTAAACCTATAACTAATAGAGAAGCCCTTGTAGAGTGACCGCGCAGCGCTTTTACCAACGCATCGACGCCTGTCCATAGATCCCCACGATTCTGGACCTGCGTATGATCACCCACGAAGATTAGAAGGCGCATAATATAATTTTAATTATAATTACTAAAATATACTTAGCCATTTTGTTATTTTATAGCTTAAGTATTCTTAATTGTACGTATGATTCTAACACCCGATCTTCAATCGGTTCACGAATGTTAATATAGACTAAGAAAATAACATTGTATAGCGTTAGTAACTTCAGAAAATGTATAAATTAATACAAATAGCTGGAATAAAGTATCTGCAAATCCTGTTCCTTCCTCCCTCCTGCTGGATTAGGCGGGCTTGGCTGGAGCTAGGATTGCAGTAATTTGCGTGTGTTGCTGCATACGACAAATAAAAAACAGCCAATAAGCTCCACCAACAAATTGACAAGCGATCTAGCATGTAAGTTAATGTTACATGTTCTATGTCAATCTTGTACATTTGTTGGTGTGTTAAATTTCACTTTTGTAAATTTCTGTTCAAATGTCACTGCACTTTGTTTTAATTTCAAAATAACTTATCCTTGTCTCAGTAAATAATGAAATAATTGTAACATATGGACAGCCACAGCTGACCTTGATTTGCATGTTTACGTTAAGCAAATCAGGGTCAGCTGTAACGTTTACGTAAAAGTCCAGTGTGCCCGTCAATCGAGCTCTGATTGGCGGGCTCGCATAATTCAAATCTTTTTTCTCTAACTTGTCATCTGCAATAGTCCCAAATGTTGCCAAGCGGTAATGGTGGACATATAGTTTAGACAACCATCGCGAAGGTCGTACGTGTGCGCGCGCCACTAATTGTAATAAGCTAAGCGCGCTCCTCGCAACTCGCGAGCCGGCCCCGGTGCCCGAATAAAAAGCTCACAGAGCAATATAGAGAAAAAAAAATTCAAATTTTTCTCTAACTTGTCATCTGCAATAGTCCCAAATGTTGCCAAGTGGTAATGGTGGACACAAAGTTTAGACAACCATCGCGAAGGTCGGACGTGTGCGCGCGCCACTAAATTGTAAAAACCAAGCGCGCTCCTCGCAACTCGCGAGCCGGCCCCGGTGCCCGAATAAAAAGCTCACAGAGCAGTAAAGAGAAATAAAAAAAAATTTTTTCTCTTATATGTAATCTGCAATAGTCCCAAATGTTGCCAAGCGGTAATGGTGGGCACAAAGTTTGAACAACCATCGTGTAGGTCGGACGTGTGCGCGCGCCACTAAATTGCCACTTCAGTATCGGAGCACTGTTGCTAATAGCCAAAGTAATACCACTTTGAGCACCTAGTGACATGCTCTAGCATACCTCCAAACCCATACCGACGGGAAAAACAAGCCACCACAATCCAAATATAAAGCCTGAAATTTAATCGAAAGATTAAACTGTAATACCACTCAAAGATCCTATGTATAAGTGCATTGTTGCTAAGCCATAGACAGAGTAACGAAATACAACTGTGGACGTTTAGTGACATGCTCTAGCATAGACCAGCCACTTCAGTATCGGAGCACTGTTGCTAATAGCTAAAGTAATACAACTTTGAGGACCTAGTGACATACTCTAGCATACCTCCAAACCCATACCGACGGGAAAACAAGCCACCACAATCCAAATATAAGGTTGGCAATTTAATTGAAAGATTAAATTACAATGCCACTCCAATATCCTATGCATAAGTGCATTGTTGCTAAGCCATAGACAGAGTAACGAAATACAACTGTGTACTCTTAGTAACATGTTCTAGTATAGGACCCGCCAAATAAATAAAAACACAACACTATCAGTGTTGATTCTACTAACAACTAACAAGCTACTAACAACTAACAAATGCCAACCCAATTTATCAGACCGTCGTCTATTATATATCCACTGGATATATACATAGTATATCCATCACAATAGCCCAAAGCCAATAAAATCTGTTTACAGATTTTAGGTGATGTCATTATCCACGTGGTCCACTCGATTGGCGCTTGTGGGAAAGTATGTTCAAACTACCAAAGTTGGCAACTACAGTTTGAAATACCGCCAGTATTATATGCGTTTAACAAAAGGTTAACGTATATTGTTAAATTTTATAAAAGCAAGTCCTATCCAGGTTTGCAGCCCAAAGTTACCCGTAAAAATCCCATCAAAATTCTCTCGGACATACAAATATGCCCACCCAGAGAAAATAAAAAAGAAGACTCAGAAAATGAAATAATAATTGATCTACAAAATGAAATAAAAAAATACAACACTGGAACACCTATAACAAAAAGCAACGCTACCTTAGGACTGGATACCTTAGGAAAAGGAGCAATAATAAATGATTATAACACTGGAACACCCATAACAAAAAGTAACGCTACATTAGGTCTGGACAATAATAATAGAAACAACACTGAAACGAACAAACATATACACAACCCAAACAAAAAATATAAAAAAATAATTGAAGGACTGTTTGGATCCGACGAGGAGGAGTCCAGCCTATCTTCACAGCCGTCCACATCCAATACAATAACCATTGATGATTCAGAAGCCAGCTCTGACTCCCTGCTAGAGGATACAGATACAAATAACATACCAGTATCAATAATAGTCCCACTTGTTAGTGACGCTAATAAAATTATAAACAACACAATTAGCCGCATAGGGGGGAAGAAATTCACGACTATAGCCACAAGCGCAGGTGGCATAATTTTCAAATGCAATGATGAATATACAGCTATTGACATACAAAAATACTTAGCAGAGAATGGCCTTAATCCTAAACGAAAGCATAATGACAATGAGTCAATTTGCGTGATAATAAAAGGCCTGCATTTTTCTACCCCCAACTCCTGGATTGCGCACAGGCTTATTGAATTGGGACACTTGCCGACGGAGATAGTCAACATTAAAACAGGATTAAATGGAACACCTACTAATTCCTTTAAAATTCATATAAGCAAGGCTGCAAACAACATGGATTTGATAGGGAAATGCCGTATAGGTACATATATCACTCAAGTGGAAATCTTCCGGAGCGATGAAAATACAAGTATAGTACAATGTAAACAATGCAATAAGTTTGGGCATACCATCAAAACTTGCATAAATGCACAAATTTGCTTCAAATGTGCTGAAAGGCACAATTACCACTCCTATATACCTCAGTAAAATTGATATTTGTGTAAAGTTTAGTTTGCGAATTACAGTTGTTCTAATAACGGTATCAATATTTCGAGTATACATGTTTTTACTCTTATGTTTTGTGATGCTTGTTCGCGTAACTAGTTCTTATCTCCTCTTAATCTATAGTCCCGTTAGGATTTCAACGAAGCCAAACTCATGATTGCAGTAGAAAATTGATATTGAATTGGGACACTTGCCGACGGAGATAGTCAACATTAAAACAGGATTAAATGGAACACCTACTAATTCCTTTAAAATTCATATAAGCAAGGCTGCAAACAACATGGATTTGATAGGGAAATGCCGTATAGGTACATATATCACTCAAGTGGAAATCTTCCGGCGCGATGAAAATACAAGTATAGTACAATGTAAACAATGCAATAAGTTTGGGCATACCATCAAAACTTGCATAAATGCACAAATTTGCTTCAAATGTGCTGAAAGGCACAATTACCACTCCTATATACCTCAGTAAAATTGATATTTGTGTAAAGTTTAGTTTGCGAATTACAGTTGTTCTAATAACGGTATCAATATTTCGAGTATACATGTTTTTACTCTTATGTTTTGTGATGCTTGTTCGCGTAACTAGTTCTTATCTCCTCTTAATCTATAGTCCCGTTAGGATTTCAACGAAGCCAAACTCATGATTGCAGTAGAAAATTGATATTGAATTGGGACACTTGCCGACGGAGATAGTCAACATTAAAACAGGATTAAATGGAACACCTACTAATTCCTTTAAAATTCATATAAGCAAGGCTGCAAACAACATGGATTTGATAGGGAAATGCCGTATAGGTACATATATCACTCAAGTGGAAATCTTCCGGCGCGATGAAAATACAAGTATAGTACAATGTAAACAATGCAATAAGTTTGGGCATACCATCAAAACTTGCATAAATGCACAAATTTGCTTCAAATGTGCTGAAAGGCACAATTACCACTCCTATATACTTCAGTAAAATTGATATTTGTGTAAAGTTTAGTTTGCGAATTACAGTTGTTCTAATAACGGTATCAATATTTCGAGTATACATGTTTTTACTCTTATGTTTTGTGATGCTTGTTCGCGTAACTAGTTCTTATCTCCTCTTAATCTATAGTCCCGTTAGGATTTCAACGAAGCCAAACTCATGATTGCAGTAGAAAATTGATATTTGTGCAAAATTCTTCATTTCAGTTTTCAGTGCGACACGTCACGTATCGTGGACCAAAAAGTTATTAAATTGATTAAAGTATTGTTTCTCTATTAGTTATTATAAATATTTTTGAGTTTTTTCCATTTTTTATTTAAAATTTTGACTTTATTCGTTTAAAATGCCTCTCGCAACGGAGTTAAGTGAAAAAGAAAAAACCCAAATAGAAACAATGTTTGGGGTTAAAATATGCGAAATAGCTTTAAAATTAAACCGGCATCGAAATTCTATCGCAAATTATTTAAAAATCCGTCTAAATATGCCCAAAACAACCGCAGAGGAGCAGTTGCAAAAGTCGATGCGCGCACTAAACGGCATATAAAAGCTATGGCAACAACCAAATCAATGAGTTGTGCCCAAATTAAGGCGGAATTGAAGTTGCCAATAAGTAGGCAGAGGGTGCAACAGATTTGTAAGACTGAGTTGCACCTTAAATATGACTCAAAGGTGCGGATGCCAAAGCTATTGCCCCGCCATAAAAAAGCCCGGATTGATTTTTATGAAAAATATAAATTTTGGGACAGCGAGTTTCAAAATGTGATTTTCAGCGATGAGAAAAAGTTCAACCTAGATGGTCCTGATGGAAATCAAAAGTACTGGCGAGACCCTAGGCATCCTCGGCAAAGATGCTATAAGCGGAACCATGGTGGTGGCTCTCTGATGGTATGGGCTGCGTTTAGCTATGCTGGAAAGTCTGCCATATGCTTTGTGCCGGGACGGATCAATGCACTGACGTATACGGAACTCCTTCAAGATGAACTGATTCCATTTGCAGAGAAGTTCCATGATGAGGACTGGATATTTCAGCAGGATAACGCTCCCATACACGTCGCAAAGTTAACTAAATCCTATTTCACGTCAGTGAATATCCCCTTATTGCAGTGGCCAGCAATAAGTCCAGACCTCAATCCAATTGAGGACCTTTGGGGTATTCTTACTGCAAAGATGTATGAGGGTGGAAGACAATTTAAGTCCTTAAAGGACTTAAAACTGGCCATTATCCTGAAATGGTCGGAAATCGATATTAAAACTCTCCAAAATTTAATAAACTCGATGCCTCGCCGACTGCAATTAGTTGCAAAACACAATGGAGATTCCATTTCGTATTAATAATATAATTATGTTCATTTAGTCACTTAATTAATTTAATATAGTTTAATTTTCTTTGTTATTTCAATTTTGCACAAATATCAACTTTCTATTAAGAGTTCTTTAAAAAAATTGTTTCTTTAATAAAATAAATAATAATTAAGAAAATATTGAGTGTATTTAATTTAAACTTGAATTACTTATTTAAAAAAAATATTTTAAAAAATCGTGCAAGTCAAATTTTTAAAAAAAAATAAAAAAAACAGGATGCACAAATATAAATTTTACTGAGGTACTTGCCAGCAAATAAGCCAAACATACATACTTTAGTGGATACTGGTCCAAATCACATATACCCTAGTGGTATAGTATGTGTATCAGTTACCACTCTTAAAAACCTGTTGAAAAGTAAGCCAAACCACATATACTAGTGGTACACCAAACCATACCATATATATGCAGTGGTATTGCAATATGACAGTTACCACTCCTATATACTTGCCAGAAAATAAGCCAAAAACATACATACCTTAATAGATAATAAATAAACCAACTCACATGCTCTGAACAGAAAGGGGAATATACCGTGTGCTTATCTTTAGACATGTTCTAAAGCACATTCCTTGTAATGTGGCACTGGACCCCTCAACACTAGACTGTCAGAGCACGGACTCGTATGTCCACCCAAAAGTGATAGTCCTGCAAAAATACAGCATACTTATCACATACCAAGCATGACTACTATGTCAATACTTTGAAAGAACGCAGTGCCCCAAGCACAAGCCAGCATTTAAAGAACTATGCAAGCGACTTTCAGAAAGAAGATGATGCAAGGCTTCCCTCCCACCTCTCATCTCCAATAACTATCCTGCCTAACAATAGTATATTCATCAAAAAAGCCCAAAGTCAATAAAATCTGTTTACAGATTTTAGGTCATTTCGTTATCCACGTGGTCCACTCGATTGGCGCTTGTGGGAATGTATATTCAAACTATCAAAGTTGGCAACTACAGTTTGAAACACCGCCAGTATTATATGCGTTTAACAAAAGGTTAAAGTATATTGTTAAAAAAAAAAAAAACTATCCCAACTAATCGCAAACACTGACTCACATAGTCAGAATAAAAATCCAAACAAATTGACCCCCTTTTTATATACTTTATTATTTAAAGTACGTCAAAATTAAGCCATTACATAGCCCAAGCTATTTTTTGGGCCGCCAATGTCCCCGTGGTCCACTTCGTTTAGCGCTTGTGGGGAATTGTATAGTCAGACGTCCAAAACTACCACCCTCAGTCTGATATACCGCCATATTCATATGTGTCTGGCCATAGGCAAACCTTAGGTAGGACACCCATAATACGGGCATTAAGACACTAGCGACGTCATCTTCCTACTCTGGTCTAAGCGGCATATTGCATATTGTCCTTATCTACTTAGCTCGAAATTTAAATTACCTCAGATTACCCAACACTGTAAAAGTCTCCACTGACTATGTTTGTCAGCTAAAGCTGAATGCTGCAATACTTGCACATTCACCTGCCAGCCATAAATGTTTTTTAACGCAAATAATATTCACATAGGTTGCCATATTTTTTAAGTAAATATTGTATGACGGTAACGGATGAATAAAGTGTGCCATGCAGATAAATTGTCTGCTGGCATCGAATGTGCATGCATGCATTTACTTCAAAAAAAGACAATATATAATAGACCAATACTTACCTGAGATAGAAACATGACAGCTGAAAATATAAATTTATATTAATACATTATACACGAAATAATAATAATAAAATATGAATATTATATTTAGCAACTCCTTAGCAATATAAATACTTACCAGCAACTGACGAAAGACGAGCGGCCCACGGTGAAGCAGCGACAATAGCAGCAGTAACAGGGGTTGCAGTCAATAAACACCTGAAACGAGCAAAAGCAGCACTGAATCGACACACACACACACGCATGCGTGGCTAGTGCGCGACCTACATCAACAATGAGCTTGTTAAAAACAGGCGGCCACAAATGACGAGACTGGAGGAGCGAATACAATTATTTATTTTATTAAATATGTTAACGTAACGTCCTCATATGTCTCAATGTAATATCACTTGACAAAATTTTGTAATTTAAAGCATCATATATAGCAATATTCGAGCACCCTTCTAGTCACTACAACTCATATAGTGTGAGGAGAGATCATTTAACCATCTCACTCTCGCTACATCGGGATGTTTTTTAATAGTGCTGACATACCCAGCTATTTTTCAAACTAGTGATGTTATTTTTGGCTATCAAAAATGGATGTATTTTGGCAGTTTTAAGCTTTAGAAAAATTGTTACTATCATTATTTTCCCTTTTCACAAGTCAATGGTTGGCTTTTATTTGTATTGTACCTAGCAAATTTATCAAAAATTCGAAGCAAAGAGGGGATACAAAATATTGAGAAGAAATTCCAGAAGAAAAGCAAAGACCGATAACGTGAACAACATAATACATATTGTTGACACTATTAACCATTTTCCTAATAAGAAATATCATTTTTCAAGCTGCTAAAAATTTGCAGTAGAGCAATTTTTCCAAGTGATAATTATGTATAAAAATGTGAATAAAAAAATATATTGTCAAAGAAAAATAAATGTTAACATTTTAAAATAATAAATTAAACTAATTTTCATTGCACAGAGTAATAGTTGTTGTTGTCATCCTTCTTTAGCGTTGGTCGTTGCATGATCTTGCAACTTGTCCAGTCGGCACCTAAAAATGCATAATAATAATATATATATAATATACATAAAATACTTACCTGCACACATGCAAGCGCACATAATAAAGGGACCGATCAGAAGGGGTGCTTCTCATCCAGCGACCATCAGAATATTGACGTCCATGAGGCCAATTTATACTCATCACTGGCCGCTGGGCGCAAAGCGACTGATCCATAACCTGCGATGCACGTGTGCTTCTGTGCCTTGCACACACACACACACTGACGAATCCATATACTATGCTAAACTGGCGTCGATGGCGACGACGAGGTCCATGTACCTGCAAATAAACTACAATTTTTGTTTAATATATGTATATTTTCTGATTTGTTTTCAATTACCGCATTGTGTGTTGATCTTCCTCTTGGTCAAATGTAAAACATATGTGTGACCAGATGCTAGATCAGCACAAATTGCCAAAATACCTAATGATAATATTCTAGCTACGACTATACATTATGTATAATCACTAAGCAATGAACATAATAGAGTCCGCATGTCCAAAAAAAAATACGGTCTGTCGCATTTGGGTATTCAGAACCCTCGTGGCAGAGACGCAGCGGTCTCTCGCGCTCGGCTCTCTCTCGAAAACTTGAGCTAGCCCATGATGCAATTATATAAGGTCTCGTCGGCAAAAGTTGGTGCTTATTGTATGCTAGCCGTGAGTGTGAATGAAAGGGCCGTGTGTAGTAAGTGTGAGTGAAAGAACACTAGACTATGCTTTCTTATCCCTTAGGTGACGCATTGGGTTAGAATGAGCATATCATAATAAAAACGAGAAGAAGTTATTTTATTATTATAATTTTATTTTTAATAGCTTATGTTTAGGCAATTATCAGAATTATCCTCTTGAACATTGCCATTGTTAAATAATATATCTGAATTCTTGGCCGTTTAAAATGTTCGCCTACTATGTGTTTGCAGCAAAAGAACCCATACGGTCTTTTAGCGAACACGAAGGTTAATAATTTCGAAAAAGAGCGTCCGCATACAACCTTCCTCTTCAACAAGCAAAAGTGCACTGAACAATAAGCGCCACGAAGCTTAACGCATTTTGAGCCGACGAGACCACCTTATATAATTGCATCATGACAAAACCCCTGAGGCAGAGACATGATGCAATTATATAAGGTGGTCTCGTCGGCTCAAAATGCGTTAAGCTTCGTGGCGCTTATTGTTCAGTGCACTTTTGCTTGTTGAAGAGGAAGGTTGTATGTGGACGTTCTTTTTCGAAATTATTAACCTTCGTGTTCGCTAAAATACCGTATGGATTCTTTTGCTGCAAGCACATAGTAGGCGAAGATTTTAAACGGCCAAGAATTCATATATGTAAATAATTTAACAGTGGCAATGTTCAAGAAGATAATTCTGATAATTGCCTAAGCATTAGCTATTAAAAATAAAATTATAATAATAAAGTAACTTCTTCTCGTTTTTATTATGATACGCTCATTCTAACCCCATGCATCACCTAAGGGATAAGAAAGCATAGTCTAGTGTTCTTTCACTCACACTTACTACGCACGGCACTACCAAAATAATATATCAACATTTTCTTTGTTCGAAATTATTAGCTTGGCGGTTCTTTAGTTGGTTTATTGAACACCATTATTATGTCGCGGAGTGTCATAGCAACTAACTAGGCAGCACTAGCAGTTGCACGCCTTATAAAAGTAATATCTTAATAACTTCTGTGTTTTCTATCCGATTGTAACCAAATTTGCAGAGATCATTGAGATGGTGATTAGTATTGTGCCTACCAAAATTGAACGTTCTAGATTTACAACAACGCTTGCAATTCGGTTTTATTCGATTTATGGGGGCGGGGCCAAAATCAAAAACAAACTTAATCTGCGTGCAACAATAAGACATACTGTCGCGAAAAATTTGTTGCTCTATCTCTTATAGTCTCTGAGATCTAGGTGTTCATACGGACAGACGGACATGGCTATATCGTCTCGGCTGTTGACGCTGATCAAGAATATATATACTTTATGGGGTCGGAGATGCTTCCTTCTGCCTGTTACATACATTTTCGGTCGACACAAAGCCATAATACCCTTCTACCCTTTGGGTAGGCGGGTATAAAAACGAGAAGAAATAATTTTATTATTATAATTTTATTTTTAATAGCTTATGCTTAGGCAATTATCAGAATTATCCTCTTGAACATTGCCACTGTTAAATAATATATCTGAATTCTTGGCTGTTTAAAATGTTCGCCTACTATGTGTTTGCAGCACAAGAACCCATACGGTCTTTTAGCGAACACGAAGGTTAATATGTTCGAGAAAGAGCGTCCGCATACAACCTTCCTCTTCAACAAGCAAAAGTGCACTGAACAATAAGCGCCACGAAGCTTAACGCATGGAGACGCAGCGCTCTCGCACGTTCAGCTCTCTCTCTCTCTTCGTATGAAACTTGAAAAAGTGAACAGAGAGAACCGAGCATCAATTCAGTCGTAGAACTACGCTGTTTGGATATGTGTGTATGTGTGTTTAGCGCACATACATATGAAGAAACATAATGTGTATGCAGTTGCTGCTTGTCCGATTGCTTTAATTTTAATTTTTCAGATTTCAAACTGAGTTTCATTTGAGAATTGTTTTGCTTGGATAGGGAAAAGTGAATACTCTTCTTTATTTGCATATAGTGCTCTATCACTAATAACTAAGGAATTCTATTCTAGGACATCAACGGTGCGGTGCGTGCATCACGAATTGAATTGTTGGTTTCTGCCTGTGACTTTGTTGTTGTTCTCTTCTGTACCGCTCGTTTGTTTCAATTGATTTTGTCGTCTTTGCGTTGATGTTGCTGTTTTTGATTTGCTTACTTTTTACTTTTGATTGCATGCAGAGTCTGCACCTGTTGATCGACTTTTTATTATGTTATTATGTTTCAATAATTAGTACAGACATATTATATTTAAATTTCAGCATTTATTATTAAAAGTTAATATAAGCATATATAAAAGGAGTTTTTGATTTTTATTTACATTCATATTTTTATTCGGTAATTGTTAAATAGCCGCTCGTGTGAATAAATTTTTTTAATTTTATATTTCCTGGAAAGAGCTAGATTTATCCAGAATTTTAACGAAGAGTTTTTTTTTGCAGAAATGAATAGTTATTTTTTTAAATTAATTTAAAGTTTTCGAAAATACCATGTATTTTGTTGTTGACAATTCACTCTCATTTGTATGTATCGATCGCTCGTTGTTCTCTCCAGCTCTCCTTTTTTTTTCTACAGTGGCCAAAATCGATTTTATGCGAGAGCGGGAGAGAACAACGAGCGATCGATCACACGAGCGGCTATTTAACAATTACCTTTTATTCATTTTCAGCAGTGCCTAAGCAAATTCATATATACATATTTGCATGCATATGTATGTACATATGAATGTACATACATATGTAAGATAGTATCAATTTGCTAAATTTTAAACACTGCTGAAAATACATAAATAAAAATATGAATGTAAATAAAAATCAAATTACTCCTTTTATATATGATTATATTAATTTGCAATAAAAAATGCTGAAATTTAAATATAATATGTCTGTACTAATTATTGAAACATAATAACATAATAAAAAGTCGATCAACAGGTGCAGTCTCCGCATGCAATCAAAAGTAAATAGTTAGCAAATCAAAAACAGCAACATCAACGCAAAGACGACAAAATCAATTGAAACAAACGAGCGAACAGAAGAGAACAACAACAAGGTCACAGGCAGAAACCAAGAATTCAATACGTGATGCACACACCGCACCGTTGATGTCCTAGAATAGAATTCCTTAGTTATTAGTTATAGAGCAATATATGCAAATAAAGAAGAGTATTCACTTTTCCCTATCCAAGCAAAACAATTCTCAAATGAAACTCAGTTTGAAATCTGAAAAATTAAAATTAAAGCAATCGGACAAGCAGCAACTGCATACACATTATGTTTCTTCATATGTATGTGCGCTAAACACACATATCCAAACAGCGTAGTTCTACGACTGAATTGATGCTCGGTTCTCTCTGTTCACTTTTTCAAGTTTCGTACGAAGAGAGAGAGAGAGCTGAACGTGCGTGAGCGCTGCGTCTCTGCCTCAGGGGTTTTGTTTTCAAAATTCAAAACACGACGGCTAGATCAAGTTCTCGAGAGAGAGCCGAACGCGAGAGACCACTGCGCCTCTGCCACGAGGGGTCTAAAAACTCAAATGTGACAGACCGTATTTTTTTTGGATATGCGGACTCTATTATGTTCACTGCTTAGTGATAGAACATATAAATGTATGGCAGCTGAATGTTGTAGCATTTAGTTTTTGCTGACCAAAATTGTTAGCAGATTTATCTTTTTAACAGAGTAGTAGAGTTTTTTAAAAATAGCAAAGTAGTTTACAAGAATTATAACTTTAGATTGCCATAGTATACGTACAATATTTACAAAGTAGTTATTAGAATTAATTAATCTAGAGTAACAAAATTTAGCAAATGTTAATATTGGTAACAATAATTTAAATTGATATTGCCTTATTAGAGGTGTTACCAGGACTGTACAGTTGTCTTTGCTGGCAGATGAGAGTCACCAAGGCTGGAATGGCAATCATCTTTAACAGGAACAAGTAAGAAAGCTACAGTCGATTTTACCATCGAAATATTATATTTTTCAAAAATATACTATAAAATATAGTTCAAATATACCAAAATTTTCTTTGTTCGAAATTATTAGCTTTGCGGCACTTTAGTAGGTTTATTGAACACCATTATTATGTCACGGAGTGTCATAGCAACTAACTAGGTTCAGCTGCACCTGATTACGCCTTATAAAAGTAATTCTTTAATATCTTCTGTCACTAACCATACAATACATGTCTGTGTGAGCAAGTGAGACAAATATATATACGACTCGCTTGCCTCTCAGTCGGTTTATTGGCGCTGAGCAGTTCCCGTTCTTTTTGGTAGACAGTAATGGGCATAGTAACAACTCGGGACAATCTTGCTAAAACAAAAATTGGTGTTATATAAATGAAAATTCGAATATTTGCCACTGGCAATAAGGATACAAAAATCTGGTTGCATATATGTATCGGTTATTGCTTTCTTCTGAATATTATGTATCTCCTCTTTGACAAAATTTGACCCAAAGGGTAGAATGGTATTATAAGTTTGTGCCGACCGAAAGTGTATGTAACAAGCAGAAGGAAGCATCTCCATCTGCCACGCCCCCTTCCGCCTCCGTAAATCAAAAAAATTTAATTACAAGCGTCATTTTAAAGCTAGAACGCTCAGTCATCACCATCTTAATGATCTCTGAAAATTTGGTTACAATCGGATAACAAACACAGAAGATATTAAAGAATTACTTTTATAAGGCGTAATCAGGTGCAGCTGAACCTAGTTAGTTGCTATGACACTCCGTGACATAATAATGGTGTTCAATAAACCTACTAAAGTGCCACAAAGCTAAAAATTTCGAACAAAGAAAATTTTGGTATATTTTTAATATAATTTTTCAGTAATTTTTGAAAAATATAATATTTCGATGGTGAAATTGGGTAGCGGGTATCTCACTGTCGAGCACACTCGATAGTAGCTTTCTTACTTGTTTCTAATGACTTGTTAGTTTTAGCGATTGGTATAAGAAAAATTAAAGATGACTACTATCACTAATCATATAACATTAAATGCATGTTCATATGTGGCTTTGGCCGTCGCAACCACAACCGATTTTATATAGTAATCTGTTGAGTCCAATATGCAACATGTCTCGTGTGTGTAAACGCTCTCATGGGATTAAATTAAGAGCCTATCTGTTATATGGTTACTGCCCCTATTCTTGCAAAAATAATACAATATTTTTTTTTAACACAAAAAACTTTAAATTTAAGTGTTTGACGACGTAAGTACAAAAAACTCTAAAATTTTATTTCAAGTTTAAATAATCCATATTATCATATATCATATTTCTCGATTGCATTATTTTTGCATGCTATTAATGATTAGCTGTTCATTAACGAAGTAAATAACGTTAAAAGATTGGTGACGATATTAGCTATTGAACAATTACCAACATCAACTGTTTAACAATTACCAAAAAACAATTAAATGATGCATCTTGCATTACTGAAGACCAATTTTATAAATGGCCCAGTACCAGGAGCGTACAAAAAAACCGGGCAATCAAATTGTAGGAATGGTCTGACAATTTTTGATAGTTAATACTTTCATAATCACTAAAATATTTAACAATTACTTTATTAACAATTTGAAAGTACTCCAATGAAGGAAAAAATTTAGTTTTCTATTGTACAAATGTGTCAATAGTAAAAATAAGAATGTATTTTGTAAATTTACATTTAATTGTTTAATACTTGTATAAAATCTGTAACAAAACATTACGTTATATAAGGCAACGATTTATTGTTATATCTTTTATCGATATTATTTATGGAAATGTGATAAACTTATAAAATATGGCATTTTAGCCATTGTCATTTTTGTCATATTAAATTATATAAAAATATTTCAAATTTGTAGAATACAGATTTGTCTTTGAATGTATGCGATTTTATGTATCTGATCTTTGTATCTGATGTATTATTAATACAAATTGTGTGTATACGTATATACAAAAATACATATGTATAGAATGTAAATATGTAAAAAAGAAATAATAAAGTTAAAATATATTATTAAAAATGTTTTTTTCTTTTGTAATCTTTATCTAAAATTGGCTTTCCTCATGCGTTGTAATATTTGCATTTAAAGTTTCGCCTTCGCCGTTCGTCTTTGTGTGTGATATGCTTGTTATAACAGATTTTATGACGACCGAACTGGTGCTCGTTTCTGAGGTATTGCTAAAAAAAAATTATTTCCAATTAAATATTATACAAATTGTTATACAATCAAACAATAATAGTACAAACCTTTTCGACGCCAAATCAATTAAGTTAGGTATATTTAAATTAGGTATATCCTTCATGTTAACGCTAGTAGTGCTTTGATTTGTTTGCGTGCTAAGCACCGAAAGGCGACCTAACAAAGAATATTAATAAATTTTATTTTAAAAAATATATAATTCAAAAATATTCAAATATATTTTTATCATATTCATATTACATTAGCAACAAGCAAAATTCAGGCCAAATGTGGGTCAACCATAAAAATATGGATTAAATTAAAGTTTTACTACGGTTTTGATATTAATTGACGTATTCCTAAAAACAAAAGGTAAAAAAGAAAGTGAAACTTGGGCAAAAGTATCTCTACAAAAATTGGACATGACAAGTTGCACATAATATGAGACACACAAAGATGTTAACTTTTTTAAGATGAAGTTTGTGCATATTTATATGACGATGAAGCTACACAACAAAATCTGTTTTGAACTGATGTGTGCGTAAAATCAGTTTGCTTACCTACAGTTTCCTCTGTAGTCGTAGAGCATAGCGTTGTTGTAGTAGTATTTAAGTGATCACGCACAGAGTCAACAGTGATGTCACCTATAGAGCTTGTTATAGTCTCGTTGGCACGATTGGGTGAACTGGCGCTGCTAAGTCCATTTGATACTAATCCACTAATGTGTTCAACGTTCAGCTCCAGCGGCTTGGAGCGTAGCTTGGCAACTGGTGGTTCGAGCACGGTAGTACCAGTGCTATTTTCGATTCCATCATCATTTGGTTCGATTTCTTTGTCGCTGTCATCCTCATTGATTGGCGCTGTAGATTCGGCATCCTCGTTATCAAGGGCTTCGATTTCAACGTAACCCATTGGTTGCACCACCTTGGATGTAGCTAGAGCTATTCGTTGTAATTCTGATGACGACATCATGTACAACGCCTCACCACTATTGGTAAAACATAGCGATGAAATCCCACTGCAAGAAATAACAAAAAAAGAAAAACAAAACCAAAAAATTAAAAATTGTTTTTTTAAAGTAAATATATTAAATACAGACTTAATATCTTCTCGCCTCACTGCAGCTGCATTTAATTGGCGTTTTAACTCCGGCACTGACAGCACCATGATGTCGCCCATGTTTGTCAAACAAATCAATGCCATTTCGTGGTACTGCTCACCGCCACTTTGTATTGGAGATATGTTTATATTACCCGCTCCGTCACCACCTTCATTTGAACGCGTAGATTTTGTTGGGCTGCTGCCATTAAGACTTTGCAGAAGTTCATGCGACACGCGACAGGTGAACGATCCGAAGTGTACACGACGTATACGAGCACCCTCATTAGCGGTTAGCTTATACTTGGTGATAGGTTTCAATTGCGGAAGGGAAAAAACCTTAAATTGCTCTTCAGAGGCTATAAGCACCCGATGGGGTGGTGTGCCATTTTCACCGACATTTAATTGATCAACAGGAGAGCCAGTTTGGTCAAATATAGAAATTCCAACAACCGGTGCACGATGCTTTAGCTGAATTTCTTTGGCTAATTGTGCAGATATACGACGAGGAGACTGCGGCGTTGCATTGCCGCTCGCAGGTGGTACCGTAGTGGCTGCTGTCTTTGCGGGTGGTAAGTGTAATAGAAATACCGAAACAGTGCTAGAGTTTGTAGCTGACCACAATGTAGGCGATGTAATGTTTACTAAGATAAAGTATTAAAACTTAAAAAGACTCGCAAACAAAATTGTGTCCATACGTACCATTAGTTATATAAGTTTTAGCAAAGAGTAAACAGCGAACCATGGATCCCATCCCGTCGTCAGTGCAACGAGCTTCAATTTGCCTCTCAACAGGACGAGCTTCCAACTGTTAAATAATTATAAATCAATTGGTAATAAATATAACATACTTTGTAACACATACCGTAGTCGGCACTACATTGCTGGGATTATTACGAGTTGATCTTCCTTTACGCAGCTTACGGAAAGATTCCCTCAGCGATTTCTTAAACGATTTACGTCGGGAGAGCTGTTCTCCTGCACCCGTTAAATCATTTGGATTAAGCGTGCATCGGTGAAATACCGGAACAAAATTTTTAAAATCAAACAATACTAATCCATGAGCGGTACCACCGGATACTAAGCCCCAGTTAGCTTCTAGCGCTAAACACGTAATACTTGCTGGTGGAAGCACTTGGAGTACACCACTAATATTAACACCATTTTCAGTAATTGGTGAAGCGTGTTCATCCAATAAATTGGCCCGCACGTTTAGCTGGTCATGGCCCTTCCAAACAAAACCATCGCGATCGCTGACTAAGTTCATAGATGTTACCTTGAGTATGTCACGGTCATTAGAGTCTCCTTGGAAATCTGCTATAACAATCTGGCCAGCTGTGCCACCCACAATAAGTTGACCTGTTTTTGGACACAGTGCAATTTTTTTGACAGCTAAACGTGGATCATCAGAATATGGGTCAAAGAGACCAGCTTTACGGAAAGGTGGTTCCCCCTCATCAATTTGTTCAATGTTGACGTCCACTGGTCCGTCATCCTGATTCTCATGCCCAAAAATGGTTGCCGTCTTAAAATTATAAATGGGTTTTAGGATAACCCCAGAACAATCCCAAAATTTAACTGAACCGTCCTCGTGACCAGTTAGCAACATTTCTATAGAATTTTCATCAGTCTCTTTGACGTCTTCTGGAAGCACACCACCGGTAATAGGCCAATCAATACTGCTATAATCCAAGTCCTGTTCGTCACCCGCATTCAAAATTCGCTCATATACATCTTGGGAGACCATTGATGCCAGATAATTGCAGGTCACTGCTGAAGCATGAACCGAGTGCAAATAAGGTGCTTTGACTGAAGAGACTTTTGCATCAGTGAGATCAAAAGCACAAAGCTCTTCTTCAAGTAAGACGATGAGAACCTGCACTGACTCATTATCATCCCCGTATGTGACAAAAAAGTCGACCACTTTGGACGTGAAGTCGAGACAAACTTTTTTTCCGTCACTTGCATGTACCGAAACGCAGTTATGATCTCCATAGGCTGAGCGAGGCATACCGCCGGAAAACACGATTATATCATTTACCCTGGAATTAAAAAAAATATTAATTTGAAAAAAATAAAATAAATCAAACAATTACCCCCGCTTTCCTTTAAATAATCGATTTATACTTTTGCACGGATCCGGTCCATAGGGAACATAATTGACATTTGGGGGTGGATCTCCGCTTTCTATCTTCCAGGTAGCATAAGATCCATCCGCGTGGTACCAATTGAATTCCGTACCTATTGCATTCACATACAGACCAACACTTTGCCCATGGCCAGGTGCAACATAAGCACGTTCAACAGCTGATTCGTCCAAATCCCATAAAACGCATAGGCCGCGATTGTAGGCGATAAGTAGCTTATTTAATGAATTTGGTAGCTGACGTATCGATTCAATAGCGCCTGGATTGAGCTTGTATGTCGATGGCACCTGTTCCAAGACTACATCATGATAAATTACAGGTTCCCGGATAGAAAAAGATTTCAAATCGAATTGGTATATATTTCCGCCTTCGGTTCCTATCCATACAAGGTCTTTATTTAGCGAACAGCATAATGATGATATTTTTTTTAATTTTCCATCAAAAGGCAGTGTTTTAATAGCCACAAGAGTTGTACCAGCAGGCTCCCATAATGTAAGTTGATTGGCGGCAGTTAGCGAGAGAATGCGACCACTACCATAGACCCATTCTAGTAGTTGCACATTTAGTTCAGATGCCAAGTTATTAACTAAGCTATGCTGGGCATAAAGTTCTACGCCGGGTTGTCCAAAAACTTTTATAGCTCCTGTTTGTGTACCAATCGCCATCAAATTGGCAATTGGATCATACGCCACAGCGGATGGTTTGTGTGGAAAACCATGTTGAGCAGTCTGGAAGATAACAAAGTATTTTTTAATATATGTACTGACTGCAATACAAAATTGCAGTTTTATTATGACCCCATTTTAATTATTTCAATGAATTTAGTCAGTAAGGCACTGTGATATCGACCCGAATTCAGGTGCAACAATTTACACAATGACTCTTTATGAAATCTTATCAGTTAGAAATTCTACGCTTATCAATACTCACGATGTATTCTATGTACACTCATTCCTACTTATATGACCATCCCACTCGTTCACGTTGTACATAAAACAAACTTGGCTAATCTTATCGACCTTATCATTTTGTACATGTTGTGTCATTTGCGTCTGTCGCTAGACTACACATATACACAATATTATTTTAGGCTAAAGGCAATAAATATTTTATATTCGTTCCAATGATAAACTAAGTTTTAAACATATGCCCATGAAAATAGCCAAACATAAGAAAATATGGTTAAAACCGAATAATAAAATTGTCATACACATATACATACATGTACATATATCTTAAATACGAATTATCATTTACATGGAGAACAGTTTAAGCGCGTCTATCTACATAGGTACACTTGAGCACAAGTTCTTATAGAAACGGTGAGACAATTTGATTTGGTCCATCACCATAATTATAGGTGTGGGTAGTCTTCATACAAAAATTCTCCATTAATTAATTTACCAATTTCTTTGATATTATATAAGAATGTATACCCTTATGTCGCTTAAATACAGTTAAAAAAGACTGATGTCTGAAGATGACGCATCGTGGGTGATGTCATTGAGTTAAACGACGAAGCTTATTACAACTGGGTTATAGTGTTGGCATTGAACAACACGTGCATTCTTCAGCAGTTTGTTAATTTCACGTGAAGTAACAATACACAGTACATTTAGATATACATAATTATATATAAATGTAATTAAATATGAAAAGTTGTGTACGACAATTAATATATATTGAGTCTTCAATTCTTCTCCTTACTTGATTAAAAATGGGATTTAGAAAATATTTTCATAAATGTATAATTATTTAAATAAACATAAATTATTGAAAAACAAAATACAAGTGTACATGCATTTGGAATTATAATTGTTGGCTTCTATAAATAATTACACACCTTTCGATAGGCGAAGAGCTCCTTTTGTAAGCGTTGCCTTTCAGCTGTTGGTTGTTGACCTTTTCCGCGAATAAATTTCAACATATTTGTATTTGTATTTGCAACTCAAAAGTTTTAGCTTTTAATTATTGGAATCTGTAAAATAAATATAAGAAATTATTTAAACTACTCCATGTATCAGAAAAATAATATAAGTAATAAAGTAGTTACAAATAAAAGTGTATACAAACAATTATAATACTCAAAACTATACCAATATTGGACAGCTGTAGAATGTATTTCAGTACAAGCGTATGAAGTAACATTCGAGCTCGTATTATTTTAACAGGAAACACTGATAGCTAGTCTACTGAAAACAATGTTAACTTCTATAACCTATGCAGTATTTTAATAATCTTTCACTGCAAATTACAAGCATAAATGTTCATACGTTATTAGGCCAAACAATGTAAAATAGTACATACATAATTACAAAAAGGAAATGGTACCAGCATCGCAATATGACCTAAACTTACCAAACTTGTTAGACAAGTTGTGTTCAGATTTAAGCTGAACGCCGGTCATTTGCTAGTGGGCGTAAAAGAGCAACTATTAGCTATTTTTATGCAGACTTGAAACGTTTGGAAGCAAATCCAAAGTATTTAATATTTAAATCTTGTATTACATTAATTTTAATAGAATATTAATTATATATTATATATACATATATATTACTCCTAAGTCGAAACAATGTGAATGACTTAATCATGGTACGATAAAAAATGTTAATGAATTCGTCATGAAGCACAACTGTGTGTGTATACATGCAGATCGCGTATATATGGGTTAGTTTACCATTGACCACAATTTATAGTATGCGTGACAGAAAGATATGCATTCAAACACACCTACAAATAATAATATTTTTGTTGTTTGATAGCCGACGCCCGAATATTTATTCAGTTGTAATCATAAACACCTATATGGTTTCTCTCTTACTTTTTGTATATTAATTTTTAGACTCATATTTTTAACAAATTTAAACAAATACAAAACTGTTTTAAAATTAAATATAAGAAAAAGTCGAAAATTAAAATTTGTTTAATGTGCGGAAGAGTAGTCACACACACAAATGTATGCAAATGGTGCTTAGTGCGTTCGATCCCTGTCTGAGTCATACGTATGTGTAAATTATAATTAAAATTTTGCATAAGAATTCATCAAAATACACAAATTTTTGTATTTAATAATTATATTGAGTAGGTTCACAGCTACAAACACTAATACATTTGCAGTTGCGCGTTAAGCACCGAATCATTGTTATCTATAGCATTATTTTACACTTGTTGAAGTCGGTTCAATTGCGAAAAGGGAATAAATTGTTTATTAATAAATCGTTACCTTTAATAAAAATGCAATTATTTTTCAATGTAACTTTATTATTTGCACTTATTATTCGCGTTAAGGAAAAGTTTTAATTCCGACGCTGGGCAATACACGCGACGCGTTCATACCGAATTTTCTTTTCAACTGTATCGGTATCGCTTTAAATCAGAAAGTATCAGTGCTGGTAAATCATACTCCCAATCGATACTTAGTTACAATTATACGAAGTATCTAATCGATACTATCGATATTCTCTTTTTAGTACAAAAATACCAGCATGAAAATGTTTGTTAAATTTGTAAGAAAAACAAAAATCACCAATTTATCTCAAAATTATTTCAAAATAAAATCACAAATTTACAAATAAAAGCTTGCAATTGTTATCAGACTATACGTTGCCCCAACTTGTTGTATCCTCTCGGTTAATTTGCGTTCGTTATAACCTTTTTCTTTTCAATTTTTATGGTAAAGATTTTCCGGATGTGCATCAGCCCGTCGAAACTTGTTTGGGGCAAATTTCCCATATCTTTGTACATTTATGAAAAAATACCAACTAGCACTAGTAATTTGGTTTTGGTACATTTTTGTCGAAAAATAGTACATTTAAAAATTCAATCTGAGGTCACGCTGCTCATAGCAAAATTGGCAACAAATATTTTGATTGAAACGCGGTGTTGAAATGTCAAAGCGATACGACGATCCGTCAATAGAAAGCTCGCGTAAAAAGCGAAGATTAGACGGCTACTTGTTCACGCCGCCGGCAAATATTGAGAACTTATGGGGAAGTGACGATGATGACGATGTCATCTTACTTGCTACTCAACAATATGAATTTAGCCAATTTACAACCAAAGTCAATGAAAACATAAATTCGCAGCAAGAGTGTGGAGAGTTGTTGCCTGCTTCAAGCCAAGCAGATGAAAGTCTACGCCAGCCGTATAGCATTCAAAGAAGGGAGAATGAACTAGAATTTAGCCAACTTGCATATAAAGCCCATGTCAATACAAGCACGCAACAACAGTGTGTAGAGCATTTGCCTACTTTACCTAAGATTGAAGAAGTTCAAAAAAAGGTCGAAGTTTGTGGTATAGGACAATGGGAAAATAGACGTCAATTGGCACAAGAACGCCAACTCAAATTTTTAATGGAGCGTGTCGATGTGCTTAAGAAGGAAAATAGCAAATTGCAAAAAGATCTTGTTGAACGCAACAATCGATCAGCAACCAATGATGGTGAAGTGAGTAGGCTCATATTATAAAATAAAAATCTAGTTAAATAATATATTAACAGGTCAGCTTACTTCGACACGAACTACAACAAACTAAAAAATTACTTCAAGCGAGCAAGATGGAAAAAATTATTATGGCAGAAGAAGCTGAAAAAAACTGCAATACTAAGGTCGCCGACGTTTATAAAATTGTGAAAGCCAAAGACACTGAGTTAAGTTTTACGAATGTGGAATTTTCCGAACATAAAATTCGAAATGGAAAACGATCATACATAGCCAACCGTGGGCTGACCGTCTATGACATCGATGTGTACCGCAATATGCAAAGAATAGAAAACCTGTGCATAACGAAGTTTTCTACACAATTTTCTGCTAAATCCCTCAAGTATTTCTATAACTATTCAAAAGAAAAAAGGTTGCAAAAGAAGCAACGTAGTTTTTTGGAATTGGAATTGGAACAGTTAGTTTTCCACTATACACAATTAAAGTCTCAACACAAAATTGAAACAATAATCATAGAGCGCATAATAATTTCAGTATGCGGAGTATTTACAGATTTTTGGTCTTATGTTAAAAATTTGAAATCGCCAAAACACTGTGCGCAATATCCATATAATCACTATGATTTAGAGTTAGATCACAGTACTTCACATTCTTTAATTCAAACTGAAGTTATGTACAAACATGAACGGGCCGTTTTAATACGTCGATATATTGCAACATTGGCGCAGATTTGTCAAATGAAAAGTAATTTATCTCAAGCATTACTTGAAAAAAGGCACGGTGATTATTCATTATTGCAAATAGCAGTCGAGGCGATAAAAAAATTAAGTTATTCATTTGAGATTCTCGAACATTTGGGAGTTATTGAAGCCACTGCAGCTCTTCTCCACAGTTTACTTTATCATGTAAATGCAGCAACGATTTGTACATCTGAGCTTCAACTAGAATCACTATTTAATTTATTAAAACAGTTGGTGTTTACTCGACCAAACCTATGGGTTTTTCAAAAGCTTAGTTCTTGTATGTTATTGTGCGCTCAAGATGATCAGCTGATGGCAAGAATGTGTAGTAGCAGTAAAACTAGTTGTTTTGTGTCAGATCGAGTTCGATCCCTTTACCGTTTTCGGCCTGAGTCTTGTTTAATACAAGTTTACGCTGGTTTGCTTGAGCTATGTTTTTGTAGTGATATGCCCCTCCAACCATCCCACTTCAAATTGCTACTTTCTATATGTGGAAATCATGTGCGCTTCGTTTACCAATGCTTTACTTCAATGCCACAGTTTATAATTAAAATGCTTTCAACTCCATCTTTTGTTGATGACGAAAAATCTGATATGGAGCGTATAGTACCTCAAATGATGAGTTCTCAATCTGGGTTTCATTTTAATAATACTTGTGCAGAGATTAAGAGCTATGCATTGACCTCAAAAACTGCATTTGGTTTTGACAAAATACCCCAAGACAGCGGGTGCGAGTGCTACGTAAAACTATGTTTAAGTGTTGTTACGCTTGTATTTCAAATGATGTATCAGTGGACATTACAGGACAAAAAAACAAGTATGTTTTTAAATTATAAACATATATATACTACAACTTTAACGTTTAAAATTTTCAGATGTTTCGGAAGTTGGCGAAATATCACAAATATCCGTACATTTGTTTATAATTATTTTTCGAGAATATTACCTTACATGTCTTTTTCGTGACTCAGAAGAAACTACAAAACATTATTTATTTCTGCTATGCAGTTGGTGGAAGGATCATAAGCAGATTTTGAACTTTCAAAAGACCCATGGTAAATATAATTTTCTATGTGACACTATTAGCTATTAAAAATTTAGCGAGACATTTTTTAATTTGAGTACATCAACTAAATTTTTTTTTTAGTCAACTTCTTAAAACAACTGCAGGAATTGCAATTTATGCTAAAGCCAGTCTATCATGACCCAAGTCATAGTAATCCCGAAGCGGACTTTGCCGAGTGGAAGCGTATTGTTGATAAAGATGATGTAAGCTGCCAAAATGATGATCTGCTAGATGCAGAATTGACTTCGAAAATCCTATTCGCATACAAAATGAATGACTTTTTTAATAACATGAAAACAACCGCCTAAATTTTATATAAATAAATTACACCATCAGTTACCAATAAAGTCGTTAATAGTGTTACCTATATAAGTAAATTTACTCTTATTTTTATTTTTTTTTAAATTGAATATAAAAAGCACGTATAAATATCACTTATTTTGATCCAAGTGTATAAAAAGTAATTGATGTATGTATAGTTAAGTTGTATGCAAATGTTAAAGTATAAAGTATGTATAAAGGTATAGTATCAGTAAAAGATATTGTAGAAGTATAACATTTGGTATATGATTGGTTTTATCTAATTATTATTTTGCCAAAGAAAAACTATTTAAAACCAAATTGTGAATATGTATTTTTTTAATATCATAGAAACTCTTAAAATTATAATTATGATGAAACTTACTTAAAATAATCCGACACGCTAGGCATGTAAAGAAAATAAGTTTACAGTCAAATAAGACCTGGTTGTTATATTTGGAATTAGTTTGTTTGTATAAATTACCATTTTAATGGTGTAGTTTTATTCTGATAAGCGTTGGCTCTGTAAATGAATACAATAAACAAAAATATTAAGTTTATCTCATATACTTATAGTGTTTACGGGGGAAACGTACTTTACAACACCTTGCGTCTGCACCTGCGTAAGCGTTATAAGCGGAGAAAGTCGCTCTACAAAACGTTCATAGTTACGTTCTAGTTCGCGTTGATAATCCTTCTGGTCAGACAATATAAGATTCCGGTTCTTTTTCAGTGCATCTGCACACCGCTTTGAAAACTCTCGAAAACACAATCGCAATTTATTTTGATGCTTAGTCGGTACAGTCGCGCCATCGGACAAACTTAAGAGAAATACGCTTGCCATTTCCATAGGACCCTGATTGACAGTGGTACCAATGCAACCCTGCAAAACCATTTGCAATATTTTAGGGTCGGCCGGTTCCTGATTTGTTGCCGCAGCTAATTCCAATGTCTTCTTCTGAATGTCTTCTATTTATCAAACATATTTATGAAATTATAATTGATGTTATGGTATGCTATATTCTATATATTATGCTTACCAATAGCAACTTCAATCGGCTCCAATTGAAATTGGGTTCTGCTGATAACTTGTATGCGAGTTTTGACATAAGGAAAATGATTTGCAGTTGTAAGTATTGTCTTTCGTTTACATTGCTCATGTAATTCCCCATGAGCTTTTCCGGTTTTTGTGAAAGGTGTTGAAAATATAAACCGTTCTAAAAGATAAAAAAATAGATATCAATAAAGTAATATATCAATATAAAAATGTTGGAGGACCTTTTGCAAATTCAATCTTTAAATTATATGCATCGAGTGAAAAGATATTAAAACGAAAAATAACTTACTAATATTAAAATTTCGCTCGAAGTAAGTTTCACGGTGACGCATTTCATAAGTTTCGAAAAAGGGTTCTACATAAGTGATTTGTATATACGCTTTTTCCGGATCTAATGTGTTTGTGTCAAAATTATTAGAGTCCTTAATTATATGCACAAAGTCGGGGCCAAATCTATCTGCATAGAAATTCTAAAAGTGATGCTGTTTTATTCAACATATCATGATTAGATTCGAGAAAATCAAAGTACCTGAAGTCTACTGAATATTTCTGGCAATTTTGTGAGTGTGGGCTCTTTGTAGATGAACTCTTGTTGATCCAGATCACCGAACTTAGCACCATAAAAGCCAACCCTAAAATATGTACCAAATACACGTTTACCCTATAAAAAAGTTATTTAAACCACATTATTTTAGTATAATACATTTTCAGATTATTTTTGAAAATATCAAAAATGTTACTGCTGTATTTACCTGGAGTTGTGCAATTCGATTAAAAGCTTCTTGCAGCTTGCCATGAACTTTGCTGAGTTTGAGAAATTCGCGATTCGCTTCACAGATTGGAATTAAAATTTTATATACTTCGTTCATAGCTTCATACATTCCTGCCACTTGAAAAGAATTGGATGCCTCTTCAAGCAAAGCTTTTAATCCTGTCTCGGTAAAATGATTCCCCAGGCAAATACCATCTTCTCCGGGACTTAAAACATCATCTGACACCGCTGACTCCATAAACGTGTTTGGGGAAATGCGCTGAAAACTTACAGCACCAACAGGCAAATGGAATTGGGACTCGAGCATGCTCAAATACTCAGAAACCAAAGCTGCAGCGTGTACGTAACACATGGCAGCCTCAGTATGGTTAGCACGCTCACGATGCTTTTTTGCCATATTTTCGAGCCATGTTAATCGTAAATCGGGATTATTTTGGTAGCCTTTTGCTATGCGATTCATTAAATCAAGTAACATTTCGGGGTCCTCTTGATATTCTTTCATTTTTACAGTATCTGATAGAATCATGTGTAAGTTAAATAGTAAATCTTGTACTTGCTCTGGAAAAGAAGTTTCCTGTAGATCTGTGTCAGACTCGGCGTACACTAAAATTGTCTTCAAAGCACGTCGAAGAGATTGCTCGCTGAATGAAGCACTAGTGCCCACTAAAGAGCTTAGAGACATAGTTACTTGCATTTTGACTCGTGCAAAATTCTGAAAAATATGAATAATTGAATGATGTAAATATCATAATATGTAGTTACGTACATTTCCAATTTCAAAATTCTGTCTCATTAATAGATACAACGAAGCAGCAGCCTGTGACCGAATACCTGGTAATTGTGATGCACAATGTTTCAATAGCAACAAACACAAGTCTGCGCATATGTCGGTTTCTTCATCAAACAAAAGGTTTGGAAATTTGAAAATCAGCGCACGTTGAGAAGCAAACAAATTTTGCAGTGCAAGAGTCGACTGATTTCGTGATAAACTATGCAATAGAACTTTTAGTACAGTTCCAAGAAGATTATGATGAAGATTGGTGGCCACATGTACAATGATTTCCAAAGAATCAAGTAAAATAAGTCCAATTTCAGTTGCAAGTGAGCCTTCAATAAAATGACTTAATTCAAGCTCTGGCTCATTCCTGTTAGATGTGTCACTGTACTGAGATCGATATGGCATTTGATCCTTGCGCCAACGAAGTTTCTCCGTTGAATTTCGATCCTTCCGACGATTAATCAGATCGTACCTTGCTGAATTTGTTCCTCTAATACATTCTTCTAGTTTTTCTTTAACATCTGTAGGAGCACTTTTACGAAAACTCTGAGTGTTGGTCCGCTTTAAAATTGGCAATCGCTTTTGACCTGAATACTCAAAGGCCTTTAATGAGGTATTTAGCACTTGTAACATTTGGTGTACACGGTGCGGAGTTAGCCCAAGCAGCCAACGGTAAAGAACGGTGCGCTCTACATTTTTTAGCACCCAAAGAAAACAGGCCAACAAATGACGCGTATTTTCTGCGTTTAATGGTATCTTGTTCTTTGATTGCTCTGTCATATACGAGTATACCCGACTTCCAGAAATTGCATACGCAACTTCTGGGCTAATGGTAGATGTGGCTATGCTTTGGTGCGGCCCTTGGTAGTCTTCAAGTTGACCTATTTGATACAAGCGATCATGATCTTGAACATCTGATATATATTGATGCAATTGAGACAGAGTATCCATGACGATCGAAAGCAAGGGTATATAAAGAGAAGCCACTCGGGACCGCGCTTCTGCTTCGTAGCGTGAGTCATGGGAAGTCAGAAGATTGCGTACACAGCTTATAGCTTTTCCATGCAACTGAGGATTAGGTACCTCCAAAACTGTAGCTAAATCACTTAAAACAAGCCCGACGAGAAAGTGTTGTTGGCGAAATTCTGTGCTGAGATCTGCATGTAAAGCTGTTTCGACAGATCCCTGTGAAGACAAACAAAATATTTATTGGAAAATAGAAATAAAAATGTATTCTACTTACATATGAAGTCTGACTATTATTTGATGTGGTGCTGGGCGTGGGACTGCAAGGTGCTGATATAGTCGTGTAAGGAGTACCGAAGGGCAAATTTAAAGCTACAAAGTGCTCGTGGCTACAAACAATTCGAAGAAAGTCTATTTTGTAATTCATTAGATCAGGCGAAGTTGTATTTCGCGACATTATCAATTTTGAATAAGTTTTAATTAAGCCAAATACATATCCTCGGTCCATTACACTAAGAAGGTCAAATATGAAAAAGCTTAAGCTAGCGTTTAATGACTGGGCACATCTTGGATCAATACTATGATATTCAACAACTTTATTTGTAACCCCTGTGACGAGTGTTGATATGTCATCACAAAATTGATGAGAAAATCTGTGCTTCCGTGGACCACTTAGGATATTAGTATAGTCGAGGTGCTCTATCATTGATTTTATGATCAGTTCAAAAATAAACCACGAATTACTCATGGCAAGATCTGCCACCTTTCCGCTGACTAGTGTAAATTGCAAAGCCAGCTCTTCATGGAGCAAGCATACAGGAGGAGTCTGAACATCTATTATGGTTGCACTGGTAGATGGATTGTTGTCAAAATCTAAAAATAAAAGATATACATGAATTAGATGTGTTATATTTGTGTTTTTGGAGACTTACCAGTGCGCCCAATACTTAAAATGTCATCATACAAAGTGTACGATTGGCTTGAATGAAACTCGTTAATTTTACGTTTTACTGCCAATGGGTGTGGTATTTTACACTGGAATTGCACATACGTAGAAAATAAACTTTGACGTCCATATTGGTCAACTTCAGTTAGTAAAGATAAATGCGCCGAGACCAAGCAAAGTACCTCAAAGACTGTGGAGCCCAAAGACATAGTCTGAGTTCCTACTTTATAGGCGGTTACTAGAAGCTCTATCAGCTTATCTAAGACACGGGGTAAATGTCTAACCAATGATTCACGATTTGATTGATTTATCTCCAGCAAACACTTTTTTAGCTCAGCTTCCATTTTACATTCGCCAATATGAGGGGGTATATTGCGGGTGTCCAAATATTCACAGTTCAAAAAAAAGCTATCAAGGTGAGTATCTAAGGTATGAATTGAAGTAACTGCAGCTACACTAATAGTGAAAACAGCACGATGGTTATCCAACCACTTAATTCCAGGGAGATGTACATTTGGTGGTATGAAAGAGTAGTTTTCCGGCGGCGTTTCCACCATAACAGGTAAATTGAATTCCCCAACTTTTAGTTTACCATCCTCGAGAAGGGGTAGCCATGTGTAACCGATAGGGGTTTCAACTGAAAGTTGCATTTCATGTGGTTTTTTTTGGCACGATACGTGGTAGATAGTAAATAGTAGGTGGTGATGCTGCTTAATCGAAGGCGGCAAAGCAATCTTAATCTCGTCGTAGAAAGTTGGACACTTGTTATGGTAATTGACGGATGTATAAGTCTCGGTCGCATATTCTGGACAGGATGATTTACCAAATATTGCATTAATTGCATCACCTGGGGTCTCGCCTAATAAAAATATTTTTTGTTAAATAAAATATATATTTTAATGTTTATTGCCTTACCGGCCATTAACTGCACACGAATGGCAATATTACGTGCAGAGCCAGCTCGAGACGAAAAATTTAGCTCTTTAGGAGATACAAAAAGTAAATTACGATAACTATAATGGGGATTATATATAGCTATCGGCGAAAATTCTAATATTTCTTTAGTCGGGCGTGTTTTTTCGCCATCCTGCGGCTCGATCATAGCCAATTCTGGTGTCAAGGCATTCATAACATCGTCCACACATGGCGATATTTCGAGTTTGATAGAACCAGGAATACATTTATACTTTTTTGTAGCTGAATTAGGCCTTTTAAGTTCAAGCAAAAATTTGTATAAATCCTCATCTTTCATTTTATCAGCCTCTTGCTTATAAAAACTCGGCACTGTTATTGTTATGGGACGAAAAGTTTCTATAACATTGGCAAAATCATCTGGTGACCAAGATCGACGTTTCTCTTTTCGTTCCAGAGAGCCGCGACGTGTTAGGGTGCCGCTCATATCATTGGCTTTCCGACGAAGTTGATCGAAGCTGCTAGTTGAAGACTTGCGATCTAAGCTATTTGAGCTCACAGCAGACGCCAATGTAGTATTACCACTGCTTCCAGACGAATCTTTCTCCCCCACACAAGAATCCTTGATTTCAAAGTTGTCTCCATTAAAAACATTTGTTAAATATATGGCCGTCCACGCAAAGGGCATACGATATTTACCCAAGCGCTCACAATAATCCATGGCATTTGATTTTACTTTTTCCTTATACTTATCTTTATCTTCTTTCAGGTATGGCTCAACAGAGTTATTAATGTCACCTTGCAGAACTTTCTCAAGGCGAATGACAAGAAATAAATCATTGCTTGGATAAGAAATTTCAAATATAGCGGAACGACTTTGTGTGCTTATATCAGCACAACGAACATGATTTAATAGCATAAGCCTTAGATTTTCGGAATTCATATCAAAGTAGAAATTTTCTGATATTTTTTGACGTTCTTTTGCATCATATATGGCCATCGATGCAAATATTGGTTCCACTTCTAATTCTAACTTTAACTGCATACATTTTACTTGAATGCGATGTCCCATATGTTCTATCGGCAATACCGCCGGTAGCCTTCGTTCAATAATTTCATCAGTTTCCGTTTCCGGATAAAGAGAAAAAAATGCATCCTGTCGTTTATCTTGACGGCGTGCCTCGTTAAATTGATCAATTTGTTCCGGTATAACATTGTCCAATAAATTTGGAATTAGCGGATCATTTACAGATCGTCGCAAATCGAAACTAGCCCAAGATCCGCGAGGAGTTAGTGTATCTGTACAGGAACTAACGGAAGCAAGGCTCGCTATTGACTGTCTAGAACTAGGCGAACAGCTATCACTCTTATCCGTGAAAGTTTCATCAAATGAAGAAAAATCTTTATCAATTTCAAATTCTTGTTGGTAAGCAGAAGGACTTATAGTTCCCCGATCAATACGTTCGCGTGCACAGCAGGAGCTCGAGTAATGGCGATGTAAATACTCTATAACTTTCCATGGACGTGTGTAGCAACTAATGCATTCTTTCACATGCTTTGGTAAATCGGGGCTACAAGAAACGAAGTGATTAAAAATGTTATAATTGAAATACCAATTTTGCTTACATATTTTCTTTTGGTAAAATGTGTTCAATAGTACGAATTTTTCGAGGAATTGTTTTTATTAAAATATCTTCTTGGGGAAAATCCAGTATATGCTTTAGGGGATCTCGGTTTATAATATTAATATGTTGAGTAAGAAATTCTTCATAATCGAGTGGATCGGTGAAAGAAAGCTTAGAGTAGAATAAACTCTTTATAATAAATAAACGTTTTAAGTAGACATTGAGACATACCGTTGAAGACAATAGTGAGTTTGGTGCAATGGTCTTCGTCTGCATATGAACAGCCATGTTCTTACGAACATCTGTCGCCGGTTGTCTGTTGAAACAAAGAAAGAATAATTTTTTTCTTCAAAAATTATGTTTTTAATTTCTAGGAAAAACTTCTTTTACGGAAGGGCGAGGTTGGTATGGAAATTACATATACTATAATTTGAAATGTTACTCTTTACACACTTTGAAACTTTTTGCACAAATGATCTTTGTGTATTTGACATTTTGCACGTTAATATAAATTAAATGTTTAATATTTTAATCATCAGCTCAAAATCAGCCCATGAGAAAACTATACAACTAACTAACCAACCCGATTATTACAGTATGAGTTCGATTAATGTGCGATAAATTGTGGTGGTTAGTCGACGTTTTAGTGCGCCTGAGTTGATTCAAATCTCTTTCAGAAAATTTATATAGAAAATTAAATACAATTAAATATTTATTATATAAATATAATGATAAGCCAAATTGATCAATTTGTTTTTAATGTCGTAACCCAATGCATTATCGATAATTTGGTGTGACTGATCGAAAACCATCACCTTCAAATGTTGCCTTGTGATTTTTTATACGAATCACTTACGGTGGTTAAAAATAGAGTTTTTTCCTAAAAAGACTTCGCCTACCAGCCACAGTCAACTTTGTGGTATGGTCGGCCCTTATTTAATTCCGCCGCACAAAAAAATTCCAAGTGGTAAAATGCTTCATTTAGACAAATATTTAATACCAGGGATGCGGGAATCTTCACCCATCTGTGGGTCGTGCTTTTACGAATTTTTAACCCAGGCAAAATGGTGATACGTCAGCACAAGTTAATAACATTCGATAAGCTTCTCCTTTACGCTACAGACACAAACCTAGAAGTGTATTACTGAAACATGTAAAGGAATACGAAAGACCCATTACATCTAAAATAACGGTTGATTCGGAGGTAAATTTAGTGCAGACAGAGAGCCTTCTCTTATATCGTCGCCGACTACTGCATCTACAAACTCCACCGAGATGACTATTTGCGCAGTGATTAATGTCAAGAGAATACGGATGGAAATTAATCTCAAGAACATCGAATTAACGACGATGTTGACGACGACTCCTTGTTAAACATGAATGCAACGAATAGTGCTCAACTACCAAACATGCGTAAGATTTCTAAGCGATCAAGAAAGAAACAAGAAGAAAACAATAATAATAATTAATATCCGTTCCTAGAGAGGTTATTTAGTGAATATATATTGCGTCGCCATTCACTTATTCATCACTTGGTGGGCTCGATCATTAGACAACGACAAACAATATTTCTATCAAATAATGTTAATTTTTAGATTGGAGCTGATTTTGAAATAAAGAGTCAAGTGCAGAGTTATTCCACCAACCAATGAATATTATTTTAATATGTATTATGTTATTATTTTTAAATAATTAGTATTGCAATATTATATTTAAATTTCACCATTTTTTATTGCGAGTTTATATATACACAAAAAATAAAAGTATTTCTTTTTTTATTTACATTCATATTTTTATTTATTTTCAGCTATATATAAAATAATCAAGTTGTAAATTAATTGGCTCTGCTTGAATTTAAGTATTGACTGTCCAGTTTAAAAATTTGGTAAGTGTTAAATTGCTTAGTAGTAACATATTTTTTAATTTATTTAATTTATTAGTAGAGCTAGATATATCATGAATTTAGGTGAAAGAATTATCTTCGGGAAGATTCCAGATTGTTTTTAAATTTAATTTAATGTTTGAAAATTTATATTTTGTTATTGAATAATTCTGGCTTCCAGAAGTAAGTTTTTTTTTATATGAAAACTATGCAGTTACTCAATTTAAATTTTTATCAATTTAATAAAGTAAATCAGCCTTCTGTTAGACCCAGCATACCGACATTTGGCTAAGCGAAATTTGAGGGTCGTCGGACTATCAAGACCTGAAAGGCACTAGCTATCCTATTTTTACCAAACTAATTTTGTATTAATTGAATGTAAGTTTTTAAAAATATGTTTGTAAAAATGATTTATATATATACTAGTACATATATTTCAACTTCACCTATAGGTGGGGAAGGTATGCAGAAGAAGAATTGCAAGCGAATCAAATCCGATGTCAAAGTTCTAATTGTAATTACATTATTAATAAATATATACAGAGCCATGTAATATTCTACAAGTAGTAAAAAATTTATATCTTTCCAAATTATTACGATTTTTTTAATTTTATTCATTTTCTGGTAGCATTTCGATGTGTTTTAATGCACTATCTTACTTTTAAATGCAAAGTATAAACAGGCGCCATGGCTACTCAGTAGCCGCTGTCAGTAATGCTTCACTCGATTATGCGTTTGAACTTTTGTGCCAGATAGAATAGAAGCTGTTGGTCATTGGTTTCATTTTCATCTGACGCCAAAAGTTGAACGACAGATGCAAATGCATTCAGCGACAACTAACCCGCCCATCTAGTAGCCAGAAGCACAGTGCCAAGTATATTGTCTGCGTACAAAGTCCATTTAGTGACATTCTGAAAATCTGTTAGTTGGATCCTCGTGTATCGTTGTTTTCACGTTCCTATTATACAAATAACATATGAATGCATCAGTGAATGTGTATGTTGACAAGTATATATGTATATATGTACATGTGTACTCGTATGTATGTAAAAACACAAAAATTTTATTTAAAGAAAACATCGTGAACATCCGTGAAACATCCGCTACCCCTAGGATAGAAGGGTATCATAACTTAGTGCTATCCATGCATGTATGTAACAGGTGGAATTTTCGAATGAGATGAATCCACTTGTGGACCAGAAGTGATAAAATAATAATATACCTAATATATTATATGAATAAATTAATTTTCAATGTGGTAGAATTTGGTACATTTATTATATTTTTCGTAAAATAGTAGATTTTTGATGCATTATCTGAAAATGGGTACCGGATATCTCTCAGTCGAGCTCACTCGACTGTGATTTTCTTACTTGTTTTAATTGACAGCATATTTTTAAAAGTCCGGCGCCAATTATTTTATTAGCTTAACGAATGATGCATTAGAAAATAACTTTGTTTTCATTATATTTTTTACTTTGAATCAAATGTGATGTAAAAATCAGATGGTTCATATATGGCAGTTAAGCAAATTAATTTATAGCAAACACGAAGGAAATATATGAAGGGAGTGGGTTTGTTAATTTTGATAGTTTGCAAACAAACCTAAGAATATTGAAGTGATGATTGAAATATAAATAACTATTTTGTTGTAAAGTGAATTCAAATACATAGTTTAGCTTACTTAAAAATTTTGAATGACGAATTTAATGCAAAAGCACATGAACAGGCTAACCAATGCTCGAATCCAGTGGCAGTTGTTAAGCCGCGTTCGATTGTGAAGATCTATAGCGGACTTGGGACCTTTTGGCACATCTTGCTCTGTGATGATACTAAATGTATACGAAGCACAACAAAAAAAACGCTGGAGTACAGATGTTTTGATAGCAAGCAGCACGCAAATGAAGAATTCAAACCAGTTATAACCACGGTACATATGTATGTACATAAGTGCTGGTCAATGGGTTGTCACAGAACTTGTGGCATGTGTCAATGACAACGAGGACTATGCAACGCATCTGGCGCAGTCTGGTATTTTTTTAATATTCCTTTCAGCGTGATGATTGACCTTCTTAAATGCCGCTTGTTTGTTACATAAATACGAACTTACTTAGTACAAAATTTGGTGTCGAAATAGTGACGAGCATAGGTATTGTAACTCCTAAAGTTGTATTTAAGATTTGATCACAGGTATTTCATATTTAATTTTTAATTACTCAAGTGACATACTGTGCGCCTGGCGCCAGCTAAATTAAAGAAAAGGTCCTCTGTCTAGCCTTTTGTAGGAGTAAATACTTTTGCGAAATTGAAAAAGAATCATATAACAAAAGGCAAAAGTACAATGGCTTGTTTATGGCAAGGACGACTTGCGATGTTCACATTTAAGTAAGTAAAACAGCAGGTAGCCTCCTAACAGGTAAGGCAAAAATTTTAACACCAGGCCTATAACAGGGACATTGTGAAGATGAAATTCCTTAGGAAATACGTCCGTAACTTTCAGGTCATTTGAAGATCATTACAGAACCAATACTTGAGAAGAGAAGAGAGCAGCTACAAATGTATCTGTTATAAGCGTAATCGTAATATGCAAGTTATGCAGAAATAACTTGAATAATTATTGTGCACAACCATGAAAACTAACACTGTAAGAATCGTAATTACTAAAAGACTTCCAACCGTCAGAAGGATACAGATCACGAATATTCAAAAATAAAATTTTGTAAGTTTCACGGAGCAACTTGAACGCAAGATTGTGAAGTAGAATGTGATTAGTGGTGTGGTGTTTTTTGCCGAAAGCGATCTCGTTTTTGGTATTAACAATTTGCTTCTGTGCAAATTAATAGTTATTTGAAGACGCACAGTAGCTATCAAGGATGGATGTCGGTTTGCCGGCAGCTTATTCGTGAAAACCAATAACCCCTTGATTTTATTTATTTTTTATTTTGTTCACTAAGAAGCTTGGGGGTGCTCTCTGCACTATGAAGCGTGGGAAATACCTTCGAGTTTTAGACTTATCAAAAAGTATTTCGCCTTTACCGCATTGCGTGCCAAATTAAAAGGAATTTGAATTTTAAATTATCAAATGTATCACTAAGTTTAGTTGCCAATATTTCGGCATTTATAGCTTAAGCCTGGGTATCTAATTGTGTACAAGGCGGTTTGCATGCATTTGATTGGCATTGATGTTTTAGAGTTATGCTTGCGGCGGTCACGTTGTGCGAGGAGGCTTCTGCTTACACTCAGTCTGATATATTTAATAATTTGGATGAGGCATGTTTTAGTTTGGCTTTTGGACTGCTGTTTGACTCGACAGTAAGTCTTTTGAGGATAATAAGGCTAAGATTAATAAAATGGTTTTGACTATCAAAAACGTGTCTCAATTACTGCGAGGCCAAGTTGAAATCATTTCTCGTCCGCAACATGACGTTAAAATTTAAGAAAAAAAATATTCTCACGCAAGTACGCTGTAAGGAATATCCAGCTTGTACAACCTTAAGACGCCGACTTCAACATGCCTATTGGCAGACTCACACATTTTAAATGTATTCCGAAAGGACGTAGACAATGTATACTTTCTTTCCGACTTCTGGCCACCATATGTGCAGTCAGTCTCTGACTGTGCAATTTCCATGAAAAATCGCAAGAGTCAAACCGACGCCGACCGAAGGTCGTTATACGCACATATGTGCTGTTTACCAAACTCGCAGTCTAAGCACATGTGTGTGCCAGAATATATTGGATACGTCTGAATGTATGTATGTATGTGTGTACATACATATGTATGCTATGAACTTACTACTTACATTTTGTCGCCATTCTGTCTCTACTTTTAGCTCCTGCGTACAAATGGATGAAAATTTGACACCCTTATATTTTTCTTTGTCGTGATGTATGTATTTTAATTCAATTTTATTATTTCATATTTAGATTTAAATATAAAAAATAATGTTTTAATATTAAACATTGATTTACAAATATAGATGAAGTTTTATGTGCACATAAGTGGCAAACACGTGTCATGGTAAGGTTATTGTAAAAGCACCTTGCGTAAATTTTGGCTATGAGGTAGAAAGGTAGTGGTATGATGCTCAAATGACACGTGAGCCCTTGTACGGTCGGTTGCCGTGTTGCTGCTGAGCTCAATAGCACATACTCGTAACATGCAACATGCAATCCTTGTGACGTCACATGCATGAACATGTGAATATTACGACAACAAATGAAAGCGTGTAATTTAACTACATTATATGCTTCACGCTTTAGCGTACACCTGGAGTTTGTGGTTGTGATGTATTTAAAAATTAATAAATTATATGTTAAATGTAAGCCAGAAATATAACTAATTAATTAAAATATATTTGGGCTTTAATCTAAAACCTTAAATATTTAAGCCTTAAATAGATAAGCCATTAAGCCAAGTCATTACAGTGAAAGTAGAAAATGGAAACCAATTGGAAATACGATAGAAAATCTAAAGACTGTCAAATCTGAAAAATAACAATACATTGAACCGTTATACAGACTGACAAACAGTATGGTTTACTCATGGACACTTGGGAGGAAAATAAATACCTGATTTCCGGCCGATGTTTTATATTTGTGGGCCATATTATGAAAGGGCAAAAACATTATTAATCGTTAAAATTTTAGCAGACCCGCTGAAGTTTGCTCTTAGATTTAAAACATTTGTGATTTCAAAAAATTAATTAGTTAATTAATTCTAAACATTAGGATCTTTTTATTTTTATTAATCAAGCACTTTTTTAATTAAATTAGGTATTTTATGAAATTAAAAACGGATACACATGCATGAATAAATTGGCAGAAACACTATTGATATATGTACATATATATATATGTAGGTGTGCTATATAAGTATAAAATGTCATTGGAAGCCAAATCAATTACTTGAACTTAAGCTAATTCCAGGCGAGAGATAATGAAATAAGTCTCTTGTAATTTCATCTGGCGTCCTGCAATACTGAATTATTTTCAGAACTGGCGATCAAATTACGCTGACACGTACACCAGCAACTTTTCAAAGACATGAATGCCATGAGAATATCCTTGAACTTCCAGCTTGACAAAAGAAATGAGTTGAAAAGTTTTGCCGCGCCCACAATTTGGACGGCTATGCGGGTTGTGTGTGCAGTGGCTGGCGTCTGGTCAAAGCAACAGGTAAACAGGTTAGCCGGCGGTCGAGTCTTGCATACTTGTACGAAGCAGAAAAGGACTAACAATATAAAGTAGAACGAAAATATTCGAATGCTCGACCATGAGATATCTTATGTGCAAGATTTATAATCTGAAATCGTTTTTGTGGGATATAATTTACTGACAACCACAAATAGGGAGATTTTTGTTTTTTAATTTTTGCCTACGTTAAGCAATATTTGATTTACCACTTTGAGCGTCGTGTACAATTATCTTCGGGCTCGCCTTAGGTAGACATCTCTCTCTGAACTGTTCCAGACAGTTACCTATTGAGTAAACCAAATTTATTTGATCAAAATGGTTATCTTTATTAAAATACTAAGTGTGCTTCTGAACATTTAAGTGATCAATATGCCGTTAATTTGTAAAAAGGGTATAAACACGAAAGTCATCATAAGGTCTTCAGTGCGACAACAAGAAACTCGTGCACAGTGTACATCTGCTCAGAACTGATTGGTAAAAATGGGTTTGCGGTGTTGTTCAGATGTTGCCTGATGGGCCTAGCGACCAGAGCGCCCTAACGATATTAGTGGCTTGTTTCTGAAGTTTTGCTTCACGATAGCAGGTTTGGTTTGGGCTCCTTAAGAAGGCATGATCATGCGAAATTTAAACATTTTCCTAGAAATTCTTTTTTGGTCGTCTGCTTTTTGAGTCTCTTCTTAGTTTTGTGGCTGCCTGATCTGTTCCTTTTTATGTATCGCCCTTTGAAGTGTCCTCATATTTATGTAAGATCATATTTTAGTAAGTATTTGTGCTTCTCTGTAATTTATACGGATATAATGTACATATACATACTATCTGTAAAAAATCAACTCTTTTTTCGGGCTAGAATTACTTTTTTCTTTAGATTAATATTACAACAAATTAAGAGCAAGTGATAGTGTTACAGATAAAATTATTTGTTTATACAAGACTTAGTAAGAAAAACAAACGTACATTATATAGTATGTATGTAGTAGGCTATTTTACACAAGTTAATATAATATGTGAATATTATAATTGCATTTGTACACCGTACATCTAGCACTTACTACAAGAGTATACTTGTGAAAATTTTTATATGCGTGTAGCGGTTAATAAGCAAGACTATAGGGTATATTTAGCCTATGTATTTATTCATATAGTTTTCTGTAAATTATTTAATCTAGAACATGTGAGACATACACACATGTACGGCCGAGGTTGATGACGCCAATGCCAACCACGAAGGCTTCAACACTACTGCACCATCATCGCATCAGCATCACACATGACGCATTTGCCACCAACTGCGAGAGTTAAGGAAAACAATTTTCCGGGCTCGCTGGCTGCGACATCATGAAACTCACACCCAACTTCTTTAGGGCGCATTGCTGCCGCGTGGGCAGTCCGTGGGGCAAAGCTTCGTGTAACAATCTTCACCACCAACGCTATGAAAATCACAAACTTGGGCGACAAGATTAAATAAAGCATCCTCAGCTTTCTGGCTACACTTCACGTCGTATTGCAAATGCTTCTACATGCATCTTGATAAAAAAAATAAGACTCGAACCGCCATTGCCAGGGCCTGAGATTTATGTAAACAGCACGCGGCTGTCCAAGCTGCTCTTACTGCAAACGTAAACTATGTTGCAATCGTTGCAAAACTGCAGTTCAGAAGTGGAGAAATGACCAATTGTGTGGAATTCCACATGGCGGCGTTAAAACTAACTATTCGACGGGCCATTTCCATTACTGCAGCATCTCCACCACTGACTCATTATAATTCACTTCACGCTAAGCATACAATGTGCTCGCATTATTGCAGCGCTTGTTCGTTCGCCTGGTCCATCGCGTTGTTTTTGGCGTCAAACATGAGCGTTGCAACTGAGGCCGCAGATTCATACAGTTCAATCATTTTAAAGAAGACCGACTATTGCATGCAGAATTCATTGCCATTGACTTGGATTTCCAGCTATCAAATATAAGACATTAGGCTATCCTCGATTCTACTCGATATCTGACATCTGACTAGAGAGCGAAGCTAGCGGTTAACGAGACAGTCTAAAACTTCGAAAAACTAGAACTCAGTTGATAGTTCGACACATTTGTCGCCAATTAAGCACCAATCGTAAAAATAGAGGAATTTCATTCACATCTTATCCTATGAGTAGATTTAAGGGAATTTATACACTTGTTTTACGATTAGTGTCAAATATAAATTAAAAATATCTCCAGATAACAAATGGTAAAATTGTTTTCTTGTGAATATTTATTTTGTTTGGTTACATCCATTGCCACTTTTTACAAATTTGTAGAATCTTTTTTTTTTTAATTTTTCATGTGAACAATGTAAACATCATTGAACACTATAAAACAGTACACATTTGTTCGTTTTGATTTCATTCATAAAATCAATCGTAAGATGTTGGGTCAAACTTGTTCGATGATGTCCATATAAAACTTGATTTTAAGAACACATGTTCGAAAGTTAGAGAATACACGTGATGAAACTAAAGAGGTGTTGCGGGGGATATATCAAAAGTAATTTTAAATCTGATATGCACATAATACAAAAAATGCACATAATACATAAAAATCAATTTATTTTGAAATACTCCTGCTTTGTAACGCTAATACTTAAAACAAAAAATTAATGTAGCATAATAACGATTTAAAATTCTCTAAAATACTAATACATGAAAAGTTACTTCAACACTGAAATAATCGTTAATAAGATATGAGGATAAGTATCTACTAATTTTCCCTTGTATTAATCTACCTAAATGAATTCTTCAGCACGTGCCCATCTCTAATTGCAATACAACCGGTTTGACCGCGTGTTGTTTTTAGCATGAAAGCGAGCGTGTTTGGTTCTCTCAAAACGCAAGACACTGTCGCAGAGAACAGACGTGCGGTGTTTCTGGTTGTCGGAAGAATACAGAAACTATGCGTTACAAAGTGAACAATAGAAATGGAAAATGTGTTACAATTTTAAAAATATGAAAAAATTGGAATTGTGAAACAGTTTTGTTACCAATTTTATTTGGCACATACTATGTACAAATAAAGTCTAAATTAATAATTATTTGGGATAATAAAGTGAAATTTAAACCTTACCTGTTTTGCAAGTGAAGTTACTGTACAAAAAGAAATAGACTTAAATCGCTTTTTGGATTACGCGCTCTACTCAAATCGATATTATCGAATTATTTACAATTTTTTAATTATGGCAGTCGTCAAAACAGACCAACTTTACATGCAATTGAATGCAGCGGAACTTGAAGCTATTATCAAAAAAGGTAAATCTAATAAATTATGCAAATGTATAATGTAAATAATTAATTTCCAACAAATGGTAGAATAAAAATAACTGGACAATTAATAAAAACAATTTTTGGAATATTCGTAAACAAAAGACTAACTTCTGTTAATTGATAGTTCAGCAATGAAATTCATAGCGAAATATTCATATATTTTGTATGGCATGACCGTATGCCCAATGATTATATTAAATGTAAGAAATTGATCTTCATCGCCCACAGGGCCTCGTTTCCAGTTTATATTCGCTTAGCTAAGCAGAAAACAATGCAATATGCTATAAACCATTTTTGTTAAAATAAGTCGCAGGAAATTGATGAGTGGTTTCACTAACAAGGTTAATGACAGAACTGAGTAAATAAATTGAAACACAGCTGTTAACATATTGTTTTTAGCGGATCTGAAACAGTAGCTGCTAATTACCCATCAAAATTTGCCGAGTTTCTGCTTATACTCACTAGTAATAAATCTTTGGCATAAAAACGTTGGACAAGGGGAAATAACGTCTGGCAATCTGTTAGGTAATATCCAGCTGTACACAAACTCCAAATAAAAATAATATAAATCACGGCTAGCTTACACTTATAACAAACTGTTTTACGAGTTGTTGTTAAATTTTTTTCTGAAACCCAATCAGCTTCGAAAAATTGAATCACTTGAAGAAAGTCGGTTTGTTTCAGAAACGGAATCCCATATTTTTTTATTGAGACAGCATTAATTATCTTTATTTCCGAAAAATCTAGATAGCTAACATTCTTGTATGTACGTGTAAGTATAACACCTTGTCGCTAAGCTTTTACTACTATGTTATAGTACATCAGAATGAGATAAATGATAGGTCAGTGAAAAATTTGTTCTTCCATAAACATTAATATAGAACAGACTTGTTTTTTTTTTCGCATTGGGCTTTTCATATTCTTGCTTTGAAAGCGCGTCATCAGCAGCGGCGCCAGTCCAAAAGGGCGCCATTCGCCAATCACATTTATTTTTTTGGGTTGGGTTGACTGTCACCCGCCAACAGCTCTCATGGTTCGAAGCAATTCTCAGAGTTTAGAATGGGGTGGAATGTTAGCTGTCTTAGCTGGTGCATCTATGTTTGCAAATAAGATCCACACAACAATTTTAAGTTATTAAATTATTTTATTTTAGCACTCTATTAATTGTGTGGTCGCGAGTGCGAGGCTACGAAATACCCAGTGCCCATTGATTAGGTATATTATCAAGTTTTTGAGAACATAAAAACATACACATCCAAGTAATTACAAGCAATTCAGATTTAAATATTTAAAAAAATTTTTTTTTTAACTTTTTAATTAATTTTTCAATTTGTAACAACTTATTTTTAATATTATTTTCTCTTTATCTACTACTTTTAGCTGAATTAAAATTACATTATATTTTGATTACACGTTTTATATAAAATTACGTAGTTACTAATTTTTGCGTATATGTTATATTAAGAGAATAGTTTAATAAATTATAATTTATATGAATAGTTTGAGCTAAATTATAGAGTTATACGCACTTCACTTTCAAAATTAGACTAGTTGTTTTACGATTTGTGAGTGAAAGAGTGTACTTTGTTTTGAATGTGGGAAGTAATGTACAAGTGAAATTGTTGAAGTTTTTCCTTGCAACGGCATGTAGTCGTTGATTATGTGAGACAGTGGTGTTGTCTGCTTTCTATTGATCAATATTAATATCATAAACCATTTTGTGTTAAATCTTGATCCAATTAATTCATTAAATTTTAGAATTCTGATCATTTTAGTTTTATCAATATATTCAGAAAATATTTGGCAGCTAAAGTAGCTAAAGGACACAAATATAGAATCGATGATGCAACGTGAAATATATTTGTTCTGTTATAAGAGTATACATAAATATAGGCGTATTAGGTTTGAGGCTTTTGTAAAAATATTAAAATTTTTTTTACTAGTTATTTAATAAACAGAAAAGTCCAGTGTATATTAAACTCTCATTTGTTTCATTCATAAAAGCGCCGTGTCATTTTACTATAACTAATACAAGATCATTGTCTGATGCCCTTAAACTTTGCGCGTAGACAAATAATGATAAGCATAGGCTTCCCACACACGGAAATCTGACAGCTTTTCAACAAGCCGTCCGTCCAAACAAAGCAGACTCTGTATGATAACCTTTGCCTGACTTTAAGTGTGAATAAAACTTATTTAGCTGCCTTGAACGTTTAAAGTGTGCCTCTTTTAAATAGGTTATTCAATTTTGTAATAAAATGCGTATTATATCTAAATGAATTATCTTTTGCTCCCAAAAATGCATAACCGTATTTGCACTTAAAAAGCGCTTCAAATATATATAAGTTTAAAATAATTGCCTAAAAATCAACATGTTATATCGTAGATTTATTTTACATTACTAAGCACGGTAGGTCTTAAAGAAACCTCAAAGCATTTATCATCATGGGACAGGTTCTATGTCCCAGACATTGACGTTAAGTCGCACATTTTCCTACATAAGTACAATCGCACAATATGAAAGTAAGTATGGCAACTAGTATCTGTACCGCTAAAACTAGAAGACGGGAGCTATACAAGAGTACATACATACTGAACTAGCTACCATTATTTGTACAGCATGTTTTTGCAACGTCTATCAGTTGCTTGAATTTCGCTTTGCTGTTTGCTGATCTAAAATTAGCCAAGATAGCAAAATAATGTGGTTATAAATAGTTGTGTCAACATGCAAAAGACATCAAGTCACATGTGTGTCTATGCGTGTGGCTGAATTTTTTTTTTTAAATTAACGGTGAACAACTGTAAAAAAGGAGTGTTTCAGAATGTGCAAGCAATGATAGAGTTCATTTCTGAGGATGCAAAAATTAATTTTTTTTTAGTAATATTGAACCAGGATATATGTATATGTATGTATATGCTAGTTAAAATCCCACTAGAACAAGTCTCTTGTGCATAGAATCTTGAGAATCTTGTAAATTACATGCATTATGCAGACTGCATTCGACATATGTATGTACATACATTAGGTATAATTTATATTAAGATATTTTAAATAAGAACAGTGGAGGTCAATGGTACACAGAATGAAAGTCTGGAAACTGGTTTAATTTATGTGTACATTAAATAACTTGAATTTGAATTTTTGGGGCTTAGTTATCGTATTTACACTTTTGCCTGCCAACCAATAAGGATTAGTGTTTTTGGAAATTATAAGTGACAGCAGTTGGAGACTGTGAAGAATTTGTGGATACACGAGCTACTGCCTTTTAAATATACGAATATAGAAATATCCAAAAATAGTTAACAATTTCGGTATTGAATTTTATAGAGATATGTATATATGCATAAATAATATCATATGTATTTATAAAAATTTACATTTTTCAGATTCTCCCAGCTCAAACGACAGAGACGCTGGGTTTTGTTCCGCAAGCTCTGAAAGTGAAGGTGGGGACGATTTGGTTCTGGAGAATGTACGCACAAGTAGTTCAGATATAAGACTGTCCAAAGACTATGGCACTGTCGATGAAAAGACTTTTGTGTTGGTTCGCAATAAACGTAAAAGCATGGAGCCTTCAAAAGTCGTGGAGTCGTCGTCGCTGTCAGCAGTTAGTTCATGTATGGCAGCTTCTGGCCCCCTGAAAAAACGAATACGCTACACTTCGTCAGCTGACTCTGCTGTGATGTTAACGCCACCATCTTTTCCGTCCCCGCCACACATAAGTAACAACCACTTATTGTCTGCAGCGGAAAACGTGTGGGATACCAGTCAAGCGATATCGCAAGCAATAATACCAAATCCTGCGCACATTTTTTTGCGTCATCCAGGTGTTACCACTTTACATCGTACTTTTAATTTCACCACACAGCCAGAGCAAAAAGAACCGTTGGCATTGGTTGCAAAGCTGTCGTCATCCAGGGAAGAAGTAGGAAACAATGCAGGAGAACTGAGTTCTAGTCTTTATAGTGATAAACCTAAAAAATTATCTTCACCATCTAATAAAACTTCCATAGAAGATAATGATAATGATACAGATCAAGATAATCATACCAGCTCCCAAGTCAGGCCGCAGCAACGTAACTATAAAAATATGACTCGCGAACGCAGGATTGAAGCCAATGCCCGGGAACGGACACGCGTACACACCATTTCTGCAGCTTACGAGACCCTACGTCGTGCAGTTCCAGCCTATGCTAGCTCTCAGAAACTATCAAAGCTCTCGGTGCTGCGTGTGGCCTGTTCTTATATACTAACGTTGAGCCGCATGGCTGGACAGGATTACAGCTTGGACCAATCAGAACCGACCATTGCTGATTGTATCGAGGCTATTTCAGCAACTATTCAAACCGAAGGAAAAATTAAGCGCAAAAAAGACGAGTAAACGGAACTCCAAATTAACATCTATTACTTAATTGTTTAAATACTTATGTGACTGACTTACTACTTACTGTTTATACAGTGACAATGTGTGTTGCTCTAATAGTTCCTATGCCGGCCATACTGTACGTATATGAATTAGTGGTTTAAGTAAACTTAGAGTCCTTGGGGAAAGAGCTTTTTATGTCTGCATAGTGTATTTGGGATACCAGATATAACTTAAACATAAGTGTGTACGAAATTAAGTAAGAAAGAAATAATTTTAATATGTAATATGCTTAGGATGCTTACAAGCATTGTGATCTTATTTTAAATTCGATTTAAACGTAAGACATAGTTATGATTAAGGAATAGTCGAAAATTGTTCCGTAGTACAAACAAATAACACACATATAACAATATAACAAAACATTTTTGAAAGACAATAACTACATATATACGTATGTTAAATTTTGAGGAGTATAAAATGTGACAATACTATACTCTATATAAATAAATCGATTTTATAAAAAATGTTGAAAATCATAATAAACGAAATCGTAGTATAAGATTATTTTATGTTTTTATGAACCGAATCTAAACTTCTATATAATAAAATTATAGTCACAATAATTGAATTATGTGCTTTGTATGTTACATACAACTGATCCTACATTGCTTTGGTTTGTGAACAGCATTAAATCGACCACCAATCTTATAACGAAATGAAATATAAAGAAATTTTGAGAGATTTATTGATATGTAAATAACTCAATGTATAACAAATAATCTCATTTTATATATTTATTATGTAATAAGTGCCATAACAGCGGACATCTAAAATACAAAACTGACAACCATATAACATGTGTGTGTGTTTTCGTACAGCTGGGGTGATACAATATTCTTTTATTTTTGGTGCCGGGGTGCGAGTGCACCTAACATGTTAGATTCAAACGGTAAAGTGCTAAGGTAGATGTAGATGTGTTCGAGTTTTATATTTCTATATGTTAAATAATCTTATCAGCCCACAACAAGCCATTTGGTGGAATAATAGACGAAGAGTGAGCACAACAGGTGCACACAAAACGACAATACGTGGGTTCAAATGCACCCAACTTTATCGAGCCATTTGAAAAATCGAAGCTAACTACTTATCAGTCACAAAAAGTATATATTTGAACATATTTAGAATGGTACATTGCCAGCTAATCTTACCATTCAGCCCTAGGAGTTACTATATTCGCATAGTTAGTGCACGCGTACCTTACATACTTACCATCTGTATGACGCATATTAAAGATATGCGCTGTGTATTTCTTCATAATGCATCTACTTGACCCAGTATGCAATAATTAATCTATATTACATCAGCTTGTAGCAAATAACAAACTGGTTAATTAGAGCAAGCCGTAGAAATTAATAATTCTATATTGCAGGAGCTTGCAATAGTATTTGCTTAGCGTACATACGAACATATTCTGCTTTTAAACTACTTTAAACTACTTTTTAGGCCATGGATTGCCAAAAACAAAGGGACTATTTCGCTTTTCCGAATCAGCAAATTAAAGTATTGAAATTAAAAATTCGCCAAAAAGATAGTTAAACCATAAGTAAACAAAGCACGCAAATAATTGAAGAGTAGAGTAAAGAGTATTCAGTTGAACCCAGAGGTTTTACCCACTATTATTAATTAAATGTGATCGGGTATTCATTAAAAACTGTACATCAAATGAATCTGATGTAATTGTAGTATTAAATTGCGGCTCTATCAAGCAGTTCTGTACGTATAAATAATTCTGTATATATAATATTTATTCACTTTCCGTAATGAAGGCGAAGGTGAACAAGTTGTTAGTGTCTAATTTAATTTTTATGTATTTGTATTAAAATTATGATATTACCATACTGTAAAACGGTATTATACCCTTATGACAATTCTAAATGTATCAAGAGCCATAAATAGAAAATGGAAATGAACAAAAAAATACAATATTGATATAAATACATTCTTAATGAACACAGATAGTTTCATTTCGATTAGCGAATTAGATTAAAATTTATTCGAGAAACAATTTTTTATGTAAGGTGCAGCTCATTTGCTATAATCATGAAATATTTTTTATTGTTTTTGAATTTGGTATCTGATATCTGGCATTCGAGCCCAAGTAACTTTCTTGTTACGATTTATTATAAAACAAAGTTTTTGAATAAATTTTATACACTTACATTGTTTAAAAAAGAAAAATACACAACCATTTCTGCCATTGCAATCATATCAGACTTCAATGAATATTGATAATATCTGTCTGATCTGTGGTGGGAGAGCAGACACAAAAATGATTTTATAAAGCAAATTATTGATGCAAACATTAAAATACATAAAAAATCAATGAAATAAGTTTTCGGAATGCCTTAAAAAAATCTTCATAACTAATTTGTATTCTGCCAACGAAGTAAATGGCAGGAACGCATGGTCGCAGAACGAAATCAATCGAGAAAGCAATAATCGATGTGACGAAGATATTTGAGGATCTTTTTTTTTTAGTTTAATGATTTAATGTTCACATTTTAATTATATTTGATAAAATAAACCAAGCTAAGGGTGGGGACAATCATCCTTATGTTATGAAAATAGTGTAGATCAAATAATTACCAATTAATTTTCTTGCACGTATCAGAGTATACAAAATCGGTTCTCATGCACTCGTAGCTTTCGCCCTTATCTGACCAACAACAAAGTTTAAAAATGTCTACGATACAACTATAACAATATTGCCGTCAATGCAAAAAATTAGCATTTGTGTAAAGCGTTAAAAATAAATCAAACTCAAGTTGGTCAGATAACATGTGATGATCGCGATAAAATGCTGATTTTCACACAAATATCATGTATATTACTAAAAATAGAATCTTCAACTGTTTAACTGATTTTAAGCTACCGAAGACGACTAAATAAATGGCACTTGTGACAGGTGCAGGTATCAATTTCTTGGCGCGTGCAATATGGAGTGTGGAGGCGTTATTATTGGTATTAGCACATATGGATGTGGACATGAACGTGATTTACCTATTAGACATAAATAAAAATAAAACTAATTCTGGTATTATGGAATTGGTAAGCATGATTTCTTAATTAAATACAATTTAACTTCTTAATAATAAGATAGAACTATAAATAAAAGCATACCTTGTCTAACCAAAAAAACGATGCTACTCGATTCTTTGGTATATTTTATATTCTTATGAAATTTATGATCTAAATTAAATTTCATTTATATTACGCCTTTGTATCCGAAAGTACGGCACAAATTAAAACATTTAAAAGTACTATATGCCGATGAACGCCTATATACATATGTACTCGTACATACATACATAAGTACAATTATTGGAAGCTCGGAACAGATGGCGTCGTTAAACTAAGAACAACGTAAAAGCAAATTATTTGCATACTGGCACCTAAAATGCAAGCCAAGTCAAAGTAGCCTGGGTAGTGGCTAGACAGTGGCGGGGCAAGGGTTGTCTGTGTAAATCGAAACGCACGAAACATCGACGACTAGCTAGCAGCAGCAGTTGATATTCTTAAAATAAAAAAATAAATAGTATGTTATGTGGTTAAAGCTGGCGGATACCCTAAGTATATATTTTCTATAAAGACATTTTATATCGTTTTTATTATAAGTTTTAAAATAAAACAAATCAACATTTCAAGTAAAAGTATTTGAACAATTTTTATAAGTACAACCTTAAACATTTGATGACCATATATTTTTATCATCGGAAAATAATAAATAATACAAATTTTCTCATAGTCCAACGTTGTTTCTATTTAAAAAAAAGTTCACATCAGCAAGGTATCTGGAAGTCCACCACTATATATTGCAACGTTCACCACGAGCATATAAACAAGTTATAGCCATAAGTCAAAGGATGGTGAAGCCCAGGCATTGGCGCCACTCAAGCAACTCCATGGCAACAAACGTCAAGTTGGCGGCCCATCAATTTTGCTTAACTGCCAACCACTGCTATGGTGGGACTGCTAATTGTGCAAGAGCAACACTTGGTCGGCGGGTGGACAGCATATACTGGCAGAGTAGATTAAAAGTCCACCCACACAGTTTAAACTTTTGCCCTTATATTTAACACTCATTGTAGTGGCGAACCACTAGATGCTTATCAGCATACAATGTGGCTAGCTGGCTTTTGCTAGTTACTTATGTCAATTTCAGTGTCGTACAGCCGTTAGACGTTATCCTAGCAACAGAAAAGTGCGATTTGTGTTATGTGCTCGTCTTGTTGACAGCCATCCTAATATTTTTCGAAATGGTTCTACTGAGGCTAGCCTTTTACGAGGGTCGCTATATATGTATATTTCTGGCCTAATAATGAAAATACGAATATTTATCAACGAAAATGGTTTTATTGTTTTTCAAAATATTCTCCATCAAGATTTATACACTTTTGCATGCGCTCAAACCAATTTTCGAAGCACTTTTTCCACTCCGATTGAAACACCTCCAAAACATTGTCTTCTGGCGACGAAAATCGTTGACCACGTATTATTTTCTTGATGTGTGGGAATAAAAAGAAGTCATTGGGTGCCAAGTCAGGGCTGTACGGCGGATGACCCATCAATTCGACGTTTTGGCCGGTCAAAAAGGCGCTGGTTTGAGCCGATGTATGAGAGCTCGCATTGTCACAATGTGTGCACAATGATTCGTCTTCTCTTGTTCGTTTTTCGAGTTTCTCCGAAGACTTCAGGCAAACAAATGGTGGTGGACCACTCAGAATTGACCGTCCTATGTTGCTCAAGCGGAACAGTCGCCACATGACCAGTTTTGCTGAAGAAACAGGCGACCATTTGCTTCGAAGTGCTTCTTTCACGAACAACTTTCGTTGGATTTGGCTCGTCTTGGAAGACCCACACGGTCGATTGCTGTTTTGTTTCGGACTCATACGCATAGATTCATGATTCGTCACCTGTGACGATCTTATAAACGTCTTTTGAAGCACCGCGATCGTATTTTTTCCGCATTTCTATACACCAATCCACACGAGCCTTTTTTTGAGCGATTATCAAATTGTGCGGGATCCAACGAGAACAAACCTTTTTTACGGCCAGGTGTTAATGCAATATCGAATGTATGCTGGTGGGAGAAATGCCTAGGCATGCCTCTATCTGAAGGTATGTTAAATGACGGTCTTGCATAATCAGTTCACGTACGGCATCGATGTTTTCTGGCACAACGGCTGTTTTTGGACGACCTCCACGGAATTCGTCTTTGAGCGAGCGTCGGCCACGATTGAATTTTTCACAGTACTATAGGATGATGCTTCATAGCCATACAAAGATTTTAGTTCATCGATGCACTCTTGTCGTGATAATCCACGTCGAAAGTTGTGAAAAATGATCGCACGAAAATGTTCACGAGTTAATTCCATTTTTTTGGCAAATGGATTTTTTCAAGTCACTGTAAACAACACAAATGATAGTCGTACGTTAAAACGTTCTGAGTACGTCTATGCTGAAAAATGTCAAACTTTCCAATGAAAATGCACCTGGCCACACTTATTGTTGCCTAGGCCAGGCTAGGCAACAAGGCTAACAAGAAAGCTATTGTCGAGTTTGCTCGACTGTGGGATACCCGCCGCCCAATTTAACCATCGAAATAGTATATTTTTCAAAAATAGACTGGAAAATATACTTAAAAATTTACCGAAAATATACCAAAATTTTCTTTGTTCGAAATTATTATGTAATTGAATGACACAGCAACTAACCGGGTGCAGCTGCACTTGATTTGGCCTTATAAAAGTAATACTTTAATAACTTCTATATTATTTATCCGATTATAACCAAATCAGAGATCATTAAGATGGTGATTAGTATTATGCGTACAAAAAAACGTTCTATGATAAAAATGACATTTACAATTCGGTTTTTTTATTTGCGTGTGCGAAAGGGAGCGTGGTGGGGTTGTTATGGGGTTATGGGGTTGGAGGTGCTTCCTTCTGCCTGTTACACACATTTTCGGTTGGCACTAAGTTATAATACCCTTCTACCCTTTGGGTAGGCGGGTAAAAATATAAGCGGCTCGCAAACTTCTTTTCAACTCAGGATGAGCATTTAAGAGTCTTGGCAGCCTTAGGTTAAGCTCTTCTATTATGTATCATAGTTGTTTGAAACATAAGATCTAAAGCTAATAGTAATGAATAGTATAGCTTTTCAACCCATAACACAAGTTAATAAAATATATTACACATTCATATAAGTACAAAAAGAGCTGCTCGAGTTGCATAAGTGTTAAAAAGCATTAATTGTTAAAAGCAAAACAGACATAATTTAACCAAACAAAAAAAAATAAAATAAAACAATGTTGTCGCATTGAAATTACTGGAATTTTTGTTCCAACGTGAACCGAAATTTAAAGGTAAATACATAAAAGAGCACGTGGTAAATCAAAGCAAAGCAATGAGCATCAACTAGCAACTGGTCGGCAGAACGCCGAAAAAGGATGTGAACGATCTGTTCAACTACCATATAAAAATATGCAATCAGACTGGTAAAAGATTGATCTCCAGCGATATTCCAAGAAACTGGGAGCTCGGACAACAGTCTCCTCTGTTGAAATACTGGTCCCAAGTACTAACTAACAATATATTTTGAAACGTTGCAGGATCAGAAATTCAACAGCTTTGGAACGAGTTTCAGACCTTATTGTGAATTTATCGCTTACACGAAAAGACAACTTGAGCGGTAGATCCACTACACACATAAGATGTAGAAAAAATCAACAAAACTTAATTTTTAAAACCAAAACAAGTAATAATGGTTTTCTTACTTGTGTACTTGCATGATTTAATTGAATACTGTACAAGTTACGAAATTTATTTATTAAAATATATGTATTTATATAAATTTGGTAAAATTTACAAACTATGTTATGAATATAAAATAAATTAATGCTATTATTAAAGTCACATTGCTCATTGCACTAATATAAAATAAATTAATGCTATTATTAAAGTCACATTGCTCAGCAATGAATACAAATTATTTGATTTAGAGTAATCCTGAGTATTCATCTCCTTAAGGTGCACATAACTAAACTATTGAATTCGACATTAAGTTTTGGATGTGTCCAATAGGACTATGCCTAAACAAATAATAAACCATGCTAAATGACTTTAAAACATTATCACTAATTTTGTTATTACTATAATGAAACAAATAACCATAGCACAATCCCCGAGATCAGCAAAACACACATCGCAAAATGAGATTGATTTCATGATACGTTTTGTGACATATCACGCAAAGCAATTGCTGAGGCTTCTGTTAAAGATCTGCACTCCAGAGCAGGATACATTTTCGTTGTTTTTTTTTTTTTTTGACAGCGTGTAATTCGGTCGGCAGGCGGCTATTATGTAGGAATGGGATATTGCGAGTAGTGCACTGTATAAGAAACAAGTTGCATTCCGATGACCATTTCAAACAGTTGGCAGAAGCAGTCTCTCTGTAGCAATGACACAAAGGAAAACCTCAATTGAGGTTTAATTTAGAATGCGGCTGTTTCTGCCGCACTGCCGAGGTATTGATTGGGCTGTGTTCTGTGAGACTGCACTACACAAAAAGAATATTGATAAGCTACTTGACACCGCCATAATGGTAACAGTGGCTGCTTATTTTTCTTGCTGGCCGAGGATAATCGGAGGCCACTGACCAAACTGGCAATGCCAGTTTATTGCATACAACAATATTTCGTTAATTGGCTAGTGCCCATATAATACAGTATGCAGGAATCTCCTAAGCTATAAAGAAACGGGATCAGCACAAACATCTGCATCTGAGTCGGCACTTCGGTAAGACTGGCGATATTAGACACTACTCAGAGTATAGTATTGTATAGTATTCCCGAAATTAAATAATAATGATTCTGACAATTATGAGACATGTGTAAAAAAGACAAATATGTTAGCTAAATACGGAAAGCTTTAACTAACAATATTATTTCAGGAAATATTGGCATTCACATTCGGACGTGTTCTTTTGCTGCCAAACTAACATTTGTGATTTCACCGTTCCTGTGCCTTTTTACTATCAGTGACGACAATATCCATGGGTTCTCTCAAAATCATCATGATATTGGTTTTGTCCAGAAAATTGCCGAATACACTCATAACATAGCGTAACATTAAATTAATAATTAATATCATCTTGGACGCCCAACAAAAGCATAACGAAATATGGATAAAACAATACTTAGTAATAATTATACATAAGCGGCAATAAAATGACAAATCTCAGATTTTAAAGGTCGGCCCTTTTGAAACGGACATGATAGGGAATGTATTTTTTTTTGTATGTGACAAGTTTTAAATGCAATAACGTTTGGGAGGCAGATCGTTCAAAAATTTCTATCGAATAAGTTTATTTTATCGGTAACTTTCGCACATGATTTGTTCAAAAATTAAAAAACCCGAAAATGGGTTTACAGGCCCAAACGACAATTGTCGTTTTAAGTCTATAAAGACTTAAAACTCAATTGTTTTGAATGTTGATATACATATACGATATTTAAACAGCAGTTGTTAATATTTTGGCTCATAAGTACATTGTCAAAGATTCTGTCTGAGTGCACAATGCTTTGGATCTTAACTGACTGCCCCATGTGTTGTATATACTACCCTGCTAAAGAAGGGTACAGTACGCCTTACTTGGAGCTTTAGCAAATAGCCAAACCGAGAAAAGCAAAATACTTGTCGCTAGAATTCAATGCGCACTGAATGATCCACTTCATAAATAAAAAATACAATGCATGCGTATCACGTCCGAACTTGAACCATAAATAATATACATTTTGCGCTGCTCCTGGTAGAAGAGACTCCCTTTGGCAACCTTGGGAAATATTTTACGTCTACTTGACGTTTTCGGCTATGGCCATTTTTATCGTGTTTTTTATTGCACATACCAAAACAATGTCAACTGTCGTGCTCAACACATGCAGACATAAACGTCAGTTAAGCACAGCAGGGCCACATACAGCATCGCAAACTGGCAGGAGGCGACTTTAATCGATTATCATTTTTAATAATCAATCGCAGACGATCCTTTCAGTCCACCTGCTTTCTTATTATGGGATGCAGTTGACTTGACTGCGCATTGACATTTATGAGTCGAAAACCTCTTTAAATTGTGCTTTACTATTTGCCATTTCAATTGTAAAAACTGATATTTGAATAAAAGATTTTACTCACTTTTATTTTAGTTTAATTTTTCTAAGGGTTTTGCAAACAATTCATTTGACTTTATTTGGGCCAACTTGGCATTCTCGACGAAACTTAACCGAATTAGCTTATATGTGACAAATCGGAAGAATTGTTTTATATTTCAGTAAATGGGTACTTGAGTGTTATAAGCTGTTATATATTAGTGTGAATCGGTATTTGAAATACTTTGATTATTCCGGCAATTGCTGAAATTCTTTAAATTAAGCTGGTTTTGCGACAACGCTTGCAGTGAACAGCATCCATATATATACAATATATTATATACCATTTTCATATAACTTAGGGTCTCACTAGTGACAAAGCAACTGATTTCCTATAAAATTCCTTCTTGAATATCTTTCATTTACTTTTTCCTATTACTTTTTTCTATTACACGATTAAAATAATTTTAGCGGGTCATCGACTATGAATTTGAATATACATCCCCACGTTTCAAATAGAAATAAACACTTGGCCACCCAAAATATGTTTTTCAAGAGAAAAATATTAAAAAATTAAATAAAACATATTTTTGGTTGACCATACTATTGTGTATTTTTTTAATTGCATAATTGCCCTCCAGTCACAGGCAAAAGGTAATTTTTATTAAAACCTTTTTATATATTGCCGGCCTACTAGAAGTTCGAATTGTGCTTGGGCGGGTAAAAATATGGTACCATACAATTAACATACCTGGCAACGCTATCGAAATGGTAGTAAGTATATTTTCAGTGTTGAAAAGTATTATTAGCTCAAATCACTTAGTGATTTAGGTTTTATTATTAAAAATTTTCTTAAGTTATGTATTATAATAATTAAGTATGTATTTAAATTAAATATACAAATTTTGAAGGTATTGTGGTAATAAACATACAAGTATGTTGGTGTTGTGTAATAGTAAAATATTTTAATAGCATGTTGAACAGCTGGTCACATAGTAATATCGAATAATACAGTAGTATCTCGATTCTTGCGCATGCTTGATACTAGCACACCTCGATTCTTGCAACAAAGCAATTTTTTCAATTACGTACTCTGTACTCCAGAGACGCAGAAGCAGTGTGGTGCTGAAAAAGCAAGTCTGCACAAAACAAACAAAAATATTAAATTTTTTCAGTTCCACGTAAAATGTGTACTTAATTTTTTTTGAATTGAAATATTAAACATAATAAACTTGAAAGCTAAGCAGATTTGTACGTACAATTGTATGGAAAATAATAACTCGGTTCCTGCGACAACCCCGAAACGTGCACCGAACCCGATTTTCATTACGTGCAAGAATCGAGATACTACTGTATATGTATATTGTATGATTGTTTGGCAAAAAGGAAACGAAATACTCCAGGTAGTCCTTGGTCAGCAGCGTTTTCACGTAGACAGGTGTATGAGCAGTTAAGGTTAGAAGCTTGCATTCTTTCATATGACAACAGGATGCCGATTAAAAAAAAAATTGTAGTTGCTCCTGGGAATTTTTGTAATTTTTTTAAATTATTTATTTTTGCAGCTCGTCAGTTTGAGATTTGTGCATCAGGAACGAATATAATTATAGCCCAAAAAACAGATTGAAGCGAAATGTGTTTCAACTAGTTTTTGTGTGAATTACTATTTATTGATTGAAAATAAAGACATTAATATATTAATTTTATTGATCATTGTCTAATATGTGTACTCGTTAGTAGTTCTCTGTAAACTTTTTATAAACTATTTTTTATGGGTAAAGTAATATTTATCATGAATATTAGTAAGACATTTGAGTCTCGGCCTCTTCTAGTTTTTTCTTTTTAATTTTAATTTAAAGATTGAAAAAACTGTAAAACTACAAATGAATGTACATAATCGAAAGATACATCATGCTTTTATTCAGATTTCAAATCAGCTGCAATGAATTTACATATGTACATACTGAATAAATGTTCCAAACTCTTATATTTATATGTTTTCGAGCATTACTAGGTCAGTTATCATTTGATTTGGTGGCGGGCGTAGTGGCATCTTTATGGATAATATTCCTTCTTGCAAGAAATCCGTTCATTTGTGATTATTTCTCATTCGATTTTCAACTTTTTTACAACTGCCCCTAAAAATATGTAACATAAACGTAACTTTAAAAAATGTATTTAAATTAAATTAAATCAACAACAATTTTTTTTTTATTATTTAAATGGTTTATTTGCATTGTTTTGTTTATTCGTAAATGTATACTTATACGTGTGTATATATGTATGTATGAATATTTATATATACAGTCTAGTTTTTGGCATTAACATCAATAAGTACAAATGGTCTGTTTAGGCAATGATCTATTTCACTGACTTGGACAAATGGTCTGGCAACTAAAAACCGCTAAAGTTAAAATAACACAGCACAGAGTAGAATGCAAAAATCTATTGCTGCACAGAGCAATGTACAAAAAATGACAATAATGAAATAAAACAAATTTATAATGAGCTGTTGTTGGCGGCGGGCTGCATAACCAAACAATAGACTGAAGCTAACTCCTATTAAAGATCGCAATTATGAGACAAATGTAAAAAATACTAGAAAGTATCATTGATCGAGACAGAAATGTACACAAATATATTGTATGTATAGTAAATAAGACTAGGACTAGAAATGATCAGGAAAATGCTTAAAAATAGCTTAAATTAAAATAATGGTAAGTAATTATCATACAAATTTCTTTTTCAATGCTGTTAAGTTTTTTAAATTAAAAATAATATTTTTATATTTTTGTAACGTATTTGGAACGTACGAAATATATTGTTATGTCACGGCTCGCAAATTTTTAAGTGGTTTAATTTGTATGGAATTTTGAGATCCCTATCGAAAAGTATGAAGTATGAAGCAGCCTTAACAATCTGCCTCTTGGCTAGTCATCAGATGGAAGGTGGAACAGGGTTAGTATTCGAGTTATTTTGGTATCAGCATAATTCTAAAACTAATCAACAAACAATTTGAACTAAAAATCCAGGCACAGTTGTAATGCTAAAGAGAAAGCTAGCCATTATCGTAAGAAGTTAAACGGCATCCTCGGCTTGTTTATGTGATGATTCGGGCTCCTTCAGATTAAGCAAGCTGGAGAAACGAAAGGAGATAGTTTTGGAGAGATGCTTCTCAAAATCGCGATTGTCGAGATTATCAGGGATCAGTGTATTGTTGGTCATATCTAGATACGAGCGTCCACGCTTTACGGGCACCGCATAGTGAGGCAACGTCGTTGCTGGACTGCCACTAGTCATGTTGCTGTAGCAAGGAGCGCAGCTCGACTTCCGTATGTTAAGCGGAAAGCGCAGATCATTCTCATAACGCAGCACTTGCTCGGTGGTGCTGGCATCGATCAGAGGTCGTGGCAAATCATAGCCAGGAGGCACTATCGATTGAGTAGGCATGTCCGCTGTGGAGTCATCACTACTGGTACCTAAATCCTGTATATCGTAGATGTTCATCTTTGGTGGTGACCACAAATGATGCAGCGACTCTGGTTCGCCTAGATGCTCGATCAGTCCATCAGTGGGCATCAGGGCCGCCTCATCACTACAGTACAATGGATTGGATACGGCATTTGTCTCCAGCTCAATGTATTTGGCATTGTTGCCCAACAGTTTCTCAAATTCAGCAGCCAGATACTTAAAGGAGGGACGTGCATTGGGCTCATCTGCCCAACATGTGCGCACCACAGAGTAGACCGTCTCGGAGCAATTCTCTGGACGCTGCATGCGATAGCCAGTTTTCAACAGTGACCAGAGATTCTGTGGTGCTATTCCAGGATATGGAGAGGCACCCAATGTGATGAGTTCCCAGCAGAGAACACCAAATGCCCACACGTCCGACTTGCTGGTGTACACATGATCCGCCAGCGATTCCGGGGCCATCCACTGCAAAAATGGATATAAAAGAATTAATTTAGACAATGTGTAACGGTTATTGCTTTTTATACACGTCTATAGGATAGATAGGGGAAACCGGAAATGTATGTACGTAAAAGGCAGAAAGAGGCATTTCACCACACCACAAAGCATATATAATATTTTATTTTATAGTGATTCATGAATTGTCTTCAAACTGAAGTCGTTCCCAATTTGAAACATACAAAGTGGTGAACACCCTTTTTTTTAAATATATAGGTATATATATAATATATATAGGTATTTCTGTTGGTATACAGACTTACATATGTACATACACCCCACAAAATATTTTTGAATTAATTGTATTCAAGTGTTATGGGTTACCTTTACGGGCACACGATCACGCGAGCGTTTCAAATAGGCATCGTCCTCGTAGACATCCCGTGTTAGCCCAAAGTCGGATATTTTACAGATCTTGCCATCTGCTAACAGAACATTGCGAGCGGCCAAATCACGATGAACCAGCTACAAAGCAAGAGGATTATATTTGAGTTTAAGGCAGTCGCATTGATAGTTAACTAACCTTTATCTCCGTCAGATAGTTCATGCCTTTGCATATCTGCCAAGCAAACGTGAGCATCATCTTGACATTGACCGGTTCTACACCATCGCTAAAATCGACACCGGCACATTCAATTTTGCGACTGAGGCGCAGATAGCTACGCAGTGAACCATAACAGGCATATTCGATGATCAGGAGTGGCGCGTCCGATTGTGTGCAAGCACCGAGCAGCTTAATCACATTCGGATGGGATACTTCTTGTAGCAACTGAAATTCGGAGAGCAGCGCCATGTACTCCACCGAATTCGCACCCTTTTTTAGCGTCTTGACGGCAACGGTGGTAACTCCTGGCAGCCCAGCGATTTGCGTGGCATAGCCCTTGAGCACCTGGCCAAACTCACCCTCACCCAGCACCGTGTCCAGCTGCAGCTGCTTCCTGGGAAACTCCCACTTGGCATCAGCGCTCTCGAATTTAAAACCACTCTCTAGCGGCATTAGCGGCAAATCGCCATCCACACTGTGGGGCAGTGCCTGCTTTCCAGCTGGCGTTGCCGACTGCTTTCCCAGTCGTCTCTGCCAGAACTTGCGCTGCGAGAGCATCAGACAAAGCAACAGCATCACAAAAAGCAGTGGACAGCTGATCATTATGAGTATGCAGTAGCGATTGCACTCCATGCCTGCCAAATGCAGCACACCCAACTGATTTTGATCTCCCGATTGCTTCTGCATGGGTATGACATTTACCAATTCGGCATCTGTTTCATTCTTACGCTTGCGCTGACGACGAGTTCGAATCTCCTCGTCGTCGGGAAGCGGGCCACAGTTGCATTTGCCATTATCCTCGCAGATGCAGGTACCAGATGCACTGAGTATGCCACGTCCTTTGCTGGTATGTGGACCCATAATGAGATCGGATGGTGTACAATCTTGAGGACAAGCATGCGGATTAAGCTGTTCCAAGGCATCACACACTTGATCCGGGCAGTAGCGTGCGTCGGGCACACAGGTGCCATAGTTACGACCAAACATGGCTGTGCTAGAACCGCGCCACATACAGGCGCCACCATTGGTGGCCAATCCACAAAAGTTGGCACATTGCGTGCGATACTTGACTTGGGCACAAGTTTGAGTTCGTGACTTGAGTCGTAGTTCGCAGCTGGAGTTCGCTGGTCTGCCCTCCATAAGATGCAAGTTGATGACGAAAACATGCGACTGCTTTTCTGGATCCTGCCATGTTACATTCAGAAAGTAAATTGTCTCAGGCGAATGCTCCAGTGCCAAGTTATCGCGCACGTAAAGAATTCCTCCCGTTTCGGTGATGCCAAAAGCATTGCTGCGATCCTCGACGAGCGCGAATCGCCAAGCGCGCTGACGCAGCAGCTCCAAAAAGCTCTCCGGCTGCGCAACACGATAGAAAGTAGTTGCTGCGCGATGAACAAAGACATCCTTCTCGTAATCGATAGTGATGGGTCGTCGTCCTGTCAAATCCGATTGCAGCACTTCGCCAGCACTGTCAAAGATGCGATGCTGGCGCTGACGTAATGGCAACGCCTCTGGACGCTGTTGATCACTCTCGTGCAGCTGGTCTGTGTCAACGTGCAGGCAAATGTGAGCAGTTGCCGTAGTCGGTGAATTCTTAGACTGAATTGTTAAATCTCTGGCCATCAAGTCAATGCAATAGGGTGTCTCCCGCAGCACACCGCTCCTGATGAAATGTAGTTCTTTAAAAATGATTAAATCAATAATGTTAACTAAAGAAACTAAACGCATTGGCTTTAGACATACGGCAGCTAACAATGGTGTGAGGCCTGCCCGTGTGATCCGCTTCAAAGGCGTGACATTCCGGTCGCACAAGTCCAAGCGCATCATTTTGTATGATGTAGCCTAGATGCACATTTGCTGCCAGTGTGTCCTTGTCTAGGTAGATGATTTTCTCACCCACCGATTCGTCCTGTAATAAGGGTTAACTTGATTAGCATTCGCATTCGCAATCGCATTAACTGACACTAATTAAAAGGAACGTTTGCCGCTCCCATTGACCTCCAGCACGAATTGAGCTGGTGCTCTCTAAGGAGCCAGAGTTTACCTCTCTCTCGTAATTAAGGTTCTTGTTTATGATATTATGCACAAGGTCAGCAAATGGGGCAAGCAGCGCAGCACCTTGGGGAGTTGACATTTTTAATAGCCCAATGTGCCCCTGGAGTGTAAGCTTCTATCATTATCATTATAAAACCATTTCAGTGCCAATTTATAGAGTGTTAGTTTTTATATATTTTGTTCATATTGAGTTTAACTTTTGGGATAACAATACTATTGCAACAGGAGCTAGTCTGTCAATGAATTGCAACTTTGAAGTATTTGAAAATCAATGGGCCCAACTGCTAAATCTCTTAAAAAGGCTGTAAACCTTTTTAGCAATTGCGGCAACTCATCAAATTTTGCAGGCCGTTGTGTTTATGAAATCCAATGTTTGGAGATAATGGCCGAAAGTAAGCATAGCATTTGCAGTGCTTATTGTGAAGAGAATCGTGCACCAATTGAGTATAAAAATTGTATTATAACGATTCGAAAACAACGGCCAAGAAAAAATGAATTAACACTAACTCTCAGCATATACCTCTCATGTTAGATATGCAATTAGAATTTAGGAATAGTAAATATTATTGAAAGCCCATAAGATTTAATTTTATTCTGTGATCTATATTCAGATCAGCTAGTAGCTATATAGCTAGACTCATAATTATAATTTATCTCATTTGCTCTGTGACTATAATATATTATACATATAAATTTGTTGTTTTCTTGTTAAATGAAATGAAAACGCTTTAGGTGATGATATTTTAACACAAATTCACAACGCCTGACAGCAATTACCGTTAAATTCACATAGAACACACCTTCTCCCATTGTTCCTTCGTAATTTAGGCAGACGAGTACATCAAATTTATGTGTGCAGGTATTATTAATTTATTTTCCCTTTTTTTTATAGATACCCGTACTAAGAGTACATGTAAAGCAATTACTTGCAACTAACTAACAACTAAATGACACAGTTTTAGCAGCTCCTAGCGCACCTCGGGGATAGGCTTGGCTCGGGTCTCTAGCCACAACATGACAACATAATTTGACAGCCAAGTTTCGCCTAAAGTTTCAGCTTTAAGAGGCGACTTCAGTCACTTGACACCCTTCGCTTTGCGTTGCGTCCTGCAATCATAAAAGCACGTTAAAACGTTACGCGTTTTTAATGACGAACTACGGAAATGGACGCGAACTCTCAGCCAGACGTGATAATAATTAAATACCACTGCACAGCATAGGTCAGACATAGCTGTAAGGCGAGTACTAACAATCAATGCCAAAAAAGTTCGACGCGCCTTTGTAGCACAGTGTAGTAGTTCGGGGTTGATGTTGCGTGTCTTGCAAACGTTTATCAAAGGTAAATTCAATAAGCCTGCACCCAAAGACAGAGCCAAGCAGTAGACATTGCCCAGACGCTTGTCTGGGCTGCGTCTGGAACGGCACACACACATGATTATATGCTTACCATCTTGAAGTAAGGCTGCTCCAAGTAAAAGTTAAAGTGCGGCTGTCGCTCCTGCAGTCGCGGTCCATTGTCATTGCGATCCAGCAACGTTACATTGTAACTTCGCCAGAATTGTCGCTGCTCCTGGGCAGAGATCTTTACTGTGCAGCTGACAGTAACCTGCAATTGGCCCGCATGCGCTTGTAGTCCATTCAAGTCATCATGATCCAAAGTTTGTTTTGTATACAAACGATTCTGTTTGATCAAAAAATGTGCACTGCCAGCTTTCAGCGCATACTCGATGCTTCTATGCGGGCACAGATATTTGGCAGCCTTCGAATTAAGCGCACCTATTAGCACCGGCTCAAAGGAGTCGCTGTTTTTGGCTGGTGTTGAGGACTCAGCAATTGTATAGTGAGCGGCAGTCCAAAAGCAAATGTGCTCCAATTCCGCACAGTAGTCGGTCAATGCCTGTGGTATCAGCTTGAGTGTTAAGTGTGGTACTTGTTGTAAAAGTTGGTCATCTTCAGAGTCATCCTGGTTGCGGGGAAACGCGGTCATCACATATTTGACACTGGCATTGACAGGCTGGAAATCGGTGCGCATAAAAATCTCGCCCGAGCTCGAATTTAAGCGCAGCAGAGGATTATCCTCCAGACTGTATATATACTCAGTGGCTGGTTGATTGTTGTCCAGACGCAACACTTGAAACTGGGCCAGTGGTATTTTAGAAAAAATACTCTCCGATTCCTCGTTGAGGGGAAGCTTGAACTGCACAGAGGTGGTGGGAAAATAAACATCCAAGGCTGTAAAAGAAATTAAAATTTTTATTTGGATTGACTATAATACGAGAATAAATGCTGTGTATCGAGTGCCCTGACATTTCTTTTCTGGCCACCCTCATGTGATGGGTTTGTCAATAACCAAGTATTTACCCATACTCCTACATCCTGGCCATCATTTTATTTATTCTCATCAAAACCAATATTACTATTAATGTCATTTAATAAGCTCGCTTTGACCTCATTAGAGAGCGTGGGCTCAATGGCGACAGCTTTAAATCCCACATTCGAATTGACTCATTTTGGTAACACGTCGTATGCGTAATTTGATAAGATTCTTCCTACTAATGACGGCGTTTGTTATGTCGCTCGACCGTGTGCATGCATACGCTCAAATCGAATAAAAGTCATAAATAAATATAATACAGATATTAGTTATTAGCATATGGGTTATTGAACACCATCGACATCCCGCCCCACTCCGTCGAACGTTTGAATGTCCATTGAAGTGTCCGCGTCATCGCGTATTGATTTTGTGATAAGAAAAACCAACAAAAGCAGAAATATGGTACATGAGGGAAATAGAACCCTGCCTAAAGCGGAAAAACACAACAATCGAAAGCATAATTGGTAACAAATGTTTTGCCAGGGAAATTTGGAACAGACTATGCCGTGCCGGAGTCAAAGTATTTAATGGAATGGTAAGTGCTTTGAATTTATAACAATCCCTACTGATTTTGTGGTGGGAAATTTGAGTCATCCAAATTACTTATGAAGAGTAATCTTTATTATGTATTCAAAATGTTAAATAAATTGTCGATCTGCATTCAAAAATTTCTATACATTTTTTCCTTTTAAATATCGATTTATTGTACTACTCAATTAATTTTAAATAATTTTTTTATTATCAATTATGTAGTAGTAATTTCTATAAAATTATAAATCGAATAAAGAAATAAATTAATATCTTATCTTAAACCAAAGTATATATGTTATTATTATGCTATTAAACTATTTATTATTTTCAATCCAATGTAGGTTTTTTTTGTTGGTTTAAAAATTACTTGCAATCTTAAGTTCTCTCAATTTGATATAGACTTTATTTCGTCAAATGTTCGATATAGTCATAGAATCATTAATTGACTGTTAAGCTTTTTATATCACTTTTCTGTTAGAGTCAAGGACTTAACACTTCGTCATGCTTCAACTAAAAGCTGCGGACATAAACAGCACTGGCGCCGCCCATAGCAATTCAGATGTCGACCTCCGCCCACTTCCCTTGGTTAACACAGACAGGCATAATTCAGTAAAAAACACTGACAGCATTAAAATTTCGTGGATAGATTGAAGACTGTTTCCGTCCAAGGACACGGATATGAGCCGGATATACGTAAGCATAAAAGACTGCCTGACTCTCTTCCTAGAAGCTTGAAGCATTTAAAATGTCATTATAAATGCGTGTCTATATTGTCGCAATCCCCTTCATAACATCTACATATTTTATCCGCATTTTTCGCATGCCTGAGCGTCAACACAATTGTAATGAATGCATTCATAATTCATAATACGAGTACTCATAGTTTAATTTGTACGAGTGCATGCGCGTTTTATATTATATATTGTGTTGGCAGTCGCCTTCAAATCGACTACTAACAATATTATCATACAGTCTTCCAATTAGTGACGTTTTTGACATTACACTTAAAAAAAAGGGGATTGTTTGGGCAAATTTATAATATAAATTCACAAAGAAATATTGCGATTAAAATGTATGAAATAATCGTACACAAGCTGGACTGTATATAATTTTAAGCAAAACTAACCCACTTGATAAACTGATTGAAGATTATCTCAAAAGTAAAGTAGCTTAACTTGTGATTGCTGGAAAAAAGACAACTTCAACTCATCGCGGTAGTCTCCCTGGGGCAGGTGGCTTGATTGTGTCTAGGGAGGTGTCACCATAAGTCAACAGACGTTACAAGAAACAAACATAGAAAAATGTGCGATATATGTGCGGCAAAGACAATGCTATTTATCAGGAGGACAATTAAAAAAGACGACTAATGGCGTATTAAAATCTTAGAGGGCAAGTTTTTTTTAGAGTGATTGGACGACTAAAACGCTAATGACAGCATAGTCAATAAATGTCCCAACCCTATTAAGACTCGTACCTAAACTTGGTCAGCTTTAAAAACGGTGGTAGCGACGAGAGAGGCATGCTACAGTAAACAGGATACCAAAAAATGGATAATAGAGGTGCGGTCGAGACGGTGACAACTAGTTTTTCACTAATTAATCTGCTCGAATTAATTGGTTTTGCATCGAATTAGGTCGACAGTTGTTGATTTTGCTTATTTTGTTTGCTGACTTCTCTTCAACACCCAGCTTTGCTCTACCTCGGTGCGTTGTCCTTTGTCATGACTCATGTGCTCAGCTTCCCACATTAGTTTTTATATTTTCCTCATTACAATTTTTATACCCGCCTACCCAAAGGGTAGAAGGGTATTATGGCTTTGTGCCGACTAAAAATATATGTAACAGGCAGAAGGAAGCATCTCCGACCCCATAAAGTATATATATTTTTGATCAGCAGCTGCACCTAGTTAATTTGTATGACACTCCGTGACATAATAATGGTGTTCAATAAACCAACTAAAGTGCCGCCAAGCTAATAATTTCGAACAAAGAAAATTTTGGAATATTATTTTGGTATAATTTTAGTATATTTTTTTAATATTTTTTCAGTATATTTTTTAAAACTATAATATTTTGATGGTAAAATTGGGCGGCGGGTATTTCACAGTCGAGCAAACTCGACAGTAGCTTTCTTACTTGTTTTTCCTGTCTACACAGACAGCGTAATGAAAACTTTATCTTTGTCACAATTGTTTTTTCCTCTGAATGTGCATTGAACTTTTGCATTACTCATTCGACCTGTAACTGTGTAGCAGTCGCTTTATTACTCCGTTGTTTGGCTTGGCATTGCCAAAATATAGCCACAAACTACCCGTATTCTCTCCGTCTCGACACTTTCACTACATCCTAATATAGTACACATTAAAAACTTCTTATCCGAATGCCAAGTTTTTAGTTGCTTTTTGCATGTCTGCGATAGTAAAATTAAATAAGATACAGGCGAACAGCGAGATGCAATGATCGAATGTTTAATATTTCCTTTCAAATATTTAAATGAGCGGTAACAAATTGTAACAAAATTATCACGATCTAGAATTATGGAGCATGTCTAACTCTGGCACCACTTTTGAATTAAAATAAAAATAATAATTTGATTTATGTTTGTTTTAGATGTATAAAAAGCATTTATTATTAACCTATGTGATCATTTATTGAATTATTTTTATAATACGAATATATGAAAGATTAATTTTCTTGCTAAGCCTAACTATAACATTCTTGATTTGTTTTCCAAATGACTTGGTAATTATAAAAGGGAAATCAACATAATTCAAGTGCGCAGCAAATGCTAACGAACTTAAAAAAATTTAAACTCATTAATGCACATATTGGACACTTTGAATAGAAGTACATTCCTCTTAAAGGTGATCGATGACTTGCTCCCTAATAGTTAACTGTCAGCAACGTGCCGAGCACATTTGTCAAAGTCAGCAGACGAGTTTTTTATGCTAATTGCGTCTAATTAATGGTGACTACTAATGCATACAATTATTTAAACACAATTTAGCAGAGGTGCGTAATATTAAGTGTTTTGGCAGTGTAACTACAATTGTGATATATTTCTACTTAAATGGCAGCTTGTGCCGAAAGCAAATTATAAATATACCAACTTTATATATACCATAACTTTATCTGTTTTTTACTAGTTTATTTTCAAGTTTCATTTTTTACTAAACATTTGACATTTAAAATTCCACAGGGTTCCATTCTGCAGAATAGTGATTCTACTTCTATGCTCCTTAATTATATTGAACGGCTGTGTTGATGATTGATTGAATGGAGAGCATTATTAAGACGATAGCAGTAAAGAATTCAAATGAAAAATTAAAATTCATATAAACAAGTAAGAAAGCTACTGTCGATTTTGCTAGACTGTGAGATACCAGCCGCCCAATTTTACCTTCAAAATATTATATTTTTCCAAAATATCCTGAAAAAATACTTTAAAAATATACTAAAAAATACCAAAATAATATATCAAAATTTTCATTGTTCGAAATTATTAACTTGCCGGCACTTTAGTTGGTTTACTGAACACCATTATTATGTCGCGGAGTGTCATAGCAACTAACTAGGCAGCACTAGCAGTTGCACGTGGTAACGCCTTATGAAAGTAATTTCTTAATAACTTCAGTGTTTTTTATCCGATGGTAACCAAATTTTCAGAGATCATTAAGATGGTGATTAGTATTGAGCGTACCAAAATTGGTTCTTGGTTTAAAACGACGCTTGCAATTCAGTTTTTTTTAATTTGCATGGGCGGAAGGGGGCGTGGCCAAAATCAAAAACAAACTTGATATGCGTGCAACAATAAGACATACTGTCCCGAAAATTTGGTTGCTCTATCTCTTATAGTCTCTGAGATCTAGGTGTTCATACGGACAGACAGACGGACATGGCTATATCGTCTCGGCTGTTGACGCTGATCTTTATATATACTTTATGGGGTCGGAAATGCTTCCTTCTGCCTGTTACATACATTTTCGGTCGGCAGAAAGCCATAATACCCTTCTACCCTTTGGGTAGGCGGGTATAAAAATGCATAGCAAGACATTTAATGCATTTTTTATGAACCATATTTTGGGTGCGTCAAAGAGGCAGAAAAACTAAACTCGTTTCTTACAAATTCTGCGATAATTTATTATGTTGTTGAGCGTAAAAGAACAAACTTGGTTGGCTTGAGTTGTCAATTCTAATAAACAATTCCTTTACAAAAAAAAAAACAAGTAGGAACGGCTACAGTCAAGCTTTGACTGTACGAAGTCATGGATTTTAAGTGTACAAGCGTAAATTAGAGCTTAATAATGTTATAAAATTATGAAAATTATAATAATTATATATTAATCATTAAAACAAGTAAGAAAACTACTGTCGAGTTTGCTCCACTGTGAGATACCCGCCACCCAATTTTACTGAATTTAAGAAAAAAAGACCGACGATCGAAATATTACATTTTTAAAAATGTACTGATAAATATACTAAAAATATACCGAAAGAAACTTTGTTCATAGATGAACAGACAAACAGAACTATATCGACTCTGCTGTTGATGCTGATCAAGAATATACATATATACTTTATGGGGTCGCAGATGCCTCTTTCTGTCTGTTACGCACATTCGGACAAACGCAAAAGGTCATGAATTTTTTAAAATCCATGACCCAATAAAGTGTATAAAGAATTTGTGCGGGTAATAAAAGAAACATTGAACGATAAGTTTAATATTTGCATTTCAATTTTAATGTCGCACAATTCATTTGTTATATTTATTACTTTATTTCATAAGTCGTCGAGTTGTTAGGAGAGTTAACGTGTAACGTCTAAAACAATTATTGCAATGGATTATGCTTTCATGCCAGCAAAAGAACTATATTTATTCAGAGTAAACTCAACTGGATGTGCCAACATATAATGCATTTCATTCATAACCTTCTTGATATATAATATATAACTGAAGCCTAATAATTTGCTACTCTTCAACATTGAAGATATGTGACTTTGGTACACGAGATTTCAAGCCATAAAAATGACGAATTTGGTTGGCACTGCCGCTTACATGTCCCCAAAATTAACATAAATACCCATTGAAAGCATATATCTGTTTGCTTATTACTTAGGTATCTCGGAGTAGAAAATTTACCGAAAAATGTGACATTTACAGCTTTGCCATATTATGCTGTTAGATAGTATCTCAAACAAAACCCTTCGATCCATTGAGAAATAGGAAAATAGCTTTGACCGTCATAAGCAATGCAACTCAAAATAACAAGTCATCAATTGATGCTATCAATAATGATTCGATGGTCTTGTGGTAAGGAAATTGGTTGTCATTATCCTTAGGTTGATCATTTTTATTAATGTATAACTCAGTTTAAAATATGGATAAATCTTAGTTAAGGTAAGAAATAAAATAAACAAAATATAGAACAAAACACTATAATAACGCTTTGCAATTATTTGGCAACTTAGAATGTATGCACAGGAAGAGGTAAGTAAGGTAAGTATTAAATTAATATTTAGCGAAAAATGACACGTCAACACAGCCTGCCCAACTTCGCTACCCGTAGTTTGTCGTTAAAATTGAAAATAGGACAATTTCCATCGGGCGAACGGAAATGAGCAGCACATGGCCATTGATAAAATCAGTTGTACACGTGGTGGATCTTGGAATCTTACGATCCACCATATACACTTCGAGAGGACCAAAACTAAACGTCACTAGCGGGGTAAATCCACCTGCTATTGTATTGCTGGTCCATGTAGTATTTCTCGTGCGAGACTGATACAAATTAATTTTGCTGAAAGTTTGAAATTATAGATCCTGAATTATTAAGACAATTGTCATTTAGCTGCATCATTTATTTGTACATGCTCCTTTTGCCTATTACATACCTTTGCTGTCGGCACAAATTAATAATACCCATAAATTTTTTGGGTAGGCGGGTATAAACAGCATTTGTATTTTTGTTCAGTGCAACTGCTTGTCCGTTGGAATTACACCAACGAATTCTTTCAACAGTAAAACTATGTACATTTATATTATTCTAACAGACAAATGCCATCCGAATCGGCTATCATTTAGAAGTCATAGAAACGAGCTGTATTTATCTTATTTCAAATAAGACAACTATATTATAAAGCTGGTATAGAAACGATCTTACTTGCTTAAGCTTTATGTCAAACATTTTCTTACTTAACAAATTAGCAAAAACTACAACAATTAAATCAGAGTCGTTGGCCGAGAAGAGGGAGTGCCAAGACGGGGGCAGGGTTCGGGCCAGATGTCAAGCGACCGCAGCCACTTAAATGGTAAATACTTGTAGATTGCGAAAATTATAAGCACAGTAAACGGTGGCAAAAATATTGGGTCACATACATCTATTGACTTAATTGATTTCGCATAAATTATTTTCTTGTTCGTTTATTTTAAATTGGGCACCAAACTTTTACAAAACATTTTGTCACCTTGTAGTGAAGAGACAACGACTCTAGACATTGCGAGTTCAACTTGCGAAAAATGCAAATACAAGAAAAAGTTGCGTGAGAAATAGAAAAACGTAAAGTGAGAAAAAGAAAGAGAGAATGAGAGTGAGATAGGCGGGAGACGGCAGAACAAAGTGCAAAGGGGCGACTGAGGTCAGCTGCTGATCTACCCCCAAAGTAGACTTAAATTTGATATGTCTGAATGGTGACATTATTTTGGGTGTGTTCATGTGCACTCACGGTGACCCCGTCAGCTGGATAGGATAGGATCTATTGCCAGTCCTAACCGCCAAATGCTTTCAAATCGTAAAATACTACTATGTCAACACTGTCAGTTAATCTAAATACTCTGTAGTTCCTACCTATACCCGAGTCAAGAATAAGACACATTAGGTGGATTGAGTTACAGCACAAAAGCACAACAAAACACACATATGTGCAAAATACAAAATATGTAATAAGAAGGGTTTCAGGTTTTCCTCATCTGTATCTGTTTTAATATTTGTATCTTCAATTGCATTCTCACGCTGCGTATCTGAGAGATTCGGTGCGAATTATAGTGTAATTGATTTTTATGATCGTCATTATCGGTCACGATAAGCACAAGTGATTGCCTTCAGCAGACCCCCTCTCGCCTAACCTTCAATTTATATCCATATCATGTCATTGCTCGATTCCTAACAAAACGGTAGATATTCAAAATTGTTCGATAATTATATTTTCGGTGTGCTCTTTGTCTACGCTTATCTGCCTCTATTCTTATCTTACTTCTTCACTTTTATTTTCCTTCTGTAATTGTTTTGTCAATTGGTATACTTTGTTCGCCATTCTCTTGCAATTTCTCTCCGATTGACCAACTTCTATATGTAGCATAACTTCACTCATTATCTCAAAATTGATTATTTCCATCTCTTTGTTTTTTTAGCTCATCTATTTGACTCAAATCATTATCAACCATTCCTAATTCTGTCTCAATTTGTACTTGTCTCTTGCCTTCCATTATGTCATCTCAGAATCAATATTTCGATAACTCACTCTCTCATGTACATATGTACCTACTTCTTTCTCTCTCATTTCCATCTCAAATGGTCTCATTATAAAATGTCATCGGAAGTGCTTATTAAAATCCGCAGGGATTTTATGTTGTCGGTTTTGTGCGCTCAAAGTGGCGAATTGTCTCGCTCAAATTCAGATGAATAGATATATCTACTATTATACCCGTTACCCATAGGGTAGTAGGTAGTATTTAGCTTTGTGCAAACTGAAAATATGTGAAACAGATAGAAGAAGGTATCTCCAACCTCATAAAATGTATAAGTTCGTGATTAGCGCCATATCCATTGCAAACGTACTTCTAAGACTAGAGTACACATTTTGATAGTTCGGTCCATCAAAATGCTGATTTATTTTTTACCTCAATAATCCTTTTAATTTTTATAGTTCCGAAATATTGAAATATATTATTTTTAATATAAAGCCCTGTTTGCATACTGCTGTTTTACCGAGAAAACGAACAACAAAATACATAAGATTTTAGTAATCTCTAAAATTTCATAATAAAACAAGTAGGAACGGCTACAGCCAAGATTTGACTGTACGAGGTCATGGATTTTAAGTGTTCATGCTGAAGTTAGAGCATAAAAGAAACGCGTTCTTGAAACGCAGCGTTTAATAATGTTATAAAATTATGAAAATTATAATATTTATTGGTTAAAACAAGTAAGAAACCTACTGCCGAGCTTGCTCGACTGTGAGATACCCTTCACCCAATTTTACTGAATGGAAGAATAATAAAGAGCGACCATCGAAATATTATATTTTTCAAAAATATACTGAAAATATACTTAGTATATACCAAAAAATAGACCGAAATAAATTTTGTTCAAAATTATTAGGTTGATCACTGAGTGACAACTAGCTGAACAGGTGCAGCTACACCAGATTTCGCCTTATAAAAGTAATTCGTTAATAACTTCTGTGTTTTTTGTCCGATTGTAACCTAATTCAGAGATCATCATCATGATGATTAGTATTGTGTGTGCCAAAACTGAATGTTCTACCTTTAACATGATGCTTGGAATCGATCGAAGGTGGCGTGGCCAACATCTAAAATAAACTTCATCTGCACACCGAGTTTTTACATCTTGTCTCCAAATTTGATCCCTGGGATCTCAATGTTCATACAGACAGACGGACAGACAGACAGGGCTATATCGACTCGGCTGTTGATGCTGATCAAGAATATTTATAGTTTATGGGGTCGCAGACGCCTCCTTCTGCCTCTTACGCACATTCGGACAAACGCAAAAGGTCATGATTTTTTAAAAATAACAAAATTCTAAATTTCATAATTAATTGAACACTCCCGCTAAAAATCGACGAGGGCTTTTTGGCAATTAACAAAATATGTAGCAAGTATCCTTAAGTCGAGCAGACATAACTTTGCTATCTTACTTATTTGTTTCTTGCGTACTCGTTTAGAAGGTTACGTGACACATGTCAAAGAGCTGTTTGGAATTCCCAAGTTGTTGGTATTGTGCCAAGCGCCGTCAACTGATTGTTTACATTTGCATAAGGGGATCAAACATTTGTAATCCAAATACAAAAATAAAAACAAAAAATATCTCTGCCTTATTTCATTTACTTACCCAAGCAGATGTGCAGCCTCAGTGAGACTGCGACAACAACAGCGGCCACAGTAACGAAACCCCCTCTGATGCTGCGCCATTTGAACGCCATTTTAAGTCTGGCGCTGCAAAAAGCAAACGAAGTCTCTCTTCGGCTGCTTTGTTCTTATCAGCAAGTGTTTAATGTTTGTCCGCCGCCACTCAGCTAAATTGTTGTCTCTGTTTATAATTGCAATTGTTAATTCTGTTGACAATTATCTGATTCTGTATCTCGCTCGCGGACTTTTTACGCACTTTCCACAATGTTTTCGTACGTACTTTTGATCATAATTTGATAAAGAGAACATTTGTCAATTAGTGTGCAAAAAAGAAAAACAACAACACCAATAATAAAGAAAACAAAAATGTATCTTATATTATTTAATAATGAAAGGCAATGTTACAACATCAGTTCGTAATAATACAATTTGTGGTTATCAGTCTAAATATTTTGCATACCCTGTAACTAGACGAATTAGTTAAGTGACCAAAAAATAGAGATATGGGTATAGAAGACTACTGTTGACAATTTCTATTCTATCTGTCGTTCACAGAATATCAACAAGCCAAGCATGCTTCACTCACATCACTCTTCTATTCGAGCTATTGAACACAATTTATCATAGACCTTAAAGCCACACAAAGCTATAACGAGCTCAAGGGACTTTCCGTACAATTTCTGATTATTGCAATACAAAATGAGCTTTAAATTTATCTATCATTATTATTTTTAATGTTTTTAATTTTTTGTGTGATCTCACAATATTTTGTGATCAAATTTGTATTTTTTAAATGGTTATTTTGCTATTTTTGGCAATCGATTTGACAGTTGTTTTGAGCGATTATTTATTTGGATTTTGTTCGACTTTAGCTAGCAAACCCCTGGAAATAATTAATTTATAGTATTTTATCGTTTTGCCAACTCATTGAACAGCAACAATTTGGGAACAATTTAATTGTTTCTCAATTGGAAACCTTATTGAACAATAATTGTCGAAATACGATCTCAAAGCGGATCATCACGAGTTTATTGTGAAGTGCTTTATTGAATTCAATGTCTTGTAGAAATGTTCTTGTTTATTAGGGAACCAGTAGACAGTTGTTGTTTGTGGAGCTATTCAAAGCGGGCCTGATAATGAATGAGAGTACAGGCATATGTATATAGCAAAGCGTTATTCAAAAGAGGCACAACGCCAGACTACATGATAAACAAATTTTATACAAATTGTATTTCTGTCTGCCAGTCTGACTGACAGGTTGACACACTGACAAACCAACTGCTGTCTCTTGGTCTGTCTGTCTGTGGCACTTTATTCAGAACCTGAGGCCACTTTAAAGTTCAACACATTTGACACACTGTGCACTACACTGACACAAAGCCGGCTTCTAGGCACCAAAAGCCATTTGGCACTTGCCACTTTACCACTTTGACACTTGCCACTTGCAAAGTGGACTTCAACTTCGACTCCAACTGGCTTTGGCTGCCAGTTGCTAGCTGCTAGTTGATAATTCTCTTTTTTTTTGCTTTTTATTTTCTCAATTAAAGGTTAGCAATAGCAACGCGACGAAATCGTTTGTTTGGTTTTTAAGGTGCGTCCATAACAGTAAATGTTCATCCGACAAACCGACGACCCGCAACCACCGTCGCTGACACAAAGTCAAAGTATGACTGCTCCAAGTTTTGTGAACTTGTGGTTTCTGAGAATTTTTGCTTCTATTGTCGCAGACGTCAACAAAAATGTTTGTTACGCTTTTGACAATTTCGAAGCATGGAAATTTTTTCTTTATTCTCAGGATGGAATGGCGTGGGGTACTTAAGACTAGCATGCCAACTAGATCGTATATAATACTGATCATGTAGTCAAGCTAATAATATTTTTTAAAAAGGGTTAGAAAATCCTATTACATTTTGTGCCAACTTAAGCTTGGATCATACATGCAGAACGTTAGAAACCAAACAAACTCAGTTACATTACAAATATGTAATATAAAATTGAGTAAACAAATTAAATGCCAACTGTGGGGGACTTTAAAACCACATTTGCATCTAGATTGCAATATGCAAATTGGCTAAGATGATTGTTCATTGGTAAAGTCATTAATCAAGTGTCAATTGGGCATTTAATTATCGTGTTGAACTACAATATGTGCACTTCACCTACCTGAATGGCAGCTAAAGAACTTAAGCATGTATATGTTATTCAATTTTGTTTTTTAAATAGAGATCTTGTACAAATATTTAATGAACTTAGACATTGCCTTAAAATGCTTTATTTAATGCGTAATTAATCATTAAATCGAATTAGAAATATTTAAATATTGCAAGTATATTTGTAAATGGATTAAGTAATTCCATAACATTTATTTACTTTTTAGTTGTTTGGAAACACACAAGATCACGTCTGTATATTACTGATAAGGCTGACATGCACTGTCGACAGAGATAAGTTTGTTAAATCTGAAACAAATTGAGTAATGAAACTTGGATTATTTTTATTGGTCAGAGACTTGATATACGCATGTCTTTACGCTACCCTATCTTTAATATTACAGCCGAAATTTATTTTATTCGAATTATTTATGTAAACATTAGAAAGAAACTTGATCTTCGTTTTGTTTTTGACAATATATTTCTCAAAAATTGCATTATTTTTAATGAAATATTTTGAATAAAAAATAAAATAATCACTCAAAAAGTTCAATTGTTTTATTTGTATTATATTGAATTTGTTTTGTATTGTTGACTACTCGGACTTTATTATGTAGTATTATTTATATCCTCATGATCTGGTCTGTTATAAAAACTTGTCCTAACCTATGTTACACCCACAAATATGCCATTAATTAGCCAGAGTCGGGATGGTAAATTTGAGATCATTTATATTATACATATATATTTTCGACTAGATTTATTGCAATTTATGGTTTGCAGCTGCAGTTTGTTTGGTAATTGTTGTGTTCAGTCGGCTTGCAACATTTATTTATTGTTTTGCATAGGCTTCATTCACTGTGCAATTATGTTACTTAGCGAGATTTTTCGTTACACTCGAAAATTTGCACGGTACGTTTGCTAGTTACGTTAATTATTTGTTGGTAATTGCGACGTATCTGCTTTGGAACCGCTTTCCATGCGCTTCGCTTTACCAATGAAACTAAAACCGGCAACGAGCCAACTGAAAAGCCACAAAGCCCAAAACTTTAGTCGCACGTCATCGTCATTGTCGTCGGGTTCTGTTCGTTAACGTTAACGCTAACGTTTGTTATCGTCATCGTTTACTTCGTATGTGGAAGCGACTTTTCATCACTTGGAAAACATCCCCAATACATTTTCCGCCTTTAGACATACTGTTGCTGTGCCACACTACTGATGACTCTGTTTGCTTATCAGTGTGCTAATCCTTATCCCAGTGCACACTGATAGCTCTCATATGAATGTCGTCACGAATACGACTGCGAAAATTAATATGACTCTGAATATGTCTATGAGTACGAGATAATCAAACTGATTGTATTAGTATGCAGTCCCCTCCTGGTCCAATTACCAATCATTGGGACAACGCCCGCCCGAAACATGATCTCATACTGTTCGCACGTGTACTTTACTCTTAAGAATAAAAGAATTTATTGAATTATTAATTAATTATTAATTTATGCATAAGAAAGAAAATTTGCTGAACTATGAACATATATTAAGTGAATTGATTGCGGTGAGAGTCTATTGTGTACGTTATGGTTACAGTAGTTATTTAGAGCCTCAGATTGAGCGTGTCATGTAGGTACATTTGTGTTGTAATATACCACTCTGTGGGGCTCCGAGTATTTCAAGATGCCTGGCTAACAAGTGCATTCGGGACATATGGGCTTGTCACCCTCGATGGTGAAGGTGGAAGTTGTGATGGGATTCTCGCAACGATTGCAACGGAAGCATTCGCGATGCCATTTGGCATTCATGGCCACAATAGCACTATCTGTGATAGGCTTCTCGCATTTGGCACAGCGCACTGCAAATAGATCTTCATAGTCCTGCTTGCAGTAGGCCTTGCCATCGCGTTCGTAAAACGGACGATTCGAGAGCGGTTTCTTGCAGGCTCCATCGCAAACGAAACAGTTTTCATGCCAGTTCTCGCCCAGGGCGCAAATGGTGCGCTCCATAATAGATTTCTTACAGCCGGCACATGTGCTGGTATATCGCTCCACAAAGCATTTGCTACAAACCGGCTCACCGTCCTGTATATTAAAGGTGGCATCCTCGATTTGCTCATCGCAGTGGCGGCACAGGAAGTGCTCTGGATGCCAAGTCTTGCCAAGTGCGGTGATCACACGCTTTGTTATGGCCTCATTGCATTTGTGGCACACAATGTTCTTCTCTTCACTCATCTTGTGGTGTATTTAGCTTCTCTGTATGGAGCGTATCAAAAGCTGTGACACATACACATGCACATGCACAAAATTGAATTGAGTTTATAAACGACTGTATGTGTGTTTACGTTCAGTTTTGTTATTGAATTTTTTCCCTAATTTTGATTTTCTTAAAATATATATGAAAATATATATAAATTCGGAAAACGGAACAGAAAAAACGTGTTAATTTTGTGAGACTCAAAAACTAAATGAGACCATGTCGCATATACTCGTTTAGTGCTGATTGACAATTGTCATACGAATGAGCATAGACTACTTAGGTTACAATATAACATTTCATAAAGTATACTCTCTTCCCAATCACCAATTTGTCTCTTAAATCTGTGAGAGCGATCATTTTAAAATTTTCAGAAGACTTAAGTATAATTGTAATAAGTAACAAATAAAAAAATTAGAGAGAGTTGTATTATAATATAAAGTACTTGACTTCATCTGTCCCTATAAAAATTCCGTCCATCAATAAGTCTAATTGACATTTAGCAATTGCTATGAAAATTTTAAGATATTTAGGAACTAATAAATTACGCTTTGTGAAATCATTACTTCAAAGCCTAATAGCAATTGTTAAGGACTTTCCCGGATCAAGGGGTGAGGTACTTAGTGACATATGGAGCTATACTCAGGTAAGCTACCCAAATCACCTAGTACTCCTCATTTTAAATATTGCATTTACTTAGCGATAGTTTTGAAATTTCCAATGCCATAAGCTGTAACCTATTACTAGGTACGCTAGTAGCAGTAAATGGGAAATTAAAGAAGGGTTTTTTAGCGCTACCTGAACTGAAAATTCAAGCGACAGCTGCTGGTTCTGCATAAGCTATAAGTTACCTAACTAACACATTTTTTCTTAACACTTAAAGCTGAAAACTGTGACTTTATCTCCCCAATAATCATGTAAAACTGGTAAGTTATTAAAAGGGTTTTTCTAACCAAATGCGAACTTTAGAAAGACTTACTTGAATACATACTTTGAACTTGTGCCACAAACGTGTTAGCATGTAATTGGAAAATATTGCTGCAATTATCGAGTGCATTAAATAATAAAATAATTAAAATTAGAATTATGCTGCAAACCCCCAGTTTTTCCCTCTCCCTCTGTGGCAGCTGCTCCCCGACATGATCCGCTCACGCACTCTCGCATTCACAGACAGACGCCAGGCCAGTGAAGCCTGACACAAATTTTCTTTCAACTTGCATAACAAGCGCTCAAGCTACTCGTTTGCCACCCATTTTTATTTTCATTCTCATTTCCAATCCCACTCCTAATTCCAACTCCCCCCCTTGGCAATTTGAAAAATTCCTTGGAGCAGCAAATGAAATGGTGGCATGTACAAAAAAGCAGTCCACAATCCTCTCCACACTCCCTTGCTAGCGTTATGAGTGTCAGCCAAAAACAATGCCTGCTTTTTACGTGGCGTCCAAGCAGCAATCAACAACATCCAGAGAAGATGTGGCACATTCCATTCATACAACTGCTTGGGACGTTGGAGAATTGCAACTTACTTCAACTAACTTGGACTACGCATATGAGCTTTCCGCACCGCCTCTTAATTGTCGAGCAATTGAAAGCCCCACGTATTAATGCTTTAATTACATATTTTTATGAAATTTAATGGTTTTTCTTTTAAATTATCAGCAGTACACAGGCAGGCGCCTTCAATTTACCTCAACTGTTTTCACTTTAAACATTTCGTGCAGTTTTTTCGCTTCCGCCTTTAACTTTAAATAAATTTATTTATCGAATTTGTTCTGTGATTCATTTGGACGCTTGCATTTCAGAAATATAAGGCTATCAATTATGATATATTGTAAATAAATGGTTAGTACGAAGCTGAGATATCCTGCAACATGCAGGTCCTTCAAATAAATATTTTATATTAAAACATATTAGATATATGTATGCACAGACTTAGTTGTCAAACCTCTACCAAGAAGTTCAAATAGCTTAAAAGAATTCGAAATTCTAATTTTATATGTTTTATTAATTGAAGTGTTAGGAAAATTTTACTGAATAAGATCTGTTTGTGCACCTTATTAGAGCGAAAGAAAGAAGCAATGAAAGTATATCCTGCAACATGCAGTCCTTCAAATAAATATTTTATATTAAAACATATTAGATATATGTATGCACAGACTTAGTTGTCAAACCTCTACCAAGAAGTTCAAATAGCTTAAAAGAATTCGAAATTCTAATTTTATATGTTTTATTAATTGAAGTGTTAGGAAAATTTTACTGAATAAGATCTGTTTGTGCACCTTATTAGAGCGAAAGAAAGAAGCAATGAAAGTATATCCTGCAACATGCAGTCCTTCAAATAAATATTTTATATTAAAACATATTAGATATATGTATGCACAGACTTAGTTGTCAAACCTCTACCAAGAAGTTCAAATAGCTTAAAAGAATTCGAAATTCTAATTTTATATGTTTTATTAATTGAAGTGTTAGGAAAATTTTACTGAATAAGATCTGTTTGTGCACCTTATTAGAGCGAAAGAAAGAAGCAATGAAAGTATATTATTATTATTTATTAAATTTCACTATAATAAAAATGTAAACTAAATATACAACAAAGAACACAAGTACTAGCAACTAAGGTGTAAAACTCTATGTAGAAATACATTTTTATACTTTATTTTTAGAATATTCTAAAGAATATTACATCAAAAAATAAGTAGAACATAAAAGTAGCTTCTACTTTTTAAATTTAAGCAAAACCAGACAATTCTTAAATTCCTGGCACCTTCACCTAATTTGAGCTACAAAAGCAAAAAAGGCTACAGACTAAATGTCAATCAATCTGTGAGCAAAGGACATTGGTCCTTTTCGAGTAAAGCATTAAGCGGAAATGGAATGTAGCTGAAATGCGCAAATATATTTACCAATTGGGGGCATTAATTATGCAATGGGGGTTAAGCGCTCATCTAGGGACACTGACACGAGGCACATTGAACTTTGTCGCTTGTTATTGAGTTATTAAGGAAGTTGGTCAAATAAGAAGAATAAAGAGACTAATGAAATTTGTAATCAGTGCCAAGAGGACAGTTTAATTGCGTTGAAACTAACTTATATAACTTATATATTAACTACATTTACAATATACAATAATATCTTTAATTATATTTAGTCTTCGATTTAGAAAGTATTTCGATGCTTGTCCTTGTTGCTAGGCTTCTTGGAGGAGATGAGTGTACGGCGTTTCAGACGCTTCACCTTTATCTTCTCACGTCTGCGTAACTTCTCCTGAGCTAGATGCAGAATGGTATTCCGGAGCTTGATTCTGTAGTTCATCAAATGATTGTGTTCAGTATTCAGTGGAGCGCTCATTGGTGCTCTATTCTCCAGATTATCAATGTCATCCTCATCATCCGTTAACATGGCCAATTGTTGCTCGGCCCATTCGGCATCAGAATCAAATTCATCCAAGAGAAGCGCTTGATTTGGCGGCGACTGTTGCTTCTGCTGCTTGAGCAGCTCTTCGGTGAGCAGCAGCTTAGATGAGGCCCATTTGATGACCGAGTGCTGCTTAAGCCCGATTTGCTGGCGATAATGGAACAGCTGCAGCGAGACATTTGACTTAGGAATTTCCAACGAGTTATTATCTTTGTCATCGCCTTCTGTTAGATCAATAACTGGCATCGGATTTACAACAGCCAATGGCTTTTCACTCGACATTTTGCTCTCACTGACTCCCATTTTACGTGTGTGTACTTTAATAGTTCACTTCAATCTGACAGCTGCAATACTTTTGCATTACATCTTATATGCTAAACAGGTATAAATTAGGCTTAGGCAAAAGTGCAAACATCTGCTGTCAGCAGATTAGCGCACGGATCCGCGAAAGGATCTGTAAAATATGAAACGACAAATTAGTCAAGTTTTGCAATAAATAAGTTTCGTGTACCTCTTACCTGTTTCGGCATCCAAGACAAATGGCCTACTTGGAAAATTAAATTTCCTAGCGACCCTTTTATTGCCATGCCTGCGTCAATAAGTCGCCTACCTATGATCACAGGTTAGGACAGGCTCAAGCGCGTCTCGACCGTTTGACTTAAGTTATCAGGTATCACGCATAATTAGAATCGGGCTGCGAGCTATCGCTATGCTGTATATAAACCCACTCGAGTATCCTTAACCACATCAGTCGCATTTGAATATTCAACCTCGCAACGTGTCTTTGTCACAAAGATATTCTTCACATATTTCGAAAGTTATTTGTTACATATTTTGAAGAAGTAAAGTGTCCTTACCAGCACCAGTTGCCTTGCATCGTTTTTTGTCACGAAGTTAATCGTCACTCATTTTGCACTCAACATGGACAACATGGAATCGAAACTGTTGATGGCCACCACAGCAGAGGATGCACAGAGTCAGCTCTTTATCTTCAATTCGCCCATTGAAGTCGATCAATCGATTAATAGACATGGGCAGCAGTTGACCACATATCCATTTCCGGTGAACTTCACTGGCCTGCAGGGTTTCTATGTGGCCAACAAGCATGATCACTACATCGTCAGCAATCCGCCAGACTACAAGAATCCGTCGAAGCGTCTCTTCCTCAACGAGTGCATTCGACAACTGTATGTAATCAATGGAGCGTCGCATCATGTCTGTTGGCTGCCCACCCATGCACCAACCTGTCGCCAACAACTCTGGCACCAAGTGGACTATTGCCTCAGGCCGGAGCGCATTACTGTTGAGGGCGCCGCCATGAGACGCGTTAAGCGACAGCTCTTCAGGGAATCGCAACGAGAGCGCAAAGTGCTGCGCAGCAAAGTCAAGCGCAGCATCTACTGGGGAACCACATACGTCGAAAACATCAGGCCAGTGCGTCATTATGTTGGACAGCGGCGTATAAAGCGTAGCTACCTCACTGGTGTGCGACGCAATGTTTTGCAGCAGCTTGTACGAGAGAATGTCACGGAGGAGATGATCGAAACACCGTCTGTGTCAGAAGGCATCATCGTTGCCGCCGAGCGCATCTTCAATGTGAATCCCACCGTGATGCAGACCCTGACGGAGCGTGCCAAGAACATATTTGCCAAGGAGAAGGCACGTCTGGCCGCCGAGAAGACTGAATACATTTTGGCAGAATCGGTTCGTTCCGTCATTTATGCTAAACAACTATTCCATCTTATCCAGAATCCAGAGGAGCTTGCTTACGCAGAGAAGCAAATACTAGAGACTGGCTGTTGTTAAGAGGTGTCTTTATCTCTTTATACATAACAACAAATTAACAAAGCACAGTGTTTTCTATAATAAGATATACAGTAAATCGGTTTCTCTTTTTGAGTGGATCCCATCCATCTTGATTAAGTACAGTCACAAACTTCCGCTACTTCTTTTGCTGTTCAATAAGCTTGGCGTGAACATCCATAAGACTCTGCAAAGAGAAACCATGCATAAATAATAGTGGTGTACACAGTACTTAACATAAGGATCACTTGTTCCTCATACAGTAACATTTGATACAATTCAATTCACCTAAACACAAAGTGCTCTCAATGGTTGCTTGCTACTGTTAACACATTAACAGTATGTTAAGAAGATTGCATATATATGATTTTATAAACATTTTGTTTCTAATTTTAAGTAACTTTAGTTTGTAGTCACAATTTTCATTTTATACAATAAACACAGAAAAAATTACTTTAAATGGCCTTTCATTTTTCAATTGACAAATAATAGTGCTAAAATTATAAACTATATATAGAACAAGGCATAACCTTTGTGGTTATACATTACATATAAAATTTGTGTAACCTTCCTGAGAGGCTCCTTCATGTGTGTCTCTTAGGATGCCCTGCGAAATTATCAGAAGAATTAGCAAATTTCTGTTTAGCTCTTAGAACTAACCATGTAAAACCTTTGTAAGTCGAAAGCACTACTAGCAAATGGGTTAATAATTGCAACAACAAATCCAGCACCTCTATAAACCATGACTTAACCATAAACCGTAACTGCGAACCGGCTCAACTAAGACCGCGTAGCTACCTTGAAGTATTTAACAGTCTTGACGCGCAGCTCCAGTGTTGCATCCTCGTCACAAATCATGAGAGTATTGGCATGTTGCTGGAATGCGCTGACTGTCCACATATGATTGACGCCCTCTTCGATTGCTTTGTACAGGGCAAAGGCTTTGTGGGCACCGGTAATCAGAATCATTACTTCACTCGAGTCCATTACAGTACCGACGCCCACGGTGAGCGCCTGCTTGGGAACTTTACTCATGTCGTTGTCAAAAAAGCGGGCATTTGCCTCGAGAGTATCTTGGGCTAGCGTCTTGACACGCGTGCGAGAGACCAAGGACGAACCAGGTTCATTGAATGCTATGTGGCCATCGGGACCAATGCCACCAATAAACAGCTCTACACCGCCCGCATCTTTGATTTGCTGCTCAAATTTGTTGCACTCGGCTACCAGATCAGGCGCATTGCCATCTAGGATATGGACATTCGCTGGCTCAATATCGATGTGTTTGAAGAAGTTGTGCCACATAAAGCAATGATAGCTCTCATGGTGATCTCGCGGTAGTCCTATATAAACAACTATTAGCTACAAGTTGCATAGAAACAGAAGATGCGGCCACTTACCCACATATTCGTCCATGTTGAAAGTCTTCACATACTGAAAGGAGACCTTGCCCTGCTTGTGGAACTCAATCAATTCCCTGTACATGCCCAATGGAGTGCTACCCGTTGGCAAACCCAACACAAAATATCTACAATTCAGAAAAAGAATTACATTAAGATAAGGCTAATCTCAAGTGGAATGAAATTAACATACTTACTTGGTCCCGGATTGAAGTCATTGATTCGTTTTGCCACATACTTGGCCGCCCATTTGCCAACCGATTCACTCGTTTCCAAGATTATTAATCGCATATTGACAAAGTGTATTTAAATTTTTCTCTGTAAAGATTTCAGATAAGGACTGATTAGATCTGAGACTGTATTTTGCTCGTAAACATAACACAATGGGAAGTTGCCCGCCCATTGATAAGAGTTCGGTACGTTGATAGTGTATGCTCAGTATGGTTGACCAATAAAATACACAAGAAAGTTCATTAACTATTAACGGATTCAATTATAATTTTCATTTAATATATACAATTGAAATTTCTTATTTGCTCACACTGCGAAAATTATTACTTTTAATTAATATTCGTTCTCTACGTAGAGCAGCACACATAAGCAAAACGATATACATACATATGTATGTATGTATGTAGAGTTTATACTTGAAGAGGACGCTTGACGGTCGCCAAGTTACTCACCTTAGCAATATTAACGAAATGTTTCACAGCTCCAACAAGTATTACGACAAAAAAAATTGACTACAAAGGGTGGCAGTGAATATCGTAGCTGGAGAAGAAAATTGTGAGCGGCAAACTTGGAGCGTTCGCGTTGAGTTAGCGACTGGCAACGAGCTGTAGGCGCCGCTTTAATTTGACTGTTCATTTATATACCACATTCACAAATGTGTACCGAACGCGATTTGCTTTTGTCGGGCTGCGCTCTTATCGATAAAGAGAGCAAGTAGCGTTGCAATCCAAATCATACTTAATATAACCTTGATGTGCTTTAAAGTGATATCGCTTCACTATCGCGTTCGTATTGGCAATGCACTTAAAGTTTCAGTATCAGCTAAGCTGCAGTTCAGCTGCTGTCAGAACTTAACTAGAGTCGAATAAAAAGGCAAAAAATCAACACATGCAATGGTTGAATGAACTTGCAGCTATCCGTTTGAGTCACAGTGACGAGCTCCCTGTTTGAGTGAAATGTGCTGCTGTGGTGTTGCCAGACTGTTCAGAATGAGTCGAGTGGATTATTCAACGAAAGTGTCACATATACACATAGCCATCAAATACGTAATAAAAAAAAAATAACTCAACATAGGATAGCACGCTGCACCGCAACGAAATAATAAAATGCATTACCCCGCATTATTATGAAACATTGTTTTTTATTTAGCAGTTACGCATACTTAAATTTTAAAATATACAAAGAGAAATCTCTGTATAGTTTAGTTTAGTTTGTGGGGACCACACCCATGCAACAAAGCGCTTTGCATCGTTGGGTTGCTTTCTAGTCTAGGGAAACCGGTTCAGCTTCCCGAAAACAAATTTCTCACATCAAAAAAAAAAAAGATTCTAATGAGCACCATCCAGCAGCACTGAAGAGAGAGAACAGAGCAGTTCGACCTAAGAATTTGAATCGTTTTAAAAATATATTGCAGGCTTTTCTCACAATATGCGTGTGCTACATTTTTTTTTGTTTTAATATAGAATTGTATTTTTATATGCTCTGCTTGTACAAAATATATACTTAAACTTATACATACGCCGTATGGTAAATGAGCTCACTTACATGTGTGTAGTTTAGGTTTTATTTTATTGTATAGTTTAACATGAGCTCGTCGTATGTTTAATCCTGCTTATAAAACTATGTTTATATATATTTATTTTTGTTACTATTTAAATGGTGAATAAGGTCGCACAAATGCATCAAAAATGCTGTTTCCCAGCATTTGCAATGCATTTTAACGTACAAAATATAAAAGAATAGAAAATATTGTTTTTGTTTGTTATTTCATTTTGTAAATTCTATATGGTATTATAATTGAAGTGAGTGTTGGAACACTGTATTATAAACATACCAAATAAAGTTTACAATCTTATAATTAAGTTGGGGAGAAGTTGCAATTGATTACATTTGATTTTGTATGCGAAACACGTAACGTTAATAATTGTCAATTTTTTTTTTTTGTTTGAAAAGAACACGAAACGGAACGGAAATATTGAAACGTGTAAGAAATTATTAAAACATAAATCGTTCAACTGCCTTCAATTGCAGGATTGTTTACAATTGAATAAATTAAATTAGGTTCTGCCAAAAAAAATTGTTAACTTATCTCTGATACTACTATACTTTTCTTTCTGCCTGCTATTGTTGTTCTATTGTGTGTGTTAATCTGGCTCAGTATTTTTGTTTTTCTCATTGTTGCTCTTACATAAGCGAGCAATTCTCGCGAGACTGATTGGGTTCTCCCTGCTGGTGGTACAGCTGTTCATTTCCATCAACGGCGCTAATGCTGCGTCGACGACTGAGACGCGAAGAGGACACATGTGTAGAGACAATACGCTTCATGCGTTCAAAGTTGGCAACATTCTCGCCATCGGCATTCAACAGCACAGTCTTGGTGATGTCGCCGACCATCCATTTTTGTTGTTTCATCACAATGTTGGAAGGCGGCTCGTGTGTGGCCTTTGTGTCGGAAGACCATACGGTCACGATGGCTTTGGGTTCGATTTTGACCGAACGATGGAATTTGTAGGTCGTGACTGGACCACCATCATTGAGGGAACGCTGCAGCTGCCAGCCACCAATCGAAATCTCATCGTTGCCCTTGTTATGCAGCTTGACGTATTTCCCCTCCGGATCAATCTCCTTAATTTCCACATTGCTCTTAGCACTGGACGTTATGTAAAAGTCTGAAAGACTGCGGTCCTCCGACTCATCGACCACTGCACGCTTACGCTTCAGTGCACCCGACGGGGTGCGACGCGAAGGTGTGGCACGTGAACCGCGCAACGATTGACTGAACGACTGCACGGTGGCAGTATTGGCTGGTGTGATGTTCAGACGTGCTTCCTCGCCGACAAGCAACTTGTCGTAGGCGGCAATTTCCAGATCCAGCGAGACCTTAATGTCCATCAGATCCTGATACTCCTGCAGTTGCAGTGCCATTTCTTCACGCAAGCGATGCAACTCCTTCTCAAGCAAAGCAATATCGTGGCCATGACGCTCGCGCTCATTGTCTAGTTGCTGTTCCAGTTCACGTATGCGAGCATTAAGGGCAGCATTAGTCGACTCCAAGTCATTGATCTTGGCATTGAGTCCCTCGATGCGAATGCGAGAATTGCGTAGCTCCTCGATCGACTTGTGCGTCGAGTTGTGGGTACGTGAGGCAGCATCCTGCAGCGAACGAATCTTGGCCTCATACAGTGACTCAATGTCATCACGATTGTTGCGCATCTGCTCCTCATATTGGCTGCGCAGCTCATGCAACGATTGCTGCAGTTTCGCCTCATACTCGGACGAAAGGCGTCCATCAATCTCGCTGTATTCGGTTTGACGTATACGACGCGACTCGTTGATTTCTTGCACATGCACTTGATCTTTCAGCGAGAGCTCCTCACGCACACTCTGTATGTTGTTCTCCAGATCGACGCGTGCCAGTGTCTCCTGTTCAAGATTCTTTCGCGTATCATCAAGCTGTTTGCGCAAGCGATCCAGCTCCTTGATAGCCTCGTTTAGCTCATCTATAGCCTTCTTGCGATCAGCATTCGCCTGGTTATATTTATTGCTCAGTTCATTGGCACGCGACTCGTAAATGCGGGCATTGGCTGTAAATCAAAGGGATGGTTGATTATTGTAACCGAAGATTTATGAGAATTGATTTTTCTGTAAACCCACCCTCAGCTGCACTACATTCCTTGTTCTTTTTTTCCAGACGAGCGGTCAGCTCCTCGTTCTCCTCCCACAAACGTTTGGTATCAATCTCAAGACGTGCACGTTCGCGCGAAGTCTCATCGAGCAGACGACGTGCCTCGACCAACTCCGTCTCATAGATATTCTTAATATTGGTCGTTTCCCTGGTAACAGTGTCACGTGTTGTTTGCACCTCGATGCTGAGACGGGAATTCTCAGTCTCCAAATTGCGCACACGATCGATGTAGCAAGCAAGGCGATCGTTCAGATTTTGCAGCTCCACCTTTTCCACGAGGCGCGAATGGCGCGTGGGGCTTAACGGGCTGCTCGCCTGTTGCGGCTGCGACTGAGACTGGTGTTGCGGACCAGTTGGTGGCAGCGGGGTCGATGTGCTGCCGGGCTGTGGCGTCGCGGTGCCAGCGCGTCGGGATTTAGTTGACATTTTCACGGTCACTTGCTGTTTCTATGCAACCAAATATGAATAAATAATTGGTCAGTTTATAAATATAAAATGAAAACAGTCTTTAAACTGACCTTAATACGTTTTATATGTTCTCAGCTCGAGATATTTTTGCGCGCAATCGTTCGCTTTGGCCTGATAAAATTCCAAACAGAACAGAAATGTAGAAATAAATTAAAAACTGCTCAAATTGTGAGCACAACATGGGTGAGAGCGAGCGAACGAAAGCGAAACGAGTTTTCTCTCCGACTGCGAAAATACGCTCACGCTCCCAGAGCGAAAACACTTTAAACAGACTTTTCACTCAAGTGACTGTACTAAAGCGAACGAAATGAAAAAAACAAATCGAGTGACTTTTGCGGCGTTTTGTTTATGGGCGTGGGGTAACAATACGTGAGTGCGCCAACGAAATGTGTAAAAAATATGTGATTTACTACAACTCGCTTTCAATACACAATGCGTTTCACTATTTGATTTAAAATTAATTAATTTAAGTTGCACAATATGGCGATTTTAATTCACAATTTGCTTTTTCACATCGGCATTTTGTTGCTGCTGCAGGGGGGCAAACGGACGGGAATTTTGAGAGGGAAACTAGGGCATTATTTGCACTTTTTCGTTAGTTTACACCCAAAATTACTAAACAATATCATAAGCAATAAACAAAACTTACGTGTGCACTAATATTTTATCGAAAATTCCACAAATATATCCAAAATTTTATTGTCGACGAAAATCGCGGCCGACTACAAATTCCTTTTGGGTAAACTGACGCTCAGCGTGACCGCAAGTTGAATACCAAAATATACTAATCATTATACAATAATCCAACGTCCGCCATTACCAGCTTGGTTACACTGTAAAATAAACTTGTAACTAAAATTCGAAAACAGACATTATTCATCACTTCTTAATTATAGCATTATGATACAAATGCTGAAGCGGGAACTATCGTTGTCATTAAGTTTAAGCTATTTGTTATAATCGTTCCAAGTTACTAAATTTAATAATGAAAATATTTCTCAACTGTATTTAATTTACATGTTTTTTATATATTACTTATCGAAAAGATTATTGATTGAAGTAACGAGTCATTACGAAAAATACAAAAATCAACTTGACAAGGATATCCGACTGGATTGAAAACAATTTCTAAAGGAGCTAAAGTTTTTGAGCACAATAAAGAAAGAACACAAAATTCAAGACTCTACTCTTAGGTGCACTATTTCGAAAATTGTGTTATACCACCACTAAGCAATGAACATGAACATTATGTTCATTGCTTAGTGGTTATACTTAATAAAATGTAGCCAAAACTCGAAATTAGGGAATTTATTCCGGTATATTTTAAAATTGAAATGCGGTTACACTGTACGAGTAGGTACAAATATACTTCATTATCGACATCAAGTGGCCGGTCTCGTTTTTTTAATAACTTAAAAAATTAAGCATTTAACATAAAAAAGTTCTTTAAAAAGGTAAGGATTCCAGATTTGTAAAAATATGTGTTCAGAAAACTACAATGGTAAAATTTCGTCAAATCATGTAATTAAGTTATTTAAACATGATTCACTTCGGTGAAAAACAAGATGGCGGAAAGCTACGCCGGTTTGGCACATAAAAACGCGGCATTTGCTATACATACGGTACAAACACATGCAATTTACAAAAGATACTTTTCCACAGAACAAGGATTTTCATTCTTCTGTAAAAACAGAACATTAAAAAAAAAAAAAATGGCTGATAATGACGATCTTCTCGATTATGAGGATGAGGAGCAGAACGAGACCACTGCTGTTGAAAACCAGGAGGCGCCAAAGAAAGACGTTAAGGGTACTTATGTATCCATACACAGTTCGGGCTTCCGTGACTTTTTATTAAAGCCCGAAATATTACGTGCGATTGTTGACTGCGGTTTCGAGCATCCATCCGAAGGTATGTAAAATGTACAGTTGTGTTTATTTACTCACAGTTATTTATAAACATGTATGTGTAAATACTTGCAGTTCAACACGAATGCATCCCACAGGCTGTGCTAGGTATGGATATTCTCTGTCAAGCAAAGTCCGGTATGGGCAAGACGGCTGTTTTTGTGCTTGCAACACTACAGCAACTTGAACCCTCCGATAACAACACCTGTCACGTATTGGTCATGTGTCACACGCGAGAGCTGGCATTTCAAATCAGCAAGGAGTATGAGCGATTTTCCAAATATATGCCCACAGTTAAGGTAAATATATTTTCAATTTGAAACTAGACTGGAAACTGATATGAAATGTATTATGAAGGTGGCTGTGTTCTTTGGCGGTCTGGCAATTCAAAAAGACGAGGAGACTTTGAAGAACGGCACCCCCCACATTGTTGTTGGCACACCAGGACGTATTTTGGCACTGATTCGCAACAAGAAGTTGAACCTAAAACACTTGAAGCACTTTGTTCTGGACGAGTGTGACAAGATGTTGGAACAGTTGGGTAAGTCTTAGTTCAATTGATTATTTTTACTCATAACTAACGAATATTTTTTGTAGACATGCGTCGCGATGTGCAGGAGATTTTCCGTAGCACTCCTCATGGCAAACAAGTTATGATGTTCTCGGCTACTTTGAGCAAAGAGATACGTCCCGTTTGCAAAAAATTCATGCAAGATGTAAATATCATCGTCGCACTACTACTACTACTACTACTACTATTACGACCACTAGCTATAATGTATTACCGAATCGCGCACGCCATACAAATCAACCAAAAAAAAAAAAAAGCAATTGTCACAATCTTCCTTCTTTGAAAACCAGACCAAATGGTTAAACGCGATTTAAATCATTTAAATGCCCATCGTTCACTGCCATTAATCATTTATCCCAATGGTTAATCCAAATGAATTCCTGTCGTTTACTAATAAATTCCATATTCTAAATGGTTAAACGCGTAAATTTTAAACGAGCTGACGCTACAGGCGCTTAACTTATGAAACTGCTGTTGATCACTGCCATAAACCATTTTCTAAATGGTTAAACGCGTAAATTAAAAACCCGTTTATTGCGTATAAAACTTCTAAAAATCTTGTTCATTACTGCTAAAACCATTTCCTAAATGGTTAATCGAGTTAATACAATCGCAACTTCCAAAACAAAGTCAAAATTAACAACATAAAAAAGGAATCTTAATCAACAATCAGAAAACCAAACCCGTACAAAGACAACTGCAGTCAAAGTCACACATACTATACTGATACTCCGAAACGTCTGATGTTCGCAAGGAGCGATAGCTACCTGCCGCACAGCCTTTGGGGCACATTGAGGTGATGATTAACGCTACAATAAGGCACAGCACCTTGACAACAAACAACATTAAATACGAGTACATGCAAACTAGTTGATGATGATGGTTAATTAGCGTGGCCGTATGTAGAATTCGTAGGCGTACCCTAGTTTAGTTGCAATTTTGCATTTGTCAATCTTAATGTTTCCTTTAAAATACGACAAATTTCCAATATTTCAATAGCCCATGGAAGTGTACGTGGACGATGAAGCAAAACTGACTTTGCACGGCCTGCAGCAGCACTATGTCAACCTCAAGGAGAATGAGAAGAACAAAAAGCTGTTCGAGCTGCTCGATGTCCTCGAATTCAATCAAGTATACTCCTCTAGGCTTTACAGTAAATAGCTGGATTATAATGCAATGAAAAATGTTCCCTTTTCAGGTTGTCATTTTTGTGAAGTCTGTGCAACGTTGTGTGGCACTTGCTACGCTTTTAACCGAGCAAAACTTTCCAGCTATTGGTATTCATCGCGGCATGAATCAGGATGAGCGTTTGAATCGCTATCAGCAATTCAAGGATTTCCAGAAACGCATTTTGGTGGCCACAAATCTATTCGGTCGTGGCATGGATATTGAGCGTGTTAATATTGTATTCAATTATGATATGCCCGAGGATTCAGATACATATTTGCATCGTGTGGCGCGTGCTGGTCGTTTTGGTACCAAAGGTCTGGCCATTACCTTTGTCTCCGATGAGAATGATGCCAAGACGCTGAATGAGGTGCAAGATCGTTTCGATGTCAACATTAGCGAGCTGCCGGAGGAAATTGATCTGTCAACTTACAGTAAGTACTGGCTTATATTTTAGTTGCGATTTTTCTCTTGACTCCTATTCATCTGTTTGCTATAGTTGAGGGACGCTAGTCAGAGCGGTTGGAATTTGAAATACGAATATACAAACATAAATGCATAGGACAAATGCATCAAACATTTTTATAAACTCTACTTTATAACTAATAAAATACAATCCAAAACCATATGTTGACGTACAAAAAATCCCACAAACATGTTTTTATTTAAAACAAAAAGACAAGTTTTGGACTTATTCAATACAATGGGTTTTTTTTTTTAGTTTGCACGTCCGTTTTAGGACATGCGCAAAGCGTCGGAGTTTCCGGCAGTAGCTGCAACTTGTAGGCTAATCCGGGCGGGGTGGGGTAACTGGGTAGGGGGTTTCCTTTTCGGGGTGGGCAGTAACGAAAAGCTGAATCAGAGCAGACGAAACGAGAAAGGGCTAAACAATGTGAAAATAATTACGAAAACAAAATGTTGCTTAAAAAATATGTGAAAACGCGTCGCAAGGTCAAGATACTGTTGCTGGTGACCATTGTGGCTCTCATCGTAATTACGTGCATCATTTTGCTGGGCTCCTCGGGTGCAAATAGTGCGACAGTTGAGCGTTTGCTGGATGAGCGTTTCATAGCACGTGCCTATCAGCCGCAATCCGAGCAGCAGACGCGTGATGTGGCGGTGGTGCTGCTGCAGCCACAACGTGATCATGGTGTCATTGTTCCAGAGAAGTACGATGAGCAGAAGATTAAGTCGCGCATTATGCAGAGTCGCCTGCAGCAGTTGAAACAACAGCAGCAGCGCGACATTGAAGCAGAACAGTCGCGCACCACGCTGGACTCGCTGGCCACGGCCGTGCACATTTTTTACACAGCGCCAGTGCCATGGTACAAGTCAAAAAAGCCATCGTTGCCAGCTCCAGAGCATCCCAATGAAGCGGCCCTGCCGTTGACTACGCCAAAGACAGTGAAAATCTTAAACACAGCTTTCTATCCAGCCTTGGGTTTGTATAAGCCAAGTGCCAAGCTGTTGGGTCAGCACTTTGAGAATATTCGCAACTGTGGCATTGGAGTGCTTATACTTAGCTTCAGCAAACCCTCGGATCCGGCGCTGCTGCATCAAATCCTTGATTTAGCTCCCCAGCATAACCTGAGCGTCACCTTTGAACTGAGCGTAGCAGGTAATCGTTCTGTGGAGTATCTGCGGCGACAACTGCAGGAAATTGCTACGTATGTGGAGCTTCCCGGTTTCTATCGTGTTTGGAGTCAATCCCGCGCAGCATTGATGCCGGTGCTCTATGTCAGCAATGCGTACAAGCTAAGCGAGAGCTTGGCTCGTCAACTATGCCGTTCTACAGTGCTGAAGACGCCCCTTAGCAAAGAGGTTGCAGATGGTCTTCGTGGTGTGGTAGATGCTTTCTTTATTGGGCACATCAGGTGAATGTATCATGTGACTACCTAGCAATAATGTTGAACTGACCTTAATTTCTCTTTTGCAGACTCAAAAGTCATGCGGATGTTCTGCGTCGTCTGTGCTTTGACGGCTTCTACAGCAAATTGCCCAGCAATGGAGCTGTCTTTGCCAGCACCTGGAAGAATTGGTCATATCTCAAGTCGTATGCACTGTCGTACAAGATGATGTTTGTGCCTACCGTAGGGCCGGGCTTTGCGGAACGTAATAAATTTCCACGTCACGGCGACATTCAACGGCATCGTAGCAATGGACGCGTAAGTGAATCGGATTTTTCTTATTCTCAAATTAAATGAATATTTTATTATAACAATTTTTAGTACTATGGTGTGGCCTGGCGCACAGCCATACTTAATCATGTGGGCTTCATTAGCATTGCCAGTTATAACAATTGGCCCGATGGCAGTCAAATTGAGGAGGTGGCACCACGTGCCGGTTTTCTTGATTATAATCCGGGTTCGAAGACCAAATATCTGGACCTAACTGCACATTGGGTGGGCAACTTTTTAAAGACACGCCAGGAGGCGGCCGTAGGTGCTGAAAACTGCTATGAGCTGCTTAATAATACAATTTGTTGAGGGGGCGAGAAATTCATATCGATGAATCCAACTGTTGCCTTACCGATAAGCAGTATCTTTCGATGATTTGGGAAATTGTGTGTGTTTACTTTAAAAGCAATCAATTGCATGCCATGAAATTACTTTCTTACCATTAATAAGTCTTCGTATCTGCCTATATAGCAACAATACAATTATAAATGTATCTGCCAAAAACAAACAACAAACTATGTAAAGTGCAAGCAATATATACTCTTAGGTAGTGTTAATACTAGTATACAAACTAAAATCAAAATTATAACTTTTCTTAACTAGGACCGGTACTTAGGCAGAGCCCAACAATTAAAAATTTTTAGTTTTTCGATAAGTATTAGAAACAACAATATCATGCCATGCCATATTATGTATACATATTCGAGATTATAAATAGAAAGAATGTAGCAAACAGCTGAATAATTTGTTAAACATAAATATTACCACTTGTTAAACGAAAGGTACTTAACAAATTTTATCTTTATTACAAGTACAACATAAAAAACTATATTTACTTTATCTAAGCTTTAATAGATTAAATAGAGCGATTAAACAAACGTTTACAATAGCTCAAAGGCACAACAGATTCAAAAGTGTTTTAATGGCGAGAAACCCACTTCTAAACACTTCCTCCACAGTTATTAGAAGGTCGTTAGGGGAATATTGATAAAGCTATTGATGGAACGGAACTTTGGCAACAACTGTCTTCCGTTTTTAATTTAATATCATCCTAATTAATACGTGTGATGTCCTGGTAAGATTTTATTTTTATGACAACTGGCTTGACAGGCGCCTGAACTGTCAGATAACATAATAAGTTGTTAATATAATGTCGTATACCAATGTGTTTAAGGAGCCCATAAAACGGCAGGCAAAGCAGCAGAATCCAAAGGGATGCTGCTGTAAGCGATCACAATGCATTAAAAACTATTGCGATTGTTATCAGTCGATGAGCACATGCTCCATTTACTGCAAGTGCATCGGTAAGTATGAATGGTTAGTCATCAGCGTAATATCGATTTTACGAATTTATAAATTAAATCGTAGGTTGTCGCAACACGGAGCAGCGCGTTACGCTCGAAACGCCCAAGAAATCAGCACAGATTGTTAAGCGAGAACGTGCCATGGCACTGAGTGCCAAAGCAGTAGCAGTTGCTGCCAAGGATGGCACCAATATTCATCTGAAGCCGGCACCTGGTTCAGCTATGTATGCTGCAGCGCAGCACAAAGTTATTGGGCCTCCAAAGTCGCCTGCTCCAATTCAGCTGCCTGATGTAGAGTTGAAAAATATTATCACGTTGCCACCACCCAATGCAAATGCATTGGCAAAGAAGCCACAGGTTGTGCAACCCTTAACCAACCTGGTACCTGCCCCGCCAAGGGATGTCAATGTTCTCAATCAGCCTATCAATGCGGCACTGCTTGAGTGCGTTGTGATCCAGGCCACTGGGGCCGAGGAGCTAGGATTCAATGAACACCAGGTTAGCAAGCTAGTTTTTCATGAGTTTGCACGCAGCCTGCAGGCCGTACTGAAAGTCTATAAGTCTTAAACTTGTGTATACAACAATAAACTTTTTAATTGTATTTATAAATCAGTCTGAAGTAAGATATGTAAATGACATTGTAAATGGATGCATTCATCTCAGTCATGATGTTGAAAGATTAGCTGCGTTGCCAACACATCGAAGCCGTCCTTCCGTTGTACGCCTACAGCTAGTGAGTTAGTTAATGTGTGGCGATCTAATGGCATTTCACTATCACTATCGCTGTGCTCAGACTCAGACTCCTCGTCGTCCTCCGTCAAAAAGCTGCTGTCGTTGAGTCGACGCCGTTTACGCTTGAGTCTTCCGCTGCTCTTAGCTTGCTTGTACTTTTGCCAGAATTCTGCCGGCTGCGCAAAGTCTGTGTAGTTGGAGAAACGCATGGTCATGGCATGACAAAATTTGTCAAACTCAAAACGCAGTTCCGAGTTCATCACACTCTTGAGATTGTTGTATGTCTCCGGCACATAGCGCAGGCAGCGCTCCAATTGTTTGAGCTTTAATATATGAAAAATGATTAGTGTTAATGATGAAATGATTAGTATTTAGTTTTAGACAACAACGCACCGGTTCTTCGCCATTATCACGTGCGCGTCCACGACCACGTCCTTTTGCTGGCGTCGCACTCGCCGTGCTTGTAGAGGGTACTGCTTCTGGCAGTGGTAGCTCCTCATCAGCTGGAACGTCGTCATTGCCGCCTTCACCTTGTGGTCCACTTTGCTGTCCTTTGGCCTTTGTAGATGAGCATATGCGACGCATTATGAACAGCATGTCGATAACGACATCCAAGGCACCGCATGACTTGATAAATTCTTCATCTTTTGTTTTCTCTGCAAAATAATAATTTAATTAAAGGCATGCAGTAACCAATGCACTGTTCATGTAACTAACCGGACAAGAGCTTAAGCTGTCCAAAGTACAACAGCAAAGTGTTTTCATCTAGTGACGCTATGATATGGTTGTAAATGAGGCGTCTGCTTTTAGCCCTGCCAGCGCCTTTTAGTTGCGATTGGAAGCTAGCATCAAGTCGAATTGAACCTTTTAGAAAAGCTTGATTGTTGAAATCGAAAGGACACTCTTTGAGGCAATGATGAAACAACATCTTGTCATACAGCTTCTTGTAACGAATGAAAAAGGCATCTGCCTCACGTGCCACCTCTGCACTCTCATCAACCAGACCGCTAAGCAAAGATATGAGTACGGGACCCTTTAACTTTATATTGCCACCGAGTATTACATCTTTAACACATCTGTATGTGCGAACACGTGTTGTCGCAAATTTGGAGTTAAGCTTGATTAGGATGCATTTCATATTGTTTTCCAAAATCGAAGGATATTTCTTTCCCAGATCGTTCATCCCAATCAGTGTGCTATTAATCAACTGTGGACGATCGTTCTTGCTTAATATTTGACTATATATGCCGGACAATCTGTGCGCAAGATTATGGTCACGCAAGGACAAGCGACCAGCGATTACAACCATCCAATTCAGATTGCGCTCGTTATCCGTATCGAAACTTGATTCTTTTAACTGCAGGCACAGATGCAAATAATTAACAACAAACTTAATGATTTGATTGTTGACGCGATGTTGCGGCGATTTTGATAGGAGTTCCGTATATGTGCCCAACAGAGATGCCATGGCTATGTGTTCCTCTTGAAAATTGTTAATCGATTTAAGAATGGCTTCGGTAACATCCTCAAGGAGCTGTATTTGCCAATTCTCGACGTGATTATTGTTCTGTGGCGCCTGGCTATGCGACAAACGATCGATATGATTCAGCACATGGACAGCAGGAGAAACTAAAGCCAACCAGATGCTGCCCGATTTCAGAGCAGACAGCAGGCACGTGAAGAGCCTATTGAGTGCCGATTTTGAGAAGTTTTTCAGGCAGTAAATTATCAATTCCAGCGCCAGCAACTGGTTTGATTTCATGTTGTACGATGACAAGCTGTTAAAAGTGGTAATAAGTGCATCCAAATTGTTGGTAATTCGACTCGAAATGAAGACAAGCAGTGCCCAAGCTTCCGTAGCCATAGAAGTGGGCAGATACGATATAATTGTATTCACTAGCTGTGGACTGCAAATAAGTTTATTTAATTCGTTTTTATGCTTTTAATTGAACTGATGGTACTCACGTCACAATGTTTTCATTCTGTAACAGCAGTGTGAGTCGCTCTTGAAGATAATTGCGTGGCTGGACGGCCAACAATGTGGCTAGAATACGCCAGGGTAATCGATTCTGTGGCTCATTGATGTACTCCAAAGGTTTAATGTTTATCAACACAATCCGATTAAAGCTCTACAAGTTGCTAAAATAAATTGAAGAAAATTGTGCTAATTGAGAATAACTTACTTGCATAGCTAGTTTTTGGAGAGCTAGATCCTCATCATTTAGCAAGCAAGGCCAGATGCGACAAAATAGACTTATGAGAATTGTGCAATTGGGATAGGCATGCAGCAGTGTATCGAGACTTTCTAGCGCTGCCTTGCGTACCGAGGAGAGCGTGTCCACGGCAAAGTAAGTAAACTCGCGCTCAAAATTCGTATCGTAGATGATGCGTTGATTGGATAACACCAGGCGCTCCAATAGCGCAATGCCGGAGCAACGAGCAAGTCCGTTATTTGAGTCCACGAAACGTTCGTAGATTATTTGCGGCATTTTCTTCACAAGTGACTCCAATTCCTCATGTCCCTCAAAGCTGTAGGCGTATTGAAGTATACCAGGCTTTTCGAGGCTCAGTTGCTGCGCTCTTGTATCTGATGGTTGATTCTCATTGCAGTATTGCACAAAATTAAGGCATTCGTTAAGAATTCGTATTGTGATTGGCGATCCCTGCTTGAGCGATATACTCAGCACCTGACTGGCCTTGCGCCTTACAGTAAACGTTCTATCGTCGAGGCTTTTTATGGTCTGCGCGATGAGCGTCACTTCTCGTGGTTTTGTGGACACATCATGCCGAAAGATGCTCCATTCCACATGCGTTTCTTGCTGCAGTATGCGTTCTATAAGTTCCAGAGTCCGTATTTGAATGCCTACTGCATCGTCGGCTTTGATGGATTCTTTCAAAAAATCTGCACAAGATTGGTTGCATTTGGCATAGAGCGCAGCATCATATTTGGTGGCATACCCAATAGCCACTTTTTCATCGACAGCTTTCCACTAAAAAATTTAATGTTATTCAATTTGCTCATTAATTGGTTTTAATTTTCTTACCTCTCTAATGGGATTTGTAATTGCACACTCAATGTATTTGCCCAAGACTTTGGCTATTAGATCGGGATATTTTTCTAAAAGTTTAATGAACCAATCAGAAATATGGCCGATGCTTTGTGAGCCACCAGGTCTGGCATTTTCCGGATAACTGTGCATATGAAAACTCTGAGACATAATCAACATTAGTGTCTCTTGTACCTCCCCATTATGCTCGTTGGCAATCTCATCTAAGATTTCATAACATTTCTGGTACAACTGAATGGTGCCTACAAATAAAATAAAATTAAGTATTTTTAATTTTGAAAGCAGCTAACAAGGATGAGTTCACATTCACAGATACTGATAAAAATATGCAGGAAAAAAATATGCTTATTGGATCTAAACTATTGAAGATCAGAAGTTCAAATACAACGAATTAAAACAATCGTTTACACGTGTTCAGCGATAATTAGTAGAGTTCAATCGATATTTACCAATCGCGAAACTGTCGATAAGTGTCCATCTCCAAAGAACATCTTAGGAACGATAAAAGTATTACTTATTATTAATTTTATTACGAAATTCAAGCACATTTAAGAAAATTGATACATGTTTGTGCTGCTGCGTCAAAAAGGTTGCGCTGTGGCGACCACTCAAGTGCATAGTATAGTGAGGCGCCTGCTGACCACAGAGACAGCATCAACAAAAAGTACGCCGTTAGAAGAGCACTATGATATCATTATTGGTGGCGGGGGCATGGTTGGAACAACGTTGGCGGCTGCAATGAGCAAGAATCCAACGCTGGCAGACAAGAAGGTATTACTTCTGGAAGCGGCACCGGAATTTAAGGGTTTCAATACCAGCGGTCCCTTCCACAATCGTGTGTCGGCAATTAACCAGAGCTCCATTGAGCTATTTAAGGAGATTGATGCTTGGTCGCACATCGAGGCAGCTCGCCACAAGCCGGTGAAGCAGATGCAGGTGTGGGAAGCCAGCAGCGATGCCCTTATTCATTTTCAACACGACAACTTTGCCAGCGACGTGGCCTGCATCATTGAGAATAGTCTTATATTAGATGCAGTATATTCTCGCGTTCATGCAGCAGCCCCCAACTATAAAGTTTTGAATAAGGCGCGCATTCAAGGTGTTAGCCTGCCCGGCCAATCAGGTGCACCCAATACGCGCGTCCAGCTACAAGATGGGCGCAGCTTCACATGTGAACTGCTTATTGGAGCCGATGGCGCCAACTCTGTTGTGCGAAAACAAATGGGCGTCGATGTCTTTTCATTTAATTACGAGCGCATGGGTCTTGTAGCCAATCTCGACTTGTGCGTTGAGGAAGGTTGTGATAATTCTGTGGCCTGGCAACGTTTCCTGCCAAATGGTCCCATTGCCTTGTTACCGCTGAGCGAGAAGCAAAGCTCTTTAGTTTGGAGCACCACTGTGTCCCATGCCAGAGAACTGTTAGCTATGGAGCCCACTGAATTTGTGGATGCTTTAAATGAGGCCTTCTGCCATCAATATCCACGTCTAGATGTGGCAAACAAGGCTCTGCAAGCACTCAATGTCTTCTTTGGCAACAAGGGATCGCAGCATCAGCGCCAGTATCCACCACGAGTAAGCGGCGTCCAGGAACGGACCCGTGCCACCTTCCCATTGGGTTTCCTACACGCATCATCATACGTGTGCAATGGAGCTGCTTTGGTGGGTGATGCTGCCCATCGCATCCATCCGCTGGCCGGTCAAGGCGTCAACTTGGGCTTCGGAGATGTGCGCATTCTGGTGGACACATTGGCTGCCGGCGCTTATGCTGGCTTTAAGCTTGGCGACACACAGCATCTCATCAAATACGAACGCAAGTGTTTGGCAAAGAACGTGCCCATCATGATCGGAGTACACGGGCTGCATTCGCTCTACAGCACACAGTTTAGCCCAGTGGTATTGCTGCGCAGTCTCGGACTGCAGTTGACTGAAAACTTGCCACCTATCAAGAACTTGTTCATGAAGAGCGCAATGGGTTAGAAGTACGAGATTAAGGGTGCATAATACTTAAGTAACTACAGTTTTATAGTTGATTAAAATGTGAAATAAAAGGTGTACAGCAGAGACCAGATTTGTACAAATCTTTGCACAATTAATATATTTTTTTTAAAGTTTCAATTGATCTTAAGTCTTCAAACTTGACAAACATTGCTTGGAACTGATCCTAAGTTTAATTGCTCGTCAGGTATAACAGTTTTTTTTTTTGTGTAGAAATGTTTTTATAAGATATATTTTTTTAGTTCGTCAAGTAGTTATATAAGTTTTTAATTTTTTTGGTGCCAATTGGAGATACCTGGTTAATTATCGATATAGAATGTTTAAACTTATCATTAAAAGGCACATTTGGCAGCAAGCATTAATACAATCTTAGGTTTACGAGTTTGGCATTAGTATATGGAACATTGTTTGAACATATATATTCGAGTGTTTAGAGCTCTTGATGAATTTTGCTCACGCTCAACTGGGGCTGTGGCAAGGCATTGACGTGGCTGTTCTCAGCAAGTATTGGCTCATTGGCAAAGATTTGCTGACGATCGCTTTTCGGCTGCGGTTCATCTGCCGTTGTTTCCCCAAACACCACCTGCTGCGAGTCCTCCGTATCGGATATATAACCCGTCTCACCCGTGTAGTGTGTGGGATAGAGCAGCAGCGGCGCAGCACTGAAGGCAATCAGATTGCGCGGTTCGTAAGCGGCACTCCAGTCTTTTTGCGGATGTCGATCAAACATGAGTGGAAGGAACTCATCGACTGGTATGAGTTTTTCGAGCGGTTTTGCTGCCAACAGCTTTTCCGCACCCTGCAGCGTAATAACATAAGCCAACGTCCAGTAGGAGTAACCAGCATGTACAAGATTGTCGGTGCCCTCAACCCATGGCTCGATTTCATCCTTTAAACGTTTGCGGCCAAAGTAGATAAGATCATAGTCCACATTCTCGGCTTGCTCCAGCACACGCAACACATTTGACTTAAAATACGGTTCGAAGCGTATATCATCCTCCAGGATGAGCACCTTGCCCAGTTGGCGCTGCACAATCTGCTCCCAAATGCGATAGTGACTGAGAAAGCAACCAATTTCGCCCATAGTCATCGGCCGATGATGATACGGATCCTCATAACCGGGCAGAAAACTAATGCCCATTTTCTGGACGCGCTGTGCATCCAATTGCTTACCATCCACGGCAGAAAAGTGCTCCACATCCAGACCAATCTCATCAAATAGACGCTCCATTTTCTCGCGCCTTTCCGGGCGACGGAGCAGGTTGATCATGAAAATGCGATCAAAGTTAAGCTTGGACTTTGCTGGCAATTGAACAAAACTCTGGAAGTAATCCAGTACTGGCGGTACCTCTCCCAAGTCGTGAACCATATTAGCGCGCAAATTGACCAGCTGCAGCAGATCATGCTCCATCGTATCGGTTATTTCCAATGGCTGCATCAAATAGCCAAAGGTTAACTCGTTGGAGACCCGTAGCGGCACGCCAGAACTATTGGCAGAGATAGCAAACACGATGATGTCATCAACAGGTCCATTATATATAGACATTTGTTGTTCGGACTGCATTTGGACCAGTTTCTGACGATCAAAGGTCAGATAGCGTGCTCCGGCATAATTCATATCCACCAGAACAGCTGTATGTACCACGGGTACTTCGAAGACACCAACTTTACGACTGTGATAAATCTCCTTGTACTCATCGGTGCGCTGATAGTAATACTCCTCTGTCATGCCGCACCAGAAATTTGAGTAGAGGCCCTCGGAGAGTAGCATGGGTGCTACGATGGGCAACTGAAGGCGTGTTAGAGTTGTGAGTGCATGTGGTGACGTCAGCAACACATCTACGTCCAAGAAGAATATAAAATCAGCCCAAATATCGCGTGCATATTGCAACGCTTCCTCTTTCAGAGCAATCACATGCTGAAAACGTGATATCGGCCAATCGTAGATTGAGGTTTCATTCTGATAACTCTGCGTCTCGTCGCCAAAGTCGTAATTAACGCTTTGATACAAATCAGCGGACCTTCGCAACCACTTGTACAGCAATTTACTGCTGTCATCACGGCTGTGGTCACAGCGTAGCCTGGTATTTTAAATTCAATTACCTTTACAAAAGAATGCCAATATATATTCCACATTTTGCTTACCAAATGGCTATACGCTGTTTGGGATAATCAAGTTGATCCACGTAGCTGAGAAAGAGCGGTAGTACGTGCGCCTTGTTGCGCACGAGCAACGTTAGTAGCACCGTTGGCTTTTCGTACTCCAAATCCAAAGCCAAACAGCCGCTCAAGGCGCAAAATACGAGCAGGACAAGAATTACACGCATTTCCACGTCATTCCAAATACATTATTCAGTTCAAAAAGGTCGCACGCACTATCGACTCGTCAAACGGAAGCGGCTACTGGACAATTGTAGAGCGTTTTCGAGTCTTCAATCTATTTATAAACTTGCGTTTAATGGACGCATGTTTTAATCAGCTCCTGACTAACGATAACATATCGCACTTTCAAAGTGTAACAGCTGTTTGAGTAGTGTGTTGCAGTTATCGATTGCAACAATTCAAATGCATCGCCAGCCTCAACCTATGTATATATAACGAACTTATATGACCCTCAAAATGTTTTATTAGAGCCATAATAAATTTTCCCTTTAATAAAAATATATGTATATTTAAAAGTCAACAGGTGTATTTCTTCAATTATATACACAGGCGAATATTACGCCGCCTGCTTGGCAGCATGCGGTTTCACATAGCTAGGAAAATTAAGCTGTAATCCCTCCTTGGCCTCGAAGAACGTATAGGAGAGGGTGATAGTGTCGCAATACTCCAGCGCTGGATCTTGCGTTATTTCTGGATCAATGTAAAAGAAAACGGGCATATCAACTTCTTCGTGGGGATTTAGCATTTGCTCTTCGAAGCAAAAGCATTGTATTTTGTTAAAATATGCTCCAGCCTCAAATGGTATCACATTGTAGGTGCTAATGCCTATTACCGGCTTGTCCGTGGGATTCCTAGCCGTGTAAAATGCAAGTGCGGTTTCTCCAGGTGCTACTTTAATTTCATACTGCTGTGGTTTAAAGTTCCAACGCATCGAGGAGCCAATGTCTGCATTAAAGCGTATTTTTAACACACGATTCGTCACCTTCTGCATGTGTTCCACCTTTTCTGCATCGTGGCCTTGGGAAGTGGTGCCCCCATAACTGTAGGCCTGGCAGAATATACTATACAGAGGCACAGCAGCATAGCTAAGACCTACTATAAGTACTCCACCAGCTGTTATGTAGTATAGCGTTGACTTTGTTCTCAATTTTCGTGCTACTTCTGGATCCATTCCGCGGCCTTTGCCACCGCCTTGTGTTGATTTTGAGCGACATAGCTGCAGCTGCTGTTGTTGTTTGACTGGACAACGATATTGCGTGTACCTCAGCAACTGCTGGCGCACGGTCAACGAGGCAAATGTGCGCAGCATGGAGTGCTGTTTTTAGTTAATTTTAAGATTGTTTTAATTAAACAAATAACTGTTTGTATAATCTTTAGCAGCTGTTAGCCAGTGGGTACACACATATCAAAGCTTTCATCGTTAACACGAACAGTGTTCACATATTGTTGTCAAAAATCAGAGATGCGTGTTTAATGAGTTCTTAGTTTATATTATAACAAAAAAGCCAAAAAAATAATAGTAAATTATTTGTTGAGCATTTTAATATAAACTAAAGTGTGCTGCTAGGGTTGTGAGATACCCAGTGAAGATATCAGAAGTACTAGCACATATAAAAACGTGTGTATCACATGCCAAGCATGTGGATCGTAATGTAATATAAAGTAATCACTTACATGCATTGGTGTTGCCCTTTCGAAAACTGTTGTAAACGAGTTGAAGTAGGCATTTTATAATATCATTACGCGGTTTCTTGTGATCCTTGAAATGAATATAGCGAAATACCAATTTGAGATCATCACAGATAGATAAAAATAGTATCCCAATCATATTGGCTCGTACATCAGAGGATTGATTTTGATCGAGCAATCGAAAAACCTTCAAACAATGCTCAATGACGCCTTCGTCAAACACACCATAACTTTTTGCTCCTGGGATGGTCAGTGTAAGTAGATACGTGCTTACTGCATTGAGGGTTAGCTGGATGTTGATATGTGCATTTAATGGCTCTGTGGCGCCACTGAGTGTATGCTGCGGTAATGTTGCTAGGCTAGAAAGTGCATATATGTAAGCCAAATAATCGCTAGGCGTTATGTCTACGATTTCTGACCAATTGTCATAAGTAATATCGTAGCCACTTTGATTTTCAATATCGTTAGATCTTATTGACCGTATATAATTGGACAATTCCCTTAGGGCTTGTAATTGATTGTCTTGATCTTCCAGATTTTGTTTGCACATTGGCAACGACCAGAACTCGTTGGCTTTGAGTTGTGTCTTCTTGTCACTTTCGTAATCACTTAGGCAGTCTTCCACATGTGACCACTTCATGTTTGTTGCAAATCTCAACTTTAAATCACTAAATATTCGATTAAACTCCGACATATTTATGTATTATTAGCAACGCTTATAAAATTGACGCATCGTTCATCTATAGGGTGCAGATCATACTTGTTTACATCTTCAGCAGTGTGACCAAACATTGAATTTGATAGAATACCATAAATATAAATACAGCCAAATTTCAGTATCTGCAATTAGATTATACCGCGTGGTACAATCGATATATTTGTTGGGATATTTTGACAAAGCTTGCCAAGGCACTCATACGGTCGAGACCACTTTATCTTATTCCACAATGGGCTCGACGATGGTCATGAACGTTTGTGTGGTAAACCTACATATATACATAGCTTGGTTAGTGTCAGGATTGGGACCGAGGTTGGCTTATCCTATACTTTTCGCTAGTTTTTGGTATTTTAATATTGTAAAAGGTTTAAAGTGCCTTTTTGGTATATTTCGAGCTTTGTCTTGCTGTCACCAATATTACTAAGAAGAAAATATTATATATGTAAATATTATTTAATATTTTTTTAATAATTATTAAATTTTAAAATTGAACTTGTGGTCACACTGGTAGTGAAATTCCAGCAGATGTTTTGCGGATTACAATGATAACATTTTTTAATTTGCATTAAAAAAAGTATACTATTTATTTAGATATAGAAAAACTACACAATTAAATCAATATTGCTGCCTTGATTCGATGAAAAAAAAGGTAAAAGGGCACCCAAAACTTGGTAAGCAATGGACGCTCTTAAGGAAGCGTCCCTGGACAACGAAGAAGTGCGCGAAATCTTAAAGAACACCACAGATCTACGCCAATACTCGCGACAAATCGAAAAAGAGTTCAAGGATGTGGAGAATAAATCTATTGAAGATTATATAGCCGAGTCACAGAACATTGCCAATCTGCACAACCAAATCAATGACTGTGACGATGTGTTGGAACGAATGGAGAACATGTTGATGAGTTTTCAGAGTGTACTTAATAATATTAGCACAGAAATAACACAACTGCAGCGGAAATCGGTGTCCATGTCGCTGCAATTGACCAATCGGCAGTCTGTTAAAGCTCAGCTCTCGCAATTCATTGAGGACATGGCCGTTTCGGACGAGATGATCAACATCATTATGGACACGGCTGTAACGGAACGCGAATTTAGCACTCAACTTAATGTGCTGAATCATAAGCTGTCGTTGGTCAAGGAATTGAGCTTTAAGGAATCAAAGTCGACGAATGACGTAAGCGATGTGTTGCACAAGTTGCGACTTAAGGCTATGTCCAAGATACGCAGCTATTTGCTCGAGCAGATCTACAAGTTTCGCAAGCCAATGACTAACTATCAGATACCACAGAATGCCATGTTGAAACATAAGTTCTTCTTTGAGTTTATACTATCCAATGAGCGGCATGTGGCCCAAGAGATTTGTAGCGAGTACATCGATACGATGGCCAAGATCTACTACAGCTACTTCAAGGTAAGTAATGAAAATAATAGCGTTCATTTAAGTAATTTGTTTTGCTTGCAGAGCTACTCGACTCGACTGACAAGTCTTAAGTTTGAGGAATCCTGCACTAAGGACGATCTAATGGGCATCGAGGACAATGCGTCGAAAGGGTTGTTTGCCAAAACGACAAGCCTTAAGCACAAGAGTACCATATTTACCATTGGTAAACGCGGCGACATACTTAACCAGCAGCTGGAGGCACCCATTATAGTACCTCATGCACAGCTCAAGAATCGCGTAAGCTGTATGATTGCTTTACAATTCGAGCTCTTTAAATCATTTTCCTTCCAGTACACAGTTGAGGCTCTGTTTCGATCAGAGCAATACGCGCTGGTGGATAACGCCTGTCGGGAGTATCTGTTTGTAACCGAATTTTTTATGGTTCGCAGCACACAGGCACAGGATTTGTTCAACCAGATAATGGGCAAGACATTAACGCTGATGATTGTAAGCTAAGATCTCAATTATCTTCATATTATTATTGAACTGTGCCGTTTGTAGAAAAATTTGGAGACTTCTATACACGATTGCTATGATACAATAGCCATGTTCCTGTGCATACATTTGATCTTTCGCTATCAACTTATGTGCCACAAGCGCTGTGTGCCTGCGTTGGATAAGTAAGTCAAGTAAAATCGTAGTTACAGTTATATTATGATATTTTTCCAAGGTATTGGGACTCGCTGCAAGCGGCAATTTGGCCACGCTTTGAGCACGTATTTCGACTTAACATTCAGAGCATTCATGATTGTGATCCAACCAAGTTCAATAAAGAAATGGGACCGCATTACGTAAGTATCTTTATGTCCAATCGTATTCCTATTTCCTCAATCCTTTTGTTTTAGATAACACGCCGTTATGCTGAGTTTAGTGCTGCCATTGTGGGTATCTCTGAGCATTTTCCAAATGAACTTGTTAGTCGTTTGCTACTGGAGCTGCAAAACGAAGTTGAATGCTTCATTTTGCGTATGGCAGCCATATTTGCGACACGGAAAGATCAGCTTATCTATCTGATTAATAACTATGATCTCGTGCTTGGTGTGCTCATGGAGCATACGCGTGACAACTCTAAAGAGGCAGAGGCATTCCGTGAGCAACTGAACGGACGCAGCGCCGAGTATGTAGAAGAGATTTTGGCTCCACACTTCGGCGGTATTATACAGTTTGTGAAGGAGTGTGAGCTATTCTTCGAGAAGGATCAGCTGGACGAGTTACGTAAACAAGAACGGCGTAGTCTCGGACTGGTTGCCAGCTTCTCGGCGAATTGGAAAAAATCTTTGGAGGAACTTAATCGCGAAGTGCTTTTATCGTTTCCATCGCTGCTGACGGGTTCGCAGTTGCTGCAATTGGCATTGGCAAGCTTAGTGCAATACTATCATCGTTTCCACAAGCTACTGACGCCTAATGCGAGGGCTCAGCTTACGAATATACATGTGGTAATGGTTGAAATTAAGAAGTACAAGAGCAACTACTAAGTGACATTCAAAATTGTTCTTGTTGTGTATGTAACATTCCAAAATAAAATATGTATAATAGGCAAATGAAAATGGTTTTTAATCCTCATCCTCAAACATCATTTCGACCAGATCCTTGTTGGAGCAGCGTTCGCCATCCAAGCGCTGTGGCGACTTCCAGCGCAGCAGAGTGGGCAAGAAGATCAATTTAGTGTTAGTATCCTTGCGGAACGGGCAATTCAAATCTTTCCAGCTGAAAATACAAATAAATATAATCGCTAATCATCATCGCATTCTTTGAAGTTTTCATTGAGATAAAGGAAACAATAAAATCGATCAGCTATCGGCTTTGCCAACTTTTTATCATGAGTGTTCTGGGTGTGACTACTTCAAGGGCACGTACTCATAAAATTAACTATTTCATCACAACTTACTAAGAGCGCTCCCCAACATCGACATGTACAAAGTGGGAATTTTCAGCAGCCTTCTTCAGGGCATCATGTATCACCGGCTCGGCTATGGGCGTCACAAAGTAAAAAGTAAACGGGTTGTGGTTTTGTAATTGTAATTTTACACTTTTGCGGTCAAATGGTACTAGTACACTTACCCTTGACACAATATGGACACCAGCTCTGGCCATTTTCATCCTTGCCGCCGCTGAAAAGAACATGTACTGGATTACTGCCGTCCCCAGTCTCCAGCTCCTCCATTTTCTTGGAAAACTCATCCCAGCCCTTTACATTGTGTGTGACGACCATAATTTTAGATTCTTGTAACTTGTTGACACCGCCGGCGAACGTACGCTTGACGACTTGATTAACTAGGTTTAATAGCGCCGTGATTGCGCACTTTTTAGTAACTGGCGTAAAGATTACGCACTGTATTCTCTTTATAACTCTTAAATGTTGTTGTTGTTGAAAAAAAATAAATCGCCGACTACGGCTCAATTTTAAAGTGTGCTATTTTAGCTTTTAAAATATACTAAAAAAAACTACACTTTTTTAGGTATGGTCACTATGCATATAATATAATAGAGGCAACACTTGGACAAAAAATTGATACTCCAGGTTGTTTTATTTCGGTGGCTTACGCCGATTACACCTGTCTTTGAATATTTTGACATGACTTGATATTTTATTAGCAAATAATTAGTATGGACATATTATATTTAAATTTCAGCATATTTTATCCCGTTATTATTATATATGAATATATGTACATATATAAACTCGCAATAAAATATTCTAAAATTTAAATATATGTCTATACTTATTAATTGATAATAATGAAACCATATTCATACTAGATCGACAGGTGCAGTCGGCACACGCCAGCAAAAGTAAAAAATCAAATCAACAAAATCACTACCAGCAGCAGAACACAATTCGTCACAATACGATGTTGAAGAAAACAAGGGTAAGGGGAGGGAGGACACAAGACAAGAAACCAAAATAAAAACAATAATTCGTGATAGTTGCAAATCGAATACACAAAATTTGCCTATAGCTCAACACAATTGCATTTTGCATAAGCATATGTGTATTCACTAACATATTCAATGACGCAGCAGCAGTACATGAGAATCAGCAAACGTTTAGACGTTCGAGTGCAACCGCTAACGGACTAAACGCAACCGAATTTTCTGGCACATTTTTGCTCGAGCCAACATGCAACTAAACGTGGGACAATCTCTGACTATACCGAAACGAGTGTGTGCGTTTACGCTTGTATGAAATGGTATATCTACGTATTGTATGGTTAGTGGTGATATTGTATGATTAGTGGTGGAGTGGTATATTTTTTTGACGTAAAATACTAAATTATGATATTCAACTTGCGGTCACATTGATACCGTCGCCTGTTTTTGATATTTATATTTCATCACATTCAAATATTTTCGTTAATCATTCTTAAAAAATGTCGGGCAAGGCTCTTAATATTGGCGATCAATTCCCCAATTTCCAGGCTCAGACCAATGAAGGAAATATTAATTTTTATGACTGGATGGCTGATAAATGGGCAATACTCTTTTCACACCCGGCAGATTTCACTCCTGTGTGCACCACGGAGTTATCTCGAGTTGCACAATTAATTCCAGACTTTCAAAAGCGTGGCATCAAGCCAATTGCCTTGTCATGTGATACCGTGGAATCTCACAAGAGTTGGATTGAGGACATCAAGAGTTATGCCAGTAAGTTTTTTGTGGCGTACAACAAACTATCTGTTGATTTTTACGTTTGAGTACTTTCCAGAGCTGCCAAGTTTTGATTATCCAATTATAGCTGATGACAAGCGTGAGTTGGCTGTGAAGCTTAATATGCTGGATAAGGATGAACTTAATTCTCAGGGTATTCCCTTAACTTGCCGCGCAGTCTTCATAATTGATGAGAAAAAGAAGTTGCGTCTTTCCATTTTGTATCCAGCCACAACTGGCCGCAATTTTGAGTAAGTTCAATTATTAACAATCAATGAAAAAAAAGTTTATAAGAATCTTTTTTATAGTAATGGTATAGATTTAAACTAACTTTTGTCGATTGTACAAGATACAATGAAAACTAACATAATTGCATCCTTGCAGTGAAATTCTACGTGTCATCGACTCGCTGAAGCTAACCCAAACGAAGAGCGTGGCCACACCCGCTGATTGGAGGCAGGGCGGCCAGTGCATGGTACTGCCAACTGTAAAAGCTGAGGATGTACCAAAACTATTCCCTGATGGGATTCAAACGGTCGAGGTGCCTTCTGGCAAGAGCTATTTGCGCATAACTGCACAACCACAAGACTAAAATGATTCCATGACCAAGTCGAACAACCATATTGTGATTTGTATTCATTTTAAATATTTTTTTATTACAAAATTATATTTAACAACAAATTACAACCGTTTACGACATTCACAATTTGCTTGACAAACAGGCAACGCTTTGGACCAAGGCAAAAGCGCACCCAGACCAGGGCGAAAAATGCACAAAACTTTTGTCTTATAAACTAAAAAGTGTAGATGCGATTCGGGGAATGTGGTACTAATAGCTTGTGTGATTTTCTTACTACGACATAAATATACATATACATTTAAATCCATATATAAACGATAGATATTGCAACTGGATAACCGTAGAGAACTAAAGATAAGGCCAACTCTGTACATGAAGTGATACGTGAAGCGCATTTGAAAAAAGAAGATAGCCGGACAAAGCTCATACCAGGACCATAACCAAGTGTATCTGAAAACAGTACGATTAAAACTGTATGCAAATGACAGTTGCTTCAAGTGACAGCAAAGAAAGTTGATTAATGGAGGGTAGCTCAACACTTGAATGCACTTTCAATGCGTAAATCACGTTTATCTCTAATTAATCATTTTGACGTCACTTGAACCTAGTCTCAAGCATAAATTAACTTAATTACTTACAATTTAACTACCATACCAATTAAGCTAAGTTAAAGCTCTAATGCCATGCGCAGGCGTTGTCAACGGCGCCTCTTCTCCATCATTCGCGCCACTCGTCGCACCAGGAAAGGCCATAGCACCAAAACGGCGAACCAAAGTGGTGAAATATTCTTCAATGGCCACCAAGGAGGCTGCTGTCGTCCACTTGCCACCCGTGATTTTTGTGTATTGCGCATCTCAAGCAGCGACTGCTCCACGCTGCGCACGCGCTGCTGCACTGCAGCTATGTCATTGTTCATGCTCGTAATTGTGCTCTGGATCTGTCGCAACAAATCCGTGTTGTGTGTGATTGCTTGTGTGAGCTCTTGGGGCAACATAGTGTCGTAAGGATCATCGTACTCATCGTCCGAAGGATCCACAATGGCTACGCTGCTGTTGTGTGTGAAGTTGTGACTGTTAGTGATGCTGGAGTCATGTGCGCCATATCCGTTGCTAATTTTGGTCGAGTAACCATTGGTTAAGGGCGTGGCGTGCCCATTAGTTAATTCATCCGCGACTATTGTAGTAACTGGCGTATCTGCCAATCCATTGGAACTGGAGCCATGCTGAGGACTGTTTGTGCGTGAATGAAATGGTGAGTTCGGATGTGATTCGGCCAGCTCTCGCATACCGGGCGACACCAACTCCAGTTCATCCAGATTAATGTTGGTCAACCCATCAAGGCTGCCCACAAAATTTTGCACATTCTCCGTAAATGACATTGTCTCAATGATTTCCTGCAGGCTCTCCACATAGCGTTGCATGGCCTGCTCCTTGCTCAAATTTCGATTGTTATTCCAAGCATCCCATTTGGCTCTTCCAACCACATCCCAAAAAGCAGGTTTTTTTTGTGTGACACTGCCCTCCGATGCTTGCTTAAAGAGGCCATAGAACTTCAGCATCATGCTGGTGCTGGGTTGATAAGGTCCATTCTTGGGAAGTCCTTTGATCACATTGACGGCAGCCTGAAAACGTTCCTCAATGCCAGCCATCGCCATTTCCTTCTACGTGCTGTAATTAGAATGGAATTCAATTAGCCGTACACTTTCGATTAGATACGACGACTAAGGTCCAATGATTATCATATTCAGCTTTAATCCACTGTTCCTCCCCAATTGCCCTCTTCAAGCGATAATCATGTACGCAGTTGTAAGCGTTTCACAGTCAACGTCAAATGATTGGTTCACCAGTGAATGGCGTTTGTTGATGCTGTCGCAAGCAGTTTACAAATTACCTAATTATCTTGTGCAAGTGCAGGCACCCAAAATGACGCTGTAATTTTTTTTTTTGGCAGTGTTTGCTGTTGCTTGGCTCTTTTGCTATTGATCCACAGTCACTGATTGGGTGGCATCCATATATATAGTATATCTCGCGTGTTGCTGACAAAGTTCGAATCGAAGTTCAATATTAAAATTATTATTGCTGTTGGGAGTAGTCAAAGAAAATCAAAATAACTGTAAGTGATAACGACAAGTTATCATCAATACGCTTATATGCGAAATGTTTATGCGAACTTTAATCCACGCTCGTTGATAGGCTGTTTCTTACTTGTTTTTAATCGTTTTGCAATAAATATAAACAGACTATGTAAATGTAATGAATCTGTGTAAGACTGACAGGGTGACCACAGTTTAAGTTTCAAGATATACCATAAATGTACTTCTCTAACAAACAGTATATAAAAAATGATTGCTGATTTTACTGTCGAGTGGTATCGACAATAATAATCGATACTTAATCATATAGAAGCAAGTAAGTATCGGTCGATTTGGCGCGTTATTCAAGATTTAAGAAAAATAATTAGTTATAATAAATGTTTATACTTACACATATATGTTTTATGCTTAGGAAATTGAACACAAACAGCTACCCCAAAAAATACTAAGACGTTCCAGAGTTCTAAAATGTTTTGGCTTTTGTTCCCTTGGCAACCAAAAGCGTCACAACACCATTTAATGAAAAGTGAAATAAAAACAAAACTGCAACATGAGCAATAAACCGATAATTTGCTTCGATATATCCAAAAATGAGAGATTTCAAATTACGGACAACTACAAGATGCTACATCGCAAGTTAAAGGCCCACTGGACAGTGGAGCAGTAAGTCTATATTTTGCCAACTGGAAACTGGAAATAACTATTTACATTTTGTAGAAGCGATGACGAACTGAACCAGGACCGCATGGCACGCACGAAAATATTTGTGCTGGCAGGACCACAAGATCGTTTCACCGAGGAGGAGTTTGAGGTACTGAAGCAGTACGTGGATCAATGGGGTGGCAGTTTGCTAGTGTTGCTGGGCGAAGGCGGAGAGCAGGAATTCAATACTAATGTGAACTTCTTTCTTGAACAATATGGCATCTACATAAACAACGATAATGTTGTGCGACCGCATTACTACAAGAATTTCCATCCCAAGGAGTGCATTGTGGGTGGTGGAGTTGTCTGTGAGTCTATGTGGCGACATTTGCTCAAGCTGGACATTGAAAAGGTCGATTATGATTTCAGCGACGAAAAGTACAAGATTCACTTTCAATACCCGTACGGCGCCACCCTGAATGTCTCTGAGCCAGCCAATGTGCTGCTGACAACGGGTCCAGTTATCTACCCTTTCAATAGACCGCTGGCTGGTTACTATAGTAATGTGAAGGGTGGCAAGATTTTGGCCTTGGGCTCCGGCTACATTTGGCACGACAAGTATTTGCAGGACAAAACTAATGATGCCATGCTCGAGTATATGATTCAGCTGCTGGGCTCAAGTGAAATACTTTACACTCACTTGGACTTTAATGATGTAGAGGTGAGACAGATAATATACTCTAGAGTTTGCCACTCTTCTAACTATTTAATCCCAAAAGCTTAACGACAACAAACATTTCACGGACCTGGCCTTTCTCGCTGACACGCCCAAGGCTTGCTTGGTCGACTCCATTGGCACCGAAATACCGGCGGATTTCAAGCAAATGTTCGATTTGTCGCTGTTCTCGCTGAGCAATCGCTTGCTGAAGGATGTCATCGATACCTATGAGCAGTTGCATGTTAATTATGAACCGTTAAAGATTATCAAGCCTCAATTCGAGATCCCTTTGCCGCCGCTGCAATTGGCCACTTTTCCGCCCATTTTTAGCGAGCCACCAGCACCACCGTTAGAACTCTATGATCTCGACGAGACCTTTAGTCCAGCTCGATCGCAGCTGGCGCACATTACCGGCCAATGTCTGCAGGCGATAAAATCCAAGGAGCCAGCGCGACGTGGACTCAATCTGCGCGAACTGGAGAACTATGTGAAGGAGTGTGCTCGCATAACGGCTATTATTCGGGACCAGCAAGATCTGCCCGCTCGCGAAATTCTTAATATTCTGGCGCGACAAATAATCAGTTACATGCCCTATGCCGAGGACTAAACAACGACTTATGCAATTACTAGCTAGCGTGGCGCATTCCCCTTTAGTTATTTCATGTTTTTATTTCTGTCTTGTATTCAATAATTGTGAACGGTGTAGAGATTTTGGCTGTTTATTAATAAAAAATCTAATAATGTATGTACATATATATTTATTATTAAAAATATTTATATTTTATGTAAAAAACAGCTGTAAAAAATAATTCTCAAGCTCTTATTTCATATATCTTTATTTCTCTACAAGAGTATGTAATCTTCGGCAGATACAAAATAAATAATTTTTCCTTATGACTTTTCGTTTTTTTTTAAATTTTTTTTTTTGCAAAATCAGCAACATTTTTTAAGTTTTTGAGCTTTATGTAAACCAAGTCTGTTTTATGTAAACATGTTGCCGACTCGTATTCATACATGGCCGGCACTCTCGTGACTCTTGACGTTGGACCCTACTCGCGGGACTAGAATTTGTTAAAAACTTTACTTCAATTACACAGAAGGTGCACAAAATTGTGTTGGTAACATAAAACCTGTGGGAAGTAAAGCTATATGCATACGAACATTTATAGCCAAAATTATTGTTTACTTTTAAATGTGTTTCACACAATTATTTAATGTTAATAATATTTTCCCTCTTTGCAAAGAGGGGCATAGGCACGCATTCCCTTGGGGATGCTCGAATTTGGGTGTTTTCGATCTCTTCCCCATTTCTAGGGGCGACTAATTGTGTACAAATATATGTGGTGTAAGTTGGGGTCCAACACCGCTGCGTGGAGTGTGAAACCGCTAGTTAATGCTTGTCACAACAAATGCTGTCATCAATCGCAACTCATTACCCCAGGGAGTTGTGACATTAAAAGAAAAATATATAAAAAACACAACAGCCTGCATCCTGTAAAAAGACTATGCAACTGACGCCAGTAAATTTCTTCTTAATTTAATCGTTTTCTTTGGGCAGAGAGAACAAAGGAGAAATGAGAGAGCACATGAAGCATTAAAGGAAACAACTGTTTAACCTAAATTCTCTGGAGCTTACAAGCAGCTGCGATCATTTAGTCAGAGGACTGCTAATCCTGCCACTTTTATATATGCATAGGTATATATCAAGTTAATGATTATCACCAGTTAATTAACTTCTTATCATGAAGGATAACAAATCTTAAACAAAAGTGACACACAACTAAAAAGGTTATTGCATTTAGAACAATTTTTGAGTTATTAAAAACAAACTGGACTATTTTGATGGAATAAATTATGCTGTGTAATATTTTTAACATCGAAACAAATCTTAAACAAAAGATAAATGATCTCATTTCAGAATCTTTTTGGAAACGAATATTAAATACGAGTATGATAAAAATGGCAGACAACTAAATGGGTTATAGAATTTAGAATAATTCGTGAGATATTGGAAACAAACTGGACAATTTTGCTGATATAAATTATGTTCTGTAAAATATTCAATTGTTTATGACAAGTTATCTAAAATACTAAATAATTCCATTATTAATTATATAAATAATATTAATGAACTTGATTAATATTAACATTTCGAATTTAATTCAACAACAGAAATATATAACTATCGTTCCAGCTTAATGATGAACTTTCCCTTGATTGACTACGGCATGTTAGAGACATTGAATGCTGTCTTTCTCTTTGCTCATATTTACATTCACCTCCTTTCTCTCTCCCTTGCTTCTACTCTGGTCAATCAATCAATATTGAAAATTCCCACAACCGTTGTTCGACTCCAACAGCTGTCGCCATTTTGTTTGCGCTGTTGACCGCTAAATGTCGCTAGGGATGGGACACGTCGATTGTGGAGAGTGCTTTGTGTATGTGTGTGCTGTGTGTGGGGGGCAATAATCTGCAAGTAAAAAGTAAAAGAGGTTATATTGAAATACGATCTGTGGCAAGTAGGAAGTTACCTTGAGTGCATTTCTATATTGACAGTGACAATGCTGTCCACGACCACGTCGGTGTTGTTCATTCATGGTTTCAGTAAGCCGAACAGGTTCACAGGCTCAACAGAAGCCGCACAAATTTTTCCCTCCTCCACCTACTTCTCAACCTCCACATCCTCGCTTTTTGCCGTTTCTTGCTCATCAAACAGAATAGAAAGGAAAAGAACTTCATTTGCTTATGTCGCGGACCATTTTCTAGTTTTCTTTAACAAACAAAACTAATAACAGCTGTGTTTGTTGTTGTTGTTGTTATTGCTGCTGCACTTCCGCCCGGCATAGTCCTGTCTCGTCCTTTCCGTTGCTCGTCTCTCTCGATGTGCCGCCGTGCAAATATCATCAAAGTCAAAAGGTTTGTTTGACTGTTAGTGGCATCCTTTTAGCAGCTGTGATTGTTCACTCCGCCACCGCTACTATCCCTTCTTACCCGTCCGTCCCACTATGCCTCCCGCTATCGCGTTATGCACAGCATAATTTATACAGTTAATGCCAGAAAACATCGCGCATTTGTCACCTGGTCTGAAAATTCCGGGAAAACCCTCATGGAAAGCGTGACATGGAGGTGGTCGTTGGTCGATGCTTGGATACCCGTTGATGCGGGTCTCTGGCGACATCATTTTAATTAAATTACACAATCAAAACGTGCGACATCACAATAATTTTCATTGTCAAAAAATGGACAACATAAAAAACAACACGTCTGCATCGCTCACCAAACACAACAGGAGTGAAAGAGACAGCGCAACGCTCAAATGCATAGAGGGGGAAAAATGTAACAATCAATTAACAGGTAAAAGGTTTAAAGTTGGTGCATTTAAGTCAAGAGATTTTATATAACCCTTGTATTTTTATCGGGTGGAAATAGGCATGTTGCTAAAGAATTGTTGTTATTGTGAAAATACCCGGAATAAAATAATCCACAAAATAATAAGGCGACTTAAATATATACAACTTATACTTGGTTTTAATTTAATTCATTAATTTGAACTGAAATACTTATTTAAGATGTGAAAATTAATGTGTATATAAATATGAGTACCTTGATCAGATAGAATATTAAACCTATATTTTTAATATAATATAAATATATACAACTTATACTTGGTTTTAATTTAATTCATTAATTTGAACTGAAATACTTATTTAAGATGTGAAAATTAATGTGTATATAAATATGAGTACCTTGATCAGATAGAATATTAAACCTATATTTTTAATATAATATTGCTTTTAACAATTTATAAAAGAACTCTGTGTCATTATACAACACGTTTCATATGCGTAATATTGAGTTAGTTGGAATGGAAAGCAGTACATTTAAACTACAACAACTAAACATATTTATAAGTCCAAAATTTGTTTAGTTTATTCTTCTTCATAGTTAACGCATTCTATCCCTTGATCCCACTTAGAATTTCAAGCTGACTAAACTGTCAATTTTAATCAAAGCAAACAAAAATTAATTGTGTTGTTAGTTGAGCTAAATTTAAACTAAGTTTAAGTGAACTTTAACTTCACTTTGACGTTGTAAAACTTTTGTAACAGACATGGACACCAGAGGGTTAAGCATAATCTGTTAACCCGTAACTGTCTCTCTCTTTCTAGTAGTTTTTGTTATCGACTTTTATTGTTGTTGTTGTTCTTGTTATTGCTGTTATTTCGTGGTTTTGGTAAGATTTGGAAGATGCTATTATTGAAATAGAAAGCTTGGCTTTTATGCTTTTCTTATTGTTGATAATTTGTCATAAGGTCGCGGTCGCGGCTAATGATGCATGTAAATGCAAAGCATGTAACAAGACTAACAACATCGGGTCCCTGATTAAAGTTGCAACTTGATGTTAATATCGAAGTTGATGTTGCACTCAAAACCTCCAAAATGGAAATATTCGAAGCGAGTGTACAATTTAAAATGGAATAAAATCAGACTGTGGCAGCTTTCGAAATTTTATGAGCATGTTGCGCTTATTAGCCGCAGCACGAGAAATGGCGACAGGCCACAACAGCAACAGCAACCGCAACAACAACAACAACAACAACGAATACAAACAACAACAAGCATTTCCACGGCTAATTTTTCACGCACGTTCCAAGCCCGTTACCCTTTTGTGTCGCCAAGGAACGGACAGCGAGCGGCAGCTCCTGGCCAGCGCTTTAGCATTTAAATACCCTGCTAAAAATAGGTGGTTACGTGGGTGTTTTAAGACTCACAGGCCACAGGACACAATGTGTGATTAGCAGCATATTATTTATAAAAAACGTATAATACCAGGTTATCCAAATGATTTTGTTAATAAAGATCTCTACTCACTATTCCGATACACGAGGTACATATCTATTAAAATGTATTTATAAGTATAAACATGTATAATAATCTACATATTTCATCACTATTAATTTGATTGATAAAAATGCATTGTATATTGAAAATTCTATTTCTTTTTAGGCATTAAATGCATTGCAAATCCATTCTATTCAGAGAATTAAATAAAAGAGAGAGTTAAATATCTTGGCATAATTCACACTTTAGAATTCTAATGGGCTTAAGTTAATTAATTATAAGAATCAGACACAACAAATAATTTAAGATCTTAGAGTATTATTCCGTTCGATAGTTTTCAAATTAAGACTGTGTTGTTGCTTTTGTTTTTTAGCACTGTGACACGCACAACAAATTCCAAGAGATAAGCATCGTGTACGACAAGGTGTATTATGGACCCGGTTCGAAGTCGAAGTCACTGTTGCCATTGCTGTTGGCGTCGCAGTCAACGTGTTCGTCGAGTGCCATACTGTTGACTCTGTTAAATTGGCAATATTTATGGTTTTGTCCGTCGCGACTGACTTGTTAAATGGGTGTTCCAGGCCGGGCTACAGCTATAGCTACGGCTACAGCAACTGCAGCAGCAGCAGCAGCAGCAGGATTCCCTAAAATGGGAAGCTGCGAAACGTTTAAATACAAAACGTGTTGCCCCGATAAGCATGCAAGGCACGAGCAGGCGATGACCAAGAAGTCATCTCGTTTCGTGCCATCAATTTTGACATGTGCATGTCAAAAGTATATATTTTTCATATTTTTTTGTTAGCGACACGTCGCCATTTTGAAAGCCGTTTAAGCTATCTCTTTAACTCGCACCGTGCTAAGCTCTTTTGCATTTTCGAGCTGTGCATCAAAGCATTAAAGCAGAAATGCGCAATGTCGTCAACGTTTGCTGCTGAAGCTATAAAAATGTCAAAACATGCAACAAATAAAGAAGAATTATAAAGAAATCTAGCGAGAGCAACAACAATGAGACGATATCAGAATTATATAAAAAAAGAGAACAAAAAGAATAACACTTTTGTGACGCTTGCGAGTGAACAAAGCGGTCAAGCAGTCGGCGGCAATGTTGTTATACCTGTGGCACTGCTACAAAGCGCGGCACTAGCACTAAGCCAAGATGTTTGCAACTGGTCTTGCCAATTGAGATAAGATTTGGGTTGAAGATTTCACTCAATTTGCTCTTAAATTAAGAATATTATGCTAAGTAATCTGTCTATTAAAATGAGCTTGCAGATAATTTAAAAAATGTATTAGAAGTTGAAACATATACCAACTGAGCTGACATTTTTGTGATATGAACTGAAATAAGACTCTTTAAAATGTGCAGATGTATTGTAGTCTTTTAGAACTAAACAATTTTTAAGTTAATGAATGAAATGAATAAGCAAAAAGTCAAACTTAAAAAAATAACTTTAATTCTTAAAAATTTAATTTTCTAATTTTTGCTTTAGTGCTTGTATTACAATATGAAACTATTTTAAACATCAGGAGATGTGGTAAACGGCTAGCTTATTAAGTTCATTAAATATTCAATACAATAATAATAAGAATAACAGATTTAGTTATTCGGCAATCCCCACTTAAACTGCAGAGTATTTTTAAAAGTACCTCTACCCTGAGCATTTTATGATAGTTTGTATATAAAAATGAATTTTTCACTGTTTTGCTGCTGTTCTTGCCAGGTTGATAAGTTGCTGATCTTGCGGTTTTTATGTCTTGCAGCACTTCAAGAAAGGAATTGTGAATCTCGGCGAAAAATCGGCAAAATAAATGACAATAAGAGTATAATGAAATTGTAGATGTGTGAGATGATTTGTTAGTTGCAGTCTCCAAAATAAAATAAAATATGGAATCCCAAAATGTCAAAAGTCACGCCTGATCATTTGTCAGTTTTTCATAGTTTAGTATCGCCCACAGAGTGAGAGCAGAGTATTTGGGTTACCAGAGGGGTACGAGAGGGCCAGTGATGGGGGCAATAAATCAATACGTTGTTACATTTGACGCTAATAAAAATGCAAATCGTATGCATAAAATATAATTTTTATAACTTAATTAACTGAGCTCTTTGGGGCCCACTGGAGATCGGAGACTGTGCCGCATGCTGCGCTTTTGGCTTGTGCCTCATTAAACTGGCGCCAAGTTTCAAATTGATTTTAGCTAGCAGCGCGATATTTACATGACAATGTCTCTTTAGTCCCCACCTCTCCCTCTCACAGTCTTTCAATCATTCTCTCGAGATAGCGATTTGGCTGTGATAAGGGAGCGTCTGCTTATCAAATGACCAGCCAAGCGAGATGGTATCTGACACTCCATATTAAAGTCTGGAGCTTAGCTTATTTCTTGGAAGGTTCCAGCCATCTGAGATAGAAACACTTTTGCTTACCCGACAGATTGACAGACACATTGGGTATAATAAAATAATCTGTCTCTAATTTGGGTGTCGTTTACACGTGCCAAGACCCTCGACACTGATGAGCCTCCATCATGATGAGCAGTTGGATCTGCGGACTGCTTATCCACATCTCGGGTAAGCATAAGGGGAGCAGCTCATTAAACAAGTGTAATCACTAAATCCAAACGATGACTTGGCATGGGACCTTAAAATGGATTAAAGATTGAAATTGGTAATAACAGTGGCATTTGCTGTCCAAGCTGCTAACGGTATTTGAAAGTTTTAGGTCGACACTTTGAAGAATTTTAGATGATGTGTGGGTACTTTCTCTGTTCCAATGAATGTTATTCAAGAATTTCTAGAACACTTTTATATAAATAAAGACACTGTAATTCTTTTAGTCTCAATACAGAGCTCAATACATTCTTGTCAATATATTGCACAAATTAATGGTCTGTGTTCTATGATATTATATTATATTTAATTTAATATTTGAAATTTATAGAATCTCTTGTAATAATATATAGAACAACTTAATGTAACTTAACTTAATACCGCTTCTAACTCATTTCCAACTAATCTAAAAATCATCTGCTTTGTGGACTCTCTAGTATAATACTTTCAGCATCTTTTAACATTTTGATAGCAACTAATATTGGACAGACGCCATCAATTAGAAGGTTCTACGCTATTCAACAAATACCTACCCTACGATTTGTCATTGTTTTCTTTTTCTTTTTCGACGTTTCAGACATTTATTTATATTCATGTGTGTAATTTGCTATTTTCATGTTGTTGCTGTGGACTTGCTTTTCTACTGTCTGACACTTGACCCTATCAAATAATAACGACTTGTGTACATGACTGGACAGGCTTTGGTGACTGTCTCGAAATCTGGCGCCGTTTACTGTGCCAGCAGCTAAACAAAAAAAAAAAAAGAAACATCAGCCAAATACTTGTACAAAAGTCAATAAACTTGAATGTGATAAGTTGACAGCGGGCGGTATTGTTAGGGGATTAAGGTGGGGTTTCCTTAGGGCAAAACTACCAAAGAGTTGAAGCAAATTGTCAATGTGCATAAATAAATTAAATATTTATTTTTACATTAGTCACATAACAAATGTGAAATAAAAATGTGAAATAGTATTAAGCCAACTCAAACAATAACTTAGATTGAATTGAGAATTTTACAAATATAAGATGAGTCTTTTTCTTATATTATTACAGCATATCTCACTCTTTTTCCTCAATCGCTTTAAATGGTTTAGAAAAATCCTTTCCTTGACCACTTCCACCGCTGACTCATTGCTTTATTTCCTTTGTACGACCCAGCGCCAGCTGGGTTTCCCTTTTTCCTCCTCTTCTTCTTATTTCCCCTCTATCAACTGGCGCTACAGAAAACCGTTGGCATAAATTATAGCCGCACGGCGCTCGGTCGCTGTAAGCAGTGTAGGAGTCAAAGTCAAAGTCGGAGACGGAGAGGGAGACGGGAACGGGGCCTGCGTTTTTGTTTGCTCATCTCGAGGTCCAGCTGCAACAGTAAGTCTCTCAGCCTTACCCGATGCCGTCGCGCCTGATCATCAGCTCCAACTGAAGCGATTTTTAACGCTCCCAGCGGGTGCTCATTGTCCGAGGCAGTTAAACAAGACGCTTTTCAGCTCGTAAAACATGTCTAAGGGGTTTGGGTATAGGGCTTGGATTTGGGTTCCCTTTTTTTTTTGTTTTTGGTTATTGTTTTGGATAATAAAGTTATTGATTTGTGTTTAAGTGGCGTGGGTGAAAAGCCACTCCGCAGGCAATGCTGTGGGTCTCTTACAATCCCCGCCCCCTCGTATGAAAAGGTAAAACAACATATTAATGTGCTCTCTCATATTTATCTGTTTATTTGTTTTATTAAATGCTGAGCTGTTAAGGCCTTAAGCTGACGCCTGTCAATTGCGACATGAGCAAGTCACGTATTCAGCATACCCCCAAACACATTTAGTTTAAGATTGCTCTGACCTCACACACCGAGTTGGCGTGCTATGAAGATCAGGTTTTGGGGTTTGGTGCATGGGGCATGGGGCATAGGCGTGGGCGGGCGGCGCGTTTAAGTAGCTTAAACATACGCGGTGGTCCAAGGCATAACTTTGTCTAATGACTCGGAAATCCGTCACTAATAATAAAAGCCAAGGCTATAAAAGGCAGCGAGCATTTGAGACGTCAGCGTTCAGTTCGGTTCAGTTCAGTCCAGTTCAACGTTTTAAGTCAAGTCCCCTCAGCTCCAGAACACAGCTCTCTCTGGCTCCGGCTCTTGCTCTCGTTTTCGTAGCTCTCCTCACCCCCCTTCTCAATCCCAAAAGTTGCATTGGTTATGCATTCGAAGTGCGAGCCCCCGGCCTGACATTGAGCACGTGTGTCTCATAATCCTATTACCTCGAGAGCAGTTGTCGATGCCTGTTGTTGCTGTCCATTGTTCATTTTATGAATGAATTTACAGTGCATGCAAAAAATATACTATTAAATTAAATGCATATTTGCATGCATAAAATAACTAGAATGTGAAAACTGGGAATGTGGAATACAAGTTCCTATTACAATTTAATGTCAATATTAATCAAATAGAATTTAGTAATTAGAATCGTTAAATATGTCATCGAATAATATAATTTGCAATTATCTTGCAAAATGTTGGCTATTTGCAAAGTATACAAAATATACATATATGTATGCTATACATTTCCATATGCGGACATTCATAACTGGTAATAAATTTCATTGTATTTTATTTGAACTAGTACTTAACCATACTTTAACAATAATAATGATGAGCATAATAAGTATACTATTAATTTGCATTCAATTGTATGCTGACAATCATAACTGGTAATTAATATCATACTATTTTATTTAAACTGGTACTTAACCATACTTTTACAGTAATAATAATTAATTTAGTAATAATTACAATTATGTGGATACACATACTTATTTATGCATACATACATTTATATACTCACCATATTTGGGTTTAAAATTTCCATAACAGTCAATTAAAATCATTATATTATATTTGTGTCAACCCTTCGCATTAAGCATTGAACAATTTGTTTCCTGTGGCAATTTAGGGGAAAGTTATGACTAATCCATTTTTCCGCATTAACTTTAAAGCTACATATTTAATGTCAAGGCTCAATGAAATAAATAATGTACTTATTTAATGTTTAAAGCAGAACTTTCCTAACTATTGTATAACCAATTCTATGTGCTTTTAGAATTGAAAAACGAGTCAATTGCTGCTTGCAGCCAAGGACTAGGGCACGCCCCCGTAACTCTCACTCCGTTGAGCGCATTTCTATTTATATTATGTTCTATGGGGTGCCCCACGCATGCGCCTGTGCTGGTTGCGAGGGTTGCAGGAGCCGCATTTCAAAATGGCTGCGCAAATATTTGATTATCGTCTGGGGATTTGGCGCAATTGTTGTTGTTGTTGCTGTTGTTGCTGTTGTTGTTAAGTCTAACTGTTACTGTCGCAATTCATTGAATTTGCAGGGCTAATTAAACACGTTAACAACTGTCGCGATGCGATGAAGCGTGCAGGGATAACTTGCCATTGGGATCGTCGCCAGTTGACCGTCGCCAGACGCCAGACGCCAGCCAAAAGATATTGCACAGTCTGTTGCCCTGGTTCCGATTCCGAGACACAGCTCCAGACTCTGATTCAAATTCAAATTCTGTATCTCTAACATAGTCTGGGGCTAAAGACCAGCGGCTTGGTAGCTGTCCATATACGAACATGCAGCTATTCCTATGCCTCTGGTATTGGCACAATCATCGTTGCTTAATTCGTATGGACAGCTTGCCTGGCGCCCAATCAAGTGTTTTCAAATTGGGTTAAGCGAGTACTGCCCAAAAAAAAATAAAAATAATAAAATAAGGATCCATATTCAAAAGGCAACAAGAGCAGCATAAAGAAAAGAACTGCAAGCACCGTTCGTGGAAACAAAAGCGCTTCCAGGAAGTTGTGAGTGCTGCCCACTTGCTGCTCAATTGCAAATGCCGTTAATACTGTATGCTGTACTGCTGCCAGCAACTGCCCTGGCGCCGCCCTAAAACCTAGCAAAAAAGCACTCAATTCAATTTAACTCAATTAATACAGCCACAATTCACTCAAGTGCTCATCGCAACGAGCGGAGAGTGAAAGAGAGCGTGCGCATCAAAAGGGCAAGCGAGCGAGACAACAATCAAGTTGAGTGCAATGAAGTTTCATCATATATGTATGCGAAGTTGTTGTTGCTGTTATTGTTCCGCTTTGCGTTCGTTATTCGTTCGTTCCATACGATGTCGACGCTTTCGATGGGCAGCAAATGGGCAAATTCAGTTGACACTCAGCTTTATGTGACATTCGTCGCGAGAGCGGACTACAAGCTAAGGCAGCAACAAAAACAAGAACAACGACCACGATAAATTTAAAGGCAAAAGGCCAAAGCAAGAGCAGAACGGTAAAAGTTTTGCGTTCCGTCGGCTTATTGAAACCAATGACAAGTATAACAACAAAATACAAGATATCAGCACGAATAAATACAAAACAATCATACAATTAATTTGACACAAATTAATTTGCGTAACGGAACTGCTCAATTAACACAATTCACAAACGACGCGCGTGCAATGAATAAAACATCAAAATAATTTACAAAAATTTGTTCTTCGCTTTTCTCTAATTGGGGTGTGAAATAACAGCAACAATTACAACAACAACAATAAATGCAATAATAGTACTTACCTAAAGTGTTAATCGCAACAATCGCAATGTACACTCAGAGGCAGCTCGTTTGATTAGCAACGACAACAACAACAACGTCTGGAATATGTTGTATAATGTACCGTGCTATCAAAACTTTTCAACACTGGATTATTACAAGGTAAGCGATGGCTTTAATGCTGGTCAAACACAGTCTCATTGTGTCATTTGTCGCTTTTATAATATTTTTGATAGCCGCTATTTTAAACTGCACCTATTAACTGGATCTGTTTTTTTAATAGTACTAAAAAAATATTGTTATTTTTAATACATTTCTTCTTTTTCAAAATTCAAAAGAGCTAATAACAATGAATTAAAATAATCAATAAGTATTCACAATAAATTGGTAGTAGAATAGTAGAATAATCAATACGTCTTCACAATAAATTGCTAGTAGAATTAATAATGATAATATTGAAATGTATTCATCTTCAATAATAAACATAATTATAATCTTTTCTTTAATAAACAATTTTAAAAAAGAAGGTTGTAGCATATTTGGCTTCTTCCAGTTTTCAAGCTACGATGTTGGATCAAAACATATAGAAGTATTTTTGGAAATGTCTGCTTGTCAAGTTAATTTTATCATTTTGATCTTCTGACCACACACATATTGCACAATTTCCACAATCTAGAACTGTTTACAATTCGATCAGTGCTTAAGAGTTTAACTTATGCAGAGGCTAAATCTTACATTTTGACTCTGTTCAAATAGTATTTTTACATTTTCCACTACTGATCGTAATTACAAGCCTTTAATGCGCTGTCTAATCCATAGGTCTGTAGTGAACTGTAAGAAATCAAAAACAGTAAGAAGGCAAAGCCTTGGCTACTGCGCATTTCTTGAATCCCAAATTTGAAATATCAAAACAAAAAAAAAATGAAATAAGGAAGCAGTTCTGAGCCTTTAAATACTGTGAGCGTCCATAACAATAAGCAAAGACAGTAGTAGTCAGTAGTCAAAATGGAATTTTCAGCTTAACAACAAAAAGGGCAAAGAACTGATCCTGTCGATCGACTGAATCATTTGACCAGAAATAAAACCACAAAAGGTTTAAATATGAATGCTGTACATTGAATACCGCATAATGAAATACCAGAAGGCAGTAGGTCAGTTGACTATCGTGTTATAGATCTATGTAGAAATCTTTTGAGCTGTTGATGTCTTTGATTGACAGTTATGATGACTACACACTTCCATTATCCTTTTCCCCCTCTTTCTCTCTCTTTCGTCCTTTATTTTTTACTTGCTGTGGTAGTTGCCTGGGCAGCCAGTCTCATTACTTTTGTGGCAACCGCCCCACCCGCCTTGCCACTAACCGTAACTTGAGTGAGGTTTTGTGAGAGTAAAACAATTTGGCGGTGTTGTTGCCGTTGCCAGGCAAAATAATCAAAATGGCGCCCAATGATGTGTTTTTCTTGTTTTTTTTTCATTTGCCATTTTTGGCGACAGTGTTGGCAATGCTGTCTTTTTTTGTATACGCCATTTTGTTTCGTCTATTTGTCAATCTCATAAATGCAAATGCCACAGCAACGGGACGATCTCGGGGTTCAGAACAACTGCGAGTTTCTGAGACTGATGTTGAAGCCATTAGCAAATAAATTCAGCGAAATTTTTATTCAACATTGTTGTGCTGCGACACACACACATACACATGCATACACACATACACAGACAAATACCGTCAGGATAATTTCATTGAAATTTGAGTCGTCAAAAGGAGCAGCAACGAGGCGAAATGAACAAAAAGGACGCCGTGCAGATGCCTTGCGCTTTTCGTTGCTGTGCGCTACGGGCGCGCCATTATAACAACAAACAATGCAGACAGCACTAGTGGCTGAGGCAGTGGCAGTGGCAAGAGCAGGGGGCAGTAATGGCTGTGGCAGTATCAAGAGCAGCAAACGATTTGTTGCCCCCGCAGGACTTCAACGCTGCGGGTTTTTATTATAATTTAACTGCGGTCGTTTGCTCGTTTTATTTTGGACGCTTTCTCCATTACATGGCACGCCCATTTTTTATTTAGGGTTTGACCACGTTTTTTTGGGGGGGGGTGTTTAATTATATCTGCTGTACTCAGACTTAATGTCCTGCGACATTTTTACAACATAATCTGCAATTTTTGCGCTGTTAATCCTCTTCCTTTCCCTTTTGTGTCACAAGGGTCAACGCAGTGCAGCCTCCGGCTTAAATGGCAAATGATTTTGTTTGTCCTTTTTTTTCTTCTGGTATTTATTGGGCGTGGCACAGGAAGTGCAGCCAGAAGCTGAAGATGGCATCTGCAATAGAGGAACTACCTGTTCCAGACAAAAATCTCATAAAACAAAAGTGCAAAACCAAACAGATAGAAACACTGAGAAAAAGATACACAAAGAAAAAAATAGCAAGCCGTCGAGGTGAATATCTAAATAAACTTGTTTGTTTATTTATTGTACTATACTCAAAGTTTTGCTTCCCTTCATGTTGATTTCGCTGTTGTCGTTTTTGCACAGCAGCAATAACAAAAAACTCGCCACTGCTGAGTAATTTCAATAAACAATTGCTATGCGTGGGGGACGGAAATGGGGAACTTGGATTCATATTAATAAGACAGCATTAGGCACGGGTTGACTGAGAAATTGTCTGGGGAGCAGGTTCATCTTTATCTTTTTCCATGTCCATTTGGTGGAGATGCAGAGCTTGAAAACATACTTAGATATCGCTTTGAAAAATGTTTGTACATAGGCGCAAAATTCTGATATGCCAACATTTCAGCTTTAACTTAGATTTGTTTAGCTTTGAATACTTTTTAGTGTTTAAAATTTGCTGCCTATACAAAGACATAATTTGAACTTTCTACTTAATATTTTCATCGGCAAAGTAAATCTGAGAAAGTAAATCTTTGTGATTATAAGCTAGCAAGCTACAGGTCTGTTTCCAAGGATTAAAACCAAGAAAATATAAAAAAATGTGCCTCAAGTCTTGCGTGATTTTCAGCTTGTTGTTTGCCTGCTTCCGACACAAGTAAGCTTATCAGACAGGAGCTGACGTCATGTTGAGGTGAAAACCACAAAATGTATGCTAAAAATTAACATACAAGTTACGAGAATTACATAGTACAATGAAAGGACACTGCTTAGGGCATTTGTTTTGTTTGGCTCCTGTTGCTTTAGCTCATAATCCGCTCAACTGACGACTGAGTCCAGCCCTTTTATTCTGTCAGGCCTAAGGATAAATTAGAGCAACCTGCCTGATGACTGTTTGTATGTAGATGATATCCAGACGGTGACCGGGGTTTTTTTTCTTTGGTTTTTACGCATAATGCCCACTAATGACTATAAATATTTGTTCAGTGCTTGTGTCCACTTTTGTGGATTTGCATTGTTGCCGTGAGTCATCAGCAATTGTCTAAATTTAAAAGCATTGCCAGAAATAGATGCATAAGCAATGGCATTAGACAGGTCTAAGGTCTGCACGCAATCAATTGTCACATTCGACAGCATATTTTGAGCTATGTCTATGGCTATACATAGCTAGGGGGCAGCTATTTATATATACAATACATAACTGGTGCTTCAGTTGGTAAATTAAAAAATTATTAAAAAACCTGTATAACGGGTAAATGTGTCAATTGACGTAAGGCTGGATGCGGCACTTGTGGTTAGAGCACGTATTACAGTTCAGTATTACAGTATTATATAATATTTTTCATATCAATCATTACAGGATATTTTCTTGATATAAGTCATCTTAATTATGAAATAACATGTCCATGCGATTGTACATCATCAAGACATACTCAAGGTTCTTAAAGTTTCAACTTGATTTACAAATAATATGGTTCATAGTCCTAGGCGGCAAAGAAGTTTGGTCTATATCTACATTTTCTGATCTAATTTTGTTTAAGATATAAATTACATACTCTCAATCTTTGCAATGCTTCAAGCTTTAAGACTTTTAGTAGCATAACTGATAATATACTATAAAGTAATCAGATCCATCTAAATGCTAACATTATTTTGAGTAAAAATCTAGTGGCTTTCATTGCTTTGCATATATGTATATATATAGCATAACCACATATAGATATCCATGAAGCGCATCTATAGGTTTTACACGACACGACACGCAACGACATGCAACCTCAGGCAACTGTCACATCAAAAGCGTACACATTTACAGCGCCCCGATAATTGATGCTGGGAACTGGGGGTTTTGGGGAGACGCCTCCGTTTACAGTAATTCTCGTTAATGCTGAAAAATAGAATGAAAATACGAAAAAAGAAAAACGAAAGTGGTAACTAAACAAATAAGCGAAAGTACGACGAAATGAACTTGTCATAATTATTTGACAGTTGGGATAAGTATGACGATGATGATGATCGTGATGATGATGAGGATGAGGATGAATCCTGTTCATTCTTGGAAGCAATGCGCGCCACTTTGGCCCGAAATTGATGTAAAACATTTTGTTGCATGCCCCAGACTGGCCACATTTAGTGATGTGGCATGAAGGGGTTCCCCATCGGCACTTTGATTTCGCAGTGTCGTTGTGCGGGTTGACGGGGGTCAAGTGGGGCGCAGCCTGTGAAAACAAAACGATCTTCGGGGTTGTGGCTCATTTCCGGTTCAATCAAGTGGGGCAGCTATCCCTCTCTCTCTCTCTCTCTCTCTCTCTTTCTCTCTCTCTCTTTTTCCGTCGAGGTTTACTTAGGTGTGGCTGTTGTCAGTCAAAGGCGCAGACAGGCCAGCTGCGACTGCTGCTGCAACCCATTTCTTCCCTCTGCCTCCTCTGCCAACCAATTAAGCGGCTCGCAACTTTTCGAGACAAATTTGTCGGCAATCAGCGTGCGACCTTTGACTTGCCATGGATTCCATTGCTCGTTAGCAGTCGTGACAGTTTTTCTTAATTTTTTTTTTTTTTTTGATTTTCCATTTTCCTTTAGAGTTGTTTTTTCATCATTTTTACCACGAAATGGCCGCCTGCCGGTGCCCCTAGCGTCGCACATAAAATATCAAATTTCGTGCTGCACATTTTGCTCAGGCTTTTCGTTTCTGCGCTTGGGAAACTGCATCAAGAGTCGCACAATTGGCAGCAAAAATGCCAACAACAAATCATTCAGTATTTGGCCATTGATTGCCGATGCGGTAATACGAAATTCGATAGTTATACCTTCCGATCCAGCAGTGCTCTCTAAAGAGAGCTCACCTGTTCTATTTGAGCTCGGTCTCGGACTCGGCCCCATCAACAGTTGGTTCATTTGGTTTTCTAGTTTCTATTTTTTTTTGGGATATTTGTAATGAGATATCTTCAACTGAAGCTCGACAACGGCCTTGCGATTTAAGTAATTAAGTCTAACGGAAATAATCAACTATTGCTATTAATATTTCTATTTTTATTTCTTTTTACATTTTATAAAAGTACGAGTACATATGCCGTAGAAAATGCTTGTGGCAATCATTGAAAGAGTAGCACAGCCAGAGTTAATGTTAATGTGGCCAAGGTCTGTACTGAAACTGATCCGTAGAGCGTTAGGACTGCCTCGAGTAACTGATAGCAACCATTGTGGTATCGGGTTGCCCCCTACTGCCTTGTCGCCCCTCAAGTTGGCGCAGTTGGCGCTGCACTTTATGTTCTAATACCAAAATCAGAGCAAGATACATGCAATTGAAGCCCCATATAAATTATGAAAATTGTTGGATTTAATTGGAAAATAAGTATAGGTTCCCCCAAAATGGATTAGAAAATAATTTAAATTGATTTAAATGAATTCCAGCTCCTTTTAAAAATAAACTAAATAAACTCAAATATACAAATATTAAAACTATTTAGATTTTCTCCTCCTCGTTCTTTATCCACATGTATAAGTAATAATTTTCTAACGATTCTTTTAAACAATTGAAATAATAACTATAAATGAAATACACAAAATTAATAATTGTACATCCAACTTGTTGGAATTAGATATTAAATAGTTAATGGTCGCTAATATGGATCTTGTCTCTTTTCTATGTAAACTCTATTATAATTTCTAATATCATTTTGAACTTAGATTGCAATTTTGTACTCAATTTTCCCGGCATATTTTTTAAATTGAAAATCATTATTTGTTACTTAGATATGCGCTCAGTTGATTAGTCAAGGGGTGTTACATCGAAAGGGTTAGCGGAAGGGAGAGGGTTGCTTTTGACCCTAACTAGCATTTTTAATTAGCGAACAAAGAATCCGATTTCTTGCAAATAATTTTTGACATCTTTTTTTTTTTGGCCAAAAAGAAGTGAACCTTGACCAAAACATCTTGAGAATAGGTCAACATTGTTGTTTAATTAGAGGACAATAGCTGTCAATAGCTTGTCGAGCGCTTGATTAGGAGAAGTCAAAGGTTTGCTACTAATTGTAATGATGCGACGGGTCGCGACTAGGAGGGTTGAATCCTGCGTTTCAAGCAAAGATTTCAATCTAACGCCAGCTGTGAGCGTTAGCTTGGTGCTAAATAAAAAAATCATATCTTATTCAATCTTAATGACTACTTAAAGCGACACGAGTGGTGCTGTGTTGTGGTGGTGCTACTCCCTCTGCTGCACTACGGAGACCCCAGGGGGAGGCAGTCAGCCAGCCAGCCACTTGAGGCAGCTGTTGGCACTTGGACTTTAATTTAAGCCCAGGGGTGCCATCCATATAAACCTCAACATTAATAAGTGTTAATAATTGTGTGTTGTGAGCCTGTTTTCGAGCTGTCACGCCCAACCACCTATCCGCCCATCTGCTCAGCCAGCCAACCATCCAAGCGTTCCAGTGTTGGGCTACAATTTCACTTCACTTTCGCGAAAGTCAGTTGAGGGCCAAGTTGGTTGTTGGAAAGGCCGACCAGACGAGCGTAACATGGTTAGGGTTTAATATTACCACACGGTATCCGTATACGCATCCGCAACAGCATCACTCATACTCCTCCGGGCCGCTCCACCCCTCTTGGGATGCTGTTTGCGGGGGTTCAATGATTTGTTGTTGTAACTTTACAAATTCAATTTGTCAGCGATGCCCGGGAGTCAACTCAGTCCCACCCCCGCCCAGTCGAGGGGTTGTTCTTTTTTTTTTTTTACTGCCTCTTCACTTCGTTTTATTCTCAAATTAAATTTCATAGGCTTGGCAACGCAAACAACAATGAAAACATATGCTGCATACTTGCGGGCGTATCGATGAGTGGGGGGGGGTAGCATTTGATTAGAGCCCACTCATGCGTGACTATTTAATTTGTTGTTGCTCTTCATTTTGCATGCTTGACACGCGCTAGTTGAGAGCTCATAATTAAATTAATTAGAGAGTTGTTCCCACAGGTAAAACAAGTCACTCGATGATAATGCCATAAATATGGTCATGTAAACCAGCAAATACCCTGTAAAAGTGATCTAGAATGCATATAGAATGCTTTCATTATATTAACTGATTTCACGCCTTCACACGCCTTGTACAACGAATGTTAGCAATCAGACTTTTACATTACTTAAATATATGTAAATTTAAGCTATAAGGAGTTGGCATAATTTAAATAAAAATAATATAAATTTAATATTGTAAATACTTCGCAAATATGTCAAAGGATATTTGCAGCTATAATGCATGTTTGTGAGGCGATTATGCCATACAAATTTAACAGTAAGTGATATAAAAATTATAATTAATAAATAAATTACTACCTACAATTAATATTCTGTAACGACAAATGTATACATATGTATTTTAGCTATAAAATTGGTTTTAATATTGAAATTGTTTTATTTAACTTCTGACGTTGTTACAATCTGCATTTCTGTCTGTTTTGAATATACCCCTTTTCCCCCTTGTGTAAACGGTATATCAACCTGGTTAGGCCGTCTTTTAACACCATCCACCTTTCGCATTTTCAACAACAACAATTGTGCTCATCGGTTTTGATGCTTACACCAAGTGACAGATGACACACTTCGCTGCCGGCTCTGTCACAACGTGGGTGGCAGGTTGTCCGGGCAATGATTGCGGGTGGCGTGGCATGTCCGTGTGTCCCGTGTGCTTGGTGTACGGCACTTAATAGCCGGCTTTTTAATGAAAATTCCTGGCGATTGTTTGTTTCTGTGAGGTCACCATGGTAATGCAAAAACAACAAAAATAAAACAACTGCCATTCACTTCACCCTCTAGGCTGACGAGGCGGCAAATGCAGTATCATTGGCGCGTGCCTTGAGCACAAACACGGGTTCCGCATAATTTTCAGCGGAATGAAAGCATAAACGAGGCGTTCCGAGGCTACCCCGGGTGGTCAATCAGCGACAGAAACTGAGAGACTCCGTTCCGAGACTAAGCAACTCCATCCCCCGATCGACTCTTTGACCATTCGACAAGTGTAGTGAGCACAAATGTAATTTCTGACTTGCTTTATTTTCGTTTCGTCTACACAAGTCCAACTCTTTGTTTCATTCTTATTGTTTGCTTCTATTTGCATTTTTGATTCATAAAAACTTTATTTAATGGTGCCCAATTCAAGAGCTCCAACCGATTCGAAGTACACTCGTGGTATTCTAGCTGGAGCCACACAGTAGTGGGTTCAGCATTTTATTTTTATGGCATATTATCCGACTTTTTATGCCTTGTAATCATAAAAGAAAAAGTCGTTTTATTTCTTTTAATATCACTAAGACGCAGTAGGAGATGAATTGTGATATTTTGAAATACTTTGTGTCATTAGATTTTTAATGTTGGAAAAATGCGTTTCTTAGAATTTACTTTCGCATGAAATATGCATCAGATGTAGGATGGGACTGAAAAGGCTTAAATAAAATATTTATATAATAAATTTATATTTATGAAATTTTTATTTTTTATTTTTTCCATTTTTCCTTTATTTGTTGGATCTTCTCTTCATAATAGATACTAACAAGTTTCAAAATCTTAACTTAATAATATAACTAAGAATCCACTTTAGCGATGGGTTTAGCTTTAAATACGGCTCTAATTATATCGGGACTGAGCGAGTGGATGATCGGAACGTTGAAGTCTACTCCAACTGTAGGTTCTGGGTAGCGAGCGTGCAAGAGGATTTGGATGAAATGTTAGTTTAGCGTTGTGTTTTGCTTTTTGCTGTAAAATTTCGTCAGAAACGGTGTTTATATTCAAATCTCCATGAATATTTTCGTTCCTTATATACCAAGGAGCACCAGTGATGAGCCTAAGCGTCTTAGATTGAACTCTTTGAATTACTTTAATTCTCTAGTTAGCTAACCATTTTTCAAGAGACTCCAAGTGATTTTGTAGAATAGCAGTTGCTCTAAGGGGACATTTGCTCCGGCTAAGAATTGCAGTGTCATCTGCAAACGTAGATGTGGTAAGTTGAATGTTTGTCGGAATGTCCGATGTGTATAGTGTATATAGAATGGGACCGAGAACGCTTCCTTGAGGGACTCCAGCTTTCATATCATGCTCATCATTCTTTTATGTAGATAGGATTCGAGGAGCTTGTGCACACTATTGAGGAGTAGTGTTTTGATCTTGTACATGAGTCCATCGAATCACACCCTGTCAAACGCTTGGGCAATGTCAAGAAATATAGCAGAGCAGTATTCTCGTTGTTCAACCGCAGAAATTTATAAAATAAATAATTATAAAATAAAAATATAATAATAAATAATTATTAAATAAAAATATAGTTATTTTGAATATGAATTTTCATAAATATTTATTTTTATAATATTTTCTCTTTCTATATGCTTGTAATATGATTTAATCCACTAAGACTATGGGAAGCGTTATGAACTTTATAATAAATTTATATTTATGAAATAAATTATTAAAAAAATATATATCTATTTTTTATTTGAATTTCCTCAAATATTTATTTTAATATTTCCTCTTTCTAAATGCTTGCAATATGATTAAATCCACTAAGACCATAGTAAGAGTTATAAATTTATATAATAAATTCATATTTATGAAAAGAATTATTAAAAAAAATATATATCTATTTTTAATTTGAATTTCCTTACATATTTATTTTTCATTCTGTAATTTATTCAGCATTAATAGGTCTAAGTTTCAAGAGTGCACTTGTGCAGACATCTTGAATGCTTGGGTTCCTTGGGCTTGGGCTTGTGCTTCAACATATTTTAAAATATGTTGTGGTCTGTGCAATTTGTTTTTGCAAAGTGCATGTCTCAGCGATTTCTATGCAGTTCTGAAAATTAGCATATAGTAGTAAAATTCTATTCTAGTGGAAGTGCTTCAAGTGTTTTGTAGCTTATGTGGCGATAAGTATCAGTTTGAAATGCCTTTTAGACAACGAATCAGACCTTTGGCATGCGCTGACATCGCATTTATATTGTATAGTAGACCCATCTGTATGCGAGTATCAGCTAAATAAGACTTGACCCAATTGTAGGCCAAGCTGTGTAGCATGACGCATCCTAAGGTTGCTGTTGTTCATTGATTTTTGTTGTTGGCTTCGATTCGTTTAATTTTGTTGTTTTTATTTTTTTTTTTGTAACTTTTCGAATGTTGCGCTTACAAGACAAGCAACAAGCGGCAACAAATGACAACAAACAACAACGACAATCACAACAACATCAATTGGTTTGCTGTTGTCTGGAAGAGCTTTAGTCCTTATCTAGATGCTGGATCGAGCCAGCTTCAGATCAAGTTGTAAAAATGCGAGCGATTATCGGTGAACACGCATGACACTGCCCAAAGAGTAAGAATGAGAGAGGAAGATGGAGAGTCGAGTGTGGGCAGCTCAGGTGTTGAACTCAGGGGCAGGAAAAAATGGCGCCCAAGCATGGACTCAACTATTTGCCAGTCTCTGCACCTCTTTGTAGCATTAAATTAATACAGTGCACTCGGGAGGTCCAGTCCGATCAAAACTGAACGTAAATCTTAAACACTTTGTGCTGCCCCCTGCTCGAGCTCACGATCAGCACGTTCACTGAGGACAACCGGTCGCCCCTTCCCGTTTCCGTCTCCTTTCCCGTCTCCAGTTCTGACTTTAACTTTAACAGCAACTCCAAATAAATGCGCCAGACTCAGCAATATGCAACAGGCAACGGGGCAACAAGCAACTGGGTCCAGCTTCAACAAAAATATCTGCAAATGCAGCAAATTGTGTGCAGATTTGTTTACAGACAGCCGAGCACTTGGAATGGCAACAGCACAACCAACGACAGGCGTCGAAGAAGAGGAGGGGCGGGGTGATCGGGATGATGGGTAGACAGTAGAAAGATCGCGCTTGGGACGAGCTGCTGATCGCGCGTAGATATAATTGACGACATGTTGTCTCACGATCGTGCTAAAGCGATTAAAGGCGTATTTAATGTGCCCCGAACTTGCCATCAGCTGCATTTCAGCTGCATCAGCATAATGACCTCCATGGGTCATTAATGGGTTAAACGCGGGCTTCTCTTTCGTCTCTCTTTCGCGCCCACTGGCCCGCTGTGTGCCGAAAGTGTGTCATCTACTTCCGCTTTACAAATTGCGGAATTGCTTGCACAATTTCAAATGTAAATCGCATTTGTTAATTGCAACTGGTCAAGGCAATGTGTAATTGTGCAATTTCTCAAATTTATTTATGCTTAAAACCAAAACGGAATAAAACTGAAATTATTTTCAAATTTGCCTTCTGTTTTTATATTTTGAAACAATATACAAGTCGATTTCCTAATCATTTTTCAATTTCGATTAGACATATTGTGAAATTTTGGAATGGAAAATATTTTTATTTCGAAATGAAAAATAAAAAATATATGTTCGATAGGCTGTTAATTACATAGATGTATAATAATATTTAATATTTTATTTCAGATTTTTTCGACAAGTAAAATAATAATTGAATCCTGCCGCTTTACTTAATTGCAAATTCATTAATCTTTAAATCATAATAAAGAATTTCCAAGCCATCATAAAAATTCAACTTTACACTATATTTAATTGTCACGTATTGAATTCTACCAAACTTAGACGAGTCATAAATATCAACAATTAAAAGTGCGATAAATATTTATAGTTAATTTTTTGTAAACACTTGCTTGCTTATGTGTTTGTGTGCGTTTGTATTGCGTACTGATTAAATTACATTAAGAGCAATATAGACCCGCCTTTCAGCCTCTTCCCCCTTGGCAGCTCCAATCCAATTGAGTCGCTTTTTGTTTTGGCAGGTGGCGACTGGCGTCAAAGAGCGCAGCAATTATTATTATTATTTATTACTTAGAATTCCAGTGCATATGTTATGAATCGTTGTTTTATTTATTCTCTACACATATTAACATGTCTCGTATAATTCATATTCTTGTTGTTGTCTTATAAGCTTGCTTTGTTTAATTGTAACAGCATATGGTCAATAGCACAAATCTAAGAATTAAAAGCTTATTTAGAAGTTTTCACAAAATTAAGGCGTAAGTAAATAAAATGCTTTAAAAAATGAGTATGACTAAATGTAGTAATTATACTTATATTTTTAGAACTTATGAAAAAAGAAACTTGATTAACTTCTTGTGTAATTTTCTTTCAATATTAGAACCCCTGGAATGCATATACATAATAGTTATTGAAAAAACATTATTGATTTTACTATCGAATAGTTATTTTTAAATGAACCGAAGCATCCATTTTTATTTGTTATATAAATATTTTTATTTATCAATAATTTTTGTTTTATTAAAAATTTATATTTTTGATTTCAAACGATATAGGACATATATTGAACGATTTTGTGTTTATAGTTTCATACATATATGTAAATTAAACAATATTAATTTCAATTATAATTTATTTATTTTTGTCAGTTTTATAAATTCTATTTTTATCCTTTTTTTCTCATAGAATATATTGTTCTGAACTCTCGTTTTTTGTTTTTAATTTATTTTCTTTTTCTAGGATTTTTTATAGTTAAGAGAAAATTTTTTGAAAGACGAAAAAATGTAGTGCTATTGAGTCTTTTTACGACCTAGTATACTTTATTCATTAGTTGGCTCATCAGTTTTTTATTATTGGATTAACATTAAGGTTTTTCAATATATGTATTTGTAAATTTTCATTGAATATTAGTATTGTGAAATTCAATAGAAAACTGTTGATTATTTCGGTTACATTTGAAATGGTATAAAAGGTTATTTGAATCACGTGTCTGATTGCTTACAAAATTAGCAAAAATAATCAATTCGTAGCACGTAATTTTTGGATAGAATTGTTAAGCACCCGCATAACAAATTTTCAAATTAATTTATTGGTGAGTAAACGGGCCATTTAGATGCATTTGTGATCAATAAATAAGATAGATCTAGTTATACAACTGACCAATTTTTTGTGATGTTTTTGTTTAACATCTTGTTTATATTTTTGCGACGAAAGTGAAATATGCTTTGAGATAATGATTAAATGCTAGCAACTGACATATAAGATCTATAGACATCCGGGTGTTCAAATTTAAATTGAGGCGTTTTGAATTTCGGCATAGTCATTGTATTTTTGATTCTGCTAATTGAACTAATTAAAATGCAGCATTTTGAAGTCGTATTAATTTAATAATTGATTCACGCACATTAATGCACAATTTTGATTGACACTCGCGCCCGCATACCCGAATTTAAGAGGAAAATCCACCCTGTCCAATGTGGGCGGAGCCACAGCACACCATTGTGAGTGAGTTTGAGCGAGCGAAACAACAGGCAGGAATTGATGTATGCTGTACTGCTCACACACACGGGTGTCACTCAAAAACTCGTTTCGAGTAGCGTTGTCGCAACGTTGTCGGGGCTCTCGCTCATCCAATGCCGAGATTTTCACTCAGAATACGAACAACCGAATTCAGTGCACTCGAACGCTACCCGAGATACATATTTCAGTCCACTCGAGCTACTCAAAGCGGCCGCAACATCTAACGGAGCTCGTTGCAGAAACTTGAAGATATCTTTTTGTATTTCTTACAAATCATACGCGTGTGTGTGCATATGTGTGCGTCTATGTATATGGTGTAGTACTACGTTAATCAAATGACAGCGCATTAAGTTTCAAAACATTGTTGGACTGAGCAGAAATAAAGTGATATTACGTAGTTCATAAATTCTGTTCGCAAAATGGTCACCCTAATGCCATATAACTATGCAGCGCCCCGTTGCGGATTAATTGACAAAATGATAGAGCCAAAGGTAATAAAAATTTGCAATATGCAACAAACAACAATGCGAGTGCATTTAAGTTTAAGCGAAGCTTTAAAAGTGACGCGGTTTATTGTTTAGTTTCTCTGAAGACTGAGCTCAGCCCGCAGACCCAACAAATCTTTAACACTTTTTTTCTCCACACTGTGACTTTTGCCGTCGGTTAATGTTGTTATTGTGTTGTGGTTTTGTTTGTGTGGCTTCATCACATGTGCAGACAGTTTGCCGTTGACTTTGAGAAGTTGTCTATTGAAGAAGATTAGAGAAAACAGTCGATAATTTTGATTTAACACCCAACATACAGGAAGAATTATTGGCACGATTGTTATCAAAAGATTGAATTAGATATATTGTGCTTATCCAGCTAAAAACCAAAGTCAATCTTGTTAACCATTTAAATATATTGTTATGAATAAAATGAAACGAAATGGAAATTAGTCAAATTATTAATTTATTAAGAGAGCTTTTTCATAAACAATTCAACTTATATTCGAAGAGATATAATATATTAATTTGAATTTATTTTCATGCAAAATTCTCTTCATTTGTTAAGCATAAAATTTGCTTTGAGTCCAAATTTAAAATATTCAAAATAATTTTGAATATTTACAATAGACAATAGACAAATATTTATAGAATATTATGTTTGAAGATAATTAAAAATAGTTTATTTCATTTCGAATAATTTTGCATTGACAAACGTTTAAAACATACTAATATATTGACACCAACAATATTTTTGCTATACTGATTTAAATCATATGATTTAACTTATTAGACATACTCTAATTGGTTAACATAACATAAGCAACACCTTCCGGTTGGCAAGAGTTTTATAGGGTAGCAAGTCTGCAAATCGGCGTTGAATGTGCAGTTTGTGTCATTTAATGGAGCTGCAGGCAAAAGAAATAGCGGCAACTTTTATGGATCTCTGCACTTAGGCTAAAACAAAGTCGAGAGAATTTTGTTGAGCGTGTCAAGTCACGAACTCAGGGCTCCTCATTTCGATGAGGTGAAGAACGTACAGCAGTTGGTTTTAAGGCGAAATATTAATAGAGCATAAATAACAGGCATTTGGGAAGTTGGGGACATTTGGCTTGGAAAACCCTTAGGGTACGGAAGGACTGCAGTGGGGTCAATTTTATGACAATTTAAGGAGCTCGTCCGTGGTCTGGCCAGAGTCTGGCCATGTTGGACTGGCGGCATTAATCACATTTTAATTAAGTTTAAGCCGTAATCGTAAAAATTAACACGCCATAATTCAACTGCGACAATGCGCTGCATGTAATTTATGTGCCACTTGCCTAACAGAAGAGAAAAGAAAAGAATGAAATACCCTGCCCCTATCCCTGCCATCTCTTGCAAACACTGCGCCACTGAGCGAGCAGTCAAAATATTGATTATAGCCGCAGCGATTGACACTTGGCGATTGTCGATTGTCCCACGTAATTAACGTGCCAAAGTGTTAAGGCGCATAGGTTGTGGCTCCTAACTCCCCTCTCTATCGCTACTCCACCCAAAATACAAATAAAATTAAACAAAAAAAAAGAAAAACCAACAAAAGACAACAAACAAATGACAACAACCAGAGGGAGCTACAAATTTTTGTTGTTTATTTCGATGCTTATCGGCAGGGGCTTAGGGTCCAGCCAGAGGTTCGCTTCAGACTTCAGATTTCAGACTGTGGCTGAAGTCCATACCAGGCGGGCAAGTTAATAAAAAAATTTGTCGCCGTCTTCGACTTGTCTTTTGTTAAGTGTGTGTGCGCTGTGTGCGTGTATGTGTGTGTGTCTGTTTTAATCTTCTTCTAAAGCAGCCAAGAGAGACAAAAGATTACGATCACAGGAATTTCGTTAAAGATGCTCAAAACAGGTCTTTATATTGTATATATCTCTCTCATGATGAGGAGGCCCAGCATCTATAATATCTCCTCCTTCTTCTCCTCCATCATCGCCCCTCCTCCTGCTTATCTGTGTGTTAATGTTTACGTTGTCAACTTGTGCCATAAATTAGTTTAGTAAAAGGTTGCGTTGCATTGCGTTTTGCATTCATGTATCAGATTCAGTTGCAACCAACCCCAGCGTCAAGCTCCGTGCAACACGCAAAGCGCAGCTTCTCCCCTGCCTTCCCCCCCAATGTGACAAACACCAACTGCAGCTGCTTCCACAGCGTAGCGTCATTAAACGCTACCGTTGAAAGTCGCGCTGAAAACAAATTTGCCAAAAATACAAAAGAAAGAGCAAGAAACAACTCGCAAAGCATATACCAAAATTATGATGGACACTGCTCGTGTGCGTGTGCTCATGCATGTTGTGTGGCCAACTGATGCTGCTCCCCAAATGCGGCTCACGAATGCCATGTCAACGTCAGGTATGCAAATTCCAGCAGCTTTGCCTGCTGTAGGTTACCAATCACTGCCCAATCTTGCCCAGCTTCCACCTTTCTTTGCTGTTTTCAATCTCCTTAACTGGCTTCCGTTGCATCCCTATAAGCACTTCCTGAGTCTAAAGTGATCTGCCAAATGTATTTATTAAATCTGCATTGGTAATTGAATTAGTTCTATGTTTTACTCTTACTTTTTGACATATTTATGTACTTCTATACACCTTTTAAAATTCCATTTAATCCTTTTTGTTTTTTATAAATAAATACTATTGCACCACTTAAAATGGGCAATTAGGGAATTATTAAAATACAGAAAATATGAATATGTGATTTTCTTTTAAGGCTGTTTTGCCATCAGAAATGATGATGATCAAATGTTTAACCATATTACCCATATTATTTTGCACTCCCTTGTTCCCATTAAATATACTTTGGAGGTTGATAAAATTCGAAAAATTGGGCTAGCTTCTTCATGTTTAGAAAAATAGCTTAATGCTTTTGTCATTTTAAATGCAGCTACAATAGCTTCTCTTTAAATTATTTATTTAAAATCTCTTCCTCTAGTGCCGTACTATTCCCTTTGTTTTCAGTCGAATTAGGCTCATGTCGATTTCAATAAACATTCTGGGATTATCGCTAATAGAATTTCCATCTTGTCCCATCTCAATTAGGTGAGCGCTTCTATCAAAAGCTTGGCTTGGCTTCATTTCAGCCAGATTCAGATTCTATCGTTAGGTTCTCTCGAATTCTACCTCAACTTGCGGTCACCTGCTGTGTGCACCCTTTGAGGCGCTGAGGCAGCGTCAATTTGTCGGACCTTTCCCCTCATTCCCGCTGCTTTAGGTTATGGCGCCGCTATCTAGACCGTCACCCCAACAACCCAGTCAAATTTTTTCCCACGCACATTCAAATTGCTGTCGCAGCTTTTGCCAAATGCAAATTATGTAAAATGTGCTGTTTTTTTAAGTTTTATTTTTATTATTTTTATATCATTGCTGTTGCATTGCGTCGCACAAAAAGCCCAAATAGAATGTCGGACAAGTAGACCTGAGTGGAGCAGCGATGGGGCAGAAAATCGCCAACCTCAGCGGAACCCAGACACAAAGACAAAATCCGCTGAGGTGTTGCGGGCTTTGTTTATAAACAAATGCACTTGTCTTGGACATTTATATAATGCGCAAGGGAATTTTGAGTACCCAGTAAGCATTTGATTAAGGGGTATTGAAAGTCCTTTACATTTAAAACGTATACTGAATCAATAACACGATTTCAGTCTGCTGGGTATTTTGCAGTCAATTCATTTATTTTCTAAATTTTATTAACAATTTGTTTTTTTTTTTTTTGCAGGTTAAACGTCCCAAAACTGAGCATACGGATACACATGAACGCAATCGGTAAGCAGTGCCGACATAATATTGTTACTAGCGTAGATCAAAGGTCTATCGTCTAACTCTCTTGAATTCTTCACACTTGCTGCTGCAACAAGTGACCCTAAGTTTTTGACAATTTTTGCATGTGTTGTTAAGACCCAACACATGCTCCTATTGAGAATTGGAAAGGACTGGAATTCATGGAATTTATTCTGACAAATACTTAGAGAACGAAGCGTAAAATGTGAGAGAGCACTTAACACTTGCCACAGAACGTTGCATGCCTCAATGGTGGGCGAGTGTCATTCCCAAACTACTTATAGGGGCTTAGTACGGCTTAACAGGCAGGTCTCAGAAAGAGACAACATTAAATGCATCATTCATTGCGTTTCATCATTTTCTCTTTAATCCTTAAATGCATAATAATATTTTGAACTAATGTTACAATTCTTTTTTCATCAAACCCCAACAATAATGAACTGAAAGAATATAATATAATATTATTTGTCTGCAGCGCACGCGTCGTTTTTCACACCCTTCTTGCCCCTCTCCTGCCCACATTTTGGGTCCATGTCTTTCCCCTTTCTGCGCTCGACTGGCATGAGAAATGTCCCCCGAATGTGGGTGTCAAATTCCTTAGGAAATTGGGCACTTCATTTACCTTTCCCGTTCATTTCGATGTCAAAATGAAGAATATAAATTATGAAAAATTACTTCAAATTCGGTTGGAAGTCATAAAAATGAAAAAGTGAGAGCAACAAAATTGAGAAACTCTTTCCCACAGCTAAAGGGAGCAGTATACAAATTTGTCTAGTACAGTTTATGAAAATTTAAATGGCTTGCTTTATATTTTCACAGAGAAAACGAAATAATATATTTATTAAAGTTGAAAGAACTTTATAGACTCTTTTAATAAATGAAATATATTATAAACAACAGCTGCAACTTTACAGTCAAACTAACTCTAAAAACTAACTAAAATTCAAAACTAAAGTATGTTTCTTTTAACAACAGAATAAAATGTGTGTGATAAATTACTGACACATAAATGGTGCTTGGAGCTCTCTCTCTCTTTGTGTCATTTATTCAGTATCTCTCTATGACATACATATGTACATATATGTGGTGTAGATATAACAACTCCATTTAATTGCCAAGCCAATGGATTGAGTTACCAGCAAGCTTGAGTTCAAGATTTTCTTAATTTAATTGTTTTGATTTTTCGTTTGGTGATTTATTTGTTATTTGATTTCTTATTGAAGTTTGATTTTTATTGGTCTCTACGAAATTAGTCTACTTTATTTGATTGGAAATTGCTGATGGTTGCTCAAAATGAGAAACAACATAACTTGTCGCCTCTTTAGAAAAAGGCAACATTTGCTGCACACATGTCCAGGCTGCCGAAGTCATTGTGATTTCGAATGGAAGAACGAACAGTTAAGGGAATTAGGAACGGGATCGAGCTCCTCAAGTGGTTTTTAAAAAGGAATTTCAAACGTTTTACTTTTCCTTTTTTTTATTTTATGTGAGACCAAAGAGCGTAGAAAAATATTTATAACACTTGACAAGATTTTTAGAGAGCGACTGCGACACACTTGACATTTGGTTCCAAAAGACGGCGACGATGGCGACGGCAACGTGCCGTTAATTTGATGGCTGTTTAAAGATTATTGGAAATTATTTTATGAGGCTGCTTAACGAGCAAAACGTTTATGTTTATCCCCCTACCCATCCCGTGTCCCTCTATACCCCTGTTCATCTCCTGCTATTGCTCTGTGTTTTGTTTCATTTCTTTTCCGCCATTGTGTTAAACATACTACGACTACAGAAGATTTGACTTAAGTCAAATTCGATTAGTATGCAAAAAAAAAGCTTTTGAAGAATTTATTTTTAATTTTTATGTTGCTAATGAATTATGCGATCTTTGTCCTTTTTGAAATAATATGATGTACGACAATTACAGAAACTTATTTATTTGAAGACCATATGTAAAAACTTTCCGCGCAGATCGAGTTGTTTTTACAAAATTGCAATTCGGTTTTTAAACCAAATAAAAGCAATAAGCCTACAATTTTGACTGCAGTTGTTACTACTTATTTTAGTACCTATCTATTTAATGTATCTATGATACATGTAAGTCTCACAAATTTTAATGTGAAACTGACATGTATTAAGTTAATCGGTAGAAAACAAGTCTTGCTCATCTGTATCTATCTCTCTCTCTTTCTTTCAGTCTCTGCCAAAGCCAACTGCAACAACAACAACAGCAACAGCAACACCAACAGCAACAGCAGCAACAACAGCAGCAGCAACACCAGCAGCAGCAGCAAACACACTCAAGCGCCGTGTTGGCCACCAGCAATGGGCCCAGCAGTGCCGTCGCCAGCATTGGCGTTGGCGTTGGCATGGGCGTGGGCGTGGCCGGGCAATGCAGTCCCTTGGGTCTGCCACCACAGATACAGCCTTTGCAGCCGACAATTGGTTCGCTAAGTGGACATTACGCCAGCAGCAATAATGGCAACAGCAACAGCAACACAAACACCAGCGGCAACAACAATAACAATCCAAATCCTAGTAGCTGTAGCCTAGCGGCAGCTGCCACCAGTTTTGCACAATCGTCGAGCAGCAGCTTCTCCACATATCAACAGACCAACGATGAGGTGGGCGTGGTCGGTGGCATGGGCGTGCATCCGGCAGCGATGTCGCACTGGACGCACGACAGCAGTAGCATTGCGGCTGCGGTCAAGTCGGAGTCGCGCAGTCCCGGCGGCCAGGTGCATGCCACACTGGATAACGGTGTCGCCGCTGCGGCGGTTGCAGCCAGCGTTAATGTCAGCGTCAGCAGTGGCGTCGGCGTCGGGGTTGGCGGCAATCTTTATGGCTGCGCGGAGAGCAGTGTGGCGGCCAGCTCGGCGGTGGCAGCGGCAGCAGCGGCTGTGTACGATAGCAAGCATGACTACTACTACTACAATAGCATGCAACAGTATACGCCGCCGCCCTTCTACTCCGGCTATGGCACACCGTATGCGGCAGCCAGCACTGCGGCGGCAGCGGCACGCAGTGCCAAAATGGAGCCAGGAGCAGCAGCGGCAGCGGCGGCCTATCTGACCCCGACCTATGCTAGTGGTGGCAACAACAACTCACAGTTGTATAGCAATCCCTATGCGGGATACAACAATTTTGCTCAACAGGATTATGGCGGCTACTACAACGAACAGTATGGCAATTATTACAATCCGGCCAACTACTCGCCGTATGCCGTCAGCTCGCCAAGTTCGAGTGCCAGTCATGGCTTTCATGTGGCCACTGCATCGTCGAATCTCTCTGAGAGTCCAACGGACACACATTCGACAACACCGGTGCATGCGGCAACGCATTCCCCCCACTCCCCACTGCCGATCTCAATGTCACCGAATGCAGCCTCGGTGGGTGTTGTCAATGCTGCCAATACTGCATCGGCCACCCTCAACTCGAGCGGTGGCAGCAGCGTGGGCAATATTAGTTCTGCTTCGGCCACCAAGTCCACGCCCACGGGCAAAAGTGGACGTGCTCGTGGTCGACGCCATCAGCAGCCAAGTCCGACACGCAGCACCGCCTCGGATACGGGCAACAGTGAGGCTGTGAAGCCGCCGGAACGCGTGTTCGTCTGGGATCTGGATGAGACGTTGATCATCTTCCATACGCTGCTGTCGGGCAGCTATGCCAATCGCTATACCAAAGATCACAGCACATTGATGACCATTGCGTTTCGCATGGAGGAGATGGTCTTCAACATGGCCGATACACATTTTTTCTTCAATGAGATCGAGGAGTGCGATCAGGTGCACATCGATGATGTCAGCTCCGATGATAATGGACAGGATCTGAGCACGTATAACTTTGCCACCGATGGCTTTCACACTGGCACACCGCCCGGTGCCCCACCCAATCTCTGCCTGCCCACGGGCGTTCGTGGTGGCGTCGATTGGATGCGCAAACTAGCGTTTCGTTATCGTAAAATCAAGGACATCTACAACACCTACAGGGGAAAGTAAGTAGTCGGCACTGCCAAGCCAATTTCCAATGTCCAATTTCCAATTTCTATTAACACTTTGCTCAACCATTAAACCATTTGCGCCACAGTGTGGGCACTTTGCTGGGACCGAGTAAACGGGATGCCTGGCTGCAGATACGCTCTGAAATCGAGGTGGCCACCGATAACTGGGCCACCTTGGCGCTCAAGTGTCTCAGTATGATTGCCCAGCGCGAGAATTGCGTCAATGTGCTGGTCACCTCGACGCAGCTGGCTCCAGCGCTGGCCAAAGTGCTGCTCTTTGGCCTGGGCAGCATTTTCAACATCGAGAACATCTACAGCGCCCACAAGATAGGTAAGTTGTCCACCCAATCCCCAATCGCAAATCCTAATTTCTCTTGTCTCTTCAGGTCAGGAAACCTGCTATGAGCGCATCGTGACCCGCTTTGGACGCAAGAGCACCTACGTCGTGATTGGCGATGGCGCCGAGGAGGAGTCGGCTGCCAAGGCCATGAACTTTCCATTCTGGCGCATCTCGGCCCACAGCGATATACGTGCCCTCTACACTGCCCTCGATATGGGCTTCTTATGAAAGGCTTATGGCGTTTTAAGACGCTATGCAAAAATCGCTTGCGTTTGGCGCGCGTTTTTCGTACAGTTTTGAGTACAAAAGCAAAAGAAAAAAGAAAAAAAAAAAAAATGAAGGAAGCAAATTATCAACTATAATTTATTTATGCATGTGTGTGTGTGTGAGACAAAACTGTAAGCCAGCGCAAAATAATTTAATTATTTTGTTCATAAACAATTTATTCTTTAATGCCAAGACTTTTATTGTATTATATAGTTTATAATAATGTTTGATTAACGAGCATATAACAATTTCTCGCCAGCAGCAAACTATAAGAACTTGTTTAATTACATCTATAATTAATGTATTGTAAATTAACGATTAATACCCTATAAATAATTAAACATACATATACGTATCTAGCACCCTAGAGTAGTAAACTATAAACAAACAACTGACCGAGAAATCGACCTATAGAGTCGAGACGAAGATGTGATGATAGCAAGATTGAGAAAGAGAGAGAAACAAAGAGAGAGAGAGAGAGAGAGAGAAAGAGAGAGAAAGAGGGAGAGAGAGAGAGGGCGAGAGAGAGAGAGAGAGAGAACGGAAGAGCGGAGCAAACACAACAAAAAAGTAGTTTAAAAGTTTATATAGTTTAAATATCAAAGAAAATAAAACTAAACAACAATCTAGTATTGAAATTTTAAATAACTATTATAGCGGCATATATTAATATATTAAACTATGTATATTAAATATATAAAAACAAATAAAACAAACAAACGACAACGCACTGTATTAAAACAAAATAACTGGTCCGAATTTATTCATTTTGAATTGCAAATACAGTAGTCATTGTGCTTTTTTTTATTCGATTGTACTCAAAATTTTATTTGTTATTCAAATTCCACCGACAAATAAGTATACATTATAATTATTGTATCATTCAGCTTTGGTCTGTCTCCGAGCATGTCAGTGAAGGCTGGTTGTTATCTAGCCGCGTTGCCAATCGTTTGTCATAAAACGCGTTGGTAGCTCTCGTTGGTAGTCGCACCCAACTTCGCATTATTTGAAATATGGAGTGAACTCCGAAATAATTGAACATATTTCAACATTTGTTTTAATGATTTGTTATATTTATTACGTAAAATACATTGTGTTATAAATTTAAAAATGGCATAATGCTTTATTTTAACTTAGAGAAGAGTTCAGAATATTGATTGTTTAATGAATTGTTTTCAAGATACTTTTCATTTGAGATTGAAAAATATTTTAAATAAACATAAAGAAATTTGATCTTTAACACGACACCGACTACATTATAAATTAAGTGGAATAAAGACCTTCTCATAATTTGATACTGCTGTTAATAAAGCAATCATTGCAAAAACTAATTTAATTTTTGCTTACGTTTTCGGGAAAAATAAGTTGAATTGATTTCATTCTCACTAACTATTCAATTTGTTTCTCTTTTTATCACTCTTTACTATCATTGGACAGATTGCATTCGTAATTTGACTGCTCAATTAGCTGTCGGACAGCAGGAACAGCAGGAACATGCTCAGTCATGCCAAGGTGTGAAAAATTACATCAAAGAGTTTAATTGAAATTTGTAGCTGCCCCATTGCATTCATCTCTCATCGCCCAGCTTCTCAACTTCGCAAGCATGCAACAAGCAGCATGCAATTCGCAACTTGCAACTCACATGTCTCATCTGTGATTTGGCATCTCGACATCGTGAGCTTAACAACGTCCAGTCGAAGGAGTCGTTAACTTATGATTTGTAATCTGCTCAGCCGAGACTAAGATTTTCTTGGCTCCTGCTGTTGCTGGTGTCGGGCGATACTGGGTGGTATCGGTAGGGTGAAGGGTGCTATCATGACAGAAGAGAACTTGTAGATAATAATAATTTCACACGACGCGTTCGGTTGTAAAATTTTATCGGCAACGCCAAAAACCTGACGCGCAAATCAATTTTTATTATTTTATCGTCAACGCCTGTCGATGAAAACCGCTTAAAATTGTTACTATAATCCCTTAAAATTCCATCCGATCCATTGGATCTCTGTCTAACTTATAACTAAAAATACTGACGAGGCAATCATTGCCAAGTTATTGAAGGATGCCCGCCAACAAACCAGCCAGCCCCAATTCTCATATTCATTCTCATTCTCTGCTACTCGTCCTAAGCCACTTCAGAACAATAGATGGCCTATTCCGACGTTAACAATGCACAAATCATTATCAGTAATTATGCATTGTTCTCGCGGGCGAGCAAGCTCTCAAAATGCAGCTGGACGACGCAGCCAACGATGTGGATGGGTTCAAGCCAATCCTTGTCTAGTTTGCAGTGTGCTTTTTGATTGATTGGTTGATTGCAGTTGGCCTTGAACTGTGCTCTTCCTGCCTCTCCCAACAACTCACTCTATTTATTTATAAACACTAGCTGGTACAAGCTATTAAATTTTTTTTTTAGTCATAATACTAATGTTGTTGCAAATTATGCTTAGATAGAAATCGAAAATAAGAAATGAATTACATTGATTTTACATATCTTACTTTTAAGCATAGAACCATAAACCATATTAAAAACTACAATATTCTGTATAAGTTCGGTCAGTCTGTACATTCTAGGATTAAAGCAAAGGAAAGCGAGGAAAGGAGACTTGCAGTTTTATGGAAATAGTTTTTAATATAGTTAACTCAATAACTATTTGTGTAGTTAAGCGAGCGATGACAGCACCATACATTAATCAGTTAACTGTTGCCTGGGGGTATCTAATAACTGCTACTACCAGTGCCTGCTCTCTTTGCCAAATGCTGCACTTGTAATTGCAAAAGCGGCAAGCCAGCAAAATGGAGAGGACTCAACAAAATGGAGGACTCAAGCAAGCTTGATGCAGCAGTTTATTAAAATATTATTCTTATTTAGGAAACAGGAAAAAGGATATAAAAAGCAAAGAAGAGAATTGCAACTGCAATATTCTGCATGAACACTAGGTAATTCTAGCTTAAATAATACTAACAAATGGAGAAATCAACATTTGAAATTGAAGTGCATTTTAAAAACAAGAAAAAATTTTAAATTAAATTTATACATAAATATATTAATTTATTACATTTTGCAAAAAATTAAAGCTGCTCAATGAAGTAGCTTATATAAATATAAATAAATTTGTAAGCAACTCTCGCTGAATTCCCACTAAGTGCTTGAACAACTCTCGCTGCATTATGTGAACGTTGAACGTGGCATGGTGCACACATTCTCAGTTGGCGTTGGGTCATAAATTAAACTGCATTTGGCTATTTTTGTGGTCATTAGGCACGGCTGCAGTTTGTCTGTTTTCCCCTCTGTTTTTGCAGTTGTTGTTTTTGGCATAGGGAATTGGGAGCCTACACTGACTGGACAGTCGAGACAGTCCAGACAGTTCGGACAGTGCGGACTGCTGGGACTGGCTTTGTCCTGTTTCCTTGGCCACAGCACTGTCTCAGCCAAGACCAAATGCTGCAGAAGTTTTAATGAAGTCTTGCCTAAAGTTTTCTTTATGGTAGCTCTAGCAGAGCTGAGTTATGTCTGGCAGACTTCATGTGGAAATGGCATTATGAGTTATGCGATTTGCCTTCTCTTTTTCTCTCTTTCTCACTCGGTCTCTTTCTCACTCTCTGCTTGCTTCTTGCGCCTGAGAATGTGCTACAGTTCAATTAACATAATTAATGTGCGTGTCTTTCTAGCCAGAAGAGCTCTTTGATGCTTCTGCTGCCTCTTGGCCAGGCCTACTCTCTGACTTGCTGTCAACATGTTGCGCGTGGGCTTTCGTTTTTGGTTTTCGCTTTTCAACATCACAATTTGAACTGCTTACTTGTAAAATATCGTTAAGATTACATACCTAACCTATACGACAATTAACGAGCCAAGTGTTGCATGATTTGTCCGACCTCTTGACTTGGCCATCATTTATAGCTTCAGCTCCATCGCAATTTTTGCAGTTTTATGAGAAAAGGATCTAAATACTAGAATTCAAATTTGACTATGTTTTATTATCCTGTTAACTATAATTAAAGTCTGCCTTGTAAGTTGGTTATGATTGGATTTCATGAACTACTTCGGAGCCACCAAAGTTAACAACTGCTTAAGAATTTTCATATTTCTCTTGCTATTTAACGTGACACGAGTAGTTTAGTAACTAATGGAAAACTTTTTCAAATGCCACATAAGCTTTATGCATTGTCATCTGGCTCTAAGTGGCTTTTCTGCGATTAGATTTGTCTTCTTTGGAATTTCAAAAGCAGTTCAAACAAGGCATTAACCGACTCGACATCACGACTAGGAATTATAGCTTTGCACTATATTCTATATAAGGTCCAATAATACATTTTAAAAATTAATCTTATACTTTTGATTTGAATATTATTATTAATTTAATATTTAAATTAATTTATTTTAATTTTTGTTTAATCGTTTTCTAAAGACAAAGTTCTTTAGCATTGATTTCATTTAACTGGATGTTCTACCTAGACGTCCGCAACCTGTAATTTGCACAAGTTGTAAAATTGCATAAGTTTGTTGTAAAAGTTAAGTCGTAAATATTAGAAGAAATACAAAATTGTTAACGTTGAGTTTAGTAAGAAGCGAGTAGAGAAGTTGCCTGCTTTGGAAAAGTTTTTTTAAATTTATTTATTTTTTTTTTAGAATTGAGCTGTTGAATGCATGTGAAACTTGAGTAAACTCTCTTTATGTAAATGTTGAAGTCGGATGACTCATTTACAGTCTAGTAGTTTGTGCTTGCACTTTTGACTATCTCTGAGTACACTCGAAAGCAATTTCAAATTGCACTCGAAACTGAATGGCGACAATGTGGGGAAGGGCAAAGGTGTTGACAGCTTAAGCAGAGTCCCAGACGTGTGAGAAATATGATATGCTCATTAAGGTTCAGCTACTTCGCCCTCTCGACACCATCCACCCCAATGAGGGCGTCTGCCCCTTCAATTGGCCTACGGCCCAGCCTCGCAAGTCAAGTGCATAAATAAATGGTTGCCTGCCTAGCGACCTGGTAGGTTGGCGCACTCTTCTCTCTTATGAAAAAGATGATGATGATTGTGGCATTGCAGCGTTAAGCGGCTGAAAACTGGAGCACAGCTGTGCCCTTCATCTGTGATATATCACTCGAGGATTCAGCTCCAGTCGGTCCGGGCGGCAATATTGTCGAAGCACTCTGAGAAATTAACAATGCATTTTTATTTTAAACAAGTACCGAAAAGTACCGAAATCGCCAAAGTTTAAGCTTTATAACATTGTGCCGTGAATTGTAAAATGTAGAAAAGAATAAATTTAAAGTTGTCGGCTTCAAACATATTTACATATGCTACTAATCTAATAAACTTAGAAGTTTCTTAGTAAAAAGACAGTATATTTGACTGAGGCGCTTGAGCTCGTAGCATTTTATTAAAGTACAGCTTAATTAAAATTCTACATATTTACGAGTAATTGTTTTTTTTTTCTGAGTGTAGCGACACTTGAAGACCAAGAAGACACAAACAGCAAAGAGGCGCTAAGTCGGGCTGAGGGAAATATGGAGGGAGAATAGCAAGTGTTTCAGGGAAACATAAAATGAGGCATTCGTCGGTGTCGCCTCGACGCCCACCCAGTAGCAATCAAAAGACCACAAACCAAGCGAGTGAACGAGAAATTAAAGCAGTAGGGCAAAGTAAAGTCATGTAAAATAAAAGTAAAGTGATGTTAACTAAAGTGTGTATTTTGAAAAATGGTAAAGGCAAAGACAGTTAACTAGTTGTAGGTATGTATTATATATGCAGTTGCATTTAAAATGCTTTAAGGGACCATAATAAATAACTATCTACTATAAAAGCAGCTGCTCTGTGATAACTTGTCTTGACGAAAAAGTTGAACATAAAACCGTTTGAATTCAATTTTAATAAATTTATACAGTATATTTGTTTATTTCATATTTAATTTGTATATGTCAAGTGAAGAGTATGATGGTGTCGTTGTGGATCAGGCAGATCGTTTGTGCATTATTCTTTTATGGTTTAGCCAGTCCGTTTTTATAGTGCGTGTCCGACTGGCATAATAAATCACAATAACGCCCACCTAAGTATGTATACGAACTCAGATCGACGATTAAGTCATCATCGTCAGCTGCAACCAAGACAGAGATAGCGATACGAATAGTAGAGAGAGAGAGATAGAGACTTGGCCACGAGCCACGATTGCTGTAAACAATGCGTCGTTGCTGTTGTCGTTGTTGTGGTTGTTGTGCCCAAAAACTTGCCTCGAGGTCAGGCTCAGGTCTTGGATTCATATATTTTGCGGACTTGGGTATTGATTCAGCGGGTTCAACGGTGTCTGACGCCAGCCAAGCGCCGTGGAGACTGCTCATTCTAAATCCAATAGAGATATTATCGAGTCGATCTGGCAATGAAGTCATTGCATTTTCAAAATATATAGGAACTTTTTCTCATTAGTCAAACTGAACTGATTCAAGCCATAAAACACCTATCAACCAAATCGATACAAATTGTTTATACAATTTGTTTTTATACTTTTCACACTTTTACACAGTTGCAATGGACGATGATGACAATGAGGACGTTTTACCCCCGCCAAACCTTAATACTTTTAACGTGCCCACTGATTCCAAGATCTTAGTGGATTATGATCTCTACAAGACTTCGAAGAGCACTAGGCGACTCCACAGCGAGCGTAATCGTGGAGTTTATTCCGAAGCGTTCATCGAAAATAGACGATTGGGTACCCTAGCGCACCTATCTATCAATGCCTTAGCTAAGCTGGGCACCCGGTATATTGCACCTATAGTGAAGCAAGATCCGACGAAGCTGCGCGTTTATTACGACTCCTTGGATGTGAATCTGCCCCTGAAGGATTGCTATTTTGTGGACGATTTGCATTTCTGGCGTCGCGTAGTATTAGCTAAAAGTTCGGATAAGTCATTGAAGTTCAAGAAGCTCGATGAGTACGATTGGCGTGGCATTGGGATAAGCTTGAAGTATGTTGAACTGGTAGAAGCGTGTCCAGCCGCCTATTGGCCAGAGAAGCAAATGGCAGAGCTGGGTGCATTGGTGCGCCAATATGTGCGAACGCTACACATCAAACATTTGCAATCTCTGCCGGAGCATTTCTTTTCGCACTTTGTCTTAAGTGAGCCAGAGTTGGAAGCATCCTCAGATGAGTCTGCTGACCAACAGGTTTCGTCAGATGAAAGGTGAGCACTCTCAAAAAATTATATGGGGATGAAAATACGAATATAAATGTAATTTAATTAGTGATTCATATGTGGAAGAGGAAGGGGAAGAGGAAGACGATACAAAAGAGATTTCAGCTGGGGCACGCTTTGCAAGCCATGCGGAAATTCAGATGTTACCTACAGTTGGGTCGGAAGACAGTACACTGTTGGATTCCAGGCAATTAAAAAGACAAACGCAAATCCAATTGGATCTCGAAATGGAAAAGCGACGTGCGGCACGACATGCCAGGAACGTAGCACGGCAGCAATTGCGAGACTTGAACCTGGAAAGGAAAAAGGAGCGCGAGAGGCGCAACCGAAATCGTGCCTTGCTTAAAGCTCGACCTCCGCCGCCGCCCAAGTCAAAGAAGAAGAAGAAGAAGGAAAAAGAGAAACCCATCACTGGCGCTTTCGACATTCCCGTCCCGCCGGAGCAAGAAGAACCCGAGATCGTTGATAATCGGAATAAGGGCAAGGTCCTTAGTCGCATGAAGCGTTACGATTATCCTGCCAAGCACTGTCATCATATCGATCTCAGTTTTGTGCGCTACTTTAACATGCTCGAATCTCTAACCATTGAGTTTCTGGGACCCGTGATGGACCGTAATTATCACAAGCGACATATGAACTTCTCTCACAATGATATGGTGCATCTAGCCGATGGAGTCCGAACACTGAAGCAGCTGAAAATCTTTCGTTTGCGCAAAAGCAACATGGACCACCTAAAGCTGCTGATAATTGTGCAGGCTTTAAAGCAACTGGACACCCTAGAGGTGGTTGATTTTGGCTACGATCAACTCGATGATAGCGCCAATGTGGCATTGGAAATGCTGCTGGAACGTAGAACTATGCTTAAAGAATTGGAGTTGGAGTACAATAAGCTGGAGGCACGTAGTACGGAATCAATAGGTTACGTCCTAAGCTGTTACGCCCGAAAGGAGAGAAATGGTCCGTTTATGGAATATCTGGGCCTCGCTCACAATCCAATGGGGCACGATGCCCTTAGACATTTGATACATAGCATTGTTGACACCAATCATGTAGTGAATCTGAACATCAGTGGCATAGAGGCTGAGTCTTCCGCTGTGGTGCGCGATGTGAGCAATCTATTACGGCATCATGTGGTCTTACGTCACCTAGATATGGCGGCTATAAAGCTGAATCCGTTTGTGGGCAAAACCCTCATCAGTAGTCTGGAGACTAACCATAAAATAATTCATTTCGATTGTCGTGCCTGTGACCTGAGCTTTGATCAAGAGTATGAGGCAGATGTGATAGTTCGTCGTAACAATTACATCGCCAAGCATCCATACATGGGAGATACCACGAAAACAAAGTCCATTCTCGAGGATTACATATCAGGTCTGAGGCATCCGATTATTGCTAAAATCGAGAGAAAGAATGCGTTTCGGGCAGAGTGCCTACGGCAACGACCACTTAAAACACCCAGTGAGCAGAGCGTCGCTGAGGAAAGTGTGTCGGAAGAACATCTGGAGCAGGAATTTGACATATGGCAAACACTTCAAATGCAAGCCACTGCCAAAAATAACAAAAGTTCCGCCAATATTGCTGCACCCTCTGAAGAAAGTTTTCTAGAACCATTCAGTTACACTCCCAATTCATTCAACCTGAATGAGTTTCGTGAACATTTGTGCATGCCGGGTCCCGGAAATCGCCATTATTTTTTCCAGAGTCAACTGGGAAATAACCCTTAATTAACAATTAGGTACATTATTATTATTAGTGGTGTGCTAAAAGTTATGTAATATCGTGAAGGAGATGCAAATCGCCCTCAATTACGACTTCATTTAAGCACTTGTGTGGTGTAATGACTCAGCAGTTTCCATATGCACCTGTTGTCACCTGCCCCAGTTGTGATCGTGCAATGACCCGATACAATTAAATAATATTTATGTTTTAGATAGGCTTGTTGTGCATGTAAAAACAAAAATATAAAGTATTTATTACACTTTAGTATTTGAAAAAGTGGCTCATTTCTATGTAGAAACTCCATTTGGTAGATCGAATCAAAACAGATTACCATTAAAAAATATGGGAAGATCTAATATAAGATTATCTTTGCGTCGAGTGTGCTCAATTTATTTTTCTTACTTGTTTGTCGTACCACTTTGTAATGACTTCCGCTTTCGATGGACAACACAAAAGTGTACAAATATTCAAAAGAAATGGGCATACTAAATCATAATAATAATAATAATAACAATAATAATAATGGTGATAATAATAGGAAAAAGGTATGCTACGGCGTTGCACCGTGTCACCGTTGCACCGTTGCACAGTTAACGGTTACAACAGCAGCAACAACACACACCCACATATGCTGCAAGATCGTGTGAATTTATTGCTTAATCATGCGCCTTTTAAGCTCCACAGCAGAAATGTAAATAAATGCAAATTCGCGATGCCCCAGGTTGGAATGGAGGAGGCAGTCATTGAGGGGACTGTGAAGTGGTTGGTAAGTCCAGGTTCAGGGCTCTGACAAGGCGTATGCTTGTCTAACTGGAGACACACTGTCGTGTGGTAGGCGTTCTCCAACTCGCATGTCCGACTTGGAGTCCAACTCTGCTGCTGACTGTGGCAATTGGGTCGCCAACTGATGCAGCTTTTGCTGTTTGTTTTATTTGCTGCTGCGTGGGTGATGCCGCTCGTAAGCACTGCAATTAATATGAGGCACATGCAACAGTCGCAGCAACAACTTGCCACCCACACGGCGCTCATAAATTCGTTGCTAGTTTGTACAAATTGCACATTAGGTTTGTCCAATGCTGTCCATCTGTTTTAATTTTTTTTTATATTTTCATAAATACTTTTTGTATTGCCAATAACATAAAATAATGCTTACGTTTTTAAAAACAATTGTCAAATTCAATTTTTTGTCAGCGGCCAAATTGGTGTTGCTCAACTTTTCAACAATTCACCAATGCAACATGTTTGAAGCTTAACAGTATAACCACAGCGCCTGTTGCTGTTAACAGTGGTTAGAACTGTAATGTAATGTTAAAAGTTTGCATTAAATTTTTTGTAGCGTTTATTTATAAATGTTTTCTTTGATAATATGGAACTGAATTTGTATTTCTCAACTTTATAAAAATTGGTTTCTTTTTTTTTATAGTTATCTTACGTTCTTTTTTCACTTTAAATTTCTGTTTGTTTTATTTTAGTTTCAGTTTAAGAATTACTTACTTATAATTATTATGTAGAAATGAATTTATATTTTCTTTGAAATATATTTTAATTAATATTTCGTAAATATATATGTTTACAAAACCCTATATTTCATTATAATTATAATTTGTCGTTTTCAGAATTTGGTTAAAAAAGTCATGAGGCAAAATTTAAATAAACTAAATTACGGGTAAATATTTCATTAGGATCTCAATTGTTCTGCAACATTTGAAATTACTTTCAACGCCTGTAAGAAAGCTGTACAGCTAAAACTGACATCAACCCCACCTTGCCCCTCTGCCTATCCATTAAGCTTCCCACCATCAGTAACAGCAACAGCAGCTGGGGTTTATTAACTCGTTTGCCGAACCGTTTTGTGAGGCCAGCTGACTTCGAACAAGTCCGCATCGTAGTCAGTCAACAAACGAGTCTCGTCGCGTGCGGTTCACGCATCGCATTGTATCGCAGCGTAACGCATCGTTTTAACTTGGCCTTAACTGAGTTGTAAGCTAACAGCAATTTTTTGTTAGCTAACTGCAATTGTTTGAAATTTGCGTACTCCATTAAACAATGTAAATTATGTAAAAATACAAATTTAAAATAATAAATCATATAAATAACGATAATCATTTCAAAATATATACAAGTATCTGTGGCGCGATTCATAAATAAATAAATTTGTTTCTGATGATTTTTCTTAAGTAAATGAAGTGTGAAGCCAAAGTGTGGTGTGGTGGTGCAGTGCGGTGGCTTAGCGCTCCAAATCGTTTTTAGAACGTGCGAAACGCTGTTAACAGTTACAATTAATTGGCACTGCGCATTATCATCATGAAGTTACATATCCTCTATCGCATGCTAATGGAGTTCTACAAGTTCGTGTAAATAGACAAAGTATGTGCATATAATAACAAATATAATTAATAATAGCCATAAACACAATGATTAAATCACTCTAACAATACTCAGGTCTTAAATCTAGAAGAAGTTTAGCAAATACTAATAAGTAAACAGCAGCTAATTATACTACACTTTATTAACTACACTTTATAACTGGGTCGAAATCAGAGAAAATTCGTTTTATATTTACGACTATTTATTTTACCTATTTTGGTGCACTCGAAAGATGTTAAATTTGTACTCTTAATTATATACAATATTCTCTCGTTATTTCTTCCACCTTTGCAACACTCAAGGTAAACACTTAAAAGTATACGTTTTTTGTTTACATTTGAAATCTTTAAAGATGCAACTTCCAACTGTTTAAATTTTTGCAGTGGCTACAGTGTTCACTTGATAAAACGAGACTCTCTTCAAAGTGGGATTAAAATTTACGGTAAAGTGTCTTAATAAATATACAAAGCTTATATATTATTTTGGAATGTGTACTACTAATAACTAAATTGTATATTATAATTATTATTAAAGTAATTTAAATGGCAAAGTGCTGAATACAAATTAAATTATCAATAAATTTTTGCGAATACATTACATTTTAAACAAGAACATTTATGATATCCAAATTATATACAAAAACTCTAGCACTTAATTTTTTAATGGAAAATCAAACTGGTGGGACTTCAAAGTAGCTTGTAATAGATGAAAATTTGCTTAATATTTACTTTTGTAACTTTAAACATTTTCAAGTTTGAACTTTGCTTTTCGACTTTTAAAAATCCTTGTGCACCTCAATATCTGATAATTTTCTTGTCTATTTTCAGACAATTTGTTTTTGTCGAAATTTGTTTTTGATAGTCGAAAGTTTAAGTATTCTCTAAATTTTTGGCAGCCTAGATAAAAATAAATAATAATTTTTAGTTTTGTTTTTTTTTTTTTTTTTTTTACAATTATAGTGCACATTTGTTTGCACTGAGTTTTTGCACAATGCAATTGCAGTTGTGCTTAGTCTCTAACATCACTCATTCAAAGTTATTGCCCATACTCGGCTCATAAAATCCTTTAGTTTACGGGGCATCGTTAGGAAATGAAATGAAGTGAAGTAAGGTGGAGAGCAAGTGTGTTTTTCACACCTATTCAACAGCGCTTTGCGGTCAACGGTTGTCAACTGTGCAACAGCGCAAATTAGCCATGCAATGTGTACTTAACTATTTGCCACATTGCAGCAATGTTGCCCCAAGTGTCCAAGAGTGCTTCTAGCTAAGTTTGCAGAGGCGTTTCGCTGTCTATTACCCCTCCTCAGTCCATGTCTGGCTCTAAAATTAAAATGGACAAGGACTTAAAGTCACAGCGCGTACCAGTACAGACACTCGCTGCCTCAGACATAGACGAGGATGACGACAAGCGACAAGTTTATCTCTTGGCAAACCAAAGTTGCAGACACGCACTGAGCCCAATCCCAATCCCAGTCCTAGTAAAGGGGGCAGATAAAGACCCCAGCTAGACTGGACCAGAATAAGACTCAGACTCAGACTTCGACTCAGATTCAGTGTACAGTCGACAGCTTGGCAGGCACAGATGAGTGCGGCAGATAAGGAGTCTGGGGCTTGGTTTGATTTAAAGGTTGCTGCAATTTGCATGGCAGCCGAGTTCAAGTTAACCCTTTAAGACCCCAGTGGGTTGAAAACAGAACGCAGCCAGAGAGCATAGTCTGCACCCAAACACAAAAACAACCACACACACACACACACATACTGTGCGCTCCTAAATAATGTTAGCAAATTGTTGAGTTGACAAAAAAATTAAATATAAAATAAACAAAAACAATGATAATATCAGACAGCAAGCCAGACACAACTATGGGCTATAAATATCCTACGGCAGACAGAGCGGCACGGGACAGGAAACAAATGTCAAACGATTGTCAATACAAAAATTACGCATACGCAACGTGTTGTTCATTGATATCACAGAAGCACAATGTTGGCATCGATGCGACTTGATTCAAGTCAATACGGTTTGGTTTGATTTGACTTTTGCTTTTGCTTCCGCATCGCTTCAACTCGCTGCTGCTCAACTGTCGCTCAGTTGTTGTCTTCAATTTCACGTTGTCTCATTCAATTTTAATATCTTTCAACTACGACGACGGTCGTAGCATCACCAGTCAGCGAATGCTGCTGGCAACTTTACAAAACGAATTTCCATTGGTTTTATTTTTTATGACTTTCCTAGTTGGCGACAGTTTCAATTGCTTAAGCTCTTCTGCTTTGCCTCTCTGTAAGTAAAACAGTAGCAATGATTACAGATTGCCTGACCAGAAACAATCAAAATTCATCACTTTACAAAATTTAAATATTCTGTAAGACTGACTTCCTTTTAATTCGCTCAAATATAAGAAAACAGAGTTGTAAGGGAAGAAAATTGGTTTCAACGATGGTGCTTCAAAACAACTGGAATGAAAATTCGATAATTAAACTAACAACTATATTTTTATTATATTATTTATTATTATTTATATCTTAATTAAGATGACTCTGGAAATAGTAGTAACGATCTTTTGGTCCCGGTAAATGCATATATTCACGAAACTGGTCCAAGTTGAAACTGTTGGAATCATAGACGAATTGCTGTTCACCTCCTTGAATAGAGGTAACAGAAGATTCTTGGTCGTAATCTTGGTAGGTGGTCGTATTTGTGTTAACTCCCAGAACTTTCCAAATATCGAATTCTTGCTCTTGATGCTGTTCCTCTTGCTGTTCGATAACGGTAACACTGGTCTCGCTGCTCGACTGGGTCGGTCGGTTCCATATGCATTCTGCAACTTGCGCCTTTTTCCTCTCCAGTTTTTTCATTATTGGATGTCTAAGATTCATTAAATATTCTTCAAAGCCTTGCTCTGTTTTAAGAGCAGTTTCGAGATTTGCATGATGCGCTTGATATTCATTGCGACGCACAATAACGTCCGCCTCATATTCCTCATCCATTATCAGTTCACATCCTCGACAGTCAAATTCTATCACATCGTTGTTGGTCACCAGGCTACATATAATATCCTTGGAGAAATAGTGATTTAAATCAATGCTGGTCATCTTCACCCGACGAAGTGGTGCGTGGAACCTTAATAGATGGCAGACATCGGGCACAACCCTAGCAGACTTTACTTCTACGCCACTAATGTTTAATTTCTCAATATGGTTAGTTTTTGAGATGTTCAAAATTAGACTGGATATAAAGCTATCTCCTAATGGATTGTGTGCCAAACCTAGATAGCGCAATGGTGTTCCATTGGGTTCATTTTCAGCATGACACTTGAGAGCGTATCCAATGGAATCCACTGATTTCTTTCGCAAATTATTATACTCTAGCTCCAACTCCTGCAACATGATTTTACGGCTCAGCAACATTTCCAGTGCCACTCCCGAATCATCCTCCAGTTGATCGTAGCCAAAGTCAACAACCTCCAAAGCATCCAGCTGCTTTAAGGCACGAGACAGAATGAGCAGTTTCATAAAGTCCATGCGGCTGTTGCGCAACCGAAAGATCTTGAGCTGCTGCAGAGTCCTTAAGCCCGTGGCCAAATGTATCATATCATTGTAGGAGAAGTTCATGTGTCGCTTGTGATAGTTGCGTTCCATCTTGGGTCCCAGGAACTCTATGGTTAGCGATTCAAGCATGTTGAAGTAGCGCACAAAGCTGAGATCGATGTGGTGACAATGCTTGGCGGGATAATCATAGCGTTTGTAACGATTCATAAGCTTATGTTTATTGCGCTTATCTGTGATGGCATCTTCGCCATCGTCCGGTTCCGGCGGCACATTCATATCAAAGATACCAGTGAGTTTTTTTCTTCGTTTTTTTTTCTTAGTTGGAGCTGGTGGCGCCGGTTTCATTCTCATCAAGGCACGTGTCTGCTTACGTCTCTCGTGCTCCACTTTCTTCTCTTCTTGAAGGTTCCGCAACTGTTTACGTGCAGCATTGCGTGCATTTCTTGCAATAGTTCTCCTTTCTTGTGGTGCGGCATCTGAGGCTTTCCCGACTTCATGAATATTATTCGCATGGTTATAGTCGTATGGCTGTTCCAAAACGCGCACTGTTAAATGCTTGTTCTGCGATGATATTCCAGTCGACTGTGCACTAATTTCATTACTAAGCTCTTCCTCCTCCTCCCCCTCTTCATCAACGGTATCGCTTAGTAGTAAAAGGAATACATATTAGTACATTTATGAGCTGCAGTTGCTTAACACACCTCTCATCACTGGATATTGGAAGCTCATCCGATTCATCAGAGGTCACATCGATTTCCGAATCACTTTCCACGTAATGTAAAAACGAGTAATCCGTCAGCGATTGCAAATGCTTGATATGAAGTGTTCGCACATACTGTCGCACCAATTCACCCAGCTTTGCCATTTGCTCCTCTGGCCAATAGGAGGCTGGACATGCCTCTACTAATTCTACATACTTCAAGCTGATGCCCTGGCCACGCCAATCGTACTCATTGAGCTTTTTGAACTGCAATGACCTGTTCGAACTTTTGGCTAACACTACACGACGCCAGAAATGCACATCGTCTACAAAGTAACAATCCTTCAGGGGCAGATTCACATCCAAGGAGTTGTAGTGAATGCGCAATTTCAACGGATCCTGCTTGACTATGGGTGCAATATATCGGGTGCCCAGCTTGGCTAAGGCACGGACACACAGATCGGCCAAGGTGCCCAATCGCTCATTCTCAATAAATGCTTCGGCAAAGATCTCACGATGGCATTCGCTGTGCAATAGCCTGGTGCCCATCGAGGCATTATATAGATTATATTTCACCAGTAGATCTGGTTCATTAGGTATGCCAAAGGTGTTTGTGCTCGGCGGCGCCAAGCACTTTATATTGATGTTGCCATCTTCCATTGCACTTTAATTTAAACAAAATGATTTTAAGTGTTTTTTTTTTGTTTTTTTTTGTTTTACGAATTAAAATGATTTAACAAATGTTGTGTGTATATTCATGTGTACGTTATTTATGTGTTATATGCGGGTTTATGTAAAACATGTGCAACAATGTGTTTGGTGTATGAAGCCTGCTGCCATGCAAACTAGATTGTTAGGGCAGAATATATTTAGGCCCGATCTATTAAATATTTAAGCTATAATTTATAAATTTGCTGAATAATTCCACATATATTTTTCGTATTTATTTTTCATGAATGGAGTTTTTATAAATTTCTTTGACATAAATATTCGAAAATTATTGTGGATCAAATTTGTGGTTGCATTTTTCACTTTGCATCTATTTCTCTTAATTAAAAGAACACAGCTTCAAGTATATTACCTATTTATATATATATAAACCGTCGAACACCCCGATGAAGATTGAATTAGTACTGGCTAGCGAGATTTATATACTAAATTTTGCATAAGTAGTTTCTTGGCATTTGCAAATTAACCTGAATAGACTTGCAACATCAATTAGTTACTCCAATTAGTGGCTGAAACAAAGCAAGACCAGAAAGTTGCCGACCAAACAAGCAATTAACAATATTAAAGCACAACAAATTGTCCTGCTATTCACTCCATGCCCCAGAGCTGGCGATATAATCTATATGTACTCACTGGTAAAGTTTTGTCTGGTACCACCCTGGTATACCTGCTGTGCACTTTGATTTGCACAAAGTATCTGCCCGAAACAAATACAACAGCTCTGCTTTTAACGCAACTATAATTAGCAAGACAAACAGTTAACCTACATGCTTCCCTTTTTGTTTGCTCTCTACCTCAAAATAATAGTCCTTGCCATGCTGTCTCACAGCTGGACACCGAAAACACAGATGAGAAAAACAAGAACGTGACAAAATTTTTGCTGGGGTTGACAACAAAACGAGGGGGAGAAAAAGGCTGCGATAAGATGTAACAAAATTATTAAAATAAACGTAAGGCATAGAATTTAATTAAAATTAATATCGTTTTTTGCTGGCCCACAGCATGCCGCAGGCAAGGATCAAGAAACGTTAAATAGCCTATGCGATAAACAAAATATTAAAGTTGCTGTTCTGCATACGCTGCGTATGCGCAATTTTTGATATCGACAGCAATTAAAACGAAGCCGAGCCGTAAAGGCCTCGACTGTGCTCATTTGGCTGAATAATCCAGATTCCAAGTAGCTGCTAATTGAATCTGTTACGCCTTATGCCCCCAGGGGCTTGTAGCATGGGGCATGGCCACGTGGCATTTGGGTGCGAATGGAGAGTGGGTCTGTGCCTGGGCATGGCCCATCTGTTTCTGGCGGTCGCTGCCCTTTTTTGCACGTGTTCCATAAATTGATAAGCCATAAATTTGCGTTATATCTGAAGCAACAGTTGCTCGGCTTCAAGCCGCATAAAAGGGCTCTCTAGACTGCGGTTTGCTGGACATTGACCGAGCCTTCGCAGCCCCCACTATCCGTAGTTTCATCTCAAGATATATATATATATCTGTGTCTGTATTTGTATCTGTATCTTTATCTGTTACTGACCCAGCTCAATCGCAACTCAAAGAAAAGCTGCCGAAAAGCTTCCTCGCTATGCTTCATTAATTTAATTTGGTTTCCACTTTGTTTTCTTTCTTTGGCAAACAATAGAACTTTGGGATCCAACACGACACGCTTATGCTAATCCAAAGTTTGCACATTTCAATTTTGTCCATAATTCAAGAGTTTTTTGCCTTCTGTTTGCTTTTAATGCCAGCTGCATACTGAGTCTAATAATTTTGTGCCACAGCAGACATTTCGAAGCGACTACTTAAGTCGTTGAAAATATTCAAATTGATAAATTAATGGAATCGAGCGGCAAAAGTTCTCGATAAAATCTTTCTCTTTTGAAGACTATAGTTTAATATATTTTCCACTTCATTATTTCCATTAAAATTATATTTTTGCGTCGCCTAATTAAACAATAAATAAATAGGAAATAAATAATTACTCAACTTCTTTTTTTCAATTGTCTAAATATAAAAAGCGAGATGTATTTGTTTTCTAATATAAACAAGTAAGAAAGCTACAGTCGAGTTTGCTCGATTGTGAGATACCCGCCGCCCAATTTTACCATCAAAATATTATATTTATATAATAGTATAAAAATATACTGAAAAAATACTTAAAAAAATATACTAAAAATACCAAAATAATATATCAAAATTTTCTTTGTTCGAAATTATTAGCTTGGCGGCACTTTAGTTGGTTTATTGAACACCATTATTATGTCGCGGAGTGTCATTGCAACTAGCTAGGTGCAGCTGCACGTGGTAACACCTTATAAAAGTAATATCTTAATAACTTCTGTGTTTTTTATCCGTTTGAAACCAAATTCCAGAGATCATTAAGATGGTGATTAGTATTGTGCGTACCAAAATTGAACGTTCTAGGTTTAAAACGACGCTTGCAATTCAGTTTTTTTCACTTTGCATGGGCGGAAGGGGGGTGGCCAAAATCAAAAACAAACTTGATCTGCGTGCAACAATAAGACATACTGTCCCGAAAAATTTGTTGCTCTATCTCTTATATTCTCTGAGATCTTGGTGTTCATACGGACGGACAGACGGACAGACGGATATGGCTATATCGTCTCGGCTGTTGACGCTGATCAAGAATATATATACTTTATGGGGTCTGAGATGCTTCCTTCTGCCTGTTACATACATTTACGGTCGGCACAAAGCCATAATACCCTTCTACCCTTTGGGTAGGCGGGTATAAAAAGTTAATTTGAAATATAAACCTTCAGTTAAAAGAATATAAAACATTTCATATTAAATTGCTCTCTTAAGAGAATTAGCCAATTAGACACATTTTTTGAAGAAAATATAATAGAAAGCGGCAGTGACGTCCACGTGGTTCGCAATTAAAACTCATATTTAATTAACAAGGAAATTGTGCTTGCAAATCTCGGTAAACTTTGCAAATAGTTATTGACAAATGCCTAAAAGCAGTGCAACTAATTAAAAATGTTTTACCATATTTATTTATTTATGAGCAAGTGCGCACAGTTTCTTGCATACCTTTTAATAACAAATTACTTTTGGGCTAACTGGGCTCATATTGTATGAACCTGTCATTTGGCCTCAACTTATTGCAGTTGTAAAATAAATGAAATGTGTCAGGTTAAGCGACGCGTCGTTGCCTAAAAACAAAAACTGTTAACTTTTCACTAAGCTCTTTAAAAATTTATCAAATGTGCGCCGGTGAAAAGGATATTTATGTACGTGTCGTTTCTACAGTTCTGGTTTTCTTTTTACCTTTATTTATCGTTTTATTTTTTTTTGTCGGACCAAATGAATATGGCGCTTTCATTGGTAGATGGGCCGTGAGGTCATGCAAAGTTCTCATAGCGAGCAGCAGTCACGTTTTGATTGTCTGACAGACTTGTCTGACAGTTTGACTGTTTGTGACTTGCAGAGTGCACATATTGAAGATGCTTACTACCAGACGATCTATCAGTTTCGAAACTATGTCCTGCCACCTGACAGTTGCCTACCAAACTCCTATTCAATAATCTAACAATTTGACTTCAGGATACTCTACATTGAGGAATTTTTAAAATATTGTGAATATGTATTTTAAAATAGAAATTGCCTTTTAAAGTTTGTATTATCTCTATTCGTTTCACATTTTTATTAGCAACCTGAGACTATGAGTAAGTTAGTCAACAAATGGGTTAAATGGTTTCTATGAATAATAAAGTAATGATAATATTCTACTTTAAAATTAAAATTTGGGGCAAAAAATCGGAATTTAATAGTACTTAAATAATTTTAAACAATTTGACTGAGCAGCAACCTTATCGTTAATAGTTGTATTTATATCAAGTTGTCAAAATGCCTATACTAGTCGATCAACCCATTTCTTAGGCAATCGTTATTTATAGAGACCATAAGAAACTCGTGAGCCAACGTTAACAAAGTTGAGTGCTTGCACTTGCAGTTCATTTGGCCAAAACTTGCGATTGCTGTTGCTGCTGCTGCTGCCGCTTGTTGGGAACGTCCAAACAATTACCCAGCAACAATAACTACAGCAGCAGCATGAACTCAAACAGCAACTGCCAATCGTTGTTCTGTATTATTGTTGGGCTTTTTTTGTGTTTTGTTTTGCTGTTTGGCCAAGAACCTTTCTCCCGCAGCCCATGGGCCGCAGATAAAAGTGCAGTCGTGCCCGTTGCCGCTCACACGTCTCATTTGAGCCCTGAGACTGGTATCTAGCAGTGGAACTGACACTGTGTTTGGAACTGTGACTGGGTATGGGCATGGGCATAGATCTGGGCACTCTAGCGGAACTTTGTGTCGCATTATGGCGTGTTGTTCGTTGTCGTTGCTACATGGTCTACACATGTTGGTTACAATTGTTTTTTTTCATTTCAACATTTTTTTTGTTTGTTGCTGCCACTGCAAACGATAGCGAATGCATAAATACAAATGTATCTACAACTGCGCAGCATTGGCTGCCTATATGGTACTGACTCTAATTATGTTTTGTTTGCGCTTGGCTGGTTCGGCAACCAACCTGCCGTCCTCTAACCCAGGCCAACCCTTAAGAATTGTTTTAATTATTTCCATGCTACATTTACTGTATAGGGTCGTCAATACATGAAACACATTTCGTATATTAAATTGTTAATACATTTAAATTGACTACTAAAAAGTAATTGACTAGATTAAAATGATTATGCTTGAACATTTAATATTTTATTTAGCTAACTAAGTGCTTTTCAAAAGTTATGCACAAGTTTTTGAGCCAATTTTCTGCCCTTACTGCGGCTGCTGCTGCTGATGATGATAATGATGTGGTGTACGCTTTGAAAAGTTACTGAAACTAATACCACTTAATGAACGCTTGATTAAACAGAGGCTATGGCTACAGCCCACAAATAAATATGTATAGAAGTTAAATGGCATTTGAGTTAAAGTTTCTCAAAGATGAGTGCAAAATTTGAAATGTTAAAAGTGCAAGTTGGTCTCGAAATAGTTGGAATAGTTTATGAAAAGGGATGGAAAAATCTAATTGCAGAATTATGAGCGTTCATTAGACACAAGCAATATAAAACTATGAGAATGAATTAAGCATATTTGTAGGTCCTCTAAACAAAGCTCGATTAGCTATGTATTTGCTTTTAGTCTTAAGTGAAAGTTAAGCTGAATTAAGTACGAGTATATGAGTACAAAAAAATAATCACTTGTTTTTTGTTTTGCAGCAAAGCTGAATAGATTTATTAATAAAATAAATTATAGCAATCAAAGAAGTGGAAAATTTTATTAAATTTAAGTACTCATAGGCCAATGCTGGAAAGAAGTAAACAATAATGATAATACTCGTTACAACTGTATTAAATGAACAATAGACTAAGATTAAATCTATTATTTTCGTCAAGGTCAAACCTTGAACAATTAACCAACCAAGTAAGGCCTAATCAGAGCTTATTACTGTAATCCAAATGCTGATTTATTAATTAGAGTCAAAAAGGCAAAATACAAGTAGTTTATCTTTTACAACACCATTGTCATCAAGTTCAAGGTCTCGGCTTACACACACGAATTGTGACCACAACATAAAATCAATAGCTCTATTATACCAATTTGGGCTACCATACTACAATAAAGATGCTTAATAAGAACGACTATGTGGCTTTCAGCGACACAAACTGAAGAGCTCTAAAGCTAACATTATAAAACCTTATCGCGGCATTTGATGGCTCAACTGGAAAAGCCAATAACTTGGTCTTTCAATTAAATAAACGCGGGGGATGCACAAAAAAAAAAAGAAATGAAAAAGAAAAAGAAAAAGAAACAGTTGCAGACATAGTCATAAAATAATGAATGAAAATGTCATAATGTGAGCAAGAAACGTAGATGGCATCAGCTGAAAACCCAGGCCGAGCTTATGAGAATTTGGGTTAATCAAATTTGGTCGCTGTTGTTGGTCGTCGGCGTCATAAAACTCGTGTCATGTCCACGTTAATGGGAAGAGAGGGTTGGACGCGCAATGACAGTCTAAACACGGTGACGGCCATTAGGTACCTGTGTGTGTGTGTGTTTGTTTGTGATTGTGTCTCTGTGTTTCTGTAGTTTGTATCTTTGGTATCTTGTAGATACACTTCACATGTGTCGCGCGTAATGCTCATTATCAACGTAACGTTCATTCGAGCCAGGCCAATGTTGCACGCAGCTGTAACAGTACAGTGAAAAGTGTTTGTATCTGTATCTGTAGCTGCGGCTATATCTGTTTTTGTAGCCGTATTCATATGTGTATCTGTTTTGTGTATCTTCCAGATATGCATTTTATGTTAATTACATGTCACCACAATGTCAGCTTTGTAATTATTTTGACAGCAAATTTTCTGTTGTTTCAGTTTTCATAAATCAGCAAGAGGCACACAGATACTTTCGTACACACTTGAACACATGAACACATGCATGACGCACTTACAGTTACTTTTATCAGTATTGCGTTGATATTTTTGCAAAATGATGTGTCGATCCTAAAGCAGCTTTTTACGAGTTGTACAATGAGAGAACTCACTGTGATATGAGCTGTAGCACTGTTATTACTGTCGTTGTTGTTGTCCTCGCTTATCGTCTCACAAACATTTAGCAAGCAAGGCCCAAGGCAGTCAGACCGAAATGACGAGTGTAGTTTAATGCATTGTGTGAAACTTAAGACTAATTTATTGACTACGAGTATAAGATAGTTTGCTCCAAGGCACTAGTAATTATCTCTCTATTATATATAAAAGTTTTCTGCTCCTCTTCCTCCTCCTCCGGGAACCATTTTAAAATATACTAAAAAATACCAAAGAGGTGAGCTAGCGAAGCGAGCGTTCTGGAATGCAGCGCAGCGTAGCGGAGCGAAGTGGAGGACACCTCGTTTGATATAAATTAAATTTAATTTAGATCTAATGTGGCTTAGTTTCAATATTTACTCAATTTACATACTATGTGATCAGCATACATTTATTATTTATATTAGATTAGTACAATTTTAATTTATATTCAGCCAATTAGAACTCATATTTTATTTTATTCTATGTATAAAGAATAATATATATATATATATATATATATGTGTTTAAAATACAATAGATAAATCAGTCAGTAATCAGTATTAACTTGACTAATATGGAACCTTTTAACACTGACAACTATTTGACACTTAATTATCAAAATTTCCCATACTGCCCTCGCAGGAAATGTTGTTGCACGTACATATATAGACATCAATGTCCGGAGCGCGTCAATCGAACAATTGAATTGGTTTTCGAGGTTTCCGTTACGGTTTTGGGTTTGCTGCTATTCTTGACCGTCGATTCCTGGCTGTGCGGTTTCTCGAGGCGTATGAAATGACACTTGCCGTGTGCAGCTGCAGAATCAAAGGCTAAGCGACTCCAGCGAGTGCAATTCTTTTCTCGCTCATTCATGCATTCGTACTATGTATATGATGCTTGCCATATTTGATTGACTACTCGACTAACTGGTGTTGTGGTTTGTGCTCATACTAGTACGGATATTTACCCTTCGCCTACAATGTTGAAGCTTGGGATCAATAATCTGCAGAAAGGCGGGCGGGGTCTCTGCATAAATGCATAAAACGAAAGGAATTCAGTTTGTCGTTTATTTGTAATTGATTTGCATAAGCAGAGCAGCAATGCTCGAACGTGCAAAAGTTGTTGTGGCAGTTACCAAAGCAATATCTATATCAGTATCTCAATATGTACATATCGGCCAGATACCTTATACCTTTGTATTCATGCATGAGTCTGCACAGTAGCAAAATATTTACTTGTTTTAGTGTGCACTTCATGCAAGCATACATACGTATATATCAGTATCTCTTTATGTCAGTGTACTTTGAGTTTGATACCACGACTCGAGGCTGTTGCTATTACTCTTACTGGAGATAGGCGTGTTTTCAAATTTATTGTTAAACACAATGCAAAACAATACAAGAAGAGCAACACGATATGAGACAAACAGACACGACAAAACTTTGCTAAGACGTAAACGTTGGTTAAAAATAAATTATTTATTTTGATTCAGTTTGTACTTGTGAAATCCAACCGACCTCAAAAAAAAAAGAACTTTATGTATAATGAACAAATGAAATAAGGTAAGAGAAAAAAAATATCTTCATTGGTTTAAAGAAATTACGACACACATGCATCTTAAGGTCGCTTTTGATTGAGATATCTGTTCTGTCAAAGTCAAAGTTGAAACAAATATGCCAGACACAGCAGCGCTCACAGCCACAGGCAATTTGCAACAAAAGTTTCTTTTATATTATGACTTTCTACTTAATTCAATACGAGAACTTGTTAAGTTCACCTCGCAATCGTTAAGCTGGAACTAAAGCATTTTATTCAATTTCTGCTTCACTTACTTGCCAAGAAAAACTTGTGCTCTTTTAATGCAGCCACATTAAATATGAAAAATCTATTTCAGATTCCGTATATTATCTAACCGCAGCATCATTGCAATCGCACACACATGTGCAGGTACTGACGGCATTTGCAGATGCAATTGCAATGTAACCCTGTCCACATAACAGTTTATTGTCGGTTGGCGCTCTCCATAGCCATATGAATTTACATGGACCCAAGTAATCGGCGGCTGGCACTGGCACTGGAAAAAACGCGTGTAACGGGGGCAGTGGGGGTAAATGGTTTCACTCGGGTCGGCACGCCCCCTTTTCATGTCTTTATTAATGCTTAGAGCGCCGGGTTACCTACTGTGCTGCTCGCCATCCCTCCGTATATCTCATTCTCTCTTTTCTCGCTTTTGCTTCTTCTTTCTGTGTCTTTGGGTTTTACTAGCATTTGCATAAAATGTGCAACGGATGCGACTACGACAACTGCTGAGCTTTTTATACCCTTTACCATAACAATGCCAAAGCATCAGATCTTCCCTGGACCTGAGGCCACCAAATATGCTTTAGAATCAGTGTATCCTATAAGAACTGAATATAGGGTACGCTGCAGTCGTGCATACTCGCATTGCTGATTATTCTTACTTGCTATTTATGCGCTCGCCTCGTTTGGTTTTCATGGTTCAACATGGTGTGGCGGTTGGTTTTTTCTTGATGCTTTGTGCCCATGGTCTGAACCCTTTTGCTGGCATTTATTTGTGCCGTGGCAAAGTTGTAAGTCGAGTACTGAAAGTTAGCGGCAAATTAATGAAGTTTTTTCCGGGCATATGATTAAAACTTGGCTCTTAGCTGCATTTGCATGCGTCGGGTTACACATTCTAAAAGTTAGCCGCAAAACCAAAACTTTTTCCCCATTACATTTTCATTTGAATTTCCATTGCACATTTTGCAAATGCTGCTGCTGCTGTTGCAGAGACTGCTGCTGTTGTTGCCCATTACAATGCTCGTAATATCTTTTAGTTACATTTTGTGTGCTTTCAATTCCATTCGCCACCTTCCATTCCTTGGCATCATGCGCTGATTTGACCCACTTATAACTGCTGCCCTGATCACGATTTCAACCGTCGGCATGGTTTTTCTGCAATTTTAATACCCAGCAGAATAGTCTAAGTCAGATAGAGTTGGGTATTTACGAGAGACTTTTATTGTTATGTGTGGATTTCGATATCTGTGAATGAGAGCTGTGAGATGTAAATTATTTCAAATTATAAATACAGGGTATTTCTTGGTTGGTGTATGATGTGCGAAATTATTTTACTCAAAGCTCTAGGGTATTTTTATTTTGTTTTTTCAGTTTGCATCTTTTTTAATTGTCTCTTGGTTTGCTTTTTGTGCAGCTTTCAGAGAAATCTCTTTACATTTTTCCATTTTGCCTTTGTTGGCTGGCCAGATAAACTGCCAGCGGGTTGGTTGATTTAAATACATACAACATAGTTGTGTTTATCAATAAAATATTTAAAGTCACTCAGCTCTTTACCAGATAATCGTATATTGTTGCTATTATCCATCTGCGATTGTTATAAATACTTTCTATTGTTGTTCGGAAACAACGAAAAATGTTGGCTTTTTGATATGAAAATTATACGCTTCACTGTTTTCTTTTTTAAAAAAAGTTGACAATAGTAAGAGCAACAAAGGTAAAATAAAAAAAAATCGATTTTAAATACCACATGGTTGATAAAAATATTTTTTTTAAGTATCTACCTAAAGTTTGAAATATTTTTACATATACGAAAGCCTGTAAAAAAGTATATGTAATACAATATGGGAAAATTAAATATATAATAACCAAAATCAAAATATTTCTAAGTGTAAACCACTCTTATACAAAAGTAATTCTTTTTTTTCAATTTTGAAAAGACCAAGTTCAAAGATCTTATTTCCGAATCATTTGTTTCTACTTTTTAGTAATTTCTGTTTAATAGTTGTATCTTACTTAGTTTTAGGTAACATGTCAGTTCACTGTTTCGCTTTGGCAGCTTTTCTAAACGTTTTTTTACCGTTAATTGCATTGTATTTACAGCTAATTCAGTTAATTCGCACTTGAAAGTGGCCCAAAGGAAAAACTGTTTTCTTTTCCCTTATTTTTTTATTTCAAGCCAACTGGCAACAAATCGTGGCACTCAGGGCCTGGGCCACTCGAAGCGACGGCTTTTTAATTGACAGGCAACGAGCAACGGGGTAAGCAGAGATATCAAAAGCAAACAGGCTTTAGTTGAGACGAAGCGTGGGAGGGCTCAACCATTCTACGGGTGATGGGAACAAAAAAGGTCAGACCAGGTAAAAACAAGGGAAGAAGAAGATGAAGCATTGAAAGGCCGTTGAGACAGCTGCGTTGCATTGACTCAAAATGGAATTGTGGAGTCAGTGGCAGCAGCAGCTGGTCTGGGATTCAGTCAGTCGTGAGGTTATCTCTGATAGAAAAAGGCGCGAGAAGGGTAGAGAGGCAACTGGGGACAGTGGAAGAGCCATAACAACGAGACGATTGACTTGATTAAAGATTTCACACTTGATTAAACATTGGCCTGTTATCGCTTATTATGCGGCTCTACAGTTTCAATTGCAAACGAAACTATTTCAATCACTCAGTACGGATGAAAAGCCACTAAATTAGAGCTATCTATATTTATATCTATATCTATATCTATATCTATATCTATATCTATATCTATATCTATATCTATATCTATATCTATATTTATATCTATATTTATATCTATATCTATATCTATATCTATATCTATATCTATATCTATATCTATATCTATATCTATATCTATATCTATATCTATATCTATATCTATATCTATATCTATATCTATATCTATATCTATATCTATATCTATATCTATATCTATATCTATATCTATATCTATATCTATATCTATATCTATATCTATATCTATATCTATATCTATATCTATATCTATATCTATATCTATATCTATATCTATATCTATATCTATATCTATATCTATATCTATATCTATATCTATATCTATATCTATATCTATATCTATATCTATATCTATATCTATATCTATATCTATATCTATATCTATATCTATATCTATATCTATATCTATATCTATATCTATATCTATATCTATATCTATATCTATATCTATATCTATATCTATATCTATATCTATATCTATATCTATATCTATATCTATATCTATATCTATATCTATATCTATATCTATATCTATATCTATATCTATATCTATATCTATATCTATATCTATATCTATATCTATATCTATATCTATATCTATATCTATATCTATATCTATATCTATATCTATATCTATATCTATATCTATATCTATATCTATATCTATATTTATATCTATATCTATATCTATATCTATCTATATCTATCTATATCTATACCTATCTATATCTATATCTATATATTTTCCTCTTTTTAATAGGAATAGGATATTATATTATACTTAATTCTCATTCATTCGCGTTATAATAAATGTTACTAATTTTTCCTGCAAATGCCATAATCGTAGATCGTATAATCAATTTTTACTGCAAATTACTAATGACGCATATTCTTCGTTTTGGTCTTTTGCAGCTGTCGCTCTTCATATTTGCCGCATAGAGGGGTAAGCATCGGCCTCCTGTCCTTCACTTACACGTACTCAGACACAAGCATAACGATTGCTATTCGCATGGGTTTTCCCTTGGGCGCATCGTATCAATCTTAATTTATAACAAATTTAATGCGGTTGTTTCCAACTGGTGGAGACTCGAATCGGGGACGAATTCTCCAAAGATTATGGCATCATACAACGCCTACTACACATATGGTTGTCCCCAGCACCATACGCAAATGTGCAGTACTTGTGTGTTTTGTGGGTGTGGCTGGTTTTTGGTTACAGCTTAGCAATATCATTTTTTGCCTTTGCTGCAAACATTCACACAATTTTGCTGTTTTGCCTTTTTTTGCCAGCGTTAAAATGCTGCGTGACCAATGTTGCGAAAACGCCCGTAAATATGCTACGGAAAAGGAGAAAACAAACGATTCGAACGCGAACGTGTACAGCAAAATACACTTAAGTGATTTTATGGCGCCATTTAAATGGTTTTCAAACGTAAAATGTGTGCCGTCTCGCGGGGTTTAGCCAAAAATGTAGGATTTTACCGCCAAAATGTGCTCGAATGCTTTAAAAGGCCCACACCTGTGAGCGAAGGTGTAGTGCTGACTTTCTTTGTGTGAGTGCTTGTGTATGTGTGTGTTAAAATGCGCTTATCAGCAACAAGTCGATGGAAGCGATTGCTGAAAACAGAAATTTGCAGAGCTGCTTATACGATTGCCTAACAATGAAATACCCCGTTGGAACAGCTCTGCAAATGGTAAAAAAGATGATACTTTTGCTGGACAAATAAATATGTTACGCTATATTCCACTACTCAACTGATGAATACTTTGCTTTGTCCAAATACTTTGCTCTAAATGTCCAAATAGTTTGCGGTTGCTTAATATACCCTTCATATATTCAGCTACAGGGCATAAGGTGGGCATCACTTTGGTTTGCTGTCTGCGGCTTATCAATGATACCAGGAGCACTGGCAGCATATCACCGGCTAATGACTGTTGAGTTGCTTGTACTGCATAGTGACAAGCGAACTCAACTGATTGAATGTTGCGTGAGTCTGAGTGATTGACTGACATTGTCGGCTCCGATGGCTGCCAAAAAGCGATTGAAATTGAAGCATTACATACTTAAAGACACCAAGCAGTGAAGTATAAGCTGATTGCGTTGCTTTTGATAAATTATTATGTTAGTTGAATGATTTGCACAAAGGCATGAATTTCACCAAAAAAAAAAATACTCTTATTGTGATAAAAACGTGATGCGACATCCATTCAAAAAATATACCATACTATGGACAGATTGCTAAAAGAGAGTGATTTTGATTTTTATTGATAAGGAATATGTTAGATAATAGGTTGGGATAGAGCGTTCATTCTTTTTATACCCGCCTACCCAAAGGGTAGAAGGGTATTATGGCTTTGTGCCGATCGAAAATGTATGTAACAGGCAGACGGAAGCATCTCCGACCCCATAAAGTATATATATTCTTGATTAGCGTCAACAGCCGAGATGATATAGCCATGTCCGTCTGTCCGTCTGTCCGTCCGTCCATCCGTCCGTCCGTCCGTCCGTATGAACACCTAGATCTCAGAGACTATAAGAGATAGAGCAACCAAATTTTCGGAACAGTGTGAGTAATTATTGCACGCAGATCAAGTTTGTTTTTGATTTTGGCCACGCCCCCTTCCGCCCTCGTATAAACCGAATTACAGACGTCATCTTACCATCTTAATGATCTCTGCGAATTTGGTTACAATCGGATAAAAAACACAGAAGTTATTAAGAAATAACTTTTATAAGGCGTTACCACGTGCAGCTGCACCTAGTTAATTGCTATGACACTCCGTGGCATAGTTAATTGCTATGACACTCCGTGACATAATAATGGTGTTTAATAAACCAACTAAAGTGACGCCATGCTAATAATTCCAAACAAAGAAAATTTTGGTATATTATTTTGGTATAATTTTAGTATATTTTTTCAGTATTTTTTCAGTATTTTTTGAAAAATATAATATTTTGATGGTAAAATTGGGCGACGGGTATCTCACGGTCGAGCACGATCGACAGTAGCTTTCATACTTGTTATTGTTATTTACCTGTAGCCAAAGAGTCTACCATAAAATTGTATATTTTATTACTGCACATATTACGAAAATGTATTTATAAATAGGCTTAAATGTTTCATGCCTCATCATAAGTGCTTTGCGTTGCAGGCTGTTCATTATTTGGACATACATGGCGCATACGTAACGTGTGCAATATATTGTTTTGTTTACTTAGGCTTTTGACGGCTTTCAAGACTCTGAAAAGTAAAGTCTCTTGATAATATTTACGCTACCAAAAATAATGTATAAATAATTGCATGTCACTTGCTGACTAAGCTAACAAAAAAAGTAAACAGCCAAATAAACAAACAATGAAACAAACGCTTTATGTGTTGAGTTGATGTTTTTTTATGGTATGTGTTGACAGCTCAACACCTGAACTAATCGGAGCATTGACATTAGCATAATGACAGACAAGTGGGCGTTGTCAAATGCTTAATATAGTATTCCCACAGTAATTACAGTTATTAAGGTGCAAAAAAGAAAAAATATGAGAAGGACAAATCATGTGTCAAATTAATGTTGAAAAACACAATTTAAATCGTATAAAGTCGTATAAAATAAAACAACAAAAAATCAATATAGCACATGGCAAATTAACTTTAAGCCAAAATCTCGCCACAGGTCAATTTTACAACTGTCAACACGTACAGTAAATGACACGAAGGGCAGGAAGTGTACGTGAACAAGGACTGCAGTTGACAGCGCGTCTTAAATTATGCAGAAGCCAGAAATATAAATTTTTAAAAACTGTTTAACTTACCGTGCGTGACTAGAGTATACCCTGCTTGCAGGTCTACGTTATTAAAGAAAGAGATCAGCAGAACTCTGTAGGGATAAGAATAATTAATCACTCAATTTCAACTTAAGCTTATACAACAATATTCCCGTTTCTCTTCATCTTAAATCCTCGGATACTTTTCATTTTAAATTATTTACAGGATAAGTTTTTAAAACCTGTCCAACAATTAACCCAAAATCGTTTTATTAATTAAGTGCCTGACCAACGAGTTAACAACAATTGTCAGCGGAGGTTGAAGTCGGTGGCCAGTAAAAGTGGTTTGCCTCCCATGGTTAAGTAAAGGAGAAGTGTCATGAAAAATGTCACTCCATTAGGCGAGTTTAAATTGGTCATAGTTGACACTTATTGATATTGACAAAGGTATTGACAGTCAGCAGTCATTTTGTAGATATGCATAAAAAATAAAATAAATTAGGTAAGGTTTCTAATTAATGACCAAAAGACAGGCAGTAAAACTTTTACAAAAGTAGAAGTAAAAAGAAAATTAAAAGATTTCGAATAGTTCATTAATTAAAATAGTAAAACGATTACAAAAGTCTACATAGTTCAGTTTCAGTACAGCAAAATCTTTCCGGCGATTAAAGAAAATACATCATTACTTTAGTAAACATTGAGTTCCTTAAAAGAGTATCCTAAGTACCTAGTCACAACAAACTCTGAGCTCAGTTCTCATATTTTACAACAGTTCTGCCTCTCTCCTTGCTCTGTAAACACACACATTTTGTGTGTTGTTTGCTTGTGGATAGAGGGGTTGTGTGTGTGGCCAAAGTGTCTCACCGAGATGTCTGCAAAATTACGAGTTTGTCGTCCTGTTTGTTATTGTTGTTGTTATTACTTTCGTTGTTGTGGTTGTTGTTGTTGATGTTGGTTTTGCGCCTCATAAATCACAAAAATTTTTGCGCGTGCAAAATTAATAAAAAGCACAAGAGAAAGAGAAGGCAAAATATAAACAAAAAAACTCAGGCCGAAAGCAAAGCACAATAAAAAGTTTTTGATTTTGGATCTTTTTATTTGAGCTGTTGTTGTCCAAAAGGGGGCGTGTTCGGAGGGCTGAATATGACAGCTTGGCATCAGCCAGACGGAGCGGAAACGGAAGTGCGTAATGCCATACGTGACCGAAGCTGAATCTAAAGCCAAAAGCCATGTCGCGCTTCTCTGCTCTGGAAGTTTTTTCGTTGTTGTTGGGTTTTCAGTAAGGTGCAAACAATTTTTTGATTAATTGCATGATATGGAATACTGAAAAAAAATAATAAAACCACAAACAACAAGAAGAACAATGTGAGTCATTGGCTCTGCACGGTAGTCTTTTGTTATTGTCGGTGTTGAGGGGAATGAAACAAAAGCCATGGGCACAAGAAAAATAAATCTAGGCAACCATAAAAATGCAATAAAGGAAAGGTGTTTCTCGCTTATATTACCCTTAGTGTACGTGTATATACGTGTGTACACAGCTTGTACTTTTGAAAGGGTTTTACAGCAGCACAATACAAGGCTTACTTTCTTGATGTGTGCCTCTGATAGAGCATTCATGCCATTCATTTATCAGTTTATTTAATTATGACTTGTATTGTGTGTATTAATAAAAATGTTGCTGCCTCATCCGATAGTGCAATTGTGTTATTTAATACTCGGTTACATTAAATCAATCAATTTTATTCGTAACTGAGTGATTTAACATGGGTAGCGGTTCTTGATATTTTTGTAAATAATATTTTAGCTTAAACATGTATATATCTTGATTAAAGTCTCTTAGGCCCAACATAGCTTAGTCTAACTACTTAACAATTAAAAACTGTGTGGGAACCCAATAAAATATGATAAAAATTTTGTTTAGTTCAACACTCCCACAACAATTAATATTCTTTAAGCAAATTATGACACATTAATTAGTCAGAAAGAGTTAATCCCTTTGCATTTAGATATTTGCTTCCGTTCTATCTACCTTTTTTATTGCGATGATTATAAATGATTATAAAATAACTGAGCTGGGAACACATGCCTCTCTACTCATGCATATTTGGGTTCAGTCGTAATTAATATTAATTGGAGTGGTTAACATTTTAAAACGGGTAATCATGGGCAACGAGCTTAGCAATCGCGCAGTTAATTAGGCGCTCTAACTAAACTGACATAATTGTACATATGAATGTAAGCAGAGTTGAAATGGATAAGCGAGCATGGGACTTTGCCTGAGTAGACTAAATTCAGTTAGTTACCGTGCTGGTGTTGCAAATGTGAAAGCAGCAGTTGGCCAAATGTGCGAAAATTGCCAGCAAATTGGTATGGAAACTGCCACGGGCTTAGACATTTGCATACACGGGCTGAAAGTGAGGCACATTCGAATCAATTATGCTCTCCCCAGCCGTTCCATTGCCTCTTCTCTCTTGTCGATCCCAATCAGCAACTCGGCCAGCTAGTCAGTCAACAAGGCAGTGTGGCAGTGTGGCAGGTACACAGGTGAGGCAACAAAACAGACTAAGAGCAGGCAGATTGCATTTCATTCTATCAGCAAGTCAGCAAGTCAATCAGCGGAAGTTTGTCTCGTCACTGTGTCGAAGAGATCAAAGAAAATAGCAAGAATAACAACAACAAGCTAGCTAGTACAAGAATGAAGCCATGGTATTATAAGTATTCTCAGGTTCTACTTATTGCGACGGCCTTTTACCCTGTAGCATCAACGAGGCTGCAGCCGCCTCGTCTGCAACGTTTTCTAGCCCAATTCTCTCGTAGCTGTGGCAACTTGACTGCTGTTGCAATTTTGTAGCCAAAGTAACTGTACTTGATATGCAGCAATTTCATTATGCAGATCGACAGATGCTCGAGGCTCCATTTAAGCCTTCCAGCTGCAGAAAGTTATATTTTAGTCATGGCCCTTGGTCATTCCCTTAATCTCAATGTCGTTGAGTTTCTTTTGGTTTTTGTGGTGTTCCTTAAGAGCCAACCTCAGCAAGTTTGTGGCTTTATGCCATCTCGTTCAATTGGTTGGTTCATAAGAACGGCGACAACTTATATTCATTAAAAAGGATTCAAAGGATTTTAAGACTTTTGTCGATGGCAAAGTAAGAGGCCATTGCACTTTGCAGTATGGTCATACTATCTTATTATTATACAACAACTTGCAAAACAGTATATGAAGTAAAAAATTTTAAATCAACAGTTGAGAAATCAGAAGTCGTGGCAATATGCGAAATGTCCATAAAGTTTATAAATTTACCTTAAAAAGATTTTTTTTCTACTTTTTCATCCATTTTTAATTGCGCGCTCGATGAGAAAACTTTGAAATTTGACAAGTGTTTTCTTTTTTCTTTTTGCCGAAAAGGGAAGGAATGGAAGAAGGATATGGTAGGGTCTAAGGGCAGGTTCCGGCTATTAACGCCATTTTGGTTGACTGTTTGGCTGCCCTTGGCTGTGCTCTGTTATTAATTTGTCCAATTTGGGCGACGGAAGTGTAATGGCAACAATGGCAAACGGGGAATGGCAAATGGCATGGCAAAAATTAATTAAATTCAAAAAACACAAGCACATCACACGCACACATACTCATGCGTATATACATATATATGCTGCAAAATTCGATAGATGAAGAGGCCTTTCCCATAACCTCCAGACACGCAGCCTCCTCCACAGCAACCGCAGAATCTAACACAGACACAAGCTCAGACGCAGACGCAGACGCAACGGCGACTGTTTCCCACAGTTCACATCAGAGACTCCATCTTAAGATGCCAACTTAGTTTGCAGCTCAGTCTCCATCGTCTATTCAGTGTGTCGCCAGTTTGGCTGTGAAATTGTTTACGACCAAAGCCAAAAACCAAGACAGGAAGCTATCAGAGGCCACTAGGCCTCAAAGAGTGCGCCAGTTGCTGTTGATGTTGTTGCCGACTCTTTTTTATGGTCAGTGAGTAACTGCTTTTTTGGTTATCTTTAATTTGGCCGCTAAAATGCAAATTTGTCAGCAAAAAAACTTGGCCTATACCCCGAAAAGAAGAGGTATTCGCTATTTGAAATATATTTGAACTTAAATCCTCCAGTGATTCGAGATTACAGGTTTCTTTATTTTCATCAATAAATTTAAAATATTATTATTTTAGTGATACATGCATATAAGATTCAAATATTCCAATGGCATTATTATTTCTGTCAAATGTTTCGGACAGTGCAATTTTTCGACTATACCATATTCAAAATTCGTTATTAATAATTTCTTTTTCATTGCTATAATCAATTTAATAGAGTTTCGTGAAAATTATGTGCGAAAAATTGTGCATGTCAATTAAGTTATTGATATAATTAAGTTATGTTTTAGCTGGCTTGCTGCTTGAGGCCAAATATTGTTGAATTGGCTTAAAGTTAAAACTAAATAAAAATAAATAAAATGTGGGTATAATTAATTTGTGCAAGAAAACAAGCTTCAACGTTTGGAAGTTGAAATAAATGAAAAAAAAAAACAACAAATAAGTAAGCAATTTCATCTGTCTCTGATGGCTCCAATAGTATCGACAACAAATCCAAGTCTTGAGTGGAGAATATTTTCTAAGTTTTTGTGGAGAACTAATGATGGGCAGCTGGCTACAGATGGGAATCGATTGCATTGGCACTGACGCAAGTTCATCTAATAAACGATTAAATTGAACGTGCAAGCCAATGAGTTGTGGCTAGAGTCGTGATGTAGCGGCTTAGCCCGCTGACGCCCATATAGTTAACCCAAATGCGGGACGAGAACCACTGCTTTAGTAATAGAGGAGGGATCCATGTTCAGTTAATGCAACAGCAACATCCAGGGCAAAAGCAGCAACAACAAGCAACAGGCATCTACCACTGCTCCTTTCAACGTAGCCACAAAATGGATTATTATGTTAATTACTGTCATGTCACGTACCGTCATCATGTTGAGGGGTTCAGAGCTCCCAACCACTGGCTGGCGGGAAGTCATGCAGGGGGAGTCTCATGGCACAGCAGTTTTTCATGTGCTGCGTCGCTGTAGCTGCTGTTGCATTAAAGCTCCATTCAACTGCAAATTAGCACACAAAATATGAGCAACGGCAGCACTGGTAAAGGGAAGACTAGCAGCATCCAGCCATCAACTTCAAGACTGACTAGTGTTCAACATCGCGTATACGTAATGTGCTCTTGGTGTTCTGCTTGCTAGCTACATTATTTGACTGGCATAATAAATTAAAATTAGTTTCATTGACAGCTTGCAGCACTGAAAAAATATTGCAACTCAAAATGCAAGCCACACAAATATTATTAGTGCTAAACTTTTCAGCAATCATTCATTTTGCAAAACATTAAACATAAAAATATTTTTAAAAACAAATAAAAACTTTTTCGGTTTATATAGCCCATTATCTTATTTAATATATGCTTACGTTTTCGCAACCTCCCAAAACATTCGAATAAAACAACTTTCTTGGTCTATTTTTATTAATCTTAATTAAGTTGCTTACACACCATAAAGTTCGGCACAGCAAACGAGTTAAGTATCTCGTAGATTTGCTTATTATTAGAATAGAATTGGAAATAAACAGAAATATAACAAAAAGATAACAAAAGAAACGACAGCAGGGATAGCAACAGCAATGATTCTCTAAGCCAGTTTTTGCTTTTTTTGATAGCGTTTCTGTAGCTATATACGATGACGGTCAAGAGCTATATACGATGACGAGGTTAAAACGAAGTCAAAATGACGTCAAAATCTAAGCACAGCTAAACAAGGCGCAAATAATAATAAACATAATACTTAATAATCATCATACGAAATAATATAGGAAAATTATTCAAATCGCCATCTACGCAAAAGGTAAACTGGCCAAACAAGAAGTTTCTCTTTCTTGCTTTTTGTTGCAGTTGGCGAGATTTATTTAATTAGATGCTCGACTGAGCATAAATTGCTGGACCTTTTTTGGGCATTATGAAAAATTGTTTCGTTATTTTCAAAATCTACAACCTTGCGCCTCTTTAAGTATTTACATAATTAATTTCACTTTCCTGCAGTCCCAGAAAGCTGACATCTATTGTCTTGGGTCCCCTGGCTGCAAATGACAACTACTTTGATATGTAATTAGAAATTATGGCGATGTCGCTCTAGAAGTGTCAACGAAAAAGAAAACTTGGTACCAACTTTTATGTACACTCTAGACGATGTCAACGATTTGCAATTGGCCAGTTTGGCAGTTGGTTGCCAGTTAACTGATATCTGCAAGTGACATCCAATTGCTGTTCTATTTTGGATTCCAATTTTTAACATAGATTTATTGGGTAGAACTCTGAGTGGCTTTATCTATACTCAGCAATAAAAGAGCCTGGCAAATTCAAATAAATAAGTTATCTGTATTTTGGTTTGCATGCAGATAATATACAATTAAATTAAAGAATAAAGAATTAGTCAAATACTCATACTTATATATAACATTGGTAGATAAAACATATGCTACATTAAATGAAAAATACTAGAATATCTCACACGAGTGACTAGTTTCTATCTAGACCTTACATTAAAATTACATAATTGTTATGCAAGAGAAGTGCAATTATTTTCTTTTCAAGAAAATATGCTGAAAACCTTCAAAAATGTTGAAATCATCTACGACTATACTTAAGGGAAGTAGCTGTGAATAGAGATTGTGTAGTGGCAGTGCCATTAACTTCCCACGATCTGTTAAACAGCAAAGACAATTTTCAAGCTGTGCGCTGTGGAGCGTTCTCATGGAATGCGAGTTGGCTAAGCAAACAAGCTAAGATCAAGCTAAGCCATACAATAAATATGCAGCTTTATCGAGTGCACATGGATCAGTTTTATGAAGCATATGCCAACTGACAAGCTGGAAAAGAGACTGTTGATGATGATTATGACTATGATTATGGTGGCGACAACGATGATGCCTTCAAACGGAACTACGTGCCTCTGAGGCCAGCAATAATGCGTTGCAAATGAGCGTGGCAGGCACTCGAGCAGCGCCCACTCCATATTTAACCACTGAACGAAGATGTAGAGAAACGGCAAGTGTAATGGGACTGTATTCATATATGAGTATGTGGTGAAAAGCAGGGCTTTACCGCTTACGCCAAATGCATTACGATTTGTCATTGGCAAAAATCCCCATTGAAACTATTATCAATTATTTGCTAATTGCAATTGCGTGAAGGTACACCAAATATTGCTGTTGTCCATTTTTGATAGCAGTCCATTCGTGACTCTTACTTAATTGCAGCTAAGCGGCTTATAAAAAAAAAAACCCGAATGACAAAGGGCCACCCACTAAAACGACAAATCAAAATTGCGCGCGTGTATGTTTGAGTGTAATTATTTATAATGTATTTGTGAATGAAGATGTGAGATAACTAAGTCATCATAACTACAAACAATACTTTAAATTTTGTAATACCCTGCGAATAAACAAACATCCGAATATATTAAGCTATTTTTATACCCGCCTACCCAAAGAGTAGAAGGGTATTATGGCTTTGTGCCGACCGAAAATGTATGTAACAGGCAGAAGGAAGCATCTCCGACCCCATAAAGTATATATATTCTTGATTAGCGTCAACAGCCGAGACGATATAGCCATGTCCGTCTGTCCGCCTGTCCGTTCGTATGAACACCTAGATCTCAGAGACTATAAGAGATAGAGCAACTAAATTTTCGGAATAGTATGTGTAACTATTGCACGCAGATCAAGTTTGTTTTTGATTTTGGCCACGCCACCTTCCGCCCCCGTAAATCTAATAAAACCGAATTACAGGCGTCATTTTTATACTAGAATGTTAATTTTTGGTACGCACAATACTAATCACCATCTTAATGATCTCTGCAAATTTGGTTACCATCGGATAAAAAACACAGAAGTTATTAAGAAATTACTTTTATAAGGCATTAACACGTGCAGATGACGCTCCGTGACATAGTAATGGTGTTCAATAAACCAACTAAAGTGCGGCAAGCTAATAATTTCGAACAAAGAAAATTTTGGTATATTATTTTGGTATAATTTTAGTATATTTTTTAAAATATTTTTTCAGTATATTTTTGAAAAATGTAATATTTTGATGGTAAAATTGGGCGGCGGGTATCTCACAGTCGGTGCAAACTCGACAGTAGCTTTCTTACTTGTTCAATATGTTGATGACAAGATGCATCATTAAAACCGGAGAGATAAATAATATTCGATATAATAGACCGAATTACAGGCGTCATTTTTATACTAGAATGTTAATTTTTGGTACGCACAATACTAATCACCATCTTAATGATCTCTGCAAATTTGGTTACCATCGGATAAAAAACACAGAAGTTATTAAGAAATTACTTTTATAAGGCATTAACACGTGCAGATGACGCTCCGTGACATAGTAATGGTGTTCAATAAACCAACTAAAGTGCGGCAAGCTAATAATTTCGAACAAAGAAAATTTTGGTATATTATTTTGGTATAATTTTAGTATATTTTTTAAAATATTTTTTCAGTATATTTTTGAAAAATGTAATATTTTGATGGTAAAATTGGGCGGTGGGTATCTCACAGTCGGTGCAAACTCGACAGTAGCTTTCTTACTTGTTCAATATGTTGATGACAAGATGCATCATTAAAACCGGAGAGATAAATAATATTCGATATAATAGGTAAGAAATGCCATACAACTAGAACTACACACATGTATCAGAATTGCGAGCTATCATATATTTAATTTTTTTTTATGAGGATAATATTGACGAATCAAACATGAATCGAAATAAATAATCTAGTGGTAAAGTCTTAATAAAAGGCATCTTATAGTCCATCATTGCCATACAGCGCTTTCTTCTTTGTTTGTTTTGATTTCTTGCGTGTTTTAATGAGTCGCTGAAATTTCTGTTTGCGTGTTCAAGAAAGTGTTGAAAGTGGCTGTCCCTGTGCATTTTGTCTATTTTGTGATTTGTTAACTTATTGTTGTCTGTTAAATAAGCGGAAACATTGCAGAAACACCTGGCACGTGACTTGCCACGGCTTTGATAATGCAGTCAACGTTAATACTAGTAGGTAGACAAACTAACAGATAGTTTACCAGTTTTGTAATTAATCTAAAGTTCATTTTATTGTGAGTGACCGACTTATTTTCTTTGCTTTTCATATTTTTGGTGTCATACTGCATATGTTTAATGTTAGTTTTATTATGTGGGCCAAGTTCTTTCGACAGTTATAGTTGTTGCTTCGCGTATGATATTTTGACCCATTTCATATTTGAGAGCATTGTTCAAATTATTGCTCTGTTAGCATGAAATGAGTTTTTTGTTCTAATTACCTGGCCAAGATGAGTTTTCTTTACTCCTCTTCTTCCGTTACTTCTGCTTTTCTTTTATTGTGTTTCGCTAATGAGGCAATTAGGAGCAGTTGATTGCCTACTGTGTCTGGGCATATTACAAGACCTCCTACATGTACATTTAAAGGCCCAATGGATATTAAGTAAACTTTAAGAGTGAAAGTTCTTACCAAAGAAAATTCACAGGGCAATAAATTTTGAGATATTTTGAATTTTATTCTACAAGTAAATTTATATTGATTCGCATTGTATAGAAAAAATTCTATGGAAACTTGCACTTTTGCGCTTTCAATTTCCACCGAACAGAAGGTTTTTTATTTATGCGTAATACAATAAGGAAATTATGAAGAAAGGGCATTCCATTTTTTTTGCGCTTTTCTATTGACATTTATGGCTTGAAATCTACTAAAGCCAACATTAAATATTATGAATATTAAATTTCTACCCTTTGTTGAACTTTCAACAATGAATAAAGCTTGAATCAATTTTTGTACATTTTGTTCAGCTAAAAGGGTATTTAATACCCTTAAATATGCACTCATTGCAACATAATTTCTGTTCTTTTTGTTTTACATTTGCTAATTGGACTCCCTCAATTGTTCGTCAAGTACATGAACCACAGAGTACCATTACATTAGCAACTTTTTAACAACTGTCGCTGCGATTGTACTGACATTGTTTCCCTTCGCCCATCGTCATGCTTGTGTCAAATAAATCACACAACGCACTTAACACAAATTGTGAAAGTTGAAAAAGTTAGAGCCACAGCAGCCGCATCAGCAAACATGACTTGCAGTCTCAGTCAAAGAAATAACCCTAGGAGTTGCCTTCAATTTCTTTTCAGCTTCATTGCACTGCTGTGCTGTGCAAATTAAAAGATAAAAAACCGCAAACGGCAGTCAGAACATTGCTTGAGGGTTTTCCATGTTTCAGATTCAACTTGAGAACGTCTGCTGCCGGTGCTCGTGATTGCGGACGCACGCACTCGCAAGCACGCAAAAAGTTGCAGTGCCAAACGAGTTTTTTTTGTTTCTTACTTTTAGGCAAAGCTAAATGTAACGTGCCGCAAAACGGCGGTACAAGAAAATAGCGATTAACCAAACACAGAGAAAGAAAAAGAGCAACAGGAATGGACAATAGCGAACCGGAATTGATAATCACGAACTTAACATACTCTTTTACAGAATATATCGATATGTGGTGGCGTATCGTTTTATTCAGAATTATTGATTATTATTATTATAATATTATGGTGTAACAGAATGTAATACTTTTATGTAAGATAAAAAGTTAATGAAGCGATAAAAATTTCAACTCACCATTATTTGATGACAACGGTCATGTTTAATGAGAAAACCAATATACCTTAAGCTTTCATGATGAAATTGGCATAATTACGGCGTGCTGCTTGGTCCAACAAACTGAGGGCAGTGGGTTAACGTGCGTGGCGTCAGCTCCCCCACTCCCCTTACCATCTTGAGACTGCATTACTATTGAAGTTTGCGCGGTTTCAAGTTTTTGGTTCAGTTATAACTATGGTTTTTTTTTATTTGCAGGTAAACAAGCCACAGGCTTAGCAACAAATAAGCATCAAGCAACACAAACAGTAGAAACTGCAAACCGGTTGCCATTGCCGCTGCTTTTGTGGGTGTATTAATGGATATATTGTTATAGTTGCTGTTGTTGTCTCCGAGTCTTGATTATGTAATGCGTCGTGTCGCCGCTCAAAATAAAAAAGAGACAACGAACTCACACACACTGAAAAAAAAAGATAAATAATCGAATGCAATTTGGTTTTTTGCAAAGTAATCGATAAACACCCGCACACGCCGCGCACTGCACTATTAAGTAAACCCTTGCAAAAGTATCCTAAAAATCAGCAATACAACATAAACACTAACACAGACAGACCTAAACACATAAATAGACAAGGTAAAGCAAATCATAGACAGAATAAGAAGCACAAACAAAGCAGAGACTAAGCTGCTACGCTTTTGCTTTTGCTTTTGTCTTTGCTTTACTTTTGAACTGTGCCTACTTAACTGTTGCTGTTACTTTTGTTCTTGTAGTTGTTGCTTTATTAACAGAAAGCTTTTTGGCTTTGCCATGTGCTTTGTATATACATATGCATGTATGTATGTATTAAAAGAGAGAAGAGAGGCAGGTGGAGGCATTTTAAAACGAGAAGCGCTTTTGAGTTTAGCTCTTTTAAGCTTGACCCTTTTAGCGCCCCGAAAGAGACACAGAAGGGTACAGGCCGAGACTGAATGTAATTCTGAATGTGAGTGAGTTTGTGTATACGAACAAAAGGAAACAGGGTACAACATAAGCTAAAATAAGTTGAGGGCTCTCATTAAAGACTTTAGTGCCAAAAAGACCGTATTCAAAGAAGTTAAAGGATGCTAACAGAATTAGTTAATTGCAATCCAAGCCTTCTGTTAATTGAAAAACGTCTGTTATTGTAAAGCAAATAACAAGAGTTTCGTTCTATTATGCATTGGAAGCACCACGTAATACCGTGCAGGGCAATTTGGAAACCTTAGTTACACACTTTAATGTCGTTAAATTCTATTGCAATACCACAAGACAACTGAAATTGTTCCGTCTCGCTTTGTCCGTAAAATGCGGCCGAAACCTTTTTGCGCACGTCAAAGCAGCTTAGCTTCAACTTGAATTCCCATACAATGGGAGGGAGGGACAGAGATACACACGCACATCCGCTATAGACATAACGAGCCCATTGGCATTACTCAAGCGTCAGACTAAATGGTAAGTTTTGCCCTGCTGCTCTGCTCCCTCCTGGAAGCCAACATTTACAAAAATAATCCCATTGCACTTTTGACTTGACTCTGTCTGCTGCTCCATATCCATATATGAGACGGCGGGCAAAATCTGCTTGCTTCCGTTGCTGTTGTTGTCGTTCTTGTTGTTGATATTGTCTGTTACTCTGTTGCTTCTGTTATCGTTTACCAGTTGCCAGTTGCCAATGCCGGTTGTTGTTGCCACTGGTAGCCCCATTTCCTTTAAGTGCATTAGAAGTCAAGTGAATAAGCAGCGGTAGGAGCAAGACGAAACAGAAGAAGAAGAAGACTACGACGAAGAAGACATAGTAAAAGCAGTTGAAACCGTTGTTCGCATGTTGTTAGACTTTTTGGTCTTGGCCTTAAAAAGCGCCAAGCTAACTTGTTGCGCAACTGCCACAATGCAAGACGCAATGAGAGGAGACGTAGACTCTCAAGTCCAAAACGCAGCAACTGAATCAAGTCAAAGCCGAAGCTGAAGTTGAAGCTAAACCTGGAGACTGAGGCAGTTGGTCGAGTGCAACGAGTTTATTTTTGTTGACTTTTTTGTCTTTTTCGGGCTGTTGTCTTTGCTGGCAGACAGCAGCTGTTGGTGATTGTTTTTGTCGCTACTGACGACGTTGGTGCTGTTACTTTTATTGTTGTTATTGTTGCTGTTTGTGTTGTTGACCTGTTTTTAAAGCCGGCTGCCTGTTGCACTTGTTCTCGTTCTGGTCCGCTAGTGTATTCACATGTTGAATGGGTTGGGTAGAGTTTACATTTAAGTTTGTATTTTGGTTCGTTTTGATTGTGTTTGTGCTTCGTTCAGCTTAGCTGCATTACAGTCTTTCATTGTTTATTCAAATGCAAATTTGTATTTAAAGAGAATAATACACAGAGGTACACAATTTTATTACTTTTTTGTTTCATTTGGTACACTTTTATTTAAAAATATAATTATGTAATTTATGCCGAAAACGGAAATTGCAACCAAATATCTTATCAAAATTTGAATTTCATTTACTCAAATAAATCCACCACATTTGATATAACAAAACTCCTTATTCTTTATTAAAAGAACGATTTTATTGCAATTTTATTAACATTTGTAATAATCCAACATTTTCAATTTAATTCCAAATAATTTCATTTCAATGAGAGTAATTGGTAAATACTCTTGAGATTCTACTTAACTAGTTCATGTTCATGTTCAAAGCTCGTTTAATTGTATTGTCTTTAATGATGAAAGCAGTTCCACTGACCACTGCTCTCATCTTTTAGCTTTTAATAAGCCTTTACATTAGTTCTTTGCTCGGGTGTCAGTTTCATCATCATCAAATGCTTGTTTAGCAACAATTGTCTGGGTTCAATGAACTACTGTTGTAACAATCAAAACAACAACACGAAAGACCACAACTAAAGTAAACTTCGCAGCAGTCAGAAAATAAAATACAAGCTACATCGAAAGAACCATATAAAATATGCGATCCAAACTGACTGGGAACCCTTGCAGTATTTCCATTGGCACTCACGCCACACTCATATTAATTCATGAATGTTTGGCAACTTATTCTTCTTGTTCATCTTACGCTCTTTGTGGTCTCTGTTTTTGAAGCCATTTTATTGAATTGTTGTAAGATAAACAAGTTCACGGCGACAGGCAAAAATATTTTTTCTAACACTTTTTTCCTCTTAACTTTAATTTTATAAATGCTTACAACACAAAACTAGCAACAATTTGCTTAGTAACTCAAGTATGTAGAGTGTTTTTTCAACTGTTGGTGTTGACGAGGGTTTGCTTTTAATTATTATTTTCCAGCCGAAATATGAAAAAAGAGAATTCATAGGAAAAATGAAAAAAACCAAACTATTTTTCAGTCAGCGGCTTTTGGCAAAACTTTGTAATTACAGAGCTCTGTTGCTAGAGGCACTAGGGTGTTGGGCAGTATGAGGGGTCGGACATGTATTTGGATTCATGTGTGTGGGTAAGCAACTCACACAACACAGAAAGGGGAATGGTTTTAATTCAACGAAGTTACTGATACTCTTATCATCTCTATATTAGAAGGAAGTTAAGAAAATTCATTTGCTGTAGAATAATTGTTATTTATCAAAGTTTCTGAGTAAACGTAATAATTATATTTTGAATTTGGAAATTTGCTTCTCAGAATTTTATATTTTAAAATTAAGCTTTTCTAAAGTTTAATTGTAGCAGGAAATCCTATAAAATGAAATCGTATCGCAAATGCACTAAAAATGATTTGTTAGTAATTGTAAAAGGAGGATCCTTGCAATTTGAATTGGAAATGGAAATACCAATTAAAGCATCAGAGATTGTATTCTTGATAACTCAAGAGAACACTTGTTGTTAAACACAGCAATTGATAAACCAATGACACTCGACGAATGGAAGAGCATTCGCAAGAAAATAACAACACCAAATGTTTGTTTTGGTACGTGGTAAATGAAAATAAAACCCGTGAGCGTACAAATTTAATAAATATTAAATGAGCTTCTCATACACACACAAACTCACACATATGTATGAATAAACATACGCACACACGGTCGGAGTGAAAAACCAAAAACCCTGTTCCAATTACGAGATGCCAAGGTCCTGTGAATGGCTGCTGGATGGTTTCGATAAGGTGCCGCAAAGAAAATACCTCTAAGCCATGCCCAAAACCACTCACAAGCGACCGAGCAAATAAACGCGCACTTACGAGCTTACAAGTCTTTACTGCCCGCCTTCTATCACGCCCCCAATCCCATACACTAGACGACACATTCCGACATAAATAACATGTGACAAAATAAATGCCACTAAAGTAAAGGGTCCCAAAAGTCAAGCCATAGAGGCAGCTTGTCGCAGGGTGCGTCAGTTGGAGGGGGACCGAGGACTTTTCGTGTCCTTGCGACATGCAACAAATGCCAAACAAATCGATGCCACTCAGCCTGCCGCATGCCCATGAAATAACCGAAAAAATGTGATTATAAGCGCATAAAACAACAGTGGAACGCCCTATTTGCCCCCATCCTGCAGAATGTGGCACTGATGTCTGTCCTTGGCATGCCAAGTCCTCGTTTTGTGCGTATCTCAAATTTCTAGTTTGACCTGTCGCTACGGAACTTGTTGAATAAATAAGGAAATGAAAACCAAACCAAAAACATAGAAAAATGTCACAGTCCCAGGCTGATTGCTACACAGGAATTCCTGTCCCCCCTGTCCATCCTTTATGACCATTCACTGCCTGCTTTTTCCAGTCCTTTTACTCGTCCTAAAGGTGGCTGAACCTTTCGAGTAGTTTCGGACTAAACTTGTTAGCTCGCCTATTAATAAAGCTTGCACAGCGTGAAGAGTCCCACTCGTTGTGCAATGATGTTCAGTGTGATGACAATGTGATTATAATGACCGTGGTAATAATGAGAATGATGATTACGATGGCGATGGAGCAGATTGCCATCCCTAATTGATAAAAATGACAGGAAGTGCGGATAACAAGCTTGCTCCAACCAGGCTATATCCACTTTTATCTATTCATATATTACACTCAGATCTTTAATTTACAATAATAAACTGTTCCTTCCCGAAATAAACTTTTTGAAATATAACAAAAATATTATATTTTTTGGCAATCACTTCGATTGATAGCAAAGCCGGTAAATGAATACAACTGCTGCGGATTTCGTTAAACAATTTATATTTAGTGATCACCATAATTAAATTAATGACAACTAATCAGGGCATAATCAGAGCTAGTTCTCAGTTCGTCGTTTTCGGCGAACTCCATTTCAATATCATCACAGAATTGACTTTATTAATTGTACTTAGAAGCAAAAGCCGTTCTGATCATATTATTCGTTTGATTTGGAGCCAATATTATTATGGTGAATCAACACAAATTGTCTTTAAAACTGAACTCTTCAAGAACTACATTAAACTTAATCATGCAGACCCCGAAATGCTTCCAACACTCATTTTTCAGATTGCTCAATGTTTGCCTCCCAGTTAAGTATGCCATGTGAATTGAACGAATGCATGAATATGAGTTTGGGTATTTGGTCAACATTCACACGGCTAGCTTGGGTACGGCTATACAGTTCTATTCAATTCTGTTTGCCCAATCTAATAGCCAGAGCTGCCAAAGAATCAAATACTTACAAATGCACACACTCCCATTCGACACACTCACATACACATCGATAATTGGCTGGGGGCCACATGGCAGAGGCAAGAAGCCAAGTTATGATAAAGTTTTTGGCTGGAATTATCAGCTACCTGGTAGCTGTGGCTGTAGCAGTTGTTGATGTGCCAAGGGACCTACTCTATATGTGTTTTGGGTCGTCTTGTTTGCTTTCAATTTGTATCCAAATTAGAAAACATTTCGCCTCGTTGCGTATACGCCGCATTGCACAGCGGTGCGGGCCAGTTCTTTGTTTTCTGTATTTCGTAGCTCATGTTGTGCTTGTTTTTTTTTTTTTTTGGACAAGTTGTGCGTGCCATCATTATTATGACAATTATTACGGTTATTATTATTATTATTATAAGGCCAGGCAAGCATTTCAATAAGTTTTGCCCTTAGTTAAAATGACTTTTGTGCCCAACCAATGTTGACCTTGCCACGCGACAACTCATCTCGCTTAACTGTCGGCAACCCTGAAATGTTGGCAGGCTGGCATTGTCCTTGCGCTGCCCTTTGTCTTAGCCAAGTTGCAGCTCGAAATCTGAAAAGTGGCAAAACGTAATTGAATGCGGCACTAGCGCAGTAGTTGCTTTCTCGTTCTTTTCTTTTCTACATCCACTGTTCTCCGTTACAGTGACTTATTGTGCTCAATATATTCTCTATCATATTCTCTCTTCCTCTCTGAGTGTGTATTGCTTGTTCCCAAATGCATTTGCATGCTGATTGCCTTTGGCGTTTGCCTGTGCACTTGTCAATGCTCCAGGGAAACACAATAACTTTTCGTTCTGCGACAAAAACAACACCAATAACATCAACAATAACAACAATAACAATAGCAACATAAGCAGCGTGCTAAAAATGGTATAAAAAAAGAGCTTATAAAACTTTTGTCAAGTGACAAAACGCTCGAAGTAGACAAGTTGCCGAACGAAATTGCTTTTGACCCACACCTCAGCACATCCTTCTTCCTCACAAAGCATCGCAACACCCATGACAGTGGCCAAGCGCTAAAAGCGCACAAATGTTGTGCAATTTGTTAGCCATAAAGCTGGTCAAGTATTGAATAACAAGTGCAAAGATCTTGCCGTAACTGATGATGGGCGGTCGACTTCGCTTAGCAAGGGTATAGGGGAAAGAGGGAAAGGATGAGGATGTGAAAGATTTACTCATATTTCATGTGTGGAATGTGTTGCGTAAAACAAACATGATTAACATCATGAAGATTAGTTTACGCAGGGAACAGTTGCTCGTTGCTTAAAACAGGATTTGCACAAGGCCATTACATCGCAACAAGGATAACAGGTGAAACTACAGAGAAAATAGCACACGTATATCTATAATAACCAAAATGTGAGATGGGCAACATTTTAGTAAAATGACACACAAACTAACCATTAATCGACCCTTCTGTGTAGACTTAAATAACGGAATGACAGGGGATATGCGAGCAAAAGGCACATAAGAAGTTGTTGGCTAAGTTAAGTAATACTGTGTCTATTATCTAGTCGATAATGAATATGTATACACTTAAAATACATTTAAATTACAATACCTAGTTGATAATGAATATGAATACATTGAAAATTCATTTGAACTTAGGCAAAAAAGAAAAACATTTTTTGAAGAGAAACAATAGAGCCTTTGTAAATTCTACTCACGATTCATTAAAAGAGCAATTTGCTGGCGGGAATAAATTGAATCGAAAGCCGATAGCCCATGGCTCCTCATCATCATTCAACTGATATCCAGTCAATTGAATAATGGAAATCCTTTTTAGCAGGATATGCACTCATCAGTTTGACCACAAAGAAACCACACAGAGAGTCCCCAATTCAAGAGACATCTATTTGGTTGCTTTGTGGCGATGTGGCCAGTGGCTACTAAATAACGCGCTTGTTTTGCAACAAAAGCGAGATCTTAAATTTGTTTTCGCATTGTCCTGGCGGCAATGGAGAGGGGCCAAGCTTGAAGATTTTGCTAGCGGTTGGCTGCATTGTCGTCGGACTTAGCTCATAAATAACTTTTTGGCGGTGACAGTAGGGGCGTCTGTTGCTGTTTTGGTTTCGGCTCGTAGCTCCCGCCAGGAAATACACCTTTTAGCCAAGTTGCAAACCGGCGGATGCCAGACTGCGTCTGCCAGTAGCAGCAACAAGGAGCCGTTCGCAATAAATCACAAAATTGTCGCCATCTCGTATTGTTGTTGTTGCTGTAGTCATTCGCTGGTGTTATTTATAGTTTTGCGCTTTTCTCCTCTTTATACCCTGTACACACTAAAAATTACATTCAAATTGGGATCACAACTAAAAGGGCAGTTAGTATTCTTTATTCTTTTGATCTTATCAATTAGTCTGAATTCATAATGAATGCTGATTTGCAAGACAGCGCTCTATATGTACTCTAAAATACACAATCAATAACTTGATCTCGAAAAAAAATAATATCTATTTGATTTGTCGTTTAATTTTCTGTGTTCAATTTCAATGTTTTTTTTGTTTTTCACACTGTGCAACTTAATCGAGGGCACTGTTCAGACTCAGTTTACTGAGTATCTTTAAGTCCAAGCAGTTCTTGTTTTATTTTATGGCAAATGGCATTGTTGTGACAGTTGTTTTTTCTACTGCCAGGCCCTTCATTTGGTAGTTGTTGTTGTTTCTTTTGGTTTTGCTGTTGCTTCTGGCCGACGTCCTCCGCAAATCCTGTCATGCAAATTATGTTGAGCCTTTTGTTCGAATGCAATGGCCTGGCATATATTCCTTGTATTGTATGCCTCTCAACGCTTTATTATTACTTTATTTATTTGTGTATACTTTTCTTTTTCATATTTTCTTTCGCATGAAAAACTGAGATGGCTGCAAAATCAAAAACATAAAAATAACAAATAAGAAAGCTACAGTCGAGTTTGCTCGACTGTGAGACACCCGCCACAGAATTTTACCATCAAAATATTATATTTTTCAAAAATATACTGAAAAAATACTGAAACAAATATACTAAAAAATACCAAAATAATATATCAACATTTTCTTTGTTTGAAATTATTAGCTTGGCAGCACTTTAGTTGGTTTATTGAACACCATTATTATGTCACGGAGTGTCATAGCAATTACCTAGGTGCAGCTGCACGTGGTAACGCCTTATAAAAGTAATCTCTTAATAACTTCTGTGTTTTTTATCCGTTTTATCCGTAACCAAATTCGCAGAGATCATTAAGATGGTGATTAGTATTGTGCGTACCAAAATTGGACATTCTAGGTTTAAAACGACGCTTTCAATTCAGTTTTTTTCAATTTGCATGGGCGGAAAGGGGCGTGGTTAAAATCAAAAACAAACTTGACCAATAAGACATACTGTCGCGAAAAATTTGTTGCTCTATCTCTTATAGTCTCTGAGATCTAGGTGTTCATACGGACAGACGGACAGACTGACATGGCTATATCGTCTCGGCTGTTGACGCTGATCAAGAATATATATACTTTATGGGGTCGGAGATGCTTCCTTCTGCCTGTTACATACATTTTCGGTCGGCACAAAGCCATAATACCCTTCTACCTTTGGGTAGGCGGGTATAAAAACCTCACTGCTGTAAAGTTTGCGTATAGTAGTCTTTTAGTATCGATATGCCCTAAAGCGTATTTAATCTGTGTGAAAATGTGGTAAATTGCCTTAAGAGGGCTTAAAAAATATTTCATAAATGTATTTGTAGGAAATAGTTTTACTTACTAATACAATCAAATTGATAAATCAAATGTACGAGTTTTTATTTGTGTTAATACAAAATATTTCAAATTTTTATGCATGCTATTCGCCTTTGGTTGGTACTTAAAGTAAAAATACTTGGTAAATAAAGCAACATAAGTCTACGACACCTTGCCATAAAGAAATGCAGAGAAAAACCAAACTAAACTAAAAATTATATGATTCGTAGGTTATATTTATATCCAAAGCTTTTCCATATAAATACTTTTAAATAATAGTCAAGTTAATTGAGAATTACATTATCATAAACAGAGTATTAAATGAAACTATGTTAATGCACGCTAAACCTGACATAAACTGAATATAATTGAGAATATATCTCGAATACGCATTTATATATTATTATAGATTTCAATGCAACATTTTTGTTCTCTTTATTTACAGTTATTCAAACAACGAGACAGAAATCAAAGGGATTGTAACTGTAAGTGAAATATTTTGATAATTCTACCGTAAATTGTGCTGTCAACTATATCAGCAGTAACAAAGACCTTGTCAAATGAGTTAAAACTTGTTATGCATTGAGCCAACGGTGTGTATGATTGATATGCAAAATGTAATCTCATGTTTGATTGTATTAAGCTTGCGGCATCCTACAATATTAATGCATTGCTCTGGTGTTAAATAGCTCGGAATCCCCCCGATACTGTATAATGATGTAATTCAAGGAGAACTTTAAAATTACTCACACCCACACATGTGTAAATGGGAATTTAATTAATTTAACTACTCGAGCTATTGTCAATTGTACTGCAAATTAAGCAGGACACTCAGATAGTCAGCTGCATTTTGCGTTTAGTCTCAATTCACAAATCAAATGCCAAACAATTCAACCATCTACAAAACGCACATTTCCAAAGACCAACTGAATCTCATACACACAATTTGTGGCCTAACAAAAGGAAAGACTCAATGGAACTGTACTAATGTCTGTCCTGTCTGTGGTAGTCTGACCTGCAGCATTAATTTGGCTCGACTTCGTTGAAATTGAGTAAGCACCGAAAATGTCATTTAAATATCTAGCATTGGTAAAGAAAATTCTCAAATAATTCATTTTATGTTTATCTCGGTTTTAGTCTTAAATAAAGGACAATTATTATTTTCAGAATTGGTTAAAACATTGCAGGAGAGCAAAGCCGCATCTTTCAATATAAATTTTGGTTTCTGCTATCAATTAAATCAATAATATATTAATATGCATCTGATAATTAAAAGCTGTCTAACAATTTATTTAAATATTTGCTGGTTATTAAATGTATTGATTTTGAGCTGAAAATCAAGTAAATAACGTCATTATTTCTCTTAAATTTAGCTTAAAGCATTGCATCCATTTTAAACATAACAGACTATTGCCTAACTTTCAGTAAATCTAAAACTAGTCAAGGTTCGTTTTGCTTAAATTGCAGTGTGTTGCAACTATTTTTCTATGTAATCGTAAAATAAGCTTATCAGATAATTAAATTGCACATCCATTGCTTTCAACTCTATTAGTTGCCGTTCTAAGAAAATAGATACATTAAATACCCACAGAAATTGCATTGGCAAACATTAAGTTCTTGTTCGCCAAAAACGCAATGCATATCACGCATACGTCATGTAGCGGACATACAAACTTTTAATTCAGTTATATGTGGTGGCTGGGGTTTACAGTAGGGAGCCGACATGTGACAAATACTATGCGGAGAGGTAGTGTATTGAGGATGTATGTAAATGTGTGAGAGAAGGGAGTATGTTATTGAGGGTGGATGCGATTGGCAAAGGAAGACGCAGGCAACACGATTTTCGATTTATACGACACATGTTGGCTGCCTCCGTTGCAGCTGCGAAAATTCCGCGCTCTCTAATTGTGTAACCTACTAGCCTGAGGCTTAAATATTTAATAGAACGGCTTCGCTCCCCCTTATATACAATATTTCCTCAATGTCTTCTTTCTCCCTCATAGTAGATATATACATATATAGTATATAAATATATGTGCGAGCTCCTGGCCACTAGCTGATAAAATGGCGGCCGTGCCAACTCATTTGACGCCCGACCGGGCAAAACGTGGCCCATTTCCGCAAATGTCTTTTTGCCAAGCCGACCGAAACGTGAGAAATAAATTTTAAATGAAAAGGGAGGCCGTAACATGGAACTGTGCTCTAAGTACGTTTCATACCTACTAACTTCAAGGTATGCGACACGTTATAGTGTTTTTAAATATAGTCTTGTTTAGTGGGCAATTTAAAAGTTTCGTTTACTTTAGAATAATTTTTGAATAAATTGAATTTTTATGTATATAAAAATGTATTCAAATGTCAAATGTACTCAAATTCTTTGACTATAAAAATCCTCGTAAATATAAATAGGGAGCATTTGATAGTCTGTCATTGCGATTTGCATTAATGTTGTGTTACTTGTTGATTTTGCATGAGCGGCGTTGAAGGTAAAACATGCGAAGGACATGGGCATGGGCTTGAACAGGCACAGACACAGGCACGCGGCAGACGCAATGACACGTTGACTATGCCGACTCTGAGAACGCTGCATAAAAATCCATGACAAAATGTTACAGATTGGCCAATGCCAAGGCGACCGACCAGAGGCAGAACCTGACACTGAAATGGAGCCAAAGCCTTAGCTGGGGCCGGCGCCCAGCTAGAGCTGGGCAAGGTTATTTAACGAGCCCCGGGCAAAGCTCACTAAGAGACTAACGTTAGGGTGCGAGAGAGATGGTGTGAGTAAGTGAGATATTTACGCTGAAGAGAGAAGAAAAGTGAGAGTGAGAAAGAATTATTCTACTGAAGCCAGGCACGCCTGCATATTTAATCCTCTTGATTTTTATTTGTTTTCGTGTTGTTGTTATATGTTCTACTATTTTTATGGCTTTTTATCTGCCTGAAGATTTTGCATGCTCTTTGTTTGCAAACAGTAGCATCCTCCTCCGACTCACATGCCGTTGGTAAAGTTGCACATTGCGATTTGAAGGTCGAATGATATATATTGTGGTACTCACACTCCTCCGTCATACATACACATATTCTCATAAACTGCATCTAAGAGAGTTCCATAGCTACTTATCGATCATTGTGAGGCGGGATATGGCATTATGTGTGACAGAAAGTGAATCTGTAGGCTTGACATTGGGTCGAAGGTTATAACTTGGGTCGAAGGTTATATGGCCATTGTAAATTCGTGCTTGATATTCAAACTCAACGAGGCACCGACAGACGACAGGCATTAAATTACTAAGCACTTAAGGAAATTTTTTCCATATTTGTTTTCGATTAACATTATAAAATTAACACCACAAGGGCAAGGACATTTAGGAATGGATATTCTCAGCTTTATGGCAAGGATTCTCTTCACCTTTTGCAAAATTATTTTGACGGTTAAAAACTAATGAAAAGTAAGTAACAACTAAACTTTCTGAGTAGTTTATCTGAAATACTTTTCGGAAACTTGTCAAATGTTCACAATGTTTGTTACTAGAATTTCAATAAATATGTTGTCTCTTTCTCAAATATATTATATAAAGTAGTAAAAATGCAAACCATACTTATAATATAAATAAAGAGATATTTTCCGTTTCGCGCAGTAAATATTATATATTGATTGGAACTAAGTTTAATATAAGAAAACTACCGACTAGAAAAGCTTATAAAATTTATGATTCGAAAATTAGGTTTGTATATGATTTGTAACATATGAGTCTATATATATAATTATAAGTGCTTCCATTTGTCTAAACTAATTCATTCTGTGATGACGTCAGATTCAACTGTGCTTGAAACGCTTGTTAACCCGTACAAGGTCGATAAAACAAAATAAATTAATATGTAAAAGTGTCAAGAGTCACACAATTTTATTTTTCAATGTCACTTTAAAGCGGGGCAGACACAATAAGCTACATGAAATAAGTCAACTTCCTCCCGCACTGTGCCCTCCCAGTTGCCATCGCCTTTACCTTACCCCGCCTCTGTTTCCGGAAACTGGCTCAAACAATTTAAGCGATGGCTCATTAAAAATCAAATACCGTAAGCCAAAATACAATCCAAACAAACAACTGTGCACAAACAACAAACAATGTATGGAGGCGTGAGAAGCAGTGAACAGAAAAGGGTGGCAGCTGCGGGTGGCGGGTTGGCGGGCTGGTTGGTGGAATTGTCTGGTGCAAGGTTGGTGGCCTGTCTGTGGCCAAGCACATCGAGTTAAACGTCCATCTAATTGGAGCGTATAGAACGACCTGTGCTGATCAACCAATCAATCAATCAATTAAACAATCAATAATCAATCAGGCAGACAGTCAATGTAAGAACGTTTAAGAAACCGATTGATTTATTTATGCTGCAAGCACCCACTGGTAGGCCAAGAAGCTAATAAACCAAATCAAGTGCTCGATAGACCCATGAAATTAATCTAAACAAACACAATCTAATCTAATAAAGAGATTATTTTTAATGTGCTTAAGCTATAATAACATAAAACCAAAAATTTCAAAAGTTGCTCTCGCATTTATTTTATACAATTGCCATTCAATTGTGACCATTTATTAAGGTGTTTATAGTTGAATAACATTATTACAAAAATATTATTTAATTTCAATTGAATTTCTACTCTTACTAAGCTTCATGTCTGCGAATGCTCCATGACTTTAACTTAGAAATATTGGCATTAAGTTGACTCAACCTTAAGCCAGATAAGTCGCATTGAACCACACAGTTCGGCGGCAACTTTAAGTTCTCAGCTAACCACAGCTTAAATTGTATTGCTGGCTGCTTGAGAAGCAGCAACAGGCAGAAGGCAAAAGGCAATTGTAGGAACATCATCTTCATTAGCAACAGCATTATCATCATTAGCCTCATCATTATCGTCAACGTCAGGTTAGTTCATCAAAATGCCATTTACAGCGCTTGTGGCTGTATTTTTTTTCTCTTCCCATACCTCTATCTCTCTTTCTTTAATCGCTTTCATTGCTTCATATTCTCAGTTGCGACCACATCGAATGGCGAAATTAACTTGAAAATTGTTGTAGCATTTTGTGGTTCTCTCTGCCCTCCAATAAATCGGCTTAAAACGCGCCAAAGAATTCGCTTTCATGTCGACAAGACCACGCTTTTTCATTCATTCCATTGCACTTGTTTTCTTTTCTTGTCTGCTTCTTTCTTTTCATTCTATTTTGTTACTTTCTTTATTTGACTTGTTTATTTTTTTTGGCAAAAATTCTAAAATTATTTGACCGCAACAATGCGCCAAATTGTAACAAGTTGCTTTGCTCCACTTAAAAGACTTACACTTGCACCTCGCCTGTGTACTTAATCAGCTGAAAGCGTAGCCAAGTGGCTGCATCACGTATACGCAGAGTATGACTGACACAAATTATTTTCCATGCCAAATGCGGTTGTAGAACTGCCGGATATGCGAGGCAACTGAAATATTCGTAGCTATTTCGAAACCAGTTGCGAGTAATTGGATGCATTAGGCTTCCGAAGGGTTTGCTCAGGGCAATCGTTTAGAGAAATGGGTTAATCAGCGACCAATCTACGCAAACCGAGATGACTTCAGAATATGCTTTTAGGTAAAGAGCCGAATAGCAAATCACATTCGGAACTGAATTGACTCAACACATTTAAAATCGATGATCCAAGCTAAAGGATAATAGCTGAAGTAAATATGAAAACTCGGGAATAATATCTGGATAGCTTTGTGGTTAAGGTACGATTAAAACCAATTCAGATGGACTGCGATAAGAAAAAGCTATTTGGACTGTTTCTTGAGTTGGCAACAAAGTAAAGTGCTAATGCAGAAGTTGGTAAACTTTTCATTTAATTGAAACTCATTCCAGTTGAGAACTTCTCTTTATTCGTAATTTCCCATTTATTTGCGGACTTCATCAGCAACACAAAACCACAAACTAAATTCAAATTTACAGCTTCCATAGCCAGAAAAATTTATCCACAACTTTGCAACAATTCTTTTTTCACTCTCAAATATTTGCGCTTTTTAATATTTATACCCGCCTAACCAAACGGTAGAAGGGTATTATAACTTTGTGCCGACCGAAAATGTATGTAACAGGCAGAAGGAAGCATCTCCGACCCCATAAAGTATATATATTCTTGATCAGCGTCAACAGCCGAGACGATATAGCCATGTCCGTCTGTCCGTATGAGCACCTAGATCTCAGAGACTATAACAGATAGAGCAAGAAATTTTTCGGGACAGTATGTCTTATTGTTGCACGCAGATGAAGTTTGTGTTTAGATTTTTGCCACGACACCTTCCGCCGCCGTAAATAAAAAAAAAAAAACGAATTACAAGCGTCTTTTTCAACCTAGAATGTCAATTTTGGCACGCATAATACCAATCACTATGTTAATGATCTCTTAAAATTTGGTTACAATCGGATAAGAAACACAGAAGTTATTAAGAAATTACTTATATAAGGCGTAATCACGTGCAGCTGCACTTAGTTGCTATAACACTCCGTGACATAATAATGGTGTTCAATAAACCAACTGAAGTGCCGCCTAGATAATAATTTCGAACAAATTTTATTTTGTTATATTTTTAGTATATTTTTTAGTATATTTTTCAGTATATTTAAAAAAATATAATATTTCGTTGGTAAAATTATGTGGAGGGTATCTCACAGTCGAGCAAACTCGACAGTAGCTTTCTTACTTGTTTTTGTTTAGCAATTTGCTGAGAACTTTTCATTTTCATGTTTTGCTTCAGTTTTGAATTCGCTTTTTTCTCTGTTTATGCAGAACAATGGAAATGCAGTTGCTGGCTCCGATGCTGCGGAGAGTCGTTGTTGGCCATATATCACAGAGCTTGGCTTTTAGACGGTTAAATTTGCTGCCATTTATCTGGAATTGCAGTCGTTTTAAAGTTAAGCGTTTAGCTTTGAATGAGCGTGGGCGTGTTCAACCCGTCCAAGGAGTGGCCAAGCCAAAACCAGGTGAACCAGTGCACCATATGTCGATTGCTGGCGTACAAGTATTGGTTGGCCGTCAAGCTCTGCTCCGTTATAAAAATTAACCTTTCCTTTACTTTTACCTTTTGCCCTTCCCTTCCACATTACATCGATTGACTTCTGATGGAGGATATCTCTTAGTTTGACCAACTAGTTTATTGCCAAGTGCAGCTGTCCCTGTCCCTGGTCACGTGAAATGTCACTCTTACGCAACGTTGCAGCCCATTTGTAAAGCTCTCACGTAAATACTTTGATCACTTTTGTAATTGTATTGTTATGGGCGCAACCATCAAATATTCATTGTCAATTAGGGCCTCAGGCCCAGAAACACAACGCACAAAGAAAAGTTTTAGTCAACTTTTAGTAAAGTCATCAACATTACTTATTTAGCTTAACATACTTTGAAGTCTATTTTTAAAAAGATTTTTAAAGATGTAGATTATAAATAATGCTGGCAGAATTTGTAATAACTGGGATGAATCTAGAAAAACTAGGTTTGACTAATTAACAAAGTGACTATATAAGTTTTACCAGAGCCGTCGGCATTAAGAATACAAAACTAAAAAAAAATACAAAAGAAATTTAAACCCCAAATAAAGATCGTCCTTTTACCATTTGTTCGTGGGTTGAAAGTTTCAATTTCATGATTTCAAAGTTGTTATCTAGTGTAATGGCATGTAATAAGCTTAATGTTTCTAATTTACATTAAGTTCTGCCCAATAATCTACTCTTTTGTGCATATTCATTTCATAGGATTTTATAGTCTACTACAAATGTCACGTTCAAGGTTAATTTGAGGCAGCTTTTAGTCAACGCTAAGTGCATTGTTATAAGAACAATCGACTTGTTTCATTAATTGACGTTTAGTTGCGCCATAAGTGGTTACGAGTAGCAGTATTATTACTTTAAGCCACATGCCGGCTGTTTATGCAATTGAATTGTAACACAGAGAGTGCCAACAGGCTGGAGACCCATGATTCAGTTGGCAAGATGTCGGCATGAGCAGTGGTAGAACACTTCCATGCCAAGTGACACTTGTGGCATCTGCGGTTGCATGCCGCCTTTAATTTTCTATAGCCCACTTTGGGGCACCAAAGCCAATTTGGCCACAGTCTTGCAGTGGCAAATCGAAACGAATCGAGTAGAGCTCTCAGATTGAGCTGCTCGTCACGTAATGCTCCATTCAGATGGCAGCAGGTGTAAGGACACGACATCTTTGCAAAGGGAAATCATTTGCTGTACTCGCCGCTGTTTGTTGTTGCACGTGCAACCAACTGCAGCAAGGATAAAGCTTTGCTTTGAGTTGTTTCCTTGTTGTTGTCATCGTAGTAGCTATTGTTGCTATCGTTGTTGTTCTTGTGTGCTTGATAAGCACGTTGAGCTGCAAATGAAAGGGTGTTTGTGTGTTTAGGGAAGCGGCCCAAGGAGTCAAAATAAAATAAAGGAACAACAAAACGGCAGGATTTGTACAGCAAAACTGCTTGGAAAGTCTAAGTGCACTCAATGAACTTGTGATATAAAAAATACTGTATTATTTAGCTGAAGAATACTGTACACTAATCAAATCAAATAACTGGCATCAAAATAAATTGATAAAATGAGATAAAAGAGAATCATTTTCAAAGAGTATTAAATTTATCCGGACAATTTGATATTCGTTTTTTAGTTGACAGTACATTACAAGTAATTGTTAAAACTTATTATGTAAGATTTTTCGCGTACGGAATAAATTGTGTAAAATCCATTCAAATGTTGTTGTAATTAATTGTGAAAAGTGCTTTCATCTGCTATTTCTTGGGGTATTTTGAAGGCCAGACAGGTCAAAAATGTGACTTTTGGTTAATTCAGCATGGCCTTGTGTTATTTTCAGCAATTTTTTGGCAGCCCAAACAGCTGTGTTTTAAGCCTTATTAATGACATGCGCTTGTGTTTGTCTGCAAACTCTGTAGAATGCTTTTAGGCGCGTCGACAACAGACTGCAGAGTTGCGCATTGGGATTTATGCGTAAAACGTGAGTTTTACACAGTTTTCACTTTGGTCGTTAAGCAACGTCAAAAAGCAGACATTACCCAGCCACAACTACCACTTCCTCCCCCCTACTGCAATGTTTGTGTGCGTCTGTCTCATTCCCAGTGGATAAAACACGTGCATTCAGCTGCCCCAGGGACATGGTTTCAGCTATTTGGCACTGCCTGTTTGTTTACCTTGACCACCAAAAACACGAAAGGACACGTTTAAATGTTGTCCAACGTCGGTTTCTCCCCTGAGTTTTTTCATGTTTTCATGTTCTTTTGTGGCCCTACATACGTCATGGCCAAAATGTTGGCACAAGACTCATGAATGATTCATGAAATACCCTACAATTATTCTACTTCCATTTTTAGCAGCATGAATATGAATAACAATAAGTGTCGTTTCTATGAATATACAAAAATGTGACTTTTCCACAGCTGTGAATGGCAATGAAACATGTGAATATACAAAAGCAAAAAGCTTAACAACACAGCAGTATTACAGATTGTTTTCGTTGTTGGCTTTCGTCAAATATTATATTATTATTTTAATAATAGAAACTAAGACAAATTTTAAACTTTAAATATTGAATGTTTTGATAAGAATAGAAAAATCTTTAAAAAAATTGTTTTAACTTATTAATATTTGAGACGAGATTTTATAAGCTATAAAGATAGATTTTTCTCGTAAATAAAATTATTTAATGCGCAATGGTATGCAAAGAGTTTAAATAGAATTACTGAAAGAATTTTAAGGATGCTTACGCAACGACTGGGAAGTTTTTCTTTGAAATTTGACAACCTATTCCTACCAACGGTCTTGTTCTCTGTCTTCTATTACTGGAGTACGCGAAGTTCGCATTAATTTCCAACCAATTATACGGTGAAATTTCAAAAGCACTTTTGAGTTGTTCTTTTCTATTAGTAGTAGGTCAGGTGTTACAGTTTCACTTCATTGCACACATAAACAAGGAATGGGCTGGCTGACTTGGGTGCGATGTTGTGGTAGATGAGGTTGCTTTATGCAAAGCGCGGCATGCTGTTAACTTTTATTGGCGGAACGTGACGGTAATAGGCCGCTTCACACGCAAAATATATGTGCGAGCACCAATACAAAAGTGCATTAAATATTTACTCAATCAATAACAGATATTTTTTCTCTGAAACCAAGTCAGCTGGAGTGTCAGAAGTGAAAATGAGAAGGATATGGGGTTGAGTTTCAATTACCTGCACCAGGCTAAGAGCCCATTCCAAAGGCTGAGCTTTTCTTTGTTTACTTTTAAGATATTTTTCTCTGGGTTCAGCAACATATTCTTTTGAATCAAACTGAAGCCTCTTATCATTTTTGCGGCTCTTTTGGGCGCGGGTTTTGAGCCCCGAGCAACTGGTATTTTGAATAATTTATTAGATCTCAGGCAAACACTTTTCATCTCATTTGTGACTTGCCATGTAGTAGATGCTTCTTTCTTAATAGTTATGGGAGGGTGTGTCTGCATTTTCTTTTGTGAGTTTTGATATTCTTGTTCGTTTGTTTGTTTGTTTGCTGCTAAAATTATGCGTAAGTAGCTAAATTTGATTTGGTTTTTCCCTGGCATACCATAACAAATCCTATCCTGTGGCGTCAGAAATTTTTCCCCTTGTAGTAAATTTGTTCGTCAGCATCCAGGTTTACGGCTTTTTCTGTTTATTAAGTTGGTTAAGATTTCAGCAGTAAGGCGACTAAATCTCACTTACAATGTGCTGAGATAAATGCAAAGGCGAAATGCTAAAACCTCCCCATAATGCGCTCAAGAAATGGTATATTGTGTACTTCAATTAGTTTTGCATATCTTCAAGTAAAACAAGTTAAAGTTGAAGACCGATAAATTGTCATCAAACAAACATCTGCAAACAAATAAAATACAATAATAATTAATGTGAACAAACATATATACTCTAATATTTTGATAAAAATAAATTATCTGATATATCGATGTCAAAAATATGTATACATATAATATGATAAGTAGTTCAAACGGAAACATAAAATGTACCATTAAGATTTTAATGTAATTTACTTTTCATGTTGGAATATAAATAAATCACAACCTACATACTATATGGAGAACAAAAGTATTAAGCGAGTCAATTGGTTTGGTGAAATTCGTATCGAAAACATTGACCAATCCTCTTTATAATTTACACAATTACATTTTATGATTGCACTCAGCAAGGCAGCATGAGTTTTATTCATTGCACATTCACTATAAATGCAACCATATGCAATATTCAGTGACAACAATGCAAATTACACTGATTATGTGATGAACTGCAAAATGTACAGGCCACAGGAGACATGCGAATGGCGCGAATGAGAGCCGAACCCTCGCTACTGGAAGGAACAAAAGAGAGGAAGGCAGTAGAAGTGGGAAGATCTACGGCAGAGTACACAAGACCTGCTCATTTTATGCTCATTGTGCGTGAGACTTTATTGAGTGGACCAATTGGCATTCTTCTTATTGTCATTTGTTATCAGTGATGTTGTTTTCGGGACCAATGGGAAACGAGAGGAGGTGAGGCGTAGTTATGCAACAGCATTCAGCAAGGTGTTAAATTATATTATGGGGGCGCTGTACATAATTTCATTACAATGACCAGTGACTTGCTGGGTTGCTTGTGTTTGAGGTTTGTCGTCGTCGTTGTCTTGGTATTGTTATTAAAATTAAATTAAAATGCTATTAAAAGCACAGCTTGCTGTGCCACCAGCGTCGACGCAGTGTCTTCCAAATTGTTAACGCCAAATTGATTGTCCAGCAACTTGGCAACGACTTGAATTCGCATTGGTAAACATACTCGTAAGTCAGACCGAGAGCTAGTTGGTATCACGGGCGATTTAACTTCTTCATTTTTGCGCTTCATTAAGTGCACACAAAATGACAATAGCCGCGTTCACATGCTTACACACACATAGGCACAGACATGTACGTTCAGCATGCAACATGAGGTAGTCTGAACTGAGCAACTATTTAATTAATGTCAAGCATTAAGTGTGACTACGCCAGCAACTGAGCGCGAATCGACTTACGGTTTACAGTTTTGTAATTGTAGTTTGAGAGCCATGTAATTACGTTGGATTGAATAATAAAAGCCAACTGGCGTCTACATCTCGCCAATGTTTATTGCCAAGCTTATAATGTGCAACTGGCTAATAAAGTGGGAACAACAAAGCTTTAAGCTTAGAAGCGCAGGAAAGCTCTGCGGGTGGACGCGAGTGGCAGCTAATGATAAGAAACAAACAAGTCTGCAACTAAGGATTGTAATTAAAAAGCTGCGAGTATACAATACAAAATTCAAAATTACAAGTCCATTAGAAAGGTAAACGTTAAAGGATCATAAAGCAACACATCAAGCTAGTTTTAAAACTGCAGAAAAGTTTAAGCAAGGTGTCAGAACAAAAAGTATGAAGAAGCAAGTAAAAAACAATTTCACAAGAGAAAAAAAACATTATAGTACAAAAATCCATTAATATAAAATAAAGAAATACTTACATATATATAAAAAACTATTATGGAATTAGTTATATATTGTTTTCAATGCACTCGAAAAATTAAATAAATTACATGAAATATGCTTCTCGAGAATGAGTTATAAGTTGGCTAACTACAACAAAATGATGAGTTCTAACCACACCACTTGATGACATTCTAACTTCAATTAAAAACAATTATGTGCAACTTGTCTTTTGTCTGGATGAGAAAATGTGAAAATTTTGAGATATGGATAGACAGAATGCCAAAGTCGCTCATGCAAGACAAAAGATGAGAAACGAAAGCAAAAGAATTGAAATGACAAGACAGAAAAAAACAAGAATGCGAATAAGAATAAAAGCATGGAACATTTTAAACATTTTCATTTAAAATAACTTTTAGCTTTAATTTGTGCAATTCATCAATAAAAGAAAGCAGAATAATGTTAAGGGGCCCCAAAGGCAATGACTGAAAGAGAGACAGAGAGGAAGAAAAGGCTTAAGAAACTTCCGTTTTCGCTGTCAAACGACCAACAACAATGACCGCAAAAAATACGCGATGTAAGGTTGCATGAACGGAAGAGGAATGTGCGAAGAACTGGCCGATGGAATGCAGCTAAAGAGGGGAACATGCAATTGAAAACAATTAACAAATATGCCATCCAAGGCCAGAAGCACGCACGATTGTGGCTGCGGTTACCTTGCTAGCAATTGCAATTGCTATTTGGCCACGTCCACCGTCTGTCCGTTCGTCTGTAGTCTGTCTGATTACGATTGAAGAACAAAGAGCGATGATCATCCAACATCAATGTCATGCACAATCCGCAACTCATTCATCATTTTTAATTATGACAATTGCTTGCTCCTAGAATCCCTACCTAGTCTGGGAAATGGAATACCTGTTGAATGGAAAAGCTTGGGAAAATAACGCTACTCACGTGCCTATTAACTGTTAATGGCATTACTCATTGCCTGACTAGGCTCTTCGTGCCAAAGCCAACAGATTTTATGCCGACCGCATGCGTTTAAGGAACTTCGATTCCTACTCAAGCTCACAGCCGTGCAAGTACGTTAAATTACCTGGCTAATAACCTTTCATACCTGTCCTTAATTAAGTTACCAGACATTTAACAGTGAGTAATACATCAGATACGCACCCTAATAAAGTCAAAATCCAATCTTATTTGTCACTCAGAGCTGTGCTTTGTGCTTCAATAATTAATTTATTTTAAATCTCTTTTTGAGCTGAGCACATTAAAAATAACTTAAATTGAGTGTACATAAACCGTATAGGAATTGTATAGGATCTAGACTAAAGTAGGAAATAAGCTAGGAGGGTAGTCTAATGGGTAATTATATTTCCTCTTATCATTTCGGGTAAGATCTACCTACATGTATAAATTATGGTCAGTTAAGCTACTCTAATAACTTCATAGCATGATATGAAGGACAGGAACCTCTTATTTTAAATGAGTATGGCTTAATGATTAATGCTGAATATTAAATAGATTTGCATTTTGACCCCTCGCACTTAACTAAATTATAGAATTAAATCGTGGCTATTATTAACTCTATACAAACATTGTCTACATTACATCATCGTGTGACAGATGGACAGTGTGACAGACAGTTGGCCTGGCTAATCTCTTTATCAGTCGGACACAAAAGTAATAAGCTCGTAAATGTAGGAAGCGTCAGTGCGTGAGGGCAGCAAAAAGCAGAGACTCATAAAATCATAATTAGAATTCTTTTCGGGCAAAAAGCGAAACTATACAGTCATCATGTTGCCCACACTTTGCCAAGTTGCAAACTGTAATGCTTTTACATAAATTCATAAATTTGTGGTGCACAGAGAGTTGCGAGCTACGACATAACTAATTAAATCAAAATGCATATAAATTAAATAATTATAATTGTGCAAAGTGGCGTGGTGAAAGGCAATGGAATGGCATATGCAGTAAATTTGTTATATAGCATTTTAACGTGAATTTAATGTAACGTGTAAACAATTTTCATTCCCCTCTCCATCACAATTTTACATAATACATTATTATTCTCTGCTGCAATGTAATTTGCATGTCACAGCTGGCGTATGCGTAATTTCTGCTCTTCTTCAATTTGAATGCTCCATACAAACAAAGCTATGCGAATAATTACCCAAACATGCTCCAAAAATGAGTGCTCCTCCTGTGGTGGAGGTTCAAGGTGTGTCCCTAGCCCTGGGTGTGCTTTGTGGGCGTTTCAACCATAGCTGGCCATTGCCGTGACAGCCTTGACAAATGTGCAGGCTCATACTCCAACTCTCAGCACGTGTGCATACATGCGAGCTATCCAACAGAGCGGGGTGAGACAGATGAGAAATCTCTGACTTGTGTAACTGCTACTCTAGAAGCGTGCGAAATACCTTAGTAGTGTCATACCAATAAAAGTGCTTGAATATTAACCAAAAATGTTAAAAGAATTTCAAAGAAATTTGCATTTTAAATTTGTTTAGTCTTTGATTTGTTGTCGACTACAATATATATTTGACAGCTATTCCATAGATAGTGCCAAATAAATGCGTTGCTAATGTCAGAACGTAATCATGTGAAAAGCCCAGAAAGCTTCACTGCACACCAAATGCATCAAGAGCTTTGCGACACATCAATCAGTAGTGCCAATCAAACTGGCTTTGCACTTGTGCAATAATCACTATATCACAGTGTACCGAAAAGGGTACTTCTAGGGATATAGTATGTGTTACAGTGTCAGCCATAATTGAATGTTCCTGTCATGTGGACCAGTAAATATTTGCCATTAATAAAACATTTTCTACATTTTTTGCGCATTTCAGCAGCAGCATTGGGAACAGCGTTGGACATCAATCAAGCAGTTGCAGTGGATGCGCATGTTCGCTGCCTAGCTGATTGCAGGAGCAGGATTGCCCCTCCCCATCCATCCGTCTCACACCCCACATCCGCTCCCTGCCAAATGTATGCCGGTCGCGCCACCCAATTTGCCAAGACTATAAGCAGCATGGCATGCAGTATACAGAAGCAGCCCTCGCAGCCAGCACCAAAAACAACAACAATGGCCATGACGGCGTCTACTGTTGGAGGGATTACAGGGGCTAGTGGATCCAGTGGTGCTGGCACCGTACCCTCCACACCAAAGGCATCGAAAGCAGCGCAGCCCCGCGGCTCGTTGCCAACAGATGTACATCAACCTCCACTGGAATTCCAATGGCCACCACCTTTGCCCGTGTCCAGTCACACAAGCAACTTGCGCTTGAACATGATGAACCAGGACCCAAAGGATCTACACACTGCGCGCGCTATCATTGAAGAACTGCGCTCCAAGGTTCGTTTTCAAACCGAGCACATCATGAAGTGGCGAAAGGCCTACGCAATGCAGGTAAGTGGGGGAGCAATCAAGGCATAAGAAATTATTAACAAGTAAGGAAGCTTGCTCGACTGTGAATTATTCGCGACTCAATTTTACAGAATACAAGAAAAAATAAAAGCGACCATCGAAATATTATATTTTGCAAATATATTCTGGAAAATATACTAATAATATACCAAAAAATATATCGAAAATAACTTTGTTCAAAATTATTATATTTATTAGGTTTATTGAACACTATTATTATGCCACTTAATGTTATTGCAACTGAATTGTTTGGACAAAGTCAGAAGGGAGCGTGACCAAAATCTAAAACAAACTTGAACTGCCTGCAAACAATAAGACATACTATCCTGAAAATTGGTTGCTCTAGCTCTTATAGCCTCTGAGATCTAGGTGTTCATACGGACAGACGGACAGACGGACATGGTTATATCGTCTCGGCTGTTGACCCTGATCAAGAATATATATACTTTGTGGGATCGGAGATACTTCTTTCCGCCTGTTACATACGATTTTATAATTAATAAATTAAATTAATAATTAAAAATTAATAACTTACGAATTAATCCAAACTTTATTATTGTAATATTTAAATACAAGTGCTAAGAAAATACTTTACATTTATTTCTCTTGCAGGTGCAGCAACACTATCGCTATCAGAAGGAAAAGTCAGATCAGATGAACTCACTCACGTCGCAGCTGCTGTTACTGGAGTCGCGACTGAAGCGGAAACAGAAGCAAATTTCAAGTCTGCTGAGCCACCGAGAAGTGACCATTCAGCGTCAGCAGAAGATCATTGATACACTGTCCACACGGTTGGTAGATCACGGACTGGAAAGCATTGAGGCGAGCTATGCCAATGAGCTGGATTCATTGAACGACTCGGATTCGGCGGTGGTACTAGAAGACATAGATTCCGACAGCAACATGACGTTGGGTACGCGTCGAAAGAGCAGTGGCGGAATTGGTGGTGTGTTGGGCAGCGATGGCATTACCATTGTGCGCTCCATATCGGATGCAATTGAAACGAATTTGAATAAATATGGTGCTGTCAGACGCAACAATTGCTTTTTACGGCGTCCGGATATACTGGAAACTGTCTATTCGGTAGAGGAGGATCCAGAACCCACATCTGATGTGGCCGAGAAGCGTGACAAGTTCAAGAATCGATCCGATAAGGCGCTCAGCTCCAGCTCAACTGAGGGTCAAATTGATGCAGCAACAACCGGGTCGGGCACGTCCACAACACCGGAGAAAGCCAAAGACTCGTCTATAGGTGCCGCCATGCCGGTTCCACGTCGCCAACTGGGTGGACTAAAGCGCTCACCCAGCCACGATTCACCCTGCACTACGTTGAGCGTTAAGGTGCCCCAGTTGCAGCCCACGCCTGCCGCCGCATCAGAGCAGCTAAACGGAAAATCGCAAGTGATTACCTATAATCGTGTAATGTCCAACCATCGGTCGGTGACTAAGCCGAAGGATGTGAAGTACAAACGGATCAATAAAGCCAAGTCCAAGAGTCTCGAGGAGTTGCGTGGACGTCTCAAGAATCTTGTGGAGCGACCCGGCCTTGATGTAGGTTATACTGCAGGCATGATGCCACAAACGGCGCAGTCGTATGCGTGACACATGCCACAACCTGATACAGCCGGTATGCTGCTAGCCGATGGCTCCCCGTTGCCAACTGCGAAACCTCAGCCCAAGGCAACCCAATCCGCAGGCCATACACCTGATCAAACAACTCCGCAGCGCCACAGCTTTCCTAAGCGATCGCTCACCTTGCCACGCATCCTTGTGCCACAGTCGACGAATGGGGGAGCTGGACACTTGAGCGGTGGCAACAGTGGTCGTGGCGGTTTCTAGCAACTAAAGAAATTTTTCATACGCAATTGTGATAAAAAATAAAATTGTTCTCTGTATCTCTTTCTCTCTCTCTGTCTGACAGTCTCATGTTCTCACTCTCACTATTTTTGTAGTCTCTTTTGTAACATTTGTTTCCTGTGCTCAGCATTTAATTAAATCTAATTTAATTTACTTTAATTTAGTTTATGTCAATAAACGGAACTGCATTTTGACTTTAACGCTTAATATAATTTTATTAATAAATATAAGAAGTACACGTTGAGTACTCATTATACAACAAATAAAACAATTTGCTTTACTACTGTTCTTTATTGATTTCTGCACAAAAAACGTATGAAAAATTTCATCAAGACTAAAATAATCAATGCATTGATTAAGTACGCATAATTTATTCCAATTTCAATTGCGAAAAGATTTTATCAAATAAGCAAAGCATACTTTCAGGGCAACCTAGGAGTTTAGTAAGCCACGCTAAAAGTATGCTTAGCAAAAGAAAACTTGAAATTTATTCAAAATGGAAATTTGGAATAAGTCCGATTATAGCTACAAATCGAAATGTCTGTGACACATTTGCGTTTCAAGGACAATATGCCAATATGTATCGATTGAAGGTGGGTAAAAACATATACTCCGATAATATAATATAAACTAATACAAAATATATTTAAGTATTTGATTGAAAGGTGTCTGGGTGAAATTATTATTAGGCTAGTAAATATACAAATCTTTCTTCTTTATAAGAATTATAGCAAATTATATGTTTGTGTTAAAGTTTAACTGAAGTATTTGGACATAGTAGTTAAGAACTTTATGAAATCCATAAATCTATCCAAAATTGCTTTTAAATATGCTTTTTGAATGTTTTTTTTTTGTCATACATATAATGGTAACAGCGAAACAACATTTTACACTTATATAGTATTTCTAAATCTGAAGAATATTCAAATTGTTTAATTTTAAAAAAAAAGACGAAGTCTTAATTAACCTTTGATGTAAATATACACATTTATCTTACTGGTTCAATTTCAAATATGTGCAACTAATGATTTCCCATAAACATGTCGACAAAAATTGATTCAGAAAACAGGAATCATTCCAAAACAGCAACCAAATCAATCTTCTGACTGCATATGATATTACAATTTAGTTGCTTATCAAATCTTCAACTTTCAAAGTAACTTATTCAATTTTAAGCTATCTAGCAATAAGCTTTACTCTATGGACTGTCTTCTAGATAACAGAATTTAAGTGCAAGAGCGCTGTACACGCAACAAATTTAAATAAATTATATATTTTCATACCTAACATGAAGCTAACTATTTTTACAATCTATAATAAATGAAAACGTATCTATAAATTACACTTAATTTTAGCACTAGCAATAGGTAAGATAAAGTAAGTTGAGAGTTTATTTTCGTTGGAATTTTGAGATTTATTTTTGAAATTGTTATAAACTTCGGGGACTTGTGCCCTATAAAGTTAAAATGTCATGTGTACCTTGAAACGATTACAGATATAGTTGAAAAGTATAAAATTATACTATATAAATGCGTATATGTTATATGTTAAGTATTAATTGTAAGTACATACATATATATGTGTAACAGCCTTCAATATTTAAGTATAAATGTGGCTACATCAATTCTCAACTAATTCAACTCAAAGTACAATGCTCAAGCAGCGTCAATATAAAACTATTTCTATACAAACATATATACATAAATATAGTACAGATACTCGTATCTCAATCCTAGTTTCATTAAAGATAAACATCGTTAATGGATAAAAACTTCTACTGTGTACCTATAATCAGTCCACTGCAAAACTGTTTCATTTTCTAATGTCTATTACAATTACATACACATACACATGCAAAACTATTCGTTTATATATTGAAAATCGTAAATACGTAATATCTATGTCAGTTGTAAATCGTATTAAGCAATCAATTCAATTCCCTTGTCAATTTTTGCACTCGAATGCAAATGAATGTGTCAAGACGAGTACAAAACACATTTTGAATGTATTTGAGATACTCAAACGTAAAGCGTGTTATTCTGAATATAAAATTAGTATGTTTAATAATACTAAAAATAAGTATTACATAAGTTATATAAATTAAATATATCCAATGCCAAAGAATTAATAATGAATTAAACGGAAAATTCATTCTTAAGCAAATCTTGCATTTCTTCTTGCGTTTCATATGTCGCACGGCTGCCTTTAATGATATTCGAACTTGCTTTGGTATTTGTTTAATATTATGAATATTGAATAGCATTGAAATTTAAAAAAGTCCGACGTACATTCTTTAAAAAATATGACAATTTAAATATTGCATTTAACGAATGTAAACGATTCTCTATTTCTGTGCTAACTCTTAAATACACTGAAACTGTATTCCATATATGTGTAATGTATTATAAATTAATAATTGGTAGTAAGCGTACTTATAAAAACTTATCTTATAGATATTAAGATATACATGTACATGAATAATTATAATCGTCTACTTACTTTATATATTGTGTGTAATATACGGTTATCCATTTCTAGTTAGCTTGATTAAATAATGAAGTATTTATTATTAACTTAAATACTTGAAATTTTGCTCATTTCCAAAATTGATCGTGATGTATAATATATATACATATATACATATTTGATTTCTGGCTTTGCTGAAATGCTTAATAAAAGCTAAACTTAACTTAAACACTAAAGTTATTTGTGTGTCATTTAGTTCAATTAAAGCTGATGCGAACATTCACTAGCCGTCATAATGAAAGTGCAGACTGTCTTCTGTTACCTTTTTTTAAGTATCCTCAAACTTAACAGAACCAAGTTCCAGAACTACGGCTGATGGATTATACAAAACATGGAAGGTATTGCAGAAGGAGTTGCTAGTGAACTTAATTTATATCTAATTTTATTTATATACAGACCAAAGTTCAAAAATATATTTCTATTGAAGAATCCCTCATCATTTTAATATATTAGATAAAATATCTCATATTGATTATTAGAAAACATTAATAAACAATAATATGTTATCCACATTAAAATCAATTTGATTTTAACACGACAACTAGATAATTTGCTATTCAATTAAAGTATTAATCACATGCGTCTTTAGATCCATTAATTTATAATCAACTCGGCATCGTACTGCTGAAGTACTGAGTGGATTCCTCACGGCATGCTCTTGCTCACTGATCTTATCCTCGTATCTAATCATGGTATCAAGCTGATTGTAGATGAAGGTGCGCGTGACGCTGTCTACCATGCCTACTCAATGGGCGATACTGTTCAATGCCACAAAATTCACGCCCATTTGCTCAACAGAATGTGTCCCAAATTGATGTCTTATTTGAATTTCTGCTCTTGTTGCTGTTGCTCATCATTTTGCTCTCTCATCAGCTTGCGTAACTCTCGTAAACTGTCTCCTCCGGGCAAGGCATTTATTATCTAAACCAGAGTAATCATGCGAAATTTTTAATAATTCTTAAAGTCAGTTCTTACAATATTGTTAGTTAAACGTTTTTATCACGACAAATCAAAATTCAATACTGATTTTAGAGAAAAAGCTTAATAAGATCTTATAGTTGCACGACAAATAGTCTCAGCCGACTGATTCCCACTGACAATCAAAGCTTATAAGATGCAGACGCATTAGCAGAAGCATCACACAGTGTTTCATTTATTTGGAAATCAGTTGGAAAATGTGGCGTTATCTATTCATTCTCCTCGCTGTGCAATTAGCGGTAAGCTAACCACCAGAATAAAAAGGGAATTCCGATCAAAATGAAAAGTTTTGAAATTGTATTTATCTCTGTCCTTTAGTACGCAGCTCCTATTTCACCATGTGCACGGTTAAAATATGATGTATTGCAAATCACCAGCTCACTTAGCAAGGAAATAATATTGAAATTTGCTAAGATTTTGCGATTGGTTGTCGATGATGCAGCATTGATGGATCCCAATGAGAAAGAAAGAAAAATATTGAACACATTTGTCACAATAATAGAGAAGTCAAAGAAAATTAACGATTTGCAAAATGTAGAGCTATTAGAAAAATTAACAGATATTTTTGAGTTGGAGGAACTTGAAGAAACCCTTGGCTCTGACGAGTCCGTTGGACTTATTATGAAGCTATTACACAAACACGGCATCGAGGCCTTTGAAAAATACATAGAAGAGACGCTCGGCGACTATTATGTACAATTTCAACGGAATGTTGAACTATATTTGATGAATAATGATGGCAAGATGTTAATGGACTACTTATGGAACCATTGGCTAGCTCTTTTTCAAGATGAAGCCAGTTTGGAAACGAAGACTAAACTCTATAGTGAGTTGTGGGATGTTTTAGAATGCTAATTTTTTAATAATGCTTTTTATTGTTATATCAATAAAATTTATTAAACAACAATAAAGTAAAAACAATCAAATTCCCAACAATAAACGTGTACCTTTTATTAATCACTAAACGTCAAATTATGTTAAACTCAAGTCATTCTTCTATTGGTTTATAATCGAGCAATGAGTATCCTGAAAATACATAATCAAGTGTTAGAACTACGGCCGATGGGTGGAACTTATATTATCTATAATTTAATTTATATACTGAGTGAAGATCAAAAACAAATTTCCCTAGTAAAATCACTTATCATTTTAACCTTCCAGATTAAGTATCTCAAGTTGATTATAAGAAAATACAAATAAATAATACAAATCAATTAATTTATAGCATGACAACTAAATAATTTGCTACGCAAATAAAATATTAATCGGTGAGTTTATTAGTTTATAACCAGCCTTAAGTCGGTATCGCACCGCTGAAGCACTTCGCAGATTTCTCTCAATGGAATAATAATATTTTTTTTCCCAAGTATCGAATCTCAACAACAATTTATTTAATCATAAAAATGTACTAATAATTAACTAAACATTCCGAGTAATATACACATACTCGTCGATTTGAACATTCCTAATTCTTTATTTATTGTTTTATCTACATTAAATATTTCGTTCACAGAGACCATAGCTTAGACGTGAGTCGAATACATTGCGCTCAATTTGGCTTCTCTTAAGTACTTAATAAACACAAAACTTAACCTATACATTAAGATTAATTGTCTGATTCCTTATCAATAGCAATTGCTCCTGGTTACCTAATATAACTCAGTGAATCTCATTGCAAACAGTTTCTCTCTGACCGTCAAACCAACCGGTAGCATGTTATTTTTTGAGTCAAAGGCATGCGTCTGGGTCACCGTGCTAATCAGCTATGGGCTTATCAGCCTGGTACGTCTGTTCAAGTTTAAGCTGCAGCACATATTATATATGTATTTCATATTTTACAGAGCCTAAGCGAAGTTAGTCCCGCTGCATTGGCGACAGTGCAGAAGATCGAGGGGCTCTACAATCAGGTGCTTCAATCCAACGTAGACATCTGTCAAGCTGTTCTACCGCAATTGAACGACACTCATGCCATTGATAAGCAGTACTTCATTGAACTGGACAAGCTTGTGGGTAGCCAAGACTATTACAGCACCGCCTATTTTATATTCGCCTTGGTCCATAGCTCCTTGTTCAATTCACAAACACCAGACGAACTATTGGTAGCTCTGCTTCCAACCGAGAAAGTTAACATTCGCCATTTCTTTTCGCAAGTTAGACTAGACTTGCTCAAGTATTTCACAACAACTCAGCAAGTTCATTTGGAGCTTATGCGAAATGTTACTAGATATCAAAATGAAAATGGAGACAGTATTGTGTTGTCGTTCTTGGAGTTTCCTGAAACTTTACAGAATCAAGTGCCAGAAATACGGCTAATGGATTATACAAAACAGGCGAAAGGCATTGTTGAAGGAATTGCACGTGATCTTAAATTATCTTTAATTTAATTTATATACTGATAGATCAAATCTTAAAAATATGATGTTTCTGCAGACGAATCACTAATAATTTTAATCTCTCAAGCTACACAATATTCATATTAAAATCAATTAACTTCTAGTACGTTAACTAGATAATTTGTTAACAAATCAAAATATTATTTACATGTTCCATTAGATTATTAAATTTGAGAATACTTAATACTTTCTTCTACTGATTCACTAATTTGTAGGCTTGTGTATTAATCAGTTTTAACTCGTCATCGTACTGCTCAAGTACTCCGCGTACTGCTCTCAATGTGGGCATCAACAGCTCATGCTCACTGATCTTACCCAAGTATATAATCTCGAGGGTATCGAGCTGACCCGCCAACTCATTGCAACTGCGTCGTAGGGATCGTAGATGGCGTTGCACGTGACGCTGACTACAATGGCTACCCAAAGGGCGACACTGTTCAATGAATGCCACAAAATTCACGCCCATTTGCTCAATAGAATGTGTCCACAAATTGATGTCTCCATTGAATTTCTGCTCTTGTTGCTGTTGCTGATCACTTTGCTCTCTCATCAGCTTGCGTAAATCCCGTAAACTGTCTCCTCGGGGCAAGGCATTTATTATCTAAATTTGAGTTGCGGAATTATTAATAAATCTAATAATCAGTTCTTGCAACATACGCCCAATAGCAATGGTAAGATGACCATTATTATTCGAATACACATGTTGTCAGTTAAACGTTCTTATCACGGCAAGTAAAATTTCTATACTGATTATAGAGGAGCGCTTAGCGAGATCTTAAAGTTACATGACGAATAGTCACAGTCGGTTGCTCCCACCTTACTCTCACAGCTTATAAGAGGTAGATTCACTATCAGAAGCGTCATATAGTTTTCTATTTATCTGGAATTCAGTTGGAAAATGTGGCGTTATCTATTCATTCTCCTCACAGTGCAATCAGCGGTAAGTTTAATACTAAATTAAAACATTGAACCCCTTTCGATTCAAATAGGATAAACTTACAGGGAGAGAAACGCGAGTCTATAATATTTTAATGTATATTTTTCCAATTAATTTCTTCCCTTTAGTGCGCTACTATTATCTCGCCCTGCACAAATTTTAAACGTGATATGTTGCAAATCTCTCATATACTTGCTAATGATATGATTTCTAAGTATTCTAAGCTATTGCAGTTGGTTGTTGATGACGCTGCATTGATGGATCCCAATGAGATAGAAAGAAAAATATTAAACACATTTGTCACCTTAATAAATAACTCAAAGCAAGTTAACGATTCGGATAATGAAAAAGAGTTACTTAAAATAATATCCGATTTATTGGAATTAACGGATTTTGCCATTAATCTTGGGTCAGATGAGTCGGATGGACTTATTGAAGAGCTTTTACACAAACACGGCTTGGAGGCTATTAATGAATATTTTGAACAGGTGCTCAGCAATTTTTATTTACAATTTCAAAGCCATGTAGAGCTGTATTTAATGAAAACCAATGACCAAGTAGCAATGAACTCCATATTGGACCGTTGGCTAGTTCTTTTTAAAGAGGAAACTAGTCAAGAAACATTGAATATAGTATATCATGAGTTGCTGAGAGTATTAAAATGCTAGTTATGTAATAATGCAATTGATTGTTCTATCATTAAAGTTTATTAACATAATAAACTGAGCTTAACCACATTCCGAAAAATATACCTAGAACTCTTATTGATCACGAAAGGTCAAATAATGCACAATTCAATTCGCATAAGGTCAACACAGCTGGAATTATCAGCAATGCAATCGACGAGTTAAACTTACATCATTATTGATTTATTGTTGAATAATTGAGCAAGAGGTATATTGTTATTTTCTATTCTAAAAATTTCGTTCAGAGATGCCATGACCTAGACGTGAGTCAAAGATATTACGTTCAATTTGAGGTGGACCATTGCCATCTGAGGAATAGCTATACGACTCGGAGCGATAGAAATTACTGGATGAGCCTTGACCGAAGCCACTGTCGGGAAATCCAGAAGTCTGAAATGGATCTGAGCTAACGATTCCCATTGCTCTTAAGGGTACCTAAAAAAAAGTAAACAGACTTCATTAGACAATGCATTTATGAAATCAATAGAAATGGCTTTACCGTTTGACCCAACCGACTCCCTGAAGAGACGAACTGTGGTTCATTGAAAACAGGATTGCCAAAACTCGATGAACTGCTGCGCGAGTTAAAAGTAGACCCGAAATTTGTCTGTCGAGTTTTAAGAGTGAGTGGCTTAAATTAGGTCTTTAAGAGGAGTGTTACATACCGGGCCGAACCTACTGGGAAATGGGTTATTCAAATGATTATTAAATCCAGCCGGAGTGTTGAATCGTCGCATGCTTTGGCGATACGGATCGATCGATCTATCATCATACTCGTCTTCCTGTGAACTCTGCTGAGTATACGAATTTCTTCCATTTGTATCCGGAGGATTAGTTACGACATGCGCCTCACCTGTGCTATGCTATTAGGGAATATTAATTCAAGACAGCATAATATGGCAGCAACATTGCGCATTGGCCTGCAGTGAGACGTTACCTCTGAAACTAACTCACCTCAGAAAAGGTCTTCAGAGAGTTATTATTTAGAAACGACGTATTCCGATTTCCGTTCGACGCATCGTTCAGCGGCTGGAACATATTCGAGGGTATATTACGGGTATCTCGTGCAAAGCGCAACTGCAGATCAATAAGAATATATAAAATACTTATCGCAAACCATACATATTGTATGACTTACCTTCTCGAGTGCTGCACTATGGCATAGCTTGGAAAAGGACGTGAACGATTAACAAGCGATAGAAGTATGAAAACTGGAGCAGGAAACTTACCCCAACTTCAATGAGAAGACAGCATAATATGGCAGCAACATGAGGCGACATTGCACATTGGCCTGCAGTGAGACGTCTTGATTAATAGACAGCTTCCAGCAATATGACGAACTCAAGTAGCATGCTTAGACTATTACAATTACGTTGTAGAGAGTCTAACACGTTTGACTGGAAAATGCACAAGGTGAGAGGATGGATGATCGGGGTTATCAGTAATCAGTGAGCGGGGAAATTATAGAGAAACCGCAACTTGAAAAACAATGAAGTAAACATTTCATACATATTTCTATTTATTTACACGACTCAGATTAATTTTATGAATAAAAAAATAGTTAATGCTTGATTTAGTGCCTATAACCAAAGGGCAGACCATATCCACGTACTGGACCAGCATAGGGAAAGCTTGACACTGGACGACGTTGAATAACATAGACCGGAGGGTAACCAAAATTAGGCAGATGGGGATAATCAGTTGGCTTCCTATCTAGCTCAGTGGAGCTGACCTTTTCATCCGATTTGGATTTCTCATCGCTTTTGCTATCACTGTTGCCTTCGGTATCGACGTTGGGTGGTAGCGGATTATCATAACCCAGTGCTAAGCCTGGAAACTGAGGAGGAAATGAGCGAGTGCGGTACAGTGTTGTTCCATAAGGTGTGTACGGTGATTTGGACGGGTAAGGAAAGCTTGGATGGCCGGGAAGTCCAGCCACATTCTTGTCTTCCTTCTCATTCGACTTGGGCTTGTCTTCTCTCTTGCCGTCGACATCTTTATCAGGGTTGGATGGAAGTGGTTTACCGAAGCCTAGTCCAAAGTCAGGAAGTTGTTGAGTGTATGAAGGCTGATGGTAGAGGGGTGAACCGTATGGTGTATAAGGCGAGTAGGGTGATCGCAAGATTGGATAACCCGGATGGGGATATTCCGGATATTCAGACTTAAGTGTAGGCCCTGAGTATGGGTCCAACGGATTGATGCCAAAATCTGGTGGATAAGGATATGGATATGGTAGATGGGCGTGAGGCTTTTGCGGCAATTCAATTTTTGGTGGCAATGTAGTGCTTTCAGTCGGCGTAATTGTAGTTTCCGGCTGTGCTGCACCACTTTTATCCAACGCTAGACCGCCTTCGAGCTCCAGTAGTCCCTCGTCGGGAACGGCAGTGGCCTGAACATCTGGTATAATTTCCGGTAAAGCTGTTGTTTCCACTGCAGGTGTTGTAACGTCGTCTAGTGCTTCTTCATCTTCGGCATGAGCTAGAGCTAGGTTAACAATGCAGCTAATAATCAGAAACTAAAGGGAATACCCATTTAATGGAATTTATTTTTGGGCTAGAAACTTGCTTTACTTACGTGGCTGAGTAGCAATAGTTTAATATTCATCTCGACACGATCTCTTACTAACACCTGCGACCGCTTAAAGCGAACTGTGGACCAACTTTGAGAAGCCGGTTAGCTTTTATAGACTTCGATAGCTGTTCTGCCCACAAGGGTGATTATGATGTAAGCCCACAATTAGTTTATTTCCAATAATTAATCGATGTGAGACGTAAAACCCGTCCAAATACAATGTGTCAGCATGTACGCCGCAAGCTTAGTATTTTCGAAAATTGCATTCAGAAGTGTGTCAAATCAAAAGAAATATTTATCAGCTTTCGCTTCGCTCATAAAAACTAGCAACAACTCCAATCAATTTCAACTGGAACCCAACAAAGTGACATGACTATAAAAGGGCAAACAATTGCTTAGGAAAGAGAAGATAGCTTGAACTGCAGTTGCCATGGCAAGAGCCCAAATGGTAAGCGAACTTATTAATCCAATGATACTATAAGCATTGCCTCTTACAGATTGCGACTTTGCTGCTGCTGGCATTTGCTGTTGTGATTGCTGATGAAGAGGCATCAACAGCAGTAGCACAAGCCGAAGGAGGCTCAAAAGATCCAACAATGGCAAATACCGAAGAAATTGATAAAACAAACTCAACAGTATTAACACAGGCTGATGGTGCACCTAGAACAGGTGGAAAAGAAGCTACAGATGTTGATGGTCAAGCAAGTGCGGATGGAACTGCAACTAAATTAGAAGCAGGCACTGAAACAGAGGCATCTAAGGGCCAACTGACCAGTGAGGGCAATCTGATTCTTACATCTATAGAAGAGGAGAATGTCTCGCCAAAAGATTCCAAGCTTGGCGTAAAGCATGTGCGTGCACACGATGGATTCCACAATATTAATCGAGAAAAACGTTGGGCCCACTGGAATGATAAGTTCACCACAACTACCGGGTTACCGCCCATAGGTTATTAGCACTAATAAAGTCACCCTATAAACGAGGGCGAACAGCGTAAACATCTTGTTTAGTACCGGGGCCAAAACTCTTGTTCTCAAGAACACTCATATAGAAACATGCGACTACGTTGCACGTGTTTGGTGTGAAGTTCTTAAATATTTCTCTATAGTTTCAACTTTATATCTCCTTAGGAAACTGCCAACCAATGGTCAGCAAAAACATGCCATTCATAATAATCTAATAACACAAACTATGATAAATAATTAACAAGGTTCTAGGCAGATCGCATGCGATCTTAATGCTCCAATATGTACGAACTTGTGATGAAATACAATGGCTGCTAATGGATATCGCGTAACCTTCCCAACGAGCTTGCTGTAGATTTTTAATTAGAATATAATCAACAATGTTTCTTTTGTTGTGTTCCGTCTGAGCAAAAAATATTTTTTTTAAATTAATATTAGCATTTCTAGCAGCATTTTAATTTCTTGTCGTAGAATAGTACTTAAGGGCTGCACTTCAAAACAGCTACTTTATTTACCTTACTAGAAGATCTGCATGCACTAATTAAATCAAAATAGTAAATGGAAACACTATTTTGATATTCCCATAAATTCAATGCTGTAAAAACGCTTATGGCTCTTATCAATAGACTAGTTTTTAAGCTGGCATCTCAATTTATATAAACCAGGTTAACATTTTTTTGCTAAATTTAATAGTCTTGATAAATAAATGTCGTTATAATAACGAATAGCCGAGATCAAATATTTTTAGATATGCATTGCATCTTAACCATCTTATTCACACTTATGGTGTCCTGTTGCAAACAATGGCCGTCATTAGCTAGGTACCTGCCTGGATTACTTATGTTCCTAGAACCAAAAAAAAATAACGCCCACAGCTTGAATGTTTAGTTTGGCAGCGGCCATAACTTTAATTTCAACTAGAGTTTCTTGTTGCTTGGTATCGCCACTTAAACATAGACGTCTATTAACTTTTCACTTAATTACTGTTCACACACAACGAGAACGCCGATTAGGAATTGATGTAAGCTGCCGGTGAGTCGCTTAGTTCTTCCACTTTTTGTTCTCGTAATCCCAGTTGGAGGTCAAACCGGTCACTGGATTGATTTCCAAGTCAATCATACGCTTCAGTTGCGCCTTCTGGTGCTCCTCATCGAAGGTAACTGGTAGTTCGTCGTAGACTACAATGCAATGGTTTGTTTAAGTTATGTTTAAATGCATATTGTCAGTCTTACCAAACAGGTTCATCAGGACGGCGATCCAGATGGCAGCTGCGGTGAAGATGAGGCCAACACCCAAGTGCATCTTCCATTCACCAGTGCTGGCTTGCACTTCGGCAATGGTCTGGCAGAAGCTGGCACGGTAGAGGGCCTTGATCTCCTGTTGGCTAAGTTTCTTCCAATCGCCCTGTTCCTTGGTGCGCAATGCGTTGATTTCATTGTTGGGCTCACGGAATCGGACAGCGGGCATGGGATAGTCAGCACGGTCAGCGTAGCAAGCTGTGCCGTTCCAGCCAAAGCCCACAACCTCACGTTTGCCAATCTTATCTAGGGTATGGATTGAGGCAACGCTGCCAACCTGAGCGTTGTGTGGCAAAGCGGCCAACTGGCGACGTAGGGCGTTGTTGATTAGTCTGAGTGCCATAGTTCCAGATCTGCAATGGAAAACGAAGTTTTGTTAGCATACATGACAAATAAGGTAGTTTTGATATGTTGGGACGTCGAAAGGGGCAGCAATTCTCAATGACGCATATAAGGTTATGTAATACCAGACTAGGCTACGTGCACGACCAAATCACCAGTTAATTATCATGAGACTATATTCTGATATTGTATTTGTAAAGTTATTAAATATTGGTTTAATACGTCAGCCCCCAGCGCATAATTTTGCAATTTTTCTTGGCTCGCGTGCGACTTGTCTAGCGGCTGTTGTGTAATCGTAAACTTTTTCAACCATTTTTAATTTGCTCTTCACGATCACAAGGCGGCCGGTAAAGAGGCCAGTTAGTAAAAATTATGTACATTTTAACGAGTTTATGCAATATTTTAGAGAAAATGCAGCATTAACCTTTAATTTAAGCACTATAAAACAATTACCTATTCTGATGTCGGCCACGGATTGTTCAGCTAGAGTTGCATCAAATCGTTTGGAACAAGTTCGTTTGAACGATTCACTTAACTCAAGGAGCAAACAGTCGCTCAGTTAGTTCGCTAAACATATGTTTGTGTATCGCTGACAAAAAACAAAATAGTTATTTTTTTGGAGCAAGCATTACAAAAATGTTGTACATGTCACCATTAAATAAATAGTACAACAGATAGAGCTTGTGTGCTCTTCAACAACTCATTAAATATTTATTGTTATTTATTTTATTGGCAAATCGGCTGCTCGTGTTAGTAAAAGTATGGTATCACTGTTACCGATGTTGCCACTGCCATGACTACTTCGACATTCGTTATCGATATATTCGATATTCGAAACAAACTGGAAGAAAGTTTTAAATTGCAGCGCTTAATATGTGCCTTATTGCGTAATGTAAAATAAATTGAATTATTTATATTTATATGCAAACAGTTAGCCCTGAAGTTAAAATAGTTAAACGAGCTTCTAGATTATTAATGGTATTTATTGCGGTTGGTTTGTTATTTGGTAATAAAAGATGAAAACTTTAGAATAAGCGTACTATGTATATACATACATATGTACATACATACATATGTATAATATAATTTATTTTATATTGAACAAAAATTATGCTAATATTCTCGAAGAGCGCTAAGAAATGTAAGAAAATCGCGAACTCTTAATTGTTTTTGATTAACGAAGTTGTTGAAAGCGCTCATCAATATAGTGTTGGCTTGCTTTGTTTCCCGGCTGACCTCGGCCATCTTCGCAACAGCAATGTTCTTGTAAGTAGTGAGACGATCTCTATCTTCACGTTCTACCCTTAATTTTATGTTTCTAAACCCACCCCTCGTATAGTAGTTTAGGCTACCATCATCATCTTTGTATCTCATTAGAACATCTAGCTCCAATGCCTTCGGAAATTCCACCCTGAACTTTGCGTAATCTTCGACAGTCACACGTGGAAGTACCGGACACCATTGGGTTAGGAATCCTCTCATACTATTAATCACCGACTGATGAGCAATCTGTGAATCTATAATTAACTGAGCAACTGCAAGTCTGTTGCTCAATTCTGAGTATAATGTCGTTTTCAGAAGATTTTCGCCAAGCTCCTTCAATTCTTTTAAATATACTTCATCACTTGCCGAAAGATCGTGTCCACTCACAATACTCTGTAATTTAGTGCAGAATATTTAATAATTTTTTCTCATTATATAGAAAGTAATAAACATAACACATACTAAGAGTGTAATACTGAGCAACAATAAGCAACACATTTTAAGTTTGACCATTAAAATGACTGAAGAAGTACAAGCAGAGCAGACTCTATTTATACGTTTCCATTAAATCCATTAACATACAATCAGTAAACATAAAATAGAAATATAGTAAAATATACTATAATTATATTTTATGAACTCCATAAGCTTCTGAGTTCTTTGATTCAGATTATTCGTTCGATGAACTTTGATAAGAAGCATGACAATCATACATAGTATATGCATATGTAAATACTATTTACAAATTCCATACATAAACAACGTAAAATGAATTCCGTTTTCCATCTTAATCCAAATACTTTATACTATGTCATTAATTCAATGAATTACAACACTGCTCTATCAAGAGTGAGTGTTGCCAATATATGCTAGCAAGCTTAAGTAGTTTTCACTAAAAAAAGTCTTCTCCTATGCCGTAAAGTATGTCATGAATTTTTTCGAGTTGTAGTTTATGGTAGTTACATTGTTTTCAGGTAGATGGCGCTAAGAAATAGATAATCAGAATACTTGCTGCCCCCCTTTTTAATATTTATAGTAATAATTTATATTATATATATTATTTTATTTTGATTTGATTTCACATCTCATAAATGTACACATTTAAATTAGACAGAGACAGACATATATGTAATTTGATATATTGTTTATAATATATTTTAGCAGTTAGTTGTTCATTCGCTTTATGGTTAGGAATTTTTTGGGCTTGTTAATTTAACTATATATTTGTTATGGATCTTTGTTGGGTCTTGGAATTTACGTATATAATTTTCGCATATGTGTTTGCTGCTGCTGTGGTAAGCGCTGTATGGCATAATAATAAATTGTTTAAATAGTTTTCGTTTTTTCTTTTTGTTTTATAAATATGCAATATGTTTGTAACAATATTAAATGGTAATTATGCAAATAATTAAACTAAAGTGAAAGCTTTTTCCTTTAAATGTACATCTTGTAAATTGGTAGTAGCAAAAACTTAATGCTACATTTACAATAAATTTTTTTTGTATTTTTGTTTAGATATTTTGTATGTAGGTTTCCCTAGGGTTATGGTATAAAAATGTGATACCGTCGTACAATTTCTTACTTAAATATAATTATGAAGAGTTTTTGGTTTTTATATACATAAAAAGTTGGTTTTGTTTTAGCAAATTGTTTAACATTTAATGTTGGTTTTTGTTTTACTCTCTCAGTATTTTTTTAACCTACATATATTTCCTTTCGAGTCGTGTTGACCTCACGCAAATGGTCACCGGGTTATTTTGAATGAATACAGTAAATAGAATAAATAATAGAACGTGTGTTTCTTTCATTTTTCTTTGGGCAATTTGCATTTTTAACAAGTGCGCTAAAAAGTGCAATTTAAATACGACCGATGCTGGTGAGTTTAAGAGGATGATTGATTGGTGGATTGATAGATTAATAGATTGATTCAATTGGTAGGTTGGTGCAAATGTTATTTTCTTAAAACTGCTTTTGAACTTGTCTGCGAAAGTAGTGCAAGAAATGTCATTTGTGTACTTGACCATCAAGTGGTGTAAGTGAGTGATAGTGTGTAAGTGAGTTAGGGGCAGTTTCCATAAGCGTTCAGTTGCAACGTATAAATTTGGCATGTTAGAAGTTGTTGTATGTTCTCAGGGACAAATCTACTCAGCGCCTGCCGAACTATCGGGTGTCACATTGGAGTCCAAGCTGGCGCAGTCAGATTCCGGATCTTGATTCTCCGAGTAGTTGGCCGCCTCCTGCAGACGCATTAGCATGTTTAGCTGCAACAAGTGATAACATGATTAGACAAGTTCTGACGTGCTGGCCTAAAGTTGCAAACACTTACGAGTGGATCTTGTTGATCGCCATTGCTAAGGGCCACGCCCTCCAGGCCTACATCTTCAGCATTGATCTGGCGCAGCGGTGGCACAGAGTCTGGGCCGTAGGGCCATGGATACGAGTTGCGTATGAAGGTAGAGGGATCATTCCAGGCGCCACCGCGTCGTCCGTAGAGTTGGACACCCTCGCGCACCGCCTCAATTAGATAGGGCGACAGATGATAGTTCCAGATGTCTGTGAACCACACTTGGGAGTCCTTTAGGTCCAGCGGACATGAGAGGAACAGACGCGGTCCAATGGTCACATCACTGGAGCTGTGCACCTCAAGGAATCGATTAATGTGTTGCCACACGGATGGCAGCCAAGCCAGAACTGCAGCCAACTCAGGCTGCGAGTGTTGCGTCTGCAGCTCCAGTTGGAACAGCCGACGACGCAGGAAGCGTCCCAGGAAACCTTTAACCGGCTCCATGTGGTTCGCTGTTAGCACCTGGAAGGGAAAACGTCTGCGGTCAATATGGGGAAACTCAATAAGAGAGGTGTTCGACTTACCCAGCGGAAGTTGTGATGCAGCTGGAGATTGGTGGTGTTGCAGGTCGCCTGCGACATGGTGCCAATAATGCAGGGCAGCTTGGTGGCTGGGCCAGCGCTGAGCAAGCAGGAGAAAACATCGCCTAGGGCGGAGGCATGATGCAAGTTGTCCAGTATGATCACAGATGGCAGTTCCGAGACGCCATTGGCAATGGCCGCCTGCTCGGCAATGTGTCCCAAATATTGGCGCAGATCCTTCGACGTCTTGTGGTCCACACTACATTTGAAACAGTGTAAACAGTTTAGTAATCAAAACAACAAGCAACAAATAAATGGGGGGCACTTACTTGAATGTGGCTATGGCCTCGGAGGGATTGCCACGGGAGGCACGTGCCACCAGGAACTCGGCCAGGCGGCGGGCCAAATATGATTTGCCTGTGCCGCTGGGACCGCACAGGATGAGCCGTCGATGGTCCGTTAGCAGACTGATGTAGCGATGGACAATGCTGCGCGGAATGAGGCTATCAAAGGCCAGGCTGCCCACACCCTGAAGGCAGATGTAGAGCGTCTTTACATTGCCCACAATGTAGCCGCAGGGCAGCAGCTCTGGGAAGCCCATTTCGGGACCGCGCTTCGCCTCACCCAGATGATACGATGTGATTGAGTCCGTATTGAGACCCAGATTCGTGCCAGGATCTATGCGTGCCACATAATCCTTAAAGGTTTTGCGCACTATGTAGTCCAGATTCTGCCACGTTGTCTTGCCCGAGATGTAGGTGCAGGCAATGACAAACTCATTGCAACTTGCGGCAGTGTAGGCAGCTCCACTCAGCTGGTGATCGCCCTTCTGTGCTTGGGTCTCCGCCTCGTGGCTGGCAATAATGGCGCCATTTGCATAGAAGTCGTCCAGCTCGAGTAGCTCCTCACAGTACTTGGCAAAGGATTCGGGCTGACCCAAATAGCAGGCGATGGCAATCTTCTTGCCATCGCACGCATCCGGCAGCTCCTCAACGGTGCTGGGCATATGCACGGGACTGCTCAGCTGTGCCGCCTCCAATGCCGGCGGAGGTGGCGTTAGATCGATGTGTGTGTTGGGGCTGAGCGGTGTCACATTTGCTGCACTGGGTGCGGGTGGTGGCGGCGGCTCTGGAGCTGGTGCTGGCGGCATGCATTCCTCCTCTAGCTCTTCGGTTAGACGTGGTGGCAGCTCCATGGGTGGCCGGGCATTGCCATCGGCCAGTGAATAGCGACGCGAAGCATCCGAGCCGCTACCACCGCCACCCAATGAACCATTCGGACTGATGGCCTGGCCTAGACTAGCCTCGGAGCCGGCCAGCGAGCGAGTGGTAACCAGCTTCTGGAGACGTTCATTGTTCTGCTTAAGGGACATCATCTCGGAGCGCATTTTGTTCATCATATCCTTGAGGCTCTCCAGCTGCGAAGCAGAGCTAAGTGCCTCAAGTCGGATATCGGTCAGCACAAGATCCTTTTCGCGCAGTTGCTTCTTCAGATCCTCGACTGCCAGATGCTCCTCTGGTTCGATGGCATCGATGGGCTTGGCATTATCAATGAGTGTCACCGTCTTGGCGGGACTACTCTGCTTGCTGGAAGCATTCGCCAAGGGTAATGGAGGCGCCGGCTGTGTGGCCAATGCGGCCAAACCTAATGGACCCACCTCGCCATGTCCATGGCCATGCCCATTATGCAGTGGCGTTTTGCTGGAGCTATGCTCGTGCGGGTGTTGATGCTGACCCACATGGCGACTAGTCTTCGAGATCTTGGCATTGCGCGAGAACGCCTTGGTGAAGCTGCTTCGCAGCCAACCCTTCTTCTTGTTGGCCTTATTCTTGTCTTGCGCTGCCGAGCAGCCCGAGCTGATCGAGTTGAGCGAGCACATGGAGTCTGTGCTGTGTTGTCGTTGCATGCCGATGCCCATGCCCAAGCCATTACCATTGCCATTGCCCGTGGGATTGACTGTGCTATTGGCATGAGGCGGACGTGTATTGCCCGCTGGCACTGGCGGTGGCTTCTGCTGCAGCATCAGTTCGTTCTGGCTCTGGCCCTGCGTCTGCACGCCCATGCTTTGCATGTGGGCAGTTGTGAGTCCCGCCTGGATGGATTGCTTGCGCAACAGCTCAATTGTCTGCCGCATGTCAGTCAGCTCGCCATCCTTGCGCTCCGCCGTTGCCGTCAACTGCTGCAGGCGATTCGTCATGTTGGAGAGCGACTGCTCAAAAGCGGACACCACATGCGCCTGCAAAAGTCGATAAAAGAAAAATGGAAAGGGGGCACAGGTGAGTTCGATTGGCAAAAGAACTGTATTGACTCGATAATTTATCATCTGAATTGCCTCCCCACTTATTGTCGACCCATTCCCTTTGCATCCATCCCTTTGCACGTCTCAATCGTGCATCGCATTTTAAGCCCTGTTTTATATGCAAGCAACTTCCCAGGCACACAACAACTCAAAGAAGAGACTGTTGCAACAACTGCAAAGCGCTCTAGAGATGCGAGTTTTTGCTTAAGTCCAAAATAACCGATATGAACAAAGTAAACTGCCTATTTTTTAACAACTGATTTGCATCTGTTCTAACTGTAATTTAATATACTCGTATCTTTAACAATAAATAGCCGTCGATAAATTATTAAAAACATAAACGTAGAGTAATAATAATAATGGTTTATTACTTTATGGAACAATCACTGAAATACATCGTTAGAAAACCAAAGCTTTAGAAGCAACAGGTTTGGTATAAACGCATTTCTTTAAGAGTATTCATTAGTTTTAATTCGATTCCACTTTTATTGCCGATAACTCAATAAATAATGTTATGTTGTTAGCCAATCAACATATTAATAATTTGCCATTGTTAAATACTGTGCTATGAAATTTATGATTTTTGCATTTCGATTGAAATGATTGCATTTTATAGATTGAAAATAATCAGAAAAGCTTTGATATGTGTGGCATTTCCTCAAAGGTAAACATCTCCAGCAATGCATGCAACACGCTGCCATCTCTAGTCTAGACTGTCACAGATGACTCATGGCTTATGACAGAGCCTATTTAAGCGTTGCTTTACAAACTTTTTACAAAACTTGCTTTATAACTCCCTCAATCTGGCAGTCGACTGTCCAGACACCTGTGCCATAAACAAGCATTAGAAGACTCTGCAATCCAACCATCTCCAGTAAGCCACAGAGAGCTCCAGGCGGCAGCCAGGCAGCTCCTCAACTTCTCGCTTGGCACAAGTTCATGAAAAAGACATCGTGGAATATTTTTATGATGGGACGTGACCGACGAGCGACACTGTGACTTCTGAGCGGTCAACACAAAGAGGCACAGGCTGCAAGCAAGGGAGAGAGAGAGAGAAAAGGGAAGAAAAGAGCAAGAACTCAAACTGACTTGCAATCCGACCTATGTAACTACATCAAGCTAATGAGTACTATTAGAGTCGAAAATAAAGTGACTCAGCACGGAAGTTGTAATTGCAATATGTCTCTTAAACATGACCGAGAGGTACAGAAATGAAATTGAAGGGTAAGGCACCAGAGGAAGAGCTAAAGAAATGCATAATGAACCCAACTGATTCTGCAATTAAAGCTGCAACTTGTCAAGTAATTGACTTAGGAAACAAGTTGAATGCCTTCATTCATCATCTTTCAATTGTTGTTTGAACTTGGATAATGGATCGTCGGAAGCATTTCAAATACATATAGTCAGTAATAAGACAGCAAACTGACTCTCATAAATGTATAAAAAATGTTATTTGCAAAGTTTGTTTTTAAAGAATATCTACTATACTACAGAAATAATTGAGTTATCGTTCCAGAGTTTGGTTTGTCTAAGTTAATTAATTGATGCATAAGTTCGGGCAATGAATAATGAATTAAAAATTTATATTAAAATTTTCAATGATTCTGACAAAATATATTCAAAAGAAAGTTTTTATAATTGAGTTACTTAAACTGCCACTTATTTACCATTGCAAATCATTGCAAATTTTTGATCAACGTTAATGCCATGATATTGACTATGAAGTACTATAAATTAATCTGAAATGGTTCATAAAATTAATTGTTGCATGCTTCCATATTTCTCCCTTTTGGTCACTATGATTTTTCATTTAATTATCTTGGTTAGCTAAACGTTTTATAAATAGTAGCATTGGCATGCGGTCGTTTCATTTGAAATTCAATTATCTACTCAATCGATTAAAATATGAATAAATGATATCATCATTAACGAGAGTCGGATCGAGCAGAGCTGTAAGCACAATGCAAATAGGAAGACTTTTCATTTATCTGAATGTTAAATTACTAAGTAGCTGCCGACTATCGCAGTTACTTGTTAAGCTACTCATTTTATCGTTCTGTATTTTTCCATTTCCTCCCCGGCTTCGGGTGCCTTACGTGCCCATGTTTCGTTTATTGATAAGCATCTAACACGTTTCACATTTTAATTTGCGTGCCGCTTATGCAAATTAAGTCAACTTGACACGCTCAATAGTAACCACTACAACAACAGCAATAATATGTATTTCAAGCAAATGAAAAATAAGTCAACAAAAGCTAAAAGCATAAAATAAAAACAACATCAACAAAGTGTTGACCAGCTTTAGAACTCGAATGTTTACAGAGTTCAAGGACGCCAATTAAATTGCTCGCTGAGTGCTGCTGAGCTGAGTTGATCTGAGCTTATGCTCCGTCTTTCAGTTTCAGCTTATTGAGTGATCTTTTATTGCGCCGCTTTTTTCAATCTAAAGCCCGTAGTTATCGCTCATCCCATTCTCTGTCTATGTATTAAATTGCTTGATAATTCAGTTTAATTGCTGAGTCTCAAGTTTGCCCAAAGTTTTAAAATTCTCCCAGACTTGTATACAACACTGATGCCAGAGCATTATATTTGCTCATAACAACACTGATGCCAGAGTATTATATTTGCGCATAAGGGTGTTGCTATTGTTGTAGTTGTTTGCCGTTGTGTCACGTTACTCATACGCAGCGTAATCAATTTCTATGTTTGCCTCTTGCCACGTGCTACGTGCGACGCTTGCACAAATTATGCGCACTTTTATCTCTACCAAATAATATGAAAAGTTTCCTTGTGGCAGTGCGACCTTAAAAAAAGGATGCCTGCAATATTCTAGGAGTTCGCTACGTGGCTTTTAATTTGAAGCTGTTGATTGTAATGTGCTCAGTGAAGAGGAGGAGCTTACACTTTGGAATGCTTGTTTGTGGCACGTTTTGGCAAGCGTTAAATATAATTTAATTAGTCTGGCAACGCCACCACAAGCACAACAATTAGTCAAAATTGCTTGGCATGTTGCCTAATTTAAAGATAATGTAAATGAGCAGTCGAGGTGGAAGCAGAATGCTAGACTTGAACTGCTATACCCCACTGCTGAGAAGTGTGCAGGGTATGTTAAAAACGAGCCAAAGCGAACGCCAGCAGAGACGCATAAAAACTGCAAAACAAACGGAAGTGCAGCCAACTCATAATGTGCAGCAGCAACATCAACAACGACAACAATAGCAGATAGTGGCTGCAACAACATATTGCACACATTCAGACCACTGCAGAATGCAGTATTTACTGCTGAAAATTTACATTTAGATTTGAAGACTATCAAACATTGCGCTGACTCACAAACTGCAGTGTCTTTCAAACTGTCTCCGTTTCGTTTGGCTTGACTTAGTGCAATATGTTTGCTGTTGCAAATGTTACAGATGTTGTAGTTGTTGCTTTGGCAGTAGCTTCTTGTTGTTGCACTTCATTAGCACAACGACGGCAACGAAGCGTAGAGAGAGGCGTTGCGCCCCGATAAGCAATGCTAATGCAAAAAGGGAGAGGAAGTGAGAGAATGATGATGAGAGAGGGATAGAATGAGGTAGAATGCTCGTCAGTTCCGCAGGGCTGCATATGCTAAATAACTGCAGCATCAACAACAAAAGTTGCCAACTTTAATTTGACAGTCAATGTTGCTATCGGGGGAGTTGGCTGCAGCAAAGTTGCTGTTGTGGTTTTCGCAGAGTAGAATTTATTGCATGCAATCTGGCAGACACTACAAAACAAAATTCAAGTTCAATGTCAGCAACAGTCAGCACCACGGCAAGTTGGGAACATTACAACTTGCTTTCTGACCAGTAACTACCCGACAACAAGCGATTTGTAACAAATAGTTGGTGCTGCTTACGGTAGTGTTGCTGATAGTGCTCGTATCAGCTTTAGATAGCCGTTTACGGTTGATAAGGCGGCTGCGGCCTTCGATTAGTTTTACGGTTAGTTTGTTCTTAAGTAGGTCGACAACAGCAGACACAGTTTACTATGTCCATGTTGCTGGCGTGCATAAATCATGTGGCAACAGAAACAGCGACGACAACAGCAACCACTTGACAATTGTTGCAGACATCGGGCTGCCATGTGTTGCCACTGGCTGTGGCAACAGAGACATACGGCAAGCATCGTAGGCGTGTGCACTCTGACCTTTTCAAATGATTTATGCATCAATTGCAATGGCAACGATACTAACAACAACAGCACTTGACATTCGTTTGCCCAGCTAAAGGCAGAATCTCTGAATAACTGTAACAATTCTTACTGCTGTTTGATATATTATTTTATGGTGCATTGTGAAACTGCAATTGGAAATTTCCTCAGCGCTTGCACAAGGCCAAGTGAAAGTTTGAGGGGAACTGGCAGGCGACAAGAGAGTCGGCAGTCTGTGCGGGTGTATATGCATAATAAATGATTAATGAAGGTCACAGGATCAAGATGTAAGTTGCAAGCTGCAAATTGCAAAAATTTTTGCTGGTTTTCTTTTTTTAGCTTCAGAGGTCTGATGAATTTGACCTTTGAGTTAGGCAAAGTGAAGACTTCTTACTAATGGTTGGATTGATTTCTGATGACCTCAAAGACAGCTAGATTATGGTACAAAATTATAGTGGTAGAAAGATTTATGTTTCCAAATTAACGTGACGTAAATTATATATAAATATTATATATCCGTGAAGTCTTGTTTAACCTAACCTTTTTATCATTTTATCAACGACATATTTGCCATTTTACCAAAGGAAGGTGAAATTACAACCAATAAAACATTTTTATTTTGCAGTTTCACAAGCAGTTCTTAACCTACTTTCTATACCATAACATCTGACGTAACTAACTGCAGTGGGCTAATCTATAAATATATCATTAGTATGGCCTGACATTAGATAAGACGGCTTATCATATGTTGTACTTTCCAGCAGCTAATAGACTGCGTTGATCTTTATCTAATCAAATGCTGTACTCAAGTTGCAGAGTTCGCAAAGGTTTCCAGTTGTTCGTTAATCTAAGATAATATCAAATGAAAAATTAAATACGAAATCAAAGCAGACGTTTAATTTGTTTTTAATCAAAATTTTGTCTGCATTTCATGCTTTTTACTTTGTTGTCTCGTCCATTGATATGGCGTTCAGTTAACGCCCCGAAAACTGTTTCCTCCACTCTGTTAACCTGAGTTGATCATAACAGATCTGCCGCCACATAATAAACTGATTAACAAACTAATCTATTCTGATTGTTTACGACTGACAGTGCCAGTGTGTGTGTGTTTGTTTGTGTGTCGAGAGATGCGACATGCGCATCATTGCCACTTGGTTGAGTTCGGGTCTGGAGATTGGAGTTTTATGGAGGAGTCGTCGAAAGGCAGGCAGGCAGGCAGCAGGCCACGGGCTTTGTGCAAAAATAGCAAATCATCATTAAGATCTGATGTACACACTGTGATCGAGAAGAAGGAGGTGGAAGACTGGATGTTGGATATGCCTGAAGTGAGAGAAACAGCACCACAGACACACTGAACCCACACGGATCCAACAAGACACAGTCAGAGTCCAAGCCAGAGGCTTTGATCTTGCGCCGCCTTGAAAGAGCTCCACAGTGCCTGCACTATAATGCGGACAGTGGCTGCTTTAAGACAAAGACTGCAGCTTTTGTTATTTACACAACAATTCTACGATTCTGCGATCCACCAATTCTTCAGTTTATCATTTGTTCATTTTTGCTAGTCTTCAGTTTGCAGCTCTCAGCTCATTCCCTGCAATTTCCATGACACTGAAACTTTGGCATTGTACATATTTTGTGGCTTGGCTAATAGCTAGTCTAACAACAACAGCAATGACTTACGATACACCCAAGTGTGGATTAAATTGATGTGAGCACAGGACTTACCTGCAAAGAAAAGAAAAGAGAAAAAGAGATTGTAAATTTCAACTGCAATTTATATGTGGACAAACTGGTAAAGTGCAAATTTGCAATGCGCAATTTAAGAATTGGTTTCATACATTAGAAGCGATAAGATTTTATTGTTAAGTGGCGGCTAATAAGATAAGCTCTGAAATAACAAGAGAGCAATTGCAAAGAAAGTGCTAAAAATACCACAAGCTATTGGATAAAAGCTATAAAATGGGTCTTTGAATTACTCAACATATATATTATTTATTTTAGAGAGGAAATATGTTTTGAGCAATTCTTCAACATTTAAAATTAGATTTAGATTAGATTTAAAATCATATTTCAACGTAAATTGAAGCTTGATTGAAAAGAACCACTTTTGAAAGCAAAATATATAGTCAATTAGTGCTTCTTATTCGTAGATTAGACTCGCCTCATTTTGAAATATCATTGATCTATACACAAATATCTAAGTAGAGCACACTTAACAAATCCCCCTCATCAAATGACGATTCCCTCAAGATCACATTTATGGCTTTTCGTCCCCCCCAAAAAAGCAACAATCAAATTTCCACTTACAGAACTCTGTTTCCCCCAGCAACTCTTTTTGATTTTTTGTGTAATGACTTGTCTCGTCACGATCAATGTCCATTGAAGTGTTCGCTCTGTTTGGGTTTTTATTGATTATTGGATTTCAAGACCGGAAGCCATAAGACGACATTCACGTTCAGGATAACAACAAAACGTAATGTGAGTGTCGGTTTGTCTTTAAAAATTAAACTCATGAAGCTGCAGAACAGAAAACTTCAGACATTTGTTGAGGTCCAACAACCAGTTTTCGACAAGATGATTTTTACTTTAAAATTCAAATCTCTTGTTCATTTTTGTTCGTTTTTTGTTTGTCTTTTATCTAAAGAGACTCGGGAAAGGCAGTCAGTTTGTTGGTATGGTTGAGTTTATTTGGTTTGTTTGTTTTTGTTTTGGTTCTGGTTTACTTTTTGGTTGAGTTTGCTTTCGCTCTGCGCTGATTTCCTTGGGGAGAAGTCTGTCTGTCATTCGTCCTGTCTGCATTCGTCTCTGTGCCCGCCTGAAACAGCTTTATCGTCGTTCAATTCTTCAAGTCGTTGTCTCTATTAAAAACAAACTCTCAAACGAGTTTGGGCCAGTCAAAGGGAACCGAGGACTACGCACTTGAAAACAGGTTTGGTTTCAATTCTTTTTGGCCAAGACACCTGTGACTTTATGAACTGCACGCTCACGTGCCTCCGATTGCTTGCGCCTTGTTGCATAGTCGAATAAATATTTATGAATTAAGTAGATACAAATTGCATTTGTAATAAATTAAAAACTGTGCACCCCATGGCGGCAACGGCAGCTGCAGCTGAACAGAATAAAAGATGAAAAAAGGAATTCAAAAGCCATGTTCGAAAAAATACTAAATACCAAATAACTGTGCATAGATCAGGTGTTGTTGTCATGTTGCTTTTGACAAAAACGCATGCCGTCAAAGGAAGCAGAGAGAAAGAGGGCGCAGAGTCAGGGAGAGTCAAGCAGTAAGTCATTCAGTCAGTCAGTCAATCAATTCATTGGGCTCTCAGTGGGTTGCTTTATGACAGCCGCTGGACCGGCAATTAAAATGAGCTACACTTGAAACAAAGATGTCTACCTAAATATATGAAATAACTATCGTATTTTATTTCATTTCCACATTTCCACAATAAACGTTTCAATTTAACAGTTTGTAAAATAAATAACTTTTTATTTAATAATTATTATTATAATAGTCACAGTAATATTTTCTCTCAGTGCTTGAGGTACAAACACATATAACATATTTTATGTACAACCAGTCAGTCGAGCAATCAGCAGGCTGTCCACAATCACCACATCTCGTTTATCAAACAGAAATTGTTTTAATAAGCGATGCCAAAAGATAAAACCTAACGAGTTACTTAAGGCCAGTTGAGTATAATATGTACATATATCTGCAAGTGCAATGGTTCCCCGACACACATGCCCCACAGCTCTGTCCAGCAGCTGTCCCTCGACTTGCCAATTTGTTGGCGTTTTGTCAGCTCTCTGACGTTGTCTACGGTTTTTATTAATTATGCATGGCGCTACTTAACAGATATGAACGATACAATGCAGATACTATACACGAATGCGAGTATCTGGGGCAAAACTAGAGCAATAGCCGAGGTATCGTCCTTGAGAGTGCAACCAAAGTGGTGTAATGCTTCTTAAACAAAGATTGATTTGAACGAGAAGAGAATTAAATTAAGTTAAATTTATTGTAAAAGTGAATATTTTAAGTGAAATATACAGATTTTAAAAGTGAAAGTTCATATACTAGTTAATGTGGATATGACTTCATTTGAAATTGTTGAGTAATTGTAACAAAACTAATAACAATAATTGTTATAATTGAGAAAATAATAAAATAACAATAATAATAACCCTCAATAGCTTGAAAAGTACTGACAATTAATTGAGCATATTAAACTATAAATATTTTGTCTAGATTGCTCAGGTAAATTTGCTGATTTGAAATCATTCAGTAAATTTATTACCTATGTAAAATTAAAATTGTCACGCCTAATGAAACCCATTGAGCAATCAAAATCACATCAATCAGTTGTAAATGTTTCCTGCCGCTGCTGCTGATGATGATGTTATTCTTGATTATGATGATGATGATGACATGTGCTGATAATTGCCAAATATGTAAATTTTATATAAAATGAAATCAATTAAAGGCAATCAACATTTGACATTCAACTTTTTGAACTATGTGAACTGTTGAAATCAAGTCAAGTGGATCGCAACGCTGCTCAAACTGTAATTATGAGCATTTCACACGCCCGTCAATTGGCCTGGCCAAAAACGATGAACAAAAACCAACTGCCAATTTCACTTTTCATTTGCAGCGTCGCTTCGTCTCGAGTTACCAATAGACTTGACAGCTGTGCAGCTCGCAAGTTGCCCCCGCAGCTCATGGATCGCAGTTCCTCCTCAGCTGCTCATAAATAAACATGAAAAAACGCTTTAAAAGTTGACGGCGTTTACAAAGCCTAAAACACAGCATTAAAAACGCGCCAAATCGAAGTGAGTAGAGTCGAAAAAGTCGCCAAGGGGTATGGTGGTAAGGGGGCAAGTGGCTGGAGGCAATCGGCATTAATGGCAACTTTATTTGTTTTGAAAGTTGACATTGATTGGACCCACAATTGGCAATAGACTTTTGTCTACAAGGTATTACGAATAAGGTGCTGAACTGTGCAGCTATCGAGGTAAGTGAATCTAACAGCAGTCGATTTAAGTAAAACTTTATAAATATTTACAACTTATTGATTAATTTCAATATAAGAAAATTATTTATAACATAAATAATAATTACACAAGATAATAATCCCTTTTCATTGCACTTGTCGCAAGCTACATGGTTGCACGTGCATACCTCATTTGTAGGGCATTGGACAGCTGCAGTGGCCAGGCACAAATCAAAGCTGATTTCATCGTGGACAACTGCGAATCAGGTCATCAGTTTTGGACATGGTCAACAACAGATGTTGTTGTGTTGCAGGATTAAAGTGAACAGCGTCGCCAGCGCTGCTCAAACTGTAAGCCTGGCTAAATAATGTCCAAGACGTTGGCTCATTTATTTAATATGCTGACTGAAGTGCGGCCTCTGCCTCTGCCTCTTGTGGCCCAAAGGCAGCGAAGCTCTTGCAAGTTTTATTAAATCAATCAGTGGGCAACGCGTCTAACGGCGACTGACAGTCAACTGCCTCGCATAGCTTTACCTTATGCGCCGTCTTGCATTTGTAATGCCAAAGCCGGATGAGGCATGTCGGTCTTAACAACCACAAGATACATACTGCTGCAACCAAAGCACTTTCAGCGCACAAGGAACAAGGAACATGCCACACAGCACATTCGCAACTGTATTTTCTCTTGATACCGCGAATTTCACTTGGGGTAGCTGTTGCAATTGAGGTGCAGGTGAGCTGTGCTGTCCATAGTTATCGATAAAAATGCAACAAATCGAGAGCTAATTGTTCATTGAAAAAATGGTCGAGCTTACTTATTAAGTTAGAGTTTATATTAAGCAAAACTTCATTTCTATATTTTGGGGAATATAATGGATCGAATGATTGAACTGTCGTACTACCTAAATCTTAATCAACCCTTAAGATATTATGATCGATAAGTTATCAGTTTACACTTGCATATTGAAGAATAATTTTTGACCTGACATACTGTATAGTGTATAAATGTATTTAATGAGTAATGTATTACACATTTATTTATTTAAAATCATTTATTTATTTAATAACACTGTTGATCGATAACTTTTCACGATAAGACTATCTGTAATTTCATTACCTGATCATCCAGTATTGGCGATGCTGGCAGAGTCAGGGCTCCGCTAATGGGCGGGCACGATTGGCGCTTAAAGTCGCGTCGTATGGCCAGCTCGTACCAGGGGATCAATGGCTTACTCCGCAAGGTGGTCTGGCAGCCGATCTTAAAGTCCAGGGGATCCATATACTCGGGTGCCATGCGATTCAGATCGCTGACTGCTGCATCGGCGGAGGCATAGATGTTACCGGCAGACTTGTGATTGCCGTGATGTGCCCAGTGGGTGGTCATGTCCAGCATGGAACCGACAGGCACATCGAGACTGCGATGCAGTCCACCGCCCATGCTTTTCACTCGCATGTGGCCCAGGGTGTGATAGCGCCGATCCACGGCGCTTGGCAACATAGGCATGGCATTGGGCACCACAAGCAACTCATCCTGATCGATGGTGGCCAGACTATGGCTGGTGTAGGAGCGCTCCAGCAATTCGTTGCTATTGCTGCGCTGCGTCACAATGGGTAGCTCGTACAGATTAAGGCGTTTGGTGGTCGGTGGCCGCGTGGGCGTGGCATATATCTTTGGCTTGGCATACAGACTCTCGCGTCGCACAGGCGCCGGTGGTGGCAGTCCAGTGGGAGACAGTGGAACCGATTCCGTCAGGGACAAAGTCATGGGACGTCGACTGCCCATCGAGCTGACAGAGCTGTGACGCAGTGTGGCACGTCGGGTGTCGCGTTCCTGCATGTCAAAGCTCAGTTTGGGCAGCGGCGAGTAGCAAACACGCTCGGAGCTGTCGTAGGAGCTGCGTAGTCCGCTATCCAAACGCCGCTTGGGACTCTCTGGAGCGGTGTAGAGAAAGATGTGCTCCTCCTCGCCGGCGGTGTTATAGTCTGGCGTCTTGGGCGTGGCACTGCTCTGTAGCGAATCCAAGGAGAAGCGCGAGTTTTTCTTCACGCTCTGGTAGTCGCAGGGCATCGAGCCGCCGCCCGAGGAGCTCGATGCATCCGACAAGGGACGAAAGAGGGTTGCTGAGGCAGCTGTTGAGGCACTGGCATAGATGGGCTCTAGATCAGAACCAATTGTGGGTGTGCGCACAGGCTTAGCTCTCGCATAGATCTCCTCGCCATGCCCACCACCCAGCGACGAGCTCTGGCTGTAGTTGCTCCTTAGCGAGACGGTGCGCTTGCGCTGGCCGTGCTGGATCGGCGGTCCCGTCTCTAGAAGCAGCTCGTGCGGCTGGGCGGCAGCTGCTGCCTCGGTGGCCTCTGCGGCACGTATGGAGCGGGAACGGGTCAGGCCTCGAGTTCGGATTGTCGCATAACCATCATAGAGAGGCGACGCCGGAGGTCGATTACTCGCACTGGTGGCGGACATCCTTTTATGCTGTCTTTCTCCCTCTCTCACTCTGTGGGGTTTGGCTTGGTTAACTGCTCTGCTTTGGGTTTATTAATATTGGCTTTTCATAAGGTTTTCATAATGTTGTTGTCTTTCACTTGCCACATTGATTAATTGTTGCTGCATTGAAATTGAGGTTTATCATTTGTAATCAACCCTGGGGGTCTTTTTGCTCCGCCGCGTGCTCACTGCCCGACGGGATTGGATGTCTGAGATCGTTCGCTTTACAAACTAAAACTGCATCAATCATACTTAATTGATGCCCATCGTTTCATAAATTGTAGTTGTAATGCGGCGTACATTGAACTTGCCACATGCTACAAGGCAGTTGCCACACCCAGTTACAATGGGAGTAGCACACTTAACAACCGAAGAGTAAGCGTCTCATTAACGCCTAATTAGCATCCATTTCACATGACTGACTGTCTGGCCAACTAGCTGGTTTTGATTGACGGCCCCCAAAAAAGGCGCGAAAACACACAAGACGTCAGTTCAATGGAGCGATACAACAATTGGAAGCAGGTCTAATGCATTCCACGACTTGTCAAATTTTGAAGGCCACGTTTAAGAGCATGTAAAGATATGCTTAAAGGGCTAAGTTGGCCAAAAGCAGGTTTCAAGGTTGTGCGAAGGCCAGCTAATAAGAGTCATGTAATATGTAAGTGATCTGTACCCTAAACCCTAAACAAATGTGTGGAAAATAAATTATGTCATAAGAAGTGTTCTATTATATAAGAGATGTGAAGAGCCAGAGACACCATTTTTATAAAGTTATTATAATGAAAACCAATATCAAAATTAGCATCAAGTCGTTAAATAAAGATACAAGTCTTCCTGCTCTGATTTTCGAATCGATTATCCTCAATGTGCAATTATTTTTGCTCTGCAATAACTGCATCGATACTGAACGATTTCAACATTAGCCAAGCTTCATTTTTTATAGTCACATCAATTAAAATTGTTGTTCATTAGAACTGACTGTCTGGAACAAAGAGTGTGAGAGGGAGAGTGTAAAGTCCAAGCCATGAACTGCAATCAAAACAATTACAGCCAATTCACGCAATGCTATGAAACAACAACAATAATATCCAGAAGGAAATATTATAGCTGAGTGTCGTCTCATTGCCTTAAGGCGGCTGCTGAGAAGAATCGGAGGGATTTACAAAAACTTGAGCGTATGTTTGTTGATGACATTTGAAAATTGTTATTTATTGCATTTGCAAAGTTGTTGTTATTGTTAGTGCTGTTGTTGCACAACAAACGGCATGAGTCAAGCTGTCATTTAACAAAGTCAGCAAGTTTTGCAATGGTTTGGAATAAGAACCACAACCAGAAACGACAACGACAAGAACAGCAGGAGCAGCTCAACAGAAAGAGAGAACCAGAACCGAACCCAAGTCCGCTTTTAAGTGTCAACGACTGCAGTCCAACTAACAAGCCAATTGACAGACATAACAGCAACACAACAACAACAACAAGTGCCTGGCATGTGGCATGAACTGTTGCAGTTAGAGACGCCACATGGCATCAACATACTCCATACTTATAGATATGTTTTAAGTGCCTGTTCTGCCAGTCGCAAGTGTCAAAGAGTTGATAAAACTAAAACTCATAAAGTTGGCAGGCAGACGAGAGCGCTTTGCGATATCTGAGGAGGCCATGTGCCACGCCCCTCTCCGCTTCCATTCATACAACCCGGAAATGTATTCCAAGTTTGGATTAAGCCTTAAAGAAGTGCCAATTCACAAAGACAGCTTTATAGAGCGGCTTTGAACTAGGTGAAAAAAAAAAGAAAAACAAAAGAAAAACTTGGATAGAGATTGCGTTTTGGAGAAATCTTTGGAAACTTGTTTGTACTTTAATAATAATATTGATAATAAAACGAAATTAGTACCACGTACTTTTAACATTTCCCGTTTGAGCCAAACACAATTTCTTAAATATTTTCATCACAATTTTGTAGTCGAGAAAGTTTTTTATTGCCAATTTTAATGCATTAAAACTGCTTAGTTTTTCTTTAAGTTTTAAATTATTGGGAATGACTGCAGTCAAATTGGTAAAGTATATATATTCTTGATCAGCGATATAGCCATGTCCGCCTGTCCGTCTGTACGTCCGTATAAACACCTAGATCTCAGAGACTATAAGAGATAGAGCAACAAATTTCGGGACAGTATGTCTTATTGTTGCACGTGGATCAAGTTTGTTTTTGATTTTGGCCACGCCCCCTTCCGTCCATGCAAATTGAAAAAAACTGAATTGCAAGCGTCGTTTTAAACCTAGAACGTCAGTTTTGGTACGCACAATACCAATCACCATCTTAATGATCTCTGCGAATTTGGTTATAGTCTGATAAAAAACTCAGAAGTTATTAAGATATTACTTTTATAAGGCGTTACCACGTGAAGCTGCACCTAGCTAGTTGCTATGACACTCCGCAACATAATAATGGTTTTCAATAAACCAACTAAAGTGCCGCCAAGCTAATAATTTCGAACAAAGAAAATTATGATATATTATTTTGGTATTTTTTAGTATACTATTTTTTTAGTATTTTTTCAGTATATTTTTGAAAAATATAATATTTTGATGGTAAAATTGGGTGGCGGGTATCTCACAGTCGAGCAAACTCGCCTGTAGCTTTCTTACTTGTTAATTATGACGCACTGTTGCAGACGCAGTTTGGGAAGAACTGCAACAAAAGATAGTTGCGGCACAAAAGTTGAACTATGGCTATGCGGCAGGACAGATTATAAAATTTATAGCTTATGCAAAGCTTGAATAAAAAGAAGTGCAATTCATTACAATTCGCTTTGCCGCAGTGCAAGTCAAGTACGTTTAAGCATCAACCTTTAGTTGAATGAATAAATCACACATAAATCAAATTAATTTCAGGTTGCCAATAATTCGACGACAGAATGGAACAAGGCCTAACAGAATGAGTGAGACATTTCAAATTGCACTGTTATGCGGCACGTAGGCGTCTAATTGTTATGCATTTTGTTTATTTTATGTTTTGCTATTGTTGCATTGGAATGCTTATTGTGGTCTCGAAATTGTTGCAAATGTCAAATGCAATTGAACTCCCCGAGGTGTTTCTAACTGCTTGTCAGGCACTGTTCGCCAGCTTTCTCTAACAGCTCGTACAGTTTTACAATCATTGGTCTTTGGTGAGGAGTGATGAAGGGGAATAGCGGCTGGCCCACAGGCTTATCGCTGTGACGCCTGTCTATGTTTTCTGTTGCTTTTTCCTGTGGGTTGCTGCTGCTGCGTCTATTGTAGAGGGTCGCTCCAGTCTAGACGAAGTAGCTGCTTATCAATCGAGTCAAATCTCACAAGGAAATTGCCATAATTTTAGCAAAGCAAAAAATAAAATAAAATAATAGAAAAAATAAAGTAAAAAACAGCCAACGCATCAGATGACAGACAGAGCGACCAACAGAGCGAGAGATGAGACTCACGTTTGATTAATGTTTTAAGGAAATGAAATGAATTATGGATTTGTATGATTAAAGCGCGAAATACTTAAGACAAAGTCATCAGCAGAGACACAACATGTGTTCTTAACTCAACTGGGAAACTAGCTGAGTAATACGAATATTCGTTCTCCGAAAACTTGTCAGATGTGTTGATCAGCTCAAGTAAGTAGCTGCCAGTTTTTGCTCATAATCCCAGGCTGTCAAACTGTTGACAAAATGCGCAATAAACGAGCAAAAAATAAACCAAATTTATTGTTGGCAACTGTGTCAGCTTTGAATTAAAAAAAAAAAGTGTATAAACAAAGCCAAAAAAATATGAATACAAAAAAATGGAATTCTAAATATTCAATGTCAAAACTGGTTGAAAAATAAGGCAAAAAATACGCAAAACTAATCAAAGTGAGGCTGTCAACTGCATTGCTAAGTAGCTCCATGTCATTCATTCATAATAAATGCGTCGTTTGAGGGTTGGCAAGGGGTGTGGGTTGGCACACCCTCAAGGCCTTCTTAACTGTGAACTTTTGTGGGGCTTATGAAAAGTTCTTTCGTCAGACGCCGACTTGTGAATTAAATTTGTAAAATAATAATAGCTATCTATGAACTGAGTTTTAATCTTAACAAGAGGTAAATTAAGGGGGATAATTTTTATACGAGGGAAGTACATTCAAATTTACAACTCATGATTCACATGAGGCTAAGAGCAAAGACATAAACTCGTAAATAGATTACAAAGGCTTTAAAATTGAATGAAAATAAAAATATGAAAAGTTTTTTATTTTGTTTTAATCCCTATTCAAATACTAAAAATTGTTCTATCACGATTAATGACAATAATAAAGACTATACGTATAATGAAATTGAAAGCTGAAATTTGAGGTATAAGATATTGGTGTTAATTAATATTTGTACGGTCAATAAGCAACAAATGGCGTCAAGGTCGTATGAAGTTAATGGTAAGATTGATAAATATGTCTCTGAAACAGTTGGTCAACATGAGATTGCAGTTCTCGCTTAATTTCAGGCTATTTCGTGCTGCACAATTAGAGAATCAACAAGGTTTCCCAATAGTTCTTCAAAGTTTCATATGAACGTAATCACACTTTACTCTTATGAAGTCATTGGTACCCAGACCATTTGACAGCTAAAAGAAAAACACTTGTAAATGCCTCAACTACACACAAGTTGTGTGTGTGTGTGAGAGCTAAGAGTGTGTCTGGTTTTTAGTCATTAGAGGCGTCGCTCTTGTAGGCTTTTAATTGGGTCGAGTTGTTATTTCAATGGATGCGGACAACTTTTTGCCCCCGTTGCTGCTGCTTTTGGAGACTGTTGGAGAAGTGCTTCCATTGGCAGCAGCTCAGTCGCTCACTTGAAGCTAATGTTCCTATAATTATTGAGGTGTGTATACTTATATATTTATATTCGTGTCTATAAAAAACATGACATCAGAGCGAAAAATATAGTCGAATCGTAACAATAAACATTTCGAGCACGTCATCAACATCGCATTTATGGTTTATTTATAGTATAGACGAATTTTCGGTTTTAAGAAATACAAATTTGATTTCAGTTTCCAAAGTACTATTTGGGCTTATCAGAGAACGTTTATCGCTCGTAGAATTTATAATTTAATGCATGCATATTTATTTATATATGCAAAAAATTCAAAATAAAAGTAAGCCGAAAGGGCGCGCCAACAGAAACAAAACATTTTAGCGACCCAAAAAACAATTTTTTTTTTATAAAAGATTTTTTATCGTTATTCGAACTGCATTAATTGGGCACGAAACCTGCTGAGAGAGGCCAACGTAGAGTCGAGTCTTTTCAGTCTAAGTTTCTGTGAATTTAGCGGGTGGAAGTTTATCAAGAGTTGAGCTTAACCATTTTCTGTGTGAGGCAAACCCTATCGAGATCGAGACGCAAATCGAGCTTAATATAAAGGCTGGGCATATCCTCAAGTGGTCGACGAACGGCGCACTTGACATATGCGACTGAGAATTAAAAACAATTGAGTCTAATTTAAGTTTAGAGCTTTCTGTAATAACACCATTAGCCCATGTAACTTAAACCAAAGAGGCTCCAAAGTGATTGTGAATATGTGAATGGGGGAGGACGTAATTCAAACTGCAACTGCTTTTAAGTGTCGTTTTCCTAGTACGTCAGCGTAGTCGGGGGATTGTCCATTACGTATATGGCATACTAGTTTATATTTATACAAAACAAATTCTCATATCTGTTGTAGTTGACTTTAATGCATTTAATTAAAGGCCAACCCATTGTGGAAGATGCTGTCATGTAATTGAATTGCGCTGCTGTGAATGTATCTTAAGGATTGTAAATGGGGGTAATAAAATACATGTACTTGCAGCCACTGAAATATTAGCTGCAAATGCTTAAACTGCACAATCTTGAGGTCTAAAAATAGCGTAAAGAGATTACAATTTAAGCAACCGCATAGAAATGGAAGATCTTCTGTTATATAATGCTATTCCAATATACAAAATATCCGCTGAAACATTATATTGTTTTGAAAAAAGAAAACAGAGACATATGGGAATTATTGTAATGATGAATTATTTAAAGGCCTAATAACTTTGGGTTTAGCTGAGTCGGGGCTTCATTGGAGTTGTCAAATCATATTTTAAGCACATATTTTACCACAGTTTTAATGCTGTGGAGACTCAAATCTGTAGACACATTAATAGCTATGGAACTGCTTTCAAAATCAACAATTTAGATTAACTATAGCGAGATAATAAAATTCAACTAGACATGACATGAGAAATGGTGAGAGGAAGCAAATCAGACAAGCTGCAAGATATCAGCACATATATCAATCTGTCAGACACTGTTAATCGTGTAGAAAGCATCTATCGAGTGCCAAATAATCTTGTGAAAACAGAAACAAGAAGAGAAGCAAAAATAATCTGAAGTTCGCTTTCGTTTGTGGCATAAACATAAATTTGCATATTGTAAACTGACTGTGGCAAGTAAATGAACTTTAGCTACTGGTCAACGGGTTGCCAATGTTCAAGTAAAACAAAACCAAATTCAACAAATCGACACAAATCCAAAATGAAACGAAACGAAGCGGAATCAAATCCAATCGAATCGAATCGCACTGTCTGCACACAAATCACGTCAACAAACAATTTATCAACGAGTCTGACTGGGTTTGAGTCTCAGTCTGAAGGTGCAACCCAGGGGCAGTCAGCAGCGTTGCGTAGCTTGAATACTTAAGATAATGAATGCAACTTCAAATTGGTGTGCTTGCATACTGATAAGCCTCCCTCCAAGCCAGCCGGCCAGCCAGTCGAGAGTCAGTCAGTCTCATATGATACAAGATATAAGAATGGATACAAAGTTAAGTTTTGAGTTCCACTCGAGTTGCGGTAATTACAACTGCCTGCCAGACTGTCGGCCGTTCATGCAGCACACCCGCATCCCCAACATCATTTGTGCGTCCACTTGATGGACAACAAACAATAACAACAAGAACAAAAATATTATATGTATATATCCGAATATAGAATATACTCGTACACAGATGATATTTGTTGGCATGACAATAGCCCCCTTGCCCCTTGTTCGTTACCCGATGTCCATTGACCGGCTCACAACTCTCAACGGGCTGTCAGGCAACAATCACTCGTATCTTGTGCATGTTGCATGCAACATTGTCTTCCACTCGCCCCTCTAGCCTTGCTTCTGTTGATTATGCTGATGAGTTTTGGGTCGTCTCGACGTTGGTTCGCTCTCTGTCATACTATCAGCAGCCCCATCTTGCAACGTGGGCAATAATAATAATGAAAAAGTTTTTTCTCTTTTTTACTCTCCTCAATTTTTTCCCTCATTTTTGTTACTCATTTTCGGGTCTGCATTTCGGGTAAGTGCTTAGCCTGTCCATTGGGTTAAGGGGTCGGACTCTGTTTATGTTTGTTTAACATGAGCGTTGCATTGCAAGTTGGCACTAATAGCAAACAATAACAATAAGAACGACCTCAACAGCAGTGCCAAGCAACAAGCAAGGCAGCTGGTGTCAGGATTGAGGTGACAGCCAGATCGTATTGCAATCACCATAAAAGACTTTATAGCAAATTTTCAGTCGGAGAAAAACAAAATTTAAAATTATAAAAAATTAAACTTAAAAAAATGGTAATTTAAAAATGTTCTTTAATTGAAAACGTGATACAAATTATAAACATAATTGAAATAAATAAGTTGATAAACATGTCATAAAAATAGTACATTTAAGCCAATATATATTTAAGTCTATAAGTTCCTTATGCTTCACCTAGTGATGTAGAAGAAAGATACCAACTATCGATAATTTGCCAATATCTCTGCTCATGTGGAAACGAATGAAATTAGAATATTCTTTATCAGCTCCTCAAATGCACGCCTTAGGCATAATTTCATAAATTAATCAACGACAATCCGAAGAAAAGAAGAAGAAGACTAAACGACTTGAGCAGATAATGTGCCATAATAATAATTAAATTTTTGTGACGTCTTCCAAAGAAACTGAAATACCAAATGGAAGACACGTAGATAAGACCAAAAGGGCTACGTTAACAGAACGACGATTCCTAGAACTGATGCTGAGCTCTTGAAACGATGTTCCATTTAAGACTTACCTCCTCTGGATGGATGGCTTGTCTCTTTGTCTTCTTCAAAGGCAACAACTTCAAAATAATTATTAGAATGAAAGACTAACCCATAGAGTAAGGGCTCAACAGCAGAGCTGTAATCAAAGCAGCTGAGTTGTAGAGTCCAATCAGTTGTCGTAATTGTAACAAGAAGAACTAGCAACACTATCACAAATATTAGCTGCAGTTGATTAATGATTTGTAGCTGGGCACAACCTTTTCAGGCATTTGCAATCAGCTCAGTTATTTTTGTAAACATCAAGTCTACTCAAGTCGGGCCAGGCCCTTTTTAAAGGTGCGACTCGGTCGCATTCTTAGTCCTCGATAAAGACAACAAAGCCGCAGATAATGACTGTTTATTGAGTGTCAAAGTGCCGCAACGGCTGCAACATGCGCATAGAGAGAGAGAGAGAGAGACTGTTGGCAGCTGTGGCAGATGTGTTGGCTGTTGCCAAGAAGCACAGTGAACAGCACACAGAGACCAATTAGTCAAACTCACAAGGTGCAAATGCTAACCTTGAGATGCCCATAAGGCTAGTTAATGCAATGCAATTTAAGAGGGGAGCCTCAAACGGGTTGCAATTTTTATGCAATTAAGATATCAGTCAAACTTAAGTAATTATCTTCCTCGCTCTAAGGTACTACTTAATTTAAGAGTAAGCATAAATAATTGAAAAACATAACCTATTGTGGAGAGGGAAAAACATAATTAGCTCTCTACAATTAATGGTTGGGGAGAAATCAGTCAATGAACTCTCTTTAAACCGAACTACTAGCTACTCATTCGCCCTTCTACTCAATGTGATATGAATAACTGCTTAATTAAACTTACCATATATTTCTATACTATTTTAGGTATGTTTGCTATTCCATTTTAACAACTTTACCCAACTTAAGCGCCGCTTTCCCACATCAATTGGTGCTCATTTATGATTATTATTCTTACTCTTTCTAATTTCCTGCTGCTAATTAACATTTTGTGTGCCCGAAAAATATTATTCGCCCTGCTGTCGCCGCTTTGATGGCAATTAAACTCAATCCCAGACACAGACATTTTCCCAAGCTTCTCGGCGACAACCCTTTGCTTAACAGGTAGTACTCTACACCCTTTGTACCTTTATACCTAGAGCTAAGCACGCCAGCCATGCGCCGTAGTTGTGTCAATGTGCTACGGGTCATTAGCCTCGGGTGGAGCTCTATTGCTGGGATCGGATATCGAATGAGTTCTTTTTTTTTTTTTGGGAAACAATTGAGCCTCATAACATTTTTTGCCTATTAATTAAATGCAGCGCCGTTTAGTTTTCAGTATTTTTATTTTCTGGTATTTTTTTGCTGTAAAAGGTGTTGGGTAGAAGTTGCTCTCATGTTGGCACCGTTGTTGGGACTGCACAAATATTTACATAGCATTTACATGGCGGACAAATACAGAAATGCAAAACACCCCGCAGCTGCCGGGGCAGACAGTTTGGCTCCGTTTCGTTTGATGGATCAAGGGAAGAGGCAAAGAAAGGTGAACTACATCAATCGACTCTGCTCCAAGCATTTGACATGCATGTTTATACCCTGTGACCAATTAATATGTGAGTCTCGGAATGCACAGTTCAAGAAATTTAAATTATTTCTTGTTTCCTTTGGAATTAAGCCACATTTATTATTATTGAATTATTATTGAAGGAGAGCACTATGTATTTAATTTTTGTATTGCTTTTTATTTTGACGGTTATACAGCTTTTTATTTTGACGGTTATACAGTGATCAGATAATTTTCCCAAGGAATACTGACTCGCGTGTTTGGATTTAATTGAACAACAGGGTATCTCTTTGTCCCCAGTTTATTTGTTTACTTTGTCTCAGTGTAGCCTGTACCACCGGCAAACAAAATGCCAGCAAATACAAGCTGACAGTCGGAGCAATGACAGTCGAGAAAGTCAATCAATGGAAATGGTTTTGGAAAATGCAAGCAAATCTTCGGCTCACTTTAAAGGAAGCAAAATCTGAAGAGCAATTGACTTAAATGTCAGTTTGTTTATAGAGACTATAAAGTACCGAGATTTGGAGGTCTATGAGGAAAGCGAACGGGAGCTCTTTACACACCTTATAAACAAGCAAACGCTGCATATAATGAAAATTGCATGGAAATTGTTGCGTCGGCAATTCAAAAGAAAAAAATCATAAGAAAATTTGCAAAAATCAAAACTTCAAAGTTAATGCCTGCATGTATATAAAACCGAGTGTATATTAAAATTAAAAATTAATTTTCTCAGGCAAACGACAGTTTTCATTAGCTGCGTCTGACAATTTTCCATGCAGCAAAAGGAAAATCAATCTTCATCAAGTCTTGCGCCACACACACAAAGTATACTCTGAGCTTTGTTGGGGCATAATTAATTGCAATATTTTTTCAATTAAAATACTTGAGTTAAAGAGCCGTTGCTCACGCTGAACTTTGCAGTTCAATCACATTATTATAAGCTAAAGACAACGGCAAAAACTGTTCACAGGCTCATAAATCTCCCTTCATTTTGTTTTTTTTTTTTATGTTAGGATGTTCCCTTCTGGCTTCTGGCATTCCCGAGGCGCCAAAACTCTAATAAGAATTTATCACTAAGAAAAAAAGTATATTTGAGAGTTAAGGCACAGGATGCGAGGGTGACGCTGAGAACTTCCAAAATTTCATTTAATTGATCGCACGCAACACGCAAAGTCGAACGAAGTCGGGACGGTACAAGGGGGAGAAACTGGAGATGAAGCCAAGCGGTTCCGGGGAGGGTGACAATACTAACGCGGCGACTACTACACCTCCGATAGGCACAGGAGGAACTCTCGCACACACAGCTGCTATAGCACACACATGTGTCTGCTGTCCGGATGAGGGTGACAGTGAGGGCGCCGGGAATTTCGGATTGAATGCTGCGCTGCTACCATTGCCCTGTGTACAGTCAGACCTAATTTGACTTTTTTTCGGGATTTGTTTTTTTTGCTGTGATATATTGGCCTGTCACGGGCTTTGCGTCGCCATTAGCGAAAAAAACAGATACAAAGAATAATAAAATGGCAAATGCAGCTAAACCAAATGGGATCTTCGGGCTCTGACAGCCGGCAGCAGGTAGCATCAACAAAACGAACTCAACTTCAAGTGTAGAACTTTACATTGTATATAGTATATAAAACTCTACAGCCTGCACCAGACAATTTGCCTCAGTTTGGCTCCAGTGCAGTTGAGACACAGACATTATTGTGTGCGGAAAGTGGGGTGATTGGTCATAAAGATATGATTCTCGAAAGAGGGTTAGAGCGTAGAATATAATGATACAACAGTAGCTAGGCAAGGAATGATATGATCTTTTCTATTCGATATAAGTCTTCTATGATGTTTGTATTTAATATTAGAGTAGTACTACGTTCTTAGACCCCCGTTTTAGGTCTAAGCCTCTGACAGCATCTTTGAACATGTGCGGATGCACCCTCTGAACAACTCGCCTAGCTTTTTCGACATGCTCCATTAAACAATTTGCCATTGTTGCTAGCAGACTCCCTCTCTATCGCTATATCTATCTCTTTCGCTGCCTGCTTAATTTGTTGTTATTTGATGAGAAACAATAACTGCGTTTCAGTATGACAACCAAGTCACAAGTCACACCCCGCCAGACCGTCTCGCTCAGTTTTCACTACACATACGGTAGGCACCCCAGCTGATGTTGCAGATTTTCCTGTTCCATTATGCTGTATATTTTGGCATTGTTGTATTGTAGTCCGCTGATTGTGCAATTTGTGTGTAACTTTAGTCGAGTCATTGCAGACACCCCTGATATTGGGCGATATTGGATATACTTTAAGCAATGAGCACGCTTTGGGGTTTGGGCGCGACAATATCGGCGGCTAGGGGTCTTTTGTTGGATCTCTCTGTGGCTGGCACACTTTGTTATTGTTTTTCGGTTTATGTGCTGCAGCTTCCGCATCAGATAGGTTGTTGCAACATTTTGTTTATTTATTTGCTTCAATTTTTATCTTTTTATCATTTTATCTTGTGGTTAATTTAAACATCTGTATGCAATATCATTTGTTATCTTTTTATGTCACACACGACAGATAATTTGTTTGGCTTTTGATCTTATTTCACTTTTCTGTTTGGTAACTGACCAACTGAACTTTACACTGTGTGGAGAACCCATAGAACCCAGCGACCGGTTTATCATTTAATATGTATTTATTTTGCTTTTATTTTTTTGCTTTTTTATTTCTTTTTCGTTTCGCTTATCGCACGTTACGAATACACTAAACACGTTTAAAGGCCCTGGGTTTAATTTATTTATAGATTTTAAAGCTTTGCAAATATATAACAAAAATATGCTCAATGAACCTTTCTTCAAATCACAATTCACGCAACACTCGGCTTTGGCTTCACACACTCCAGTAATCAGTTAAATAAATAAACAACAAACACGATCACGTTGCCTGCTAAAAGTACTTTAAAGTACTACAAGATACTCAGTGCTCAGATACTTTTCGCTACAGTACTAAATACAAAACGACGCGCAGCACGTCCACTTTCTTAAGCAGTTCACGTCGTACTGACAATATGAGAAAGATCAGTTGAGAGCGCGAGAGACCGATATGGTGAGGGCAGAGAGCGTGACTTCAGTTCCGTACGGCAAGAGCGAGCGAGAGGGACTACGAGTTGCTGACGATCAGCAACATATAAAGTTCGTTAGCAACATGTTGTCAATCAAGTTGTTGCCTACTAACATAGAATGTTGCCAGGCGCCGTGCGTACCTCCGACGTCTGCAGCATCGAATGCCCAACTGAATATGACACACTCGACTCCCAAATCCTTTGGCAGCCGCGTCAAGCGTCCTGCTGCGTCGCATCAGCCACTACGATGGCGGCGATGTCGGCGTCAGCAGAGGCGGCTCGACGGCGGCGACAAAACAAATAACAGCATCAAAACAGTAAAAACAGTAATCGATAGAAGACGGAGAGGGGAATAAAAATTGAAACAAAATTGTGCAGACTCATATGGCAGCAAGGATACACTATAATTTTGTAGATGAAGAAAATTATACAATAGATGTTAGAGCTTCGACAATGAAAACAATAAATGGATAAGGGGCGCAATACACTGGCATCATACATATCTGGTTTCAATGCTTTGTCATAAAACTTAATGATGTTTACATAATTTTATGATTATTAAAGACTTTTAAAATTCATTCAACTCATACTGACTTTTCAGGACCTACATAACCTTTAATAAAGTATTAGCCTCTATAGTTTTGCCAGTATAGTTTAACTCTTTCAAATCGCATAACCCAATGCCCTACAGGGCATCACAAAGGACGCATAGCGCAGTTGCCACAGGAGCCACGCCACAGACATCAGACTGGGGCCAGCTGGCGCCAACGCGGCGGCTCTGTCGACGCTGCTGCCGCCGTCGTTGTCGACGTCGTGGACTGCCCCATCGACTTGCTTTTTATTTAGATGTTGGGAAAACTATTCAGCGCAGAGCAAAAAAATTACAGACGCAACTTCCTGTGTGAAAAGGACGAAAACGACGACGACTGCAAATGAAGTTACGCAGTAAAGAGCGAATTGTGCAAATTTGTGTTTTCTAGTTAGTCGAAGCACACCAAGGGAGTATTGGGCTCTGCAGTCACTTTATGTGCTGGCGTCATTTATTTTTAGCGCGAGACGCTGCGGCGCCAACGCCGGCGACAGAGTCTACCCAAAAATCACGATTAAGGGGCAAAAAAAGGGGAAGCTCCGTGTAGTAGGAGGATTCAGGGGAGAGTAACGTAATAAAGTTGTAAAAACTTTTGGAGTTTGTTTAACGCATCTGATTGCTGGCATATAGTGTTGAGTGAAGGGAGAAACGGGATTCAACTTAAAAAAATGATTGATTATGGTGAATTGAGACGCCATTGGCCATTGGCTTTATGACAATGTGTGGAGGAAGGGGGAAGTCCGTCTCCTCAACTTGGCCTCAGCCCCGACAAATGCCAAGGCAAGAATTTACGAGCATATGTATATATTTCTTTGCTTTTACTCGACTTTTTGCCAACTCATGTGAAATGCATGGGGACCATAGAGATTGGGAACATTGTGAATGGAGCTTTGGGCTGGAGCAAGTCATTGACTGGCATAAGTTGAGCGTTTTAGTCGACTTATTGGCATAGATGCCAGTGATGATTATATATGGGCTATTAGCAAGGGATGCAATTGATTTCTGATGCCACAAAGCTCTTTTGAGATTAAGATGTAATTTGCCATGAGAGTCGAATTAAATCTGAGTAGTGAGTACAAAGTATCTTAGTAAACTATTGTACATACCAATTCTTAAATAAATTCAAAAGAGAGCGTAAAGGCACTTACCTAAAAGTAGAAAGAAACAAAAGAAAAGAATTCATATTATAAAGTGAGACAATAGAATAGATCAAGCATAAACACTTGCTTAACTAATTTATGGTTTATCCGCCCCATTTAAAAATCAACAGCAATTGCTTAACTGTCACTTGAGTGGACCGCAAATTTCAGCAGTTTGCGCATTTAAAGTCCACTATTTGTAGAGTAAAGAATATAACGGCAAATACCCACAATTCATATTTTTCAATGACAGTTTAAGTTTTCTTCCATCCAGTTCTTCTGCCCCTTCATAGGGGAACTTTAAGTGCCACAAATATTGACAAACGAATTGTCTTTAATCCCAAATCAATTAAATTGAACAGCTTAAAACGCTTTGTGTTATCTGACATTCTTCTCTGTTCCCCCCAACATTCATCTACTTGCAAATCATCTGCTTTTGCTCAGCGGCTTAGACGCTAGGCGATGATCATCTTATAGTTATGATTCTAGGCACAAGCTTATGATAAGAGGGGGCTTATGTTAGAGGAATATGGGGGTATCTCTATCACACTTCTAATGCTTTTACACCGAAGTGTGCCGGTTTGTTTGTGTGTGTGACCATCGGTCAGTCGGGTCAATTTGGAGTGCGTGATAAATGGGCTCGTTGCGTGGCTTGAGACTTGCCTCAATTTGGTTGGGCCTGTCCTCAGGGGTTGTCTATGTAGTGGTGCGTCGTGTTGTTGATATTATATTTGTGGTTGTTTTTGTTGTTGTTGTTATGTGCTTTAATATTTATGGTCAGTGATAAGATTGCTCAATTGAGGTCTCTGTCTTTGTAGATGGCCGAAGAGGCAAAGCTGTTTAAAGTTGATGTAGGTTGGAAGTTTCATAAGCTTCTTTATGTTTCTGATTTTTATTTATTTTTGGTTTTGGCGAGAGAGTGCATTAGCGGCTTCCATAAAGCTTAGCCAGATAGCAAGCCAGGAAAATGGCCAAACGGAGAAATATGGAAGTCAGAAAGTGTGGTTGTATTTAAGAGTTTGGCCTAACAAAAAACTTAAGCAAAAGGCAACAATAATAAGATTTCATTGAAAACTACATATCTCAAATTTTGCAGCTGAGCTTTGAGTAGCTTGGTTCAGTTAAAAACAATAAGTTATTAAAGTGTTTGACTTAATTATAATTATTTTGAAAAGCGAAATTTTAAGTTAAATATGACTACGATGTGAAGAGGTATATTTCCATTACGAACTATAGTAGCATAAACATTCTTACTACATAACATATTTCGGCTGTTCTCACTTTAAAAATGAATATTTTTACAGATATTTTTGTTTGCTGTTACTCGCTTATAGTATAGAGTTTGTTTTCAACTCTTATTCCTAATTTTGTTGCAAACCATTCGACAACTGCGAACTGCATTTGCCAGCCATGGGATGCAATTTGAAAAATTGACAAAACAAAACTCAACTAACACAACTGGCAACCAGGGATTCGCAATGGGAGAAAGGCAATACACAGGGAGGGAGGAGGGAGGCAATACAGGGCCTTGGGTACCGTGGACTGAGGATTGTGCCTCACTTTTGCTGTTTTGTGCAACCGCAAAGTGAAATTGTTCGACGTCTGTCAATAAAAAAGCCAATAGCATGATATGCCGCCAAACTGCTGACAGAGCGAGTGAGACACTGACGACATAGAGATGGCTGAGATGGATAGAGGCGAGGCTATGGACTGCCATTTATGATATTATTGATCGTAGCTGAAATTAATTAAGCGCCAGACTCAGCCCAGCTGCAGCCTCAGCCTCAGCTTCAGCTTCAGCTAGTGGCTCTGTTATGGGCTTGGGCCGGAAGGCCAAATTGGCGGGAAAATTGTGAGGGAAAACGCCGAATGGGCAATTAAAAAACTTTTTAAATACAAACATAAAGTGGGCGTGGCTCTGTGCACAATCAGCACTGTGGCAAGCATTCCAATGTTTTTTAAAGAATCATTTTCTGCAAAAAGTTAAAATTGTGCAAAAATTTAAAGTTTGTAAAGCCATAAAAGAGAGTTAATGGCTTCAAGTTGCCAAGTAGATATCTGAATTAAATTGCACAAAACATAGTTGGTATTAATATTTTTGAAGATTCACAATACAAAAAAAATTTCTGAAAATAATTTAAAATATTGTCAAAATAATTGAATTTAATATAATTGTTGAAAACATTTAGACCATATCTGATTCTTTGTTTGCTGTAATTTAATTGTTTTGTTTTGAAAACAATTTAGCAGCTACATTTTTCAAAAGGAGTTTATTTAAACTGGGTAAAGGAACAAGTTTAAAAGACTCTGTTAGTTAAGCTTATTTAAATTATTTGTATAATTAAATTGCTGTGTAATTGAATTTTACGGGGTAGCCTTTCTTTATCAATGCATGCTCAGATTGACACAAGATATTTTCATAAAACAGAACTTGTCAGCATTCTATAAAGAACTAGGGTTACCTGCCCGACTGGCTCATTTAATGATGGCAATTGAAACTTTTCAAGACTTCAGTGCAATTGTAGCACATGTAACTGCAGTTTGAGGCCACCAGAGACGACCCATTTTTAGCTACCTACATAAATTCTTAGCAAACATATAGCAGTAGAAATGACCCCGCCCACTGCACACTCCAGTCCACATACTCCCTCCAGTCTCCTTGAGAAACCAAAACAGGAACTCACTCAATGCCATAATAATAATAGCAGCAAATGCTACCAGACATAACTTCAATGCAATTATTCTCGTTCTCGTATTTCAGACTTTTATCTAAGACAAGACGCATTTCATTGCACTTTTATGGCAGCTGCTTAGCGAGAAAAAGAAAGGGACACAGAGAGAGGGGTCAGTGGAGTCGAAAAGCTGCAGCAAAGTTTATTATTGTTCGTTTGGCTGGCTGACTGACTGGCAAGCGAGCAGAAATGACATTTTTTACGCTTGACTTGCTGCGGAAATTGGTAAAAGTTGGTTCAAACTTAAGCTCACTTAAAACTAATGAACGCGAAAATGCAGACGGGAAAATCAACGAATCCATCAAATGGCATTCAACGAGCAATTTACACGTACTCCTTGACCTTGAGACGGGCTCTCAGCTGGGGCAGATTTATGGTTGTCTGGAGAAATGTTTAATATGTTTGCCTGTTCTCGATAAATTTCGAAAAAGGTGTTGTGTCTGCGTGGGTATGGGGAAGCCATAAAATACTTTATAGCATTACAATAAAAGAAAGAAATAAGAAGAACCAAGCAAATGCCTCAAGTCGACTGGCAAACTTGGAAATGCAATGTAAAGTTTATTTTATTAATAGGTGCATCCCATATGATGAACATTGTTGACGACTTATTTGATAGATATGCACAGGCAACAATAAAATCAACTTACGTTCAAATGCAGACAAATTTCTGCATGGAATTTCCCTCTCTCTCTCTTCAAGCTCCGACGCACGAAAGCAGGTAAAACTTTTGACTCCCTTTTTGAAGTATATCTGTCTCGACAGCCACGGAAGTTTATCAGACTTTTGCGTGACTTTTGTTGACAACTTGAGCTCCACACAGCGAAAGAAACAGTCAGAAGAATAGAATAGCTAAGAGGAGCGAACATGCTTGCTAGGAGCAAGGAAAGGAAATATGACTAAAGGCAACTTAGCGTAAAAGTTGCTCACAGCTTTGACAAAAATGTTACTTGACTGGGATTCCGATAAGCGAACAGAACGAATTCCTTGGCACTACAACAGTTACAGCTTTCGATAAGATAAATAACACAGTGGTTATTAAAGGTGGTGCCGTCCAAGAGAGGATGGTATATGCGGAGTTATGCTGTAGCAATTTAAAGCTTAACAGCAGCCGCAACATTGTTACCGACCATTTTTCCCAAGTATTTTTACGGCGGCAATTGCATTCTTGAGCAGTGCCTCAAAGTAGGCAATGAAATTGCGCAAAATGCTGCGACAGCTGCCCCTGAGTGTTGCAGTCTTTTTGAGGCAGCAACTAAATGATTCCCCTGGCAGCTGGCCAAACTTTCCTACAAAATGTTCAGATGTGTTATAAACGTTGTTAAGATAAGTTACTTTCAGTTTTACAAATTACCCAGCAAAAAGAAGATACATATTGTATATCATTATATAAATAAATAATTATGGATAAATTACATTTTGATATCAAGAAAGGGATAATTCTTTACTCGGTGCAATCATGTGAACTTAGAGACTCATTTGGAAAAATGTGAGCATCATTTATATCTACTATAAATGTATTATTATGGAGGCTTAGAATATCTCAAATATATAATTAAATTTTTTAAAACTTAAATAACTCTAATGAAATTGACTATTAACCAGCTATTAACATTTTAAGGCTAATTGTTTTATCTAAACTATTCATCCAGAAATAAAAGACTTTACATGGAAAGCAAGTGTTGCATGCTTCACGCACCTGACTTATCAATAGATCACAGCCGAACTGCTAGTCTGAATGCACTCAACGGTATTCAGATCTTAAAATTTAACAGCAATTGTAAGTTATGCGAATGAGTACTTACATTTGTCGACAGCTGGCTGCTCAGGCTGAGCACTTGTTCTCGTGCATCCTGCAGTTCTCGCTTCAGTCTGCGTATTTCATGTGCCTGTCGCTCCTCGGCCGAACCGTACAAGGAACTGCCGCCCGACAACAGTGAAGCGGCGCTGCCATGTACTGGAAGCGAAATAGTAAATGAAAGTGGAAAATGTGTAAGTTGAGCAGTGGAGAAGACAACACAATTATATGACACTCCACACTAACCTTCATCATTCTTCTTGGGATATGTTAGACGATGCGAGGCCGTAATGTTATTGCTGCCACCGACGATGCCACCTCCATGTGCGGCTGCCAGTGCAGCCGCAGCACTGGCATGTGTGGGCGATAATGCGGATGCAGCTGCAGCAAAAGGTCCACGATTGAGGGGCGTGGGCGAGGTGGGCTGACTCCAGGCCACAGCAGACACATTGCCAGCCATATTACCCTGGGCTTGGGCCTGGGCAGCCTGTGCTTGTGCCTGGGCCACGGCGGCAGCCATTTGGGCACTTAGTACACCATTAGTGCCCACGGGCAGACAGTAATATGGTTCAATTTCCACATCGCCTCCTCGGCTGAGCATCGAGGGATACATTTTCTCCGATTTGGTAGATCTGTGAGTGATTGAACCAAAATGCAATATGTCATACAATGTGGCAAAAGAGGCAAATGTAAGCATGTGTAAATTTGATATTGTGATTGTGAATAAATAATCAGATAACGGAACATAAATTGATTATTGATAATTTATGTAGATTATGCAACTATAAAAACCAAATGCACACAAAATTGGGATTTACCATTATCATTCCCATTAAGATTAACAAATGAATTAAACAATTATTTTGAAATTATCTTCTGCAGTATTCTCATGAATTTAATATTCCTTTAACAACTGACATTAATAAAGAATGTAAGATGATGTTCAAAACAGAACAAAATGCCATCTCGGAAGAATTAAATGAACTTCATGAAAAATGAATGAAAATGAAAATCAGGAAATTGGAATTGGAAAATTAAATGTTTTTAAAATGATTAAAAGCAGATTTTAAAGACTTTAATGCATATGAGATAAAGACTTTTAAAAGCAGCAATAAATTTATTTATGGCCGTTGAGTATTAATTTTGCAACTTGAGATTAATTGCGACGGTCGGCTGACCACAAGTTGCTCCTATTGTTGTCCGGATTAAGTGTCTCAATTTGCTCCTAGTACATTGTAGTGCTAAAGATAACACGGCTTAATTGCTGATGTTGCTGTTGTGTAGGGTGGAGATGTCATGTGCTGTGTGGTCAGCCATTTGCCAGACATTTGGAAATTTCCATTGCGGTTATGCAGTTTATTACGCCAATATGTATGTTGCGAATGTTGCATACTTTCGGGCGTCGCTTCAAATTGCCTTCAATTTGAGTTTCTGTCTCTGCTTCTCTGCACATACACATTGAATGTGTTGTGCTGATAACAAATTGGTATGGGGAGATGTGCATTCTCATGTCAAATCCCTCGACAAATTGTCATAAAATGTGATGCCTTTAAAAGCTTAGCAAATGACCACGGAGCAAACGGAGAGGCAAGTAGAGAATGAGGATTAGAAGAGAGAAGAATGAAGCGCATGCCAGGTGGCTGGACAAATCTGTGCTCTGCTGTGCTGTGTCATAGCTGCTGCTCATACTGTTGATAACTGACATTAATGGCATTTCGCATGCAAATCTAATATTACGTATACGTCATGTGTGCCCGACGCCTTTTCCATCTGCCTTCGTCTACACAAGTTTTCCATGTTTGCGTTTGTGGTGTGTCTGTATGTCTGTGTGTGTGTGGCGTGTGTGTTAGTTACAGTTTTTGGTACGCTTCAGGGCGTTTACTTTACGCTCTGGGGCATTTGGCACAACAACGCGTTATGGGCCGTGTGCTGTGTTTGCTTTGCTCTGGCGCAAAATTTGATAACAAGCCACCGAAACTGGTTACTCTGGTATAGTCCATGCCTGCGTTACATGGCACATGCCACATGCCACTTCCTTTTGCATAATTGATGCATTGAAAGCAAGAGTGCGACCCAAGACAGTCAGAGCATATTAGTTTGGCCAGCATACAGGAGCGGTTCAAGCGGTTCATAAAGGTAGAATGAGGACTATAAAACTGACCTTGACAGCAAATCCACTTGCAACAAAATAAGTAGGATTATCATACTATAGCATTTACTTTAACACAATTACTTTGTTTGAGCACTAGTATAACATTAATTCTGAAAAAGGTTTTATCCCTATTTTAAAATAACATAAGGCCCTTAAGATTTTTGAATATTACATGCCACTCACAAAATGTTACGAAAACTTATGTCTGAAGATCTTAATTTATTTGCATATTATTATGTTTGATTAAATGGTTACATATCAAACAAAACAAATTGCTACTTTATTATTGATGTATAGTATGTTATATCAGCTGAATTAATTGGAACTAAATGAATTTAAATTTGATCGGCATCGCCGATAAATTATTTAAAATTATCTGAATTACTTATTCATTTTATTATTTTGTATATTCCTTTTGAAAATTTAATGCTTACCTCATCCAAAAATCAGTTTAATAACTTGTCGAAATTTCTGCTTACTTTGAACTTTATTTGTATGTTTCTAGTGTCTTTTTTTATCACCATTTTGCTGGTAAAATTTTTTAATGAAGCACTTGAGAGTCTACTACATGACTGCGAACTGCTGACGTGGCCAGAATGCAATGCACAAACAACTACGAGAACAGCAACTGAAGGCAAAACTTTCATTTCAGCTGCGGCCCATCGCCGAGTCAAAGGTTCACAAACCTATTGACATGTCAAATAATAATCTGGCCCCCCCTTAGTTGCTCCGTTCCCTTTACGTTTCAGACTCCTGAGCTGTTATTTACACTTATGCGATTCTTCCCTCTGTTCTTCGTTTTCCATTTCGTGTTCATTCTCCTTCTTCTTTTTTTGCACACTTTGCTGTTTTACACAACTTTCACATTGTTTGTTTTTGGTCCACGCCCATCGGAAAAGTTCCCCTTTAACAATTTGGGCGTGTCGCGAGAAACTAAAGAGTGTTTTGATACTGAAACTTTAAAATATGCACGAGACTTGGATAAAACAAGCAAACATATGGCGACCTCCGATCATGAAAACTAAACTATTACAAATTGTTTGCATACTTTCAGTCGCGCAAGTGAAAAACAAGCTCATTACACACGTTCATGTGTACATACATACGAGTGTAAGATAAAAGACAAATGGAATTTGCTCTGCTATCCAAAGTATAGTTATTTTATACTCTTTAAAGAGATATTAGCTCTGGTTTTATCAGATGTTTTAAGTTGTTTAACTAAAAATGTACTTAGCTTTTTGATAAAAATAAATTGATTTTGAGAATTGCTAAAATGTAAAAAATAATAATGCGAAAAATTCCCTAAATTTCCTCCTTGGAGTGTTCTTTACAATTTTAAGCAATAAATAATATTTTTAGAAAACTCTTCATTTATAATATTAACAAGTAAGAACGCTACTGTCGAGTTTGCTCGACTGTGAGATACCCGCCACCCAATTTTACCACCAAAATATTATATATTTTAAAAATATACTTAAAAAAATATACTAAAAATACCAAAATAATATATAAAAATTTTCTTTGTTCGAAATTATTAGCTTGGCGGAACTTTAGTTGGTTTATTGAACACCATTATTATGTCACGGAGTGTCATAGCAACTAACTAAATACAGCTGCACGTGATTACGCCTTATAAAAGTAATTTCTTAATAACTTCTATGTTTTTTATCCGATTGTAACCAAATTTTCAGAGATTATTAAGATAGTGATTAGTATTGTGTGTACCAAAATTGAACGTTCTAGGTTCTAGGAAAGGGCGTGGCCAAAATCAAAAACAAACTTGATCTGCGTGCAATAATAAGACACACTATAAGGCTATATCGTCTCGGCTATTGACGCTGATCAAGAATATATATATTTTATGGGGTTGGAGATGCTTCCTTCTGCCTGTTACACACATTTTCGGTCGGCACAAAGTTAAGTTAAGTTAAAATAAATTGCTCTCTATTCTATATACACAAGGATACTCTATTAAGTTTAGATTACCAAGGCCTTCAATTAAACTATATACTCTGTCACCAGCACATTTGAAGCACATAATGAACACAGTATCTGAAAGTCAGACAGGTGTCTGCTAAATAATATTCATCTTCACACACCCACACACACACTTCACTCCCTGTCACATATACGTTATGTTAGAGCATTTTGGCAACGTTGCAAAGTACGCAAAACGTAAATGTAAATTACAAGAGGCAAACAGTTTTCGTAAGCGCATAGCGCAAAAGTGGCAAGTGAGGCGATGATTGTTTTGGAGTGCTACGTTAATAATGGGCGTGGCATGCAACTTAAAGCGCAACTCAAAAAAATTTACGACAAAACATAGCAATGTGTGAGGCAAAGTCACCTTGGATATGTCCGTTCTTTCAAGTAGCTTTTAAGGATAAACGCAAGACGAGAGAGAAATATTGGAAGTTAGGATAAAATCAGACAGAATAAATGTGAGAAAGGATTTATGCATGCGCTTCATATTCAACAGTAAGCATATAAGACTCACCTGATGCTATTGCTGCGATTCATGCGAGGACTTTGAACGTAGGGTGATTCATTACCCTGCACGGACATTTGACCCGCACCAGCTCCGCCAGCTGAGCGATTGTGTAGCATCTTGTGACCGTGTCGGGTCATCGCTGGCGAACCAATCTGCATTTGATCAATGGCATCGCCATCCGAAAGACGACTGCCCGCCGTATTGCTGTGCTTTAGCCACATCGCATACGAGCTATACTCCGGCTTGACCTCAGCATAGGTCTGCGTATCCGACAAAGAACCATCATGACGTGTGCCACCCGCTCGTGTCGAGATTCTAGAATATCAACAGCAACCAAAAAACAGTTTAACATGTTTCGATTGCTTTCCATGTAATACAGATAGGTCCCTTACCTATGCTGGAACACATGCATGTCGCTGCCAGGTTTCGGCAAACTGTGTGAGCCTGTTGCCAATCGCTCTCTAATAGACTGACTGAGTTGCGTGGCTGTGGGTCCTGTGAGAGAAAAGCTGCGATTCTGTGTGTTCGGTGGCATTTCTGCGGGAAAAGTTGGGATTCTTAGTTAATTTGCTGTACAACATTAATATAATAGACCAGCAAGGGTGTTTAAAATTGTAACATTTAACACTAAGCACTATAGGATTATTAATAAGTAAGAAAGCTACTGTCGAGTTTGCTCGACTGTGAGATACCCGTCACCCAATTTTTCCATTGAACTATTATATTAAAAAAAATATAATGAAAAATATACTAAAAATATACCAACATAATATACCAACATTTTCTTTGTTCGAAATTATTAGTCTGGCGGCACTTAAGTAAATTTATTGAACACCATTATTAGGTCACGAAGTGACATAGCAACTAATTATGTAGGTGCAGCTGTACCTGATTACGCCTTATAAAAGTAATTCTTTAATAACTTCTTTTTTATCAGATTGTAACCAAATTTTCAGAGATCATTAAGGCGTGGCAAAAATTGAAAACAAGCTTGATCTGCGTGCAATAATAAGACACACTGTCCCGAAAAATTTGTTGCTCCATCTCTTATAGCCTTTGAGAACTAGGTGTTCATACGGACGGACAGACGGACATGACTAAATCGTCTCCACTGTTGACGCTGACCAAGAATATATATACTTTATGGGGCCGGATATGCCTGTTACATACATTTTCGGCTGGCACAAAGTTATAATACTTCCCTTCTACCCTTTGGGTAGGCGGATATAAAAATTTTGTTAAAAATGATGTACTTTTACAAAATATCTATTAAGTTTAACTTGATTTCTTTCATGTAGATAGTATAATATTTACTTAAATATTAATTTTATATTTTAAGAGCATTTGTCTTTTAATTCAATGCTTTGGTAAGTATTGCATTTAGATTTTCTTTTTTAATAATATTAACTAATAATTTGAATTCGTTTAATTTATGTATTCCACAGTATTTGTATTGCAATGATACAGCAGTTTTTAAAGATTCGTTTTTATTTATTTTCAATTAAAAATACTCGCTACTGTTGCATTATATATAATACATTGACAACTTACTGTTCATGTCGTTGGGCAATGTTTGAGTTCCGCCAGTTACCTTACGACCGCTGGCGGTACGTGGCACAGCCGATACATGAGCGGTGCGTCCACAGGGTAAACCATTAACTGCACCTGCACCACCGGCAGCCATGAGCATGGCGATATTCTGTTGTTCTGCCGTGGACGCAATACTGCCATTGGCACGTTTCACATAACCAAAACTGGGTGGAACTCCCTTGGTGCGTGACGAAGCCGATGGCGAGCCTTGTTTCGAGGAGCTCCCATTTCCGCAACCGTTGCCACCGCCCATGCTGCGCCGCGATGGTGATGATTTTTCCGATTTATCCACCTTGTGGCCATTAAGGGGTTCCGGCATTTTGCCCCAATTATCGCGACCATTTCGTGAGCCTGGTCTATGATGTGGACTACCATCCATTTTGTTGTTGCCGTTGTTGTTGTTATTGTTGTTGTTGTTTATATTGTTACTTGTGGAGCCACCGCTGCCACTGGAACTGGCCTGGCTAGCCACTGAACTGCCGTTTGCAGCAGTTCCAATGCTATCAAGTGATCCGCGACTGCTGCGAATACTGCAAGAATAGAATGTGATGGATAAGTAAAAGTTGTACATGTATACTACATATTTAAATAATAATCAGTTCGATTATATAATTGTTGTTATTAGCACAAACTTTTAAACTACGTTTGAATAGGCTATTGTAAAAACAAACGATATAAATGTATACTTGCAACTCTTTTTTTTAAACACAATTTAAATATGTTTGGCTTAAGGCAAAGTTTGTTTTTTTGTAAGGAACATCAATTTGCCCACGCTGCGGCATTATGTAAATTATATTTTTATTTTCGTAAAAAGTTCAACAACTTTTAAGACAAATTATTTATGTGCCAAAGATATTGAAAACAACAAGAAAAATGTAAACAGCAAAACAATGATGATGCATTACCCACTGAGGGTCTTCTTGGTCAGCTGGCAGCTAATTACGATACATTATGCACAGCAAAATACAACAACAGCCAGTATGATAACAGTAACAACAATTGAGGCTTCTGCGTCATTGGCATGTTGCGCATACGCCACGTGCAACATCGTTAAATTTTTATTTGGCGTTAATTGCATGGATAATTTATGCAAGTCAAACGACTAGCATTGTTGCTGTTGTCATTAACGCAGTGCTGGTTAAATAGCAGCAAATGTTATATAATTTATTTGGTAGTTGGCAGCCCACACTCAAAGGCAGCCAAGTGTAAAGCAAAGCGTTAGACTTGAGACTCGACTTGAACAATTGACAATCTGCCAACAATTGAGAAAAGATAGACCATGAAAGAAAGAGAAAACGAGAAGGTAGAGAGACAGACAGATGATTGACAGGCCCCTAACAATGGAAGCCCCCTACTGATAGACCTTTGACGATGGGCAAATAACAGTGCGAAGTGCGATTACAATTGCAACTCGCAGCACAAAGGCGACAAAGCGCATTGACAGACTGTCCAAGTGTATAGAGGACATGCTACGGGAAGGAAGTGGGATAAAATTTTCAATTAAAATGACAAAAGAAGCGCAACGAGAAGTATCTCAAGTTGGCCAAAAGGTTTGTTTGCCCTAAAAAGTCAACAATCAAATTTCACGTCTTAGCCGCTTACACCAAACTTGGATATACTATATCATGGCTAATTGGGCGTGTCGTCTTGCTGCTATAATAAACAATGTAATTTATTTGAATATACAACATAGAATATTCTGTATAATTTCGTGAAATGGTTAATAAATTATAAACGAAAAATCATAAAGGAGAAATTGGGTAGTAAACGGGCGCGGCAAATAGCCCAAACTCTTTAGTCACATGCCACAGATATTGATTCACTTAAATTGATGATCTTATCGGGGAGTGTAAGCTGATTTCGTATATTGTTTATTGATGTGTTTATAGAATAAAGCTTTTTCTTATCACTTTTGTTTCGTAATCTACTGCTAATGAGATTGGCAATTTTCTATGGTAAATAAGTTAAACATAAGCATATAAGATTTACAACCGATAAGAAATAAAAATCATATTGTTTTTTTATAAAGTGTATGCACTTTCTGGATACAAAAATATAAAATAAAAATGTTGAATTAACTAAAGAATACATTCCCTTTAAATGTTTTTAAAATTTTCATTCTCACGTTTTGTTTATACTTTCATTTGAAAAACTCAGCCAGTTTATTGTATGTTATCCCTCTTCCACTATTACTCCACACTTAATTTTTATGAGCTGAGAAAAATGGCTTTCATGTTTTCATTTGGAACATTAAATTTAATTTTGACAAACAAGCAAAATTCAAAGAAATTTACACAGAAATCTCGAGTTTGCTGATTTTTGATCGTGAAATGTAATAAGAGTAATTTAAGATGGCTGCGCTTTTGATTAGATCTATGCGCCTGAAACTGAATTAACTAATTGTGGCTTCTGTTGTTGGCCGCCTTAGGAGCCATGGTACTTTCCGTAGAACATGCTGAAAAGTATGCTATGATTTAAGTGCCTGGAAAATGGAGAGGGAAATGGCAGGCAGTAAAGGAAAAAAACAGCTGTCTGGGTCATAAAACTCAACTACGCCCTAGCAAGCAATTACCGTTTAGATATGCCCAGACTGTAAGAGGGGCTGTAAGAGGCAGCCTTATACAATAACGACAACTGCAACTGAGACGTCCACTGCCCTCCAAGGTAAGGCGAAACGAGGCGAGGTGAGGGGTGAGCAGCCCTTCGGACTATGCGTGACAGTTTGTGTATGGTTTGTATGCGGGTGTATGTATCTGTCAGAGTGAAAGTGAGCGTCAGAAGTGACACATAAAGCTCATAAATTGTCTCAATATGCATAGAAAGAACGAGGGCAAGGGACGAGACAAGACTGGGGGTAAGTCGGTAAAATCAATAACGATTGCCACGTCAGTGGATGGTCGCAAATGATCCACGTGCAATACTATGCCGTCTTATTCAAATCGATGACGGGCCAACGCCAGCTAAATTTAATTTGAATATGCATCAGATAAAGCTATATATACGTAAAAATGCTTACATACATATACTAAATATTGAATGCACGATAGTCTGCACTGTTTGCCTCACTTGCTTTGACCCTTCAATTGCAATTTATTTGATATGCACCGAAAAACTAGCTACTGACCCGCACTGCAAATACAATTGCCCTCAAGGAGTCGCGTGTGCAACGAGTGCAAAAAATGTGCGCATAAATTTGAAAAGATGTCGAAAAAAGTAATGGAAACAGCAGCAAACTTCAGAAACAGAAGCGTAGCTTGAAAAGGGATTGCCTATTAATAGACCGCACAAAATAAAAGAAATTCAAGAGGAAAAAAATAAAATAAATTGTGCCGAAATAAAGATATTCGAAAAGGACTTACGTTCGACAAAGTATTTCATTAGGTGAAAGTACATCAAGCAACTCATTAATTCTGATTATTGCAAATTATTCAACGTTTTGAATGTAACGAAATTTAAATGTTTGCTTTATACTTTAAATACAGCATTATTGAAAAACAATTGCAAACAAAATTCAAACCGAGCTCAAAAATAACAGAGAAGTCAAGCAATATTCGGTCTGTGGCACCCACATATTTTATTAGCACAAAACTATGAAATATAACAACTACCTTCCCCAACAGCAACCTTAATGTAACCATACTCTTCGGTTTCTGCGCCAATGTGCGGAATAGTGGATATATATACATATATCAGTTTTCAATTCCAACCACTGCGCTGTTGGCATTATCCTGGCCATATAGGCTAAAACACACATGAACTCGTATGTGTGAGAAAGTCTCAGATGCATTTGGAAATTGTACATTTAGTGGGGCGTGGAAAACAAATTCCATGCATGTCCGCTTCGAAGTGTTTTACCGGTTTTTCTGGCTTTTGCTGTTTTCCATTTTAGTTGGCCATTTTATTTGCTGGCAGCCTTTTTGGCAAAATCGGAGGACCAATGGAAACTAATTTCGTGCATAGAACGTAATTTGTATAGGGAGACTAAACCAAAAGGCAATAAACAAACTGAGTGGGCTCAAAGTGCGCTTTACTGTTTCGGTTCGGCTATTTAAAATGTTGGTGTCGTTATTGCTGTTATTGTTGTTGTCGAGTAATTTTTAATTTAGTCGGTAATTTATGCAACGCAGCGCGGCACGTGTTAGGGAGTACTACTACTTTTAACAGGCACAGCTTAGGTCATTTAGTCAGACATGGCCAACATATTCGTGTAATTGCCGTTTTTAATTGACAGCCGTTTGGTTTGAACTGAGCAGAACTGAGGAGTGGGGTCTGAGGCCAGCTTTTAGCTAGATAATTAGGCGTATTGTTGAGAGTCCTTTGAAAATCGCTGACCCTAATTCATGGCATGCCATTACATGAGAGAGCAAACCAAGTGCGGCAGATGGTGATGATGATGGGGAAAAAAGTGGCTTGTTGGGTATAGTATATTAATGCATTAGTATAACTAGATGTTTATTTGGTTGTACTGAGCTTATTGATGGTAGATTTGGCATATAAAAATTCTGTAGTTAACTTTAATTTTTTGCAGTCCTTAATAACCAAAGCTGACGTTCTTTTTCATTTATTAAAACTGTCAACAGGCGTTAAAGTAGGTTGAGCTATCAACACCGGTAAAATAGCACAGGAAATATACACATTGCTCTACTGTACGCCTCTATGGAGTCCTTTGCCTTTGTCCACATTCTGGCTATGCATGCTTTGTACAGCTGATAAAATTTTATGAATGGAATTCCGACAGCTCTACGGGCGTTACAAGCACATTAATAAAAGTGTCGAACATGTGAAGCGTTAGGCGGTTGCTGAGAGAGGCGGGTGCCAAAATGAGGAGTGGTGCGGTTACAAAGTGTAGGTGTACCCCAAGCACCAAGCACGCAACCTTCAGCAGTGTGTGTTTGCGTTTGTGTTTGAGTTTGGCTTTGGCCTTGCAACAGCGCCTAAAAGCATGCAACACTTAGCTACAAGAGCGACAGTAACAACAACAACAACAATATCATTCATTTGCCTGCTGACTGTGTCAAGGATGTTGAAGGGTAAAAACATCAACAGAAACGAGAAGTCCAAAGAAGAGATGAGGCTAACACACTTGTAGGCTCACATCAATTATATAACTGCCTGAAACCCAGTTGTTGCTGTTTGCAGTTGTTCTTGCTGCTTCCTTGTCGCAATTGTTTGCCTTTTACGACTTCCGTTCCATTGACAGTCGCCATAAATTATGGTTTGGGGCATAACAATGAAAGAGAATTTTCTTCTTTTCTTTTTTTTTTATTTTCGGACGAATGAAGGAATTCGCATCACAAAGTGGCCATAAAGCAGAGGGCCATGAAATGGTCTCAGCACATTAGACAGAAGCTGCTTTAGCTGATGCCACTCAACTCTAGTAGGCAACTGCAACTTCAGTTTCAGCATCAGCATAAACTAGACTTAAAGCCCCAAAGCCAAGTAAACGACTTGAAGAAAATTCTCACTCGTCTTGTTTAACTTTTTCTCAAGTTTTCTAAGTGAAAATTTCTAGACAGACACTACACTTTGAGGTGGAATGTGCTGTGGATTGCCGCGACGTGGCGTGGAGCGAAAAACAAATGCAAATTAAATTAAACAGGAAACTTTGCTAATATGCTAAACAAAACTTTAGCAGAAAACCCTACTCCATGAAAAGAAACCCTGGGAAGCTCCAATCAACTCCTTTTTATCTTCCCCTAACGACTTGAGTTTCTTTTTCCACATTTAATTAAACCAGCTACAAATTACAACTTGAAAACTAAGTTTTAACTCCAATTTGTCGAAATTCCTATACTCAAAAGTACAAGTAGCTATGCTTTACTACAATTACTTACATTTGCCCGAAAAAAGTCCGGAATTTAGCAGGCTTGACACTTAGGATACATACTTTCGCATATTCACTTGCCACATCTAAAATCATTGAAGCTTGGGGAGTTATTTTGAGATAACCAAGGTGTCCATGACTATTTATAGATACGATGAGTTGGTGCGAATTGTTTCAATAGAAGACTGCAATTGTCAAGAAAATGGAATCACATTTTAAATCAAGCTAAAAACAATCAGCTGCTAGAGTGTTTCAACTGGTATTACACGGATTTTTCATTCGACTTTATTACAATCGTATTGGCCTTTTGACGAGACATAAATTGCAAAGATATGGCATATTGTATATCTTATTTAGAGTTCATTAAAGTGCAATGAACTGGGCACGTGCAAAGAGAGAAATAAATGTGATTGAGGGAATGACCACAGCACAGTTTTGGGGTCAATGGGTAGTGTGCAACCCTCACAACGTGCCAACTAAAGGTAAATGGCACTTAATTTAATGTTAAATTTATGTAAGACAGCCTGACAGTAATAAAAATGCCACACATAAAAAGTTTTCCATCGAAAGGCAACAGGATTCACACTATCGCAAAATAACAGGACAATACAGAACTTCCACTGGGATAACAGCGACTAAAAGAACAACAACAACAGCTACAATGTGGCTAAAAGACAGAAAATGGGTTAACCGAGTTGGCCTAAAAACGGTAAAGTTTGCCGCATTTTGAAACTGGCAGGAAGACCGCAACGTAAACACTTTGCATGATTTAGTGCCATACGCGAATTCAATAGACACGAGTGTATAAACCTGCATGTATGCTTATATCGGTCTGAGGAATACTTCTGGGTGACTCACATATTTATAAAGTTCATTATGCATGAGTTTCCCTACTGAGAAGCTAACAAGAGAGACAGAGGTGCGGCTCTTACAGACACTCTCTCAAACACACTCAAAGAAGACATTGGAAAATCGATGGTAAAATGTGATTAGCTGGCAAAATTGTGGCATACAACACGGACTGTTGCGTGTCACCTTCTAAACGGTTTCCACTCGTAGTCGCAACAAACAAAACAACTTAACAAATGAGTTTATTAATGAGCAGCGTAAACACTTTTCCTACTGCACAAGTTCTCTCTATTCCAAGTGAACTGAATTAATGGGAAAGTAGGCGGTGCTCCTACTTATCATGCTGAGAGCTGACATTGATAGTTCAGTTAGGTGCAGGACCCGAGGACACGTTTAATATTAAAAGATACAATCTGTGCTTAATTAAGCAGATTGAAGTAAACAAGATTTCTTCAATTTGTCTGTTAACTGAGATAAATACTAAAAGCAAAACGAATAGCATGTATTATACCAAGAGGATTTAGCATCTCACAGCCTTAAGATAACAATTGACTTCTCTAAGAACTTGATTATTACAACTTATGTTGTTTCTTTTTTGTAAAATATACTTTTCATTATGCCAATAATAATAAAAATATTATCTATAAATTAATTTCACTGTTACTTTAAAACCTTATCTAAAATTTCGATTGTATAATTAAAGAATTTACAAAATTATCTATTAAAACTATTTTTAATTTGTTTTTAGTTGTTTTGCAATATACTGAAAGTTGGCAACTACCAACTTTTTCAGATTTCGTATCTACCAACTATTGCAGCCTAAAGGAAAACGCTTAAGGACAGGTGAGCTCAAAAGCTCAAAAGCGCAAACGTAGCTACATATCATCTCTTTCAGATCTGTAATCTATCAACTCTTTCAGCCTAACGAATCAAACAGTAAGCCATAAGTCATTAGAAAGTTATTATATACAAGAGTTATCTATAAACTTTTTCAACTTTGTCCCAATGCATCTATCTCAGCCTGATGAAAGAAGCTGAAGAATGGTTTTCTATAGTAGGAATCTAAGCTGAATGATGGAGAACTAAAGCAATATGTATATATATATATTGTAGTCATATATAAAGCAATTTTTCAAGTTTTTTTAAAATACAGATTTTTTACCTTAGCAATGAAATTCAACATGTAAAAATAAAAAAATTTATTATACAAGAATATAGTTTTCTTCACAGTATGATGTATTTTGCTAATCTCTATAGAAACAAATGTTTTAGTTAGGTGTACATTTAATAAAGTTTCGAAAATTTCCGGAGTTTTGGAATTGTCGGCGTACTTAAATGCGCAATAATGATTTAAGCCGTAATTACAAGGCTTATTTACAATCCGACATGCTTTAACTCTCTCTAGGTTAGCTGCACCACATGTTGCCAATGGCGCCACAGAGGCTTAACCCGTATTGCCACTGGTTAGAATGTACGCCGCGTCAGACCACTACCCTGCTGTCACTCTGTCCTAGCCTGCCCTGCTCTCTTCACTCTTTACCAGTTAGGCGTGTGCGCTTAAAGCCGCTTAGCTCATTGCAAATTCTACTAAAGCTGAGCACAGAAACAATTTCGCAAGACCCCACAATATTGTGGGAGAAGGATGGCAGGGAGGAGGGTTTGAGGGTTCCCAGATGGTTCGACATTTCTATGAGTCAGCTCTCCCAGTCTATAAAATGCTCTAAAATATGCACACACAATGTTGCTCCAACGCTCCAATGCCTGTTGCTGTTTTATGGCAAATGTTGCCCTTTTCTTTGGCCTTTTTTTGTTTGCTATTCTTTCTGTTTTTGTCGGTTTCTGGCCACAGGACTTGACATGCTGTGGCACCTGGCCGGAAGATTTATAGCCAGAGTACGCAGAGAGTTGAACGAAATGTCTGACATTTGAAGTAATTGCCGAAATTGAGAGACCAACGACTGGCGAGTGACTAGCAAATTGATTGAATATTTGACGCTTATTCGACTTATTGACCATTTTGCATATGTCGCATAACTTTGACTCCCAACATGTCATATACTATCTTGTTGTAATCTAGGCTGTCCTGGGCTCTCCTGGTGTACATCCTTGTGTGTTTACACTCAACCCTTTAACGCAGAGCCTACGTAAATAGAGCTCGACCCGGCAGGACAAACATGAGTAAACAAAAGCCGGCCTCTGGGAGTTTAATGGCCTGCAGCAGTCATTGACACTGCTCCATTTGCTACGAGTAAGCTAGCCATAGGAACTTAGACATACGGTCTCAATTATTGTTCAACCAGCTGCAATGAAGCATGCCACAATAATTTGATTGAGTTCGACTTTCAACAGACGAACTTTATTCAATCAATCTTTGCTTAAACACTCACATTTGATGTGGTTTCAGTTTCAGAGTATGCCTTTGGAATGCTAAAACATGTTGAACAACTACATCAAACCGCACTTCACATTGACAGTATAAGGCAAATCGCCGCAAAGTATGCAACAGAAAACATTAAAAATCATTTTTATCACTAGTATAAATTGAGTCAACAACAAAAGATTAACTAAAGCCACGTCACTTGAATAAAAAAAACAATTATTATTTAAATTTATATTTGTTCAATTTGTAATTACTTAGAGTAATTTATTGCACCATTTTATGGATATATTTTTTTTTAATTTTGAATATTTTTATTTAATTTACGACATTTTGGCGAGCGATAACATTTTCGTATAACAACCGCAACGCCCGAACGTCCAAATGCGATTCTGGGGTTGTTGCGTTTTGTTGCCTCAAAAAATATTTGAGTTCGAAAATATTTAAGAGAGCATGTGCTTTGGACTCTATTTGCAAGTTCGAAAGAGCACAAGACATAAAGAGAGGGACGAGAGTATGTTCGAAGCTCATGGCAAAGTTTATTGCTGAAAGTAAAAGGCCGCTTGTCGATGGGGAATCGACATAGGAGTTAAGGAGTGGGAAAATAACAGAAACACCGACTGTCACACCTGTCTACATGCCCACCTATATGTATTGCTATAGTGTAGAGGGTATAAATGAATAAATGAATGAAGGCTGAAATGAAACCAGTTGTTAGGCGATTTTTACCAGCCTTTGGGCGTTTTTGGCTTCCACGCAATTTGCTTAAACAGTCCTCATGTGCAAACAGATGCCTAGAGCATAACGAAACGATACTGGGTTGCAAACACCAAAGTGCACTTAAGACTGTCTGCTTTGGAGGGAGTATAACTCCGAAAAGAAATGATACATTTTAAAGGTTCCATAGACTTAATAACTATCTGATATTGCTTGATAAATAATTATAATTACAATAATTAGTTGACTATTTAGAAAATACCTCTCACTCTTCTTTTTATTATTTAAAGTGCTTCATTATGTAGTCAAATTATACTATTAATGCTCACTTTCTATTGAAACAAATAGTAAATATTATATAGTAACTTCGGCTACTTTTGTAACTACAATATGAAAGGCAACTCTCATACAATCAGCTCTTGCTAACATCAAAGCACACAATTTAAATACTTGTCAAGGTCACGCGTCCACCATTTTAAATACAAGTACTTAGAAATACTTCGACTAGCTTTCTATAATATTTATAAAATTTCTTACTTTTCATAATTCTGTACTTTTACAATTATTCACTTTTTTTCTTTTTAAGAAATATTGTAAAAGCTTAAGGCAATGTTTGAGTCATTCCGTCTCCCCAGACAGGTAATACTAAGCCTCGAAATGTCAGACGAGCAGTTCCACCCACAGGGCATCGGAGTGCGAGCACATGCAGAGCATTGTCTCTGGCTCCGATGAGTGGGTAGAGCATTGTGGTGAATGCCGTTGTCAAAACGCAACAAATGGCTTTAAGAGATTGGGCCAGCTGTGGAAGTCGAAACGAGTTAAGAGCGAGACTTCGAAAATAATAAATTCCTTCTCTTAGGATGTCAGTTGGTCATGTAGTCAATTCTCCAAACTTGTTTCATGTTCGACAGCTGCCCGGTTTTCAATTCAGCCAAGGGCGGGCTGTTCTTGTCTGTGCTGCAATTTTCCAAAAAAACTGCACGCTTGAAAATCCAGCGAGCATTCAATGAAAAGCGAAACTAGCCGATAACAAGTTGTTGTTGGTGTTGTTGATTGCCTGCAAGTTTTTTTGCAAAGTTAGTGAGCATTTTTATTGTGTAGCAACTCAAATAAATTGAGCCCCTTGCTGGCCAACCCACGAGTATAAGAACTCATTAATCTTTCAGATGGTCGCACTCAATCAGTAAGTCATCAAATTGCAGTAGGCGTTCAAAATAAAATCGAATATATAATACATTTGTAAATCTTTAAAAAATACGAAATACATTTTAATTTGATTCAACATTTTTATCTAGAACAGTATTTAGTTAATGAGTTTATAATTTTTAAACCATAATTTCACATTCGGAAGTGAGAGAGCTATACAGAATTTACATATTATAGACAAGTATTAAAAAATTTTCAAACAAAATTATTGTAGAGAATGTAATTAGTATATTCAAATTATTTATCTTTATTCATAAAAGAAATGTATACTCTTGTATTGTAGTGTATTATAAAAAAAAAGATCTTTTGCGCGTTAATAATAATTACAAAACATATCTGGCGGCTCTGGCAAAGTTATTGGAAAACAATTAAGCAAAGTCCAACCAAGGACTTTGTCATGCTCACGTCTACAGCAGACGGTATGTGTGTTTATATTGTGGGCGTATAGAAACTGTCACTTTGTATTTCATGTGGTATGTGAAAAGGTCAGTTTTGGCTTAAAGGCTTACGTTTCTGCCTGCCACATGCCACATACTGTATTGAGACGCATTTAATCGGTGCGCAAATGAAAAAAGACCACAGACAAAGTGGCGAGGGAGGTGTTGCATTTATCAATTGCCATATTCCATTGAGATATGGCTGCAACTGGTTTCAATGTGCAAGCAGCTGTTGCAATTTTGTGGAATTTACTAAATGCCTTTTCCACAAAAATCATTTGAGAGATGAATTGTGTTTTAAGGTTGAATTAAATAACGATTTGAATAATTCAGAGAATTTAATTGACCTCGAACACAAAGCTGCATAACAAATAAACAACTATTGTCAAATATTTAAAGTAAGCACACACAAATTTGCCTTAATAAAAATGACGATAGATTTTGAAAGGAAATTTTGCTATAAAACTCAAAAGCTTGCTTTGAAAGAGGTGTGTGTCTTCACTAAACGAGCTACTGCACTATAAAAGTGCACCACATTTGATTTTGAAGGCAGCGAAGTTTACAACCAATCTGCACTCTCTACGAAAGCTCTTGAATGCAATTTGAATAAAGCGCTTGCCATATCCTTTTCGATCTAAGACACTATAATTATAAAGGACCAATATTATATTATCAACCTTTCTGAATGGATTAAAAAGACAGTATCAGATTTGTGTGAAGATGGGAATTATTAATTACGATACAAAAATGCAAATACGTGTAACACAACAGAACTTCAAGTAATAAATAATAGTTTCGAGTTTTTATGCTTAAAACCTTTAATAAATTATTTAATTCCTAAAATACCTAAAGTACATTTACTTAATATATTAAAATAATGGAATTTCGAATTAAAATAAATTCAGTCTAACAGTCTCACATGTACAGATTTACTAAACATGCAAGGATTTATTTTAAGTTAATTTCTTAAGTTTCCATTATGTGAATGCATTCAATACCCAACTCAATGCTCTGTCTGATCAATTGACATTGACAAAAGTTGTCCCCTTTTTCATATTGTTAAGTTCTTTATCCAATGCATAGAATGTTTATGCCACTTAATCCTTAAAATGTGAGTGAAAGGTAACCGAATATGTTTTTAATGTGACAAACTCAACAAAATCAATGAATCAATTTTTCCCCAAAAGTGAAAAGAAAGATTTCCGCTTCATTTAACGTCAGACGCTTGGCACTTCACTAGCAGAAGGGAAAATTGCAGGCATATCGAAATGAAAACCAGGCAGAACCAAGAGGACAGCTGATTGTTTGGCCCCTAGGGTCACGTCATTGAACACTCGAGTGGGCAGTCCCTTTTCCCAAAAGGTAGATAGGGCAGCAGGTGGGCCAATGGGCTGTTGAGCCGAGCCCGGCTAGGGTATATTTTGGGCCTACGGGTTCAGTGAATTTGATGAAATTAATAAAAACAATTTGTATTTATTATGTTGCGACGGTTTGCGGCAATTGGGTGCGAAATTTATTTTCAATTTGCTGTCGCGATGCGGTCAGCAAAAATTGGCAAAATGTGGAAAATTTTCGAGAAAAATTGATTGGTATGAGGACTCGATAATGCTCGGGGCTTTTACCAGCTTAAAGTGAAAACTTTAAAATTCTTTGCAGTTGGCCATCTGCCCGAAACGATTGCACGGCTGAATGGCTGAAACTCACGAATGGGCCATAAATCAAATGAATTGAAAAATGCGTTATTAAATAAAGAGAGCAAAAGGAGCAGTCAGGATGCAGCAGACATGGCCATGTGTGGCAATACCCACAAGTTTCAAATAGCAACAGCAACAACGACAACAACAACTGCACTCCTCGACTCGACTGTCTGCTTGCCTTTTGCCTCTTGCCTGTTGTTGAAATATGCGCTCTGCTGCATTTTGATTTACTTTTATGGCTAGACAACTGTCTGCCCCTACAAGTCCTCGCACTTCCACACTTGCCAGGACGCGCTGCACTTGTTGGGCTTCCCAGTTATATCCTGCAGGTGTCGACGCCGCAGCTGATTAGCTTCAGTTTGACACTAATGCGACAACTTGGGGTGCTGCATTAAAATTCAATTATTGCACATATTTTCTCCAGCTGTAATAAACGTGACGACGGTTCAAAAGTCATTTGAGGGTCAGTTTGCATCATAGAGAACTACATAGGCCAGTGCCATGAACTTGTCGAAGGTCCCACTTCCCCACTGCCTCACTCCTCTAATAATCATTCGTCGCGCCGCCAGCTGTTGCTATTTATAAAGCACTTGAGTTAGAAAGAGACAGAGACAGGAAAGTTGGAGAACAGAGAAAGGGAGAGACAGCTCCCATTTCATCGCCTCATGGGATTGCATTAATTTCACAGATCAAACGCGTTGATGGACCGAAGCTAATGAAAATGTAGAATGCCTTTTTTTTCGTTCTCCACCAATCTCACTGATAAGTCTATAAGCGCTTTTTAATGAAATGCCCGGGGAAATGTGGGCGTACCATAATGGGAATGGGTAGCAGCGTCTGTTGACAAGTGCTTAATAAAATAACAAAATTATGATACAGCACACTCAAATGTGGCAGCTTGCAGAAGTTTTTCCTTAGAACGTCTAAAACAAATTTGCTTACAAATAGAGCTGCTAACGATGTGCTTAGGAATAGCATATAGTTGGGGATTGAAAATGCAAAGTAATATTCGCTGAATATATGTATAATTAAAATATTCAATAATAATATTTCAGAATTTCTATATAATTGTTTTTTACTCACGAAATATGGACTAAATTATAAATAATTAAAACAAACAAGAGAATTGTGAGTTTAATAGTAGATTTGATTGGAATGCCAATGGCACAAGTTCTAAGAAAGTTTTTATTAAATTTTTTCAGTTTTTTAAAACAATTTTTTTTTAATAGTTTTAATATATACTGCATCATAATACAAAATCCTCATCAAGATTTTTTTCCTTAATCACAATTTGCATAACTTTACGCCCTTTTTGGGCGCTTGAGAGTTGTGTTAGCCGCTCCTGTGGACATATCAGAATTCGCTTGTTAACAACAACTACCATAGATACCTTTGTTAACTGAAGTGCCAAATGGCAAGTGGTTCGCAGTGGTTGCCATGCCACTGCGTGAATGTATCTCAATATCTATGGTCTGTCATCTATCGAGTTTCCCCATTGTGTGTATGAATGTTTGTGGATGGGGTTTGGGAAAGGGGGGCTTACAGCAGGTGACACGTGAGTATTGTCAATTGTCAAGTCGTCTGCTGTTGACAATTTGCAAATGACATTTGACAAGCCAAAGCCGAAGCCGAAGCAGAAGCTTCTGATCCTGAATCAGGGAGTCAACATCAAGTGGATTTTATGCAAATTGGCAATTTGAGCGATGGCTTTGGCTTTGAAGAGGTGTACACTGTGTGTTTGGGCCGGAAGTTGTTAAGGTTGTCAAGTGGCTGCCATCACAATTAACTGCTTCAACTGATGAGAGTGCTAACTGCCATGGCCAAATGGTGCGTGGCGCTCTCAGAGTCAAACCAAACCAAAAAGTCAAAGTTAAGGCCAACATTTAAGTGCCGTTTTATCGTCTTCCACATGCCACATGCCGCATGCCACGATTGAAGACGCCTCACGACAGGCGACAAAGTTCTTGGAAGCGCATCGAAACGATCCAAATACATGCCTCGTTGACTCATTGGTGTCAGCTGTGGAGCTGGACAGAAATGACTCATGGCATAACTGGAAACAAAAGCGGTCATTGGAGCGCACGAATGTGTACAAGAATAAAAAATATTTATCGCCAGAAAAAGCAATTGAAAACCCAAACTCATAAGTCGCATTGAGCAAATTGTTTGACTTACCGTTCCTCAATGGTTGTGGGCAACTGAGTGCGAGCACGCATCATGCTGAGAAAGTGTTTGCCATGTGCAACGCTGCCTCCTGCTGAGCCTGTGCCGCTCAAGCCAGTGCTGCCCTCAGATAGATAGCCATTGTCAATGTCATGATAGCGACTCGATGCCGCCGAGCTGCCCACGCGCAATGCATCGCCATCGCTGCAGTAACCTTGTCCCAGATCCGATTCGCAAAAATCCAAGTACGACTGATGCGGATGATGACCGCCGCGTGCTCCTCGCGTGGGCAGCGTCACGTGAGAGTTGTAGCCGCGCAGCAGCGGTCGCATAGGCAGTACCGAGGAGGCCGATGCAGAGGCAGCCTGAGCTGCTTGGGCCTGAGCCTGAGCCTGCGCTTGTGCCTGTGCCTGCTGTTCCTCCTTCGACTCGTAAATGGTGCCTACGATCTTGGAGGGTATCGTATGAAACTTGCTGGGCGACGCGGTAGGCGTATTGGGTGCCGAATTATGTGTAGGACGCTGCAAGGGGGAGCGTGACGGCGGCGAGGATAGAATATGCGGACCTGCATTGTACTCCAGCTTGCGGGGTGCATTCAATGCGGATTTTGGTGGTGGCAGACGACTGCTGCTGCCATAGATGCCGCCATGCTGTGGCGTGCTGGGCTCGCTGAGGTAGCCAGAGTAGCCAGCGCCATGCGGCACACCTGATACTGATATGTGAGAAGCCTGAAGCGGAGCAGGTGGTGCATTGGCGTAGTATGGCGGCGGCGGCATTGCCGGCAATGCCTTAAGGATATGTGTCGCTTGGTTGACAGACGATGTCGCCTGCTGCTGCTGTTGCTGCTCCTGGGATATGTTAGCTTGACTGGCAGATATGTCGCTTGTTTCGCGCTTGAAGAGCTCGCTGGCAGCATTCGCCATGCCCGGCTGGAACAGCTTGCTCGTGCCCTTGATGGCCGCAATGGGTTTGGGCAGCCCAGTGCCGCTGGGACTTTGCAGCAGCTGTTGACTCTGGCTTTTCAGTGAGCACTTGGAGTCGGATTTGGAGTGCAGCGATGATTTGGAAGACGTCTTGGCAGTGTTCTTTTCCACATTGCCACGGGCCAATGAGTTTTTACCAGCTCGTCCCATTGTGGAACTGCGAGATTCATTGCCCGACTGCTGCTGCAGCTCCTCCTTGTGCAGCGAGCGTGCCGGACTCTTCTCCTTCTTGTCTAGCTTGCCAGTCTTCGATTGATCCTTCTTCTGCTGCGCCGCCAGCAGCTTCGATTGCTTCGTATTGAGCTTCTGTTGACTCTTCTGCGCACTCACACTGATGCTCGGTGGCTTCAGCTGCGAGTTGTGGCCATCGTTGAGACTCAGGCTGGAATCGGAACGCTCTGAGCGTGCCGAACTAAAGCCCGACGAGGAGGAGGTGCGCTTCGATTGAATCTGCGTTTTGTTCGCAGTCGCAGCAGCATTTACCGTATTCTGTTGCTTCTCCTTGTTGAACAACTTGAGCTTGTCCAGCATGGAGTGCTTCTGTGGTGCGCTGGGTGCCACATTGAGACTGCTGGGCGAGGGTATACCACTCTGGTGGCTACTCTTTACACTCGGTGGACGCAAGCTGCAAGCAGACAACGGATTAGTTAGTTAGCCTTTAAAGTGGCGGCTCAGTCACTTACCTGTTGTTATTGCCACTCTTCAGGCTCTGTATGGTGTGATTGCTGGTGGGCGGACTATTTGGACGGCTCGTGTTAAAGTCACTGCCGCTCTTGCCCAGACCCGGTATGGCTAAAAGAGGGAATCAGTAAAGAGAGTGCAGTGTCAGTTCATTAATTCTGTTTCTTCTTTCGTACGGCGCCCACTTGAAGATGTCGACGTGCTGTCAGCTGAGCGAAGAGGCGAAACCAATAAATCAATGCTAAAGGCCATGTGGACATTAAACTTAATTAATTACTGCGTGTAAAATCGGAAACAGCCAAAAGATCAAACTCTTAGGGGGTAAATGCAGTAGACAGACAGATTTATATATGACTGTGGCCCTCATGCATAAATCTTCAAAAATCATGCCTCGAGTGAGGCATACATATTAAGTCAATATTTTACTTCAAGTTAAGGTTCTTTCCATTCACCAAGGAAGTACAACTTTAATAATTATCGAATTTCTTTGTCATTTTCCAAAGTAGCTGAACTTCTATGACTTATTCTGATAAAGTCATGATTTATACTTTAAATTAATTGCAATTATTATCCTTGGTCTAAGTTTATAGTATCCTTTTACCAAAACTGGGAACCCATTTGAGGCCTAAAATGGTCGTCACGGGCATTAATTACAGATTTCTCTAACGGCTGGCAAATCAACTGCAATGAGTTGGTTTTTGGAGTACCAAAGTCTACCACAAATGAATTCCCTTGCGTGCTTTGATGATGCCACACGAGGCATGTACGCCTTTTTGGAATGAATCTCGTCTAGAATGAGCTGAGCCGTGCCACTAAGTGCATTGGCATCCCCCGCTGGGGGTTGTTTGTTGGGCCACGGCCCGAAATTTGTTTATTCGCAGTAAACAAGAGGCAAATGGGACTTGCGATGCCCACGTTAAGGGTGGCTTTAAAGAACATTTTTAATAAATTCCCAAACCAGCTTAACAACAGGCTATTAAAATATTCACTTACATGGCGTATGATTGGGCGTGGGTGGCAGGGGTCGCACCTTGTCCGGGGGGCAGCGACGCTGGACCATGACCGTCGCGGGCAGTGGAATGGCAGTACCGCCATTGACCTTTGCATAGGCGGGAGCAATTTGTCTGTAAAGAGAAAAGAGTTTAAAAAAATATTCGTTAGTCATAAAGTTTCTCTGTTTAGGCGAAGTATAAAAAATATATATATATTATACATATTTTTATGATTATTTTTATGGCAGCCGCCCACGCGGAGGTTGCAAGGTGGGGCGACAACATTTACAGCTTGACTGAGGCGTGATTTGCATGGGTAACGGTAACAGTATCTGTCAGATACATTTATACTTTTATTATGCTCTCTTGCCTTGCACTTATCTTGACAACTTATACAAACTGCGACATAAAAATAATTGTGCACTGTCCTGGATGTTGATAAATTAATGAAGTTGCCGGCAAGCCCCTTTTTTCACTTTTGGTCTCGCTGCAAAAACAACTAAAACTTGACAATTGCAGTAAATAATTTAACAACATTTTTACGACACGATTGCGCGAAATGAAATGAAATGGAAGACAAGCGTGGTCATAAATTTACATATCATTGCAAAAAAAAAACATTATACTTTTGCAGCTGACAGTCGCCATGAGCTATAAACGATGTAGTTAAGTAGCATCCCATGATTAGCTGTGTCGTATTTTACAATTACATCAAATTTTCATTTTTATTGAATCAATTAAATTTGATTGGCTTCTCGAATAGGCTCTTAATGTAATAATGCCTCTTACCGTGAACTAAGTTTTATTGTTTCGAATGTCAAAAGGTCTTCAAAGTAGCTATAAAATTCATAATAATCTATTTGTGTGCTATATAAATATTTCAGTTTAAATTATACTATACTAAATATACATTGTATATATATTTTTATTTTTTTCGGATATTTTTAACGGCCTAATGAACTCTAGACAACAGGCTACATAAATTAAACTCCCACAGTGTAATTTTATAAGTTTTTATAGAGTTCTACTTAGATCTGCGATTGCCAATTTTAACAATTAGCAGTTTTGTTAACTCACTTGATATATTAGTGTTTATATATAATATCATTCTTCAAATGTCTTGCTATTCACTTCCACTAATCAGATTAGTTTTTATTTAATATATTCAATTAATAATAAGAGATTATAATGCAATTTTTATTCATTAAATTTAAATCCATTTATACTGCTTACCAAAAGCAGCATGCAAATTGCTTTTCCATCTGCTTCTCGAATTTCAGTTTATTATTTTTCCTCATTTTGCATTGCAATTACTCAAAACGCTGATTAAAAACGCAAGCAAAGTAATAAAGGAGACGGGCAGTAACTTTTAATAAGTCGCGCTCATAAACCTTAGCAGGGGGCATGCCACTATCAGCACAGACATTTGTATCTTACGGCTGCCTTGACTTGTCTTGCCACTTTGCAGCATTGTTGTTGGCCATTAATAAGACAGGCAACAAAAAATACTTAACAATAGTATTAAAATGAAGAAAAAACAGACGACGCGTCGTCAGACAAATTAAGTTGCCAGCTGCGTTGGCGTCGCCGTCGTTGACTTTGCTCCTTTTGGAGCTACTGCAAATTAAATACGCAAACCCAAACTCAAATCGCAGATTCTCCCACTGCTACTGCTACTTTCATCAAGTGTCTGTCAAGCCATTTTTCTTTGCCATCGCGCAGTGAACAACAACAACAATGACGCGAATCCTCGCAAAAAAATTTCCAAATTACTTTTCATATAATTTTATTTGCATTTTATTGTTGCGAGTTGCGAGATGTTTTTCCAACAACATCTTTTTGGCCACATTTCCCAGTGCTCTGTTTGACAAGTTAAGTCAAATTAAAAGCCAAAGCTGTCTGCCGACTTGTACATGCCTTGGCAATGATGTCGATTTTCTGAATACGTTAAAGGAAGCAAGTTACCACATGTACATATATATGGCGAACAATATCTGCTTGCGAGTACGGTTCAAGTAGTTTTCGTTAGCTGACTTTCAGACAATACCAATACAATACAATGTGGGATTTAGCTTGATCATAAATTTTAAATTTTGAAAGTAGAATAGCTGAATAGCTATAACAATATGTTTATAATATTAAAGCATATGAGAAAATGCATAAAAACTTTGTGTCCAGTTGAATATCGGAAATACATTTATTTTTATTATTTTCTATATTTGTACTAAAATTCTGCATATTGTTGCGGAATAAAATTTTTTTGATATAATAATGGTATTCAATAAACCAAATAAAGTGCAATCATTGCATATTTCGGTATTTTTTTGGAATATTTTATTTTTAGTATAAGTAGTATTTTTTTTAAATAGTATAGTTCAGTTTGTATAGTGTTGTTTAAATTAAAAAAAAGAGTGGCAAACTAGACTGTTTCTTAACTGTTTGTTAATATATGAGTATGTACGATATTCTTCTTACAACCCTCGGTGCCCGTCGCAGCTTCTGTCGCGGCAGCTTGTTAAGTCTGAAATGTATTCGTATCTTCAGCTTTGCATCTTTCAGGTGTCACATGTCAAATGTGATGCGTTGGGCGCCACATTGCAACAAGCAACGAGCAACGAGCAAGGAGCTACGAGCACTGTTTAGCTTGTGTTTTCTTTTTATGCGATTTTATACATTTGCTTGCAAATTGAATTTGTGTCTTTATTACGCATTTTTGATTTGTTGCTGCACAGATTTTTTATATATGTATTCGAATGTATGTGTGTGTAGCTCCGTTAACAGATGTCTTTGACCTTTGTCGAGCATCATAATAGCTGACTGGCTGGCTGCCTGTTCCTGCTGGTGGCATTCACCTGTACACACAGCCCACGCAGTTGCAAGTCCAGACCAGTCACTGAGCATTTCCGCAGCTCTCTTAGTATGGACCCCGTCGCAGAGAGGGGGGAATAGAGGGAAAGCCAACTATGCAACGCGTCGTCAACAGCATTTGCTTGTATAAATATGAAACGATTTCCTCTTTCTCCCCCTCATTGGGGTCCCTGCACTGAGCTGCCCATTAGTTGCATTTGCGTTGCATGTTTGTTGCTTTTGTTGCCGCACAATGTGTCACTTGAGTTGCATTTGTCATGCTGTGTTTTTCAGTCAGCTTCTAAAAGCCTGACATTTTCCCGCGTGGCATGCTATAGCAAGGCATTGCATGGCATGGTATGGCATGGTAGCATCCACGGCACATTGCTACAACATAGCTGGGCTGTCCTGACCATTTTGGGTTATTGCCTTATACGATCTCAGACGTTGCAACTCTTTCGCTTTTATTATGGCCGATTTGTTGCCATAACCGTTTATGGTTAGATACAAACTTACTTCTGCTGGCCCTTGCATATTCTTCAGCCACTGAATATACCTCTAAGATTGACATCTTATAGGGAGTGGAAAGTTGTACGAAAGCATATAACTTTAGTTTTCTCAAGTAAGCCATTTATGGAAAAATTGCATCAGCAAATACTTTTATGTTCTAAAGCAACTCATTGCATTTTGTATTCAGATATTATTAAATGAATTACTTTACTTTTAACACAAATTCAACTGAGCGAATTAATCAAGTGAAAATTCCATGAAAATTTCGTTTTTTATAGAGCACTTGATGCTGCATAAAGATTAGTTTTGGAAAGTTTGGCTTATCATCAGTCGAGTGCATTGCTTTCACTCAATAGATAATTCATCTGCTTGCATAGACGATAAGTTGTCTGCCAGTACATTAGATACTCAACTAGCACCTCAAGCTACCGGCCAAAGCAATTTCCACTTTATCTTAACCCAAAAACCTTTTGAACCTGATCTGAGTTATTGTTGTTGCTGTGGTTGTTGAGGTGCAGTTTGTGCCGTTAAGCGCAGAAAATTTTCATAAATTTGCCACAGCAATTCGGCAGGCTACTGCGACTCGTTTGGACCGTCGGCTTACCATAGACAGTCGCCTTGCCGTCAACTTGAATCAACTTCACCAACAACAATACTACACAAGCAAGCAGTCACTCAGCCGGCACTAAAATTTATGTGAGTCTGGCAAAGAAGGCATCGCAACGGCCACTTGAAAACAAAACTTGGCTGGTCGCTCCTAGAGGTTGACTTTAGATTTGAGGGTCGGTCCATGGTTCGTGCTGGCTGGTAAGAATTTCGAGTAGGTGTTGAATGGTTGATAATAAGCGTAATTATGTGCCATTGATATGCCTGCAGGTGTGGCCAACTGTTAGAGATAACTCCCAGACAGACACCACGACCGGCCTGAGGATCACTTTAAATAAAAATGCTGAGAAACTGTTGAGATTGTCTCTGGTCGGTATAATGCTGGTAGGAAACTTGGCAGGAAAACCTGTTGAATTTACTTTTGCGCTCAGAACTGGATGACACAATATAGCAGAGAAATCAGGAAGGAGATTAAACGGAAGCTAAATTGGCTTTTAGCTAAAGTATTTTGCGCACTAGCGCAATAGCCTAATTGCCCATTTAAACATCCTTTCACTTAGGTTGAACACATGAGTTTCTAGTTTCTTGTGTTAATAGGATATTATACTCATTTCCATCTCCATACTATTAATGTACTGTTCTCATGATTAGTCATAAAGTAATACAATATGCTGGCATTTATTCATATGTGTTTACTCCATATTATATTTTCAATAGAAATGAATCTATCAAATACGATTCCATCTTAATTCCTTCTCGACTTTAAGTTAATACTTGTTTTTATTGGCATTTAATTTTGTGCAAAGTCGTAGAAAATAATATTGTTTGAATATATGTATGATTTGGAACCGAAATGAATCTTTTGGCTTTGACAGCTTTGTTTATATATGCCAGCTATGTCAAATGGGCTCATATTAGAAATTGTAATGCGACACGCTGGAAAACGTGTTCAGCTTAAAAGTCGTGTGCCTTCTCCCCCTGCCTGTAGCAACCAGACGTTAAAAGTCATGGCAAGTCGAGGCGCAGTCAGTGAAAGATACACAATATGAGTTGAGATACATTACTTATAGCCGTCTCTTATGGGTATTGTATTCCTTTTTCTTATCCATAGAGTCTCATATTCCTGGCTGCAGTTCTCTGCTGTGGCTTTCAAGTGCGACATGAAGTCACGATTTTCAGTTATTAGATGGCGAAACTTTTGCCTCCACTTCAGCTTCAGCGACAGCTTCTTGGTTGAAAACAGTTGTTTGTCTGACTTTAGGGACACATTTTCTCAGCTGCACCAAGAAACAATTAATAGCGTCTGCTAAAACGCATACAAACATACACTTCATGCACACACACGTGTGCCTAGCAGACGGCAAACTCCAAAGATATTCTTTGCTAACATATTCCCTGCTAATGGTCGCCCGTCATCGTTGCCTTTCGTCGGGCTGGCTGCCACCTTTGTTGACTGAGGCAACATGTCGACGACATCTTTAAATATGCAGCAGGTTGCACGTTGCATGGTCTATGGCTGGGCAGAACTTGTAAACAAGCCGCAGCCGCAAATGGAGAGTAGCCAAACAAACAAAAGCAACAAAAACATAAAACAACAACAACAACTCACACAAGAAGCTACATCAAGTGGGCAGCCCTGGCGCTGGCAACTCTAGTAGCAACTTCCCCATTTTCACGTTTCCACTCAGTCATGAGCTAGTTCTATACAATGTTAAGAGTGGAGTGCGAAAAAAAAAATATTAGAAATGGGTAAAACCATATAATATGGCTCAGGAAAAATGCGAAAACATGAAAACTGTCGATAATGTGAAATTATTGGATTACTTTGAATTTCATCTCAAAAAGGGAATTGAATTTCATCTCATATTTAAAATAATTCTATAACTCTATGCTTTGATTAGCCCATACTTTAGATAATGTGAAATTACTGGAATACTTTGAATGTCATCTCGAAACCATTAAAAGCTTGAAATAGTTTTGTAATTTTATGCTACATATATTGAATTTATATATATATTTATAGTTACATTTCATTTTAATGATGTTAGATTTTTAGTTTAATCTAAAATGAATTTTTCTTTTCATCGACCGTTAATAGCTGAATAAATTAATTAAAAACATACGAAATGAATACATAAATACAAGTATATATCGAAAAGTCATATTTATGTTATTTTCTTATATAAGATATATATAATATATTTTATCAATTCAATTTCCCATCTCACTGGTTAGTCAAAACAATCGTTAATCCTTTTCCCATGCTGTCATCTCTAGTCTAGCCCACTTATTAGTGCTGAGCTTGGATCACAGTCCTCCTCTTCATTTTTCACACCCAACAATTGCAGCTGACAACATTTGGTTTGTATTTGTTGCTCCTGCGGGGGTTGGACAAATAGTCGTAAATAAACCAGGCTGCATATCGGTGGCCCTTCGTTGAACAAACAGGGCGAGGGTTGTCAGATAAGTAGCAGCAGTGCTAAATATTCCCAGCGAATGGATTTTCAATTATGCAACTTGGCAAATACTTTGTTTATTGACTTTGTACGCCTTTCTAACATACTCGTATCACAAATGTAAAAGGTTTTCAGTTACGGTGGTTGAATTTCCCCCCGGGGGTTGTTCCCACAAAAACCGTATCAAAAATGCACTTTGTATTGCTGGATGAAAATATTGAAATGGAAATGGAAATTTGACTGTTTGTCGCCGGAGTCGATTATGCAATGCTCATGGACGGGGGCAACAAACTTCCAGCTGTCTTTCGGTCGCCTCCAGTAAATTGAACATGGCCCTAGTCTGGCTGTCAGCCAACAACAGATCCTCAGATCACAAACTCTTGCAAGACGGAGAAGCCAGTTGCGTGTCTTCTGAATGTGTCGTTTTTGGCACCTTGCGCTTACGACTTTGTCTAAGTGAGAGGTGGGCGGCAGATTAATTATGAATCACTGTCCACAGTTAATTTAGTTGGGAAAACTTGAAAATTTGCACTCACTGGCATACATCTTGAGAATCATAGCAAAAACCTCTACCACAAAATGTCATTTCCATTAGCCTCCAACTTGTTTTGGTTTATATTCCGTAATAAAAATAGAACGACATTCACTGGAGTGGGAATATCTCCTCCTTCCCATTCTTTCTCTCCCACTCTGATTTTCTATTATAAATAGCAACAACAACCATTCTTAAGAAAATATCGTAAATTTTAAGCAAAATTAGTCAAAGAAAAAATACATTTCCGTGCTCTGATTTATTATGCTGGCATTTTAGTCAAGCACTATCCTTGCATAAAATATGCCTGATGTGTCTCATTAGTGGTCTCAATACAAATGCCGTATTTTTCCTGGAAAACTCCTTACAGCTTTTCAATGCATATCATCTATAGTTTACCTTCTGACATCCGGTGAGTTGGGTAGACTGCGACATTTTCGTGAGTTTTTCCCACCGCCATTGCCATGTGATGAAGATGAAGCGTTGCCCATTTTGTAGCTAACACGCGATTATTAAATAATGATGATGAGATTGATATTGTTAAAGATTATACAACTACTATATATTTAATTTGGCATTTAGATGCGACTTTGGCACTTTTTAAGCATTTATTTCGCGTAATTAAGTTCACATTTCTTTTGGTTTTTTAGCACTTTCACATTTCTTTGACTTCTCAACTATTGAATATTTAATTGATTAAAATTTGATTTTTAATTAATAAGTTATATTTGTTATTTTTATAATTATAAACATGTTTGCTGGCATTTAATTAAATTTTGAAAATTTTATGGTTCTTGTTTTATTTAACAAAGATTGTATTTGAATCAAAAGTGTTCAATATAATTTATAATAATAATAATTTTATAATATTTGAATTTGAAATTGAATTTTTAAACCATGGTACTTATCAGGCACATCTAATCACAGGCATTATTGCTAGGCCATTCTTGATGTCTGGCAACACCCTGCACTCTGATTTAATTACATGAAGCTGATAATTTCATACTTCCATTAGCGACACCAATGAATGCCTTCTTTCAGTCGACGAGACCCGCCTATGTTTGCTCTTTGTAATTACATTGTAATTAAGCTTATGGGCAACTGGACATTGCCGTGACACAAGTAAAAATTGCTGGTAATCAAACAAATGTCTGGTCCCCTTCGGGTGACTAAAAGGGGGGATAATCTGGGGGTTGTCCAAAAATGTTTGCACAGCACTTTGATCTGAGCCAAAAAGAGATGAATGTATGCTGCAGTGCTGCTATGGGGTTGTTTGATACAGAAACTTAATGCAATTAAGTGAACATATTTGGAACTTCCGTAAGACTAAGGAAACAGCAAACAGAAACTAGACATTTTTGATGTATGACTGCTGATGCGGCTAATCTAGAGTGAAATAGGGTAACGCTGTCAGGCTAAAGGGTATCCACAAGCAAAATCAATAGCTTCCATTACAAAGCCTTAGAAAAAAAGCGAAGAAAAACCAGCAACATTTCTGGACGGAAACAAAAAAATATTGCTTGTAAATAATACGCACGTGTGCGTGACACGTGAGTGGGACTGGGACCGAGAACACGAGGCGGCTGTGAAAATGGCAGTGGTTGTTGTAGTGTTTGAAGTGCCTGCTAAATGCTCTCAAAGTGGTCGTATTTTTGACATTAAGGGTGCGAAATGTATGCTTAATCAATTTGTCGTAAAAATTAATGCCTTGTATTTTGGATGTTATTGCAAGTTGTAGAGTATGAAGCACAGGGTTGCTGGAAAGTTTCAGCTGCTGCTGTCGCAGCTACATATTGCGATAAATGTTGCAATTGGGGCAAGGATTCAAAATTCGACACGTGTCACGCTACGGGTGGCCTAAGACGAAGAGAGCAAAGAGTTGCCTGTCAGAATTTTGAGACTGATTGCGTGAGTTTGTCTGATTTATTGAAAAGCCTTCCACATGCCGCATCTGTTGCGTAATCAAACTGTCACAGCAGCAATTACTACAACACGCACTACTCGGTTTAGCTCAGCCTCAACTCCATTTCATTTTGCGACTGACTCTGGTTCTGATTCCGTCTCGCCTGACTGCATAATTTTCACAAATTGTTGCAAATTGTTCATGTCGTTTGTCACTTCTTGCTTTTTAAGCAGCCGATCTAGAACTCTCTAAATTTATAGTGTGCAACTCTCAGAAGCAGAAAAGGAAGCGTGACTTATTTAAACTAAATTCCAGTATAATTGAATTTATGAAAATAAGCAAGATGAATTAATTATTTCAGTCAAAAGATGATCATCATTAAATCTACCTAAACAACTGTTTAAATAGTTAAAATGGAGCTGGTTTATCTCAGTCTAATTCAACTGAAAAATTATCATATTCATTCAAAATAAGTTTATGTAAATACAATAACATTATTATCTACATAAACTATCTCAATTGAATGTTCAATAAATACTTCAGTTACATAGGTCCCCTGTAAAGATCAAGCTAATGCGGCAATATTGCAAATTGCCATTATTAAAATGCTTTGAGAAACGTATTCAAATTATATGCAAATTGTACGACAAAATTGCAGCAAATTGTTTGATTTGTGTGGGAGCGGGCGATATACTCATATTTCGCAATGTTGCAGTTCCACATTGGTCTACAGATATACCACACATGACAAAAAAGCATGATCATGTATTTTGGTATATTGTCAATAAATATTTATTAAAGATTGTGATGTGTATGCCACTTTAATTGAAACAAAAGAGACTGCCGCTACTTCAAAGCTGTCAAAAGATTATGAAATATGTATACATATACATGATAGATGCGTGACTTGGCTGCACCTATCATAGCATTTCGATTGTAGGGTGCTTTTAATTGACCGACTCAAACAAATGTAAAACTTGAAAGGGCACACCAAATATCAGCGTTTAGCTTGAGATATTGCATCTTTTTACTGAGCCAAAGCGGCGTGACAAATTACTGATTTGCTTTGACATATAAATATAAGACTTTTCCTCTAAAGTTTGCCGGGTCGACGCCGCGACGCTGCTTTATCCACTTACTTTCAGTTGAATACCCTATATTGTGGGTAATTTAAATTTTGAGGGAAATATGTGACATGCAAGAGATTTATTTTTAGAGATGTTTATTTCTGTAAAGTATACTTTTTTTTTGTTTTTAATAAATTGTAAAATACTTTATTGACAATGCTGGCTAAATATTGTTCTACATATAAAGCAAACTTACTTAAAAAGCTGTAAGTACACATACGATGTCGGTTAACTTGTTAAGCAAGGGTATTCAATGGACAACACACTTCCAAGTGAAATGATTCTTTTTGTTTTTCTCATTTTTAAGCGGAAGCTAAAAGAGTCTTTCAAGTTGATTTCTGCTCCATAAACTTGTCTATTTTTATATTGTGCCCGCTGCTGTGCTCGCTGGAGCGAGCAGTGTGCAATCTTTTCCGGGAGAGAGAGAGAGAGAGAGAGAGAGAGAGAGAACGAGAAAGAGGGATGAGAACCCACCTCAGGGGCCGGAGGGGGTAAATTGTTGAAAATTTGGAGCAGCACGTGCATTTGCACGTTTAGACGTTATTTGTTATACTGGGTCTCAGGTTTATGCCCGTCTCGTTTGTTTATATTTAGATGGAGGTATTTTCTTTACGTCATTTTTATGGTGCATTAAAAGCCAACTTAAAAACCGGCTGAGATACGGATACTTTGGATGGCTGAAGAGTTGGAAGGAGTGTCGGTATGGCTGTTTGCTGTCGCTGTCGTTAGACACTGACTGAAACAGACTTGGCCCATAAATCTCATCAAAATTTATTTGTTAAACTTCAAGTCGAAGTTAAAGTTGTTTTTTTTATATTTTCTTTTGTTTTTGCTAACAATTTGATATGCATTGCATGTGTCGAGGCGCCAAGAGAGTGCAGTATGTCTGCATATTGGGGCGTTGCAAGTGGGCTGGCTGGTTGTGATTGAGCGGCTGCATTGTTAAATTTATGTACGAGTATAGACCCTGAGACCGGACCTGAAGACAATAGAAATGAGTTACAAGCTGGCTCTGCCGGCGAGGCTGTTGGTCAGGCCCATTAATTTTCTGTGAACTTCCTGTCAAAAATTGCATTTTGACATCCTTAAAAAGAGTCTGAGCCATGTCTGGATAACCGCACACACTCACCACTTGCGGTTATTGTCGTTATATGTCCATTCCACTCTATCCCATGTCTCACTCCTTTTTGTTTTGTGTTCGTTACTTCCACCGGTTCCTTGTGACCATTATTGGCACATTCTACAACTTTTTGCCACTTCGCATCGGCCCCAATGGTTGCATATTAAATAATTTTCCTTTTGGCCATCGTACGTGACTAAACGTCAATTTCCAGCTCTTATTCTCTAATCTCCTCTGTCTTGTCACCCCCCTTTCTTTGCTTTTTATGTAAAATGCATTCTAAAAATCGATTTCAATAATTTCCGAAAGTGCCTTTGGGCTTGTGCTGTGCCACAGATAAGACCCCGGCCAAAGTTTTCATTCTTTTTTATTTTGCACTCACAAAAAGTGCAATGTTCTGATAAGAAGGCAGTTCGCTCTTTCAGATGAACTGAACTGAAATGAACTGTGTGCAGAAAGGGCCAGCGGCAGTTAATTGTGTCAAAAAGTTTGGTTCGAGCCACGTACGTGATATTCAACGAATTGAACGATTAGTTATGTGCTGTGCGGTGTCGAGGGCTGAGCGATACTACAAGTAAGTGGAAATTATGTGATTCGATAAAGATTTTCATCAGTGCGATTAAAGTCAGTGCTGTTGTGGGATTATCTATAATTCGAGTCGAAATAGCCAGCAGAAACTTTCTGTTTTGCTTCAAAAATAATCAAATTGTTCTGTATATCTTTTCAAATATGAACATTATTCATGAAAAATTTATTTAATTAATAATTTACTAAAAATAATAAATCTACTTTCTCGCACTAGTTTAGGTTCATAATTTTATTCAAATGCATTTTTCAGGGTCTATTTCGTTGCACATTTACATGAAAAAGCCATAATCATAACCATAACCGAAACTCACAATTATCATGAGACCATTATTAAGCCTACTTCAGTTATGAGTAGACTTACCACCGCAATGGAGCTGGCTGCCTGAGCTGAACCCTATAGCTATTATCATTATCATAATTAAATCATTAGGTTGTCGCTTCCATAAGCATAATCTGCGCTCCTTCATTCACGCCATTGACAACAGAGGCCCCTATCATTAGTCAAAGTTCGACTCGGTTGTTACCTCTACTCAATCTAAGTACGAGTACTCAGTACCCGCTATAATCCCTCATTCCTACGTTACACTCTCCTACTGTGAATGCTAGCCACAATTGATTTTTCATTTGAGTTGTCGCTTGCTTGGTATTTTGACAGCTCGTTTTTTTTGATATCTCAAATTTCTGTCGGTCTTTGGCGTTGACTTTGATTTCGCTGCCTGGTAATCACGAGCAGGGGTTGTTACAAGTTCAATGCACCCTTAGCTGTAGAAGAGAAGACGATACAGATTTGACAGCCGCCTAACTTGTCAGTATGTCAATGACAGGCTACAAAATTGAAAACTCTTGAACTCTGCTCCCTGAACTCTTAGCATTCTCGTAATTAGCAAGGCTTCAAGACGAGCACTTCAACTTCAGATCTCGATGAACCATTCAAGGATCCAGAACAATCCTTTGGGCCACAGCTGCACTGTTACTTGAATTAAATTAAATTACAAAATCCAAAGGCAAATTTTTTGACAAACTGCCGCCGCAGACTCAGTTGATTAATTGAAGACACGCGCCGTTCTAAGAGCGAAGAAACCGGTTAGCTACAGTTATGGCTACTAGTTCCCTGTTTCCACTACCCTCTTCTAAGAGCGTGCTGACGTTCTCTCATCAGCCAAAGAGCTGATGACACTGGAGATTAGAGTTTGGCATAAAATGAGTTTGAGTTGGGGTGTTCTAATATGTGTTCATGACTCTGTTTAATTAAGTTGTGAACTGTTCGCAACAATTAACAAATGGAAAACTTTCGAAGCTGCCAAACGAAAGGCGAAATGATTTTGGCACAACTAAAAGCATTTAATTAATACGAGTGTGCACATCTGCTGTAAATTATAAATATAAAATAGCGCATTTGTAGATTATAGAGCTAAGACATTATTAGGCTCTAACTTTAATCTATTCTAACTCCATAATTTAATTTACTTCTAAAATTGACTAAAAAGTTATCCATACTCAATTTTTTTCTAACGAACCAAAAGAAAATGTGAAATCAAAATATAACAAAGGTAATGCATGAACTAATCAGCATGGATATATAATTCGTACTTTAACATAATATTTAGTTTACTCGTAAGCCAAAAACAAAATAATTAATGTTTGAGTTCAAAGATTAGCAATTATGATAGTGGAAGTTTCAAATACAAAGCATTTCATTAAACAATTCCCGTACTTTATTTAATATATTTTTTAATTTTATAATTGTCTGTTTATTTTTGATTAATATTGTTTTACAATTAACAACTTTTCAATTCAGTGCGTTTTCAGTTCAAAGTTCAAATCCCGGAATACCACAGGAACAATTCAGTTGGAATTTTTTTTTCTTTGTTGTGGTTATAAATAACAGGGGAATACGAGAGTTAGCTTATCTAAAATGGAATTTGTCTGCTGCTGGGTCCATGGAGGACGTCTGCTCTTGATTCGAAAGAGTTGTCTACGCTTTTTGTCTGTCTCTAAGCCGTTTTAATTTGTGGGCAATGCGATATGGCGTTAATTATGCAGCAAATCGAAGCACTTTTTATGTTGGAATGAGAGTGCAAAAAGGAGTATCAAATAGACAACGATCGAAAATAGTAAATCGAAAGGGGAAAAAAAGCATTGAGAAAGGTATAAAATACTAAAATATTGGGCGAGTATAGAGTATTTTTATTATTTTAATCCTATAATCCGAAAAAGTGAAATTAGGGTGGTATTTTATATTATTAATAAAATCCAAATAAATTATGGATATTCATAATTATTTGGGCTTTTATTTTACATTTTCATTTTAAAACATGTTTAATTAATGGTTTCATAATTGATATAAATATTCATTCATAATTTGCTCACTTTACACTTTTAATTTCTATTTTCGCACTTTGGTATAGTGAATCATATGAATTCGCTCTTTAAACAATAAATAAACATTATTTAATTCACAATCATGGATTTGGCGCCTTTTCTGCGAACTGTCGAGCTCCATAAAAACATAAACAAAATCAACTTAAAAGTTTTGCCGGAAAATCACGCGCCCGCATTTAATGATCCGCTACCGACGCGTTGCGATTGCAAACTGAACGAACGAAGAGCTGAGCGAGGAACATTTTGTCGCAACTTGTTGTTGTGAGTTGCAACCGGGAGACGTTGGAACATGTTTGATGAGACGCTCAGCTGGTCGTTGCATGGGGCATGCGGGTGGTTGCTCGACCGTTTCGTGACGCTAAAAATAGTTGCACTTGCACTCGACAATTGGGATGGCGCTTTCCCGACCCCTCCCTCTGTCTACTTCGTTCACAAGTTTGAAGTTCAATACACAGGGTGGGTCAACAACAAGAGCAATTAAGTTGGCCAAGTTAACAAAGTTATTACCGGCCAGACAACGTACAAATCGCAGTAATTTAGCAAACTAAACAATTATTACAAATAGCTTTTATTTTGTGTCACATAAAGTGTGGCCAATTGATGCAAGATTGTTGCCTCCAACCTCAAGCAATATCACCTATCAACCACAACAAGCAGAAAATTGTTTAATCATTGAGCATAATTTCAATGAGACGACTTCAATCAATTGGCTGAAAACCTGTTCAACTCTGTAAGCTGCTTTGGCTTTGGCACTTGCTCGATTTTCAAGTTTATGGAGCTGTCTTTTTGAAGTTTATTGCCTTGTTTCGAAATATGACTGCACTTTACGTGATTTTGCAATTGAAATAGACCCACAAACTAGTTGAATAGTGTAAGCTCCAGCCGCGAGGTGTATGTTTTAATTGAATGTCTGCTGGCCCAGTGGGTGGCAATGAAAGTTGCAAGTTGCGGCTTAAGCTGCAAGCAATTAAAAAAGTGCAGCGAAGAGTTTTTTATACCACACTTGATGGAAAAAATAGAGTATCTATTTACATTCTTTACTTAATTTTTAGTTTGTTACGAAGTATTCAATTCATAAATCAAGAAATTGCATTTGGTAAAATGAAAGACAACCTTTGAACCTTTGAATTTATATGACAGGTGTTAAAAAAATTTAAGATTTATGTTAAACTATTTCTCCGCCAAGAAAACCACTCTGCATTGGGCACAACTTTCCAATTTTCGAAAATAACTACAATATTAAAACTCAACTATGAGTATTTTTGAAAGCTTTAAACGGAGTTTGTAGCTGTTGGTTGCACACCCCAAACTTAAACTATATCCAATAAATCTTTGTTTATACAAATCCAAAAAAGCATGAAAGCCTTTCGAGCTCAAGCAATTTACAGACGGAGAAAAAAAATGGTGCAGACACAACATGTGTAACTGCAGCTTGGTGGCAAGTGACTACTGCTCTGGACCACATCGGTACCAACTACTAATGCCATTAAGCCCCCTCCTGACTTCCGCCCACCTACCCCACTGCCTCTGCCCTTGTCGAAAACACTAAGCATGCATTTTATTGCCTTTTGTCGTACTGGGAACCGTCGCACTTTATCATTTCAATGGCAGCGGACGTTGCAATGTTTACTTTTCATTTTGTGTGCCCCTTCCCTCCAGCTGCCGCCCTCTCTGGTTGAAAAAAACGCCAAATCCACGCCCGGACTGCTCACTTGGACGTTAGTCTATCCAATTGTCCAATGGTTTGTCTATGCAAATATTTTTATTTGCCTCTGCTGTTATGGTAGTAAAAACAAGAATAGTCAAATGTGCAAGGGCACGACCAGCAGATACCCTCTATGTTAGCTTTCTAAACTCTAGACTATCTGATTGTAATTATATCTAGTTTTTCAATTCCAAGGCAGAGCAGGAAAAATTGGCAAAAATATAAGAATTAGTGAGATTAATTTTATTTTTTCCAGAGGATAACATACCATACCCATTTTAGACATTATTACTTTTAGAGAGTATTTGAATGAAACTAGCATTGCTGACAGCAGCGTATTTTCCTGAATAGGGCAGAAGAGCCAGTCTTGTATATTTTGCACATGTTGCCCATTTTTGTCACTGAAAGTAAGTTTAGTTGCCACCCTCTTAAATGAGCAAATGGCTTAAATTTTATAAGCTCAGTCATCAGGATAATCAACTTCTTACAGTCTCTTCCCAAGGGAGTTAATTACTCGAGTATTTAGCATATAATTATTGGACGTGAAGCTCTCTACCTGGTCATAGTACTCCAGCTCTCGACTTGATGTGGTCTCTTGTCTTGGCCTAACCCAGCAAATGCTCCCCTGGGCAAGGAAAAACTTCTAACCACCACCCACTGACAATTCAATTTTCCTTTACAAGCATTTTCCAACAATAACAACAACAACCACAACAACAAACTGTAGGAAAAAGTAATCATCGTTGCAATTGTTTCACATTTTTCACGTTACTGAAGATGAATGGTCGCTTTGATGATGCCAAGGTGTGTGGTGTGTGGTGTGCGGCAAGCTACCCTCTGGAATGCCTGTAGACGACACATTCTGTTGCCCCAACCAAAGCCCCAACTAAAACGCCATTTTCTTTGTTTATTATAAGAAATATGACTAACTGCTGGCGACTGAAATCGAATTTGAAGCTGTGAATTGTGTTGATTGAGCATCTTGTTCACTTCTTGTTTAGTCCAGCACAGGCCTCGGCTTTAAGAGTTAACCAACCCCAAATGCGCCCCTCGATTTGAATAATAGACAGCAAAACGCAGTCACTTCAGAATGCTGCACGCACACAGCAAACAGCGGGCACTTCACACGGGCAATGCCAACGTGCAACATAATAAAAATATTAAAGCCCATTTCAAGGCTGCTTCACAATTTGATGATGAAAAACAAAAAGGCTTCGATAACGAGAGTGGGCAACTGTCCGCAAAAAACAAAAGTGAATGCTGAAAGGGAAATGGAGTGGGATATGTCAAAAAATTTGCAAACAACGTGGGGATGTTATCGGACAATGGCGACGAGCAGATGAACAGTACGAGCTGCCTCTAGGGGAAGTTATGGATAGTCTAAAGTTGAGACAATCAGCTGTGGAGATGAATGGTTTTATCAGGCACTTTTGAGCTCACCATTGATTTGTTGTATGTAAATAAAAATCATTTAGATTGAAAATGTTTTAAAAGTTTCAAAAATTGAACGATCAAATAGCTTAACTTTAAATCGAAAATATAAATTCAAAATAATTTAAACTCTTCTTTCTACGCTCATAAGACTCTTTTATTTTTGATGTTAAGCACTCGTTCACTTGAAGTAATCTGAGACAAGACCTTCATCTCTAAAAACAAAAGTTAGTCTTTCACTTCAATTTGTATTTCAAGGAATTGAGCACAATGAAATTTGGAAAGACGTTTGAGAGTTATTTGACCACAGAATGGCGCCAGCAATACATGAATTATTCTGTAATTTGTCTATAATTGTTGTTGTTAAATAATACTCATATTAAGTCAATTTCAGGAGTTAAGGGCAATGATACATAAGGCAGTAGAAGAAAGTCCACTCAAGAGAAATGTTCCACTTTCGGTAATTTATCATTATTATGAAGACTTTGAGAGCAAGTTCTTTGCTCGAATGAAGGAGGAATTGAATCGCGTTCAGAATTTCTATCTTCAGAAAATAGCCGAGGCTCGACGTAAGCTTTACACAATCGATGAGCAATTAAATACATTTCCGCGTACACTGAGCACACGTCATTTGGGACTGGCTTGCACAGAGTTTTACATGAGCCTGATAATGTTACAGAACTTTCAGAGTCTTAACTATACTGCATTTCGTAAGATTTGCAAGAAATATGATAAGAATCTGAATTCAGCTAGAGGTGCTTTCTGGTTCGAGGAATATATAACGATAGCCCCGTTTGCGAAGGATCAAGAGTTGCAGAACATGATTACCAAAGTGGAAGAACTCTATACGGTGCATTTAACACAGGGCGATCGTGCCAAGGCCATGGCTAAGTTAAGAGTTCCCCCCCTCGGAGAACCCACACCTACGATGCAGATCTTTTTAGCCGGTCTAATGTTAGGTCTGTTCATTGTAAGCTCCGCTATTGTACTTATTTCGTGTGAGTATCATAAACTTTTCACGTACATAAAGTTAACTTATACATTTATATACCAATATTAATTTTGTTCAATTCCTTTACTTCATAATATAATTATCTCAGTGTATACTTATAATTTCAAATATTGCTCCAGTTTACTTTATTCGGAACGATTCGGAAATGGTTATTCTACTGGCTCATCTGTACCGAGGCCCTATAGCATCTTCTCTTGCCATCTTTCTATTTGCTCTGAATGTTTACATCTGGCAGATCAACGGAGTTAATCACGTGCTGATTTTTAACATCGATCTACGAAATCACATACAGGCAACCTCATGCCTTAAGGTCGCCAGCACCGTCGGCTACATTGTCACCATGTCTATGGTGTTCTTTATCCATTATAAAGAGTTCGAAGTAGACTGTCCATATTATTTTCCGTTAATGTGCATCATATTGCCCATTTTAATACTGATCAATCCCATACCAATGATAAATCTACCGGCTAGAAAGTGGATACTTCGCATGATTGGACGCATCTTATGGGCACCTTTCTACAAAATAATCTTCCCAGATTTCTGGATGGCCGATCAATTGTGTTCGCTAACCGTTTGCACAGTGGATTATTATGAAATGGTTCGTTTCTTTATACGCTTTTCGAAGGGCAGTGAAAACACCTTCGACTTTGAGCCGGACTGGTTGATTGCCGTAATTCGTTGCATGCCACCTTGGTTCCGATTAGCACAGTGTCTGAGACGATACTACGATTGCAAGTTCATGTACCGTGAGCACATATTAAATGCAATCAAGTACTTTATAAGCATTACTGTAGTTATATTCTCAACCATTGTAATGGAAACAAGTCGTGAGTATTTTAAATATGAATTTACCTAATTATATTTTCACTTCAATGCGATCTTAGACAACTACGAATACATGTTTGATAATCCTTGGATATGGGGATATATTATTTTGTCCTTAATATCGACAATCTACAGCACTGTTTGGGACTTGCTAAGTGATTTTGGATTGTTCAAAGTCTGGAAGGGAGAGCATATATTTTTACGTGAGAATCTCGTCTATTCTACGGTAAGGCAAAGTAATTATAAATTAAATTAAATTAAATTAATTATAATTAAATCACCCATTTTTTAGTGCTTTTATTACTTTGTCATTGTTTTTAATGTGTTGATACGTTTCGCTTGGGCGCTGGAAATATATTTGATATTTTTCGATTTCCTATTACCATTTAATGCGAAGACAATTGCCAGCTTTCTAGAGATTGTGCGACGATTTTTCTGGAATCTCATACGCTTGGAAAATGAGCATCTATATAATTGCGGAAATTTTCGAGCTACACGTGACATCTATCTTAAAACTATTAGTATGGACCAAATGAATGATACTGACAGCAAACAAAAAGCATTATAAAATATATTAGAACTTGAAGAAAAAAACATAATTTGTATTGAATTTCTCAAGTATTAAATAATTTTCAACTTTTTAAATTATTAAAATGAAATTTGGCAAGACTTTCGAGAGCCATTTGACCGCGGAATGGCGACAACAGTACATACATTATTCGGTATGCTTGAGAATTAGCAAAGAGCGCTTCCTAATCTGTTTTTTGTAGGAACTCAAAGCGATGATACGTAAAGCTATGGATCATGCTCCCAAACAGAAGAATCTACTTCGTGAATACTATCGCAGTTTCTCGCAGGAGTTTTTTCTCACGTTGAGGGAGGAACTGAGGCGGGTGAATGATTTCTTCGAGTACAAACTGGCAGAGGCTCGTCGCAAACATGCCACATTCAAGGTTAAACTAATGTACGGCACGGGTAGGCAGCTGGGCAATATGCCCACCCTTCCGCCCCTGGATGATCAGCCAAAGGATGTGCGAAAGCTGGAGAGAGCGTATAGCGAGTTTTACTTTAGTCTAGTCCTGCTGAACAACTATCAACATCTGAATCTCACCGGATTTCACAAAATATGCAAAAAGCATGACAAATACATCAAGTCCACGACTGGACATTTATGGCTCAAGACGTACGTGGAGTCTGCCACAATCAGTCGGGAGCGGGAGCTAAGTACAATGATGATCGAGGTGGAGAATCTCTATACGGAGTTCATCGCGAATGGAAATCGCAGCAAGGCCATGGCCAGGCTACGAGTTCCGCCACTGGGTCAACCCACTTCTAACGTTCAAATATTCTCAACAGGCTTAGTGCTGGGTCTTTTTATAGTCTCTGCTGCAATATGCATTATATCGTGTAAGAGCGAACAATTTTGTTTAATCGACAAGCTAATACTTCTCCATAGATTATTCCATGCTTGACAAAGCGGACTTGCTGTCATCATTTATTCAACTGTTTCGAGGATCCTTTGCCATAATGGTCTTTAGCTTCCTCACGGCCATCAATGTTTATATTTGGCAAAATGTTGGAATTAATCACATACTAATCTTTGAGCTGAATCCACGCAATCAGGTAGCGCCTGTCAAAATGCTGGGCATTGCCAGCTTATTCGGCTATGTCTGCACTTTATTCATGTTGCTCTTTCTGCATCACAATGAGTTTGGAGTCAAAGATCCTTTATATTTTCCCTTATGCGGATTGATTGCGCCCTTGGTCTATCTTATTAATCCCATACCCATTATGAACCATGCCGCCAGAATGTGGGTCATACGTGTTCTTGGTCGCATCCTTGCTGCACCCTTTTATCCTGTGGAATTCATTGACTTTTGGCTGGCCGATCAGCTAAACTCGATGGTGCTCTGTTTGGTGGATTATTACCAACTCATTCGCTTCTATGCACGCTACTATAAGGATAGCACCAATTCCTTTGACTTTGAGCCCGACTATGCAGTGACAGTGATCCGTTGTCTTCCTTCCTGGTTCCGTCTGGCACAATGCATGAAGAGATATTGGGATAGCGATTCGAAGCCCGCATCTCATCTGATAAATGCTTTCACTTACGTCTCTACAATAATCACTGTCATCATATCCACCATTCAAATGGAAACAAATGGTGAGTTAAATGGCAAATATTGTAAAGGAAATGATTAAGGCAGATAATGGTGAGTATATCTTGTCTCTTCTCATTTCATGCTGCTGCGTTAAACTGCTAGATAAATACGAGTATATATTTGAGAATCCTTGGACATGGGCGTATGTTATAAGTTCCTTTCTATCAAGCATAACCTGTACTGCTTGGGATTTGCTGCACGACTATGGGCTCTTCCAAATCTGGAAAGGAGAACACATCTTTTTGCGCGAGAATCTTCTGTATCCCAAGGCAAAATTGAAATGCTAAATCAAAATGTATTCTAGTAATATTTCCATTTTCTAGAGTTTCTATTACTTTGCTATTGTAGCAAATGCGCTAATACGATTTGTTTGGACGCTGGAACTGTATTTGATCTACTACGACTATCTGCTACCCTACCATTGCAAGACTATTGCCAGTTTGCTTGAGATCATTCGTCGGTTTATTTGGAATTTGCTGCGACTGGAGAATGAACATTTGTACAATTGTGGGCATTATCGAGCCACTCGGGATATATTCATATCCGCATTGAACTCTCGAGAGGATCTGTTGTTGGAGACTATAATAGATGAATCGAGGAATGCTTCAAGTGCGCCACAAGGCAGTGAGAGCAACGAGCCCATCTCTTAATACAAAGCCAATTTGTCTATCGACAATTGAGAATCAATGGAGCGTTAACCTAACCTCAAATACTATTGCTCTCCTTTGGCTTTCCCCCAATGAACAAATTGAATAAAATTAATTTCACATTTACGAAATTAAAACCACAAATGGAATTATAAATTCCAAACACACAGAGAGAGAAAACGGATGCCCGCAGGACAACAAAAGTTAAGCCAGACGAGAGGACAACGAACGTTGCTGCTTTTTGGTCAAAGCAACTGACAACTTGTCACCATGTTGAGTGTACGGCCATGCGGCTCTATTCTAGACCCTTTGGTGGGCTCTGCTTTGCTTTGGGTGGTGTGTGGTCGTCCACTCTTCACTCTCGAACAGCCACAATTTTAGAGTCTTTTTGGTTGCCAGGACATCTGCATGGGGGCGTAGTCCTGTGCGTGGTCACGCATAAATGCATCCGAATTAGAAAGTACACGCACGTGCATGGTTTACCTCTGACTACACCCCCTTCTATTGAAGCTACCCCCAAGACTCCACCTCCAACTCCAACTCGAGCTTGGCTGTTAAACCCATGCATTGGAATTTCCGCCCTTCGCCGAGTGCTGTCAATTATGGCCAAGCATCTTTGGGGGTTAGCCATTACCGCCCCCTTTAGGAAGCTCCGTTACAAATGCCATAAATACATTTTGGGGCAACATATTGTTGCAATGTCTGGCACACACACACAATTTGCAGTTATAAATGGCTCTCAGAGCTTCAGGGTTAAATTGTCATCAGCTGTTGCTCGTCGTCTCCTTGAGTCTTTGGTGAGGGTTTACAGCCAGAACTTAAATACGTATTTTCCTTCTTTAATTACATGCAACATGTTGTGGCAGCAAGTGCCAACTGATGGCTGCCGCTGTTCCCGCTGGTTGCCGCGACTAAAAATCAGTGTCAGGTACTGAAAACTTGTCAATTGTTCTGCCCTCTGCCCCAGTCGCAGCACGAGTTCAGCCTGCGCACCAGCTGCTGTGTTGTTACTAAAATGCTTTTGAATATTGCATGTAATATTCTCCCGCATCTCTTGCCCCTCACAATCCGCCTCCGTTGGCAAGCGAATGTCGCTAATGGTACGCGCAATTTTTCGGGGGTGACTTTTACAAAGTCCTTTTCAAGCGGGGACTCCTCTCGGTTTCCAGTGTCTAGGTCGCCAGACCGCAGACATTATAAACAACCCGAAGCATATACACGTACACATTGATAAACGAGTCTGTCTGTATGTATGTGTGCAGATAGCGTGAGGGCGCAGTGAAAGTTTTATGGTGTTGCAACTTTAAATGAACTTGCCGCATTTGTTGTCGTCGGTTTCGTTCTGTCGTCCTGTTGCCTACCACAAACTAGGCACAAGGACGGTCATAAAAATCCATTGTAATTTATTTGTCTGCGAGTTCGTGCAGCAAACTGCTCGGCAAATGCAAGGATCGAGAACTGTGATGAACATGACGACACCCTATAGAGAAAACTTAGATGTAGACTCTTTACCTGAATATATACACATTTCAGCTAGCTTATTATATCTCCCTTTCCACTTCACTTAGGGTATTTGCGAAAAATCCAAACATTTCCGTTACGCATTTAAATTTCATAGTCAGTGAAAGTCATCAACACATTGCCGGCACGGGAGTAGGGGGGTTGTAAAAAGGAGGAGTAGTGCTGTTACCCAGACCTCAACGAGAGTTAAACGCCGCCTGCTGTCCCCATACAGAGCTGGGGCCTTGAGGTCTTCACTTTGGCAGGGGGCAAGCGCAACACAAAAGCTTCCGCTTCCTGTCTACTGCTGGGATTTCCCTGAGGGTTGTAAACAGCACAAGAAACCGACCCCTCCCCAGTCGCAGTTTTTCTTAGCTTCCCCCACAGCAAATGCACCGACAGGCGGGCAGCTGCTTTTGACTTGGCTCGACCAAATAAAGTTTTCTTATTTTCCATCTTCATGTCTTGAATTTTTCAGCTGCTTTTCAAGTGCTTCAAATCCAAAATCCAAGCAGGAGCTGGATTCTCAATGTTGCCTAGTAGTATGCCAATGTTGTTTGCTTAGTGCCCCGTTTTTTGGGCGAGTTTCCTTTCTTTTTCCATTTCGTTTTATTTTTTTGTGTTTTGCCTTTTGTGCAAACAGATGTTTTAGGGGTCTGAGCTGCTTGGAATCTCTCCCGGGAGCGAAACGACTGTAATTTCCGGCAAACAAACCAATAAATCATATTAAACTTGCTCGGTATTTCGTCGAAAGATGAATAAAAAACGTAAAGCGGAATATAAACTGCGTAACGGATGTCTCATGACAGTCTAAGCGGAATGCATAGGAAATCTGAGACATTGTCAATGATATGGATTCCTGAATATTATAACTTACGTTGGGGTGCAGTATACTGCAGGGACTGGGACTAGGGTTAAAAGGGAACTACAACCAATGAATAGACTTTAAGTGTTAAGATTTAGTAAAAGATTACTTTAACATTAGAATGTTAAGTTAAAACACATTAGTGAGCAATTTTTTATTAAAACCCAAAATATCTTTATATTAAATGTATGTTGTCAAAATAATTAAGTGCATTTTTGGCTCAGTTTTTCAGCTATAAATAATGAATCAGTTCATATTTAAAAAGAGACATTTTGCAACTCGCAAACTTCTAATAAATAGAATAATTTTCAACACTAATCAAATCAAAAAAACATAGACTGTTCTTCTTTAACGCTAGGTGGCGCCAAAAGCAAATAAAATTTTTCTTAGCAAGTACAGCATAATTTCAAAATTCTATTAACATCGCATTCGTTAAATGTGAAGCAGGTATTCTAGACACAAACCAACTCGTAGAGAACAGATGCTTCGTTAAATCTCTTAGCTGAGACACAATCCATTGTAGCTGCACATAAGTTCGATGTTATGTTCAACCAGGTTATTTTAAAATTGCACATATGTTTGTACATTTGTGGTTAATGTCACATAGCATATTAAATAAATCTAAATTGACTTACCGATTTACCATCTCATTGCCGTTCTCCAGTGACTGGGCCAATTGTTGTGGCGTTTGTTGTTGCTGCTGCTGCTGTTGTTGCTGCTGTTGTGGGTCCTGCTGATGCTCGAGCAAATTGTTTCCTGTGGATGCTCTCAAACTGCCGCCAAGGCCAATGCCCAGTACAGAACCACCTCCAGTACCGATGGTAGGAATGGCAGTACCACTGTTACCACCGCCTCCGCAACCAACGCCAATGGATTTTGTTTGCTTCGCCTGCTGCTTGTAGCGGCTCAAGGCAAAGAACAGGGCAAGAACGGCCTTCAGGCGACCCGCACAGATGTCATTGGTGGTAATATTGTCGAGGCCACCAACTGATTGGCTCCTCAGTACGTGCAGACAAGAGTTGACGTTGTCGTACTGCAACGAATAGAACACAAATGAGTTGAAATTGTGATCGACTTGAGGCATTTAAAGACGAATCCACTTCTCCTCTTACCCCCTCCCTCTCCATTCACAATTTTAATGATGAGTCAACGCTTAAGCTGCCGTAATATAAATGTAAATCCTAGCGCCAGTTTATCTACCGGCTTACCTTTAGGCGCCATTAACGAGAGCTAGTCGTGATTTTGACAATACCAAATGAGCCGCAGAGACGTGGCCCAAACTTGACTAACAAATGACTTTTTTATAGTTAATTTGCTTGAACGTTTTTAACTGCTTCACGCACACGCAACAAACGGACCGAACCCCCAAACATCTACCCCAAAACACAGAATCCAGCACCCAGAACCCGAACGGAATCAACAAAAAAATTGACATTAAGATAAAGTGCTCAGACGTCAAACTGCTGTAAAAATGTAGCACAGCTCGTGACTCAAACAAAAAATGCCAAAAATTACAATATTACACTTTAAATGCTCTTTAGAGCATGGAAAGAGTTTAGATAAAGTAAAAGTTGAAAATAAAGACTAACAAGATATTGATATATGGATGTTATTTTCACCTAACGGAACATCAACAGCTCTTTAAACTCTTATGGCCATTAGAAAATCATTGAAAATGTGTGTCTATTATGTATCAAAGACAATAAAACAGTTAATACTAACCGTCTAAGGAAATGAGAAAATCATTTCAAAACAAAAGCAATGTGCTAATTTTTGTAATTTAACAATTAACATGGCTACATTTTATTATCCAAACTCTATATAATTAACTAAGACTATTCTCCACCTAAGGTATATTATTTCACAGAACATGCTTAAGAAGATAATTAAAGTTTCAAGTATTAGAGTAACAATTGATTATTTTAGTTTACAAAGCTAAAGAAAAAGTCCATATGCCGTGCATCGGCATCAAGGGCATATATAAATCTATAAAAAATTGTCAACACGCTCTTCGGCATCGCACAATTTGTCTTTTGTTTGTGCATGGCATTTTATTATATATACACATATATTTCTCTACATTGTGGACGTCGTCATAGCAGTTGTTACAATTTAAAAAATACAAAACACAAAAATAAAAAAAAAAAAAGTCAAAAAATCAAACTGACAACTGACATGACAGCAGACAAATGACAAACGTCTGTCTGAGTTGTGTGCACTCAATTTGCCGGGTCCGAGACCGATTGAGAGCCAGAGTCCGAATCTCTAACAAGTTGGAGGCACAACTTTAAAACTAACGGTAAACTTATATGAGAAAAATAGAGACAAACTTTGTTAAAAGTTGGCCCAGCAATTCTGTTTGCCATTATAAAAAACTTTTGTGCTCAATGACTTTGGCAAACAATTGGCCAAAAATCGACAAGTTCAAGTTCAATGGAATGGGAATTGAAAAGAGTTAGAGCCTGATAAGTGTCTCAAAGACACATTGAACTACGCCGTTTGGCGTCTGTTGTCAACATTTATTTTTGGCATTTGCCATTATAAATTGAGGCAATAAATTTAAATTAATTCCTCGTGGCAGCAACAAGAGCGGCAGAAGTCGCTTCCAGTACTATGATGCGAATGAGGTCAAAAATGGGTTGCCCATAAAGTGATTGCTGCCTGACTTAACAACTTAACATTTTGTGACTGCAACAAGTTGCACTTTTGGCATTCTGTTGTAGCTTAGCGCTGCTGATAAGCCAAATGCCACAAGCCTTTCTAACAGTCTTTAAAATGCAAGTCTTATTGTAAATTACACATCAATCAAAGTAAACGTAAAGCTTTTAAATGTCTATTAATATTGATTAGAAATTTGAAAGAATAATGAATCTATTCTATGAAGCAGCAGTAATTGGAAATGAAGCGAATATGAAGGATAAAATGAGTAAGCAAATTGATGAGTGAAATTAACTCTTTAATTGCATTGTTTCATTCATTGATTAATTGATTAAAGCCATTTAATAAATAAATCTTTATATATATTCAATAAAGACGTATGTTTTTTAATTTTAATAATAATTATCAAAAGTAATGTACTAATATTTTATTTCCCTTTCACCTTTGCAAATGTATGTTAAATGGTACCCCTTTTAGATATTATCCTTCCTTTCATTAATCTCTTATTAACTTGTTCCGTTTGCACTTCATTTCTGGTTGATTACACTTTCCTCTCGTTTAACACCTGATTAATGATAAATGTACTGTACTTCGCCTTAACTAAACTCTTCAGCTTGCCACACATTGTTATGGCCTAGTTAATCATTGCTTTGCTCTTCTACTCCCACAAACCGCACACACATATACATGCACTGACTGTAACACATATGCAATCGATCAATCAGTGCCGCGTTGACAGTTGCAAGTGTCAAATAGAGCGCTGCACTTTATTCCTCCGCACATACAGACACACTTGGCACACTCTGATTCTCACAGTAGTTAAAGTCAGACAACAACAGTAGCAGAAGCTGCAATCATTCAATGAGCTGACGCGCAATCGTGTGTGGCGTAGTTGCATCCCATTCAAACGGGGGGCATGTGCATTGTGAGGCCTTGCCGCGCTTACATAATGCACAAAAGTCATGCAGCAGCAGGCCACAATTGTTGTCTGTTTGCAGTTGCCTGATGCCTTGTAAGTTGCCACATATGCCAAAGATACTTGTATATACATTTGCCCAGCACTTGTGGCGACTCTTCTAGTTGCACCAGCTGCTGCTGTATGCCTCAAGCTTCAAGCTCGAAGCGAAGATTCAACCGCAAATCGTAAAATTATACAAAAGTCGAAAAGATGCAAAAATATTTGTTAAATATTCTTATGCAAGCACGAGTGATGTCTTACCCCATGTATTCCACACTCGCCCTCAATGTACCACAAATAATATCTACTGAAAATCAATGCAAATAATGTCGTTACCATTAAAGTTGTCAATTGTCATTCACAGTGGTCTAAATCTATTAAATAAGACGGAAACAGTTATTTAAATTTTAAAAAGATATATTGAAAATCTATCGAACAATAATTAAGTTAATTGAATTAACAACTGAAGTAGAAATTCATACATTTTGTAATTGAATGTAATCTAAATTTTAAGAGAGACTTCTTTTATTTCGTATACAAATTAAATAAAATATGCTTCAAATAAATCAAGAGACATACCAATTTTAGAGTTTTATTTTCAATGATTTTTTTTCATCTTCTAATTTAGTTAATATAATTGAAGTTATAATGTTAATTGAAATGACGTTGTACCCCTGTAACATGGTCATTCTCACAGTGTGAAGACAACAAACAAGTGGCGTTTATTGTCAGGACATACAACGACATTATAGCGAATCGTTGAGCTGTTGGGCAGCGCAGTTGGCAGCGCTGCCTTTTATTGACATTCTTGGAGCGAGCGAACGATTCGATTTTCTATCTTTGTGTATATATCGTGTATATGTGTATGTATGTGTAAGTAAGCGCAGAATTTCCGAATGGTGAGCGCATTATTGGTGGTCAGTCATTGTACCACGCCACGCCCCTCAAACGCTTCATGCCGCCTCCCCAATGCCCCATTCATGGTCTTCGATTGCATTTAATGCGCTGCGAATTTATCGCAAAATGCAATGCACTCTGCTTGCTTCTCCCCGCCCACCAACATCCCAATCCGCTCTGCCGCGTTGGCTCTTCAGCTTTTGTGCAATTTTTCTCCTTGCCGTAGGATTAACTGCGGTCAAACAAAGAAGGCAACGAAGGACAACATCAGGCACGGGCAAAGCCTTTTGTTAATGGTGCTAAAGAGTTGACCGGGATGCGATCTTAACTTATACACACATACTTACGCACACATATATAAGACAGCATATTTATATAACTACTTATGTATTTGTAAGTACATATGCATATAAATATATATATAAATATATACATTTCATTTCATTTGATTTATATGCACTTTAAAGCGCATCCCATAAATCAACGTAGGCGTCCCTGTCCCTGCCTCTGTCGTTCCCTTTCGCTGTGTGTCTCTGTCTGGGCCAAGCCTCTTTTTAATTATGGGAATTAAATATTTTTTCGTTATATAAATGTACTCCTTTAATCAGTGACAAATTCCATATGCCATATGTTGCCTGTCTGTCCCTCAGGTGTGTGAATGCAAATTAAGTCATTTATGTATGTGAAAAGGTTGAACAATTGAATGCTTCAAACAATTTAAAGCCGACAGATTTTAGATAATAAGCTATTATAATTTTACCTTAATCATATTTATTTTATTTTGTTTTTATCTTATATTCAAACGCTCTAAACTTGTCGTTTGTTTATTGGAGATTTCTAATATCATCTTTAAATGTTTACCTACATTTGTATATATATATATTTTTGTAAGTTTACATTTCTTATTTACTTTATTACTTGTTCTTTCTATTTCACTCAGCTTTTGAGTAACCCTGGACAACTTTAACTTTACTTCGCACTCTCAAAGTGCAACTCGAGTGATGCATTCTCCATCAAATAAGCAACTAATTAAAAGCTCAAAAGCCACACACACTCTCTCTCACACGCACCCACATGTAGTTGGTAACGTTAGATTGGATCTACTAATTTGAGGAGTTAGAGGTTGCTCTATTGGCACTTGACGTGCTATTTGAAAATCAATAACCAAAATCCACAAATACTTCGAATCACTCAAAATGAGAAAATTCCAGTGCGATAATCACAGACGAGTGCAGCAAACGTTTCACAAAGGACTTGTGGATCAAGGACGAGGGACGGGCCGAAGGAGTTTGAAGTGCTGCGAAATGGCAAAACAATTTCAATAATTTCAAGTGTCCTTCGTGGCAAACAGGAGCAGTTCAGTCAAACGTTAGACAATTGTCGTCGAGTCACGATGATAAGAAATTGAAAAGGCGATTGCCAAAGTCCGTTTCCAGCTCGAAGGCAATCATTAGTTTGCTACGAGTACTACTGTAAGAGGATGGTGGGTACTGCTGTTGCCAACTGGTCAGTAAATTCAATTTACGAATAGTTGCAAGTGCAACACGCGCGGTGCACGTCAAATTTGGCAAGCGAGAATAAAGTTTTCCGGGCCAAGACGATTTGAGATGGGGATTTGATTGAACTGAGGAAATGTAATTGAAATTTACTGGACATATGTGTCTACGAGTAAATTCATTGGTGTGTGTATGTGTATGCATGTGTTGATAGCGTGTGGCACGACGGAGCAGCAGTTGAACTGCAAAATGGAATTAAGAGTGTAGTCAGCTTAAGTGTTGAAAAGTCTTTAAAAGTGGTTATAAATAAATAATGATTACCACCCGTAAAAAGTAAAAGTGATTGACTAGCAAGTACTCTATCTCCAGAAATTTACTACTTGGCATACATTTTGTGTTTATTTACATTCAATTACAAAAATTTAACAAATACAAAAATCTACGAATAAGAAATATTCTGTTACACAATATTAAAATCATAAAAAATACATTTTGATTTAACTTAAGTTCTGAAATACTCCAATATCTGGATTATTGTCAACATCTCGTTCTGATTTTGAATATGCAATGCAAAATATACCAAGATAAAGATTGTCTGGCGCTTCTATAGCTTCACTGCCAGCCTGTTCTCTCTGACTGCCCTCTGTTATGCTTTATATAAAGCGGTGTGTTGAAATATTTAGTAAGATTTCAGCGTGCTCGTAATTGTAGCAACTTTTGTGCAACATACACTCGCATACTTACACATAGTAAATTGCTAAGGCTTCCCACTGTTCCACTGTACCCTGATTCCATTCCCCCTGCCAGTCTGAGCCACCTGCTCTTGTTGAGCGTCGCCAAGGCAACGGAAGAAGCGAGTAGTAAAGTGCGTGTGCTGCGACGCATTAAATTGATTGCTATAAAATGTTATTGAACAGGCCCGTAGCTAATGCACAATATGAAGTCTTAGTTGAGAGAAGATTCCCATCCACTCCCCTCTTTCGTATAATCTTTGGATACTATTTAAGGAAACTGTAGCAACGGAAGGACTTATAAATATAAATACAACCAATGAAAAGCTATTGAGTAAAATATTGATAAGACTCTAGGGAGACAGTTGATGATGCGAGTGAGGCAGCAAACCCCATTGCTAGAGTGGGAAGCTGGCTGCAGAGAGTCCTCATAAAAATGCAAGCAACGACAACGCCAGCAACAGGAGATGGCTATCAATGGCACAGGAAATGCAGCCAAGTTAAGGAAATGAAAGCGAATAGCAGCTAACACACACTCGCACACACTGGGGCAATTTAAATATGTAGGAATTATTATTATTTACCGGTAAAAGCAAAAAAAAAAAAAAAACCAAATAAAAGTGCAAAGGAGAAGTTGATGGCAAGCTTGAGAAGAGGTGAGGTGGGAGTTATTCAAACGTAAGCAAGCAAATTGCACGCAGCGCTAGGTATGCTGTAAGTCTACCTCACTCCCTTTAGCTTGAGTTTCCCCATCTGAGTACTCCCCTGATCCCAGCAAGCACCTCAGTTAGATTAGCCTAGCTGATATGCCGAGGTGCCGCCGTTGTAGTTGTTGCCTCTTCGGTGGCTTTTGCTCCTACTGTAGGCGTGGCATGGCGTCTAAGGAAAGTGCGAGGGTAAAGCAAAAGGCATGCAACCAATCGTGCCGCAGGAATACATTGAGAGAAATTGCCAGAGCTACATAAATATTTACTTGAAATTCAAGTTGCTAAAATCGATCAGAATTTAAACATTTTTTACACTTTCTATAACAAAATATATTCAAGAAATTCAAACATAATAAGTATATAACTTTATACATATTTGTCAGCTAAAGGATGTTCAAGTATTATTTTTGGTCCATAATTGCCTTGTCTGAAGTAGCACACAAATGTTTCGTTTCAGTGTAATCATGGCTCTGAGCTGCCATTGGCAAACAATTGAGTTTTCTGGGTTGTCGTTGTTGTCGCTTTAAGTTATGTAGCCCACTTCAACCTCCACACTTTAAACTAACCCCAGGTTGCTTGTGTTTAGATTAGAAAAAAAATTGCATGTTGCATCAAAATATTTGCCGGGCTAATATCAAAGTCTTTAACCAGAGACAGACCTAACTTCATTAGCAATTAGCCAAATATAGCGTGCTGAATTTAATATGGGCAAACAAAAATTAATTATAAACGCAGCTGCATCAACGAGTTGCCAGTTGGCCAATGATAATATTTGGCCAGGTCGTAAAACATTTTAGATCACTAATTGCCTATTGTAATCGCTGCCCTGGAAATATGTATACGCATAAATACATGGCGAGTTTTATATAATTAGTAAGTGCATCATTTGATTTTCAACAGTTTTCATGAATTTTCGACAACAAAATTAAATTACTATCGCTTCACGAGCTCCATTGTTTGTTTGCACATTTTTGCGCAAATATTTATTTAATTTCCCCATAAAATATAAATACATACATATAAGGTTTCAGTATATTACGTTTTTACCTCATTCCACTTTCATTACTATTTATAAGGTGTAATTTATCATGCACTCACTCGCAATAAAAGAGAGCAAAAAAAAAAAACGAGAATGAGAAAACTGTTGGTAATATTTTATTGATAACATTTGCGTGTCATAATAAAAATTCTATATACTCAATACATTTTTCAGCTTTAATGCAATTTAATTGCAAACGAATGGACATTAAAAAAATGGAAAATATAAATATGTATATTTTTGTAAACAGATGACAATGAAATTAAATATGGTAACGAATGCAGCGCTCGAATTGATGAGAATCGTGACAATGCAAGGATTCTCATATAGCAAAAGAAGTAGTTAAAAACAGATGGCATTCTATAAATACATTAACTTGAAACTATTTTTTTAGTTATTAAATAATATGAATTTTCTGCACTGGATCAAATTATTTATGAATTCATTTTTCTATGCAAATTTGAAACTTGAATGCTATTAATATTAAATATATACTTTCAAAATTCGTATTGCAATTGATATTATAATATTTAAAATTGTTATTGTCAATAATATACGTAACATATGTAGGTATATCGTATTTTTTGCAAAAAATCTATCGCATTTATAAACAAGTAAGAAAGCAACTGTCGAGTGTGCTCGACTGTGAGATACTCGCCCCCTAATTTTACCATCGAAATATTATATTTTTCAAAAATATACTGAAAAAATATACCAAAATAATATACCAAAATTTTCTTTGTTCGGAATTATAAGCTTTGCGGCAGTTTAGTAGGTTTATTGAACACCATTATTAAGTCACGGAGTGACATAGCAACTAACTAGGTGCAGCTGCACGTGATTACGCCTTATAAAAGTTATTTCTTAATAACTTCTGTGTTTTTATTCGACTGTAACCAAATTTTCAGAGATCATTAGGATGATGATTAGTAGAACTGAACGTTCTAGGTTTAAAATGACGCTTGAAATTCGTTTTTTTCGATTCTAAAACAAACTTGATCTGCGTGCAACAATAAGACACACTGTTCCGAAAAATGTGTTACTCTATCTCTTATAGTCTTTGAGATCTAGGTGTTCATACGGACAGACGGACATGGCTATATCGTCTCGGCTGTTGACGCTGATCAAGAATACATATACTTTATAGGGTCGGAGATGCTTCTTTCTGCCTGTTATATACATTTTCGGTCGGCATAAAGTTATAATACCCTTCTACCCTTTGGGTAAGTGGGTATAAACACAATTTGCCTCATTTTTACTGCAATACATTTTTCAATTATTCTTGTTTCACTTTTTGTATTTTGCACATTTTATTTCGATATATATTTTATCATGTTCTCCCTATTCGTATCGCACCTCTGGCTACAGAGCAGACTCATAAGTTTACGTTCGTTTTTGGCGTTTGTTGTAACACGAAATTGATATTTTATGGCTGTGTTCATCTGCAGCATCGAGCACTGGGCGGCCTCAGGGACATTAGAGTGGGGAGTGGGGTGTGGGGGTATGCGACGTGTAGCCTGGTGAGACTGCACTATGGGGCAGAGCAGAGCAGAGATGATTGCAATAAGCATACGCTTTTCATAGTTTATGGCGTGTGTATCTGTTAGATACGCTTTTGTACATGTGCAGTTTTTTAGCTCATGCTGTTTGAGATTCGCCAGTTTTGCTGTTATTTATTATGCATTGGGCATTGTTTAAGCCACACTAACATATTAACAATTACATCAATACACAGAGAGCTTGAAAAGAAAAAAACATCCATGCTCACATCGAGTGCATTGTTCGAATGCATTTAGATGCGGCAGCTTTGATTTGCCTCCAACTCATAAATGCCATTGCACTAGCTATGTGTGACTGTGTGTTATGGGCGTGTGTATGTGTTTGTTGTTGGTTGCTCTATTTTGGCTATCTGAAAAACTACAATCATTTTTTTTTTTCACGGAGTGTGAATGCTGGTAGGCATAGAAACAACAACGTATGACTAACTATTATTCAGCTATTTGTTGTTGTTGTTGCAACCTAAATTTCATATATTCAAATTGGTTTGCCGTTGCCAACACAATGCAATATTTGAACATTCAATTTAAATTCAACTGAAAACTAGCGAAGTTTGCTCTCATTCTCAAAATACAAAAAATCAACATTTATATAATAGCTTAAAAAATTATTGATTTAAATCTGATTGAATTAAAGCTTCAGCTAAGCCTTATTAATTCAAAACATTCAAAGTACATTTTATAAAATATCGTTGAAAAAAGTTTTACCACGGACACTATATAGTGCCATCATTATTTTTACATATTTTAAAGTTCTTCCGAGTAAGTCATTAAATGCCAACTTACTTTGTGAGACACTTCAAAGCCGTTTAACAGCATTTTTCACATAACTTTTTAAAGTGTTAGAATTACTAATATTTTCTAGAGAACTTTATAAGCATTTTGCGTGCGAGTTTTAACAAATCCCATCATTTGACCTTAGTACTTAGGTTTATATCTTTAAACATCTTGGAAATATGATCTTGGAGTTTGTCGTTAATGACAACGTGTTTGGGCAATTATAAAGAATATTTTCACTCTCTTGCAAAGTATGTAACATTTTGCAAAAAGCAATTAAAAAATGGAAAACTATGTATAGTATGGTCATCTATTTATAAAACTCCACATTTACTATCTTGTGAATAAAATTTGCCACAGAAACCATCTAGCATATATGATTAATGATGTGATATTATGCGATTATAAACTCTGAAAGAGTATAACAATATCGACAAACATTGGAGTACAACAGCTATTGTGTCGGGGTAGACAAGGTAATAGGTTGATGTACCCAAATTATGTTTTGTAATGAGAAGTCAAAAGAGAATGAACACGTGCCATTTGTCAGGCAGCTCATTTCGTATTTGATGGGCTCTGTCAAAGGCTGGCTGAGCAGAAGATAATCATAAGAAGCTATCCCGAGTTTTGTGTACATGTACTTAAAATATACTAAAAGAAGAAATATATTTATGATGCTCATAAATAAAATCGCAAACAGAAACCACAAAAAAAAAAATGCTTCTCTGCTTGGTTGAGTTGGATATGAAACGTGTTAGGCATAACATTTGAATCCAAAACAAAAAAAAATTTGCTGCAGGGGCCTCACGTAGAGGCCAAAGCCAGGTAGATTACAAAGAGAGGAGAGAATAATATTTGTCAAGCTATATAACATACATATACATACATATATGCGAGAATTTGATATTTCTATTAATTTAAATTTGGTCTGTCGAATGCACATCCGTTCCCAGAGTTATTCAAGGTCCTGTGCTGAAAATGCAACTATGCATGAATCGTGAATTTGTGAATTCGAATTTTCATGTTATTCGGCAAACACTCAATCGGCATTCGAATAACAACTGCAAAATGGTAAATAAACAAATGGACTGTGCAAGCAAATGAAATATTGAAACTAAACAAGCTGGAAACAGGTGTCAACCTTTCGCGAGCTCTGCCCAGTTCAACTCAGTTTGCCGGTTTCAGGTGACAAACTCAAAAAGGTTGCGTCCACATTGTATTTGCATTTCATTTACGTGTTTTTCCCATCTGGTTTTTATTGTTGCTGCTCGCTGTATTTGCTTTATCAACGTATTTGTTTTTGATTTTTCTTTTTCGTTCGGACACAGCTGCGGCAAGCCATCAATTAGAATTCGAAATCAATCAACAATTGAAATAGTTGCGCATTTCAATCGTTTTCAGCAGTTTTCAGCTTGAACTTGACACATGATGTGCCCTCCCCTTGGTGATTCCCTCCTCTGTTCAGTTGACCAACTTTGTCAGTGTTCCACTTATAAAGCTTAAAAAAAAACATTGCTTTGATCAGCTGCGCTTGTCTCTGTGCTGTGCATTTAAGCCAAGGTAATGAGTTGCTAATAGTCTGGGACGGTCGCAACGGAAGTCATCGCACTCGTATATGGTTAAAGAAATGAAAGCGTCGAATTAAGGAAGCGAATTTGATAAGTATATGGTCATACAGATAAATACCTGCATAGAAGACTAATTGAATCATTTAAATATATAATTAGGCAGACTATATACATGTTAATTATTAAGTATAGTTTCATTTGTAGAATCACCAACATATTCATTTTTTAAAAAGGCGAGAAACTAGATCAACCAGATACGTTAGTATAAACGATATCGTAGCTATTAGCTGAGAATATTACAAGTATTTAAATATAAGCCACATTGCTGTCGTCAAATATTATTTAAAAGCTAAAAGAAACTCAAATAAATTAAGTTTGTTTTATATTTAAAGTATGCATTTTTTAAATTAAGCAATTGGTAACGCTGAATTGAACAGTAATTTCTGTATTTATTCTCAATTTGTTTATGTTAAGCAATTTAAATAATATTTTTTGAGAAGTAGAACACTTCTCAATCGCTAAGATTTTTTTTATTAGTACACCAATAATATTTTATGGGCTTTAATTTGCACGTCATTTCAAAACATTGTAATATCAAAGGTTAGTGAACTACTCTGTTGAAAGTCGCTTGCTGGGTCTGTGATTTTATACTCCAAATACCTAAAACTGGGTCAGCATTTATTGCCTAATCAGAGGTTTCCATCGACTGCAGACAGTCATCAGTCATTGAGCAATTGAAATTGCTTGGATAAAAGTAAGCAAAAGGCGTTAAATTTGCATTTTGAAGCGCCGTCAGCGTTGCCTAAATTTTGGCACGCCAACGTTGCAGTTGCAATGAGACTCATACTTTTAGGTGTGTCGCCCCCGAAAGCTATTGTATTGCCAACGGATATAGCTACAGATACAGATATACATACATAGATACTTTTGTGTCATTTGAACACTTCGTCGGCGTTTTAATAATTGCGGTGTCAAAATGCGTTAGGCGGATACTTTGAGAGCAAAGCAACCACCCCAAACAGATCGACGTCAACATTTAATTATAAGCTACATTAAGCAGTTGCCTTGTTGTTGTTTTTGTTATTGTTATGCATAATGAACTTATGCATGCAAAATTAATAAAATTTACCACGCATCACGCACACAAATTTCATTTGCTTGATAGAATTTTAAAATAAATGCGAAATACGAAACGAAAAAAAGATGAAATATAAAATAAATAAATTGCCATAAATGCAATTTGCATAATTTAAAATTTGTGTGAAATATGCGTAATGCCAGAATAACCATTAAGGTGAAATGATATTTATTTAATGTTCTAATTACGCCAGTGGATGGATTTGATTAAGTTTGACTCTGTTAGCAAGTGGGACAATTCATTTGAATGTGTTATAACTGAACTCAATAGCGAATGAAAACCACAGAGGTGCTATTTTATGAATGGAATGCAAGCTAAATTAATCAAGTACTTTTCTGCCTTATGTTCTGTTCATGTTTAATATTAAAATAAATTAAATCAAGCACTGCTTTGATTAAATGGGAACTAAAAATAGCTGAGAATCAACTGAAGCCTCAATAAAGATCAATCATTCCACGCATTTTCAATTTCGAACTTACCAAATGTAACTGGTATCGATTGACTAACTACTTAATTCGTACATAGCTGCCCTTTGCACACCCTACCTGCCTGCCACAGCTCATCACACTCATCAGTATTTACTCTATCCATTCATTTGCACGCAACACGATGCTGGGGTCTCTGTCTCTAGTGCAGAAAATTCCCAAGCCATATGTCATGCCCGCACGCACTGAGCACATCCTTGAAGCTTACATTTCTCAACTGTCAACATTTAACTTTGTCTCTCTACCTTTTTGCATATTGACTTTGACACTTGGCAGTCGTTGTTGTTGCTCGTTTCTCATTGCTGTTTTGTTGTCGCTGCTGTTAACATGTCCAACTGTCCAGTTGCTCGTCTGTTAGTGCGTCTGTCTGTCTGTCTGGCTAGCCTTGTTCTCTCTACCCGGCCTCTGGACAATAAGCTGGACTTGCCTCTTGTACACGCAAAGCGCAACGCAGCCACAGCGGCTGCTGCAGCAATTGCAATGTTCAATGTGCAACGTGCAATTGTCAGTGTCAAGCGTGCAACAACTGCAGCAAGACAACTACGTACAATGCACTACATATACACAGGCAAATGCATTTGCATATATGCTATGTACATATATACTATATATGTTTACAATTTTTTCACAATTTTCATTGTACACACTTCTCATTTAAAATCGTCGCCACGTAGGCGTTGCAATTAACTGAAACCACAGAGAGCAATACAACTTCAAACTGGAGTTGCTGACAAAATATGATTGAACAAATTGCACACTTATTTTAAAGCAACTGAGATAAGCCTCGCATTATCATCAAAAAATAATAATAATAATAATAACACTAATATATTTTTAAATTATGTCTTATTTTAAAATAGTACATAAGCATATATGCATTTATAGTCCATTTCGCATTATCTTAGATATAATGTTATCTTCCTTAATCTGTAGAGTCATTTGCAAATTTCTAGCTACCATGCTAGAAAGAAAAGTCTATAAAATTGGTGTCAGGGAAAAATTGTCTAGATTTAAAAGAATATAGCATAGTAGCACATGCAATTATTGGAATATATTTGTGCATGGCTAATGTGGACGGCTCTCTATCTCTTCTCCACTGCGTTGTCCTGGGGGTCATAAGAAATGTTCCATAGGTATGGCTGGTCATGTTGACAACTAGTAAATGCAATTAACAATTGTCCACGGCAATTGTCGGCTGTTCACACACTCATACAGATGCATACTCTCCAGTATATGTGTGCATACGTAGCTACATATATGCAATTTGCCGTTAGATATGCTCCAAAATGGATGATGCCCTTTGGCACCTGTCGTCGTCGTAATCGTCGTCGTTTGCATAGTTTGTCGGCGCTCTACAACATTAGCTGTTGCTACTGCTGCAACCGATGTTGCTGATGCTGTTGTTATTGTTGTTGTTGGTGGTCAGAGCAACAACAATTGTAACTGCATTATTTGCACGTAGCCAGCTTAACTGCAGCCAAGCTACAAGCCATCCCCAACTTCCCCTCGGGTCATCACTGTGCTGCCATTAATGCATAATTTTGCCAAACTATTTTGAGGTTTGTTTGCCTGGCAGGCGACCGCAGTAGCTTCCAAACCAACTGCCGCACCCCATTCCTCTCCTCCCCCTCCACCACCACACTTTGCACCGCCGCAACGAGTGGGCCAATTTATTTGTCATGTCAATATTAACAACGTGTAGTCAGAGGAGTCTTCAACAGACATCGACAGTGTAGGACAAATCGACAGACAGATGAACAGACATACATACATATGTTATATATGAGTGCGAGGAGCTCGCTTGAAACTGTAGCTCCAACAACCAGGAACCAAAACCAGACTGGCTTATTTTGCAGTGCCTTCGCTCCAGTTAGGTTTAGTTTACTCCTCTTGTTCTACCGCTCTCACTATCCCCCACTCTTATTGCTTGTTTTGTGGTTTTTGGTGCTGTCAACTTGCCAAATGACAAATATTTGCTAAACATAAGAGTGGAAACTGTGATAAGTGCAAACGAGAGAGAGAGAGAGAGGACTGCAATTGCCATGTAAATTTAATTAGAATTTATTGGAGAGTTCTCAGTTTGGGCTAATGTAGTCAACTAATTTCCATTAAAACAAACTCATGCATGAGTCCTTTCACATTATGTGCAATATATGCCAGATTCCTCAGACTGCAAGAGCTAGTTAACGGCATTATGCTGAATTATCAATAACATAGTTACCACAACTGTAGGTTGGTTATAGGTTATTTGCAAGATAGTCAATTTAAAATGATCACGCACAAAATTTTAGAATATTTAAATATAGCTAAATTTTATGAATTTTATGCTCAAGCAAGTTTTCAATATAAATTAAATTATTCATTAAAGGTTAATACAACAATTAAATTCAATTCCCGTTTTGTAGTTATTGTATAAACTTTCACAATTCATAAAATGAGTTCAATTAGTTAACTTCGCAAATGTAAAAAAATAACGAATGCCTTTAGAGATAATCGAATTGTGCTGTAATTTAAGTTTGATCAATTCAAAAATTAATGTCGATATCTCAAATTTCACGAAATGTTTCGTTTCAAATTTCAGAATTACAGTAACAATTTGACTTCCAGAATTGTACAAAAAACAATTCTAATAACAAATACTGAGAAACGCGTCTCAATTAGTTTAAGATTCCAAGCCAATCAGAGTGCGAGTACAAGGCCTCAAATTATATTTTATGATTTCCTGTCAATCTTAATGAATGTCTCTAACTGCACGACAGCTTGTGGGTACGGGTATGGGTATTGGTATGGCTCTGGTTATAAGGTCTTATGAGTAGCTAGAGAGCAAGTAATAACCATGGCAATGGCAACTGATTTGTCGGCAATGAAGCGTGGCTAATTGCAAACACTCGACCAGAGAGTTCCATAACTTGTTGACTGCTAATGAAGTCATAAGTGGGAACTGGAATACCAAGAGGATGAGGAAAACGCAAAAGACGATAAAGCTGCAAAGGCGATGAAAACTGTAGACTCGGTTACTATAACAATAGCATAACCAGGGCACCTCTTTGCACATTATCTTTAAGCCAGAAGCCCAACCCACAACAAGTTTGCAGTCAGTGCCACAAACTGAGGCGCAGCCGCAACTGTTTCAACCTTTTTCGTACAATTTTTCAACGCCTTGGCCAAAGATTTATGATCGCAAAATGCGTGACTGCCCACGGAGAGGGCTATAGCTTGGAGAATTGGATATTTTCAGAATCGAGGAGTGGGTATCGGGAATACGCATGCGTCCAAACGACTTTCTTCCTTGTTAATTTCATGTGAATTGACCATTCCCATTGGCAACGTTTCATACAATGCAATTCCCATGTTAAATATGTTCAATCAACATTTTGATTACGCGCTATTCATTTTAATACGACCTTACGTGTTGGCACACAAAATGAGGTATATTAATCAACGCACTTAAAAGGCGATAAGGATAGAAAGAGAGGGAGATTGTGTCCTTAGTATTTAATTTTTTTACATAATAAATATGCTGATTTGTCTCTATTTAATTATTTAGAATAGCATTGCAATTGAATAAAATGAGCTCAAATAAAATAATACTGGACTAAACTTAGTCATACATTCGAGCAGATGTTCTCTGAGTCTTTGGACTAGTCATAATTACTGCAGTATTAATTGTAGTTCTTTGGGCACGAAGCCAGGCCACTCGGCAGTATTTGCTTAATTTTCAGGGAATTGCAAAATTGTTTCGGAAAACCCACATCGAAATAGATCTGAATAAAATCTACATTTTAGCTAATTCGTGGGCGTTGCATTTTGTCAAAAAAAAAGGAGGGAAGAGAATTTTGCGCAACACAAGCGAAAAGTGAGACGCGCAGCTGCAAGTTGCAAGCTGTCGGATTGCTGTCGGGCAGCATGTGGGTGGTTGGATGTGTCTGAGACTGCATCTGCGTCATCATCATTATCATAAACTGTTGAGCATGATGATCATCATTAAGATTTATGTTTGTGTTTATGCTGCCGGTTGACATTTCCGTTGTGCATTGCCCACTGCGCCTCTTCAATCAAAAGACAAGCGCGAAAAAATGTTCATCACGTTCCAAAAACAGAGAAGAAAAAAAGCGCAAAAGAAGTAGCAAGCGGACAATGCGAATCAAAGTGGCAGACAATAAAAAAGCAAGCCAATGCGATGAAATGATAAGACACGTTGCCACAGATTGCAGTTGTGACTGCCACACCAACTCCCTCACAAGCTGCCCCTCCTTCAGTCTGTCAATGCTCTTTAATGAATGAGCACTGCTCCAAGTGACCACTGAGCAATCAGCAAAGCAACAGCATTAACATTTAACGCTCAAGTGCACGTCAGAGGGCCAAACGAGTAACTAAGACAGAAAGAGAGCACTAAGTGGTTGATAGAAAGAGAGCGGGCGTACTTCAGCTGATTGAGTGGACTTTTAAGAGAACTGAACGGAACAGGATTTTCGAAAGTTCCTCAAGTGTTGTTTATAATCGTTTAGAACAAGAACAACAATGTGGTAGCATAAAAGAAGTCAAATAAGAGTCAAGAAATCCTTTATGTCATTAACTAAAAAAGTTACTGAATTCCACTGAGTGATGACAAATTGCTTTTAATTTAAGATACTACATATTGGTTTTGACTAATTTAAAAGAGAAAACTATAGTATCTACTATAAAGAAATAAAATTTCTACATATAAAATAGTAAATTCCCAAACAAAACCATTCGGAAAATAAGGTAATTCAAAAGGAAAGGCGTTCATACCTATTTTGTAAAGGATAGTTGATGCATCCTTCTATCTATTATAAACATATTCACATTCTTATTGAATAAGTCATAGCAAATAAAATAATATTTGTTATTGGTGTCCCGAAGTGCTTCAGTGAGAAGAGATCAAACTGAAGCTCTTAGCTACGTGATTTCATACTGAAGCTACTGCAACATTCTAGAGATTAATCCTAATTGATAGGTAATATCTACTTGACAATGCATTCCACATTGAATACCAAATGGAAGCATTGCTTTGTTTATCAAAATGGTTTTAAGTACATCTATTCTAGGCTTAGGTAATTAAGCTGTGCTTTTGTTTCAAAGCAATCGCTGTGCGGTATTTTACTCTATCTGATTTCATGAGAAACTGTCGACAAAATATATATCTTATAATTAAGTGTCTTTAAGTGGCTTTGCAGCGGTTCTTTGTCTTCTGTTTTGTGCTGTCCCAAAGGGTTTAGCAATTCAACAGTTGTACCATAAATTTCAAATTTGTAACAGCCAATGGCACGCGTCACCCAACTTCTTGTTCTTACTGATGTTGTTCTTATTATTGTTTGTGGATCGCATTAAATTCAAATAAATTCATCAAAAAATTCAGCAGAAGGTTTTTGAACTCCGCCGTCCCAATGTTAAACCGGTTGCTGCTGCCGGCCAGTTGAATGAGTCAGTTAACCAGGCTCTGACTGATATTATTGCGCTTGGGCGTCTGCCCGTCCGTCCGACCGTCTATTTAGCTCATGTCCAGCTTGTGGACTGCAGTCAAGGTCAATGCGGGTGCAGTTTATTTGCGGTTTTCTGTTTGTTTGCCAGGGCCGTGGCCCAAAGTTACGGTTTAAGCTTTGTTTACGGCTCAACTGAGTTCGCAATGTTTTGTGGTGCTAATTGTGGCGTCTCTGGACCTCACACCATGATACACAAGCCCATAAAACCACATTAAGAACGGAAATGGGCGCTACAAATTAGCGCGACGCAACGGTTTCCTCTCTGTCTCACCGATTACCCCTCTTGCCTGTTTGTCTGCCCGCCTATGTGGTCAGTCCCAACATTTCTTAAAAAAGTAAACAAATTATTTGATTTCATTTTTTTTCTGCCTGCGGTTTGGGCTTGTTAAGGGCCAACACAATTTGGCGGTAAACTTCAACCAAAAGTTTTAAGTTTTTTTATTTTTACTCTTTCTGTGGGCGAATTTGATATTAATTGTGTGGCGGCAACAATTGATCGTTTTTATCGGATTGGCAACTCTACTAACCGGCAATCAAAATGCGTTTAATCATAAACTAGAAAGTCATTAATCGATGCGGTAGCTTGAAATGAAATAAACGGGGCGTAGCCTAGTGGGATTTCTACAAAAGGATCTATCTGAAGGTAGCTGTTAAGGTGTGAAACTGAGTATTGAATAGGAAAGAATGTGAAATACAAGGGACTCGCTTTGCAATAATATTAGAAAAATACAAGTTTCTTCGTATGCCAAACTACACCTTGTCAATTTGACTGCTGGGTATGAATTGCAATTTGGCCTGACCGAATGCAAGCAACCAGCTTAGACCTGCTAATCAGCCAGGCAGGCAGGCAGGCATATTGTGAGTTTAGACTCCACATTAATGCCATAGGCAAAACTCGGTCAAAACTTTCAGTATGGCTTTCGATTCGCAACGTTTCTAATCGATTTGTGCACGACAAATGGCAACGGTATTTGTCTCTATGTCTTTTGTCTAAAGTCTGTTGGTTTTCCTCTCCTCTCCTCTTCGCTCTTTATCTATCAGTGTCTCGTAACTGTGTCTGGTAACAACTTCCGCAACACATTTGTCCAATTTGCAAAACACATTCACAATGCTCAATTGTGCCCAATTATTTTTGGCATGTGCGGTAAAAGGTGTGGAAAGTATTTGGAAAGCCATAAATTGTCTTGCCAATTAGTTGGGCTGCTCTAAGACTCAATGAGCAAGGGGAGCTGTGCAACCTATGAAAGCTGAGAAAATATTCTAGTAAGTGTGGTCTAAATTCTGATTTTTCTGAATTCCTGCTTAGAATTTCGCAAGCTCGTAAAAACACATCGTTGGATGAGACTCAAAATTGATAGAAAATTTAAAAACATACAGTACAAGTTAGTACCAGAAAGAAACAGCAGCAAAAGCAGAGCTTGCTAGTTAATGAGTTATAAAGCGTGGGAAGTTGGGAAATGTCTCAAAAATGTTTACAATGCAGTTTTAAAGTGAGCTTTGTTTGTGTATACATGACAAATGAGCGTATGATTTAAGTTCCCAAGCTGCTGAAGATGCCTGAAGCAGATAAACTCTTATTTTTTGAATAATTTGAGACTAAAGTTATTGATATTAGAAAATTAAGAGCCTTAAATAAAACTGATATACTCAATACACAGATTGAGATGGTTTTAGACATAATAATTCGAAAAAAATTTGTAGTACACAATATAGTTAATTTTGTATATTTCTCTAATTTGTCTTACTTGAAATAAAAATAACTTTGAATCTTCTCGTTTTTGTTCGAAATTTGATTTTTTTTATTTAAGTTCAAGCCTTTTTTTTGGTATACGAATACTTCAGTGTTTTTTTTTATATTTTCAATTGAAGCAATAACCTTGCACAGCTTTTTCGTGCCACATGTTGAAGGCGCTCGCTCAACGCACTTGAAATCATGACTCATCATGTGGCAGTGGCAGGCAGCTCAATGTGCAGTAAACACGGCTCGAGGCCAAAGTCCAAATGTCGTTGCAACAGCCGTTGTCGTTTTACTTGGCTAGACAAAAAGCCTAATTCTGTCTAGCCAACAGCTGACAGCTGCAACTCCAGACCCCAGACTTGCTACGAGTGCTACATATGGTCAGATGGCAAGAAGCAAAATCCACCACCGACACCACCATCACCTCGAATCACCTCGAGTCGTGTGCCCGATGCTGCTGGCTCTGTTCGAATTACCCAGAGATTAAATTTAATGTGTCCCAAATCTTGTTAAATTAATAAACAGCTTAGCTTTTGGAAAGCAGCGAAAGGGGCAGCGGTAGAGAATACGAATTAGTAAGCTTAGTCCAGGCTCCCCGTTCATAATGAATCGCCCAAAATTGCCATTTCGCTCTATCTCAATCTTTGGCCACGCTGTCATTGATAAATAAAACCTCATTAGCTGCCTTTTGCAGCTGGTCTAAGCTAAGCAACTAACTAAATAACTGACTAACTGACTGATAGCTGGCATTGACTTTGGGTTCAACGCTCAGCGGGGTGGCGACCCCTCGACCCCTTCTACCCAAAGCTACTACTACTACCACTACCAGTTCCCAAAGAGTCAGAGAAACCACACAAGTGGTGTTGTCTGCCGATGGTGCCAGTTTATTAAAATTTTGACAAGGCGCTGATAACAATGCCGCAACAGGGTGCACCATAATAAGGTCATCATTAACAATAACAACAACAGTCGTAGTAATAATAATTATAATTATGTAATTTGTATTTTGAATGGCTTATTTAATGGCCAACATCTCTGGTTGGTCCATTCTTATGGAGTTTAACATAATACAACGACAATAAAAATAGGTAAAAATTCATTGCATTGGAGAAAGGTAAAAATATGTGTATGAAATGAAGGCATGCCAGTTGTGTAGAGAGGAAAATTAATGCACAAGGGGGGACTAAAAAAAACTATCGAATGTTTGCAAATGAATGCTAAGTAAGAGTTGTGTTTAGAAATACTAGGGGACTAACAATGTATAAAAATATATTAGAATTAGGAGAAAAAGCGCAAAGATCAATCAGAATGCAATACCTGATTGCAAAGGTATTCATTCATTTAACCTTTCCCAGCTGCAAGACAGTTGTATGAGTCAGTACCCTTTTGAGCTAGGCCTCTGGGCTAGCTACAGCTGTGTGTCTCTGTTAACTGGAATATGGGCACGTACTTTATTTTGGACGCACACGTCTTGCCACAAAAGGCCAAGTTATATGTGAATGTAGGTGAAATGTCGTCGTCGTTGTTATTGCTGTTTGTTGCGTACAACAAAAGGCGAGGCAAAGGTAAAGGCAAAAGGTTCGTATCCCAAAAATGGGACAAAAGCGAATCCGAAACGGAATCCGCGTCCAAGTCAAAGTCCGAGTCCGATTTCAGCAGTCAAAGTCATAAATGTCTGAATATTGCATGCAACTAGAAAAAAAGGACATAAACACGCGGCGCAAATTGTGCGTTGGTAATATAAGGCAGTGAGAAATAGTAGGTAATAAGAGTATATACATATAAATAGAGGGCGTGCCACTCACGCCTATCATTTGACATTTGGTGTCATGATAATTAGCCCAAGGGGTTAGCTGCGTTGAGGGTCTAATTTCTGTGGCATGCGTGTTGTCTGTTTGCTGTGTTTTGACTTCTCCTTTTCTTTTTATGACTCGTCATTGTTTATGTTGATTTGATGTTAATTTCTGGCGTTTTATTTTACGGAAAATTGATTAAGATCTTCAACTAACGAAATTTACCTCTGTCGATCTGGCCAGCTCCGGCTTCAACTACTTGACCCGCATGCGATGCGGGGGCCACTCAAGTGGCTAAAAGGCAGCAGAAATATAGTTGAACAATTGGAGCGAGGCGATTTCAAACGCTAATGAAACGCGCGCACTTTTTAAACATTTTTTAATTGTTGCAACATTTAAAGCAATCAACGCGCACAATTAAGTCAATTTTCTTTCTTCTGTTATTTCTTCAATAAATTAGTATGAAATCAGCATAAGACAATTTCTATAAATACGCGCAGTTATTGCTTTGCCTTTAATTGAACAATTTAATTCGCACAGTTATCGTTTTCTGTTAGCATATTTTTATTACACACACAAAAATAACATTAATTTGCCATCAGCTGCTTTTAATTAGCCATCAATTTATGGCCAAATGTTTTCAGCTGATTTGATACGCCAAAAGAACTTCGTTTTTATGTAGACGCTTTTTTGAAATGTGCACTACAAAAAGCGCGCGAAGATCACACGCACTACAATACAACAACTGACAACCGACGGCAGCAACAGTTGGTTGCCGACTGCAGAAAGAATTCGTAAATGATCGTAACGTAAGTCGAAGTGGCTGATCGTTTCGTCTCGATTGTCTTGCATTCGTATGATCGTGTTCGATCGTGCTACTCCAGATGCGACCACTGTTTTCTGTTTGTTGTCGCTCGACCAGCTGTTGGCGGGGGTGTTCGGTTATTGGCGAAAAACTGGTTTGTTTTTGTTGCTAAGCAAACCATTTGCTACACGTTTGGCTTAAAACAAGCTACATTTTCAATACTTGATTTTGTTGTACTGTGTTTTGTAACTGGGTACTTAATCTTGAATATTTTTTAGATTGATGTTTAATTCTCATTTCATTCTCTCTTTGGAACACTTATCCCAAATATATCTAAGTCTCTGTATTATATATAAAAGTTTTCTGCTCCTCCTCCTCCGGGCATAATTTTAAAATATACTAAAAAATACCAAAGAGGTGAGCGAGCGAAGCGAGCGTTCCGGAACGCAGCGTAGCGGAGCGAAGTGGAGCCCACCTCGTATTATATAATATTGTAAAATTCATTAATACTTTGTGTTTGCATTTAGCTATTAAACGGCTATTCTGTTGACAAACTAATGTTGCGCAGCATTGAAATGTTGCCAGCAAATATTTTGTTCAGCATGTTGTGAGAAAATGTTGCTAGAGCGTAAATTGCTTTTGTGTGAGGCTGACTGATCTGTTGCTTTAATTTCTCTCATATTTCTTATATTTGTTGCTTTGCCTTGTTTTTGTTTTTTGTTTTGCTTGCTGCTTCCCAGACATAAACACATTTCCGACTGCTCGATTTTGATTGTTATTTTCTTGACAGTCGATCGCACAGTTGTGGGTGTGAACGTGCGTGTGTGCGTCGTTCTGGGCGCAATGAGTAAACAATTTTTAAATGGAATTTTCAATAAGTCATCAGACAACAGCAGCAGCACCACCAGCAGCAGCATCGACAGTGACAGCGTCAATGCCAGCAACCATTCACAGCCTCCGCAGCAGCAATAACTTCTTGATGGATTTTTTCTACAATCTTTTTTGACTCGTAAAGTAAATGACGACATGACGACTTGACAACTGGCTGGCAATCAATAAGCCCCAAATGAATGAGAATAAATATTCATTCATTAAAAATTGGCGAGTTCAATAGTTTCATAAATTTTAATTGCAAAAACGTGCAGCAATTACAAAGCAAGACACTCAAAGTACTCGTAGCATAAGAAGAAGCTACTCAAGTCTGTCTTCAACGCGTAGAGCTCTTGCGGCAGCTGGTTGAAAGTAGGCCAAGTTGTTGAAGTTGTTCTTATGTATAAAATATGATTTATGGCGAGCAGTAGTGTGCTTGACATAACAAAACAGTTGGACGACTATTTTAACACATTTACATAATATGCAGTGATAATTATTATCAGCACTTCAATGCGATTATTGAATTTTGGATTGTTCAACTGGATTAATTATAACGGGGCTTATTGTGTGCAAAAACTGTGTAAAATATAATTTGAAAAATTCAAACAAATGGATAAAAGATAGAGATATTTTTAGCTTCTGGAAATGTTTAAAGATATTTTATGATATTATAAGAATTAGATTAAGAGGACCTAAAATTACTTCCTCCTTCAAATACTGTAATTGAAAATCTATTAACATTAAAATACACTTTGTATATGTAACACACATTCGAATATAAAGAACTTTCAACAAAAGATACCCTAGTAAAATAACAAAGGGATTACAATTTCACAATGAACTAATATTTCAGCGATACTTAACCCCTTTTGCATTGGGTTCATTGGGGGAACGCATAATCTAGCTAAGTAGTAAATTACAGCGAACATTTGCGTTGGCCTTCAGTTGCCATAAAAAACGTTGACCCACAATGACGCCCATAAATCTGAAGACGAAAAACCTGTGCCCGCTTGGCAAGTCTTAATATGCTTATACATACATATCCCCCAATATGTTTGAACTATGTAAATATATATACGTAGCTATATGTGTACACCTCTGTAAGTATAGTAAAATACTTGGGATCTATCTAAATTTAGCAACGCATATTGCGGCGAGCCAAAGGGAAATGAGGTCGTCCGTGTGGCATGGAGCGTGTAGCGTTTGATGTTTAGGCCAGATCCGACTGCCTGGCGGGCAGCTACAATTAGAGGTGGAGCAACTAGAGTCATCGACGAGGCGGCGGGGAGGTGGACTTGGTCGAGATCCATCTAATCCTATCTGCGCCGTGTCTAATTAAGTGCGTGAATCTTGGCAAGAGTTTTGCAACCAAAAATAAAAAATTAGTTTCAAAACATTTTTCGTCTGTGGTTGCCACTTCAAGTGTATTGCACTTCCGCCACAACAACATCAACAACAAGCATTACAACAACACCAGCGACGAGAAGAATAAAACTCCGAAAATGCAGACAACACAAGCCACACAGCGGGTGACAAGTTACAACATGTCCTGGCTAGTTATCTCTGACTAATACCCTGCTGTATCTCCTCTGGTCCGTCCTATTGACAATTATTGCAGACTCTGGCCACAGTTAAGCATCAGTTGACACCCCATTGCTTCGTCAAAAGCTACAACCGACTTCCATCAACTACACATATACAACCGAATACACATGCACTCAGCTCATGTGGGGATTTACATTTGTAATTAGCAAAGCTTTGCGAAACTTTGACGAATGCGCTGCCATCAACGAAAACATTAACAACAGTAACAAACTCTCGGAATGAGTTGGTTCACATGTTGTTGTTGCTTGTCTCTAAGCAAACACATAATACGCTGCTATCGATAAATATTTACATGACAGTGAAACTATCGCACAGCTTATACGATTAATGGTTGAGGTTATTAAGTAAGCTATCAACAATCCATAATAAGATCGCCAAAAATAAACAAATATTCTGGTTCTTCTCAATCGGGCCAGTTTTGAAAGTAAAAAATAAAAATCAAATTGACTATCTTCATGTAGTTTAAATTAATTATGCGACCAATATGTTCGAACTGCTTATATTCATAGATATTTTTTGACCTATGAGAAAAATACGTACCATACCAAATAGCATTGGTAAAACATATGCACTTTTAATACTAAAGCATTTATGTTCAAATTTACAGAGGAAAAACAAAATAATAATATACAGTGATTAATGTTCATTTCCGTTTCCAATCTTATGTTTGCTGTTAGTTTCAGTTCGGTTTCATGGCATACGTTGCGTATGATTAACAAACTCTTCTTGATGCCGCCGCTTAGTGAGCTTAAAAGCCGGAAAATATTGGATTGGAAAATTAAATTTAGGACAGAAAGTAGAAGCGAAAGCGGAACAGAAGAAGGAAACTCAACTTTAATATGCCAACTGTACTTGAAAGTTTTGTGTGACTTTTTCCCATTCCCTTCGTCTTTGATGCTGCTACTGTTGTTCACGTGCAATAGTTAATTTATGCAACTTGTGGCGCAGTCATTGATTGGCTGCTATTTTGCCACCCCACCTACTATTCCGTGTCCGTATCCCCTACAGTAACTTAATTTGTATGCGGAATTTATGGGCGCAGCACGTGCAAAAGGCCGACCAGAAGTTTTTACCGCCTGATTTGTGGTTACAAAACTTTTTTTCTTTACATCGGGATTGCAACACACAGATTTTCCTGCTATTGTTTATATGTGTATGAGTGTGTGTGACAGCTTGTGCAAGGAGACTAAATTTAGCCAATTGAAAGCTTTGTTCTACTTGCCCCTTTGTTGAGATTGTTAACTTTAATGTGGCTATAAAATCGTTGCATTGTTTGTACAATTAAAAACAACAGGAGATAATAAAAAATAATATTAAAAGTGTTGCTTAAAAAAAAAGAAAACAATAAGCTAAAGAATCTGTTTTCTCAAGAAACTTCAATGTAGGGCACAAGCCCTAAAGTTGCATATGCTCATGTTTGCCGGTGGCAACTCCTGTGCAGCTCCCTGACTTGTCGGCATTTGCAACCTAAGCAGATTTAATTTTAGATAAAGCAAACGTCAGCTTCTGCATCGCACATCGAACGTTGCAAATGGCTGATAGGATATGGTCCTGTTAGAGCAGAGAGGGTGTTGCTCGTATTTTATGCATTCAATAGTCTTACATCTCATGCCCACGTACCAATTGAAATCAACTGAAACTCTGCTCAGATTACCTTTCTCCCTCATTTGAATAGCTTGAAGTAAAGATGCATTAATGATAACGCCAACAAATTGAAAGCTAACGTATAGTTTAAACAACACGAAGATATTACCTTAAGTGCCAACTAGAGAATTGAAGCTGCTCCCTTATCAGATATGCTGCATACAAACAATCATTTTCTTTTGGAAACAAGAAAGAGGCCTTGCCTAATGTCTATCACATTTCATCCATTTATTCACTGAAAAATAATCTTAATTGTGCTTAAAATTTAAATCCATCAGCTTTACAAACAACTTAAGCGAAAATTGTCTTTAAGTCAGGAAAGAACCTCTGACCACAGCTTAAAGCTGTCAAGTTCGATAAAAGAGCTCATTCATGCATGCTGAAACAACAAATTTGAAGTAGAAAACTATGGTGAAAAGCAGTTGAGCGCATTTAATCGAGCTATTGTTTTACTTTAATTACATAATAATTGACTTTTGTGTGTTTCTGCAGTGCTAATAACTGCAAACAGCTTATGGAAAAGGCAGCTCAAAAGCAGCTCAATAGCCAAGACAAGCAGTAATAATAACAGCAACAGGAGCAAAAACAACATCATCATAAAGGCAATCACTGCAACAACAGGCACACACATAACAGCAACAGCAACAGCAACAGGAACAACAACAATGATAACAAAGATAACAAGAACCTATTACAATAGCAATTTGGCAACAAAAGGCGTTGCCTGCAACGGACAGAATCAGATAGAGATGAGCAAGACTTCATTTTCGCCAGTATGACACAAATACTAAAACGTTTAATTATGAGTATAAAATAATAAATAAATATTTGTCTGGTTGAGATATTTTCACCGTGATATCTTAAAACTTTCTCTCTACCTGTGGAAGAAACGAATTATGTTTTTATAATAGAAAATGAAAATTACTTTGTGTAATGTTTCGACTGAAGATTTATGTTCTATAGTATTGTTGTTTTCTATTCATGCACCAATATAATTTTCTCTGTATAAGAAAACAATATTGCTTCTGGCTCAGTAATTAATTCGTGTTTCACACCGTGTCACGCTCACGCTCTCCTCTCTAGTCATTGTGCAATCAGCTGGACCAGCAACACAGTACAGGCAAATGGAGCTCACGACAGACCTGAGATGGCCAATTATATAATACCCAGCCGGAGCTTATTTTGATTTAATTTCTCTTTTAAGATTTTTCGTTCACTCTTACATATGTTATTTACATATTTGATTGGAAAAATCTTCATGTGTATAAGTGCGAGTGTGTAAGTTTGGCTTTTCCCTGTTGCTTGCCATTTACCATTTTGGGTTTCAGATCTAAAAGAGAATGTATGGAGAAGGCAAGGCTACAGACAACGGGCAAAAGATTCTGCCCAAGCAAAATCAAATTAGTGATGTAGTAAAATTCTATGAGAATTTCGAACAGATTGTCAGAAAAGTAAAAAAGATAGTTGGCAACGATTAAGTGAAAATTACTTAAAAAGGAAAGACTGAAAGCAAATTAATATTTAAATGGAGAAATTATAATTTATTGTATATTGATCAATAATAAGCAACCAATGGGAGGGTTCTTGCTAACTTTTCAGATATATTTTTAAGTATTTAAATGATTAATTTAAATGATAGTCTTCATTTTTTTAAGACAAATACCAACTTCAAAATATTTAATTTAAAATATTTGCAAAGCACGTGCCAGATTGTTCGTCTGTTTTAAAGTAAGTTTTAAAGTTTTTTGAATTTCTGCAAGACTTCTTAAATGCATTCGCCAAGTATCGTCGTCAAAGTTGTCTTTGAACACTTTTACGTTCCGCTGATTTTTCAAGAGTTGCATTCCATTCCTCTCCATCTTTTCTCATTGCGAACGACTTTGCCGAGTCTTGAGTTCTAAATCCTGAATGTATATGCGATATTGCCCACATTTGACTACAGGACCTGCTGTCGTCGTCACTCATTAGAAAAACGTTGCCAGCAAAACCAAAGTGGTAAAAAATTGCAGTACGTGTTGCAAGTTGGAAGGAGTCGAGAGAGAGAGAAAAAGACACATCTAAAAAAATGTGCATGTAAAGTTTGCAAAGCAGAAAAGAAACTAGGAGAGAAAAAGTTTATTACAAAGTTTTGGAGTGAACCACGCGGCAAGCAAGCAAAATAAAGAAAACGAAAATGAAAACTAAAAGTTTAATATTTGATTTAAAAGTTGATAAAATTTACTTTAGTCTACACTCAACTCGTTGCTGCATGTTATTTGTTTTTATTGAATTTATTTGAATGTGTCTTGGACTGAGTTTTTCCCTTTGGGAAAACGTGCTTCAAAGTATGGCTGGACTCCGAGAACTGGCATGACAGTGTGGTGTCTCAGTCAGCGCGTTGATTTTTCATTTCACCGTGCAAATATGAAAAACAAACTGAGAATGAAACGCAACAATGGCCAAGCTGCAGTCATCAAAATGGGGAAAATTTTTCAAATGCTTTTGTTTGTTTGCGCTGAAATGGAAAACGCGGCCAACAGCACCAGTAGGAGCGCTAACAGTCCAACTAACAGCAATAGCAGCATCGGCAGAAGCTTTTGGCATTGTTATAAGCCTGGCAGAAAGCTAGAAGAGAGCATCCTAATTTGGATATGAAGCTTGATATAGTGGAAAGCAGAGGAACATAAAGCATGAATGTGGAGTTTAGACTGAGCTCACAGCCATGAAGTCAGCTAAACAATAGATATGGAATGAAGGAAATACTACTGGAAATTCAAAGCAAAAGGACTCTCTACATGTTATTGCTCTTGGATTATCATTATTGAAAAGAAGCTTTTATTTTCTGGAATTCTTTTATTAAACAACAGTCAAGTCATAATTTTAGTTAGATAGTCAAAAAAATCAACAAGTAAAATATTTAAAAAAAAAAACAAAAATTGATTGGAAATAAAATTGAGATGTTAAACATTTTTCCTCTCTCACCAAAATTGTACTATAAAAGTTCCCCACAAAATCAAATATTTGAAGTTAAGTCAATTATATTGCAGTTTTATGAATATCAAAGCCACTTGGAAATATTTCAAATTGGATTTGTAGAGCATTCGCAACACTTTTTAAGAAAAAGTGTACATTTTCACACTGCATTTTCAGCTGGACATAAAACGAAAACAACTCATCGTTATTTGTAAATATTCATAGAGCCGCAGGAGCTATGTTTATCCTACATATCACACACACACACACATACATACATTCAAAACTAGAGAAAATGTGAACAAAAACATTTCGCATGCTACAAACTAATTTTGGCCGCAAAATTTCTCCGCACTCGTTGCTAAATTGAGTTTGTGCCTGGTGTGGCAGTTAGAGTTCCCCTATTTTGATAACCCCTCCTATCAAAGCATTTCCTTCTGGATAAAGTGCAGTGCACTGCAACTAACTCAATTTGGCGCCCATGTCACATACGTCAACGCGAAAAAGACACGCCCACTTAAAAGGCGCACTGCCAATTTGTCAGGTTTTGGTGCAGCACGTGCCACATCGCACGTTTAGCTGAGCTTATCATTTTCTCAAAAGATTCCCCGTCCCTTTCACTCATTTTCTCTTTAGCTCTCGCTCATGCTTTCCGTCTCTCTTTCAATTTATCTTTCACACTCTCTTTCGCTATCTGCTTGCCTATTTAATATGCAAAACGTCAGTTACCAAAAAACTGACAAAGTTGAAATAAATTTTTATTTCATGGACTCTGTTTGCACTCCCAAACACACTCGTATACATACATATCGGCAATGAACTTGCCGCAGCGTAAATAAAAAAAGGGATCTGGAAAAAGCAAGTGCTAGCGTCTCAGTTGAGTCTGCACGAATAGAAGTTACCCTCTAGAGAGCTTTTGAATTATCCCAACACGTTTACGCACTGCTAAACACTCGACACTAATACACATACAAGACTCCTCTGATACGAGTAGTTGTTAACAACAATACAAACCAAATAACAAAATCAACAAACTATGTGGCATCAAATATCTAATCTAAAATTAATAATAATTCTAAAAACATATTTTAATGCCTTAAGCTAATACCAGAATATCTTTTCCTTATCCACTTCCAATGTGTACTAGGTATAAACATGCCAGGCAACAGCCACAAAATGAACGCTTTTGTTTGTGCTCCTAACTAGGCTCAAGGCATACGGTTCGGAGATGAAAAAAAAGCGTACTCTACGACTATGCGCCGTTTATGAAGTCGCTTAAAACGCCGCTCACGTAGCAGACGAAAAAACTCCAAGCAATTGCAGACGAAACGAAAATTTGTTCTTAGCGTTAATTTAAAAACGATAATAGGTAGCTGCAAAAATTCGTTTTTTTTATAATTTGAGTTTAAAGTTGGATTTTGCAAATGCAATGAGGTGCAGCGGATCGCAAATCAAATCAGAGAATACAGGTGGTAAATGCTTAGCACGGCGGAAATCATTTACCGAATACCTAACTGAATTTTGTTCGACATTGTGCAAAAAAATTTTCATACGCCCCATTGTACGCCCGAAAAAAGGCAACCAAAATGGAGAAAAAGGGCGTATGTTTGCCTCGGCCTGGGACCGTCAGTAAACCAGTTAGTCAGCACGTTGACGATTTGACGTACTATTGAAATGCAGGCAAAACCACGTAATGACAGAGCGCACCTGAGGAAATAGCTGGAGAACTCAATAGATTAATACCCTCTGTGAACAATCAGTATGCTGTTATTTTTAATTCTTAAGAAGACATTTTGTTATTTAAATTCTTATTACAGCACCATAAGCATTTTAGAAAATATTTGTTCTTTCTAATAGTTATTAATATAATAACTTTTAATTTAAATCTACAATCTTTAGACTTGTACATGCACATTTGTATTGTAGTTACTGGGTATACTGTTTTCCACAGTCAAAGTCACACACATTAAAATGTGGAAATATTTTCACGTTTTATTTGACTGTGGACAATGTATTTGACTGTGTGTGTGTGTATAAAAAAACAATTAACGCATTTCCAGCACGAAAGAAAGGAGTGACTCATGCGATGATAGCTGAAAAATTAAAGCTCTAGATTTTCCCACGTGCGCGAATGGTTGCTTGGCACTTTTGCTGTTGAAATCCGCAAAAAAGGCAGGATTCACAGGTGGGTTTGTGTGAGTGCGTGTTTATGTGGTTTGAATGCAAAATGGAGGGTTAACGTGAGGCATACGGTTAAGGTTGAGGTAATTACTAAATAGAGTTTATAATATGTAGTTGAGTCACGTTAATATGTACTTAAAATTTCTAAAAATAAGGAAATTAAAATTTGCATTTTTAAAACTACTCAGCTATCTAAAGAACTGTTATCCTCAAACAAAGCACTATAAAGAACCTCGAGTGCCATTGACAAAACTAATTTGAAATTATATGAATCGTTTTACTCACCATTTGTTGTTGATTCTTTGGCTTCTTGACTAAATCCGGCACTTTAAAACTGGTAACTGCCTCAATGACCTCAGCCAAAAGGAGGCCATCGCGACAGTCGGCGGACAAATCGGTAACCTTTCGCTTCGATTTGGCACGTTCCAGATAATAGTTGGCCCAGTCTGTGTAAATCTGTAAGCAAGAAAAGAGAGTAAAAAACGGTAAGAAATATGCATAATAAGTGATTGTTTTGCATATTGCAATGGCAAAACGACAGCTAAATGGCCATTATGTGCAGTAATTAAGGTTTTAGGACAGCATTAAGCACTTTTCGACAGCTGCTCATGTTGCACAAGTTGCACAACTTGTTGTCCCTGTGGCATTGAAGAAGTCCTTTGGCTGGTTATCAGGAAATCATTAGTAGCCCAAATCTCTTCCAGCCAGACAACATATGCATAAAATACTTTTATTTGACAGCCTGCACTTTTCTCAACAAACAAACTAAATTGCCGGACTACCAAAATCCCTAAAAGTCGTTAAGAAAATCTGTGCGACGGTTTGAGGATGAGCCTTAAATGAGTTGGATTTTGTGGGTTCTCATCATACGAGCGAGATTATTACAAGACAGACTAGAAATTAAATACAGTTCTACATAGAGCCTAAGCAGCGATAGAGCACTTGATAAATAATATATTTTTTTTTAATTCTTATATATTGGAAATAATTATATTCTTTATAATATGAAGAATTTATTTCAAATATAATTTTCAAACCGAAATGATCGCTTATTCAGTTAATTTGCTTCTATAATATGAGAGTTAATGCGAAATATAGCAAAGCATAATATATTATATTTTAATTTAATTAATATAAATGTGATTTAATGACGAAAGATGATTTAAGTACAATAGATAAGTCAAATATTTTTGCAATTGCAATAAACTTAGTTTAACTTAAATAAAACTTTGAGATCTTGGTTTACCCCAAAAATTTGTTTTTAATACTAAATAAATTATTTAAAATTATTATTTTCGCATATTCTCATGCTGATACATTATATAATATTACACTTTTGCCGGTTTCTTTTGAATTCCAGTACTGCTGTTACTGTGCTGTATTTGTGAGAGCTTTGTCTTTGGTACACATCGTTAGCCACATCCTTGCGTAGTTTTTATTATAGTTCATCCTGCTAATTCCCACATCCAAACTGTCTTCCATATGCATGCGACACATTTTATGTACGCCTTGGTTGGCAATAAAAATAGCTGGCATTGTCCTTTTGCTATCTGCTCGTCTATTTGCCTAACTCGCATTCTCCGCCTCTCTTCTCCCTCTCTCATTCAGTTAGTCAGTTTTCCATTTGTACCCAAGTTACGACTGAGCTTTACAACTGAATAGGGTAGCACAGAGAGGATTCAACAATAGCCTGGCCTAGAATTTGAGCTTGCTTATGCAATTTTTTGTTACCATTGCTGTTGCATTGTTGGTTGTCTGCCTTTTGCAAGGGTTTTAGGCTCAGGCTTGGACTTTGGCTTTGGCATTGGCTTTGACTTGGACAATAAAGTGAAAACTTGCCTCTAGAAAATCGCAACAACAACATGCGAAGGAACTGTAACTGTAAACTGTCACTGGCAGTGGCAGTAACAGTGGCATTGGCATTGGCATTGGGTAACTGGAAAACTGGCTAAGTCTATGCCGCAAATATGCTGTCCTGGGGATCTAAACCGATTGTGGCACCCACAGCAAACAGCACAGCAAAGGAATCGACTGCTTGCCCTAGCAGCTTTGTTTTGGACATGGCTCTGGGCAACTGTAGTGAAACAACAATAAACTGTGCAGTTGCCTTGCTTTTATAGGGAGCAGCTGTTCTGGCTTGTATGTGGCAAATATGCGACGCCATGACCAGGACCTTAATGCACAACGCAATGAACTGCCACATAAAGTGGGCGTTCCATCTCTAGCTGTCACATGCCTAGCAAACTCTGTGAAACACTCCTCAAAAGCGACAAAATGTAACTAAAATTCATTAAGGACTCGAAGTAAAATCTAATAGTGTTAAACAATTACCATTGACTAATCAATTTACGTGTACAGTAGCTATTGATTTAGTTTGCTTGCATCTGTCGATTGCCTTCTTCTTTGAGACAGTTATATATGTATAGAACAAACCTTTGCATAGTCGCCCGTGAGTATGCCATTGATATTATCGCTGGAGCCCTGGTAACTGACGCAACGGGCCAACATCCTTCCAGCGTGTTTTGCAATTTCCTTTACAAATTTACTCAACCATCGCGAATAGCGGTTGTTATTTGTTTTAGTTTATAGTTGTTTATCAGCACTTTGTTATTACTCTCACTCACTCAACCCAATTTGATTTTAATTATATTATTGAGCATTGCAGTATTGAATTATTTAATACAGTTAACATTTTTAAATTGTAAAGTGACATTTTCTACTGAAAAGTATTATTATATAAATATTATATTTTCATTTAATAATGATTTAATTAATTAATAATCAAATTATAGTCAAGATTTTAAATTTTCTGTGTGTTTATTATGTTTAACCATACAGGAAAATTTAATTTTATATTTTTGCCATTTAGAATCAAGAGAAATATCTAGAGTATATCCTCCATTTCTAAATATCAATTGTTGCCCATGTTTCTGGCTTTTCGCACACTTATCACACATAATACCTTTCTTTTTGTCAAATTTATGAGACCCTCGACACTTTTTAAGCCCGCATCTACAGCTACATAAATATAAAATTACAGCACCATGCGCCTGGAAGTATGCAAGGTTTCTTGGTACTGTTTATAAATTTTTTTGCCAACACCATTAAAATGTCAATTATGATAAAGTTTTATTGAAACACCGCAACACATTAAGGCTTATCAACGGGGCCAGGCGGTCGCGTCCGCCCCAAAGTATGCAATAATAATAATAAACATTAAGCGCCGTTACTTTTACCCTTTTCAACAGCAGACAACCTTTCGGTACCGGCCCAGTTTGGGCCGTAACGGCTTGAATCGGCCCATTTCATGTTGAGTTCGAGGCGTTAAAAGTGACACGCCCACTTTAGGGGGGTAAACTAATTGAAAATGAAAGTGCTCCACAACAGGTTGGCAGGCACAGGCCGAGGCCCAGTCTTATGCATAATTGGAGCTGACACCCTTGTCAGCGACTGTTCGTTACAGATTTTGTAAGTAAACAGTTTTGTTAGCTTGATAAATTCTAGTTTATTGTTGTTGTTGTCGCTGTCGCTGTTGTCATAGCAAGGGGTTGACAAATCGTGCTAGAAATCAATTTGGTCGCACGAAAAAGGTCAACTGCCATTTGGTAAATGAAAAAGCGCTTGGCACACACAAAACTTACACTCAAGCCACAGACCTCTCATGCCACGCCCAATTCAGAATGCTATCCGCCCACCATTTTACTCTTATCTATCTATACTCGTATGAGTCTTTGTCTGCGTGTCTGTGTGCGTAGATTGAGGGACTGACGTGGGGGCGTAAAAGTTTCGCTCTGGAGGCGTTTGGCTTCGAGTACTTTTGTGAAATGTCAGTAAAATGTCAAAATAAAAGTAATGCTGATAAAAATTTTATAGCTTGTCAGAAATACTAAGGAAAAATGCCGCTGGGGGGTTGTTTCTCATCTTCGCTTCTGTTTTTCTCTGTTCTCTTCTTTATCAAATGTCGCGTCTCGGGTACTTTAGTTTATTGGAATTTGCATGCAGTAACAGTAACAGCAATGGAAACAGGAGCAGCAACAGTGGCAGTGGCAGGTGGCAAAGTAGCATCAAGTCTTAGTATAACAAAAATTTATGTTAAATCGAACGACAGATACGTCGCGACGCGTCGTCTGACATCAGTTATAAAAGGTCGATATGTTGATGTGTATTTTATCGCTCGGTTTCCAGTTGCTTAAAGCGGCTTTACAGCTTTCGATTCTTCGACTTTTAAGGCGCATTCAGGTGTATTTAATAACACAAAGTAACAAAAACAAAAACGTCTATAAAGTATATTTTTAATTTATTTCATATAATTAATACTTGTTTTAAATATATCATATATGCCTGAATATTCTGTTCATTTTCTTATGAAAATTTATAAAATAGATTTTAATATGCAATAATGTTATTTGGATGTTGAACAGTCTCACACTGAAAGTCTTTAAAGCTTTATGAAAATATTCAATTAGAAATATTATATAATATTTTTATAATGGGCTAATAAGTCGATAAGTTATATTGGAAAATACATGTTTCCCTAGAAATTTGTTGTGTAGTGTAATCGATAAGCTTAGTGGAAACCATTGACAACCTGTAGGGCCTAAGCTAAAAATTGCTTTGATACGTAACACAAAATGCTGAGCCACCCCTCAAGCTATTGCTATGCTCATTTTCCCACTCCAATCTCATTAAATTTGATTATATTATCCACTTTTATCGCATTTGACCAAACGTGTATGGTTGGGGAGTATCTCTCAATTCTATTTGCCAAAGTCAACGAGAGCTAAGTAGGACAGCAGAAGCTCAAAGAAAAATCTCAGATGATTGACATTTGAAAGCAATGTCAAAACAATCTATGGCACCTTTTGCACAGTGACTTTGATTTCATTACACGACTTGGAACTTGGCAATCGATTGGCTGATTGACAACGTGTTGATGGGGCGCAATCAACTGAGTTGTCATGTGTTATAGGAAGGCATCCAGTTGGGGTGACAACAGTAACATAATTTGAGCTAAATCTTTACTATAAAACTGCTATAAAGTATTCTCAAATTGTATGTAAACATTCATCCCACACACTTTTAATAGACGCAATAAACTATTTAGAGACTTAGACGACTATTAGATGGATCTTTGGATAATAACTTTACAGAACTTTTATGACTGAACGTTCCGATTTATTTGTCTTTTTATTTCTTTAGCAATTTTGTTTGAAGGCTGTCGTAAAAAAAATTGATTAAAGTTAATTCCCGCAAGTTATATTTATATTTTATTTAGATTTGTACAGAAAATTGCAATCTTAATAGATTGCCTAAAGTAATAAAACATAAAGCACGTAATATTTTATATTATTCAGCTTTAAAATAGCGTCTGATGAAAATGTTTTCATTTATACATAATCACAAGTTTTGCAAGTTTTACGCCAATAGTATTTATAGTTCATAAGAAATTCTTATAAACTTTTCTCACACCCACAACATCAAGATAAAGGCCAATAAACTAGGAACCTATTCACTGCCTAATAACCGTCCATTTCAACAGCTATGCGACGCCTGTTCCATTGGCCTTACGTAGGTGTGTCAAGTGAACAAAATAGACAAATTTATTGTGGCAACTCTAGGCCCACGGCCAATACAAACGTATTTCCCTTTGTTGTCTGTGTTTATTTCATTAATTGATAACAATTTTTGTCACAATTAATGGTGGCAACTCGCGATTCGCCTCATTTCTTTTATAGTGCCACAAAATTGGAGGCAACTCCCGCAAAGCAAATAAATAGGCGCTTGCAAAAAAAATCTAAATAAATAACAGATATTGAGGGCATGATTACAATATCTATAAAGTATAGAACATATATAAAACTTTTTTCTGATAAAAGAAAAAAAATGCTGAAACAAAAAGCGACACTGCCTGTCAACTGTCACATAAATAAATTATATTTATCTATATTTTGTATGTAGGCAAAAAGTTTGGCAGGCGGCGTTTCCTGTTGCCCCGCCCTTACAATTGCCATGGCATCAAGGGACAGGGGTGGACCAGGGGGAGTCGGGTTTGTCGCATTTAATAATGACAACTCATCAAAAATGTATATGACCCACTTGCTGCGCCCCTAGCTCATCAGCCAGAAGATGCCAAAATACAAAAACATCAACAAAAATAAAACAAAAACCAACAAAAAAGAAAGAAAAGAAAAACGAACCCAACAACAACAACAACGTCATACCATACCATACGAAAATTAGGGAAACTTTTTCGTTGGAGCTCTATATATCTGTTTCTGTGTGCAAGTGCTGCCGGCATTTTATGGCAATTGGTTAGAGTCCTCCGCGGTACGGATGCAAAAGTCCCGAGCCCGGGTCCCAGCTGAGGCTAAGTGGTCAAATTAGTTGCGGGGGATAGGCGACAAAACTGTCGGTAATTGAAAGCAGTAAGTCAAATCACTATTGGAAACTAGCCACATATGTGTCCTTAGAAGAGTGTCAAATATGATAAAAAAAAAAAAAAAATGGCAAGCCAGAACTTGCAAAACTTGCGAAAAAATTTTCTGAAGTCAGCACTTGTAGATTTGAGACAGAAAAAAAGATTATTTTTTGAATATTGTTTAAAAATTTATGATTTGTCGAAGAATTTAAATTCAATTACATGAAGAATAATATTTAAAACATCTAAGTTATTTGTTTTTCAGTTAAGTTTTTTAAAGTTTTCTTATATATACATATGTATCTAAATTGCAGATATTTTATATTCTAAAAGATTTTATAATTATTTCAAATATTTTTAAGTATATTAACATAGGTATGCTTGAATTTAAAATTCTATATATTTAAATAACTATTGCTTAATTAACCTGATGGTTTTGGCATAAGTCAGCAAACACTATTTTGCAGAAAAAAACTATTTTAGTCATTTTTTTAATCCTTTAATTTTTTCTGCGCACTTCATTTACATTATTGCCTCACATTCTCATTAAACCTTAGGAATCGAGCTGAGATATTTAATGGCTCGCTTTATTGCCACTTGAATGAAGTCATTTGACCGAGTTATTCATTTGCTTTTGTTGCTGCATTAAACTAATTGCCGAACACATCAATTGCCTGACCAATTTTGCATAAAATCTGCAGAGAAAAAACGGTTAACCAATTGACCAGTTGACCGGTTGGCCAAAGCACAGTGCCAACTGCCGACTATCAAGGCTGACCGCAGCACACGCAGGATACAGACACACAAGCATAGGATATGTGCGGTCAAGTCAATGGACACACGGGCAATTGAACACAGCTGTTGCTGCTTGTGGGTGTTTTGTTTGTGGGGTGTGTTTTTATGTGTGTTGATAGCACTCATGCTGCCTATGTACGGGTAGGATAATATTGATCAATTACTAGGCATAAAAGGCAAGCTTTTGGCGTCAAATCGATAATCCAGCCCCAAAATAGCTGAACAAGGGCTCAAACTCTTGAATCTAAATTCAATTTGAGCGATTCATGTGTTGAAAGAAAATGAGAAAATTGACACTAAAATGCGGATACCAAGGTAGCCAGGCATTAAATTTCCAATATACTGACTGACCCACAAAAAAAAAAAAAACGATACGGAAAAAGGAACAACAATGAAAGGTACGCATCCAAGAAATGTCTTGTTGTTTTTTCCTATTTTTAATTATGTTTTCAATTAATTATGCGGCAACACATTTTTGGCAAGAAAGTTTTTATTTAATTACCGCTAAAAGCCGCCAACAAATCAGCGGGAAAAGCATGTGGTGTTAGCTTTTTTATAGTCTCAGCTTATTATTATGCCGCACGAAAGGCAGGCAGTTAACAGCTGTTAACTCCGTTGCGTGCTAGCACCAAGTTAACGGCCATGAGTCACCTGCAATTGACGCGGACTGGTTTTTTGGGGGAAGCGCCTTACAATGGTAAAATGTAACCCTTTTTACCAAGCATTACGCATACGCAACATGTGCCGTCCTCTTGTTTGCAATTGAAAGCAAAAGCAGCTGCTTAAGCTGAGCGGAAACAATCAAAGTTTGCCGCAGGCTAAAGCAAAAAAAGAAAACTAAGTATTCAAGTTACTGATCGACTACAAAATACTCTATGTGATTTTGTTTAGAATATGAAATCTCAATACCAACATAATTGGTTCAATAATAATAAACATGTGGTGTTGAAAATATTTATATAAATGAAATATTATATAAAATATCAGCATTTTTTCATCTTATATATTCTATATTGATTATAGGGTATTTTGAGAAAACCACCAAACCCTTCATTTTTAACAGCTTGTTTTGGTAGCCTCTACCTGAAAATATCAAGCAGCCTTAGAAAAATCAAAGCACCCACAATATAATAAAAGCTTTAATGGCAGCACGAAAGAAAGAAATGAGAAAAAAGAAATGGAATCACCCTAATCTAATGGCTTCATTTGTAGTGTGGTAAATGGGGTAAGAAAGGGGTGCCAAAAAGCTCTGGGGTGCTAAGTTGGAGCTGGAAGCTGTTGATATTGCTGTTGCCGTTGCTCGTAAATTGCCACATTATGCGGGTAATATGAAAAAATCATAAATAATTAGAGCTTTACGCCTAAGTGAGATTTGTTGTACATGCATTTGTAAAACAAAAATCAATAATGACCTTCAGGCTAACGCCAAAAAAGGGTTTAATAAAAGCAACAACACGTCTCAAATATTAAGATAAAAATGTGACTATTAAGACATATTTAGTTTGGAGTTTAAAAATAGTTTTTAATTCTATTATATTATTATATTAATAATCAATTCAAATAATTTAATTTTTAATATATATATTTTTAATTTTTAATTTAATAAAACTGGATATTTTCCACAAAGTCCTCTTTGGCTTGATTTTTTTAAATTTCGTTGAATTGTACATTTTATGGTTTCACATAAATAAATTTTTTTAAATTATCCTGCTGTAGTTAATTACTGTTTCTACAATAGACACATTATTTAACATTATCATCAGGCTTTGGTCAACTCTACTCATTTTTTAGCGCACATGAGGTTGCTTTTATTTTTGTTACCAAATGATTAAAATTCAATTAAATGAACGTTGAATTTATTTAAATAGTGTTGCCAGCTCTTTAAAGTGATTTATTAATGGTCGCAAAGCCATTTATCTGCTCATAAATCTTATTTCATAATTTTGTATGCTATTTATGCATTTAATTTGTTGACAGCAGCGGAAGGGCGGGTGGGGTGAACTCTCACATACTTCAACGCTGCTAGAAGGTTTTTTAATTTTTTTTATGTTTTGGTATTTACACTTAATTAACTGAACTATTTGAAGCACATAAATTCCACTTGATTAAACCATTTGGTGCACTACATTTTTCCTTTAGATAAGAGAAAACATACGCAGCCAATGCACACGCAAGCATACACAGTGAGAAAAAGAGAAAAAGAAAAACCCGGCAATTAATTCATTAAAAAGCAATGGCAACGACCACGCGTATTTCAATGAACCGAAACGCGTACACGCGATGCTGCCAAAAGAAGACGAGTGGAAGGGGTAGTTGCTGGTAATGCAGGGCACGCTTTTCTATTTATCCATTTTCTTTAGTGGCGCGAACCACATATTTTCCGAAGTTTTAGTTGACGCGCTGGCGATCGGCAACAGACTGAGAACCGAACTTTTTCTTCTCAGCGAATCTCCTCCAGAGAACGAGGAGAAACAATCTATTTTTGGTGAAATGCTTGGCAACATTTTTTTAAAAAGTTCAGCAACATTTTCGAAAACCTGCAAGACATTACAATAACTCAAAACTCTCGGAAACGGAAATAGATTAAATTGAATTAAGTCAGTTGAAAATTAACTTAAAGTTATTTAAGATACGTCTGTACTCACTCAACACAGAATATTGCTAGATTTTCAATTACCCAAACCCCTAATATGAAATCTGGCTACCCGGTATACAAAAAATATTTAAATTACAAAATAAACAATTAGATTTAATGAAAGGGGAACTCCAAACGAAGTCTGCCAGATGCCAACGCCAGCAAGAATACAAAACAATAAAAGGAAAGTCATGAAGAAAGCATTAACATTACAACAACAACAATTGCAAGACCAACAGTGCATAGTTGTAGAATGAAAATGTTCTTCATATGGTCGGCAGGGTAAGGGTGTTGCTTGGGTGGATTTGTAGATGGATGTGCGTCTGCTAGAATACACAATGGGCAGTGAAAAACTAAATGTAAATGAAATACAATATCACAGGAAAAGACGTGAAAAGTTTTCAGTTTCACTGGAAAATAATGAAAATACGAAGAGCAAAATGAATGTTCAATTTTAAGCTAAAATCAGAGAATACATTATTTAAGACTGCTTAATAGGGGGAACTTTTTAACTTTGGATGAAGGAAAATTTATAATTTTTCTTTTCAATTAAAAAAAAATAGATATGTATATAAATATATATATATAAACAAAATCGTCAATTTCTATCTCTTAAAATAATATGTTATTTTTAAGCCAAATTCCAAAATTTAAAGTCACATTTAAGAGATTAAATAATAGCACGGCAATGGCAAAACTTGTTCAATCTACAAGTATACTTTACACTGTTTGAAAGCGACTGGACACTGAGGTCCTTTTCCCTCCATTACTTGCGCTGTGTGAAGTCAACTGTCAAGCCAGTGTAAAATTAGCGTTGTAACCATTAGAAGTAAATATATGTACATATATACACACATTCACACAAAGTTAGCTGTGCAACAACCACGTGCAACAATTTGCAGGCAACATGCAAAGTCATGGAGAACTATCTCAACAGTGATGGCAAAAATATTATGTATATCGACTGAACAAAATGCAATATCACAGTTATTGCAAAGGCGTAGCAGCTAAAGGGTATACGTAATGTGTATTTAAAATGAATAATATATTTCAAATCAGGAGCTAAAAATAATCGAGGATAATTATTTTGTTACCACTTCATTTATTGAGCAACTTTGATTAATACATTAATACATTGAATTAAGTTTTCCCATTTGTTTAACTTTTATCTAATCAATTTATACAATATGGAACAACCCTAGATTGTTACCAATCATTCAACGATCTTAAGTTTCCTTAAGGTATAGATGGTATAAAGTGGTTGTCAGGTTATTTGCTCTGCTGTCAGTTCAACAGCATTGACAAGAAATAACCATCTAAGGCTCAGCAACCCCCTTTGGAATATGGCACTGTGTACAACCAGGCAACGCATCCATATCTAAATATATGCAGCATGTTTCACAACATTGAAACGCTTGCTATGCCAACAACAATGACAACAACTACGGCTGGGGTATACGTGGAGCTACCCAGCTCTGCTGCTGTTTTATGCTATTGCCACACGCTATTTTTATAAACAATTTTGCCAGTTGACAAGCGACGGCGTCAAGCAGACCCGAGTACCTCCCCACCACCCCCACCACAGAAACGACATTGAACCACAGGAGGAGGCAAATACTGAACGAGCACGGACGACATGGCAACTAAGTGGCCTGAATGTCAATGTGGATGTGACTGTAATGCAGTTTGAAGTAGTTAGGGGGGCCTGGGTCTTGCCATAGCTTGTTAGTTTTGTTTTTAGTTCTCATACTTTTGTTGTTGCTATTTCAACTGAAAATTGCAAATTGCTGTTGCACTTGCTGATGTTGTCAGTTTGACCTGATGAAGACTAATTGCAGTTAATGTGGCATGAAAGCAGCGCCATCTATTGCACAAATTTGTTGTTGCTCAAAAAATATTATTATGAATACAACACAAGTGTAAAAGAATTGACACTTATTTCCATAGCCAGACATAAACAAAAATCTGCTTGTCTGGTGGACAGAGTTAACGCTTAATTAAGTAAACCACTCATGTTAATTAACACAAAAGACCAACAAATATAATTTCACACTCGGCACTGAGACCCAAAAAATCAAAAGGGGGCACAACTATTTTTAGGACTCCGCCACAGAGAGGCACTTGAAAAATTTAATTCTAAATAAACACACTGCGCCAGAATTAGAAGTCAACAAACTTCTTTGCTCCGCCAATGAAGTGCCGAGCCAATAAATTCTGTACAACTCTCTGAACACTCGTACGAGTATATGTATAAGTAAGATTTAAGGATTAATTGGATATAATGTCAATGATTATTGAAGAGTTTTTGATAGTAGTTACTGCATATTAATTAAATACAAATAAAGAAGAATGTAATATTTAATCATAAAAATATACTTTGAACAATACAAACAAAAGTAAATAATTTATAGTATTTTATTATTTGAAAAAAATAATAACAAATTATTTAGCATTTGTATAGCTCGATTTTTGTTTTTTTGATATTTTGGAGGTTCAATTAGAACCTTGAACTTGGGAGAGGCCGTGCTGACGGTGTGGGTATTCCCCAACGTCCTTTTAAAGAGATTGACTGTATTTTTATATTTATATAAAAAAAATCGTATAAAGCACATGTGCGATGGCACGCAACTAGGCGTGTCTTTTGCTTGCTTGCCTCCGCATCTTTGACAAAATAAATTGCGTCAAGTTCAACGCCGCCAAATGTCGAAGACAAAATAGGGAACGTGCAACTGGCAGTGGCACTAAAAATAAATTATAAAATAGCGACAAGTATCGCGGCGGCGGCGTTGGCGGCAACAACGCATCAGGCACGATGTCAACGTGCCTCATAATTAATTGCAAAAAAGTGTAGTGACAGGGAGGAAAAAAAGTACAAAGCGGAAAACTGGAAAACTTTGGACTGATCACATGCGGAAGGAAGCAGGAAAAGTGTCATCCCATATGGCAGCGCATACGAGACGATGGGGAAGAAGGAATATATAATTTACAGTCTCGTGTTAGGACTTATTATAAATGCATTATTTTTTGTGATACTTTCAGTTTCCTCAGGAGTAAATTCCATATTTAAAATGAATATGCATGTGATAATTGGCGGTTCTCGGAAGCTGTCTCATATCCCCTTTGAAAACTATTCGTCATAAATTGTGTGCTAACCAACACATCACATACTTATAAAATCGTTCGCAGAACATCAATAAAACCAACGACGCGTCGCTGACAAGGATCCAAGTTACGTTCAGACTGCGAATTTTGTATCATGTCGTTAGCAACATTGTTGCCAACGGGACTTGCGGTATCGACGAAGCGTGAGCGTTGACAATATGTCCCTGAGGTTTAACTCGATGTTGATTTACTTGCCTGAAATGCTGTTGTTGTAATACACTAATATTTGATGGGTATGATGTTGTTGTTCTAATACATAATTTTACAAGTTCCATCACTCTTTAATTATAAGACATATGGCGTATTTAACCAGATACTTAAATCAATCGCCTGCACTAACCACATTATAGTATTGTCTACAGGGTATTCACTAAGTAGTTAAACTACTTGTGTTGCATCATTTTTTTTATGTTTGTTTTTCATGCCACTGGCACTGTATTTTTAAACTTTTATGCATTACATTTACTGCCATGCAACGCGGTTGCATGTCACATAATTATGAGCATCAAGATGCATCATGATGCATCAACGTCTGCATCATTATTAAAGCCTTTATGTGAGAGCATACGCAAGAAATATGTTGCAAGCACTTTCGTTGCTGATGTTTTTAACGATGCGCTAAGTAGGGTAGAATGCTGCTTCATGGCGCCGACTTTTACAGTATGAGCTTGTGAGTGTGTCTATCTACATGTGTGTGTGAGAGTCTGGCCATAAAGTCAATTAAATATGTATAAATTTAATGAGTGCTACAGTCAAGCTTAATGAGACGGTTATGTGCGAAGCACAGGCCAGGTGAACATAACGCTCTACTGAGACTCAAAATGCATAGCATAGCTTAAAGCGATAATGTGGGGTTTGTACGAGTAGTTTCAATCATGACTGGCGAACTGCTCAATCTTTTTCACTTGCTTTTGGTTCCGCATAAATCTTCTTTATTTAGCCAATCTTATGCGCTTGTTTTAGCATCATATCATACACATTATATCGATTATAGCTCAACTGCATCTTTCAACTGCATTATACTCGATGATTTTCTTTCGTTTACTGCATTGCATAGTGTGTTCACGTCACAATAAAATCAATGGACAAACCATGCGGAAAACTAACGCACTTATCAGAAGCCCTTCTGCTCTGACGCGAATCCACCTCTGACAGCATGGTATTCAATATTCAGATAATTTAGTTCATTTATGAAAACAGTAGCAAATGCGACTATAATTATATTGTCAAGATAACTGATATCTTAAATCATAGCTAGGCGAAGCACGAACATGTGTTTGAAATGCGAATTGCCTAATTTCTCTCTGATTATTAATTTGCCTGCCAATTCGTGCTATTGCTAAAGCTGTATTATGCACTCACAGTTAAGCTACTTACGACCTTATTCATAACAACAGTATACACCGGGCACTCAGTGGTTCAATGGGAAACTTCTCAAAATCGGCTTACCTGCAATGAGATAAATGAAGCGAAAGATAAAACACGTAAATATTATTATATAATTTGTGTATGCGCGTTGTGTTCAATGTTTAAGTAAATGCTGAATGCTAATTGGAACTCATTTAAATATGTAATAGCAATAACAACAGAAACAACAACAAGCTAATTAGTGGCCTGCAGAGTTGTGAGCCAAAAGAAGCTTAAGTTACCAAATTGGCTAATGATGGTTCGGGCTAATATAAACAGCAATTAGCCATAACTTGATGATGTTGGCCAACTAATTGACTAAGAAGATTTCGAATACCAGAGAATAAGTATTAAAAATTCTTTTCATTTTAGATAACAGAATAAGTGAGCGCTTTAGTTAAGTTTAATTGTTAGACTTGCAACTATCCATTTTTTATTGAATAGTTAATTGAATGCATAGGTTACATATCAAATATTATTCTTTCATCATATTAAATTCATTAACACTTCGTGTTGGATCAAATGTACATTCAACAATACATACATAATTATATATTAAGTTTAAGTAACCTCTTTCAACATATTACAGGGTATAGAAATCTGGTAAAAAGACTAAACGACTACTGCGTTACTTAAGGAACCTAAAATTCCTATCCTCTTGCAAATGGAGCAGCTGACTAGAAAAAAAAGGTTGAGCTATGCCCAGCTGCCGGGCAATTTCAGTTGCAGGAAAGCGGAAGGAGGGCATGACTTGGGGACTAGCCATGTCACACAGCATCCTGTCTAATACTCTGATATCCGTTTTGCTCGTTATCCTTTTGCGTTTGACATGTGTAAGTGGCTGTCAAGCGTTTTAGAATGATATTTTTCCGTTCTGTCATTGTTGTTTGTGCAGCACCTTCTGCTTTTTGCAATTGCTGCGTTGTCCTGCTGCTTCACATTGTTGTCCTTTTCCTTTGCTGCCTTCCGCTGTTGATTTTATTTACATTTCTAGGATTTTTTGAATCAGGCCGAAACTTCGGGTTGCCCACTTTTATGCTAATATTTTTGGGGCATGTGTGCGCCTCAGGTCAAACCAAATAAAAAATGAAAGAAAGAAGACATTTGCTTGCTTAAATCGTTACATAAGGGCAACAAATTGCTAGAAAGCCGTTGCCTACATTTCGGCTCTGTAAGCAGCAACAAATTGTAAAGACTTTGTAAGCTTTTAGCTGCCCCTTTTTCAGCTACCTGCAAACCCAAATACAAACCCTACTGTTTAAGCTGTCGCTCGATTGTTGAGTCCTTGTGAAAGCTTTATTCTGCATTTGGACTGTCTAACAAATGTCCATTTCTTAGTCCGAGATACTTTAAGACGACCGCTAACAAATGGCAAAAACCACGAGTATTTAAGAAGGACTCTAGAAAATAATCATATGGAAATCCTTGTCCAACATATGTCGACAGTGTGTACTGCTATCTCAATGTGTACAGAAAGCACACAATGTCCTAATCCTACATAATACTTTAGTAATAATTTAGTAATCAAATTGTTAGTCAGCGTAGATAGGTTTTAATAAGATATTTTAAATATTTAAAAAGCTTGCAGACCCAAGAGTGAAATACTTTTTAATACAAAAATGTTATTTCTCATGAAAGCATCTTCAAGTCTCGTTACCCAAAGCGGGATTAACTAAAAACATCGTTTTTGGCGCACTTATGTAGTGTGGGTAACCCAGAATGGGCTTTACATCGCTTCAAGAGTGTTGTATGAACAAAAGTTTCTCATTAAAATGTAACTTTGTTGCATTACAAAACTTCCTCGTTGGATTTTTGTTGCAATTGTTGTTGTTTGCATGTTAGCCACAATCTACACACACTCACACATGTGACTGTCTGGCACCCAGCGGAATTGCGAGTGGCCTTAAACTGATAATTGGATTTAATTTTTGAGTAGCCCATGTTACATACCCATCGCCTCGGGTCCAGGACCATTTAAAATGTTGCAGTTGCTGCTCATATGTCCATTTGAGCGAGAGCTGATAGTCACACCTAACAAAAGGGCTGGAAGACCCAACTAAGCCGACATCTAGTGACCCAATCCGGTTCTGATATGGTTTGGCAGCTCTCCTTTTGATCTGAGCCTTGTGAAAATTTTGACATGTGCTTGTTATAACAATGCCAACAGCTCCTGCTCCTGTGAGCACAGCTATAGCATCGGTTCGAGCAGGGACTTTGGGATTGGGAGCTGTAGTCCATGGGGGGACCCAGACGTGAGTTGTCGCATAAATATTCATTTTCTTGACTTTACTGTAAAAGGGTGGCTCTCATTCCTTCCTTGTTGTTGACTACATCAAATGCGTGTTATATAATCCCCGTTTCAGCTGGCTGGGGCTAATTTTTAATTTTTATGGTTCACATGCTGCCCTTAACCAAGCTCATGAAATGAATAATTGCCACTTTTTAGCTCCAGTAGCTTTTCGACGCTAATAAAGCGACTGCAATGTCGGCTGCGATGGCAAACCAACTTGTTTGGGGTCGCCCCTTCAACAAATGGAGATTAATTTTATTATAATGTTCGCCGGCAACGGTCGGCTTATGGACGAGCTCGTCATATGAGTGCAGCTGAAGTGGATTTTCATAGCTCTTGTACACCCAGTCAGCCCTTTAGAACCTTTCCCTTTCTCTTACCGTTCTCCCATTTTGGCGTTAAATTAATTTGGGGACATGGCTGGATCTATTTTTGTTTGACCAGCTCTTTTTGTGTGTATATGAGTGGGTGGATACTTGATTACTTTGAATGGTTGCGGATATTACGAGTACCTCATACTCATACCCAATATGATGTGGCATAAAAGGAACGCTTTTCATACTTGATTACCTAAAAGTACCCCAAAGTGCTTCATATTAAATGGTCACAGATTAGGCATTCAAGTTATTTCGTTTGAGTCTGAATAATTATATACTTGTCATATATGAAGTTGCTTAGGAAACAAATATGGCTGCTTATATGTAGCTTATACTAATTGGTCGACTTAAGTTTACCAATTAGATGCACAAGTACTTAAAGTCAAACTCCTATTACTATAATTTTCTTTGCCTATATTATTAAACCATTTAGTCACTAATTTATAAATCAAATCGTTGCCAAATATCACAAACTTTTATTAATGCGGAATTCAATTTAATTATGAGTTGAATGTCTATGTAGCTAGCCCAGATAAAACTGCTATTAAATTTAGAATTTAGATTTAGATTTAATTTGTTAAAATAAAAATAAAATTAAAATTTTATTGTGTGTAAGTATAATTCAAAATTTACCAACAACAGATAAACTCCTTTCAGAATATTTCTTAGTCAAATTAATTAATTATGTTTTTCTTTGACAAATATGCAATTTTTTAATAAACTACTAAACATTTAACACGTATTTAAATTCAATTGTTTCATTTAATAAAACACAACCTGGGCCACACTCTCCCACATGCAAAACCACTCACAATTATAGCACTTCTTATGTAGAAATACATTTCAATATGGTTGCCCAGCAAAAGGCATAAATCCAAGCACTCCAAAACAATCATACGCCTGAGTCAACAGCTACATAACGTCGTAGGAGGAGAAGGCGCATGAATAGGAGGATCAGGGCAAGACAGACCAGGGCAGGGTTACGATAGAGGCAGGACTGTCTCTGTGACAGGTCGTTGTATAGGCTGGAGTTTTTATGCATAAATCACTTTCACTTGTTTACACAAATAGGCGCTGAGAAGCTGGAAGTGGGTAAATGGAGAAATACCCCAAAAAAAAAAGAAACCTGCCGCTGAGCTTAACGAAATTTTCAATTTTTTTCTGCCATAGCAGCAAAAAGTAAACCGAAAACATGCAACACATATTATAGCAAGGGAGACAGAGCAGAGCATAGCAGTGTAAGGGGTCAGCAGCAGTTCGGCTACATACAAAAGAGCAGACTTCGAACAATGATAAGTTTGAGTGAGCTTCATTTTGGCCAACCGCCCACACAAATATTGGAAGGGAATAATAACAACAGTTAAACAAACAATGTTCGGGTTCAAGCTCGAGTTCGGGACCGGGTCCGGGTCACGTTCCGGAGCTTAAGCCTAACGGGAAAATGGGAAATGGAGAATGTCGGCAAATGTACCAAAAATACATATTCGCAGCGCATTGTGAGGTTGTATAAACAATTTAAGCGATACTTTTATTTATTATTATTTTTATGCCGCCACCGCAAGAATGTAAAATTAATATGGAAAGCCGCCGCACTGGCCCGCTCACCAACTGTTGTTTGCTCACGTAGTCAATTGGCATGAAGGTAATCATTAAGTAGCATACTTCTAGGGGTCGATATGGCCAACACGCGTGCCAAGCAAATAATTAAGTCGCACAACTTGGCCAGACGGCCAATTATGTTGATGGCCCAATAACATATTTGGTTCAATTAAATCAACACACGGCCCTTTGCATTAAAATAAATAAACAATAAGCAAAAACAACATCAACAAAAACAACAAAAAAAACTTTTCGGCCTACCGCCGAAACCGACAACAACAAAAAATAACTTTGGCTAAAAGTTTTGCAACTCAAACTTTTGGCTGCCTATTAGCCGGGCCTTGGTTCTTGCCTCATGCCTCATTCCACATGCCACATGCGTGCTGTCAAATTATCTGGGGAAATTATTTTTTAACACGCACCAACCACAATGCGACAAATAGGCTAAATGGAGACGTTCCATGGGGACAACTGGCAGATGTAAAAGGAAAGAAGAGGATTTTATTTCTCTATTTGCAATCAAAGAAAAGTTTGAGCATTGCCAATTGAATTTAATGAGTAGTCAAATAAAAAACATGTAACCGCCGATTTTTTCGGTAGTTACTTTTATTTTATTTATGCTAAACTTTATTTCATAGACTTTGCGAAACAAACTTTAGCAATTTTATTTTGTATGGTATGAGTAGATCTCGTTACAAAATCTTATGGCTACAGCTCATCACAGTTCTCAAACCTTTGCACTGCCTAAAGAGACTCGAATGAAGTGAAAGCCATTGATGAAAGATTTTATAGAGACTCGTGACGATGGCAGATTGTTTTCCTGAATAAATTAGTAATTAGATTAACAATAGTTGATTTGATTTAAGCATATAAGATATAGGCAGAGATCTTAAATAAATGCACATAATATTGGGCTATTTTAAATAAATGTAAATCAAATAAAGCATTAGGTAATGTATTAAAGTTGGAAATTATTTAAAGAAATCGAAAAGTTATCCACAAGATTTAAGAATTTACTTTCTTTTGAACTCTCATTCTCTGTGACTTTATTAAAAGAGTATTTATATCTATCAACTTTTTCCTTTTCCCCTAATTTACTTATTCTCGCTTTATGTCCTCTTTCGTTTCCTCTGTTTTCATTTCAACAAGCGAAACTTGAACATTTCCAAGCGTAACGCTAATGTTTATTTGGTGAATTGCACCGCATCCTCTTTTTTGGGGGATTTTAGGGTTTTCTCGAAGTGGGAAGAAGAGTAGTGAAATTCCAAAAATTGTTGACTATTTGCGGTGCCCAAACGAAATAGAATGCCGTTAATTAACCCAGCCAACAGTTTTAAGTGGGCAACAAAAATATTTGCACTACAATTTGGAAAGGCTAACTAGAAGTACTTCACAGTTGGTAGCTCCTTGTTGGCAGTAGTAGATTTCAAGTGAAGTAATTCCTACTGTTGGCTGCCACCTGCGACTAGTTGTTGCTTGTGTGGCTCAAAGGGAAACGCAAGTTTGCGTTTAACTTGGCCACAAATCAAACAAGTAAACAAAACTACAAAAAAAAAAACTCAAGTCGCATTTTTATGACTTTTTCATAAGTTTTGACTATTTCAGTTGGCACGCAAAGTAATTTTTCAATTTTATGCCACGCTGATAGGCATACCACGATTTCCGCTGACTTGACAAATCGTGCAAAAATGAAATGTAAGCCTATACAAAAAGTTTCAATGGCCTCCCTGCCACCTCAACCTTGTCCAGCAGGCATTACGTGAGCGTGCTACCAATAAGCAAAAGTCCTCGAACTGCAAACTGAAACTGTAACTGTAACTTTACTGTAACTGGCTGATGATGATGAGGCATAAGCGACGACCAGTCGGTGCCCCCAGCGAGACCCGGTGCACGCCTAATATGTTTAGGGCTTACACTTAAGTGAAATCAACGAAAATTTAGCAATATGAAGGAAATACGAAAGCGACTCTGAAATACTCTCGAATTTATGTGAAAACACAAGAAACTAAAACGTATAACATAAAATAATTTAATATTAAGAACTATTTACCCTTGATTTAAATTTATTCAATTCCCATTATCAATTTTTATTGTAGTATTGTATTTTAGTTTGTCCCACTAAATATTGATTGGTGAAACTAATTTATTCGATTTATCCATCTATTATGTTTAAATCTGTTGTTGTGTATCTGATAATATGTTTTTATTTATTTAAATACTACTCTCCTTATTTTTATTTCCATTTAATATGTCTGAGAAGTTCAACACAAGTTCTTTTATATCCCCTAGTATCTGAAACACACTATTTCCAAATTTAAGGGGTGACCAAAACACGTGTCCTTTAAATTTGATCCGCTTCAAATGAAAGCAAATCTAATTTTGCAATCAATGAATTGCATTTCATATCATCCCTTACAAGAGCTCATATTGGAGAGTTATTATTATTTACATCAAATTTCTCAAAAAACATTGCGGGCTTGTGGAACTTGTGTGAATATATAAAGTACAGAAAATATTAACGAAACCAAGTGGAAAACAAAACTCACAAAATATATTAAAAGCTCGTATATTAAAGTTGCTTTTATTGTGAATAAATATTTATATGAAATTATATATAGTTGCCCGGTAAAAAAGAATAAAATTGAAATATTGGTTCGTCGCATAGCTGATATACCCTTTTGAGCTTATTCTTAATCGTAATCTAAAATAATGCGGCGTAGCAAGAAATCACAGCAAAAGGGCTGCCATTCAGAAATGGGCCATTCATCACGAAATAAAACTGAGTACCCAAGTTAGCTCCACCCAACCACTCCCGGCTTACTCACTCACACATCCAAGAGTGAGGCAGCGTGCAGCACCAAGCAGTGGTTTGTGGCATACGACTGAGAAAGATGAATGACTTGACAAATGCGCTGGTCATGAATCAAATATCAATTTGACAAGCGGCAAACGAAGAAACGTAGAAGTTTTGCCAGAGCAAAGTCTTTGTCCTGATGCTGTTCAGGTGCTGCGTAATTCCTTGGCTTTTGTTATTTTTTGATGCTGCCAACTTAATTCAATTTAATTGCGGCCAGCGTGTAATTGACGTACTTGTAATGGAGAAAGCTACCAAGTTTTTGGCCAAAATCATTTTGATAAGCTCAAAGTTTAAGAGCCTGACTGTCAAGGAGACGTGGAAGCAAAGATTAATGAAAAGTTTTCAGCTGCGTTGCAGTTGCAATTTGGCTGGGTGTTTATTAAGTTTAGCTGCAAGTTAGATTGCCTTTCAACGCTTCTCTGCAATTTTGGTGTCAAAACTTGACGATATTTCATTAGCAACAAGCAACAGGCATGAGGGACGAGACACAAGTCGTGTCTGGGGATTTACATGGCAGACAAACTCACACTTGTACCCCACAGCATGTTGCACATTAATTATAAACAGGACAGTGGCAGCAGTCGAGGCTTTTACCCATGGGCTAAGTAAGCTCAATCAAGTTGATTAATAGTGTGCGACTGTTTTGAAATCTTTACGTCACAGAAGCCTGCCCTTCAGTAGATAAATGACATGAAAACGAAAAGCAAACAATTAAAGCAACAAAAGCGTCACCTGTACACCCTTAGTATTTTATCAATAGACGGCCCACGTTTCCGGGTCTTAACTCATGCAAATAGTTTATTTCCCGTCAGGTATTCAGAGTGCCATTTTTTTGGTTTTACTTCACATTTTTATTGCTGCTGACCAAAACGGAAGTTTCGGGTGCCAACCTGACGCTGGTATTGCCTTTGCAAGTGCAATATGTTGCCAGTCGATAGTAGCTATAGATACTTCTCCATCCTGCACTTCAGCACCCATTCACAACCCTCATATTTACCATGCAAATCTATGCCAAACATAGCAGCATTTATGCAATGCAAACCGCCGCGCACAAAAAACTGTAATACCTTTTGACTAGTATTTACCCACCTGCCGTGGGCGGCGAAGTTCCTATTTCCTTTTCATTGTATGCTAACACAAAAATAGAACACATTTTAGTCGCTGTCCTATTAGAGAGGGAAGTTTCATGACATATGCAGGACTTTTAAACGTTATTTGAATATTTAATTTACTTATGAGCCATCGAACCAATTCGGTGTACTTTATATAATTGTACTTAAGCGATGTTAAGTATGATTGAATATAATACCTAACTTGTATTCTAATTATATTACAGTTCAGAAAATTCTGCACTTAACTTATATTTACAATATTTGTAGGTTGATATAAATATCATATCATTTTAAATCAAATAAAATTAGGTTCACATCACACTCGAAATCAATCAATAGACTACAAACAAATTAGATATTTCATGTTTATGATATCTCAAATCTGTAATACATGATTTCTTATCAAAATGCATTTGTTTAGTTGTGATTATTCTAAACTTTCTGAGCAGCCCACCTTCCGCTAGTTCTAGCTCTATAGCTTAGGAGCTTAAAAGCTTTTTGGGGCATCATTTACACCGTTCATGTTTTTTTTGCACCGTTTTTTTCATTCAATATTTAAAAATGGACGCAAATGCCACAAAGAGCGAACCGAGCTACGTGGCAAGGAAAACGCATATTTAAACTATGTTGAATTTTGCAAAAGTGAAATTGAAAAGGAAAAAGGTGAAGAAGTAGATGGCAACATGCGTGAGACCGACACGTTGCATTGAGGTTAGTGCTCGGTTTCCATGTCGCAGTTGAAATGTGGTCTTTACTTAACAAAAGGGCAACGGAGCGAAACCATTTGAAATAAGTATTAAAAATTCCCTTAGCTAATGGTAGGTGCACCTTACCTTATCCCTCTCCCTCTCCCTGTAGCCCTCGCTTAACCAACCACTAGCAACAGTCGAGCTCTTCACAACTGATGCTCATTAGAGCGCTGCTGACATATTTCTGGCTTTTTATTTTTAATGGAATGTCAGTTAGCACTTGGCCACTCGTCGACATGCCCCATGCCCCATGCACCCACCCTCTTGTCTAACAAATTCCAAACGTTTTACAGTTAAAAGCGCAACTCCAACCCTTAACTGAACCATCAATTTCTAATAATGTAATTTGGTAAACGTCATTTTGAAGCAACACCCTAAACAAATAAAGAGAAAGGCAGAAAGTGGTTGAAACAGCTGCTGCTACTACCGACTTTCATCACGTGCCAAATAGAAATTTGCATTGTGGCAACAACTAGGAACAACCAAAAAAAAAATAAACTGAAAGGAACACTCTAACGAAGGCATTTACACAAATATTTGCAAGTTGCAGCAAATGCCAAAATGATGACACAAGCGTAAACCATACTCAATTACTGGCCATGACACCTTGCAACAATGCGGGCAGCTAACACATAAGGGGGCAAGACACGTTCTACCACCCTCTAGAAATGCAAATACTCACAGCATGCCAACAACATGCACGCTTTCTCAGGGAAGGGATGTGTAAGATGAGGGGACAAATGAGATGTGGGTGAGGGGAGTTGTACCTTGAGGGTGTAGCTTTCATTTCCATGGGTGCAAGAAATTAAAATCTAATAACACAGCTCAAAGCATAAATATTTGTTATACTTTCTCGCAACAGATCAGGCGTTTGGTTGCCTGAATGATGCTGATGAATCCGCTCCCTGGTGGTTACAACCCTGCTGCATAGTTTACAGAGTGGTTGACTGGGAGTGGGCTCATGGATAAGGCATAAAAACAAATTATTACACACTCCAGGGTTCAGCAACAAAAAGCAGCAGCAGCAGAAGTGGGCGGAGGCGGTGGCTGCAACAGACAGCAGCGTAGGCAATGGCAACCTGTGCAACATTTACCTCAGATGCTTCGTGCCAAAGGCTTCTGTTGTCTGTTGCCAGTGCAAAAACAACAATGGCAACAACTCGATTTGCTCTTTGTTGTTTAGCCTTTTGCTTGGTGGTTGCAATCTGCTGCTACTACTCCTGCTTCCTCCGAGGGTTGCTCTAGAAGTTGATCGATTGCAATTAAAATCTACGAAATATTTACTTTGTTTCACAATCGATCACTGATTTGCTAATGCACGAGTTATAAATGTCAACTATACAGTTGCATGTGATTGATTAACAATATAACCCTTTCCATATCATATTCAGAATTGCTCATAACACATACATAAACATTCGTGAGAAAATGTTGCTTGTAATAAACTTAATCTTAGCTTCAGCTTGTATTATATTTTCATATACATAACATCCAATCTTAATTTTCTAAAAAAGTTGAAAATTATTATATTATTTATTTTTTTATAATATTATATAATATTTCCATAATATTGCATACACTTCATCTTTTATATTTAGGTTGTTAAATAAATCATTTTTTTTTTACCACTGTTTTAAAATGATTTTTCCTTTATCCAATATAGTTTTTTTCTTGGTAAGCTCATTAATAAAAACAATTTATTTGTTATTTATATATTAATATTAATTCGTATTAATATCAGCATAAACAAATATTTAAGTCACCCTCTCAGCCATTTTACTAGCTGAGCACCCTTTCCGTTTTTGTGTTTAGAGACATGGACCGAATATTTAGGTTTTGTCTACGGCAGGTCTATTACAGGTACACAAGCACTCACCCTGGGGTTAGTTTGTCTAATACTCTCAACATTTCTGACAATTTTCTTCCTTATTTTTTGTGTCTTTATGGAAAATTTTAAATTTGATTTGAGCTCAATTCGATTATGAGTGAAATTTGATTTGGATTTTCTTGGACAAAATACTGCACTTGACTGTTGTTACAGATTGTAATCTAAGCTACAAAATTCATTTAGTCAGACGCACACATACATACATATAGGCGTACTGTGCTTATTTTTGATGCAATGAAAACTCTTTGAAATTCAATATGCCCCCATATCATATTTTCTACTCGGGTCTAAAGAGCATCCCTTATTGCCTTGTTTTTCCGGTTAAGCCAATACAAAATCAATTATGGGAATCGACGCGCCTTGTGAAATATACGAGAGCAACAGCAAATGTTGCCTATACACACATATATCATTGTGTCTGTGTGTAAAGCACGATCTAAGCCTGTGTAAAACCCACTGTAAACGTTGCCCAAATCCCAAACCCCTCCCTGTGAGGACAGCGCTGATGCCTCCTGCAAAACTATAAATGGGCAGTGATGTCGCCGTCGTAGGCTTAAGTGTGTTTGACTGCGGCTAATATTTATTTCCGGCAAATAAATCCCCAAACATGTGCACAACCCACACAAACACATATTAAGAGAAAGGGCATAAGGAGAAGGACAAAAGTAAACCAGGTTATTAATTTCTCTCTCAGCTAAACTCGTGACATTTTGCTCCTGACTGCAGCATAAGTTTTATGGTCCCCTCAGGCTATTGATAGGCCTCCCTCGGGTTGATAGGGAGGTACATGGGTGGTATGAACATCATAAATTTTCATGTTTGTTTTTTGTTCTTATAACTTTTATCACTTGTACAGGCTAATATCTATTTATATAGCCAGCCAATTGTTACGATTTTTCCTTATTGTTATTGTTGTCTATCCCAATTAGTACACTGACTTAATGTTGTCTTTGTTGCTTTTGACAGCTTACTAAGTTAAATATTTAATGCCATTCATAACTGTTTGCCAACAAAAACAAAGCTGCGAAAACTTAATCGAAAGCAGCGTCATTGCAAAATGCAAACGATTCTTCTCTCTCTCACACTATTTCTCCTCTCCTTCGCCACCTTGCTTTTATTTTCCAGCTTCATCTTGCTTTTTGCCTAGTTTTTACTCTGTAAACTTCGCCCAAAGTCATGCAAACAATATTTCGCTCACCAACAAAAAGGAATGCGAAAATTGAAATGCATTTTGCCTCGGGCATAAAATAACTAAGTTAATTTAAAAGTTAGCAGAATTAGCTGCGTAATTAACTATGTTTTCACATAGTAGTTATCGGATAGTTATGATATTTTAAAGAGGCAGTTAACAAATAAAAATATGATCTCTAAAATATATATAAATTCTAGAAGAATGCGTTTTTTTAATAAAAGAAAATACAACCTGTCGCAACTCCAACCCATAAGGGTATTCACTTATTACTTTGACCTGGCTATGCACTTTTTTGAGCTTCTTCACATTTATTAGCTTTTCAAAGCAATTCTTCTGCATTTCGACTTTATTTTCCTTCATTTCAATCTGCTTTTTTGGCGTCTCTTGGCAATGGCATTTTTGTTTTGCTAGAAGCTGCGCAGATTTATTTGCTTTATTTTTTACCTTTCAGTTGCACAAAGACGACCTGAGGCAAATCGTTATGGGCAAAAATAAATGTAGTTGGATAGTAGGGTGGGTAGGGAGGGGATATAAATCGTTTTTCAAGAAATGTAAAATGTAACAATGCAATTATTTTGTGTTTGCCCATAGTTTTATGCGTTGACTTGAGCTTGACTTTCGAAATTAATTGCATACTTTGAGGCGACCGGCAGCTCATAAATACCCCATGCAGGACCAAAACTTTTTAATTAGTTAGTTACACAAACAACAACAATAGCAATAACTGCAGCAAGTGCAGTCAACCGACTGCCTTTGGCTAGCAACAAAATTAAATAAATAAATTTGCCAATAAGCCAAATATTCAGAGATGCTAAGGCAGGCAAAACAGTTTAAAATATGCATTAAGCGCCAAAAAGTATGCACCAGCAACAACAACAACAACAACAAGAATAGTAACAAGCTTGCAACAATCTGGTAGCATCAACTCGGCACACGGGTCTACAAACTCAGCCCAAAGTGCGCCAGAGCACTAGAGATTTGCAGGCCCGGACTGCGTTGTTAGTGGCCAAAAATTATGGCTATAATTTTTCACACAGAGCGACAGCACGGCACAATGAGAAAACGGAAGCAAAGAATGCGGGAGAAAGAGACAGAGAGTGTAAATCGTGTGGCAGCAGCTAAGCAAAAACTTTTGCCTTCAGTTCTTTCAGTTTTGAGCACATTGTAAATCTTGCGATCATTGAAAAATAATGCATAGAACTTGATAATGCCTTTACTTAACTCTGCTTACTTTATTATAAAGTGCCACAAAAACTGGTGAGATTGTGGCAGATGAGACCATATATTATAATTTAAAGATGCTTTTCAGTAGACAAATAAAACAAAATACGAAATATTGCAAAAGGATTAAGTTAGGAATTATAAAACATATTATAATTATCCCTACTAAGCAAAAATGCGAAAATCTACACTTAAGTTGCCCGAAACGTTAAAGCTAATTCCATATTCTCTGTATACGTCAAACTAATATCGTGACAACCTCTAACTCAGTGCCGCTAATCTTTGTCGAGCCAAAGAAATCATTCATTGCAACCATTAAACAACGTGAGCCAAAAAGTATACTGCCGTCTTTTTTCAAATGCAAGCGCCTGACTCTATATGACTGTCGTTCCTTGGACCCCCTGCCGCCTCTATATGCTCTATTTCTGTACAGAATCCGTCGGTTTGTCTGTTTGAGTGCTGTCTACGGTGTCTGACATGTTTTAAGCATAAGTGCAACGCATTTAGCTGTCAGTGCTACGTTGCGACTGCGTTTGGGACTTGGTCTTGGCTGACTGCCTTTAAAGTCCGCACCGAGCTCAGTGGCCCAGTGATCCCCCCACCCGGCCCTTGCCCATCTAACTAAAGTGGACCAAACGAATTACGCCTGCCTTTCTGTTAGAGCAGCAAATTAAAAACTTTAAGTGGAGCAAAATATGAAATGGAGGACTCTGTTGAAGGACAATATTCTTAACGTCATACACATAGCCATCGTCATCGTTGTCGACGTCGTTGCATGTGCATTAATAACGCCATCGTCCATTAAACGGCTCAGTTCCTGTGCACATTCTCTCGCTCCACGCGCTTCCGGGCAACAGACGTTGATAATGCGGACCAGCTGCCCATAAAATTAACGCACAAAATTAATACTTATACACACACACACACATACATATTTTTATACATTGTTATGCTGCAATGAAATTATTATTAAAACCAACGGACTGGCAAAAATATACGAGAAACTTCAACTAGTATATGCAGTTTATTATAGTTCTCATATACTGGCAGAACGTTTCCATAACAATTTTGAGTACATTTATTAAATGTTTTATACATTTGATAACTCATCATGTACTCGTAATATGTACATTTTTGAAAATTGTATTTAATACTTTTAGCTACAGTTAACTGATAAAACATACATATATTTTACAAATATTTTTAATACTAAGTCAATACTATTGATGTGTTTATCTTATTTATATTCCATTTTTTTATAAAATTTAATTAATGAATATAATTACTCTTTGAAAAAACAGAAAGAACGAAACCCATAGAAAATGCAGTCGAAAATAAATTGGAGCTTAATGCAACTCCAACTTTAATGCCCCTACGGACCGATCCAGCAAATTGACAGCTAGAGTTACAGTTTCAGTTGCAGTTCCACAATTGCAGTTGCAGTGGCAATTGTTTATCGGCTCAGAGGCATAATTGCATTGCGTAAAGCTTTTTATGCCATATGACAATTCATTTTAAATAGTTTCGAGAAAATAATAAAATTATACAACAAAAGGCATAAGTGTTGTATATTTTTTAATGCAATTACGTTCGTGATACAAATCGATAAGCCTATTGGGTATATTAGCTATGTATTTGGTGGGAAAGAAGATATTCCAATTATTGAAAAAGTATATAAAAACAAATAAGAAAGCTACTGTCGAGTTTGCTCGACTGTGAGATACCCGCCATCCAATTTTACCATCAAAATATTATATTTTTCAAAAATATACTATAAAATATCAAAATTGTAATATATCGAAATTTTCTTTGTTCGAAATTATTAGCTTGGCGACACTTTAATTGGTTTATTGAACACCTTTATTATGTCACGGAGTGACATAGCAACCAGCTACAGCTGCACGTGATTACGCCTTATAAAAGTAATTTCTTAATTACTTCTTTGTTTTTTACCCGATTGTAACCAAATTTTCAGAGATCATTAAGATGATGATTAGTATTGAACGTTCTAGGCTTAAAACGACGCTTGCAATTCAGTTTTTTGTTTTTTTTTGCATGGGCGGGAGGGGGCGTGGCCAAAATCAAAAACAAACTTGATCTGCGTGCAACAATAAGACATACTATCCCGAAAAATTTGTTGCTCTATCTCTTATAGGCCATATCATCTCGGCGGTTGACGCTGATCAAGAATATATATACTTTATGAGATCGGAGATGCTTCCTTCTGCCTGTTACATACATTTTCGGTCGGCACAAAGTTATAATACCCTTCTACCCTTTGGGTAGGCGGGTATAAAAAACGGCCTGAGTGCATATTTAATATATTTAACAACCCAAAAATAAGAGTGCAATTATTAAATAATAGTGAAGATTTTGCTTAGAGTTTCTTTAAGTCTTTTCTGAGTTTTTGGTAATATTTAATAATAGTTAATTTCGTAGACTTAGTTTTTGTTTTCTTAATTATTAACATCACCAGTCTCTATAGTACTCTGAGAATATCTAACAAATCACATTCACTTAAATTATTTGCAGAGCATTTTGGAGTCTAGCACACATGTTTAATGTCACTTTTTCATTGTAAACAAAAAAATATTATGTAGCATAATTATGCACATATGGCAATGGCACTGGCATTGGCATGAGCTGTGCAGCATCCGGCGCCACATAATTATAAAGTGCACATTGAACATTTATTGCCAGTCATAAATCAAAAAGTTATCGAAATAACGGACAGAGTAGATAATCGCCCCGTTTCTCGCACGAGCGACACTTTTTACAACTTATTGGACTAATAATAAAGGCAAGAGCGATGGATGCAATGCACATGGCTACATGGCTGGGGTGCGAGGGGGGCACATAAAGTAGCCCACGACACGCGACTTACCCTGACAACTCCCTTGACTGCCATTTGGACCCAGGAAGTATTTCGGGCACATTGTAAACCATGCTGGGTGCAAAGCAACCCCATTGCAACAGCAGCCAGCCAGGACATTTGACGGCTTAGCGCCTCGTGCACGGCTTTTTTGAGATACATGTAGGGGAGGGGGAGGCAGAGAGTGTGCAGTGTTTGGGTGAGGCAACAGCATGTCAACGTAGTCGCAAACGTCGAGGGATAATGTCCGGCGGGCTGTTTCGCTGTTTTGGAAATTGCATGCCTCAGTGCCATTGCAATTTGCAATTGAGACTTTTAAGCAGAAGGCTGCAACGTCCGACTCTCTCTTTCGCACACACTCACACTCACACATGTTGTGATAGTACTTTATGGCGTATGCGCTCTACCACATTGGGTTAGGCCCCAAAAACAAGGCGAGGAAGTCGGTAATTTATGGTTTTTTGAAGCGCCAAGTGGAGGCGACCCATGTGGCGCTTTGCATAAATTGCTTACGTTTTGTTTGTTTTGACTTAATGAGTATGGGCAATGCTGACATATTGAGTGCAATCGACAAACTGTAAGTCGAGATAGCAGATATCAGCAGAGAATGAAAACTAATCGAAATAAGCAAGTTCAGCTATCGATTTTTTATCCACTTAAAATCTAGACAGTTCTAAATTCAACTAGATGTAATTTTTCGAGCTATAACTTGTTTTGGAATGTATTATTTGATAAATGAACACCATTGTTCATTCTGATCAACATTTCAACATCTAATTAATTTATGTTAATATTTGTGAATAACCTGCTTTTGAAAGAGTTTCAATCAATTAAAATTAACATCTATATTATTTATCTTTTGACATTTCAATAATTTGTTTACATATACTTGGCTCCCAGCTCTCTGTTTTCCCACTATCCAGCAACCACCTCATCTCGTCGTTGTCCACTTCAAACACCATTAACCTTGAGCTGGTAGTTATCCGCCTCGGGCAACATCGATTTCCATTCCATTTACTTGGCACACTCCAACGACCCTTTCACAGTTGTGGTGCTGCCTCCATTACAAATATGAAAAGCACTGCACTTGACACTTTTCGGAACACTTCATTCGATGCCCAAAAGCTGACTACGCACTTGGTGCTACAGGGCGCAATGGACGACGGTAAACGACGTGTCGTTTTCGGATCGTTTCTTGGCTGAAATTCTTTACGGAACGCATTTCAATTTACAAATGAGTCAAAATGCCTGTGGCAAGCACTGTTGCAGCTGGGGCTTTTGTTAAAGAGCATGTGGCAAGTCAACACCAATGGCAACACCAAGCAGCAGTAGCAGCAATAGCAACAGACATGGCAGCAGTTTTAATTCAATTCCATTAAAAGTCGCAAAGACGTTGCACAGCTGTGCAAAAGTGTTGCCATCTCTCTTTTGCTCCTTTTGATTTCATCTCATTCTGTGGCACAATCGAACTAATGTTTGGTTGCTCGCAGAAAACTAATGAAGCGCACAGTGGAAACGCGAGGATTGATTGCTCCCCGGAGGCGCCGATGGCGCAGCAACAGCAGTGGCAGCATCAGCCACTTGAAGCAAAGCAGAAAACAGTAAAATTGTTGCAATCACCAGGACCAAAAGCCAACCCCCATACCCCAACCCTCTGGCTACATCCTCAGCAGCCTCCCCGAGAAGTTGCTTGCATTTGCTAAGCCCAAACTGCATTTTCCTGAATGTTTGATAATTTCCACTTACGGGGTTGACACTGTGCGTTAGCTGTGGGATCAGAGAGCAGGGAAACTCCCTCGGGGTGGTTCCAGATGCATAATAAGACTTGTTAAGTTGCCCGCTCGTTAAGATAAGTGAGTCGGAAATGGCGACAAGTGCGAACTGAACATGCCACAATGATTACCAGCTTAAGATATGCGAATAAAATAGGAATATGGGGTGGAGATGGATTCGTTGTGGCACAGCTTTTGGGCAGGTCTCAAATCGGACAACATTTATAACAACTTTAGATAGGAAATACTTTGAATATCTAATCAAAATAAATGGAAGTGAAACTCCATTGGGTAAAGATAAAAGCAATTGTTGTTTCAAGAAAATTTTCAAATTTAGGGGAGACCAACTTCCAGAATCTTTGGTAATTTAAGAGTTTGTTCTTGAAATCTGAATAATGCTTAAGAATTTTGGAGAAGATTAATGTCTTTCTTCATAACTTAATAAGTAATGATAATAGAGCATCTAAACTTTATTTATAAACATAAAGTTGTGATTATTTGAAAATAAAAAAAATTTAGAGCTGCAAAAAACTTCAGGCTACCACAAATATTGAGCTTAGATATTGGATGTACAAAGTTTGAGATATATAAAAATATTAATAAAGAATCTATCAAAAATTGAGTAAATCTCCAAGTATAAACAATTGTTTAAATGTTTCAAGATGAGATTAAGTCGTCAATTTAAATAACAGCCAATGCGACCGCTTTTAAAGTACACTTCATCAAAGACTCACCTCTATGTAACCCTGAACGCTGTCGCACTGTTGCAGCACCAGAATGCTTGGATTGCCTTTTAGTTCATCTGGCGAACAGGGCGATAGAAAACCACTGTCCGCATCGCTGTGCGTGGAGAGCGGTCGCGGTTTACGTATCTTGTACTGGACATGACGACTAGGCACAGGTCCTGGATTAAACAGCACATAGTTGGACTCGATGGGCACGGTATGGGCTCGTTGATCCTTACGCTGTTGCTGCAACAACTGCTGCAGGTGCAACATATGATCGGTGGTCACTAGTTCCGAGATGGCACGCTGTTCCGTATTGGTTTTTTGATTGATTTTCTTGGTGCCAGGACGAAAGGGCGATAGATTAAGAAAGGTGAGCTTCTTTTTCATAGACTGGTGTTGCTGTTGTGTGCTTGAACTGCCACTGGAGCTGGCCGAGTTCGTGGATGTGGACGACTCGACCAGAGCTGTGGAGGTGGTTTCAGTGTCCTTAGACTCCTGACTGTTGGACATGCTGGTCGACGTTTCAAGCTCATTAAGCTGCTTGTCCAGACTCTGTTGCTCGAGCTTGGCTTGCACCAACTGCTCATTACTGTAGGGATTCGGTATGCCGATGTCCATGATGGATGGTTCCAGTTCAAAATTACCCGGCTCAATGACAAAGTAATTATGATGCTCGAAACTGGTCCTAGCACAGGCTGTGGCTTCGGTTTCGGCCTCCGCCTCGCAAGAAGTCTCAATGATGATGGTCTCCTCAAGCTCCTCGACATCGTAAATGACCTCTGGCACCTGTTCCTCATCATCCTCGCAAACCAAATGCTGCCTGGAGCTAAATAGCGGATCTCGCAGTCCATGCTTTGCACTGCTAGGATAACGCATTGCCTTCTCATTGATGAAATCCACCGGATCAAATAGGCAATAGTTGTCCATGTGCGAGGTGGCTGCCTTCCGCTGACGCACTGGTAAATTCTTTAGCTTTTCACTGTAATCGGCCGCATCGTCCTCATTGTTGTTGGCCAGCTCTGGTGCCGGCGGTGGTGGCGATAACTCTTGACTCTCTTGCATCTCCGAACTGCTCTCTGTTTGTTGTTGTTGCTGTTGCAACGACTTCTGTGAGCCGCGATGCAATGTGGCAAAGAGTCCACGTGCTATGCAATTCTTGAGCTCCGTGACACGCCCCTTATAGGGGCTAGACTGGGCTGAGCTGCTAACGCCCAGCTCCTCGAGGCCCAGCTGTTTGCTTAGCTCCTTGCGCTCCTTTTTGCTTAGCACCACTTTGCCACGGCTCGGCGTGTTGGGTGCCGAGTGGAGCAGCCGCGACTCGCGGGAGGGTATCTGGGAAAGCGGTGGGGGTGTGGGTGGGTCTGGCTCGCGATAGGCCATTGGCACCACAATACTGGTGGCATAACTAACTGGCAGCTCGCTGAAACTGCGACCCACTGCCTCAACTTGGCTAAATTCCAGCTCCATGTAGTTGCCATGTCCGGCAGGTCCCGGCTGCTGGTTATCAGTTCGGGAATGGGCCATTTTGTGAATAGTTTTGGGTTTGGCGCCCAGCTGTTGTAGCTGCTGCTGTTGCTGGTGTTGTTGCTCCTCCTCGTTGGCATTGCGATCGGGACGCAACGGCAACTTGCCACGGCTGCTGGACATGTTATTTGGCTGCGAGTCCTGCTTATCCTGCGCGTTCTTTCCCACTCATAATGGCAGCTCATTGCCCTAAGCTGACATTGTTCCCGTTCGTTCAGCTGCACTTTTTGCACTTGTTTTGCCTTTCTGTTTTTGCACTTTTTAATTTAATTTCATATTTTCTTTCTCGTTTTTCACAAAAATTAATGGTTTCATAAATCTTCAGCTCAATGGTCAGTTTATATTTGCTTTTTTCGTTGCGCTACACAAAAATATCTGCACAGGCGTTAATGGGGTTAGCTGCACGACCTAAAATGTGGCTTTGGGTCCTCGAGTTCCAGGGTTTAAGCACCAAAAAAAAGGGCTCACGCTTTGTACATTTGTTTTGTAATTGGATTTTTGAGCTGATGCATGTCAAAGTTAAATTAAAACTGACGACTGGGCAACCGACAAGAGTTTTCTATTTCTATTTGTTTTTATGTTGTTCTGTTGTTGTTTTACAGTTTGTTGGCCAGCCCTTGAGCAAAGTCATGGTCATGACCAGGGTGTGGTTTTGTCTGTTTTTGAGTGATGCACAAACGGCACCAGCCACGGTCGCTCGACCGCTTTATAATTTGTCTACAAAAGCAATTAAAAGCCAAAAGGAAGTACCGAACAAGGAAGTGAGCACCAACTCAGACGCCTAAAACGCCTTAAACAATGCTTACGTTTTGGCATAAGATTTGCTGAATTATACTAGGACTATTTATACTAAAAATGATTTAAGAAACACATACATTTTAAAGAGATATATTTAAAAATTACTGAAATATTTTCAATCATCAATTTTTTAAGAGTCTCCTTTTTTAGATTTCCTGAATTATACTAGAACTATTTATACTAAAAATGATTTAAGAAACACATACATTTTAAAGAGATATATTTAAAAATTACTGAAATATTTTCAATCAACAATTTTTCAAGAGTCTCTTTTTTTGAAATTAAAACGAATATTTATTAAAATTTATTTTCAACGTTATGTTCAATCAGAGCACAGAAATATTCAATCATTTCACATAAAAATGCAATAAAACTGCAAGAAACATGTCGGAATTTCAGTAAATGGACTAGTTGGTATGTGTGTTTGAGGGAATAGCAAACCAAATGCAGAGTTCAACAATTGAAAGACGTGTTGAACATGGCATTTTTGATTTCACCTAAAAGAATGCAAAAATTTCTTTGGCAAATAAATTCAATAAATACATATAAAAATAGAGGAACAGCACAAAGTGGAAAAAGATTGACTATAAAATGTCATGAAAACCTAATTAAATTTATCTTAAAATTGAAAATTGTTACCAATCGACAGTAGGAAACTCAATAGCAAGAAAATTAGAAATTACAAAGTTTATTTCAAATACATCACGAAATTTTAAACAAACCTTACAAAATATTCCCAAATAAAAATGCAGATCAGAAATAAATTATTTTGCACAAAAGGAAACATTGCTATTTATTACTTTTTAAAAAGCAAACAATTAATGACAATTGAAATCCAAAGTATTTACAAAAAGCGTGCACCAAGTTGATTGTTACATGATACATGCAACAGTCTGAAAAGTATGCAACAACAAGCGATTATTTTGAAGCCTTCAAAATGGAAAAAGTTTTATTGGCAGAAACAAATTGAAAAGCGAATCGGACACAACAACTAACTGGAAGTTCTCGCACAGCTGGAGAAGCAGTGAACCCAACAAGTTGCATAATTGTTGGCACACGATCAAATTAAATGGCATGAAAATGGAAATGGAAATGAAAATGAAAAGGGAGGCCCCATTATGTGCCGCCATCAGGTAAGTTTTCTGCTCATTTTTTTTACGCTGCCACTGCCGTAAAGTATAAAAGTAATTTGCAATTAAAATGTTAATTTTTAATTGAATTGCAAAAAGAAAGCAGCTTGGGTAACGAAATCTGAAACTCCAGCTAATTACTTACAACTGCTGCAAGCCGATGGTTAACTGGATATTGGGGCCAATGCATTTGGAGCAGCTTTCGGTTTTAACAACCACAAAGCGGCAGTTAATAGTCGACGCCCTTTGCAACTGGCTGGTGGGCGGTGGGGTGGTGTAGAAAGTGCAGTGTTGACAAAATCAAAGAAAAAACTTGTCAAGATTGTGCTTTGTTTTTTTACAGCTCTTGTTGTTGTAATTGCAGTGCTTCAACTTTTGAAAACCTGATGCACCCTGCGGTCTCTGTGAGTTCATGTTGAAAAATCATACCCACAGCCAGCCCCCCTCCCTTACCCTTCCTTATGTAACTGCTCCGCTTGGCTGCTGGCCATCAAGCCGCAAACTTTACGAGTTGATAGCTCAAATAAAGTGGAGCATGCATTGCAGAACCGCTCTCCCCAGTTCTACCACTCTAACAACGACTTTAGCTACAACTCTGTTTGCCGCTGCCACTTCATGACATCATTTTATTTGCACTCAATCTCAGTCCTTGCGCCGCCTGCAGAAACTTCTTCACAAAAGTTGGTTAGAAATGCTTTTGATTCGATGTTGGCCAACGCGTTAGTTCTTTACTTTTATTCTTTGGGCACTCAACGCTCACATCCCCCCCCAGCTTCGCCTCACACTTCACCCGCCAAAAACGGCACTCAAGCAAAAAGACAAACAGAACCAGCAGAGTTCTTCGATTGGGCCAATACACTACAAACAGAATGTTGTCGCAGTTGAAAAAGCTAAATCGACTTTATTAAAAGTATAAATAAGAAGCTCTGCATGTTAAACATATGCGCTACATAAGTATCAGATTGCCAAGATAAATTAATCAGCTTACTTTAAATCAATTTTTATCCGTTAGCTCTTCAGTTCATTAAAAAAAAATACATAATAAAATTGTACAGGTATAAAATGTATTGCAGTTTTTGAACATTAATTAATTTAATCTCAAACATTTACATAACAACGTCCAAGGTTATTAAATAATCATTCTGTTAAGCTCTACAAAAAAGTCATTATACCCACAGACCTTACTAAGTGTATAATAAAGTGGTAAAGTCTGTTGTCGTAGTCGTAGCATTAAAGTGAGAAAGCAAGTGGCGGCCGGAAAAGAGATGGCGATATAAAATGCAAGAGAAAACAACGTGCGTATGACAGTTTCAAACACTTGCAAAGACTTTTGAAGTATGCCGCGGTTTTTCTTCTTTTTTTTTTTGCATTCTGAATAGGCAGGCGTCAAAATGTTGCATGCAACGAAACTTTGCCAAACTCTGATGTTGTCTTTTTTTGTTGGCAGTAGCCAAATTTGTCTATGGAAATTGCCGGGCAATCCACAAGTAAATCTATGTGCAATTCAATTAAAGCGCAATTTGCAAGCAGGCGTCATATTTTAGTTTCTTCACGACCCAATACGGACTAGCCATTTAAGTTGGGTTGAAGGTGGCCTTTTAGGAAACGAGAGAAGTATCTCGAATTTAATAAGACTCATCAGTGCAAACGGAAATCGCTTGAGGAAATTGTATGTTTTAAGCAAAAGCATATATAATAAACTCATATAAAAGATGGTTGGATACTTCGAGGGGGAGCGTCGAAATGAATTGAAGAAAGAGATGGAGCTAGAATAAGAGAGAAAGAGATGGGGACTGTGCTGTATGAACAGGACAAACTTGTAACCAGCGAGCGCATAAATACCCACATTTGCAATTCGCAGAAGAGAAAAAAGCTGGTATTGCCCCAGGCGGACAGCGGCGAAGACGTCGTCGTTGAGGACAGAAACAAACGAATGTTATTAAAAAAAAAGAAAAAGAAAATGAAAGCAAAACGTAGAAGAAGATGTAGAAAAACAAGAGGTAGCAAAAGAAGCTCTAGCTTTGGTTACACGTTCAGAGTCGTAAAATTTATTAAACGCCTAAAAGTATGACAGCTATAGACAATTTATAGGCAGAGGCAGGACTCGCAACATAAGGGGCAGTTGCCAAGGGAAAATATGGAAATTAGTTGCTTGAGTCCGGATCCTTAGCCATCCTAGAGGAAATCACAGCAGTTTATGGCGGTTATATGAAAAAGTTAATCAGAGAAACAAAATAAATGTAGAAATTTTAAGGTAATTGAGTTTGTTTTCAATACAGTTTTCCAATCAATTTAGCCACAAATGTTAAACAGAACTTAACTGAACTAAAGTCTTAAATTTAAGATTTTAATGAAAGAGATATCTTTTTTAACTTAAAAAGTATAAATATAAAAAAAAGTGTCTGTTTAATTAAAAAAAAAAATTATGTGCAATATTAGAAAAATAAATAAAATATTTAAGGTAATATCTAAAAATCTATCATTTTTATCTAAAAGCTTATTCACCTTTTTTTATGAAAATCAGTTGTTTATACCAATGAGATACAAACGACTTTTCACTTAAATGAAATGTACAACAGATTTATATAATATTAAATAAATGTTAAAAATCAAGCTTGGGAATTTTTTAAATTGATTTGAATTTAATTAAATAACAGCATATATATTTGACAATAATTTAATGTTTAACCAAATAAACTCATCAAATCAATGTACACCAACAGCGCAGCTCATTGGCAATTAGAAAAGCAGCAACAAAAACAGAACACGCGCTACATTTGCTCTGTTTCTTCATTAATGAAATGGACATTTGCCCATTCCAAAAAACTCCAAAAACAACAGAGTATAAAAAAAACTTTGCATATTTATAGGCGCCATGCATAACATTTGCACTAATTTAAAGTTGACGTTGCCCCGTGCGATTTCATTGGGACATTTGCTTGGCGTAGTCATTGTCAAGCTGCTCGTATTTGTAGCTTCATAATTCACAGTGACAGTGGGTTGGAGATGGAGATGGGAGATAGAGGAGTTGCCATATGGTCACGTGTTGAACTCATAATTCAGCACAATCTCACGGGCTATTAAATTTAACGCGAAAGTCATTTGTTTGGGATATGTCAGGTAGAGAGTGGTATAGTTACTTCCAAAGCGGTGTACCAGAACTTTTTAATTAAGCAGCTGCTATTGAAACTTATTACAACGGATTCTAATCCATTTAAGAGGAGCCAAGGCGAGAGAAATGGCACACAATCAATTCTCGGTGTCAACATTTCGGGGAAACAATACAATTTTCTTATTGTGTAACATTTTCTTGCGCAATTTTCCACTACATCGGATTAAAATGTGATATGTTTGGGCTTGTTTACACACACACAGACACACACACTTGCACCCACTCACACGCAATACGGCCATGGGGTGAGTCAGACATGTGTTTGTTTACCAAGTTGGCAGCTTTGTTTGGGACTCACTCGCCGGAGTGGGTCTTAATTTCCGCTTCGTAAGCATTTCTTCTTTTTTTTTTTGGATACCATACAGCTTTCTTTTTTTGGAGGGATGAGAGAGGAGCAGACAACGTTTGTTTATTTTGGATTTGTTTGTCTTTTTCCCTTACAGCATTTCGTTACGTGTATTATTTTTTTGCTTGTCTTTTTGCTTGAGTACTTCCGGTTACGCCGGAAGTGAAGACTCACAACGAAACACGCATGCAGCATGACAAAGCGCTGGAGCTTTAATTGTTACGACTGGAAAATTGAATTGCAAAAAGCCCTCAATGCACTCATTGTTAGCAATTGATTTATATACTTCAAAATAATTTGCGGAACATATTCCGCTCATTTCGCCACATCACTTTAAGCAGCTTTTGCAATTTTCACACGTAGCACAAAAAAAAAAGCTAGCAAAAGAATTGCAAAGCCCAAGAACTTTTTTCTCGTCTCGTTCTCGTCTAAAATTAGGCAGCACGTTTTGTGTTTGTGTTTGAGTTTCAGTTTGAGCTTGTGCACCTCGCTGGCAACAGTTGCCGCATAATAAGTATGGCAAACACACTAAGGAGCTTGCATCTAGAATACACTTATGAACTTTTAAAGCAGCTTCAAAAAATTTTCAAACGCTTCCCAAGTTTGGCTTAGTCTGCGTCCTATTATTAAAGTATGAATTCATGATAATATAATAAAAAAAATTATTTGAAATATTGTGTACTTTTGAAAAAAGCTTCAAAAATTTGTTCATAACATTTTTTTTTTTTTATTTATGTCCTTTGCAATTTATCTGGTGAAAATTAGTCGTTTTCTATACAAACTGATTTTAATGGAACTCTTAAATAATGAAAGAAATCGAATAATGCTAAGGCACAGCAGATGATTAAATTATAATACAATTTATTAAATTATTATCGATTGCTTTAGACCAGAAAGTTGGTATCTCTGAGTCCATATCGTATAACTCTGACTTTTCACAGCAAACTACAACGTTCATTACATTTTCCCAAGAACCTAACCAAACCAACATAATATGAATATAAATAATATTTTAAGCAGCTGCTAATTATATCTATATATAGCTCAAAGCTTATCAGTCAGTCAGCCAGTCAATAATGCGCTGGAATCACAAACAACTTTAACATTCAGTGTACGTAACGTTCTGAGTATGTAACCTTTGCTCCTTGGCAACTCCGCATGTCTTCGCCATTTCCTACTCCAGCTCTTTTTCGCCATTACATCGCCGCACAGCTTCATTATAGCACATCATCTAATCTAATTTAAGGCAGAGGATGCCTTGTTGTTGCCTACATTTAGGCTCTGTAAGATTTCCGACTGATTTTTATTACCAACAACAAGGAAAACGGAACGAAAAGCGCAATAATCGAGGTTCGGCACGCACCAAGAAAAGCGACTCGAGCGACGACTTTCATAAGTATCTTAACGCCCATAATCGTATGTATGTGTATGGCTAAGCCAAAAGGACGACATTACATTTTATTATCTATTATTTCGTTGCGCCTAAAATGCCACTACATTAGCTCAAAAATCTCCCACACACACAGACACATATACACATATAATAAAACAGGACGCGGACAGGGAGAGAGGTCAGGAGTTTTTGGTGGCGACATGGCGTCGGAAGCCACCAGCCGCAAAACGTAAACATTAAAACAGGAAACGGAAGTCGGTGCCACAGTCAAAAGCGGCAGACATTGTAATGTCGTACGATGGTTATGATTATTTCGCATCGGTGCCACGATACACCCCACACACTCACACATGCTGTTAAGCAGTCAAGGAGTGTGTTTGTATGTTTTAGCATTTATTATTTGCGTTCCGTTTTGTTTTTGTTTTTTTTTTGTGTATATTTTCATATATTTGCTCCTTCTGCCGCCAACTCACACTTTCGCACATTGTTTGCGTTACGTGTTTGCATATTTTTAGGCGACTTGGCCGGCAGCTAATTTTTTATGCATAAAGTGTTGGGATTTCCCTTTGTCGTTGTGCATGGCAAATTAGTTGTTAAAATATCAAAACACTATTTCTATACACTATTGCACTTTACAACTAGTTTTTGCTTTTCTTAATTTACGCTCTTGGTCCAAACACACAAACATTCTTTAAGTTAATCCACTGTTGTTAAAGAATGTTGTAGTGTAGACCAACTCGCAACACGTATCCGGCAAAACGCAAGAATTACGCGAATAAAAGCATCGGAATTTCTTACAAATTTTCTAAACGCTATTCCGCAAGGACGAACCGCCCGCCATCGTTGTCCAATAAACACTGACTGTAAGGACACGGTAGCAGCATTCAACAGCGGCATTTTGAATAATTTCCCTCTTTGACAGTTTTTGGGAAATTTGTCGCTCACTGGAAGCGACAAACTGCAATTGACCTTAGCCTTCGTTTTGCCGGTTTGGTTCAATGCACCATCCAGAGGATTGTCCTTTTTAAATTACCCCTTAGCATAGGATATTTTGTCTGGGGTAGTTTCCACGAAAGGCAATGGAACATGGCATTTTGGCTTTGGCATTGAAATACCAAGGTTCAAACAGGTTGGTAAATGACGTCATAAATGAATAGGGGACTATGCATCTACCCCTGTTAAATTTCCCCAACAACATCCAGATTGTATTCAATTCTCAACCTTATTGTTAAATAATATTTAGACTAAGGAGAAACTGAACAACAACAAAAAATGTAAGAGTTTATAAAAATGTTTTTGTTTAAATTGCCCGATCACTGAAAATAATAATAATCATATCATAATCAATCAATAATAATAATCATTGAAAATAATAATAATTTTGAATGAACAACATCTTGTCACAAAATAAGTTTAATTTATCATGATTAGAATAAAGCAATTACTTTAAAAAAAACCAACGGTATTTTTAATTTGAGATTGCAAATTGTTATTTTAATGTAAGTAATATTGACTAAATATGAAATAAAAGAAACGACTAAAATGTTTAAAGTAAAATGTTGGAAATCTAAGAAATATATGTAGTAACCAAATGTAGGTAAATGTAGGAATATTTCTGATATACATATAACATATATTATATAAAATGCATTGCACACAAGACTACATAATAATACTCCTAATGGAACACTTTCCACTCGTGTATTTTTAGTTGATTTGCTTTTATGATGGTTTTTATAAGGCAACTCTTTGCCATTCATCATGTTTGTCCATTGATATCAGAGCCGGGAGACTCCCCGATGCGACTATAAAACAATAGAGCCGCAATTTCCGTGCGCTGCGACACATGCACAAAATAAAATGTAAATGGCACAAAAATTGCTAAAACCATCGAGGGACTTTTCGACAATAACTATAAAATGTCCAACGCGAACGCAGCCGTCGTGTCGTGTACATACAATCATATTAGAGTTGGGGCCAAGGGGCAGACAAACGAGTATGCAAGAGCGGGGGTGGTCGAAAAGGCTCACCATCGTTGTCGCAGTCATTGGGTAAAGGATTAAAAAACGGCAACACGAAATATTATCTCAATAGAACAATCTCAGACGGGCAAGGACAAAAAACAGAAAATTAAAGCAAAATATATACACCTATACACATGCACCCTTAAAAAGCTTGATAAAAACAAAATGAAAATTTATGCAAAACAAAGATAGAAACAGCTTCGAAATAACAATACAAAGACACTTGAAAGCCACTGCAGATGGGGAAATTAAGCAGGAAGAGGACGGTTAAAGGGAGCAAAGGCTAAGCCAAATAACTAAACAGACAGTTGAGACGCTTTTACTGATAATATTGTTTACAAAATCTTTTATCTTACCTTCTTTAGTCCATTCGCCATTAAAGTAAAACAAAATATATATTATAAACTTTGGGTACAACAAAATAAATATGCAAATAACAATGGCTGTAAAATAAAGTTATGTTATTTACACACAAACACAAAATAGTTAAGCTTTTAAAAGTGTTCTCACTCTAATTTAACATATTTCTATTTTATTCTTATGATTATTAAAATATTACTTAATGTTACTAATTGTTGGTATCAAATATCATTTGGAGTATTTCAAAATTATTGATTAATACGTGGTTCGAAGTTTGGCTTCAAGTGTTTGTTAGATTCTTAATATAATAAATGAAGAACACGATATTTAATCTGTATGTTTTAAATTTAACCGTGATAATTGTTGCTTGCGATTAATTTCAAATTTAATTCAAAATTGTTTTGTATTTTTAAACTTTTTTATAACACTATCTTTTTAACAAACTCTAAGAAAATATTAAGTATTTCACCTAGAACCAGTCATTCTTTATCAAATAAAATTTCCTTGGTAGTAAAAGTGATTTTTAAACTACCCATTATTTAGTCAATTTTGTTACCTAGTAATTTTCATAGCCTGTATTTGAAGCATTAAGTTACTCCGAAGTTAACAGGAAATGTAAAACTTACATTATTATCTCAATATGTTTTGCAATCAATAGAATGCATTTTCAGGGACTTTTGGGCAACACAAAAAAATGGTATCATTAGAAACCTTAAAAAAATCCCAGGTATTTCGAAATTCCTTTCCGATTCTAAAAAGAATTTATACGGCTGACAAACAAAATTAATTTTTGAACTTTAATCATGCTTGAATAAAAAATATGTCGAATTGGCGTAACGAACGTTATTATTGTTATAATAATGCTTTTTATTACAAATCGTCAGTTTCTGATCTACATTTAGCTAAATTTGTATTTCCACAGTTTGGTTAATTATTATTTTTTACCCTTATTCTGATACCTGTTTAACAACAATTGCAATCATATCAAAAATTCCCTTAGGTGATATATCCATTTTACCGGTGATTAAACAGCAAAAATACACATGTATTTTGATTTTCCAGTTTTGGAACCATTAAAAGGACTTTCGGTCAACTGAAGAAATATTGCAATACTTTCATGCCCTAAAAACTCGCAAGGATTTTAAGTTTCTTTTTCGGAATTAAAGTCCTATCGGGGACATTCCATTATTTCCCAATATTAGCTAGCAAGGTTTCGCACCCATCCCTATTGTGACTTGACTAAGACGAGGGATGCGGCACATTGTTGAAAATCCTCAATAGAAGGCGCATCAAGTCCATATTATGAAACTATAGAGTACTATAGATGTTTAAATATCAATGTTAATGTTTTATTTAAAACAAATTAAATACAATTTAAAATATTATTTGAAATAAATGAAACGTCACTGTTCTAACCCCACTGTCAACTGTGTCAGAATCTTCAAAAGCTGGCAAATAACTGTCGCACGGTTGTTTATTTTGCAACACCCGAACTCGCACATGCACAAATTTAAATGTGTCACACTAGAGAATAGCGTGACAAATTTGATGCTGTCAATAAAAACTGTTTTGATTTTCAAACTTTGAGCTGCGAACAATCAATTCAAGACAAGACAACTTGATTCCTTGCCTTGCTGGCAAAGACAAGTGCCAGGAGTTAGGCCCAACAATTAATCATTTCAATTTTCCAAACGACTTGGCAACGGCATGCCGTTTGAGGACAAAACAATTTGCTTGCCCGAATGACGAAAAGCCAAAAAACCCAACTGCCAGGACACAGTTGCAATGTCAGCAGCTGCCATGTTCTTGTCAGTGGCATCCTTTCCTGTGGATACTTGAATTTGCATGTTACCACAGGAGTTGACTTTTACACCCAATAGAAAATCGTTTTGCGATTACCAAACGAGGGTTGCACCAAACTTAATACTTTTAAGCGCGAACTTATCAAAAACTTTCAGGTTAATTATTATCGAATGCATTTATTGATGTTGCTCTAACAGATTCACTAACATCTCAAATGTCTTGGCCATATTTACGTCACAAACCAGCTTATCTCGTGTATGTCAAATATGTATTAAATGAATTCTGCATTTATTTTGAATTCAGAACTACGTCATCTATGTGAAAGCCAAAAGAGATTATGAATGATGCCGAAATCGTATATAAATGACCGACCAGAACGAGCAAATTCATTAAACACGTATCAGTTGTTCATAAATTGAATACAAGATGCGTTTCTTGCTTGTCGCTAGTTTCGTTTTTGTTCTTAATTCACTTTGCCACGTAAATTCCTCTCCGACTACAAACCCACTACTTATAACTCCTGACGATCGCGATGCTATCGATACATTAAGACTCTTCCATTCTGGCCTAATGCACGATATAGATCGAGAAATAAACGTGACTCTACACACTGTGGCGAAATCTATTGTGAACCATCAATTTGCTGACAATTCGACACTTCAGTGGGCACAAGTGATTGTCGATGAATGGGATACAGATTTAACCGTATCAGCGAAACATAAAATAGAATTCAACGATTTCTATGATGATACATATTTCCGAACGAAAACTGATAAGAGAAGAATTCGGTATAATGCATGGACAAACGGCGAATTTGAGAACATCTTTAAAGACTTTCACAAAAAGCAAAAGGATCACCAGAAAGATTTGAATGACATATTACAGCAGACATTGAACATGCTGAGTGACAATTTGAAAAATGACCTTCACATATCAACGTACAACATGAACAACCCTAATGAGCTCATGGCTGACTTTGAAAGAATTAGGCTATTGCTTCGGTTGATTAGATTGTAAAATTGTAAAACAAATAAAAAAGATAATAGCTACTCTCTGAAAAGACAGAAATTTCGAAATGTTGTAATGTTTTATTGGACTTGAATATTATTTTTCTCTCACATAATTGATGCAGTTTAGTTATTTGTACATTTTTGAATAATAAAGAATATTTTAAATTCATAATGAATTCACAATAAATTCAATATTTAATCACTCGAACAAAAAACGTTCAACAATCTCATACTTCTGTGTATGAGCGAAAGAAGCGTGCGAAGGTTAATTTTGTTATCAAAGTGCCAAATTCAGCACCTACAGAGAGCCAAAGCAGCACCTCAATATTCGGCTAGCTTTTTGCTCTCTCACGGCATTCGACATTCAACAGCTCAAGCAGAAGTTTAGTCGCAGATCAACAGTTGAAGAATGCAGCCAGAATTATTGTAGCTAAAATTATGCATACCTAAAGTGGACACTCTAGAATCTAAAGTACGAGGGTCGTTTGATAAGTCCGTGACTTTTTGAATAAAATATATTTTTTTCGTCAAAGAAGCGTTTTATTTCTCAACATAATCTCCTTTTAGCTCTATACATTTAGTCCAGCGTTTTTCCAATTTTTTTATTCCTTCCAAATAATAGGTTTTCTCAAGGCCCTCAAAATAGTCGTTTGTTTCTGTGATGACCTCTTCATTTGACCCGAATCTCTTACCGCCGAGCCATTTCTTCATGTTTGGAAACAAAAAATAGTCACAGGGGGCTAAATCTGGAGAATATGCTGGATGGGGTAGCAGTTCGTAGCCCAATTTATGAAATTTTGCCATGCTGACTACACACGTGTGCACCCGTGCATTGTCCTGATGGAACAGCACTTTTTTTTTCGCCAAATGCGGTCGTTTCTGCTTCAAATCAATATCGAATCTGTCCAAAAGCTCTGAATACGAGTATAAATTAAAAACAGTAAAGTAACAAATTACAGATTACAAAATTTAGTCTCTTTCACTCTTAAAGTCTCGGAGACCTACAAAAGTGTTTCTACGATCGACGGACAGACGTAGGATAGATGAGGTCTTATCGCCTCGGCGGTTGACCCCGCTTTGTGGGGTCGGAAATGCCTCCCATACGCTAACCTATAGTACCCTATATACCCAACTAGCCTATGAGTGGTGGGCATTAGAATATACTTCATGCTTAGCTTAATTCACGATTCATTTATTCACGTGTTAGATTCATAAATATCACAAATATCTTATTCACCATTAAATCACAATCTGACATATTGAATATTCTCATAATCTTCAATGCTTGTGTATTTCAAATATTATATATATATATATATTATTATGAGTTGAATTCACACATAGTCAGCTCTTATCATGTGAACTAGCTCTTTAAAATACAATCTAAGCAAATGCTTGCCACTCTTTCACTTACTATATGGGCTGAAAAGAGCTAATACAATGATGGTAGCACGAGATTCGCTTAAGAGAGAGACACCATCCGACCAAATTAGTAATAAGCGCATATATTCATTCACACTGTTTGTACATTTAAATTTATTCATTTTCGACCGGTTCCATGTGTGAACCGGTAGAGATTAAGAATACTGCTGGAATCGTATATAATAGACCGACTGAAATGAATAAATTCATTATTATTGTTGTTCGTGAATTAAATACTTCATGATGCGTTTCTTGCTTATCGTCTGTTTTGTTTTTCTGTTTAATTCACTTTGTGGAGTAAATTGCTCTCCGAATGCAGACAACGTCGCATCTCCGCAATTAACTGATGAGGATAAAGAGACGATAGGTATTTTAAAACTTTGGGGTATCAGTAAGAATTACCATGCATTGAAAGATCAAAATGTGACTCTTCACGCCTTAGCAAAATCTATTGCTAATCATAAAATTGCCAACAATAAGACACTTCATTGGGCACAAGTGATCGTCGAGGACTGGGATGCTGATTTTGAGCATTTTACCGATTACGCTATTCGTACTGTTAAACCTAACAATTTATTTAATCGGTTTTATGTCGTATATTCGACAAGCATTCCTAGCGAGAGAAGAGCTTTGTATAACACATGGACAAACGGCGAAGGAGAAGATATCTTTACTGACTTTCGTAATAAACAAAAGGAATATCAGAAAGACTTCGAGGAGATGATAAAGAAATCAGTTAACAAGCTCAGTAGCAATATGAAGGAGTTCTTCCGTGCTTCAATTGAAAAAACCAACGATCCTGATAAGGACATTGCTCTTGCAGCTAAATTTAAACTGTATGAACAGTTAATTAAGCTCTTTTATTTTTAAAGTATTTCTATAAAAACCAATAATCAAAATTCACACGATAAGAGCTTAAAACACTTTGAACCTCAACAATTTTCCAATTAAATATTTTATTTCTTAACTGAATAATTGTCTCTCTTATTATTACTTCATACTTTTGGTCTTTCAGCATAATACATTTCAGCTATTGTACTTGCCAATAACATCCTTTCCTATGGATACTTGCATTTGCATGTTAGCACAGAAGTTGACCAAGCAAGAGTTGCGCCAAACTTATTACTTTTGGGGATTACCTATTAATAACTTTCAGGTTAATTGTAATCGAATTATTAACGAATTTTCTCAGAAAGCATACATTTATTTTTATACATCACAATTGTCTTGTCCACCTTTACGTTGTGGCAAGAATGTTAGCATATGTATTAAAAACAAATTATGATTATTGCATTCAATTTGAATTCTGACCTAATTAATCTATGTGAAAGCCGATGGAGATTTTGATGATGCTGAAAGCATATATAATGGACTGGGTCGAATAAATTCATTATCTTGGTAGTATGTGAATTTAATACCAGAAGATCCGTTTTTTGCTAATCGTCAGTCTTGTTTTTCTTATTAATTCGCTTTGTGGAGTAAATTGTTTTCCAAAAGCTGGCAATGTCGCATCTCCACCATTTACTGATGAGGATAAAGAGACTATTAGTATATTACAAAATAGCAATACTTAATTTGACGAATTCGATGCGGTCAACAAGAATTGTAGTAATTTTTTAACTTATGACTATCATCTTGCTTAGAAAGAATCTTTATCAGAAAGAATGCATTTATTGGTGTTGTTCTAACAGATTGATTAACATCACTAATATCTTGTCTACTTTTACGTCACAACGGACACAAACGCTAGCTTAACTCAATTCGAACCGCTCTGTTCCAAGAATATATAATATATTAAAACTTGTTTCAAGCCGGTCGAGATAACAAACGCTGATGGAATCGTATATAATGAACTGAATATAGTGAATAAATGCATTATCTTTGTTACTCGTGAATTTAATGTTACAAGATGCGTTTCTTTCTAGTCGTCAGTTTTGTGTTTCTTATTAATTCACATTGTGGAGTAAACTGCTTTCCGAAAGCAGACAATGTCGCGTCTCCACCATTTACTGATGAGGATAAAGAGACTATTCGTACACTAAAACTTTGGCACACCAATATGATCGGCGATGCATTGAAAGATCAAAATGTGACGCTTCACGCATTGGCACAATCGATAGTTCATCGTAAATTGGCCAACTCTAATACACTTCAATGGGCACAAGTGATCGTCGATGAATGGGATGCTGATTCTCAACATCTTAGCGATAAGGCTATTCGTACAGTTAAGCCTGACGATTTATTCATTCGACTTTATAGTTCATATGGGACGGGCATCGCTAATGAAACAAGAATTCTGTATGACAGATTTACAAGGGGCGAAGCAGAAAATATCTTTGCCGACTTTACTAATAAACAAAATGAGCGTATGAAAAATTTCGAAGAGATGATCCAAAAGTCAGTGAATAAGCTGAGTAGCGACACGAAGGAGTTCTACCGTGCTTCCATCGAAAAAATCAACAATCCTGAAGAGGACATGGCTTTGTTTGCTAAATTGAAGCTATTTAAAGAGTTGATCAAGCAATTGTAAAAAATGTAGACAATGTTCGCAAGATAAGAGCTTCTCTCTAGCACTATAGCATTCACCTCAAACAATTTCTAAAATAAAACTTGGATTTTTAAACTGCTTTAATGTATGTCATATTATTACTGTATTATTTTGGTATTTCAACTAAGACATTTTGCACAGATTTCAGCATATTTTGAAGCATATTTGAAAATAAAATATAAAAAGCCGATCAACCCAGACTATTTATTTTATTTTCATTACACTTAGGACAAAACATTCTACTGAGTTGAACTTGCCTAACAAATCATTAAGTTTCGGCTAATTTGGTTGAAAATACTATATATTGGCATTCTAAGTCGCAGACGAATTGTTATGCATTTAGTATTGTTTGGATTGATAGCTCTGTTCATGACTAGCGTATTATATTAGAATCTTATATTTGCTTATATGAGTACCAATATTTAATTAATTAAATCAATCTTACTTTTTATTATTGCTTTATCTAAGCTGTTAGAATGCGAAATTCCTTTTTATTAATTAGTATATTAGTCTGTTTTGCAGTTGCTTTCAAATCGTTTTCAAAATTGTTGACTGGAACACTACTGACGAAGCTTTGCAAGTATTAAAATTAATTGAGTCACTTCCACCAGAAGAGCTTAAATAATTGCAAGCCAAAACTGCTTATTCAAAATACTCTCCAAACGTTTCAAGTTTAAATATTACATATACAAACAGATGTTATGCACATCCATGAATACGATAATGTACAATGTAGAGGTTTGTGAGAAATCTGAGTCTCTCTGAAAGAGGCACTAATATTAGTCGATCGATCGTTAATTAATTAATTCACTTATTCACTACAGTACAGACCAGAAGAGCAACAATTTGTTAATCTCAACGCAACACAAAAATTTTACATCAAACTCCTCAATTGAAAAATACAACAGTATTTTGTTTATATTATATATATTATATTATATATATGTATTATATATGAATTGTTAAATAATGTCATATTTAATTTGAATCATTTGGTATATGTCAGTAATCCCAAATTTTTTCATTTTAGATGTCTGAAAAAACAAAGAAGAATCACAAACAAGTCGAAGTCTTAAAATATAACCAATTTAAATTCTCCCAAAAAACATACATTAATAAAAACAATCTATGGGCTCTCACAGTTACTATCTGAACTAAGACCACTGTTATGGCTTTATCACTCTCATTTGCATTGACAATTATATGTAAATAGTTTTGGGTGAAATGTAGGTTTCTCTCACCAAGTCCATCCAAGCCGTTTCAACTATATAATCGCAAATTTCGCCAAATCCGTAATCTCAACAAAACAACATAAAAGTTCTACATCAACACAAGAGTATTTAGATTATATTTGTATTTTTAAATAATGCAATATTTAATTTTATTAATTTGAGTTAGGTCAGTAAATAAATAGTCGTTCATTACAATTGTATTATATAATTGACAGACAGACACGACAGACAAAACAGACAGTTATTGTACATTTTAGAATTAAATATTTTTGAATAACAATTAATATTTTGAAATCGAATTAATTATTCACTAAAAAGCATTGCACGGAAAAAATCAAGTTCAAACATCTCACTGTGTGTTGAACAAAAGGTCAACAATTCTGCCATCAAACAATTTTAGATGAAAATCTAGAAAGGGACTTTCCTGGCACTAACATAAATATTGTAAATGCTTGCATCATTTCAATGATAGTAGAACAAGTTTCACCTAAGACAGAGGCAAAATCTGATTAAACTTAGTATAAAACACACACTATAAAATAATTATTGTAAATTTATTCAGTCTGCCTGTAAAACTTAGTAAAGCTACGTAAACACAAGCTTACGTCATCAATGTGTAAACCGATTGAGATTAGAAACGTTGCTAAAATCGTATAAAATGCACCGACTAGGGCGAATCAATTCATTATTTTACTTGTTCGAGTAATTAATGCTACAAGATGCGTTTCTTGGTAGTCGTCAGTTTTGTGTTTCTTATTAATTCACATTGTGGAGTAAACTGCTTTCCGAAAGCAGACAATGTCGCGTCTCCACCATTTACTGATGAGGATAAAGAGACTATTCGTACACTTAAACTTTGGCACTCCAACATGATCAACGATGCATTGAAAGATCAAAATGTGACACTTCATGCATTGGCACAATCGATAGTTGATCATAAATTGGCCAACACTGAGACACTTCAATGGGCTCAAGTGATCGTCGATGAATGGGATGCTGATTTGGAACATTATAGCCCATATGCAATTCGTACAGTTAAACCCAACGATTTATTCAGTCGTTATTATATCACATATTCAAGAAATATCCCTAACAAAAGACGAATTTCTTATAACAGTTGGACAAAAGGCGAAGCAGAAAATATCTTTTCGGCCTTTAGTAATAAGATAAAGGAACACCTAAAGGATTTTGGGGAAATGATGCAGAAGTCAGTAAATAAACTGAGCAGCAACACAAAGGAGTTCTTCCACGCTTCAATCGAAAAAACTAACAATCCTGATAAGGAGATTAGTTTTGTCGCTCAAGCTAAACTACTTAATGAGTTGGTCAAGCACATTTAATTTTTAATATATTTCAAATACAATAAGAGCTATTCTCTTGAGCTACAGCACTTTTGACATAAAAAAAAATGTTTAAAATAAACAGTCTAATTGCTTAAGTGTATGTCATATTATTTTTGGTATTACAACTAGGTCATCAGCGGTTATCAAAATATTTATTTTATTTGAGTTCAACTTGCTTAACTAAACAATAAATTTTGGACAAATTTGGTTTTAAATAATATTGGCATTATAAGTCGGAAGCAAATTGACAAACAAACAGATTCTTAAAATTGATGGCTTTTTTGGCGGACTAAATTTCTATCTGATGTTTGTTTTCATATACATAGTATTGTGTGAAATGTAGGTCAATCTCACAAGCTGATTTATTTAATGTTAAAATTCGGCAATTTCATAGTTTCTACACAAAAATTCTACATCAATGTATTTTGCTGACACAAATTAATTTCAATAATTTGGGTTAGGTTATGTACGTCGTTCATTTTAGATGCCTGATCGCACAAGTACGAATCAAAAACAAGTCGAATTCTTAAAATATTTGGCATATCAAAGGACTTTCTGACGTAAGCATAAACTCTTTTATTTTTTTAGCAATAAAATCAATGCCTTGTCTTTATATTAACGAAGAAATTTACTCTCCGTCTGATTCCAAAAATCTGCTTTACATTTGTTGTTCTCCAATGAAGAAACTATCAGATGTTAAGCTGATAAGAACAGATACTACACTTCGAACTACGACTACATGTTGGCAATGGCAAATTAGGGGTAGTTCAGTTAAGAATAGCCTAATTTTAGGGTGGGTCTTATCCTAACCTTGTCTTGCAATTCCCAAACAGTTTAAGGACTAAATGTGTGTACAGTCTTTCTTTTGATGTTTATCCTTACTCTGGCTTCTCTTCAGTTGTCGAATAAATCTTTCGCCTTTTACTAAAGATTTCCGTGGAGAGGAGCACTCTAATGAGTCTAACTTGAATTTTTAGTTTAGTGCCTGGCAACGATTGTCGCCGGGCCAATCAACAATACATCATAGGTAAAATTAAATAATACCCTTCTACCCTTTGGGTAAGCGGGTATATAGATATTAAAATTAACTATTTTTACTTCCTTCCTTTGCTTTTTTACTTCTTCTTTCTTTATCTTTCTTTTGCTCAAAAATGTTTAACAAGCAAGTGAAGAAGATGTGTTATCCGACGACAGTATTATAATATATAATTATGTATGTATATTTAGACCACAAATCACGAAATAAACACAACTAGTCTAGTCTACTGGAATAGAATAAAAAAATACTGGAATAAAAAAACTGTTTTATTATTTTTTTTATTATTTTAGATATAGATATACATATACATACATAGATATATATGGATATCTATAAAGATTAAAATTTTACTTATACACCTAATTCTGTTTTTACACGGTCTTTTTTTACACGGTTTTGGTATAACACGGTTTGAAAATAAAATATATTTAATTTTTTTTACACGATTTTATTCCATTTAACACGATTTAAAATTTTTTTTCTTAAATTTTTTTTTGTCAAATTTAATTTTTGCAAAGTTGTTCATAGCACAAATTTCGGGGAATTCCCTTTTTGTGCATACAAGCACAAAGGTCAGAGCGATTGAAGTGTGTTAATATTTTATGTTTGGTAAAGAAATTTTTTATTGGCAAAGTCCAGTTCTAAATTATTCCAGCGATGATAGTGATTGTATACGCCTTCGAAGCAAGCGAATGCGAATAACTGATGATGACATCAATTAAATTTATGTTCCTGTATTTATGATTATGACTAATTTTTTTTACTTTTTTACCTTAAAAAATGAATTACCTATTCTTTTCGTTAATAACAAAGCTGTTTAACTAAATTGTTTTTAGTTCCTTAACTTGTCTATATTATTTTTGAGCTTAGAATGCTTTCTTTATCTTTAATTACTATGCTTGTAAAAATAAACATTATATATATGATATAATAAAATAAACATGAATACATCATCTTAAAAAAATTCTTGATTTTCACTTATTTTAATAGGTTTTAGAGATTAGGAACCAATTACCTATTTTTGCATACGATCACTGTCTTTTTTTACACGGTTTTTTTTTACACGGTTTTTTTTGGAACCAATCTACCGTGTAAAAACAGAATTAGGTGTATTTCCTTTTTTCTAATCACTCTTTTGCTGTCAGGTTCTTCAGATTATCTACAAATAACCTATAAGAGGAGCGTCGAGATTGTCGATCTGCTTGAACAAAATTGTTGTGTAATTCATCAAGTTTTGGGACACGTATCAGTTCGAATGCTTTGATTTCAAAAGCGTCCATTCGTTGAAATCTTTGTTTTTGAGTTCGAAACGAAGGTATGCAACCTTTGAAATGTATTCTAAACGAATCGCTTATATACGCAAGAACGAATCCAGAACAAGCTGATGGTCATTGACTTGCATCAAAGTTACATACTAGTACATAGGGGTGTGTGAAATAAAAGTCTCTATCACTAAGATTAGCAAATCCGGTTCATGTATTTCATGGCAATGTTCGAAACTTCCGTAATTCGTTCAACAACAAAATAATGTGTTATACTCGGCCGCCAAAGGGTGCAGGGGTATGAAATTTTGTGGCAACTATAAACGTATATAACAGGCAAAGTAAAGCATCTCCGATCACATAAATTTTATATATTCTTGACCAGCGTCATCAACAGAGACTATTTGGCGATGTCCGTCTGTATGAAAACCTGGATTTCACCAACTACAAGAGCTAAGAGCAACCAAATTTAGTGACAATATTTAGTAATATAGCCACTGGTGTTTATATTTGGTTCTATTGTTGTTTCATTATTCATCACATGCTTGTCTGATAAGAAAACAAGTTGTTGAAAAAGCTTGAGCGATTGCTAAGGGATTCAACGAGGGTTAGGTCAGTTTTACTACAATGCTGTTTGTCCTTTAGTTCGAAATATTAAATTAAAGAAAAATAATCGATGTGTGATCTATACGACATTACAGGCATGTAAGAGAATTAATTTATATGATAACCAAAGAAATATTGCTTCTGCGAAATTTATGTGCAAACATTATTTTCAACGATGTCGTCAATGGGGAACTTAGCTATGATGTGCAAACTAAATTTACAAACTAAACTAAATTAAAATTTAATAATATATACATCGATTATTTATTGTTCATCTATCTGATTTCTTATATCAGCGTTATATGGCCATAGTTTTAATTGAAATGTTAATCTGAAATGTGAATCTGAGAGCAGAAAGATTAGCAAAGCCGGATCAACTATTTTTAATGGCAAAGTTCGGCAATTCTTCATTCACAGTCTAAACCAAAAAGGTACCAACAATCTGTAATTTAATTAAGCTATTGCCGCTGACGTAAGCACATTTTTGTACTCTCAAGTCAGCTCAACTATGAGATACTCCCCGCTATCAATTTGTAGGGGAACTTGATTAAAACCAAATTTATTTTATACATCCCGTAAGCAACCACACTCAAGAACATTGACCTATTAGCTGTTAAGAACACTAGTAGTAGTATAATTGACGCAAAATACCGCATAAATTAAATGCTGATTGTTTTAGCATAAGTTTGAAATATATGTGCTACCCACACACCCCGGACGACTTTTAGTCGCAGTTATTTTAATTTAAATCTGTTCTTATCAGCTTAACATCTGATAGTTTCTCCATTGGAGAACAACAAATGTTAAACTGATTTTTGGAATCAGACGGAGTGCTAGGAGCTTGCTTCACCTCTGTCACGGGTTGGCCCGGTATTGCAGTACCACCGGGATTCGGCCCAACTAAGTAATAAATTAAGAAGAATATTACGCCAGTATGTGATTGAGAATATCAGTAAGTGGGAACAATAAGCCAGGATATTTATGGAATATTTATTTCGATCAATATAATTTGTTATTTAAGCTGCCTCGACAATATACATCTTACGGTTTCGAATTAAGATAGAGATTAGAAGTACTTACGTCATTTTGTTTGCAGCCTGTTGGTAAATTTATGTTTGGATTGCGATTGCGCAATTGTCGAACTTAAATGGTTGAGCCGACTTGGCTAATCTTTGTGCTCTCATATAACCGACCCATATTTCAATTAAACTGATGTCATACAACTCTGACGTATGAATAATTTTGGCTTGCTTTCGGTTCGGTTCGGTATATGTATTAAATTTTAATTAGTCTTGAACACCTTTCAATGATGCGTTGTACCCAAGCCATTATTCTAGTTCTCCTGGTTTGTGCCATTAAGGAAAGAGTAAGGAAGTGAATATAATAATTTAAATACTTATAGAGCTTCGCCAGTGCTGCTCCCAATGCCAATCTTATAAAGGATTTCAAACACGAAGCTGAACAAACTGGTCTACTTCTCAACACAGAAAAGGTTCAGGTTTTCATTAACTTAGCTAAATCAATTGTAGACCGTAAGATTGCCAGTGAGGAGGATATTGAAAAGTGGCCAGCATTTGCCGATAATTTGAAATCTAATGTACCACTTGAAGAATTTCAAGATCGTTTAAATCAAATTTCAAATGGTGTTGTACCTAAACTGACGTCTGAGCTCAATAAACAAAGAGCTCAACGATTGGACTCATTTAAAGTAAAGGCATCCGAATTGATACATATGGCGAAAGAAGCTGGATTTACTGATCCAAATCTTGATGAATTATACAACAATTTTGTTCAAGCAGATCGACACATGCAGCATGTCTATTTTAACCAATTAGTACGTTATCTGAATAAAAATTGGTGAAATAATAATTATGTTATTTCACACTTGAATATTCAAAATAAATGAAATTTCAATGCGTAGTATAAAATTAATTAACTTTGTGATTATTAAAAGAAAACCGCAGTTTGTTTTAATGTGTTTGTGTTTTCAGATCCGAGTCGATTTGGCACTGTACGTCGAGCGTAATAGCTAGCAGAAATTTTGTTTTGTAATTTAAAAAATAAACAAATTCTATTAAGTACAAGAGTCGTTGGTCTGGGCACAGGGTATCACGTAGCGAGTTCTCTTCTGACTTGTGTTTGACTTTGGCTGGTTGGTATATGTGAGATAATGCATCACAAATGATAATATTAGCAAAATGGATTTACTGTCCTATTTTAACGTTAAGGTCTTGTTTTTAAATTTAATTCCTTTAATGAAAATCAAATTCCACACTTTATGATACACCTAGTAAAAGTAGCTGGATTCACTAACCCTCGATGAATTCCTTTTAAATCGTGAAAGCTTTTTCAACAATTTGTTTCCTTATCTGAATAGCCTATGATGAATAATAAAACAACAATAAAACCAAATATAAATTATAACAAAACAATTCAAGTTTTGAATTTTGCGATTAAATATGTAGTTGAGCTGGCCTGGTTGATTTTAGTGCTCATATGATAAACCCATATTTCACATAAACCTATGTCATACACCGCTGACGTATGAATAACTTCGGTACGCTTTCAGTTCGTGTTTGCAACAAAAGCAGAACTATTCAATTCAATAAAAAAAAATCGATTGATATTCTACATTTTAGACCGTCTTAAATACAATGCTGTTATTCTTACTCTCCTTATTTGTGTCCTTATGGAAAAAAGTAAGGCAGTGAATATATATTCTTTATATATACTGAAATACTAATGCATAAAGACACATTTGAGTTTTGGCTTAAATTAGTTAAATCAATTTTGGAGGGTAAGATTGGCAGTGATATGGATATTGAAAAGTGACAAGCATTTGCTAATAGGTTAAGGTCTAAGGATCCTAGCTCAATTGATACATGTTGATTATGAAAATCATTTACAATGAATTTCAAATGGTACTTATGTAGACTTCAGGTTCGATCTAAAGAATTTGAACCAAATTATTAATAAATTGAGTTGCATATATTACGCAAAGGATCGTTCAAATATACAAAAAGACACATATTATAATTTAATGATTAGATTCCAAGTTAGTTATCAATCGGTAATTAAACAAATAAAGCCATAGTTTTTTTACATACTCTACAAATAACACACTATCAGTAGACCATTAAACTGGTTTGCTTTCGTTTTTAATTTGTCTGTGTTAGGATTTTATGAAAATTCCCAAGTTGCTGTAACAACATTAAAAGGGTTCGGGCATTAGACAAATTAAACTTAATGTTAACTCCTTTTTTAGATGGGATAAATGGGATGGGTAATGACAACTCGCCAGCACACTTAAGCGCAATTACAATAACACAGACATGGCGTGGAGACATTGAACAGTAACGATGTCCTGACAACCCCCAAAAACAGACAGGCGGAATGTTAACCTGACCGAAAATTACGGCCACAATTTATGTTTATGTGAGTTGAAAGTTGTGCGTTGGATTTTTATTATAGTTCAAGTTCGACGTTTAAGGCTAGAGCAAAGTTTTAGGTTGCATGTAAATTTACTGTTCCAACTAGCCAAACAAACTTGAGCTTTTTTTATGGACTTAGGAACCCAGAAAACACCGAGAACGAAAACACAGAAAACGAGAAAAAAAGGTGAACCAAAGCCGTTGAGATTTGTATTTGTATATATGTATGTGTGTATATATATGTATATTATATATTTGTCTTATCACATAGAGACGAAGCGTTGGTCAAACATGACTGCCTTTTATGAACTAACCGAATGTAATAGGAACCCTGACCCTGGACTCGTCCGTCTGATCTCCCAACCTAGCTGCAGCAACATAATTTATTTTATTATGCCTAGCCCAGCTTACTTTCAAAGGCATTTGCATGCCGAACATGTAGCAAGTGTCGCACTGATTTGATTCTTTCGCCATATCCTAGGGGATTCGTTTGTCTAATTTATGCTTTATTTATGCAGCAATGAAGAAGTATTTCTTCATATTGACGAAGAAGCCAAAGATACAGAAAAAACAGAAAACCCATAAAATAATTCAATTAAAATTAAAATATAATGGAATTCGAATTTGATAACAAGTTAAGCCAAGTCTATTTCAATGACTTAATACAAAGTTGGTATTATTGTGAATGCGCAATATTATTAGATCTTTTTGGAAAGTTGCGAGTTTTTGTATTTCAAATTATTCACATTAATTATTCTGTATAAGTGAATATATGTAAATAATATTTTATGGTGTATATTATAAAGGTGTATTTAATTACAAATATTAGACTGAGAAACACTAAGCAAATTAAAAGTAAAGAATTTTTGGAGTGTTTAATGTCAAAGATTACCTTTGTATCACAAGCCCATGGATGGGCTAATACTACACCGCGATGGGCTAATACTTCTACCACTTGTGAATTGTAATCCATCCGATTGTAAAATCTAATTGTTTGTAAATTACATTTTAGGGGTAGTTTAGATAACAGTAGCCTAATTTTGGGTGCAATCTTACCCTTACCTTGCCTTGCAATTCCCAAACAGTTTAAGGACTAAATGTGCGTAGAGTCTTTGTTTTGATGTGTATCCTTACTCTGGCTTCTCTTCAGTTGTCGAATAAATCTTTCGCCTTTTACTAAAGATTTCCGTGGAGAGGAGCACTCTAATGAGTCTAACTTGAATTTTTAGTTTAGTGCCTGGCAACGATTGTCGCCGGGCCACTATGAAATATATTTGAGGAAGATACAATCAGCTCAAAAGATTCTGTGGGTTGGACTATATTATATTTTTGAAGGTATAAACAATTGTATTCGTTTGTTGTGTCAAAAGTTGTTTTTATATCCATAGCAGCATAGCATTAGAGATTATATTTTCCTTCCCCAAATTTTTATAATCGCATATTCCAATTTACAAAGGAAAGTCAATTACTTGTCGCTATGAATTTTTTTTCAGAAAAGTCATCTTTTATGGGCCAAAAGCTAATATTTAACGCTTAAATGTTTGAACTATTTTTAGTAGCTAATTTAAAATCAAGTTAGCCCATTGGAATGACATATTTAAATATTGTGAACTGTGAGCACAAAGAGCACATTGCTAAAAGATTAAAAACGTACGTACTAAGGAATCAATAGTCTTCCCCTTTTAAGCTTCGTGTTATCAACTTGATGACAAATCAACATTCAACAGCAAATCAGCAATCAACAGCACCATTCCGAAAATATACTCGTATATGAATAAAATAAAATTATTTTTTACCCTTAAATTTCCAATTTATTAAGAAATTAAAATGAGTTTGCATGTCTCTTTGAGATATATGTAATATTTTACATTATTTAAAAATTAATTCAATGAGTAAGATAGAACATTAATTCGTTAAAGCTTCTGTCCTCTTGATTTTCAGCGAACCTATTATATAATTCATCAAGCTCATCGTCAATATGCCCTGCATTCCTAGACAATCTTATCATTTCTGTGGCTCTAGTTTCGAATTCAGCAAATCTTTTTGCTTTAAATTTCATGAATTTAGACTCCAACTCAGAGTAGCCATCATTTGTATATTGATTTAATAGACTATCTAGTTGTTGAACTGGAACACTTGGAACGATAGCTGATATTTGTCTATTAAATTCAATTAATTGTTCGTCATCTTGTAGCCAACTCTCATTTCTAGAACCCCAATGATCGATAAATGTTTGCCACTTGTCAATTTCCGAATGCTGTGCAACTTTCTTGTCAACGATTGATTGGGCGAGGAGAATTGTCATCCTAACCTTTTCCTGGCGCATCAGAAAATCAGTGTGTTCGGCAAACTCTTTCAAATCATCTTTGAGATTATTTTGCCTTGGAACAACAATGCCGAAGCTCTGCAAATAGTTTATAATTATAATTTCTTTCCTTCTTCTTTCCTTCTGTAGTATTGAGTACGAACCACAAGAATGAGAAGAACTACGAGCGTGAAACGCATCTTCCAAATAGCTTTATAACGTACTAAGGAATTGGATGACATTGCTCCGTTTTATATTCTATTTCATTTATATTTTATAAAAACTCAAAAGAATCTCTGACTATCAGCATTGCAAGCTGCGTGTTATCAGCACCTTGAGTTATCAGGGTTACTTTTTGACGTAAACAATGAACCAAGAATAGATTCTAATGCATTGGCGCTAGAGTAAGTTCATTACCCATTTAGTTTAAATTAACAGGAAATCAACAGAATCACATCACTCAATACCAAAAACAAACTAGCTAAAAGCACCAATTTTAGGAAAAAGAAATCTTTACATTCAAGTTAAATTAAATTAAATTTTTAGATTTTCAAACGAATTAAATATTAATTAACAGTATTTCTTGTTTTCACTTTTAAGATCATATAACAAATAGACCAAATAATAATTGACATTTTGAACACACCTAATATAATCAGCTTATAATAATTAGCATTTGCAACTTTCTGGATTAAACGATTCATTTGGCTAATTTCATTGATTTCATTGACCATTGCTTCGTATTCAGCATGTCGTGTTTCTAAAAATTGGCTTATATTTGAATCCTCTTCCGTGTTTGCACCATTTACATGTCGAGTTAAAAGCTTAAACTTATCCAGACGGATACGGAAAATCGCCTCTTCAAGGGCGTATTTAAAATCATCGTTGGAATTATTTCTTGCTAAGGCAGCACTCGCACAGCTCTGTAACAAGTTTAACTGCTCATTAACATATACAAAATGTCGTTCAGGATACGAACCAAAAGTGTGAGAACCACTATGAAAATGAAGCGCATCTTTTTCCTTGTTCTATGTCTCGTTTCAATATTAAAAATGAATATATGACTATCAGCAAGAAACTTGTATTCAACTGCGTATTATCAACCCAATAAGACTTTGAATTATCAGTTGACTTAAAAAATTGTTCACAACGAATTCAATTTTTTGTATTTATAAAAAATTCAAAACTTAGCTTTAATTAATTTCACTTAGTTTTCATCGTTAAGGTAAGCTAGCAAAGCGGCAAATAGTAAATATCATTTTCAGTATACCAATTATACACATCAACCAATTTATCATCGGTATTTCCAGCTTCCTTGGCTAAGCGTACCATTTCATTGGTCTTAGTTTCAAATTCAACATATCTTCGAAATTCAAGTTTTATGAAATTGGAATTGACCTTGAATAGACTTTTGTCATTATTATAAATATCGTTTGGTAGGAGACCCAAAAAAATTGATGTTTAAATTTATTGTATTTGTTGCTACCAAGTTTCACATAAAAGGCGCTATTTGCAATTTCTCAACTTCCTCTCGTTTTGCAACATTATTATCAACAACCAATACTGCAATACTACTTGTCTCCTTAACCCTATCCTGACGTATCTGTAACATCGCCTGTTTAGCGGCATCTATCAAATCGGCCTTGAAATTTTTGGTCATCGGAACAGCATGTAAAAGCGACTAGCTCTGTAGAAAGTTGAAATATTAACATACTTTATATACACGTTTTGCCACATTGTACAAATTGAACTGGGAATTAAAGTTATCAGCACTCAAAGATGAGTAGCCATTTTATTTGGCACAGTTGATAAACTCATATTTGAAATCTCTCTCTGTCTGACAGAATTCTTTCTTGATGATACGATTATGCAACCATCAACAATCACTTAGAGCATCATACTTAAGATGCACTAGTTCTCAGTTTCTCGCTGTCAAATGAAACATTTGCTTTCAGATTTATTTATAATTCAGCCCTCTCGGGCTTTCAAAAATTGCCGTAGTGGACGGTATTTCACGTCCCCATGGCGGGGTATTGGTTAAAGTTTTCAACTAGCAATAATCGCACCTCAGTAGAACTTCATTGGTTACGATATCGCCTCTGCGCAAAGATAACCTAGGACTGTCAGTCAGCAGCGTTTCCATTCAGCAGACACCTGAACCACTTGAGAATTGCAAGTTAAGCATATGCACAAATGTAGCATACTTTTCAGCTGCTACCTGAGTAACGATTTGATGAAATAAAGGGACGAAGAAAAGGTATAAATTGAATGCAGCTGCATTTTCACGTTGTAGTATATTCATCATAATCATTTATCATTTACAAATCAGATGAAATTTTTAAAATGGATAATAATTGCAACTTTCATAGTAAAATATAACATATAATGAATGAAATTCGTATTCCCACGAATCTTAATAAGATAGTAATAATTAGATTTTATTCACGAGTCGACCAAAGTTTAAACTGAGTACGCCTTTTTTTTGCAATTATTAATTATAAGTATTTCATGTAGAAGGATACGTTATTATTTTTATGAAGCTTTTTAATCCTCAAGTTATTAAAGATAAAATCTTTTTAAGTTATTTTGTACAAAGAGAACCCTAAATTGTTAACGATCACATATAGTTATGAGGGCCCATTAAGAGCTAAGTTATTATGTGCATAAAGGGACCCCAGTAACAATAGCTTGAGGTTGTGACATCAGCACTTTTAGTACCCTTTTTTGGGCTATTTAACTATTCACATGTTTCCTCCGAAAATCTTCGCACGCACATATATATGTAGCGTTTAAACAACTGTCAGTCTATTAACTGAAATCGTTTCAAATTGCCGCAAAAGTGTCGCATATTAAGGAATTTAGGCTTGCAAAGCAATTTACTTAAGCAAAATAGTTTCATCCCCTCATTGATCTCACTCCACAAGCACATTTAGCCATCCAAACAAGCTCATTAACTATTATCATTGTCGAGTTTCTGTGCATATTCATAGAAGTTGAAAGCGTTGATTAAAATTCCCATTGCTTGAACAATCTAATGAAATTAATGAAAAATTCATGCAACAAGGACAAACAAGGAGACAAGGTTACTGCCAGAATATAGAGAGGAATGGGGGAGGACTAGCGGCAAGGAGCTGTCTCGGGTCGCCTACTCTAAAATGCTAAATAGCCACTTTTGCGGCAGGGCATAAGCAACATTTTTTTCTATTCTTATATTTTTGTTTCCTCGTGCCATTGTCATAAAAGATTGAACAACTTGTAGGCGGAGGCCAAGTGTCTGAATTCGTCCCGTTCTCTACTGCTTTACCAAACTCGCCTTAAAGTCAAGAGTGTCAAAGGCAGTGCCCCGATGTCCCAGCTCTTCTATAGTACAAGACTCTTGCACAAAGACAGCGAATACCGGAAATCCGTTTCATGACAAATGCGTCACATTGTCGTGCTGGAGTGTTAAGGAAGGCGACGATAACAGGGTGGGCAGGAATGGACGAATAAGCCGGCAAACAGGCAATGAAATTCCTTCAATGGAGCAGCAGCACGTGACTTGCAAGCTGAGAGCACCAAAGAGAGAGAGAGAGAAACAGCATAGTGCCACCGACATTGACATTGACTAGAACGGAGGCAGACAGACAATGAAAGAGAGAGGTCTAACTAATACTGCGCCGACGCTCAACTCTCTCGTAAAGGAACCCGGCAATCTCGACGTGCCGGCAGTTTCAACTCCGGCGTAACTTCGCCATTTTAATGAGAAATCCATATTTATGTTGTTTGTTTTGCCAAAAATAAAAAACAACACCAACAACAAGAGCGTACAACTTTTTTGTTGTGCCAAAAAGGTTGCAAAGCAGCATATGCGGCGAAAAGTGAAATTACTTTATACAGAGTGAAGGGTCTGTAGACGAGCAAAAGAGATTCTTGTTGCTTTTCCCAGGACTCATGTTACGGCATTTGGCAATCATTTTTAATGGGCTGCGTCTGGCGGCACCATATGGTAGTAATACTTATGACAGTCCAGAAAATACACGCACAAACAGCACAAATAACTGAACCGAACGTTAGAAAATTATTATAATTTGCATTAGGCCAGGAGAGCGGAGTAAGAAGCTCTTAGTCCATATTGATCAGCAGATCGGCGCTAAAGTTTAAATACATATTATATTTGGGAAATAAGACAACATTGATTTAAATATTTAATATACATACATTTAAATAAATGTCCAATTAAATTACTGTATAAAAACCGCAGAAGACAAATAAAATTACAAAAATCGAAATCTATTGTAAGTAACAATAATAATCCTCACCTTTAAATAATGTCATTTTTATTAAAGCCGCATATTTTTAAAACACTTGCATTTATGTGTATCATTTCTGCATGTATTCGGTAAAAAAATGCAACTTTAGAGAATTCAAAGCCGCATTCAGAGTTACATTCAAACCAGTTTTTATTTCTTTTGTTGGCCAAAAAATAAATGGAGTTTTAACTATGCCACGTCGGCGCCATGTCACAATAGAGTCATAACGCCATCATTCCGACAAAAGCCATAAAAATAGCGGCTTAAATAGCAACAGCATGTTTAGCAATTTACCCAGGACAGTGCCACACTCAGTCTGCATGCCCAGAGACTGGAGACACCAGCTCAGAGACGTCATGACGCCGCGTTTTGCGGCGCACAAAAAGAGTCCACTTCACACTTTTTGCCAGCTTTAATAAACGGGCAACAAACTCGGCAAAAATTTTATGCTTTTATTGTGCAAATAAAAACACGAGGAAACTACTTAATCAAGTTCCATTCGTAACCGGGACCTAGACACAAATAGTTACATAGATACAGGCCTTGGCTACGGCACGGGCTCCAGCTTCGACTCCGGAAGCGACGTTTTGTATGCAACAGAAAGCAAAAACAAAGCGACAGCAAAAGCAAAAGCAACAGCAAACTTTGCCGACGCATTCTGTTTTATGTTTTTCTTCTTCTTTTTTTGTGATTGTAAGCGCAAGAACAACAAATAAAACACAACAACAAAAAATTAACATGGGAACGCCGAAAGCTGAAACAACATGGAAGTCAGAATCCATCGAGATAGCTAAAGATACCGAATTTCAAATACTCTAAAGAAATTACATATGTAAATACATGGAGTTTAAAATATAACGAGTCTAAATGGAAAATCACATGCTTCATTTATTTAACATTTTTGAAAGTTTAGCTTCTCAGCTAATTTTTGAAAACTTAACAATAAAAATCATAAATCATCGTCACTGTTCTTAATTAACATGGTTGGGAACTTCACAAATGCAATCAATCATTAAAAGTTTCATGTGCGTATTTTATATTCCTTATTAATATCGTAAGTATTTTATAGTTAGTTATAAGACATGATTGGCATGGCATATATACTCGCACGGTAGCCTATCTATTGACATGTCTTATACACCTGATTAAGCAATTAAGTTAAAGGCAAAGTGCACTGAAACGTGTGCCCTGAAAAATGTTTCTATCTACGATTACAAGTTGAGCTCAAATTTATGACATCAATTAGCGGGCCGAAGGAGCGTATTCTGGCAAAAGACAGAAGGCAGAAGACGAAGTAAATGGAGGCTAGAAAACTCTCCAATTAATTTGTTGAGCCGCTCAGACAACAAAACGCGAGCATCAATCAAGACCTAGTAAAAACCAAACCGAAAACGTTTCGTTTCTGGGTGTGAAAATTCGACAAGAGCTTGTAATGAAAATAGGGGAAATAAGAAAAAGGAAAAACGTTGAATGCCAGCCAGTTTTGGTCGCGTGCCGCAACGGAAGGTAGCTCGTAAATAAACGTCTTATTTTTAATTACCGCACTCAAGTTGAATTTTAAATGCTAATAAGTGTGAAAAATGCTTATAAGTTCAATGTAAGTAGCGCATTCACTTACCTGTATCGTTTCCGTTGCGGAATATTTCCGATTATAGTCAACATGATGAAGGTTCGGCATTCTGGTTCACTGGCGCACTGATAATGGCAAAGGATAACGGCCTTTTAACACGTGTCCTTGTCGTCCTTGTCGCTGTTGTGGGGGTTGCTCGAGATATGCCACTTTATGATACATTTGTGTTAATTTTTGTCGTCCTCCGCCCCCTGAATGTTTTAATTTGACTGCAAAGAGAGCAAAGTCGAAAATGAAAATATTTACAACAGAAAAAAAAAATGCTGGATAAAGCTCAAGTTCAAAAAGTGTAAATTACTTTCCCCAGTCAACCCTTAGGGCTTGTTTACCCATGTCGATATTGTTAATACGCCACGTGTAACGCAACGGGATGTTTGTTTGCAAAGGGGAAAGAGCGAAAGCAAAAGACACAGAACGAGATGGAGAGATAGATGTAGATAGGACTGAGGAGTTTGCAGGATTTATTGCCAAGTTTACGCTACGTGCTTAGACTAAACATATAAGCTGAATACACACAAAAAAAAAATATAAGAGCATTGAAACATAGAAGTAGTTAGTGGATGGATCAAAATATCTGATTATATTTGACATAGTTTAGAAATCTAAAACGAAACACAAGTAGATATATGTATATGATTCTACTTATGGTACCACATTGATTTATTTTATATACAACAATATAAAATATTGCTAGTTGTGTTCATGATAGTTAAAATTCTCAGACTGAGGAACACATATTTACAATATCTGCAGTAAATTCAATAAACTTTATTCTCAATAATCCACATTTTTAAAATAAGTAAGAGGAAATATTCTGCTCAATCGATTAACATGTTAGTCCAGATAGACATGTTAATGTGCATATATACATACATATGTTAGATACTTATGTACATACATATATAGAAAAAAATAAGAAAGCTACAGTCGAGTTTGCCCTACTGTGAGATACACGCTACGTATTAATACGAAATGCAACAAAAATAAAGATAGACCACCGAAATCAAGTATGTTTTCGAGAAAATACTAAAAATATACCACATATACCACACGTTGAAAATTAGAAGCTTTACTATAGTTTATTTAGATTATTAAATACTATTATTATGTCACTGATATCAGAGTTATAATACCTCTTTGCCTAACGGGTAGACGGGTAACATTAAGAAAAATTTAGAAGGTTATCTTAATTATGCCTTTCCATAGCATACCATTTAGTAAACAAATATCTGCTTAGGCATTCATCATCATGTGTCAAACACTGCGACTAACTAATTAGACAAAAGTTTCATTTGTGCGATACGTCTTGCATGTCAACCAGTTTCTCTGCAATGAAAACGTAAGGACAAAGAGGGTAAGAAATCGTCCTTTGCTCTGCTCGCTTAAAGCGTAAAAGAAACTGCCACTTTGCCAGGTCTAATTGACTTTTGTAGCTGTCATAAATGTTGACACACATAAAAACGATGTACAGTAAGCGCAACAGCTGTCAACTGCAGGGCAATTTTAAACGCTTATTACATTTTATGTGTAGACCATTTTACAAGCCAAAAATTACGACTAGCACCAACTAAAGGCAATAATCGTAAACCCTATGTCAAACTGAAGCCATTAACTGCTTCTGTGGCGTAAAAAGCAAGCATTTTCAAAGTCTCTACTTAGTTACACTTTATTGATTTTCCTGTGTTCAAGAAGATCTAACACTTATGGAGAAATAAGTCAAAGTAACGATTGTAACATATGTTTAAATAATTAATTAATAATTCTTTAAACGTTTTATTTAATAAGCAATAAAACTTAAAAACTTAATTGAGAATGTCCGCCTACCAAAGATATTCAGATAAAGAAAAATATTACCTTTGGAGCTATGCAATGTTTCATTCAGATCTAAGTTCAATGTATTGCTAATTGGCCCCCGGCGACAATCGTTGCCAGGCACTAAACTAAAAATTCAAGTTGGACTCAATACAATCTTTCAATTTGTTTACAGATTGTTGCTAAATCTTTGTGTCTGTATTAAGGTTGAAGAATTGCCGAACTTTGCGATTAAATAGTTGAACTGGCTTGACTAATCTTTCTGCTCTCATAAGACAGACCCTCACATGTGCTTACAGTTGATGTTTATACGTTTCGAAGATGCGTTGTACTCAAGCAGTTATTCTAGTTCTCCTGGTGTGTGCCCTTAATGAAGGAGAGTAAGGAAGTGAATATACTAATTTAAATATTTATAGAGCTTTGCCAATGCTGCGCCCAATGACAATTTTTTAAAGGATTTCAAACATGAAGTTGAAAAAACTGATCTGCTTATTAACACAGATAAGGTTCAGTGTTTCCTCAAATTTGTTAAATCAATTGTGGAGAATAAGATTGCCAGTGAAGAAGATATTGAAAAGTGGCAAGCATTTGCTGATATTGTGGGATCCCAAAATCCGCCCCCTTCTGGATATATATATATAGATCATCTCATACCTAATGTGCCACAAGGAGAAATTGAATCACGACTAAATCACATTTCAAATGGAAACTTATCTAAACTGGATTCCGAGTTAATTGAAGGCATTGATCAACGATTGCACTCATTTAAAACTAAGGCATCCGAATTGATACGTGAGGCGAAACAAGCTGGATTTATTGATGCAAATCTTGATGAATTATACAACAATTTTGTTCAAGCAGGGCCATTTCTACGTCAAGACTATTTTGATGAATTAGTACATTATCTGAACGAGAAATGATAAAATTATATACTAGAATTTAGCACACTTTAATATTCAAATTAAATGAAATTGCATTGTAAAATATAAAAAAAACTTGATGAATTATACAACAATTTTGTTCAAGCAGATCGACAAGATCGACGCTCCTCTTATAGATCACTTGAAAATTATCTGAGAAGAAATTAGCAAAAGAGATTTTAGAAACTATGCAATATATAAATAATAATATAAATATAAATTTCAATCTTTCTCTATATCTATATACATATATATGTATGTTTACGTATATGTATATTTATAAAGTTCGAATTCCTTGAATTCGTAGACAATAAGATTCATATTCAAATGGTGCCAGACTTAGTCTGTCTCCCAGACAAAAGAATGCTTTGGTAACAGACAGATGAATTGTATTTTTTGGATTAGAAAAATAAAACCACAACTTGAGTAATTGCTATGTTTACGGCAGATAGCAATCCTTAATTTTTATTCGCACTTGTACTCAAATTATTTTACAATAGGTCTTATCAGACGGTGACAATGTATATTCAGTATATGTATTATTTTCGACACAACGTTGAAATGTCTCAGCTTACCCCAAGCATTCCACTAATTAAGTACAACAAGCAAAAGTAGCAGAAACAATAACAAGAAGAAGGCTAAGATTGAAGTACAACTAAAAGCAACATCAGCTCATTTTGTACCCAGAGGGTAGCCAAGTTGGCTTATACCAGGGGAGGTCCTTCTGCTTGCCATATGCTGCTTGACCAAAATTTATTAGCTGCTTATGCATGTTATGTGGAACGGAGAGTGGGGAGGATAATGGAGGATTGCGTTTGTACGTGGCAAGCACATGTAAATCTCAAATCACAATGCTGCCATTAAATCGACGAAACCTGCGCTGGTTATAAATTAAATTGTTGAATAATTGAGTTAGTGCAACTTCAGCCCAATACGTGTTGACCTGAGGCGCTTAAAGTTGTCTGCCACGACTTATGCAAATTGTGTGTGGTATCAATCGAACTGCAAGTGCAGTTGATTTTAAGAGTCCTGCCACGCATTGACGCAGTCTCAGGCTCCAGCGAAGGGTCAGCACTTGGCAATGCAAGAAAACTTGCTTGGAGTGGCAAGTGGCATGTGGTAAGTGGCATGTGCCAGTTGGCTAAAAAAGCCAACTGCTGCATACACAGCTAGCAAGTAAGCAGTCATAAATTATGCAGCGACATAGTCAAAGGACAACAACGACGCCAACAAAGCTGCAAGGACATGCACCATGCAAATGCCAAGCCATTGCCCTGCTCTCCCCACTTACCCTTCCCCTCTTTATTTCAGTCTCCTCCTTGCAGTTTCTCTCGTTCTTCTCTATTAACTTCATAGAATACTTCAAATGGCTCAGCAGTTAATAAGCACAAGTGCGGGGGCGAAAGGCAGCAAGGAGCAGGGGGCAGGGAACACTGCAATGCAGTGCAGCAGTTGCAAATTATGACAAACTGTACTACAAAGTAGTTTCTTACCCTCGTTTGTTCTGGTGCAACTCCCTCGCTCTGCTTGCATTTGTGGATCAGTGCACAATGTTTCAAGCCAAGCATAAGGATTCTAAGCAAATTGGTACATGACTTTAGAGTGAAGCTACAAGTGGATTAGTCTTCTAAGTTTTACATTTGTTGGGTCTCTGAATATGTAAAATTATTTAAGAGATAAATCGGAATCATTAAAAATTAAAATTCATGTTGTGTCCTGCAACAATAATTCATATTTTATATATAGAAAAGAATATTTTATATATGAAAATATAAGAAAAAAGGTTCTAATAAAGAAAAAATTTTATTAATTGGCAAATTATTTTAAAATGAAACTAATAAATATTTAGCGTAAGCTGCTTAAATTTGATTATTCGCTTTCTTATTAAAAATTCTTTTGTTAACCTCTAAAAATAAATAATTTTTAGTTTAATTTCAAAACTTCAGTTAATTTTCAATTAAAATTTAAATCTTTCTTGCATATTCAAAGCTCAGGCTTCTTATATTCGATCATTCGTTATTAAATTGTTATTTAATTTTATTGAAATATGTGTGACAATGACGTTGTCAACAATAATCCGATTATTTTTTAATGGAATATTAAAAAGCACTAATCGGATTATTTATTCAAATTGCCCACAGTAAGAACAAGTAATCCTTAATGTGGCAAAGATTTGCAGAAGTACATGTTTTCACAATAATAAAAAGTTTAGAATTTAATAATTCTTATACAAAACAAAAGCATTGTATCATTTATGGGATATAGTACTTGAAACTTATTTAAGTCATTGAAGTCTAAATGCTACTTGGAAGGCGCCAAGTTCTGAACCAAGTTCAAATCGCCCAGCAAAACTTTTTGCGAAACTATGCAGCAGAATGAAGGCAACCAAGTTGTGGCACAACATGATGCTGTGGTGCATCTGGATGCCCAACAAGTTGAGTACAACTAAATTTCGAGTTTCACAGACAGCTGGCAGCTAATTGTAACAGCTACAACAATAACAAAAAACAATAAGGAGAGCAACAACTGCTTATAGTTATGACAATTTACAGTAACCCTATCTCCAACCTCCAACAAACAACGTCCCTTGACAGTGTTCAGGGACATTAACTTGGCTCATTGTTTTGGCAGCAAAACAGACGAGGGAATTTTTGTGCGAGAAATGCTTAATGAAGTTTACAGCTACTGTGCTGCAATTTAATTAGATTAAATGAAGTTCTGAGCTCAGCAACTTCAACAACAACAACTATACATTAACTTTTGACAAAGTTCAAACCATTTGTCAGCCGCAGTCATCGCCGCAGCCGCCAAAAACTTTGCCAAAAATGGCAGCAAACCTAAAAATATATAAATGAAAAGCGGAAAAAAGAACACAGAAATCAATAAATAAGACAGGGGCGCTCTTGAAAGAGCTCTGGTTAAAAGCGTAAGCCAAACAACAAAAACGAACAAGCAGAGAAAAATCGAAAGACCGTCACAACAATAAAAATTTATTGTTATCCTCAAAAACAAGTGAAACAATCAGCAATAAAAACAAAACAAAGCTCAATTTTATACAAAATTCTACACTTCTAATACTCTTTATTTTTGTAGAGAACGTGACAAATGAAAAACAAAATAGTGTTAATAATGAAAAGAATTCGACTCTTGTGCAACTAAAAATCAGCAATTATATAACACTTTTAAGAATCTACAATAATTTAATTTAGAAGAAACTAAAATATTGAAAAAATGTACTAAATATTTAAAACGAATTTTTTTCTATTTAAAATGGTTGTAGTTTAATGTCAATATAAAATAATTTTACATTTGTTTAATGTCAATATAAAATAATGTTACATTTGTTTTCATGTTAAGGAAATTCCATCAAGACATTACTGTAAATTGTAACACCCAACAACATTTTTAAATTTCTCATAAGCTTTCATATTAAAGAGTATAAAGAAGAAAAAAACCGAAATGGATTGAAAATCAGCAGCTTTCGGCGGTGTGTGCGGGCCAAGTCATTTAAGCGTAGCGTTCTTTTAGGCCACAAAATGCGTACAAATACTTCTTGAGCGGCGTTTTGGCAAAAGCCTGCAAAGGACTTAACGCGGCTGTTTGAGTGTATTAAGCTGCTGTGGCTGAGGTGCAGGAATTGCCAGCTAGGCATTTTAAACCGACATATTACAAACTCTGCCAGCTGCGATTTTCAATTCAAAAGAAAAACAAAAACAAACAAGGCAAAATACACAGAGCCATAACGGCAACAAAATACAAAAAAAAAAAGGACAGCACCCTAGGACATGTATTCGACTTGAACTGAAAGGAAAGCACTTGAAATTTGAAGTAGATGCGGAACACGAGTTGGCCATGTTACCCACTTGTTTACGCTTGTAGTTTTTTGATTGAATTTTTGGCCCCATCGAACAAGTGCCAACGAGTGCGATAGAGATTGGCATAGAGAAAGAGAGATGGAGCTATATGAAAGCAACAATTTGGCAAAGCAACAAATTATGCGCACTGTGCAGACGCTGCAACAAATCTAATAAAAAATTAACAAACCCAAAAACTGAATCCCAGACTCGTATATGGCCACTTGCACCGTCGGCTACCTGGTCCGGCTCAAACGGACGACAGAGGACACAGGACACCCTCTGCTCTTGAATTGCTATGCACAGAGGACCAAAATCGAAAAGCGCGCAAAATGCAGGCCAAATGGGGTTACAAAATAGCGCCGTCAATTCCCAGTGGACATTCAAAACGTTACGCACAGTGAGGCAAGCACTTCAAAATATCACTCAAAAAAAAATCACTGCAAAAACAAAACATTGACGCACATTGGTATTATAAAAGAACAAATATATAACATATTATATTTACTATTGAAAAAAAATTGTTGCTTACTTTGGTCAATTTATTTCTTAAAAAAACATTTTTATATACATGTACATTAATTTATTTTTTAAAGCACATTTAAAGTCATTCACTTTATACTGCCTGCAAACCAAGTGTGTTACTAAAAATATTCTTAAACATGCAAAATTATAAAATAAGACTGCAGATTTTATTAGAATTCATTTTGTTTATTTAAACCACTGTGCCGTGGTCATGTATTAAATTGGTGGGGCTAACGGGTCGCTTCAAATGACAACGACTGAAATTGAAGTTGGCAAACGGTTTTCGAGGGTTGGTTTTAAAATGCAAACCCTCAAACCAGGGTTCAATATGCACAGAGCAGAAGGCATAGAGCGGAGGTCGTTACAGTTGGCGACAGCCAGTTTGGTGTCCTGGCCTGGCATAGCTTTACATAACGCAGGGCAGCACGTGTTTTGTTTTGCCTGTTTTGTCCTCTGTGTCCTATTGGGGCACCGCCTGTCAATGTCTAGGCTCAATTCAACTTATGTTTATCATTTGGCATTCAACCAAACCGACCGATAACCAAACAAAGCGCATTTATCTCAAGCCTCAAGTGGAGTCCTTTATTTTTGTGTCGCGTGTCAAGAAATCAAGCGAGTCTTTTTCGATTTGCCACAAGTGCCTGGTGGCAACACGAAAATTAAGAAGCAAAACGGAAACCCGCTAAACAATAGCGGAAATAATTTTATTATACTTGGCATATTTGCATGAACAAAGCCATAAAGACGTCTGTGAAATGGAAGCAACCCATTCTACTTAGTGGCCTCAATAAAAGACATTTCAAGTGCTAATGAGCACTAAAGGACTTTCATTTTTTCTGTTGTTTGACGGAGGAGATATAGTGGTTAAAGGTTAACCAGTTTTTATGCAGACTGTAAAATAGTAATATAAAGATCTAATAGAAAACAGGAACATAATGGAAAATTACAATAATAATACTAATACTATAACTATATTAAAATGATCAATTTTAACACAAATAAACAAATTGAACGTACCAAAGTTTTAATCTCTACTGAGAACTTATCAATTACTAATGGACTTTTTTTCTTTAAATAAATTGGCCCTCACAAAAACACTGAAAAGTCTTTGCAAACTTGAATTAAACTCTTTAAATTTCTTGTATTTCAACACAACCTTTAACATTGCTTAGTCTTAAAATAAAAACATTCAAGCCTTGCCGAAATAAAAAAAGTTGTACAAAGCGATATCTAGACATCAGCTTAGCTCCCAATTTGGCTCATATTTTATTTAACAAAAAGTGTAAAAAGAACGACAAGAAAATGAAATAAAACCCAGAGACACAAAGCTCTGCTGAGCTGAGTTTTGAACAGTGTTCAGTGTTCAACTAAGCGTTTTGTTCCTGTTCGAATGGATTTATGCGTCTTTTGATAACTAATTCCCTTTGGGCAGCTGTCAACAGGCAGATAAACTACCATAGCGACTCCCAAAGTAAGTATCACATGTGAAAGAGCAAACCAAAAATTTTAAGTAAACTTAAAGTTCATTCGGTTGAGAAAATTGCGAGGATATGCGGCAGATAATCGCTGTCGCATAACGTCCTTCTGTAACTGCGAATGACTGGCAAAGTGTGAGGCTGTCAGGCTGTCAAGCTGGTTGACTGTCTGACTGGCACTCATATTAATTTGCTGTTAAATGGCAACCCTGAAGGAATTTTCTTATTTTGGGGGGGTTGCGGCTCCTTAACGCCTGTCCAAATGTGCAGAAAAAAAAATGGCCGAAAACAATTTGAGGCAATCAGCTGCCGCGTACGTGACATGAGCTGCCACTTGCCACTTGCCACTTGCCACTGGATGCCCTTTTTCATACTGCGGCCAACTATTGATAACAGAATGGAAGAAAAACTTGTGGAAAATGTAGTGCAAAATGCAAACAGCTGCTGCCAAAATGTCAATGAACTCGCCTCGCCCCAAATGCTGCTAACGAGCACGTGAGCCAAGTGTACCGGAAAATGAGCTAATTTTCTCTCCAATTTCTTAGCTAGTTTCTTAAGTCCGCGGCCACGTGCCCCATGCCCCATGCCCCATACACCATGTAGCCAGCAAAAAGTCAAGAAATTCAATTTCGTACATAAATCATGCCACACGGTAGATGAACACGCAATCAGCTGTTTGTCACAGAGCAGAGCAGGTTAGGAACAATTGGCAATGAAACTGCATCAAACATGGACAAGGAACGGAATGGGTTTGCTGGATCATGTCAATCAAGCCGCAAGAACAACGTGTGGGTCCCAAGGGTTCAGACTATCAGACATAAGAGCCTGGCTTGGGGTGGTATGTTGCTAGTCATTTAATATACATGAGACTAACAGATACCCTGTACTCGAGAAGAACGGCATGTCTGTGTCTGCTAGAGTTTCCAATTTGAAGGACATGCACATTCAGTTTGCTTTACAAATTTGTACAACTCTATAAATCGAGCCATTTTATTTGACAATCACAGAAACAGAGAAAGCCTTTGCTGAATCATATATCGATTTGATACTTCATTTTGGTAGACAGCCAACACACATAGGCCACAACTTTATACAATAGTATTAATTCTAACGATACCCTTTGATCGCTTAGAACTGATATGTATCATAGTTGAGTAGCTAGTCAGCATTCCCCTGTCTGGCATTCTCCGAAGGGTATAAAAAATAGAGCTACCAATTTATCGATGGCTTCGATGTAGGCGATAATTCATTTAACAATGTGTGGCATGCGTTTGAGCCTTGGAGCCATTGTTGCCCTTGGATGCTTGGCCATTGAGATGTAAACGGTTGCAGAAATTCATTGGTGTTGTTGCCATTGCCATGGCCCTTGTCCTTGCTGCTGCACAGTTAGTGCTGGGAACTCTGTTGCCCCGGGGGCTAGAACAAAGGATAGAAATGTTTTTATCTGCCACAGCATCACTCCTTTATTTGCCAAGTGCAAATTGCAAAATGATATTAGAGCGAACGACGACGGCGGCGGCGGCGGCGACGGCGACGGTAACAGCGGGGGTGGATTGCTGCAGTGCATCATCATCAATTTGGGGGTTGGCACATCGTGTCTAACCGAGCAGAGTGAAAGTGGAAAGTTGAAAAGTGCGTCCAGCACCAGCAGGATTCTGCCCTAATGAGCACGAGCAAATTTAATGTGATTCGTGCCAAGGGTGCAACGCCTCCTCCAATATTGTAGTACGTAACATAGAGATGCATGTGTATGTGTGTGTGTGTGTATGTCCATAGACCAGTATGCATATGCAGTGCTTTATTTGCTTTTGTAATTGACGTATTGGTGCAGCAGATAAATCCAAACACTCCCTGACAACAGCCCGTCCAGCTGTCCAGTCATCGACTTTAATGAATAATTGAGCACACACCTAACAGTCGTACGTGTAAAACACAACGAAATACTTTCATTTGCACAAGGACATGTGCACGTATGGGACAGCTGCAGGATCAGGAATGTGAGGGAGGGAAGGTGATTCTCGTTATTTTTATATGATACAATTAGTCGGGATATTTGCACTTGCTATGGACATACATATTTTCAAATTCAAAGCAATGATTAACAGTGCCATCTAAATGGCGATGATTAAATTGCGTATATACTATTTATGTATGCAACTAATTTAATCTATTTATAATATCAGAGATTTTGTTTAAGAAAAATCCCTTCCAATGATTAGTCGATGATGCTTGTTGCTTGTCATTAATTGAGCTTCTTGATGGTGAACATAATGATGATGAATTTGTTATTGAAATGACCACAACAAGCTGTCCAAAACAACTTGTCCGAATAAAATGCATTAGAATGATTTATGAACAAGAGGTTGACTCTAAGAACAACCCCTAGACAAATTAACAAGGATATATGATGATGTTACTGCTCCTGGCATGCCAAATTTTGTTGGCCCAAAGTAGCCAAACGCCCCCCAAAAAACAAAGGATGACAAAACCACAAAGAGACACTCGACCCCTGCGGACGCCTAAGGTGTTTTCTGTCAAGTTTAAACAAAAATTAAACCAACTCCTTCCCCCGATTGCAGACTCCAATACATCGACACACCCACACAAAAACACACACATATAAACACCCTCCCCTCAAGTACGAAATTTGAGCTAATCAAGAATGTTATAAAGGAGCCAAAAAAATTAGAAGAGGAATTTAGATTTCCTTGTCGACTGTTGGATACACTAGCCGAATTATTCATACTGTTGGTATGTTAATAATTATTAATAAAAAATTTTGACATTTCTTTTTAATATAGCATACATTTTAGAGTTATTTGAAATATGATTCAACGTTCTTAATTTTAACTATATTGTTCGATATGCACTTAGGAATCATGTTCATATACACTAACTTTTAAGGCAGACGATAGGCACTATTGTAAAGATATCTTTAAAGTATAATTTATACACATTACGAAAGATATTTTTATTTAATTATTTCACTTAAATTAAAATTTAATTTTATTCGCATTATCAAGAATAATTATAATCGCATTCTGCTCTAAACTTTCTAAAAAAAAAAAAAAACTCAATCTACTTGTTTATATTTCTATATATGATAACTAAGATATTGTTTTTTTTTTACAGTAATTCTTATAACAGTACTCTTGTTGTTTGGGAGCCTTTACAAGCTGAACGACAAAGTTATGATAGCTTCCGCTTAAGGACTCTAGAGAAAAAAATCCAACTTGAATAAGTGGAAAGCGCAAAAGTTTCTCAAGAAGTTTGCCACCACCAAAAAAAAAAAAAAACAAAAACAAGAAACACTCAGTAACAGCCGGTGCGAGTGGCAAGTCCTTATAGTTGTAGACGTTGTTGCTGTTGCTGTGTCGCGGCAACATTGTTCTTATGATTAGCATTTTATCAGCAGATCTTTTGCTCATCATTTTGTGTTAAGACAACAGTATGAACCAGAATATTTATGTTAATCTTTCGGGTTTAGCGCTTACCGAATTTCGCCAGCAACAGCTGACATTGGTTACCCCCGACCACTTCTGCTCCCCCTTCGCTCAAAAGACAACTGGTAGCAGAGTCATGTGATGCTGTAATCAAACAAAAAGTAGCGCAAAGACAACAGTGAAAGCGGAAGCGGCAGCGGCAGGGGGTGCTTTTTATGTGGCAAGCCCATTAATTTATTGCCATTGCCATTGCCAGGACAGAAGAGAGACACCTCACAACAAAAGGCGACATTATTATTTCATTATTATGCCAAACGCATCCAGTGTATCCACACCGTGTGTCAGCCAAATCTCCCTTCCACACACACACACTCACGCACGCATACACTTGCACGTGCTACTCATATTACGGATGAGGAGTGGGGCAGCATGATTCATGCGATGGCAAATTTTTTGACGCGCGTCCCTCGCTTTGCCGCGTCTCATAAATAAAAGAGCGCCGAAACATATGTTTGGTTGGGCTGCTGGATGCTGCTAGGCGGCAATGTTGCCAAAACCCTCCACATACTACCATATATACTTGTATTTACTCGTAAATATTTTTATAGTCTGTCGGCCAAGATTACTTTTTTCAATTTACTTTTAGTGCTATTGTCTCTTTTTTGCTACCAACAGACACTCACCTGTCGCAGGAGCTGCAGCTAATCCAGGTGTGTGTAAACCATTTAGCGCCAATTAAAACATAATTGCGGCATGCGTTGATAGCAATCCAACGGTAAATCATTTGCGTGCAAATTGCAGCACATAAACACAGACATACACACACATACACACACATACACATACACACATCGACAGATTGCGCGCGCGAATGAAAGACAATGGAACAAACGACAACCGCAAACACACACTCACAAAGCACAGCACAACACAGCAATGCCAGCGGTACAGGCTGATGCTGCAGAAAGTGACTTTAAATTTGTTAACGCACTTTAAATTATTGCATTTGTGCGTAATAAAACAACAAAGCAATGGCTTAGCAAGACAGAACCGAGCACAGCGACACGATTTAATTTGTTTCGACGTTGCGCTGCCGGCGCACGTAATTCCGTTTTACGCTAACGGTACATTTTGCACAAAATCAACAGCACTACGCAGCCACAACGCACTATAAGCAGCCACAACTCGACACCGCCGTATACAAACACCGACTGCTTGCCGTTTGTCAAACAGCATAGCATAATTTTGGGAAACTCTCAGAGAGAGCCACTGTTATTTAACAGAACATCAACTTATTAAGCAGAGTATGTAATTTTTTTTTTTCATTTTCGCGCCTTTATATGGTTTGAACTGCTTGCCGAATAAAAACGACTAAATAAAAATGGTCACCCTGCGCCAAAATATTTAAAATATTTGCGAATTGCTATAAGGAGACCATTTTCGGTATTTTTTTTTACCAAAAAATGCGGTCACGCTGCACATGGGTTTATCTGCAGTTTTCGTGGGAAGCGTGAGCGTCGGTTTTGTTAATAAATTCCCTTAGATAAACGCTTTTAAAGCCCATTGTTAAACCATAAATATGCCGGCCGTGGTGCGCATCAAGCGTCGCATTGACGAAGAACCTCATACGGCCTTTGTACTAAACGGCAAACGTCGACGCCTCCAAAATGACGAAAATGCCCCAGCAACAGCAACCGATAACAAAGAAGAATTGAGCCAAGTGCTCTTAAAGTTTGCCGGTACACTTGACAAACAGGTGAGTTTAGAGCAGACTATAAAATATATAAAAATATGTACAAGCCTCGAAGAAAATCATTTTCCTTAGGATGACAGTGCTACAAAGCAGTTTGCGGCAGCACGTTTGAACAAAGAGGCGGCCAAGGAACTGGTTCGGCAGACAAATGACCCAGCAATTGCCAGTGCGCAACGACGGGACAAGCAACGCCAGGAGGCGCAACAAACATCACGAGAGCATCGTTACCGCGTTGTCAACTGTCAGCGCACCACACTGCAGGAATCAGAAGCAGAAGATGCATCCGCCAGTAAGGAGCAAACCACGACTAATAATAGGCAAATCACAATTGTCGACATTGAATCGCAACAGCAACCAACGCCAGAATTGGAGTCGCAATTGCAGACACAGCTGCCACAGCAGCTGCAACAACCAGCAGATTCTGATATTGGCTATGTCTACGATCTGTATGTGCCAGAAAATGAGTCGGAGGCTGCATATGTTGACATGATGGACGACAACTATCTAAGGTTCGTCCTGCACATAGAAGAACAGCAAATGTTCAATATCACAAATTACTATATGTAATCATTAGTTGGGTGTGTGTATGTGTGTTTGGATAAGCGTGTTCTCTGTATGTTTGGGTGTGGTGTCTCCCTTATTACATTATACATAAATATATATATTTTAAGTAGTTGTAATTGAAAGATAATTGCTCAATAATTTTGTAATTGTAATTCGTCTGATTCTCTATATAAGGTTGTATTATCCGTTTAATTACTACAACAACTGCTACTGGTAACACTAAGAACAACTGCAGCAACGACATCGATATGATAGACCGCATCTTGCCCCATCTGCACGCGTCCCAGCACAGATCAGGCGCCAAGCCAAGGGGGCATCGCAGACAGCGATAGAATCAACTTAATTAGCTATTAGTTTAAGCTTCTCCTATGCATATATACACACACACATATATATACATATAAGTACATATATACATCGCATTTGCATTATCAATCGCTTTCATTTTACGTTTCTTGACCCTGTCCAATTTGTTGCCAGTTGCCAGTCATTCCACACGTCGAATTAAGTTGATAGTTTTAGTTTTGAATAAAATGAAAAAATAATTCAGAGCACGTCTTTTAATTGATATTTCGCAGTCTGCGTCCTGTGGACGAGGTCGTCTGGGAGGATTGCTACAATGATGGGGACGAGGACGGCGACTCGGAGGACTCCAATCAGGAGAATTATTATACCAACGATTATCCTGACGATGATTACGATGTCGGATCTGACGATGAACTTCGCCAGAAAATGGACAAATTGATGTTTGGTATGTCGTCTGGGCAAGGAGAGTTAGCAAATGCTTATTTACACTTTTGCAGATGACGATGACGATGATGAGTGCGTTTCCAGCGAGGATGAGGATTACAATACTTTTCAGGATCCGTATGTACACACAATTGACACCGAGGCAGACGCCTTTGTGGATGATGTGGACTTTTACAATGTCGATCGTCAAGGCAGCGCCTATGAGCGTTTTAAGCGACGTATTTTACGCGAGGCCGAAGGACTCGACTCGAATTCCGATGAAGATGAAGATGATAAGGATTATGAACCTGCAGATGTGCATTTTGAAAATGCCAGCGAAAGTGAATAGAAAACTACAGTGAAATGTTTGAGAATCTTTTTTTTGTATAATTACTTATGTATTAAACATTATTTATAATTTACTAATCTGAGCTATCCCGACGTGTTTTTAACTTTTTCTCTTTAGATCGTTTGGTGTGCTTCTTTTCCGTTTTAATTTTATCGGTACTCCTAAATCTATGTATAATCGACTCTGAATTATTTTGAGCTATTGGTTTAGGTGCACATCCTTCCATGTAAAGACGTAATGTCTCCTCGTCCAGTTTCTCATTGTCTTTAGGTGGCTTGTAATCCGCCACATGGTCAACGCGTAATGAGCGATCGAGTATTTTGATGCCATTTAAATTATCTACGGCCAGCACCGTCGATCTTTGATCCTCGAAGCAGAGAAAACAGAATCCTTTTGATTTACCAGTCTTGGTGTCGCGAACCAAATTAATGTTGACAACTTCACCGTACTGGGAGAAGATACAGATAATGTCGCCCTCGGAAAGATTATAAGGGAAGCCGGCTACAAATATCCACGCTGACCCACGATACATGTCATGCCAGCTCTTGCCATTGGGATTTTGTAACTCACGTTCACTTAATTTCAAAACATTTCGCATATTTGTTAGTGGGTTCATGTTTGGGAATTGTTTATTTTTTTTTGAGCAACAAATATAACAAAGTAATCAGTGTGACCACAACTTACAATTTCAAGATATACTTATTCTATAAATAGGCGCTTATTCCAATATGACTTTGTAGATTTTGGTATATATAAAAAATAATAAATTTGAGAGGATTGTAAATGAACAAGGCTGATAACAACAGCATTTCTTAAAAACATGCCTTAGGAAATATGTATATTAATATTATAATTATACCAGAAATTTTATGGCAAAATTTTCTCATCGTGAAAGTGGCCCATTTGAATATTTTTCTAAGCAAAATAGTATATTTTGATATTCGACTTTCGGTCACTCTGGATCAGTAGTACGTTTGTTTAGCCCGTCGTCGGTTGGTTGTTCGGTGTTGTCTCTGTACTGTTTTTGTTGTCGCATTGCAAAAGTTTCAAACTCTGCAAATTGCTAGTGAAAACTCCTTGAAATGTTGTAATATAATTACAATTAAACATAAGTGCTTCAATGTGCAATTAAGGTGTGTTAAATAATATAATTTATTACAAGCGGCTGCCCTGTAAAACTCGCATGTCTGCCTCTTCTTGAATATACATATGTATATGTGTGCCTGAATATGTGTGGTGTGTGTGTGTGTGTGTCTGTCCGTTTGTTCTCTGTGCGTGTGTGCGCCTGTGTGAGTGTGTGAAAAGCAAAAGAAAAAGATATGCTGCGAACAGCGGCAGCAGAAAAGTATCTCTTCTTCTATTTAAAAATGTGTGTCAGTGTATGTGTATTGTTAAAGGCATAATAAATAATAGACGCTGCTTGTCTCTCCCAAGCATTCAAAACGCTGTCTTTTAATTGTGTTATTGTTTTATCGTTTTCTCATCAAAATTCACAAAGACGCGAATTTAGTGTGTGTGCCAAATCAAAAGGTAGTAGAATTACAGTTACCGAGGAGTATTACAACAACGCCCTATTTCTTCGCAGGGGAGTCAATATCTCCACCAGCCCCCGCAGCTGCTGCACGCTTTCGTCATCCGTTTTTGTCGCCTCTCGCTCTTTTTCTCTATGTCTCTGTCTGTCGCCCATTCCCACGCATGGATCGCCGCTCGCATAATGTACGCATTTTGCCTTTGACATTATTGTTGTTGTTGTTTCTGGTATGTAAAAGGGAAAATACATCAGTGTGCGTGTATATGTGTATTTACACATATATTATTTTGTTGCTTTTACACTTACATTCATTTATGTCACCCCACTGGTCACACTTCTACAGGCACTCACACATACACCTGAGACAACTCTACCATATGTCTGCCTGCCTGCTTGCTAGTCAGCGCCTCCCCTTCCCTTTGGTGTCGGTCTTTCTATCTGTTTAACACATTCCACCCCATTTCGCAGTACCACGTCGCCCGTCTGATAACTCCTGCTACCTCTTCCATAATTTTTTTTGTTTTTATTTTTGTTCCTGCTTTTACTTGCTTTTTGAGGTTTAGTCTTAGGTGTGGCCGTACTTTAGTTGTGGTCTTCCCTTTACACATTACAACGGAAGTGGCAATAAAAAAAAAACAAACAAAAATTGTGTGTAAGCCCACGCCGTTGACATTGAACTCGCCAGTTCCAGTTTCACTCGCCTGTCTCTGTTTCCCCACCATGCAGCCGTTCCCTCTTGTCTTTCACTCCCCAGCCATGGCATGTCGCAAAGTCGCGTAGTTACTTTCCCAAAAATCCAACTCCTGTCGCAATAGCCTTTCATTTTTGGTTCGCAATCGCAACATTTACTTTTGCAAATACACTGTACAAATATGTTGGGGTGCTATTGTTTTTGCATACACCACAATAGTCAAGAACTAGAACTGGATTCGTAATTCGATATAATTTTCTTATTGCATATAAGCTGAACTTGGATTTGCCTGGGAAACTCTTTTTCCAACATTCAAAAGCTGGACAAACATGTTTCCCTTCATTTGGAAATGCAACCCTTAACCAATTTAACCCTGAACTGTCTGCATAATTATCGCATAAGTTACGGATCAGTGCATTGAAATGTATAAGGATTTGCAAGGTAAACCTCAGGGCATTACTTAACTTCCTTTTCCCGCCCTGTCACCACATGGGGTTTCCATTTGAACGAAGCTGTTTTCTCCAAAATTGTATAAACTGAAACCCTATGCCAAAGCAGTCCTTTGCTGCTCTCAACTCACCTTGTATCTAACGTATTATAATGCATCACAAATTCGTCATGTTGTCGCTCAACTTTTGCTTACCCGGTTTTCTATGTGCAGTCAAAGACTTTTTCACTTTATTTTATTATTACTATATATATTTTTTTTGGCAGCTTTCTCATTATTATTACGAGCATAAGTACTACTATACATATGTATGGACAAATGTTTGTCTGTGTATGAGTACAATATAACGAGTACTGTTATTGTTATGTGCCTCACGTCTTCAGTCAAAGATTCGCGCTGCGACTGCGCACGATTATGGCACATTTCATAGCTTCATAGCTTCATAGCTTCATAGCGCAATGCCAATGCGATGAAAATGACCGACCGCTTCAGCTTGCAGACCGAAACGTGTCAAGTTGCCAGATAGCTTTACAACTGCATACATATATAATTTAAAATTACATACTTACATACATATGTATTGTACATATATGCAGGGTATATGGCTCGTGTTTAGAGCATAACGTGCGCACATCGTTCGATTAATTTCGTTGCGCCTCGGTAGCTGTGCACTCAACTTAAACATCCGCTCAAACACACACTGACACACACACACACCTACATATGTATAACACCTACATCGTATAACAGTGGAAAAGAGCAACGTGCGCTGTGTTTTTAACCCTTCTGCCGTAAGCCACAACTGACCAACTGGCAACTGGTAACATCTGTTTGCTTCGAGAACATCAACCTCAAATGCTACAGTCACAACAAGAGCTCGACCCTCAAATACCCTGCAAGAATACAAAGTAATGTTTGCTAGGCCGCATTGTAAAGTTTATTAATAATGTTGAAGTCAAAATAAATAATAAAATTATATTTAAAATAATTCAAAAATCCAAAAGGAATTTTTCCTTTACAACTATTTTGAAATTGCTAAAATGTTATTCACATGTGAAAAGGCAGGGCATACTCCAAAATCTTTCAAATTCCAGAACACCCCCTGCTCAGCTCTTTACAGGGTGTGACCAGCAAGTGCAAAAAGTGGGTTTTTACTCGCGTTTTTTGTGGCTCTCTTGTCTTGTTGCCATGTTTGTAACTGTTGTGTGTGTGTTGTGTTTTAATGCTGTTTACACCTGTGCTTTGCGTTTCGCATTGAAGTTTGAATGAAGCGCGCATGTAAATTCTTAAATGCCCCGCCCATATTCTTAGCACTTTGAGGGCCACATACCAGTATGAAACAAAAGCAAAAACAACAACAAAACCCACACACACATGTAGCAAAAAAAAAAACAAAGCTTAGACTCGCGGCGCGCGGGTTTTTTATTTCATCTGCGTATCAAATAATTGAGCTCAATTGATTTTAATTGAAACTGACAACTCGACGGGTTGCTGCTGTTTGTTGTCGTTGTTGCTGTTGCTTGCCAGTCATATGAAACAAAAACCATCAACAACGATGGCTGATGATGTGTTTGATGGACTGCGTCGTTGAAGCTGCAATTGTCAAGCAAAGCTACCAAAATAACATATTATGTAAAAAACTGGAAAAAAGTGGTATCATTAAAAATAGTTGCATTCATTTAAATAGTGATGGGTTAGCACGTTTAACTCGAATGTTTACCTTTTTGAACTGCTTCAAAGTAAGCTTCATTGATAACAAATCACACGGTTATCTGTAGGCTTGTCACGATTTAATTGCATGCTCTTTGTTTACTAATGAAACATCAGATGAATGGACTATGCAAATATAGACCTGTCAGATATATAGTACTACTATACCTCGCCAGATTTGCATGCTGACTAAGTAGCTCTTCATGTGATTTTTGGTTTTGCCAGTTGAGCTACATTTTGGCTTTCGGGAAAGGTTTTCACTATGACTCATTGTCTTCATCGTGTGTCACACAATCTGCACGCTATTGATAAAGTATTTAACATTTATCTATCTATCTACATATATACATTTTACATATGAATCACTGGCGTAGATTTGATATTCCACAGAGCAATCGATATGATGATGACTTGTAATGTTAATTAAGCAATTACTCAAATGTCAACTAATGGTAACCATAAGCGATACAAGTATGTAGATTTCATCTTGATCTCATATTTTATATACATATCTAATAGAAAATAGGTTAAAAATCACTTTTTATTCCATAGCAAACCGGAAAATCTTAACTTTATATCATTAGGAATCTTGAATATAAATTGAATAGAATTCATTTTTATAGTTGACCGCTTTGGATGAACCCTTTCGCACTTACAACCATGTGGTATTACCCCATGTAAAGTTCACTTATCCCATACCCAAACTATTTATATATAAATTGCCGTCTTTAGATCGCATTTCGATTTCGCCCATAAAATAGATATCTAAACATAGCCCCATTTGAAATGCCAGAAGAACAAATGTACGCACAGCAAAAAACAAGTAAAATAGATTATACTACAAATTTCTACGCCAAATTGTTGGAATATTTATACATATTGTATATATATATAGATATGCCTGAATAAATAAGCATATTATTATCCATACGGTTCATTGTTGTTGCGCATTCCAACTTTCATTCATTTCAATATTCATATTTGTTTATCAATTTGAACGCTTATATCTCGTGTCTTCGCTCTGTTCTCGCTTGTTTAAAGTCAACAATTCATATGCACAGCCCACACATTTAAGTTGTGTGAAGCTGAATAACAATAATAATCATTAAATTAAACTAAATTGCTAAAATACTCAAATGCTGTTATTTCTTTCTACATATATTTTTTTTTGGCTCGTGCTTTCCAGCAGCTGTTTCGCATATTTGTTAATGTGCATTTTATTTGAACACTTTTGTTTGTTGTTATACTCAGGAGTGGGTTGCTTTGCATAAGTTTTGAAAAGAACAAAACTTGCTTACAATTTGTATGACTGATCTGAAATCATTCAATTTAAAAATTGCCAAAGATTATAAAATCTTTGTAAAATACAATTTGCAGAGGACCATTTCAAAGGGAACTATTTAAAGTTTGATTTAATTTCAATATGAATATTACTATATACTCGTATGTATGTGGTAAGCATCACCATATAGTTTAACTATTCTCGAAACATATACAGGGTATCTTCAGTTTAATCAGTTGACTTGAGTTTTACGTAGTTTGTTTTAAATTTTGTGTATTTTTGAGCATTTGGCATGGTGGCGCTACCAGCTCTAATAAAACCAAAAAACAAAAAAAGAAACGAGAAATAAAAAACTATTTAGATATGCGGCGTGTGTGTTGGGCAAATTTGTTTTTTTTTTTTGTATTTTTGTTAAGACGTCGCGTCGCCAACGCCGCGCAAAAAACTTTCACTTCCATTAAAAAGTTTTGTGTGTACCTGTGCGCTTGGAAAAAGCAAAAGCCCCAGCAATCTCGACTTTGACTTCGACTACGATGTTGTCGTTGTTAAATGACATTAGGTTAGGTTTTATAGCTCATAGCCCCGAGCCCCGGCGAAATTCTGCATAAATGTCAAAGTAGAAAATGTACTTGAGCGATTTCGCTTTTATTTCCCCTCATTTCTTCCATTTGCTTATGCACTATTCGAAATTCACTAATAGAAAGTGCAAGCAATAATAAAACGAATTTAATGTTTTCTAATGCTTAAATAGAAAATGTTCTAAGACTCGCGCACGTAGAAGAAATGATACAAAAATGGTTTCAGCCATGATGGCAGTTTCTTCAATTTATTTCAAGACTACACGTTTATTGAGCAATAGTTGTAGGTCTTTGACTCAATTTGTAGACTTTAAATCGTTATGTCGACTAATTTAAAATTGGGCTGAAGGCGGATTTAGTTTCAAAAATATTTTAAGCTGAATTCAAATTTGATCTTAAAATGTTTTTAAAATATTTTGTGTGGCTTACCTGAGCAGCTTTTGGCTGTCTTACACAAGAGCATGCAGAGTTCGTTGTAAATGTTTGCAAGCATTTAATTAAAGCGATTTGATTTGGTTGCACCTGTTATGTGACCGGAAGTCAAAAGCTTAGCAATTACGAGGTATGTCCGTAATGAGAGAGTCGTCTGTACTGTTGGGGGGCACTGCGCATGTTAAAGATAACAAAAATAAAACACAATGGAAAGTGGCGGCTCCCACTGTTGACTAATATGCAGCACCATTTAGACTAATTACAGTGCAACCTCCCTGCCATCAGTGGCAACATTTATGTGAGTCAGCAGAGCAGTCGAGTGTTGTGGGGCAGGCAGCTCTTTGACTGCCTGAAAGGTTCAACTGATGTAAACAAATCCACTTGATGAGTCAGCGAAGCGCGCCAAACAGATCGGATTTCGCGACTGTGGCAAGTGTCAACCGAAGCGTAGATTGAGACGACGCTGCTCATGAGATTAGCAACCAGTAGCCAGTAGGTCGCTGGAAAAGATGAAACCGGAATGGTATCAGCCTTGGGGGCTCAATTTGGAAATCTTGCTCTGCTCAGTTTGTAGGGAGGGAAAGGCGACCCCACAGATATAGATTATTTAACATCATATTTCATGTGTCGAGCTCCTCGAGCGTTTAATGAAGTGCCCCGCATCGAAAAAGTGGCTATGTAGTCATTGAAATTGGTCAGTTTAATGACTTTTGATGTGAACTCATTAGTCATTGCCCATGAGAAATGTAGACTGAAAGTGTAGCATGTACATATGTAGTACACTTTAATTACCACACCACAAGCTGCATAAATTGTGAATCATTTGTTTCACCTAGTCATCGCTGGTTTAATAAAGTAACTTTAATAGTTATAAATATTCAAATGCCGCTCAATTGTTTTGTGGTATAATTAACTTCATTTTAATAATCGCAATTAAATGGTGACTAAGTTCACATTTACTAAGTTCCGCATTTACAATTTCCGGCTCTGCAAATTTATTTAAAGTATTCAGAATCTGTTGAATTGTCTACTAACTGATTAAACATACATTGCACTTATAAGAAGTGGTTTTGATCAAATGAAATGTTGCATGCAGCATGTCCAACCATTAACGTTGCCCCTGAAACTGGTTTCGCAATCTACTTAAATCAGCTTGAGCCCATTAGCAGCTCTATAACTTTTGATAATCAACGACAAAAGCACTTGAATTTCTCACGCTGTGCTAAAGTTTTATGTGCTGATCTTTTGTCTGTAACATGGAAACCATTAACACTTAATGCACTAGAATTGCACTGCCAGAGCATTTTCAGAAGTTTGGCGAAAAGACTGTAATCTGCACAAGCTCCTCCCATTTCCTCTAAACAGAAGACGGATCTCTTGCTCAGTATCACGATGGGGGTCACCTATTGTGTTGCCCGCTGCTGTGTCCCGGTCTCATTATGATGCACTTGTTGAATGCGGCAACAACACAGCATGTCAGTAGAACTGAGTGAGTGAATGAGTGATTGACTGACTGACTGACAGTTCCTCCAACCAAGTTAAGCACATTATGCATTCACACATATTGTATATTTGTACAGTCGTAAGTCTTTTATGGTCGACATCATCATCATTTGCCGGAGGCCATGTGGGTATGTGTGTGCGTGTTCGCTCTAGAAACGCCATTGAGTTGTGACCCAGTTAGTACCATAAATTAGCACAAACGTCTGACTGCCAGTTAGGCAGACAACTTAGAACGTTCACTTTGCACTTATTAAACCCAAGTATGACTACGAGTATCTCAGCATACTTTTGCAACGCACACGCACTGCAGCTTGGCCTCAGCCTGGCAGGCAGTTTTCTTGCTTATACCCTATAACCGTGAAATGTGCATAAGGTTGCATAGGCTTGCGACAGGCAGAGAGCAGCAGAGAAAAATAAGTCTGTAAATATTGAATGTATTCGTTAGAAGTCCATTTAAAACCATCTATTTTATTAGTAAGAATTTAATTCTCTACTTTTGTTGTTTGGATTAATTTTTAATCTTATCGAAATCCAAGAAAATACATAAAAAAATTATGAAAAAAGTCACGAACGAAATAATACAAGATACTAATATTAAATGGTGTATTTGAATCGTCAATCGAATGTCAACAAATTGTGGCAAATATTGGGAAAACCCGAATCAATGGATTGGTGTTTAAATAAAAGCAATAATATTTTTATATACCTGGAGCAGGGTATCCTTCAGCCAAGTATGTATCTGATTTACACAGCTCTCCAATTTGTCTCAATTGGGTCAGTCGTGAGAGATAAGCTGAATCAAAAAAAAGAGAGGAAAAAAAGCAAAAACGGACTATTAAAAAGCCATCAACTATTGTTCAATATTAAGTAAGTTATTTCATAGCATTAATTAGCCCACAGACGTTGCAAGCGATTGAAATCGCTACCCAGGCATACACACACACACACACACACACACACACTGCACATAGAGCTTAATTGATTGGAGAAAGTGATGTATGTACTTGATTTGGCTGAACGTTCGTTAGGTTTTTGGCTGGGAAAATGTCTTCATCGAGCCGCTGCGAATATAAAAAAAAAGCTAAATGCATTTACAATTGCAACACCCCAAACAACAATTGTTACAACAACAGCTACAGCTAATCACTCGAAATGTTGTAAATGTGTGAGATAAAATTCATTTGAGATAGACTCGTAAATTTACCGAAACCGATCGATGTAACGGCAAACAGCAATCACGGCAATTGCAGCAACAAATTTTGAAATGTACAAGAAAAATCATTGAAATTCAGTTGGGGGTATCTTGATTACAATAGAGCTTTGGCAACGCTCAAGCCTGTGGGAAACTTGATGTCTTCTCTCTAGCATAAATTGTTCAATAAGGCAATAAATAAATCTAAAATGAATTAAGAACTACTCTCAATCAAAAATAAACATTTTCTTTGTTGATTCATATAAATAATTACAATATAAGAAAAGTGTGCTAAGCAATGCGATAAAAATTCTTATGTCAACGTACTGTATATTCATCAACAAATGAACTTAATTGTTACCTCATATTTCTATAAGCAACTTTTATTTATAAATTCTTGAGATAAGAAACCGCAAACCCCCATTGGCAATTGTAAATATAATCGTAGTTAGAGAAGTCAATTTGAAATAATCCATATAAAAACATAATTAATACTAGCTTGTATTATAGTTGATTTTAAAATACATATATGTAGTAATTTCCTCAACTCCTTTATATCTGTTTCGATATGTAAATTATCTTTAATTATTTTATTGCATAAATTAAATTTCAACCTCTTTAATGAGTGGCACCTTAGCTGATATCAAAAACAATCGACCCCAACCAAACCACTGTCGTCTTATAATGGCCCGAATGTCAAAGATATCATTAATAATGTTAATCTCACGCGCTGTATTCATGATTTTTATCCATTTCCCGTTGCACTGTACCCCACATACATTTGGGGCCACCACATTGATCTGTGGACATTTTTATGTTTTTCCGTTTATTTGTATTACTTTTTTTTGTCTATTTTATTGTTTTTTTTTTGTATTCCCAGGCCGTTACCGTTTGTTTTTACCAAAATGTTTATTTTGTTAACTCTTTTTTTTTAATGTGCACTTTTTTCTGTCATTTTGTCGTTTTCTTTATGTGCTGCATTTTCGGACCGTTAGCGTCAACGTTTTTAATAGTTTGGTTGCATTTGATGAACGTACCCAGTCGCCCCACACCCTCTCGTCTAACACCGCAACACTGCTGCGGTACTTGCTGACCGGTGTCCAATGCTCTACGCTTCCCCTCTCGCAACACACAAAGAAAACTCGTTTCCGTCTCGCTCTGCGATTTCGCCGATGCCAACGGCCATTGCCTGTCTCTTTCTCTATTTCTTTGAGTTGTCTCTGTTGCAAGTTCCCTCCCTCCCCCACTTGATGCGGCTGTGGCTGCTGTTGCCTCTCGGCTTGTTTAATTTATGAAAGTTTAAATGTTGCTTGCATCGGTTGCATTTTGTGTCGCCTCTAAATCAGAACCGCCGCTAGGCAACTCACTCGGCTTCGATTCCAACTGGTTGCTTATAAATATTTATTGTATCTGCTTAAAGTAGATGGGGTAGATACTTTCAAGTTACATATACATATAAAAAAAAGAAATATATATGATTGCGTTGTGCCACATCCTTAAGCGGCCGTCTGAGCCACTGGCCTTATTCCAAATAAAGGAATTCCAGACACGGCTCGCTGCTTTTGACCATAGACAGCAGCTGGCCGAAAGTAGAACGCCGGTCTGGTTAATTGATAAAACCCATGCGTGTGCTCTGTTAGAAAGTAAATGCGAACAGACACTGAAAATAGGCGTTAAATCATTGCATCATTTTAAACTAAACACTTCAACAGTCGTTATTTATGCGTAATTAATTTACTAAAGAGTCTTATGAATTTTGCATTTTTTATTGTAACTATAAAATAGATACTCAACTTGGATGTCAAGCATTTTTTTAAAGTAAATACCTAATTTTATTTATTGTTTAAAAATTACTCATTAATACAATTTTAATAACCTACTCCATTGAAGTAATTTTCAGTTCATTTCTCTCAGTGTAGAGCCCTGTTAAGTAGCTGTTGATTTGAGACTCATGCAAGTATTTTGACTGCTTTGTTGCTACCTTCAATGGCGGCTTCCGTCAATATTTTGATACAATCGTTATTACATGCATACATATGTATGTACTACCTACTATATATATATTTGTACAAAAGTGCCCCTATAAAATTTCAAAAAATTATTAAATGGCATGAGTAATTGGAAATTTATAGCGCATGGGCTGGTCGCCAAGCAAGCGACTCATGTTCAAGGCAGAGTGCAGGAGGCATCAAGATCTCAATTTAAAGTTACTCAGTATTAAATGTCAGAATCAAATATGTAAATATGTACATTGATTTTTGTATGTTATTCAAAAGTAATTAATATTCTCAAAGTAATCAATAAACGATTGCGTGTAAACATTAGAGTATTTGATCATAATTTGAATCTCAGGTCATCAGTCGATTATTGTAGCGTCATATGGAACTTTACACAATAAAATAATTGTCCAATTTAACATCATTAGGGGTTATTGCTCTTTCTGAAATTATGCAACTTTTTCATTGTAACAGTTTGCATTTTGAATAAACTTTTGGTTTACTGTCATTTATTTTTCACTTAATTGTTAAAATGAAAAACAATTGTTCTCGATTCCTCATGAAATATTCTTGTTTCAATTCACATTATATCTTTTAATTAGATTCTTCTTGAAATTAAATTGTTTGTTCAAAAGACTACATCGAGTAAGTCCCTCAATGATCGGTTTACAAATTCAGTTTTGCAGTGCTCTTAAATATAATTTACTAACTATGGGAACAAGTATTTTATGGCTTTACTTATGTAAGCTAAATTGTTGTATTATATCATAAGTATTTTATGGCATTTTTACGACACGTTGGCTTTACGATGACTCTATTAATATAGCCAATAACCTTGTTAAGAGTCTGTAAAAGCTTTTTTTATTGCCTTCTACAATCGATAGATTAAAATCAATAAAGTTTGGTCTATAAACCGATTGCCATACAAATGGTAAATCACAACCTGTAAAGTGCATTTATTGAGGCTGATGATTAATTAATTATATTTCTACCCATAAAAAATAAATACACTTCATTATCTCTATACTTATTAATTTGTTGTGACAAAAATGATATGAATTTAAATCAAGCAAGCTGTGTTTCAATTTTATTTGCAGATGACTAGCCCCGTGTAATTGCCTGCATTTACCATGTCCGAGAAGGTGAGCAACGCTTTGGCGGCACAGCTGCATGCACATGCGTTGGCATCCGCCAGTGAGGCCAGCTGTCAGTTGCAGCCAGTGTCGTCTAATGCGTCCAAGGACGCGACGCTGCACTTTGATACAGATGCACCGTTGAGTTTTAAAATTGTGCAGAACGTCGACAACTTGGGCGGGCTTAATTTAAGTCTGGGCAGCAGCTACCAGGAGATGTATGCGCCAATGAACACATCACAAATCTCAAATGCCTCCACAGAATCCAGCTGCAGTCCCCCAGATGCAGCAGTAGCCGCCGCACCACCCAAACCCAGCAGACATATGGCTGTCCAGTCATTAAATAGCGTAATTATATTTACATAGCAAATGCAGTTGATTCTCGATAATATTGCTTGCATTTATTTATAGAAATCCTGTCGCTTTCCCAAGCTGGAGGAGTGCGCACACTTCCATTACGAGCGTGTACAGTTGGGCGCCCTATCGGTGCAGCTGCTGGACGACAAATCGGAGCAACTGGGCAGCAGCATAGCCTCCCAGTCGATTGGTGGCGAACTGGCGCACAGTTCGTTGCGGTCGTCAGGCTTCTCGCCGGAGAGCTGCTGGTTCATCATACGTGTGACGCCGCAGCGCTGTGAACCGTTTCTGATCAAACGCAGCTATGAGAACATGCAAATGCTGGATGAGATGTTGCATCGTTGTGTTTACGATCGCAAAATGAGCGGATTGCGCAACATGTGCGAACTGGATGCCGAATCGGAGCTGCAAACCGAACAGGAGGTCGAATATGCAGTGGCCAAGTATCTTGAACGCTTCTCCAAAATTGCTTCCGATTCGCTAACCTGCGGCACCATACTCACCTGGCTGCAGTTGGATAACAAGGGGCGTCGCCTGCCTCTGGCCGATGGCGAAACACAACGCACGATAAACACACCGGCGGTGGGAGCAGCATATGGTGTGCGACGATATCAGGCGCAGGCGCCGGACGAGATTAACATTGAGGTGGGCGATATGATATCTGTGATTGATATGCCCAGTCCAGCCGAATCGATTTGGTGGCGTGGCAAAAAGTCACATCTGCAAAAATCCCTGTACGAGGTGGGCTTCTTTCCGCAATCGTGTGTGGCCACCATTGGTGACAAGGTGCCGCGCAATTTTCCAATGCCCGCTCCACTGGTTGGCCATCTGGATGCCTCACCCACCAAGCCGGTGCTGCGCAAGCATGGCAAATTAATTGCCTTCTTTCGCTCCTTTATTTTGTCGCGTCCATCGCGGCGGCGTCTCAAACAGAGCGGCATCTACAGGGAGCGTGTGTTCTCCTGTGATTTGTCGGAGCATTTGTTAAACAGCGGTCAGGATATACCCATGGTGCTGAGATCCTGTGCTGAATTCATTGAGAATTATGGCGTTATCGATGGCATTTATCGTCTATCGGGCATCACATCAAACATACAGCGTTTGCGTCGCGCCTTTGACGAGGAGCGTGTGCCCGATCTGGGCAATCCCGAGATGAAGCAGGACATTCATGCGGTTAGTTCGCTGCTCAAAATGTACTTTCGTGAGCTGCCCAATCCGCTGTGCACCTATCAACTGTACGACAACTTTGTGGAGGCTATTCAAGTGAAGGCCGACGAAACCGACGAACGGTTGCGTCTGATGAAGGAGACTGTGTTGAAGCTGCCGCCGCCCCACTATCGGTAAGTCAGGCAAAAGGGATGCATGTTTAGGGATGAAAGAGATGCATTCATCCTGAAAAATAATCAGTAATAGCAGAATCGTGAGTTAGGCTCTTTCCATTCAGATTTTGAAAGATAATCTTTTCCACAGTCAATAGACATCATGCTCATTGTCATTTGCCATGGCCATTCACCTTGAAAACAATAAGTTGTTCTTTTTTTTTGTAAGCAAAATTGGCACAAGTACTTAATGTACTTCTAAATTATCAAAGAGTATCATATTTTTTTTTGTCAAATTTCATCGAAATTTATCGAGTGCTTGATAAAAATTGTGTTCTATCAGAGGAAAGACTTTTGATTGATCCATTCTGGCCTTGTGGGATTTAAGCCAATGATTCATTCATCGGAATGAAGAAAATGGCGTCGAGTACCTTGCATTAATATCTGTCGAAAACCCCCATATAATAGATATCTTATTGTCTTGTTAATAATGGAACTAAAATAAATGTAGCCAATATATTCACTATACATATTGATTGACTGCTTCATTTGTAATAAATACATTCTTATGACATTTAAGTTTAGTTCAGAACCATCAACATCAGTTTATTGTTGCAGACCGTAAGCATATGTTTATGTAATTCTCTTGTTGGCGATAGCCGCAACTTGGACCGCATTCTTAAATGGCTGGAGATAATTCTCAGCCCTATGAATGGATATATATTTGCTGTACTCAATCTTAGAGTACAGTTTTAGCAGATATTTTGACAAACTTGATCCACTGTCCAAGTTCGTCTTGCAAATTTAAGTTGACATTTCTAATTGAATTGCGTGATTGTGTTCCTGCAGCGTCTTAAGCTCCTGTCAGTTGGGTGTGATTAATCAACCATGATTGTTTTGATTTTACCTAAAAATAAATTGCTCTTTGACAAGTTCCTTTTTTACATAAGTTAATTATTTTGGTCCAAGTTGAATTTAAACAATATTTTGAAGCATTTTTCTAACTATCTCTCGTTTGTTTTTAGCACACTGAAATACTTGTCGGAGCACTTGCATAAGGTATCGCAGCATCATGAACGCACTGGCATGACGGACAAGAATCTGGCCATTGTTTGGGCGCCCAATCTGTTGCGATCGCCGGCTTTGGAGTCTGGAGGCGTGGCAGCATTGCGTGGCGTCGGCGTACAGGCTGTGGTCACCGAGTACCTGATACGCAACTGTCACAACATTTTCGATGCCCTCGAGGATCACAATGCACGCCTCAGCATTGTGGGCGGCAATGTGCTGGCCCCAACGACTCAGCCAGCTGGGGGTGAGCTGCGTCTGGAGTCGCTAACAGATTGCGAGAGCCTGCTGGTGGAGCAGCGTGAACAGGATCAATCACTGGGCCTGGTCGAGCGACCCAAGAGTTTGAGTACGGGCGGAGCGAAGCTAATTAGCCTGGAGGAGGCGCAGGAGCGGCATTCGCGTATCGAAACCTGCAGCGATTTAAAGCAATCGCTGCCCATCAATATGCTGGCCAGTGGCAATCATGGCAACAGCAACAATAGCGGCGGCATCAGTGGCAATGCCGCCTCCAACATTGGCTCCTACATTGAGGTGGGCGGCGGGCCATCCAGTCTGCCGGACAAGTATCATACGGTGCTATCGGTGCCACGTAGCTGGCAGAAACGCAAGCCAGACAAGACGCCCTCCTGGAAGAGCATCTTTACGCGCAGCCAGCGACAAGGCAACGAGCCGGGTCACAAGCTAATCATTGATGGCGCCGCCAAGGAGCCAAGTGGCACATCTCGCGTCAGCTTTGTGCAAATCTCCCATGCTCATGCCAGCAAGGAGCTGTCGAAGCACGACAAACCCAAGTCCATTGAGCTACTGGAGACGACCCGAGATGCCCGTGACGCCGCAATGGGCAGCAAGCCCATGGAGCTCTGTATACGCTCCAATTCCATCGATAGTCTACGCACAGTCGGCCATTCGAGGAGCGTCTCGCATGACTCGTACTTTGATCTGTTGCAGTCGCCACAACGCGGCCACATGACCACCTGTCCATCGCGTGAACTGTCCGAGCTGGGTCTGAATTTTGATCGCGAGGAGCCGGAGATGCGCATCTTTTCCGAAAGCGAATCGCTGGTCAGTTCGCCGCGTGTGGGCAAGGAGAATGTGCCGCCTGCCTCCGGCTGTGCCACACGTCGCATTATGCGTGCTCGGCCAGAGGAATTCTCCAGTCAGACGAACAGCGTCAATCCCAGTCCCAAGAAACAGCCGCGGCTCAATCTTCTCTCGCCCAGTGCGGCACGTCAGCTGCCCCCACATCCATGCGGTCAGCCCTGTGGCCATGAGCCAGCCGGTGCCGAGCACTGTTGCAAACGCTACAAGCTGGAGGATCAACTCTCTGATATACAGTTCATTGATTGCGGCACACCGGAGCATCCGATGACAACGCAACAGCAATTCGCCAGCGTTGAGGTGCATCCACCGCCGAAGCCAGCACGTGCACAAGCATCGCCAACGGGCACAGCTGGAGGCGCTGCACGCTACAGTTATCCATCGGTGCATCTGGGCGCCAAGCGCAAGGAGCAGCTGGCCGCCAAGGAGCGCTTCAGCTATCAGGGCACCTTCATGCAGCCGAGTGGCAAGCAGGAACAGTCCAGGCCACATATGCCGTAAGTAGTACTTGCCACATGCCACAAAAGAACAATCTTCAACAACTAAATATTTAATTACATATTTTTAGCAACGGCAATGGAAACACTTCGCAGCGCAGCAAGCCACGTGTGGAAGTGAGCGGAGAGGATCAGGCAACCGTCAAGCTATCGGTGGCCACGCCCACAACGCCAGCACACAGTCCACGTTACTCGCTGCTGCTGTGCGACACGGAGAGCTCAGAGAATAGCTCTGCGGTAAATACGCCACAGTACGACATGGAGCCACTGATGATTACGTCCGCCATGTCAGGCATTTCGGGAGTCTCCTCCAATATGCAACAGCAGCAGCAACTATTGTTGGGTGTTGATGCCTCCAGCAGTTATTTGGGCAGCTCCCACGAGAGTCTTGGTCAGCATGTAAGTGCAAAATATAGTTATTTATAGTTATGGTCAAACTGTAATTAATGACAACTCTGTTTGCAGTTCAATCATCTGCAGGATGTGGAGCAGCGGGATATGCGTGCCTTGAAGCGTGAGCTATCATTGGATTTGCAGCCACGTCTGCCAGTGCCAGCCAATCGTGCTGCCACGCTGCCCATAAAGGAGCAATTGCTGGCCAGTTCGCCCAACAATTCCAATTTCACGGACAACACTAGTCAATCGGTGACGCCCAGCGAGTTTGGCTATCAGCATTTGCAGCGTCAGCTGAGCATGCACTCGCTACTGGCCACTGAGGATGGCTCACCGCTCTACGAGGACTTTGAACAGACGCCGAGCAATACGCTGACGCCACAGAAGCTGCAAGCGTCCTCGGTGCTCGGCAGTCCAATTAAGTCAACCATTAGCATAACGTACAAGTCACCAGAGAAGGAGAAGCCGCCCTCAAAGCCAGTTCCCCTGCTGCTGGAGACTAACTTTGATGAGCACACGGTGTACGAGCAGGTGAAATTGTTTCGCAATTCGGTGACCGAAGTGAATCAATTGCTAAACGAAAGACACAGTCAGAGTCTGAAGCAAATCGATGAAGAGGAACAGCATCAACACGATGGCAGCGCCAATCGTGCTGCAGAAATGACACAGCAGCTGCTGAAGCTGGAGCAGGAACACGATCGGGAGCGTGAGCAAGAGCAGCTGCTCTATGAGAACATTGAATTGCGCAAACCGAAAACTGTATATGAGAATCTACGTGGCGAGGAAATGAAACTCAAAGCGAATCAACTGGAGCTGGATGTCGAATTGGATTTAGATTTGGTGTCAGTGACAAAGCAGCCAAATTGTGATAGAATCGAACTGGACAGTCTGGACAGTTTGCCGGGCAACGACCACATAACCATGGCACACGAGCAGCAGCCCAGCAAATCGCCTTCGTTTAGCGTCAAGGAGTTGGCCAATAAATTCGAAAGTTCACCGGTTGAGCAGCTGCCAATGTTCGATTTCAGTCAACGCGGCGGCTCTATGAAAAAGCCGAACGAGCTGAGCTTACCGGTGCCAATAGCAGCGAAACCAGTGATGCCAGCGCCCGTGCCGCTCAAGAAACTGAATAATGCACAGAAGATAACACGCTCCTTGGACGAGAATGCATTTGTGCGTGAATTTGGTGGCAAACAATTGCAGGACTTGCCCGCTTGTAAGTTGCCCGAGTTGCCGGAGCTAAATAATCGCCGCAAAAGTTTTGATTTTACGCGTCCAAAAACACTGAATCCGCCCAAGCGATTGCCGGGCATGAGCATCACTGAGGAAATATGTCAACAACGTGCCGGATATGTTGGCGGTGCCAGTGAACCGGAACACCTCATTACCACGCCCACCACAGAGAATCGGATTTCGTTGATACAGCAAAACAATGTGCCGCGTGATCAACAATCCCAGACGCTTAATCTGCCCACTGGCGGACGCAAGAGTGTCCTTACCGGCGTCATACTCGATCGCGAACGCATCGATAAAATCAAGGAGGAGCGTCGTCAGCAGTTGACACAAAAATACTATGGCGACACACTAAAGTCGCGCTCCAAAACGGAACTCAACAGTGATGACAACAATTTCCAGGCCTCTGAATCGCTACGCATCAAGTCCAAGTCACGTGGTGATATGCACTCGCTGCAAAAGGACATGGACATGAATCTCAAGCAGCTGGCACGTGCTGGCGCCGGTTCCGAGAGCACATTGCATCGCTCTACCGACTATGGCGCTCAACGGGTGCGCAGCATCTCCGATGAGAAGAATCAAAATTGTGATAGCAATGTGACCAGCAATGGGGTCAATTTACCCGTGCACAGTGTCAAATCGGCTGCTCAAAAGTATGCGGCCAACAAGGCGACAATCATCACAGCATCCACCGCCACTGTGCCTGGCAAATTTGAGCGTGGAATCGGACGAGAACGCCTCTCCAGAAACTCCATGCCACACACCGTTAACCAAGAGAGCAATGCAAGCGTAAAGTGAGTAGCTGTCCACAGTTAGTGAAATTTGAAATATTCTCATTGTAACATTTACAAATAATGCAATTATTCATTTTGTATATTTGCAGCAATAGAGAAAAGATCTCACCCCAATTCTCAATACGCGATGTGACTGCGATGTTCGAATCTCGTTCACAAAATCAATAGGTTTAGACAAATTATCCACTACAACAACATCGAATACCGCAACAACCACAAAAACAACAGCAAAAAGAGATAGCAGAAGATTAAGTACGACAAGATGGTGGATCGATCGCGTTATATAATTTATTTAGTTTTTAAATTCTATATTGTAAGCGCATACACAGACAAGAGCAAGTATGTTGGACCTATACTCTTATCTATATATGTATAAATATATATGTATATTTTTTGCATACTGGACCAAGCGGTTCCAAAGACATGACGCAGAGTAAACGCCGCTGGATGAAAGACGCATCCGATGGATCAGCAAAATTCAATTTTGTTTTAATTGGAATTTCGAGTGAATTACTATATGACAAAAAGACCCAGCGCCAAATGCAAATTGCTATTGCATTGGCCAAATTGTAGGTGTTAAGTTTATTTTGATTAATTTGTAAATGTGTAATTGCATTGAATAGCGCCTGACTTAATTTCGGTTTTGTTTATTCGTGTAATTTGTTTCTGTTGGTTTGGAATTGAGTAAAGAGAATAGAGAAAAGAATACGATTAAATTAAATTTAAAGTGTAAATTGAAAACGCTAATTTTTCTTATGCTTAAACATTTAATTTTATTGCATTTAACGCAACTTTGAGCGAGTTGCCTTAAGTATATTAATATTATACGATTAATTTATATTTTTAACGAAAATAACAAAATTACAATAAATACACTTTAATAAACATACATTTGATAATTTTTTTGTTTATTTATTTAACAATACAATATGTAAATACTCTCTGCTTGCTTGTTCGATAGCTTAACAAACACTATACATATAACTTAAATGTACAATTTAAAGTCACGTGTGCTTAACAAATTTATTGGATTTTAGAACTATTTCTTTTAATAATATTTGACACGTTTCACAAATTAAACTACTACAAACCTAGCACCTGGCAGCATATTTTAATAGAGTAACACCTCGGAAACAAAATGGTTGTTGATAGAATAATAATGGTTACAGTTCGCTATGAAATGAACAATAATAATTAAGAAATTTCACCACTTTTGACCATTTTATAAGCTTTTACGCTCTTTCGAGAGCTCATTGATAAGTATTTGAATTTGAATTCGAATAGTTCATAAATTTGTTGAGCAACACAAACCTGACAAATATTAAATAACATAATTCGAGACAAAACTTTAATGACCAATATTAAGAAATCAAAATAAAAAGCAAAGAAAGTGAAGTCTAAGAAGAAATATATTTACATTACATACAAAGTAAAAAAACATATACCTATGCAAGACCGCTTATAAAGGGACGTGCAAATTAATAACAAAAATGTACTACTAGATAAATTTCATCTGAACTAATCGAAATTTTGCATTAATTTGAATGACTTTTGATTTAGTTCTGAGATAGCTGCCAAATTTTTACAGAGAGCATTACAACAAATGTAATTCAGATTCTTTTATACGAAAGGAAATTGACAGAATTGTAATACAAACAATAACTAAATAGAAAGCTTTAAACAAATAAGTTAGCATTTGATATATTTTGATAAAAGTACATAAATAAAACCCATTTAAATTAGTTATGAACAATTCAAATTGTATGTATTCTACAATGACTGATGGCTAAAGCAGAGCAAAGTCTTGCAAAATGATTATAATAATACATAATTTGCATATAAAAATATATATTTATAATACGTACCCATACTATATGCAGATAATTAAAAAATATATATACATATATTTACTCATTATTACATCACAAAAACAATCAATAAATGCAGCAAAACTTTCAGCTGATAATATAACAATTTTTATAAGCCGCAACAATAACAATAAAAAAATACTTTATCGCGTAAAAATGAAAACTTTTTGTTTTATTATTTTATGAAAACTGCTAAAACTACTACTTATTTTGGAGAGTGCATTAAACTAACTCAAAGTCCAGGCTTCATTAAGATGACCTCTTAAAATATATTACTATCACTAAGCAATGAACGATGTACATGTCGTTTCGTATGCATGAAGACTCTATTATGTTCATTGCTTAGAGCTACTATACTGTGATACTCATACTCCAAAGTATGTCCAATATGTACATCAGTTTATTTAACAATGTTTGCTTATAATTCACAAGTGGTTCTAACTGTCGGCACATGGAGTGATGATTACTTACTATTCGTAAGTTATCGCTTCTCGGCCTTTTGGCTAAGATCAAGTGTAGTATCTGTTCTTATCAGCTTAACATCTGATAGTTTCTCCATTGGAGAACAACAAATGTTAAACTGATTTTTGGAATCAGACGGAGTGCTAGGAGCTTACTCCACCTCTGTCATGGGTTAGCCCGGTATTGCAGCACCATCGGGATTCGGCCCAACTAAGAATAAATTAAAATGATAATGAAAATGATAGTGTTTCAGCTTATCTTAAATTATTTAAATCAATTGCGGAATGAAATTTTAGACATTATATTATATCATCGCTCCAACAAAGCTAAGTTTCCTACAGACTCCGACAATAGATTTCTTACGGATTCGAATTAAGATAGAGATTACAAAAATGGAATCGCAACTTTTATAATTTAAGTGATTACGTCATTGACAACTCAATTTGTTTACATATTGTTGGAAAATTTTGATCTCTGTATTGAGATTGAAGAATTGGCGAACTTTGCGATTAAATAGTTGAACCGGCTTGGCTAATCTTTGGGCGACGTTTCAATCAAAATTTCGGCTTGTTTACGGTTTGTGCTTGTGAGATGAGCCGAACAATTCATTCCAATATAAACAGTCGATTGATATTCTACATTTAAGTACGATTTAAATACGTTTCAAAGATGCGATGTACGCAAACTGTTATTCTTACCCTACTGGTTTGTGTCCTTAGAAGCACAGAGTAAGGAAGCGAATATACAAATTTAAATACTTACAGAGCTTCTTCAGTTCCTAAACTGCTAATGGATTTGAAACGTGAAGTAAAGCAAACTGATCTACTTATCAGAACATATCATGTTCAGTGGTTCCTTAACTTATCTAAATCAATTGTGGAGAGTAAGATTGTCAGTGAAGAGGATATTGAAAAGTGGCGAGCATTTGCCGATAATTTGAGGACTCAAAATCCCCCTCCTGCCTCCATAAGTATAGGATACCTTTTACCTGATTTGCCAGATAAAGAATTTATTGATCACTTAAATCGAATTTCGAATGGTGTCTTAGTTAATCTAAAGTCCCAGCTCGATGATCAAAAAGATCACCGATTGGACTCATTTAAAACTAAGGCTATCGAATTGATACGTGTTGCGAAAGAAGCTGGACTTACTGATCCAGACCTTGATGAAGTATTCCACAATTTTATTCAAGCAGACCCAAACGAGCAATATCACTATTTTGGACGATTACATTATTATCTGTTTGAGAAATTGTAAAGTTATTAATACTAGATTATACACACTTAAATTTCACTTCGAACTATAAAATTTAATTTCGGACTTTATATTGCTCAAATATATTCATTTGTATGTTTGTAGACTGCACACATTATATATTTACATATATCGATCTCAATTATTTTATTTATATTTTAATTTTTTCTTTCCGATAATTTGGTTTGGAACAAGTTAAAAATTGGTAGTGGGTGTCTTTTAATTGAGCTGACCCGAAAATAGATTTCAACATGTAGAGACTGCTACAGTCAAATCACTGGATTGAGATTGTTGTATTGCCGAACTTTGCGATTAAATTGTGGAACTGGCTTGGATGATCTTTTTGCTCTCATATGAGAGACCCACATTTCATACAAACCTACGACATATAACGTTGACGTCTGTATAACTTTGGAATGCTTTTGTTTCTTGTTTGCAAGATTAGCCAAACAATATATTCTCATATAAACAATCGATTGATATTCTACAATTTAGTACGTCTTAAATACGCTTCAAAGATGCATTGTACCCAAGCAGTTATTCTTACTCTCCTGGTTTGTGTTCTAAATGAAAGAGAATAAGAAAGTGAAAATACTTATTTAAATACGATACTTACAGACCTTCGCCAGTGCTGTTCCCAATAACATTCTTATAAAGGATTTCAAACATGAAGTTGAAAAAACTGATCTACTTATCAACACAGATCAAGTTCAGATTTTCCTTAAATTTGCTAAAGCAGTTGTGGACAGTAAGATTGTCAGTGCAGAGTATATCGAAAAGTGGCAAGCATTTGCCGATAATTTAAGATCTCAAGATCCGCCCCCTTCAGGAGACATAAATATAGGACACCTCGTACCTAATGTGCCCCATGAAGAATTTAATGATCAATTAGATCAAATTTCAAATGGAGCCGCAGTTAAACTATCGTCTGACCTTATTAAAGGCATTCATCAACGATTGGACTCATTTGAAACGAAGGCATCCGAATTACTACGTGTTGCGAAAGAAGCTGGATTTATTGATGCAAATCTTGATGAATTGTACAACAGTTTTGTTCGAGGAGGCGAACGTTCTCGACAAGGCTATTTTAACAATTTACTATATTATTTCAGAGGAAAGAGAGATGATAAAGTCATATCACTTGAATATTCATCTTGAATAAAAGTTCATTGCGAAATGTTAACGAAAAGCTTTTCTTGCGGAAATGCGTAGTTTTTTTTTTTTACAGAATTTTAAAGTTTTGGAAAATACTATGTATTTTGTTGTTGGCAATTCACTCTATTTTGTATGTACCGTTGTTCTCTCTCACTCTCCTTTTTTTCTACAGTGGCCAAAATCGATTTTATACAAACCAAGAAAAGCTTTTCGTTAAAATTCTTGATAAATCTAGCTCTATCCAGGAAAAATAAAATTAAAAAAATCAATTCACACGAGTAGCTATTTAACAATTACCGAAAAGAGGATGGGGGAATATAAATGGGAATCAGATGTCAGCAACTTAATACAATTTTTTTTTACATGTTGATCTTTTTTTTTACTCAAAGCAGACTTGGTCAAACCGATGAGAGGAAGCATTACTTTTTGAAATTGAGCTTCGGTTAGTTGAGCCGCATGATTCTGCACTGAACTGAATTTGGAAAGGAAAGGGGATTGATATGAGACGCCCTGCTGAATTCACCACCGTTATTGCATTCAGAACTTCCTTTCATTCACATGAAAAGATTCATTTTGGGTCTCTCTACTACTACCGGGCAGATCAGTGTCCGTTGTATCATCACCCAAGCTATTGAAAAATGCCCAAAACCGAGAGATCTCTAATCAATTGTACTATTTTCATACAGCAAGCCTGAACGACTCGAATAATAAAATGTATTGATAGTTGGGCCGAATCCCGGTGGTACTGCAATACCGGGCCAACCCGTGACAGAGGTGGAGCGAGCTCCTAACACTCCATCTGATTCCAAAAATCAGTTTAACATTTGTTGTTCTCCAATGGAGAAACTATCAGATGTTAAGCTGATAAGAACAGATATACAATTTTAAATAACTGCCCCGGGCGACTAAGAGTCGACCGGGGTGTGGGGGCAGCACATATATTTTGAACTTATGCTAAGACGATAAACATTTAACTTATGCGGTATTTTGCGTCAATTATCACAGGTCATAGAAATTAGCTGGGGGTTTTCCCAGCAGTCAAGAAATTTTTGTTGACATGTCAAGTAACATATAACATATATATATAAATAGGGACATATACATATTTGCACAGCCACTACGGGTGGCTGTATTGTCTAGTGCCGGAGACGTGCTCGACATAGATGTCTCGCGACCAGTGCACCGTCTCCGACACTATCAGTCGCCGCATCAACGATGCGTAGCGGCTGGACACGTGGAGGAGTTTGAGGACCCTCTCGTTAATCGGGTCCCACGTGCCCAGCGCTCCCACCACAATGGCGTCCACGTGGACTCTGTAACCCTGCCTCCGGAGCGCCTCAGCTAGAGGGCGGTATTTTTCGATCTTCGCCGCTCTGGCTGAGTCGAGGGCTCCGGAGCCGTTCTCGAACGGGACCGTGACATCCACAATGATGATTTTTCGTGTGGCCTCATCGCGCCACACGATGTCCGGTCGCAGGGCTTCCAGATCGCCAGCAACACCTTCCACTCGGCAGTTCTCCCTGAGGGTTCCCCTGACGTTCGCGGCCTTCGAGATGCGGGCAGCTATCGCGTTGTGCCGCAGTTGCATGGCCGCGGAGTGCGGCATGCAGTGGCACAACACGTGCGGAATGGTTTCATTCCTGTACCCGCAAACTCGGCATCTCTTGTCGCCGTCCCGCCTCCAGCGCATAGCGCCGTTGACAGGAAGAACCCCCAGTCTCGCTCGGTGAATAAATCGCCATTCGGCGAAGCGAGTAAAACTGCCGTCCCTCACGAATGAGTTGCTGGCGGCCGAACTTCCAGACAGCTGGAAGACCTTGCCCTGGTCCGGCTTGGCGGTCAGCGCGTCGAGGTACGAGTACTGCGCAGCTTGTCGTAGTAAACGAATGACATGGCTGCGAGTACTCGCTCTCATGCTGACGCGCCTTGCGCCTTTGCCACGGCACTCCAGGGCGAGGTCCCCACTGCCCGGGACGGCTTTCCACTTCAGTCCTAGATGGACCGCCTGCCGACGCGATGCCTTCCTGACATCCGTCCAGAAGCCGGGATTTCCCCCTCTGTCCTTCCCAAATGGGCCTTCAAAGGAGCCAGAGAGGTACTCTGCAATCTGCCCCAGCGTTGGCTCGTCTTTAGTGCGAGACTTGACATTCTCCCTCAGCGATTCTCTGGCAGTGTCCGCGACACGTGCGTCTTTGCACGTCAACATCCTGAGCGCATGTGCGACGGTCAGGATGTCTGCCAGGTCCGCTGTAGGGAGAATGCCCGCACCTCCTCTCCACGAGGGTAGAAAGACGACCTCAGCGCTCGCCCGCTGGGGCAGACTCATCCACTTTTTCACCAGCTTCTTGACGTGTTTGTCAAGGAAGGCCAGCGGGGCCCTCTTGACCAAACCACCTCTCAGGATGAACTCGAGACGAGGCATGATGAACGTGCGCAACGCATCGATTTTCTGCCAAGGGGCTAGCAGCGATGCGTCGATTTTGTTGGCGTCGTTCACCATGCTCTCGACCGAGTTCAGAGGGGTTTGGTCCACGTCCAACCCAATGGGAATACCCAAGTAATCGTAGGCGTCTCCAGCACCCATTGTCTTGAGGGGCCCCTCCCTCAATTCAAACTGGGTCTGGAGAGCCGTGCGCCTTGCGGCCTTGCCGCTTAGGTGTAGTGTGGCGCATTTTCCTGGGTTGAACGTGAGGCCAGCTTTTCGCGCCGCTTCTTCCGCAACCTCTAGCAGGCGGACCATCTCCTCCCTCGTTGACGCCACCAGCACTATATCATCGGCGTAAGCCAGTGCTCGGTGGGTTTTGCCATGGAGGTCGTATCCCGCCGATTGTTGCTCGATGTCGCGCAGGATACGCTCCATGGCAAAATTGAACAAAATTGGGCTGGCCGGGCAGCCCTGTTTCACACCGGCGTTTAGTGGGATGGGGTCGGTGTATCCCGAGCTAGTCCTTACCCTTGTCGTGGAGCCTGTGGTCATGCACTCAAGTAGCACTTGAGCCGCCCTGGGCACACCCATGCCTGCGATCGCATCCTGGATAACCCGGTGGGGGATGGAGCCGAAGGCATTGGATAGGTCAAGCCAACCCAATACCACGTCTCTTCCCCCCCGCCGGCTGTCCTCCAGGATTTGACCTAACAGGAAGTTGTGCTCATGGCAGCCCTCGTGCCTCAGGAAGCCCTTCTGAGGATGACTCAGGCGGTTCCCATTCACAGTAAAGGCCATAAGACGATCCGCAACAACGGCCGCAAACAGCTTGGGGACAGAATCACCAAGTGCCAGCGGCCGCCAGTTGCTGAGGTCGTTCTTATCGCCCTTCTTGTGAATGAGAACGGTGTTCGAGTTTTTCCACGACGCGGGTATGGATTTTGCCCGGAGACATGCGTTAAACACGGCGGTGATGGTTTTGCAGCCCGGATCCACGCGTTTCACGTCTGAGTAGGTGACTCCGTCTGGGCCTGGCGCAGAGTTGTGCGTGCGCTTCAGACGCGAGTTCACCTCCTCAGACGTGAAGGGCCGCATCAAAGCTTCTCCGATCACCGCCTCACTTTCCCCATCCCACCTCGGCCATTCAAACGGCTCCACCAGCTCCTCATTTGAATGGCCGTAGACCCCGAGAAAATACTGCGTGGTCGCCTCCACGCCGACCTCACAATGCGGCGATGGTCCTGCAAGGACCTGCTGCATTGCTCGGGGTCTCTTCTCTCGATACAGCTTTTGTATTCGAGAGGCCTCCTCGATCCGGCCGAGCGCCGGTCGTGCGCCGTCCCGCCTCTCCCTGCCTTGAACGTTCCCCGCGCGCTCGTTTTGCGGGCGTGAGGTGCTCTGGAAGAGGCCCGCTAGTTCGGCCGCAAGCGCACCGAGTTCGCTTGCATTTGTGACACGATTGGCTCTGTCAACTAGCGTTCCTCTCGCACCTCCTGACGAACTGTTGGCCCCAGAGCGATTCTGGCTCTGAACCGGCCGGTCAGTCGTCAGTGCCCGCCTCGGTGGCGGCGCGCGTGCCACAGTTGCAGGCGCATTACCAGCCGCGTTTGTTGGCGAGGCCGCAGTGAGGCTGGTACGCCGTCGTCCACGTCGCACTAGGCGCCATTCATCCTCCATAGCCAGAGCGACGTGCTCAGATGCTGGTTCTGGTGTCGTCCGATTAGGCGGCGACACCAGGGTTGACACCTGTGGCGTCACCAGCTGAGCTGGTGGAGGAGAAGGTGGACGGCGGGTAGCACTCACTGCGGTTGGCGGCTGGTCATGCGCCTCGAGCAAGTTTCCTGTGGCGGTGTTCTCAGGCAGGGGGGAGGGGTTGACCGACCTCCTTCGGTCAAATGTGACGGCCGGCGTCATCGTCGGCGAGCCACCTGAGGATTGACTCAGCGTGTTGGTGGTCAAGGTGGCCGCCCCCGATGACGTCGGCCATGCGCCCCACAGGCCATTGGCCACAGGCAGATGGCTTGGTAGGGGTGCCGCCGTCATGGTGACGGCGTTGGCCGTAATGGGGCCGCAGGCGGTGATGATGGTATTGGGGGCAGAGGGATGAGGATGGGAGATGATGTCTCCCGCCGCAGCACTGCTCCTGGTAGCGATGGAGCCGTTGGAAGCAGTGCTGCGGCCGGCGGCCGACGTCGGGGCAGCGCGTGCGCTTGCCGTCGTCACGGCCGCTCGAATCCTCCTATCAATGCCGCCTGCGGGCCTGGATGGCGGGACAGCGGCAGGCCTGGATGGTGGGACGGCGGCAGGCCTGGACGAAGGGGCAACCGGTGGCCTGGATACCGGGGTGGGGGCCCCGACTACGCTTAGGCGAGTCGAGGGCGGGGCGTTCCTCGCCGCCGTGGCTCTTGTTGTTCTGGCCGCAGCGGCAGGGACTCTGAGGGCTAGGGGAAGACTTCTGTCGGCAGTTCCGGACCGGTTTAACACGGTGCCGAGGCTGCCTCGAGAAGTCCGAGGGCGGGGAATGCGCAGCATGTCGTTGTCATCAACATCGACATGCGGGTGCTCTTTTTTTACATGGGCTTTTAGCACGCGCATTCCCTTGCACTCGATATCGCAGATCCGGCAGAACCAGCGCACAGTGACAGTTGGGTGGACTCTAGTCATATGCTGGTTGGCTGCCAGGTATCTGCCATACTCCCCTTTGATGGCATTCCCCCTAGAATCCCTAGCCAGGCAAATGGCACATTCGTGCTTGCCCACGAACGGGTACACGTACTTGTGCTCCATAGTTTTCTTTTTTTAAAAAAAAAAAAAAAAAAAAAAAAAAAAAATGGTTTTTACTTATATTTTAATTCTTAATGACTAAGTTTTAATCTAAGCACACCACACGAAAAAAAAAGAAAAAATAAAAAACAATTTCTTAATTTTATGGACGGACAGCTTAAAATAAACACACAAAAAGAAAAAAACAAAAAAAACAATAATCGCTACACTTTGATCTTAGCCATAGGCCGAGAAGCGATAACTAAACCCGTCTAAATGCCCATCACTCTATGAAGCGAGAGCAAGAACCACTTGTGAATTGTAAGACAAACATTTATGCAATAGAACAAGGTAGACATTGGCAACGGCAACTTAGGGGTAGTTCAGTTAAGAGTAGCCTAGTTTAGGGTGCAATCTTACCCTTACCTTGCCTTGCAATTCTCAAATAGTTTATGAACTAACTGTGGGTAGAGTCTTTCTTTTGATGTGTATCATTACTCTGGTTTCTCTTCATTTGTCGAATAAATCTTTCGCCTTTTACTAAAGATTTCCGTGGAGAGGAGCAATCTAATGAGTCTAACTTGAATTTTTAGTTTAGTGCCTTGCAACGATTGTCGCCGGGCCAATTAGAAATGCATTTAATGGAAAGATTTATATTTTTTAAGTATCACGGTATTGTGAATGAAATGCGACAATTTAATAAAGATTTTCAAAACTATATTAATTACTGATTGTCTCCTATAGTCGTTCCATATATACGGTGAATTAACTGAAAATGAGGTTTCTAGGTAAAATTTAGCCACAAAAATATATTTTATTCTATTTTTATAACATTGCCAAAATGCCTCCTTGTGCGATGCATAAGTTTCTGTTTTATTTAATTTGATAAACAGTCAAAGGAGCTATTGGTAATCGACTCGGCCAACTGCCGGACCAACCCGTGAGGGCAGTACAGCATTGATTCAAGCAAAACATTTAATAATTCTCAGCGACTAAAGGGTTCGTCCTCTTTGTTCTTTGGGTTGCACAGACCTGCTGTGAGGGGAAAAAAGCACAACACGTGAGAAAATTAATTTGATTAAATTGCCACAGAAACACGCCACGGGACTGCTTTCAATGTTGACAATGTCGACCTTATCGCCTTATAATCTCTTGCTATGAACAAGCTACTTAACGATGTTCATGAAAGGACACAACGATCCCAGAGCTGCCAGGTAAAAGAGACGGACATGACTTCTGAGTCTTTTACATACATGCAGATATGCGGGTAGTTCTGAATTCAATAAATGTGCATAAGTGTGAAAATGTCGGCATCCTGCAGCGCATCTCATTCCCATTCCTATTTCCATTGCCCATCTCCCGTCCCTATCCTCTACTGAGTGGCTCTGTGTTTGGGTTGATTGACGCTGATAGCGCACGTGTTGGCAATTATTGAAAATAAACATACAAAACGTCAGCCAGCCTCCCAGTTAAGTCAAATGCCTTCTTGTTCGACTGAAAAAAAAGAAAAGGTTTTGAACACGATTTTGAAAAACTTGAGCTGGAACATTGAAGAATGTTCTAATTTTAAAGACATGATAAATTCATTCAGTTTATTAATCATAGTATATAAAATATTTTAAAATTACATGATAGTTTTCATTTACATATGAAATAAGTTCCATGCGATCCAACTAAAAATAAATATATAAGGATAATAAATTGAGTCGAATAAAAAATTAAAATCTGAAATTGATTCTAAAGAAACTGCATTAAACGTTTTGTTGACAAAATCATTGAGACGCAAGTAAGAAAGCTAATGTCGAGTTTCCTCGACTGTGAGATACCTGCCACCCATTTTTACTGGTTGGAACAAAAACTTAAGAGCGACATTCAAATATCATATTTTTCGAAAATGTTTTTATTGTAGAAAATACTTTTAGTTAGAAAACTTTGGTTCATTGCAAAAAAATATAAAAATTCCAATTAATGAACTTTAGTTTATTACAAGTTAAATTGTACTACATTTGCAATGCACCAGGTTTAATAAAATAAGCTTTTTACAAATTATTGAAAACCAGCAGAGTTTTTTATTATTTTAAAACTTTGTGAAATTTTGGCTTATTATTTAATTAATGTCATTCGAAATGTTAATGTTTATTTAGTTAAGCTGTTTGCAAAGTGTATAATTTTCATTTGAAATGAACGAGAGAAATTTTAGAATTGTCATTTGCATTATGATGAGAAACTTTGAAAGTATTTTATCTAAAAACTTAAAGTGTAGTTTATTACAAATTAAAGAAATATAAATAACAAGTAAGACAGCTACAGAAGATCTTGCTTGATTGTCAGATACTCTCCCGCTAAAATTTTTTAATTAAAGCAACATTTAGAGTAAGCATTAAAATATATTATTTTTCGAGAATATGGTAAAAAATGCAACAAAAACTATATACCGAAGTATGCCCCACTCAAATTATTAGCTTGTCTGTAAATGATTAGGTTTATTGGATACCATTATTATATCACTAAGTGACATAGCAACTGAACAGGTGCAGCGCTCTATTAATCTATTTTTCGAATATCTTTTATGTTTATTGCTAGATGATAACCAAAGAGATCATGCATAATCATTTGAGATCTAGTTTCGGTTGGCACAAAGTTATAAAATACCCTTCGGGTATAAAAACTCACCGGCTTCCACTCTTTACGTCCTTGCAGAACAAGTACATAATATTTTAATTTATTATTAATGGCCCGGCAACGATTATCGCCAGGCACTCCTAAAAAATTAATTAAGACTCATTAGAGTGCTCCTGTCCACGGAAATCTTTAGTAAAAGGCGAAAGATTTATTCGACAACTGAACAGAAGCCAGAGGTGATGTACTTGCTCAAAGAGTCAAGAGGTTACCAAAAGTCCAACTTGAACTATTTGAGAATTACAAAAACGAGACTGTTATTAGCCCTATAAAGTAGGCTTTATTTATTTAAACAACTGTTGGAAATAAAATGCAACAAAATTAGGGTTCTTACATATCTCATCAAAATATGGTTGACAGTCAGGCTTTGCAAGTATGTACCAGTTTCACAATAATAATTATGATTCTGTACTGAATTGAATTTGTGTAAAATTAGGACAACAGATAGTGGACAACGTCGTTGTAGAGCAATTTCCAATTGTTTATTTATTCTCAAACTCAAATTATTACGGAGGTGCCAAAACTGTCTTGAGCCCATAAACTAAAAGTCTATTAAAATTTGTCAACACGTGCCCTACCAATCAACCCAAACGGAGAGCATACTCAAAAGAGTGGTGGATTGGGCGGGGAGGGATGGAAAGGGAAATGAGACGCCCTGCCCTTTATTGCATTCCGAACTGTGAAGGACAAAAGAGACATATTGGTCTCTGCTAGTTAACTTGCAGATCCATGCTCGTGGAATCATTAGCCAAGTTATTGAAAAATGTCCAGCCGAGAGGATAAATAAATTCTCTCACCTATTGTACTATGTTCATGCAGAAAGCCTGAGCAACTCGAATAAGGAAATGTATTAATAGTTAGGCCAAATCCCGATGTTACTGCAATACCGGGCCAACACGTGACAGAGGTGGAGCAGCAAGCTCCTAGCACTCCGTCTGATTCCAAAAATCAGTTTAACATTTGTTGTACTCCAATGGAGAAACTATCAGATATTCAGCTAACTACACTTGATCTTAGCCATAAGGCCGAAAATCGATAACTTAATAATCATCACTCCATGTGTCGATAGTTAAAACCGCTTGTGAATTATAAGAAAAATATGTTTAAAATAACCTCGGTCATAATGTCAAAGCCTACGTAAGAAGCAATGGAAATCCTCTCTTCTCAAATACATCACATCATATTCAAATAGAAACTCTAGGCTCTACTGTAATAAACCATTCAAAATATATACACATCCTATTAGGGAAGAATTATCTTAGAAGACCACGAGCTCCCAATGGTAGTGCATTGGGAGTTTAATTATGAAAATGAAAAACTGTACAGTTGTAACATATATTATGCAACGCAGACTGTTAATGATAAGTAAGGCTTATAGTATATGAGAAGGTTATATTTAAATAAAAATTATATTTGGCCCGTTCTATAAATTCCTTGATTTATCTGTATAATTCATCAAATTTAAAACAATTATACAAGTTGCAAATCAAATCAAATAACAGGCAAGGCTGAGGAATCAAACAAATGTATCAAAATAACAAATAATAAATGCCAAATGGTTGGTTTTGGGATTGCAACTGGGTTAGGAAGTTGATAAAATCATTGAAAATACCAGCAAATTACAAACTGCCCCCTCATTGCAACAATGAAATCATGAAATCGTGTGCACATATTTCGATGTAATTTAATATGTGGCACGCGTTTGGGAAACTTTATTTTTTTGCTGTTGTTGTTTGCAGGTCTTTGGTTCTTGTTTGGGTTGTCGGCTCTCGGCACTCTGCTCAATTGTTGCCAATGAGAGCAATTGTGTTGGGTTTGTTGCAAGGGCACGGGCACGGGCACATTGGGTAGGGGGAGCTACTGGCAACTGGTAATTGCATTTGTTAGTGCTCTAATTGTTTGGTGCAGGGGAGGTGAAAGGCTACTATGCCTAGGATAACAACAAGAGGCTTTTAATAAGCATTGCCCTTGCTGAACTGAAAAGTGCCTTTGGAACGTGCTAAAACTTTGAGTCCTGTGAAAGGGCAAACAAATGGTCGCTCTCACCCAGCGATTAATTGACTTGCATTTCAACTCTACAGCGAGTTAAAGTAGAGAGCCTACAATTAAGATGGCATCGATTTGATGTTTTTAGTTACATAATTATACACATGACATTTAATGGTATGTTTTAAAGGCGATTATGAATCTATTTCATATAAAATTATAACTTGAATAATTATGCCCTTTTGAAACATATACTTAAACTAGTATCGTCTCTAAACTATAGCATTTGCAAATATATTTGTTTCTCTCGATTTTGAAAAATCTTAAAATGGTGATGAAAATCGTACATTATTCAAATTATCCTCTTTAATAATAATAAAACATACTCGAAATATTTCAAAGTAAATATTATTAGAATGAGTTTTAAGGTTTCACTTGAACCTTTATTTAGATATAAAATAAATTAATTTTATATTACTTTCATCTTGCCTTTTAGTTAGTTTACTGTATGTTCAATCGATTCTGATTATTTTGAATTTCTCAAGACCCTAAACACCCTTGGAAGGAAGTGCAGCTTTTGACCTGACAACAAGGATGTTTCCACTTGCTCTAAGACCCTTCTCATGGATAAACAAAGTACCCCTAGCAGGGAAAAGTTTACGTTGCTCGTTTCAGAAGTTAATTTACTGAGAATCAAACTCAAATGCGGATGCGCCATCCGAGGCATCTGAGAAGCCGACGCTATTCACGATGAACTGTAACCTGATCTTTGACACACTTCAGCCTTGATTTCAGGGAATTATGCTGAAAAAAAACGAGACTGAAAAGAATGCGACGTTCTCGCATCACAAAAGGATTTGCCATGCAAACTGACACAAAATGTTGTAATTGCCATAAGATAGACAACGCGCTGGCTGTGGAAGTGACTCCCCTCCTGAGTTAACCGCAAATTGCCCTTGCAATGCGATGCTTCATTTTTATTATTATAAAAATTAGGCTTAGCACGTCTGACAGGCACGTGCAGTGGCGGAGCTAAGAATTAAATTCCATAAAATACTATCCAAACTATGAAAATCAATATTAATTACAGCAATAAGAAAAAGCGACTAACTCTGGCGAAGGATCTTAATATGGTATTTCAAAATATTTAACACATTCGCTCTTCCGCACGTTCATGTCAAACGGAAAACAATGGGAACTGAAGATGTCAGTTCCGGGGCGCTGTTTAAGTGCGCCAACAAGCAGGTTGTGTCAGTTACGTTGACAACCCACGACTCCATGTCCCACCCTCTTTTGAGGAGCTGGTAGACTGAATGTACACGATACCTGTACCTTAAAATAATACAAGATGTTAGCTAAAGCGATTTAATTGCATTCTACTACACTGAGAGAAATGCAGATATATAAATTATATATATATTTATTAAATTAAATGTTTTTAAATTTCCAAGAAAGTCGATTTAGATTTGAATTTTGAAAATCATTTTGTATTTAATAGAATAAAATAGCAAAGTCTTTTAACAACTATTTAAATTATTTTTATACATTTTTCAAGTCGATTTTTTAGTAAAATTTTAAGTTATCTGAATTATTTTTCAGTTATACTTACACTTAAAATTAAATGATTCAAGAGTTTAAAAACATATACTTTTTATACGGTACAAAGACAATGAATTTTTTAATTTAAATTATAATTAATAAATAAAATAAATATTATTAACATCTATATCTGATTCGTCAAGTTTATGTGAGTGTAATTGTCTATGGAGTTATGCTGTAGAGGTCTCCATGCACACATACTTACATATGTATAATATATGTATACATACCTAATGCGCTCGCTTTAGGGCTTTAACCTAATAATGACGTTCGACTTACTTTGCGTGACTTATTTTATTAATAAAACGAGCAAATTTGTCTTGCTTTTTGGTCGCATCCAAGGCATACACACACACACAAAAACCCACACATAAAGATGGCTCGTTGTCATCGTTATTGTTTTTCACATACAGCAACAGCGACTCCTGCTGCCACCCTGGCATAACCAGAACGCACAGGACAAGGACAAACAGTTGTTGTTCTGGCAACCCCAAAGCGCAAAGCCTGCTGATTGGCTGCTCAATATCGCAAGGACACACCCCCTAGCAAGAAGTGTGCTTGCTGCCGTTGTGTCTGGACTTTTTTGGATGGGTCGTGTATAGCTATGCCAAGTGATTGAATTACTGACAAGTATTTTGTGCCTAATTGCCTTAGCTTAGACTAACAGAGGGGAGCAACGTTGAGAAATGGAAAGATGGTGAAGGAGACGTTGGGGAGGCTTAATTAGGCGCAAGTTACTGATGAGGTACAGTTGTGTAAACATGTAAATATCGTCTACCCTAACTAACGGGCAATTCCAGGGCGATATTACGCATACGACGCATAAGCCAGACAGCGAGACGATGACAGACAACAAGACTGGCAGCAGCGCCATCAATCAATAAATTAATTATAATAATTGTGGCATTTAATGAATTTAATGCATGCACATCAAGGCAACAACACAACGGCGGCCATGACACGTTAATTATGGGCAAAATGGCGACTGCAAAGCGACAGCATCAGCGTCGCAGTCGGAAGTGGCAGTGACGGCGCCAGAAGCAGCGGCAGCGGCAGCCGCAACGGTTGCAATGGTTGCCAATTTATATATTTGCGGTTAACATGGGCCAATTAAGCCAAGCTAACCCGGTTATAACAAATTTCATATTTCCACTTAGTTGTAGAATAAGAATTGATGTGTTTATATGTATGTCTATATATTATATATAGTATGGTTGGGTGTATCTGATAAATAAACAAAATGCCAGCATTATAAACAGAAATCAAGCGGTGCAAATGGCTAAATTGCATTGTCGTTTGTGCGGGCTGCATGAGGGGCAGAGTTATTCGCCTTGTGCGAGGGAGACAACCATATGATACACATGCAAATGGGGGTGTGTTTATACTCTTACATATACCCTCACTCTGACACATAGACACATACATGCTGGCTGGCTTTTTGGGCGCCTTTAAATGACAGCAGGAGCACCGCAACTGCATTGCCAACGCATGGGGGTGAGTTCTATGTCCTGTGTGTTGTGTGTACGTTGCAAGTCTGGCATGATGTTGCCCCTTTCAACAGTGTGGGCCCGCTCGAGCTTGCCGTTCTGCTCGTTTAGAGCGATTTGCTGGTTGATGTGCGGTGATTGCTGCAAACTCAACGCGACCGTCAACGAGTAAACAACATAAGCGCGGCGGCAATACCAGGACATACACCTAAAGCAGGACATGTCAACGCTTAATGAGAACAGTGCCAGTGCCAGCGCCCGATCCTCCGTCAGCCCAGCTACAGCCGCGGCGGCAACAGCAGGACAGACGGCGGCGGCAGCGGCGGCAGCTGCAGCAGCTAACGTTGCTGCCAATAGTAAAAGCAACGCCACAACGACCACAATGCTAACCACAAAAACGCCCTTTTCAATTGAGCATATATTATTTCAAAATTTAAATAGTGCCAGTAACAATAACAACAATAATAATACTAATAACAATAATAACATCAATCAAAAGTGCAACAAATATACTGTGAAAAGTGCCAGGAGCAGTGCCAGCTCCAATTCAAATTCTAATACCAATGCCATCTCCATAACGAGTGGCAGTGCATATGACAATAATAGGTATCCAAATGCCACAGTAGCGACGGTATCCAATCGACCAGTGATCAGTCCCAGCCATCCAGCGTCGGCATATACCAGCGAGGATTATGTAAAATCCATGCATGGCCAACGGTGCGTACATCCAATGTATTAGCATGTCCTCGACGAGTCGGATCTTTCAAATACAATTTATAATACTGAAAATAGCAAAATTTTCTAATTTGAAAAAAATTAATGACCAATTGTGCTGCGACCCCGTAAATATATATATTCTTGATCAGCATCAACCGAGTCGATATAGCCCTGTCTGTCTGTCCGTCTGTCTGTATGAACACCTAGATCTCAGGGACTACAAATCCTAGAGCTACGCCCCCTTCCGCCCCCATAAATCGAAAAAACCGAATTGAACCACAATATGTATTACCATCTGAATGATCCCTGTAATTTTTTTACAATCGGACAAAAAACATTGTTTATCTTCATGTGACATAATAATGGTTTTCAAAATACCAAATAAGTTATGACCAAGTTTATTATTTTGAACGCGCTTAATTTCAAAATAATTTTGGTATATTTAGTATATTGTTAGTATATTTTTCTAATATATTTACATTCAATAAAAATGGTATTTCTTACTTGTTTTTATTGTAAATATGCATTACACACGGTTTACAAAAATCCACAACCTCTTACAGTCAAATCTTGCCGTTTCTACTTTTTTTATTAACATTTTTTCAGGCAAACTAATCAATAAAGTAATTGTTTTTTGATATATTTGGTATATAAAGAATCAAGTAAGAGAGCAACTGTCGAGCTTGCTTGACTTTGAGATACACGCTACCCAATTTTATCATCACCACCATTTTATCATCACACCATTATTATGCCACGGAGTGACATAGCAACTAACTAGGTGAATTGAACGTTCTAGGTTAAAAATGACGCTTGAAACTTAATTTTTTTGATTTACTTTGTGCCGACCGAAAATGCATGTAACAGACAGATGGAAGCATCTCCGGCCCCATAAAGTACATACATATATTCTTGGTCAGCGTCAACAGCCGAGACGATATAATCATGTCCGTCTGTCCGTTCGTATGAACACCTAAATCTCAGAGACTATAAGAGATAGAGCAACAACATTTTCGGGATAGTGTGTCTTATTATTGCAGGCAGATCAAGTTTGTTTTTGATTTTGACCACGCCCCCTTCCGCCCTGTCGAGTTTGCTCGACTGTGAGATACCCGCCACCCAATTTTACCATCGAAATATTATATTTAAAAAAAAATATTCTGGAAAATATACTAAAAACAATATACTAAAAATATACTAAATTAATATACCAACATTTTCTTTGTTTGAAATTATTAGCTTGGCGACACTTAAGTAGGTTTATTGAACACCATTATTATGTCATGGAGTGACATAGCAACTAACTAGGTGCAGCTGCACCTGATTACGCCTTATAAAAGTAATTCTTTAATAACTTCTGTGTTTTTATCCGATTGTAACCAAATTTTCAGAGATCATTAAGATTATGATTTGTATTGTGCATACCATTCATTAAGTTTCACTTGTAAACATGACCGAACTTGAAATTACAGTGCCCAACAGCACCGAGTTGCTACATCACATTATGGACATCCAAATTCTGCACCAAATACAGAAGCAACTTTACCGCAAATGTCATCAGGTCCGGCCCCACCACCACCGCCGCCTCCGCCACCACAACAAGCACATACAGGAAGTGGACCGAGTGGGGTGCTGTATCCTAGTGCGGGGTATAATGATCACGGGTTCCTGCAGATGACTCTGGGCTATCTGTCGCCATCGTCGGGCACGTATAAGTCCGTGGATCCCTACTTTCTGTCCCAAGGTACGACAATAAGTCTGTGGGTCCATTTCAATGACCATTAACAACACCAAAAGTTTATTTGGGTGTCAAAGACAATTATGAAACAACTATCGTGTATAATGCAATTAATATGGCAGTAATTTTGCAGCCAGCCTGTTTGGAGGAGCACCCTTCTTTGGGACGCCTGGCTGTGTGCCAGAGCTGGCGCTGGGACTGGGCATGGGCGTCAATGCATTGCGACATTGCCGCCGGCGCAAGGCACGCACAGTGTTCAGTGACCCGCAACTGTCGGGTCTGGAGAAGCGATTTGAGGCGCAACGATATCTATCGACGCCGGAGCGCGTAGAGCTGGCAACGGCGCTGGGACTGAGTGAGACACAGGTCAAGACGTGGTTTCAGAACCGACGCATGAAGCACAAGAAACAGCTGCGTCGACGGGACAATGCCAATGGTAAGTGACCAAGATAACTTTCTTTGTTGAAACTTTCATGCTTTCGGCCAATTAGCCTCAAGCCTTTTTGGCTTTTAGCTGCCATTTTGTTGAACGAAAGTTTTCTTAAAGTTTTCACAAATCAAATTACTGTAAAATTTCACAAAATTTATACCCAACCATTCCACTTTCATCTTCAATTTAACTTTTCTTAAGAACCCGTTGACTTCTCACGCACAGACCAAAGCGGCAAGCAGCAAAGTGAAGCCACCAACGGCACTGCCTGCACAGACTCCAAGCAGGCCAAGCTGGCGTCTAGTGGTTCTCAGCCTTCAACCACTCAACAGCAACAGCTGCAAATGTGCTTCCTGCAACATGGCTACTCCACTGATGACTACTCGGACCTAGAGGCAGATAGCGAGGATGATGACAACTCCAGCGATGTGGACATTGTCGGCGATACAAAGTTATACCAATTAACATAGGTCCAGATTGTCAATGAATATGCCAAAATCAGATAACTTAATAGTAGAAATATGCCTTGAATACTACAAAAATTATTATTGAAATAAAAAGGATAAAAGAATCCGTTACAGACAGAAATTATTATATAATATTTATTTTAATTATTTTTAACTTTCTCAGACTTTTAAATCAATCAAGTGTATACTTTTTTTTTGTTATTACAACAGAAATATTTAAAATAGAAATATAACTAGTTTATAATTTCAAAACTATAGCAAGTTTAAGCACATATATATGTACATACCAAACGTCCATTAATTTAAATAAATTATGTTAAGCTATAAAGTTTTCTTGCAGTTCTTAAGTTACAATGTTATTTAGTTTATTTGTATTTGGGCATATCTTCTACTATTTAGAGTCTGTTTTCGGCAGTTATTGTAATCAAACTGTAAATATTGATCGTAATTAGATGTCGATTGAGCGTCAGTCTAGTCACCGTTATATTTAAGATATCAATGCATTAAAATCTTTCAAATTTAGTATTCGAGCACTTCCATTTCTCGCTTTTCCTTTCAGTCACTCTGTCCCTCTCTTGCCATCTCTGTATGTCTTGATGTGTTAGCCAGCAGTAGTATTAATGCTTTTCAATAAAAAGTCATGTGAAAAGTGAACGATTCTTGAAAATTTTCCATTTTGCCATCGTCGAGCTCTTGTGGGCGAGTCCGCTGGGCAATCAAATCCAATTGAGAACCAACAAAAAGTTGCCTATAATAAGGTTAAACTGCGACTCTTTCGTTTAGGGTTGAAGTGGTTGAACCACGCCCACACTCACGCCCACGCCCTGCGCATGCCACGAATGAACTCACAGCGAGGGTGAAGCGATGAAGGGCCTCTTAACAATAGCAAAATAATTGCGGGTTATTAGCGAGCCATTTAGTGAAACACTTTGTTGCAGGTCGCAACACAAAGTGGTTGCACGCTTCAAATTGATTCAAAACTGAGGACGTCGCTTCCACTTCCGGAATGCCTCCATAGGTTTACTGATATGGTAAGTTAGTTTTCCATTTTGTGAAGAATGTAGATTGAAAGTACATCTATAAACTGATTAACTTTTTCTAGTTGGTTTTTGGAATACTATTTAAACATCTCTCTTAATTTGGAAGTTATTTAAACGGATTACAAAATGTAATAAAAATGTTATATTTTCTTGATATATTCACGCTAATATTTTATTGGTTAACTAATTTGACTTGACTTTGCTTTCATTTTTAATATTTCAGTTAACAAAAATCTACATTTACGCGTACACATTATCAACATGTAAAGTTTAATAGTAAGTGATGAAGTTTTTCTTATAAAATATTTAGTGAAAACAGTGAAAAACAGTGAAAAAAGATATATTTTGTACAAATTTTATTAATTATTTCATTAAATATAATTCTAAAAGTATCTTCAATATTATTATTATTATTTCACCAAAAATCCTTATGTCTTACTTATTTTCTTATGAACTCGAAATCAAGAGCTGATCAAATAAAAATAATCTTTTTATTTTAAGGTCGTGCCAATGACAAAATCAATAAGTAATTCAGAACAATAAGCTTTAATTTTGTTTACAATAAAATTTGTAGTAATTAAAGCACTCTTAAAGAATGTTTATAAAATTGCTAATAAGAATTGAAGTTACATTAAGAGTCAAAACAATAGTCGAGCCTCCACACTTATCAGCTGGTCATATTATTGATTAGTGATTAAAATGGCATATTATAAAAGGTGATCGATACATTAGAAATTGAGAATTGTTAAAATCATTGAACCACAAACTATATTTTTCTTAATAAAATATAATTATGTTATACCTATTCATTATTTATAATTTATTATAACTTCTACGACACCCTGTATCACTGCCTGACTGTTATTTGCAGTCTTCTTTCACTGATAAGAGTTGCACACGAATAAGTATACTTGTCCATGCGAATTATTATATCATTATACATTCTAGTATATATTATACACACATGTATTTTTGTGTCTATCTCTTATGGTTTCCCCATATTGTTTCACGCCCTCTTCGTAAGGAAACTGAACTCCACTCAATCAACATATTGTTCATATGGGGGCATGTCTCGCTCCGATAATACCAACGCTCCCTTTTTAATGTTCCCTCTTTTCATCCACTAATTCTTCTTTTTGCTCTCTCTTTTTCGTCCCTCTTTCTGTATTTGCTGCGCGTGTATTTACATGTTATCTGCTGTATAATAATCTACATTATAACAGTAATGGGGTATTTTAGTTGGGATCGTAAGTTAGCAAAATCAATAAATAAGCTATAATTATTGTCTTAAGTCGATATGGTTGTGTAAAATAATGTTGGAGCATGATCAAAATTGTCTATATTAATTGGAAAGGAATCCGGAAAGAAAACTTCCGGACTTCTTTTATTCAAAGATTTGTTCTAATTAGCAATACTGGGTGTTAGTAAGTCTGTCATTAGCGCAGCTAATTACTATTCATTGTATTTATGTACCCGTCTGGTACAAAAGTTGTGACGTTGCGGTCGTCGTCGTCGACGTCGTGGTCGCCCAGTCGCCGTCCCATTGCCAGCTGAAAGTCAACATCTCTCAGTCTCTTCTGTACAGCCGTCGACTGCGGTGGTGTTGTGGTGCCTGTTCTCTATTCTATTTTGATCAGTTCGTTTATCGTTCTCTCTCGCTGTAAGTGAAAGTTATATTGTTATTGTTATTATTGGTTCTTGTTGTTGCTAGCGCGAAGCTGCACAAATGTTTTGACCGGCACCAAGTAGGGTCAAAGCAAAGTTAAACGCGTAATATTGGGCCAAGATCTAAAAGATACTTTTAGATACACATACGTACATACATATATACTTATAGATACATACATATACTAAAACTGAATCAAATCATGTGGTGTTTCCAAAAATAAAAGGGGCACGTGTCATCGGTCTTAGAAATTGGCAAAATAAAATAAAATAAAGAAAATCTTTTCGCTTGTTCCGGTTTCTACTTGCTTTGATATTTTTGCTATACAAGTACATGCATATGTGTACATACTCGTATACATATGTATAAACAAGTTATCAGCTAGCCCATAACCAAAACAACCAAAAACCACACTAGTCTCGTATACATGTTTAGACCTGACAAGTTTTTGATAATATTAAGTGCTCATGGGTTGAAGCGTCTCTGTCTCTCTATCTGTCGGCACGTTTGACCTTCATGCTCTCTTTGGATGGCATTGCCTTTTAATTTGTTGTTATTGTTGTTTGTGTTTCAAGGAGCCCACACAGGAACCGCATAATTTACAGTAATATCCCCAACAATGGCAGCCAGTAACGGTGATTGTAAGTGAACATTTTAAGACTCGCACTCCTCTCTGTCTGTCGCCCTTCCGCCACGCCTACAGCCTCTACCTGCCAATCAATTTGCACTTATCCAACTGACAACTTACCCAACCCACTCGTATCCACTCCAAAATCAATTACAGTGTCTTTAATCAGTTGACTAACTAAATTACTTATTATTGTACCCACTTTACTTTCCTCAATCAGCACAGATTCTGCAATGCTTGAAATCAATCCATTGAAACCCTGAGTATTTTATTAATTATTGTAATCTTTATAACCTCAATGAAATATTTTCACATATATTAACTATAATATTTATGTTATGATTTCATTTGAATAAACTAATTCAAAATCTGAGCTAGTGATTATCTAACATTAATAATTTGTATGTGCCAAAACTTGTATATAACAATTTGAAATGCATTAACATATAATATTTATAGCTTAAAATATTTATTCTGAACGCAAAATGAATTTTAATAATAGTCAATTTGTTATAGAAATGTTCGATATTAATCGCAAGAAAAATTATATTACATAATAATTATGTCGTATAGCAAAGTACGTATAGTATATGTACATATATATGTATTAATGTATATACATACATATGTATATATGTACTTCAATATTAGAAAAAAAGATTTGGATAGAAACTTATGTTACATCTTCTACTTAATTCTTATTTTAGGTATTTGATGATAGATTTTTTCATATTTAATTTGAATTTATGTAGATAAATTAAAAAACTGTTCCAAAAATGAATGTTTGTATTAAGTTGCTTGAATTTATATGTTCAAAAACCCATATCGTTGCTGCTATTGCTGTGATTAAACGACTAATAAATTCAAGATTGCTAGCGCATTAAAAAAAAAACGCATGTGCAATATCAAAATCCTTCCCAGTCACCATCTCCGCTTTTATTATTACATAGCCAAAATGACGCAACAAGGACCCGTTTTTGACTCGAATGCGATGACGCTGACGCGGTTCGTGTTGCACGAGCAGCGCAAATTCAAGGAAGCCACCGGTGACCTCTCCCAGCTGCTGAATTGCATACAGACGGCCATCAAGGCGACTGCATCGGCGGTGCGTAAGGCGGGCATCGCCAAGCTACATGGCATTGCCGGGGATGTTAATGTGCAGGGTGAGGAGGTTAAGAAATTGGATGTGTTGTCCAATGAGCTGTTCATCAACATGCTGAGATCCTCGTATACCACCTGCCTGATGGTCTCCGAGGAGAACGAAAATATCATTGAGGTGGAAACGGCATGTCAGGTGAGCAAAACACATCATTAGAGGATTGCCACCTGTTTAAAATATAACTTCTCTTTGCGAACAGGGCAAATATATAGTTTGCTTCGATCCACTGGATGGTTCATCCAACATTGACTGTCTGGTGTCGATTGGCTCCATCTTTGCCATCTATCGCAAGAAGAGCGAAGGTGCGCCCAATGTGCAGGATGCACTACAGCCAGGCAATCAACTGGTGGCCGCTGGTTATGCGCTCTACGGCTCAGCCACAGCCATTGTGTTGGGTCTGGGTAGTGGCGTCAATGGCTTCACTTACGATCCTGCCATTGGAGAGTTCATCCTGACCGATCCCAATATGCGTGTGCCTGAGAAGGGAAAGATCTATTCCATCAATGAGGGCTATGCCAGTGACTGGGATGCCGGTGTCTACAACTACATTGCCGCCAAGAAGGATCCCACCAAGGGTAAACCCTATGGAGCTCGTTATGTCGGCTCCATGGTTGCTGATGTGCATCGTACTATCAAGTATGGTGGCATCTTCATCTATCCAGCCACCAAGGCGGCACCCAGTGGCAAGCTCCGTCTGCTATACGAGTGCAATCCAATGGCCTATCTCATGACCCTCGCCGGCGGTCTCGCCAGTAATGGCAAGATTAGCATACTCGATATTGTACCACAAAAGATTCACGAACGCAGTCCCATTGTTCTCGGTTCCAAGGGTGATGTCGAGGAGGCACTCAGCTATATGAATGGAGCTGTGTGATGCGTTATTTTTGGTATTCCATGGTCCATCCTTGGAATCCTGACCTTGAGCCAGCTAGATTTACTATCTATATGAATAAATGTTAAATAAATGTTTTTATAACCTAATTTAATTAATTGGAAGCAACTAAATTTAAGGACATTGTTAGGCTGAACTCTGTCCTCTTACTAGTCGTACAGAAATTAATAAAATGTTGTGAGGTTAATAGAAGAAAATCAATACTTCTCCGATATCTTACAAACATCTTTATTGAATAATAAAGAAACATTTATTATCTTCTAATTTCAAGATAAATTTAAGCAAGTAAGAAACAGGTTATATACCGAGCAGGAATAAAATAAACTAAAAAGCTACAGTCTAAGGTGCACGACTGTAATATATCAGGTACCCAGATGTTAATAAATCGATGGCACCGGGTACAAAAAGAAAAATAAGCTACATTTCTTAACTTTCTAAAACTTAACAATATTAAAGTGGACTTAGTTTTTCATTTAAAAAGCGTTTGCCTTGTGCTTGGGCACAAAGCTAAATCCCTGGGGCACCGGCCCGAGCAGCATTTCGCTGAGTTTAACCCAATCAGCGGCATTGGGGGAACCCATGAGGGTCTCCATTTCATCGCGTCCGCGATACTTTTGAGGTCGGGCATTGATCTTTTGGGGCGGCGACTGTTGCAATTCCTCGGGAATATAGCGATAAAGGAATGACTGCCACTCGAGCAGAAAACGACGTGTGCTTTCTACGCCCTTAGTGTCGGAACCCCAATGCTCCAGTCCATAGTTGCAATAGCGACGGAGCAGCTCGAATCTCTGTGTGGATGTGGGTGACCATAACTTTTGCTCTTTGATCTCCTGGAAAATCCAGGGCTTGATGAGAGCACCACGTCCAATCATGACGGAGCTAACATGCGGCGCCAGCGCACGACGCTCCACATAATCCTCATAGCTAAGTATATCTCCATTACCAATGACGGGCATGTGCTTGGCCTGCGACGCACATTGCTCAATGTAATTCCAATTGGCAGACTTTGTATAACGCTGCTCGCGCGAACGACCATGCAGCGTAACCGCGGAAGCGCCCCATTCCTCAACCAGCGGCAGCAGCTCGTGCGCCACACTCTTGTCCGCATAGACTCCGGTACGCATCTTGACCGTAAAGGGCAACTTGTCGGATAGGGCTGCACAACTTCGAACCGTTAACTCCAGAATGTTGGTGCGTCGCATCAGAGCGCTGCCGCCTCCCTGCTGATAGATGAGATCGATGGGACAGCCAATGTTCAAGTCGATGTAATCCACGCGTGCTGTTTCGTGCAGCACCTGAGCAGCCTGTGTGATCACATTGGGATTGTTTCCACAAACCTGCACGCCAAAGATATCTTCACTCTCGTGCCGCTTGGTAAGCGCCCACTCCTGTCCTAGACCCTTGAGCAGTGGCACTGCACAGGCCATTTCACCACATGTGATGTCGGCACCAAACTCCTTGCAAATGCGGCGAAATGGTAAATTTCCCACAGTGGTCAGTGGCGATAGCACCAGTTTTTCGCGGAAATCAATGACAGGCTTGCGTGGCGCATCCCGTCCATTTAGCGAGTCATCACTGGCACTGCCCACGGGTGATTTTGGCTGCTCTGTTTCCGCTGACTTTTCCTTTTGCTTTTCTCTTTCGGGCTGCTGCTTTCCCTCGTCGCGCAGATTTTCCGCTTGCTTAATCACTTCCTTGCTACGAGAAAAATCGTAATCATGTTTGCGCAAACGGACCTGAAGCTCTGAAAGTACATCCAATTAAATACCTATACAGCAAACCTGCACACAAGCGTCCCACCTCCACTGATACCATTACAAGTGCTTGACTTTTGTTCATCGTAGGTCTCCGCCTTCAAATTTCTTCCCTCCACATCTGTGTGCGACTTGGCAAAGCGGCAAGTCACTCCTCGACTGCAATATCCCTTGGTGGCGTATACATAGCACTCGCTTCCCAGTTCTTCGCCTTTAGCTGCTAGGAAGGCATCCAGATCATGCACATAGCGACAATTGGGAAGCGCACAGGCTGCCCCACCGGGCCCATCTATCAGAGAATGGCAAAGATGTGAGAAGCGCTCGTCCTTGAATACGGGTCGGTTCTGTGCAAGAATAAATGTTAATGGTAAGCCGATACTGAGATCAGCACTATGCTTACCTTGTTTTGTCCGCGTTTGCGTTCTTTTTTACCGCCACGTTTATTGCCGGTTTCGTTCCGAGTGTCTGTATCTTCTTCGTGCTTTCTTTTATTTGACTCGCCCTCATTGGACGTGGTTTGCTGGTCTCTGGCAGTGCCATTGGCTTCGCCTATCAAATACCTACAATTATTACAGTTTATCTTTTTAACTTTTAAATTTTTAAATGTTAACACTTAACACTTACTCCGGCTTAATGTAGCAAATTCCCGGCTCCATTTCACAAAGTGTGCTAAATCTGAATTTAGTACAAACAAATCACACGTGCTTAAGTCATGTGTGCAGTACAATGAATCGATATATTTTGATGTTATCGATATCTAAACATCTGTTGCGGTTTTAATCAGAATAAGCGAGAACAATATTTATTTGCATAGAATTAATTGTTTTTTACGCAACAATGTTTTCCTGGTTTCATTTTGATACACTTATAATTAACGAATAGTAAAATATTTGCTTACTCTTCCAAATTAGCCCACCATTCTCATAACCCGATCAGCTGTTCGTGATGGTGCAACTGTTTAACATTTTGTTAAAATCCACAAAATCAGTAAGTAATTTACTAAAATGGTTGTTATTTGAATTAAATAATCTTAATTACTAGCCCGCGCGTGCACACTTCCGATCCAACTTCCTGGACTCACTGCGTTTGACAGTGCGCGGAGGTCATGGAGGCAACGGTTTGCCAAGATACGGAGGCGTTGGTGGGCAGGGCGGCTGTGTATATTTTGTGGCTAAGGAGGGCTTGACACTGCGTAAGGTTGCGCAGGGTCTAAGGGAAAAGCGTGTGGTCGCCTCCAGTGGCGAAGACAGTAGCAAATTGGCGATATTCGGACGACGCGGCGTTGACCAGCGCATAGAGGTGCCAGTTGGAGTGCAGGTCTATGATGATCAGCAGAAACTGCTAGCCGATCTGAATGAGAACGATGCCACCTGCATAGTGGCAGGAGGCGGTACAGGAGGCTGCGCTGGCAACAGTTTTTTAGGTCGTCCTGGCGATAATCGCACAGTGAGTCTCGATCTTAAGCTAATTGCTGATGTAGGTCTGGTTGGATTTCCTAATGCTGGAAAAAGCACGCTACTGAAGGCAATTTCCAATGCCAAGCCAAAAATTGCCGCCTATCCCTGTGAGTATATTAACTTGATTATAAAAGGATTCCACTGAATTTCATTGCTTTCTAGTTACCACAATTCGTCCACAGATCGGTACCATTGAGTACAGCGATCTGCGTTCCATTAGCGTTGCTGACTTGCCTGGGCTCATTGAAGGAGCACACGCTAATTTCGGTATGGGACATAAATTTCTCAAGCATATTGAACGCACACGATTGCTGCTCTTCATGGTAGACATTTTTGGTTTTCAACTTAGTCCAAGGCATCCTCATCGAGATTGCTTGACAAACATATATGCACTTAACAAAGAGCTGGAACTGTATGACCCTACGCTGTTGGAGAAACCCTGCGTGTTGTTGCTCAACAAAATGGACAAGGAAGGCGCACAAGAATTGCTAACAGGGTTGAAGCCAAGCATTAAAGATCTGAAAAGTGGACTGGCTGATTGCCCAGAAGAAGTGCGCCCAAGTCGAGTAATAAAATTCAATCACATCCTACCTATATCTGCAAAAAACTCTGCACGAATAACGCAAGTGAAGAAACTGCTGCGTGAAACGCTGGATGAGGTAGCAAAAGATAAATTTGTGACTGATGGGCAACTGATAAGAGAAAGGTTGCAGCATCGAGTAGGAATAATAGGACCAAAAATTACATAATAAAAGTTCAAAATTTAAAACGATTGTTATTTAAATTCCAAGCCAAGTGATTTTCACTACACCCCTCCCTAACGATAGGTGATGACCGAATTTATCGAGTATGCTGCCAATCAAAAGAGTGTGACCACTAATGTTATATGAAATTACCGGAAAATTTTTTCGGTATATTTGTTAATCATCTTTTGCCCTCCTTTCGAATGAAAAAATCCGTTACCCGTTAATTTTTCTTAAAAATAGTTATTTTTTAAAGGAGACTGATCAATTTGATAAAATTGCGCCTTTATTAACACAGTATTTATTCATGACGTAAAACAGTATATTTTAAATTTAAGCTTGTGGCCACGCTGTTTATCACTAGGCAACCCAAAGTCTCACACACACAACACAGACGTAGTTGTTGTTGTGTCGCGTCGCGCTAAAAACACGAAACGAAAAATGTTAAAAATTTCTACGCTCGCGCCTAGTGAAATTAATTCCAATTGGTGCTCAGTGAACATGTGCTCAAGTGCTTACTACTTAAAATGTCTCTTATTGAGTTACGAACGACAGCTTAATTGCATTTAATTTGTAATGAATATAATGACATTTCGATACATACACACACATATACATAAATCTTAAGGGGGGCAGAACAGTGAAAAACTGGTATATAAAAGACGACGCCAAATGAAAAAGACAGAGCGTACAAAAAAGAGAGAGAGAAAGAAAACACAATAATCCACGGGTGTTTCTAACACCCAGCAGTTGAACGGTAACAATTTGCCAAAATCCAATTATTTATCTCTCGTAATGTCACAACACAACAATACCCCGCATCATCATCACTACTACCAGCAGCAACAACAACAACATCACCACCACCATCAACACCAGCAGCAGCAGCAGCAGCAGCAACTACAGCATAAACAAATACAGCAGCAAAGTTGGTACTCACATGTTGCTTCCTACCCTCCCCACCATCCGCAGACGGCAGCCTTTGCGGCGCCCTGCAAAAGCAACAATAACAACAACAACATTATGAATGCATATGGCACGGGAGCTGGTAGCACGCATGCATCATATTATGGGTCTACTGCAGGAGCTGTTGGGGTGGGATATAACCTTGAGACCAATACTGTTGCCTATGCGCACAACCAGCTGCTGCAGTACCAACAACAACAGCAGCAACAACAGCAGCAGCATCACCAACAACATCAGCTCAGTCAACGCTCCTATATGTCGCACGGATTAATGCATAGCTCTTATCCGTATATCAAGAGCGAGCCGTTGGAGTTACCCGATGATAGACAACGGCAACAACAACATCACCAACAACAACACCAGCAACAACATTTCCAAAATCCTATGGCACCGCCGCCGGCTCCCGCCAATCGTCAGAGTCTCGATGCCAGCGGCGAAATGATAATAAAATGTAAGTATCGAGCTTTAGGGATATCGATATTCATATTCCACTCCGTCAAACACACACGCATAAATGCATGCACACACACACTAATGCATGTAAATGCAAAACACTAACAGTGTAATGTGCAATTGGTACAGACGCACGCATACACAGAAACAATAACAGACAGAGAACTGACACTCTCTGTAGAAGAGACTGGGACTTGGGGCCATTTTCCCTATAGCGTAAGTAGCCGTAATTTCAGCTCCGGTTTTGGCGTCGCCGAATCAATAAAACGTTTTCGTTTTGTAGCTCAGTTCAGTTGAGTTACGGTGAGGTTTTTGCGCTTGTTCGTTCGGTTGGTTTTCGGTTTTTGGTTCGTCTACGTTCTCTGTATCTGCTGTATCTGTAGCTCTGTTTCTGAGTGCGTTTCGTCTGGCAGTGTGTGTGTGGTTGTATATATCTGATTTATATATTAAATATTTATGTACATATTATATGCTCCGATAGATGCTTTATATTACCGGCTATAACCCTAATGTTTATATATACACATTTCCATTCTATTGATGGAATTTGGTTGCATCAGTGTGTGCTCGTGTGTGTGAGATGTGCATGTTGTGTGACTCTTTCAAGTCTCGATTCTTATGTAACTTGTTGGTTCTCCAATAGATTATAAACTATTTATATATATGTTGGTATAGAATATATTACTACACCCAAAGGGCGGGGCACCTGATAAATATCTAAGGAAGCAAACTGATGATATAATTTTTAGACAATACACTTGTTTAATAGACGACTTTAAAGTGTTTAATGAAGGAAAATACGGCAATCAATCATTCTGTAGATTTCTTTCGATTATGCTGAGTGAAAATTAAAAATTTCATATACTCGCTTAAAGAAAAAAGAAAAACAATCTTGCTTCTGTTATCTCTGTATGCCTGCTTATCAAAGCGGTTGCCCCGAGAGAAGAACATAACACAATATTACTTTTACTCATGTATAAGTGGAACAACAACCATGGCAACAGAAAAAATAAATAATATCTGAAGTTCTCGAAATATTTTGTTAGTCTCGCTCGGAATATCACTCGTTCTATTTAATTGTAATTTATTTATGCGCATTTTTTTTCTGGTTTCTGTCTCTGTCTCTCTTCTTTCTGTCCACAATGACAGTATGGTATGGAATTTATATTTTCACTTGCTTTAATTTATTTTTATTAGTTCTATATTTACATTACATCAAGAATAAAAAAAAAACATACTTAACTGGTGTTAAAAAGATTTTTGCTAGTTTCAACCAATTTGACGAGTCTAAAGTTTATTCATTATGTATTAAAGATTATTTTTTCCCTACACGTAAAATTTTGCACACAAGATTTGTGTCGATAAGAAAACCGAAAATAGATTTCTAAATTTAAAATTAATTTCATTAAAGTGCAAATCAACCAAATGTGAAAAAAAGTTCAATAAAGAGTTGAGATAAAATGTATAGCATATTAATTAAAATTAATGAAATATTTATTTCATCATCTTCTTCGGCAGCGGAACCTATAGACGAGCATGCCTACAAATCGAACTATATCGATGATAATACGCCCTTTGTCGACTTTAGTAAATATCCCGAATTCAGCGACGATATGCTGAGTCCCAAAGTGGAGCTAACCATCAAGGATGAGGCCTATGGCAATCAAAAAGTTCTCGTATGTTTGAAATAATAATGTGTATTCATCACAATTATATTATTTAATTCCATTTAAATTGTAGAACCCGCTCAGTTATCCCCGGCGTAAACCACAAGCGGATCGCTCATCGGAAAGTCTTCCCATTTGCCAGCGTTGCAAGGAGGTGTTCTTCAAAAGGCCAGTCTACTTGCGACATGTGGCAGAGAGTAGTTGCAACATGCAGGAGTATGACTTCAAGTGCAGCCTCTGTACCATGTCCTTTATGACCACCGATGAGTTACAAAAGCACAAACATCTGCACAGATCGGACAAATTCTTTTGCCTCAAATACTGTGGCAAGTATTTTGATACAATTGCCGAATGCGAGTCGCACGAGTACATGCAACACGAATATGAAAGCTTTGTATGCAACGTAAGTCACGCGATAGAAGATCCTGTAATTCTTGTGTATTAAGAGTTGTCATCCCATATTGTAGATGTGCTCCATGACGTTTGCCACACGGGAACAGCTGTATGCGCATTTGCCACAGCACAAATTCCAGCAGCGTTACGATTGCCCCATTTGTCGCTTGTGGTATCAAACAGCTTTGGAGTTGCACGAGCATCGTCTAGCGGCGCCCTACTTCTGTGGCAAGTATTACGCAGCCGCCCAATCGGCCGCACACCAGCATCAACAACAGCAGCAGCAGCACCAACAACAGCAGCAACAGGCCAACTACAAACTGCAGGACTGTCACATGGGAACAATGGAAAGTAAGTGTAATGATTAGCTTGAAAGCTGCCCTATAGAATGGAACCTAATTCATCAGGATATTGGGTGACAAATATCTGAGTATCCCTCAAAGATAGGACATACTTTAGATGAAGGAGAGCAATACTCTATAATAGCTTGCCTTGCTTAGATTATTATGGCATAATATTTTGTTGCCAATCTCAATTCCCTTTTCAAAATCATACATTTTTAAATTCTTTCTATCAACTCAATTAATTCTGAGAATTTTGCTGCGAACGACGAGGACATTAATTTTAACTAATGAATAACAATATTGATAACCATACAATAAGTAAATTAATTATACTATCAAATTATTTTATTTTATATCTTTAGCGTATAATGAAATTATTAGTTGAAAGCTTTCAATTATATATTTTCTAAAGTTTCAGTACTTTAAATAGACTAATCTAGCTGCTTAGAGTCTGTTTAATTAATCAAATATCCTTAATGAGCTTATTTTGAATTGAATACTCTAGTTATTTCATTAGCTCGACGCTCTTTATTGATTACTCTTCTATTTTCTACCAATTAATTGCACTTTTTTTATTGTAGTGCCAACCTCGCAGCATAAACCGAATGTGACAGGGAACGCGTTGCCGGCAACGGCTGCACTTAATTCATTGTTGCAACAGCGTCAGGCAAATGCCGATGGCGCCGCATTGTTTGCCTCAACGCTAAAGAACGAATCGAATGTGAAACTGGAGCGCAGCTATAGCAATTCCACCAGCGAGTCTGGCTATAGTCTGCACGACAGCAGCTATAACAATGCCTATGGCAGCGACACCTCATTGCATGCCTCTGCTGGTGGCGGTGGCGGAGGTGGCACAATTGGTGGACCACAGGCGCACTCCTCGACACTAGATGATTCAGAGGATGCACTGTGCTGTGTGCCGTTGTGCGGTGTACGCAAGAGCACCAGCCCAACGCTGCAGTTCTTTACGTTCCCCAAGGATGAAAAGTATTTACATCAATGGCTGCACAATCTGAAGATGTTTCACATTCCGGCATCCAGTTATGCAAGCTATCGCATCTGCAGCATGCACTTCCCGAAGCGTTGTATAAATCGCTACTCGCTGTGCTATTGGGCGGTGCCCACATTCAATCTGGGCCACGATGATGTTGCCAATTTGTATCAGAATCGTGAGCTAACCAATACCTTTACCACCGGCGAGGTGGCACGCTGTAGCATGCCGAACTGCACCAGCCAGCGGGGCGAGAGCAATCTGAAGTTTTACAATTTTCCCAAGGATATTAAGAGTCTGATTAAATGGTGTCAGAATGCCCGTCTGCCCGTCCAAGCCAAGGAGCCGCGTCACTTTTGTAGTCGCCACTTTGAGGAGCGCTGTATTGGCAAGTTTCGACTGAAACCGTGGGCAGTACCCACATTACATTTGGGTGCCCAGTACGGCAAGATCCATGACAATCCCAAGAACTTATACGTGGAGGAGAAACGTTGCTGTCTTAATTTCTGTCGTCGCAGTCGCTCATCCGACTTTAATATGTCACTGTATCGCTTCCCCCGGGACGAGGTGCTCCTTCGACGTTGGTGCTACAATCTACGACTGGATCCGTCGGTTTATCGTGGCAAGAATCACAAAATATGCAGTGCTCACTTTATCAAAGAGGCCTTGGGATTGCGCAAGCTATCGCCGGGTAAGTAAAGTGCAGTTGCAGTTACAAACGTTTAATGAAACGAAATAATTTAAATTATTAAAATTTATACCGAGTCCAAAGTTCATTAGGAAGTTCAGATGTCATCCGATTAAGCTAGAATGAGCTCAATCAGAACGAGTTGCAAACAACAATATTTTAGAGAAAGGCACAAAAAACAAATAAAAAACATTATCTGTTTATTTTAACGAATTGAACAAATAATAATTGCTTCATAACTTTTGAGCTTATTCTCAGCAATTAAAATGTTTATACGGTCAGACAGACGGTACTTCATACTTTTTAGCATACTATACCTTTCTAGCCCTGAGCTTACTGATTGCAATAACATTATTGAATATTTTGATACTTTCAGGTGCTGTTCCCACGCTGCATTTGGGTCACAATGACACGTTCAACATCTACGAGAACGAGCTGTGGCCACCGCCAACGTCCTCGACGCCCACCAATCAGCAGCAGCTGCAACAACAGCAACATCAGCAGCAGCATCACCAGCACCAGCAGCAACAACAACAACAACAACAACAGCATCAGCAGCAACAACACTCGCATCATAGCCATAAATATCAAAGGCATTCGGCGGCATCAACATCCTCGTCTGCCTCATCGACATCCCACTATGTGGATGCAACAGACATGAGTGGATCATACATGGGCATGTCTAATTCAGCAGGTGGCTCCTCGTCCGCCCTCAATGTGAGCGACAGCATGGACGTGTGCTGTGTGCCGAGCTGCGAGAGCAAGCGCCACAATAGCGAGAACATTACATTCCATACGATACCACGACGACCCGAGCAGATGCGCAAATGGTGTCACAATCTCAAAATAGCCGAGGACAAGATGCACAAGGGTATGCGCATCTGTAGTCTGCACTTTGAGCCCTATTGCATTGGTGGCTGCATGCGTCCCTTTGCCGTGCCCACACTGCAGTTGGGCCATGACGACGAGGACATTCATCGCAATCCGGATGTGATCAAGAAGCTCAACATACGCGAAACCTGCTGTGTAGCCGTCTGTAAACGCAATCGGGATCGAGATCATGCCAATCTGCATCGGTTCCCCAGCAATGTGACGCTCCTGACCAAATGGTGTGCGAATCTGCAGCGTCCAGTGCCCGATGGCAGTAAGCTGTTCAACGATGCCATCTGTGAGGTGCATTTCGAGGATCGCTGTTTGCGCAACAAGCGACTGGAGAAGTGGGCAGTGCCCACCTTGATGCTGGGCCATGAGAACATTGCGTATCCGCTACCCACGGCGGAACAGGTGGCCGAGTTCTATGCAAGACCCAGTGCGCCCAACAATGGCGAAGAGCAGGGCGAGTGCTGTGTGGAGACCTGCAAGCGTAATCCCAGCGTGGATGACATCAAATTGTATCGTCCGCCCGAGGAGTCATCGGTGCTGGCCAAATGGGTGCACAATCTGCAAGTGGATGCAGCGCAGCTGTCCACCCTAAGGATCTGCAATTTGCACTTTGAATCCCATTGCATTGGCAAGCGCATGCGTGCCTGGGCCATACCCACGCTCAATCTGGCCACGCCCAGTGAGCATCTCTACGAGAATCCCGAGCAGCAGCTGCTCTACAAGCGGCGCAGTCATCACAATGTGAATTCGAGCCGAGCAACCGCAGTGAAGCCCACGTGGGTGCCACGTTGTTGTCTGCCACATTGTCGCAAGGTGCGTGCGTTGCACAATGTGCAATTGTATCGCTTCCCCAAGCTGAATCGTTCCACGCTGGCCAAGTGGGCGCACAATCTGCAGGTGCCACTGGTGGGCAGCGCCCAACGACGCCTCTGCTCTGCCCACTTTGAGCCGCATGTGCTGAGCAAGAAGTGCCCCGTGCCCTTGGCAGTGCCCACGCTGGAGCTGAACACACCAGCCGGCTATAAGATCTATCAGAATCCCGCCAAGCTCAAGGCCAACAAGCAGTGCCTGCAACGTGTCTGCATCGTGGAGAGTTGTCGCCGTCAACGTGGCCAGGGCGTACAGCTGTTCCGGCTGCCCCACAATCCGACGCAGTTGCGCAAGTGGATGCACAACATACGCATGCGACCCAGAGGCGCCATGCGACAGCAATACCGCATCTGCTCCATGCACTTTGAGACGCACTCCTTCAATGGCAAGCGCCTAAGTGCGGGCGCCATTCCTACACTGGAGCTGGGACATGCGGATGAGGACATCTATCCGAACGAGGCGCAATCGTTTGTCGAGGAGCACTGCACTGTGGAGGGCTGTGGCGCCACCAAAGAGCAGCCTGAGGTGCGTCTGTTTCGCTTCCCCAATGACGATGAGGATCTGCTCTGGAAGTGGTGCAACAATCTGAAAATGAATCCAGTCGATTGCCATGGCGTGCGCATCTGCAACAAGCACTTTGAGTCCGACTGCATTGGACCCAAGCATCTCTACAAGTGGGCCATACCCACATTGCAGCTGGGCCATGACGACGATCAGATTGAGCTCATCGACAATCCAAAGCCGGAGGAACGTTATGTGGATCCCGTGTTCAAGTGCTGTGTGCCCAGCTGCGGCAAGACGCGCAAGTTTGACGAGGTGCAGATGAACAGCTTCCCCAAGGATGCCATTATGTTCCAGCGCTGGCGTCACAATCTGCGCCTGGAGCATCTTAATTTTAAGGAGCGCGAGCGCTACAAGATTTGCAATGCCCATTTTGAGGACATTTGCATTGGCAAGACGCGCCTGAATCTGGGCTCGATACCCACGCTTGAGCTGGGCCATGAGGCGACCGAGGATCTGTATCAAGTCAATCCCGAGGAGCTGCAGAGCAATCTATTTGGGCGGCAGCGACGTGTGAATAGCGTCAAGCAGGAGGAGCTCTCCGAACCGGAGGAGGAGGAACTCATCAAGCCGGACATAACACAGGTGAGTAGATGGCAACTGGGATTTGCTAGAGGATTGGTATATTAACGCACTGCAATTAACAGGTTAAGATCAGGCGCTCCTTGGCGGATTACAAGTGCTGTGTGGCTATCTGTGGACGCACACGTCTGGAGCATGGCGCCCGGCTCTTCCCCTTCCCCACGGGCAAGCAACAGCAGAGCAAGTGGCGCCACAATCTGCGCCTGCCACCGGATGCAGTGGAGCGCAGCACACGCATCTGCAGCATGCACTTCAATCGTCGCTGCATTGATGGCAAGCAGCTAAGGAGCTGGGCCATGCCCACCCAGCAGCTGGGACATCAGGAGCTGCCCATCTATGAGAATCCCAAGAATATTCCGGGCTTTTTTACGCCCACCTGTGCCCTGGCCCATTGTCGCAAGCGGCGCAGCATTGACAACGATCTGCGCACCTATCGCTATCCGCGCGGCGAGGAGCTGCTCGAGAAGTGGCGCATCAATCTAAGATTGGCGCCAGATCAGTGCCGTGGACGCATCTGTGCCGATCACTTTGAGCCGCTGGTGCGGGGCAAGCTGAAGCTAAAGACGGGTGCAGTGCCTACGCTCAAGTTGGGCCATGAGGAGGGCGTGGTCTTTGACAATGAGGCCATCAAGGCGGGACTGCAGCAGGAGGAGGAGGAGGCGGCAGAGGAGGAGGAGGAAGAGTCGATGGTGCAGGTAAAGCAGGAGCAGCTTGAGCCAGAGGAGGAGGAAGCCGAGCACGAGGAGCAGGACGACGACGAAGAACATGATTACTTTGATCCCTTGCAGCTGGTGGAAACCTTTGCGGCCGGCGACGAACACGATGCCGACGATGACATTGAAGATGAACCCGGCGACGATGATGCGTTGCTCCTGCTGCCGGATACGCCACCAATTGCCGCCATCTCTTTGCCGCCGCGACGCGAAAAAGCCGTCAATAATGTGACGCCCATCTGCTGCCTGCGACACTGTCGCAAGGAGCGCACGCCCAGCCATCAGCTGAGCACCTTTGGCTTCCCCAAGGATCGCCAGCAGCTGCTCAAATGGAGCGCCAATCTGCAGTTGCCGTTGGACGATTGCGTGGGACGCGTCTGCATTGAGCATTTCGAGTCCGAGATGCTGGGCACACGCAAGCTGAAGCAGCATGCGGTGCCCACCTTGAATCTGGGACATAACCATGTGCGCTACAGCTGCAATGGGCAGCCAGTGCGTGGCATTCATGATGCACAGCCGCAGCATTCGGTTTTTCGGCTTTGGAGCCTGAAACATTGTCGCAAACGGAAGCTGGAGGAGAGGGAGGAGGAGGAGGAACAGGAACAGGAGAAGCAGCAGCAGCAGACGACACCGGAACCAGCACAGACAGCTCCGATTAAGCGACGCTGCTGCCTGCCCAGCTGTCGCAAGCAGCCGGAAGTGCATGGCGTGCAGCTGCAACGTCTGCCCAGCAATCGCATACAGCTGCGCAAATGGCTGCACAATCTCAAGCTGGACGGCTGCCGTCTGGGCAGCCAGGCGCAGCTGTGCAGCGAGCACTTTGAGCAGCAGGACGACGCACTGCCCACGCTGCATCTGGGACATAACGACTCGCACATCTATCGCAATCGTAGCAGCGACAGCAGCACCTGCATGGTGCCCAGCTGTCCTTGTGCCCGTCTCAATCTCTATCGTTGCTACGATCTGCCCAAGCACAGGCGGGTGCAACAGGTCTGGCTGCAGTGGCTGCAGCTGCCCCAGCCCAAGTTGGCCAGCGATGGCAAGCTCTGTGTGATGCACTACATGCAGCTGTTTGAACAGGTGCCATTGCCCCCGGAGCTACCTGGTGCGGTGCTGCGTCAGTTGCAAGACACATATGAGCAGATTGCCGGTTCCACAATGGCCATGAAGTTGCGCTGTGCCGTGCCCGGCTGCTACTCCAAGTACACGGACAACATACGGCTGACCAAGCTCCCCATGTGCCCGGACATGTGCGCCAAGTGGGTGCACAACACCAAGATTAGCTATGAGCCAGCACGCCATTATGTCTATCGCATCTGCATGCTGCACTTTGAGACGCGCTGCCTGGGACCGGTGCGTCCCAAGCTGTGGGCGGTGCCCACATTGCGATTGCAGCATCACGACAAGGATATCTATCAGAATCCCAAGCAACATTGGCAATCATCGCCAGCGCTACCGACGCCAGTGTCGACACCAGTGCCGCCGCCAGTGCCGTCACCAGTGCTGCCACCTGTGCCCGTCGAGCTGCCGCTGCGCATCAAGACGGAACTGGCCAGTCCCAGTGCCAGCGCCAGTCCCAGTCCACGGGGCAAGCTGCGCATATGCTGCATTGCCAGCTGCGGCCAACAAGCCACATCCCAGACGCGTCTCTTTCGCTTTCCGAACGCCGAGACAACGGCGCTGCTCAAGTGGCTGGTCAACACCCAACAGCAGCCCCGTTTGGTGGACACCTCGCAGCTGTACATTTGCCAGATGCATTTCGAGCCGGAGGCCATCTGCAAGCAGCAATTGCGCAGTTGGGCAGTGCCCACATTGCTGCTGGGCCACTCGGGCCATATCATACCGAATGCTCGGCACAATGGCAACATTGCCGACAGTCAGGAGAATCGACAGACGCTGCAGTACATCTGGGAGAACTATTGCTCCGTGCTCAACTGCTTTCAGCCGCGCAGCGATCAACTGCGTCTCTATGCGTATCCCACGGATCGACCCACCATACGCAAGTGGGCGGCCAACTGCAAGCATCGCTCCATGCAGGCCAGCAGCGATGGTTTCCAGGTAATTACAATTGCCCGTCAGTGCTGCGCTGTTGGCCAGAAGAGCCGTCGAAAAAAGCCACCATTCCTAAAAATAAAGTGTTTGTAGCAGGTTTTGTGTACAGGCATCTCCGATCTCTTAGTGCTAGCAGCCGAAACAGTATTGTCTTTGTTCAAACAGCTGAATACCAGCAAGTATTGGAGCAACGTCTATCAAAGTTGGGGAGAATATTTCCTATTGTTGAACCCAGATCAAATCGAATTCTAATTATGTATTATTAATGTTAAAAACATAAATTTTGGTATACATATTATCCGCAGTCTGAGTTAATTCTTAAATTTAATATCGGTCCATAATATAGGCAGTTTCACTTGTTTTATTGTAATAAATAATTATTTATTTATTTAATTATTCAACTGTTTGCTTATGCTTAAAACTAAAGCACCAAAGATGTTACTGTAGGTGCTAAGTATACTTATGAGTAATGAAATCTAAATATTTGAATATGTTTAGAGGTTTTATTGTTCTATTTATATATATACGTTACGTTAGCTTTCTTGACAATTTGTCTGATAGATCTGTGAAGTAGTGGCTTGCGATAATAATTAATTATTATCTATTATAGTTATTAGCCAATAGAAGAGAATTGATTTTGAGAAATGGCGTGAAAATAACCTATACTGCCATTGCTTCCTCTTCCAGGTGTGCCAGTCTCACTTTGCCCCACATTGCTTTGACCCGGAGACGGGCGAGCTGAGCGAGGATGCGGTGCCCACATTGGAGCTAAGTCGCAGCACCGTCAGCGACGAGCTGCGCTGCATTGTGGCCGGCTGTGGGAAGACAAAGGATGTACTGCGTCAACGCTTCTTCAAGATGCCCAAGCGCAACTCGCTGCTGGTCAGCTGGTGTCACAATCTGCGCCTGGATGTGTCCGCCATGAGCTTTGGCGAGCATTATGTGTGCGATCGCCACTTTGAGACGCAGTGCTTCAATCAGCAGAAACTGCTGCGTTCTGGTGCGCGTCCCACCTTGCAGCTGGGTCACGATGATGGCATTGAATTAATGCCCAATCCGGCGGAATGGGAGCTGGTAGAGGCCGCACCCGAAGCTGTCTGCTGTGTGCCCAACTGCGGCCTGGCCAAGGATGAGCAGGATGTGCAGCTGTTCGCCTTCCCCAAGCTGCGTATGCTCGCCGAGAAGTGGCTGCAGAACATACGGCTGGAGCATACGGCCACCAGGGAGCAGCTGATGCGTCTGAAGATCTGTAGTGTTCACTTTGAGGCCGACTGCCTGGACAATGGACGACCCCAGCTGGGCGCCATGCCCACGTTGCATCTGGGACACCAGCAGCAAAGTGGCATCCATCGCAGCACAGATGCGGCAACGGTGAAGGCCAAGAAGTTTTGCAATCGCAGCGGCTCCAGCTATGACTGCTGCTATCCACAGTGTGTGGAGCTGCAGAAGAGTTACCTGAGGATTAGCTATGATCTGCCCCAGGGCGAGGCACTGCGTCAGCGTTGGCTCGACTATATGGAGCTGGAGGAGACGGACGAGAAGCTGCTCAAGCTATGCCCACTGCACTTGGTGCTGCTCTATGATCATAGCCTTGAGCACTTTGAGGAGCATACGCCGGAGCAGCAGTTGGATGCCAGCTACTTGGACTGCCGCAATAGTGTGCGACTGCGCATCATCAGCTGTGCCGTGCCCGGCTGCAGGACACTGAAGCCACGAGATGGCGGCATCCTGTACGGATTGCCGCAGCGTCGGGATGTGCTTGAGATGTGGCTGCACAACATGCAGCTGGTATTCTATGAGCAGCAGCGTTACATGTACAAGATCTGCAGCCGGCACTTTGAGACCAGCTGCTTCATGGACACCACGCGACGGCTGAAGCCCTGGACGATGCCAACGCTGGAGCTGCCACGGCAGGAGGCGCCCATCTATCCCAATCCCAGCGAGGCGGAGTGGCAGCGCATGAACGAGTTGCTGGCGACAGAGCAGCAGCAGCACCAGCAACAACAGCAGCAGCAGTTGGAGCCAGCGGAATTGGAACTGGAACTGGAGCCGATTGTGAAGATCGAGAGAGATGACGAGCAGGAGGACGACCAGCAGCTGCTGTTGCCTGACCCCGAGCCAGATGACTATGACAACTCACAGCAGCCGCTGGCGCTGGAGGTGCTGCTTGAAGTGGGCCACGTGGAGAAGTGCACCACCTACGAGCAAATGGACAACGAGGCCAACGAGTGCAGCCAGCTTGTCCAGCAGCCAGGAGCTGGCCACCACCAACAACACACCCACAATGGTGTTCCCAAGTACAATGCGCGTCGTTGCAGCGTCCAAAATTGCGATGTGACGTCCAATGATGTGACGGGCAGCATTAAGCTGCACAAGTTTCCCACATCGCTGGATGCGCTGCAGAAATGGATGCATAACACGCAGGTGGAGGTGGACACCAACTATGCGTGGCGCTTTCGCATCTGCAGCTATCACTTTACCGACGATTGCTTCCATGGGGCACGCATCAAGCGTGGGGCCATGCCCACATTGAGTTTGGGCCCCCGGCGTCCTGCCAAGATCTATAACAATGAGTTCAACATGACGCAGGAGCAGCCAGTGGAGCAATCGCTCGAAACAGTGCACACACCGCCGCCGCCTGGCGAGATAAATTTGCGTCTGCCGGTACCAGCTCCTCCACGCAAATCCAGCAAATTCTGTCAGATTGATGGCTGCTCCAATCACTTGACCAGCGACAATCTGACGCTGCACAAGTTCCCGCACTCGGTGGACATGTGCGCCAAGTGGCAGCACAACACACAGGTGCCCTTCGATCCCGACTTTCGTTGGCGCTATCGCATCTGCAGCGCCCACTTTGAGCCCATCTGTCTGATGAATATGCGTCTAATGCATGGCAGTGTGCCCACCTTGAAGCTGGGAGCGCGTGCCCCGCGCCAGCTATTCGACAATGACTTTGAGGCGATTAGCATGCGGCTGGACAAGCAGAAGAGCGGCATGGAGCAGCATTTGGATATTAAGTATGAGGAGGCGCAGAAGCAGGAGGAGGAGGAGGAGCAGCAGCAGGACGAGGAGGCTGAGCTAAGCTATCTGGTGCCAGAGATGCAGCTGCATGAGGAGACAGAGGAAGCGGAGCAGGAGCAGTCGAACAGCTGGCAAACAGAGCTACACCTGCCGAGCATCAAGCTGGAACCAACCACAGCCAGCTACAATCCGGTGAAGTCCGGCTATGACAAGTGCTCGCTGGTGCATTGCCAACGCCAGCGTTCCCAGCATGGCGTCCATATCTACAAGTTTCCACGCGCCCGCCAACTGCAACAGCGCTGGATGCACAATCTGCGCATTCAGTACGATGAGCGTCGTCCATGGAAGACCATGATCTGCAGCGTGCACTTCGAACCCAACTGCATACGATTGCGCAAGCTCTGCTCCTGGGCGGTGCCCACGTTGCAGCTGGGCCAGAATGTGCCAACCGAGATCTATACGAATGAGCAGAGTCGCCAGCAGCTGGAGACGGGCAGCGATTACGAGGGCACATCCCTGGACGATGTTGATGCCTATGAAGAGGATGAATACGATGAGGAAATGGCCGAGCAATTGGCCACCGAGCCATTGGTGAAGCGGGAGCGTCGTTCACGCTTTGATCCTTTGCCGGCGGATCAGTTGCCGTATTGGCGCATCAAGACCTGCTCGTTGCCATATTGTCGCAGTCCACGTGGCGATGGCATCAAGCTCTTCCGGCTGCCCAACAACATCAGCGCCATACGTCAGTGGGAGCAGGCGACGGGCATTCACTTTACCGAATCTCAGCGGAACACGAAGCTTATCTGCAGTCGCCACTTTGAGCCGCAACTGATTGGCGTGCGTCGTCTCATGTACAATGCGGTGCCCACACTTAATCTGGCACCAAGTAGTATAACCAGCGAAGCTGTGCCGGCTCCAACTGGCCCACGTTGCTGTATGCCCGATTGCCAGGCGACTGGCAACGATTCCAAGCTGCACAAGTTTCCCAGTGGTAAGTGTCACACAACAAATGTTGTTGAAAAGCAAAGCCTAATCCATTTGGTATACCTCTTGCAGATCCCATGCTACTGCATCAGTGGTGCCATGAGCTAAATCTCACAGATATCCAGCGTTATCGTGGCATGCACATCTGTGCCCAGCATCTGCCCGCCCAAACGCCCAGCTGCATTGTATGCGGCATGGAGCAATTGCAGTTGCCACTTCTCGACTTTCCCGAGCATCGCAATCAGCGCGCCAAGTGGTGCTATAATCTCAAGATCGAGCCCATTGCCAAGTGGGACAACTCGAAACAGATCTGCAGCAAGCACTTTGAGAGCTACTGCTTCATTGAGTCTGGTCAACTGGCACCCGAGGCAGCGCCAACGTTGCATTTGCTGCACAGCGATGGCAACATATTCCTAAATGATTATGCCATTGATGACAGTAACGGCAAGTTGCTGCGCATCAAGGACGAACCGCTGGACAGCGAGGACCTGATGCTATAACAACAAGCAAATTCAACAACAATAACAATAATAATAGTAATAAAGCAGGAGTTTAGTCAAGCTGGTGCAGCTGCAGAAATAATGTGTCATTATAATTACATGTTAATGGAACCCATGTGTATAACCCACATCATTTTAGCCTGGTTGTCTTAAGAGACAACTGCTAGTAGTTAATCTAATACATAATTAATGTAATCCAGTGATTTTTAATGCGTTTTAAATTGCATGTAAAGACAGGACATTACAGACCATATCTACGAGTAAGGTCATCACATACAATACGAGTACAGATCATGTTCCTTAGGCAGCTTTTGTTTTATAATTTTAGTGAACTATTTTTTACGAAAAATTTGATTTTACATACATACATATATTTATTTTATTTCATTATGATTATGAATAATTGATTCATCATACTATGTAATATCATTGAGCATATACAAATATGTAAACCTGTAGAATATACAATACAAAGTACTTGGTGTTTTATAAAATATACATATTATATAAAATGAAAAACTATTAAGCTATTATCTATAACTTGATTTTCACTATAGATTCTTAAAAAAAAAAACTAACTAGAAATAAAAAAATATAAAACCATCCCGTAAAATACTAGATACCCCACATCCGAATCCAAATGCTACTGCTTGCCAGTGTCAGTGATGTCCTCACTTGTGTAGCTATTCTCCAGAAATAAATTGCGATCCGATTTATTTGACTGCGTCAAAAAAGGGCATAGCAATACAATGGCAAGGAAAAAACAATAAAGCGAGATGTGAATCCGAATCCGGTTTCAACTTACCTCGCGGTATTTTTGCAAATACAAAGAAAGTGGTTCCACGTAGTTGTCAAAGCCCAAGTTGCTGAAGGCCACCAGCAAATCATCCCCGTTAACCGTTTTGCGGTTCTCAGCTACGCTACGCTCTATTGCCTCGCTGCTGATGAAGGATATGAACTCTGATACGCACTCTTGTATGCACTCTCTGGCGTCTTTGGCTATTTTGCCATTCTGTGGCACTGGCACTTTCATTATTTTAATGATGTTGCAAATGGGCAGAAACCTATCTTGTTCGCGCAACATGATTCCATGTCCATCCTGTCTGTCCGATTCATCTGAAGTAAATAAAAATTACAATTTCCAGGTGACAATGTCGAAAATTCCATTTTCGCTTACCACCCGACGCTTCGTCCTCGTCTTTAACTAGAATATCATTAAGATATTGCTGCGAGTCCTCGCTATTGCTCATTTTGTATTTATTCTTGTCCAGTTTACAAACTAAGCATTTATTTGCAAGTTGCGCTTTTTTTTATTTATTTATTTTGGTTTTGTCTCTTGTGTTGCTGTTCTCTTTCACACGATATATCTGTTACTCGCATACACACGCACAAGAACAGTAAATTTTACAGGTTTCTGTAATGTTATTAACAGAGCCGTAAGTTATATTTTTGTTTTGTTATGCAAATCATTAAAATAATGTGTATTAATGCAATGACTTGCAAGACGCGTGTTGTTTGTTAAATTTAAACTATCAATTCAATTTAATGCTTTTGAACCCGCGAATCTTCTATTGCAAACTTTTAAATAAACCTCATGTTTTGAAATTAACAACCGGCAAACTAGCAAATAACAGCGCCTTTCAAGAACAATATTGCTCCGACAACATAATAGAATGCATTACAGTGCCCAGCTGTCATTTAGCAGACTACCGTAAGGTTTAACATTTAATTTGCTTCAGTACTTCATGTATATATTTTTTATTCTAGAAATAAATAATTTTTATGTTAAAAAAAATTAAAATAGAATTTAATGATTTAAATTTGCTAATTACACACTTAAAAACACATCGATACTCTGCTTGCCGATATATCGAAAGTTTATGACCGGCATTTATTCGATAAATTTTAAGCAGCAGTCGATAACTTCTGCTGATCGCAGCGGTAATTTATTTTGCGCACTTTTTTTGTTACACGCGATAAGACCCCGAAATGGGCGAAGAAACTGTGATTGTAAAAGAGGAAATAGACATTGATGATACGAAAATAAAATTGGAGTTAGTTGAGGATGAGGATACACCAACACTGGAATTGCGGCGGGGTAAATATTAAGGCAGTTTGCATACAAGCTCTTTTAAGTACCTATCTATGTTTGTATGTGCGCATGTGTGTGTTTAATGTAAATGTGTTGAGTTTACTTTTATTACGCACTATACCGTTAACTTTGTAATTAATACAAATTTAAATTGAATGACATTTACAGCTGGCGACCTAATGAAAATAATCGAAGAGCGTCCAAATATGATAACCGTGCCAGTTCACGACTACAAGTCAGAGGACGAACTCAAATTCATTGCCAGCCTTTGCACGATCGATCAACAGAAGAGGGTAAGAATACAGCACATAACCTAACACACATGCATGTTTATGCAAATACTTATTCTAATGTACTTACGTTGACATGTATGTATAAAAAATAGAATTGTGCATGTATTGTTACGGTGCAAACTTTGCACACATTCCGCTATAGCTTAAGATGAATCTTTCGTGTATTACAGTTATTTGTGACGTCAGCTTGCGAAATTGATGAAACTGTTCTTAAAGAATGCCAAATATGCCACTTTAAATGTATGAATTATTTGACGTTGGCCTCGCATAAGAACAACCATCAACAAAATCGGCATTTCTGCAACTATAGCTGCGGCTTTTGGTGTAGTACTCTTGAAGAAGTTTTGGAGCATGAATATCGGCAACATCCGGCCGGACTTATTGCCAATACCAGCTGTAGGGTAAGTCCAATAAGACCGAGTGATAACATTCTTCTAGAAAGCTCTTCTTAAACAAAGTGTTCTCAGAATTGTAACTTTAAATAATATTTAATCATGCAGATATGTCACTTGGCGTTTCGCGATGCTGCCAGTTTGATAAAGCATATGGGCACTCACTCCTATGAGCGCCGTTTCGTATGTGCCATTTGTCGCGATCACTTTGAGTCATATCCTCGACTTCAAGCGCATCGTCAGTCCAGCAAAGTAACCTGCGGTAGCATCGAGTATGTGGACAGGGACGACAACAATGGGGAGTTGGTTGTGGTTGTTAAACCAGCTACCGAAGTGTCATCCGATTTTTACGATGTGAATATTAAAGCTGAACCACTTGATGCGGAAGAAGAGCAAATGGATCAGAATTTTGAAACGACGCATATTAAAACGGAACCAATGGAACACTCAGAAGAGGAACTTAAGGCTGGTCCCGAAATCTGCTTGCCTACTATTAGTAACCAAAGTCTTCCCGGACAGCTTCGCTGCAAATTGCGTTTGCCTGCGATAAAGAAACCCGAAGCACCAACGAAAGTCGAAACTCCTGTCTATGAGACTGCAGCCATTAAATGTGTGTAACTAATCTAAATAGTTTATTGATGCTTTAGCTAACAGCATTTATATATTACAGTGGTTCCAGTCAAACCATTAAAGCCCAAGGCATTACAACCGCCCGCGTCAGCGGCAAAGCGTCCCAATATCTTAAAGCCATCAAGAAATGATTCTCAAGCATTAAAGAGCACTCCAAGTACTGAGTCCAACGTATTAAAGGTGCTGCCTAGTAATTGCATGCTTTTTAAATTGCCTGCGAATACGAAAATAGTCAAGATTTCGTCCAGCATGACGAATGGAAGTAGCAACAATTCTGCTGTGGATGGCAAAACAATTACTTTGCCAAATTCCATAACAATAAGCAAGGGACCAACGATGGCAGTGCCATCTTTAGCTACTATACCTTCTTCAACGACTCCCCACACTCGCAATGCATATTTGAGTGATCTAAGTCTGTATGAATCATTGCCCGAATCTCGAAAGATTATTGCAGATTTCCAGAATCAAATACGAAATATAGAACAAACCTGTCCTCTTCCGGGCAGCGTTCTTCAAGTGCCACATAAGATCAGCTCAGGAAAGTCTCTTATGCCAAAGGAAGTGATCAACCTGCCGCTGACCACGGCAAGTACTATAACGATACGTGAATTGCGTTTCATGCATCAAAACTATAGTTTTCACTGGGAGTGCCCGAAATGTACTCGCCGCTACGAACAGTATTCCGCATATTGTAAACACTTGAGTTTCACTCACAATATTCCACATACGAACTTTCCCGATATGCAAGTACAGGTCAAGGTTCAAAAGAGTGAGTACAAGTTGTTTCACATGGGTCGCAAAAAAAAAAATTTTTTTTTATATTTTCACAGAACAAAATTCTACAGTCTTACCTATTTCAAACTTGGATGTTGATTCTCCAGATATACCAAATGATTCACTTGCCTTGCCATTAGCCCCTACAGCTGCTGCAAATGCAAAAGATGGGCATGCTGTGACAAAGATTAAACCGCTAGATATTGCACATCCAGCGCTAGCACCGGCAACTTCCATATCACCATCATCCGCTGCTACCCAGGCAAAGCAAGCAACATCGCAAGTCCGCCCTGCACAGTTTCAATGTGAGGAGTGCTCAAAGTGCTTCACCACAGTTGGTGCTTTGCGGATCCATAAGATGATACACACCGGAGAGTTGCCACACAAATGCAATTACTGCGACAAACGATTTCGCACGCCTGGTCAAGTGCGTGTGCATCAACGCAGACATACGGGCGAGAAACCTTTCAAGTGCAAGGTAAAAAATATACAGTCACCTCCCAAACACTCCAGTAACCCATTTTATTATCTTGTCCCTCAGGTTTGTTCGCTTGCTTTCACACATCGTGAGACTCTCATCTCGCATCTGTCGCGTCATATTGGCATGAAGCGTTACAAGTGCTACGGCTGCGACAAGAACTTTGTGGTGGTTAGTGGGTTGCGAGCTCATCGCCGTCTACGGCCGGACACTTGCGGCAAGGTTAAGTTCACGGCGCGTGCACACGGTCCACGAGTTCGTGTAATACGAGGCGAAGTTTTCTTTGAATCCCATCCGGAGCACAACGGTTATCTCCGTAGTGAGGATCCTCTAAACATTCTATCTGAGATGAACCATGTTGACATGGAAACAGATGTGCCTGCTGATGTCGTTACTTAGTTGTAGCATGTTTTTTATGATTGTTATTGATCCTTGGATTAGCCAATATGTTTTTGATTAAGTCGACTCTGCATCATACATATATCCTATTGTATATTGTATATTTCGTCTTTTATTACGGAGTCTTAGATGTCCCTATATTTTGTTGTAAACAAACCGATAGAATTCGTCCTTGCGATCCTAGCTGGGTGCCCACAGTAGAGATTATTTTCGAAAAAGGATCTTAGTCTCAATGCTATAAGTCTACCAAATCTTTACGGATATTGTAAAGATGCATATATTAATAATCACTGACAATAGGACTATCGATTAGCATCCAAGGACTTTAAGGACCTTTCCAAAAAATTCTCAACATTTTTTAAGGGGTGGGTATGCAAAATATTTCGAAAAAGGCTATAATCCACCGTATCTCGGTCATTTAAAGGACGATTGTGATGTCGTTTCCCATAAAGATTGGGCTATTGAGTACAAACCAAAATACATGCTAAAAAGGACGAAAGTCCTTTCAACAACAAAGTTACAAGGACTTTTTCGTAAATACAATATGGCTTATATCTCGGCTATGCCCTGTCGTATCCTTCTGAATACCAAGTCAAACAAAAGATCTTGGTAAGGAATATCCCCATGCCAAAGGACATTAAAATCGTCCTTGTAGTTTTTGAGTTATCCAGGAATTCTTTATTATCGCTTGATTTCTTTGGCTCTGGGAGCGAAAAATGAAAAGTTTTAGATTCTTATATGACTCCATCATTTTTAAATGCTTATCAATAGAGTCAGTCATTGCGATCCTAACAGTATATATATTTTGAAAATATGCAAGGATATGGCTAAATTATAGGCTAGGTTTTAAAGAAAGGACTTCGGCTTCTTAGCTACAACTTGGTTAAATAATTAATTACATATACTTGTAATCACTGACTGTAAGATTATTGATACACAAGACAAGGACCTTTCTCATGTTGTACTTTGCCTGTGACTTCAAGATGCTGATATTTCGTTATTCTCCTAATGCGACTCAACAAAAAGACATTACACTGCAATATATATTTTGTATTTATATTTTATTTCGCCTTTTATTATTATTTTTGCTCATTGGTTTTTCGGTTCGTCAAAATTATATAAATATCTGATACATATAGTCGTATGATAATGTTTAACGTAATGTGTTCCTTAATCAAATACATATGAAATACGATCGGTCAATCTGCAGCTTGATTATTAGAATTATTTTTAGGGTTTTGCATTTAGCATTAAAATTGTTTATATCTGACTAATTGTTAAAATATATGCAATATTAAACAATTTATATATATTAACAAAATTTGACAAGCCGACAAATTGATGTAATATACAATAATATGTATCTTTTACACATGCATATATATAATATATTGATTTAGTATGCTAAATATGTATGTACTTATATATGCTTGCAACGTTGATTATTCTAGACATCTAATGTTGCTATCGGTATCGTTATCGCTATAATTTCATTATTATTCATTCCAAATACTTTTATGCCCCTTTCTGGGCCCACGGCATAATGCCAACTTGTCAATTTTTCTATGGCCAATTCATTTTCTGGGCAACTCGCTAACAATTCGAATTATATATGTCTATATGTATGTGTGAACTATAACTAATTATTAATATTATATGTGGAATATTACTATTGTTGTTTAACATGTGTTTGGGATTAATAATTTAGTTTTCGCTTTGCTAACGTCTTTTATAAATATGTTTGCGATCGGAATTCGAATTCGATCATTCAATATACCGTTTCGTTATGTACATTATAATTTACTTAGAAAATAATAAGTATAAATGTTTGTCATAGTATATATGTATATCTTATATATTCTACAATATATATCTACAGTTATATTATTACTTGTCTCTTGCTCTTTTTATCTGTTTGGTTATTATTATCTATGCGGCCTTTTTCATACACTTTAGGTACCATAATTTTCTAGCTTTAGGATTCTAATTAGCTGCAGTGTTTATGGTATATACAGGAATCTAAATAGATAACGCTTAAATCAAACAGAAACTTTCTAAATATTTTCATTGCATCAATTTCACGAGAAAAAACCTACAGCATACATTTCGACACATCATCTCGAAAATTATGTATACTTTGCTAATTTCTATGAAGTCAATTGTGAAGCAAAAATAATAAAGTTTTAAAAAAACTAAGCCTGCATGTATTTAAGTAAAGTTCCCAATAATCTCCAACTGTTGGATATAAAGGGGTGAATAGAATCTCCAAATGTTGGAAGGATTAAGCGGTAAAAAGGGGGGAGCTTTGCATTTTGGACAGCTCCCTTAATACACAAGAATATAACTCTAGATCATTGCATGTTATGGAATAACTAAAACTATTCGATAACAGTTAACTAAAACTAGTAACTAATTTAAACTAGCTGCCTTAAGATATGCACTACGCAAGACTTTTTGACTAATTGCACGGTTTACATTTTTGCTTTAGATAAATATGCGGACTGCTGCTTGGCTTGCCTTTATAATCAATTTCACACACTGTCGTTTTATTGGCATCTTTACAGTTGTACAAGCAATCAAGTAAAATTGACGCGAAAGTGCGAAGCAGACAGCTCTGATAATCATAGAACCTAAGTGGATTTTTCAGTTTATATAAAAAACACATTAACATATATTTGATTGATTGATTGCTTACACATACATACAGCTCATAAATGTATGTAATGTCTGATAAATTGAATACTCTCCTTCATTTCCCGTCCTCGCATTCTATCATCGAGCTACATTGTTTCGAGATTCATTTAGGCGATACGTCTAATAGCTACCAAGTCCTTAGTTAAAATATGTATAGGTTACCAGTGCGGGCTGATGCCACGCAACAACAACAAGTTGATTGACTACTTTGATTAGTTAGAGCAAAAACTGTATGCACTTGAGAATATACATACATACATACACATGACCATATACGATAAAAGATATACCATGTGTGTGTATGCATGAATATGGCATATGGTTAAATTACTGATAATTAAACGTGTAACAGTCTTCTTGAGTTCACAATTATGTCAAACAACTAAATTGAAAAGAAAAACTTAAAGGATAAGACCGAAGCAATAATGGATAATTACTGACGATAGATAAAAAACAAGACTTGTATAAAACACAAAAATTTTACGTAATAAATATACACACATACTTGTCTATGTATGTCTGTCTGTAGTTAAGTAATTATGTATGTGTGGGCAGTATCTGGCTATAATACTTTAAAGTTAAGGTATCCGTGTATTCTATGTATCTCGTAAATGCGTATTATGCGTACAGCTTGCAACCGAACATGCAACATGCAACACTTAACATAACTTAAAGTTCTCAACGTTTTTGCTCTGTAGCCAGCTGGACTTAAATTGCAAATCCGACTTCAACTCCAGCTCGAAATGCTCCTCAGTTAGCATAGTTGTCAAACGAGCCCAAGTACTCCAAAGCCGCACGATAGCAGAAATGATATTGATCCTGACAAGACAGACAAAACTGATTATTGCACATACGAATCGAATAACGTTATCTTACCTCTGTCTGAACCATGGCGGGTCGCTGTGACCGCAGAATTCGCACTGTTTGGAACACATCCAAGACGCCCTCGTATTGCATGCGCTCTAGGACAATGCTCAGCGTAATAAAGACACCGCTGCGTCCAACACCGGCCGAACAGTGCACTGTAATGGGCCCATCCTGACCAAATTGTTCCTTGGTCTTGTGCACTTGTCCAATAAAATCGATGAAGCCCTCACCAGATTTGGGCACGCCCTGTTCGGGCCAGTCGATAAACTGAAATTGTCGCACAGTACGTGAGGAACCATCACGAGCATCGGTTACCTGAAAGAGCAAAAAAATCGGGATGATTCAATATTTGATACCTTCCCAATTATATGTCCCTTAATCGTGAAAGATACAGATACTTCTCAATGTCGAGCGACTGAAAAGTTTTACATGTTTATGTATTATTTTAGCCACGGGGTAGCAATTGATTGACTAATAGGAGAAGGTATGCACAATTTGTGCTTTACTGTAATCAGACAGCAAAATTCAATCCTATCATGCGCATCCTGTATTTTTCCTTTTATAAATACAAGTTAATCGAAATACAAAAAACTCGAAACTGGGATTAAATAACATTATTGAGTGAAGCAGCCTTATTAACGTCAGTTGAATCTATTCTGTTTTGCTGGCGCCTTTTGTTTCTATGGCAGCTTCATGATAAAGTATGAGGTATCAAGATAATTAGAAGCAAATAAAATAGCAGCTACCGTCGAGAAGGACATGGAGGGCTCAGATGAGCAAAAATCAAATTTCTATTGCATGGATAAACATATTAATAATTTGCATATGTATTATTACGTTAATTTGCTAAATGTAAGCGCCATTTAACTAATTGCTTTAAAATCATCAACAAAAATATGAATATAAAAAAGTTAATTTTAAATACTATCTCATTAAAAATTAGTTATTTATTGTTTCGATGATTAGCCTTATCAGCTTGGCAAACTTACCTTGAACTCTCGCAGCTTGTATTGGGGCATATTGTACTCGGCAATGGGGTCCACAACGTAGTACTGATAGCGAACGGAGCGCTCATGGGGCCAGTACTGGAAACACTTTTCCTGCAAGCAAAACACAATGATTTAATCAAAAAGAATAATTTAATTGATTTTGAATGCACTTACTCTGCCCATCTCCTTCAGTTTGGTCAACATGACGACAATGGTGGAGTTATGCTCCCAGAGCATACGCCAGAAATCCTCGGCAGTGTCCTGAACGGGTCCCTGAGCTGCAATGTAGGCCGAACGATAACGATAGCCATCAATGAAGCTGGCATTCACATAATCGCTACCCTCGATGCCATGTATGGGGGTGAGGTATACACGGCTCGATTCGTAGGGAAGAATGTGGACCAAACGATTCTTGTGCTTGTTGCAGGCCAAATTGGCGGTAACAAATTTGGAAGAGTCCATTTTGACATTGGATAGTTTCTTGAACTCCACCTCCATGCCCGAAATAGTCTCGCCCGGTTCGGTGGTTAGCAGTTTTTGCAAATGGCTGTGCAAATTGCGAGCGGCGACCTCAGTGAGGCCACAGATGATGGCCTCCAGTATGGCATCGTGTATGAAGATGTATTGATCCTCCGTTTGCACCATATAGTTGCGTTGGGCACGCAGGCACGTCACATGGCCATAGATGTCAATGATCTTCTCGTGCTTCATGCGCTCCAGCATCGAATCGATGACAATGTAACAACCGGTGCGACCCACTCCCGCCGAACAGTGCACCACAACCGGTCCCGACTCGGGTGGGGTGAGTGCGCGACAGCGGCGCAGGAACTGAAGGAACGGAGCCGGATGATCGGGCACACCATGATCTGGCCAGGCGGTAAACTGCAGCTGCTTGATCTCACGCCTATCGTTGAATCCCTGACGAACCAGCTGGAATGTGCGTATGCTGTAGGTGGCCAGCTCCTGGGTTTCGGTGATTGTCACAAAGATCTGGCCATAGGTTTCAGTGCCCCGCGTTGGCCAATACTGATCGCATTTGATACGCGTTCGCTCCTCCAGGCGGGTCATCATCACAATGGTCGCCGTCTTCAGTTCCCAGCACATGCGCCAAAAGTCTGCAAAAGTCTCTTGCAATGGTCCCTGGGTCGCCACGTAAGCGTTGTGCTTGCGATAGCCATCGCAATAGTTGGCATTGATGTAGTCCGAGCCGAGGATATTCTCCTGTGCCGCCAGCTGCATTCGTGAGTGATCATAGGCAGTGACATTGGCATAGCGATTCTTCGACTTGTTGTGCTCATAGTTGGAATTATCCCAGGTGAACTGCTGGCCCGGCTCGATGCTCTCGTACTCCTGCGAGAATTTCTGATTGTCATTGGACTTGAGTCGCTCAATATGATTGGCAAACTCAGAGATGGGTATGGGCGGATGTGAGATCATGCCGGGCGTTTGGAAGTTCAGTCTGCGCATGTCCACGGGATCACTTGGTGTGGGTCCGGCGCCCAAATCGGCAGCCATCAAGGGACGTGTCACAGCTGCCTGATCAGGCGTCTTGCATGGCTGACGACGACGCTTCACCACATAGAGGACAATCAGTGTGGTGGAAACCACAAAGGCGGCAATCAGGGGCAGCACCACCCATAGTATTTCGGGCTCGTCCTTGTTGCGATTGACTGAAACCTCTGGCTCCGATGGCCAGTTGGGATCAGGGCGATGTGGTCGCTCGCCAGGCGGTGCCTCGCGCATGTCCAGGGACAGGAACTCAGAGAATGGACTGGAAGTATACAGATGTTTCTGTGGTGTATCCACAACGGCGCGCACAAAGATGCGATAGCGCTTTTCACGCTCCAGCTTGCGATTGGTAAAGTTGTGATAGTCATCACCCGATCCCAGATGGAATGTGAACGGTATGGAGCGTTGCGGGAACTTGGCAGCTATGTAGGGAGCATTGGGACGCTCGGGTTTGTTGCGACCAGGCAGCAGATCATCGGTGAGAAACTGATCGGGATTCTTGTGCAAATTTGACTTATCCTCTGGCACCACAACCAGATAATAATGTGAGATTGGACCGTATTCTTCTGAAGCTTGTGGCAAAATCACAAGGATTTCCTCGCCATTGACCACGCCATAGAAATCCGGTTTAACCATGGGCTGTGGTGCTGCCATTTGTGTGGTCACCGTTATCTTTGTGGGAGGTCTGTACGTGTAATCCGATGGTAGGGCGCTGACATTCACATTGTAGGTGGTAAAGGGACTCAGCTCATTGATAGTGTGCGTCTTCACGAAATGCTTGACGATGATTTCACGCTTTTGCACCGTCTGGGTTTGCGAGAATCCCTGAGAGTCCACAAAGACTTTCATGGCATCAAAGCTGATCTTGTAGTTGACCGGATTGAGGCGTATGGGAGGCGACCAGGAGAGGGTCATAGAGTGTGTGCTCACATCATGAGCTCGCAGATTGAGCGGCACATCCTCGGGCTTGATGCGCACGGTTACCTTCTCGCTGAGACGACCTAGGCCAGTCTTGAATCTGGCCGCAATGGCTACGGCATATTGAGCGAACTTTTCGAGATTTACCAGATCCGCCGACTCGGTTAGGCCCACCGTCTTTGTTTGCCAATCATCCAGATCCTCGACTGCGGTCATGGTATAAAAGATCTTGTAGCCCAAGAGTTTGCCACGACTGGGCACGGGTTCCCACCCGATTTCCGCCGTCTGCTCGGAGGTGGCCACCGCTTGAACGGACATTGGAGCACGTCCCATATCGCGTTCGGTTTCCACAACGATTTTCTCGCTGAAGGGACCTGCTCCCTGCTTGGTATAGGCGCGCACACGAAAGATATATTCGGTATTCTCCTCCAGATTGGTAAAGACAGCCTTGCGCAACGTCATGTTGCGCTCGGAGCCCAGACCGTGATCGATCTTCTTATGAAATTGCACATCATAGCGTGTGATCAGGCCATTGCGATTTTCTCGCGTTGGCGGATCCCAGACAACACAGACCACATCGGGTGTCTGGAAGCGTACGGTTATATTCGCGGGGGGTCCCGCTGGTGTGCCCTCTGGCGTCTGGAATATCTTCACTGTTTCCTGACCAATGCCAATGTGATTGCTTCCCGCCACACGGAACTCATATTCGACACCACGCTCCAGATCATTAAAACGTTTCTTTGTCATCTGAGGTCCGGATAGCATTTCCTCTTTCAGTGGCTGATCCTTAACGCCCCATCGTAGTCGATAGCCACGTAATTCACCATATGTTTGCGCCGGTCGCTCCCATTCCAATTCAATGGATACAATGGGATCGCGTTCCATAATCTTTAGACTTACAGTGGGACGAACGGGCACACCACCAGGTGTTTTTACAATCACGGCCACACTGCGGTCACCATCACCTTTGCGGGTCAAAGCTGCCACCTGTATGGAATACTTTGTGTCGGGTTGCAACCCTGTTGCACTGTATTCGAGCATGTCGACCACATCGAACTTGAAGGGTTCATTTAGAAAGCCCTTTCCCTAGTGCAGAAAATTAATAAGAAGCATCATAAATTTAGTATCTTAAATCTTATAGGTTTTTATATCTTTGAAAAATAAATAAAACCTATTATATTTATGGCAAATAAATTGAGAAACAGAAATAAGCATTATAAACAGTACATATTTCATCTGTTTATCCGTCTGCCTATATGAATACTTAGATATCCGAGACTATAAATCAAACCGTAACCAAATTTGATGGCAATACTCCTGTGTTTAGAGCAGATTTGATTTCTTGTTTGAAAATGGAACGCGAGTATTTCACAGTCAAGCACTTTCGATTCAAGCTTTCTTACCTATTTTTTTTCTTTCAAATTTAACGATTGAAAGTTGAAATCAGTACGAATAGTCTATGTATACCTCATGAATGATTGTCATAATATATGTACCTCATACTCATTTACACTCACCTCATCGCGCATTTCCTGAACGTGAATGTGATAGCCTCGGATAATACCATTGCGATCCTTTTCTAATGGTGGTTTCCAGCTGACATGTATTGATGTGGAGTTTAGAGGAGTCGCCTTAACATCTTGCGGATCTCCAGGCACTAGACGATCGATGAGAAAACAATAGATTAGAACGGGGCATAGAGAAGCAGTGAAGACTGAAGAGGACTATTGGAATACGTACGCTTACTTAGAGTTAACTTAGGTTATATTTAGATGTTTTTTATTTTGTGAGCCAATGTGATCCTTAACATTAAGTAGCTTAGACTAAGAGACATATGTAGATGGAACTAGATAGTAAACACTAAGATTGCTAAAGTTGCCTTTGACCCTAGGAGCAATATACAAAACCAGAACGAACTTTTGGCTCCAAGTCAACGTCACCACATCACAGTTAGATTAATTAAAATAAATATTATAATTGAAATAAATGTATAAAATTGAAGAAAGTGCTGCTTAATTTCTAATACGTATTCTATATAGTAGTATAGTTGGGAAGGTAGGTATTTAGGTAGGTATATAAAAGAAGTAAATGGTTGCTCAGTAGGTGCACAAAAGTGAATAAGAAGTGCGGTTTACACCTTGCTATAGAGAGTAATACAATACTTATAGAATAGGTTCCAAAAGTTTGTACACAAAAATCTTGAATGAAACCAGTTTCTCCGGTCTCTTCAATTTTTGAATATCAATTCTTCTGGGCAAAAACATAACATATAAGCATTCAAAAAACATTTTGTACTGTTTTGTATTGTATGCAAAATGTAAAACACTGATGTATGAATGTACTTAGTTTAAATCCAAAACGGTAAATAAATATATGATTAGGAAGTCATGAGCCTTGTTACAAAAATCCTCGCTGACTTTTAGGGCTTTAAAAATATTGTTTGGTTGAAATAGAAAAAACATTTCAAAAAACAAAAAAAAAGAAATTTGATTTGAGATTTAGTGATTGGTCTACAATTCTGGACCATTACAAAAATAGTATGATATAAATATATTTATATATTTATAGTAGTAAAATAGTATATATGTATATAGGTTGCTATATTGGGCATTCTTAAACATTATATTCAAACCATATAAAATACTCACTCTTTTTCTCTAAATAGATTTAAAATGATTTTGTATATTTTTAATAATTAACCACCATCCATTTAAATGTTGCGTTCAAAAATCAAATTTCGCAATAATTTTGTATTCACATCAAAAAAGTTTTCAAAATTTGTTTTTCCATTTCGAGTTTGCATTCAAAAAAAGGTGCACGAAACAGAGCAAGTAGTGCAAGGTGCGAGTGGCCAAGCAAAGATATATTTGTGTTTTGTTTTTTTTTTTTTTTGGTTTTTTTTTTGTTATATGAAAAAAGATATAAGATATAGCTCTTTAGTTTACAGTATACAGTTCCAAAAATATGTATTCGGTGCATTAATACGGGATGAAAGAAATAACACAAGATTGGTGTCGAAATTAAAGTTGAAACATACATATAATACAAAATGTACATATTTGTTGGCACACCCGCTTTGATTCTCGACAAAAAGTGTTGCATTTGTAATTCCTTTAGTTTTGTTTTTGTTGTTGTCTTAATTTAAACATATGATGTGGTATTTTGCAAGGCTTAAAAAGATTTAACACTAGCTTAAGGACTTAAAACTAACTTGCGTGTACTTTAATTGTATCCTTAAATTTTAGCTTAATTTATTTGTTTATCTCATGAGTTGTCGAGTGGTTGAGTTCATTAAAAGCGCTTACATAAATATATAATTCAAAATATCTACATAGATGCAGCTTGTCGCGCAAATATGAAATTATGCTTCATTAGTGTTGGCAATGCACTGTGCACAGTGGGGCAGGAGCAGAGTTGCCGAAGGGCCGAATTGCATGTCAACTGCAGCTTTGTCTAGATCTTGTCATTTCGTATGCATTCAAACACTTCACATCCTCTACACACACACTCACACACAAGTAAATTATATAAAATAATTAAAATGCTACCGTTAGGTGTCTCTGTTTTTTTTTTTTTTCTTTTGCTTTTTGTGTGTTGTGCTGAATAGAAAGAATGGGCCAACGAGCGCATCCCAAGCTAAGCTACAAATGCTCGAGGTGCTCATTTGAATACCTTTTAATTTTAAGAATAAAAGGCATATCAGTCCATATAGTGCAAATGTTTTCTTTAGACCAAAAATATATAGAAACAAAGGTTGTTTGTTGTTATTAAATTTAAGCAAGCACAAAAATTCAGAAAAACATTTATTGCAAATATAAGTAGTCAATTGTAAAATATTACCAAAACAGGTTATTTTGCGTTAATAAAAGTAATAAATATTTATTGAAAAATTCAAGTTTGTTAAATTATATATTTTATAAAGGCAAATTTAAAGGACAGCAGTCAATTCTAAATTGTTATATATTTTTAAATATAGAAGAATGACTAGGAGTTGTTTTTAAATCATTTCGATAATACATTTTCAAATTTTCTGTGAATTGCTGAAAAATATATATAATTTGCAGGCCGTATCTGGTACTAGAGTTCTTTGAAGTAGTATATGCTTGTTTCTCTTTTCCGTGTTTTTTTTATATTTTTTTGGTTACTTATGCTGCTCTGTTGGGCTTGCGTGTGTGTCTGCAACACACAAAAGGGAAGTTGCTGCTTGCTCTACGAATTTGCAGCAAACGCAGAGGATAAAAACAGCAGAAAAACGAAAGCAAGTGCCCAGCTTTAGACAGGTGCTATTTGCATTGCACATTTCGTACATCGCATTGAAAGCCAAGCTCAGTTAACAAGCGCAACATCAACGAAATAAAAATAAAAATTAAAGATGGAAAATGAAAGAAATAAGTAAAAAAAATATATCATAGCATACTTTTCAGATGACCCTTTTACAGTCGTCGAGTTTCTGCTCAACACCGCAGGGGTATCAATACAATGCGAGTTATTCACTCTCTCTCACACATATATAGTTATTCTCTTAAACATACGCACACCCATACAGTCACATACAATGCTTGTGCTAAATTGAGTACAATTAAAATATAGTAGCAGTATACGACACATATGGGCATCGAACAGAGTTGTGAACATACTGTGCTGACTAGACAACTTGAGGTGCTCTTTTTGATTAGGTGCATTGGTTTCATCACAATTTTCTCTTCAGAATAAGTGAAAAGAAGTAGATTAATAAAGTTGCCCGACTGACATTCTTTACTTGGCAATTGTGCAAAGGTGCTGCCAGTTTTTGAAGTGCTTTGTAGTGCTTACTTAAATTGAAGTACAGAATCAAAGTGAGTTTTGAAGTGTGCTTAACTTAACTTAGTTGACGTACTATTAGGTGCTTAGCCATTAGGTAAGTATATTTCATTTACAGTGCTCTGGTTCAACAAATAATATTAAGTAAGTGAGCAAACACTTCATTGTGTCGACACAAACGCAAAAGAGGAAAAACAACAAATTTGAGTTATACCTCAGAAAGAATTAAAAGTGAAATGTTTTTGAACAAGCAAGTCAACAGCTAACAAGCAGTTGTGTATTATGTTTTGTGGATAACTCTAATAATGTAAAAGAATTAAAAAATATGGATGAAGTTATAGGGCATACATAATATGTGAGATATACATTGAAAAAATGTTATTCCTATATTTAAGATATACAATTTAAGATACTCCAGTATTTGTTGAAACTGAATAATGTTTTCTGCCAAAAGCTTGCGCGATAATCATGGGAGCTAATAGATTGACGTTAATTTATATTAAAAGTTTCCATATTTCCCGAATATTTTCTTAATAATGTTTCTTGATTTATACAGCGATATTTCAGTACCATCTAAAATAAACTACAATATTATTGGTGTGATCAATCGAGGTTGATTAATTTTAAAAAAAAGCCTGAATCCCTAGTCGCTTTGTCTACTTTGTACTGGGATTTACATCTAAAGTATTTTTAATACATATCAATAATAACTTTTATAAAATGTGTTTTTTTGATGCAAATTAACACAATTTATAATGGACACCCTCATGAATATTATTTTAAAGCCTTGTATACTTTGAATGGCTGTGTAATTTATCTGGCAGTTTCTGATTGACTATCTCTATTCCATATTAGCGCATTATGCTATATTAAGAAAAACTGCAATTGCTTTATTGTTACTTTTAACATTGGCGGGTTAAACTCAGAGGGGTGCAATGTCAGTTACCATGGCAGTAAACAAAAAGATGCTCAGGTCAGTGTAAAAAATAAACTGTAAACCAGATGCAAATGTGTTAACTGTGCAAACATGCAGGTGATGGCGTATGGCAAATAAAACTTAATCAAATGTGTCAACAAAATGCAAATTAAATGCAAAAATCAAATAATTTTTGTGCGAAAATCAATTTAAGGATTTTCGCTATATTGCTGCTGTGCGTTGCACACGTATTTGCATAGCAATAAAATAAAATAATAAATAAATATAAAAGCACAATAACAGCATTTTTGGAGGATAGTGGGAGTCAGAGGGTGCAATATAGGCGCCAAAGTGCAAAATGGGTGCCGAAAAACAAAACACAAGTCGAGAGGGAGCCGAGGCTCAAAAAGATTACATCGAGCGGCTGCAAAATGTTATTAAATATGTATGCATACAAGGGGATATATATATATATTTTTATATGAGAAATCAAATAAAAGAAAAACAATATTCTACGGGTCACCGCAGCTTAAATACCCTTGCAAAGAGCTTTAGTTACGTACTTGGAAATTTCCAATATAAATTCAATAAGATTGGACTTGTAGAACATTAAGACGGTTTCCGTTCACGCAAATGTATATCAGAAAGTTGTACAAAAGTTCAGTAAAGTAATTTAGCCATCGACCAATCGATAAATTGAATCAATACAAATGGAATATTTCGAATTGAACCGGAAGACCATAACAATTTAAAATTTTAATTAATTTAGATATCCATATTGCGTGACCTAACCGAATCGTTAATTCAGATTTAGATACTTCTCTGAAAAAATAATACAACTTTCCATAAATAAACTAAGCATTCAAAATCTATTTTATATATCAGCTATACGAATTCGTAATGCTACATATATTTACTATATATATTTATTGAATCAATTCAGTTATATATTTAACTATCATTGGAAATAATTCTATTACAAAGGTAATACACATCTGTTGGATTCATTTGTAATGCTCTCCCTGTGCAAGTGTATGCAAACATAAAATATATAAATAATTACAAAGAAATATGTTGCAATATTTGTCAAACGTACACAACAAAAGCAAGAGGGTTTGGGGAAATGGTTGGGTAGCTATGACCTGTTTAGGCCCATTGTAAGAGTTGTTTACATTTATAATTGCATAAATTTAATTATGTAAATAAATCAATTTTATATTTAATGTGGTCCTTTTGCGGGTACACACAGTAAAAATAACAAAATATGAAAAATAATCGACAACAATCAACTAACTAAATTTAAAAAAATCATAAGCTTTTAATAGATTATGTTTGCAATAGATATTTATGTTTGTAAGTAGAGTAGAAAAGTAGTAGTAGAGGTAGTAGTAGTTGTAATAGTAATATATCTGGTGCGCTTACAAAAACACAGATCTCATGGCGTTCTTTTTATATTTTGGGTGCTATACAAATTACCACAAAAAAGTTGAATGCATTATATCAAAAAATATGATTTATTGTATATTTATAATATATTGCCAATTCGGTTAATGCAGTTATCTTTCATCAAGACGATTGAGAGTCGATTAAATAACAAAAAACACAATATAGGAGTTGTGCTAAAAAAGTTTTTTTTGGATTTTTGTTTTTTTTTAGAGATACAAGTGCAAAAAAGTAGTCAAAAATTGCGCCAAAAAATATGCAATTTTATATTACCAATTAAAAAATTTTTTGTTTTCTTTTTTTGATTAAAATAAAAAAAAATATTTAGCTTAAGCATTATAAATCAAAAGACAGACTTAAATTAAATTTTCGGTGAAGGTGAAAAACTGTATTGAGATGTAACAAAAATAAAAAATTTAACTTAAAACGTTGGACTTTTTTTTGTGAAATTCATATTGAAGGTCTTGTTTTGAATTTAAATTTTACAAGTTTTAAAAAGTACTTATCATACATTGTGCCGCTGTTTCGAACTGAAGGACACAACACACATCAAAGTATGATATAAATTTTGTATGAATGAAAAGTGTTTTTCATTTTATTGAAAAAACACGAGATATTTGAGGAATATTTTTCGAAATTAGGTCATATTTTTTTTAAGTGGAAAACAATTTTTTAAATTTGTAGTTTGTAAAGAATCTCGAATCAGAAGTATTTCATATAAATACTCCGAAAAAAAATGTGAACTCAAAATTTTTATGAAAGAAGTCTACAAATTAAAAGAGCATAATAAAAATAATTCTGCATTCAAAAAGTTATATGTCTGCAGCATTTTAAAACATGTACGTATGATATAGAATATGTGTATGGTATTTACTGGTAGCCGTAAACACACATACATATAACAAAAGTCAAATTTGTAATTTGAAAAGAAAATAAAAGGAGAGAAAACGCTCCATTATGCGTTCCGGCAGCTCCTGCGTTGGATGCTCGTTAGTTATCAAAATTCAAAAATTGTACAAAAATTTGTTCGATTAGTATGAGATATAAGTAGATAAGATAAGGTATAACTAAAAAGCTTGTTAAATAACATTATAAAATAAATAAAGAATTGGATAAAATAAGATGATAAAGTGTGACTATAAATGGTAAATGGTAAATTATAAATGATAATGGAAATATAAAATAAATAATACGATTTGATTTAGGACTTACGCTTACGTAAGATTGTCATTGGCATACATACCATCCTCTTGTGTGCGAATTATAATCGGATGGGAGCGTGGACCATCGCCCACCGAGGTGCCGGCGAGTACCCAGATCTTGTACTCGGTCCAGCGTTTTAACTCATCGAGCACTATTTGGGTCATGTTCAAAGTGAGAGTGGTCGCTTCGTCGTCCTCGCGACCCACCTCAACGAACAGCACCTTATAGTATATGATGCGCCCATTGGAGCGCTCCGCTGGTGGTGGTAGCCAGCTTAGTGAGATCGTCGTCGAGCTGTTCGCAATGGCCGTGATATTGCGGGGCGGTGCACCTGGTACTAATTACATAATAGATGGGAACGGTACGTATTGTGTGGTTGTTTTTTTGGTTTTGATTTTTAATAGTTGAGATGGTTTCGGTTTGCATAGCCAAAATTAGGTTGAGATTATGTAAGGTTATTTAGTTTTGGAGTTTTTTGATTTCATATTTTTTATAGCGTTCAGCGATTAGCGTTAAAACCAAATAAATATTTGTGAAACGAAAAACATGTAACGAAAAAAAGCACAAAACGAAAAATTTAATAAATGACATAATGGATAGGCATAAGTATATAAGTTGATATATTAAGTAATCAAATTAAAATCAAATATTTTCAAGACATAATTAAATCCAATGGTTTATGCAAATAATGTAGTTGTTGATTTTGCATTGCGAAAACTTCGAACTTTCTTATTCAAAGCTTCTCTTGAAATAATTGTGCATATTTTTTGGTAACGATTTTCAGCTGAAAAAAGTATTTACAATATGCTATTTATACACTAGTTCTACGAGAGATTGATAAATAAATGTAAATATATTTTATATTTGTATGTACCTTAATAGAAAACATATAGCAAACATGCAAATATAGTAAATACATATATGTGTGAAGATATTGTACGATAACTTAATTTAATAGCTGGCACACATTCACACTCAGCACACTCTCATACACTTAGGATACAAAAAGATACACAAGGCATACGAGTCATATGAACATTTCATTTGCATAAACCATGTGGTTTTAAGATTTTGAAGTGCAATTTAAAAGTATACACATAAAACATTGAACAAAACTACTAATATATTCACTATGGATGATACAAATATGGGTATATATGTATATATATATGTGTATTAAATAAACAGTTGAATACATATCTTAGGCAATGCAATTGCACGATGCTCACTTTAATATTCTAACTAAATTACCAATTAGTGCAAATGAAAGAGAAAAAACGGCATAAATAGCAATCAAATAGTTGAAATAATTGAAATTAAGGAATAAGTCAATTTAGTGCAAATGCCGAACTCATCCATTTTGCATTGCTCAACACTATGCCGCAAAGCAAACGTTAAGCCAGCAACCACTATAACCACTTAGTATTTTAATTATGCGCAAAATCATGCGAATATGCAAAACGTGCAAATATGAAAACCAAAAGTGATGGATGCAACAATGCATAGATACTTCCACATCCATTTCCATTTCCTCTATCATTTCCATTTCACATTTCTCTTCGCGTTTCAAAATCAATTACTAAACACAGACACAGATCTGTACAAAAGCTCATAGTACTAGTATTGTCTAGGAATTTTGGTTTTGTGGGTTTGGTTGCAGTTGCAGTGGCATTTAGTAGTTGCATTCAAATTTTGACACATGCTTAGAAATAGTTGCATTGCATTCACTTTACCGTTCTAACCATTTGCATAATTTAACACTCGAAACATAAATTACTAATGCTAACAATACTGCACAGTTTTGATATATTGTGCCAGTTGTTTAACAATTATACAAACAATTCGTTCCTTTTAAATACAAATAAAGAATGTAAAGAGTAATTTGAATATATTTCGGTTTTCTCTGGTGTTGTAATTGTAACTGTCATGTGGTTTTTTAAATCTTCTTTTCTTGTTGGCGAGTGATGTTACATACATATATCAACAGATATGCTTCAGATCTTTCATGGAAATATCCAAAATGACTTTAAAATTCGAACTTTATTGCTTTTAATATTTGATTTGTTTCAAAATATTTTAATATTTCAACGATATTTATTTACTCTTTAGACACATTAATGTATTAAAATTATAAAAAAATTAACATTTTTAGACAGACGCTATGAAATATTCTGTGATCTATTGATATAAGTTGTTGCAATATATAAGTTAAGGAGTGTGTTTAGTTTGGTTTTGTATATTGTATGAAATAGTATGCCTAACTAAACTGTTGTATGTGGATGTAAGGTATTCACTTAAGTAATTATTATGTGTAAATTGTACATGTATATTTAAGTATAACCTACATCAGTGTGTATAATATAAATTGAACTAATTATGCATATGATAAATCATAACTTGCAAGAAACCAGAACAATCACATGTACAGTATAGAATAGGATATATTAAGTAATTAATTATTATAGGTAAAGAAGAGTGCAGTTCATAACACACCTTCCTCTTTCACTCATACATACAAACCACACACACCCATACAGTTCGATGAGCTTTACCTGTCTCCTTGTGAGGGCCATAACACACAATACACACAGAAAACTCGCACATACAAAACTTAATATAACGGGTTTCAACTGAATAATTAACTACATTTCAAAGTTATATGAAATATATATATATATGTATATAGTATATATGTAATTATATGTATAAAAGTAATGGTATATATATATATATAGTTCAAAATATGTTGCCAAATTAAATTTCTGTTTTGTTTTGGTTTATTTTTTTTGTTGTATGGTACTTAAAATATAGAAACCTGTACGATTGCTACAGCTTAATTGAGTGGTTGTTTCTGGAACCTAACTTAGTATTTAGACAAGAGGCTTATCACTTACCATATTGTTTGGTGCGTACGGGTATTGGGGGCGTGGTTGCGCCCTCGCCGCGCTGTGAACGAGCTGCCAACCATATATAGTACAGGGTATCAGGATACAAACCATCAAGCGTATAGGACTCGGAGTTGGAAATGCGCCTGTTCATGTAACCGAATATTAGTTAATTATATTTGCTCATTTCTATATTGAATTAGCTGATTGTTAACTCACTTGTGATGATCCTGATTGGCATATGTATCATTCCAATAGAGCTCATAATGGACAATATTCTCGCTGGAATGCGTCGGCTTGGACCATTGCAATGTGACTGCGGTCTCGCCGATATCAGTGGCCCGGAAATTGCTCGGTTGTGATGGCACACCTGTACATCAAATTCACACGCACATGTGCAGATGAATGTGGAGACAGAGGCGGGAATCAGTGTGATACCCAGAGGAGCATCCATGTATATAGCACGTGCGCACATATTTGGTTTCGGTTTTGGTTGGTTTGGTAATAATGAAACGGAAATTACGGAAATTAAATAAAATACAAACAAATCAATGTGGCATTTATTTATATATGCCAATTCTGATATGATGATTCCAATACACTCGCACGCACTCACACACACACACATGAGCATATACGCACTTGAAAATATTGAAATTGGTTGAGTGTACGTAAATGCGTTTGTAACGCCATAACGAGAGTCCTGTCCACATTTTGACCACATTCTCTTGGTCTATCGAAAGCAAATAGTTTGTTTTTAAATGATTTATTTACCCCCAAGAGAAATAATTATTGTTTTATAGCTTCAAATGCAGTTCATATGTCTCAACCTTCGTCAGTTGTATGATACATACTCGTGCATATGATTTGCTCGCATTCTAATGATGACGAAGTATTATTACGATACATATTGGATGACTCTCAAGCGGTTTTTGCAAAATCTGCAAAAGCACTTAAGACTTTGTCTGAATGAACATCATATTTAAAATTAAATATTTTTGACAATTCAAAAGGTTAAGTTGTGCTCCGAAAGTCTTACGAAATAGCATAGACAATAATAATATTAAATATTATAGATTTATAGCATTTAATAAATATTTTTGTATTATTCAGAAATTGAAAACATTATTGAATTTATTTTTCATAAATATTTATCACTTATTTTCATTGCTCAACAAAATTCGTTTAATCTCATAAAAGCCTTTGCAAAAATGTTTTATTTGAAATACGTAAAGATATACTGCTTTTGATTTAATATTTGCACTTGAAATTTGAATAGTTTTGTAGTTGCCATTTCCAATGCAAATCTAAGTAATCCTGAGCTGCACAAAGGACCCCCAGTCAGTCGGTTAGTCAGAGAATGCCTGGGTGCTTGCCAGGGGTTAGCAGAAACAAGAGCTAAGCGCATTAGGTTACCGCTACAAGTGCAACAAATACGACAAATGCAACAAATTTAAAGTCAAACCATAAACTGATGGCCACATCAGAGCAACCTGCCATTCTGCCCCACACACCCTACACCCCCTACACGAACACACATATACACTCCACAATCAACCCATCCCACAGTCCTGTTCCCTTAACCCGCTTAGCATTCTTGCTCTCGGTTGGTCACAAAGCTGCATATCAAAGTATGGCAAATGCAATTGCTTCTGCCGTCAAACTTAATGAATATTTGCTGCATCCACACGCACACACCTGAAGATGCACATGCACATGCACATGCATACGCACACCCACTTAGCCATTGTCAGTTATAAGTGCGTTGAAATTCGTAAGTAAATGGAATAAATGTCTTTCATCTGGGTGAAAACTATGCGTGAAGCTTGTTTGGTCATGACCAAAAACATTGCAACTTGCTTCAAGGATGTTGTGTGGCTCTAAGGCCATCAGAGAGTGTTGTCAGATAATTAAAAATGCGATTAATTAACCATACAATAGAAGAGGAAAGTTGAACTAAATTTAGATTAGCAGATTCAGCTCAGTTAGCTTAAGGTGATAAAAGAAAAAGGGAATTGTATTTTGCTTAAAAAGGTTGTCTGTTATGTGAAATCATTTTTTTAAAATCATAATTAAGAAATATGCACAGAAGAGTGTTTATTTTGGCAGCAAGTTAGAAATCATTGATGAAAGCCAATTATTAATTATTTCGAGTATTTAGTTTTAGCTTTCTAAGCTTGGCTGGATAATGCGATAACGTTGGCAGATAGTTAAAGACAATTAACAATATTATTGATTGGCTGTACACACGTTTTGCTTGTCATTAGGATTATAATTAAATAAGTGGTATAATCTCCGATCAATTAAATTGTCCATGTTTTAGTGCCCCTCCAGCAAATGCATTTCACAATTAACATTTAACATTCAACGTCTAACATTGTGTGTTTGTGACTGTGTTTGTTTGTGCGACAAGTAATTGGGTTTGATTGGGCAATCAATTTTAGGTGCAATGTCACTCACCTTGCTGTGTCTTCACCTGAACCGGCGTGGACATTGGACCGGCTCCCATTGAGGTGTATGCCTGTATACGGACCGTGTATATGGCATGTGGTGTTAGCTCCGCTATGGTTGTCAACTCACTATTGTCAATCATTCGGGCATTCCATGAGGCCTCCGGTTGATTCGAGTTGGTCGTGTAGTACACCTTGTAGCCCTAATAGACGACATAATGGTACTCAAATTTATTTAAACGCTTTCATATAAAATAAAACAATTTTTATTAATAAGATAGATAGAACTAAACTAGTCCCTAAATTTACTAGAGTACAAAACATTGGCTACTATGAAAACGTCCGTTCAGGACTTTAAGTACAACACCGAAGGGATTGGCATATAACTTTTGAAGACTTTGCGGTCTTATACAATTTGCTCTTAGTACCATAATGTCATTAACTTTACGAAAGCGTTTTTTAACCACAATCTTTCGATTCAAAAACAGATTTGAAATCTGCAATGTGCGTCGAAGTAACAAAATTGTTGGGTCATAAACTGTTTGAAATTGGGGAAACTGATAACCAAAAATGAAATATGGTTTTGTGGTCTCAGATTTGCGAACTTTATAATTTTAGCAGTGCGGTAAAGACAGTTTGCAGCTGCAAAATTGAAGCACATGACGACGCACAACAATGGAGACCACAACAATTGCGGCCTAGCACATTGCTCGATCAATGTTCTCTATAGCCCGGGACAGGCAGTTAGGCAGTCAGCCTGAAGAATGAAAGCGGCAGTGAAGCAGATAAAGGAGCAGTTGAGTGGACGAGGGGGAGGCGAGCAGGCTAACTGCATGGCTTTGATTTCATTCGCACATTTGCATTTAAACGTTTTGCTCTTTGCCTTCTCCGGCTCGTCTCTAGCTGACAAACATGGCTAACATCATTTGGCCTCTTCGTGTGACAAAGTGTCGACCCCGGGCACGGCCTCGAGCCAGAGTCGGGCTCGAAGTTGCAGTTGTGCATAGTTGAGCGTTAGGATCTAGGTCGGGGGACTTTTGTCGTTGGTGGAGTCTGTGTACGGGTTGTTGTTTAATATGCGTACTTGATGCCAGGTACTTACGGTCACTTGTCCATTGGGCGTCTCTGGTGGCTCCCAAGTAATAATCATCGTGGATGAGCTCAACGGGCGCACTTGCACGTTACGTGGTGCACTTTCCATTTCTGAAAGGGATAGAGAAAGAGAGACACAGATTAAGTGATAAAGCGAGACAGAGACTGAGGAAAATATGGACAGAGTAAGAGCATATTAGCATTGTTAACATAAAGTACGGATTGCCAAGCAATTTCTCTGGCTGTTTGTAATAAAGGACAGCTGTGTTAATGCTAGCTTAAGGACGTATGAATATTGCCTTAATAATTTGATAAACGGAGAGCTTGGCTTTATAAGAATTTCGGTACGTTGTGCAGAAAGCTTGAAACATCAATGAAAACTAATAACTTAATATACTATTGTAATTATGCTTGAATACAATTTAGTTGGTTTTTTTAATTTTATTTAAATTGGCCCTATGAATTCTTGATTACTCAAATCAGCTCAAAAATTGTAAGCATATTTAGAGATATTTAATTTTAAATTTCATCAATTTTTGCTGTTTGCTCTAATTAGTTGAATCAATCAATTTCCATAATTCCATGTGAGGCTGAAGTAATTTAGTTTTCGGCATTGTTGTACGTGAAACCATTCACAATTGTTGTCGATTATTCACAATCAAATGCACTTTAAACAGTGACTCGCAAGCGGCCCGTTTTTTTGTTGTTGCCACTTTTCGTTTGCCCTCCGTGTCAGTCATGCATATGCAATTTTGTTAAATGAATTTCGGCATTGGGGCAATAGTCAGGGTTTTAAATCAAATACAGAAACAGAACTGGACAGAAGAGCGACGTGGGAAGGGAGATGGGGGATATAAACCAACGGTATTAGGGCCGCCGCACAAATGTTTTCAAATGCAAACAATCATCCATCACAATTCCTAGGAACTTTTGTTGAATTCATGTCCGTCTGTCCTATTCGTCGCTGTTGCTGCCACGTCAAGTCCGGCGCATTATAGTGCGAATTTTGCATTTATAATGTGTGCTGCAGCATTCGCACAGAACAACACAACACATACATTAACTGCATTTTGTTGTTCGCAAAACAATGCGAAAACGAACTTAAATCAGCCCAATGGCCACCCAAGCTCAACTGTCTGTCTAGTCCCACATTATACTTCTCATTGCACTGGTATGTATATATATGCAATAGGCAAATATTCTCACACCCTTGAAATAAAGTGTGAAATGGGATATTAGCGAGATCAGAGGTACTCCAATTGATGGCCTGATTAACTCAATAAACTAATTAAAGTTTCGAGTTAGTAAATATACACAGCGAGAAGTTCAGCTAAAATGCTTAAATTAATTGTAGGGATTTTGCAGTGAAATAACAGATTTTCCTATGCTTTTATACCGTTTCAACAATACACCTGTGACTCAAATCAAAGGAGCTTAATGCTTAGCCTTAAGCTAATACAAATCGCTATCTAGGGCATTTGGCCAGTCGAGCTGATGTCTTAACCACATTCGCACATGTTTGGAATGCATTTGCGAGGCGTGAATTTGTTGCCCAGTAGCTTGTGGAGCACAAGGGAATAGCTGCAGTGGGAGATGTAGGAAAAGTTGCTGGTAGAGAGGATTAGTAGAGACAGGGGAAACCGCTGCTAATTAGTGAGAACAGCATTTGATCGGTTCAATTGCTGACAAGCGTCCCGAGCTTCGAGTCAGTTTAGTTACCAATGCATGTATCTGCCACAAGGGGAATGAGAGAAGGGAATCTACTTCCTTTTCGTGTGCACCCCAATTGGTTAATGGCCAATCAATAAATTCCAATTCTCACAATTTTACTGCAATATCTACATGTGCCACTGCAGCGTTTTACCCACAATTTATATCGCAAGCATCTCATCTGTTACACAACAGTGTAATAGTCTGTCTGTGTCTGCGTGCAAAGAACGAAGCCATTGCCGGATGGAACCGAGCTGGCATTGCCATTTGCCGGCTCTGGGCTAAGATTTGCATGCAGCACATGGGCACTCCAAAAATTGCAATAGCTTTGCCTGGTAGCAGCAGCGGCTGTCTGGCCAGGAAGCCCTTCCGATGTCGGCTCCGCCTTCCCACTCGACCTCTTGCCTGCCTAACTGTCTGCCAGTTATCCTGGTAGCTCCTTGACTGGGTGCGTCGTATGGCAACGTCACGTAAGCTGCATTTAAGAGCATATACATTACATACGGATACGCTCCATTAATATGTATCCCTTGTATGCAGGCCTAACGCCTACAGCTTATAGCACTAAATTCTTAGCAGCCTCCGAGACACACATACACATTTGAACACACGCAACACACACATGTGCCCAGCCCTTTGACCTATTACATGCCGAAAGGAGCTGTTAAAGAGTTGCCAACACATTTGTAAGTATCAGTGTATATATGGATGTGTGTATGTAGGTGCAACTGTGTGCGTGTATGGCTGCACATTAAAGTAAAATGTATTAGGCCCTATTACACGTATTAGAGCCAAATTGGAAATACAAGATAGCAGCAACTTCAGCCAAGTATCTACAGCTTAACCTCAGACATTGCCAAGGATGTTTCTACACAAATGCAGCTGGAAACAAGTGTTGGGATGTTTACAGATGGAATCAAGATAAGTCGGAGGTCAACTTGTACCCAAGCTTGCATAACCAGTTTAGTTCGCATTATGTGCTTTCTCCAATCCGATCACGAAACGTATCTGTTTTGCTTTTTGCAAAGTAACTAAAGTATCTAGATAATTTTCAGACATTAATGAAAATCTATGTATTTGAACGCATTCACATAATATACTCGAATGTATGAACACTACGGGTATTTTGTCTTGTTTTGTAAAATTAGCTTAAGCATTAAACTGATTTCAAATATGTAAATCATTTTTAGATTGGTTTATTTAATTTTTGTTAAAGAGCGTAAAGTATGTACATGGCATCTGCTACTGTTATCCAACATTGGCGTCTCATTAAACTGTCTCGTGTTTTTGGCAATCGTTTGCTGCACCTCACGTTAAAGGCCATAAATAGGTCTTTGTCAGCTGCTACCTAAACTGAAACCAAATCGAACAGTAACCCAAAAGCGACACGTGTCATTATCCACACCGACAGGACCCGCTGTTGTTGGTGTTGTTGTTGCTCGACTGTTGCTAGTTTCTTTTTCTTTTGCAATTGCTATCGAAATAATATTTCGAAAGGATATTGGGCAAGCGATAAGCATAATTGCGGCAATAAAAGCTTTCAACTTTTATACGAGAAGTTACAGCGAATAAAAAAGAACGAAAGGCAATCCAAAAAGCGGCATCAGGACGCAGTACAGTGTACGCAATAAGCGCAACTCTCATGGCTAAAACAGCGTTACATATACACAGAGGCATACGCTAGAGCTCAGCTCAGAGAGAGAGAGAGAGAGAGAGAAAGAAGGGGAGATAGTCGTAACCATACGAGGACATTGATGCGCATTCATACGAACGCATAACAATGCAAACTTTATGCAATGCCTGCCACATTGTGAGACAGCAGGGGGCGGGGCTAGTGGCAGCTGCCTGTTTACCCACTCACATACACATATATGCACGCATACATCAGTAGACTAGCTAAGCAACTTGGCTGCGTGTGCAACGGCTTTTAAACATTGCATTTACCTTTGATTCCAGCTAGAAGCTGTTTTCCCAGCCAAGTGGCAGAAGGTTTAGGGAGAATTTTTTTCTTTGGTGGGGAAAACAGTGGGAGCATAGAGTGCGGGATTGGCATAATGTTATGTGAACGCTGTTCAAGAATTGTTATTGAAATTGTTTTGGCCATCAAATTTTGTTTGCCGCCAAAGCAAACGGCTTGGCTAAGGATACTTACTTGTGCCACCAAATGAGAAATCACCTAAGAAGCAGAACGATTCCATGAGAGGGAGAAAAAGAAAGACATTGCAAGAACGGTTTAGTAGCGCACTTTACATAAAGCTCGCAAAGAAATTCACAAAAAAAAAATATATAAAAATAAAATCAAATAGCACACAAAATTCTTGAAAAAATCCTTTTTTTTGGCCAAGCAAACCAGACGCAGCGTGTAAGAGAATGTGAGAATATATATAGGAAACAGTTAGTGGTTTTATCATAGAATGAATTGTTGGTTTTGTTTTTGGTTGGCGCTACTCACTTGTCTCACCGGTGGTACAGGTCGCTGGAGTCGACGGTGGACCACGTCCAATATTGTTAACGGCAATCACATAGAATTCGTATTCCGTGTAAGGACTCAGAGCACGCACCACATAGAACATGGTTATGATGCCGCTTATCTCGCTAAAGGCCTGATTCGCATTCTTCGGCTTGTACTGGATGACATAGTATTGCAAATCTTCCGGCCCCTTGTACGACCATTCGAGACGCACCGAAGTGGCGGTTACCTCAGAGATACGGACATCTGTCGGCGCCGTAGGCAGAGCTACATTTTGGACGAGTTCAGATATATTATTGACCTAAGTTTTGGTTTATTGTCTTGTGTTACTTACATTGTACTTTGACAAAGGATACGGATTCGATTTGGCCAAGAGAAGAGGCAGCAATGCAGGTATAATTCGCACTCTGCTGTATATCTTTCAGCTCCAACACGTTCCGTCCAATAGGTATGTCATTCTCTGGCGTCAGATCTTGTGCACCTGCAAGTAGTAAATGCATGTAAGCATTGCGGTTTAGCTGGGTTCAAGTTGTAGGCTTACCTTGCATCCATCTGACAGCTGGCATGGGTGAGCCAACGGCTATGCAGGAGAGATTTAGATTTGATCCCAACATCACCTCATTGTTAGACTCTGGTGGACGTGAGAATGTTGGTGGAACACGACGCACCTTCACATACAAATTGGTCGGTTTTGAGTGCTCCGTTCCAATTGAATTCTCAGCAACACACTCATATTTGCCCTGGTCCTCTTCGCGACTGTTGTTGATTTGCAGAATGCCTGAATGGAAACAAGAGACATAGAGAAGGAATAACAAATAAGTCTATACTGTTAACATGTGCATAAGAAATTGCAATGTGTATATTTATTGTAAACTTGACTGATTGAAATCGACGTGTAGCAGAAGAAAGCACTTCCACAGCTGGTGCCTTAACGGAAGAGTTGAATATTGTTGTATACATTTTACTTGCGCTTATATTCAATTGTCTTTTAACTCATTTTCAAAGAACTTTATCAACATTGGAAAACTTGATGTTCATCGTAGAAAATACATTATCTATCACTTCGTCTTACACTATTAATATTATACTATAAATATCTAAATAGCATTATTCAAATCTTTTATATTTAAAATGTTGTACATATTTTGTTTATAAGTATTTTAAATATTGCATTATTATTTATCAAAATATATCGAGGTAACATCTTTATGACAACTGTTAGGTAGAGTTTATTTATGATTAGGTTAATCCGTTTGTAGTAATCCCTAAATCTGTTCTATACCCTTTTTACAGGCTACAGTTTTATGTCGAGATTAATGTCTTACACCTGGCAAGGGGCAATTTAGAGTTTTACCTGTATTTACAAATGCATGTATATAAGACGCTGTTGGTTTAAGCAGTCAACTCAGTCACTTATTAGTCACATGATAATAAACATCAGCATGTTGTTTTCTGTGCTCTTATCGAGTCTCTTGTGCGTTCAAGGCACCACCTATATGACAGTAAACACAGACATAAAATCACCGTCGGTCCTTAGTGAACAATTGGAGATGGTTGAACTGTTGGATTTGGGGGACAGAACGAGGCGCATGGAGGCTCCAACATTTCGCAATTCGGCATCAAAGTTTCAGCTAGAGGTGTACAATGAAATTAATGAGGAACAGGAGCCACTGGACGTGTTGCATCAGCGGCACAAGCGTTCTCTGGACGATGATATACTAGTCACAAATGTGGATCGACAGGAGATTGCCAGTTGCAACAGCATATTGACTTTCTCAAGTCGCCTCAAGCCGCAGCCCAAAGAGTTGGGCAGTGATATGGATCTACACATTAGCTTCAATACGAATGATGTGCCCAGGGATCTGATGCTTGTGCAGGCCATGTTGCGTATCTATAAACAGCCCACACCTGGGATGCCCCGACAGAACATTACAGTGTCCATTTACAGGAGAATCTACAGTCATCAGGGAATGAATGACGATGAGCCTGTCTATCGCATACTCCACTCGGTGAATACCACAACCAATTACAAGGGCTGGCTGGAGTTCAATCTAACGCAGACCCTATACACCTGGTTGCTGCAGAACTTTCAGTCGTTGCATCGTCATGAGCTGCGCATCTCTGTGGATATGATGGCACAGTTGAGTGCTTTGGATGCTGGACTAGTACCACCCCAGGCAGAAACACGTTCCAATCTAGAGCCCTTCATTGTCGGCTATTTCAATGGACCCGAGCTGCTGGTCAAGGTACAAAAGCTGCGATTCAAGAGAGAGCTGAACAAGCGCAAGGCTACACTGCCAAGTGGACAACAACGGGGGCCGCCTCCTCTGCCGGATCTCTATAAACAGCCACAGCAATGTGAACGTCTTAACTTTACTGTCGACTTCAGGGAGCTGCAAATGCACAACTGGGTCATAGCACCCAAGAAGTTCGAAGCATATTTCTGCGGCGGCGGCTGCAATTTTCCTTTGGGCACCAAAATGAATGCCACGAATCATGCGATTGTTCAAACTCTGATGCATCTGAAGCAACCGCATCTTCCCAAACCATGTTGTGTGCCAACCGAACTGGGTGCGATAACCATACTAAGATATCTTAATGACGACATTATCGATTTAACCAAGTACCAAAAGGCAGTGGCAAAGGAATGTGGTTGTCATTAGTATTACATTTTGTATTGGAATCAGGGACACATAGCTTTTAATATCACCTATGTGTACTTTATATCTTATATGCTTTATGTAGATTAAGAAATATTGCTAGTTTAGTTTAAAGCGTACAACAGAATGTAAGAATTCTAAACGTATTTAATTTCGGAAAATAAAAATAATGCTAAAATTTATAGATAGAATTAAAATTTTTTTTTTTTAGTATTTTCGAATTTTTTACTAAGAATTTTATATATTTCTTTCGTAAAGTCGGAAATACAGAATTGAGCAAGCTGGATCCCGAGTTGAGATAAAAAATAATTGCTATAAGCAAAGCATTCAAACAATAATATTATTCTTTCATTTTCTTTTGCCATACATGCTCCTGGAATTAACAATCCGGGCTCATTTAGTGTTTTTGGAATATTCGGGCATTTTTCAACTTACTAGGCGAGTTCGTTCAAATTACTGAATGCATCCAATGCGCTGAATGAGGCCAGGCTGTTAATTCTGAATGTAAAATGGATATAACTTTCTGCTATATTTATCGAAATATTTATATTCATCCGCATTGGGATCATTCGGCAATGTGTATATTAATTACAATAATGCATCATTTGATCAACGATCAGAAATATTTAATGAATTTGGATTATTTGGATTTCTATTTTTGGGCAAAATGGTAATTTTTGCGATATTAAACACAAAGAAAACATTCGGAATAATTAAGCATTATAGGCTTTGGAAACTCGAAATACTATTCACATTCATTGAATATGAATGCTTTATCAAAAACAACAATATATATGTTGCACTTGGGAAATCATACTAATTGCATATGCTGAATTCAAAACATTACATTACATTGGAAAGTGCATTATTGTGGAATTTCAATATTAGAAAGATTGAAATTTTAATATTTTAGATACTTAAACACTGGCATTGGACTATATTTTTCCGAACATTGAAGAAATTTGAAACATATATATTAGTTTATTAGTTGAAGTACTTATTTTATATTATGCATACAGAGCGTTAAACAAGTTTTGCCTCTTCATAATCAAATGCAGGACATAATGTGCATAACGGACACTGAAAAAATTTAGCATTCTCGGAATATTCGGCGTATTGATATTATAAATACTGATTCTTGGACGTTTGTTGGATTATATAGTCTAGAACAAAAAATCTGCAATTATATTCAAAATGATCAAAAAATCATATCATACACAATTTAATGGATTAAAACGCAAGACATTGGAACTATCCCCTAAACACTTTTATAAACATTTTCGTAGTTTTTAGATTTATTAATAAATTTAAAATCAAAGTGTTTTTGGGGTCTACTGTCTCCGGCCTGTTGCCTGCTTTTTGTAGCGTGGTTTAATGGTCGAAACCCACATTATGCTCATTGGCTCATAAAATGGCCAGAATTTACCTTCTTTTTATGCGATGGCTGGTGCCACATAAGGGGGAAAGAAGCAACACATGAAAATTAACACAATTTTTATATGATTTTAAAGGCCGTATAAAAGTTATGACAGTGTTGTTCTTCGGCACGCATTGGCAATCTGCCTCAGGTCTATTAAATATCGAGCGCACTTTTCCGGCATATTAAGCTAATGTGAGCACCCATACTCACACAGGCACAAAGTGTCATAAACTGTTGAAGCCCTCGCATTATATTTATATGACCAATAAACAATAAAATATGTACTACCAGGCTAATTCAGCTGTCGTAATACTGCACCATTTGCGACTATATGACAATCCATAATACTCTGCACAAATGCATATAAATTGTCGCTTTTAAATCAACAGTTTCGGCCCATAAACTTATGGCTCAATGTGAGACGAATACGTGATTGTTTTCTAGTACCAATTAGTCATTAAATTGAAGGGATGAACCACATTTTTATTATTATGCTGACTGTAGAAAGCAGCAAGCATAAGAATAATCAGCATATTTTAATATGACGGAAAAAGAAACAGCAGCTGCTCAATTTCCATAAAACATATTCAAGTATATTTTTATTTACTTGGTTTTCAGAGTACTATACAAATTATGATATTTGGTTTATGGGAAGACCCGTTTTATTATGACATTGAGAATTGATGACGATTGAGTGCTGAATTCTCAGTTAGTCAATATCTCCTAAGCTGCGGCAAGTTACCTTTTTGTACAATTAATATTGGAGAGGGTATAGCTAAGTATAGAATTCGTTTAAATTATTAATTATACATTTTGAAGCTTAACATTGCTATTATGTTGGTCATTTGCTGGCATTATATTTCAAATTTCAAATCAATAAAATGGCGTTATATATGCAACATTTTATTTTCAATTCAAGCTGAATTAATGATCTAACGTTGATTATTCAATTTACGCTTGTGTACGCCCCAATTAATCATTTGCTTCAATTTTGATTTTTTTTTTTTATATTCAGATTCACAATTCGATTTTGTTTATGGTGAATATTTTGTGAGTCAATAAATACTTTCGGTATCAAATATGAAATATAAATGATATATGGCAACTATTCATTTGCACCATTTCATATGAAATATTTTCAGATTTAAATCGCTTCATTATTTATAGATCACATAGTTGGGCGATAAAAATTGTCGCATCGTTTATGCATACATATTGAATTGAGATTCGATTCTAGTGTTTATACACACGTACATATATTATTTTATTATTTATTGCTTTTAATTTTTATGGAAATTGTTAAAACTTTGGAGCTAATAATTTGCGGTGTTAAGCGGCAAAGCAATTGAGGAAGTTTGACTTTCAATTAAACCTTGTGAAAACTGTATTTTCATTAAAATTTTGATCTCGTCCATTATTTTCTGTGAATTAAATTTCATCAATTGAGCTTTGTTGCCCTAAAATTTGGCTTTTAAATCTATTTTTAATTTTGTGAAATTGGAATCAATGTTTGCGTAGTTGAAACTGCCGAGTTACATAACATAGTTTTATTATAGGTCAGAAAAGTTCACAAACAAAATTAATCTGCTTTATTGACATTCGATTATTTTTGTTTGTAAGGATTTTGAGATTTATCAAAAAATAACTGTGGTGAATAAGTAAAGTCAAATTAGTGAAAAGTTGCAGCGAACGCAAATAAAGTATTAATGGCTGTAGATTCTCGCAACAAATGCGTGTGTGTGTGTGTGTGTGTAGTTAGCTGGATATGATGTTGGCCAATTAATGAAAATGTTTTCTTCTGGGCTTCGCAGCCTCCCAACACACTCGAATAACATCCCGGTGGAAAATGATCCAGAATGGAAAAAAACTACAATAATATGGGTCGACATACAGACTACAGTTGAGTGAATCATTTTAATGACTCGTTTTGTTCTTCCACCTCCCTTTGCCCCTCTCCGCTCGTAAGTAGATGCATATAAATTGTAGAAATGTCGAGCCGTGTTAAATGTTCCAAAGTATCATACACTCACTCGTGTTTATTATATGTGTTTCTGTTGTTTTGGCGTCAGAGAATATCACCGAAATGGCGGAGCAGGGTCAGAGGCAGAGTGGAAAGGGGAATATGTTGGAGCAAATAAAATATTATAGAAAAGAGAACAAGTAAAAATGATGCATGCTGCTAGATGATTGCGGCGCGGTTTTTACTGTGCAACGTTTCATTTTCATTTTCATTTGCTTGTTTTGTATTTTTATTTCTATTTGCTCATTTTTATTTTTGTTTTTTATTTGCATTTGTTGTAGTTGTTGTTGGCCATTCAGTTCACCTACATGCATCAAAGTTGATTGTTGTGAAATTTATTGCACACTTTTTGGCGTGTTTGGTTGCACATTTATTACGCTTGTTGCGCTTCACGAGCGACACAGTAAACGATTGTTTGTTGTTGTTGTTTAGAAACCGTTGAACCATTCAAACAACCATTAAATGCCACTGCATTTTAAATAATCGAAATATTTGGATGTCGTCGCCTGTTATGTTCTATATGAATACACCCACTTGGCATTTGGCTTCCAGGTAAAAATACACAAAACGGCAAAAGGAGAACTTGATTAAAATTTATGGCAAGCAACTTTCATTAAAATTGTCGGCAAGCTGGCAAGCAAAACATTAACATAAGCCACACATATACACACACACACACATACATATATATATACGGGAGGGCAGGGACTTGGTGTAAGTAGATGCCTGCAAGGGTTTTTTAGGGGCAGCTTCAGCACTTTGTGTGTGGGCTTTGACTGTAGCAATAAAAATTAAGCTCTGTTGCATGCAGCTGGGTGTCGTCTCCTCTGGTCTTTTCGTGAGCTGCGTATGTAGGAATGTGTCTGTCTGTGTCTGTATTCTTGTGTGTCTGTGTGCGGGTGTAACTCTTATGAAAATTAAAAATTCTTTCAAGCCTCATAAAAATAAAGAAAATAACTGGCAAACGTTGTGCTAAGACTGAAAATTGGCTTTTAAATAAAACGGGTTTTAGGACGACCAAACCAGTTCTAAACCCAAATGAAAATTGGTCTGCTTTCATTTTAATATAAAATAATACAGAATGCTTTAATATTAATGAAAATTCTGCGAGATAACAAAAATATGTTTCAAAAGGTGAGCTGTTTGTTTGGTAAACAGAAACAATTAGGATAATTCTCTAATTTTGACTATAGATTTTTAATATTTGCTCATGGGACCAGTTCTATTAATTGTAAAACTAATTGTAATCATTTTCATGCAAGTATCATCAGTTATTAATCCTTAATTGCATTCTTAATCAAGATGTTCACAAACTCTTAGTACAACCAGTTTATTAATATCAACAAAATTTCCAAGTCAAGTCTGAGATTATCTAAGATGCAACGTAAAACTTCTTCAAGTAGTTTACGTACCGGTTCGCACATGCTAGACATAGCTGAATGCGAATGGCATACCTTAAGCTGAACCACTTTATGCAAATTAGAATCCCAAACATGGTAATGGCTTGCATTCCGGAAGCATGAAATGGAACCACTCCACCGCATCCCCGAGCCAATCCAATCCAAATGTGCCGTCTTTATGTAGCTGCTACGCATCGCTGGGCAGCGACTGCTGCAGGATTGTTGGGTAGCTTTTTATGGCCACATGGACTATTTAGCCAAAGTCAATCACAGCAACAATGAGCTCTGGGCGGGCAGACAAAAGGGCAACCGTGTTGGCAACGCGTTGCCGTCTTTTGTGCCACAGTGGCCGTTAACAACAGGCGCGAGACAATGGTGTTCCCAATACGCGAGCAGACACGAAACTGTGCCCCTCGAGCGAACCTCCCCTAGTTGCTCTTTGGATACTTCTCTATGTACATGGCACACATGTGGCATGCCACAACTGCACTTCCGCTTGCGCAGTCATTTTCATATTTTGTAACTTCCGTTACCACACACACATAAACGGTAGAGAGATAGAGGGGAATGAAAGAGAATAAGTTGTCGCCTGGCTGAATCCCAGAGCCGCTAAGGCGTGTGCCCAAAGCGGGACTGCGCGGCCAAATGGGATTATTAATTAAATTATGCTTTAATTTAAGTAGTCCTCGACGTCTTTTGGCAAGAATGTGACATTTATGGGGGCAGCCCCCATAAAAGTGAAAAGTTTCAATTTTGATAATGCACCAACGGTGGACTTATCAGCCCTTCCCCTTTCAACATCTCGAATAATGGGAGGAAAAAACTTGACTGACCCCATAACGGGAGTCATTCCCAAGTGCCCCTCCCGTCTCCATCCTCCACGCTCAACTCCTCAATTCTCTAGTCATGCACATTTTGGGCAATTACTGTCTCATTTTCAACAAAAGTGACTGTCAACTCGTTCGACGACGCGACGAGCTGGGGTTAAGGGCTGCCAAAGTATAGGTTAGGGGTAAGTCATGGGTAGGGTTGCTCATAATTTAAGCATTAAACTTTCTCAAATGCTTTCAAGTTGACTTGCCTTAACTACAGTTTTATAGCTCAAGTAAATAATTGCGAGTCCCTCCTTCTTGCCCACCGAGAAGGTGGAACTGAAACTGGAACCGAAGGGTCGGGGCGATTGTAATGATGGGCACAGCAATTAAAGTTATAGTCGCCTGGTTATTTCGCTGTAGCCTCATTGGGGGGCTTTTTAAAGAAGCTGCACCTAGCGTAGTTTAAGTTCAACAAGAGCACATAAAATCGTTGGAAAAAAGAGGAGAAAAACAAAAGGGAAACAAAAGACACTGAGCTTGGAGACTGCGGCAAGGTGTATTCGTTTATGAGAATGGCCAAACATAAAGATTAACGTGACTTTATGTGCTGACGACACGAGGCATTAAAAATTTAACAGCATATTCAGCTAGTAAGGACTTGAGATCTGTCTACTTCAAGTTTAATGTATGTTAGTTTTCACAAAAATATATAAAATAGATTTCCAATTATGGTTTAATATTTATGCTTTACCATGATTGAATTGATGTGATTGCCGCCTTATGCTCTTTTGGAATTCTCTTGAGGACCTTCAATTTATCCAATTTTGAATAGTCAACTTTAATAGTTATAGCAGAAGTTCTGAGACGAATTTAGTTAGTGAGTTCAACATTATGTCTGATAGTTTAGGTATTTCCCTCAATGTCAATTGAATATTTTTTCTATTCATTTCTAATGACTCGAGCTATTCTGCATTTAAGTTTTAATTTAATAGCAATTAAATAGCTAAACAATCAACCTTCATACTTATTGATCCATTTAAGAACTTATTTGGCCTTCTTCAAACGATTCCCAGGTGTGGCATATGCAAACGGTATCAAATTATTAACTTCTAGGCGAACCTTTCGTGTTGCCCGGTTGCCACTTGTCGTATAAGGATTCAATTGTTGGGTCAGTCTACGAGAACCCTTGACAATTTCTAACTAAATGTCCTGATAGAGGGTGGGTATTGCAAAGGGGTGATACATGTGCGATTTCTGCGTAAGCTGATTGCCCATTCCATGTGCTGGCCATTAAGACAATTGGCCGGGCAAAAACCAATTTCTGATAAGCCTCTTTTGCTTAAAAGCCAAATTATGGTATTTGAAAAATATACGCTATACCTTTTGCGTTTCGTTTTTCTTTCATTTTCTCCCTCGACCCCCAACCCAGTTATAAAGTAATTTCCCCAGACGCATTGAACCCTTCTAAAAAGAGAAGAACCTGGTCAGTACAAGCCAATGCAGGTTCTTATATTTTTCGCTCTCTTTTTCTTTATTATTTTTATTTTTTATTGAACAATACCCATAGGGACTATTTGGCGGGAAAGCGAATAAAAATAAAGGTATTATCTTCAATATTATTGTCGGTCTGTCGCACGGTTGTTCGGGTTCGCTCTCTTTAGCTCGTCAGCCTATACCTCGCTGAGGACAAAATTAACTATCAACAGCAATGCGGCAATGCCCCGAAGTAATTTTAAATAAAATATTTATAAACGTATTTGCGCATTGAAGTGCGACCGTTGTCATTTGCTGGCGAGTAGAGAGAAATAAGAACAAAAATAAAAAAGTAAATGTCCATGCAGATATTTACATTACATCGAACACCTTAATACCCTTTTAAAGGACCATTAAACATATTGTCACTGCGGGAATCCGATCTACAGCAGAAAGTTGGAGGCGTACTTTTGCTTGGATTCAATTTCATGCGAATGTGCATAAAACTAAAGAACTATGTAATGCATTAATGGAATTGAGTGAATAAAATCAAATTATTCTGTTTTATTTGCTTTCTAACCACTATTGGCAATATTCATGACATATTTAATATATTTTTTGATTAAGCATATGTTCATGTAGTAGTGCATTTTATATGATGCAGGTGAATAGTTTGAGGATAAGAAACAACGGATTTCTCTTCAAGATTATTGGGCGTCTTTCAAAAAACAACATTATGAGTATTCATTATCCGTGGAATCAATAATATTGAATAACAAGCCATTTTGATGGAATTATATGGCGTACTTTGGTCCAATCTAATAAGACGCAATGCAAGACGGGTCCATAATAATCATATTAATAAGTCCTAAAGCAAATGGGGCATGACAGAAGGCGCACAATGAATGCAACTAGAATAAGTATGACAGAGACAGCTCGATGGCAGAAGAGCGGTCACGCGAGGAAAGAAGTAATGGCAAAATGGATCCCGAGGCATTTTATTAAAATAATAAAGTTCTAATTTAATTATGAGGAGAGTACAAAGAGTATGAAGAAGAAGTAGAAATAGCAGAAAGAGATGACAACGAGCTATGTGAAGTGCGACTATGCCGAGTTACTTTTCATTTTGATAACTCACGTACCCCTCCCGAGGGCCTTAATTAGCACGCGGCGGCCGTATAACCGAAAAATCAACGCGCCCCCAAGCTGCCTGTTTGGTTGGTCGGTTTGCCTGAGGAAGGGCAGCACGAAGTGGGGAGGGACTTTGCAAAATAAAGGACCATAAAGTGCTAATTGAATAAAACGGCACATGACTTGCATAACTTATTATGAAATTTATCTACATATATATCATTACTATGCAGCCCCAAAACAGTACAAGAACCAGAATCTAAGCCGAATCCGAAATAGCACAGAAAATAACTGAATCTTAGTGTACTAACCCGTCCGCGCCTGAAGCGTAAATTCAATTTATTTTCATAAATTTAAAACCTACTTTAAGACAACAGAAAATATATGGCTAAGCGAAAGCAGATGGAACCCGGAGCCGCAGTGGAAGCCGGAGTTCGAGCAGAAGGAACCGCTTAGAGACGTTTAGGGCACCCAAAAGGATATTTAGCTGGCGGAAATATTTTTACGTTTCGTTTAACGTGGCAAAGATGGCGGCGGCGGCGGCTTCGGCATCGCCGTCGTCGGCAGTATCCTGTCTGCCGTCTGCTGGCACCTCTACAATACCTCCATGACTCCAAACCCCCACCCTGGTCTCTCTAGAAAGTTGCTTTGGCCCACGTAAAACTAATTTAACCCGCAAAGTCCACGGCCACTTTTGTTCGTGTTACGCTAAATTAGTCGACCTGCCCTGCCAGCTTCGACCAGCTGCAGAGACAAGGGCAGAATAAGAGAGAAAAACAAAGAATTTGTTTCAGCTGGAATATGAATAGGTCAGGTCGGATATTGTAGTAGTCGCGTCCGACGTTTGGTCGCCTGGTCTGCTGCTTGTATAGAACACAACAGAACATCAAGCACACACACAAACACATACACATACATACCATAAAAAATGATTTTACCTTGGGGAAATTTTTGCAACAGTTTTTAATTTGTAATGCGCTACAACCACTAAAACAAAGTGGTTAGTACAAGGCAAGGTAATTGCGACTACCAATGGTTATTGGATAGGTAATATCAGCATGAGCAGAGTTACATAGGCATCTGAGAATTGAGGCCTTAAAGAAGATTGATAGAAACTAGCCAAGTTCGTAGAGCTTGCAAGTTTAAACATAAAAACTAAATTAAAAATAAGAGACGAGTTTCAAAAAGATTTGTCAAAGGAGACTTGACACTGGACATTAAATTAAATGCTTCATATAAAATTAAATAAGTTTGAGAAAAATATACCAGTAAACAAAATATTGTACATTGCAACTTTGTGAATTGAGTAACAACACAGAAATCTATTTTATTGTTATGACGAATAAAATTTTTAAAAATGATTTGTAAATAAAAATATTTGTTTAGAAGAAACTCGAATGATTGTGATTGATCTAAGTTGATATACAACATAAAATGTATCATATCAAATATATCAATATGAATATTTTTCTCACTTTATTTCTTCAATTAAAGTTGTTGTTTAACTTTGCAGTTTCTTGGTTATTGTTTGCACGGTTCTGTTGATTGCCACGCCCAAGTTAACAAACCGCTGCAGGGTATACAGTGTTTAGCAGCTAGTCCAACTTTTATTTGTGAGTAGTCAATTGTTTTGCAGGTTGTCATTAAGCGAGCGTTCATTTCATTAGCATTTGGTTCGAGCTCTTGCAATTTTTTTACTATTCTCAACACGTTTCGAATTGTTAAAGCGGCTGACCAGGCAGGTCCTCTATCCGGATCTGGCTTCCGGTTGAGGCGACCAATGTAACATGGTTATGTCAGGCAGGCATTGTTCTGGCTTTGATCGGGTGCTCCTGTCACTGCCACTTGCAATTGAAACATGTTAGTGAAACTGACGCCAGCGACCCCCCCCAACTCTGAATATCACACTGTGTTCGCCTCGTCCCACCCCTGCGGTTGGTAAAACTCCCCGTAGGCAACGCAAATATAATCATTGTTATCGCGGCTGTTGCTGTCGCTTGGTCTGTCGGTTCTGGTGTTGTCAACGCGGCCATTGATGTCATTTTAAAAGGACTCTTTTAATGCATATTAATGTCAATATTAATGTCAATATTTGTGCTTCTAATGACCGTCGCACCGTCACGACGCATTTCGTTTGTTGGTGGCTTTGTTAGTTTTGAAACGGTGATGTTTGATGTGCCTCACGTCAGCGTTAACGACATCGTCATCGCCATCGCCATCGCTATCACCATCATCATCATCATCGAGCATATTTTCCGTAATTAGACTTGGCCATCCAAAAGCCCAAACCGAAACCCAAGTGTAACTCGGCCCACACCCAAGCACAGGTCTAAGCGACATTCTTCTTCTTGAAGTGAAGCGCTTGATTAAAGGACCTGGCGACATTCTGTTGACATTTGTAAAGTTTCTACCTAATAAGATCTCAACTAGCTGGCTCATAAAACAGACGCAGCAGCCGCAGCTGCCCAGGAACTAAAAAGGTGTGCAAGCAATCGCCATTTTCAAGGACCAACTTTGTCATTTGTCAGGCCTCGCAGATGTTCCCTCCTCTGGAATGTGGGCGGGAGAAAAGGACAGCAGAAAATGGCAGAAGAGCAGTGACATCGCACAGCCCGACCCGACCCCGCAGCGGCAAAACAGCATCTGGCAAAAGTCAAACGTTAACTAAGCGCCGAAAAACTTGTGACACAAAATGCGGCGAAGCATAAGTAAACTTCTAAGAAATTCAAATGAACGTAAACGCAAAATACTACTACAAAGAAAAAAACTGAAAATGGTGAAAAATACCAGAAAAAAAAGAGGAAGAGTCAAAAACTAGAATTTTAATAAATGAAGTCGTTTCTCTCAGCGAAAAGCAGCTAGCTCTATTTGGGGCACTCCCTGGGCAACGGGTACCTTTAGGAGTTGAATGATGAGGATATATGCGCATATGAGCAATGATAAACATCAAAGAAATGGATAAAATGAACGTTGATATATTTGGCAAAGAAATAGAAAAAGGCGGAGAAGCATAGTAGATGGAGGCATGAGAAAAACAATAACTTTGAAGTGCGAGAAATAGAGTTAGATGTTTGGCAATGGAAATGGTATGTGCACGGATAACTGATGTTGCCTTTGATTTAATAACTGTCAGGCTACCTTTTTATTTATAAACTTTATCACTGTTATGCAAGGCGTGAAAGTGTGCACTTAGGTATAGTTCTAAGCAACCAAACCGACAGAAATATGAAAGGAGTAAAGTTTCCATAACATTGCAAAAAGTTTGTGGCAGTTTGCAAAGATTTTAGAAATTGTAATGTACTTGATTCTTGTTAGATAGATTGCTTTAATTGGTGCCGACTGTTGCATTCCCACTTGCACTAATATAATATTATAAATGTGTTGACTTACCGTTATTTATGACATATCTGGGATTGCTCATGTCCACCTTTGTCTGATTCTTGATCCAGTAGATGTTTGGTGTTGGATTGCCAATGGCTTTGCATTGCATTTGGACCGTATGACCCACTTCTATGACGCGTGTGCTTGGATTCTGCGTTATAACCGGAAATCCTGCGGGTGTTTTATCGCCTGCAATGGATAAAGAAAATTCGCAGAAATGTTTTAAAAAATATGTATATAAAACTGCACAACAATAACAACTATGGGTCTCAAAATTATGTTGTATAGAAAGTAAAAAAAAAAACAAAAACAACACCAACAGCCACAAAAATATGTATGTGGCATGTTGAAAGTTTTTAAGAGGTGCGGAATATGAAATATGAAAGCAACGATTGTGGATTGAAATTGGCGGACGGCGTGGAGTTTTGGAAAACAATATGTCACACATATAGACACACGCACACACCAGCACCCACACCGGCACAAAAACATACTCACACTCCCTAAAGTATTGTTTTACTTGACGCTTTTATAAACGGAAGTTGCCGTTTTTTAAAACGTTGCACAGTTGCTTTTGTTGCCGCTTTCTACGCCATTTTGTAAGTCAAACAATAGCGTGCATAACATACACACACACACACGCATAAACATACAGAGAGAGGCATACACATAAGTGTATGTATGCGAGTACGGGGTCAGCATTTTTCCTTGTGACAATTTTCTTTTGTAGTACACTTTAAGGGCTTGGCATTCGCATTTACAGTTGCACTTGCTGTTGGAGTCGCATTGTTTTTGGTTGTGTGTGTGTGTGGTGGACTTAAAGCAAATCCGCAACTTGCAACCAAGTGGCGGCTGCTCTTGACTGCATCTTTCAAATGAACAAAGCTCATTTACATTTTCCAATTAAATCCAGCAGGCACATCCCCTTCCGCACCTTTAACTCAACCGCCGTCTCCAACTTCAATTGCTGCTCCGGCAGCTGCCATTTCACATCTGCCGGATGCTGTTGGCGCTCCCACGTTAACCTCTCTCCCTCTACCTCTTTCTTCCGTTCAGGCCATCCTTTTCGACATACCTTCTTGCTCAGCGGTATCTTCACTATTTAATGGCGTTTGTTTTGCATAAAGCCAGAGAGATGATATGCTACATTAATACATTCTATTTAAGAAGTGCGGAGTCTCATATCGATATTCAAAATCAGTTTATGTAGTAAATAAAGTAAAAATAATACAAATAAATTAATTTTTAAAAATTGAAATTTCATTCACTTTTTAAAAACTTTTTTAAATATCGTACTATTGACATCAAAATGATGATAATGATTACATTACTTTATCATTAAGATATTCATTTTAAATCATGCAATTTTTATTTCTTTTTTTTAAATAAACTTGTATAATTTTTGACATCACTTTTTCTAATTAAATACCCTTTTAGTGCATTAAAAAGTCGTCGAGTTTTTCATTACAATGCTTTTGTTTTTATTATATTTTTTTTGACTTGTTATTTGCATTTGTGCATTTCGCTAAAACATTTAACAGCGGCAACAACTACTCGTACCATAAACGGCCCAGGAGTTAGCTGCTTCTCCTACGGCTCGGTGACGCCTCAGCTTGCCCTTCTCAACGCGTTTGCACCCTACAATCTGTCGCCTGTCTTACTATCAGTTGGTTTGTTGTGCTTTTGTTTGTGTTTTTCAGCGTGAAATTAAAATTTTTAACAGAGAGACAAAAAACGCCACTGCATATGTATGCATTATAATGCTTTCACACACATATACATATGTATGCATGTGTATTCACATGTGCATAAATGCAAAACAAGAACAACAACAATAACAACATTGATGTTGACATTTGACGCTGCCGTTGCCATCATTGCCGCCTCTCAACGTCCTTTTTATCCATTCAGTCTACTGGCATTTTCAGCCATTTTTCGTCTGTATCTATGCCCAAGCCCCTACCTTCTTGTGTCCCTCTCCCACTGGCTTTTTGGGTGCTTTATTTATTATTGCAGCGTCACTTCTTCAGCAACAGCAACAAAACCCACTGAAAACTGCGCCAAAAATTAACAAATAAAACTTTTTATTAAACAAATGCACAAAAGTGTATTCTACTTGCTTAGCCGAGTATATTTATGTACGTCTCTCTCTGTGTGTGTGGCTTGTTTTTTGAGCTTGTTGGAGGATAAAAGAGAATATGACAAACCGACAGGCAACCAGGCAGGAAGGCAAACAAACAGCGCACCAAATAGAGCTCAGTGTAAACACGAGAATAACGCAACTCTTTTGCAATTGTTACAGATTTTTCCGAGCCAAAGAACATTTGTTGTTTTGTCGTATAAACCAATATAAGCTGTGAAGTTATATTTTATGTCGGGCACAAAAAATATGTATGTATATTTCGCATTTTATTGACATGGGATATTTATTAAAAGTACTTTAAGAGCTCTAGCAGTTTATTTGAAATTTCCATTTAATTTAGTTTTTTTTCAAACAATATTATAATTAGGAAAAAACTGCCAAGCTCTGATAATAATATTATATTATTATAATATTATTCAGTTTGGGACGCAGCGACTACCAAAATTGAAACGCCCGATTTATTTGCAAGATGAATAATCTCGGAGGTCAACTAAACCGTGGTGCAATGGTCAACTCTTCCTCCGTAGGAACCACCTTCTTGATCATAGTTAACATCCAAGTAAGTAAGCTGACACCTACTCAAACAACGGGTTGCCACTAAATAGCTGCTAGGACTAGTTGTAAATTATATAGACAAATGCTCTAAAAATTAAAAGATAATTAATTTTCTGATACATTAATGCACTTAACACCAAGTAAAAAAATATAGATTTGCTTTTAGTTTCTGTGAACTCGAGGCAAAACCCAAGTTGAAAGTTTGTAGTAAAGTTAGCGCGTAATTAATTACTCTATGGAACTCTAGAGGGCTTAGTCAAAGTTATTTCATATTTTTTGTTTTAAATATTCTTTTTTTATTGCTGAGAGTTTTTCATTACTTAAAGAACCTTCTCAACAGCACTTTAATTGCATATTTAAGCATAAGCTTGTAGCAAATATTTGTCATTGTTGTAAACCAGAAATATGCAGTTTTCAGTGCAGCACGCTGCAAGCTTCACCACCGACAGGACGGACACCACATGCTGGTTTAACGACATTTCAGTTAAAGACTAAAAGTTGTTGATTTTGATGTTGATGTTTGTTGTCGATGCTTTTGTTGAAGTTGTTGTTTTAGTAGCTCCCTATGGGCACATTGTTGTTGCTGCTGCTACTGCTGCTTCAGTAGCAGCTGTTGTTGTTGGTGGTGGTGTTGCCTATGCGTTGCCAATTTGAAAATGCAATGAAAAATTCTAAACGCAGAGGACAGTGAAAACTCGAAGCATGCCAAACTGGCGAACACTTCATTTACAGCGCTACGAGAGAGGTGTTGAATGGCCCGGCCAGACGACGATAGTGGTAGTGTGAACGCATCGCTGGCCAATGCAACGCGTCGATGCGTGTCTGCATGCCAGTGAGTGTCTCTGTGTCTGTGTATGCATTTATTATAAAGTCAAGCAGCACTGGGAGATGCAGCCAGGAGCGGCTGCTGCTGCTGTCGGTGACTGCCAAATTCATGTGGCTTTTCATGCATTTCAATTAAGCTGCTGCTAGTTGGTGGTCTTGGTCCTGACAGTGGTTTGGGTAGTTGATGCTACTGCTACTGCAAAAAGTGTTGGATAATGTGCAAACAATGTTGGTGCAAAATCCAGCACACGCAGTTCGTTGAGTTGAGTGGAGTTGAGTTCAGTAGAATTTTTAGCGACAGCTTTTTTAATGAATTAGCTAATAAAGGCAAAGTAACGTCGAGCACCTGTACACAGTTTCTAATGCTTTCAAGAGTATATCCCACTACACACACACACCCATATATATTCCCCTGTCGTATACACGCACATACTTCTCAATAGACTGGCAATGTCTTGAGTGTGATAAACATCATTAGACGGCACAAAAGCAACGGTACATAAAGCGCTTTATTTGCATGTTGTCTGCTTTTAGATGCCACTGACCCCCGCACACATACAAAACACACACACACACACATTATCAGATACGATAAGGAGTGGTGTCAGGTATAAAGCTCATACACACAGGTGCCAGGTGTTTGCATTATTGAGTCACTTTCAAAGGCGCATTTTCACGCGGTGTTTTTCTCACAGTTTTCCCTCTGATAAATATGCTGTTTACCCACCACTGACTGGGCAAAAGGAAATGGGGCATAGGAGGGGAATTTTTTTAAATGTGTGTGTGTGTTGGCATAGCAAACATTTCACAGACGCCGAAAGCGAAAGGCAACAACAACATGAAGTCCTCTTTAAGAGACTTTACGACTTTGCAGTCGCTTGTCGGTCTTTCGGGTTGCCTTTAAGGACACCCAGGAACTGGCCACAGGCAAATTTGCATATTTTAATTATTCATGCATTTTTAAGATTGATAAGAGACGCCCTTTTCTTTTCTTTTGCAACATTTTTTGTATTCCTTGTTGCGGCCAGTCTGTCAGAGAATCGACCCTTGCTACTTGCTATAATTCGCGTCCAGTTCGTCAAAATGCCATTTTTCCACTAGTCAGCAACTGAGCGCATTAGCATTAGCTTTCTGCTCGCTGCTGCGGCATTTGCATTAACTTGTTGTTATTGCTAAATTATTAAAACAGCTGCGATGACTGAAGTATGGATTGTAATTTCAACAAAACTTAAGTAGCACCAGCGCGAGAGTAAGAAAATATGAATTGTTTGGTATTAGAGCATAGACTTAAGTATTCGTATGTTTAATTCTGCTTCGATTTTAATTTATATGAATTGCAAATTGCAAATTGATAAAAGAGCGTCAATCCGTATAATGCATTGCATTTGTGAATATTCTGGAGTGCTTTTTAACAAAGCAAATTTAATACTTTCAGAAAAAGATATGAATATAAACGAATTGCTATTGAATGCTTTTTCCGCTTGAGTCTGACACCTATTATTATTTTAAGGTTATTTTGAAGTTTTCAGTGAATAAAAAGTCTTTCTTAAGTCGAGCTTGCTAATAAACAACAGAGTTATTATCATTTTCGAAGTACTGCACAAGGCTTAACATTTTGTTTGCAAAATAAAACATTGTCTACTTTAAATTTGAAACTATGTAGTCAAACTTGTTGATATCGGATATTTCTTATGGTGTTTGGCACCAACATTCAACTCTCATCATTCATTTCAACTGCTGCAACTTGGGCAACACTGTGGATTGTCTTATTCATTGCTGGTTAAACTTGGTGTCAAGTTTTGGAAATTATGCAGAAAACTTTTGTAGCAAGCAATTGAAAACAAATCAAAACACCAGCAGTCAACAATTGTCGAAACGTTAAATGTATTTATTATAGGCCACCACTGAGGCTGTCCTAGAGTTTTTCGTACTCTTGCCCCTCTTTATCATATCCTTGGGCCTAATGTAAACAATTGTGTGGCTGCTTAGCAAAGTTTCAAACCAGCAGAAGTGCTCGCTACTTGCTGAGCCAAATCCCAAACAAAACATGCTTGAAAATTGAGTGTTTATTGTGTTAAGTAGGCACACACTGGCAAAGCCTGAAGCCCTGAGGGGGGAAATACGAATAAGAAGTGTGCGACAAGCTAAGGAAGCTGTGCCTACGGCAACTACATGCAGAGTAAATAACCGTTTTTTAGTGGCAGCAGCCGGAAAATGGCAACTTGCTGAAGATGTTAGACAATACCAACAATAAAGGCGCTTGTGCCAGCGGCATTCAGAAAATAAAGAAGGAGCAAAGAATGTAGGCAAAAAGAAAGACGCAGAATGAAGATATAACAAAGTTTCAACCGCAAGACGCCGGCAAATTTGTGGCCAGTCAACACTTCCTGTTGGCAAAAAGGATGTGGCATACAACGAAGTACATACGTATACATAATATGTATGTTAACTTGCGGCTGTGTGTGCGTGTGTGTGTATATATCCCATGTGTGTGAGTGTCGTCTCGATGCCTACAAGTGACATCAAGCAGCCCATTGATCAACCTAATGAAGGGCCAACGTTTGCCTAATTGCTGCCGCTCTTAACAGTTCTCATTGTGTATATCATATATCGTGCATCGTTCTCAGTACTCAGACACGCAAACAATTGATTCCAATTGAAGTGTCTTGTGTATAGGCCAAAAGTGATTTGAAAGTATTTCCAGTTAATAGATGGTCGATTGTGAATAATTGAGTATAGAAAAGCTGCTTACAATAGAAAACTCTAAGTATACTAGAAGATTTAATCATGCCAAATTGCAAGAGTTGAGCTGTGTATATTCAAGACAGCAAACACACATGTTATAGAATAGAATTAAAGTAAGTTATAATATTCCTCCATACGGTAATCGTAGAATAATATTTCAATTAAAAGGAAGAGAATTTGATACACATATGCATATAATTCTACACAGATGTTCAATATAAGGTAATTAACCATTTTAGTTGAACACGTGATGGCCTGATATATGAATTTACTACTTTTATATTATTGGCTCTATAATTGTTAACCATATTATGTACAAAATTTAAATTAATATATTACTTGGAAATTCGTATTGATTATATCTCAAAATTTTTAAATTAGAATAATTAATTACAGGTTTCTGCAAATGTGGTAAGCACACTTGACGTCACTTTTTGACGCATTCTAATCTGTTATAAGTTTAAACTACACGAGATTCGTTTGGTAACTGGCATCTGGCAACTGGCAGCACATTGCAATGCATTGGTATACCACAGGCAGCGAGATCGAGAGAGCCACAGCAGTGCTAATACAAAATGCAGTGCAGTTTGAAACATAAAATGTTTGCTGATTACAGTTATATGGCAACAACTCGGTAGGGGGCAACAATTTGCTGACTGTTCGAGCTGTCCGCCGGGTAACCGAGCAACGATACGGCGACAGATAAACTGAAGGACTGACAAACGGACAGACAGACAGACGGACAAACTGACGAAAGGGATGTGGAAGTAGATGGCTTGTCTGTTTGTCCAACTGTCAGTGCAGTCGTGATAGTTGCATGTGTATCCACTGACAGACGACATGCACAGCCAAGCTAGACATTCAAACTGGGATGGCATGGAGATGGATATGAAGATGGACTGACTTAAGGAAAGAGCTCGAGATGGTTGAAAGATATAGCATTGCAGGGGAGACGCAGATAACGTACATCTTATTAAGTTTGCATTACGAAGGCGGCTCGCCCGGAAGATGGCCGTCTTAGATGCTGGAGTTTCAATTTCGCTGGCCAGACCATGGCCTGTCGAAGACGATTTTAACATATAGCAAGCTCACTTATTTTTCATTTCTTCATCTACTCTTCACCATATCTTTTTCTCTGTCTGTGTCTCTGCCAGAGACTCACTACAATTTAATTTAATTTTACTTGTCGTAGACATTTGATAATGCTGCCTGCTGCCTGCTGGCAGCCGACTGGTGACTGCTGACTGCCAGCAAAATGTAGCAAGAAATGTAGCAAATGGCAAACGCCAGACACGCCTCCATAGAACCAATGTTACAGCCATTATGCTGGGGTTCCGCTGTTGCCAGTTATGCACTGGCGCATTTTATAAATTTTTAAACTTATGACTCATTTTTATGCATTTCCACTGACTGCACACTAAGCTCGGCCAGAAACAAATGCCTGGTCACATAAAAACACACCCATACATAGCTGTGGACGGTAAGTGATGCCTTCCACAATACTGGTAAGTAATCTCTTTCTCTTCGACTTCGTCTTGAACTTCTTCGACTTGCCGGACAGCGTCTAATGCGTTCTAATGCAATAATAAATCATTGGAAATCCATTTGTATTGTCAACACAAGCCCTGACATCTTGTGTCTCGCATGCGACTCAGCCATTAAACGCTTTCAGCCGTGGCATATAAATGAAACAAGAGACAAGTTTCGACAGCGAGGGACATAAACACCTTCGCATTGTTGCTGGCCTTGTTAATGAGGCCCAAAAACAAAAAAAAAGAATAAATAAAATAAACCAGAAAGTTAAATGAGCAGCAAAAAACAATAAAGTCAACACGAATTAAAAATACCCTAGACATAGATATACACGTACATTTAGAAATCAATAAATATACTATTTTCAAATGTCTTTCACGCATTTTCTATATTAATATAATTTCTTCTTAGCATGCGCTAATAAGTGGGCTATACTAGTAATTTTTCTGCGAACTAATAATATATTTTATATAGTCCACAATTTGTCATCAGTTGACTTTGGAAGGTGTTGACAAATTTACAAATAAATCGATTGCGGTGATAGTGTTGGAATAGATTTGGTGCGATATTAAAGAATTTATGTTGGCTACAAACGTATTCAATTTGCTCAATTCAATAAATAACACGAAAGTCAATGCAAGAGTCGCCAGGGACTTTAAGTAGTTATTGGCTTTAGAGCCAACCTACGGTCTGGGCCATATCGTGACAAGAGTTCAAATATGCCTAAGGTGGGTTGAGCAGAGCGAGAGTGAACATAGTCAGCCAGACAGACAAAAACAAAACAGGCGCAAAATTAATAAATAAATTAATAAATTACAAATAATTTATCACGAAACACACACGCGTATTGGCAGGCATATTCCAGACTTTCTAACTCTCTGTCTCACTCGCTTCGTATAAATGTGTGTGCCTAAATAAGTCTATTAGAGAAATGAAAATAAATTGCGTGCTTTCAGGCGGCTGCCAGTTGCCAGTTGCCAGTCGTCTGCTGCCAGGCGCATTGGCCATCGATTGTCGACCTGCCAACTTGGACAGACAGCGTCAAAACAACAGCAACAACAAAGACAACAAGCAATAACAAAAGCCAAATTCAATTATAAATGCGTGTAGCAGCCATTGTCTTTATGCCAGTGACTGTGTGTGTGCTTGTATGTCTGCGTGGGTTTAGGTGTGGTGTGTGGGTGTGTGCCGAGGGTGTTTACTACTAAGTGCAAGTGATTAATTTTTGACAGGCACATTTGTTGTGCGGTATTGAAAACAATCAATGCGAAATGCATGACACGCCCCAAATGGTTTCGTTGACTCCCACGTGTAATGTGTATGTGTATCCATCTCTGTGATTGTTTTACTTCGGCCGCAAGTCAAGAAATTGATGAGCAATTAGGTAAATATGGCAATAAAATGTTTGAACCATGTTTTACCTAGCTTCACTGCTGGCAGTCAATGAGTTTGTAAATGAAAACATAAATATACATTTTCTCCATCATTTTATTTCTCTATCTCTGTTGCTATCTGGTTGTGTGTGTATGTATGTGTTTTGGGAATAAAACAGATGTACAAATAATGCCTAGGCAAAGCTGCTGAAGGCATCTGCATATTTGAATATCAAGTGAATCGATTGAATCATCAACTTGAAATACACACATTTACAAAGCAAACAATTTCAATTATATAAACGAAAACTTCAAAATGTTCAACAGCTATCAAACATATGTTATATAGTAAAATCGGTTTCAGGAATAGCCTACTTGTTTTACATTTAAATACATTTTTACCGATACTATTTTGGATTGTTTTCAAATTAATGAATAGAAGAAGAGTACCTTGATTTTTGGATTTTGCTAACTGGCTTATAAAATTAGAAAGTACAAAGAAAAATGGTTGTGGTTATGTGCAAGTTGATTTGCTTCCCTATTGTCTATATATATCTATATCTAAACATATATCTAAACATATTCGTTGCATCTTCACAAATGTTTGCTTGCATGTACTTGATGGAACTACCAATTTATAAATATATTCTGTGAAATTCTTTTTAACAGAGAACGTATTTCATAGTAGAGCTAAAGGGATAACAGATAACTAAATAACTTTCACGGCTATCGATAAATAGTAAATAATTCTTTTAAAAGTCATAAAGTTTAAAAATACTTGTTTAGTTTATAAAGTTTAAGTAGAAGTTACAGCTTATTCCCGACAAGAACTGACCACTATTGAGGCTCAAATTTGTGTGGTCCAACCATAAATCGCTGCATTTTATGCGGACACCCTCAACTACGTCCAGTTTCAGACACCCCTCCGCAAATATTCTCCCCCTATCAAATGCCACAACTGTTGGCATCCATCCAGCTGCGCGGCTGTTTTTTTTTTTCGGCCATTTACATGCAGCACGTTTTTATGAGTATCTCTCCCCGTTGCCTGAACCCAATGCGAAATGTGCGTTTTGGGTAAAATTATGCCATAAGCCACGTGCTGCTGCCAACGCAACCAACAACAAAATAAACAAAAAAAAAAGAAGAAAACCGAAAAATTATATATTGTTGGGCTGTTGGCCAAAAACCGAAAGCAAAAGCAAAGCAAAGTGAAGCCGCCAGAAACCCGCGTTACGGCCATAATGCAAATTTATGATCAGAATTCAATTATGTGCTTATTGAAACGCAGCTGCTGCGTCGGAATACCCCATCCCCCACGGCCCTACTCCTTCTTAACTGTCTCCAGTCCCTCGGCTCGCCCGCCTGCGAATGCGGCTGTTGTCCCTACCTGTGAACAGGAGTACAGGTACTTCCTGCTGGGCAGGTTGCCTGCCAGTTAATGCTGCGCAGTTTAACGCTTAAAGCCAAAATGCTATGATTTACACACACACACTTACACACACGTACATAATATATACACAGAGGGAATGAGAGCAATTGCATTTGTGGCTTAAAGTGCGTGGCACGCATTTTATGAGCCCCCAAGCGAGAAGGGGGCGTGGCAGCTGCGTCGACTGGCGTCATTAAACCAGTTAACAAATAAATACTTTGTGGCCTTCTCGTCACAGGGTTATGAATGTGGGAGTCGGTAGTCAAAGTCTGAGCCGGAGGAAACCAAACCGAAGTCAAAGGCAGCCGACTTTACGACCCCGTCGAATACCATTTTATGCCCTGTACGCGGGAATGTTGATTTAGCAAAAGAAATAGGGGAAATGGCTGCGATAGAAGGAGGTGGGAGGTGGGTGGGAGAGAGAACATATTAGCTGCGGTTAGAATCGCGTTACATTCCGAGCTGTGGATGAAGGTGGTAAGCAGGTGAGTAAATAGCATTCTTGATTTTTGATTTTTGATTAAAGTGCATAAAAGTGTGTGTGTGTACAAAGAGTGAGAGAAAGAGGCAAAGGATTACAAATAATAAAGAGCTAAATTACATTTTGCTTAACTGCATGGAGACAGAAGAAGAGGAAGTTGAAGAAAGAAGACGAGAAGAAGAAATCGTCAAAAGGAAATATGGGAAAATATATTATAGAGTTGCAATGGTGAACATTTTGCAGTTACTATTTAAATAAAAAAAAACGATAGAAACGGAAAAAGTGAGCAAAAAAAATTAAGTTGTAAACAAATGTTTAAATATGAAGAAATAAAGGAGTAAGATAAAAGAATAATGAAGTAAAGATAGTGTTTAATGAGAATGTACCAAGTGTAACATAATCACAATTGAAATGTAAACGAATCAATAAACAATCAATTAATGATAAATTCGAATGTATACGCTAGTGTAGTGTGAACTTATGATAGATACACTGGAAACGAGGAGTATTTTGATCTGTTGACTGCGTATTTTGGCTGCTCTAAATTACTTTACTACATTTTCGTTTTCGCCCTCCTATTTTGATTCGCAGAGCACATCATAACGAGTGACTTCTGTCTAGTGTTGCAGCTCTTTTTTATTGAGTCTGCCCAGCTGTGCTGTGCTTTATTTTGCTCTCTGACCCGTTGCTTGGTCTTCCCTGGTTAGTGTGAACACTGCCGCAAGCTGTGTTAGTTATACTTTGTGTGTGTGTGGGTTTTTTTATTTTTGTGGTTTGTGTTGATGTTTTTTGGTATTGCTATAGTTCTTGTTGTTATTTGTAACGTACGTTTTACTGGCCACACGCGTTCATGTATAAATAATTTGAAATTAATTACATGTAACATGTTACTTTGTCTGGCCACTCGTCCATTTGTTATTGCTAGCTTTATGCCAAGGCTATTCAGTGTCAGATATACGGAGAAAGCGATGGAGTCCGAGAGTTATAAAATATATACGACTGACTACTATTTGCGTTATGTGAATGGAAATGGAGAAGAATAGTGAGAAAAAACCGGCAATGAGTTTCGGGTTTGAGGTTGACGATAGCGTTGAGGACTGCTGTACACAGATTTATGGCACGCAATTAACAGTGCCGGCCATTAAGCAAGGCAACAGCATGTCAATGTTGCAGGACTGACATATACCCTAGACACATTCCTTTGAGCATCGTATTCGGTATTGTACTGCAGGTCTTACTTTCACAAACAATTCAAGCTGGGAAGCATTCCCACCTGGCCCATTTGAATGTAAGTCTAGGGTATGGCACAAGTTACAATTGCAACTGCCAGCTGTTGTTATGGTCATACATACATGTGTAACTATCCGTGTGTATGTGTATGTGTGTTTGCAAGGTATACACTCTTTATAGCATACTTTTATGGGTAACAAACAGGAGTTTTTATGCGTTTTGCATTCGCATTCGGCTTAAATGTTTTTGAATTTAAAGTTATAATTAAAAAACTTTGGGCAATGGGCGCATATTGTTAGCCTTTTAATTGGCTCTTTGTTACGTTCGCAATGTTGCTACAGCTGTTTCCCTTCCCGTTTTGTATCCTTTCCGTAACACTAGTGATGTTGCCATCATGTTGGCAATGCAATTTCAATTCAATGCGCTGCCATTAAATCTTTCATATGCAAATGACATGTTAAACATTAAATAGACTTGCATAAAGTTGCATAATTGCATTTACCTATAGTTACCTGATCCCATACCCTCGCACTGCAACTGTACTATAATGGAGTACCGCCCCTTTTGCTCATTTTTGGCTATCTTCCTGTCTGTGTAAATATATTATTTATTGGAAATATACTCATAAAATGTTGCTGCTGTTTCTGTTGGACAGTTGCATCGTAAACATGTAATCTACTGTTGCAATTTCGACAAGTGTTGGTAACCCTGGACACTCAGACAGCGCACATTTCATAGCGTACGCATAATAATTATTAAATATTGTTAAATAACCCAGGCATCGGTCCATTATTTTGCCAACTCCATTCATCATTACGCTACATAACTTTTAAATTATAATTATACTTATGTATAAACGAAAATATAATTATGTTGCAAGTCGAAACTGGTGGTACAATATTATTATTCTATGCATCACTTTATGCGCTTTATAAATTTAATTTTCAGATAAATAATGTATTGGCCATTTTTCAATTAGTACTTTTTTAGTTTTGATATTTTTTATCAGGAATGTATTTTCCTAAAACATTAGAAAAATCTAAAAGATAGAGAAAATAAGTCGCATTACTCACAAATTTTACTTTGCGTGTTCCTGTGTTCCTAGCTTTATTGTTGTTTTAATTAACTGCTGCAAGTTAAATTAAGACAGTAACATGACAACAGCAAAAACAACAGGGCCTTGATTTCACACACACATATATGAAACCGCATACACATACAAGCAGGAGCGCATAAAAAATTCCGGAAATGCCGCAGAAAAACTAATAACCAAACGGAAATGCACACATACAAAAGCACACAACCACACATACATACATACACGTCATGCTGCTCGCACTCTCCCATTTCCATTCTCTCACTTTTTCTCTGGCTCTCCCAATCTGCCTGACTTTGGAGGTACCAGCCATAAAGCAGAGACATTTAATGTACAACGCGCATACTGTCAACCCAAAAAATTTAATTAATTTCATATGCAATTCAACGTTTTCAGCTTTTCCGATGGGCTCAACAGTTTTGATCTATAGTTCAAACCTTCGGTCTCCCACTCCCACTACCACTCCGTATCTGTTTACGATTCTCTTTCTCTCGCATTCACGCCATTCTTTTAATACATATCAACCATTTGTTTTTTTTACCATATTTATATTTAACTTTTCTCTGTTATTTTGGCATTCGCATTTCAATTTGTGCTTGACATCTATTAAATTTTTTTGCCTTATTCGATGTTCAGCTCGTTGGCAGTCTCCTTTCCCCGGGACGCCTCGTTCTCGCTTTGACTTTTTATAGGCAAACATTTACATAATTAAATTTATAAACATTATTGGTCGCATGCTTTTAGCTTTATTAATTTTTGTGCCCCATTTTGCTGCACATAACAGAAATAGTCTGCTCAAACTGACTGTTTTTTTTATCTGCTTAATACATACTCGCTCGTATGTCATTTGAACTATGTAGGTATTTGTTTGGGGTTTTGTTAATTACATGTACAGGTAGTTAATTTGATTAATTTACTTGTCTGTGACAGATACAAACAGTAACTGACGCCATTTCGTTGTCGTAATCGATCAGATATTAATGGATTATTCAGATTATTTCACTGAAAGTTCAAAAGTTCATCCAATGAACTACTTACGCATTAAATGAAGGTATTTAATGAGCATAATTATTTTCCTTACAGCTGGGGTTTCAGTCATGCAATGCCATTTTTGCAAGTATCTATGGTATATTAATTAGACCAATATTTACTTTTGTGCTCTCGAAATGTACAAAAAACAACATGCAGATATTGACTTATAAAAGTTTGTGTCATAAAATTTTAAATTTAATACTTGCAATCTATTTAAATGCTGTGTTGCTTATTTTTCAATTGCTCCTTAAAAGAAAAGGTATTCGTATTATTTGTTATGAAAAAAGCCGAAAAACTGACTGTTGCGTGCAAAGCGCTGCTTTGTCGTTGGGAACCATGAAGATGAATCATAAACAAGAGCAGCAAGAGAAGCTGCAGTATGACAACAGCATAAATTCTTCGCACAACAAATGCTAAGCAATCAAGAGAGTTAAGTTGCGCTGACTTTTTCTTTGCAGGCAATTTTTTTTCTTTTTATTAATTATAGACTAATTAACAAAATGCTCAACGCAGTGCCCAGCAAACTCACTCGTGCATGTGGAAGCGACAAGCAGATGATAGTTGCATAGAAGAAAGAAAGGAAGAAGATGCTGCGACTGAAGTTGGATAAGATGCCAAGTGCATATTTAATTGCTTGACTTGTACAGCATCAAAGTTGTTCTAACTGTTGTTCTAATTGTTGTTTTTGCAGCCGCTTATTTTTATAGATATACAACAAATATATAAGCATTCCTACAATTAGTTTTTAATTATACTGATTGTAACCGCAAAGTGACCGACGATAGCTGCAACTCGGGGACAAGCAGCATACTTTTAATGTTGTCCAGCATCAACAAAAAAAAAATGAGAAACGTACAGTTGGATTTGATCTACTGTGAGATACCCGTCATCGATTTATACTAATTTGGTAGCTCTATCTTGTATAGTTTCTGAGATCTAGAGTCTTGGCTGTTGGCGCTGATCAAGAATATATATAATTTGAGGCGGATCCGAGATCCCTCCTTCTGTCAGTTACAAAGTAGTAATACCCTTCTACACGATGGGTAGGCGGGTATAAAAAACAACAGAAAAGTTTTGTTTTTATTTTGACCAGGCTGCACCCATCTCTATTTTGCTTGCTGTGGTATTGTTATTGGGCCGCATTTTCACTTTAGTATAGATATGCAAATGTAATTAGTTGCATGCCACACAGGACGTACAGCAGCCAACTGTAAAACGCCGTTCGTTCCGTAGAATGTTAGTGTAACAAAACAATTTATACTGAAAATAGAATTAAAACCACAAAAGCAAAACATAACAAAAAAAAAATAAAATACCGAAGAAAAACAAGCAAAAACGAAGAAGGCAATAAAAAAAAGAACAGTGAAGAGCGAGCAAAGCGATGCAAAGGCTGTGGCAAAGCGAAGGCGGCTAACCAAGATTTATATGCAACAAAAGAATAAAGTGAACATCATTGCACTTGTATTGGGGTATATTAGACCTAGAAATACGCTTTATGTATTTTTTCTCGTCCAGAAAGTATTTCAATAAAAATAGTTTACTTTGTAGATAAATAGCACAGGTATACGAGCAAGTTTCAAAATGTAATCAAATATCATATATCTTACTACTATTGTAGTTAAACTTTACTTATAGAAAACCGAATAATCTCTTTTCTACAAACACTTTAAAGAATATACAAAATGGCAACATGGCAACAAATGGATAAGAAGCGGCTTGTAGGTTGAGTTGCAAGCAGACGGCAAAAAAATGTGCATAGATTTGGACACAATGCCAGGAGTGCACGACAGGAACCAACGGGAACAACGCGACAATGCCAACAACAACAACAATACTAGTAAGAATAAGGAGAAAAGCAACAACAGCGTCGCCACAAAGACGAAGCCATGCACGACGCGTATAAATTTGTAATTCTTGATGCAACCACAACGTTTATTAATTTAAAATTCAATTTAAAATGGTCAAGACTCCGTTCCAACACAAAGAACGTGTCCTGCTTTGGGTATGTGTGCACTATATATGGGCGTGTTTGTCTGGTTTGTGTGTGTGTGTCCGTGTGTGTTGTGTGGTATGTGCTGGGTGTGTGGGTTGAATCAATAGATTAATGCAGTAGCAATTAGTCTGATCGAGCGTCTAATTGTTTTGCCCCAGCAAAAAAAGAAATTTAAATTGTTTGCTGACGAAGGTCGAGGAATTTATAATCTGCTGTCAGATACACAAGCACACACATATGTTCATACATATGCTTGGGTTTGCACTTGTGCAGCATGCATTGGACACATCAAATTACTAAAAGAAACGCAAGATAAACGAGAACATGACGAAAGGCCATGACTATTCATCCATGGCAAACACAGCGATTGAACGTATGAAAGAAAACTTGGCTTAAATGAAGTGTGAGCACACTCGATTCATGAGATTCGTTAGAGTTGTGTGCCATTTATTTGCTGATTTTTTGCCATCAACAAAGAGTGTCTGGCAGTTGAAGTCGAGAATTTCGCACTGTTTTCTGTCTTTTTTGTCTTGAGTTATTAGGAAGTGAATTTAACTTAGCTTGGTTGTAGTCGGGTTAGAGCCTGCATTTGATTGGTTTGAAAGATACGATTGCATTTTGAATATCATGGATTAACCAGTTCTTTGTGTGTTAAAGAGCTTTGATTGTGCTAAATATAATAACGAAACATAAATTTCCAAACCAAACTTGAATTTTCTTATGCATTTATCTGATTAAAGTTTAAATTCTCATCACAATAGCTTTATGGTATTTTTTGGCTGGAAATCTCATTCAATAAATCTGCAAACAGCCAAGTCAACACTCCTCAACTTTTCGTGTTTACAGCTCAGTTTATTTATATTGTTTGCTACTCGTGACGACATCAACAAGAAACCAGCTCATCTCAACTTATCCTTGGTAGTTGATCTAATGCACAGTGCTGTGCACTTTGAGACCTCACAACAATTTCGATAATGTTGCTTCGGTTTTTGTCTTGAAGCAGAAGTGCATGGTTTAAACTGCATGTGCAAAAAAGATACCAAGTATGAGGAGACAGATCAAGAAAGGGACAAGTGCAACAACGGCAAAAAAGAAACTATGCAACGCGTAGCACATTAAACACAACTGACAGCTCAACATACGTCACGTGGCGTTGTCGTAAAGTTGCCGCAAACACAGAAGATGGACAGCGGGACATGGGATAGACGACATGGCTACAAGCCCCCAAGCAAAGCAAAGTATATGCCACACACACACACACACAGACTCAACACAAGCATATGCACATAGGACACATCGATGGCTCTGGGGCATTTTTAATGGAAACTCATTTTTGAGGTTAATTGTAAGCAAAAGATGAGCGACACCGGGTTGAGGTTCGGATGTTGGAGGCTCCCAACGACAGTTACACATGAAGTAGGTTTGGCTTGGGTTTCATAAGCGGCAAGCGCGGAAAGAGTGAGGATATATAAGCTGCAGTAGAGCTGGCTCAAGGCTAGCGGCGTTCATTGTACAAAAATATGAAAAGCACAACGTGTGGCAAATGTTTCATGGGGCTGCCTGCTGCTCTTGCACCGTTGGCAACCGTGAGACATGCCAGGACAGCAATAACAGCACAAGCAGCAGGAGCAGCACCAAAAGCACCAGCAGCAGTTCCAGATGAGGTTGATGTGCTGCGGTGTTGCGTTTATAATGAGCGGAAGGTTTTTAAGCGGCCTGCGTTTTGTTCCATTCGCTGCAACTGCTTCTGTTGTGTGTGTTCTTGCTGTTGTTGCACAGTTGCCCAAGCAAAACGCTTTGGCATAAGTTGCAAGTATAACCTGAAAAGTATGGTAATGTAAAGCACTCAAATTGAGCTTGCCAAAGTTTAATGTTAAACACTACTCCACCAGCATTTGCAACAGTTTAAATGCAACTTAACTCTTAAATATATGTTTGTTCAACAACGTAACAATATTTTAACAAATTTCAAGTACGCGTACGGATGGGATAATATAATACGCGTATTGAAATTAAATTCACTAGTTTCACAATTTAAATTTAATTAACATATACAAACAAAAAAATGTCTTTAAACCGAAATCAGACTTTCAGTAAAAAATATAAATATTATTTATGTTAATTAGTTTTTTTTTTCTCTTTAAAATATTGCTTTCATGTGTAATTTGTTGACTGAGCTGAGTCTGTTTAAATTATTAATATATTTCAATTTAAAATACAATCTATTAAAGTGCTGATTTGTATTTTAATAATTTTTTCCAGTAAGTTAAACTCACAAATTATTATTGAGTTTTAAATAGTTCTTTCTAATTTGAATGTGCAGTATAAACAATTTTGTTTATCTAATTTCAAGTTGTTTAGATAAAACATTTAAAGTTATCAAAATTAAACTGAAATGTGTAATAGACTATTTACAAGAAAAAATTCGACTTGCAAGTTTTTTACTCCCTAAGAAAAAATTTTCAAGAAAAAATCGAAAAAAAATCCTGGAAAAATGGAGGAACGGAATGCATAACTTTTCAGATTCACTGCTCATGAATAACATTCATTAGCCGTCGCAACAAGACATACTTACACACGCCCACTCTTTCTCTAGCATATAAGAATGTTCTTGGAACGAAAACATTGCTGACTTGGCCAAAAACATAAACCTCTTATTTGGCTATCATCATCATCATCATTATTAGTTCAAGTTGAAGTTTCAGCTTTAAGCAGCTTTAATTAGCGACGAGGGTTGAAAGGCTGAATTTCAAGTTTAGGCTGAGACGGACGAGCTGAGAAGCGCTTAACATTTTTGTGCTGCCTTGGCATAAATGGCTTAATTGCTGGCCTAATGACAAACTAGAACAACAAGAATAACATCAAGAATGTGAATAGCGAAAATTCCATTGCCAGTTGCGCAATTACTTTAATTGTGTGCGTTATTTTTGTTTGTGTTGGAAATTGCAAATATTTATTGGTATTTATAAGTGCTCAACACAAACACAGTCTCATACATACATACATATGTAAGTTTGTATACTTGACTCTGACTCTTTGTGCTTTTGTACGAATGTGTGTTCAAACATTGCAAAAAGCACTCCAAGGATCGTTCCTTGTCGTCGTTATGACAATGCAGAGCACAAAATTGTTGACATTTTTGTCATTTGTTTTTAGATTCTAGTGGCAATGACACACTGCCAAGTTTTACACACACGCACACATAGAGAATGTTATTTATAAAAATGACAGACACTTCTATTTCGCCACATGCCACATTGCAAGTCCTTTTGCCTTCCTGCTCTCCTCTCGTCTCTTGTTGCTTGCTGCCCGTGCCATATGCAGAGTGGAATGCTGTGAAAAATGGCGGCTGTGTCACGTCGCATGCATCGTGAGTTTGTCACACATACCACACTAGATTAAATTATAATCGAGCTGCAGGATATGAAGGCACAGTAGCCCAAAAAAAAACAAAAACGCCGAGCTTCCCTTCATGTCTTCCCAAGCCATTTTGCATCTTCAGCTGCGTCTGAGATTTGCGCAATTGACTGTGTAAGTGTTCTCTCGCTCTATCTAGTGTCCCTCTCTGACGCCCGATTGTCTGTCCCTTTTGGTATTCGTTTTTTAATGAAATGTCACGCAAGTGTTTGAGCCATTTTTCATCTGGCATTCACAACAGCAACAGCAACAGCAACAACTGATTAACTTTTAACAGCCGCCGTTTCGCTTTGTGCATTGCATTTAAAAAGTATAGCATACTTTTATGCGTCGCCATTTTGATAGAAGGTCGTAAATCATGCAAGGCCCAACCCACAAGCCAAGCCTCAACAACACACCTCCCTCCCACCTTCTCAATGACTCTCTGTCATTTTCCGCCCCATACTGCTGTCAACCCTTTTGACATTTGTGCCTGAACTGCAAGTTTGACATTTTGCGTTAGTTTATGTGATATTTCATACATGATAAGAACAACAACAAAAAATAACTGACATTTCTACTATGCCCTTTCTTTATGTTTACGGCAAGTTCTTATTGTTGTTGTTGTTGTCCAGTATTGGTCAACGCGAGTGCAGCCTTATACCTTTTTTGCAGCTCATTTAACACTTTGTGTAATCTGTGCAAGCGCATCGAAAATAGCAGCTGAAATTGCTGAACTCGCTGAATATAGTAGAGCTTGCATAATTCTGGCATTTGTTTTGGCATTAAGCGAAGCAAATTTGTACTTTCATAGATAACATTTCTCCTTTTTATTGTCATGCTTTTACTGCTTTTCCTTTCTTTTTTGTGCTCATTTTTTGGCAAGTTCAGGCGAAGATAAATGCATTATGTTGTTTATCTAAAAAGCGAAAGTTACAAAGAGAATTGTTCGTCGTATTGCAAGTGAGGGGTGGAAACTCCATGGAAAATAACATCAAGTAGGGAAAACTTTTCAAAAATTTTAAAAAGTCGCAGTTTAGACTATTTTACTGGATAACAAGGAGAAGTTTTAGTAATAAATTAATGTATTCAACTAGTAGCAGACTGCAACTGAATAACTTATGCTTTCTTTTTATAAACATGCATTAATAACATGTCAATTTTTATGTTTAAAAACTGATTTGTACAAAATAGAAAATAGGTATTATTATGCATTGTGTTAAATATCAAATCCACCAAACTCTTTAAAGCATCTTGACTTATTCAATATTTATACATTTATATAATGAATTATATCCAGTGCATTATACATTTGATTTATTTTTCAGTTTAATTAAGTTATTTTTTAAAGAAATATTCAGAGTTTTTCATTCACTTTTGGAGCGTGCAAGCAATGTAAATCACGTGCTGAGCGCTGATAACAGCAATCAAACAAATCTGAAAATATTTTCAACAATTTTTCATTGTTTTACTGTTGGTATACGCCGTACCATAGGCAACGCCTTTCAATTTCTGTATGCGATTTATGCCACATGTCAACTGTTTGACAAGGATGACCCCATATAACCCAAGGCTCCCAAGCAGACCCACACTCAAAGCGGAAAACATTCTCATGACAGATAAGTGAAAACTTTGTAAAAAAAAAAAAACAAACAAAAAATTGCCACGCCTTTTTGTTTATTTATTTATTTTTTTGGTTTGGCTTTTAATGTGTGAGACAAGCTCAAAGCGAATGCAAAACTTTGTTACACATGTAATGCAAAAAAAAATAAATAAATAAACAACCACAATGCTCGACATATCATGTGACGAGATGTGCTAGAGCCCTTCCTTCAATTTCTAACTTCAACTCCAAATCCAAATGCCTCCCCCCTCTCCTTGTTAAGCTGGTGAATTGCGTCGATTTACCATGCGAGGGCTGTCGCTAAGCCGCACGCCAAGTTGAGATATCAAAAGGCAAACACGACAAACAAATAAACAAATAAGCAAACAAAATGTAAAAGGGAAACAAAGACATATCTCTCAAGTGGCATCGTATGTCAGGCCAAGTGCTGCTGGCATGTCAAGTGCAAGCATGAGCTTCACTCAGCTGAGGTGAGGCGATGCGAGGCAGGACGAGGTGTGTATGTTTGTGTATGCCCCAAAACCCACATCCATCAGTCAATCTAATTTGGCTGCGAGGCAGCAAGCACGTGAGCAGTGAACCAACACACATGATAATATATATAGTAGGAGTATACATATATTTATTTTTTGATTAAGTTGTAGGCTTATTTCAAAATATTTCCATTTGTCTTCTTAATTTTAAAGTCAAGTGCAATGGAGATATTTATTATTTATAAGAAACTGCTGCTATGTGGTGCCATCATTGTGTGCCACCTGCAATAACAAAGGCCACTTGGCAATGCAAAACAAAGAGCCCAGAGCCAAAGTCAAAGCCAAAGCACAGAATGCAAGCAAACAAAAGGCTGCGCCCACAAAAGTATGCTTTAAGAATTTGTCCGAAAACATTTCTCACTCTACATATGAATTCTTGTATGTTTGTGCATGTGTGAGTCTGAGTCTGAGTGTGTTTATGTTTATGCTTGAGCTGGCATTGTGTGCACAATGAGAAGAGTTTTAGCTCATAAGCAGCTGCCTCTGTTATTGCATAGCCTCTGGTTCCCCAAGCACTAAAGGCCCCTCCAGAGAGCAGACGTCGCATAGTTAAGCGTTGCGACTAAGCTACGATTATAATAAGTATGGAGGGCATTAGATCACGGTGAAACTGATGAAACTGTAGCTCACTTGGGAGCATTCACCGTACTTTACAGTACTTTATTTTGCAAATTTATTTCTTGGAAAGTAACTGCTAATAGCCCTAAGTGAAAACTCCTTGGACGAGAATTTGACGAAATTGAATGCTATGAATAATTTATGAGTGGTAGGCGAATATGTAGATGAATATAAAATGCAAATTTTAATTAACCACGCATTGGAAATTTTTGACAACCACATTAAAGAAAAAATAACAAACTAAGAAACGTTTCGGTGATATGAATTAATAAAATACTAGTAATTTCTATAAAATGGTTTAAAAAAAAGGAATTTAAAATTGAATATATGTCAATACTTAAAACATTTATAATTTATAATATTAAAACTGGTAAGTTTTAAATTTTTTACGACCTGTCCTCTCACCAACTTCAAATTCAATTAATGGCAACAAAGGCTACTTTTTGATTTCGAGAAAGACACGAATAACTAGAAATGCAAATTAAACGGATTATAAGATACTTTGCGAGCATCAAATGATAAGTTGCTTTTTCACAAAAACCTTTAGATATAATATTATTGTAAAGAGGAATATTAATAGAGGGGGTAAGAGTGAATATGTGTACATCATTTACTAAGAATTAATGAGAGAAAAGCGAATTGCTTGTTCTGAATACTAATTTATGTAATTATTAAACAGAACTCATATTATTTAGTATCCTCATTAAAAATACAAAGTATGCCAACTATTTAGACTTTGTACACTAAACTAGTTTATTTCTTGGCATATTCATTTTATTTAAACGTGAAAGGAGCTAGGTCTGACATTCACATGAATCTAAGGACACATTAGGCCTCGTAGCCATAAAGTCTCATATACTAGAGTCCTTGGGCTTAAGCCATAAATTGCTTCAATTTATTGTTTGGACCCTTGGTCCATATCAAGTCTAATTCGTAATGCTCAACTATTTAGCAGCAAATGTTATACAGTCTGCCTCTGTCAAATACTATTTCGCTGCCTTTCTCTCTGCCTCTGTTTGCCTCTTGTGACTCTCTCGCTTCCGTCCTATCTAAATTTTAGGGCATAGACATCAAGTCCATCCACTGCAATGCGTCAAAAACGTTTCTCATGCATGTTACGGCTGCACTCGGAGCGCATCGTTTACTGTTATGATGATGAACTCTATTCAAGCGGGCCACAAAATGACAAAGTGGAAGAGAGGGGTATAAAATATTGCATGTAGCAAATGTAAAACATGCCATTCTCTTAGGAAAACCTTGCTAGTATGTACATGTTTGGTTGAAAAAAAATGTAATTTCACTTTTTCGAACAGCCAATAAAAGTTCAATTTTTTGAAGTCGCTTCCAATTTTATTTAACGTCATTACAGATGAAACTTTAATACCGAAAAACTTGCACTTGCTTGTCAGAAAGCAGGAGGTAACTGAAGGGCAGAGTGAAGTAGAAGGTATGGGCAACAGGGGGTGTTACATAGAGTGTCTATTGATGGGCAGGCAGCTGTCATGAGAGTAATTTTACTTGGAAAACGTGGAATATAAAATACTCTTGTCCTATTTAGAAAACTGAAAATAACAAAGCATAATAATAAGAATAAATTATGGCAATATTAAATTATAATCGACTAACATCTTTGGGTGTTTTAGCGGTTGCATTCAAATTGCATATTATACGATACTTTGCTAAAAAGTGCAAATCTATCAAGAGTTTCTCATGTTGCCTGTATCAATATTGCAAGTTTAAGATTTAAGTGCTCAATCTATTTTCTCTCTCTTCCTTTTTTTATGGCTGATATCCAATTTCCATTTTGATACACATCAATTTTCATTTTTAATCCTCAACCAACTTTAGCCTATTCTGCACTTTTGATTAGGGCATTCGTTTCAGCTAGTAAGCTGTACACACTTTTTTAGTTGAGTTTCAGTTTCTTTTTCTTGCCGCTCGTCTTCTTCTTTTTACTATCAATTTTTCAATTTAGTTTGTAACAATTTTCTGGGCAAGTTTCCCAGTGGCTGCCAGAGCGCCGTTGCATTAGATTTCTATGGCTGCACGACTATGTTACTCAATTTAAGACGTTTCTGGCGACGAAGTCGCTTTGATAGTTACGTGTGGTTACACACGCGAGTTGGGGGTTCCTCCTCTTCCCTACTGGTTTTCTTGCCCTGCTGTCTTGGCCGCAGTCAAGCAGACATGCTAGCAAGTCAGAGCTTAGTTATTGCTACACTTGTATCATTTTAGGGGACACATACAGACGTAGTAGAAAGTAGTATATATTTCCTTTACCAATTTCGTAAGGCACTTGAACATTTGCTGACACAAATCATATGCAATTTAAATGGGTATTTAATGCACCATATATCGTGTAAAGTAAAATGAGCTTTTCACACACTCACAGGAATATCGTAAGTATATTTCATAAGGAAGAATCCAATAATTGTCCTTTTTCTGACCACAATCAACTGAAAATTTGTGGGTTTCTTATTGAAAAATACTCTGCTTGTGGCTTTAGTAGTACTGTAGTACATGTTTTCTTTGCCAATTTTTCCAGGCAGCTAAAGTTTTTCTGTCTCAAATAACATGCAATTTAAATGAGCATTTAATGTACCATTCATCGAGTAAGGTGAAATGAAATAAGCATTTCACACACTTACGGACATGTGTACATTTCAAAGGGAAGGTGCAATAATTGTCCTTCCGAATATTTTTAGATTGACAGTCAGTCAATTTCAACTAAATTGTCATTATATTTCCTTTAATATCTGACCACAATCAACTGGTAATTTGTGGGTCTCGTATTGAAAAATACTTTCTTTTGGATTTAATTGGGTATAGGTCGGAGAATGCAACAAATTCCAAACAAATTTCACGTCGTAATCATAATGTTGAACACTTTCTCACACTTTTGCATAGCTTTGTTACAGCCTTAGTTTAAGTTCTACAGCATACTATTGCTAGGTCATTTTCCCTCTTCTGTATTATACCATATATTAAGCGCAAAGCGCTCTAAGCCCAATAACTTTCATAACATACACACATAGAGACTTTATTGTGTATATGGGATGCTGAGCACAGCTTGGTGCCACTGCATTGCTGCAGGGCAACCACCAGCGTAGTTGCCTGCGAAATTTCCCATTTAAACTTTTCGCTACAGTACAATTTTCATTATTAATATGACTTTTTAGGCAGCCGCAAACGGCAACGGCAGCGACCAAACGGCGCCAAGTGGCTGTCGACCGGGTGTTCTGCCCAAGCTTTGGCTTTGGCCATCCTGTTGGCCAGTTAAACGCGCTCTGTGTATTGTCAATGTTTGTCTGTGCCCCCTTTTAGGACGCCATGGGTGGGGCGTGAAGGTGCTGGCACAACAGGCGGTAGCTGCAAATGCCAAGGATAAAGTTTTTGCTCAGACTTGCCGTTTGACTTTGCAACAAGTACAAATCGAAAGAGGCAAAAGGCCGAGAGGGGAAAAGATGAAGGGAAGTTGGGCGGAGTTGGACCCATAAACAGTGTCCAGGCGGCTTTTTAATCAAGCCCATCTAATGGTCCAAATGGTAGGTAAACCGAACACCACCCAAGCCCCTAGTTAAGCCACCAATGCTAGCACTACACCACAGTAACCATCCACCCACCCAAGCCAGCACCCGGCCAGCCAAAAACCTAACCGTAACCACCAAAGCCGCTTATTACTATAAAGTGAGATTAATGAATCTCTGTGCGACGTCGTTTTTTGGCTGGCAATTAATGAAATTTATTTGTGCCAACGCTTTGGCCAGCTTTTGTTGGCTACACAAATGGTGTAGCATGGCATAGCAGTTTGTGGGGCAGCGTAGGTGTGGTGACTGCGGCAGGCATATTTAAAAGCAAATTGTTTGCGTTTTAGTCTTTGGCGACGGCTTGTGATATTCTAGCAATTTACTGAGCATAAAAGGCAGAGAATAGTGGAATTGAGAATGTCTAGACTTGGACTCTGCCATTGAGTAAAGTGACAATGAAAGATTCAGTTGAAGAAGCCAGTCCTAATGCGACACAAAAGCTGCTGCTCAAATGTGCCTTAATATTCGGTTATACTTCAAAATTTCTTAGCCGCACCCATTATGTTTAAATTCTATTTGATTCAGCAGCTATGCCAAGGTTAACTTAAATTAAAAATTGTGCAGCCACGTTTAAGCTAGGAGTTCGAATGTAAATTTTAAATAAACAAAATTTTGATAAAATTTAGCTATATAATAAATATTTAAATTGTTCAAATGGAAAGGGTTAATTTAATAAAATTATAATTATTTGTTGCATATTTATGTATGTCTTAAATTCAATTTTATTCTCAGTATCTCGGCTTTAATACAAATATTTATATTACTTTGGGACCCCTGCCAGCCAACCAAGAAGGCAAACACAATCCATGCTTAACTGTAGCTAGGAAAGTGCTTTACGATTTTCGTTTGTTTTCTAACACAAAAAACTGAATTTTCCACGCCATTTTCTTGTGCACTTAATTAAAATTTCAAAAATACCATCAAGTGTGCTGCTATATACCCTAACTTACAGTACTTCATTGTTTTTGTCGTTGTCGTTTGTTGTAGTTTATACGTAATACGAAAATAATAATGCAGCACATTATAATAAATACGCAGCGAAATAAAAGACTGTGTGTATGTGTGCGTGTGAGTGCGTGTGTGCAAGGAGAGAGGGGCGAGATATAAATATAGCATGCAATAAATTTAGCAAAGCGCCAGCAATCAGCCAACAAATTGTAAACAGTAAATTTTGTGCTAGGCAAGCTGCAGGGCATGACTGTCAGAGGAGGTTGAATCGAGGCAAGGAGAGGGCTGCATAAAAAGGGGAATGGAAAATAGGATGTGGATTGCTGTGGAGGTAAAAGGATGCTGGTTGTTTCACATTAGCACTAAATCGCAGCGACTAACGCCGCCAGTTAGTTAAACGTTTTTCCCATAAATACAAAACACACTAGCTCGACGTACACCTCAAAAAGTGGGCGCTGCGGCACGCCCACAAAAGAAATATAACTGCAGCGGTATAAGCTGTATAAGGGGAGGGAGAGGGATGTAAGAACTAATCTTTATTTCGATATTTGCATAAAACAACAACATCAGCAACGGTGAGAACAGCGAGGAGAACAAGAAATACAAATATGTCAAAAAATTTGCAAGCTTCGTCGTTGTCGGTTTTTTGGTTTGGTTGAGCTTCATCTTCTATGCAATGTTGTTGTTTGTTTGTTTCTTTCTTTTTTTTTTTTTGGTGGCTGCTACTGCATAAAACTGCAAGCCAAAAGGATTTACTGCGCTGATGCCACGCCTCTCCCCTAGCTTGGTATACGCCTCTCTCTGACACTACAGCCACATGCAGAGATATTGCTAGCTGCTCAGACAGAGTCACGTTATTTGCAGCTGCTGCAATCTATCCGACAAACTCTGACTCCGTCAACAGCGGTGGGTGTGTGTGTTTGTGTGTGCGATATGCTTAAGTGTGTGAATGTCTGTGTGGCAACGGCGGCGTTGCGGCGAGTTGTAATAGGAGCAGCAGTAGCGGCAACAACAACAGCATCACAGCTGGGTACATCTACAAGAGCACCTGTCCACATACACACGCACACACTCTCACACGTTCACACACGCACACACTGGTGCACATCTTGTTGCAAGTGTTTTTGATCTCGCGATGCTTTAGCCTGTTGGGAATTTTGATTAAAAATGCTTCCACGTGAAGCTCAAACGTGCTTGGCGTGTAGTTGGTGCCAACTCTTGCAGCTTACCTCAGGACCATGCCTTGCACCATGTGGTGGCCCACCAGCCCACACTGGGCGCGTCAGTACACCTTTATTGGCATTGGCGCGTTTATTTTAACACGCGCATGTGTAGGTGTATCGCACACTCGTGTAAGTGTGAGTTTGAGTGTAGTGTGCGTGTGTGTTTGCAAATTTTTACATTGAGATTTATCACACCAAAAACTTTAAGCCAGCAGGCGAGTGCAAAAAAAAGAAGGTAAGACGGCAATTTGCTGATCCAAGACGAATTTCGAATGCACTATAAAAATCAAAGATTTTTACCAGCTGCTGAATTTGTCGAGATTCTCGCAGTATAACTAAATATCTAGCTAATTTGTTTTAATTTTTTTTCAATCAACTGAGGACTTGAAAATAGTCGCTCATGTATTGTATACTTGTAAAAATTAATTTTACTAATTTTACTAAAAGAAGAACAAATGAAACGGCTTTCGACAAATTGTGTATGTTAAGAGTATAAAAATGATGTAAATATCACAACAGAAGCCGCAGCCTTTTTTCCAACTGCTTCATAAAGCAATTAATAGTTAAGGCTCCTGGCGTTTGTGCAGCTGCAGGTGAGTTATATGAGATGATATATACATACATATAGATGATGGATATACATGGAGCTAAATGCGGGCATCCTATGGAAATGAGAAAAAGTGAAAAAGGAAAAACTTCCGTGTGATTAATTTGCGGCAGTAAACGGAAAGAACTGGATAAATGTTTGCAAAAGAATTACAAAACTGAACACTGCATTAAAACGCGTACTATACGACAAAAAATAATATAGTTTTGGAAAATATTTACGTAGGACGATACCGCTAGCTGTTTCATTAAAAATTTTCAACTGAATTTTTGGTCAGCGGCCTAGTACTGGTCATGACAAACGGTGTGGATTTAATGGCAACTTTTACCTTCAGTCGGCTTGTAGTCCCTGTTAAACTACACTAATTACTTCCCCTCGTTTTATGGGGGTATGTCTATGGCATGTGGCGCTCTATCAAGGAGCGTTACAAGCTGCCACAAATCAAATGCACACCAATTACCTGGCGCCAGGGCGCACAAAGCATAATCAACTGGCATAATTAACAACTAAAAATGCATATAGCCGAGTGTATGTGGGAGTGTATGTGTGCGTGTGTATGCCATACACACTGAGTGTATCAACAAAAATATGTTTTTCCACCTGGCCGTGCAATTTTCACACATTTTGCGGTCCTACTCGGCATCGCGGCGTCGCCACCTCCCATAAACAACAGCAATGTCGACGACAAGAACAACAGCAATAAAGAACAACAAACAAGCTACAAAACAGCCCGTAGACAGTATTAAATTATAAGTTACAGTCTAACGGCAAAGTACAGCACATTACTCATATGCCTCATGTGCATAAATTTTCTACCACTTTACCTTCAGTGATAATTATTTTCCGTTTACAAAATGGCTGCCAAACGAAACTGCCCAAAATACATGCTGAAATTAAATACATCTCAATTCAGCTAAACTAATATAGTCAAATTTGCATCTATTGAAAGGAATAGAGCATAAGCTATGAGTAGAGTAGGTAGGTAGGTAGATTCAAAAGTTGTTCTAATGATGCTATCGAAATTAGTTGAATATGTTAAATAACATAAAAGATTCTTATTAATCTCAAATAAGTAATGCATTTTAATCTCGTTCTATTAGTATAGTTAACTCTTATTCAGCACTGTTATCAAATTAATTTTATATGTTTTGGATAAAAACGCTGGCCATGTGATAAGCTCGAGTTATTATGAATTTCATGCAATTTGTTGCAACCCATTAAAATGCAAGGTAAAGTCAATAGTGTAAATAAAAAAAAACATTTTAGATATGCATAGCATTTTGTAAATCATAAAACAATATAGCATTTTCTAAGCCCAAGCTCATTCAAGTTGCAAATTATTATTCGCACATACAATTCCAAACTCAACAAAATATATTAGTTTGCTGTAAGTACACTTTGCTCAGATGCAACTCACATTTATCGTGCGCACATTAAGCTCTTAAAGACCACAAAACTCTGTTTAATTTTACTAAGCGAACAACAAATGAATTTATGTGTAATCAAATTTAAATTGTTTCTGTGGTTTGCACTTCATAAATTTGAGTTGAGCTGTGCTAACGAATTATAAATATAAAGTGCAATCAAGTTGATAATTCAAAATACCACTATTCAATCTATAAAATTATAACTTTTGAAAGTTCTCGTTCCATTTAAATGTTGATTTATCAAGCGATTAATTCAAACAAACTTATTGCACACTTAATTAGTTTAAGGCTGTTTTAAGCTCATTAAAATTGTTCTAGCTGCTAAAAGTTGTAAAGCACTGGGCTATGCCTAACTCTGTGCATCTCAGCCCGTCTAGCAGATGGAGTCAGCAAGAATGTTTGTTATTGATTTGCAAAGGCAAAAAGCCAAAAAGGAACTTTTAGCTGTTTATAATATAGTGCAAAAATTATAAATACTTTTTGAATTTGCCGAGTTAACTTGCGACGGACTTGCCATGGCTTGGCTTGGCTTGGCACTCTCTCAGTTTAAGCAAATTAGTTCAATTGCCAGGGCCAGCAAGTGAGCAGAGCAGAGTCTGTCCACATCCCGTTCCCTTGGCATAGACTTGATTAGGCTTAGGCAAAAACTTTATCCTTTGCACAGTTGTAAATAAGCAAAAGTAAATTTTGGCAAGTAATTTAAGCCACACAAACAAGCTGGCAAACAACTTTGCAGCAACGGGTGTTATCGAGAGAGCGGTGAGCGGGGTGTCTGCCATTACGCCAAGGCATGTAAAGTTCTTTACCCAATTTTAATTCAAAATCAATGTATGAACTTTGCTTACATTACGCTAAAACTTTCCCAAGCCCCTCGGGCTCCCTGCAATGGCTTCCCCCACTCTCCGCCAGCCCATGACTTTGACTGCGGCTTCAATTAAGGCGCCTGCATTTGCCATATATGCCATGGCTGGCTGACTGGCTGGCAGTCTGGATGAATGCTTGGTTGGTTGGATGGATGGATGGATGGTTGGTTGGCTGCTGTATGGGCTGCCACTTACCTTCATAGATGGTTAGAGTTGCATCTGCGGATACGGCATCGCCTACGCCGTTCTCAGCCACGCATTCGTAAGGCGCATCATCACGTCCCGCCCTAACGGGCTCAATTCGCAGTATCGATATGCCACCCGGTTGCTCGAGTACCGTGTAGCGCGATTGAGTGCCTGCATTTGAATTGTGAGGGTCATGACCTTTCTCGAATGTATCGCTTATAACTTACCTGAAACTTTTTTGCCATTTTTGCGCCAAACAATCGATGGTGGCGGATCACCACGTGCCGCACAATAAAAGCTGGCCACGTTTCCAACACGCACGCCCTGATTCTGCGGCTTCCTGATGATCTCCGGTGGATCTGTGAAGTTGGCAAAAGAACAGCATTTAAAGGTTAGTAAATCGCAACCAATTGCAATCGGAGTGCAAAACAATGTGGAGATCGACGAACAGAAGAGCGACAGCGACAACGAAAGCCCACACCAAAGTGGGCAACAATTTTGCAGTTAACACAAGTGGAATGTGAGCAATAGATGTGTTTCGATGTGAAAAGTAGGCTGCCACTCTGCAGTTAACGCGTTGGCAAAGTGAGCTATGGATTTGGCGCTGAAAAGTAGGCAACAATTTGGCAGGTAAGCCTTGAAGGGGCATTAATTCACGCCCCGCAGAGTGAGCAACACTTTGGTGAGTCAGCGCAATGCCAACGGGATTTAGGCAGACTTTGCGTAATTGTTGCCACAGCCATAGCAACAATCATTGCAGGCTACTGGTGTACTGTTGCTGTTCGAATTTAACAACCCAGCAGCTATTTTAAAGCCCTTTCTGCTGTTGCAGCGAATTCGATTTATTGCGACTTACTCAGTGTGTGTGTTTTGAGCGTTATTTTCGTTTCGCATTTCTTTTTTACATATTTGTCACAATATGCTGTCAATACAATGTGCATGTTGTTTGTGACACATACAAAAAGGCAGCTTCGTGTACGTGCTGCACATACATAGCACGAGATACGACTACGTACGAAAAACGCTTCATCTTTGCGTGTGTGTGCGTGTTTGTGACATTAAAAATCTGGTAAAAATCACGAAACGTTAAACAAGCAGCAAAATATTGTCATGTCTTCCACCAAGCCCCAACATCACCCGCGGGCCCCATTCCCATCATCAATTGTCCTGTCGCGCTGTCGCTCTTTTGCTCTTTTCGCCCTGCCGCCTTTTGACCAGGCAACCAGAGAGCAGTGAGCAGTGTGTAAAGTAGTTTACCCAACATATCAATTCGATTTATGCATTTTATTCAATTTAAATGTTCAATTTTCATTTTCTTTTCAATTCGCATTCGCATTCTGTTTTCTTTGTATTTTATTGCACTGAGCTTTTGCTTTTGCTCAAGTAGCAAACTTACGTGTCAGATATTGTATATAAGGAAAATCCGAAAAATTTGCATCTGTAAATGGTCGGCAGCGGGTTAATAATTTTCACGGCGAGCGCAGCAACGCGATTTTTCCGTTTAACGCGATTATCAGTTTTTTTTTTTAAATGTTTTTTGAATCATAAGCTTACATTTAATTGAAGTGAATACTTAAACTTAAATATATTTCTAAAAGAATCTTATTTGCTTACATATATAAATAATTCTGAGTATCCAAATTAACGTTCAGCACTCATATTAAAGAGAAAATAAGTATACTTAAAGCTACAATAAATATTGTTAAACTACGAAAATGGAAGAAGTACTAAAGATTAATTGCAATTGGAGTGTAAAATGTGTGTGCTTATCAAAATATTATCTGAAATCAATAAATCAATTTACACTCAACATGCAGTTCGATAAAAGATGCATTTTTGAATGACATCACTTAACTTTTAATGGTCAGTTCGTAATGGACATATACGTAAATCTATATATTTTTACTCAGACATATAAACCAAAACAATATTTATGGAGAGATATTAGAGCGCTGTCAAAACTGATGTCAAGTGGAATTCGACATTGCAGAACAAACAGCAGAAGCTAAGAGACATTCAGATTGACTAAGAGCAAATGTAAGAGGAAGAGACAAATAGACTGATAGTGTGAGAGCAAAGGAGACAGGTAGTAGTTGTAGCACTGTTGCCCTGGTCACAAATCTAAGGACATTGTAAGTAGGAGTATTGTAAATAATTTAAAGTTTGCTTCAAGGCGTTCATAGCCAAAACATGCAGACCATTTGCTTGCTAATGCGTTGCCATTGTTGTTGCTGCTTTTTGTTGTTAGAGAATACTTTTTTGGTATCATTTGGCAAGTTTTGCTTTCAACTTTTGCCTCGACAAGTTGTTGGCCAGAGAGAGTTTTGCCGTACGGCAGGGCAAGCATGTGGAAAATACACAAACAGCAAGCTGCAGCCTCAACAACAATAATAACCAAAAATTGAAAGAAAATATCCAAAATAGTAGTAGTGGTGTGCTCTGTGTGTGTTTGAGTTTATGTGTGCTGTGGCTTTCAAGTTGAGCCAACAGAACAGAACAGAACAGAACAAACAGCAGTTGGCCGAGCCAATTTCACTTGTCACTCTGTCTACCTCAATTTCGGCAGAATATTTCAAATTTGACACTTTGGAAATGCAACTCTGGTCACGAAATTAACTGAAAAACAATATCAAAACCAGCAAAGGCAACAAAATGCATACACAAAAAGTTTGGGAATCTCCACAAGTAATGCATTCACCTCTCAAATGTGCTTTTGCTTTTAAGTGGAAAAGTGGAAAAGATTGCATTGCAACTAAATAGTTGTCAATGCAATAATTGACAATTTAAAAAGAAACCCTTTTTTCTCGATCTAATTTAAGAGAACAGTTCTCGACTTTGGCTTAAAAATCCAACAAGAAGTACAAGAATTTCATGAATTTCGGCAGGAATACAATTTAAACAGCATCCTGCTGCTCATTATAAAACGCCCAATGGAGTTTTGTGTAAGATGAAGATGATTTTGGCGCTGCTCGCGACGACGTCGCTGGATTTGCAAAGCACTTGAAAGCATTTTACGCTTACGTTAACAGTTTTTATAGCCCAAGCAGAAGCAGCAGTAGCGGCAATAAGCATATTGGTTTGTGGCTGTAATGAGCTACAGCATCAGCTAACAGCAAACACCCTCCAATTCTACCTCACCACAAGATGGCAAAGCAAATTTACAGCGATTTCTTCATCTTTATTTTTTCAGCGCCTTCTCTTGACACATTTGTAAAGTTTTATGTTTGCTTAAACAATTTGATTGCGGAGCCGGCAGAGAGACAAACACACAGAGAGACAGTCAGACACTTGCGTGACGAGCCATAAAAATCGTATCATTACAGCCATAAAACTGGGATTTCTGTTTATTTGTTGGATTTCTAACATTACTCTCTGCTGTAGTTGTCGTTGTTGCCAGTCATAGAGAAAAATTTAAATAAATTTAATTATGTTTGTGCTCAGCGAGCAGTGGGAGGTGCAAGTGGGAAGTGTGGTTGGGTGCCTGTTACAAAGATTAAAGGAATACCAAATGAAATTTGTAGATGCCACAGATAGTACTAGTAGCAACGGTAGATTTTGCTTTGATTTGATATAGGAGCTCTATATACTAGCTGAATGTGTGTTTGGTTTGTGTGTGTATACAGTTAAACTGCAACCAACTTTTTGCCTTGCGTGCAGCTTTTTGCTGATTTTTCATTTCGCACGTTTCGCTGGCTAGGGATTTGGGAGCGGTGGCAGGGGCAGGGGCTGGGCTCCATAGAGCGAGCAAACAATTTCGTTGTTGATATGTGCAAATTGATTTCAACGTTTGAAATGTGCAGTTATAGATACACACTATCACACACACACAGTCAACCATACCCATACCCTCACTTGAATAGAGCAATACGATTATATGCACACTGAGACCCAGTTTGCCTGGCAATTTATATGGAAATTAATACTAACATTTTTACTATACTATACCAAAAGGAAAATATAAAAAAAATATATGTAAAAAAATTGAATTGATTTTGTTAAAAATATTCAGGATACGTTTTGCCGCACAGTGGTGTAGTTTAATAATTAGAAACGGCTTTCGTGTGGGCATGGAAGTGTAAAAAGTGTTTTGAAAAAAAGTTGCTGGCGGATTCTATTAAATTTGGCATTAGTAGCTTCTGGGAATATGTTTATTAGGTACAATTTCCATCTCACATTTACGGTAACTAAACTCAAAGAGCTCTCCCATCAAGGCGACCATTTAGTTAAGATCCAAGAGCTTACAAAACAAACTAGCACTATGCTGGCAAAACTTTCACTCGCTTTCAAAAAATCTCCCCTGCTTGTTAAACCCTTCTGCAATGACGCCTCTGTTTTTAGAACATTGTAAAATTATAGCCATAACTTTTGGCCTTGTTTCCAATATGCCAAAATGCTCATAAAAATTGACCCCATACCACAAGCATCGGATAAGGTAAGAAAAAGAGGGAATTAGTTAGGGGCGGTAGGAAAGCGTGGCGGGGGGGCAGCTGACGGAATATAAAATCAGCATATGCTATGTGCCGTAAAGTATGCAGCTGTTTTTTATGGCCCTAACCCTAGTTGAGAAAGTTGGGCCGGGAAATGTTTTAGGCCTGGCAATTTATGACGCTACTTCTAAGCCCCCAGGCCACACTCTTTTCCTTTCCGCCTACCTACCTCTCGCCCTCCTGACATTTGCCCCCGCGGGCAACGTTTTTCTATTTCATCTGTACGACTTTTTAATAAGTGCCAAGTGCGGGGCGGAAGTTGCGGAAAATTTGCCAACATTTTAGGGTTAGACTCTGATGTAATAGGAAAAAGCTTAAGCTGGTAACTTGAGAGGGTACAAGAGGCCCCGCGGGGCTGGGTTTGACTCTGATATTAAGCTGCTGCCAATGTGTGAGTATTAGTGTGCGTTTGTGTGCCGAGGACAAATCATTGCAGTAAAACTATCAGTAGCTTTGCAAAAGATGAGCCAAATGCAAGCGAAAAAGAGTCCTTCACTCAGAGAGCTTGAACTACTCCCCTCACAGCTGGCCCTTCATGCAATCCTTATCTCGCACGTACTGTCGTCCTGTTGACTGACAGCAGCAATTCACCTGTCAGCATCAGCAGCATTTCGTTTTACTGAATTGCATTGAAATACGATGCTAAATTTAACGATTCATTGCATTTTGCTACCAAACACTTCAACATTTTGACCCAACCTCCAGTTCTGTGTCTCCCACTCTCTCCCCTCCTGGTGCACACTAGTTCTTACGGAAAATTGCAACTCTGTTGAACGCAGAGACCTGAGAGAGAGAGAGAGAGAGAGAGGGCTGGCGATGCCTCCACGCCGTTGTGTATTTTTAATGCAGCAACTTTGGCATAGAATTGCTAAATCTGCTGAGTCTAAGAAACAGAACGCCTCGATTTTGGCGCCTGGACATGCTGCACTGCAAATAAAATATAAACTGCAGCATGCACATACCCTGTAATCAACAAGTAGTCTTAATTGGCAGTGACAGACAGTCAAATTACGTTGGAACTATTAAAAGGGTATCTGGCAGTCTATCGGTGTCCGATTGCCATAGTTTTTATGGCCAAAGCCAGGCGTTGGCTCTCTGCCGTATGCAACTAAATTTTAATGTTACTTGAAAGAGTAATAAAAATAAAGTTTACGCAAGTTGAGAACTGAGAACTGAGTACCAAGTACTGAGAAGCGCCGAACAAAAGGCACTGATTATATCGCATAGGAACGCAACAGCCCTGCAAGTTTGCAATGTTAAATTTTAATTAAATTGTACAATAAACAGAAGGCAAAGTGAAGCCGAAGCTCGCAGGCGCAGGCTTCAGCTAAAGTCGCTGCTTTGATTTGCCTAAAAGACGGAGAGAGAGGCGGAGGAGGGAGGAGGGACAACATCAAGGAAGAAGTGTCAACAAAATCCCATTAAACAATTCATCAAATGATGAAATCGATAGAAGCCATCGCCAATGCCCTGAAAAGATGCTGGATAAAGTTTTTCGGGCCTATCAAGCGACAGGTTTCGCTGCGCAGTCAGGCATATAAATGATGTGGGCCGAGTGCCCATCATTAATCAAAATTAAAAGTGTGACCAGCTGGTCAGAGGGGATGTCCTATGACACGGGATAGCAATACAACAAACACTGCCAAAATCAGCATGTTACTTTAATCTAACACATACGTGAGCCATTTCATTTCATCGCCCGTTTTTTAGGCCCAGTGTGATGCGAGATGCTGCAGCTGCGCTCCTGTTCTCTGCTGCCCGTTGACCCTTCACATTTGGCATCAGCTAAATGAACCGATAAAAAGGTAAACCATTAGCCAAGCAAACTGCCAGTTTCATCCTATTTTACAGATCTCTCAATCAGCTGTCAACTGTCGGCCATAACAAATGTCAATTTAACCCGGCCACAATCTGCAAGTCAATAAGCCTAGCCCAACCGACTGGCACTCGACTGCCAAGGGTTGCAGATGAAGGTACGGCATAATTTTGGGGATTAAAAAATTATCATTAGTTATGCCAAGGTTTAAATGCATTTTAAAGCACAAGTTGTCAGTTCAACTCTGATATCTTAAATTGAATTTGGTTTTTAGAATTCAATTTGATTCCTGCTGTTTTGCTCTGCATTTATTTATAGTTTGTAACCCAATTACTGGATGTCAATCGAAATATTTCTTTTGATTAATAGAATGGTAATTATACAATTTAGTTTTTAATTGTATTTATTCATGTTAGAATTCCATGAATTGAATGTTTTTATATTTTTTTCTCTATTTAGAAAAGCTTTGCATTAATTATTTTGCAAGCAAGAACATTTTATTGTTTAAACGCATTTAATTTCATAAATGTTTTAAACTTTCCCAATTTTGTAAGAAAATAACTCTATTATTTTAAGTTATTGCAGAGCAAGCACTAAGTGTCTACTTTAAGAATGTATGCTTTGTTGAGCAACTCCAACTACACTATCCTGTCACCATCAAGTTGCGAGATTCTATCTATATGTTCACACATATCTTATATATTTTAATAAACTAGAAATTTTCCTAAAAATTCTATTGACCCAAATGAAAAATGCAAATTTTCCATAGTTTTCAACGTAATTTGTGCAGAAATTCTGAATATAGTGCTTGAGTCTTGAGCTTGGCAACCAAAAAATAGCTTTGGCCAGCCCGAAAATGACTTGGCAAAGTCAGCGTTAAATGGCCCAAAAATGCTCAGACATAGACACAAAGAGAAGGCGAGGAAGGGAATGGGGAGAATGTGACACACTGACAACTATTACTGACCGTTGCCAACACACGAAAATTTTACATGACATTTTAATATAATTAGTTTTTGCTCTTGGCATAATGTAAAGTGCGGCCAAAAAATGTCAGCAAGTGCTGTGGCAACAGACGCCAAGAGAGCGAGAGTGCACAACACAGGGAAACAGTGGATTGGGGGCGGGGGCGGTGGTGTTGCAGTAGGAAGATGGGAAAGTGCTGTAGTAGTTCAAGTTGCCTTAAGGACAGCAAAGTTGACTTGATTGTGGTTGCCTGTGCGGTGGGTCGATTTGGGTCTAAAACTATTTGAGTTTGCGGTCGGTTGCCAGCATTTTATAAGCCGCAGCATATTTTTCGCAAAAATTTTAGTCTCACGCCTGTTCTATTAAATGGGGATTTACTTTCATATACATGTACACACACACAAATACCTTTGCTTGTATCTTTGTACTTTAGCATCTATCTGTCTATCTATTCGTCTATCTGTTTTTTACAGATACAAGAAGTCTACGTCAGGCACATGGGGCCCACATTCATTATTTCTCTATGCAGGATTACGCCGTAAGCTGGGCTACGGCTTAAAATGCCGCAAACTTTATGAGACGCAACACACGTGCCACACTCCTCACCTTCTTCCCTCTCTCTCCCACCTTTTGGACTAGGCCTAGACAATTTATGATTGCCTGTGTAGAACAACGAAATCTTGCAGACAACCTGGCAATTTCATAAACTGTGCAGACACTTGCCAAATTGACAACACCCTCACCTCTCTTAGCCTCCCCATCTTCTCTTCACGCAAAACTGAAATAATGGTAAACAACCCCCTGTGCTTTTGTCTTCGTCTTTTACGCACGTAGAGGCGCCTGTAAGCAGGCTTTGATATTTTATTGAGCTTGTCATAATATTTATGATATGTATTTGATGCGTGTACCAGGACTAACAGGACAATAGTCCAGGCTTCTGTCAACTTGATGCAGTAATCCCCCTCTGACCTCTCGGTGAGACAATGCCGAAACTTTGACTACAGTTTGAAAACTTTTATTATTATTAGCATTAAGCATTAAGAGGGCCCGACGCCATGTCCCTTGGTTTTTATTAGTTTCAACTTTTGACAGAAATCGTATTGAGTTCATACCTAGGTACACATACATATGTATATTATACACAAATATATGTAGTAAACTTATTTTGTTTTTTTTTTGGGCTCACATTGAAGTTTCATTTTTCTCGTTCTCGTTCTCGGGTTTGTTTTGTTTAATTTGTGTTATTTATAAGCTGGCAAAAAGCTTTGGGCAGTTGCTCACTTGCTGCCTCGGTGTTGGCTAATGGCGAAAAGAAAAACTTGTCTAGCACTTGGGCGAGGCAATGCCATTGGCAACAACGACAACAACAACAACAACAACTGCCAGCTAAATGTGCACAAAGGTAAACAGGCAACACTTAAGTCGCGCCAACAGCAAAAAAAACAATGCAAAAAACTGGCAATTGCCAACAGCAATGACTGCTAGGAGAGGGCGACAGGCGGCAGAAATGGCGGGACGCTAAGCCAGCCTGTGGCAACTGTAGGGGGCGCTTTTAAGTGCGCTTTCTATATGTGTGGCAGCAACAATAAGTGAAGTTTGCCAGATTTCAGCCAGACTAAGTGTATGTGTGTGTGTGGTGTCTTCTCTGTCTGTTAGCAATTCAGCTGCCTTCAAATCCGCATTGTCATAGCTTGATAAATAGCTGAAATTACTTACACAGTGGCAACACTCAGCTTAAGACTGAATACACTCTTGCTCTCCCAATGGAGGAAACATTATCACAAAACTAAAAAACTTTGCAGCAAGCACAAAAACCTTCTGAAAAGCCAAAAGAAATGCTCAATGGTCATGCTTAAAGCTAAGCATTAACTATAGAAGAATAGCAACAGAGTTGCCACCAGTTGTGCTGAAAATGAAAATGAAAGAAAACTCAATTTCAGCGCAACTTTTCTGCTCGAATAAATGCCCAACAAATTTGTTGAGTTAAGTGAAAGCGAAGCACACAAAAGCCTTTGATCTGAATAACTCGAAAACATTTTTGACACATTTAGTGTAGTTGGCAAAGAAATGTTTTCTGATCGCAAGAAGTCAGCTATGATTCATATAAATCAAATACAATTGTATCTTATAGACTGAAGCAAATTGAAATTTAAATAAAAACTGTTGAAAGTCAGACTGTCTTTAATAAGATACTATAGTATGTGTTCAATTTCACTATCAAAATAAATCTCTAGAAAATCTATTCTAGTTGTTTGATTTTATTGTAATAAGTCCTTTCTATTTTTCATTTTCAACACAAACAACCTAGTATATTTAGCAGAAACATTTGAACATAGAGTATGTGAAAAGGCGTGCATTTAGTTAATATAAAAGTGACATACAGAACAGACAGTATGAAATTTCGTGTCATGCCCAAAAGCAAATAAATCGTCATGAGTGAGATTTTAGGAAATCTCGAGCTCAACGTTAAGGGATCGTCTAGGAATCCATGCAACTAACAGACAGCCATATCAGCACATACCCCGCCTCTTGACTACCATGTCTGCATATCTAGAAAAGAGCTAAAATGCTTAGACGACAGCTACATCAGCCGTTAAGTATGCAATGCCTTTTGCCTTTGACTTTGACTCAGTCTTCGGCCTACGGGTTGCTCTTTGTTTTATTGTTTCTCAAATCGCTGTCGCTGTTGTTGGCTCTGTTCGCGTTTGTCGCTGTTTGTGTCGCAGTCTAGAGCTTTGACTTTGCCTCTTTATTATTATGCAGCATGCGTCGTGGAGCGACCAGATTATAAAGGTCGTCGGCTCGTCGAGGCATTTGCACAACTTTGTCACGTGGCACGGGGCACGCATTACTTTTAAACAAGAACATTATGGGCCAGAACTTTGTTCTCCCTGCCTCAATTTTCCTTGCTGCAGATATATTAAGGTACATTTTCAGTTTGATAAATGTACCAGTGACTGAGCCAGAACTTCAGAGATTTTTTTGTTTTTGTTCCCGCTTTCAGGGGCTTATGAAAATGCCAGTGAAGTGTCAGCGCCGCAGGTTGTCCAATAGTCAAGTGCTTTCACAAAAAGTTTCCATCAATTTTCGAGACAACTGTTGCAATGACAGCAATTATGAGGGGGGCAGCAGATTGAGTGGGACGAACAACCATATGCAGTACATAAAAGTAGCCTCAACCCAAAAGAGAAAAAAAATGCCAAGCGAACATTAAAGCAAACGGCATTGAGCGTGCAAGACGATTAAGACGATAATAACAAGTGACAAGTTTATTGCCAACATACACACACACACACACACACAATACACATACTCCCACGCACACACAGACAATGGAACAGAGCATTGGCCAGCCACAAAAACTCTTGCCCGACAGCAAGACAGACTGAAAGACGAAAGCCTAAGCTTTTGTGGCCTGAAACCTAATGCCTTTAACCAACAACAAAAGTGGCAACAAAAGGGGAGCCCTGAGGGTTGGGGAGTCGGGGACTGTAACATTGCCCACATTATTGCCATGCGGGGCACACAACATTTGCCGCCTTAAAAGCCAGTTCCACTAATGCCAACAGCTGGCCACATAAATATCTACAGTGGGTTGGGAGATCATTGAGTGGCAGCAACAGCAGCGTTGGTGGCAGAGCGATGGAGGGGTGGCACTGTCTATAAATGTTTTTGTTACCAAGTTGTAGCGCAGCAAGCGAGCGCACTAAAACCACTAAGTAAGATAAGTGAGGTCAAGCAAAAGGGGTCATGTGCGCGCATTGTTACGTATACGTAACTTACCAGGGGACGCCACTGGGACAAAAGTCACCGCTCGATTGGAGCTCGTGGAACGGTGGAGACATCAAATGGACACCAAAAAGCAATTGAAAGCTCAGCAAGATAGTGAGTGCGCATTGCTGCGCCCTGCCCAGCTATGTGGCTGGTGAAAGTGCAAGTTATGCGGTAAGTAAAGTTATAAGAGCCAAAAACCAGCTGATAGTAACTCTGATATGAAAGAAATGCTGAATAAGTATCATCAAGTTCCTGTCGACTATCTCTTATTTAACTGCTTTCGCTTTCGCGCATATCAGCTTACCATGGTCGTAATTATAGTCGCCGACGAGGGGAGCGCTAAGTTAAGTCACAATATTTGACCACATATATTTTGAATTTCATCTCACAATATTTCTCAGTTTAGTAGCGGATAGATTCATGGAAATGTTGTATTATCCTATTACAAAGCTCCCAGTGATTTGATGCTGAATTTTCCTTAAATAATTGCTCGCCAATTTGAGCAACTGAACATCATTTCAATTAAAAGTCGTCGCTCCTTTTATTTGCCCTATTTTCCGCTGAATTGACAAAAGTCGAAATGTTTTCACACTTTTTAAGTCGCTGTAATGGTATCTTATTCGAGAATGTCGTTGGAACTTGGTTGTTGTTGGCAATAAATTAATTAGTTAATCTTTGTTGTCATAGTGCAGTTTCATTAATTAAAACCGCAGCCTAATCTCAAAACCCTTAAGCCAGATTTACGCAAGGCACAGATAATGAAAAGAAAAAAAAAAAAAACCATACAGTCATTCTATTGGCTTGGGGAAAATCTCGGAAAGCAAAGCAAGGCATTTTGTCAAAAAGTTAGGATATGGCCGCGACCGGTTTTTTTTTTTTTCAATAAGGAAATTATTTTACATGATTCAGCATATCAAAGGGCAAGGCAATTATCCAAAGGCGCGTTATCATTCTGGCCAGTTACAGGAAGATAGCAAGAGGGCAGAAGAGAGAAGTTGTTATCGTGAGATGACAGAATAAATGAACGAGAGCCGTGAACATAACCTGGCTACAGTTATTAGTGTCAGAATTCGTATTGAAGGCAATGATATTTCATTTGAGTTGCGATTAGTTTAAGCCATATATATGGCTAATATTTGATTGGTTCCTTATTAATATATAATACAAGTAAGGGCAATCATCAGTAGCAGCTAACATAGGGTCGGCAAACAAACTTGTATGCTGACTGTTTTAGATAGAGTATCTCAGGATGTCAAATATTAGGAGAGATGAGTAGAATCACTTTCAAAATACAGAAAATGCCAAAATACTTAGTGCACCCTCAAATCACATTTCGCAGCACATTTCAAATCAATCAAAGATAAAATATTCAATTTAGCACAAATCCTTCTCCGAACTATAACCTTAAGAAGACGATAAAAACTCGGCATAAAGCTGGAAAATTTAAGCAAAAAAATCGTTTTTTTTTGTTTAGCAACTGCACTTTGAGTAGAGGTAAAAGTCAAGTAAAATTCAGGACGCGCTGCTAATGTTTTGAGAGCAACGAGAGAGCTAACAGAGCAAAAGGAAAATAATACCAGAATTATTTGTATGCAAATCAACTTTGAGCAACGGTGTAAGATATTTGTGAGTGTTTGTCTATGTGTGCGTGTGTCTTTGCATGTGTTTGTGCGCATATCGATAGATTGATGTTAAATTGATGCCATACTGAGTGGGTTATTGTCTGGCCCGCATATAAACAACAAACCAGGAGCATAAAAAAAAAGTAACGAAAGACGAAAAGTCAAAACAAAAGTAAAAATTTCAATAAGGCTAAAGCATTTATGTTGAACTGAGGGCGACGGCAAGAAGAAAGGAACGAAGTTGGGAGGCCACTTCAGGCAATTTATGGCATATGTTACCAACACACAAACACACACACACACAAGCATGTCCTCTCACACACCCACATGCACAAATAGAGGGAGAGACGAATGCCCGCATATGAAATGCTAAAATAATACATGTGCGTATGGCATAAAAATTGATATGCCAACGTTTTTCATGTGTGAGTAATTTTGAAGTAAAATTTATAAAGTTTTTAAATAAAATACAAAATAATGTTGTGGAGACTCTGACCCGCATCGATTCTTGTGTGCTTTCTTAAGAGAACAGAATTTAAAAATAGACATGTGATATTTCTAAAAAAATATTAATTTCAATTTTAATTACAGTTAAAAATTTTAACATTTAAATATTTATTTTTGTTTATTACCCAATTCATTAAAGGCAACTGCCCAGCATTCATATTGATTTCAATTTTTTGTTTTTTATGCATGTAATTTTCTTTTCATTTGCTCAAGAATATTAATTTTAATTGCATATTAAATTGTCTCGGCTTTGCTGCTTATTCAATTTGTTCTACCATTATTTTGTGTGTCCAATTAAATGAAAATTCTTTACAAATGTTACTAACAAAACCTCCTTATTTCACTTTATGGCTGCAGGGTATTATCTACAGCAACTATGTGCAAAAATTATGTCGCATAATAAATTGAACTTTTCATAAATTTTGCAACCGAAATTGGCAAGGGTCGCCGTCTCTCTGTGCTCCCGTTTCCAGTTTGCAATGCCATACTGACATTGTCAACGTCTTTGGCAGCTTTGCGGCTTGGCACCACAGTCCGCCCTCTTTGCCAATGGCGCCCCCCCTTTTTTTTGCAACAAAGCAGCAGCTCAGAATTTATGGTTGGCAGCTTTTAGGCTTTGTTTTGCTGCTTATTATTGTTATTGGCACCAACAGTGACATATTAGGAGCGCCTACTCCACGCCTGTCGAAGCTCATTTGTTGGCCTGGTCCAGAGATGACTCTCTTTCCCCACTCCCTCCACAGCTGTGCTCCCTCCAATTGCTCTGTAGCAGCCGTGAACCTCTCTAGTTGATATCGAGATACGATGGCGCTTGTTCGTTGCGTACGCCAGGATTATTAATATTAGAAAAAGGAAATATATTTTCTACTGACCGGCTGCTGTTTTCGATTATTGTCTTGGCTATCGTCTTGTGTTTTCTGCCGAGTCCTTTTTGCCGTAAATTGTTATTGACAACGGAAGCAGCAGTGCGGCACAAATTGGGCGTTGAATTTGCGGCTTGCTTTTCGTTTAGCTGCTTTGGCTTTCCCATGCCTTCTTTTCTTTCCTCTCAATGCTTTTCCATTTCTTTTTGGTGTTTTTTTTTTTTTTTTTATTTATTTTTTTCTGGTTGGGTTTGGTCCATTTGTTGTGGTTATTATTATGGTTGATTTAGTGGCCACAAATTGAATGAATTGTCTTACTTAACCGAAATAAGCAATATACTTATATATACATCTATCGTGGTAGTATATATATAAGTTTAAATTCAATAATGCCTAAGTGCGTGCTCAAATCAGATTAAAACGACGACGACGACGGCATTGCGGAAATGACAGCGCTGAATTGAATTAATTAATGCCAGTTGAGCGGCAGTTGAGGTGGGGCCGAGGAGACGGAGAGATCGGGGCGTCAAGCACGCAGTAGATTGCTCAAAATGAAGTTGACAAATGCTGACAGCAGCGACATAGCACATGGCACAAAATATTAAAATAAAGTTGTAATTAAACGCCTCGCATAACTTGCCAAATGCCAGCCCCTCCCACTTTTCCACCCGCCCACACACATACACATACACACGTTAAGAGAGCTGTAAAACTTGAGCAACAGTTGAATAGATGAAAATTACTCACAAGATGCCGTGTTAAGCCCACAACTCAAGTGTGTAAATGTGTAAGTGTGTGTACCCTGAGTATGAGTGTGCGTGTGTGAAGAAAAAACATGTGCATACCGCACACAACTTTGACAATTAGAAAATTAAAATTGCACTGTAAGAAAGCCAAAGAACATTTAGTACAATTCAACTTCTTAATGCCTAACGGATCGGCAACATTTAATTAATAAATTCGCGCATTTTCTCTTTCGTTATTTTTGCGGTCTAACATAATGTATGGTATTGTTAATACTTTTATGAAATATTGATTTTATTTAAAATTTTCATTAAGTGTTCTTTTTTTATATCATTTTTTCGCTATTTATTTTTAACTATTAATTGCATACATTATCAAGCATATTTTGTGTGTCACGTGTTCAGAAGCATTTGCATGAAGTCTTTGCCATTGACAATAGTCTACGTGAATTGGAATGGAAATTGAGTAGCATAAAAAAAGTCTTCCACAAAAGCTGAAGAGTTTGTATAAGTTCATATTGAGAGTTGGGCAACTCTCGTAAAATTGTTTACAGTGTATTACGAAAAGAAAAAATAAAAGAGAAGGAATTTAACGGGGCAAGTGCTACAGAATGACAATAATTTTGGCAAAGTAAAGGAGGGTGGGCAATGAGAGATGAGAGAGAGTCATCACAGGCTGCTAGCTGGCTGGCTGGCAATTTGCAACCACTGTTGCCACCATTACGACCACCAAAAGCATCGGCAGTAGGAGCTTCAGTGGTGCTACACTGCTGTCTCCGGCTGCCAGCTGGCTCTGGTCTCAACACAGTCTCACCGCAGAGACACCAAAACCAAAAACCCAAAATGAGAAATACACACGATGCCACACACACACACAAACACACAGCAGTCAGAGGGTAGAGTAGGAAGGGACTACACGTCGCAGGGGCATATTAAAATATTTAATTACCATGTAAACTTACGACTTTTGTTTTTGTTATTGTTTTAATTGTGACAACAACTGTCATAATAATGAATATGATGATGTTTGCCAGACTCTAGCGGTGCGACTGGATGCTGGGTGCTGGTGGGGCGACCACAGTACCGCAAAAGCAGCCTGCTCCTCCCGCCTCACTCCTGTCACCTACGCAAAACGCAATATGCGCCGAGTGCCCGGAAAAGTATGCGACATGCGAGTTTTGAAATGGATGCCAACCAAAGCTTTATTACATTTACTATGTGCGTCGGTGTGTGTCTTTCAGTGTGTGTGTCTGTGTGATTCATGACACGTGTGCCTGTCAGTGAGTGGAGGATTTTGGCGGTTTTTCTTGAAATTGTCGGGCACTTTTCAAGTTGTTTTGCGTCTTGCAATGTTATTTGGATTTTAATTGCAGTCTTTTCATTGCATACTTTTGGGCTGCCTTTATTTTATTGTCTGCCCTGCACATTGTTAGGCCGCCTATGTTTTAGCTTCCTTCTCGCAGCAGCTCACTCGTTCGCTCGCCATTCCGCTGCTTAATTAAAAATGCTTGTCTCGGTTGTTTCTTGCTGCACTTCGTCCCAGGTGCTCATTGTGTTTGCTCAGTGGAACTAATTAGTTTTATTTAGCCTCACTTATTGACTGACTCACTCACTCTCTCACTCACCCCCCCGACAACTGACTGGCCAAACATTTTTCAATTGACATTGTCAGGACATTGTCAGGAGGAGAATCTCCCTCGCACGTAGTGGCTGCCAGGCTGGCTGTTTAGTATGCAGCACACAATACACATAAAACATTAATAAAGCTTGTTGTCCTTTTTGCCTGGCTGAGCAGGCAATTCTTAAGCCAAGCTGAAGGTCCTTGTCATTACCAAGCATCATCCTACAGCTACACTTCCCCGTCCGCCTGCTCGCCCCAATACCCTGTGTGCTTGGCATATGCTTAGCATAATTTTAGACGCCAGCAACAAACTTTGATTTCTGCTGTCAGCTTTAAATGCGCTGGCGCTCGCTTAATTAAAAAACAAAATTAACAAAATGAAAAAAAAGCGAACATAGTAAAATAGATGGAAAAGTTGAAAACGTTTAAAGTTCTAAATTATGAGCGCTTGAAACAGGTTGGGCCAAAGCTCGGACCGGGGCCAGGGCCACGGTTCATATCATAATTCAGTCATATAAAATTTGTCTAGCGGAAAATTAGAAACGCCGCAATAACAAACAACAACAACAAGAGCAGAAGCAGCAGCAGCAGCATCAGCATCAGCTAACAAGAGCCACAACAGACGCCTTTGTAATTAAAATCACCAGTAAGGGAGAGAGCGAGACAGAATTAATGAGCGAAAGAGAGAGAATGAAAAACGAAAATCAAAACCAGCCATTGATATGCTGATGAGCTTAGCTGTTTTCCAGGCTCTGCTGATGCTTGACATTGAAGTGACTGCGTGAGTGGCACTGTATATTCCTTCTCTGTGTGTGTGTTTATATTTTTGTGTGTGTGTGTAGGGCGGGGGAAGGGTAGGTGTGTTGTTTACATAAAAATTTAAAGCCAAAACTCACTGATTTTTATGCTTATCAACGGCGAAAATTGAAAACGACACTTGAAAAGAAATCTGCGCTTAAAGCGGAATGTTGCCAGCAAATGTTGCACATTGGTTTGGAAGTATATATAACTATCTAGAGCTGCAAATAACTTTGTCTTCACGATGCCTAAGTATTAAAGACTACACAAGGTTTGGCTTATTGTAAATTGTGTTATGTTTTGAAGGCGTTCAATATTAAATTTTTAAATAAAAATTTGTAATGATTTTGTTCGGTTTTAAAATGAACGAGTGAGAAAACAATATTACAATTTTCTTTCGATGCAGCGAAATTTATGTTTTTATAAGAACGATATTTAAAGCGATACTTAAAAGCTTGCTTAACTAGGATGTTAAGTAAATCAAATTACAGCTTCAGTTCCAAGTACAATTTTAAGCAAACCTAGCTGCATTTTGTTCCATAATTTTGACACATTTTTCGTCCCTTCAATACACTGTAAACTGAAGAGCCAACACAACAATCTACAATTACTAGGAAAACTAATGACATGTACTCTGCCAAAAATGGATTTAATTTCTGTGATCAACTTTTGTAGTTGACTCTGTGTTTGTGATGCACAACTTGAGTTTGTCGCTCAAGCAAAAACTCGAAATGAAAATCAATTGGAAAACAAACACAAAGCTAAGCAAAAATATCAATTTGATGACAAAAATTCGGGCTGGTAGCCCCGCCTCTATTGCCGCCGCTTTGCAGCTGGGTCACCCAGTGGCCCAGCATATTAAACCTATGTCAAGCTGGCATTTCTCAATCAGTTGCAGCCCACTGTGCGCCTTTTATTAAATTTCACAACGCCAAATAAACGACTACGTGTATATGTGTGTGCACATGTGCGTGTGTGAGTGTGTTGATTTTCAATCGAAGCTTAGGCCGAATTTTCCTTTTTCTTACGCTCGAAAGTTGTTTGCCAACTTTGCGGTTTTTGAGGTTGACATGTTGGCTGTTGATGTGACCCTAAACAAGTGGAGCAGCTGATGCCTGATTATGATGATGGTGCTGCTGTAGCTGACATAGGAACAGGGGAGCAGGGGGGTGAGGGGTGGCAATGAGATTGAGGCTTAACAAATCGAGCAAAAGTTTTGCCTTCATTTAGACAAAGGCACGCGTGCAGGGGCAAAATCATTTGTATGGAAAGAATATGCAGTTCCTGCCTGGCAATTACCTGATGATGGGCTACAAACAAGCCGCTGACTTCGAGCCGCCATCAATTCAAGTTTGCTGTGGCGCTCTAATTAAAGATACCAATCACAACATGCAAGCCAGTCCCGGCCAGGTCAGGTCAGGCCAGACCAGGCCAGGCACTGCACAAAACGGACAACGAACTCAACAACCAGCAAACAACAACAATACACCTCTCATCTAGCGAGTGTAGTTGTTGCAGACTCACTCCGTGTTGCACGATGGTGTTGAGTGGTAGGTGTAATTGATTTGCCGGCACTTTGTCTATTGCCATTGCTTTACTTTGGCTTTGTTTGTCTGGGGCGAATTTAATAAATATGAAAAACATCAAATTATTTCAAATGCCCAAGCGTTTGTCTGTCTGTCTGTCTGGCAGTTTGTTTTCTAGTCTGACAAACGCCTGGCGTGCACGAGAGAAATACGGCAAGCTAAAGAACTGCTTGGTTTGTGGGTTTGTTGGTGGATTGGTAGTACTGTGGTGCGCTGCATAATTTCGCAATTGCTCTACAACAAATCGCAGTTGATTGTTTTACGTAGTCGTTGCCGAGTTGCCTGGTAGTTGGGGCATAACAGCCTTAAAATATGCAACGAAACTTTCCTCAAAGCATAAAATCAACTCGCTGCGCAATGCCACTTGCACACACATACAAACACACACAAACACGCACAGACACATCGGCAAAAGGAGCTGCAGCAAATAGGAAATCACAGCAACAACAACTGAAACGGAAATGCAAGGCATTCTTATGCATATCCTCTAAACAACTGCACTGAAAAGCAAAACGAACAACACAAATGGAGCCAAGAACTCAACACTAGTTCCCTGCCCGCTCCTGCCCGCCTCCCATCCCACCTCCTAGAAGTCGACTCGTTTGGGGAATTGTTTTGCGCTGTAGCCCAACAGAGATGCAAACAGAGACAAGCAGAGACAGTGAGGACGGGAAAGAGCACGAACCGAAGGAATTTTTCATACGCAAATTAAATCTATGTACATCCCAAGTACTGTTCTGTTCTCTCAGTTATGTGGCACGCCCCAAAATTCAAAATGGGTACAAGTCGCCTGGCAAATGCCTTACCAAATATTCATTACATAATAAACTAAAACAGCAAAAACAAAAAAAAAAAAACAGAGCGGCACACAAATCAAATTGCACATAAAAATTTCAGCTATGCGTGGCATGCCACGGCTTTAGGCTGTTTACTGAGGGTGCCACCAGATCGGAGCGTGTGGCAGCTAAAATGGAGGGGAGGCAGAATATATTTTGTTTATTTGTGCTGGGTTTTTGTGGCAAATCAATGACATGTAAAAACTCTAATTAAACGCATGTTTCTGGCGCGCTCTGTTCATTTCCGTATAACAGGCAATAAAATGGCTCACACACACACACACCCATACACAAATACAGTCTGTTATCCGGTTACAGTAATTGGTGTATGGCAAATGTTGAAGAAATAATTGAAGGGGACTCGTATGTACATAACATACCAAGGTTTTTATGATACACGACTATTCCGAAACGATTCCAGGCTATAATTGAGAGGGTCGAGTTTATGAATTGTGTTAAGTTACATTTGAATGTAATTTCTATGTGTTGTGAAATGCATAGTCAATTTATGAATGATATTTACGTTAGAGAAATATAGGAGGTGGTTAGGGATCTATAATAAGCATTATTTGTTAGAAGAGTTCGCTTGTCGGTCGCAAACATTTGCGGAATGTGTTTAGGAAAAATAAAGTAGTAAAAAGACTACTACTGTAGTCAAATGGAGTGATATTTATAGGAAAGAAGTATACACTTCTGATGTAATTTAATTAATTTTTATTAATTAAGTAAGATTGACCAATACAAGTGCAGAGTCTATTTATTTATTCATAAACATAGAACTGGTTCTTATTAAACTATAAATTTAAAAATATTTTCTAAATAGCCTAATTGACTTTTGAAATTAGCATAATTTTTAATTTATTAGCTTTTGTCTCTTACTCGCATATGAGCTATTAGAAAAAACTGAGTTTATACTATTTGATTTATATGGAATATTCACAATATACCGAGTTGACACTTCTATAACTGCAAAGCACCAATAAAAACAACACATAGCGAAAATGTAGCGAGGCTCAAATCATTTTCATAAGCCCTATTAACTCAACCCTTTGAATATATATGTATGTACATACAATAAATGCCTCTGCAGCGTTATGAAAATTTATCATCATTAGCTGGTTTCCCGCTCCGCCCTTGGTAACAACTCGCTGTGCTTGTTGTGTTAACCAAAGAATTCCATTTGCATAGTTCTAATTCCTTTCGGGCAACAGAGAAAGAAATAAAATGAACAAAAATGGAACCTACAACCCATTAACCACAACAACTCAGTTAGTGTTTGTCGCATTGCCAGCTTAACTGAACCTACTGTGACTGTCTAACGGCGGCTCTTGGCCAGTTGGCCACTTCATAGGAGTATTACCAAACATTTTTCCGGATTTACTTTTATTTTCTCTTGTTATTTTCTTCGGAAGACCGAACCCTTAATATACAAATTATATTGTTTTGTATTTACGGTATGTATGTTTGCGACGAGGCGTACAATTTCTTTAACAGCTTTTTAACATGTAAATTCGATTTTTAGTAGACTGCCAAACACACACGTACACACACAAACATATGCACATTAACACAGACAAACAAACATACACACACCTTAATTAAATTTCTAATTATTGTAATTAACCACATTAATATGACCTCATGCGCACCCTAATTTGCTAAAATTCCTAGTCGACGCCCGCTCTCGCCCTCCCTTGCCATCCCCCTCTGGCCTGTTGTCGTAGCGTAAAATTGTGTAGAAAATTGTCGGTAAACATTTTTACAGTTTATTTGCAGAGCGTGGCGACCGCGGCATAGACGACGCCAGTTTCCCTGACCGCCGCCCGTCTCTCCACGTCTCCCTTCACCTTGCGCCCTTCATCAACATACCGTCAAATGCCCAGCACAGAGAAGAGAGTTTGCTCTATGTGTGGTTTGTGTCCTTGTTGCCTATTATTATATGGCCGGGCATTGTTCGTGATGTTATATACCTGTGCGCGGCAAAGATCTCTAGGCTATGCTCGACTACTAGAGCATTCGCTACCAAATTCGAAATTATTTTGTTCATTTGCAAATGATAATAATTTAATATTATTATCACTATTATCGTTTTAAAAATGTCTAGAATTAAGATAAAATTAATCGAAAATATTTAGACTATAAACAATAATCCAGAAATGGTATTAAATTACCTCAAGTATGTTAAAGTCGGACACTTTCGAATCTTAACGAAATTCAACGTATTTCTGATTGTTCTTGTTGCTGCTATTGTTGCTATTGCTATTGTTGTTGTTGTTGGCCAGCGGTTGGCCTTAATGAGGTCATGTGTGTGTTGGTTGTGCGACGTCGGTGATTATGATGGCATGAAATTAACATTTAATTTGAGCTGAACTGGAGCGCCACCTAGCGACTGCCTGCCTCAATATATATGTACGACTGTCCTTTAGCATTGTGTGTTTGTGTGTGTACTTTTGGCTAATTTATGCCGCTTGGCCCCATAGATGTCTGAATGTGGCATCATTAGAGGCAACTTTGTGGTCCCGGACGCGCTCCATTGGACAATGGCATATAATTTATGTTTGTCTTACCAGCTGCTTGCGAAGCTTGTTCACACATACCAATACAATCGCGCGCGCGCTCACACACACACAAACATACACAATTGGGCGGCAGGGGCAACAAGTATGACGACCAAACCAGTTAAAACTTTTGCGGCCAAAAAGTTTTGCTTGTCTGCGTTTAAGCTGCGACCAGACTAAAACCCAGTTCCAGTTGTCCACAGGGGAAAAAAAAAAAAAAAAAGAAAAGAAAACAACAAATTTGTATTTCCCTCTCTATCGGTCTTTCTCTCTATCTGACTCTGTCTCCAGGGATTTCAGCGGACTGGCAAAAGTTTCTTGGCTTATCAATGCCGTCCGGTATGCCGCCTGCAACTCCCTCCCCACTTTGGCAGCTTTTTATTGAACCCCACAGAATAACTGCAGCTAGCGAAATTATTGAAAAATTGAGCGCATGTCAGCGACAAAAGTCACTTGGCCAAAAATGTGAGTTCATTCCATTTCGTTCCCTTTAATTTCACCCATCGTCCGTAACGTGCTATGACGCTTGCTTTGGCTTTTGGCTCCGTAATATGCCCTTCATTATTTATTAATGAGGCTTAAGCAGCGTCTAACATTTCAAAGCTGAAGCATCCGCCTGGGACCGGGTGCAAAAAAAAACAAGACATAAAATAATAAAAATGTGCGCATATTAAATATTAATTTCCATTTCCGACTGATAAGATAACTGTTTTCTCTATGATGTAACCTAGAAACTTGCACAGTCTGTCAAAGGTCAAACGATATGCCGCTAGCGATTCTAAATTACGCTTCAAAGCGGGACGAATAATTGCAAAAGCTCTTAAAGTTTCAAACACTTTGTGATAAATTCCATCAGGAATGTTAACGCAACCTGATTATGAGGCCAAGTAAACTTACAATTTTTTACATTTCGAGGTCGCTTTAATGACAGACAATTAAATAATCAATACCAATTAGTTGACAGAGCTGTATTAGTCGATGTGATTAGTAATGAATATTGGAACTGGAGAAAAAGGAAACAACTACATAGAAATTAAATTAGAATATTAATACAAAACTTTCATAGTTTCACAATAGATTCACAACAATTTAAACAACCAGTTTTTAAGTTTCAAACCGTAATTATAAATAAATAACATCTTTAATTTCCTGCGTTATTCAAATAACATTTTCAGCTCAGAATTTCTTTGAAAATTGAACCATTTCCAGCTGATAAACATTGAAATATGTGAGCTTATTTCAAGCCTAACATATTGAATGTAAGCGAATGCATATAAGGCATTTGGAGCACCCGTTACTTCAAGTTGAAGTTTATCAACGAGCGTTGACAATAATTTCCGTTGACACTATATAAGGTTCAGCACACTTTGGGCTATGCCATTTGTAGTTGAGCCATTTTTCGTCATTGACCCAAACAACACTTGAGCATTTCCGTTGGAACAAGAGAAAATGGGTGCCAAACAAGAAGCGGACAAAGTTTAGAAAATAAAATAAAAAAAAAGAGTGGAGTGGTAAGGCATGGAGTGAAAAAGAAATAAACCGTCAGACAAATTCCATGAACAAAATGAAATGTCAACAGTAAATTTACCTTACACTTTTGCTATTGTCGTTTGCCTTTGTTGTTGTTGCTTGGTTTCTTGTTTGTTGCTTGTTGGTTTTTGGGCTGATTATTTTCTTTTCTAATGCGCTGAAAGCTCATTTTTCTTATTTGGGTAAAGATTCTCTTAATGGGATTTAAAGGAAAAAAAAAGCTACCAACAAAAAAAAAGCTACGAAATGTCTACAGACGGTCGACTGAATTGGGTTCGTCGGTTCTTCTTTTTCGTCCTGGTGTGTAAAATGGCGCATAAATATGTTGAAAATGGACTTGCTGAAATTTATTTACATAAAAAGGATTTTACAAATAAGCACAACGCAACACTGAGAACTTCGACTGCCTTTGCCAATGCCAGTGATTTGTGCCTTTGTCATTATTATAAGCGGCTGAGAGATCCCTTTTCTTTGACTCTTCCCCTTTGGACAAAGCAAATGCTGTCTGGTGACAGCTGATGAGGGGTTGTTGTTATGGAGAGCATCATATCTGTTACACACATTGAGCCGAGTCCAATGACCATAAATCTATGATACCAGTGCAAAAATTGTGCTAACAACATTTTCTGACACACTCAATTGAAATGCTTCGCACAATGCTTACACTTTTGCAGTTTTGCACGGAAAGTTCATTTAAAATAGCTTCAGTGGGGGAGGGGGCGAAGGGGAGAGAGCGACAGAGAAGAGAGAAAGGGAAAAACAAAGTCGCGCACTAAGCAGCAAATCCTTTCATCCGATTTAAGTAAATGCAAACAAAATAAGTAAATAGCAAGAAGCAACACACCGTAGCAGCTCTTCGTTTCCTTGCCTCTCCCCCCTCTCCAGCTTGAGGTCCATAAGGGGCTTAGCGCCTCGCAGCCGGGCCTCCAGGCGACTCTCTCTTCATGACTCTCTTCCACACCTCCAAAGCACCACAGTTACACACTGCTTGTCTTGGTGCTGACAGTGCTCCTCGACAGACACTTGGGTGAGCTTGTTAAAACTTTAAGTCCGTTTTACTTAACTTGGCTCCTTTGGCTGACAGTTGTAACTGTTTTGCTTTGCTTTTATCTCTTGCATCACCTCATTTGCTCTCTCTTTCTCTCTCTCTCTCGGTCTGTTTGACTACTCTAATGTCATTTCTCTCTGTAGGTCTGTTAATTTTTAAATGAACTGTCGATTAAACAAGATTTTTATGTGAATTATTTTTTACTGCATTTTTGTTCTAAATTGGTTATGCTTCTCTTTGCACGTTTTTATCTGCCATTGACAGCGGCTCTAATTGACTTGCATTGTTTCTGCATCTATCCATCTCGATCGCACTCTTTACTTTATCTCTCTTTATCGCGCTGACAAGCCTTGTAATTAGTCAATTTAGGCACTGCTTTTGTTATTGACACTTGGTCAGCAACAACGGGATTTCAGTTTTTAATTGAATGTCGCTTTTCTTTTTTTTTCCCATTGCCTGATTAGGGTTATTAATGGCTGTACACTGTGTTAATAGGCGTGGCAGCTTAATTACCAAAAATAAGTCATTTAATGGCTTAGATCAATTGTATTTGACTTGATTATTGGTTAAAGAGCACATGCAAATCAATACTTGTGTGTGTAGAAGGGTTTGACACTGAGTTTATTGCTAATGAATAAATAATATTTTCAATCATCTAACTCCACCATCTACTGAAATTGAAATGTACTTAAATTTAAAGATTTAGTGTCTAAATTTAATGGTTTTCTGTAGCCGATAGAATTCAAATAAGGTTTTTACATGCAAATTTGTAATTTAACCATGCAAGAATTAATGAGTAAGGAATATAGCAGATTGCATTTTTGGTATTTAATTAGCTTCAAGCTATCTGATAACTTCGTCTAACTTTTGTAAACTATCAGCACATGAAACACACATATGTACACAATGATCAACAACAACAATTAGCTCGACTCAACTCAATCCAACTCGCAACGAGAGCTCTTAAAATACCCGCATTATTAAATGCTTAAAGAAACCCAAACAAAACTTAACCCGACCCGCAAATGCCAAATGGAACCCCAAACCCCTCCCCCATTTATTTATGCACACCCCCCAGCATACTTGAAAAAGTTGCCATGGTCTATGCGATATTTGCGTAGCTCGGCATAATTTCAAATTAATGCACTCAATGGCAAATGGTTTTCAGGTTTTCTAGTTTTCAGGTTTTTCCAGTTTTTAGCTAGCTTATATTTACATAGGCATAGCATAGGCCCGCTGAGTGACGTGGGGACGGGGACTCTGGCAGTGAGTGGCCCAGTGGAAAATGGAATATTGCTTAGATGCAGCAAGCAGCAGCGAAACTAAAACCCAAACTGTAGCATCAATTTCAGCAAATGCAGTTCGGAAAAGGGACAGGAGAAGAGGTTGATGAGTGAGGACGCCTGATGCCAGCTGCTGTATGCAACTGGACGCGTGTTTTTGTGGCGTGCAAGGCATCACCATTGCCATTACCATGACTACCGGAGGCTCAACGGGTTTACCATAGGAACTGTGTATTAAAGTGCTGCATAAGCCAAGGCGCACGCATGGATAGCTGCATAGCAGTAAATGCTGGAAAAAAAATGCTTGAATTGCTTTGACATTTCAACATTGTAGTCGCTCGTCGGCAGCTCTGTCGCCTGCTCGTCAACATTGTGCTTGTTGTTGTTGGGGATGTTTTAGTTTTTGTTGCTGCCCCTGAAATGGCGAGGGCGTAAAATTGCCGTAACATGACAGCGAACAACTTGGCAAAAGGTAACTCAAAATGCGCTGTGAACACGCAAGGCAACCGACTAGACGAACCGAAAAAAAAGACGGAGACCCAGCAAAGCCAAAACCTAGCAAACCACTCCATGCCACCCTGGCAAACTCCTAGCATATAACCGAAGCATTTGCCTAATGTACTCGCTGCTCCTCTGCTTGTTTGTGTTGACTTAGATGCACGCACACACACACACACACATTCACAGGGTAGAATGTGAAGGGAGCAGAAGCAAGTCGAGGAGACAACGGTAACGTTTATCAGTGCGCGCTAGAAGAAAGTTTTTCATAATGTGTGGAAAAGAACTTGCGCTAGCTAAAAAGAAAAACTGTCAACTTGACACAGGCGGTGTCCTTTTTCCATAGGGTATTAGGAAAGGTATATAAGGTTTAAGGGGAGGTATAACAAGACTCTACTATGCTAACTTTACAGCTTGAATTACACTGTAGTATAGGTTATTATTTATAGTAACAGTTGTCTACAAATATACAAATGTCAAAAAACAAACAGTTTACCATAGAACGCACAACAGTATGCTATTGTTTTTATAATAAATTTTAGAACAAGTACCAGAACAATACAAAGTAAATCATAATCACATTGTAGCTCTTTAATGTCAGCGCTATTAAGTATACTAATATGATGATAAAATTTGTGTGCTGTTAATCAACGTAGATAAAATTGTCAATCCAATGAGGAATTTAGCGACTAATGAATGGAAAGTCTAGATTTAAAATAGTTCTCATAATTTGCAAGCACACATGAAATAAAAGCAAACATATTTTGTGTGTTTTAGGAATTTCTATTTGGCTTGAGAAAAGCAATAGAGCTTTTAAATAACCCACATTCATTCTCTATTAAAGCACATTTGTGAGAGCATTAAATGTTCGTTATTTTTAAAATGCGGCCAACTCATATTTCTTGTTGCTTGGCTTGTTTTTTAGCCAACAGCTTTGCTTCGCCTTGCCTACATTATTTATGCATTTTTCTTTCGGCTGCTGCTGGCTTTTAATAGTTGTGTCTGCGGCAATGTATGTATGTATGTGCATCAGTGTCTGTGCTTTGGTGTGTTTGCCTGTCGCATGTGTGTGTGTGTGTGGGAGTGTGTGTATGTTTACCACATTGAAAAGTTTTCTTTGCAAAGTGCTTGGTACATGCGAGCGCGCAAATATGCCAAAAAATATGCTACACAAAAATCGCTCAAGTGCAAAGTTTTAACAATTGGAAAGTTTTCATCATGGGTGCAGTATGAACATGCAGCATTCCCCCCCCCCAAACACACACATACACTCCCTCGTACCAACACTCTACCACACAATTCGTCCAGTCAAGTACTTAGTTAGAGCGTCAAACACAAAATGCAAACCAAGGATGGCAGCAAGTGAGGAAAGAGATTGTGGGGCAAGGTGGCAAGCGCGGTCTTGGGATGCGACGTGTGCTTTAAGTGCTGGTCACATGGCTGCGAATAGGAGCTGACAAAAAATAAACTTGTGCTCAATTTGTGTGCTTGGCAGCAAAGTGTTGGGAAACGATGCTCAGCACAAATAAACTAGAGATAAGCAAAAATGAAAAAATGCTTTAAATGAACAATATGAACAGGAACAGCATGTGACTTTGCAAGTCTATTATTATTTTATAATGTTTCTGCAATCTAATGGAAGTTGTTAATTATTTAAAAGTTCCCGAAAAGCAAGCAAAAACATGTATAGTAAATGTCGAAAAATTACGTAAAAATAACAAAAATTAAAAAAGGTTGAGTTAGGCTAGAAGTTGAAAGGAAGTAGGTGAAATATAAAAATATAGAAGTCAAAATACTTTGTGTTGTTTTGTTGACTTGGTACAATATTAAAATAATACAAGAAATGTATTTTCTATATTTAAAAAAAACAATTCAACACTTTGGATAGATAAAACCAATATTTTGAAAAAGTGAGTGCTCAAGTTTAAAGTGAAGTTGTTTACCATTTGATAAAAAGAAAAAAATTCATCTCGACATTTTTCCTCGCAAAAAGTGACATTTTTTATCACTGGCAAATTGTCAAAGATTTAAAATTTCTTGAAATAAATTGAATAAATGCGAATAAATAATGTAAGCATGGGGTTTAAAGTTTAAACAGTTGACTGCGGCAGCTGTCAACTCAGTCGAACTTCGACTAAAGCCAAAGCAAATATGCCAACAAAGAGATAGATAGTTGTAGAGCAAAGGACAGACAGTGTGAGGGGGTACACTGAAGGGGGTAAAAACAAAGTTTGCTTGGTGCTTTGCAAGTGGCAAGTGGCGCCAGCTGGCGACCAATGAGGTGTGAAGATGAACAGTCGCAAGTGTCCAACGTCGTTACGTTTTTGTTGCACCTGAATCCAGAGACGACACACCACTACAAAGATACACCTTGACTCGTAAGTGAGTAAAGCAAATACGAGGCAAAAAAAACCAAATCAAATGTGTTGATATCATTCTATATATGTGAACTTCCCTCCGGGTGCCTCCTCATACCCAGCCTTTCACACGAGGAGCTCTTCAAGTGCTGCTTGCTGCCTGTTGCCTGACGTTTTGCTTGGGCTACACCTTTGTGGAAATCCAACAATGTCAACTATGCAACACAAAAGCGACAATGCCGTCGCTTTGTCTGACTGCCAATGTGCAGGGGCAGGGAACAGAGAAGAGAAGCGGAACCAGGCAGGAGTAGGGAAGAGATAGCTCTTGTTGTGCGGCATACAAAAATAGCTTACTTTGCGAATGGCGTTTCTCGCTTTCTCTACTTTCTCCCACCTCATTCCACTTGCCCACTTTTCGCCTCACACACACACAGTTGCCACCTGTTTCATGTTGTTTTTTATGCCCGCAATTTGCATTGCCCGCTTTGCTGACGTCTTTTGCACTTTTGCTTTTTCTGCTGCTGTTGCTGTTGCTCGTATTGTTGCTTCTTTAAGCCAAAGTAAAAACACAAAAATAATGACATTAAAATGCGCATTATATTAAAACTCAATGCCCGATTTGCTAGCAAGAATTGAGGTGCCTTAAGCAGTCGTAGCACGTGCCGCTTAAACCTTAACCCCTTGGCGTGTGCACACGACATGCAAACGGAAAAACGGCAACAGAAAGAACAGTCAAAACAGCCATACAGCCACACAGCCATACAGTCAAACAGGCAACAACATAACAGACGACGGCAACAACAATGACTGGCAACTACTTCAGTTTTATGAGGCACCCGCTGCGTTCCCTCCCCATCAATTGACAATTATGAGGCCACGCCCATTGCCGTGCTCATAAATTTTGTAATTATTCCCCTGCGTGCCCAAAGAAACAGTCGAAAAAAAATGAACACACACGCATCCTGCATGGCAAAAACCCCAGAGAAAAACAGAACAGCACTGAATGGAGGCAGCGACAGAGAGCGAGAGGGAGCACAGGATAATCAACGATGGGCGATGAAATTTTTGGGTATGAATATTTCATCAACTTATACCCAGTTTACCATACAACACATACAGTCGAACATGTACAATAATATAACATAAGTAGCTGAATACTATGTTTCAAAAGCAATATGAATGCAAAAAGCGTGCGCATTTTTTATAGCAACTTTTATCATTTGTTAATTGCTGAAATAATCAACGTGTAGAGATAATCATTGGTCAGATTCACTCTATAGCAAATGCAGTTGATTCTATTTATACTCCGTTAGGGCATAAGTGAAATCTTAAATAAAAAGTTAAGGCAATTACAATATTTAAACTTCCTTAGTTTGCAAGCATAACGCAACAGTCAAAGTTATACTTGGCCTTATCAGACTAGAGACAGTTCTATTGTATTCCACTCACGTAATAAGTTAAGTGTATTTTTTACATTATATCTGACAACGGTGGCAACTGGTATTTATTGACAATAATTGTCGCCACCGAAAGTAGTATTGATAGAATTAACCAGGAGTTGGACAGCCTCAAAATGTAAGGAAACAAAAGTGAGAGAATTGCAAAATCATATTGCTAAATATTTGAATAATAATAGAATAATAATAAATATAATAATAGTTATATTTACGAAATGTACATTTTGTTTTTAAATTATTACAGCACATTGTTCCTTAAGTAAATTAACTTTTCAGTATTTTTTGACTAAATGCTTGAGTGCTTAAAGCTTTAAGCATATCAAATTATGCGGACAAAAGGCTAGTTATAACACGAAAATTCATAACAATTGCAGAGTACCCCAGAAGGACCTTGTGTCGTAACCCTGAACCGTTGTCAAAGTGAAATAAACGAACTTTATTGTCACGCACACCGTCCACACAAAGGAAAGTGTGTGTAATGTCTGTGGCAACTCTGAAGGAATGCAATTAAAATTTCATGTACTTATAGCTGCTAGCGCACCTTAATTGATTAATGTAAACCCCCCAACCAAAATATACGAAAATATAAAAAAAAGCAACGAAACAAAATAAAAAACAATAACAACCCACAAAATTCGTGGTTAAAGGCTTGAAGGAGGCACAAACAAATTAATTAAAAATTGCGCCGCGTTGCGTTGTCTGCTTTTAGGCTGTCGAGCGTCTTTTAGTCTTCTTGTTGGCCCATTTTGGGCCGTCTTTAGCTGAGTGGAGCGGTATCCTAACAAAAATAATAAATAAATTGTACTTAAAGAGCTTCCGAGCCGCCACAGTGCAGCCATAAACATTAATTAAAAGTTTTGACCCTTTGCTAGCGAAGCTAGCGCCTCTTCTATGAAACAGTTGAGGGCGAACCCTTTTGCTCATCAGCTGCAATATTCATGTGCAGCAGCCATACAACATACAACATACAACGACTACAACTACAACTACAAACTACTACAATAAAATGCACTCAAATTTGTTGCTTCGAGTTGGAGAGTTCGTCGCTAAACGGTGGCCAGCGCGGCCTCAGTGGCCTTATTTGCACGTAAAGCTTCAAAATTACGAGTTAAGCACTTTTAGCACACATACACACACACACACACACACACACACTCACATTCACACAATTGCAAACACACGTAACTCATGTGACTCATGAATCATTTAGTGCACACACATGGGCACGGACACGGACACTCTCACCTCTCACGCTGCAGCGATGGCAGCAACTTTACAGTTTACAGTTTTAAATGAAAACTGCGCGAGGATTTGCCAGCCGCACTATAACCTGCAGTTGAAAAGGGCATGCGAAAAATGTTTGATGTGCCATGGGTCTAAGGTCACCAAATATGACCCATTTCAGCACAACTCTTTTTATGATATACCTTCCTCACATGCAACTATTCAACTAGTCAAGACAACCAAGACCAAGAGTTTCAAATATGTAGTTAAAGTTTAGCAAGCAATTTAAATTTCTAGTTACAGTACTTGCAACATCGCCGATATACTACTATATTCATTACATACAGCATACATATGAATATTAAGTTGGCTAACCTTTTTAACTGCTACCAGGGCATTCATTTAGTCGCGCAGTAAAAAACATTCAGACTTGAAAGCACTTTTAACCTATTTCTCTCTCTCTCAATTATCAAATTTTCTGAATGTTAGTTTTATACTGCATAGAGTTCTCTTACCACTTCAAATATGGAGCATAGGGCATATTTAATTCGACTATGAATCTATTTATTATTTAATCCTTTTACAAAAGGAATTATTCAAGTTAGATGTATTATACAAAATAAAAAAGATGTCCCATATTTATCATTTAAATTTTTATAAAATCATAAGGCCCAACATTATTTTGAAAGCTTTCTAAAATGACAGCAATAATTTCAGCATATGTTGTTTTTACTAATTTTAACAGGGTATGTGTCTCGTTTATACACTTTTTACCACGCAGATCTGCGCTTGTTCATTTTTTCGGCCATTGTCGAAATTTGTTCGCTACAAGCGAAATATGACACGAACATATGGCATGGGTCAGCACATGGCGTCGGTTCGTGTGTCCGGTTGTATAGGTGTGCATGTACATATCTATATATATGTGTGTGTGTGTGTGTGTGCATGGCATACTTTTTGCACGCCAACTTGGTTAGGTGGAAACAAACAAATAGACAAAAGTGGCATACTCACACAAACACACAGCTACAGCCATCTACAGAGAGACATCAAGTTGGCCAGGAAACTCAATTCAACAGAAACCAAGCGAACCACCGAAGCATTAAATTAACATTTTTTCTAATTAAACTGGCAGCAAGTGGCATAAAATTGTATGCAACACCAACACAAGTATCAGCAGCACCGCCACCAATGCTATGCCACTTAAAAATTGAAGTAGCCAAGATTTGCATAATGTCATTGTGTTTTTAGACTTAAATGTCGTTGAAGATTTTTCAAATATTTCAGTCATAAAAAACATGCAGTAGAAATAACATTTAAGTTAAGAGCCGGATATGAAATGCTATTATTCAATTTTGAAATTTCATTTGATATGCTTGACGACTTTATTAAAATCTTTATGGTTGGAAATCATATTATGTTGAAAGTTGCAATGGAACGAAGTTCAAGTATAGATGATTTATGGATGTTCGGCCTTATTTAAATTTAAAGAGATTTGGCAACGAATTGAAAATGTGAAATAAATTCCTGTAGATTATATATGTATTAATCAAAATGGGAATAAAATAATAACGTTGTTTTCAAGCTTGAACGTTAACTCATTATGTGATATTAAAAATTTGAAAACGAAATATATTGATGTAATATTGTGTTAAGCCTATATGCTTTATGAAGAACAAGATACATTGATACTCTTTAGTTGTCTAAATGATGAATGCAAATGCAAATGCGTTTTTTATTAATGCCGCATATCATTAGATCAACAAACATGCTCATATAAGCAGCGTATTAGAAGTGCTCTTAACTGCCAACAATAATAATGTTTTGGCATTTATCACACTTGTTTTTTCTGTTCTTTTGAATGTGGTTGCTCTTGTTCTTATTGTTTTGGCAAAGTGACCAAGCAAAGTGGCTCTAAAATTTCACTGCCATCGGTAAAAACAGCACAAAAAAAACAAAAAAAAAACACAAGACGAGAAGAAAAGCAGATAAATAAATGTGGCAACAACAAAGAGCAAAGCGCCATAAATCTAAATAACAAATTTTTACGAGAAACGAGACCATAAATAAGATGTTACTGCCTTAGCCTAGCCGAGAAATAGTGGAAAAACAGGCCCAGTATCATTTCCCGGGCCCATTTCCCATTTATCCCACCACAGCGGACTGTGAGCCAAGTTGGCAACAATTCCTGAGAGTTCTGTTAATTTAATATTATTACTTTTCATTACAACTGCCCCACTGTGTGCATGTGTGTGTGAGTGTGTCTGTGTGTGTTTGATGGCTACAGTAAAATGCTGTTAGTTTCTTTATTTTTTGCTCTTTCAACAGAGGTCCCAAATGTCAACACATTAATGTCCAAGGCCCCCCTCAAGGTTGGAGCCCGAGGTCATATAAATCAACATTTATCTGTCTCCATCTCCGACAATTGAAAATGACAGCAAAGCAAACGAAACGAGCGAAACGCATAAATACTTCCATCTTTTGGCTAATTACATAAGACGGACACTTGCAAATATTTAGAAACATTCAACTTAAAGAGAGTGTATACATCTACAAGAAATCACTTGCGATTCTCAAGTTAAAAGTGCACAAGAGAAGATCAACTAAAATAAAGGAAAAGTTTAGCTTACTCAAACTAACAAATTTTAATTAAGTTCAAAAGCTCAAATCATGGAGAAACGGTTAATTTTTGACAAAGTTGTCGTCCTTGAAAGCTTCTACATCTAATTTGCCATTTTTGACATTCTTTTGCTCACGAGCAAGGAGTGAAATTGTAGACACTATGCCAGATTACTTTCGACATCAGAAACCATAAGTTTTTTCTGAAAAGTTAAGAATTTAAGGACGAAAAATTCAAGTTGTGTGAAGAATCCTTGAACTGCAATACGATTAACTTTTGTCAAAGCTATGATTGTTGATAGTTTGCTTAACACTTTTATCAGCAATTTCAAACTTTTAGAAATTTGTCAAAAGTATGTGAAGTAGAGACTAGATTTCAGATAGAAATCCGCTTCAGCTTTGACAATTTAAAAGTGCTAAATGGCGAGCATTGTGCAATTTTGGAGACTATTGAAATGGTGTCAAGTAGCAGGTTGCTCATATTTTTGCAAGGCCCTAAGAGCTGTTGTTTTGGGCGCACCTTTCACACGGTTGCTTCATTGCATTGGGCTAATAAACAAGCGTCAGGAAAGTGCAAAAACGAACAACGAAAAACGGGCAATGAAAACAAAAAGCACAAAATGCAACAACAAGAGACAGACGTTCACATTGTACATCCTGTCGTCCTGGACGATAGAAGTTTTTTGCACACTTTTGTCGCACCTCTTTTTCTATGCAAGTGCATGAGTGTTCTGTCTGTGTGCGACTGAGTGTTGTGTCTGTCAGTCTGTGTGTGTGTGTGTCTGTGTGTGTGGAATCGTATAAACCATTAAATTGAAATTTATGCGGCACTTTGCCGCGTGAAATGTTTGTACAACTCGTTGCGGGCTGCGGCTTTTCAGCAAAACTTCCCCAACACCACTCTGCGTTCTCCACTCTCCACTCTCCTGGGCCAAAGCCGAGGCCGAGCTGCAGCTCTTGTTGCAATGCCATAGGCGTTGACAGAGCGACAAACCGTTAGACAACAACATTTGTGGACGCGGCAGTCAGAGTTTGAGGCAATTCTAAAACATATGCAAAACTGTTTGCTGTTGCATGTAAATGGTTTTTCGACCCTCCCTCCCATTGAGACACCCCTTGTGGCAGACGGAAACATTTGCCGGCTAATTTGTCGTTTGTTAAAATTATGATACAATGCTCAAAGTAGTGGCAACTGTGTTCTGTGTTGGACACCCAACTAAGCTGTTACCCCTCCTGACTCCTCCCACACCAGAAAGTGCGTAATGCCACGCAAATATCAGCAACTCATTTTGGTATTTCGTTTTTTGCTCATTTTGGTTTCTGCAACAAGTTTTAATTAATTTGCCGCAACTCCTGGGCAGGCTCGATTCAGATTCAGTCTACAGTCTCCAGCCCACTGCAATAATTCTCGTCAGGGAGAGAAAGGGCGTACAAAAAAAGTTGATGCTACGATAATTTGAAAAGTTTTCGCTTAGACAGCGACAGCGACAGCGGCAACATCGAAAAGTAGGTAGCACAACTCTCTTTTAGCCAAAATCGCTAAACCTAAAAACAGGAACCGCCAACTGGCAAACCGAGCAAACTACATATATGAATACGACATGCTATATTAAGCCTCAAATAAATGCAGCGCCATAATTAACATATAGCAAAAGTTTTGCTCGCTAAGCCGTAAGCTGTCCTAAAACTAGTACTACATTCCTGCCACCTCCCCGCCCAGCCATAAACCGCTATCTCAATCTCGTCCACTGTCTCTCTGGCTCTCACTTTTCCTCAACCCAAAAACATTTCGCTGACTGATGAAATATGGCTACAAAAGTGGTTTCACTCTCACGAAAAGTGTGTGGTAAGTGTGTGTGGTGTGTGTGGGTGTGTGTGTGTGAGTAAGGGAAAGGGGCTTTTGCAAAAGTAATTTGAAATTTACAACTTTCAGTTGATTGAGCAGAAAGTCGAACGAATATCCAAAGCTATTTGAACGAGGGATAAAGCTGTTTCAATTGTGAAATAATTGTCAGCGATTGAGTTGCACATTAATTGATGGAAATGTAATTAACAAAGGTAGCAATCTTTCTGAAATTTCAACTTCACATCTGTTGGAAGAGCAGCTTATTGGATCTCTTAAGTGATGCATTAACTCATTTGTTTGAGGATAATATCTCTATCATAATGTTTTAAACGAAATCAAATATTTGGTTGTATAAAATACAATAAACTTGTTATTTTAAATACTAGGTAAAGTTAATCAAAGGTAATTATATTAAGATATTTGGGTATTTGCATAATAATGTATCTAATCGTATTATTTTCTCTGCTTAAGTGTTTTACACTTGAATAAATTTATTTTGATTGCATTGTAAAACTTTAATTGTTTGCTTTTCAAATTGTCATTTCTCTCATGCCAACAAAAACATTGATTATTATAATTCATGAAACTGTATCCCTTTTTAATTATCAAACATTTTGTTGTTCATTTTTTTTCAAGTATCTTCCGGCAGTCATATTCAACTTACTGTACATTTATCTCTCAACTAAATCAGTTCATTAGGATTTCAACAGCTGCATTGCTTTCGCTTGGGGATTTGCAATCAAACTGTACTATTAATACGAGGGTCGTTTGATAAGTCCGTGACTTTTTGTATTTGCCGCGCACCTGCTCTAAATACAACACTGCTCCTGTCAGCAGTTATCGATTAACAGCTGACTGTAAAATTTTGAGAAAGCTGCGTTTTTTGGTTTGCGTTTTATAGGCATTGAAAGCAGACGATCTCGTGAATTTTAACGAAAATGGAAAAAAGTGAATTTCGTGTGCTAATTAAGCATTATTTTTTGCGTAAAAAATCCATCACCGAAACCAAGGAAAGACTTGATAAATATTATGGGGACTCTGCACCATCAATTTCAATGGTTAAGAAATGGTTTACTGAGTTCCGTTGTGGTCGTACCAGTACAAGTGATGCCGAACGTTCAGGTCGCCCAAAAGAGGTCGTCATGCCAGAAATCATCGACAAAATCCATGGAATGATATTGGATGATCGGAGAATGAAAGTGCGTGAGGTAGCTGAGGCTGTAGGCATCTCAACTGAACGGGTACATCACATTTTACATGAATATTTGGACATGAAAAAGCTTTCCGCGCGATGGGTGCCGCGATTGCTCACACACGACCATAAGCGCAACCGTGTGACCATTTCAAAGGAGTGTTTGGCGATGTTCAACCGCAATCCAAACGAATTTTTGCGCCGTTTCGTTACCGTAGACGAAACATGGATCCACCACACCACACCAGAGACCAAAGAACAATCAAGACAGTGGGTTTCTCCGGGTGAACGTGCACCAAAGAAGGCCAAGGTGGGTCTGTCGGCCAACAAGGTCATGGCCACAGTTTTTTGGGATGCACAAGGTATCATTCACATCGATTACCTTGAAAAGGGTAAAACGATCACCGGCGAATATTATTCAGAGCTTTTGGACAGATTCGATATTGATTTGAAGCAGAAACGACCGCATTTGGCGAAAAAAAAGTGCTGTTCCATCAGGACAATGCACGGGTGCACACGTGTGTAGTCAGCATGGCAAAATTTCATAAATTGGGCTACGAACTGCTACCCCATCCAGCATATTCTCCAGATTTAGCCCCCTGTGACTATTTTTTGTTTCCAAACATGAAGAAATGGCTCGGCGGTAAGAGATTCGGGTCAAATGAAGAGGTCATCACAGAAACAAACGACTATTTTGAGGGCCTTGAGAAAACCTATTATTTGGAAGGAATAAAAAAATTGGAAAAACGCTGGACTAAATGTATAGAGCTAAAAGGAGATTATGTTGAGAAATAAAACGCTTCTTTGACGAAAAAAATATATTTTATTCAAAAAGTCACGGACTTATCAAGCGACCCTCGTATGTATCCTCCAATTAACTTGACTTAAATCTGCTTATTGAATTGTTCAATGGAGAGAGCTCCCCCAAGTTTAACTTAGCTGTAATATAATATAATTGGACTTAAATTGATTTTTGACTTGCAACATGCAATGCTTAAGTCCAAGAATACTTCAATGGAGGAATACTTAGTGTGAATGCATATCTTTGTAAATAAGCACTTAGTATGTATTATAGTAATTGGCTATTAGTTTTTGTACTCACGGACTGCATCAACGGGCGCAGGGGTCCAGACTAGCAACGCTACAAGGATGGTGGCTGCAACAAAAGTGCCTGCCATCTGTATGCCCATCATTTATGTGTGCGATATACTGAGAGGCAAGGTGTAGGTGTGTAGGTGGGGAGGACAGGTAATGATGAAAACTCGATAAGAACAACAACAACTTCAAATGCTATGATATATATATATAGCTTTTGCTCCCTTGTGCTCTCTTCTTTGTGTACTCTTCTTAGCCGAGCTGATCAGACTTACTCTCTTGGCTGATGCTCGCTCTCGCTTGCACTCTTGCACGCGCTCTCTCAGATGTTATTCTCGTCGATGCGATGTAGTTCGCGCTAAATATGTATGGGACAAAGGCAAGAAATATGAGTGTATATGTGTGTTGGGGGCAGAGTGGGCCGAGTGTCGTAGCAGAGAGGTTTGGTTGCGTGTGTGTCGTAGCAGAGAGAGTTTTGTTGCGTTTGCAGTTTGTGTTTCGTGTTTTTTATTTTTGTTTTATTTTTTTTTAGTTTTTTGTTAGCATTAAGTTGTAATGATCGTTCGTGAGTGATTGTTCAATCATTCAATCGTTTGTTAAATACATTTTCGTAAGCCGAAAATCATCGGATATTACAAGATGTGTTAGTAAATGCGATGTCATCATCATCATTATATTATTGGCATTATATGGCGGCGTTTGATTAATAAACCAAAAGATTTTATTGTCACGCCCATCGTTGTTGTAGTTTTTGTTTATTGGTTTGTTCAAATTGTCGATGTTGGCGTCGATTGTACATTTTTGTTGGTTGTATTGGCATTATGCGATTTATAATTCAGTTGTTGTTGCAATTCCAGTTAAAGTTGTCCAGAAATATCGCCATGTGGAGGGAAGCTGTTGTTACTATTCGACCAAAATTTACCTGCTTAAAGTTGAACTAAATACTTAATGGAGAACTCTTAAACAATATAAAGATATGCAGTTTTACATTCGTTTGTTACTATTGAATTATATTTTATATTTGTTATTGTTGTTATTTGGTTTTGTTGCCGCCTGTAAAATAAAAGAGAGATGGTCAAAGGTTGAGACAATGTCGTTCCCTATGGCTTAACACTGATATCCTTTCACATGGCAAAGGACACAAAAACAGAAACAGACCTCTCATTCAGTCGGTGTGTGTAAGTGTGTGATTGTGGCAAATCTCTTTGACTTGTTAAGCTGAGTCCGAAAGCTGTAAAACGAGAAGTCATCAGACATTTTATTTTGCAAAAAAAAACTCGACAACATTTAAGCATCTTTTGGAAAGGCAAAAACTTAAATTGTATCAACTGTATGAGCTATTTTCAAAAAGAGCTATTCGCAAGTTAATAACGCGTTTAGTTCAGCAGCAACGAGTTGCTGTTATAAACATACAAATGTCAGAAACTATTCAGCAATCGATATTCTTATACATTAGACTACAAAGACTACAAAGAGATTTTGATTTACCTGAACTCATAGAGCAAGTCAAAAATAAGAAAATATGATACAAATTTTGCTTAAGGGATAGGCAATCGTTATTTAACTTATCTATTTACATAAAGTGCATTTTTCAACAAGTCTGCAAGTAGTTATTTGAAGCCTTTTTCAACGATGGCTAAGAGACTCAATAGCCAGCTTTAAATTAAATTAATTGGTTGTAGTTTAAGAAATTAGGTAGAAATTTAAGTTGTGAATGAATTAAAGTAAAAGACTGAAAGGGCAATTTGCTGGAGCTGCACTCTCAATTTAGTTAATCACAGTAAAACTAGTTTATTGCATGCCCTAAGGCGCAGCAGGAAAGGAAAGGAATGAAATAGAAGCGAGAGGAGGGGAACAGGACAACAGCCTATCATTACGTGCACTTCTCTACACTTCTTGGCACTTTGCTAAGGCAACAACAATAACAACATCAACGATTTCAACAACTGCTTGGCAATTAAAATGAACTAAAAATGCCTTAAACTGCAGTCTCGTTTGAACTTCTAACCTCTACCTCCAACTGTACCGGCATGATGCAGTCCATTAGACAGACAGGTTGGCAGCACTGCCAAAAGGTAAATAAAAAGTCACTGCGCAATAGCATGAGCTTGGTTACTTTTGATTTTTGAGGGAAGAGGAAGAGGAAGAGGAGAGGGAAACAATGCTGCCCACTTAGCCTAACTAGTTGCAGGAGGCACAGTAACAAGACCGAGCTGAAAAACAGGCCATAGCCGCAGGTGGGCGTGGCTCAAACTCCACACGTATTTCACCTCTACAATAAAAGTGCTTATTGTATATATATGTATATGTAGCATAGAGTAAGCTTTATGCTCTATATGCACTTGTAAAAATCAATTAAACTTTTCAAGTGAAGTTATAATGGCTGCCAACTCGTTTTTTCTCTGTCTATCTATCTCTCTCTCTCTCTGTCTCTCTCTCTCTCTGTCGCTCTCTCTTGCTTTTGGTTGTTGCCTTTCTTATTGTTTTCATAGCCTTGCATTGTTGCTAGCGCTTCTTGTTGTTGTCGCTGTTGCTGCACCAGTTGTTGTTGCAGTTGTCAAAAGTTTTAAAATAATTGGATTTTTTTTGCCATCGCACTTTTGCTGTAAGCACAGGCACAAGCACGAACTCGAGCGGATACCCCAAAACCGGGTCTGCCCATTCTATAAAAATTAAAATTTTCTTTGTTACTGACAGCAAGGTACCGGGTGAGCCTGAGCGAGATAGAAACAGCGAAAGTGCGAGAGAGAGGCGCACACTTAATGCTGACTGCAGTCGTCGTCATCGTCATCGTCATCGTCATCGTTGAGCGTATTACCCAATTTCCACAGAAGTTTTCAACACCAATTGCAAACGTCAACAACAACAGCGACAACAGCAGCAATAAAAACAATAACAAGAGCATTCGCTGCTTGGCTGGGAGGGAGGGGACCTGTGGGTGACTGGTGGCTTGTGATTCTGATCAGCCGCCTACAATGTACAAAAGAGCTGCCCCCAACTTGAAGTGCTGGCCGTCGACTCGTCGGTGATTTAATGGGTTTTATGCCACACGGCCTGTCATTATCGAGCGCAGATAAGGATTCGAAGCGTTGCAAGGACTCATCATTTACACGGGTGCACATACACATACATACATATCATAAATGCATGCAGGTATTCAATGACACAATCAACATATTTGCCAGTATATCAAGATAAGTTCTTAAGACGTACAAGTCTCAGCACCAGCCAGTTAATTAACATGAGTATTTCACATTGGAAATCGGAAAACCAGATCACAACATAGTTGAGAAGGAAATTAGCTTAACAATCTTGGTCAAAGCGGAAATAGACGAAGGATGTTTAGGCCTGCTTGAATAGCAAAGCTATAAAGCCCAGTAAAGATAGATGGATAAAGCCAAGCAAAGATATAAAGTCCTAGAAATTACCATAAGTCCATAAGTCAAAACTATATGTGACAATTGTAGAAGGCTTCTTAAGATAATCGGAATGAATTACACTCAAAAAACGAACAGATTAATATCGATTAAGAGGTGTTTAATGAGTAAGGAGTAATAAAATAAAACAAAATGAAAAATTAATAATAATGAGTGAACATTCTCCAACTGAATAATAATTCAATTATTAATGTTAAAACTAATTAAATGAACCACTTAACCACAGATTTTCCAAAATTAGCTGATAGAAGCCCTTTCTCACTGACCACATTTTTGAATTATCTAATAGAAGCGACCAAAATGAGAACGAAATTTCATTCTTCTTATCCGGAATCCAATATTTGTAATAACTTTAGCCAATTTTCTCACCTAAACTAAAGTTTAGTTACTAAACAACTGAAGCCTTCATATGTCAAACTTTTTCCACGTATTGCGTTGATTTAAGTTCAGAAAGTTCATGGCTAATAAACGTCTAGTTATTTGATGAAATCGTTTGATTGCTATATAGCTAAATTTAACATGAGCAATTTAACTAAGAGCAAAAAGGAAATTTGCTAACAAATAAAGTCAAGAATTGATAAATAGTAACAGGGGGAAATATAGAATAAATATAATATATCAACAGCAATAATTTGTAAACAGAAAGTTAGTTAAAGGAGTTGGCATATGAATTACAACGTCAACCGTTTGTCTAGTCGACAACAGATGGCGGTTTGTCTAGCAATAATTTTCATTGCTTGTAATTTAGCAATTTTTACTACGAATTATTATTTATTAATAAAAGAGCACACAAACTAGAGTAGATACAATCTGCAGCTGACATATTTTTAGCATACTTATGGCTTTCTTCTTCAGTTATTTACTCGTTTGACATTTATAAAGTTGGCCAGTCGAAAGAAAAGTTGCTGACTTTTTGTCAATTAAGCTAATGACATCTGATAAAGCAACTGCTGTGCTATCAATAAAAACAAAGAAGAAATGTCATCAATGTGTTATGTTGACAGCAGCAATGTCTAGCAGAAACTTTAGTTTGTCATACATGGCGTATGTGTGTTATAAGTTAAAGTTTTGGCTTTAAGAGAGAAGCAAAAAAAAACTACGTTTCAACCACAGAGCTTTATTTAAATTCTATTTTGATAGACACGCACATGGAATGGAGTTTGGTTGAGGGTTGAGGAGTTTGGTGTAGGAAAAGCAACAGCTTTTCATAAAAGTACACACAATGCAGGGAAATAGTCAAAGCAGGCGACAGCCTTTATGGAGTGAGTGTTTCCAAGATGGAAGTTGGAGTAGCAATTGAAGTAGTAGCTGCTCATTTTTTGTCACAGCTGTCGACTCAGTAGCTCCTGCGGTTTTTTTTTTCTTCTTCTACATTATGGTTTCTTTTTTCCCTATTTTTTCTTTTTGTTGGTTCTTTTTTGCGTCTAATAAAAGCACTTGACACCGAAGCGAGGAAAGTTGCTTAAACAAAATACTTGAGTGAGTCTGTGAGGGAGTGTGGGTGCGAATGATAGAACGAAATGAGCATGTCCTGTGAATTTCAAGTTTTAAAGCAACTAAATGAATTGTAATGCACTCACAAAAGTTTCCGTCAACAACACAACACACCTGCCTTGGCTCTAGAGCGGTTCCTTAGTCGAGTGCGAAACTATGGAAACAATGTGCAACTTGTACATTGTACATTGCTGAGCAGCTTTTCTTTAGCTTAACTGCATATTATCTCCATGGGAAAGCAATCAATGCTCTTCAAAAAGGACAGCACAGTTAGCCACGGGATACTAAAAGATGCCACAATAAAAGCGGCAACAAAGTAACAGCAAAGCAATGTAACAAAAAAATATATATACATAAATAGAAGAGAAAAACAAAGCGTAAGCGTTTACAGTTTAATGGGACAACTAACTGTTCTGCCTCCGCTCGCACACTTAATCAACTTTCTTTACAAATCAAAATACTTAAGTAAGTCAGTTATAACTGAAATCGGATTGGAGTAGAGAATAAGCTTACAACCATAGTGTTTCTATCTTTTTTTATCGTCTCGATTTACCCACAAAGTATCACTATTAAATGCCTGTGTTTTAAGTGAAAACTAACTTTCAAAAATGTTTACAAATTTGATTGGATTGAGAGGGGATTTTCAAGAGAGGAGACTCCATTTTACTGCAACTCAATTAGCTGCAATATGGGAGCCAACTATTTTGCATAGCATACTTTTATGCATCATACAATATAAAATTAATGCAATTAAGCTTATTTGTGATTTAATAAACTGACAGCTAACACATTTATCTAAGTTATAATGTGATTTACAATTGCCATAGGTTTAGCATTAATTTATTGGTTTGTTTTTATCTGAAATGCGCTTTTGGGACTTTTTTAAAGCCCAGCTATGCGATGCATAACCGTAAAGTGTTAATGAGGCTGCTAGAGATAACTGTAGTTGGAGCATTCGTCAGGCAAACTCGTTTTGCCCCATTGGCCAAGTTTTCTCATTTAGCAGCTGGTTTTTACAGCTCGCAAATCCGAAACTGTGTCAATCTATCGCGCATCCTTCACTCTGCTTCCTCTTTTTCGTCGTGGTCTTCCATAAACTTGAAGGCAATGTCCATGGCAAACATTTCAACGCCTTTGCTCCAATCGAAATCAGTGCTCCTAAAACGATTTGGGCCGCCTCGTTCTCACTAACACAAGCACACACACATGTATACCAGTTAACAGCCCACACTCACACCAACACATATACGGTGTAGACATCTTGGTGGCCATCAGTCGCAGTTGCCGCAAACGTGACGCTAGTTTCGCCACACAAAACAAAAGCAAAGAATTTGGGGCGTCAAATGCTGGAGAGTCCCAACTACCAACCACCTACTGCCTCCTTCTACCGTCATTTTCGCTGACCCGTCGAATTGAAAAGAAGAACTACAAAACGGCCAGAACCGTTAACGGGCGCTTTAAGCCAAAAACCCAAAAGCAGCTCAAAAATTGTTGTTCCGCTCGTAAAAATGAAAATGAAAATAGATAAAATAAAAAAAAACACACACACACTCACACTCAAATGCACACATGCGGCTAGAGAGGGACTTCATTTTGTAAATCAATTGAATTTTCAATTGTGTGTGCGTTGAACGCAGCAGCAGCAACAACAACAACAACAACAGCCACAAAAGGAAGAAGAAGGTAACATAAAAGTCAATGCGGGCTCAAATAAAGGAAACGACACTATTACCCAAGACTAGCAGCAGGACAATGACACAGGACACAGAACACACAGCACAGGACATGGGACGCCAGACAACGAGACATGGGACACAGCGGAACAACAACAACAACAGCAGCAGCACAGATTTTGATTTTGGGTTAACCTTTCTGCTCTTCTCTCCAGTTGTCCCGCGTGTCCTGCCAATTGCTGCGAAACTCGTTTCGTTTGCTGAGCTACTTTTTGAATGGATTTTGTTTTCTTTCTCTGTTTTTTTTCGCATTTAGTACAAGAAATTCTGTTTGGAATTGCATAAGCAAATTAAGCGGAAAGCGTAAGCTGAAGAGGTCGAAAGAAATTGCCACTACTCCACTTCGTTTACTATTCTCGACAATGGAAAAGTATTGTCATATATATTTCAGTCCCATTCCTATTCGTTGTAATCCTTTAATTTTTTTCTAACTACAATATTGCTTGTTTTGCATCAATCCACTTGACTTTTTTGGATTTCTTTCATATTCCTGCTCATATTGCCGTGTACGATGTATGTTCTTCAATTCGCTATGAATTCTGAATTCCTTCAATTCGTTTCATTTTGTTTGTTCTTATCATTTTTCATCTCTGTTCATATGGCTTTCACCTTTTGCTGGCATAGTCAGCCAGTCTTCAGCACTTTGCTACTCTCGTTTTAATTACTTTACACATTTCACATCCTTCATCCGTTATTATCATTGGAGTGCAGTTAAGGAAAAGCTGCTTTTCCTGCCTATATCCTTTTTATTTACATTTCATTCACATTTTCCACTCCATTTCATTTTCGACTACAATAGCTCTATTTACTCCTTGTATATGCCTCACACATAATCACACGCATACACACAGAGCCTACATAGCTTCTCAGTGCAACTGGAATCGTGTCAAACACACACACACAAGCACACATACACACGTAGAGAGATCTGTTTCGTGAGTATATGGGAATGCAATTTTTACCAGCTTTATGTATCGATGGAAGGACCTTTACTCGGCTTCAGGTGTAGAATTAGTTAATGCCTCGATTGTACGCTAAAATAAAAACGTTAAAACGAAATTAGCCGGCACGCGGTAAACATTGCGTTGTGCGGCATGTAGTTGTGGATTGGAGGGACGTGCTGCGGTTTGCGGGGGGCGACGATTGGCGTAACGAACTATAACCGAGGCAAGCCGAAGACGATTGAAGGTTTCAATATGAATTTGATATCAAACAACACCATTTGCAATGATTGCATACTACTTTCATAATTAGAATTTGTTATTAAATGTTGTACAAATTATTGCATTTTTTTTATAATTTTTATGTGGCGGTATTTGGGTTGCTGTTTTCGTTGTTGTTGCTTTGCTTATCACACACAGCGCGCTCAGTTTCTTACAGGCTCGTTACATCCTGCCAAATCCCGAAATTGTACTAAATACGTACAAAACTTTTACGATTGGCCAAGGCTCAGTTGCCGCCGCAGCGAGCAGTCCGCGTGTGCCTTTATGTTTGTGTGTGGTTGTGTGCGTGTTTGCCGAGTCACAACGAGTCCAAAATGGCGCTCGTGCACTCGGCCGTTGCTGTGGTGAGTTTTGTGGTGGCAACGAAGTCGAAACGAAGCTCAGAGCTTCGCTTGCCCAAGTAGCTCAAAGCCGACTCAAAGAGAGACAATGTGCGAAATTAGCAGAGAAATCGAGTGTATGCATAAGTAAAGAGCATATTTATAATGAGTGAGAGCGTAAACAAACACTCAATGCAGTGCAGTGCTGCAGCAAAAAGGTGCAAGCAAAGAGAATGCATTTACAAGTATTATTGCCTAATGCACTCAAAGATACTAAAACACAAAGTAACTGTTTAAATAAAATTAATTAAATTTTTGATAATTCAAAATGCAGAAATTGCAATGCGAAACATCTAAATATCAACTAAGACTTTAAATACTATATGCACCAAAATGCAACTCTGCACTCAACAGTTGCTTGCAAACATTAACTCAGAACAGTTGCTCGCTTAATAAGCTCAAAGAGTTCGTGAGCAGTCTGAAAATTTGTCTGCAAAATTTTAGCTCAGATAGCAGTACTTCCAAGAGAAATAACAGCCAAAGTCAGCCACAAATTGACTCAGCACTGCTTAAACCACTCAATAGCAAACTGAGCGAAAGAACAAATGTCGCATACTATAAAATCGCTCAAGAGCAACTCTACATTTTCAACTTGTCACACTCAAAACACAAACGACTCATAGTGCAAAGAGAGCGTCGAAAGTGTTACAACCAAAATCGCGAAACAAACTCAAGCAAATTCAACTCAGCCGAACTAAAAGCCACTCAAACGAGCTCCACTGCGAAATGTGGAGGACAAACGATGTGCTGCGTTCGGCTTTGCGTTCGTGCGGGGGTGAATTTGCCGAAGCTGGCAACTCGCATAGGCTGAGGGCAACGCAACGTTAGTCTCGACTGGAGCGGCGTGCTGTGTGCTAAAAGCGGCAGGTGCAAAAATACAAGTGGACCGCAGTTATGAAATTGTGTTGCATACTTTTTGGCGCGCGCATAAAATAATATACTTTGTGGCGAGACTCGAGCCTGTAAGTGAAGTTGAATGAATGTGAAATGTGACAGACGCAGTGACAGTTGAAGATTTGCAGGAACAACAACAAGCACAGTAACAGCAAACAAACAAACAAACAACCACAGAAATAAAGACAGCAAAACAAGAGAAATAAAGTCAAAGCAGACGGCACAAGTTACCGTTGCGGTACTGGGACTGGTCGTCCTCGTCCTGCCTGGTCCTGTTGGCCCCAGGAGACATTTAACATAATAAAAACGAACGTGTGCGGCATTCGCTGCTGTTTTTGCCAAGTTTTTGTAACATTCACTCTCCCTTTGTGTGTGCTTGTGTTGGTTTTGCTTAATGCTAATAACACACAGACACTCACGCACACTTACACAATGCCAAGCTCACAGTTAGTAGAAACAATATTGCAAATGTGTGCGGCAAAGCAGTTGGCAAAAGTGTCGTAAATCGTTTAGACGGCAAACGTGGCAAGCGCCCAGGACACGGACTTGGACACAGATCCTGCAACAGTACGATATGTAAACGACAATACCACCGTGGGAAAAACCAAAAAAATAAGAAAAAAAAATAATACGTAAGCAACTTGCGAAAGGAGCAACAACAGCAGCAGCAGCGCCGCCACAGGATGCTGCCGTTTGATAGCGAGTCCTTTGCACAGTTCATGTAAGTATAAATATCCAGCTTCTTTTCCCCCTCAAACAACAACAAGAAATGAACTTCATAACGCTTCTTTTTTTTTGCGCGCGCTCATTTTTATTAGGTTTTAACGTAAATTCGAATGTTTGAATTAGGCGCCTGAGTCCTTGTCGCTGGCCTTGTCCTTGTGTTTGTGCTGTGCTTATCCCCGACGCGCCACAGTTGTTGGGGTGATAAATTTTTATGTGCGATTTTAGTTGTTGTGTGGGAGTGTTTGAGTGTGTGTGCGTGTGATCGTTAGGGCTGTCGAGCTCCTTCATAAGGTCAATTAAAGTGCTTGGGCAGAAATCAAACTGATTAATTTGTCCAATTTCTATATAAAATGGAATTTTTAGTGCCTTTTGCCATTCATGGAGTGATTGAGTAGCGAATTTTTATGCAATTTATCGCTGACAGATATTCATATGAAATTGGCTTCTATAGCATAGCAAACAAGTGTGCGTGGCTACGAGACACCATTTTAACAGTTTTCTGCTAGAAAATAAGCTTACTGAGAACAATAAAGTTAGTTTAATTATATTCTATTTCATTTTGTTTTTCTTTAAAAACATTTTTTATAATTTTCAAGAAATATACAATACCAAATTTGTAAATCCAACTGTGAGTATAAGAATAACTTTAAGGGTTTAACAAACTTTTATTGATACACATTCACAAAAGTTTCTTTATGTTGAGCACTTGATAGGAAGCACTTAACTAGCCAGAAATTCAAACACAATGAACCTTTGGCCGCATGTCCAACATTTCATCAGTATATTTATTCAGCTCTTTGATTGCCAAAATGAAGCATGCAAATGAATTTTACATTTGAAATGTCCGATTGAAACAAAACCAAAAAAAAAAAATTAAAAACGACAAATATTGCACATAATTTTGAAATTTGATGCAAAGCAAGAACGTCACATTAGAATGTTTGTCTCGTTTTAAGACCCAAAAAAAATGCATATGCAAATATCAAATGACCACATCAATTCACCCAAATGAAAAGTCAAACAGAATTAGCTTTGACATACAGTCTATGCAAAATATTTATCGAAAATATTGAGGAATTTTGTGACACACAACAAAAAGAGTATAACAAAATACTGAAACTCACCATTTACCATAAAACGGAGAAATTCATTTATTGCAGGATACACAAAAGTTTGCAAATTAATATTCATATTTTTATAGCAATACATTTTTAAATATTTATTTTAAATTCCTAACCTGTTTTGTTTCTTTTTTTTACAGGCTCTGACAAATACGAGGTAAAAGAACAAGTTCAAGTTCAGAAAATTGAAAAATGGTTCAAAAAGTATTTTGAAAAGACATTAGCTAATGATTAATTACGGTAAGTTTTTCAGCCAAATTTTTGTTTTTATTTAAAAATAGTTATACGTACTTTTGTGTACATTATGAATTGAAATGATTAAAAAAGCAAAAAAAAAAAATAGCAAATTCTTAAATGCCAATAAATATACATTTAATAGAAATTAATTAAGGATTGATATTAAATTAAAAAATCCGTAAAGCAAATGTAATATTTTGTTGACATTTTAGGATATCAATTTTTGTTTCAACTGCAAGAAGCAAAATGTCCTGAAATTCAAAATTTAAACGAACAACAAACTTTTTTTTGGTTAATCAATAGACACTTTTACAAAAGATAGCATGAATTATTTAAAATTGCACAATAGATATGTTGATGATAACACCGAAATTGCATATTTTATATTCAAATACAAATGTAAAATGCTTTTCGTAGTTTGAATAGCAATTTGTAAATATACAAAACATATGCAAAAATATATTTATATGTACAAATAACAGTTTAGTCGCTAGCTATAATAGCTTCCAAAAGACCCTTTGCTTTTCTCGGCAAGTCTTTGCGTATTAACACAAGTTCTAACCCTATCTGTATCTGTGCATCAAAAGTCGTAAGTACTCGTAGTATGCATAAAATGGTAATGATTTCTTATACTCATAGTTAGTTCAACAGCTGTCGTAAGAAGCTCTTGTTGTTCCTTTATATAGCCACATTATGTTTGCTTTTTATGGTGCTTAATCCTTTTTAACTACACAGCGCACTCAGCACACCCTTTTCGGGAACCCCTCCCCTCGGACAGATCATCCTTGTGTTTTTCTGTTTCTGTTCGCCAGAACAATCTGTCACTTTGTGACAATAATGAAAACTTTCGCTTCGCACATGTGCAACAACACGAGAGTTAAATCGTAAAAATCTGTAAACTGCGTAGTCAACGCAACAAGCAAATGCACTCAAAAAAACAAACACGAAAAATAAAGCAAACAAATCTATAAAAAAATTCGACAACAGAACGTGTCAATGATAAGCAGCAGCAGCAGCAGCAACAAGAACAGAAGCTATAAGAGAAGAGGACAGTACAGAGTGTCCCTTGCAACTTGCAGCTGCAACTTAACGATCATTAAAGAGGAAAGGAAAGGAGGGGTTCATAAAAGTTTGGCACGTATCTTTAAGCATTTCAAGTTGCATACTTTTATGCGTCTCTTAGTATTAATTTTCTGAGGTAACTCTGGGCCCGCATGCAAAGACAACTTCTCGAGTAGCTGCTGCTTACCAATTTCATTCCATTCCTGGCCCCAGCTCATTATGCATGCTTGTCCGCACGTTGCTTTGAGCCAAAATGCCGGTGCACACACAAACACCCACACACTCATTTTTAGAGACTTGCTGGCAAGTTTTAGCAATTTCATTTTCAATTGACTGTCGACCAGAACACGCAGCCGGTGCTGGCTAACCAACAGCAATTGAGCGTATGAAACGCCAGAAGTAAAAAAAAAACAAGAAGCCCTTACAAAAGTTTGCAACACACATACACTCGAACAAAGAGACACACTCACATACACACACGTTGATACAAAAGACACAAGAATCCTTTTCTTTCATTTTGCTTCCTTTTATATCTGAGCTACTTATTTTATGTGAAGCATTGAGACGTGTGTGTTCCTGCATTCGCTATTTGCCTAGATATTGGCTGGGTTTTACAACATGCCGTGGGGCAAGGGGAGTGTTGCGAATGTGGCAAGCTGAAAGTTTTCTGCGAAATTACGAAATTACGCAGGGCAGACACGCACAATTCATTTGCAAATAGAACAGTTTAATTTGTTGCCTTTGTACCAACCGATATCCTTTTGACCCCAAAAGTTACAACTGAAAAGGCCTGGACAAAAGCATATGCAGTGCTTGTAAAGGCGACATTGCGGGGCGAGATGGAATGTATGGGGTATCTGCCCGCATATAACTCAAACACACACACACACACGCACATGCATACACAGTTGAGATTACTTTATGAACAGATTGCTTTATGCCTGCTAAATGGGCAGGCATTGACTGAAAAAACAAAGCCCCATTCGATGCGCTCACAGTAATTACGTGTTGTCGGCCCCCTGCTCTTATTTCCAATTCATTCTCAAAACACTCATCAATTGACTGTTTGCATTGGAATTGTCCGAGCCGTCTAGACACTTGAAAAGCAGCCTCAATTTTGCATTGGCACGTAACAAACATCTAACGACTAATGGCCAAATCATAGATTCTAGTTACGAAAACCTCTGGATATGCCGCTCGTATGTGGCCAAAAGATTTGACAGCACTTGACAAATGAGCAAAGCCATAGAAAGTGTGTTGGTCCAAAGACAAGGCCATGCAAGTGGACATGGATATGCAAATGTCCTTAAATCATTTTGCTGCGGATCATTTGTCTTATCCATTTCACAAGGGATAAGCCGACAGAAAATGTCTCAAATTGTTTAAATATTCAAATTTAATTTAATTAAGCAATAATTATATTTATAATGGGATAAATGGCATTTGTGCTCGAATTTATCAAAATTAAGTGCTGTGCGCTTAAACTGTCCGGCAAATATAAATTAAATGCAAACTTTGCCTTGCCAAGGATTTCATATGGTTTCTAAGTACAACAAGCCAAAGTATCGAATTATATAAGGTTCTCATTTTTACTGGACCTCTTCGAATATGAGATTTACATTTTGAAATGAATATTGAAAATAAAAGTATAAATAATTTGTATTTTGTAATTTTGAAATAAAAGCTATAGCAATAAAAATTGCAATACTCTATTCAGAATACCAGGAACAACACACATCCTTTACAGAAATAAGTCATCAGGAAAGTTGCCCTCAATCCCGCAACGTAACAGGGTCATATAGGTATTAAATTTTGTTGCCGGATATCCAAACCTATCTTTTCACTTATGTCATAGTTCCAGTTTCTGACAAGTCAAGTCATGAACTTTACAACATAAGTATTATTAATAATGTTATTATATATTAGGTAAGCAAATACCTAAAAGAGTATGTTATAAAACTGCATATCTTTATAGGGAAAATATATGATTATTATTATGAGCTCTTAAGTATTCAGTCAACTATAAAAAAAATGTTACTCACGTTATTAAATTTCTCCATAATTTCGTTTTTTTGTTGTTTTCGTCTTCACAAATCGATCAGCTAGAAAAAACACAAAAAATAAGAAAATATTTATTAGTATTAAGACGACAAATACTTATACAATATAATAAACTCAATGCTAACAAAAAGTTCTCATTTCTGTACTTCTTTGCAGTTCTCGAGCTGGAAATCGCTCTCGATGCAAGGCCTCTTCAAATATATTGTTATTTATTTCTAAGAAAAAAAAATTGTAATGTACCACAGCATAAAATGTAAAAAAATTGCTATAAATAAACCAATTTTCCATCAAACCAGCCAGTCAATAAAAAAAGAATCGAGTTACTTGTTGGAAGGTTTAGGATTAAGGGCAGGAAGGATGTGGGGAGCAATCGAGACGGGTCAGGTCGAGACATGCAGCGGCATTTATGGGCACAAAATGATTGTTATTATACCTTCTTATTATTATTATTGTTATCAGAGCCAATGTCAAGACCTGGCAAAGACGCACAGCAGGAGCACAGAAAGAAACGGAAACGGGAGCCAAGGCAAGGAAACGTGCACCGCATAAGGAGGTGCCCTCTCACGCCACATCTCAGAGAGAATGTGAGTGAGGCATGGAGAGAGAGAGCGGGCTATCCAGCTTGTAAGGCCCACCTACTCAAATATTCTCGTGTGCAAAAATTTATGTTTTGTTTGTTTATTTGTTTATGCAGTGCTTTGTGAACTGTACACACACATACACACACAGGCGATATATCGGAGTAGCTCATGCAAATTTATACACCTGCCCTGGCGCCGCCATAATAAATATTCGCCGAAAAATATCTCATTTCAGCGCCTTTTGTCTACCTTCTTTTCGCTGGCTTGTCACGTGTCGCCATCATTACCGCACGTAGCGCCGTTATTTATACAAAATGTATATCGTTTATACCAAACTCTCTCACACCCCATCCCCTATAACTTTCAACACCAAAGCCTCCCCAATGGCAACAACGAAAAAAGAATGTACAAAATGTATGCAGGATTGCAAGAGATTAAATACCCTTGATAGTGTGTATATTCAATTCATATTTAATGTCAAGAAATCTGTACTTCTATTGTGAAATAAAGTATACATACAAAATAATTTTAATAATAAAGTAAAATCGAATTATCGTTTATCATACTCGTAATAAAAAATTAAAATAACTAAGAAAGCAATAGTTGAGTTTGCCCGACTGTGAGATACCTGCCATCCATTTTGCTGAATACAAATAACATTAAAAACGATCTCCGGAATACAGTATTTATTGAGAATATACTAAACAATGTACCACAATTTCTACCGTAATGTAGCACTCTTAAGATTATTAGCTTGACTAGGTTATTGAATACCTTTAATACATCATAGCCACCGAACAGCTGCAGCTGCAATCTGAAATCGCCTATCGCCCATCGTACAGACAGACAGACGGCTAGACGGACAGGGCTACGTTGTCTCAGCTGTTGAGACCTGCCTGCTACATACATTTTCGGATGACTCAAAGTTATCAAGTTTCTTCAACTACTCAGCAATAAATTAGTTCATTGAAGTTAAATAATTTATATGCGATTGCAAAATTTAGAGTAAACAAAAATTTCTTAAAAAACATGAAGTGACAAAAATTAAATACTGGATCATTGAACTCTACGTAATCAAACTAAGTGATGATTAACTTACGCAAAGCCCATGCCAAATGCAATGCAAAGTCAAAATAACGTACAAAGAAAATGCAATGGAGAAACTAAAAACTAAAATTCGGAACAAAGCACTTTATCAAATGGATGGATAAAGGAATATGAAGAAATATGATGATGTCAGCAGATTAGATTGAGTCTGAAACTGAAAAGCTTTGCTTTGAGGCGCTGCAAAAACTATGATAAAATTCGAATATCCGCTTGGAGCAATAAAAAAAAAACTCAACAAATTTAAATCATCCGGAGAGCATCTATTGTTGAAGTTCGTCGTGATACGGAGATTGAGCTTACAACTGAGCTTGGGGTTGAGTGTTATGGTGGTAGTCATCTTGCTAATTGTTCAATATATGTGGAGTAGAAACAGCTGCTGGCGGCGCTTTAGCAGCTCCGTTGGGGCATGCAATTTACGACATATGTGCACGGCCCAGCGAAGCCAGAAACTAGGCAACAAAACATGACCAGGCATGTTGGCCAACTCAGAGAGCGTTACAGTTAATTTGTTGACAGCTTAGTTGCTGAACACTGAACGGAACTTAAAACGAACTGTACAGTACTCTACTCTACTCAACTGGGCTGGTCAATTCTGAATCCTCTGTTGTCCACTCCTTGGAGGCTACAAGACGTTCATGTCCATGTTCAGTTCGGACACATTGGACAATGGAAGGGAACAGCAGCTGACCCAGCTGAAGTGAAAGGACGCATAGACAGCGTGCAATTGTAATTAGTGACTATGGCAATAGTTTAGAGCATAGAGATAACAAATACAAAGTTGCTAAGGAAATGGGTTGGTTTAATGAAAACACAGATACAATTGCATTTTCCATGCGATACAACTGGAAACTTGTGTAGTAAAGAGCAAGATTTAATTGTAACTATTTAAATAAAATGTTTGTAGAAAAAACAAAAAGAGCAAAAGCGTGTAACATTCAGAAGCAGACATACACTCGTCAGACTATTGAGAACAGCCTCAGAGGTTTATAAAAAGAGTTTACGAGTAGAGTCGAGTAGGAGAATTTTGTAAAGACTCTAGAAACCAAGAGTTGCAGCTTGTTTCATTTAAGTACCAAAATTCCCAACGGCAACTTAAACATATTAGGCATTACAAACAAGATTTTAATATTTTTTCTATGATTTCATGTGCTCTGTTTAAAAAGCAGAATATCTCTTATATCTCTAATATCCTTTATCTTATCAAATGTGTCTCATACTAATATTTCTACTCTTACTGAACAACTGAAACCAACAGTCCTTAACAAACACATCATTAAGCCATGAGAATGCGTGCACAAAGTTTCATACTCTACAGTTTCACACGTTGTCCTGCCAACTGGCCCTCAGGCAGCTAAGGACATTACATGTATACACCCGTATTTACTTGTGATTTGATTATCAATTGTCCGGCACGAAGAACTTAAGACCACTCGCCAAATGGATGTAGAAGTAGGAGTAGACACTGAAGAGGATGAACGAACGAAAGAAAATAAGGAAAATATTGATGCTCCCATTTCGTTTGTTATAAAATACAATTTGGACTCCAATTTTCAATTGGTTTCGCTGCCAGCGATGTCAAATTTCAACGTCAATATCGACGACGTCGTCGTCAACTAATTGGGTTTCAGGGCTCGTCAAAAAGGGAAGCGAAATTCGGCAACAACAAAAACAACATAAACGAAAAATTGCCAGCAGGTGGAGGAATGTGTAAAAAAGATTAAATTTCCTTGTTACGACTTATAGCTGAGCAAAAATGTGGGGAAAAAAAGTGACAAAAGTGAAAATAAATATTGAATTATTGATATACAATAAATATTTAATACAGCTCACACACACATGCACACGCACAGATATATACTTCAACATACTGTATAAGAGTACGAGTATGTGCTGAAAAGGAAAGAAGCATAAATTTGTATGTTTACTTACAAAAGGGTTCTTAGCGCAATCTGCTCAACGCGGGCTCATTTCAAATGCAGCTGACAATTTGCGTTTACCAACTAAAAACATAAAATTTTCATAAAAGCCGCTCAAAAAGCGTTGATGTATTGAACAAAGTAAGTAGGCAGTCAGGAGTTGCGCCTTTCTAGGCGCTTAGTAGAACGGGCTTCCTTTAGGCAATTCTCAAAAAGGTTTCAGCTTCACAATTATAATTCGATGAATTTTAAAAGTGTATGGAAATTAAATTGCTGAGATAATAGGCATCCCATATGCTGCCTTCTTAAAATAATTTTCGCCTAAGCTTGTACTTGATATTAAAAGGAGAAATTTAAATTCCAATTTAATTGATACTTTTGAAAATTGATTTCAGAAAAAAGATTATTTTCCAGGTGCTGCCATTTAATTTCGAAATTGTTTTATTAATATAAGCAAGAAATATACTGGAAAAGCAATTTTCTGATTAATATCTCTTCACCCAACACTTCAGTCAACAATATGGTATATTGTGGAGAAATTGTTTACTGGAACACGCACGCATTGTATTTAATTCAGGTTTTTTTCCTTTCGTTTGCGCTTCGCTCAACTTATTGTCAGCACAAATATTTGCTTGTTTGTCTTTTGACGTAAGACGCAGCCACCGAACCACACAAGATACACAGCAATAGCAACAGCAACAGCAACAGCTACAGCCTCCACATCATGCCGCGAGGCGTCGCACACTGGGACACAGCATGGGGGCGCTTATTTCGTTTTACGAGTATGCCCAGGACTAGGACCAGAACCAGAACCAGGACGCGACCCAGGCGCAGGCAATATTTTGCATGTTTGCATACAAAATATCATATTTGCTGAGATTGTTTCATTAAAAAAAGTAAAGCAGGTGGTGCTGTACCCAGAGCTAGCAGGAACTACCTTTGGGCTATGCTAGTACGTGTTTAGCTCTAGCACCTACACGCACACCCTTACACACTCACACACACAAACACCCTAAAAGACATACACCACATGCGTGTGCCATAAAATGGTCATATTACGAAAAAAAAAAAAAAAAAAAAGAAAAGCGGTAAGTGCTACGCTGAGGAAATTGGTTTTCCCACGCACCATGCCAACCGAAAATATAATATCTGTGAAAAAAAATAAACAAGAAACGCAACAAAACGAAGTGAACTGAGAAAACCGTTTCGACTAGTTTCGTATGCCAAACAGGTGGAACACTGTTGTGCACATAAAATTTGCCCGTTTGTGTTTTTTTGTTTTCCAATGCATTGAAAAGACATAAAGCCTAAAAGCAGCCGAAAGAGTTTGCCCATAAAAACCAAAGCGAAATAGTAGCTATATGAAATTGGTAGCAAATCCGATTAACCAAATATAGTTGGTCCCTCAGCCATCAAATTGGTTAAGGTATAAGCTATAATATATAAATATTTGTGTAGGCGGAATGGATCCAGCACATAGTAAATTATAAAACTCAAAAACAATTTATTATAATATATCAAAAAGGTTCTACATTTCATTCGGATTCTAAAACAAAAACAATGAGTTGGGATGCAGGACTCTAGGGGAACAAGATTGTTTTTTGTTCGCGGACAATTAAAAATATTCTATCTATCTTATTGTCCAGAATTTTTCAACGTCAATGTCAGTTCTAATTCTCACTAGTCGATCGTAATTTTCAAACATCTGCTTTTAGCACTTTTAACTTGGCACATGATAACATGAAAATGCGCTAAACATCAAAATAGAGATACGATTTTCACCTCGTGACATCTCCATCCTTCTAACCCCTCACTCTATGTGACGGCAGAAACATTAACTTTCCATTTCAGTCAAGCTGTCAGCAGTCCAACTGTCCATGCCAAAACTTCCATCTGCCTCACATACAATGGCTGCACTTTGCTACATTTTACCTTTCCTTTCTGTCCACACACACGCTCTCTCACTCTCTCTCTCTCTCTCTCTCTCTCTCTCTCTCTTACACACACACACACCACAGAGTTACTCAATTATTTCGTTGACATTAAGCACATAAAAATACAAATAGATGACACCCAGCCAAGGCAACAACAACATTTACAATACAGGGCATCGAAAAAAAGGACCACAACGAGTTCTTATAATGGTCACATTTCCCCTTCCCCGCTGTCACTCTGGCTACGCTCCCCCCTACTATGAAGCCAACAGCGATTTGTCTGCAGATACCTTTTTTGCCTAGAATGGACCGAAAGGACGGGTCGTCTTTATCGCAGATTAAGTGCGACATCGTCATCTACCTTCAGGCCCAAGCTCATGCCCATCGCACTCATCGCATTCGTTAGTTATACTGAGTATTGTGCTGAAATGTGCTTACAGCACATTAATTTCTTGCACCTGGCATTAAGATAATTGTCGGCCTTTGTTTAGATACAAGATACAAGATAATCGACTGAGCATGCTCGTCCCCAAAAACTACTGAATGGAATCAAATTGAATGCCATCATCAAATCGGGCAATGCATGAAACGTGCTGCTCTTTAACGAATGGTATTAACTTACTAGGAATGAATTTAAAACTCTCTTCAATAATGGTCTAAGTTTATAGCATCCGATACAGTATGAATCAATATTTAGAGCTCTTTGTTTACTTTGTTTTTTTATGGTTTGATAGAAAAATATTTTTACAAACTTTATAACTAATTTTTTGGATAACAAATTTATAAATAATTATGATGTATTTCATTAAATGGAATTTTATTTAGGACTAAAATTGGAATATTTTTCAACTACAAAATATTAGACAAAGTCTATTTAACTTGACAAATAACATAATTTCGATCAATTCACATTTGCTTAGAACGGAATTTTATTTAGCAAAACAACGAATTGTAGAGCAATCGACTGTCTCGTAACATACCTGCTACTTCTTAAATACATTGAAAAAACATATATAAAGAAAATTAATCAAAAATCAGAAGAGCACAAAACCGCGCAAATTTAATAAAATGAAATCAACTTTTAATGGCATTGTTTGCTGAATGGAGAGAGGAAAGGAGCTATAGGAGAGCTTGGGTAAGAGGTTAGACGGTAGGCAGTCACTTTGAACTTTGCTAAAGTCATAAAAATCATCCACACACCCACACAAGCAAGCAGGCGTACACTTGACACGCACACACACACACACACGCAGGACCAAAGGCAATTGCGTGTAATTTAATAACAAAATAATAGGAAGCAATGACTTAAAAAAGAAACAAAGCCAAAGACACAGGCAACGAGTGTAGTCATAAAATGTAATCATAAATTATATGCCCAGCCATTTGGCATTGTTGTGCTCAAGTGCAGTGCGTGTACGCGTGTGTGTGTGTGTGTGTGTCACAGCGTTTGTGTGTTATAGAAATGCGTTGCCAACTTTGCGGGGCGTGTTGTGTTGTCAACTGTGCCAATTTTTCGTATGTGTTTTGTTTGTGTATTTTGAAATATACTCAACGCAATAGCAACGCCTAAAAGCCGCTTAGTAATTGCTTATGAAATATGCAAAGGCGTAACCGCCTTGGACCATCCAAACAGACCTCAATACGGCCCGCCGTACCCGTAACCGTATCCATAACACAGCTGAGCTTAGCCAAGGCACGCACCCTTTTAGCCGGAAATCTTCCGTTGGCTTTTTGTAGGTTGCGGTTGGTCCGCACCGCCTCCAGAGTGGGCCTAGCCTAGCATGACATTGCCACTTAGCGGCTACATTAATGGCAGCGCCAAATGGCAACCGCCTTCCGCTCCCCACTCCGTCGCACCTTCGCTTCACTTTCATCTCACTTCATCCTCATCATCGCTTGCAAACTGAGCGTGTAACGGCAAATAAACTAATACCGACGAAGGGGCAAGCATAAAAACGTAGCATACTTTTGCGTTGCGTATGAAGATGTAACATTCATGTCTGCATCTCTCAGTTAACCGACCCCCACCCCACCCTCTCCCAACATCGCTATCCATTACCACTCCCATTCTCACCCCCACATTCACTCCCAATCCCACTCTATCTGACTGTATCATGAATATTTAATGCTGACATGTACAAAGTATACAATATATGTAGATGTAGATGTAAACTTAGAGACATGCATGTGTCTGTATGTGTAAAAGCATATGTATTTATGCGTGTATGTTTGTTTATGTATATGTCGAAAGTTCTGAAAACATCTGCAAAAACGAATGACAAGAAAAATTGCATATGTAACCAGAAAGTTTCGCATCTCGTTGCTAATTTGTTACCTTTGCCTCCAATGAAACTGAATTAACTGACAGCTATGTAGTCCGAACTCTTCTTGGCTTCATTTTTGTAAATAACAAAATGGAACTTTAGTCTTTCGCAAATTGCCCACAATATAGAGACATACATTTCAAGGCCTCGGAAGAATGAAATTCAAATAACAACAAAATAAAGAACTCTGATGAACTATCTATCTAAGTTTCAATGATATTACTTAACTGAAAGACTAGATAGATTGGCATCCACATTGTGATTTGTTCGGTTGCTGCTACTATTATAAAATACTTCAATTACTCAGTACTGTAAAATATCTCAGTCACTTAGTAATGCAAACATTTGAAGCGTTTATAGTAAGTATCATGGAATGATCTCTTAATGCAACAAACTTTTTAAATATCATCAGTATTGATAAAACATTGACTAGATTGAAGTCTATTATGGCTTATTAGTATGGATGGAGCTACTAAAATATATCAATTATTTAGTACTGTAAAATATCTCAGTCACTTAGTAATGCAAACATTTCAAGCGTTTATTGTAAGTATCATGGAATGATCTTTTAATGCCAACAAACTACGCTTAGCTAATCAACTTTATCCAGGCTGTCATTACGCTTACGTTTGAGTACTTGAACAATTTCGGTAATAACCCAAAGAATGTGCTAACAAATGTTCGTGTTATTTCCATCAGCTTTGTAAAATCCCTTGACACTCTATTATGAGACTCAGTCTAAGTGAATTGCGCAAAACCCTAATGTTGAAATCATTTAAACAACGTGGCAACCAGGCTGGCAGTTTGCCTGCCTGCCTGCCTGCCTTCACGATACCCCACATACCCGCCATGCGATATGCGATACCCTCATCTTTGCACAACAACAGAAACAACAGGAAAAACAACAAAACAATTTAACGCTTTAATGATAATGATGTATGAACAACTAAAGACAACAAACAGAAGTTGCACGTGTGTTGTTCTAATGCTTGTTATTGTTGTTGTTGTCGCGGCTCTTGTTGTTGGTGTGGATGTTGATGTTGTTGTAGCTACTGCTGTTATTGTTGTTGATGTGCTGGCTAGGAGGAGTTTGAGTTGAGTTTTGCCGCTGCCATCAACAACAATTCCAGCATTTAACAAGCTAATGTGCTTTTAATGGTCCGTGTGTCCAGCTGATTATATCATGCAGAAAGGGGAAAGCGATGCGAATGGTAGGCGATGGGGTCAAAGCAGCGGGATGGGGTGCACGACGTGTAGTAAAATACACAAATAATTAAAATTAATTATCTTGCAATTAGTTAACGATTTACTCATTAAGCAATGAAAATGCGCCCAAACTCTTACAGTGCACGCCCCGAGAAGTATGCAATGATTGCGCGATGATCATCACGTTTGCCAGAAAGGAGTCGCCGGAGACGCAGGACTCGTAGCTTCTCTGCCGCGTATGACAATATAATTATGAAATTACTGCGTCTAGCATTTCAATTGAGTTGTTTTGTTTGATTTATGTGCAATTGCACAAGGCAAACAACTGATATATATGTATACGCATACAACACACCCCCAAAAGCACACACGCGCATACGCACCCCCTTAGGCATAGCGGAATATGTCATTTATTACGCATACGCTGTGTGGACTCTGACATTTAAACAGCGTGAAGTTTTTGGGTCAGCATTCGTTTTATTGACATTTAACACACTTGCCAACAGTTTGGGCCTCATGATTTATGCGGCATCTCCCCTCACCCCTCACCTCAACACCAATACCTCTGATGCCCTGTTAGCTTTGGCCATAGCTTTTAACACTTCATTGCTTAATTGCCAAAGTTTTGAGCTGTTTAGTTCCTAATTTTTCGACGGTAGAGTCGACATAAATAGCCCAGTTCGACTATCAGATGCGCTGTAAACCATATACAAATTTTGGGGCATTTAATAACATATAAAACCAAAGTGATGTATTTCAATTTTAACAACAAATAAATTAAGGCACACGAACACCGAAATTCACCCCGTATTTTATTGTATTTAAAATTTACACCGTTCTGTGCCAGTGCTTCACATAATGTGTACACGTTTGTCATCGTAACTTGCGCACTTTTGAAGAGTATGAAAAATTACAAAATTGTGAAAATTATATGAAACTGCTCTCACCCAGCTTTAGTAAGTTAGTGTATGTGCCCTTCCCATTGTCGGTCCGCACGTCTGTTGCCAGGCAAAATACTTAACTGTCTGCTTATTATTAAAAGCCAGCTTAAGTGGCAGAGTCAAGCTAATTGAATTAACTTTTCAACCCCGTCGCGTGGTGCGTGAAAAAGGCTAAAATAACATACAAAAAACAACAACAAACAACGCCGAGGACTACAACAAGCAGAAAGCAAAATGCGAAACAAGTTGCGCTAATGTTGATAAAGTGCCGCCAACTCAAAGAGATTTTACAATATTTTTTTACTCCCGCGTTTTTGGTGAAAACCTTAAAAAATAAATAAATAAAAAAAAAGGCAAGCAGAAAATAAGCAATGAGAATATAATGATAAGTGCGGACTGCATTGGCTTAGCAAATGCCCTTGCTTAGAATTTCAATTAATTTCAAGTTGATTAATCGAATAACATTTTTGACACATTAATAATACAATTATTATCGAATCAACTCTTTTTAGAAATTTAAAATCTTTCTCAAGAAATTGAAAAGTATTTTTAGAAAATATTTGAAAAGGACACATATTTATACACATACAGATATGGCAAATACGAAATAATTGAAATCTATTTAAAGTTTCTCAATTCAAATTGCATTTAGTTAAAAATTACTTCGCATTAAGTAATTGTAACTAACCTGAAACAATATGTTAGTTTGTGCGCTTTTTTGAGTCAACTTAATGCGGATTTTGTTCGATCTCCATGTTGTTATCTATCCATAACTGAGTGGGAAGCTTTATTCCATTGATACTAATAGAGTTTCATCAAAGTTGCCGTTCAGCGGTTTACCGTAATCTGCCAAAGTGACTCACAGTATCTGCAATACCCTTGGTCGTGTAGCGCGCGAAAGGGTTTCAGTTACTGGCCAGGAAGGCGGAGCCGTGGGAGTAAAGTGGTTGCATTGGAGGTGTGTGTTTGTCGAGGGATGTTCGAGGTTTCTTTCGTGTCCATGTAAACACGGTACAGCTGCTGCTGCTGCTGTTAATACTATCCTGCCTCTGAGTGTCCTGGCTATCAGTTTACGCGCTATGCTTCGTTAAGTGCATTTTGAATTTTTAATGCTGCGCGCTCTTCAAAACTTGCACAAAGCGTTCAAGCAACGCTGGAGATGAGATAGCATGGTGGATGCCACAAAGGGGTGCTGGTCGCTGTTGTAAGGTGACTACGGACTCTCGACTTAGCGTAACTCTGGCTGATTAATTTGCTTTATTAAAAAACCATACAGCTAGAAATACGCACTTGACTGTTGCGCAGCTGTTGCGTAAACAAAAATCATCAACACAAATTACGCGCAGCACAACATAAATATGCCAAGTTACAGGTTTTTACCTCCTACTGCTCGTTTTCTGCCTTTTTGCTATTCTGGCCCTATCCTCAATCCCAGGGCAATTAATTTTTAATCTTTGCTAAGCATTCGCTACAAATTGTTAACCGGCAGGCGGCACTTCACATCCAGTCAGTCGACAGTCAGTTTTGGCAAGGTAAGAGAGGGGGAAAAACGCTTTGCGTATGTAGCGAAGCCACATATTTATCTTAATTTTATGTTGCCTTTTTTTTGGCACCCTGTGCTTAACTAAAGAACTGTTTCGGGTATGCCATAGTTGGACCAAAAAGTCTAACTATGAATAAATAACTGTCAATCAAAGGAATTCAGGGTATTATCTTATAAAATTAATTTATAAAAAAAAAGAAGACACTCAAATAGAAAGAGACTACTCCATTTAGACAAACTCTCTGACTCATAACATCAAATAAAGGCAAATTAAAAACTAAAGCTTATCTCCAATCAGGTTCATAAAGCCCTTTAATAGTTTTATTTTGTGTACTAACCGGTGGATTTTAATAGAATCTACAAAATCGAAGAAATACGCGAAATGCAACCAAATATTTTAATGTGAATAATTTTAAAGTAAAGTTGAATAATGTGGCTTTCTATTGGAAATTAAAAAGTTAAAATGTTCACATTGTTTTTTTGAAGCTTTTCCACTTAAGCTTATAATCAAGATTTTTCTAGAAAAAAACAATTGATTCATAATAATTTAGTTGTCGATGCCCACGGAAATGCTTATATAAATACAAGTGTATTCATGTTTTTACAAATCAATAATATAATCAAAGTAATCTCTACATAAGTAAAAGAGTTTGAATACAAATCTATGTTACATTAAATGAAGTAAGTTCTTGACAACTTTATTTAAGCAATCCAGTTAGTTTTGAAAGCATAAAGATTTATAGCCATATTTTTTATCTTTTCAGCAAGTTACACAAAAATACCTTAACTAAATGAAAACACTTAATCTTCCAATTCAGATCATCTCAACTTTTCGGTATGCAAAACATTTTTGTAACAATCTAAGTCAAGAAAGTGTAATCGAAAGTGTACATCGAAGACCACATTTTTCAATGCTTACAGGATATGTATTAGTCAATATTTCTCAACTAGTTTTATCTTAGGTAGTTGGTTTTTTTTTTGTGGTCTCTGGTTTCTTTTTCATGATTTGCAAAAGTGCCAACAGCAGTGTAAAGGATCTTAGTCGAAGCCAAGGGGATTAATAAAAGGATTACGCAGCGGAAAATGCCAGCTGCGTTGTTGCCGGCATCAACTTGGCAATGGCAGTGCCAATGCGGATGCGGTTGAGGAAGTGAATGTGTATGTGAATTCAACTGATGGCAATTTGTAGCGCCACTTGCCTACACCGAGCTGGAGAGAGCGAGCGAGCGAGCGAGAGAGAGAGAGGGAAGATGTGGGCGTTGGTGTTGTGGGCGTGGGGCACTTGCAGCCGGGGCTAATTGCGTTTCGCCTTGGCAGGCGGCTCTACGCCCGCAATCTGCCAGGCTGCAGTTTTTGGGGCCAAGCGGTGGAGTTGAAGCTGACGCTAGCGCTGGCACTGTATGCATGGTCATATATTAAAAATAATCCATTCGATATCTGTTTTAATACTTCAAATTTATAGCAGCCGCTTACAGCAACAACAGTAACAACAGCAATGACAGCAGCAATAGCAGCAGCCACAACAGCAAGAGTAGTAGCAGCAGAAGCAGCAGGAACAACAACAACTCACTGTCATTTTGAAGGGCTTTTAGCTTGATATTTTATTGCTTAAAGGATATGCAGGGCATCAGCTCGCGTGGGTAGTTCATAAAAAACATAAATTCGCCGCAGCTTCACAAAACAATGCTTTAAATACAGTTCGAAAAGCCGGAGTCAAGCAATATCTAAATATGCAGTAAAAATATTTTGCAAATAAAAAAAAACATCAAATTTAAGACACCGATTTGACCATCATTTCTCATTGATCGCATTGAAATGTATTTGAAGAAAAAAAAGTGATGCATTTTAAACGTTATAGGATATTGTTAAAAAAATAATCGATTTTAATTAGACACGAAACTAACTAAAACAACATTTATAATAATTAACAAAATTTTATATTTATTTATTTTCCAATGTTGCTGTGCAATCTGCCTTGCATGAATATTTTTATGGCAACCCTCGCATAACGCGTTTCGGCCATTGTTTTTTATATGTGGAGGCCATTTTAATAATAACATTTGTCTTCGGCTGCGGTTTTTTATGGGCCACGGCGCTGATTTGCTTACAATTGACATAACGGGGGATCATATGAGTTATGTTATAACTGCCGGGGCTTTGCGAACAGCCCGAGTACTGCAGATAAGCCTCACTCAATCAGCATAAAAGAATGCTATGCAAAGTATTTGGGGCTTTGGAAAGGTGGGGAGAAGGACAAAAAGTAGCTAACGCTAAAGTCAAAGCAGCTGTCGTTAATCAGAAACTGCAACAGCAAAAACAACAACAATAACAAAAGTTGAGAAAAACAGAGAATTCCAAATTGGGACTTGCCAGAACACGCACGCATTTAATTAAAGTAAAAGCTTTGCTTTTTCTCTATTTGCAATTTTGCTACCATTTTTCTCTCTATTTTTTAATTTTTTCTACTCTTGTTGTTTTCTTTTTTTTCGCTTGCGTTTTTGGTTGCGAAAAAATGTGGTCGTCAAGGGATGCGTCCGTTTGTTGCACTTGCAAGGATAATAACGTGCAATTTATATGCGTGCTATTTTTTAGAAGCCAAGCGCCAAGCGCCAAAGCGGACTTTGGCTTTCAGTGGATGGCAGGCAGCATTCCGAAGACACATTTGACTCATTAGTTTGTGTTTTCACTCAGCACCCAGTGAGGAGGCAATATGAGACACTAATGAAAGGAAACCACGCAGGGGTTGATTAAGTCCCTTCTACAAAGCTTGGGGTAGACTTTACGGTCGAGTGAAAATGTTTTTCTGTTAGGGGGAAATTTTAGTATAAGGTTGTAAAATTGACTAGCTAATGGGAGACATTGACCACAGTATAAGTCAAAGAATAAGAAAGTACACTTATATGATAAAATGTATAACAATATTGTTATTAAAGAACTCTTTTAAGTACTTGAGTTTAAGGTGTCTTGTATTGAATGAATGTATTGTAATTAAAAGAAGGGCACATTTGCATGAGTAGAACCGTTCGTAACAATGCCAATAGTATGTAAATAATTGTGCATGAAAAATAACAATCAATTTTAGTTTACAATGGTTGAAACCGTGTGGAGTGTAGCAAAAACATTCTTATAACAAGTAAACAAGATTATTAATCCCAGAATAGAGTATCACAAAACTAGTATAATAAAGTATAATAGATTTCGAACAGTAAAAATTCAACTGTGATATGTCAATGTCAATACAAATAGCAACTGTGATACTAAGCATGCTGAGGGTTGAAGTAGCACAGACTGAAGTTTAAGCTTTCGACCTAAATTAGCAAGACATTACTAAGCTTCATTGCTAAGCTTTAAAGCTCTATAGAACTTTTAAAGATAGTGAAGATTTATTGCAGCTTTGCTGCTATTATAGAAACTGGCAGAAAGAAGTGAATTGAAAAGCTACAATTATGAGTAAAATTATGGTTCAAAAATATATCTGTTATCATTTACTAAACAACAATATATTTTTTAAAGGATTCTTTAAACGAAGTGAAAAGAACTAAAGTAAAACATATTTATTCTTACAATGAAACTTAACAACCTGCACTATACTCTTTTACTCATAACACACATAGCTGCAATACGGTTTGTATTCACTAAGTTATGTATGTTGCAAGAAACCAGAACTAATACAAACAAACTACAGCAAATGTGTTTCATCGACACAGCCAAAAGCAAAAGCAAAAGCAAAAGCCTGCCAAAAGTTGGCCAAAGCTTATCAATATGATATTTCTTAAGTATGCGTATGTCAAGTGGCTTATATTTGGGCTTAGTCGTAGGCGCTGCTAAAAGCCAAACTAAACCAAAACGATTGAATCACATTGATAACAAATTGACTATGGGCCAAGTTAACAGAGAGCCACTTTGGCGTAGCGTGGGTTCCGCGAAGGCCTTTAAATTATACAAAAACTGATAGGACCAGTGACTACCACAATTAAAGCTATCTTAGATTATGTATGGGCAGTGAGAGGTAACATTAGCGATAAGAAAACATGAAATCCGGGTCACCCAATGAGATAAGCCTAAATATAGCCATGCGAGATATGGATGCGTTGATGGTGATAAATGTGACAACGAGCAACGATTGGATAAAACTTAAGAGCAAACTAAATAAAGTACAAGATACAATGCTCTGGCCAACAAGATATGTAAGTTAATTAGAGGTTAGATTCGGAAATTTGGAAGAATTTTAAAATTTTTTAAAGCAGAAGAAATGTGTTGAAAATGGTTTTAAATAGTTGATAGAATAAGCTGTTAATTAAAATTATTAAGTCATAGTTAAATTCGGAAATAGCAGCATAGTTGATGGGATTCGCTTTATTTAATTTGAGTTCGGCAAATGAGGCGAAAGATATCTCAGAAACTGATAAGAGATAATATCACAAATTTGGTCGAATGCTTAATTAAGATGAAACAAAGAGCCACTTTATGAAACTAAAGTTATATCGTTTAAATCAGTCGAAAGTGGGGAAATCATTTTGACCGTTAATAAGATATGTTTAATAGAATTATATTGTTAAGGGAAGGTAATAGTGAATCATAAAAACACTAAACAATCTATATCATAGTTAAGCAAATAATAAATTAACTAATTTAATTTAACAGTAACTGGAAGTTCTATCGACTGAAACTCTATATTCGACCTCTGTAGTGGAAATTTTTGTGACTAAGGCTGATCTGGTAGAAACCATGTGTATGAGGTCAACGTGCTCATACAGACAGGCGGACGGAAGGAAAGACACAGCAACGAGACAAAGTAATCTAGACTGTTAACGCTTATCCAGACAATAACATATAAACAGAAATAACAAACCATATTACTTTTACATGGAAAGTGAAACAACAATATTAAGTTTAAATAAAATAGAAGCTCTGATTAATAGATATTATTAAGAATTGAATAATCTGTTAAAGTTTTCAGTCAATTAATTATCTATGACCCATTAATTTGTCAGTTTAAATAAAAGAAGAAAACACCCCCGAGCATATACCAAGGGGGAATGCTGACCCTAGACAACAACTAGCAACCCCTATGAACATCCCTGTCTAATGTAACCATGTGCCAGTTGAGGGAACAGCTTAAAATAAATCTTAAAACTGCCTAGCAACTAATTAAAGTGACTCCCCATAACCTGCCGCACTCTGCCCTGCACTTCCCCGTTAGTCAATCAGTTTGGATGCCGAAAATAAGAAGTCATTGCAAAGGACAGAAAAAGGAAATGGAAAATAGGCAACTCTAGGAAATCCTATTGATTCCGGCTCTAACTTCGAGGCCTGTAACGCAGCAATTTCAATAAGGAAATTCTTACTTTTGACAGACTCATAATTGCCAACTAATGAATCAAGGAAAGAGAGAGAGAGAGACAAGAGATGAAACAGAAAAGGACTATGAATTTTAATCTTCAAAATGAGAGAAGCAAACAATTTCTAAAAGAATGTAAAAAAAAAAACAACTTTCAACTGATAAAATAGTTGAAGGCGACAGCTCAGAAGTTATTTCCAACTAGCATTTTTCAGGGGAGGAGGGGCAATTAACTGGCCGCACATTAAATGATAACAACAGCACAAAAAGAGAGTATGAAGAGTGAGGGTTGGCTTGAGGGTGATGCTGAAACTGCAACAGCATCTCCAATAAAGTTCAGACAAAAGACGCAGGAAAAAATTAAAAAAAATAAAAATAACTAACTGCTGAGGCCATTCCAATTTAGGTCAAGCCAAAAGGATAATGTGGTTCGCGGCTTACACAAACACAAACAGGCACAAGTACACACAACTACACGCACATAGATAGTAAGTAGCGCTAAGTCAAAAAACTTTTGTAGCCCTGTTTTCTTAGTTTTCTGCTGCAGTTTTCGGTTATTGTGGTTATTCGTTTCAGATGCGTAAGGGGGGTGCGGCACAGGGGACAGAGTCCAATTAGAATGCACTGTTGCTTCAACTTTCGACTGGCGCGCGCTTGTTTCTCGTAGTGCTTGTAGCTGTTGTTTTCATTTTTGTTGTAAAACATAAACTGGCCGCGTTCAGGCCCGCCTACGCCTTACGTCTGGACCCGTTCGTTTAACAACAACAGCAACAACATTCATACCAGCAACAGTGGCAGCAACAACAAACGACAATGATCACAAACACAACTATCTGGCCACACATGTTAATCTACGCTGCCAACGCTGGCGTTGTCTGTGCATACCGACACGATATAATTGTTTAAATGCACAATTAGAGTCCAAACTTACTAACGAATCGATTTTTTTATATACTCACATAGTATACACTACAACTGGAGACACATACTCCCAAAGCCAGAGGCGCGTATGTGCGTAAAAAAAAAACAAGTGAAAAACGCCGACTGCGACAGCGGCAGCAGCTCGCTGATTTTAAAACAATCACAACCGTCGCAAACTATTAATAATTATGCAATGTTCTCATTAACATCAACTCATTTTAATTAAAAACTTAGTTGAACACAGTTTTCGTAAAAATTCGCACTTTTTATTTGCACCGTCTGTGCACCGCGAACACGACGTGTTGTTGTTGCGTTTTGTTTTTGGTTTTATGTTAAGTTAATTTAACAGAACCTAATCTCAATATGGCACTGTTATCTACTCAAAATGGCACTGTCAACGAAACCAGGGCTGGCATAAAAAGCAGCTGCTGGCAGCCCCTTGCTAATTGTTTAAACAAAATTAACCAGTCTTTCGTTCAACTACAGAACAATTTACTTATTTTATATATTTACTTAATTGATCGGTTCAACTTGCTTAACAGTTGCTAATTATCATTTACTTACAATGTATACGGCTTTGTGATTAACTTGCTGCTCTTTTGATGTTTGATTTTGGGCATTTGTGTACGCCTTATTTGGCTTTTGTTTATAACTTATAGGCACTTAAAACAGATACCTAACTTTGCGCTTACAGCAAATAGACTATATATGTGCCTAATGCCTGCAAATTGCGGTATTTAATCCACTTTGTTTTCATTGGGGAGAAATCGATTTTTTTTTTTTGGGCTTTTTGATTTTCCGCTCGAAACAAAAATAAAATTAGTTTTTTGTTTTTATACACTTTAATTAATGCATTTTGGCTTTATGTGGCCTTTGCACAATTAAAACAAATTCACATAGTATTTACTATGCCAAAATCTATACAGTTTAAACACTTAGATTTTACTGAATTTAAACAAATTCCCATTCGGAGCAGACACGAGGAAGCGCACGCTGTCAACTGAACTAAATTCCTTCATAAAGGATATATTGGCCACTTGGCGCTACCCCCCTAAAAAAAAAAAACGGGGGTAGCTGCTAACCAGCCTTTGACACTGCCCGGCACATGCGCAGTTCATTGACTCCAGACGGAGTTGTATTTAAATCTCGCGCCCCAAACAAAACTAATAGGAAAATAATTGAGTGCCGGTATTCGTCTGCTCCAGCTGCTCCTCCTGGGCACCGACACTTAGTAAGGTGGCACTGCCATCGCTGGTCAATACCAACTGCTGCTGGGGTGGTACATAAGTGCCTGCTGTGGAAGGCTCCAGCTCTGATTTTGACGCTTCAGGTGTTTGCTTCATAATGTGATTATAAATGTTTTCTATTGTGGGTATGCCGGTTGCAGCAGTCTGGACGGGATTGGAAAGGGTGAGAGCATCCATTTTCAATTGCGCCTTGGGTTTCTTGCCAAAAGCAAAGCAGCCGCTCTGCTTTGTTGCCACCGGCGACAAGTTATCCTTGTTCTTTGTGCTGGTAAAGATAAATGAAAATTCAATAAGGTCGAGACTCAATGCAAAGTTTAAAGTTCTTACAATGCTTTGAGCGCCTCCAGTTTGGGTATATTGCGATTGTAACTCTTGCCCCCACCAGCTGCCTCCTGTGCAGCCAGTTCCTCGGGATGTGCTTTCTTCTTGTGCGTGCGGCAATTGGAGCCGTTGGCAAATGTGCGATCACAAAAATCACAGGAATACGGCTTCAATCCGGTGTGCAGGATGAGATGATTCTTTAGGGCCTTGGCGCGTTTGAATTCCCTGCCGCAGTAGTCGCACTTGTGCTGCATTTGATCCGTGTGCACCAAACGATGACGATTCAACGTAGGCCGCGAATTCAGCTGCATGCCGCACTCCGGGCAGATGTATTTGTGTGGATCATGCGTTTCCTTGTGATGCTTCAGCCGACTCATGCTCTTAAAGCACTTCTTGCATATCTCACACTCATAAGGGGCATAATCCGTATGGCTTAGCATGTGTTCTTTGAGGGCATTCAACGAGTGTACCGCGATTCCACATTGTTCGCAAATGACCGGACGTGGACGCTCCTCTTGGTGCATATACTGTGCATGCGATTGTGCCGATGCATTCGTGGTAAACTTTTTGCCACAACTCTCACAGGGATACAACTTGCGCTTGGGCATCGGAAGATGCTGTTGCATGTGCCGCTGCATCTGATAGTGAGTGCGGAACATCTTCTTGCATTGCTCGCAGGGTAATAGCTTTGCTTCCCGATCGCTGTTCTCGTGCTCCTGGCGCATGTGGCGCTGCAGCGTTTGTGCCAAGGAGTAGGAGCGCGAACACTCGGTGCACTGGTAGGATTTGCTACGCTCTACAGCCTCTTTGATTTTGCTGTTCTTTTGTTTCGGAGCTTTTGGACTACCTGAGCTGCTGTCATTGCTGTAGGAATCGCATAGATTCAGCAGCATCTCAGTGCCGGTCTCCTCGTAAACTGGCTCATCCTCCTCTTCTTCGTGCTCGTCCTCTCCTACCGTTGATGTTATTAGTTTGTCCTCTATTTTGCAATCATCCTCATTTTCATCAAATTTACCCACGTTTTCTACGTACGGCGTGAGCGGATTTTCCAACTCTAACGTAGCCTCTTCTAGTTCATTGAGCTTGGGTTTCTCCTCCACATAATGCACTTCGGTAAGCGTCTCCGGCTCTGGCTCCTCCAGCAATCCAAACTTAGCCCGCAACTCCAGCAAATTGATAGACTCTTTGGGCGTGCTCTGCAGTATGCAATAAAGCTTCTGCACTCGGGTGATGCGCTCCGAGAAATTCACCAGAGAAGTAACCAATGACAGGCACTCGCTACATATCATTTCTGGCAATTCTTCATTCCGTGTTATCTATAAATTTGTATAATTATTCACATTACTTTGTATATTTTTATTCGATCCACTCACATTAACCCAAAAGTATTTGCCAATGGCCGTCGCCAATGCCATGTCACTGACTACAGCAGACACTGCTCCTACCCGATCTCCCGTGACAGTCTGTTCGTTCTTTAGGAATACATTAATATTTCCTTGCAGGTCGTCCTTCGCACAAAGACGACACCATAAATGCCAATCACTGGAGTCGGATATGTCGCTCGACTGTGTAGTCTCAAATTCATTGTTTTCTTGTCCATGTTCACTTGCTGTCAACGCAGCCATTGCAATTTTTAGCTTTTATTCAGAAACAGAAACGTGTTAAACATTTTAAATGCGTTTTGTTTTGCAGACAAACATCTGTGACTAATTGGTTTCAACAGCAAATTGGAAACAAAAAACAATTTTGTGATTGCTTCTAACAGCTGTTGGCACAGCGTGACCGCATGTTGAACTTCAGAAAATACTATTTTAAATTCAAAAATATATCGTAATATACCATTTTCGCAAGTACCAGCTTAAGAACAGTAACTCTTGAACAAATTTTTGTTTGAATCAAATTTTGTGGAAAAAATAGTATACCCTTTTGAAAAACAAAAAAGAAATGTTACAGCCCAATATTTATATCGCCTCTCTGTGTTAATCGTATTTAAATTAAATATATATATTAAATATAGTTTTCTTAAGAGTCAAGCTAATCAGTTCATTAATTTGTTAATTGGATTACAGGAAACTTTTTAAAGCTTTGCGCGATTATATGCAACTAATAATTAAAATATAATATTATTCCACGTAAAATACAATATTCAAAAATCTAGTGCGGTCTCACTGGCACTAAATCTACTATATTCTATCACTAACCATACAATACGTATTGTATGGTTAGTGATTCTATGTAGTGCGAAGTATTATTATTCTATATGCTTTAACCATTGTTCCACTAATAATGTGGTACAATTAAATACTTGGATCACTTTAAAGTGGTAAATAATATACTGTTAATATACTGTATACTGTTAATATACTGTATTGACTGTGTACAGGCCGTTTCCTAGTCTTATTTTATTGGGATTTCGTATCAATTGTGAAATTGTCAGTTCAGAAAAGTCGAAAAAATGTTTGAGGCTCGTCTGGGCAGCACAACACTGCTCAAGAAGATTGTGGATGCTCTTCGAGAGATTCTAACCCAGACAACATTGGACTGCAGTGATTCAGGCATACAGGTAAGAGCCACACCACTACTGATATCAACAGATATGAACTGTCAACAATCTTGTAGATGCAAGCCATGGATAATTCGCATGTTTCCCTGGTGGCGCTATCCCTGCAGAATGACTGCTTCGAAAAGTATCGCTGCAATCGAAATGTATCCTTAGGCATTGATCTTAAATCCCTGGCCAAGGTACTAAAGTGCGCCAGTGGCGATGATGCTGTCACCATCAGCACCCAGGATAAGGCAGATAAAATACAGCTGTCCTTTGAGTCGGCAAATAAAGAGCGAACTGCAGATTACGAGTTGCGGCTGTTGAATTTAGATCAAGAACATCTGGGCATACCTGAGACAGAGTATGCTTGTGTAGTGAACATGCCCGCCGTAGAATTTGCGCGTATCTGTCGTGACATGAGCATTTTTAGTGAATCCGTTATCATAGCATGCTCCAAGGATGGCATAAAGTTCTCAGCCAGCGGTGAAATGGGCTCGGCCAACATTAAACTATCCGAAACGGCAAATGGGGATGTTAGTCTAATAGTCGAGGAACCAGTTACGCTCTCATTTGCTGGACGATATCTAACAACTTTTACCCGTGCTACACCGCTATCGGAAAAGGTTAAGATTAGAATGGCTGCAGATGTGCCACTATTGGTGGAATACCCTATAGAAGATTACGGCTACATTCGATATTATTTAGCACCCAAAGTGGATGATCCGGGTGATTGAGTGCAATACTCGATAACTTGTGCAATATTTGTGTTTAGTCTTATGTTAAATTATTTTTAGAATTGATAAAATGTTTTCATCAAAAACCAAAATATATATTGACTATATCTATAAATTAGAAATATTGATAAATGTTTTTGAGTATTGAATTAGATCTTAATTTCAGATTTCAACAAGTCTCATAACGTCTTCACATTTGCTTTTGATTGATGTTGCATTTGTGTTTCTTTAATATTTTTGAATTCATGAATAATCGAATGCCTAAAAATATTTCGATTAATATTAGTTGCGTTTACATTCCCAAACGTTTTTTTCGATAATATGTGGCGGCCATCGATAATTTTTCAGCTGTTTTCTGTTTTGTGGTCGGCTATCAAGTACGAAATTTTTAATCAATATAGTTAGGTAATAAGCTGAATTAAACAATGTTTCAAAATCTAAGACGATCCCTGCTCATGGTAACACGCAATGCGACGCTTTCATTAAGCGCCAATTTAAGCGCCAGCAGCACAACTGGCGGCTCATTAATAGAGGTCAACAAGGCATTAAATGGTTGGGCGAATAAACTGAAGGACGCAGGCGTCCAAGACACCGACTTCAACCTTAAATGCATTGTGTCGCATGTGTTGCAACGAAAATTTGTGAGTATTATGTATAAGGGCTTAAATTAGTTTAAATCATAATTGTAACAAATTTTTTAGAGCACTGTGCCCGATGACTTTGCCCAACTTAAGTTTAATTCCGAACAATTGGCGGATTTTGAACGGTTTTGTGAAGCTCGTTGTGCCCGCATGCCACTGCAGCATATCATAGGAGAATGGGATTTTATGGACATAACATTAAAAACGGCGCCCACTGTTTTTATACCGCGTCCTGAAACCGAAGAATTTGTTCGTTTGGTCATTAAGAACTATAAGGATGCAAAAAATGTGGATATGTTGGAGGTGGGCTGTGGCTCGGGGGCAATGTCGTTGTCCATATTGCATGCACTTCCACAGGTGAATGCCACCGCAATTGAGCGTAGTAAAGCTGCTACAGTGCTAGCCTGGGAGAATGCCCAACTTCTAGGACTCCAGCAGCGATTCAAGGTGGAAAACCATACGATGGAAGCGGACAAGTACATGCCAAAAGCGCTGCAGGATAAACAATACGATTTGATTATATCGAATCCACCATATGTAAAGACTGACGAGTTTCAGTATCTGCATCCTGAGGTGGTCGTGTAAGTCCCTTGAGGTAACCAATTAAATAAAGTCTGTTAATCGCTGTCTTCCCCAGTTATGAGAATCTAAATGCCTTAGATGGTGGTTCGGATGGTCTGCGAGTGGCTCGCCTAGTTTTTGAATTGGCCTGTCGTCATTTGCGACCAGGTGGCAAACTTTGGCTAGAACTGGGCAATGAGCATCCACCTTTAGTCAAGACAATTATGAATCTGCAATACCAAGGACGTCTCACATTTGTAGATAGCTACATAGATCAATATAAACGCGAGCGTTTTGTCCAATTGGAAAAGGTCTAAGCGATGACTACTAAAATTTAATTAATTTACTAATTCTGACATGATTAATGCAATTATAATTAGTCGCACTTGCATTTAGCTGTGATTTGATAAAAATAACACAATTAACTGCCTATTTGGTTCAACCAGATAGATACATACATAGATACCTACATATACATATATATATATATATTTGCATATGTATATACATATATTAATACCATATACCATTTGTATACCTTTAAATATGCATGGAATATTAGGTGCGAACAAGACCCATTTAATAGCATAACAACGCAAACAACTCGTATTAATGCACTTAATTTTATTGGTTTCCATAATTCATGTTCATAAGCTGCAAAATAAATCCGGGAACGTTCCGTACAATAACAATTAAATTAGGTGCTTATTGTTTGAAATTGTGTGCACAGTGATTCGTGTTTGGTAATAAATTAAATATTTGCTGTGAGATGTACGAATTGTTTATTTTGTTATAGTTATGCAATTGGGGATCTAAATTATTTGAATCTATCAAAATCATAACTAAATCTACTTGTTTGTATGATGATTAAAAATAATAAATCAAAATATACTAAATGAGTAGAAAGAAGACAAATATACCTTTGTAGGATTTAAATCTATCAATCTTTGGAAATTAAACTAATTTGAATTAAACTTAAATAATGCAATATAAAATGTATTTATATTTGAAATAACCAAAAAAATTAATAAATATATATCTGTATATTAACGAATCTTTTATCAAATTAAAATTTCATAAACTTCAACTTGTATTTAAATGTATTAATCATTTTATTACGTTTTTGCATTTCTGTATACGTTAACTCTTGGAACCACTGTGTAAAATCCTCTTGTTGCTTCAGCTAAGAGAGGTTTTTGTGATTTTAGCATTTTATCAATCGGGGCAGCTGCTGGTTAGCTTTAAAATATTAGAGAGTCATTAAAAAGCGAAGCGTTCAACACGGGTCCCAGTGTCATATTTGGCACAACACTTTTTCTTTCTAACTCAGGAGCGCTGGAGCATAAGGTGGGGGGAGAGAGGAGGAGAACTGGTGCGCACATGTTGAGCATGGATGCAGTAGCCTGGGCACACTTGTCGCTCATTAATAAAAGTTTGCCAAGCAGCCAGCTCCACGCACTTACACTCACTCAGGACATCCATTATTTTTCGCAGGTATAGAGACATTGACCAACAGCCGAGGCAGCACTCGCAGTAGCTGCAGCAGCAGCGACATCAGCAGTGGCAGTGGCAGAAGCAGAAGCCGAAGCAGTAACAAAAAGCCACCCACGCTGTTAGCAGCGCTGTCGGCGTTACTCTGCTCAACTGTTAACATTCCATTGAGCGAAGCTTTCACTCAAATTGAGCCACGCATACACAAGAGATGAGTCGCAGCGACAGAGTAATAGTGTGCGCCTGCTTGTGTAAGACAGAGAGAGAACGAAGGAAAGTGAGGGATGCTGAGTGAGTTATTTTTTGGTTGTGGGATCCATCTTCGTGTTGGAAGAAGCTTCGCAGCTTTGCGATTCCTGTAGCTGTGGCCAGCTTGTGCCTGCGTGGTTTTTCCTGTCTCTGCTCTGGTCCATGGTCGTGTGAAAAGCTGTGTTGAGCGCATTAAGTCGTTAGGGTACAACCAGATAGGACGCACTTTTCCGCAGCTGCCGCGTTTACTTTGGCGCTCGTCTAAACGTCTCAACAGCGCCCAACAGTTTGTGCAAGAAATAACGAACACAGAATACACAAATATTCAAATTGAAATTAATTAACTATCAAATATTCAGAGCTAAATTTTACAAAAATATAATCATATAAATTAAATAAAAACCCATTAGAGCTGGTAACAATATCAGAAATACGTGCGTGCCTCGTGCCCCCCTCGAACCGACAGCTGCCCCTCGAAAAACAACAATAAACTTCTCTATTACCTTTTTGGCGTCTCCCGCGCGCGCTCGTGTGTGTGTGTAAGTGTATGCGTGGGTGTGTGTATGCGTTTCTCCCTGTCAGTGTGTGTGCGAGTGTATGTGTGGCCAAACTGCATCTCAAGTGTGTTCACAATAATAACAAAAACAACAACAGCTTTAAAGCAACAAACAAAGCAAACGAAAAGCAACAGCAATTTTTAATTGCTAAAAAATAAAAATAAAATAAAATTTTAACAATTTGAAACGTGCATTAAACCAACCAATTAAAATGTATTCTTAACAATTTTAAGGTAAACAAATAAACAAACGTGTAAAAACATTGCCCCAACTAAACTGCTCCTGACAATGTGTTGCACCAAAGCTGCAGTTTGGGAAATTGCGGTTTTACCCGCTTTGGCTTTGCTGCAACAGCTTAAAAGGATGCTATGAGTTTTTCCTCTCCATTTCGTATAAATTGTTGCGCTCTTCGTTAAATTGAACGAAACTGCCAGCCTTTTGAGGGAAAATTATCATTGGTTAGTGTAAAGATTTTAAAATCAATTATTTGATTTTATTTGTTCTTTTTTCAAATAGCTTTTTATTTTGGAGCAAATTTAATTTATAAAATTTTGAGTAATTGTCATTTAAAATACGAATAAAAAGAACATGTAATTCAAGTGCTGTCTTTTTGAAAAATTTGAGCCGTACATTTTCTATGCAAATTATTGTTTCTTTTTATTTTTGCACAAAATCAATTGTAACTACTCTGTTATTTATATATAGTTAAATTTATTGAAAAAACTTGAAAGTTATTTCAAATGTGTTTTTTTTTGTATACAACTTTTTTATTCAATTGGTAATGAAGCTGGATAAAATATTAAAGTTATAATATGTATAATTTTAAACGTGATATTAATATAATATATTATTATTTGTATTATAAATCAATACCCTTAACTCATATAATAATTCAGCCTTGTTCTAGTTACAATTTAGTTTCATATTTCAAAAAAATTTACGGCAAACATATGGCTTTGAAGACTTTGAAAAGCTTGAAATTTAAAAATTTTCTGAATGTAATGCCATTTATTTATCTCATAACTGTTGCGCTTGTCAGCCGACAAATTATATCACAGTTGAACTCTTGGTGTTGCCTGCTAAGTGTCGAGAATGTCCTGTTGTGCATATGTCGTATACGCAATTTTGTGTTCGACAAGTTGTCCCTTGTATTATTATTATTATTATTATTATTAATTTTATTATTATTATTATTATTATTATTATTATTAGTATTATTATTATTATTATAATTATTATTATTATTATTATTATTATTATTATTATTATTATTATTATTATTATTATTATTATTACTAATTGTCCATTTAATATACATGTGTACGTAGAATTCCAACTGAGTGGCATTTTATTGAAGTGCTTCCTTTAATATATTTCTATATGTTGTGTATATATAATTTGAAACAACCTACTATATTTATTTATTTAATAATAAATACTTTTGTTGTAATCTCAAAGTTCTCTATAGGATATGTCTGAGTCGAGTCTTTCGTATATGTTTCCATTTTAGCCATTTTTGTTGTGTTCCGCCTGCTGCTGTGATAATTAAAATTTAATTATACACAACTTTAAATTGCAATTTCATTGTGTCGAGATTTCAATGTTCGCACATAAATTGCACTTTTGTGGTTTCTGCTCTGGGCCACAAAATTTTTGAAGGGCCAACAAATGTTGCTAGCTGTTTGAGTATCTGGTTTGCTACGCCAATTGGAGTTGGCCGGGATTGTTCGAAGTGGCTGGTCGTGATGCTTTCTATTCCGAGTCCATATGCAATTAACTTTTGCACTACTATCAATCAGTTGGCGTCGCATGTGAAAAACTTTTATGCTGACCACACTACCAATCAGCCCCACTCCCTGAGCCCTTATCATTCAATTTGGCCAAAAAATGCTTAAGAAAACTTTTGCCCCAACTAACAAACGAAACTGAGGCGTGGCCAACAGGGCGTATGTGGATGTTCAAGTATGTTAGTCTTGTATTTCGGTGTCCTGCTGCCGCTCGGCAAGTTGTATACAGAATGTTCAGAAATTTTCATCAATCATTTTCCTTGACGACACCGAGTTTTTCCTGAGTTCCAATTTCGATCCCTTGTTTAAGATGCAGTGGAAATTGTTATTGTCCTTTAGTTTATAAAAAGTAGGACTTGTTTGAAAATAATTGTCATCGAGATTTTCAATTTTAAATTACATTTTTAAATTAATTAATCATCATTATAATGAAATTGAGCGAATATGTGTAATGGATGTCGAACGTAATTTAATTAAATCGTAATAAAATTAAATTATCTGATAGATTGCACAAAAGATTCTTGTTCGTGACGGGCTTATATGCATGAATTTGTTTATATTGAAACCTCTTCAAATATTCGCTCACCATTGAAACCTTAAGAATTACAATTAACTGTAATATTGTGCTCAATTTAATTTAAAATTTGCAACTTATTGGTTCTTTTGAAGTCTTCATTTGAGAGTTTGTTTGTTTTTTTAGACAAGCTGGTATATTTTCATTACTTTGTTGAATAATTTCATATATTAAAGTGTTTTTTTTCTTTTTATTTTCTTACTTTATTTTAGATAATAATTAATAATGTATTTTAGGTACAAAGTAAAATTCGAAATATTTTGTTAAGAATACAAATTACAAAATATAAAGGTCAAAGTCTCTCGCAAATTGTTAAACTTTCTCTTAAAAGGATTGTCTTAGAAATTTAATATCTTTTACATGCACATCTTATCTTTAAGCGTGTTTGTTTGCAAAATAGCTTCTCGGAATCATCTTCAAGTGATTCAGTTAATTTTCCATGATAAAATACTTTAAATTTCCAGTTTTCAGCATATCTTCTTTCATGTCACAGGTCATGTCTGTAAAGGTTAACAATTTCAGAATTGTTGTATAAATATTTTTGTGGGTTTGAAAATGAGCTTAATTGACAGCATTTTTTCAAAACCAAAGCTATGTGATTTTGCATAATGACTGCACTCATGTTTGATTGTAATATGTGTAGAAAAATATTATAAGTCTTTAAGTAAGCTCTTAATATCTTTTTTAATTAAATAGTGTAATTTAATTTAAAAAAAAGTTTTCAATAAATTAGAGCAGAAATAATTAATGCTTGTCTTACTTTCGATTCACTCTTTTTTTATACATTGATTATGGCAGAAAGTGTAATCTTGTGTATTGGCAATTGATTGTTTTAAGCAGATTGCAGCTGTGTGCAGTTTGGCTTCAATCTTCTTTCTTCGATTTACCATTTGCCGTATTCCCGTCCTTGGCTACAATCTTTTTCAACTACTTCTTGTCACTGTCATCTATCAGTGTCCAGTTCAGTTGAGTTCAGTTCAGTTCAGCAGCAAAAGCAGCAGCAACAATAAGAAAAAGAAAACAGCAGCCAGCTGCCTTCACCTGCTACTGAACAAATAATAAACACACACAAACACACTTGAGCGTGCATACATGCACACTAGCACACATACATAATCAAGAGTTGTCTGTAGACCTGCCCCAGTTGTCATTCTGCTTAACCTATCTTCATTAAAATCAGTCCGGTCCGAAGTTATTACCAACATTGCTCACTGTTTCGGGTCTCCCGTTTCCCATTGTTGTTGTGCCCTTTGTTGTTGTTGGTGTTGTTGTTGTTGTCGCGTCCTGCCTGGCTGATAAGCGACAGTGTAGACATCATAAAAACTTTTATATTATATGTATGTATATGTGTGTGTATCTAACATAGCTAAATGCTAAAACACAAATTGAAAGCACAAAACACCAATACACATGAAGTCGTCTAAATTGCTCCACTTTATACATACATGTATTTATATATACATATATATACGACTGTGCATGCGTGTGCGTGTATTTGGGAGAGAGAGAGAGTGTTGGGCCCAAACCGCGCAAAGCCGCCCTCATATTGCCGCGCTTCTGTGTATCCAAAACACTTAAACATAAACACGTTGTCTGTGCAACTGACTGAGCCAGTCCGTGTCCGTGTCTGTGTGTGTGTGTGTATGGGTGTGCGTCCTGTTCGTCCTTTTTCTTGCGTCTACGCACAATATGTTTCGTCTTTAACCCAGCCAAAAGCTTCGTCCCAAACTCGTTTCGATAGCGCTCAACTCGCTGGCTGGCTGCCTGGCTGGCTGACTGCCTGGCTGACTGCCTGGCTGACTGCCGGGCTGACTGGCTGCCTGGCTGACTGACTGACTGATTCCCCACATCACCTTCCACAGCAGAAACATTCTCGATTCTCGTTTCTCTGTGGAAGTTTTAATGTGATTTTTCGTATTAATTTCGACATCGTCATCGTTCCTTCTTTGCTCAGCAGCATCTCTTCTTTGCTGCTTTTGCTTTTCTTCTTTTATTTTTTTGTTTTCTTGCTTTTGCTTTTGCCATTTTCTATTTTTCCTTACGCACTTTTATTGCTCGTCGTCCTGTGTTTCGTCTCTATTTGATTTTAACAACTTTGCGTCGTCGCCAGCATCAATTTTTTTGTTGAGCTCGGCGATTTTCTCTTTTTTTCTCCTTCCCACACATTGTGCACAGCACCTACCTTTTTCCCATTCCGGCAACTCTTTTAACCTTTTCTCGCTTGCCTTCTCTATCTCTTTCTCTCTCGAACTGCTCTTTTCAAGTTTATGCTCATCATATGAAACGCGACTTTGTTGCACTAAACGTAACTTGGCGATTTACTACATTTTGGTTACCCACAACAGTGTGGACAGGTAGTGGGTGGAGGGAAGGCTGAGCTTCAGTTTTGATAGTTGGGATAGGCAGAGACAGCCAGACAGCTAGACAGACATTTAGTTTTGTTACCTTTGGGTCCATCAAAATCTCATAGCAGCTACATAAATGTAATTCAAGTCTGTCGGGATATGGCAGACACAATAAGTGAGAGAGAGATAGAGAGTCGGGGAAAAAGGGTATGGAGAGTTAGTTCTAGAAAAGAACAGTGCTTTAGCAAAAGGCTGCAATTTAAATGCTCTTGCTAAGAAGTTTTTTAACGATGGAAGGATTGCTTTGTTATGCTCCTCGTTGCAACTTCACAGAACTCTTCCCTTGTGCCAACTGAACTTTATTTACAATCAAAGCAAAATAACTGTTTATCTTTGGCAAATCAATGACGAGCCTGACGAATTTTATGTAATAAATATAGTTAAAGAAATTGCAGACAGTCACAATTTATGTAAGACATTTAGGAATTATAGACTAACAGATCAAAATTGAAGGGTAGTTTCGTCAAAATTTTTAAAAACGTGATAATCAATAATTTACTAACAATTATGAAAGCTCACATTTGGTAGCTCTAGCTTTCATAATCTCTAAGTAACATGGTGATTAGCAGTTAGTAATAATACCCTTCTACCGAATATTAATTAAAAATAGAGAAAGAAATTAAATCTTCTACCATATTTTTTATTCTCAAGGAATGTTTGAATTGTTTTATAAACGCAAGAAATATAAAATATTTGTTTTAGTTTGTTTATTTTTTTCTGTTGTCATGATTAAGTTATCATAATATGTAAAATGTTATTTTCTGAAACATTTTTTTTTTTAACTGACCAAAAAGTTGATGTATAGTAATTATAATCATAATGCTTAATGATATAGTATTAGTTTAAGTAAACAAAAAAAGTTAAAAAAACAAAAAAAAAATTAGTGGCACATTTGAGATGGAAAAACTTGGAAATCAATTGATTAACATTTTTTTACAATCAACTTTGAAGCAAACAAATGTCAAGCAGCAGCCACAGCAGTGGCAACAGCAGCAGCAGCAATGGTAGTGGCAGCAGCAGTGACAGATTCCAAAGTAGTTGCTTCAACATGTGGCAAATATCCGTCGATTGGAGCTCTGTGCTGCCTAAGCTTACATCCATCATTGGTGCTCTGGTCGCTGTTGTTGATGCATGATTCGTGCCACAGGACACGTACCCCACAATGTGCTGCTTGTTCTCGTTTTTGTTGTTGTTCTTTTTTTTATGGACACGCAGTGTGGCAGGCAGCAAATAGGCGAGCAGGCAGGCTTCCAGGAAGGCAGAAGTCAGGCACTCAGTTAGGTGGTACGATTGAAATTGTGTAGAAAAAGTTTTTAATTGCTCATTATGTTTGATTAGGGTTGCTGCACTTGCCGCAAAGTGTTGCACGCTTGGTTAACAGATTTTCATCAGAAGAGATCAAAAGCCTTTCCAATCAGCAGTCAAAGCTAAAGCTGAAGCCAAAAGCTGAAAGCAAACAAGTTGCAAATATTTTTTGCAAGTCTATTGTTGTTGTCCGCTTGTGTTTTGTGTGCGGGTGTGTGTGTGTGTGTGTGTGAGTGTGTATGTGTGTAGGAATTGGAGCACATAGTCATGGCAACAACTCATGTGGCATGTGGAAGTTCTACTCATATTTCGATATCATGCGCCAGCCGTAAAACACTTATGGGACAATTTTTGCTTTTGTGCGCAGATTTATGACAATTGCCAGCCAAGGGTTAATTAAATATGTATTATTTCTAAGCATGCGGAAATCTTCTATGAATCTTTTAAACAAAATGCTGTCGAAATTGCATATACATACATAAATATTTTGTATGTGTCGCCGAAGCTTTTGGACTCCCTCCAATCTCCACGGCCCTGAAAACAAAACAAAACTGAAAATGAAAAAAAGGTACACAGGACTTGTCTGTTGTCCTGACTGGCTGGCTGACTGGTGTTTGCAACAATTGGCAGTCTCAGTGTTTCGTCCTCGTCCATGGTCGTCGTTATCACTCGCTTCCAAACAGTTCGTTCGTTTTGAGCCGTCCTGCGACTTCCAAGCGCTCGACATTTTGTTCCACTCACTCAAGCTGAAAAAAGTCGCACTCGACTCAAATTTTCCATCAATGGACGCTGAGTTCTCTGAACTGATAACAGAAAGCCAGACGCATACACAGAGACCCAGTCCGACTCACACATAGCTGTAGCTGTTCAAATTAACAACACACAACACTGTGATAACATGAGCCGCAATCATATCTCATACAGATTTCGAGTCTCGGTTTTCAGATGCTGGATATCAAAATCATCCATCTTTAGTTTAGATTGATTGTATACCTTTTTCGAAGTCAACTGTAGGGTATCACTGGGCGTAACAGCGCGGAAAGCGTTTGATAACGCTTCGCGCATAAAAGTATGCTATACAAAAGCCTCCACTGTGTTTGTGTGAGTGTGTGTGTGTGTGTGAACTGCATAAGCCAAAGGCAAAGACGGAAATAAAAAGGGCAGCCAGTAGACAAGACAATGAAATTCTCATAAATAACAACGCTCTCTCTGCCAGCAACAACAACAACAACACCACCAACGACAATAACAAACACTGGCAATGTCCAACCAGCCGAGTGATTTCTTTTTTTGCCTCCCTCTCTGATTTTTTCTTGTTACATTATTTTCTTCTCTTTTTTGGCCAGTAGCTCAACTCTTTTTGTCATTTTTATGCCCCCAGAAGGGTATTTAGAGAGGGTATATTAAGTATTGTGTACATGCCGAAGGAGATAACAATAGTGAAACCTGACCCTAGGGTGGCTGTTGAAGCAATGGAATTCATTCTCTCGTAAGCCTGACTGCTATCGATCATCTCAATGTCGATATTTATCGGTAGCTTGTAAAATTATTTCAAACAAATAGATGAGCGAGAGCTTATTAAAAAGTAAAATGTGTGCCAGGAGAAAGGAGTCATCGTAATATACTATTGGTATATTCCCAAGGCATTGCTATCAATAATAGATTTATTTAATGAAGTTTTCAACTAATTGATTGCATTATTATTACACAAATTATCTTCCCATATTTAGTGCTTGAAGTCGTTAGATATAAATACATTGTATAAGGGTATTATCTAGTCTTCCACTTAGCCTTATATCATTTACTGCCTTTGTTATCCTTTTGGTTTTTTTTTTTTTGATGGTTCTCATAACGGAAATTTCAATGGCTGCTGCTTAAAGTGACTTTTGTTCAACTTTGCGCTCAGCTATCCAAACACTGAGTACTCATAGTTATCAATGGCCTCTGAATGGAGGCAGGGGCACATTAAACTAATGTTTAGTTGCTTTCGTTACAGTTTTTGAGTGTCGACCCTCGAAACTTTGTCAGTAAATCGTGGCACGTGATGGGCATGAGCTTGGGCGTGACAAGGCAAATTGCTTTTTGTATTGAATTGAATTTTATGGGCTGTGACAGTTTGTGAGTGTAGCAATTGTAAATGCTTCCAGATATTTTCCTATTTTGTCCTTTCTTCTGCACAACATGGATTTGATATGATCAAATTTAAAATAGGCTAAGGAACATACACATTTCTACAACACATAAATACTGATCTTTTTTCAACTAGATAAAGTAAAGAAATAATTTCTATTTTTATCTGATCATTGACATAAAGTCATAGGTCCTTCTATTGAACCATACAAGTTTCCACTTATCTTAGATAATTGTCCTTTGTTGCAAACAGAAGAAAATTGAATGGCTCCGAGCCATAAAATGTCTTCTGCATTGGGATTCCTTGTTGACAATTCAACTGGTAAGCGTATTTATTTTCTTTTCATAGACAGTGCACCATAATAAGGTTTATTGCGTGTACAGCATCACAAACAAAGCTCCATTTGTGGCAAACTCTTTTGTTCGTCAAAAGATTGACAATGAAATCATTTTCACCGCATACTTTCAATTGTGGAAAAGATTACCCGACTCTTGGTTTCTGTTATATCTGATGTCAGAGACATATAAATAATTATTCATACGATCGATTTATTGATAATTTAAATTAAGTATTGTTAAATTTTTATTACTCAATTCACTTAATATATCAGCTTACAAATTTATACAAATATATAAAAAATCAAAGCGTCCTCTTTAGGTGTATTCGTCAATTAAATAATACTCATTAATTAAATACGAATAAGCTAATTATTAACGACACACAGTGCACGCCAAGTCATTTAATCTTTAATCAATTTTATTGTATTATAAAGTTGTTAACTAATGCACCATCATGAGCAGAGAAATGTTGACGTGCATATCGATTTAACATATACGAGTATTCAAATTACCAGAACTGAACTTTTACTACAACATTATTTTATATATATTGATGTAATTTTATTTTCGAATAATGTATTACTAGAGTAATTTAAATAAAATACAAAGTACTTATGCGAATTTTCCTCTCTTTTAATCTCTCTTTTTAATGATACACAGCTAAAATGCAATTATGCGTACAATTTAAATAAAGATTTTTTATAAAAATCGAATCGTTCAGCACAAAAGTAAAAGTAAAAGCGTCATGCAAATATTTAAATACACATTAAATCAACAATACAAAATTTAATAAAAACTCTTTAAAATCCATACAATAATAAAGTGTTCATAATTATAAAAACAAATGTAGTTAAATGACAAACGGAATTAAATACTAATCACAAAATAATTGAAAACACAGAATATGATAAATACGAATTGCCAGCCTAAATTGCAACTGTATCTTTATATCTTTATCTCTGTACATGATTTGTATCTGCATCTATACAACACTAAACAACGCTAATAAACAAAATGCAAACTCAATTTCAACCCAGCCCAAAATCAAAAAAAATATTAAATCGATCCAATCAATCAGCCAACCAAGCAGCCAATCAAGCGACCAATCATCAATTGCAACTGCCATTTTATCATTCAACAATAACAACACCCACATATGGCAACAATAAATAACTTTTAAATGCTCAACATTAAATGCTTTTCATTAATTACCGAAAAACGAGTTTAAACAATAAAAGTAAACATTAAAAAAAAACATCTAAAAAAGCTATAAGAATTCATAAATTTTAATTAATTATGGAACATTCATCAACAACATTTTTGTTGTGTTTTTTCCATTGCCAAAACGAAAAGGCCGCCGCTTGCTTGCAGCTGCAGCCATTGCAACAACAACAACAACGATCACTGGGCAAATTAACAGTGCAACAAAAGAAGCAACACACACAAAAAGCACAACAACAGTTACAGCTGAAACGTCACTCAACACATTTACTGGGTAAGTGACATCGACTCAATGAAAATAAATAATAATAATAAATAAAAAAAAACTAATGCAGCTTTCGAATTTTCAACAAATGTTGGAAAGTACCAAAATTAAATTTCCATGCAATTTTCAGAGCAGTCAACTTTCATTTAAAATCAACAGTCCCAAAAAATATATATTCGAAAAACTCAAACTCAATTATTCTTGGTGAATGGCTCAGTTTGAATACTCTTTTAAAATTAAATTGAAGAGTTGAGTAAAGATAAGAAATTCAAAAGACTAATAGAAAAAATAAAGTGCCGAATGTTGTAGAAATTATTAAAATTGACTTAAGAGTTAGGACTTATAAAATTTAATTACAGATAAATTTTTATTAAATATTTATATTTTATTGTTTGATTGAGCTTATAGATTTAAAATGATTAAGCACGCTTAATTAAGCTTAGCATATTGTAATGTAATTTTTAAATGAGACGCGATTTATCACAGATTCAAAAGATTCTTAACCCAATTTAAACCACATTAAAGTGCTCTGTATTTGCCAATATATTTTTTATTCTATTTTTCTAATATCTATATATTCCCAACAAGTATTTTAGTTATCTTTTTCAAAATTAATACAAATATATTGTCAATGTCCACTTGACTTATGTAGTGTATGACAGACAACTTGTCAGAGCAACGCGGCAACTGAAAACCACCAATCAAAAACCGTCGAGCTCAGCACAGTGAGCCAGCTCTGATAACGTTAAAAATTGCGTTAGTGCAGCCGAAGACTGTGGCAAAGTCAAACCAGATGCTGTGACAGTTAACTGCTTTTTCGCAGTGGCAGAGGCAGTGGCAGTTGCTGTAGCAGTTGCAGTTTTGTCTGTTATGAATTTCATATTAGGTATATACGAAAATCCAATAAAAATCACTGAAAGCAATTTTCGTTAGCTGAACAAAAAAGAAAAACGAAAAGAGAAAAATCGAAAAGGAAAAAGTGAAAAGAGAAACGGAGAGTTTCGGGTTTCAGGCGTTTTTTTTAATGCTACTTTTAGACGAGCCACTTTTTACACACACACGCATATACATTAACAAGTACTCACTCACGCATACACATATACACGCAGATTTGTTGCAATTTATCGTAATGGATTAAGAGGAGCGAGTTTCGACATTTTTCTGTGTCACCGACAACTGAGAAGCAAATGCAGTTTCTGCTTCGTTCAGCCAATTCACAGCGAGTGTTGCTTAATTTGTTTTTAATTCACTGTCAAGCAAAAAAACTGTGCCCGCCATTAGCAATGTAGCAATTTCCACTTTTTGCCCTGTAAACTATCAAATTGACAATTTTTTAAACTTAAATTTGCTTTTATATTCTTCATTATTCCAAGCTACGAGTAGAAGTTAGACTTGAACTGTAAGAGAATACCTCAATCACACATTATTTATTAATGAGACAAGCCTTTATTTATATTTTATTGGCCATAACTTATATCTACAAGTTACGGAGAAGATCACATTTTACATACACTTATATATTTTTGGTATCTGGGTAAGATGCATGCCAAGTTGCAAATTATGAGTTATTGGATCACATGGGTTCAAGTTCACTTATTTTACTTATACAATTAAAATGTATTTTACAAGTCAGACATTTTCATTTTGTTTTGTTATTTATTCAAAGTAAATGTATTTAACATTCTTTGTTACGATAGTAAAAGTACTATTGTTTCAATTCATTGTTGATTTTTTCCTTCATATACAATATAAAAAATTGTTTAAAATTGATTACGTACTGAATATTTAGAAAAAAAATATATAAAAAGTTCTTTAAAATTATATTTATTTGTCAACATCACCAATATCAAAGATTTTCAAGTTTCAAAAGTATTTACTTGTTATCTACTTTGTGATGAATTATTATTATTTGCTAGATGTTCCATATTCCAACTTATGTTAATTTTTCAAAAAAAATAATGTACAAATACGATAAAAATATGAGAACAATTTAACAATTCTGGTAATTTAAATGTCTGTTAGCCTGTTTGGACTGCCCAGCTTGTCGGACGTTTGTCATTTTAGATGAAAAGTTCATTTCCCCAGTTGTCAACAGTTTATAATAGTTTTTGCCTTTGTGCTCTCGGCTCAACCGAGTGGAGTGAAACCAAAACCGAGGAGATTGCTGTTTGTTTGATGTTTCATCAAGTATATAGTATGTGCCTGTTTTCTACGGGTGTGTGTAGATCTTTTTGTTTGTATATGTGCATTGATGTTTATGTGTTTAGTTAACCATTTCTCTGTCTCTGTCTCTGGGTCTATCTTTCAATTCCAGTTGGTTTACTTCACCTCGAAGCAGACAGGGAGACTGTTGCTCCGATGCAAATCTGCTCTGTTGATTAAACCTAAATAATGTCGAGCGTTTCCTTTGCCTTTGCTGTGGCTCCCTACCCATTGTTTGTCTGGTCCCTTTAAGAGCTGACCAGCTGCTGTTTTATAGCCAATGCCACGGCGTATAATGGCTATGTGATTAGACATGCCGTTCACAAGGGAAATCACTTCAGGTCACCACAAAAGTTAATACTTTGCTCATCAACCAAATAAATTGTTCTTATGAGTTGAAGTTTCTATTGAAAGTTACGTGGGCAATTTTAAGGGCTCCATTTTAAAAATTGATGAAATTAATTTCAACTTACTCAAGAACACGTTCTGGGTGCAATCAACTCTAATACTGAATACACTATTAAAACATAATGAATTTTGTTTGTTTATTTAAAAATTAAAGCAATTATTTTTATGTCTTGTAGTAATTTTATTTTTTTTTATCATTTCAAATTATGAATCCAATTTTTATTATTAAAAACTTTACTTTACTGAAATAAATATTATATTATTATATTATTATAGTTATTAAATAATATTATTGTGATTACATTTTTAAGAGTATTAAAAGTTCAATTTGAAGTTTTGTCCTTTTTGCATTTTTCGCCAAATCTGAGACAATTTCCAACTTATAAGGGAGCTTGCCTGCATTTGTATAATAACACAGTTGAGCTACCGGTTGCAACCGGCTTGCTTCCGTAGACGTTGGTGCCGTGTCCTGCCCCGCCTGCCTGGCCACTTGTTGTTGCATATTTTTTATAGCCATTGCTTGTGCTTTATTTCCTTTTAGCCTGGGTTGTTGCCGTTGCACGTAGCACATTTTCAATTTAATTTCTGTCTGAATGACTCTTGTCCCTGTGCTGCCTTGCTGCCTGGTCTTTTAATGTGTGTGTGTGTATTCGTATCCTCGAGCTACAGACGCGCGTTTCCAGCCTGCCATTGTCTTTGGCTTTGTTTGCAATGCCATTTCCTTTGCGCCAGTCGCTTACAACATGAAATTAACTTGCGTATTTTTCTGTATATGACACTTGTGTTTCCACGGCAACAACAAAAACACCATCAACTACAATAGACACATGAGGAACGGTAGCAAAAGCAGCTGTGGCAACAGCCACCCAAATATATTATAGCTGAATATAAACGCTTCTTTTGGTCGCCAGTTTAATTAAACTGCTGCAATGGCTGCAAATTGTTTATAATGTCAGACACTCAGCACAGTCATCACAGACTCACAGTATTCATGCCATCATTGACTATCATTCACTGACCCAGTTGAGGGAGTGGGTGGTGGGCGTGAACACACAAAAGCACTGCAATGTCAGTCAATGTGGCACCGTGGTGCCATTGCGTCAACAAGTAACAACAAATGCCGCCAAAGTGAAATAGGTAAATTTTAAACTAACCAAAAATAAAAAAGAATAATATTTCTATTTACTTTTTTTAATAAGTATATACATTTTTCACAAGTTTAAAAATTCTGATATATGAAATCAAAGTCTGCTCTGCGTAATTGCTTGGTGTCTGTTTCATGCAGCTCTGGTTCGGCTTGTTGTAGTTGTTGTAATTACAATGCACTTGCTGTTTTGGCTTTGAGATAACAAAAGCCCGTAGTTGAGCACAAGCTACCCCAAATAGCTTTCCGTTAGCCTGCAGTGTTTTAAGAGAGCACCAATAACCGCACTTGAAAGCGCGCGCACAAAAGTATGCAGTACTATTTGCTGAAATGACTTTAGATGCTCGACGCATGGCAATATTTGCATGCGGTCTATGTGTGTGTCTGCCACTCACATACGTATATATGGGAGCATAGGAGAATGTTTATCGGCATGTTAGTGCCATTTGCTGTTTTTCTAGCCTTTGCCATTGATGCCATAGGCCAGCAGTAGCGAGTGCCTTTCAAATGAATTTCACAAAAACTATTTTCCGCTCAGAATTTTTTGCGTTTATCTCTTTTTTTGACTGTAAAAATTGACTATAAATACTTGAAAGTACATAAATTTTTCTCTTTGCACTTATTCATCTGCAATGCAGTTCAAATGCGGAGCATTTTGTTGATTAGCACTTTGTGTGAGTCCATCGAAAAGTTTCTGTGTACGATTGATCTGGTTACATTCGGGTGTTAAATGTTTTTATACAATTTGAATTCTATAAAAGTTGTTAACATAGTCGATTAGAGTTTCATTTTGTAACTTTCAATATTGAATTTGACATTCCCTGGCACAAAATTAAAATAAAATTTCTTACTTGTCTGGTTACATCTTACATCAAAAATAAACCTAATTACAGAACTTACAATACTTTATTTATCGACTCTACCTTGCCAATATTTGCCACTTGAAATTGAAGTAGATTATCGTACACAAGCACATTTTTTACAAAAGTTTAAGTAGCTGAAAGTGCAACTAAAGTAAACAAACCGCCAAAAAGCGATTTGGTGGCGACTCCTTGGTAAAGTATAAATTTAAACAAATTTGCTGAGCGTTGTGTGTATGCCAAAGGGTTCAATTATGAACAGAGCTTTTCAGGTGACGAAGCGGGCTCCTAAAAGCATATTCCCTGCCTGGGTCGAGCTATGCAAACAACCAGGGCAAAAACTGAAAACTCTGAAAGTGTAATGTGTGAAAAATGTAGCCCTCGAGGTGTAAAGTCTGTCATCTGGGGCATAAACGCCTTCAACTTTAGCCCCACACGATTATTTTTGTAGTTGCTGAGTCGCGCCTAAGCGGTCGCAACTTTTGTTGGCCAAATGGGTTGTGGTCTTGGAGTTCGGGGCATAGAGTGCGCCTTCAATTTCAAGGCTCATTGTGTATAGCTGAGGCATTGGCGAACCATTAAATTGACTTTAAAACTTTCCACCTGTCTACCTCGTACCACAAATAACAAACACAAAAAGTGTGGGGTTCAAAAACAACACAAAAAGCACGAAACTAAACTTGAAATTAATTAACCGCGACAAGGGCAAAAGCATCTGAAAAAACGTCTCCTACCGTCGTGTACAAGGGAAACTAACTGAATATATTCCGGCGAGTTTCTGCAATTTAAACATTCCACTCGTTTCATTTTCTTTTCGCTTCGCCTTTGTCGTCGTACCGTGATACCGTTCCCAGCCATTTGCCATATATTATAACTCATAAAAACTCTAATTACGCCAACAGCTGACGCGCTCATAGACAAAATAAAAACGTAAGGATTCAGCAGAAATGCATAGACATAAAGAAACGCAAAGGCGGCTCTCAATGAATGTATTGAAAATCAAATGTTTTCATTCTAAGCCTACAATTACTTTCAATTTACTTAATTATTAAAAAAAAAAAATTTTAATTATGCCCAAAATAAAAAATATACTGAAAATATAACAAAAAATATACCGAAATTAACTTCGTTCAAAATATGTGTTGAACACCATTATTATATCACAGAGTGACATACCAGCTGAACATGTGCAGCTGCACCTGAATACGCCTTATAAAAGTAATTCTTTAATAACTTTTGTGTTTTTTATCCGATTGTAACCAAATTTTCAGATAACGTTATATTTTTAATATGAAGCTTGGAATTCGGTTTTGTCGGACGGACGATATCGTCTGGGCTTTTGACGCTGATCAAGAATATATATACTTTATGGGGTCCTTCTGTCTGTTTCATACATTTTTGGTTGGCACAAAGTTATAATACCCTTCTACCTTTTGAGTAAGCGGGTATAAAAACTAATGAAGAATTTTTATTCAAAAATTTAAGGTCAATTTTTTGATTACTTCTTCAAATTATGAAACTCATTTACGTTGGGATTCTATGCTGCCTAACAAAACAAACAAACTTAAAAAGGATCAGAATTGATTTGTATTATAGGTCATGAACAGTTCATGTTATGAGTCCTATGCTTTAAATGATTTTTAGAGAGAAGACAATTTTTGAAATAAATAAAATGTCAAAAATATTGTTGTTTTGTATTATTGAATGCAAATAAACTAATTAATTTAAAAGTAGGCTCATATTGTTCCATACCATAACTCATGGAAATAATTGACTACTTATTTATTTTTTTGTCTCTTATTTTACTTAGATCAAAAGAAATGCACATACATATAATATTTACATTTAGAAGCAAAATATCTCGTTTATTATTACAAAAGTACATTACAGGCATTACAACTAATCCATAATACTCGCTGCGATGGCATGTATCCTAAGCCATGCGTCTCGTGCACGTGTAAATTATTGTGGGCTGGCATGGATGGGCGACGCCTGAAAGCATGCTATGGCATTTTGTTGTTTTTTTTTCATTTTTTTCTGCTAGGGCAGGAGCAACGTTACACGCAGCCTCGCCGCATGTATTTCAATTACTGCATTTCTCAGTCAGTTGGGCAGGGAGCACGAATAGGGGCATGGATTCTCGACCCATGACCCGCCCCATCGAAACGCGTTCTTTGGCCCGCCTCCTGCCAGCTTTTTTTTATGGATTTTTAATTTGCGCCAGGCGCACATTTTTTGCTGCCTTTTTCTCTTATATATATGTATATTTTTATATTTTATTTGCTCGCGTTTTACGCAAATTCATTGTTTTAATTTACTCAAGTTTGTTGATCGAAAACAAAAACTAATCAATGTTAACGCCTTAGGGTTGGAAGAGGGTGCAAGGGTCAAACTGCATGCCCCCTGGGAGCTAGGTGACAAAGCAGACGCTTTGTCCAGAAATGAGGTCAAAGCCTAAAATAGGGTTAAACATTGTAGCTCTTTTAATTATACATTAAGTCTGGCTAACTTTTTTTGTTGTGGTTTTTGGTACTCGGCTTGGCCCAGTGGCTCAAAGAGCGACGTTTTTTCTGTCTTCCATTACGACTCAAACAGCATTTGGCATTTGCTTTTGGGGTTTCTGAACCAACCGCAGCCCCCAAGTTCTAGCCAGAAATTCAAACTTCAAATGGCAGCAGCAAAGCAAAACTTGTGCGGATTAGCTAATGAGATACGGTTGAAAGAAATATTAACTTGGAAACAACATTTTCAAAGAGCTTAATAATCCGATTTTACTTAATGCTACAGATGAAAGTATACAGTAAATAAATATATACAATTGATATAATAAATTGATAGCTTATTGAATAACTAATAAATGTTCTTAATATTTATCTATTTTCAGGCATATTTTCTCAACTGATCGAAACAACGACACTTAACTAAGCAAGAATATCTACAATAAAAAAGATTAAATTTAAAAAAGAACTGCTACTCTCGGTTTCTCAAGCTCTCTTAAAAGTAGTATTCAAGTGCGAATTATGTAAATTAAAACGAAAAAAATATTGCAAAAAGAAAACAAACTAAAACTGTAGTAAAAAGAGCCAGCTAAAAATGCGTGACCAGTAAGCCGGAAATTAAATTTGCAACAGCCCCAACCTCAAGTTAAATAAAATAGAAGTAGTGCAAACAAACCGCAGTACCCAAAAAATCTCAAAAGCCAGCGAATAAATTATAAAATAAAAATATATAAAACAAAATAAAGAAATTCCGCTTGCAAATGTTTGCTTAGATTAAAGAAATTCTGAGCAATTAGACATAAATTGTGGGCATTTGTTGCGTGTATTCGCAGAAAAAAGCTGGAGAAAAATAAGCAGCAGTGTTGGAAAAATATTGTTCAAAGCAAAACAAGCGACAAATATTCTAAATAGGTTGGTTGAGCTGTGTAACAACAAGAGGCAGCAAACTGCAGTTGCGCCACGCTGAACTCTGACACACTCAACGCGTTTGTCTTTTGGCTCTAGTGTTAATTGCAGCAACGTGCCACGACGCAGGCTACTTAAGCTTGGGCGACCACCAACCAAGTAGTTGCAACAACAACAACAACAACAACAACAAAAGCAACAGCAACAGCAACGGGAGCAGGGACATTCCAACAGCAATTCAACCCAAAAACAACGCAAACAACAAAACCAAGGACATGGACTCGTCGTCGTCGTGCACGCTGTTTGTCGTGTTGATCTTCCTTGTGATAATTAAAGGTGAGTGCTTTGTCCTTACCTCCCCCTCCGGTATCTCATGCTTCTATTCGTGCCCTTTTATCACACTTTTACCTTTAACAATTGTCTGCTTGCCTCGGTGTGTGTGCTTAATGAAAAGCCAAGCCAACGCTTCATCTACCTTAATTAAATAATTGTAAACATTAATTAATTAATGAAATGAAAATTGAATTTTAAATGCAACTCTCATTGTTTATTCATGTCGAGTCGAATTGATGCACTTAGAATGAGTTCAAAATTTATTCTTATGTCAATTTTACTTGAGTCCGCTCAGAATACTTTGCAAAGTTTTAAATGCAACTCTTATTATTTGTATAAATAGGACACACAGAAAATGCAAGCTAACAATTAGATTTATTTTTGGCAGACTTGACACTTTAAGAGACCGCTAAGATATCTCTTTCCAAGGTTGATTTTTTAATTTTTCTTACATAGCAACAAGTAATTTAATTTGTGGACTAATACTTCTATTTTTATGTGTATTCTTAACAATGTGTTACAAATTCATTTTGGATTATCTTTCACTAATTGTCTGTTGCACAAATCCGTGTGTGCCAGAATCAATTCGAAATGCACAACTCTGTGGACTATGCATAAATCTTCTTGTCACATTACTAACATGCCACATAGATAGTGGGAGTTAGCGTGAACTGCAGCTGCAAATGTTCGAAGCAACTATTTTAGCTCCTTGTGCCAGCGACACATTATTCAATTCCACAACGGATTTTTCAATTTTCCTTTGCAACATGTTCACGGCACTTTAAGCAGGCCAAACAGACAAATAGAAAAATGTGGCGCAAAATGTAAAAGCCACACATGAAACGTGGGTATATGTACATATGTACATATGTATATACCATCTCCATAGGTACTTATATGTCTTTCTATTGTATATATGCGTCTAGCAGTTACATGGGTAAATTCCCACGCAGCCAGCTATAAATTCACATTGTCGCCAGCGCCATCACCATGGAGCTGAGGAGATCGCCCAGAGCTAAACTTGGTCATATTTTTTAGTTTACTCAACGAAGTTTGCTCGCGAGAGCGCTCTGCAATTGCCAAAGTAGAAAAAATAATACGCGGCAATGAGACAAATATTCAAGTAGAAACAAGTAAGAGTTCATAACTCAAAATATGCGACTAACACATACCCTAACATGTATGGATCGACACTTATTTCCAACTATATTCAGCGTCATCTGCTATATATATCGTATACGCCCTGTCGCTACAGGGTATAGACAAAAAAAAAATATTGCTCGTACAATTGTCAGAGTGAGCCCCAGGAGGGCCTACTTCAAATCTACAGCTGTTCCCCAGTGTGCAAGAGGCTCACACACACACACTCGGATACTACCACAACCAATGCTTTTGCGTTTTCGTTTACTTTTGAGTTCGTTTCGTTTCTATTTTTTTCAAGTTTTTTTCTGACTTGCATTTAGTGGAGAAGTTGTTTTTTCTGGCTCGTTGAGTTGGGTTGGCTTTTTAGGGTTGGGGTGATGTTTTTTAGCTTCGACGCGGCACATCTGAAGTCTCATGTGTTATCCACTATTGTCAAAAATAACAAGCAGCGACGCACGATTCTCATTTCTGTCCGTGCTCATAATGTTCCATATTCATTGTGTCCATTTTACCCAGTCGCATTAGTTAAATCAACATCAATATTTCTCTAGGAACATGCCGAATGCAAGAACTTATGTCTAATGTCCAACATAATACGTATGTATATATTAAGATCGGCTATCTTTAGAGTGATCTTTAATATATCTATTTTTAGAATTGTTTGGTTTACTTTATATTTTGACAGTTTATGATATTACTCAAAATACATATAAATTTAAGTTTATATTACATTAGAATGTATAATGCAACAAAACATTCAACAACCATCTGTCTAATGCAGACTGCCCCTGTCCTGTGGAAACAGCTCAAACAGCTGCCACTCAAACGCTCCATAACTGTCTGCCCAGTGCCGCACTTCAAGGCTCTTATTGTTTATTACGACATTGTTGTTGTTGTTATAACTTAAGCGTCGCTGTGGGAGCGAACTGGCAAATCTTTGATGGCCCCATGCCTTTTGTTCTTACTCTTACTCCTACTGCTCTTACTCCCTCATCATAGATCTCTCTTCGGCTTTTGCCCTTTGTCTACTTCAGAGATTGTCAGGCAAAGACAAAGACTAATGAAGATGGCGTCGTATTCGCATTCGCATTCACATTCACATTCGCAGTCGCATTCGAATTCTTACTCGAATTGTTATTCGACTTCGTGGCCAGGACAAATATTTTCAATAAGCTTCGCGTAGCTGTAACAAAGTGCGCACTGATTGGAAAATCAGCAGTTGAAAATTGCCAAAAGCACGGAGCAGAGCAGGGGGCTACGAGAAAAAGCTGGAGCAAACAGCTGGCGGAAGGGGAAAATACAATATTTCAGAGATTCAGCCGAATGTTGTCAACTTGTTGTTGCTGCCAGTTGGTAAACGCATAAATTTCATGGCAATTCGAGCGGCTCTGCGCACCTTGAAGCCATTGCCATTGCCATTCAAGGACTATCAACTCACAACTCTCAGTGAGGGGGCTTTCGTTAGGAGGCCGTACAATATTGCTGGTCATATATTTTGTTTTTAAGGCATTTTATTCATTCTGAAAAATTTAAATCACATAAATTGCCATTGGATTTGCAGTGTCAGTACCAAGTGCCAGCGCATTTAAAACGCCCTTAACATATTTTGAGCTTTAATTTACATACCGTATGCTTTTAACTACAATTTACTGTTATGCAGCTTGATGCGCCAAGAGGAATTGGCTCATGCGGTATTCTGGCTTATCAGCCTACAATGGTTCGCCACTGTATTGGGTTTAAGAAAAAATAATGTGGATTTTGTTTGAATATTTAATAAAAGAATACCACCAGAATCATAAAATAACTTTGATATATTTTTTTTAATTTACACTTTTAACAGAAATAATAAACTCATTAATCGAGAATAGCTAATAACTTTTGAGTTATTGAAATATTTTTATTTAAATTTGCCTATGAACATGAATTGTTCACATTTGTAATTTTCAGCAATCAATTGGTTTTTCAGTGGATTTTTTATGCATTTCTGTGAAAGCAAACAATTTTACGACTGATTTGGTCCACACAGCAATTTGCCTTAGAACTTAAAACCACAAAATAAAGAAAGAACCTAGCTTATCGTTTATGCCGGTTGCTCTGCATGTTTTGCTTTAGTATTTTGGCAACGGCAGTGCTGTGTAATAGTAGGTAAGGCACCCTGGGCTCCTACTGCCACAAAAGTTAGCTCCCAATGGGAGCTGCGACTGCTGCCTGAGGTAAAGCGGATAATCCTTGTCGAGGGGAAGGTTGACTGCTGTATGGAGATGGAGAATGGCGGGAAGATATGGGCTTCCGCTTGGCGACGCCATCAAGTTGCTCAGCCTGAGCCAACTGCACGCACAACTTTCAAGGCCGCCAGAGGGCAAAAGCTGGTCCCTGTCCCACCGTACCACCGTACCACCGCACACTCACACACCACACCACTGCACTAAACCGAACCGCAATACTTGGGCAAGCTGCACTGAAAGAAAAACAAGTTTTAGTTACGCGTTCTGCACTTCCGTGGCGCCAGCTGAACTTTGCTTTAGCTTCATGAATTGGATTTAGAGTTAGTCGTAACCTTGCTCCAGTCTTTAAGACGTCGTCTGTCTTTTGGGGCCGCAGCCGTGTAGGGGGATTGCCAGTAGCACCTGTAGGGCGTCGCATGAGTCAGCATTGTCGCCACTAAACTTTCCAAATAAGCATTTTTTATATGGCCAATACATACGTCTCTATCGCGGTCCCTCTCACACCACCACCTACTCATCGCTACATCGTAAAAAAAAAACTTAGTGCCTGCGCCTAAATAACCGTAAACGGCACTCGTGGGCCACCCAGACTTCGCGAAAACACAAAAGAAAGCCAAACTTGATGGGCATAAATTTGCTGTAATTTAACGCATTCAATTACAAAAAAAGCACAAAAAAACATTGTGAGCGCCTTGCGACTTACTTAAAAATGTCATAAAAAGAAAACAAGTAAAAGACCTATAAACGACAGTACTCGACAATAGGATGCCCCTCTACCAATTTTATTCGGGCTCCTGGCCCGAACAACAAAACAATGGCCAACCACAAAAGCAAGCATGTATGTACATATGTATGTATGTATGTATGTACATACATGTGCATGTGCAAAATAACATGAAAAATAAAACCTTAAAATTATCTTAATAAATTATTTATTGTAAATTAATTTGGGCTCGTTTTAAATAAATAACTTTTGCTGGGTATATCCATAATAATTTGGATACATGTTGTAGAATTTAGAATAATGTAATGTTAACGTAAATAAGCTTATTGTACACCTGCCTGTGAACACTATCTGTTAAATTAGTTCTGTTAGCAGTTGTATAATTTTTTAACAGCATTATGTGGCTGTTATTGACAGCTGTAAACTAAAAGCTGAAAGTCTAGTTCTATTACACTCAAAGGTTAGTTATTTCGTCTTTGTTATCGTCAGAACACTAGATGTGCTCCAATGGAGTCGAGTGTATATTTATTATTTGAACAATTCATTTTAATAGTTTGAAGCAAATAGCAAATGACTGCTGGATATACGGGAAAATTTAAATGATTAATTTATTATTACAAAAAGTTAATATTAAATTTCTTATAAGAAGTTAGTTTGACAATAGATTTGCTTTATTTTCTAATGGATAGCTCAATAGAATATTATATAATATATAATTGAACCATGATTAGCTCAAAACATTGCGTTTTTGGCAGGTATTTAAGTGCCTAAAATTTAACAGTCTGCTGTTAAGTGCCCACTGTAAAGGGTTGTCAATCAACAAGCTCTTAACATTTGATTTGGGACTTGATGTTTTTTTCGTAAAAGAGAATGACGGAACCTGACTAATATCGTTTTAACTGATTTCAAATGGAAGATGCATAAATTAAATACGAAATTAAAATCTAGACAATTCTCTGTTTGCAAGCCACTCGATGAATACACTAAAAGCGTTTAAAAAGAAGAGTTGCCCACGAAGGTAAAATGCGAAAAAAGAAATGAAAGCAAAAAGAAAAAAAAACTGAAAAAAATAATTGCGCCCAAGGCGACTACAAAGCGAATTACAAACAGAGCCCAACGGCTCATGGCAGCCCCGCGGCGCCATGGCGCCTTAATGTATGCAATGCCCGCGTCAGCCTAAATGAATGTGAATGTGAATGTGTATAAATACAGGCTTGCTCTGTTAGTGTATATGTGTTTGTGTGTGTAGATAGCGCCAACCCAATTGACTTACAAGTCCCTCCGACAAACCTCCCTCCCAAAAAAAAAAGAAGAGAAACATGCAAATTTTGAGGCACAGCGCGAGTTTATACCTTTGTGTTTTTGTTGTGTGGCGATTTGCATAGCCTACTCGAAGGCGCCCAGGCATCAGCAACAGCAACATACACATCCATAGCTACAGCTACAGTTTCTGTCTCCATGGTGACATTAACAGCGTGGCGGGTTTTTGGATTTGTGCAAAGAGCCCGACTGGCAGGAGGGTGCAGGAGGGTCGCGTTGGGAGGCAGATATCAGGTTCTTAGTCGGTCAGGTGAGTCGAGCCGGTCGACCCAATGACTGACTTTGCCACACGGTCACAGAGCGTGCGGCTGGCATTGAGTTACTTTCGAAACACACACATACACATACACAGATAAGCAAATGGTGTTATAAGAAACTCTGGAACGAGCAACGCATCCAGGAGGCTTGTAACGCTTTTCAAGGATATTCTGGGATGCGCATGTTTATTCCCGTTTTTCTGCCATATTTTTACGCTCAATTCCAGCCAAAGAGAGCGTAAGCGAGAGAGAGAGAGCGAGTTAGCAGCCGTAGCAGACGAACGCACAGACGGAGGGACGGACGGACGGGAGAACAGAGGGATTCACTCAAAGCTTTTAATGCTGCGTGGGTTCATTCAATAGATTTTTCCCATACAAACACAAGCCTATATACATATACATGCGTGTACATGAATACGTATTTGGATGTGTGCATTTCTCTCGTTGTGTGGAGCTCATAATTGACAGACAACTGAATTTATTATGCGCCTTATGTCTGCGTGCATTGCCAATGCGACCGCCTGACCAACATTCAAAATGCAACATGCCACATTCGACCGTGTGTGTGTGTGTGTGAGTGCAGCAGATTCAAATCCATTATTGCCTGTCAACATGGCAAGCATTTTCGCACAAAGTGCGATACGATGTTTTGTTGCAGCATGCACTAGCAGTAGCTGGAGCTGCTTTAATTGAGCCAAAACGGCAACGTTTTAATTAAGAAATGTGCCGCACATGCTACGCCTGCCACAGTAACATTGCCACACTATGTGGCAGACAAGTCCATCATCTAAACTCAAACCGAAAACCCCAAAGCTGAGGCGCAATTGTCACGGCGCTCTGCAAGCATGTCAAGGATGCTGTCGGCAGGTAGCTCGGAACGTTTGGGTCGCCAGGTCGCGTGGCTTAACGTTCTACTTGCTTATGTATGCGTGTGTGTGAGTGTCCCACTAACTAAAAGCCAAATGGCGTTTGTCATATCAGCTGCTCGTTAGCCATATGAAGAGCAACACATGACCGAGACGCAGGCTGTGGTAAGGTGCAAGGTGCAGGTGGCAGTGCGACAAGGTGTCACTGTGGCAAATGTCAGGGAGCGGGTCGCGGCCAGCCGGTATAGTTTCTTCATTTAATCGGCATAACTATGCCGGCGTCGTCGCCGTCGTCGCTGTGTACCTAAGTGCCAAACAATGATGAGTAGAAAATGCTGTAGGTTTCTGCCTCTTGAGTGCCACATGAGAGACGGCACATGCACCAGCGACAATACATTTTCATTATACGACTAAATCACATTAAACTACTAACCCTTAATTGTGGAGATATGTAAATGAGTCTGCAAATATTTTATATCACAATAATAAGTATAGTTAGTCTAACAAAATACATAAATTAATAAATAAGTAAATATAGAATAAATAAATAATCAATCAACTGAGTAACTTAAAAAATGTGAGACGTAATGCACCAAAAAGATTCAATTAAAAAAAATAAGGAAGTAGTTACTTACTGTAAGCCAAAGTACTAGATGAATAAAATTTAAAACAGATTTCCGAACGTCAACTGAAAAGATTGCAGAATTATAGAAGCCAGAAGCTATGGGAAAAGTAACTAAAATGGACATCGCTAAAGCTTTCTATCGAAATTAATTAAATACTTACAATCAAATAAAGCATAAATACATTCTATATTATCTCTCGGTTAACGACTCTGCTTTAAGGTTAATTCAATCAAATTGATAAAAATGGGAAACATAAATAAAACGCAGTCGTGGTTGTGATTTTTAATATAAAAATATAAATTGTATTTTGCATAAGATGTATAAATTTGATTTTAAATCTATGAAAAAAGATATGACAAGAACTGCATTCAAATAATTGTATTGTTAGTGTTTATCTTTTGTTTAATTTATATAATAAATTGAATATTTGCGGTGTCCAATAATATTGATGCTAAAAATGTTCATATCTTATGGCCATTCATCAACTGTTCCGGAATATGTATATGCAATATTACTAGCAGGCTTTGTGCCATTATTTATGATACTTCACTCACTCCAGCAATCTGCCATGTAACCACTCAACCTGTCCAGATCCGGCTCTACGCTCTCTTTACCTCATGCCACGGTGTAGAGTGCAAACAAGCCGAGTTACAAAACGACAATGTCCATTAACAAAATAGACACACACGCACTCACTCCCCCAGGTGCAGTTTCGAATGGGTTATATAGTTCTGTGTGTGTGTGCAAGTGCGTGTGAGTTGCTCTGTGCCGCAGCTTGGCCCCTTAATGTATGCAATAAAGCTCAAGTGTAGCGTCGAGCTTGTGGCTGGCAACCTGCCACAGCAGCTAGCTGAAACAACGCTTTTTGGTAGCTAACCTTCACTTTCACTGCCTGACACTCACACATGTTTGCAACATTGCTGCATTTTCAGCTAGCATAACAATCGCATTGTTGTCCCTTTCCATTGCTGCAGTTGCCGCACTTCTCGCACCTGCTGTTGAAAAGTCCTCGTTGTAATTACATTTTGTTTTACTCGTGTCGTGTTGAGGTTTTTTGTTCGACGACCTTTTTTATCCAAAACGTCGCACGTTTCTTTGTGCCATAGCTGCCCCACACTCACACACACACATAGATGTGCATACATAAGCTCTGCTTGCTTGTAGTTGTTGATGCAAGTGGCACTGTGGGGCGTTCGACTCTGGGGGTGTGTGTCCGTTGTATACACATGAAATTCATGCGTGATTTTTATTGTTGTGTTGTGTGCGCATAAAATAATGTTTATGCATTCATCTGTATGTCCGTGTGTGTGTTCGTGAATATATGCGTGTGCGGCAGCAACAAGTTATACAAGTTACATGCCATTGAATTGCTCTCCGCACCTCGCAACGTGTCGCTCGCCCCGTGCAATTGTAAACTTTATTGAATTCCTAGCGCTTTATTGTGTGTAAAATTTATCGTTTCAATTATTTAACAACAACGACGAAGACAGAAAGAATGAGAGTGAGAGCGATAAGTTAAGTGAAATTTTTTAACATGAAATCGTCTACCTTGTACAGCTGGATATTTTATGGAACACCTAACGCAGACCTTGACTCGATAGCTCGAGCTGCCTCCGAGATATTCTGCTAACTGCATTGACTTTGACATTTATGGACCACACATACAAATATTCACACACATATACGCACACTCTCCATATAATCACAGGGACCCAAGAGCGGCCCTGGAATTCTCAATTCTCAATTCGAATCCGAATTTGTATGTCCCCCAGGCCTGTCGCTGTGCCTCGTTGCGTATACGTAATTTTGCACAGGTAACAAATAATGGAATTGTAATGCGAATTTCTATAGAGGTCCAACTGAGTTCAGTTGAATTGAGTTAAGTTGAGCAGCAGCTAAAGCTTCAACCATAAACTATGCAAATACTAATAACGATGCTCGCAGCAAATAGCCAAAGTTGGCTAAACACCCGCAAAGCATATAGAACAAACTCATTGAAAGCTCAACTAAAGCCATAAAAAAAGAAATGCTTGTAATCTCGCACGAGAAATCGTTTCAGATATTTATGGTATGCTTTCAGTTATGTAGGGAATAGTTTTGAATGCTACTTTTTTCATTTCTTTATTTCAATTATTGCTACTCAACTCGTGCCATTGAAGAAAGAAATTTACTCAATTCTATAAAATACAAGAAGGATGTAAACTTCACTAAAATTAAGCAATGAATTTAAAAATGAAATTGAATAAATATACATGTATAAGTAGTATTTATGGTATTCATTTGTTGAATGTATTTCCATATTTTATATTAAATATAAAACCAATTTAAATTCAAATTAAAAACAAATATAATTCAGCAAAATTTTAATTTAAATAAGAATTTGTGAAGCTTGTCTTGGCATACTGAATATTTTTTATATTATGAATAGAAGTTCAATTAAGGATTTTCGAAATTATAAAATAATCATACTAACTAACTGATAGAACCAGAAACCCTTTCAACATTTATAACTTTAATTCAGTTTAATAAAATTGAATATTTATTTAATTAACTATTTGACTGAATTCGCATTGCGCTCACGTTTAACCATTGCAAAGAAAGCTCACACAATGTTGCGCTTTCATGAGCTTGGAAATGGGTCAAGGTTAAATTAGGTCAACTAGCGAGTACGAGTAGCTTGTTGAGTTGAATTCTTAACCGAGTCGCTTTTAGTTCCTGCCAACTGCATTATCGCCCACACCCGCCACACCCTCTTGTGGCCTTCAGGCAGAACATTGACAGCAAACATTGTTGCTCAACCTGTCAGATAATAAGTAACTTAATTCTTAAAATACTTTAGCAATCCACCGAAGAGGCTTAGAAAGAGAAAGGAGGGGTGGCTGAAAATTGTGAGAAGTGAAAACAGTTTGTTGTACATTAATGGAAGCAGACCGTGGCATAAAACTTTAACGATGTCAAATAAATATTAAAAAAATTTAAAACTGAAAATTATGAATTCAATGAATGTATATAAATTGAATGCATTTATATTGAGATCATCTGAAATAAAGTGATTCCCAAGTTAATACAAATGATTAATTCAAGCATATTTTCGAATGCTTTCAATTAAAAGGAACTTCATGGCTCATTGACATCCAATACATTTCGACATTCCCGTCTCCCTTATTCAGGGTGCAGAATAAAGGTAGTTCTATCCAGCAAGCAATCAGAATGCCATACACAACAATAATACACGCTTCGACAGCGACCTCAACAAGACAATACAATTCCGATTGAACCAAGCAATAAGCCCTCGCGTTCACTCAGTCACTTCTCTTTTTTGACAAAAAAAAAAATAAATAAAATCCCAAAAGGAAGAAGGATTGCCTGCCGGAAACACTCGTACACTCATTGCGGGATTTTATTGTTGTTGTTGCTGACCTGCATCAAATTATTGTTGTCGCTGTGGCTGCCACTGCAAAAGAGGATAACAAAACGTATACTTGATTGTTTGTCATGTACGAAATTCCAATATATATATAATACAAATAAAAATGAAGAAAATTATGCCTGTATGCGAAACCGTTACCTATCCACCGCGACACACTTCGCTGTGTCTCTTTACCCCTGTAGCACTTAACCGCCCACATGTAGGGGTCAAATGGCTGCAATCAAAAAATACGCTTGATTTTTTACATCCTTGCCAAAAGCGCACTATCAATATTATGAGATTTCACGCCGCCTCTACTGACACTGCTTCCATTTTTCCAAACCCCTGGCCGCCTGCTCTCCTTCCTGATGAAGGCTTCGTATGAGTGTGTGAGTGAGGGAAATATTGCAAATGTAATATGCTTGTTGGTGTGCCAATTGACATGGCGAGGGGGTTGCAGTGTATGTGTTTGCCTCTCTCCACCATTTGGGCTCGGCGCAGCAATTCAACATTTTTGCTACACTCAAGTAGACACTTGACAGGTTGGGCTATAAAAAAAAGCCGAGTAGCGGTAGGTGTTAGGCCGGCAAGGCTTCAGAATATCCTGTAAATAAATAAACGAAATAGGTAGTTTCTTAATAATTGCCACTTGTTTATTGTTAATTATTTTATTGCAAATATTTGATTTTTGTTTGTATTTCAGCGTATTTTAAAAATTGTATTCTCAAGGAATAATAATAATAGAATTACTTACAGAGCAACAATTAATTTATAAGAATTGTTGCAATATTTGATCTTTATAATAATTGAAGTAATTTTACTTCCTATAGTCAATACCTGTAAATTAAACAACCAAGATAGAGCACCATTCTAGGGTATCTTTGGTGCGGTTTGCGGTATATGCAGGCATTTTAAAAATTGATTGTAAATGCCAGGCGAAGGCGGCGAGTGCGAAAATATTTCGCGCACGTTGAACCGGCAGACTGGTTGGCGGAAGGACTAAATGACTGAATGACTGACTGCTTGACGGACTGACAGACTCTCTGCAAGCAATGCTGATGCTGATGGCTATGCATATGTGTGTGCATATAGGCTTGTCCATGTGTTTGTTGGCAATTTCCGTTTCTACATTTCCGTTCGTTTTGTCACGTAGTTTATGAATGAATTTAAGTGCTGTCGGTAGGACGACGACGACGGCGACGACGTTGTCGTCTATAAAGCTTGTTGATATGTTTTAATGAGCACTTTTTACATGCACACGTGAGCGTGTCTGTATGTGTCCACACATGGGTGTGTGTGCTTGTAGCATATATAAAACTAAAAAGATTGAAAGCTGGCCCCAAGCCCAGTTGCATATCACATGGCACATATTTAAAAGGCGCCGCAAATTGTTCACTTGGATATTAGCACAAAAGACTTGGGCCACTTGGGGTGAAGCGAAACGAAACGAAACTTTTTTAATTACATTTTTCATTTCCTGCACATATTACGTATACGCTGTGGTGTGCCAATAAAAATGACCAAAAATTGTTTATTGGATGCCAACAGTAACAGCCACGAGCCTAATGTCCTTTAATATTATATATCCTTTGGATTTGGCTTATAGACAACTAGACTTGGCTATTGCCCTGTCAGCCTTTGCAATTCCCCTATTTCTTATGCTTCTCCATCTTTCGTATTCCGTGTTCTTCTTGTCTAGTGTTGTCCTTTGTGGATGGGTGACTAACTGTTCGACTGGTCGACAGCTTTGCTCGTTTCTTAAACTGGAAAAAAGAAGAAAAATACAGCACATGAACAACAATGCTGTCAATAACAAGCCAATATGGAGCGTGGGCGCTCTCAAAGCGAGGGTAGCTTAGCAAATAAATTGAATAGTCCATTCGAAGTTATGATATGAAAATATAAATTGTTAAAATTTTTTGAGAATTTAAGAAAGAGTTTTGGATATTAAATTATTCATACATATTTTTGTATAATTTGAAATACATACTCATGTTGTTCTTAGATGAATGAATATAATATAATTTAAAACAAATTGAAAGTTTACAATTAAATGGATTTCATGGACAGAAAACGTATAACAAAAGTCTTCAATAATGCAATAATAAACAACTTTAAATAATTTCCAAAAATTGTTTCTTAAATAAATTACTATTATTTCCAATTTAATTTTAATTTACTTAATTTTATCATCTGATAGCTGAACTGCCCTCGCCAGCGCTCAAATCAAAGTGCTGTTGTTATGTATTGTTAGTGTTGTTGATGTTGTTGCTTTTAGTATGTATTTCGACTGTTTAACCAAAAATCTAGCTGATGTTGTCCAGTTTGCTGGTAAAAGTAAGGATTGCCTTTTGGCCAAACGGCTTGTTGCCAAGACAGCAGCCGCAGAGCGATTTATGTGTTGGCCAGTTGTTCTGGGGATCCTGTCCGTTTGTCTTCTCCATTTCTATTTCCTTAAGCTAAGAGTTGCTCCTCGTATAGCTTGTCAGGCTCGATTGCTGGCGGCATTTTACTTATGAGTGTCATGCGTCTGCAAATCTCGGCACAGCTTGCCAGATACATTGCCATGTTTTCAGCTTCTGCTTTTTAAGCATGATGGTAAAGAGGGGTGTGGCGGAGCGAGCCGATTGCTTGGAATGCACACAATAAAATTGGACGTAGATGAAACGCTCAATGCATGTCAATTTGCGGTTATGTAGAACCACAAGCGCCCTTCCGATTTGTTGACCACCCGTGGAAATCGTTTAGGGACTAAGCTGTGGTCGAACCTTGTGTCATATACAAGCATATATTTATGTCATTTGGATGCGGGCGTGTACCACTGGTAGGCACTGTTAGACATGCGGGCTCGTTGGTTGCCTTTGTCCAATGCACTTTGAGACAAGAGACAAGAGACGAGAGTAACAACAAACAAACTGCAACGGGCCCAAAAACGTTGCATGTTGCCAAATTTATTTGCGTTTATCTTCGTGCCAAAAGTTTTCGGTTAACGTGTTTGCTATTGTCAACAACTTTTGTTGTGGTGCCACAACAGACTCTGCCACATCGCCTTTGCCTTCCTGCCCTTCTCGTGACAACCCTTGTATCAACCATTTGATGCAATTGCAATTGCTTTTGTCAAGTTTTGCGTTCGTCGCATCTACCAAATTGTTTGTTTTGTTTGGCGCGTGCAGCTTTTGAGAAAGTTTTTTCCACTTTTTAACGAGAATCTTTCCTTTTTTCCCAGACTCTTTTTTTTCAATTTTTCAGCATTTTCACTGGTTTTTGTGTGTCGGGCATACAATGGTGCACTATCGACTTGCTGCCTGCGTGTGTCGTTTGATGTGTACCAATATTTAACTTGTTGTGTTGTGGCGAGAATAACAGCATACCCTTTTGCCAAGAGATAAGCTGTAGCTCCAATAGAAAATATAATTGAAAATGCTTATAGTTTTCATATTTATTTTCTGCCATTCAAAAGTATTTTTGGAGTTCCTGAGACATATAATTTATATACATTAAATTTCTGTAATTAGACGAAACAAATTTCGCAAAAGTAGATTTGTATCCTTAATATTATGCTACTTTAACATAAATAATAATTTATTTATTTCAATAATTCTTTCAAACATTAACATAATTAATTTGATTAAAGGTATCTGTAATCTAGCCAATATCCAGTCCTTACAGATTGTTTTGCTATTGTGCTAATTCAATATTTGAGGGGCGCATTAAATACCTCAATATTTTCTATGGGTAAAATTCGGCATAGACAATAAATCTCATTCCGTTTCATCTCAATATATCACTTGTTAAGTACAATTTGTTTATTGTGGTTTGATTTTTGGTATTTTGTTGTTACCGTTGATTGAGCAAACAGAAAGCAAATTGCATTTGAATGACAGTTTATTTGAATTCAGCATATTGGCTAGAGTTTCGCTTCGATTGATCGAAATTTAATATAAACTGAATCCAGAAGTGAGATACATACGAGCTCATACTCGTACATAGCTCATACTTATCTAATTGATTTCAATTGTTTTCCAGGACTCAGCAATATGCAAATTAAATTGTAGTCTTTGTATTTTGACAGCTATGCCAAACAATTCAAAGGCAAACATTTCGAATTACGAGAATGGGACAAATCAAATTGCAATTTATCGTGCATTAAATTAGTTGAATTAAAAGAGTATATGCCATTTAGATATTAATCAGATTTATATGTATTATAATTTCCATTTACTATTAATATACTAATTTTTTTTTTTATTAATTTTTTACGTCTTAGCATTTGAGTTTTGACTTAGCATACTTTATTATAAACCAAATTCTTTAAATGAAATAACAAACTTTAGATGGACTTTTAGGAATATTCATATTTTTTAATAAAATAAAATCAATATTCTAATAACCCTCAATACAAGCTCTAATGTCGCATGAACAGAACCATATGTGGATCATTTATTGAAATTTCATAGGTATTAACTGAGCTTAAGGCTATCAATAGACCATTTGCCATTACATAAGGAAGTGAGGCGAGAGCAATTCAGAATTTGATATTGCCCAATAAATGTTAAGTGTATTATCCTTTCCTCACATGCCACATACCAGTGCAGATTTTCTATCGCTCAGACTGCTGTGCTCATATTTAATCAGCTTTTTTTTTTCTCGTATTCTTCTGCTTATTTACAGGTAAGTACACCGAATCGCCTGATGCTGTCAACTTTAAACTGCAATTCGTGTAGCATAAAAGGGAAATGGCTAAGACGGCAAGTGGAGAGCACAGGAATCTTTTGCAAGTATATAAAGCTTTTCAAGTACAAAATGAAATAAAATAAAAGAACGAGGGAGAGGGGCGTAAGGAAAAAAGATGAACAACATATCAAAGTAATAAAAAACCTTGACATAAACCTTAGAGATATGAGTAAAAAGTATGTGCACATAACGCACAAAAGTCTAACAATAACAGAGACACAGGCTAAGGCTGAAGAGGAGGTTTAATTTACGGCAGGCCGGCGGAGGGAGAAATGTTGAGGTGCACGGCCAGGGGGTGGCTAGGCAATCTGGCTCAAACTTTCGTAACAAGTTTTTGTTATTGTTTTCAGAGCAATTGTATGTGTGTGTGTGAGTTTGACATTTGGTGTTGTGCCCGCCTCGGCAGCTGTCAAAAATCAACGCAAACGTCAACGATGAAAAGCGACAAAAAAAAAAACACCCATACAAACACACACACACACACTTATGAGGCCACGCATTGGACACATGTTGAAAATGTCAAAAAGTAGGCAACATGTTGTGTTCAAGGCTTCCCTTTATTCGCCCTAACCATCGACTCAGCTGCTCTTGTTGAATTTCGATATTTTTTTTGTAAGTTAACTACGCACACACACACTGCTTGCCACCTCTCAAAAAGGGCCAAGAAGGTTGTCTAAGCTAAAATACAAAAAATAAAGCAAAGCCTTTAAAACCCCTTCAACTCATTTTCAAGCTTTTCTTTGCAAGCTGCCAACTTTTCTGGCCCAAGGCGTTCATTGATTTTTACGGCCAACGCCATTCAAAACACAAGAGACACACATCGGATTATGTGCCATAATTTTTTGATTAAAGAGTTGCCACAACACCGAAAACTATGCTACTTAAGCTGAAGAAAGTTACCAACTTTCATTACTTTGATAGAAGCTTGAACATTTCACTTGCGTTTACTTTTGAAACATTGCAGGTTTTTAGCAACGCTTTTAAGTTGTGCACGTGTGTGTGGAAAAAATAAATTTTGAAACGAGAAGAAAACCCATATCAATTACAACGTTAATTGCAAGGTTGCACGGCATGGAGTGAGCTGTCAATTGAATTTCGTATTGGAATACTGAATAATTAATCATATTTAATGCAAGGGCAGGAAAACTTCGTTGCCTGAGAGTCAATAGTCCTCTGTGGGTTGAGTATTGTGTTGACTTTTTGATTATTTGGCTTTTAGTTGATTATAAAGAGGAGAGCGTCCCTCACATACACACACACACACTAATACACACATGCACGCATATCCTGGAGTCCAGGACTACAATGGAGCACATTCCCTTATAGCCAAAGAGTCAGACAAAAGAACAAGGCAAACGGAACTGATGAGGCCGAGAGGAACTGTGACAAAGGCTGTTGTGAAAAGTAACTCCTTTCAGTACCTTCCTTTTTATGCTCTTCCTCTTCTTCTTTTTGGTGAGCCAAGCCGAGACGTATTGAGTTGAGCTTAAAGTCGCCTTTGGCTTGTTTCTCATTTTAAACTAAAAACTCATAAAATTTGAGAGCATTGGGTAATCGTTCCGGTTGGCAGAAGGAAGGGCGACTGTTCAATTTTACGCACGCACGAGTTTGCCATGGAAAATCATAAAGAAAATTACATTGCAAAACTATCGGGCAACGAGCCATGGCATTCCCTTGGCTCCATCATTCCTCTCGTCATTCTGTCAATCCGTTTCTTCCATCTGCCAGCACGCAGTGTTGCCATTGGTTTTAAACTTGACATAGTTTCCAGGGCCAGGGGAAAGTTAATCATAGCTAAAACTTTGATTTCATTTAAGAAACTCGTGAAACAAGAGCAACATCCACAACAGGCGCACTTCAATTGTTAGCTTAGGCGAGAGTTTTTCCATGGGTTGTGTGATGAGTTGAGAATCGCTATTTGGCGAGGACGTTTTGCTAGTGATGATGATGACAACGCCAATGACGATGACAATGACGATGATGATAGTGCAGATGACAGCGGGTGTGGAAGTTGTTAGGTGAATGACAGGCCTGAATGAGACGGCAAATAATGAGAGCAAACTCAAAAGATGCTAATTCAAACGGATGAAACTCACGGAATTGTTTTCAAACAGTCAGTTTTGGCAATGCACAAAAGGGCAGCTCAATAAATAGTTTAAGCGCAGAAGAATTTGATATAAAAAACAAAAAACCAATTTGATACATTTAATCAGAATACTTTATCTGAACAATAATGTAAATATATTTCGGTAAATTTGTTAATAATAATCAGAATATATGCTCAATGCAATTAGCAATTTCTTTAATTTACATATTAACACACAAAGTAAAGCGAGGCAATAATTAGCCACATTATAAGCTCTTGCCCCAGAGTGCCATAACAGAGTCGAACATGTCTGACAACCATTAACATAATTTCACATCTGTTAACATGACTGTTAACATTGCTGGTGGGAGCAGTGTGGAATGCCATGTTTGTTTTCAGCCATAGCTAACCCAATTACTGCTAACTAACATTTGCTTGACATTTGATTATAACGCGTCTGTATATTGTGCGATTGTCGGTAATTTCTATGCCAACTCTCGCATTTTGGCAAAAACAAAAATTTCAAAATCATTTGGCCGCAAATGTCTAAGCAAAAGTGAAAAGCTGCCACTTGCACGCACCCAGCCAAAACTCTACGCTCTTCTTCTCCCTCTAACGCCTGCTGGTAAGCAGGCAGCGTGCGCTGTCGAAAACAAAAAAAGCAACAACAACAACAATTACAAGAATAGCAGCTTTAGCCAACAACAAAGTAAGCCGTGACGCCGGCTGCGTCGTCAACATTCACTACTGCCGCTGTTGCCTGAGACACTTGTGCTGGTATCACCCGTAGCCGCAGCAGCAGCAGCAGCGAGAGCGAATTGGGTTAAGCAGCCTGCTGAGTGTGTGTGCGTGTGCGTGTGTGCGTTGAGGTGAGTGGGTGTCTGTATGTGGGCGTGTGCTTACCCAGGCTAACTCAAATTCAATTGTAGCATGTAGCTTTGTGCCCTTGCCAAGTTAAACGATGAAATGAGCATTTGTGCCAAAGTATGTACAAGAACAACATCAGCAGCAGCAGCCGCAGCAGCAACAAGAAAAGCAAAAACAGTAGCACAGAAATACACAACAAAATACACATAAATTATACTTTCCTTGCTTCCACAGCCGTTATGTTGCGCTACGTTACGTTACATTTGGCGTTGCCTTTTACGGGAAGCTGAAGCGGCTTTTGTTTTGTGTTCTTTTTTTTTGTTGCTGTTGCTTTTTGTTGTTTTGTTTTTCTCTTGCATTTAAATTAAGTCTAAATGCCGACAAGCGGTTTGTTGTTATTGTTGTTGTCGCTGTTGCCAATGTTTTTGTTGTTTCTGAGCTTTTAGTTACTACGGCCATTGAGTGTCAGGGTTGCAAAAGACCAAACAGAAATGTAGCTTTAAAATATAATATATAATATAAGAACACATTTTATGTGCTCCATGAAAGAGATAGGTAGAGAAAGGGGGAGCTAAGCAATTGCGCTTGGCGGAAGTAATTGCTTTAGTAATTGTGACAATAAAATTTAATTATTAGAGACTGTTTTTGCTGACAAATTGTTAAATTTGTAATTGACATTTTGCCAGCATAGCTATGCTAATTAACATTTCATTTACATAGCTATGCTAATTAACATTTCATTGACTTAGCAGCTATGAAATCAGAGTGACTTAACAGACGAATCAACTTGAGGGCAATCGAATAATTAGAGCACTATGTATAACAGTTTAATATAACAGCACGAAATATGATAGAGAATCATCGAAATCAATCTAAAGAACTACATACATATGTATATACGTATGTGCTGCATACCGCTAAACATTTTCTATCGAAACTAATATTAAATGCCTCGTTCTTTGCCTTTTGTGACTTTCAATTCAAGGGGGAATGAGTGTAGGAATTATAAATGCTGTGCAGTTTGTATTGACATTTTGCCAGGCTATGGCTGGCCATATTTATTTTCAATTTAAACGAAATGGTCGCATGTTGCACAGCAAGTAGAGCGGCTGGCGCAAAGACTGGCTGGCTGGTTGTATGGCTGTGTGCCATTCTGTTGCATGCCCCGCGCACGACAAAATGTAATTTATGGCCCAAACTGCGAGCAGTAAAGTTAATGCCCCTCGATGTAAAAAACTTTTAAAACTGACCCTCATCATAATTGAAATGTGCTAAAAACAAAACAATGCAAAAATCTTTTTAATGAAAATCACCATACACATACATACGACTAGCTGTGGCACATGGCACATGGTATCCATTTGGGAGTAAGCAGAGCCAATACACTTAATCAATATAAATTATATCTAAATATGAACTAAGCCAATAGCATTTTATCTATATGTTATGTACTATGCAAATGCGAGCGATGCTTATGCAAAATACTATAGTATACTTATGAGCGTCCAGAGCAACATTGTGGCTTTATGAACAACACTAACGCTTGCCCATTAAATATTTATGCTGTTATTCACTTTTGACATTTTTTTTCAATAATCAGCATTTTCATGCAAATCTAGTGCAACTTTACTTTAATATATTGAAATGATTTGGAAGCATACAATTAAAAAAAAAACAATTTTTAACATTTTAATTAAATTGCTACAGTCCTATTTTAATTACATTTTTATACGTACATATTAATTAAATAGTATTTTGTATTATGACTGTGAACATGTGAAACTATATTAATCGGCTAAGTGTAATTGTTGGAACATTATAGTTTATAGCAAACTTTTGCAACAGTTGCACAAAATTATAGCAGTATAGTTAGAGTTGCAGGCGTAAAAAGTCAGATAATTTATTGTACAATTGCTTAGAAGCCGTTAAAAGCGGCACGTGGAAAGTACTTGAAATTAAGCTAATTGCTTGCTGAGCTCAGCTCGAAAATGGGAACAAAAAGTGCTAACTAAATGAAAATTGCGCAAAATTTTGCTATGGGCCAAGGGCTAAGTGTTCAGCCCCAATGCTTGAAATGCCAGCAATTATTTAACAGTAAATAATTCATAAATATTTTATGACTTGCATGTCACAAATTGTAAGCCGACAACATTTTATGTGCTGGCGCCAGTCGAAAAACTGTTCATTTAAATTTTAATTGCTTTATAAATGCTAAAAAGTCCTTGAACTTTTGCGTAAGAGCGAAAGTGCCGCGCACCACCCCAGCACCACTTTGAGCACCACCCTCGCAAATGTTACTGGTAAAACCAAAGCCAAAAAGGACATGCTGCCCTTGCAGACTTTGAAGCCTTTTTAAAAATATAAATAAAACACAGAAAAAGACAAGCAACAATAGTACACAAAAAAAAAATTATATATATATTAATAAAATTTTCACGCGCAACTTTTGTGCTGCAACAAAACAAACAAAATGGATTAAAAAGCTCAAGCTGAAGAGAAGACAAACAACACCAACAACAACAACAATTGAGCTGTGCAGCAATGGGCTATTTAGTTACAGCAGTAGCCAGCGGGCATTGCACAGGAAGGACGTCTCCCCATCCTCCCACATCCCACATCCTCCATACCTCCATGCCTTGTGCTCTTCCCATGTTCCACTGACAAACAATGAATATGAGCATACAAAAAGCGGATTGTCTCCCTGCCACTCTCCGTATGTGTTGCTTATGTGAAATGATGTCCGTTAGGTATACTTGAGAAATTTTTAAGTGTGAGCAACACTTTCACTGCATCAACAACCCAAAAGGCTACAGGAACAGTAACGGGGGTTCTCCGCTCCGAGCAGATGCCATTTCCGCTCTCAACAGTCGCATCGCATGAAAAACAGATGGAGAGTGTAACTGTAAAGCTCGGTGGCTGGGCACGTGGCTGATGTGAAAGAGTTTGTCTGCAAGTGCGAGGGCAAGAGCAGTGCGTAATGACAGAATTACTATTTAATTACTTTTGGTAATTAAAGAAGTTATTCGAGTAATTACACTGCAACAATATAATTGCTCAGGCATATAATGAAGACATTTGGACGATCATTAATTAAACAATAACTCATTTCGTCAATTTGTATTATGAACAGGAAACAATGATTTACAACACGCAATCACAGAACAAATATAATTAATCCCTTTTTTTCTTTTACTAATTACAAAGTGTTAAATTTTTTGTTGAATGACTTTAAACAAGAGTAACAAATAAATTTATATAAATAAATATGAGAAAGGTAATAATAAAAATGCACATTTCATATGGTAAATATTATATTAATTAAAACTCTCTTGGCATTAATCTCCTAATCTTTGATTGTTGTTTGTGTATAAAAGCCAACTGTACTGGATTTCATTAGTTAAAGGCTAATTACTCTTTCAGTTCTAAATGCTGCATTAGATCAACCTTATATATTAAAGAACCAAATGGTTAGACCATCGTTTAGAGTAGCGTGTATTCCGCTGTCTCCATGGCTGCATCACATGATGACCATTTTGCAATTCGGCAAGTCGTTCGTATCGTATCGTGTCGGGGTATGTGTGAGTGTGAAAGATAGTATGTGCCTGTATTTATTCTTTCGATGTGTATGTGTTTTTTGTTGCCATGTCGTTTGTTTTCATTGTTGTCGTTAGCAGCGAGAATGCTGCTCGTGCTGTTCCTTCGCCTTCTGGCAGTTTGTTTTAATGAATGAACATTTACACATACAAAAACACATATATACATATATACCCGATGCTCACATCCAAACACAAGAAATACATGTCTGTGCTAAAGTGGCAATTAGAAAGTTGCTTAAAAAACAAAAGCAGCTATGTTACTTAGCCATGCCGCATACCAGCTGCCTGCCCTCTTCTACCTCCTTATTGCGGTGCACAGTGCCAGTGTCGAGGCCTTCGAGCTGATTTATGTGGCAAATGCATGCGCCTACACAAAAATTAGCCTTGGCGTTGCATTCCACAGTGTGTCAATATTAATTATGCATGGCACGAGTTCCACAGGACTAGTACTACTTCAGCCCCTTGGCCACATCGCATTCAGCGAAAAAAGGTCAATGCAACAACCGCAAAATTAAATTGGGAAGGTCACACTGTAAAATTGCCTTAAGAATGTGCTCAACTTTTACTTGCGAGTGTTCTTTTTAACATTGTACAACACAATTCGATTTCTGGCGCCATTTGCTTAAGAAACTCATATATATGTTTTTCACCCTCTCCCTCCGTCTGTGTGGGTTTCCCCCTCTCGCTTTGCTGCTCTTTATTATGTGTGCTTTTTATTGTATTACGCTTTTGTTGGTTTTGGCTTTGGTTTTTCAACTTCGTTTTACGCTTCAGCGGCATAAATATATAAATTATTAACTCACCACACTGGGGTATTGGTATTTGTGTGCTTGTGTTGCTGGCTGAAAATGAAAGTACGTCTTCAGCGATGTGAAGCTGCTTGTGGCCTTAGCCCTTTTGCCTTTAACGCATTGTCCTTGATGGCACGCGCACCTTTTCCCTTGTTTATTTTGCTTTCAACACCCTGTAAATGCTTGACAGTGAAAGCGTATACTCATATATGTAGGTTAATTTCAAAAACGTTAACTGGCTGAAGAAGTGTTAGTAATTTGTTTTGCACCGTGCTTATTGCTTATTAGCAATTTGCATTTAACTTTTTAGATTACAGAGCTAGATTCTTTGTTACTTAACAGTTTCAAATACACCTTTAACACTCTCGATAAATGTTATATCGATAAATGTTAACAGTTTCTAATATACCTTTAACACTATCGACAAATGTTAAAGTATTACCTTTTGAAATTTGAATTACTGCAAGAAAAATTAAATAATAATCAGCGTTTCGAATAAATTAGTTTTTATATACTGCTTGTTTGCAGGTTATCTTTTAGCACACCATTACTTGGTTGTTTTCAACATTGTTGTTTTTTTATTGCTTTGTATTATTTTTAGTTATTTGTGTGCGTGGCCATGTGTCTACATGATTTATGATCGCACATTTATAGTGCTGACAATTGAATGATATTTTTGTGCTGACATCAAGTGCTCCCCTTCCATTTGCCGCCCCTTCAGGCCAGAAACCGCCATGATCGATGGCCATTGGTGTAGCAGGTTTGATGGTGTTTGGAATGGGGTTGATTGCTGGCGTTTTTGACATTGTTTGCAGTCGTTGAGTGGCGTTGTTGACCAAATAGCCTTAGGTTACAAATGTGCATTGCGCACACACACATTTGCAATGCACGTACACACGCACATTTGTGTGCGATAGTTATTTGAATATAAATTTAAATTCATGTCCAAAAGTACTAAAAATGAAAAATGTTGCCACCCTTTTTTTGTTGTAAGCCCATTTTATTTAATTTTGAAAATACCGCAATTATTTATGGACAATTTTATTAAAATTATTGCATAAAATTTGATAAAGTTATTTAAAATGCGCTACGATATTTGAGTTAAGAATTTATGTTAAAAAAATTGACAAAACAAGCCAATAAATCTTCAAGGTTTTCAACTTTTGATAACACGACAAGGCGACGCAAAGAGCAAGAGAGTTCTCTCATTTTCCTTAGTTGTTTACACGGATTAAGAAATTTATGCAAAATGGGAAGTATTGCTTTCATTTTGGCACAGATAGAAAAGTAATTTTTTTTTTTTAAAATGTCGCATTTAATCAAGGTTTTGTGTTCTATTCTTTCTTGTTTCTGCAGCTTCTATTCATATTAAAAGTGCTCCCCAACATGGTAGAAAACACAACCCCCCGACACTTATCAAAATGTCATTAAAAATTCACTTTGGCAGTCAGTGGGCCCAATGCGGGGACTTCTTACTTGGCTCGAATCCAAAGCAAAGTCACGCAGAGAAACGACAATTTCAGTTTGATATAAAATGTAACCATTGGGAAACATAAATGTCATTTAAGATAAACGTAAAAATTGCTATTTGATGGTCTTTTGCTAGAATATTACATGCAGCCAAAGCGCTTGAGGAGAAAAAACAAAGTAGAAACAGAAAAGATAGAAAAAAAAAACAAAGACAAAAATGTTCTTGAAAAGCAACAGGAAAAAGCAAAGCACTCACCTGGTGGTGTTAAAATTTAATTGACTTACTCGCAAATTGCTTGAAATAATTTGAAAGACATCCACAACGAAGCATTTTGCGTCGTGGTTAATTAAATTTGGTGAATTGCCTGCAACATATACAAGTGTACATTTGTATAACATCAGTATATATATTAGTCTAATAATTATATTTCTGAAGTTAGCTTTAAAGTCATTAAATTTGATGAACCTGCACCTCATATTATGGTCTATACTAAGGGAAACATTGAAACCTCAATCCAATTATTAACATTAACATACAAACACTGAGTCTGTCGTAGCAGTCTGTCAAAGTGTCAGAAGTGTATCTGGTTAACTATCACTAATGTAACGCAAGTGAACTGGTGATGTTGTTATAAATTATGGTAGTATTTAATATTGATTATATTTAAATATCGTGATTGATTAACATTTTCGAACTAGATCAATGACTAGTTTCAAGCTGCATCAAATATATTTATACATATTAAGTTACATTTTAATGCTGTCATTCGAAAGTGATATTGATTAATCAATTGAACGCTTACATGTTTCAAAACCATAATTTCTGTGTCATGACCATGTGGAACTTAAAGTGCTTTTTTGCTGAGACATTTGATTAACACATGACTCTTACGACTGACTTCTGAGACTGAAACTGAGTCACGAGTCTGACTGAGTGTTCATCATTACAAAGTCATCATCATCTACTGCCTAGTGGCTTCAGAGCAGCAGCTGAGAGGTGTGTGAGAAGTATTACTACGATACGGAGCTATATGAAAAATGTTTTATTGCTACACGTTGTACATTTACAGTTTCAAATGAGACGTATAGTGAAAGAGAAGAGGCTGGCAAACAGATACTCGTGCATGTCTGTTTGCCGCTATTCACAAACTCACACACACCCACAATACACAACACACAGTATATGGCCGCTAAAAGAGGTGTCTGGGGCGTCGGCCATTGTGTTGGCCATGGACAAACAGGAGAACTCGTCGGCTGGGCGAGATGGCAAACGAAATGACTGGTTGGCCGATGGGCGGGCGGGCGGGCATACAAAGTGAGTTATGAAATGTTGACAAGACATTTTATTGTACGCACACACACGCAGAGACACAAGTACACGAATATAAATCATACAAGTGCACTCTGCGATAGGCTACAGTTGCAATCATTTTCAATGCACAGTCAACTTGTCTTATTATTGCATCAAATGACCAAGCAGTGTAGTGGATATATTTATATGCCTCCACAGAGCTGACATCATGCCTGGTCTTTCAGTTGGCAACGTGGCGTAAGAGTAATGTATGTTACGCACAACAACAGACAATTTGAAAATTTGAATTATCTTGTGCTGTGCAGCTTTGATAGCACAACCACACCGATAACCAATAAACCAGGACTCTCAGGTCCCTGGGCAAATGTGCTGCATTTCATAGTCTGCGCTGGACTAGATAATGAATGTGGTAAACTGAGCGAAACATTTCAAGTAGCTGAACGGAATAAATCACCACAAAGCACTGTATAGAGCTCAGTTTAAAGCACAGCAGCATTCTGTAGATGAATGCACATTGCTCATACGCAATGTGGGTGGGTCGTGAATGCTGCAAAGCACGCGAATGACTTGTAAGTGACTGCTCAACGGCAGCCCTTCGATAGATAAGTTGTGTACATATTATATCATATATGTTACACGAGGTGCGGCCAAGTGGTTGGCTCAATGGTTGGCCGATTGGCCAGCTGAATGCAGCTTGTTGAATCGTCCTTGCAATCGTCTACTTCAATCAAGCAGCACTGTTGGCTTTTTGTAAATGTGTTGGCATTCAAGCAGCTTGCTCTTTGAACTCGTTAAGGCCACGAACATTTTGAAAAGCATTCGCTCAGTTTAATTTCGTTTGTGCAGCTAAACTCGGAATTAAATTAATAGCGGCAGCGTCCCTTTGCAAATTCACGGACTTAGCGCTACAGTATCTCATTTAATGTCTGTTTTATGAGTGGCAACGTCCACTTGAAGCGACTTCAGTTCGTTTCGTTTCGTGTTGAGCCGTGGCCAGGGGCGAAAACTCCTCGCGCGGACTTAACCCCTAGGATAAGAGCCACCCACAAGTTCTCGTCCTTCTCAATGCCGTACTCTTGCAGATTCAAATCTGTGTGCGCCCAAGGACCTTGACACATTTTTAACCGTCATTTTTTTCCATTTCTGTTTTCCCTGTGTGTATGTGCGTGTGCGCGAGGTTTTTCTCTGGTCTTTTGCTTTGGCATTGCCTCTTGCGCTTTGGCTGTGCGATTGCTTTCAACGGCTTTGCATAGGCCGTCGCTTGTTTTAATTTAACTTACTTATAAACAACTTGGGATTGTTGCTGTCAAAAGGGCTTTAAACGGCATGTTGTTAGAACGAGCCTTTCTTGTCACGGACTGAAAACTGAAACTGAAAATGGAAATGACCTTCAAGTGAAAAACACGCGCCAAGTGCCGACACAAAACCTCAACACGTGCGCCAGCGCCTGCAAATATGCAGCACAAAATTTGTAGGAGAATGTGCGCGATTGTTATGTGAGTGTATGTAACCCTTGTAGCCCTTGGCTGTCGAGTGCCATCAAAGTGTCGACGTCGACAGCGCCCTGGAGGCACTTAAGACATTTGCGGCATGTTGCATGCAACACATACCAAAAACACACTCACACACACGCCTAGAACATTTAGGTAATTGAAGGCGTACAAAATTAGAGAAAGCAAAAAAAAGTTGTCGAAAAGTGTTAAAAATGACAGCAATGTGTCTATGCCTGGTTGAATTTTGGCATAACACGTGTTGCCAGCAGGCATTAAAATCATTGTCAGCTTGAAAAGCGACTCGTCGAGAGTCGAGAAAAGGACGAAGCTGCCACATTGTATGCATTATGGCCATCAATTAACGGACAGGCGAAATTATGTTGACACTAAGGCCACGTTCACGTTAAGTGAAAGCCCGCGGCAGACAACCAGGCAACCCCCTCAACCCAGAGTGCCCAATGTTTGGCTTTAAGATGTGACCCGAAAATCACTTGAACCGTCGACACATCAAAATATTTACGAGCCATAATAAAGAGAGAAATATGAAAGCAATAAACAGTGGCCCAACTCACAGCTCACAGCTTATACATAGGTTCCTCTTAGCTCAGGTGTGTGTCCAGTGTCGAAGTTTTTTTTTTTCTTTGTATCAGGCCATAAAAACTAACACAGGCCAAAGGCAAACAAGGCAGTAAACGCACAGATCAATTTCTAATGCTCAATCAACTAAAAAAGAAGAAAATAATAATAATAAATAAAGAGAAAGAAGGAATCAGTTGAGAGCTTTTTGGGGGCCAGAAATTTGTGATAAAATAAGCTGATTGAAAGTAGCTGCAAAAGATGCGATTCTTTTATTTCGCATTCTTCTTTTGGCTGTCCCTGAACGAAAGTTAAGGGCGAACGATTGAAGCAGCTTATGTGACTCATGTGCCAACACTGGCAATAAAAATAATTATTATGAATATTTCTGCTTAAGCTCCATACACAGCATATGTGCAAGTGTATGTAGTATGTGTATATGCTTATATTAAACGTGTGTGCGTATTGGAAATTCCCATGAACTTGCTCGCTACGTAGAAGAATTACAGATAATGATACATATAAATGCAGATGCGAAATAGATAAAAATAAATATAAAATTATATAGTACCAGCGCGAGCAAAGGTTATAGTTCTACCTGTGCTCATAAAAATGCAAATGCAGATGGAATTTAAGCAAATTAAAAGATTACTACTGCAGCCTGAGGCATAACACAGAATACAGACAGTTAAAGGTGACGACTTCTATTTGAATCAATTTGTTGCTCTGTCTTTAGAATACAACTGAACGATTTTTGCGAGAAGGATATTAAAGGCGTAATGTTCTCGAGTAGTTCGAGACGAAGTTCTCGGAAAGTCCGTTCACATTTGCGACCGTAAAAGTTTTGCCAAAATCCAACTTTGCCTAATTATGCGCAAAAATGCTCAGAAGTGACCATAAAGGGGTTGCACGGGCCAAGTCATAAAAAAGTAAAAGGTTTTTGCGGTGGCTCTGGACAACTTTATGCCATTAGGCGAGCACAGGAAGAAGCTGCTGACTTGGCATCATTTGGCAATTGGTATGAGAAAAGATGGGGGCCAAGGAAGTGGCTTTTGTTGCGGGGACGTTAACAAATGCGTGTGAAGTGAACTTTTTAATTACGTTTAATTAAGGCAGCTGCCGACAAAATGGAAACACAAAAGCCAAGTTAAGTAAATAAAATGCAGCTGCCATAGGCCAGGAACACGAAAGTTTTGCTACACTTTTTTCTCCACATCTTCTCTATTGTCAAAAGGCCAGCTAGTTGCAAGCTGTCGGCTCAACAGTTGCACACAACACAGATGCACAGATAAAGAGGCCACACATATCACATGCACACATACACACAGAGAGGAGGCAACGACCATCGACAGTCTCATGAATGTGTCTGCTACAACATCATTAAATTGTTTTCCCTTGCTACATGTAACGACAGACGCAGACTGACAGCAACAACTACAATGACCGGCAACAACAACAACAACGAAAATCAACAATTGTAAACGAGTCGCCCTGTGTTGTTGGCTGTGGGATTCGCATCGGGTCTCCGGCTTAGCATTACAGTTTTGTAACTGTATCCGTCTCTCGCTTAATGTTATTTTGCTCACGAATTTTGTTATTGAATGCAACTCGACACTGCCACAAACCACACATGCCACACTCTACTGCATCTCATGCATTTGGCATTACAAGCAGTGCAAACATCAGCCAAAAACTGTCTGACAAGCCAAAGCAAACAACATTTTATTGAAAAAGAAAAAATTTGTTAAAATCACAATAAATACATATCTAAACAGAAGAATCGCAAGATATTTATTATTTGCCACATATTGACTTTCAAATTATTTGAATGATATACAAATATACAATAGGTGGCATTCTGTAAAATTACTTTTAAGGTTTAATACAAAATAATTAAAATAGTTGAGATGTAGGAATTTAATTTTATCTAACTGAGAAAATTATTTGCTGTGAGCATTGTAGTATACATTTCTTAAGTTAACTTAAGTAAATAAAATGTATTGAATCTCTTTCCAAGCATTATACATGTTAACTTAAATTCTGGCATAATTTAAATAAGGAACAATAATGACACAGTATTAAATGAGTTTCTGCATACACGTAGCCAATATTTACTATCCTTATTAATAGAAATGCCACAGTTCAAAGTAAAAAGTGATAGCGCTTTAAAACAATCTTGTCAAGCGCAAATTATGAATGCAAAAAATTCTAAATTAGATCTATGCAGTCCGAAATCTTGAGCTGAATCAAATGGGTTGAAAATTGCCAATATATTTTAAGCTACAACCCAACCGGCTCTCGCCCATTTCCAAACTCTTTCTGTAGCTCTCCATTAAGCGAAATAGACTTAAACTTGGCTAGCCAAAACCAACGAATGAGTCAATTCATCTCCACTGAAAATATTCTCATATGCAAGCATACGTATTTACTTTTCGTTCATGATGCACTCAAGAGGATGCCTGCATGCATCGTCTTCTTCATACAACAGATGATGTTGCTGTTGTTGTTTGCAATGCTCAATGAAGCGCGAAGTCACGACTTCAAAGGCGCAATAAAAATGGGCAGCATTTGTTTGACTTGTGAACTGCAATTGCTGCGTGACTCAGTATCTGGCTGTGTGTCAATATCTCAATATCTCATTGACTACTTTGCGCAGCTATCGAGTCAATTGTGCAATTAAAGCACAGAGCGTGTTGTAATTGCCGCCAGAGCTGTGAAGGTCGTTATGTTTTTATTAGCAAAAAGTTGCTCAGCTTGCGGCAGTCGATGAATCCAGGTATAGATTGAGGACAACCCAAAGGGGGGCAGCGACAGGAGATGGACGCTGAATGTTGCGGTTAATAATAATCAATAAATGCAACGCCCCTAACCTTTGCGGAACTGTGGATAGCAGCAAAGGGCACTTTAGCAGCATTTTTCTCAATGGCAACTGCCATTGAAAAATATATAATAAAAATTCCGTTGCATACAGCTGCCCGTTCAATTTCTTCCTCTTCCTCTTTCTCTTCATTACTTTTTTCGCTTTCTGCATCTCGTTCGCTCTCACAATCGATAGAACCTTTGCATAGATGTGCGAAAAGGAGGAGGGATCGGAAGCCATCCTCACTCTTGCCTTATAGCCCAGCTACCTTTCAAAACTTTAAATGAAAAACTTTAAGTGCTGTGTGAATACGCAAGTGTGTGTGTATTGATATATACATATGTCTATAAGCTTGAGTATGTGTGACAAGCACTGCACATTGGTTGCATTCTGTTTTCTTGTGAACTGTTCTACTAGAAAGCATTCTTGAGTTAAAATAATTTTAATTTCCAAACTGACTTAATATAAATAAAAGATTCATTTCAAATTGATAAACTGAAATCTGGCCAAAATACAGATTACAATTGTAATATTTTAAATTTAAATTGCTTGAATTATGAATATTTCAATCTTTAATTAAAAATAATTTAATTCATGTCGACTTGATCGGAGCTAGAATATCTTTAAATTATATTTTGCATATTTTGGTTGTACATTAACAGTTTTTATTTATTATTTATATATTTTTTTAAATTAAAGCATTTCGTTGAAGAGTTATTTTTAAAAATAGTTTAACAGCATTTAATATGCACAAGATTAGATTTTAATATTTTATAAATAATATGAACTCATTTTATTCAATTGACATGCTTTAAAATGGCTTCTTTTCTAATATGCAAATTTGTTTTGTGTTAAGTGGCCACTGTACAATGTCCGTAGGGCTCACTCGCTCAAAAACACACACGTCCCCATTCACACATATAAAACAAGCACACACACACACGTACATCACTAGACATAGGCAGTACACACCTTGCTTTGGCAAGTGCTGTGAGCTGTTTATCAATGCAAATATTTTGCATACACCACGTTGCACGTAAATTGCAAGTGCACATCCGTCGACTTCGTCACCGTCGATGTCGTTGTCGTCGTCGTAGTCGTCGTCTTTGTGGCGCTGCCCCAACTCTGAGTTGTTGGCGTTCCCAAGGCAAATACACACGCGGTCCTCGCTGAAAGGCCTAAAATTCTGTATATGTGTGTGTGTATGTGTGTAGAGCGAGCCCATGCATAATAGAAAAAGTAGCATACAGACAGGCACCGGCAAAGTTTCACACCTACCCCCTTCGTCAACCTTTCCTACAGCTGAGCCTCCTCACTCGTTGTTAACTTTGTTTACGCTGGGCATTTTAAATGAAAAGGCAAAGGTAAAAAGGTAAAGCCAACGCTTTTCCCCCTCACGTTTCTCGCGGGACGCCTTGTCTAAGCGCTAGCATCAAGAAAATATACTCAAGTAAAATGAGCAATTAAGGATTATTGCTCGGTTTGCCCATTTAAATTATGAGGCAATAACTGAAAGGTGAAAGCTTTACGCAAATGGCGGAGCCGTTTAAAATCGCGTCTGACAGCTCCTCATGGTGTGTGTATGCCACAGGATATAGTGAGGGCATCTGCTAGATTAACTATGCAAAAGATATGCCCAACCAAAGAGACTTTTCCCTTTGCTTAGAAAAGTAATTCACTTGCTGTGCGCTTTGCATTATTTTGCTTAACTCGATCAAGAATGGTTTATATTACTGCTCTCCATCAGCTTGATTTAAATAGGAAAATAATTTGATCAAAGCACACTCGGAATGGTTTTGTTTTTGTACAAATATCATATGATATCATATCATATAAAATAATTTATGCAAATGTTGATTGCGAATCGATGGATAGATTACATAAAGGAATGGCTGAGTTATAATAATTTTCTATTTGATACAATTACTGTTATTTAACTAACCATAAAAAAATGCAGCTTTGTAAGAATGTCAACTGCTTTTGATAGTTTGACAGTCTATTAGGTTTTGCTTAAATTTCAACCAAAATACGTTTTTAATTTAAAAATGCAAATTTCTCTTATACATTTTCCATTTTATTAGATTCCTTATTTTATTTGAAACAATTTCAGATGTTTGTAGCAAATGCTTGAATTCTTGATTTTGACACGTTTGTTTAGATAGAGCCTTACTCTTCAATGCTGCTGAACTCCTTGCTACATGCTGCTTATCTGCGTAGCTTGGCTTGTTAAGCTTTCAGCTTACGTGGCCATCGATTGCTGTGGCAAGCAACAACGTTTGTTGCCTCTGCTTTAGTGGCAATTCACATCCTTCTCAGTTGCACCTGGGCTTCAGCTGCGTTAAGCAGAGTCAGAGTCGGTGAGCTGCTGAAAGTTGTATACTCGTATCGTGTGCGGTTGGCCTGCTTTTCTCTATATGTATGTTGGCCATAACAAAGTGGCATAAACTTGCCTAACATATGGAGACAGTTTGTGGTATGCATCTAGTTGATGCTTCACTTGTCAGCGGTTGTCGCTGCTGTTGTTTGTTGCACTTTTCTTTATTTGTTTTAACTGCTACTTTTTTCACAAGCAACAAAGTGCAATCTGTGTGTGCTTTAAGACATGGACTAAAAGGCCAAAGGCCACAAGCAGTCAAGTGACAATAATTATGGCTGTCGTTATTATTGTTTCATCTTCGTAATCAAATTCACAGCTGCAACAACTTGTCCGGCTGCCATTGGCATCGACGGCAACGCATGCATAACCAATGGCGGAGACCGAAGAAGTGGCAACTGGGTGCTAGAAGTTGGAAGTTGCTGTTGTTGAAGCCACTTTAACATGCACCGCAAAGCCAAGCAAAACAAAAGGAAATGGCAACGAAACCGCTACAACAACTTGAGGCAAGTGGGCAACTGCCATTGTCGCTGCCTCGCCTCAATTGCAATCCAGGATGCAACTTACATGTAGCAACCTAGCAAACCTGGCAACCTGGCAACCTGGCTGCCTGCCTACCTGAACAGCTGCCAAGAGGCGGAAACAATGCCAGGCGCAAGAAAAAGAAATTAAAACTTCGCCACAGTTAAATAATGTGTGAGGCACAAAAGGCAAAACTTTTGACATACCCCGTAATCGAAAGCTTATACAAAAGGTCTGTAAAATCATCAAAAAATCAAATTTAAAAAAAATAATGTTAAACTTATTGTGCTTTTAATTATATTTTTGCAAAAATGTATATGGTATACATTTTTGAAAAACAGTAAAATAAAAATGCGCATTCTCTTATTTAATTAAATTATTAAACGAATCACGTAAAAAATACGCATAGCATTATTTCAGAAGAATTGATTTGTATACACAATTTGTAACAGAGTCGCTAAATAAACTAAATTTGCATTTGTTTGTATGCAAAACAAAACAAAAATATCATGTCAGATTGATGAAATGCAAAAATATGATGGATAAATACATTTTTATTTGGGTCTAAAGAGTAATAAATTTGAGTCTCTCCAGAACTCTTTTTTACTGATGAAAAATAAGTCCAATGTAGATTAAATATTTTAAATGTGAATTTATTAAAATACGTTTTTGTCTGAGTTTAAACATAATATTTATATTCGTAAGAAATGAAACGAAGCCTTATATCTATTTAAACTAGGTATATACCAGTCGACTTCTTGGCAATGTTCGATAAATTTTCCAACTCGTTTCCTTTGTTTAGCTGTTGGCCATTGTCGGCTTCGGGTAACGCGTTGAGCCAAGTGCTATGATTCATTAGCAACTGGCACCGGCACAGGCATAGGCGAGTCGGCACTGGCACAGGATGCAGAATGTATGAATGAGCTGTCGCAAGTAAGTTGCAACAAGCATTCAGCAGACATATCCATCCATTCAAACAGTCACTGAGCCAGTGAGTCCGTCAGTCAAACAGGCAGCTGGCAGAATTACTTCCGCTTCGCTTAATTGCATTAAACAAACCCCGGGTAGGCAATAGATAGACAGGCAGTCGCGGTGGGTGCAAGTGTGAAAAGTTGAAGATGGGGGAAACGAGAAAAACGAAAAGTTTTTGGCCGAAATTGCAGCAGGCTTCCCCTTATCACAGGACTCCTGCACCGCCCCACCAGCTTGCATTGCAGTCAGTCATGGCAAACCGCAAACACGTTCACACATGAGCTGCATTCATCGCTGGTAGTGTTGATGTTGGCGTTGCTGCTCCTTCTTCTTCTTGTTATTGTTGTTGTTGTTGAAATTGCATTATTTTCATTAACAAAAGTTCAACTTGGTCGGCTTTTGGCTTTTCGTCACGCCGTTGCTTGCTAGGGATCAGCATAAGGAATACGTTTGCACTTCCGACACAACACATTTTCCCATTTCCCCACACTTCAAGCAGACGGGCACAAGGCAACTGTCTGTGGTGTCCCACCGAGTGGTGCAATGTAATAAACTTTAATTAAAATGCATGAAAGTGTGTGTGAGCACCACTTACAAAGGTGGCTGCGGGTTAAATCGAACGAATTGCAATTAATTTAATTGAGATATATACACATTTCCGTTAATGCTTTTTCTCTCTCGCTCTTACCGTACAATAGAAATACAATAATTATATATATATTTATTTGTACATGTGTTGTAATTCAAGGCAACTATCGCACTACTTGTAATTACTGTTACCCATTACCAATCTCATTTGCAACCTCATTCGCTGTACCCATTACCATTTCTATGGCCATGGTAATGAGCCAAGTAGCTGGCAAGTTGGCCAAGAGGCAGGTTAAGTGCTGAGTGCCGCGAAGGACACCGATGAGAAGGCTACTTAAAATAAAAGAGGGACATTTGGCAGGGGCAAAACTCGAGTGTGCAAAGAGATTAGAGCGCTGCAAGAGCAAAGCAAACGCCCAATGTATTTAAGAATAGTCATTAAACCTTAACAAATTAGATGTTTGTGGCACATTTGACATTGGCGATGCTATATGAATAAAATGTATACATATCATTTTCTCATTAATTTTTTTTAATTTAACATGTATGCTAGACTTAAAGTTAATATTTTATCAGACGTATTGTTTTTTGTCATTGCCCTCTTGAATAATTTTTTTAATCTATGTTAAATTTCCCTTTATTAGCTGCTAAATACAATAGTTACGTTTCGATACTTCAGTGTCTTGTTAATTGATCTTTTATAAAGTCTATCCAGCATTTAATACATTAAATTTAATTTGTTAATGATTGATTTGCCTAAATGGTAAGGATTACCTTCTTAGCTAGACACACAAGGGCTTGGTCTCATTACTCGTAAATCAGCTTGCATTATCATAAACTGTGTGAGTGAGTAGCTTACCTCAAAAGCAATTTGCGAACATCAGTTTACACTGAGCAGCTGTGGCTAATTAAAGTGGCTTTAGTGACAGTTTGACAAATTTTGATACGCTTTAAGGACTAGGAAAATAAATCGAGGGGTAACCGGGAAGTGGGAAGCAGGTCGGATGTATTTCCCTAGAAGCTTCAGTTAAAAACAAAAGTATATCTGACAAATACATTTCAATTGTTATACGAGAATTAAAACAATGCGTCAGCTACGACTATGACACCACCCCTCTCTATCGTCATTGCTTTCTTCTGCACTTCACCCCCTGAACGACCGTCCCCTGACCGTCTCTCTGTCGCAGTCATCCGCCGGAATGACAAATGAAACTCAAAAGTTTAATGAACCGCAGCAACAGTCGCAAAACGAAATTTTGCTTACATAATGAGCTGGGCGAGAAGTTAGCCTGGCTTGAAATGGGCAATGGATCCAAAAGCAAGCGGATCTGGGCGTGATGGAGGCCACTTGATGACTATGTGCTCTTCGTGTTTGTATTGGTGTCGGTGCCATTGGTGGCTGCGTTGTCGGCAATTAAATTTTACCCACACAATGTACAGCTCAATGCGCAACTTTCATAGCAATAATACTCATAGTCAGCGGAGCAGTTGTCAAAATTAACTAAATGCGGCATTGCTCATTAATCTCTGTCTCCCAGCAGCACTCAACAGAGTGCTGCCCGAGGCAGCTGACTGAATGAATAACTGAATGAACGAATGACCAAAGCAGCCAACCAACCAGCCATCTAAACTGCCAACCAACCCGTCAACTTGCTCGACTAAACTGCACAATGCGAAATAATAATAAGTAGAAATACTGCGGAAAAGGATGGATTAACTATGAGATTCTCTATAAAATTGAAATTAATTTTTGTCTTAAGACAATTGCTGAAGTGATTCATTTTCAATATCATATTCAAACAATATGTATTTATTTTTCTCTGCCTCATTATACCCGCTTAATTCATGTTTGTATTTACTGGGTATGCAAATGAAAAATTTACTCAAAATGACAGCAAAAAGTTGCGTGGCTGTTGCTGATTCCGTTGCTTTAGCAGCTTCCACTCGAATTGCCCTCTCTGTCCCCCTTTATCTGGCCAACATAAAAACTGGAGTCTAAACAGAAGCAACGGCACAGAGTGGACTCATGTGGCAAGCACGAATTGTGCAAGGCATCAGAGAGTTAATCATTTTGTTTCAGCAATTTGTTTGATGTATGTGCCAGCGCTATGACAGAGAAAGCGAGGGAGGAAAACTCATAACTGGCATTGCCACTAAATTTAATTAACACAAAAAAACAATAAAAATAAAAGAAAAATAAGGAGAAGAAAACACATTCAAGGCAGAACAATTTTAGAGATATGCTAAGATAAATTTCAATCATGGCAACAGATAGAAAATCCTGAATAATAAACGTAAATATAATATTGAATTCAAGATATAATGTGTATTTTATTGCATTAAAATAATTGCCATACGCAGTCTATTAGCGATTATCAACACTTATTTTTTCCATATTATTCTTTGGACTTTGAAAAAATTAAAATTATCTTGCGAAATGACTTAAACTCAGAAGAATTCAAAGCTTTATTGTCATAAAAGCAACTGTTTAAAGATTCTCCTCTGAATTCAATAAGGTCATTTTTTACCTTGAGGTTCTTAACTCACTAGACTCCATTTTTATACGATGAAAATTTAAGCCAAAGCGATAACTAATTCATTTAACACAAAGTTAAATTCAGGCGCATTTTGATACTCCACATTTCATTTTATAATACTGCAATTATGTGGATTAACACATATATATCCAGACTACAGTGTCATTGAAAATTCATATCCATACCGTAGTTGCAAAACTAGTCTCAAAATACTTTCAATAAAATGCATTTAATAATCATGCCCTACGGATATTACTTGCAAATCAACGATATTCTTGTTGTTGCCGTCAGCACATTGCTAATCAATTGATTTGACATTAATGTAATAGGTATTACAACATTTAATTTATATTACAATAGATCCCGCACCACAAAAGTGTGCCAAATTTACTTTGAAGTTATTTAAATGTGTTGTAAGTGTGTGACATTTAATTATTGCAAAGTTATGCAGATTTTAATGGGATTTTGTGGAAAATTATAAAGCGATTTGCGGGGCCCAAGGGCAAAGAGCGGCAGCATTATGAAATGCTTATCAGATGTCAATCATTTCTATACCAATTAATTAAATGCAAAATAATGCCAAAGTTGATTTGTGTGCAAATTGGCAGGGCAATTGAATTGCCTGCAACAAGCTTGTAGTTCAATTATTTAGACAGCTGTTGGGATGCCCCAATGCAGCACCACATGCATAAACAATGTGCCCCAAGCCCGAAAGGCGACGAAAAAAATAACAACAACATCAAGAACGACAAAAGCAATGACATCGGCATCGGCTACGACAATCAACTATTCCCCACGTGCGGCCATGTGCCGGCAATTGAAACTCAATTTAGTCAACTGGCAGAACAGAGCAGAGCAGAACAGAACAGAACAGCACAGAGGCAAGCAGCATGCAACACATCTTCAAATAAATGTAGATAGATATACAGCTACAAATGCAGTGTACAATTTTCACGCCAATTGCCATAAAAGACGTAAGTGAAATACATACTTAAGTGCAGCTCGAAGCGACTGACTTCAACTCAGATTTCAACTCTTGCTCTGGCTATGACTATGACTATGTCGCTGACTTTGTCCTGTTGGCATTGTTTTGCTTTTGGTATCTAGCAGAGATTCTGCTGTTACTGCTCCCACTGTTGCTGTTCTCAGTCCTTACATTCGCCTCACGTTTAGCCAATGTGTCGCCACAGCGTTGCCACGAAAATCAACCAGCCGCGGCGTTGTCGTTATTTTTGCTCTTGTTGCCCCTTTTTTGTGGCGGCCTCTGTGTAGGCCCCAGCTGGCAAGGAGGCGGAACAAGGCTTATTCCTATATATCGCCTGGTTGGGCAATTAAATGGGGGCCCAAACTTTAAAGCAAATAGCCAAAAACAACAACAATTAATGTGAATTTATTTTCGAACTCATTTGGCTGTAATTGCTGAGCATCGTCAAAAAACACGCAATACGCGAACATTTTGAGGTTGCTGCGAGACGCAATCAAAAAGTTGCTTAAAAGTGGTAGATAAATATGTTATTTGATATTTGTTAATGTAGAAGTCATTTGATATTTAAATTAAAATGTACAATTATTTGAATATATATCTGATTATATATATGAATATAAAAATGTTTAACCTTTTATAGTTCAGCCACTAAAAAAGTTCTTGATTAAAGCGTACATTTTTTTGCTACACATGAAGAGATTTTTATTACAATTTATCAGTAGAAACTTTCTTAGTAAAAACTTTTTAGTTTTTATGTGCAACTTTTGAGTCGACCCACTCTGACAATTTGGCAATTTTCATGGCATTTTCGGGCAACTCATTTACAATAAATTTGGACAGGCTACGCAGTAAAAGGCTTAACACGACCGAGAGAACCTATAGGCGTGTCCTTGCCTCCTGTCGCCTGCCTAGCATCATTTCAGTTGCTTTATGAGCTACAATTGTGGCCTGCTTTGACCTCCCCGCTCAGCCTTCACCCTCCGCTTTTTGGCTGCTGGGTGGGTACTGCTGCCAACTGTAAATAACTTTGCTTATTTGAACATTTATTGGTGACGTAAACGGCTTGTAGCATTGTTGCCAGCCATTTGGGCCAGGATGTTGAATGGAAGGAAGTTGAATGATGAGGAAAGAAGTGAACGAAGAGGGCAGAAGGATATTGTCTGTGTTGGGACTTAATGTCGATTTTTACTCGTTGTTAATTTCCTGTGAAATAAAAGAGCCCAACTCAGCGTGGACTGCGAGAGTTCAAAGTTCAAATTGACGAGTTAACGAGTACTCATATGGCCACTCATACGGGTACTCGCGAATGTGTCAGGTTATTGCCACTGCCGAGGCTGAGAATTGGTCTTCTAAAGCTCGTAAAATTCTGCTCTGTTTTGTGTCGGCCTCAGCATGCTGCATGCAACATAAAATATGATGAAGGGCACTTAAGCAGCCTTCCACGTCTCGTGTGTTGACAGCTATCAAATGTGTACACAACATGCATAAATGAATGACACACACACACACACACACGCACACAGAAGCACATAGAATAAGGTATGAAATAAAGGGGAAAGGGAGGATATGGAGGTGTTTGTGACACGCCTTTGTTTTCATAAATATTAAAAGAGGCAACAAAAACCATGTGAGAGGCCACCGCCTTCAAATCAGTTTACAATTTATGAGCAGCTGAAATAAAAACGAAGCAAAACTTTGTCATTTTTGTTTACGTTGCCCGCCTGCAAGCAGGCACTTGCCACCTACCTACCTGCACCATGTTGCAATATTTATGTTTCGTAATATAATTTATAGAATTTATGCAGCTGCCGTTGTCGTTACCATTAGGCTTTTTCAGCAAATGCCTGCAAGTAATTTAAGACAAGTTTGTTGCGAAAGCCTTGCACTGGGGCATGCAACGGGTTCGACAAGTAAAGTGTGGCAAGTGGGTTACTTATACCGACGCCTATAAGACCGGAAGTTTATGACAAAAAGCTAAAGTGTCAGAAAATGTGCATGCAAGGACAACTTTTTGGTAATTTCAATAAAATTTATAGTTATCAATAATTTGTTTTATTTTATTCATATTTGACAAATGAAAAGCTCTTGGTTAAATTGCTTACCATTGAAAGCAAGAGTTGAAATTAAAGTTGCCATTGAAATTCATAGCAAAATAGTTTATTGAAATAAAAATGATTGATTTCAAGACATTATAATTACAAAATAAGACATGACTATGCGGTAAAGTGGAAATATTTTTAATATATGTACATACATATTATATATGAAGCTATGCAGATAAATTAATCATGTGAAGCAAATCGTATTAATGATTGCATTTTCAGCTTGAATCTGTCGCCAGTGATGGAATTGAGATTGATAAATGTTGTGGAAAATGGAATATAAACTGTGAAGAATGTGCGACAGTTCTGGTTTGTATTCTGACAAATTGAAAAGAACCATCGAGAAAAAATGCATTTACACTTGTATTCCACTGCATATTGTTTTCCCATTCCTTCGCCTGCTCTCTGTCTCTCTCTTTTCTCTCGACGACTCGTATCCAATTGAAATTGCATTGCAACTCTCATTAATCAAGCTGCTTTCCACAAAACCGCACATGAAGTCGACTCGAGTAATTTGACCAATACGTATAAGTTGGCCAATTGAAAAAATGTGGCACATACATACATTGCATAGATACATGATCAATGAACGTTAGTCTGACAGACATTAGAGGCTTCCTTTGGTCTAAGCAAGGCAATAGTATTTGAAAAGGTATACAAAATGTAGCCAACTCCCAAGTTTGTCGGCTTAAAGGCATTGGAAAAGTTATGTGCACAATTTGTGTGCCTTCTCAGTAAATAAAAATGTCAAATTAATTTCAAGTGCTTAAGTGCACACACAGAGACCGCGAGAGATAGAGAGAGGAGAGAGGACACAACAAGTCTTGAGAGAAAATGAGAATTTACTGAGCATTCATTTAATCCAGCCTTTTAAGCCTGCTCGACTGGCTGGTAGTAGAGCATGAATTTGCGTTGGGATTGAGCAGAAACTAAACTGGCAACATGTGGCATGCTCGAGTGACCACCAAAAATATGGTACACAATTGTTAACAAGCCCAAGAGTGTGTGTGTGAGTCTTCTATGGGTTTCACTATGTGTGTATGTGTGTGTTTGTGTGTACGGCACCAAAAACGATTTCATTCATGAAAAATTTTACACAAAATTACATTTGCCAGCCTTAGTCGCTCTCTTTCTCTCTCTTTCACTCTCTATCTCTCTTCCTTACTTTGGGGTAACTAACTGCCACAGCGAAGAAGCCACTGTGAAGCAGCTATTTTCCCTAAATTACTCAGTGAAAACTCCCTTCCCCCTCCCCCCATTCATGCACACAGTCACCGTTATTTGTGAGTATGTATAATTTGCGTTGCCCTTTCATAAATAATGAAATGCTCTTTGGATAGTGTCTATGCCTCTACTGCGACTTTTGTTTTTCACATGTGGCAAACTTTATGACCAACGCATGGGCGCACACACACATAAAAAGACACAGTGAGTGAGAGAGGGAGAGAGAGAGGCATACAGATATAAACACCCTAACTAAGCTCCAACGGAAGCCAACTTACTTTCCACACATGCCCACATCCGTTTGTACAAGTGGAATACAAATTTAATCTGTCGGTTTTCTGGATTTCCTCATTTGTGCCAGATTATAATCTCCCTAGCCTTCTGCACACCCCTCCCTCTGGTCCTCTATGCGCCTTAGTGCTCAGTTTTGCAATCAATAGACGTCCATTTGGTTTCATTTACCAAACTCCAAAGGCCTAGCACAAACGTTAATGAGTTGCTAAGTGTTGGCTGACTTGGGGTTGGGGTCACTTCGATAAAGGGTCAGATGCATTTGCTCCCGAAAAGGCAATGTGACTTAATGGCCAGTTGATACCGTTAGCAGCAATTCAACACAGTCTCTGGTTACCGAACTTACTAAAAGGGTTGTTTCAACAGTCCAAATGTATCAATTTCGCCAGGAAAACTTTAAGTACGATTATGTTTTCAATAAGTATGATTTATGTATGTTCACTTTAAATACAATCTTTAATATTTTTCAATGTACTATTTTCTTCGTTAATAAATTGAAGAATCTATTTTATTTATTTTCCAACTGGAGGGCTACGTTGAGGGAATTACACGAGCTGCCAAAAGCAATTTGCAACATTGTTCGCATTCTGGCAGTGTTGGAAACTTTGTGAGCACAATCCACTTACTAGTAGAGTGGAGAGCTTTGCTACGATTTATAGACCTGCCCGTTGACTTCTAGCATATGCATAATTTTTCAAGAGACTCGCTTAGAAATCATATCATAAAATAAAATCACAAGTGCTTTTAATTTGTCCCACTAAATGCACAGCCCACGACGAGGGAGCACACACGCAAACAGACACGCAGACACACACATAGGCAGACATACTCATACAAACATGATACTCGTTACTTAGCGCACATTTAATTTTGTTACCAATACTTAAGTACTGCTGGGACATATGAACACACACACAGTTACACGCAGCCACACATACAGATAGTTGGGTGGGTAGCATTTCCGTTTTGGCTTCCTGAGACTTTGGCACAAGTTTTTGGCTCGCCATAAAACTATGCGGCAATTTATATGGTTGCCATGCTCCAGCGCCTTCCCGACCATTGTACTTTATGCCAAATGTTAATGATAATGAGCCTCCTGCTCTTGCCGCTAATCCTCTTTTACAACAACGATTACTCCTGCCACATTTAATAAATGCAACAAATATATTTTCAAACTTCAAACATGTTAGTTATTATTTAAATCTAAGGAAGGTCAAGTTGATTGCAAAAGGACTAAAAGTTTGTCAAAACATTTAAAAAAAGAGTCTTTTTTAGACTTTAAAACAAATGTAAATCAGAACTATAAAATGTAAGGTTTTTAATATGTGAATCAATTAATAATTTACAATGATTCATAATTCCGATTTATGGTTGTTATTTATTTTTATTTAATTACAATAAAAACGATTTTTTTAAAGCCTTCCTTTATTTAAACTAATTTACAAATGAAAATCATTAAATTATTTTAAATTGTATTTATATTAACGCTATTGACAATACTTTTTGGCGAAATCCTTTTTCTATGAATATTTAGCGTTTCCAAAATGGAATTTTAAGATTTGTGGTAGCAGCTGTGCACCGAACGTACCTTAAAAAGCATTTGCAAATATTAAATTTTGTGGTTTGAAGGCAGCGAAACATAATCGTTGGCATCAGTGATGGAAATTGAATTTGCGAGTGTTGAGCCACAAACACAAAAACCGCGAGCAAAATCTATGAATGCATATAACTCAAATGTATATTCGTACGTATATGTACAATGTATACGCTCATTCTTATACATATGTGTTTCGGCATATATACATAGGTAAATCGGAATGTATACTGTTCAACAGTAGCCATCTCGTTCATACTCACACTCGAGAGCCCTTCAAATGCAACGTGTGTAAGCCACAACACATTTGAAATGCGTAAAGCGTTTTGTAGCAAAGGCGCAAAGGGCAGAGGGGAGGCAAGGATGAGAGAGGGGAACGTTATGGTTCTACATATAGAGCGACGCGACGCTTAGTTAGTTGTCAGGCCCTGGTAGGTTTTAAGCCTTATAAATTAGTGGTTAGATTGAGCGTCATAAATCGTGCGATTAATTTTAAAGTGCGCGTGCGTTCGCATGTTTATATAGGACAAAGATTTACGCTTTAAAATCTCTCGAAATTGAAAACAAAAACCGAAAGAACAAAAAACGTTGCGTGCTTTTAGGCAAATCCGTGACAAGGGACCAAATATGATGGCGCGTTTTGCAGGTGTCTGTGATGGTCACGTACTTGATACTAAAACAAAGGCATACAACGATCATTACAATAAAAGATAGTTGTGAAAGGAACAAAGAATAAGAAATACGCAAAAGAAAGAAAGAGAGAAAAACAAGAAAAGATTTCCAACAGAACGAATTCAATACAAAGTACTTAGCTTAATTTAGCATTATATGTACATACTTGCAACATGTGTGGTGTGCTCTTAAAATCATTTTCTATATTAGTGTTAACTATTACTATTTACTTTTTCTCAGAATTAAGTTGTCAAGTTAATTTTTATTTGTGACTTCAAAAGAGCCGATTTGTTGTTTGTTAAAGAAAGAAAGTTTAATTATAATTGAATTAGCTTCATATTAAACGAATATACGCTTTAAAAAAGTTATTTAATAAGTGCCATAATTTTCACTGAGAAATATAATTTTAAGGTTCATTCAATCTTCCTGAAACTTATCTATGTATTCAGAAGCAGCCATAAAAAGTGTTTCATTCTTTTAGGCTGTGCCAATGATTTGCCTAAACGATGTCGTCCAAATTTATGTATCTAATTAAAATAAACGCATAAAAAATGCGCTCATGAATGCGTTGCATAAACAAAAAAAAAAAAAAGGAGAGGCAAGCCTCTGCTGTATGTTTAGCGCTTCGCCTAACATCATGCCGCATAAATTTCGCTAGTCCCTGGCACACTAGTCCTGAGTCTGGTCCTAGTCCTACTCCTAGTCACATTCGCATGTGCCTGCTGCGTGCGTGGACGTGCTTGGGGCATAGTGGGGCAAGCACAATCTGTTTGTTTATGCTTCAGAGCTGCATTTTTATGTGCTGGCAGAGCGCCGACAACAGCAGGCCACTCCATCAGTCGACCATACTACACTATTCACTACACTGCACAACATGACCAAGGGAATACTATAAAAAGGAAGCTCAAACATGTGAAATGCTAAAATCATTTTGCAGCGATTTTATAAATAATACATTAAGATTATATTGAAATAAGGAATGTCAAAAGTTTCAAATCGTAAATTGCAAGAAAAAGATTTACAAAACCTAGATTTGGTACACAGAAAAACAATTTCAGGAGCTGTTCAATCCTTACTGCATTAAACAACAGATCCAACAAGTGTTTTAAGCAATCTCAAATGCATCGCAGGTGCTCTGCTGATTTCGAAATATGCAAATATTGACATTCAGTTAATCATTCAATCTTTATGGCATTTAGGGGCATGGAATTTGTCAATTTTGATTCACAACTGGGTGTACAGTGTGCCAAAGTAAGGGAAGCCAGGGCAGAGAGGCAACTGATGCTTTAGCGTTGCCTTTTTAATAAAATTAGCTCCGGCATTGGGTGCTTGTTTATGCAGCCAACAGTCAAGCGACCCCGAAGAGCAACTGAGCGCTTCTCATGATGCACACACTTTTGGTTGTCTGCGTGGGCTTGGGAATGTGTAGCTATCTCTATATGTGTGTGTGTATGTATGTCTACTTAGCTGCTTATTATGCATGAATTTCAAATGAAGTCGCGAACGTGACACAAACTCATGACCGCCCCCAAAGCGCCCACTTCAACTCTAGGCTCTTGCGACTACCATTGCCTGGTTCTCGTCTCGTCTCGAGTTGTTGCTGCTTAGTAACTGTTGTTTTTGTTGTACATTGTACACGGCCTTTTTGCTGCCAGCTAACACAAAATTTACACATTCGCATTACGATATGCATTTAATATGGAAGAGGATTGCGTATAGAATGGAGTCTCAACTCAACTTCAATTTCTACCACAAAAATGAAAAAAAAAAACCAAATTGAAAAACACATAAAACTCTTTGCACTAAATGGTTCCCCAAAATTAGAATCGAGAATTCAAATGGAAACGAAAATAGCAATAGGCATAGAAGTTGGCGTATTATGCGAACATGTACGAGTATGTGTACTTGAACTAATAATGAAATTTGTACAGTTGGGTGTTGATTGTTTATAGTTCCTAAGTAGGTCTACTTATGACCAAGGTCAGACAAAGGACCTGACCTACTCGTACTCTTGGCAGAAAATTGTCTATGCCAATGGTCCTATTATGCTAACGACTTTGGGTACTGTCGGTATAGTAAATTGAATACATTTCATTTGCAATACTTAACTGTCAGAGTCGATTACTAATGCGATCAGATCTACAAATAGGGTTAACAAAAAACCACAAAGATTATAATATTACTTTTACTTTACTTAATAAATTAAGTTACAAAGAAAATCGCTAAAAGTATTACAGTAATAACAGCGATTGGTTTAACAAAAAAAAAAGTACAAGCCAATTGAAAGAAAAGATTCCGAGTCAAACTGATTAAATACCAAAAATAAATGTGACATTTGATTACCCAACTATATAATTACGCATTCACCCAATTAATCGATCAGCTGATCAAAATATATTTTATTAAACAGGAAAAAAGACTAAGAAATTAACAAATTGAGTTCAATTAACTTTCTATTATCTAAAAATGTGAGTCACAAAACAGAGTTAGGTTTCGATTTTGAAAATAACGGGATAAATGAGCTTCAAACACTGTTGACACTGAAATTAGCATGCGAAATTAATGAATGTAAAAAGAAATTTTTTAATTAAACTTGCATAATAATGTTGAACCCCAAAACTGTTGTTGAAATATGCGGAAAACTTTTGTGGCATTATGTAAACTTGAAAGGGGAAAAACTAGTTAACCAGAAAGTGAAATTTCATTTAAGAATTTCAAATGGTAAAATCTGTTCAATGTGCGCAAAGTTTTAACTAACTATTAGTTTTTCTTATTTTGCATTACCCAAGATGTTCACATCTAAGCAATGCAATTTATTAAACTAACTACTTAAGCATGCTAAAATGAGGCAGGAGGAAGAGAAAAACACACGTAAAAATAATCTAACACACTCCACAGGCGGGAAGCACTTAGAGCTCAAGCAGCAAAACGAGGGAAACAGCTCAAGAGGGCAGCAGTAGAGCCTGAATGAGGGGGTAGGGGACAAAGAAAGTGGTTGGTGAGGAGGGAGGGGAGAGCTCAAGTGGCGGCACACACTTCAAGGAGATATTTTCAACACGCTCTTCGACAGCAGCAACAAAACAGCAACAAGGACAATGGGCGCTAGGCATTTGCAACTTAATTGCAATGTGTGTAAGTGTAAGTGTCTCGACGTATGTGTAGAGGTGTTGTTATGAGGCGTGGCATAGCCTTTGCATTATGCATAGACTAAACATACACACGAGCTCGTAATAATAATTTTGTCAGCTGCCTTCTTCGCGCTAATTGCAATTAAACAATAATGCAGAGTCTTGGCAAGGAAGAGATGGCGTTTGCAATGTGGGAGAGGGAAGGCATGACGGAGCAGTCTATGCGTCGAAATGTTGTAAAAAATTCGTTTAAAAAAGTGAAAATGATGCGTAATTACTACGACTAAGAAGCGCATGTCGTGCTTTTGACAGCAAAAGGCGTTTAATTAAATGTTAATAGCAACAGTAACGACAACAACAACAACAAATATGGCTAGCAGACAATTAAAAGGCGTCGTATTGTCATTGTTGTTGTTTTAGTCGCGTTTCTTGTGCCTCTATTTGCATATCATTAAGCCAAGAAATACAAACTGTTCTCCCTTTATCTCGCTCCCTGTCTCCCTTTCTCTTACTTTTTCAGTAAGTGCAATATCAACACTTGTATCTGACATGGCAAAAGTCAATTTTTACCGATTAATGCATTTCGAGTGACATTAACATGAAGTTTGGGTTGACAAGGCCAAAACTCATTATTTTTATACATTTAAAGAGCTCGCTTTATAACAAAAATTGAGGATAAATTTAATAATTTTGAAACATTTGAAATTCCTTTATAGTCTTAGAATTAAATAAATGAAGGAGCAAAAAGAATCTTGCAATTGATTTGACCATTACTAACAATTATTATATAACAATTATAAAAGAACTGGAAAGAAAGTCTACCTGCAGAAACATATTTATTGCAAACTTATATCGACTCAGATGTTAAATTAATATTTTTTCACTTTGGAGAATAAGCTGCCAATATAAATTTAAATCAAAAAAATTTAATGAAATTGTAATTCAACACAAGTTAGCGTTTTGCGTTTTAAGTTAAAAAGTAATACAAAACCATGGTCATTATCGATTGGATTGAAGCAAATGAAAGGTATTTCGAGAACTACATCGACAGTCATTAAGAGTCATTAAGAGCTCATACCGCACTCTGGTTTGGTGACCACTAGCATTACAGTTACCATTAAAATGCAGTGAACAGTGTTTTATAACAGACTGTAAATCGGCCCTGACAAATATTTGAGGTGAGCACAAAAACAGGGGAAAAAAATAAAGAAGAAAATCGTTGAGGTGAGTCAAGGTGAGAAAAAGATAGGATAGGTTAGGAGAACACACGTTTACCTGGCACACGTCGGAAATTGACAACTCAATTGCGAAAACTATTTGCACGCAATTAGGCGAAATGACGGGCTGAAGCGGCCCACAAGCTACTTAGCTCACGGCAAACTTGTCAAGTAAAATAGAACCATAAAATGAAGGTATAACAAAAGGACTAAGGATAACGGACGACCACGGACTACGGGCTACGGACTACGGACTCCGGACTCGAGTGTAAATATTGACCAGGCGTTAGGACAAGGCAGACATTGTCAGAGCGAGTGGCCCTCTGACTGTTACTGGGAACCATGGGTTTGAGTGAATAGGTTTGGTCCAGCAACTCATTCATAAATGCATTAGGGAGCTGTCAGGCTGTGCAATCGAATTCATGTTGGCATTAACTGTAAATTATGCAAGCCGGGACATTGGACAGCATACAGGCCATGAATTTGACATGGCTCTGAGCCAACCACTTGGAGCTGACCAACAACCACCAACGAACCAAACTTGTCAAGGTGACTGTAAACGGATTCCTGTTTATTATATAAGCCATTAATATGCAAGCGAACGGACGTTCAAGCGTACTATGTGAAGGACTCTCGATTTGGAGTCGAACAGCACTTAGTAAGTGGCACTAATAATGCTATATATAAATATATATACAGATTTATGTACTATACATACTCGTATGTATATTATTAACTTATTTGTATTGCGTGGTCTTGAGTGGTATGACCCAGTTACGTTCTGTATTCTGATCAATTTGCCCTTGAGCGAATGCTCTGCAAACTTCTCTAGCTGCAGTTGTCCTTCCATTGCAGTTGACATTTGGTCACACACATTCACACCCCCACAGGCCTTGTCAATGTATCTGTGTGTCTCATGGGACAGCCTTTTGCATGATTTAAAACTATTTAACTTCTTTTGCTATTTCTTTTCGCAATTGCCATTTCCCCTTTGCTTTGTTCTGCTCTGCGTTCTCTCATCCTGTCCCCTCTTCTCTTCAGTTCTCTTTTGTTTTGCTACACTTTTTGACATTTTGTACTGTGATTTTCCTTTTTGCACCTTTTATGCTGAGTGTTTTTACGAGTACGAAATGCTCTCAGTTTCAGTGTTCTTTTCTCTTCTTCTGCTGAAAAATTGATAAGTTTTTTAACCTTGCAACAAATGGCACGAAACATTGCTGCCAAACCCAAACGCTCACGGGTTTGTCCCTGTACAAAACTAGATGTGTGATTGCGCTCTGCATATGCTAGTGTGTGTGTGTGTTGTGGCAGTAAATTGTTAATTACTAGTGTGATATGCACTACATTTCAATGGATAGCAGCTGCTTTCAACTACTGCAACAATGTGCAACAGTGTTCCGAGCAAGTATGCGCACTGCCTTTAAGCTGATGTTGGAATATATTAATCGGCATCGTCGTTCTTTAACTTTAACGTCGTTCTTCGTAGTTCTTTAACTTCAACTTTATGTATGTATCAATACATTATTCATCCAACACTCTTTTGTTTTGCTTAAAAAATTATTATATATATTTTAAATAAAAGTCACAAGTTTGTTCAAAAACGGTGGTGGAAACGAAGCAGGCAATTAACTTGACTGCCAAAAATGCCAATGTGTTTGATAGTTGAAAAATTTTATATAGCTTTCTAATTAGCTGTCAATTACTGCGGCTCACTTACAAGTTGCATTTGGAGAGTGCGCCACAAAATATAAATCAAAGTCTACAGAGTTTATGTGGTTTGCTTGAAGCCGCAACTAATTGGGTTCACACATGTTTTGGCTGTCATTGCAGAAAGCTGTCAGGGACCACACGAGAAACGCTTACTGAATCACCTGCTCTCCACATACAACACACTGGAGCGACCCGTTGCGAATGAATCGGAGCCACTGGAGGTTAAATTTGGACTGACGCTTCAGCAAATCATCGATGTGGTAAGTTACTCATTTGTAGGGAGACAGAAAAGACAATCAAAATTGTCAAGCAGCTGATGAAACAACAAAATAATCAACTAAAACAAAATTATAATCACATATTAATGAGCAACTTTCAACGATTTGTGGAGTTATTTTTGCCCCGTCGCGGCGGTTTTATTCAAATAGAAATATATGTATGTATTTTTAGTATGGGACAAAAAGATACATTTTTGTGACCCCAAATTTGTGGTTAGCTTTGGTAAGTGACATGTACCCGAGGTTAAATTCCTATGCTAGTAGCAGAAGAGTGCCTTGCATTCTATACATTTTCTAGGGGTTTCTATTTGAATTTTGTTTATTTTACTTTTTTATTTAGTATTCGCATATCAAAAGCAAAAACTACAAAACATTTTTAATTGTAATTGAAATTTGTATTTTGTTGACATTATATGACTCTTTTCTCGTTGTCCAAAAGGGTTCTTATCGTACGTTTCCAACTCGCATTTGTAGTTAAATTAAAATACAGTAAATACATATCTTATACATAGCGTCAGGCTGCCACAAGCACATATTTTAATTAAAAACAGATGTCAAAAGTTCGACCAATAAAAACTACTTTGAAAAAGTTAAAAACTAGAAACACAGTTAACATACATACATATGTAGGCTTTCCGAAAGTGTACAAATAACAGAACAAATTTTCAATAATCCATCATTAGATATATGATATGGTTACGGTCCAAATTGTTAACAAGAGTGTTGAAATACTTTTATTCTAATTTTATTATAAACCATTCATTAAACTATATTTTGAATAGCCGTCTCGCATGCGGTGTCGACCAATGCGATATTGCATAAAATGTAAAAACTATATAACAGTTTAATTATACGAGTTCTTGCGTTTCTTATAGGACGAAAAGAATCAGATTCTGACCACAAATGCGTGGTTAAATTTGGTAAGTGACATGTACCAGCTGTCAAATTGTCTAGCACCTGTTTGTCTGTCTTTCTTAACAAATGATAGGGTTTTCATTTACGTATACCCACTTGCTTTTTCTTAATCTTTACATTTTGCTTTCATTTATGTGTTTCACTTTTGCCAAATAAAGAGCGACTAACTTAATTTAGATTTCAAAAAACACAAAAATTGATTTATTTTCTTATGTCTGGGAGCTCCTTTATCCTATATGTGTTGTCTCAATATGTGTGTGAAAAATAATATTTACATAAAAATTCCAATTTTTTTTGCTGTGAAACACCAATTTTTTGTTACTACAAATGCTGCAAATGAAAATCACTTTAATAAAACTTAAAAATAATATCAAATATGCATCTAAATTGAAAAAGTAAAAGAATCCCGTTCAAGTTCAAGAGCCAGCGTTAAAATGCTATTGGTGCGTCATCCTTATCTATATATCTCAGTCGCAAAGTTTTTGATTTATACCTTTCCATTTGACCTAGACATGAACATGGGATTCAGCTCGTTATAAATGTCTAGCATATGGGCAAGCCCTACGTTATTGCCAAATTGGCATAAATTGCCCAGCATAAACATAAACAAATAAATCAGCACAGCTTAGTTAAAACTATGCGACTAACAAATACCCTGCTATTCAACACATCTACTTTATTATCACAAATATGAGCATTATGATGCCATGCTACACTTCTATATTGCAAAGCTTCTGAATCTCAAATAACACATAACTTTGAAGATTTAAATATGTATATGCCAATGTGCATTCCATGTGCACAGGGTAGTCCGAAGCACCCAAATATTATTTTTGTATTGCAACAATTTTACCGCTTTGTTTATGGTACACCTGAAGCTGGGGCAATTGATCAAAAAACCCTTTTCAATATAATTAATAGCTCTTTTTTTACGTCAGATTTATGACAGTAACAAAAATGAATGTTTCCAAATCGAAATCTAACTAATTGTTGTAAAATGAAAAGTAAAAAAAAAACAATTAGACACACGTTTTAAATTAAAACAAGCACAAACTGCGTTGTTTCTTTTTATGAATACAATTTAGCAGCGTGTCTAGGCTTTTTACTCGTTGTCTGTATGGTATTTTTAACAGTTATACATATATACATTGCAACTATATATGTATTTAATAATTTTAATACATGTTCTGCGTAAGCATTTTTGTCACACGTTTTTTGACACCAATTTAATTTACACATTAAAAATAGAATTAAATTAAATGACATTTCTGTGAACAAGAGAATTGGAATGCGCTTAAATTGATGTGAATTTGTGACAAAAACACGCTAAAATAATTTAAACTACATAAAAAATCAAATCTAATAACATTAGATGAAAATTTGGTTTAAAAAAAAACTTAATTTAGTCTAATTTAATTAGTTTTTAACTAAACATTCAATTTGCACATTGAAAGATTGTCGCATAAATTGTATCGTAAAGCCCATAATTCCATTGAACAATTACAAACAACTGGTGTTAAGCGCATTAGACACATAATTAAAGCAAACATTAATATGCATTTGATTAAAATTAATTAATATAAATATTATTCTTAACTCGATGTTCATTTTACCTCGTGATTTTCTAGACGACTTTTCATTTTCATGTTTAACTGCAACCCCTTACTTTTGATGTGTGCGTGTGGGTGTATCGGTGTGTGTGTGTGTATGTGTGTGTGTGAGTGTCTCTACTAATCATCTACTAATTATACGAGTATCTATTACAGATTATGTTTGAATAACTTTTATTATTGCTGGGTACATGTCATAAAACGTTTCTCAACAACTGAACTAAACGCCTATAAAAATGAAAACGAAACCAAATAGAGTTTACTTCGGCATGCCGAAACTTTAATATCCTTGCAGATCGCACCTAAGATAAAAACACATTTGAACGTAAAACCAATTTATATATAATAATATATATTGGTGTCGCTTATCTGGAAGGATATTGAAAAATATCTAAACTTAAAAGCAAGACAAACAAATATAAATAACAACAATAGACGGCATGCATGTTGTTAAACTAAATATGCATTTAAATAAATAAATAAATTATAGCTGTTCTCATTGTATATCTAAATATCTAATAACTTTATACATATATTTAAATATCAATAAATCAATAACAAAGTATAAACGTTAAGTGCGCTTTGGCTTTAATGTGCGTCAAACATCCATGTACAATGTTAATTAAAGCATTGCTATCGATTATTTATTACATTTCAAGCAATTTTCATTTAGATAATCAACAATTTGATTTATACAGCATTTGGAATTGATAGATAGATTGAAAAACCGCAGAGTTTGTTGATTTGTGAACCGCATAAATTATGCATCTCAATCGCTGTAGCTTTATAAATTTTAGCCCTGACATTTCAAACTTTTCCTGGCCACGTTGTCAATTACGCTAATTAGTTTACTAATAATTAATAACTTGCACACACGCTGCTGATAAATAGTTGCAATTGCCATACATCAAATATGAGCTGCACTCATTTTCACAGTCAATTTCCACCTACATCGCTGCGAAAGCAACAACTAAGCACATAGTAAAAAAGAAAGCATCTATCAACTTTATGTGATTTTATTTAAACATGTATATTGCACTAGTACACTAATTGTGCCGCAACATAAAGCTTTGCATGAAGAGGCTTTGAATTTGTTGATAAAAGCTACCCAATGCACTTGCATTAACAAATTCTTTCACATTCAATATGGATAGCCTGCTTTCAGAATCTATCAGACAAGGTAATTGAGCAGTGTATAATCTATACCATATTTCAAATATAACAAAATTAGTGCTAATTTGACTTCATTCATAATACTTAAGCATAAAAACTTTAAAGTTTCCATGCTCTTGCAACATGCTCTGCAGTTATCAAAGTTTTTTTGAAACTATTTTTTTTTTGTTCTTGGTACTGTTGATAATGATGATGATGCTTATGGTGATGGTCATTTTAGCATTGATGGCCCTGGCATGTTAGTCAGGTGCTAAGAATGCAACCCGACACCAGGCAGATGGCAAAGTGTCATTCCCAAAATTACCAGGCACTTGGGAGGTGTTACGTTAGGAGGTCTCGATGACACTTCTCTCCTTGGTACGACATTAAAATGCACGTTGTGCCAGCATCATAGTTAGGCAACAAAGTCATTAGCATTTTTCGGCTAACACCACAAAGTCAGTCTGTGGTGTCGTAATGACATTGCCAGGTTGCAAGCATTCAACCAGGCAACCAATTTACCACCACCCAAACAACTACTCAGACACGCAAAAGCCCAACCAAATGGTTGGCCATAGAAATGTGTCAAAAGGAAATGTATAAAGGGTTTAACGCTAATGGTAACAATGCAATGCAGATTCCTGAAGTGCAACAGCCACTCCAATGTGCTTGAAATGCTAATAACAGCCTATTAGACTTTAGCTAGAGTCAATAGGTCAGGGAATCAAATACGTAATTAATGCTCATTTCATTCGCTTGAAATTAAATAATATAATTCCAATGCATCAATGCGATTTCTGATTCAGAATTTAAATACTGAAAATAATACTCTGATTTACTAGGGGTGCAATTAATAATAAGCACATGTATATTTAAAAGGAGCTCTAACATTCAATTAACAAAAAATAAATTCTAAACTCATTACATTAAGCTTTTGTGCTTAATTTCAAATTTATAGCTGAATATTTTGTCGTCGAACCAAACTGCGCGCACTTATCACACACTTATTTGTCTCGACATTAACAACAGCGAGAGCGAGGACACTGATCAGGCAGTGGGGGCAAAAACCGGAGGACACATATGCCAGAGCTAACAAACTTTGTCCTTGAACAAAGCACACAGTCGAGACATATGCATGAGAGAGTAAACCCCATTTAGAACAAGTTAGCTGGGGCATTTATCATAAAAGTCGCCGGCTATATGTTTTGACTTTGTTACTAAATTGTGAGCACGGAACACCGAGAGAGATCAAGCGGGAAATCTGGGGTAGCACTGGGACAAAGGACAAGAACGGCAATTGTTGGCTCATTAGAAACTCATTTAAAAACAATTTGGCACGTTAATGCAAAATAAATCTATAAGCTCATGCAATGGCAATGACAACGTGCTCGCTGATTCACTTACTCGACAGCCTTCACTATAACTTTACAAAATGCGCACATACTATTAAGTATATACTTGAGTAATATACGTGTATACATTTATATATATACCAGCAAATATATGGCCTTAAATATTATGCGATTAAATGGGGCAGCTTCAAAATAAAAGCATTTAATGCAAATGTCATTTGTTGCAAACGATGCCTTCAACTTTTCTAAATATAAAAATCAAAATATATCCGAAGCTTAAACACTCATTCATTTTTTAAGACAACTGCCAAGATCGTAAGGCAGATTAGTTGTACAAAAACTCGACTCCGCCTCAACTGAAAATGTATACTCATTTTTTGATCAAGATAATATATTTAATTACAACTTAGCTTATCAAATGATAATACCCACTTGAAGTATATTTCACAAAAAAGGAATCAACCAAAAATGTCATTAGTATGCGTTGGTGTTGACGTTGTCGACATTTCCAAAACGTAGCAGAGACGTGCCTCGGTTTCTCTCCCAACTCCAAAACAGAATTTTCTCTTTCTCACTCTCTCTCTCTTTCTCCTCTATCTCCCTTGAAGAAGGACAGAGCACCCCTGACGGAAGTGCGCTTAGCAAACTGCCTGTCATAAACATGAAATTTGCACAAAACCGCCATTTTTATAAGGTGTCAACAGCAAATATCACATATCACATGCACATATAGACGTTATGGCATTTGATGTTGAAAGGAAGTTGCCACATATTGGCTTACGCAAAACGTTAAGTGGCTCAAAACTGAGCAGGGAATACCCAAACTTCCAGTTTTCTGCTCCCTGCTCCCTGTGCCCACCACCTTCTTCTGGTTTCCTCTTGTGCATATCATTACATAGCTGCGAGCAGAATATCTCGAAACTGAGCAAAACGTTACCCAGTTCTCCATGTATCTTTTAATGGCTCAAATCGTTACTGCAGCTGCTGTCAGGCACTAACAGGGCCGAGTTGTTGTGGGCTCGACAACGATTTTGCGATTTTGCTGCTTTTCTGCTTCGACTTTGGCTTTAGCTTCTGTTTTTGTTGTTGGGCCTGTTTTTGTTTATACTGGCAAGTTATTAATGACAAAGTCACCTCAACATTTGGCTTTCATATGCAGATGTGAGCCAACACCATGGCATAAGCAATCAAAAATCAGGCATGGGGTAACTTCATCTGCATTACAAACGACAATTGCCGGAACCACCTTGAACTAGTAAAGTAAAAGCACACATTAAATATCTATCACACAGCTGAGTGTATGACTGACAAACTGTCTGCCTGTCTATCTGACTGTGCCTGACAATACACCAGCATGAAATATCTTTAATTAAAATTTGTATAAAGATAAATGGGTTTTGATACCTAGCTCAAAAGTTTTTATTGCACAGACATGCCCACATCGGATAAAATGCTAAGCAAATTGGCACATTGGTCATACAAAAAGAACACTGTCTCCATAGCTAAGCAAGTTCTTTCATACATATCTATGTTATTTAAGTATATACACGTATTTATGTATGTATGCCTACCAGCAGATTAAAATTTCCTATTGGATTTTCCTTTCATGACAAGGACATGTCGCTGGACAAAAGGCAAGTTTCTTGGTCAGCTTTGTGCGAGCACTAAAGTTTTGATAGCATTTCCATTTCGCTCTTTGCGCTATTTGATTAGGACTTTGTGTCTGCGTCAGGCTAATTACAATTGCATATATAAGAACAAGTAGTGTATATACTAATACGTAGATATATATATTTTCAAGGCAGTCAATTTAATTTATTAAATATCTCCTTATACATCAATTGTCATCACTAAAATATAAGTCAAGCACATTAAGGCCAAATCGTTTCAAATAAAAGTAATAAAGAAACGCCATAAAATATAACTGAAATAGTACACACAAAAAATCTCTTATAAACTCATAAAACAAATATATATAAAAACTTTCAATTATCATGCTCTGCTCTTTTTTACTTTTCACTTTAATTACCTTTAATATTTTTATTGCTATTTTTCCATTTTGTTTTTGAATATAATTTTGTTCTATTACTTTTTGTTTACGTAAAACCAATTTTATAAAATGCGTTTGTAGGACGAGAAAAATCAACTACTTATAACGAATCTTTGGCTTTCGTTGGTAAGTTTCAACTTAAACTGAAAAGTCATCTAAACATAAAAACCTTAAATCTAGCTATATACATATTAAATAAATCATATATGCTTTAAATACCATATCATAAATAGATAATTAAACCGTTTATTAGCTATGCTGAGCAGCTTACCATCATCAATTAAGTATAGTGTGTAGTTAGTTTTGCCGCAAAGCATAGCTAATTAAATGTGTTTTGCCTGCTCGTAATTTATACACACACACATAGGCCATACTTATGCTAAGAGTTTTTCGAAGTAGCATTTAATGTCTTCTACAATGTGCAGGAAGTTCATACTGAATTGCACTATCATCAGTGTTTCACATTTGCTTTGATTGTAAAATAAATTATTTTCAGTTGAGAGATCCGAGCCGAAACTCTCTATGCATATGTATAGTACATGTCATACAACGCTATTGTAAAGTTTTCCATCTCTCTCTCTCTCTCTCACTCTCTCTCTCTCTGTAATTCTGTCTTCTAATCCTTCTTCTCTCAACGAGACAACTCATTAGTTTAATTGCGTGGCTTATAACGTGTGTGATAAATTATTTAAACATCATACTATAAACACAATTGACTTAAATTCAAATATATATTTAAATCAATGCGCTTTATTAAATTATATACATTATTACACTTATACCCAACAACAATTAAAACAATAACTACTACAACAAGATATCTTTAACTATTTATCTAGCTAAAGCATAATGCAGTTTGATTTCCTTTCTACATTCTCTTCTATTATTAGTTTTATATCCTTACATTTTTCCGTAGCAAACGCTTTTCAAATAGTTTTCTTTATTCCATTTGAGTTTTAGCTTTTACTGGGGAATACCTAATACAATATTCATTTCGTTAAATAACCTTTTTTCGCATTTATTAAGAGCAACTAAAAATCAACACATAAACAACGCCAGACAAAAAACAAAACTCTAAACAGCAGCAACAACAATTGAACAATGGAACAACCAAACACCAGTTTTGCATGATATAAACACCATTTTAAATTGCATCGTGCAATAAGCCCAGATTATTTCATTATACAACTCTATATAAATTTCGCATGTCTTGGGTATTTTATTATTTATTTGTATCTGTGTTAGTTAACAGCACAATAAAATTCGTATTTGGCTAATAAAATATTGATGATGATCGAATGCTCTTACGATTGATTGATGAAAAATTGAAATATTAATTTCAACAATAATTGTATTTTGTCGAAGGAAAATAACTATCTAATGCAACAGGGACAAGTTTTATCAACAGTTCACATGCTAAAAATGCTAAGTTTTAAATGGAAATGAACGCGTTTATTCTAAAGCATTTGCAAGCTTATCGGCAAAGATATATGCCCTTCCGTTAGGACTAAATATGTGATATACGTTATGCTGCTGTGAATATGCACATTATTTAACGCATGTGCGGAAAGGCAGAAGGAAATTTGCATGATTTTTTCATGAAATTATGGTACTTTGGCATTGGGCTTGTTGAACACTCGTCAAGCCCTGTCAATTTACAAAATTAATTAAATTATTTATTTAACACATCGATTCGATTGGACTCATCCTGAACCTATCACCATTCGTCCTTCTCGCTTTTCACCAGGGTTAACCCATAATATGCTTGCAGCAATGATTATATGAAGACCCATCGCATATGTTGCACGCTTGTTGAATGTTGCCTGTGGCATGTACATACACGTAAGCACATATGAGTATGTACATAATTTGTAATTTTCGATTTGGCAATTGCAAAACCCCAAAATGTGATTCGAGCGACATTCTGTTGTTTTAAGCATTCGATTGCCAATTTGATTGATGACTTGATGCGTCATTTATGAACTGACAGGCCAAAATGTGTTCAAAATGTTTGTCAATTCACGACTCTAGCAGCAATTGTAATTTAAATGTTGTAAATGAAGGACAGCCCGGCAAATCTACGAGTATACTTTGATTATATTGCCACACATTTTGATAAACAGTTAAAATGCATCCACATGAATGGTTTCATCACAAAATCTGACATCTTAAGAAGCCAACACTTGAACTGTCTCTCTCAGGCACTACTAATTTAATATTTACACTCAGAAATGATGAGGAAATTATTGGCATATGGAACGATAACAGATTTTCGGTACGTGGTAAAAACGACGGCCTTTCCAGAGATTCCGAACGAGAATTTAATAAATTGAAATGAAATTCTGCCAAATAGGTGGAAATTAAATCTCAAAGAGTTAAACAACCCGCTAACTATCCTAATTAAATACATAAATTTAAATTGGTTAGAGAAAAGTATTGTAAGCAAATTCGAGTAAATAAAAAACTAAAGTAAAATACAATGAAAAAAGTAAGAGAAAAAATAATGAATTAAAATATAGATGGATATTAATAATGATTGCATAGTTTATCGATTTTTTAATTTCATTAATTTTGCTAACTTATAAAAGTTTATTAATAATTTGAATAAAATAATTTAACGCCAAAGAATTCATAATTCAGCAATAAAAAGAGACCAGTGTCTTTATGCAGATAAAAACATTTTCTTAGAATTTTTTTTGAGAGCTTAAAATCCATTAGCACTTTCATTAGAAATGCGAGTACAGAGCACACAATAAAATCCCAGCTAGAATTGGTAACGTAAAACTTCTCTAAAAACTAATTGTCGCATTTCAAATGACATTAAACATTTCGCCTGGCATGGACCGTGGGGTTGGCCTTAAAACTGCGTAGAAGTCAATATGTCGGAATGTTGGGACGTTGGGACGACGGATTGTGGACGGAGCCAACCTGGTCATTTAAACATATTCTGTTGTGCTGTGTGTGTACCGTCATCTGTTTTTACAGCTGTCATAAAACCACACCACAATAACAGCACTAAAGTAGAAAGTTTTTAAAGCAGAGCCAGTGATATGTATAATTTAATGCAATGCCATGGCATGTAATTAAATTTTTTGTGATTTAAAAAGGGATCTGTTGCATAAAGGCAGCGAGACAATTGCTTGCTCTAAAAATGCCACAAATGTGTGTAAATTGTAAAGCAACAGCCGACGTACTAGCAACAACAACTGTAATAACTAAGAAGAGCAACTATGGTAAAAGAAGAGGAAAACTAGTGGAAAACTTTGCCTCTTTTATGACAAGAACCACTTGTAGGCCACGCCGCAAAACGCAAAGCGCGAGTTTCAAGTTGTGTGTGGCAGCAACAAAAATAAAAACAGACCGACAACCACAAAATGACACAAAGCACTGCCACTGAGCCTAGAAATAGTCCCACCATGACTGTGGACCAGTCCTGGGGCACAAATAGAGAGACACAAGTCAGGATAAGATAGGACAGGATCAGGCAGTTGCAGTTGCAGTTGCATTCGCTTGACAATAGCACAACGGCAAACGAAATGTTGATAAGACTTGGCGTGTATTTATACATATACATATATAAATATAAATTTATATATATATATATGTATATATATATATGTGTGTGTGTATGTGTGTAAGGGTAAGTGAGTGTGTAAGGCCAAATGCAAGAACTTTGCTTTAATTTATTGTCAGCTTATTATATTTATGTATATTGTGAACGATTGTTAGATTTAAGCTCAACGGCTTGTCATTTAACTAAACCACGACTTAACATAGATCTTACATTGCAGTATAAGTTAGTGTACTTGACTTTTTGTGCATGATTGTGCATGTGCTCAGCATAATTTTATACAAATTACAATTTGCATGTATCTTTCTCCCGGATTCAACAAATACACTTCCTTGCCACATCACGTCGCTTTATGATTTCGTTTTTAGTCATCTTTTGTTCTACTAGAGTGTACATTTTAAACTGTTACGACAATACTAACATATGTTGTATATGTGATACAGGAATGGAACGATTATAATCTGCGTTGGAACGAAACGGAATATGGCGGCGTCAAGGATCTGCGGATCACGCCCAACAAACTGTGGAAGCCCGATGTGCTTATGTACAATAGGTAAGTGACCTAAGAATCCAGCCCAGCCCAGGTCCTGGAAAAACTACTAACGAAATAACTATCGATAAACCGATTACTGATCAGAAAACAAATTCAAAATATTCGTATGATGTGAGAAATATAAATGATGATTTTGCGCTACGTAGCCAGAACTTATAGCATTCATATACATATGTAACATTAATACTCTCCTGAGAATGCACTGCCGTCTAGGTATAAATCAATTTAAGCCCCCCCATAAACTAAATATACAATATATTATCAATAAACGATGGTAAGTGTGCAGTTGAACATCATGCATATTAATATATTTATAAATATGAAAATATACTAGTTGAGTCTTGTAACTTACGATATTTTTGTTCTAGCGTTACAATTTGAGTTCTGTGTTATAAGTATTAAATAATTAATAATATATTATGTAGTTGCTTAGTGCAGTTAAGTTTTTTAAATGAATTGCCTTTTGCGTTTCTTAGATAGTTTTTGTTTGCAGTCTAGATACTACTGATTGCTCAGCTTTAAACGACATATTATTTATTTTTTATGAATGCATTGTTGATGGAGTAAAGGAGTTAAAAAAATATATATTTAGAAAGTCGCTGCACAAATTTATCCACCTTGAAAATTTGTATTGTTTATAATCTGAAAATAAACTCCATTGCTCCAGAAAGAAATTGCAGATTTACATCGAATATATTTTTTTATAGTAATAATAGCTGAATATGTTTCGAGTTTTGTTGTCATTTTCCATTTGATAAGCTTGCAAAAGCAAATACCCCAAACTAGTTAACCTTCTATATATAACTTTATACATACATATATATTTATACTATGTATGATATATTATAAGCGTATCATAATCCACTCGCTATTGTTTGTGTGTCTATTATAAAAAAGCAAAGCCGAAACCTAAACATATCAACTATGTTATTGTTTCACTTAGTTATTTGTATTTGTATTTCAATGTTATCCAAATTTTAATTTGCTTTCAATGTTTATGTTGAACAAACGACTAAAAAGTTAACCAAAATGGAAAAACTTCAACCTAAACATATCTAAAAAAAAAAAACCATATGTTGTTTACTTCAAATAAGAGTAGTTTACACGCAGTGGTGTTCTAGTGGGACTGTACATTGTCAGCTTGCCGTTGATGTGGGCCTCACTTTGTAATTGGATTCGTAATGCTAACCGAACGTACATATAAACTGTAATATCTAATATAAACTAATAACAGTCAAACAGCTAAACAGCTCAACTAAACCGTTAAAGCAAGAGCCTAAATAAAATCTCAGATTAAACTCCATGAACATAAACACTTTGTTTAACCAGAATATTATGCAAGTAGTTTGTGCGAAACAATTGAAAATCAAAAAACCAATACAAAAAGTTAAGAATAATTTCATATTTACCTATAGATTCATTATACTTGAACAGATCGTGCTACATATACATATATATTTTATGTAGTACCATCATATGTATCTCATATGGTCTGTTGAGTCAATCCATTTGTAGAATATTGTTTGCTCTCTTTGTACTTATTTCCGAACAAAAGACAATAACCAACATACAAGATTGTTCAACAATATGCTGGTGTAATATTTCTGGTTAGACGTTCAGTACTTGAATTTATTTAGCCATCAATCAAATGTACAACAACAATGTAATGTGAATATGTTGTAGCTTACAAAAATAAAAAAAAAACACAAAAATATGAAGGCAAAATAGATTTTCAAGTATTGTGCATGAGAAATCAAATCCCTCGTACTAAACAACAACTAAATAAAATGCATATATAAATAAAAAACCAATGAAAAATGTAAAAAAAAATCTGCAAATATTTTAACCTAATACTTAAAAGTGCCGCAACAAAGAAATACCAACTAATACTTTGTTGGCACCTCTAAAATTTAATATCCCAAAACATTTTGTTAATTGCTAACCCACATCCCACACACATCATACAAACACAAGCAACAAAACAAAGACACCAAAAATTTTATTAAATGTACTAACAAAATTCTTCAAAAATATTTTTAAATATTTTTTCATACATAATTAAGTCATATGTGAATTATACTTTTATCATATTAGTTAGAATAAATAACTCAGAACTTATGAATTTTGTCTCATTGACCTCATTCATTAATCACAATAATGAGGATCATATGTTATGTTAAAACAGAAAGTTACTTTGCAGACTTTATTATTAGCTTTTCGGCTTGCCGAGCCTCTAATGTGCCCTCCAAAAACTATAGATTCGAATTATAATTGATTTACTTTTTGAACATTGTTAAAATCAAAAAAGAAATTTACTCACATTTAAATTGTCTAACCATATTCTAAGCTGTCTGAAGTATAAATTATGTATCATGAAATAGATGTCCGATATTGGTTTATTTATTTAAGAATAATTTGAGTTCTTTAAATCTTTCCATATCCCGTAAGAGGGAACGCCATGGTTTGCTATAACATTGCTGGTTTTCGACAACTTCTTTCAATATCTTTCAGAGCATAGCATCTACAAACCGAATAATTGAGTTGCAAAACGTGCTCAATTATCCTCAAATGCTTAACCTTTTTACAGCTTTAACTCTATGTTGTGTTTGCTGACGCAGTTACAAGTATTTCTGCTATCTTAACTTTTTCAATTTTTTTTTTGGACAGCTCATCAATGAATTTTTGTGCTAAATGCTTATATTCGAATCACGCTCCAAATGCAGACAAACTTTTACCTAATTCACGTATCAATCACTCAACAATAAGTACAAATTTTTGTCCAAAACTTTATTTCCATTTGCTTTCACTCACTTCATGTTCAAACATACTAACGTATATCACTATTCGTATTTACTTGTATGTATATTTATAGCCCACTATTTGCTATCTGTATATGTATGTATATTTGTCTGTGAGAGTGTTTATGTGTCTGTGTCTGCGTGTCTAGCAAATATACAACAATAACAAAAAACTATGCCGCTTCAGAGCTAATAATGGTCTTGCTTCACATGCATCATACGCCCCATAAGCCCAGCGAAACCTTTTTCTTTCATGATGAAAAACAAATAGGAAGCAGTTGAGTTTATTCGAATATCAGATATCCTTGGCACAAGAGAATGCCAACTATAAAAGTATGATATTCAAAAATAGTGTAATATATATCGCTCGATCTTACAGTATTTGCTTATATCGCTGCGATTATCGACTTAGCCAAATGTTAGAATCATTATTTACATAAAATAATCAGATATGTTTTATTGCCCCATCTGAGAAAATTAGAATAAAATATGTACTTTTAATTCTACAAATTTTTAATAGGTATAATGGGTAATTTACGTGTTTACAGGGTACAATAATATATACATATAACAATTGCTTGACTAGTTTACTCATCTTATGAATGTATTTATCTTTGTATGTGATAATTGGCAAAAAGCAATTGAAATTCCCACATAATTACAAATGCATATCATGCTCATTTCCATTGCATTCTTATTTGCTCTCGGTAAGCTTATAAATGTTTTTCAGTGTTAGCGTGTGTGTGTGTCCTTGTACGAGTGTATGAATTTGAGAGTGCAAAAGTCTGTTTGAATGTTGCCCAAGTAATCAATTGTTATCGATGTCCATTGTGTGTGCAATTTTATGTTCTACTTAGCTGTGTTTCACTATGTCAATAACTATAAATATTTTCATGCCTTTTATGTTAGTCAATATCCAGATATAACTATTCTGCCATACATACTATAATATCAGTAACATAACTCTACTCATTTTAATGTTTAAGTCTTTAAGTTAAGTCTCGATTGACAACTTAAGCATAACAAATCATTTGTTCGTTCATTAAACTACTATAAGTCAGTATAAGATTTGTTGTAAGCTCAGCTTAGTTGCATGTTAATTTTAGAGATACAGTAGATGCAAATTAAAAATAAATACACACTTTAGTGTGTTAACCTAATGAAGTATATCAAGTGTGCACAATTTGCCATCAAACTATAGGCCAAGTTTATCCACACAAATGTGGGTTTGCATATAATGTTTACACATTCAACTGTCATTTATCACTTTGATGTTGTCTTTTGATAAATCAACATACATTTTCAGTTAAAAATTAAATGTCAAATGACTCAATATTTCTCAATTCGAAATGGCTACAAGCCCTTTAAAAAAGTTTGGTTCAACCATCAATACAACTACTCCTTCAACACAGCATAGGTTCTCTTATATAAAAGTTGAGAATATTCTTATAAAGTTAAGTTATAAAAACCTTTTACATTTCATATAATTAACTTCACTTGGCAATAAAAAAAACGACAGCATACTTTTAAGCTGCGTGCTAAAATCTTTAGAGTAGCAAAAAGGGAGTCTCATAACAAAATGAACTGAAACATTTTAAGCCATAACTTAAATGTTCAAATTTCTTGCTGGTGCAATAAAAAAATAAAGAAAAAATTATACAACTGGTGACTAAAAACTACTTAAATGCCACAAATCCCCTGGTTGCGAAACACACACACATAAAGTCGGGAAGGCACCTAAAAAGCGCGTTAAGCTGAACATAAACCTCGCTGGGGCATAAATGAAGACAAATATGGCAGGTGCACACATTTTGGCTAAAATGCACCTGGAGGAGAGTCAAGTAGCTTCTTTTTTCGGCCACACAGACTAATTGTAAGTTATTTCCATGTTGGAACTGCAGTGGAGCTTACTTAGTCACATTTTGTGTCTGATTGACGGCAGATTTACGACTAAGGCATCACATTTGGTTCTCGATTAGGGTTGGTATTAGGAACAAAAGGCTTCAAAGCCAAATGCTAACCTAGGCTGAGGTTTAATTTGCCTGGCACGCAGTATCCGGTGTTGATTACGGAATGGCAATGAAAGCGAACTACATTGGTTCCGGCTGGGGCATTGAGAGGAATAAAATTCATATTGATTAGCTATGTAGGCATTGGATTGAGTCTGGGGAAATCAGTGTATGGGTGGACTAGATGAACTAGATGGACCTTAGGCTGTGGGCCGCCAGCTATGGTCGTGGCATCTATACTCACATTGCGTGTGTCTCCCTACACCGAAAACCTTTTGGCTGTCAACTTTATTTACTAATGAACTTGCGCATTGCGAAGCCTGAGCCGAGATAGCATAATGAGTTCCACGGATGTTCCGGGTAATAATTTCACACCCATTTCGCCAATGCTTTCATCGGTTCATTAAATGTTAATGTCGGTAAATTTAGAGTTCTGCGTTCGATTTGATCAACATCGTTAAGCAATGCACGTTTTACGTTTAAATGGTGAGATTGCGTTTCATGGAACAGCTGGCGACTGATTTTCATTTCATTTAATTTATTAATTCTTCTTTTCTCTATTCGACTTAGCCATGAACATTACTAGAGTTGGCGAACATTTGTGGCCCTGCTTGCCTAATTTGTATGCGTCGGCAGTGCTGCTAATGTGTGGCCATCATTTAGATCAATAGCAAGACGACAAGGCTTATAGATACAGCCAAAGATACGCATACACACAGTTACAATCACAGTTTCAATGCACACACTTCTATCAATTGAGTATGTATTCATTTTGGCTTTGGCCTTGTGCCCAGCTATGCGAAGCCTATCAACGCCTTCTGCAATCCATCTGCCCGGCTTCAATTTTCGTAATTTGTTTATGCTGATTTCAATGTGCTCTATACGAGTCTTCATCCGAAAGATGCTTAATTGAGATACTTTTTACGAACTGCGAATAGATTAAAGACGACTAATACAAATATCAACAAGAAAGAAAAGTTGTCTGCGCTTCACAAATCTGGAATGCTCTTCCAATGATTTGACACATTTTCAATGAGACCAAAACTAAAGAAGTTTAATCCATATGTTGTTATTCAGTCAAAGTGTACTTGAATGCCGAATACGCAAGGCTATAAATAAATATATTTGGAAATGAAAAGCTTTTACATTAATTGCAATGTTATCTGGTATCTGGTCTAAACAGATTACAAAGCATGTGCAAATTTTGTAAGTAAGTCGGAAAGCCGCCTTCGAAGGACCAAGACCAACCCAAATGAGATTGACAGCGGTTGTGGCTTTGCCAAGCGAACCGTCGACCATTTTGGCGTATTTACTCGACTTGGTCCAGTCTGAAACAAGCCAACATCAATTTTAATAATGCCTGGCAATGATTTTATTTATTTGTTTGAGCTAAACCAACCCAAGGCCGTCACAAATGCAAGACCTTCCAAATCTTTTGCTTTCAAATATTTAAATTTACGTCCGAATTTAAATGTAAAACGATGTTGGTCAGACAGTGAGGTTACTTGTAAAATACGAGTGCGATGAAGGCAATGAATAGCTAATAAATGCTTAGTTACATGAACCATCTGCATGTTAGTTGTGCCTCTAATAAAATAATTATAAATTAATATTTGAAATGAAGAAGGATAAGAAACAACTACGAAACTCCACAGCAAAAACAATTACAAGTCAATAAATATTAAGTACAAATTTCAACTTAATTTCCGCTAGAGATTTACATATATATTTTCTCATTGGTAAGGCTTTACTGCTTAATAAGATATGATTAAATTTAGAGTCTGTTGACAGCCTGAATGAGTATTAAATTTTATTTCAATATGTGACTCTGCACAAGCATCATGCAATGATCTGAGCTAGTATGCCAATTAGTAAAAATGGCATGGCATATTGGCACATTGCCACACTCCTTGCCGTGGATCACAATCTCTCAAGCCTTTACGCGCAGCTGGACACCTGTGGCCTTTTCAGTGTTTAGCCCATCATTACAATGGCCGCTAATCATGGCACAAATACCACTTAAATGCCAGAACAATAGTACGTAAGCTACGATGGCTGCCATTTGCCATTACCCACTTGCCACAACGATTATAACCTACACACAGGTGGTATGTCGGCCAATTAAATGCACACTTTGACCACAAACTCACAATCGCCATGATTCAAAGTGCGTAAGTGTCTGCCTATCTCTTTCTCACTCATATGCACAAACTTGTGTACACACAGTCAAATTGTTGAGCACAAAAAGATAGCAAACCAATATGCAAATTGCGTACAAAATGTTTGTGCAACAGTTTTTGAGTAATTTTATCATTTTCTTTTATTTCAATGCAAGCGAAAGCAATTCCGACAGTATAAATCAAAATATATGTATTTTTGTCTTCCTCTCCCACAAAGTGCGTCTCCTTTGTGTTTTCTTTCAATACAGATTATGTATATACACGATATATATTATAATATATATTGTGTGACTAAGGCCACTTGTGATTGGCTATCAGCATACAAATTTGCTTGAGACTCATTTGCATATGCACACTAAGATTCACCAAGTAGTTATATGCAGATATTGTTTCTAGCAAATGTCATTTACGTAAAAGTGCTGACAACAGAATTGCAATTTGTTTCAACAAACATTACAGCTAACTGAAGCTAATATTTTCTGAAATGCCAGTAGATATACATCTTTGGAATAAATGAATATAATATTATATTCTCTGAAATGCCAATAGAGATACATATTTTTAGAATAAATGAATATAATCTTTTAGAGAGCTTGTAAATTAGTGATTTTTCATTTAAGATCAAATATGGCATTTGTAATTAATTAATAATTGGACCCACTGCTCATAACTCCACATTTCAATACAAATTAGTCTATGCAGTTTTTTTAATATTGTATTATAAGCACATGCTCTTAGCTTTAAATATTATAATTGCACCTAACAACAGCAACTGTACTTGTTCCATCAAATAATTGGACCAACTTGTGTTAATCTAATGAGAATTTTAAAATATTAAACAGTTAAATATTAAATAAATAAGATTCTATATGATGAAAATATGACTACGGTTTTGTTTATCAAATAATTATTTTTAATTTATTGTTATTTTGGCTGATAATTTTTTATATACATATATCTTAATTCTTACAATGTTATGTACTTAGGATTCAAATACTGTAGACTGTAATTGATAGAATAATATAGGTATTATGACTTAACTTATAAAGCCATACGCTTAATTAATGTCTCAGACATGTTATACTTAGTTTAAGACAAAACACAACAACACTAATTGACCACATCTACCTGGTATATATATCCCCCGAGCTGTTCTCTCCTCGAACACACAAACATTACAACCTTCCTGGCTCCCAGATCTATCCAAAAATATATATTTATTATAACTAGCCAAAATGAAAAACAAATCAAAGCGCAAATCACATGAAAAACAAAAATTATAAATAATAATTGAGAAAACGAAAAATAAAACCCTATCACAGATGAAACAAAAACTATATAACAAAATTAACAAACAAAAAAAACATGAAGATGAAAAAAAAATAGAATAATATATAAACAATTGTACAATAATTTAGCGCGGATGAGGGATTCGATGGCACGTATCACACCAACATTGTGGTCAAACATAACGGCAGTTGTCTGTACGTGCCCCCTGGTATCTTCAAGAGCACATGCAAGATAGACATCACGTGGTTCCCATTTGATGACCAACATTGCGAAATGAAATTCGGTAGTTGGACTTACGATGGAAATCAGGTAAAGTGTTTAGTACACATTACAGTACAGTACACGCTACAGTTAAGAGCTAACACCGTACACGGTCATGGTAAACTGTACAGTAAAGGCTGGCTACACCATTCACAGAGGTCACAATCACGCTTTCACACACACAAGCAGAGAAAAAAAACAACCAACTAATACACGCACACGTGCACATGCACAAAACCAATAGGCAGGAAAAAGGGAGGTGACTTTCAATGTTGAATTAGAATGTGACAGTATAAATACATATGTAGGTGTATAACTACTTGAAGTTCGACAAATACTTACTAGTTCAAAGAGTCATAAAACTCTAGCTGCTTTTCCTTATGCTTTACAATACTATCTCTACCTCTCTGTCTACTTCTCTCTTTTTACTTCCATCTATCTCTATCCAAATCTATATTCCAGTTTATTTTATATCCCTCATGTCGAACAATTCTTTGCGTTTTTGCGAATTACAAAACCAAAAGTATCATGTGTTTAAAAACATCTGAATAAACAAATAACGGTTTAGTGTTGCATAAAATTTTCAAATTGATTTTGAATATTTTACGATAACACTCAGTTTAACAGGATTACCCGAAATAATACATACATATGTCAGAAGTTACCCTATGTGTAATGCCAGTGTAATTTATTCACTACTCATTGTAGTAGTTTGTAACACTGAACATCACACAAATTGAGCTTTATTTAGAAATGGAATCATGTGTGAGACCCTTGAAATTTAAAAAAAAAATTTCAGTTTCAACTATTTTGCATGTAAGCAGACCAAACCACGCCCAAATGTCAAAACTATAAAATATTTTGGACGTACGTAAAGACTCTTAATGGAAGTGAAACAAAAAGACTTTTCAATACAAATTAATATTATTTTCACGTTTCTTTGCACTAAAAACGCAATTTAAAACTAAGTATACTTAAGTAAAAAACAAATATATAATAAAAGCTCTACTTTGCTCGCTCTGTCTCATACACCTTGAACACATGCTCTCTTTGTACATAAATGTTGTTTCAAAGTGTCTTTAAGTGAATTCTCAAACGTTTAATAAATTAAAACTAAAAATGTTAAATTTCTTTTTCTCCAAAACAATAAAAACTCTAACTCAAAACAATGACCAACCATTCAAAAAAAAATTCGTTTTTTACCAAACAAATTTTTTAAATTACAAAAAAAAATCTTTGAAAAATCAGTTGGATTTGGTTTTGAATTCCGAAGATGGAGGGGATCTTTCCGATTTCATAACAAATGGCGAGTGGTACTTGCTTGGTTAGTAAAAATCATCATAAACCTAATGCTTATTTCACTGTGTTATGTTGTCATGTGTAAATGTCTTCAATATACTAAATACATGCATACTTATAATAGTATATTTGATTTTTATTATTATTTTGTATATATAACATAGCTTGTAGTATATTTTTAAGCAAAATTACTGTGTAGAAACTTTTGATTTGCTGACGTTGTTTTATACTTTAATTTTAATCCTAATTCGTAATGTAAATAGCTAATAAATGTATATATTACAGTAAATATTCAATATATATAAATCTAATAAGATTTGTATATAATTGTGTGTCAATGTGTCAATGTCATGCAAAATATCTGTTTCGATTATTACTAATCGTCAATTTTATTGTTCAGCCATGCCCGGAAAGAAGAATACCATAGTCTACCAGTGCTGCCCAGAACCATATGTCGATATCACCTTTACAATACAAATACGCCGACGTACATTATATTATTTTTTCAATTTAATTGTGCCATGCGTGCTTATATCATCGATGGCCCTTCTGGGTTTTACATTGCCCCCCGATTCGGGCGAGAAATTAACGCTGGGTAAGTATTGCATAGTACAATAAAAAAACAAAAAACAAAAAACCAACTTCAAGTTTCCAACACTGATTGACCCAATGTCCAATTATGACATGATATGACTTTATCTTGTAAGCTTTTTTCAGCGTGTGGTAAATGCTACATTTATCTATGATAAAACCTGTTGCTAGTTAGGGTTTTCGTAAGATTTATGATCAGGTAAAGCAGCGGTAGCGAAATGAGGCTTAGCTGGATTTAACCATATACTACATATATATTAAAAAAAAACTTTAATAAATCCAAAATATACGCTGCTCCTAAAGTTAGTTAGTCTAAAAATGCATGTTTTATTATTCAATATAAATAAAACAAAGTAAAAGATAAGAGTGTTGCCCTTTCCAGCAAGAACTATAAAACAATTAATTTTCTTCGGACTTTACACAGAAATTAAATAACAAATTGTTGCTATGAAGGGCAACACTCTCAACATGCTAACCAAAAGTTTTAGAGCTACAACAAAAGTTATAAATCTTTCAAAAAAACAAAACAAAATACATTTAAATCTGAAATAAGTAAAAGAAAAATAATGAAATTTATTTAATAATATTTGTTCCTTTTTGTCTTTAATATTTTCAGTCGATTTTCCTTTTGGCTTTTATTTAAATTGTTTTTATATAAGTATTTATTGTATCTCTTGTTCCAGGCGTAACTATACTACTATCATTAACAGTATTTCTAAACCTTGTTGCTGAGTCTATGCCGACAACGTCGGATGCTGTTCCTCTTATAGGTACACACACACGCTATTTATTTAACCAATTTACGAAAAAAAATCAAACTTTAAGAAAAATATCGAAAGAGAGACAGTACCAAAAAAAAAAGAGTTAAGATAATGTGCTGTGTCTAAATGCTGTTTTTAGTTGTCATTAGTTTTACTACAGTAGTGCAATGAACGATACCAACAAAACAAAATACAAATATTACAAGATGTTTGACACCACAAAATACCAATTATTTAGATCCTTAATCCAACACCCAACCACAGACAGACAAACACTCGACACCCACACACAAAGTCACACGCATACAAATACACTGAGTCAATCGTATGGAGAATGAAAATATGCCACATACTTATCTTAATTCTATACGTATGTTTGCTAATAGATACTCTAACTTCTGGACTTTAACTGTGTGCCACAACAATATTTCAGTTTCAGCCAGCTACTACTCTTCTCTTCCTGCCGGAACTTTTGGATAGACCTTTGCAATAATAGCTCCATATTAAAACCAAACACAAGCAACACCCAACAAACACCTCCGAACAACATCTCTTTCACAACTATCTTACTGCCTAACTCTTCATCTGTCTCTGTCTCTGTTACTGTCACTGTCCAATAAATGTAAAGTACCTATAAGCCAGCTGGAGCAATTTTTCTTTCAACTTCTTACTTACTGATCATTTAATTAGCTGACTACTTTTGAAATAAACAAATATTTACTACTATTTCTACTACTACTGCTATTTTAATCATTTACTACTTAAATCAGCTGCTCCAAGTAGTCGCGCAACAAGAGCTCTGACAATAATTGGTATTTGACCACACGAAACACACACGCACACTCACGAATCACAACCCTCGAGTTACGAGTCACGAGTCACAAATCACGAATCACAATCACGAATCTAAATCAGACATCTGCCACAATCCATAATCGATAATCGAATCGTAATGAAAAGTTTTCGTTATCATTTCCATTTCCATTTTCATACTTGCTGTTTGAAAAGCGTATGTTAAACTGTCCCCTTTTCCTTCCTCGTTTAACAACTTAGTTTATGAGTTGTTGTTTCTGTCGATTTGTTTGTTTTCTATACGTGTTTGCCGATAGATGATATTTGTTTTCATATCGTTACTTCTATCATTTATTTCACTCTTCTGTTTTTAGCCTGACCACCTTATTTCTTTAAGAAAATATTTAAAAACAAATAAATTAATATTAAATAAGCCCAAACGGTCATCATGTAAATAAGCTTCTCTATATATAGAGTAGTGTATCATAATCATACTAGGACAGGACGCATTAATTGCCTGAACAATCAAATCATCTACTAATTAAAAGCATAGCAGCATTTAAATCGCATTTAAACGTAGAGCAAATGCAATTAAAGATATCTAATATACATATTTATATACTTGTTAAATGTTAAAAAAAATAGCTAAATTGTATATAGCCAAAACTATGAACAAATCCAACGAACAACCTTTTTTCGCTACCAATTTTCAAACGCTAAAACAAATTGGCCAACAACTGAGCCAACCAGTCAGAAAAACATCAATAAACAGAAACAATAGAATATCAAATTTCAATTTGATTCCGCTTGAATTTACACTAAAGGTCATGAAAATATGTGCACTAAAACAAATACATGCAGATAAAATGGCAATATTTGTAAGCAATATTGACTATAGAAATAACAAAAAACTACAGACAATAATTATATAAGTTTATTGCAAGATTAATAATGAATCACAGGCAAAAGAAAAAATTAATTACTCATTGTTTTTTTGCCTCGATACTCAATATTATGAATATATATATATATTCAAAATATGAACACCAAATCTGAATAATACCAAATTTCATTGATAGAACAGTTAGCTAGTTGTTTCACAATTTCAATAATTTCAATAACAATTTACAAAGTCGAAGTGCTTATTTTCATGAGCAGGAATGTAACAAGCAAAAATCATTTTGGAAAACAGAACATCTCACTCGCATTGTGTCTGATGGCAGAACTCATAAACTAAAAAGTACCCAGTTAATTTGATAAAAGTGACCAGTGAAACACAATCAGTTGCAATATGTTAAAAAATAATCATATTTTTATGATTTCGTATGTATAAAAGAACAAAAATCAATTACTAAAACAAAAAACATAGCAATACACAATATATATACTCGTATATGCACATCAATGTCTGTATATGGTAAAGGTTTGTATTCAAAGCAGAAATAATATAAAAATATGAAATCAAAATGAAAACGAAAACGAAACGCAGCCAAATGTCATTTTGATACTTGGTAAGATAAAGAGGAAAACCCGAATATTAGGCAATAATAACAAATAAAACATACAATCATACAGACTTGTTTGTATATAAGAATTAATAAATAAACACAAGCTATATGCATTGTAGATTTGGTAGGTATATATTAAAGTAAAAGTACTTATAAGATGTTGACAAATTTGAAAAAAAAAACAATAATAATAAAACAAGAAAAACAAGCACACTGTAAATAGATCACACTTGAACTGACGTAAGTACACACAACAAACACATGCACACGCCCACCCACAACTACTACAACAACTGCAACAACCAGAACAAGAACCACAAAGTCTTAGAACTCTCAACAAAACAACAATACGACAATGGAAAACTAAAAAGCGCATGCCAAGCAACACAACAGGCCAAAAGGCAAAAGTTCTGTTTAACTCAGCCTTAGCCATTCCATTCTCTCTCTCTATCTCTCTCTCTCTCTCTTTCTCTCTCTCTTTCTGTCTCTCTATATCAATCTATCTCTTTCATTGACACTCTCACCTTTTCTACATAAAATTTCAAATCGCTATCTATCGCATTTTGGCAAGAATTCTTTCGAACTTGCAGCACATCATTTAAAAAAGAAACCTAAACCAAACATACGCAACTCACAACTACACCCATACGAACCTTAAGTAAATATATTTTCTTGCTCAAAATAAAAACACACGAAAAGAAATCTCTAAAATTCTCATATTTATTTACGCACCTGTAAAATCCCAAAGTTTAAAAGAAAGAAATCTTTCTGAGCATAAGCAACCCCACAATTTTCCGGTAAACAAAACTCAACTAAACTAAGCGAAAATATAAAACCATAAAAACAAAAGAAAATCAAAGCGCAACATTTGAACTTGCATTTATGCAGATCCATTTGACCAGATGGTAGACTTGCAACTCCACATAATATCGTATCGCTCATCATGCGTTCATATTATGTCATATTCTAACCGACCCGATTTCCGAACTCTTCCAACAACGACCCAACAATGAGAGTTGAAATCATTTTCTTCCACTATTCAAAATCCTCAGAATTGCCCAATGGCCCCACACTTAGCGCGGGAAGCACGTAGCAATTTAAATAGACCGCATGGCAAATTGGCAAATTGATGACACAAAGCGCTAAACTCATTGCCCCCAAAAATTATTTTTAAAAAAATTAGAAGAGAAGTAGAATAGAAGAATGCAGAGAAAAAAGCTTAGCGCAGACTTCAATTCGCCTTCCAGCGTATACTCATCTTATGCCAGAAACTTGCCACTTTCGACTTGCCACTTACACTGGCAAGTCCATGGCGACCCTCTCAGAGCGATATAATGGGTAAAAGTTGGAAGATTGTGCACCTACTTATCACCATCAAGCTTTTAAAAAGTTGAGCCAAAACAAAAATGAAAACATTCATTTGTTGGAATGTTGTGAAAATGTTATCCAATATGTTTGCTTGGTCAGAGTTCGCTAGTGAATGACTCTCGTAATGTCTAACTGTAATAATTGATCTAAAACTTTACAATATCCTTTAGAGAGTATTCTAAAAGCTTTGGACTAATTAAGTTATATATATCTCTCTATAATAACAACACATTCGGAATCTTTAAGCATAGACAATTTTCACAATATTTCACAATATGTTCAACTTTAAGAAAGCTACTTGGAGTTATTATATATATTAAACATTGTATATGTATCCCCAGACAATGATACCCTCACTTTACAACCGCCTAAGTTGAGACCCATTGACCCTTCCAATAAGCCCGGTTTTTGAGTTTCATGTTCTTGACTTCAAAGCATACAAAGCATATTACTCATCACTTTTCAAGCACACTTCATTTGAGATCCGAGATTGAAATCAAAGTAAAAACCATATAAAGTATATCCTAAAAATATACTAAATTGAAAGAAAAGAAAAGAAAATACCAAAACCACAAACAAAAAAACCAACCATTATGGCGGCGCATTGAATAAAAATAAAAAACAAAACAAAAACGAACTCAGAACAACTTGAACATAACCAACTAAACAACAACCACAACAATAAGAAACACACAGAACTTGAGAAATGCCCTTGATATGTCTTTTTTGAAGTTTTGTTTCTTATGTCACAAAAAACAACACCAACATACGTTTTATAATTTCGTTTTCTTGTCATTATTTATATTGTATTTTATCAAACGAAATTCTTTTGTTTCAGGAGTTACAATTCTTCTATCGCTCACAGTGTTTCTCAACCTTGTAGCTGAGACATTGCCCCAAGTATCTGATGCAATCCCCTTGTTAGGTAGCGATTGCATTTAAAAACATACAAATGCAAATATATATTCAAATTTGTCAAAAAAAAAAAAAAAAAAAAACAAAAATCAAAACGTTAATTAACAAATTACTTAATATGATTTATATATACGTACATACATACTATATATATATATATCTATATATATTCATAAATTATATTGTTATTGTTGTTATATAAATATATATCAATTATGATTACTCACACACATTGCTAAATTGTTCGCATATATAATCCTTAATTAAAACCAAAAACCAAACTACAAATCTTTAAACTTAAATAAAGTATTAGTCTAACTAAATCAAAGCCAACAAATACAAAATGCTAAGTGCCAAAAGTTGTTAAATGTTATTTGTGTACTTCGTAATATGTTTACTAATTACAACAAGTTTTAAATTAATTAATAAACCAACTCAACTAACGCTCTCTCTCTCTATCTCTCGCTCTATCTATATCTCTATCTTGTTCGAATTGAACTTCAAATAATATTTATATATATAAAGACGCCGTTTCTTAGTTAATCATATTATTATGTTGCTATCTCTGTTTTACAAACACTATTTATCAACGTCACATATCTATCTCTCTCTCTTTCTTTTCATTCGCTTTTTCAAAGTCAATATCTTCGGTAATCATACCAAAGCTCAGTGCTACGGCACTGCCACCCAACCCATCACAATAAACCAAATCAAGCAACGTAAACCCGTACAGAAATCTTTTAAATGCTATCGTTATCTACTTACAACACTTCTGATCTATGACTCCTAATAACTCAAAACTTTCTCTACAACTTCTTCACTTGTCATTGGTATGACGCTGACTTATGTATTATACATATACTATATACATAAATATTCTATATACTATGTAGTAACTACCCTGCACTAAACTAATATAAAAGTTACGCCAATGATACAATCAATTCACTTCAATATAATAACTCCAATATTTCCTCATTAAGTTGTGTTGCTTTTGTTAATGCAATAGAACTAAAAATGTGAATGTATAACTGAAAACATATTTCAATTAAAACTCTTTAAATACAATTTCATAGGTATTTATATTAAAATAATTTTAATTGAACTCCATTATATTTAATATATTTCATGTGAAAATCGTATTCGTAATTCTATGAATATGGTGGGATAATTTTGAAAATATTAAAATAGTCAAACGATCAAATGATTATCAAATTCGTAAGACTATGGTCACAATAAATCTTCGAATTGGAACTCAACATAATACAATTAATTTTGAATTGATATAATATCATTAAATGCTAGTTCCAAAAACGACATACAAATAAAACAATTTTAAAAATTGCCTGGTTCTATCGCATTAAGAGAAAAGCTAATAACTTAAAAACTTCGTTTTGTAATTATTCAAAAACATATTGAACTTCTTATCAAAAATTTTATTCTATATACATATTATATATTTTTAATGCAGTACAAACAGGTTGTACTTATTTCCACTTCGCAATTATGTAACTCCTTTAAAACAAAATGAAAATGTAATTACAAAAGATACTTATGAGACAGATTTCAATACAAGTGAGTTTGGGAAAATACTTGTGAAATAACATTTGAATTAAATGCCGATAAGAGATATATATATATTATCGCCGCGAACGTCGCCGATCGATGAAGATGAAAGAAAGAAAGAAGTTTTATTCTTATGGTATTATTTAACTATATTTGCTAATAGCTTTGATTTGTACTTATTTCATTTTGTTTCTCTCACTCACCCATGCCTCACTTTATTTAGAAACGTTAACAGCATACGCATAGAATCACCCAAACTAATTAATTATATACATATGTATATGTATATATATATACAATATATGTATATATACATATATGTACACCCAGTTATTCCAACCCGCCACAAATATGTATCTTAAAGTTCGTACACACAATTAAAAAAATAATCTACTTTAAATAAAAGTCATGACCACCTTTAAATATTCCAAGCCACCAAACCACACACAATATATATCCCAACTATTCATTAAAAGTTTGTTTTTGTTTCCATTCTATCACGCAGTCATTGAGCTATTTACAAAAACTATTTACACTTTTTGACCCATTTAACGGAATGATATTTTTTGCTAGAGAACCTTTTTGATCGATATTCGAAAATAATAAAATACTGATTAAATAAAAAATATTTAATTTCTTATTGTTAAAATAAAAAAATATCATTTCATATTATTTAATTATTAGTTGTTTTTTTTCTGGAACTGTGCAAAATGGGTCAGAAATTTGTATCTTTGAATTCGCTTGCTTCATTTTGGATTGATACTCGTTTAACCCATCATTCAAATTGCACTGCCATAACAAAATGTTATATAATACCAATAAACCTTATAAATAAAAACTTTAAACTTAAATAGTATTTATGTAAATACGTAAAACTTGAGCGAAGCACAAGCACCCTCAAGTAGAGCAATACAGAATAAAAATATGAACAGAAAAAGGTTCAGCCAAAAAATATCATTTAGCAAAAGACCAACAATATCTAGCTGGACACGAGTTGTAAATAATTATTTATCATATTAGATCGCATTGCAAAGTTTTCCTTTACATCCCGTGCCAGCAGACTCTCTAATTTTCTCTCCCTATCTTTCTCTCCATGGTATTTTCAATTGTATTGCTCCTCTTCAATTATTACACAATTTTGGCAGAAAATCATATGTGATCATATGCTTACCCTGACAACAAAAGAATACCCATATGATCTATTTCAATTGATGTGTGGTTTAGTTTTTTATTATTTTTGTCTCAACAATTTTTCGAACCAAATATTTACAGGTGTTACAATTCTACTGTCGCAAACAGTTTTCTCTTTATTGGTCGGTAATGTCATTACAAAGACGAGCGAGGCCGTACCGCTGCTAGGTACTAGTACAATCACATTTTCAAATAATTTTAATTTTTATAATTTACCATTAAAAACAACAACTCCAGAATTTCCTAGCGCTATAAAAAAAACAATATCTTTTTCTCTTTTAGCTGCTAAAAAAAAACTGAATGTAGCAAACGAAAAGTTTCCAAATAAAAAATCAGCTGATTAAAATCGAAATTATATCAAATATATGTATATCTTGTACAAAATTTATTTAACTAGTGCGACTGCAGGCTAATCTGCAGTGCGTTTAAAGTAGGTAAAAACTGAAAAACTCGAATAATAACGAGTGCATGAAGTACAACTCCAAAGGATAACATTACAAAAGCAAATACTTTCCTATGGCTGCCGTAGATTAACCCAACAAACTTCCCTAATAATCGTAACCAATGCTTATTTAGACTTTGGCTGAACCTCTGTTTTTAAAAATGTATAGAATGCTGAACTGAAATGGCAATATCAGCTTCTACAAAGAAAGTTACGACTAACAAATTAAAAGAAAATTTTCTTCGGGCTGTCGAAGATTAAGTGCCCTTGCAGAGAACGGTTGCAATTGAATTAATATTAGAACAAAAATAACTATACATATAGAATACAGTAAAATGGTCTTCATTTTGATAGCAAATGTTTTTGAAAGTTTGAAGGATTATTCACCATCTGATTGTCCGCAAATAACGTAGTTCATTAGAACTATGTAAAAAGAGCTTAAACGGATACCATTTAGAATAACTAGATCTTATAAAACTTATGATTCTCGTTGAAATATAATATATAGAATCATTCGATATATACTCTGCAAGGGGAAATTAATTGTAGTCTAATATAAACAATTAAAATGTTTTTGAGGGTGCTTTGCTTAACTATCTTAGTTCCTTACCAACCATCCCTGAAACCATTTAAGTACAAGTTCGTATAAAATATGCAAGATAAGTATACGTTAAGTAAAACTATTTACAGATATTTTGTATAAATCGAACAAAGACACGTTTTAAAAGTCCTCACATCCAAGTATCAAAAGCTGACTAAATAATGAAAAATTGATGTAAATCGTAAGGCGTAAAACGCCATAAATTAATATTTACAATTTTTACTTAAAACAAAAATATTAAATATTTAGTAACTATACCGTAACAACGACTAAACATTAAATTTACATAAACAACAATAATAATAAAAACAAATTTGTTCATCCGAGCAAATGTATCCATCAACTCACAACATCTAACAGTTGATCAACTTGTACAAAAAGTACAAAAAACAATAACAAAAAATGGCTTAATTTTTTTAATGTATGCATATTTTGTTACTTAGAGTATTAAAATTAATTGAGATCAGAAAACAGTCATGTAGTCGGTTGCAAATAGTCATGGAAATTAAAACAGTCACAGTGCCTAATGCATGTGGTAGCAATAAAATCAAGAGTAACATATTTGTATTATTAATTTCTGAATTCTAGCTTCCTTAGAATATAAATATTGAATTATTGATATTTACTTAACTTAAATTATTACAATTATAACAAATTAACACTACAATGTTTTCTACACTTCACTTGAAACAATCTCAGTTTAATGCTCCTAAGTACACGTATTTTATACAGAGCATTCAAATTTATAGTTTATTCAAAGAAAATAAAATTTGAAATTAAAAGCCGACTAGATGACTGCAAATTACTAATGCTCGTCCTGTTTATTTATCTAAGCACACATATAGCATGGATTAATCATAAATTAGATCAGAATATAAACTGCATGTTTAAGCCTGCTGTAACCGTGAAATCATGATGCATGATGCATGTCTGAATACCCTGTAATCTGAGTAGTAGCTAAATCGTGTAGTTTCGCATCTGATAAATCACAGCATTTGTTTGAAACAAAAATGTACACAGTAAACTTGATCCACTCTAATTCTCAAACTCTACTACTTATCATGAAAAAATCAAACTAACGTAATGTAAATGCTGTTTTATTGTAAATTATAATTTAAAAATCTTCTGTTCTTAGTGTTGCGCAAAATGTGAGACCCATTGAGCAGCATACTAATATGATACAATTTTCTGTTTTGCTTGTTATCGATCCTCACACAAAAACACAACACTTAGGTACATATTTCAACTGCATCATGTTTATGGTAGCATCGTCTGTGGTGCTAACAGTTGTGGTGCTCAACTATCATCATCGCACAGCGGATATTCACGAGATGCCACCGTGGGTAAGTAATCGAATCTCTTTGTGACAATGTACAAATCAAATCAATTACGAAATTGCGTTCATTGTCAGATAAAATCCGTTTTCCTACAATGGCTGCCCTGGATACTGCGCATGGGTCGGCCTGGTCGCAAGATTACGCGCAAATCAATATTATTAAGCAATCGTATGAAAGAGCTGGAATTGAAGGAACGTTCTTCCAAATCCTTACTAGCCAATGTTCTCGATATCGACGACGATTTTCGTCATACAATATCAGGCTCGCAAACCGCCATCGGTTCGTCGGCGTAAGTATCAAATTGATCGCACAGAATTTAATAATATTATATCTTTTAACAAAAATATGCACTTGAAATATTATAGTAGCTTTGGCCGACCTACAACGGTGGAAGAACACCACACTGCAATAGGCTGCAATCACAAAGATTTACACTTAATTCTTAAAGAATTACAATTTATAACGGCGCGCATGCGCAAAGCTGACGATGAAGCGGAATTGATAAGCGATTGGAAATTCGCTGCAATGGTTGTGGATAGGTAAATTACAGACTTAAGCTTTTAATCCATTGTGTTGCAATATCATATTTTACTATCAGTGTTCTATAGTTAAATAGCTTTTATAAAATTTGGATAAATTGAATTTAACTACAAACTATTTAAGATTATTAAATTACCTTAATATACCTGCGTAGCAGTGTTTCACATTTATGAAGATTTCAAAACTTCATTCTATCAACGTTTGTAACTTTTCGAAAGAAGATTGTTTTAACGTTTGGGAAAATATATTGAAATATCAAATACTATACGTCAAGGTACACAAAGTGAGTCAATAATTAGCACAAAACTAACCAATAGTAAGGACACAGCGAGCTGCATTCAAATCTACTAAATAAACCAATTAAGGCAGCAACCAAATATAGTAGGACCACAACTTCCAGTTGTGTGCGAAGCGTGGACAACCACACACCAATGTACACCCACACACTCACTCACTATATACACAACACGTGACAATTATAAGCAAACATGGGACGCGCCTTTTCTGTGTATTAAACAACTTTAATTCATGCCATACGCTTTTCTTCTTCTACTTTACAGATTTTGTTTAATTGTTTTTACGCTCTTTACGATTATTGCAACGGTAACTGTACTGCTATCAGCTCCTCACATAATCGTGCAATAAGGCCACTCAATTTAGACACTTAAGCTACACATATACACACACAGTCAAACCCAACTACATGGTATATGCAGTTATTGTATATGAGGAGAAGTTAAGTTAAGTTCTTTTTCAAAAAACAAAATCTAGCAAAGCTGCTTCGATACCAAGCAAAAAACACAAAAAAAAAAAATAACCACAAATTGTTAATTACATTTTTAAGTCAAAGCAAGAAAAACAAAATTGAAGAAAAAACTGAAACAAATTTCGCATATGGAATATAGAATACATGAAGATGCAAAATGACACTATGATAAATATTTTATGAAAAATAAAACAAAGCAAAAATTACTGCCGTACAACAAAACCGAATAAAAATAAATGCAAATTGTGTAATGTTTAATAAGTTAAATGATATAAATTACCGAATAAAGAACGAAACACAAGCAAAAACGAAAATGCAAGAAATCACTAAAGCAAAAACAATAACATTTGCATATAAATAGCAAAAAGGAAAAACACACAGAGACACAACATCTACAAGTATATAAAAATTGAAACGTTTCAAAAGGACGAAAAGGATATTGCAATTATGTACACACATATACCTACATATACATTTGTATGTGTGTATGCGACAAAGTTATAAGTTAATTATACTGAGTTGTAATAATTTATGTAAGAAAGGCGAATACATTATATGTATGTATATAAGTGAGAATGTTCCTATGAGACATTAGATATGTATTTACAACTTACACAATATCACACGAATCCCTTTCCCCCATCCCACACTCACACACACACACACGCACACTCAAGCACTTAATTGACAAATGCAAACAAAAAAATATCAAGAAAAAAAATACTAAAACAAGGGACAGAAACCATTTAATTCGCAGGAGAATGTAAAGAAATCAGCAACGGACTTAAACAACCTTTTATTATTATAAATTAATTACTGATTAGTTATGAATTACATTCTAGAATATTTGTTTCCAACTTGTGTTTACATCACGTGGACCAAAAGTAACATTTTTTTTCTAATAAAATGTATATATTCTTATTTTCTAAAAAAGATTTTGAAAAGATATATTTTTATTTTTAATCATTTGTATCATCTTCAATTTAAATATTTCTATGTATTTTCGTATATTGTTTTTATTTAGTCGATCGTGCGTAATAGTTGTGTGGATAGAAAAGCATATTCGTGGGCATAAATGGTAACAAACTGACACATAATAATGAATATGATTATATATGAAAATATTTATATACATATTAATATAGTAACATATAATTAATTTTTAAAACGCGCATACAAACCAACAAAAGGCATACTTTGAGAATATGTTCATTGAACAAGCTGTTTTTAGAAAATTTACTGTTGAAATATTGTAGCAAATTGAGAGAATACTAAAACCGAAAACCCAAAAACTAAAAAACCGAAAGTTATAGTCTCCAAATAAAGAAAATTAGTCAAAATGAAAAACTAGCAATATGAAGAGCAGAAAATATGTAAGGAAATATGAAAAGCGAACAAAACATAACAAAAGCAGGTGTATATATATTTTATGACACATATATCACCAGCATATACTCGTATACATACAATATATAAATACATATATTTTTAATAAAACGGAAACAGGCAGCAACTAAACGCACTTAGCAAAAGCAGCAATCTACCAACCAACCAGGCTAACAATAAACAACAATGACAACACAATTTTGTTGGAAATTTCACAATATTTTATTATAATTTCAATTTGAATTAAAATTTCTTTTGAAGTTCCTCTTCCGAGTATGAGCTTTCACGCTTTCAATTTAAGTACTCTCTATCTGAAGCGAAACAGTGATATTTACGGTCAAAAATCGAAATGGAAATCTAAATAAAAGCTTCCAGATTGTAAAACTTTTCAAAAACCCACCTATGAAACCTTTTAATGTACATGTTTTCTACACAAAAGCCAAACCAAACAAAAGCAAGTTAAAAAAATTAAACTAATAAAAAACCTACCTCCTTGTTAAAACGAATACATGATGAATATTTCACGATGTACTCGTAAACACTGCCGTATAACTCGCACGTACTCGCTCTATCCAACGATCTATCTCGATCTATACCCTTACTTACATTTATGTTAGTCCTCTCTCTCTCTCTCTCGCTCTCTTCCTCCCATTCCCACAATCTGCTTCTCTGTATATCTATTTCATTGTTGCATCTATAAATTTCTAACAGAATTGTGCTCACATCTCATTTGATGGTAATTGCCAGACAAAATGTTACTTAATAGCTACTCCAAAATACAAAGAAATACATTGTAAACTGCACTTTTACCAATCCTATGATAGACCCAGCAATAACCATATGAGTGCTAAATCAATCTTCACGCATGTGAGAAGAAACAACTAAGGATCTGAAAGTTATACGACTTTGCTACAGGGCACTCGTTTTGTATATGTATTGTATTATTTGCATTTGATATAATGTAATTTTTTACTTACGCCCAATATGCGTATCCTACCGATAACTATGTCTGTCCCCCTAAGGTTGTTTATAGAACTATTTAAAAAAATGATTTTGTGTTTCCTTTCATTATTTTGCAATTCGCGCAATTAGCAAATGGAATTCAATTGAAGTTCAAGCGGAATTCAGATGCGTTAGACCTATAAAATTGTTAAATTTTTTATTATTATTTTTTGTATATTATAATTAATTTAGAGCTAATCTTCGGGCAACTAGGCGCATAATTAGAACTACTATGTACTAGATCTTATATATATGTATGGATGTCTTTTTGATAAAAAGAAGCTATTTTAAATGAAGCAAAACCATTTTCTACACTCTTTAAAAGAATGAAGTCTACATGTATGTATTATAATACTATAGCATTAAATAGGCAATTATAAAAAATGATGGAAAATTAAAAAACACAAAAAACAAGTATAAAGTAAGCGTCCTACATTAGGAGAGGGCAACTAAAAAAAACGAATTTAATATTACATCCAAAAGTAATAAACGTTTAAAGAATGAAAATTAAGATGGAAAGAACGTAGAAAAATTACATTTCATCATTTGGAAAAGAACAGTTTAAAATACTTTTGCAAACAAAATAAAATAACAATTCTTCAGATCAGAGTTTAACCTAATGCTAATTTATAAAGGTTGGCACACAAGTACACAAAACTGAACACATACACACACAGAACGTATTATTCAATAAAGAGCAACTCAACAATCCAAACAGCGACTTCCGTTTTATTTTTTAATTTTGAAAAATTTGTTTGTTTTTTTTTTTTGCATGCTCATGCAAATAAACAAGAACTAAAATCTCAATAGATGATAAACAAGAAATATCGGTTCCCAATTTAAAAAAATATATATTTAATATTAGCATTTAAATAAAAACCAAAACAAACTAGGGTATAAATGCAAATGTTAAGCACTTAAAATCACCAACCAAAATACAAAAAAAAACCGTTAAAATAAATCCCAACGCCTATCCCAAAACAAACAAAAAACAACTATCAATTCAATTTAAATAGATATTTGCATAATTAATAAACTGTTAGCGCAAATTGTGTAAACTTCAAATTGACAAAATGAAACCCAATTTATGCATGTAAAGAAACAAAAAGAAAAAAAAAAGAAAAATTAGCAAAAAGTCTGTTGTCGATAAATATTATTGACAGACAAATAAGTTTCGTCACATTGACGATAATAATTAAATGTAAGCTGAAATGGAATTAAATGATTTAAATAATAAATTAACTTTAAAAATCGAGAGAAATGATTGCAAAAAAACAAAACACAAAACTGAATAAAATTTATTTTGAAAAGAGAATCAAGTTGTTTGAATTTTGAATTTAGCACAAAAGTTAACAATAACAAATCAACAGCATCAACTTCGGAGACCGACTATGACTCATATTACTTAACAGGCACCAGGTTGAGTTAACAGACTGCCATCGCCAGATCTAAAAATTCCGAATTTTTGGAGCAGAGTGGCCAATAATGATAAATTGTATGTATTTGGAAATAGTTCTTTAAAGCATTGTATTGCTGTCGATTAAGCTTAGTACGTAGAGTGAAAATAATTTTTTCACAAAATTGTCTATTTTCTAATCAGACTGCAGAAATGAATAATTATTAAAATATAATTCGGTATATTTTTTAAAGTAAAAGGTATATTTTAACATGTAAAATGCGGTCACATTGGTTCAAATAATTATTTTCAAATGCAACAAAAACCAAAATAAATAGTCTATTATAGCATATTCCAAATAATGAACATCGATTTGCGTAAATTGTGCCGCATTTGCTTTGTGGACAATGCAGACGTTGATATTACGGATCATAAGGTTGTAACTGCAGGGCAGACAAGTGATGCAGATGTCGAAGAGGAGCAGACAATATGCGAAATAATGCAGACCATGTTTGTAAGTTAATAAGAGATTCATTTCACAGACGCTGACCCACATCAATCTTTGCCAGCGTAACATAACCCTGGATTTGGCTTCCGAGCTGCCGATGATTTGTAATGCCTGCCTTGAAGAGTGTCTCGTGCACTACGCCTACTTCAGCAAGCTGACCATTGCCAATCGACAGCTACGACAGTTGTACAACGAAGCCCAGTTGGAGATATGTGAACAGCGGACGCAAATTTTTGAAGAGTGCATACTGGTGGGAGATGAGGAGGAGGAGGACGTGGAATTAGATCATCAACTTGAGCAACAGTTCATCGAAATTCAATCGGAGGAGCTACCACGTCCCTCGCAGAGATTGGCAAACGAAGATTCGCTTATAGTATCAGAATTCTTGCCCGCCACTGAACTCGATGAGCAAGAACAAGCTGAAATCGATCAAAATCGAATGCGTTTTCCAAGTTACGAACTGCGCACCTTGGATTATGCAGCAGTTGAGCTGAAGCACGATAACCTGGACGAGTACAACGAGACGAATCGCTTGCTAAACACTGAGCCCAGTGGCAGCCAAGCCATCTACAAATGCAAATACTGCCCGCTAGCCTACGCCTCACAGCAATTTCTCAAAACACATGTGCGGAGATCTCACGTTTGCAAGTATTGCACCACAGCTTTTCCCAAAGTCAAGGATCTAAACGCCCACATAAGGGACAAGCATGCGAACAGCCATCAGTGTGTAGTCTGCATGAACAGCTTTAGTACCAGCAGCAATCTGCGGGCTCATCTTAAACGAATGCATGGAGTGCAGCTGCCTGCTCAGGTATCGCTTCTCGACTATCGTCCAGCACCGAGAGAGTGCACAAGCGATTTTCTTTGAAGTTGAAGATGTATTCAAATAAACTCGAAATGATTGTCGATTGATTTTAGTATGTTTTAATCGCGTCTGCTGTTTCCCAAAATAATTGTGATTTAAGTCGTACAGGGTCGCCTTGACCTTTATCCTTACCTTCAATATACATCGGTGTAAACTCTCTGTACGCAATGCAGACGCGACGTTCATTAACATCCTCCCGAAGCACGGCATGCTCAAACTGATACCTTGCTGGTCCATACAACACAATGAGTGACAAACTAAAAGAAAGATTAAATGTAATTTGGAATTCATGACTCACGATTTTACTTACTTTGGCATAGGTATACGCAACACCTTGCCCTTATAAGCGGCCAGCTGTTCGGACGTAAGCAATGGCTCCATCAGCTCTTGCTCGTATTGTGGCACCAAATCCAAATTATACTTCCCTGCTTGCTGCTCCTCGTATAGATTTAATGTGAGCACGGCATCACCCAAGCAGTTAACAGTTACAACACGTTCGCCCCAGATCCAGCAATCGTCCACATGCGGATCTATGCTGGCGCCCTTGCTTGGCTCGTATTCAAGAGAACACTGTTCGATTGATTGAAAGTTGCGCAACAGGGGCACTGACTTGAAACGTTCTTGCACATAGCGCGTGCTAGAGGGAAAACCCTCAAAGGCTCCCAACTGTAGACGACGTTTCTTAAAGTTCGTCTTTGGTCCAAAGTTTTGTTTGCGTCGTCCGCTTTGTGAAATTGTCCAGGGCAGAATGTCTAAATCCGACATCAATCGTGCGCCTTCTGCGCTCGAAAGAAACCGCTCTTGCACAAAGATGCCTGGCAATGGCAGACCATTGGTCTTGTCGTGACGTGGGTGCTCCGCCTGCACCGTTTGTGTGTCCCAGCCAGCGTAGAGACGTTCGCATTGTACACAGTAACACCAAGACTCCAGCTGTTGGAACTGTTGTAGCAAAGAAGGTTTGGCGATTTCAAAGTCCTTCTCGCAGGTCAGGCATGTTCTCACACCCTTGCAGCCGCAGGGTCGCAATGTATTCATAATAAAGTTGAAAAATAATCAACAAAGTTAAGAATCGCAATTGGCCAAATTCGCGCACTAACCACAGCTGAGCTGGCAAGCAAGTTGGCAGCTCTATCGCTTTATGGGCCACTCAAAAATCGATTGCGGCAATTTGATTTCAGTATCGATAGCATAAATAGTGTGACACAACTTTTAGCACTAAAATTCCAGATTGCATATTTTTGGTATATTATGAAATTGAATTTATGGTCTTGTTGAACTCATAGTTTTGGCGCAATTTACCCTCGACATCTTGCGAAATTGTTGATAAAACGCATCTACCTTTAGTACAATGAACGATTCCTGTAAGTATATATGCTTTACGTTTGTTTGTTAAGAATAAAACGGTTATTTTGCTTTTAAAGTTGGTGATTTCAATGCCACGCAAACGGCCACAGCCGGCGCCACCAAAGAGGCATCCGGAGAGGTTTGTTGTATGATTATCACTGAATTTCACATTATTACTTATATTTATTTTACGCAGGGTATCATTTCACTTTTGATAAAGCAAATTCTCGACTCACCCGAGGGAAATTTTAAGATGTTTGACGTCAATTATGCACTGATTTGTGCTGTGGGAATTGTGCGAAACATTGAAACATCGTCCACAAAGATCACGTATTCATTGGAGGATCACAGTGGTCGTATTGATGCTCATTACTGGCTAGAAGAAGGAGATGCCATTAACGCACCCAATGTCATGATTGGCAACTATGTAAAAATCTATGGCTCAGTACGCTCGCAGGCGGGCCAAAGAGTTCTAATGGTCTTCAAGCTGCTTAACGTATTGGATCCAAATGAGATTACTACCCACGTACTAGAGGCACTGCATTCGCGATACAAAGCTGAGGAGTATCACGTTAAGGGGGACTCCAGTTCGAGCAACAACAATAACACAAGCATGACACCCGGCTTCACCTCCAGCCAAGGCAATGCCATAGTCGCTGGACTGGACAGCAAGCAGTTGGCTGTGTTCCAGGCAATTAAAAGCAAAGTATCCGATGAGGGGATTCATCGTAGCGAGCTGAATTCAAAGTTTTCTCATATCAGCGCATCCGAAATGAAGTAAGTGCAATTCGCACTTCAAATGAAGTGAGATCCTAATCCTTGAAAATTTCTACACTTTCAGCAATATTTTGGACTTTATGATATCGGAGGGTCACATTTACTCGAGCATCGATGCAGATCATTTCTTATCCACGATGTAATACCAAGCACCATAAAGTACTCTCTACTCGACTGTAACTAAATATAAGATAATCAATTGGCCATGCATTTTTTACTTAAATCTCAATATCTCCACTTCAGTTTGCAGAAACGGATTCAACCAAAATTGTCCAAAAAATATTACAAATTTAAAGCATATCGATTTGAAATGCAATTCCTGCTGGATTTAAGTTATAATAAAATATAAAAAACATGTAAGTTTTCATTGGTATATTTTTTAGCTTATTCTCTTGAGATTTTATTTCTTGCGTACAAATTCACAGTAGGTAAATTCTTAATGCTTTCTTCATTTTCAAAATAGCAATACTTAAATGTAGTTAAATCTGTTTTCAATCAAACAAATGCTGCTTGGTGGTTAATACTAATCGTTCTTATGAACTATATTCTTTACAAGTGCAAATCCAGCGCTTAGATGGATACTTCCAATGTGGAAAATAGTTAAAGCGTGGCGGGATGTGTGTGAATTTTGTGGCGATGCAATGGGATTACTATTCAAATCCAGATCCGAATAATATAAATTGTGGAAATCAGTCTTAATATGCCAACATATAAGTGGGCATGGCCGGCAGACCACCTATTTAGATCTTGAGGCAGCCGCGATGACTGCTACTGCGAGCGTAAACCTCCTCGAATGCATGTATTAGCTCATCCATACCACGGAGTAGACCTTCCTCCCGATTACCAGGTGTCCAGGGACTGCGATGATTTACGCTGAGCTGGAGTGGCAGCTGTCGCGACTTGGCAAAGTCAATCAGCCAGGCGCCGACGCGATGATCATCGTAGACAATGAATATGCTGGAGCCGATAATCTCGTGGCGATTGAAGAATGACGACTGCTCGATGACAAGGCGCATATGCTTGAGCCGTTTGATGAGCTCCTTTTGCACGGACCTGCGTGCAACAAGGAACTGTTCAATAGTCTGGGAAATCTGCTCGGTGCTTCGGCAAGTCTTCAAATCCTTAACGGGGGCACGACCTCGCAGGCGCAGTGCCTCAATGCGAAAGCCTTTCGAGTGCGACGATGATAGCGATTCACGGAAGAGCATATATCGCAGTTTGGTGATAGCTTGGACCTCATGTTCCGCCTGAGTTGGAGCACTAGCATCCACAGCGATCATCTTCTGATATAAATCCGGACGCAGCGTCGTGTTACTGACCTCGGACTCGAGAAATGTGCGACTGCCAAGCTTGATGTCCATGACACACGGATCCTTGAAGCCAGCCAAGAGATCCTGCAGTTCAATATAATGTTGTGACTGTATCTCACGCAATCCCAAGTACGCGGGCACAATCTGTGAAGTCTTTGGCTCTTGCGAAATCCACTGATAGGCAAGCACTTCGCTATCCTCGATGCCAACGATTCGTTTCCGCACAATGCCCGTCGTCGTGGGCACAATGCTGCAATTGACCAAAGAGAAAACACACAGATTAGTATCGAACACACTTGGCTTCAATTGGGATCTGTAAATGCTTACCTTTCGGGATGTCCGGAGAGCTGCATCCACCCGAGTGGCTTTGATTGCGTCTGTTGTTGCTGTTGCTGCAGGAGCAAGGGTGTGGCAGGTGCGCTCAGTTCCAAAGCATTCTTGAATGAGAAATAAAAAATAGGATTATAGGTAAGCTTTAGGATTGATATAAAAAGATGTCTAAGAAAGCAATTATAGGCTCGTTATTTTATATCCTAATAGGTAGGTTTCATTGTAATCAGAATAATCAAATGAGAAAAAAAACTTTCAAAACTAGCTTTGAAAAAAGAAATGTTAAGGTAGCGTTGTGTTTTCCCAATTGAATTCTGCATGCTATATTTAAATGCAGAGCTAATTTATTCACATTTCAAATGCAGCCGGAAACCCCAATAGGCTCCCATTAAATCTAGTTAATATTCTATTTAATAACAGCTTTAACAGAGTTAAAAATAAGTTCCATGGCAATGAGTTGGTTATCATTATTCTAGTCACATGTTGCCAATTATTCCACAATTCATTGAATCAAATTTCAAAGCCATAGCCCAAGTTCATTTGCCTATACAGATATATATATGTTACATACACAGTTATACGCAAGGGTGCAAACACCCAACTGATAAAGGCCTATTCACACTTACGGCGATATCACGCCCCAGCGACAGGGCCCAGAGACAAGACCTCCAGAAGGCGGATCTGTTGAAACAGGTTTCATAGGGAGACAAGACAGACTGACGGAGTGAGATGAGAACCAGAGAAACAACAGAGAAATTTTGTATTTTCTATAGCAAGAGGCGATTGATTATGGGCGCTTTGAAGCATTGAAGTATTGAAGTTATTGCCGTCTGCTCAAGATTATAAATAATCAAACAAAAAATTTAATATGCAATTTGACCTCCCCTCTTGCTGCACCACGTCCCGATTATAATGTGAAATTAATGCAAGCAAACATGGCAATCGCTCGCTTATTGTCTGAGGTTACAAGCAGGAAGCGTTTAAGCCAAGTTAATATTGCTTGATCATCATAAAGATCATAAATATCGCATCAATTGAAATGATCGAAGGGAAAGGCAGAAGACAGAAAAGATGTGACAGGAGAAGACTAAGCAGCTATACTATACTTACAATGGCCAAGAATTTGAGCAGTGACATGTGCTGTTGGTTCGTGGACGTTGCCTCCTGCGTTTGTCCCTGGTCGCCCCTTTGTAGGATCAAATAGTCGGCCAAGTTAGTGCAGTTATCGTAGGGTATGGTTAGGCGCTGTGAATTAGAGCAGAGTGGAAGTTTGACGTCAGTGCACAGCTTGAAGCGAACACGCAAATTAACAAGTAAGCACTAAAAAGTATAAACACCTAATGGCTGTTCGACCATAATATACCCTACAGTAGCAGAGTTTCTTGACATTTGTTATAGATTTTAGCAATTGCAAGTGAAAAAGCTGCCCACTAGAGTTTTGCACAGGGTATATTGAAATGAAATTCTACCACATTTTAATTAGTATGGAAAGAAAAAGTGTGAATTTGTGACTCAGCGACAATAAAGAGAAGCAGAAGCTCGTTAATTATACAATCAGAATGCAACAGCAAAGTGCAAAGAATTCTATTTTGTTTACGCTGCCTTCAATTCGCATTTGGCTTATAAAACGGCTCATTGTATTATGGCTCTAGCACTGTCCGAACCCAAACCCAAAGCCACAAGCACTACCAATCCCACCTTCCAATTCCGATCGCAATCCCAATTCCAAATCCCCAGCCCATACTCATTCTCCAGCGATGTGTGTGGCTCTTCAACGTGCCCCTAATGAGCCACTTAGTATGCAAAGTTGCTTGTATTTATTATCTTGTTGTTGTTATCGTCGTTGTCTTTTTTGTTGTTGTTGTTATTGAAGCTTAAATTGAGTTATATGTTTATAAGCTGTTTGAGCAGCACCATGGCTATAACAAATTGCCGACCTACAACTCGGAACTCAAACGTGAAGTGGGAAATGTCTTAATTAATTGAGTTAAACTGACTTTCGTTGGTTATGCTGCAATTGTAGCGGAAGATCAACTTTATATACTTGGCTGCTGGGCTTTTGTCCTCAAAAGTTATCTTTTAGCCGTTATCGCTTATCTGTTATCACAACATGCGATAGCACTGCGTCTTTTCTCAGATCAAACTTTGGAATAGGTTTGTTTTTGTTTGTTTGTTGTTTTTAATTTATTTCCTTTGCTTTACGTAAGCTAATAGCATTTGCATTACTGGCACAAATTCATCACGCTTATCCTCTTAAACGACCCATTGTATTGCACGGCGCAGTGTGACCAACACCCGAGACTAGATGTAATTTTATGACTGTCGAGTGTAAATGTTTGAGTACTAAATAAATGTGGCATTAAGATATAAATGTGGTTGTATGCTTATTGCTATAAAGATAACGCCTATCATCGCGTCGGCTTTAGATAGTAGTGGTTAGGCCAAGGTTGCTATGTGCATAGTGGTTAAACCAAAGCCTCAAAGCTGATAATGCAGCCACCCCATTGTGGTTTGGTAAATAAAGTTCATTAGCGTTTCTCAAGTAAATATTTTTGAATAAAAACTCATTAATGGATTTGCAATCTTAATTGGTTCGACTCATAAACCTGTTATATATCAATAAAATGTAATCTATGCGATCTAAATCCATAGCATGAACAAAGCATAAACGTTAAATCAACTAATTAAGCAATTAAATGCTAATCAATCCATTCTCTATTGTGTGTCAATCACAACTATTCTTGAAGCGAAGTCGAACAACGCGTACGATTTTCGAATTTCGCATTCGATTAACCACACCATGCGAGTGCTAAAAACTCTATTTTTAGTAAAGAGCCAAAGTCGTGTCGTCAGCACTGACCTTTACAAATTTGCGTGTTATAGACAGATATGTAGTTAGCAAAGGCAGTTAGTTGCCAGAGTTGACAACGGTTAATTAAAGAACTCAAGCTCCACAGACGTCACAGATCATTGATTGATTTGTATTTTCATTGAGGTCGCCTTTATATTAGATTAAGTAAAGTGCAATTGCATGTGATGGAGAGTATACCGAAGTTTGTGTATTTTAGCACGTATAATGCAATGGTTATTGAGGCCTTAGTTTAAATTTTAAAACTACAATTAACACAAGGCCTTAAATAAAGTGCTAAACACAACAAAGGCAAATTTCAGAACGTAGCCGCACAGCACTTAATAATAATTGCAATAATATTATTTAATGCTTTTTGTACAATTATTTAATTATTTTTCTGTTTGTTGTGGTTTTCAAAAATCACTGAATAACCTATTGACAGCTTATCAAAAATATTGCGAAAATATATTAATTCAAAATGACAACCAGGCCGCAAACAATAATTAAATGTGACATTTCTCAGACGCATTTGGTAACAATGAAAATTGTAAATAGAAATTACAGCATTGCGTTTTCGTATTATTTTTCGCATCAGCGAGCAGGCGCGACTTGTGCGCGTTTGACTCGCGTTTCAGACGCGTCTGGCGCGCGTTTTAAGTCGCGTCGACTTATTTTTAGCTATCGCACTGTTTAACTAACTTAACAGTTTAGTAGTGTTTATTTATGACTACTTAAAAAATTCTGTATTGCCCCGGGCTGAACGTGTTAACTCAAAGAAACCAAATAAAAAAAATAAATAAATAATAAAAACAAAAAAAAATAAACAACTCTCACAAAAGAATAAAAGATACATATAAACGTTTTTTTTTTTTTTTCTTTTTTGAGTAAATTTATGCGCGTGACGTCAAAGCGTTTGAGCTGTTAATTAAACAAAATCAACTTGCCGAATTTGTCAAATTGAAACTTTCAGCTAGTATTTTAATCTTCTCCTTCAATATTCCTCCTCGAGACTGGAGGCTAAAACTGGAGCTGAGACGAGGGCAAGGTACGCACTTGACTTGATCCCAGTGTAAACTAGTTTCTGTCATATGCGGCCCTGGGCCTGTAGGTGTAGGTGATTCAGTCACAGTCTTTATTATATTTCTGTTTCATCTTAAGTTTTGTAGAACACAACCCTGACATTGGGAAACAGGATCGGCTCTGGTTGCCAGCCCTCGTACGCTACGAATCGAGTCGAATGGGAAGACTGTCTGCACGGAGACGGGCTGTAAAAAAGTCACAAGTTGCTTTATTTGCATTGACGTCAATGCATGGGCCGCAGAGGGGACAGAGGCAAGGTGGTTGTGGTTAAGGTTGTGAAGGGGTAATGGGTGGTTAAGAGGAAGGCATGTATACCTATCTAAAAACCAGTTATGCGTTATAAAACATAACGTCAAGTTATCGCATCGTAGTTACGATATCTGAAACAAGGGGAAAGAAGATGATCGCAGGGTCAACGGGTTCGGCTCGTGGCTGTCCTATACTCAAAGTTCTCATAAATCCTATATACGATAGCATAATTCTATCATTAGAAGCTTTCATGGTTACGATAACACACATATGTCATGCCAAGCTGTTAAATATTCGACACATGCGAAATTTCAACGGCTGGAAAAAGAGATATTAATTGCGAAACCAAGCGAGACTCATGGGAACCCATTTGCTTACTATGTTTGACATACCAACGCATTACTAATAGCACCCAATTAAAGTTAAAATTCAAAAAACTGAATGATTAATTTTGTTCGTTTTAATTTAAGGTTCGTTTCCGCGAACGAATAGTGTGAATCATTGAAATGTTTTCCAAAAAGAAACTGCGTCAAGTCCGACTTGGCCTTTGTATTAGGAAATCTCATTAAAGAAAGGGGACTTACTACGATTATATATATAGTACGTATTTCAACAGAATATGTACAGGGTATTCAGAACTGCCATGAACTTTACTCCACATTTTGCATACAGACGGCCTTCGGAACAGACAAAAGCTAACAAAAAAACATAAGCACAATTATCAAGAGTCTTGATCCATGTCAAAAAAAAAAACCAAAGCAAAAAATATAACGAAAATCAAAATAAAGCTGAAATCTAAATGAAATAAATGCTATGGCTGAAGCTGATAATACAGAGTCTAGCAGCTGACGACAGCGTGGGCTGCTGCACTTGACAGTTAAACATATTTAAGTGCTCGTACACTGTGAGAAATTGCCTAAACTATGAGGGTGCGCTCGAATCGTATACTTCTATTCATAAATTTAATTTAATGCCCAATACCCTTTATTGTATCCGATATACAGGGTATACACATTACACACGTGCTTTTCAGCTGCTGTAACAGATGGTGATATGCTTTTTGGGCAAATGAACTTGGTTTTAAGGCCTCAATAAGGTCAATAAACTGATAGCTGTCATAAGTGCTTAAAAGGACTTTGTAGACATCATCTTTATGATGCAAAATGCCAGCAACAAAAGTGGCAAATTGATGAGGAACACAACAACAAAAATTATAAAAGCCTTTCAATTGTTTTCAATAAAATGAATTGATTTGTTGTCAGCCTGAATGGACTTCTCTGTGCCCATCTAAAGTACTCCTCTCTCTCTCTCTCTCGCACTCTCTATCTAGCTATAAATATATATATTATATGTATAGGTACATATGTATATTCAATGTACATTGCACATATGTGTGTCGCTTAAGAAAGACTGTTGCCAGCTTCGACTGCTTTTGTCTTAATTAGCGCCAGGCATATGCGTATGCAAATTGACGTTACGTGGGTTACTGGAATTTCAGTGCAGATGCCAGAGACATGTTTACTCTCCACATAGCTTGGGCGATTGAGAATATTCCAACAGTTGTTTCAACAAATAATAATAATGATAAAAATATAGATAACTACAAGGGAGACAAGCTGGGCCGCATGGGTCACTTTCTCTGCTATGTGTGCTTTCTACACGGATGTGGCTCTGACTCTGCATTGACGTCACAGTCAACATTTTGTTTGATTCCCTTGCAAAAGCTTTCTTTTCGGACTGTTAACTTACCTCATTGTTAATGTTGTTATTGTTGTTATTGTTGCTGTTGCTGTTGCTGCCTTTTGGTTGCTCCACATTGCGAGACTTGTTGTTGCTGTGGTGGCTGCTGCTGTTTGGAGCTGCGGCATTGGCCGAATCCAATGCAATCAGTTTCCATAGTTGCTTTAGGCCAATGTTATCGATGCATGAGAAACGCAATTTTTCATGGGACCAGGCCATTGTATTGCGACTTCTTGTTGTTGCTTTTGTTGCTTTTGCTGCTTGTTTATCCACAGTTGTTGTTACTGTTGTCGTTACTGGACGTTGCAGCACGGTTGAAGTCATAGTCATTTAGCTTTTAGTTCTAGTTATCGCACTTGGTTTATAGCAGCTCGGATCGATCGAGTTATGCGGGACGCGGGGCTGTTTAGATACACTTGTATATGTTATGTGTACTTGTATATGTGTTTGCTGTTTGCCTTATGCTCCACAGATTTGCATTTTTGTTTTTATGTATTTCCTAGTCCGATGCGCTTTCTTTTCGCTTAGCACATTCTTCTTATTACTTTTGCTTTATCTTTCTTGCACTGCTCACAACTACACATTTGCTTTACAGTTGTTTCGGCTGCAATCACTATTTATTTTCTTCTTTTATTTCTTTTTGGTACGATAAACGCGAAACAGAGACGTGAATATTCTTCTTTAATTTTATTGTCTTTTCTTTTTGTACAGCATTAATCGATGCTTGCTCGTGCTGCTCTGAGTGTCGACTAACTGGTTAGGCCATACGGCTGCCAGTTTTGTGCTGGAGCGAAACAACGAAGCTCCCGATGCGCAAACCGAACGAGCCGAGTGAATCAAGCTAACCGAACGAATTGTTGGCATGATCATGCTCAGAGCGCAACGAAACGGAGTATTAAGTTGTCAGCAGTAGAGGGGGGTAGGTGTAAATGAGCGGTTGAAGAGCAACGAGAACGTCGTGTGGGTGAGAGGGCGCTACTCACAGACACAGACCGAGGATAGTACTTATCGATATCAGAAGAGGCATCGTTTGCAGTATTCAAGAGGTATTGAAAGTAGATAGTAAATGCTCAATGAGTTAGAATCCTTAAAAGCGGAGAATGGAGAGAGAAACAATAGTAAAGATTCCCAAGGAGAATGAATAGAGAATAAATTTAATTTGATTCCTTATTGGGATTATCTCCAGCGATCTATTATGGCTCTCTTCCAACACGATTATCTAAGAAAGGCATGCCAAAAAACCAGAAATTTCACTTCATAAAAATATTTTGCAAATATATGTAAAATTATGTATAAATAAATTGTCAAAAATTATTGCAAAGATCAAGAATCCGAATGAATCTATTGGGTCATCTACAAGAAAATACAATGATTCAATCACCTCTTTGACGTATAAAATATGTACATAAATTATATGCACATATGTATATACTATATATATACTACTGTCAAGTTATTATCAATCAATTGTATTATCACTTCTGTTTCAACTTAGTATTCAGTTTAAAAATGCTTCGTCAATCGATTCGAACTGATCGTATCAACTTGTTATTTAATGCTGCGATCTACATGATTCTGAATTCTTTTGTTAGAAGAATATCTATAATTTATAATATTTATTTGCATCGCGTTATTCAATCATTATATGAAGTTATGAGATCAATTGTTAGTTTCAAATAAATTCTCTATACAATTATTATTAGGATCTAGGCGTTAATGCAACGATTGTATAGCATTGTTCTTCCGAAAAAATGTTTACTTTCTCCCAAAGTTTTTATTGCGTAACTTAACTACGTCGCAATTAGATAAGACGAGATTGTTAGATGAAAAGATAGGCCGTCCTTCCGGTGATCACATGGCGCCATCTAAGGTCAGACTCAGACAATGAACCGTCTGCGAGTTGTTTATCGAAAATATTGAACTCGGGACATACTCTCATGGGATGGTCTGATCTGCATTGCAAATATAAATATATCTGCGCAGCTTCTTGGTAGGGAATGGGGATTATGCAAACATCGATAAGATCTGCGCCAGTTTCTTGAGCTCTATGTATTGCTCTCTTTCTCTGTCACTCTGTCTGTCTTTTTCTTGTCCCTGCCTCCATGTTTTCCAGTCACCCGGACCAGGCCATACGGTTCATGGCCATATCAAGGGAGAGTGCAAAATGTGCATATTTATGGGACGGGGCCGCGACGTGCGTCAGTTCCAGTCCCAGTCCCACGTTGAGTGACATACAAACCCCCAAGTTGAGAGTCTACTTCTACTTCTTTGCCGATGCCTTTGCTTCAGCCTCTGCCACTGCCCCGGACTCTGCGCCTCTAGTTGCATGTTATATGTTCACATTGCTCCACATGGCAACCACATACGTCAAACACCTCCCATTGTTATGCGAAGCCAATGGCAATGCAAATCTTATGTATGGCCCACACTCAAGAACCCTCTCAAAATGCATTGAACTTTTACCAGCGCACTGCAACGTGGCGTATGAGTAACAATAATAACAGATTTAACATTTGCACGTGACCGGAGCTAAATGCGTTGTATTGGGCAATTGGGAATACGTTCATTCAAATAGAAGCTGTGCAATTCTAATAAACAATCTGAATGTACAACATCATACATACATATATGGAAATGCATAGATTCCAGCGGAAACTGGCCCAATTCGGTGAATTGAACGCTTACTACAAAGCAAAAGATACAATATAAAAAACAAGTTTTTAACAAAGTACTTAGTAAACATATTTCGACACAATATTTAAAGAAAGCAAAACGAACTCTTAAAATATTTTAGTTATTTATTTTAAGACCTTAAGAATAAATTAATCATTGACGCTTTAAAAGAAACTATTAAAGTTCAAAGACCCCATACTCGAAAGCTTCAATAAGTTCACAGCCAAGGGAACGGTTCTTAAAACAATTTAAAAAATAATTTATTTTGAGCCTCAGAGAGCCGAGATCACTGAAATGATTTCTATTTAGTTGCAAATATCTGAATACATATAGTATTTTACCAGCTGCTCGGAAATACCCATTTGACTTTAAATGTTTTTCAAGTTGTGACTAAAAATCTCATCAATTTATACTACTGAGAATAATTGAACTTAATATTATTAAAGGGGCTCCAGCTAAAAGTCGGAAATTACTAAAAGAACTCAAGCAGATCTTAGACATAACAATAGATGCGAATCGCTGTTTCTGTTGAAAAATGAATACAATAATTACTCAAGTGTCAATTTGTGCCGTTATTCACCATCAAGCTCTAATCAAATTCATTCATAATACTTGTCTCGCGTATGAGCTTATGAGCTTTACAAAGATAGCTGAGTGCATTTGTTGAGACTGCATTCCAATTTAGCCATCTCTATCGATGTCTCAGATCTGTTGATTGAATAGCTTTTACAGAGGCTGTAACGTTCTCTCTCCCTCTCACACTTTGTGGAAGCCCACGAGAAAAGCCCAAGCCTCAAATGACTGACGTCAAACGTACTTTTCTCTGGGAGAAACAACGATGGGGGGAATTTGTTGGAGCAAACAAACGGAACATCAGCGATTACTGACATTTCTTTGTCATGATCATCAGCAGCCGCTGAAAGAATCGCGGTCAGATCAGAGAGATGAGGAGGAGAAGTTAGCTTGGAGTGACGCGTGAAGTGGCTTTCTGCGCGCCTCAGTGGCCATCGGCAGACAATGGCAAAGACAAAGAGACTGAGATTCCAGTAATTCAGCTCAAGCTCCCAGTTTTGTGCTACCGTCAAACTGAGATTATTTGACGTTTGCTTTAATATACCCTACAATATGTGTGTCGGCTTTTTTGTGACACATTATTACAATATGACATGTATAATAGAAGCATGTAATACTGAATTTAGTTTATATTGACTAATGCACATTCTCAAAATATTTAGCGATATGATACATCAAATTGTTTTAAAAGTCTTAAATAATGAATCAAACTTGGTGAAGCTATATATGAGATTCTTTGTTTTTCTGAAGACTTATAAGATCTTACGAATATTTAAAAGACATGATGTTCTTTAAGTAAGTATTAAGTGCATTTTCATATATAATAATATATAATATATAGATTATTAATGAAGTGTATTAGGTCTTCGCTTACAATTAACGATTGGCTATACTTGCTTGATTTTTATAATTTTAATGTTATTTTTTGTTGTATTTTTACGCTTTCGATTGACGCATTTGCGTGTCACTTGACTTTTTTAATCTCGCGACTTTATCGTAGCTCACGGGCCTGCAATCGCAATCGAAATCGGACTCCGACTCTGACTCGCAGCTGGACTCAGACAACAACAACAGCGTCGAACTATTTGGATGGGGTAAGGGGGTACATTGAGGGGCAGGGAGAAGGCAGATGGCCGTTCGTCATAATTGTAACTTAATAGTTTGCTCAGGTAGCGACGCTTCGATGGCTCTTTGTCGTCGTCACCGACATTGATTCGTCGAGTCTTCCGCTCTGATAAAAACCGATTTAGTTGGCTAAACAGAACTATTTGTTAATTTTTTTTTTTAATGTTTTGTTAATACGCACAAATCAACAAAATGTTTGATATAATTTTTGACATGGCGCTCATTATTAATTTTTAATTCAATGACTTTACTGACGTCATAGTATTAAACCTCAACAACAACAACTAATGCTGCCTCATTAACATGTTTGCTTTGTTGTACAAGCTTCAACCTGCGCAGCGTGTGGGTGCTTGTGTCTATGTGTCTGTACTTATGGCAGATTGTTAACTCGATACTCAAATATGTTTGGCTATAATATACAAATGTGTATATGTATTCGGTTTTGTATAGAGCCGGCGCCAGACCGTTAGTTTGTTCTTTCCTAAACAAACATGAATTGAAATAGCATTTGAGCATATATTCTTCGAGCTGGTATACCATCGATACAAATATTTTAATATTTTAAGATAAACTTGCTTAAGCTTTAATATTGATTATAATTAAATAATTCGAGCTTGTTATGTTTAGTATGGCGTACTCTGAGCATAACTTCCATCTGATTAAAACTCTTGGTTCTAGTACCATCTTAACAAATAATTCCGATTTACAAAAATTATTATTATAAAAATAAACCATTTTTCTTTGTTCTTTTAAAAACAATTGCCTACATATCATAAAGTCTTTATATAATTAAATGTCTGCACATTATCTTAAAACATCAACATAATCATTAAATTTAATTGTAATATTTACCCAAGAAATTTACACAATTGAAACTTTTCGATTTTCCGTCTGTACTATATAAGGGTATTGTGCTATTCCATAAACAAACAATATATGTACCTTAAATGAGTATAAGTGTCACATGACTGTGAAACGGAAAACGGGATTTAGGTTTAGTTGTTACATACGCATATTCAACCGCAAGTACGTAAATCCAAAACTTCTCTAGAATATTTGGTAGTTAAGGATTCAAAAGGTTACTACGTCATCACGCCTAAGTTCCCGCTTAAAAAGTTGTTGACAAGTTTTGAGGAAACTGCCATGAATGGGCTGATGATTAACGTCATTGATAAGAGCATAAGTATTTCAATTAAAGAGCTGCTTATTTTTATTTTCGGCCGGGAGTGTCCTACTACAAGATACACTATACTGTATAATCTTGTTCTATTATCTACTTGTTATTTAATTTTAAATAGATAAATTTTTGTAATTCGTAAATGTTTATTTTACAACTTAATTATATTTCTAGGGTATCTTAACACATGAAAAGATGTAAAACTCAATGAATGGAAATTTTGCCAACAACTTCCGAAAACAAAGCTATTAAGACTATTAAATATAATATAAAACAGTTCAACAACCATTTTCTGGCCTCTCTCTGGACGTCCTGCCCCTGGTAACAGGCAACGCTGATAGGAAAACTATGAATTCACTTGTTTTTTCCTGCTCTGAGGCTATCAACCTGCTAATTTGTATTGCTACCCTCAGTACATTCCGTCAGTGGATTTAAATGATATTCTTATAATTTTCAGATTGTCAATTATTAAAAATAGCTTGGTAACATGTGAATGGCGCGAGCCGAATTGATAAGAATTGCCAAAAAAAAAAAAAAAACAAGTCACGCTATAGATATGAAATTGTATGTACGTTAAATGACGATGTGCTAATCTAAGGTCACACCCAAATAAAATGATCAAATTTAATGCCAGAGCAGAAAAGTTAAACAAAAACAATTTTGCAAAATGCGAAAAAAGTAATCGTAAAAATACACAAAACGTACAAACAAAAATGTTAATATAAATAAAATTGAAGAACAACAAAATGGTATTATTTACGTGCGAGTAAACATTTCAAATTTTGATCTAAATCAAATGGGTTCTTAGCCTACAGTGCAATACCATAGGAAAACAGCAATTGCTGCGATCGTAACTCACAATTTGTAAATATATCCAATCTGTTCTAATTTTTGCTTTGAGACTCATTTGGCAATATTTGAATAGCTTGCGAGATCAAAAATTTCTGCTCATTTGTTTACACACATTATCAACAACAAAAGTTAGTGTTATATGCGTTTTATTGTTTATCCCATGAAAATTTCTGGATCAATCGTGAATAAATTTAATCGTTCATTTGTCATGTCTCGAAAATTTTTATTTATTTAGAGTGAAAGACCTTAATATGAGAATTTTTCAATATTTACCTATTACGAAGGCTTTAAACAACGAAATTTAATTTTATTGTGTGATTCAACTAGAGGAAATCAAAGAAGACCTTGAAGCATTTGTTTTTGGTATTCAATGTTGAGAATCTTAAGCTGTTCGGGTATTCAAAAATTATGAAAAAATAGTATTTTTTGTTTTAAGTTTCCCGCTACATAGCGTTTACGAAGGAAGTTTCAAAAAATTGCAGACAATTCAAAATGTATATTTATATTATTTTTAAAGAACAATTTTGTAAAAGAGTCTTTAATCTCTGGTTATACTATTTTTAATTATATATATATATATATATATATATATATATACATATATATATATAAATGTGTATATGTATATATACTCTGGTTAAATATAATATAATCAGTACTGTTAATGAATAATCCCAATCCCGGGAACTATCGCATGTTAGATTTAGCGCGTGGCTAAAACTGTACAGTTAAGCATATATAATAATTATCAGCCCATTTAATGAACTCAAATTTATAATTTACGATTTACGACCTTCAGCAACAAATGAATGACACGATTGGCTTGATTGTAATAAAATATAGCACGTTCTTACAGAACTTAGATACAGCTGACTCAGTGGGTATTAGGTTGTGGATTCGGGTTCAAATGGCGATGGACAAAGCCGAGTCGAGTTGCGTGATGGATGGATGAAACGTTTTAACAACAACAGAAAGTTCGCAAAATCGAATCATTTTCAATTTGCGTCAATTACACAAAAAGATTAGCCTCGCCCCAGTTTCGTATAATGATGATGAGGCGCTACGTCCATATAAATCAACGTCTGATAATACGAACCAAATACGTTGTGGGGGGTACTTGGCAGATACAAAATAGGAAGATGGGAAGAGAGAGAAAGTGAGCGGATGAGGCGGGGAGGTTGCGACCCATCCCGCAATCTGGAACTGAGTCGTCGGCTTATCAAAAATTAATTTTACAATGCACTGTTCCAAAAATAGCCCACACAACACGTCAGTCGGTCAGTTTACATTCAGATGCTGGTTTTTACCGTTCAAGTGACGCAATATCGCATTATATTTACCGTTAACGATGGTTTACACTTATTTTAAGATTTGCAAACTCTTGCTCAAGTTGTATTTTTGGGTTCTCAGTAGTATTATAATATGTACAATTGCAGTCCAGTTGGAGTTTCCAGTTCAAACACGCTCTGATCGACTGTCGAACGGTGCTTATCGACACACGACATCGGAGCACATAATTTTGTAATATATGTATATAGTATAGGTCGGTAGCTATATGAATATATATATCATATATTCGTTTGTAGGTATATCAGCCAGACAAGCGATGTCACGGGCACGTGGCTGCTAAATGAATGAAATGTTCGCGGAATAATTATTAAAATATCATTAGAGACACAACCCGTGTACATATTTGGGCAACCTTGTGCCGTGAGCCTATCCAAAATAAAATGAAAAGAAATGAAAAAAACAAAAAAAAAATATAATTAATTAAATCCATGCGAACGTCAATTCGGCGAAAATTTATGGCATTCGGTTTTTCATAGAAGCCAAATATTGACCAAGTCGAAAGCAGAGTCTTTCGCAAATATTATTAACACAAATATTTGCGTACACGAGCCAACTTTTTTTTGGCCCAGTGCTTAAAAGTATGCAGCAGTTTTTTTTATTCCAAAATAAGTGGAATAATGCGCGAGATGAAATATTTAATAAATGTAGTTTTATAATTATGATTAAAAATAGAGACTTTTATCATTTCTATGAAATCAACTGTTGCACAAGATTGATTAAGATTGTGCCTATAATTTAAAAGGAAACATTAAATGATAGCTTAGTAACGATATAATCAATTCTGTCTTAAAGGTATTCAACACAATTTGCAATTTGTATAAAATTTATTGAATATATTCTATCTTTGCATAGCATTTTAGCACATTTGATCGATTAATAATTTATTTCATCTGTATATGCAAAGTAAGTGAAAATAATAAAATGAACGTCTTCCGCTCTTTCTTTTACGTTTCCGGATTTCTCTTAACATCATATATATGTATACTCGTACGTGACCCCACTTCCTCGTTTTGTCTCAGTTTCAGTGTCAGTCTCAGTCTCGAGACTGTCTTTACTTACCTTTCCTTTTCACTCTTCTACTCATTTTATTGCAAAAACTGTCATTGAAGTATTAAGTAATGTGAATATATTTGCAAGCTTAATAATTGACAAGACCGTTAAAGAGTCATCTGACCATGTCTATATCCACATCAATATCCAATTCTAACGCCCCATTTGCGCGTGACTTTGATGTGTCTATTTGGCAGTCTGGAATATATATACATATATATATATATAAATATTTATTTCAATATAACCGCTTGGTAAAGAAAGGGAAAGATTGAGAGGAAGAAACCGAGGGGCAGCAACTGCGATGATCAACAGTTGCGACTCATTCTGTTAAGACGACTCGAGCTGAATAATTAAATAAGAGCATTACCTGTGCCTTTAAATATTGATAGAAGTGTGTATTGTGCCTGGAGAGGTAGTTAAAAAGCGAGGGCTGGTTTTGTACATTATGCATTGTGCACGGTTCAGCCTTAAAGTCATTAGTTAAATAAAAACAATGCAGAAATTCAATGTAATTTGTAGAAATAATAACAACAATTAGGAGTAGGAAATATCAATGCAAACAATTTTCTCATAATACTTATTTACCATGCTTATCGTTGAGCAGTCCGGACTTTCCAGCTATGAACAAATGGCTAATTGTTATTTCTTCTGTTTTTCTGTTTGCTTTTTCAGGTGTGAAAGCTACAATAGATGCATTGTACTGATTGCATATGAAGCGATACGCAATCAACCATCGGTCAACTACATACTGAATTCTTAACATCTAAAGGGCGTCACTGCGTATACTTAACATTTGTAGGCATATCGATAATTAGTTTTTGAAGGCTTGGCCTTTAGCGCTGCGATTATTGCATATAAAGCAAGCACACAATAGATTGTTCTTGCAATCGAAACCTGTTTGTTCAAGTGCTTTCACAAGTGAAATCAAATAAAATTTCAAATTAATAAATATGATTATTTTTATATCCAATGCAAATTTTATATGTCATCAGCTTTCGCATATTAATGACTTCAATAAATATCAGCTTTACAATTTACAATTTTAATTAATTTGAATTAATAATTTAAATAAATATTGAAATATTAATCCATAACATATTTCCACAGCTATTGAAAATGACCAGTGAAGAGCCAGAGCCACCCATATATCTAATCAATTTTGAGGAGTATCTGAGACCCAAGAGACCGCACAAGTCTACGGCGCTACAATGTTTTGATAAAAGACAGAAACCGCAAAGCAAGTTTCACATGGTTTACAAACGGCTAAAGTTGCTACGATTATTGCGAGAGATACGCAAGAAGCTATCGAAAGGTCTGGAACAAGTGCCTCTGCCCAGATTTTTGAACTTTCTGCGAGAGCGGAACGATGATGGTCTCTGTAAGCCGAAGACAGGATTCGAGATCTATTGTGAAATGTCTAGCATACATGGTTTCCACTTATTTGTGGGCGCCAAAACTTGGCAGCGTGTGCTCTGGTGGATCTTCATATGCATGGCAGTGCTTCTATCGCTGCTCGTGCTAGTCATGTCCAATGGAATGAGTTCGACTACACCAACGATACGTTATATTGAGAGTATGATGCAGCCAAGCGCCGAACACCCAGTACCCTTTCCGACTGTAACCATTTGCGGCTTGAATCGCATCTCCAAACGACAACTGTTAAGCAAGGCCAAAGAATGGCAAGTGTCGCAGAAAATATTGCAACAACTGCCTTGGTTAACCAATCGCAAATTAGCGTCAATTAATGAGTCTATGATAAGCAATTTAAAAAATTTAGGCAACCACACTTGGTCAAAGCTTTTGAAGCAACTATCGCCACAGTTCTGTGAAACTCAGCTGTTGGGATGCATGTGGCAAGGTCAATCGCAAGACTGCAAAAATCTGTTTTCGACTATTTGGAGCTACAGTGAAGGACAATGCTGTAGATTAAGGAAGCAGCCAGAGTGCTCCCAATTGTCATGTCATTCAGCAAAAGGATTAACCATACGACTTTCCACAAAACTGGAGGATTACGGCAGCTCTTTGACTGCCGCAGCTGGTTGTCAGGTGCTCATAAATGAGCAAGGCACAACAATTGATGCTGCAACACAGCGCATTTTTTTGCCAAGAGGGACGGAATCTCGTCTAATGATTAAACCTTTTGGAACACATGCCACTTCCTACGTAGCTAATTTGCCCATCAAGCAGCGTCGTTGTTATTTCGACAATGAGCGGGAAATGTTTTACTTCACAAACTATAGCCAGGATAACTGTGTAGCCGAATGTCGTAGCGAGAGGATCCATCAGTTATGTGGCTGTATACATCCCCATATACCCAGTCGATGGCATTGGCCTCAGTGCCAAGTTGAGCAGTACAAGTGCTTGCAGGATCAGGGTAAGAGCCTTAAGATAGTAGAGTAACATAGATGAGATTCTTTTTAATAGTAGTACACAAATGTACACATGTCAGGCACTTGCATCTTCAAAACTTGAACTTCAAAATTATATGCATAGTACTCGATAAAAAGTAACATATCTAAGTTATACGAGTATAATTTCAATATATACTTTAGAATATAATATAAGGTATTTGTATATCATTATCGACAATCATTTACTTGCATTCTTGTAGATCTCAGCTGGGATGATCTTCAGTTGCATTGCAACTGCTTGCCAACTTGTCAGTTTTTCCGTTATGACGTGCACAGCGATGTAGCCAACTTGGATGCCAGCCAGACTATGACTAATAATAATAATGATGGTTTCTTGTAAGTGAATACCTATTATTGGCTGCCCCTAACATAACTATTAATTATTTCACTCGACAGCCAGAACTTTAATGCCTCTGATGAGCTGGTTGTGCACATTTACTTTGACTCATTGAGCGTCGAGCAGCTGCGATTGGATGTCTATGAGAACTGGCTGACCTTCATTGGCAAGTAACATACAGTTGAAACTGCTTTATAACGAACTGAAAGAGAAGAAAAATATGTACATTTTTTTACCAGTGTTTGACTGAGGTTATTGAATATTGACAGTTATAGATATTAAAATAGAAATGTTTAGTTGCACAGCTTATAGCTGTGTTTCTTATAAAGAAGTTCGACTGCTATGCTGATATTAACGAGCGATTAGACCCATATTTAACTAAATGTATATCATTTGACGTCGACACAGGCACCTTCGGTGGCATCACAGGGTTGTTTATGGGCTGCAGTTTCGTGTCGGTCTTTGAGCTGGTGTTCTTTGTATGTGTGCGACCCACTGGTAACTGGTTGTTCAGACAGCAAGTACGCTATAGACTGCGACGTCGACGTCGCCGTCAGATTGAGCAGGCAACAAATGGTAATTAGGACAGGTCAACTATTGTATTTGGCCTAATTTGTCGGCCAAGTCAAAGCAGTTGGCAATCGCAGTGCCAAGTGGACGAAATGGCATTCAAGAAGCGTCGCATATTTGATTTGCGCTTGGTGCAATCGCAGCAGCATCTGCAGAAGTCCATTGAAGACCACAGGAGCAGCAACAACACCTTTACCCTCTCAGTTCCCAACCACATGCACAGTCGTCATCGGCTGAAAACATACAACCTGCAACAGATTAGAAAATGGTTCACGGAAACTCTGCGAAATTATTGTCAGACGACATCGCTGCATGGCTTCAGCTACATCACACGCCAGGATATCAGTAAACATGAGCGTTACTTTTGGCTAGCTATTGTCCTATCTGCAATTATTGCTGCTATATCCTTGGTGTTGGTATCATGGTATGCAAATCGTGAGACGCCCACGGTGACTGTCATCGAAAGTTCACACTTTCCCACCTGGAATATACCATTTCCAGCTGTAACCATATGCAATTTCAATAAGATTTCCAAGAACAAGGCTTTGAACTTAATGAAAAACATGTAAGTAAAAGTGAGGCTTTTTGGAAATAGTTAAAAACTCTACATATTCTTTGTTAAAACAGGCAACTGCCCCCCAATGTCACCATCGAACATCTACAACAACTCTTCAATCTAACTTTACTCCCAGTGGGCAACACCATAAGCAACAATGCCCTACAGATCTATGATAACATATTGAGTCTGAATAATATGACTCTAACAGATCTGAGCAGCCAACTCTCACCCGACTGCCTGGAAATGATCTCCCGTTGCATCTGGAAGGGGATCAACACACGCTGCGAGAGTCTCTTTCAACGCATCATTACCTTGGAGGGCATGTGCTGTAGTTTTAACTACTTTGGCGCATTGACAAATAATTTTCCAAAGTGAGTAAAGCAACTAGAATTACGCTACAATAGATGCGTTTCAATTGCGACTAGCGAACAGTTGAGAAATCGAACTTCGACTAATGCTTTATTTTAATAATAAAATGGAGTATATAAAGGATTCTCTTCAAGAAGATACTTACAGAGCTGATTAAACATATTTTTTTGTTAATTTTTAATTTATTAATATGCTAAGCCAGTACTTTCTACAATTTGATTCAACCAACAGATCTACGGTAGGACAACTAGATTGATAATGATCAAAGTAAATGCGGATAGGGATAGTTTTTCGAGTGACCAACTTAAAGACTTAGAATCTGCCTAAGTTTGAACAAATATATGATTTGAAGTTGCAGTTCAAAACTCCATTAGCAAACTAATAAACTGCCTAAATTACAGGAAGATTGCTTACCAGATACCCAAGCGTGCGTATCGTGTCACAGGCTGTGGATATCCAACAGGACTATCTGTACTGCTCGATCCAATGGTCGCCGATTATTATCGCACATTCTTTAGCGGCTTTGGGTTTCGTCTGCTCATACATAACGCCTATAATTTTCCCGATGAGAACTCGGAAACCAAGGTGGTCACCGCAACACGAGAAAGTTTCGTGCGCATCAATCCAGAGTCGACATATGCGACTAAGGACATACGCCGCATGGACTTGAAATTGAGGAACTGCCTCTTTGGTAGCGAACGTCGTCTGGATGGACTCACGCGCTACTCATTCATCAACTGCATGTTTGAGTGTCGAATGCGAATGACATTTCAGAAGTGTGGTTGCCTGCCGGCCGCTATAGCTAACAATGGCACCTTTAAGGTCTGCGGTATTCTAAACCTAAACTGCGTCATCGAGAGCAAACGTAAGTCAAGAGAATATTCTTACCTTTTATGGCGATTGATCACTCACTTTTCCTTGCCTCCAGGTTTATACTCTCGCGCATTGGCGAACCTTGAGAGCCCGCTATCTATTGTGCGTCATACGACTAGCTTTCCCTGCAATTGCCTGCCAGATTGTGAGTCGAATCTTTATGTCTCTGAGAGCACCATGGGAAGACTGGATGTGAACTATTCCAGCAGCAGAGCGACCAGCAGGTAAACAAACATACTATATATTATATCTTATCATTCGTTTCGAATATGCAAAGCAATTATATAATCTTAATATCCACAGTTCCAATCACACAGAGAGCATTTTGGTGCATGTCTTCTTTAGCGATTTGATGTCCACTCGATATCGCATGGAGATTTTTCAGAACTGGCTCTCGGCACTAGGTGCGTTGGCTTATTACATTTAATTAAATATATGTACATTAATTATTATGATTTCACAATCCACAGCTTCATTTGGCGGCCTTTTGGGTCTCATTCTTGGTTTTAGCATTGTGACTGCATTTGAGTTTGTCTATTTCCTCACGTTTCGCCCCGTATTTAACTACATTAACCGTGATAGTTGAAGTTTTTAAGTTTATTCAAGCCATTGTACTTCAAGTGAAATTTGCATTATAAATAATATTGGGAAATTTTGCAAGCATTGGCACGTGGTCGCAATTAATATGCTTCAATTGATATTATACAATTTATTATACCTCATCAAATGGTAATAAAAGTTTGTTTAATTCAAGTTAGTACCTATCACATGATTCTTATTGTTCAACACAAATTTCCAATGAAATTCCCAATCTTACATGCATTCTAATCAATAAAATTTTGATTATGTTCCAGTTCTACTAGCCAGAGACTACATATTTTATTTGAGTTATACGATGGTTGTTTATGCAATGGAGAAGACAATTTACGTCGTTTATTTAATCGAAATATCCCAAGGTCTTGACCTCGCCAACCATGGCGACAATAGAGTCCAGCAGTTCCTCACTGGCGGGCACAATTTGTGCAGCAGGCAGCTTGAAGCCAGTCAAAATGGCATTGGACGAAGGACGCAGCTCATAGCAGAAGGCCATCCGCACATCCTGAGTGCCATAAGCCCAATCAACACTGGCTCCAGCTGCCGGGTAGATGGCATCATAGATGTTGCCACCAGTATACTTGGTGGAGTAACGTTGGGCAACAGCGGCAATGGATGCGTCAAACACTTGCTGGAAGTCCTTGACATTGTCGGGCAGATCGGCGGTGTGGCCATAAGGATACAGCAGATACTGGGAATAGGCATGGAGGGAGATGTACAACTGGACCTTGCCCTTCAAAGAGGCTATGTATTGGGACAGCGAGAGGGTCTCGATTTCAGAGAAGGCAGATGGACCGGCATAGGTGTCCGTGCAGGCATTGCTGCTGGCGCCCACCTCGTTCCAGTGGAATCCCCAGTTGCGATTAGGATCAGCCCCATAACAGCTGCCATAGGGAGCGCGGGTCTTGCGCCACATACGATCCGTAGTATGAGTGTAGACGTAGCCATCAGGATTGGCATGAGGAAACACATACCAGTTGTAGTTCTCGGCCAATGCCTTGACAGAGTCCAGGTTTGAGGTCAACAGCTGGTTGATGATGAAGGTGGCGGCAGCTGGAGCAATCCATTCACGAGCATGAATACCGGCTTCCAGGAAAATTCCAGGCTTGTCAGAAAGGCTCTTGGAAATCTTGACACCCAAAATAGAGCGACGTTCATAGGTCTTGCCACCTTCGATCAGTGTAACGACATGGGGGTATATCTTTGCCAGATTAATCATCCAGTCATAGGTATCCTCAAGTTCATAGTACTGCTGCCAGTTGTAGTCCTCAACGGCACGGCCTTTCATGCCGACCTTCTCATCAACCTCATCCATTGTCTGCTGGAAGTCCTTTGACTGCATCTCATACTTGATCTCAGCCTTGCCGAGCAGATCCAATAGATCGGGCACCTTATGGGGAGCAACAACCATTTGAACATCGGCGCCCACGATGTGAACACCATCCAGGAAGAGGATAGAGTCAGTAGAACCCTCCAGATCTTTTAGCACGGCCAGTTGAGCCTCGTTCTCGGCTTTGGTCTTGTAGAGGCGATAGTTGTCATAGCGGACACGTTCTGCCTGGCTAACTCCAAGCGTGGCCAGCAGGCCCAAGAGAGCGAATATAAGAGACTTGTTCAGCGACATGGTTGTCGTTGGTATGTAGTCTAAAACAACCGCTAGTTTACTTATATAGTCAGTTGGGTTTTGGACATAACGTTTGCCGATAAGCGGCGATAAGACAATTAGCCAAATCTTATTTATAACCCATGGGTTTACATTGTCACCTTTTGGGAGCATAAATAAAAGTGAATAAAAAAAGAAAAATAGTTATCTGCGCCCCAAACTTATCAATGCCATGATTCTTTTCGTATAAATCACAAGTATAGCGAATACATACATACATATATGAGATTCAAAACTTCCATAGAAAATAATACTGTTTTTGAAAATCAAGAGTGTTCTTTAAGCTAGTTATAAACCAAATGGGTTTAACCATGACCAGTCAATCAGTTGTATCAGTGAATGACTGGCAGTCTATAAATTGAATACACACTAGCAATGGCCACAGTGCAGTAGTCCTCAAGGGGGACGTTCATACATGTTAGACTTTAAGGCGATAAAGGATTTTCAATGATAATAAAGCAGATTTATTTATTTTTAGAAAACATTTAAATGTATACCAATTATATCAAATTATTCTTAAGCTGATTCACCTCTTTAGCAGTCTGATGATCAACTGAGCCAAAAGCTATAAACAGTTGCGAAATAAGCTGATTTAATAATTTAAAAATACAATATAACAAGAAAACTATTTCCATACGCCTCATCCAGATTCCTTAAATCGAATAATAAGCATATAAACGAAACTTAAATGTGAAATATTGAACATAGATATAATAATAAAAAAAACCTAAAAATCAACTCAGTTTCATATTCTACCAGAATCGTTTAGTCGACTTTGGCTCTCTTAATTATATTAATCAAACTGTAGGCTAGTTAATCTGATAACACTCAAGTAAATACCCATTGAAAAGCCATAAAGTTAACTTTTATTATTTAAAAACTTTAAGTCATTTTGTAAGTTAATGAATACATGCAGATGTGTAACTAAATGTTAAAAGTACGATGTACCCATACTTAAAATAAAAATGCCATCATAATTCCTTAGCTCCCTTTGTGTTCAATTAACGTTTAGGCGCATCAATAAATCATTGTATGACAGTGCTTATTAGTTTTTGACAAGCGAACTGATTGATGGCCCAAATTAAATTCCAATCCGTTTCCGAGGAGCTTAAAAAAGTGTATTAAACAATTTCGAAAGTTGATTCCATGCACTAGAATAAGGCGAGATGGTTCAACGAGTTAAAGTGGAGTCCGAAAGTCGTCGGCTCTTTAGAGACTTTCTGCGCAACAGTTATATCAGTGGACTGCAGCCCCTTCTTTTCCAGACTCCCGTACGTTATGCCAAGTGAGTAGAATTGTAGAATTGTGATTTCCTCTCATTCCCCGCTTTGTTATGCCCTAACTAATCCAACTCTGAAATGTCTATTGACAGAGCTCTTTGGATAATATTTCTTGCTGTAATTGTGGTCTCGACCCACATTGTTATCATCAACCTGATACTTGACTATATCGTGCAACCCACTGAGATTCACATGTCTCCCAATCTGGTGCATGTGGCACAAAGCCCCTTTCCCGCTGTCGCCGTTTGCAGCTCCAATTTGATTAGCAAACGTCAAATGCAAACTTATGCTGCCCAAATGTAAGTCTTTTATTTCGTAAATCTTTACTTGAAATATCCCAAGGTCTTGACCTCACCAACCATGGCGACAATAGAGTCCAGCAGTTCCTCACTCGCGGGCACAATCTGTGCAGCAGGCAGCTTGAAGCCAGTCGCATACGAGTTGGAAGAAGGACGCAGCTCATAGCAGAAGGCCATCCGCACATCCTGAGTGCCATAAGCCCAATCAACACTGGCTCCAGCTGCAGGATAGATGGCATCATAAATGTTGCCACCAGTATACTTGGTGTTGTAGCGCTTGGATACAGCCTTTACTGCTGCGTTGAAGACCTGCTGGAAGTCCTTGACATTGTCGGGCAACGACTTGGAGTGACCATAGGGATATAGCAGATACTGGGAATAGGCATGGAGGGAGATGTACAACTGGATCTTGCCCTTTAGCGAAGCAATGTAGTTGGACATCGAGAGGGTTTCGATTTCTGAGAAAGCAGAGGGCCCGGCATAGGTATCAGAGCAGGCACTGTTACTAGCGCCCACTTCGTTCCAGTGGAATCCCCAGTTGCGGTTAGGATCAGCACCATAACAGCTGCCATAGGGAGTGCGGGTCTTGCGCCACAAGCGATCATTGGTGTGGGTGTAGACGAATCCATCGGGATTGGCATGGGGGAACACATACCAGTTGTAGTTCTCAGCCAAGTCCCTAATGGAATCCACATTGGATGTCAAGAGCTGATTGATGATATAGGTGGCAGCAGCTGGAGCAATCCATTCTCGGGCATGAATGCCAGCCTCCAGGAAGATGCCAGGCTTCTCAGCACCACTCTTAGATATTTTCAGGCCTAGAATAGAACGACCCTGATAGGTCTTGCCACCCTCAATCAGAGTAACAATATTAGGGTATTGTTTAGCTAGGGATTGCATCCAGGAGTAGGTATCATCCAGTTCATAGTATTGCACCCAGTTGTAGTCAGAGGCAGCACGTCCCTTGATGGCAACCTTCTCATCAACCTCATCCATGGTCTTCTGGAAGTCCTTTGATTGCATCTCATACTTGATCTCAGCCTTGCCGAGCAGATCCAATAGATCGGGCACCTTATGGGGAGCAACAACCATTTGAACATCGGCGCCCACGATGTGCACACCATCCAAGAAGATGATGGAGTCAGTGGAACCCTCCAGATCCTTTAGTACGCCCAATTGGGCCTCGTTCTCGGCATTGGCCTTGTAGAGGCGATAGTTGTCATAGCGGATAAGTTCCGCCTGGCTAACTCCAAGCGTGGCCAGAAGACCCAAAAGAGCGAATAGCAAAGACTTGTTCAGCGACATGGTTGTCGTTGGTATGAACTCACCCAAGTTGTGTTGTGGTTTTATATAGGCAGTCTTTGTTTACGCTAGATTCTTTGTGTTCGATAGATTGCGATAGATAAGAGAGTTAAAGGCATCTTATTTATAGTCCTTGCAGTTTGTCAATCTCATGGGCTTAAAATAAGTAGGTAGGGTGAGCAGCGAATTTGTGTTATCAGAGGTAACATTCATTGTAAATCATGCAATCATAAATATGACGTAGACAAGAAATTGCAACTGTATTTTGTTTAATCAATCACGAAATTAACATTGTTTTTCAGGAAAATAGAAACAAATTTATTTAACTTATCAGAATTGTGACCAAACTTGTATGTTTCAGTGAGAGAAGGTTTATAACATATGTACATATATGACTTTTATACATTCATTTTAAGTTCACGCTCGACTTGCATGCTAATGTCCAATCTTATCGATAGCTATCTACACCAGTCGACATACAATTCGCCACTACACCAAACGACTGACAACTCTCCGTCGGACTCCCTGCAGTTGGCTCTCGATGTGGACGACATGGCACGTCGCCTGCAAGTGCTAGCCGACTTTTACCTGAATGCCCACGATGAGCCGCAGTTGGACGTCGCCGAATTGGGTCAACTCCATCGGCTACTCCAGAGCTACCACAATAGGAGCGACTACTCGGTACCTGAAATACTGAGGGAGCTATCACCTGATTGCGGCGACTTGGTGCTGCGTGGGATAATCTTTGGCACGCCTGTCAACACAAGTCAACTATTTATCAAACGCACAACTTCGTCGGGTGTGTGCTGCATATTTAACTATAATCGTCCAAGTTATTCGCAATATCTGTGAGTGAGAAGTTTGCGAGAAATAGTCGAAGCTAATGGAATGTACATATTTCTTTATGTAGATCTAAGCGTGCTCTAGAGGATGCAGAAATGGCAGCATTGCCACATACTTTGTTCCAATCAAATTCCATTCTAAATGGCATACAATTTGTGCTGCAGGATACGACGGAGGATGACTACACATTGACATATTATAGTAATACAGCAATTCGGGTAAGAATCCACTTCTAATGAATTAAAAGCTTTTTAGTTTATCAAATGCATTTATATTACTTTTATAATCAAGCAAAAAAAAACCATTGCCGCTTTAAAGTCATTGAATTTATATTTAAATATGGAATATATAATTTCGATCAAATAATAATCTCTAATATAGGTGTAGCCGTTCAATTTCATTAAGAAGCTAAAGAGAAAAATATTTTATTAAACAATTCTTGTGGAATTGGCTGTCTCTTATTTTTGTATTGAGCACTCTTAAAAATTAATTGAATATTTGCAGAAATTGAGGATATTGTTTTTAAAAATAGAACATATAACTTTATTCCTAAAATACAACGAAATATTTATTGCATGGATACAAAAATACTTTGAATGTGCATGGCAGACAGAATGAAATATCTGCGACCCCAAGTAATTTTCTTAATCAGCAACAATATCCGAATCGATATAACCAAATCTGTATAACCATCTGCCACCAAATAGGATATTGATTTTTATTTCCTTAAACTTCTCTCATTTCCCCTTTAACAGACGCCTAATTAATTATGGAATGCCTATTTATAAAGACCTTTGGCTAATTTTCCTGCTGAATGTGGCACACAGACCATTTCCAATGTGATAAGCAATCTTAAAATGCAAATTTATGCAGGCATTATATAAATCCTTTATTACGTAGATCTTTACTTGAAGTATCCCAATGTCTTGATCTCACCCACCATAGCCACAATGGAGTCCAACAGCTCTTCACTGGCGGGCACAATCTGTGCAGCGGGCAGCTTAAATCCTGTCCAAAAGTGATTGGAAGATGGACGAAGTTCATAGCAGAAGGACATTCGCACATCTTGAGTGCCATAAGCCCAGTCAATGCTGGATCCAGCTGCCGGGTAGATTGCATCATAAACGTTGCCACCAGTGTACTTTGTGTTGTAACGCTTGGAGACAGCGTTAATGGCTGCCTTGAATACCTGCTGGAAGTCCTTGACATTGTCGGGCAACGTCTTGGAGTGACCATAGGGATACAGCAGATACTGCGAGTAGGCATGGAGGGAGATGTACAACTGGATCTTGCCCTTTAGCGAGGCAATGTAGTTGGACATCGAAAGGGTTTCGATTTCTGAGAAAGCAGAGGGCCCGGCATAGGTATCAGAGCAGGCACTGTTACTAGCGCCCACTTCGTTCCAGTGGAATCCCCAGTTGCGGTTGGGATCAGCACCATAACAGCTGCCATAGGGAGTGCGGGTCTTGCGCCACAAGCGATCTTTGGTGTGGGTGTAGACGAATCCATCGGGATTGGCATGGGGGAACACATACCAGTTGTAGTTCTCAGCCAAGTCCCTAATGGAATCCACATTGGATGTCAAGAGCTGATTGATGATATAGGTGGCAGCAGCTGGAGCAATCCATTCTCGGGCATGAATGCCAGCCTCCAGGAAGATGCCAGGCTTCTCAGCACCACTCTTAGATATTTTCAGGCCTAGAATAGAACGACCCTGATAGGTCTTGCCACCCTCAATCAGAGTAACAATATTAGGGTATTGTTTAGCCAGGGTTTGCATCCAGGAGTAGGTATCATCCAGTTCATAGTATTGCACCCAGTTGTAGTCAGCGCCTGAGCGTCCCTTGATGGCAACCTTCTCATCGATCGTATCCATGGTCTTCTGAAAGTCCTTTGATTGTAGCTCGTACTTGATCTCAGCCTTGCCGAGCAGATCCAATAGATCGGGCACCTTATGGGGAGCAACAACCATGTGAACATCTGAGCCTATAATGTACACACCGTCCAAGAAGATGATGGAGTCAGTGGAACCCTCCAGATCCTTTAGTACGGCCAGCTGACCAGCGTTCTCGGCATTGGCCTTGTAGACGCGATAGTTGTCATAGCGGACACGTTCTGCCTGGCTACCTCCAAGCATGGCCAGCAGGCCCAAGACAGCAACTAACAAAGACTTGTTCAGCGACATGGTTGTCGTTGGTATGAATTTACCGAAGGTGTGTTGTGGTCTTATATAGGCTTTCTTGGTATTCGCTGTATTCTTTGTGCTTGGTAAATTGCGACTGATAGTTCTACATAGTACATAATATACATAGTTCTGGCATTTGAACATTCTCTTAGTTCGAATCAAAGTGCTTTTGGAATGACATCCCTTTAATTAATTTCATTTTAAATCACTGCACACAATATTATAACAAAAAGGTATTCCCTAAAGAGTAATGGTGTACATTTTTTCAACTATGAACTGAATCTATGTCGGAGACTATATTATCATTTTCAATGGGCATAGGTGTACTATATATGTATATAATATTGCATGTATTATATATACATATGTACACATATGTACATACATATGAACAAAATATACCGAGATATACAAAACATTATTTTATTTAGTTCCATTATTATATCATTTAGATATTGGTTATTGTAAGTGCGACATACATATTTGAACTCTAGCCTATACTTCAAATTCGTTGTTTTAGCCTTGCCGAATGGGGTGTGGCCGCTCGTTTCTGTTAATGTTGATTAAGAATATAAGCGGAGATGCTTTCTTCTGACGGCAACAATACAAATACAACAAATCACAATTTAATACTTGCTAATAACTTAATAATAACTTGCACTTTCAAATGCAAAGTTGATTGATTGTAAGTGCCTGAATTAACAGCAATTATATTTACATAATTGACGTTATGTCATAACATTATTTATGCACTAACATTAAGTAAATTTTAAGTGTCTCAAACTGAATTAAGTTACATGTTTTCAGTTGCAACTATTTCCCAAGGAAGATTATGCCACAATCCAGTCCAATACCAATGGCGCAATTCTCGTCGACCACAATACCATTGTGGAAATACCCATTCAGCCTAAATTCTTTGACAGCAGCGTAGCCGTGAAAGGCGTAACACCTCAGATCCGCCGCTGCTATTTTCCCGAGGAAGGCAGGAAGCTTTTGAATCAGTAAGTGAAATAACTGCTTTAAAAGTACTCTTCTAGATGTATAATATTTATGTCTTGTAGGTCCTACTACTCCATGGATGAATGTCTGCTAAGTTGTCGCATTATAAACATGATGCAGTACTGTGGTTGTGTCTCCTCGCCATTCGCGGGCAGTGCAATTAACGTCACCTACTGCACGTTGCTCGATTTACCGTGTCTGATGAGATGGAAACGTATTTGGTATGGCTACACGGAATATCCCTATGTGGAGCAGGACAATGAACAAGATGGGGCTGGTATTGATCAATGTAAATATTGCTTGCCCACGTGCAATGGCGTCAACTTTGAGATTGTTAGTAATGTGGCCCCACTTCGACGTACCTTCAATTCCTCTGGTTATTTTCATGGCTTGCTGTAAGTTATCTTTATAAATAAGTAGCTGCACAAACTAATAAATTAAAATTAACAGTAAGGGCTTGAACAACGATCGACCTTTGTCTATTATTAAGTTGTTCTTCAGACTGCGTTTTGCACAGTCCACAGAAATGGCTATGGTTGGCGATTGGGTCGTGCTTTTGAGTTGGGTCTCTTCTCTGCTATAAATACTTTGATTGGAGAAAGAATAAATTGTCCAACAAGACATAATATATAGTGTGAATTAATTTAATATGCATTCTTATAAGCAATTTATTAACCTTTCCTCAATCTTAGTAATCAGTCAGATCATGGTTTTAACACTTCTCATTTCTTTCATTTACTGTAGATCGCTTTGGAGGTATTCTCTCCCTGATGTATGGCTTCAGTATTATCAGTTATATTGAAATAGTTTACTATCTATCGGGCAAATGGTTTGTGCATTATTATCGAACCTACAAACGTAGAAAGGAAAGCAATAAAATAGATGTAACAAATTACACGCTTAATTGGAATGAATTACTACCACATGGAGCTGGATGGTCTGTGCGTAAACCAAGAACGTAAAGAACTTAATAATCAAATAATTCATTTTTGTGAATGCTCAGCACAATGCACAGTATATTGAAATCGCGTCACTCTTTACACAAATTCAACAATTAAATGAACTTATATAAAATAAACTGCAGTTATGTATGTAATGCATGTCACAAATTGTTATGCCGAAACTCGTTATATTCATGTTATACTTCTAATAATCATCGCCACGAGAGACCACCTCCTTGCAGGTCGGCCGAAGCATAATGGTGTGCTCGTATTGAGCCGTATAACAGCCCTTGGTGTCGCACAATGGAGGATAGGCCTCGACAATGCCCTTATCGCACAAATCCTTCAATGCCATTTGGTACTTGGTGGCACCAGCGCGATCCAGCCAACGCTTGCAGAAGGCTAATGTGCCGAAATGCTTATTAATGGTGCCCAACAGTTGCTTGGAAGACTGCAAACGCAATGGCACAAATGGCAAGTCAAAGTTCTTCATATAATGCGAACAGTCCATATCATCGTGAACCATACCACGACCTGTTGAGCCAAAAGTTTCAATCGCATAAAACTCGTCTTCCTCCATACGTGTCGATTCCCCTCCTTTTACGATTGGCACCGTTTTGCCAGCATGAATACCTGCAACATATCAAATGTTTTAAGCCGATTCGTGATTAAAAATATTAAATGAAGATTAGTCGCTTACGGTACGGGCTAATGGAGTGTCCGTTTAGATTGCGTATGGCCTTGATGGGATAAGTCTTGCCATCCAATTCGATTTCATATGATTCCATCACCTCTTGGATGGCTGAACCAATGTCGCATAGACGAACATCAATGCCGGCCTCCTTAATGCCAGTGTTAGTGGCCTCCTTGACAGCCTGGAGAAGCTTATCGTACTTATTGTTGAATGTCAGTGTGAACGCGCAGTCAATAATGCGTCCTTTGATGTGTGTTCCAAAATCAATTTTGCACACATCGTCGTACTGAAGCACAGTGGTATCGCCTGCGTTGGGTGTGTAATGGGCAGCGCAATGATTAAGCGAGCAGCCGGTGGGAAAGGCCAAGCCGGCATCCAAGCCATTTTCGCCTATTAGACGACGTGCTGTGTTCTCCAACTCCTCACAGATCTGTATCATTGTCATGCCTGGCTTAATGTAGTTCTGCATATACTGACGAGTTTGACGATGTGCCTCGGCTGCCTGACGCAGTTCCTGATAGATATCGTTATTCATGCGATCCAAAGCACGTTTCTCCTCCGATGTTAATCGATCCTTGGCCGTGCGATCATCGGGCATATCCTTTGGTGTGGGATGCTCCATAATCTGGCCTTCGGGATAGTTGCCGTTGGGAAACAGCTCAGAAATTGGGATAGATGGGGGATCTGTTTGACCACCACCGGCTTTCTTGCCCTTATTCTTCTTCTTTGCAGGCTGGCCATTTCCTGTTGACGGTTTTTTCTCAGCATCGCCATTTGTGTTTGCCTCTGGCTCTCCCCCCTCAACAACCTTTTTAGCAGCAGCCTCTGAATAATTGCATATAAGTTGGAATTGCGCATGTGAAATATAATTTTACATACAAACAACTATGTAAGAGTATGTACATACATACATTCGTTCAAATGTATGTAAAACTGCATTTTCAATTCCAGGTCACTCACCTTGTCGCAATTTCTTGTTGTTCGGCTTTGGCTTCTTCTGTTTTTTCAAGTCGTCGCCGGCAGCTGTTGCAGCGACCTCGGAGCCGACGTCCTCTACTTTTGGTGTCTCCACGGCTGACATAATAATTCTATGATTTCTAAAACTTGCAAAAATTAAATTGCTTGCGGCTTTGGTTGCAATGGGCGATGAAAGGAAAGCACGAGGTTGGTGATGTTATGCTAGCAACACACGATATATTTATATTTCACCACTTCTCCGATAAGTTTTATCGTTTATTTATTGTAATACACAATTTTGAACTTTGCCCAAGTTGACTACCTTGATTTCCTACTTATTGAAGAATTGTGATTTCAAATAAATATTAAACCCAAACTCAGTATAGTTATTTCCTTAGGTTAACAGTATTACAACGAGGAGGCGAACTACCATGATCCATTAATGTCCATCAACACAAGAACTGGCAATTAAATCGATTCGTTGTATCGATGTTTTTGAAATTTCGGAGACATCGATTTATATTATTCATGAAACATAGTTTTTTCTTGTGCTTCGTTATCGGCAAATGCAATATGGTAAAAATTTTCACCAATATATGTGGTGGTTGGTCGATAATTTCTTAGCTGTTTACTTTTAACGAAATGGATGAAATTCTGTTTCCAACTCAAAATTCTTTAAGTGATAACGATGATGTGGATCTGAAGTTCTTTAATACGACGGCTGAAAGCCGAAAAGACAGTGAAACATCGGACACGGGTGAGGGCACTGGCAATGACGGAGATACTGATGCCAAAGATATCAAGCACTTTGTTGACGCTGATGGCGACTCTGGGGAGCCCTTGCAAAAGAAACTAAAGACTAAAAAGGAGCTTGAAGAGGAGGAACGAGAGCGAATGCAGTAAGTTTTTACATATATTGCTGCAGTTTTGAATGTTATCAAGCACGTTTCTGCAGAGTATTGGTGTCAAACTTTACAGAGGAACAGCTGGATCGTTATGAAATGTATCGGCGATCCGCGTTCCCAAAGGCTGCTGTCAAGCGACTGATGCAAACTATAACAGGCTGCTCGGTATCACAAAACGTAGTCATAGCCATGTCCGGCATTGCCAAAGTATTTGTAGGCGAGGTGGTGGAGGAGGGTGAGTCCTTCAATAATTTACCAGTGATTAAAACATTGACTGCTATTTTGTAAATTCACAGCTCTTGATGTCATGGAGGCACAAGGCGAGTCGGGTGCACTGCAACCAAAGTTCATTCGAGAGGCTGTACGTCGATTACGCAGCAAAGGACGCATGCCCATTGGGCGCTTCCAGCAACCTTACTTTAGGTTAAATTAGATGTAGCCATAGATTAAATCAATAGATAGGATCATAGTTAAGTAAAAGAATTATTCAATATACAAAAGCGTCTTTATTCGTTAAATATGCATAAGCTAAGTCCTAATTCAATCCTGGTGTCGTGCCTCCGCCTGCATAGTCTGAAGCACAATGTGCGGCACCAGATGCGACGAATCGTAGTTAAGAGGCACGGTGGCCAGTGGCGCAATGCCATCGGATGGAAAGTTTAGCTCCTGCGCCATGGGCATATCCCGGTCAATTACATCCTTGGCAATTAACGTTTTCGTCTCCTCATATTCCATGCCTGCTTCCGGCTTGGCGCCCATCAGGAGCTTACCCCGCTGCACGCCCATGTATTGTGTAGCCTTAGCATTTAGTGGAAGCTGTCCACAAGTGTCAGCATGCACTTTGCGATGGGCTTGAAGGTTCGAGATGCAAGTGAAGCGTTTGCCACAATTATTGCATAGGAAACGTTTAATGCCAGTGTGCACCGTCATGTGAGTCAACAGACTCTCACGATATGGATATTCCTTAGGACAGAGCTGCAATGAAGATATAACGAAATTTTGTTGTTGGTATGATAATAAGAATCACTTATTACTCACATGGCACTTGTAGGGCTTGTAGTCGGTGTGACGGGTCTTTAGATGTGACTTGTACTGTGCCTTCACCTTGAACGTCTTACCACACTTGTCGCACTGATAAGGAGTCTCTGACTGATGCAGTAGCATGTGTGTTTTCAGTATGCCCGCCGTGGACAGTCGTTTGCGACAGACAGTGCATTCATAGAGCGGCACACGTCCGCACTCGGATCGCACGTGATCCGAGAGAGAAGTGCGACCACTGAACTTCTTGCCACACTTGTCGCAGATTAGATTTCGTGGCATATTGCGAGGCTCCTTCTTGGCGTGGTAGTTCTTTTCGTGGTTCTTGAGGCTGTCATGGCCAGTCATATACTTGTCACACTTCTCACAGTAAAGTAGTTCCTTGTGCTGCTGATGGGCATGTTGTGTAGCCAGTTCCTTACTGGCGAAGAATAGGTTGCAATAGCAGGGACATTTGAATGTTAGGTTTCCATCTTTGCCGTGCACTTTCATGTGCGTTTCCAGACGCTTCTCAACTAAATAGATTTTGCTGCATATTTTACACTTAAAGACTTCTTCGTCCAGCTTCGCATGGCTATCCACATCCTTGAAGACCTCCTTAATATCCTGCTCGTTAAGCTTATGATCATCACGCAAATGTTTTTCGTATGGTTTACGTATGTGATAAATTTTAACGCAGTGTGGACATTTCCAAGTCTTTTCCATTTTGTTTAGCATCTTCAGTCGCTCCTTGAGCTCCTTCTTAGATATCTTTGACACGCGTCTTGGCCCTGACGACTCGGGCGTGGGCGAGATTGCTGTGCTGCGTTTGCGATATTTGCGTTTAATCATCGGTTTTGTACGTGATTGGAGCTGATCGTCGTCATAATCCTCGGCGCTGTCTAATCCAGTTTCTCTTAGTGCCAGAACATCCTCCTCTAAGTGTTCTGCCCCATTATGTTTGCCCATCGGGACTGCAGCAATCTCATCCAGTATACCTGTTGACTGCTCCACCTTAAGATTTTCAAATGGCTTGATGCTTTCATCGGAGCTAAGGAGCACATCCAAAAGCTTGTCTTTTTCATTACTGTAAATGTCGAGGCCCGAACCTTCCTCTTTAACAAAGAGACAGGCATCCTGGTACTCAAAGTCCGGATCTAAGGCCTCTACTTTGACCAAGGCTGGTGTAGGCAGCTTAAACTGCATGGCATCCACTTCATCGTCACTGTTGTTGGGCTCAAAGTCGGGATACTCCTCGGCCGAATCGCTTAGCTCCTGACTGCTTATTGCCTCCTGCTTAACAACGGCAGTTTGTACTTTCAATCTGCTAGCCAATGGTACATCGTCGTCACTATCCTCTGAAGAAGCTAGTACTAATTTGCTGCATTTCCTGGGCCTACCTCGTTTTTTCTTCACAACATTTTCAGCGCCATCTTTTAAAGGTTCTGCTTGAGTAGGCACTATAATAAACACTTGTTAGTCATGATAATTGTGGCTAATTATATATGCAACACTTACTGCGGTTGCGATTTGTCCGTTGACCTGTTGGACCGCATGTGTCGGGATGTTTACGTTGATGCTTGGTTAAACTAGATTGGCAGGAGAAACGCATTGCACAGAACATGCACTCCACAGGTAGTGCGTTTACGTGCTCGGAATGATGTGTTAAGCTGCTCTGGCGATCTGCAAAGCATTTTCCACAAATCTGTAAAGCAGAATGATGGTTAAATTCCAATAATATTTACAGCAAAGTTAGACAACTACCTCACACTTGAATGGCCTCTCACCAAGCATCAAACAAACGTTAACTTTCTGATCCTGATGAGCTTCATCGACGTGTGCATCATACTCGGCTTTGCTGTTGAATACAACTTCGTCTCCAGTGCACAGGCAGCAGGTGAGAGCGCCGTGTGAGGTTTTCACATGTTGTTTTAGTTCGTCTTCATGGCAGTAGTGAACATCGCAGTGTCGGCATTGGAAACCGCCTGGTGGCTCATGTTTTTTTACATGCTTAACGTACCCGGCCAGGGAAACAAGCGCCTTGTTGCAAACTGGACAATGAAGCTTGGGCACGCCATCCGTTGTTATTTCGACAAGCATTTTGTGGCCACTGCCAATCGATTGGGAAGCTATAGAAGGTAAATAAAATATAAGCACACAAGAATTCAATTCAAAACAGTTTGTTTTCTTTTTAGCTCGATTGTGCATCCCTAGCACAATGGCGTCTGTCCCTGGTTTTGTTGATTGCCAATTCAAAGGGAGGTGAAAGGGTACACTGTAGTTCTGCGGCTTAGACATAAATACAACACTTTTTAATCATAACATACCCATTTCAGATATACAATTTGTATTATTCTGTTACATAGGAACAATTCGATATACTTATTAGCCCAAGTGCAACTAATATTTTGCGTTTTAACGCACTCCGTATTTGTTGTTGTGCAGCAGCACTGTGAAAAAATTTAACAACTTGCGTTCTACACTCAGAGAATACATATTAGGGATGATAGATACTTGCATACCTGTTACTTGTCACAAATATCTTAATTTAGCGTGTCACGCCAGAAATAGCAAAAAATATTAATTTTTGGATGACGTTTTTAATAAAATATTGAATAGTATAAAATAAACATACTTTTGATTACTTTTGATCATTTTAATAATGTGGACATTTACCACGCTGCTAAATTGTAATTATAAAGTGAATTTATACTTAACATCACTATTAATCTTAACAGTTTCATGTTATTCAAAGTAAGTCTCGCGATAAGTTATCGATACTTATCGTTAATTTTCGGCGGCAATTTAAACAGAGCATTTTTTTTATAACAAAATATATATTGGTTATTGTACAAAGTATTTAAAGCTATTTTACTTCTTAACAAGCATTTCACAAACCTTTTGCTGCTTAATAGCTAAACATTAACAAATATATCACGCACACGCTCTTTGCTAACCATATTATTTACACTTATACAATAAGGCGTTTACACTTCTCGGATTTGTCTGTTACTTTTTTTTGTTTTGTCTGTTTCAGTTCTGTTTAATATTTAGAAACTCATGCCTGTCGCGTGTTCTACATCATAACTGAGCATTTTATCTATTATTCTATCATTTATCACCTCTTTCACATTGACAGACCACAAAAAATCATAATGGTTCCAGTCTTTATACGGTATACGATAAAGCTCCACACAGGGCAATAACGTTGCCAAATACTCCACATCTTCCACCGCCGACATATAATCATTGTCGCTATAGTACATGTGAACACAACTGTTGATATTCTTGACGTTGTAGGAGGGCGGTGTGGACTGCTGATAGATGACCTGATTCTGTTCTTTGCCATGATCGTATTGTCGGAAGTCTCCCGAGGTATACAGTTGCATATAGTGTATGATTTGGGTGGTGGAAGCACCCGCTGGATGCGTCTCGCAGACATCAGTGAGCAGTGTCTGAAATAATGTAGAGTTTTAATATTATAATTTATGTTTGAAACTTTTTGGCATAGTTTTAACTTACATGGTTCAGATGCCTCGTGCCCCAGCCACCAATGAAATCCAATAGGCCGGAGCATAGGAATTTTAGCATTGAGCCCTCGGAGCAAACATGTTCACACAATAGCTTCTGTATGCTTGTAATGGGCAACAGCTCCATGTTGCCTACTACCCAACTCATGAACGAGGGAGATCCTAGAATGATGCCACCCAACTTGGATAGAATGAAGGAGTGATTTCTCATATAGGCAATCGGGGCCAGCAAGTGGACAGATCGAACCTTTTCATTGTACCAAGGCAACGAGGACATCAGCACAAAGTAGGTTGTTGTGCCTTGAGAATGGGCCACAAAATGGAGTGAACTGGTGTTGCTCACATCTAAAGCATAGTCTAACATTGCGGCAAGATCATAGACTCCTATTTCGTGCCAGCTAAACTTCCAGAAATCCGTTTTGTCCGGGTGTATGTGTTTGTGCTGTCGGGAATAGGTATTACCCCGGGCATTACCCAGCCAAACATCGTATCCCGCATCCGCAAACATATAGGCCAGCGATGTCTCTGGCCCATTGAGGATCCAATCGTCCGATGCACAAAGGATGCCATGCTGCAGAAATACGACAGGCTTCTGGACGGTATCATTGTGTTGGACAAGTTTGGGAGAGGTGGGTATGCGATAGATGGTGAGTATATAATGATCCGGAGTGTGTACAGTATGCTCCTCCACTGGATAATTATGATTGGTAATGAGGCTGGCCTGCAAGTGCAATTAATTATTTTTATCAGAAATGTTTTATGTTTTATGTTTTATGTATATTTTCTCAAAGTATAAATATAAATGTCTTAAAAGGCGAGATTATAGCATACATATATATTATAGTTCTAGCTTCGTTTTAAGAAAAGATATTACGTCTGGCGTATAACCTACATAACTGTAGCTCTCATAGCACATTAATGACACTAATGGTTTGTACATATGTATACACAACATATGAAACAATGACCTTGAAATATTTATGTATTAATCAACGTGTTCTCATAATTTAACCTATTATTTGAATAACTAGCAGTTAAATTATGAATAGCTCCTTATTAAAAGTAATTATATATTTCTTTTAATTACTCAACGTGACATGCTTAGTGATTTGATAGAAAAAAAACCAAAGTTCAAGTGGTTATTGGCTTTTAGATGCTACATAAATTTTATTTTCAGTTGCAAATTGCGATTAGATGGCTTTAAACGGTTTTTGCAAAACAAATAAGAATAAAAAAATAAACTTGTGTGCTGATTGCTTGTGGGTAGTGTCTATCCCTCTCCCTCCCACACTTGCTTTTATTACGGCATTGCTAAAACAAAAAGGCAGCTAAAAACTTGACGAAGAAATTAAACGAAGAAAACCGAACGCATCACCCACCAGCAGCGACAATAACAAACAACGAGATCGCAACATCGCGACTATGCCAAAGTCCAAGCACACACAACGCGTCATCGGTCAAACTTTGAAATCAGCCCACAACGTGTCGTGTGCCATTCATAAGGCGTTTTTGGGCGTGGCAGGCAAAGCTTTTGATCGACGGGGGGTTACACTGGTACTTCTACGAGTAGTTATGGCGATAATGACAAACAGTTTCTTCGTACTTCAACTTGTTTCTTATCAGACAATGCTGGCACTCGTACTACTAGTATTTGGCACGACCAGCTGTAGTTGTTGTTGTTGTCTTATGATCGGGTGATCGGGCTGCTATTATATGCACAAACATACGTGGCCCCCACAAGAACTATATAAATATCCACATACATATACACATACAAATATCATGATTGTATGATTTTTTGTATATATAGTAGGAATTTATGCTTTGATTTGGGAACCTAATTTTTAATACATGTGTGGATTTTATAATCACTTTCCGTTCATATATCTGCTAATCAAACATCGTCTACGGAAGCAGTTTATTATGGATCATAGTTCTACATAATAAATGCTTTATGAATATAATTTTTAAATTTGTTATTGTTTGTATTTTATGTGCGCGTGTTTCTGGAGCTTTCGATTCCCAAAATTGGCACAACCTTATCAGAACTACAAAACTTTCAAGGGGGAATTGATGTTATGTCACATTCACTGATATTGCAAGCATAAATTAGTAAAGTTTATCAAGTTTTCTTTTCTTTTTTGTTCATATTGATAGAAGACCAACTTATTCTTAAGTACTCATTGATAGAGCTGTCATTTAATCAGCTTTGATTTGAATTTTGCCTTACTGAATGCAAACATACACATTTACTATTAATTTTTTGTATATTGCCTCTATTTGCAATAGGCTATTAATGAAACTGATACAACTTCTGGCCCCAGCATAAACTTGCATAATAATGCGTAATTATAAGTGATGACAAACTAAACTACTTATCTATTATAGATTGCATTTGCAATTAATCCATTTTTATCAATAGTATTCATAGATTACAATCTTTGCTACAATTAACTCATTCAATACAATTCATGTATTATCTTTAGTATTTGCAGTTGCTTTGTTTTAAACATTTCATTGAGCTCTTTGTTTTGCCAAATGACAAGTGCATCCATAAAAAAAAGTCGAGCACTTTATAATTATCATACAAAATTATTGAAACGAATCGAAAGTTTTGTTTAGGGCACTTCCAGCTTTTATTCTGCCACCCACTTGTGTTAAAGTCCACAATTAGAATGAGTAAGTGACCGAAATCTTATCGGAAAAAGTCGATTTTAGTGCTTGCAGACTGTCTGATATATTGATAATGATTAGATCCTTTACCAAATCGAATGTTAATGATCACACCTGGCTGGCAACTGACGTTGAATGCTTTCGAGTTTCTCAACGAAAGAATCGGGTGATTTTTGGGTGAGTTGTTATCTTGATTTGGATAATACGATTATATAAATGTACGATTTTTGTGCACAATGCTAAGGCCTCTTAAAAATATTCCCAATATTTAAAGCACTGATTTAAATGCCTTGTATTTTATTTGCAATTCGCTTTGAATTTGATTTCTAAGTACAATCTCTAAGCAGTCCTTGAACAATATCAAGTATACGCAGTGCTGGCCACTTTTAGCATGGGAATTGCCCAATGAGCCGTCTAGTAAATTCGCAATGTTGTACTCTTGGAGTTGGCCAACAAACTTACCGTCACTTTGTGGCCATCCACCGGTTCGATGTGCCCGCTCAACAGCAGCAACAGCAATAACAACAGCCACAACATATTGTTGCCTCCGTTGCTGCTGCTGCCGGTTCGTGTTATTGTTGTTGGCCGTTGCATTAACAATATTGTGCACATATTTGGTAATCGTAATTTTTGATATTTCTTGTGCAGCGTGTGCGGCTGGTGCGGCAGTTATCCAAAGACTGACCCACTTTATAAGGTTTGCAGAAAAATGTTGTAAGCTCGGTGGCCACTGGCCAGTGCCTCGCGGCCTGTTTCGTTAGCTTTTGATACTAAAATCAGACAAAAAATATATAAAATTCGTATAGCCAATAAAATTTTTAGTTTTTTTTTAATGTTTTCCATGTTGATTATAATGTTTTAGTTTGATTGCTACGATTTCACTTACGTTTTTCACAATTACTTTAATGTTGCGCGCGCTGATAAGTTTTTCTTTTCCTTTTTTCCGACTCGTAACAATTGTTATTAATGTATATATATATGGATCTTAATCAGCTCTTTCGTTGAATTACGCTTCCACTGATCTTTATTATGCTATATATGCATCTATATATATATATATATATGTATATATATATTCAGTTACTTTGACTTGCTTGTCATTGTTGTTGTCACATATAAATTATGCGTAATTAGTTATGCCCAGATTCCTTGACTTGAATTTAATTGAGGGACTTGAGATGCCGATTATGTATAAGTATTATAATTCTAATTATTCCATTACTCAAGGGCACTTGTTTTGTGTGTGCCCCTTGGTGGTTGTGTGTGGTTGGCGATTAACTTCAGGAAATTTGCACTCATACGACAATTATAATTCGCCCCAAACTGATTAGAATCTTGTGACGTCAATCTTAGATTTCGATTTGCTGCGAAACGGAATAGATAGTATAAATACTAAAATTACTAAATATTGTTAAATCAACGAATTGTTAAATATTTTATAGTTATATTTATACAATAATTATATATATTTATATATTTATATATTTTAAATACATGAAGCAAATTTTATCAAAATAGAAAATAAAGAAAAACCAATTGATATGCCTTTTCCTAATTGAGTATAATCTTTGGCATAAAATCTTGCATAATTTAAATCTCTATTATTTGTATATTTATTTTAACTGACACACTTATACATTACTCTATGACTGGGTCATACGCTTATCAATTAATGTTTATTTATTTGCCTTATTTGAAATTTCTCGTCGCAAGTGATGAATCAGATTATAAAGTGATTTTAATTTAGACTGCAAAAGTTTAATGATCTCAAGAAAAAAGTCTGACACTGCATAAATAATAAGCAACCAAATTGTGTGCGCCCATTAAGTATACGACACCTGAGCCCTCAATTAGTCTAGAAGACATATAATTGCTTAAATTGGGTTCAAAGTAACTAAGCCCATATTTAAAATTGTGAGTAAAGTTTATTCAATTAAAACAATTCTTCAGAGACGTTATCGAATTAAAACAAAAACATTTTTCCATTAAACATAACTCAATTAACTATGCGAAGATTTCACTTTGTGTCGATCGTGATGAAGTAATTTGAACTTGAATTGTCGTTTACGGAAAGTTTGTGTACACAAGAGTTTCAAAGTTTTTATATGTTTGGTTGGGTTGAAAATATGGATAAATATTAAAGAACAATCACCAATCAATTGTTCTATTAAAAAAGATCAATTGACGAATAAGCATTTGACGATCCGACGATGATCTTTCCCATGGCAATCGTCGATTGCCATAGTGCCCATATAGCAAATGAGGTAAGCCTTTGTTATGTTAATGGATCAATCACTCGATTGATTGGTAAATTGCTATACTGGTTCGAATATTAATTTAAATGCGATTCACTTGCGATTTTTACCGTATGCGAAAAGTTGAATGAAATGTTAAATTGTTGCTGCGGCACTCGTACGGCAACTGGAAATCAAAACAAATTTTCACGCCGACTATTCATTCAATTTATATATAAATAGATCTGATGATCCGCGTGTTGTCGGTGCGTTAATTTCCAAACTAAAACTAGCTTAGACTCGAGGCAGCAGGTCTGACAACTGCAAGAAAGCTCTACGCTCGCGCAGAAAGCTCATTGCCGGCGCGACGAGACGATCGTTTGCAAAAGCTTTATCGTATGACGGAAGCAACAGCTGTTGTTGTTATTGTTATTATTTCACTGATACTCATTCTTCTTCTTAGGCAGCTAGCTGTCTAGAATATTGTTTGTAAACAATTACTTAATGCCGCATTATTGCACGCGACGCCAAAGAAAATTTGTTAAAGAGGTGGGGACAGAGGGTGAGCGAAGAGATTTGCGAATCTGCGCCAAAAAGAAGTGGAGAGCTTGCGGGTCAAGTTCAATCCAACTGGTTTCTTTCGTTGAGTTACACACACACATACTATCTTCGTCTCTCTTTCTCTCTCTATTATATATTTGAATACGCGTGTTATTTTTGCTATTTTGTTTTTGACAAGCTGTAGCCAGCATGTAGTTTGTAATTTTTTGCGTATTTCAAGGTCGCTTGCGTAATTCATGCTCTTTGCATTTGAATTTGGGCATCCAATTGCCCTCAAATGTCATTAAAATAATAACCCGTAAGTGTTGCGACCGTAATGTCTTCATTACATTAGGGACGAACTCTGCAGATTCTGGACTTGAAGTGTGGATTTATTCGACTCTTTCTTACAAATATGATTCAATATGATTAAACAGAACGACTTAAGTGATTTTTATAACAAAAACATAATTGAGTTTTTGTTTTAGGTTATATTAAATGACTAAGGTACCATTCTCGCATAAAACCAAGTAGAACATTTTAATAATAAGTGTACTATTTTCATAGTTTTTATGACGGGGATTTGAATTTAAGCCAATTTCCAATTTCAGCTTTACACTGTTTTTGTTGCAAATCATTTCAAATTAGAACTGATGGAGGAGCCTTTAGGCATGCCCATTGCACGTCAAATCTAATGTACTCATAACCCTACGGAGCACCCTCCAATTTCCTAAATCGCTTTGCTATATTCTGCCGTATAATTTAAGTAAACAACCATAATAGTACCAAACAACAAGTGAGAATACGACATGATGCCAATGGTCGACTATTATGTACACTTCATAAAATTAAAGCAAACTTATTTCCCATTAGATGATTGCATTTTTTAATAATATATAGTTGTGTTTATTTATTTGTATGTTTTTAAATATAATATATAATCTTTTTATTTTTATTCAATAAAAACCAAGAAACCAAGTTTAAGTTTCGGCAATTATAAGCCCAACCTGTGCACAATTGTAGGGTATTTGAAAATGAGCCTGCAATGCGCACCACTTGGTGTTAGTCACGCAAAATGCTTTTCTGTTGCTGTTACGCGTTGCACTTTATTGTGTTTATTTATTTCGAAAATTTGCATTAATTTTTGTTGCAACACGTGGAGCAACGATGGCAGCAACAACGACAGCTGCAAAGGCAGCAGTACTGTCGGTAGCAGCCATTTGTAGCAGCAACAGTTGCTGCATTTGGGTCCTTAAATTGGCTTCATGAAAAATGCATTTGGCACATAGAATGTTACATTTGTGATCCTGCAACAGCTGAACTTAGTTCAAGGACATTTTTACAGCTTTTGTGTTTAAAATAGACGCGTTGATAGACAATTAATAATGTTGTTTAGCTATCAATAGTTTGGCTCGAGGGCATTTTCTTGGCGTATACTATAAATTAAAAAAAAAATACTAAAATAAATCACCCTAAAAGAATAGCTTCAGGCCACCAATCCCTTCCCCAAGAAGCTTCCACCCGCATCCCATAACCTTTAAAGCATCTTCCTGCCTAAGTCCATGTCTGAGCACTTTGTGCAAATTGTCAGTGCTGTGCGTCCTTCTACGCATACGAGCAAGAACAACAACAACATCACCAGTAGCAGTAGCGGCAACGGCAGCAACAACAATGTGGCAACAAAGGCTTCAGGTTATTGCATGCATTTTAATTAGTAGACAAGCCAAGTGGGTTGCCACTGTATTGCTACTGTGGCATCCACATATGCATGCAACGCATCTAAAGAACAAGATGTAAGTAAGCTGCGAGGATGGTTTGAACAGTTCGACTATTTATTTGTATTTTAGTCATACAATAAATTTAAATAATCTAAATAAAGTGCTGGTGAACAATAAGTTTATAGTAATAGTTTTATAAATTTTAATATCTAAATTTATATAATAATCAGAGGTGTAATTATCTTATTAACAATAGAAAGTGACGTTTAAGATTTTAAAAAATATGTAGTAAATATTATTATTATTGTCTTATTATTATCTTATAATTATTATCGTCAAAACTCAGATTATCAGTTAGTGTATTATATAAGTTAATATGCATTACTCAATAGCTTAATGAAGTACATATATCAGTCAATAATCAAAAGCCAAGCAATACTTTGTAGTTGTTTGCACCTTTTGAATTCATAAGATATACGATTCCCATTTCTAAATAAAATACTTCACACTAGAAATAGTTTGAGTTGTGCCTGTCACTCAAGAACTATTGAAAAGGTAAAATAAAAGAATAAAAATTGTTAAATGAAAAATGGCTGGAAAAACGCAAATCATTAACATGATGAAAAACGATCCAATGGTAACCAGACAATGACATATGAACCGATGAGACCCGACAACGTGTCCAATTTCTCATAGCAAACAAACAAACAAAACTGTCAAAATGGCATTCATATAGAGTTCGGAAAAGCGGAGAGAGAGGGAGATAGAGGAGGAAAGAGCGAATGTATAGTGCAGTCCCTTTACAGTTTCTCTTGAGTCCTTTTCAATCTATCATTCTGCCCTCGCGGTTAGCAAATACCTCTCCTCCCAGCACGTCGCACATATATTCAACCGCCATGCTCTGCGCTAGTTTCTTGTATTTATTTTTAAATTGTTCGCACACACATAAACATAAACACACACACACATGTACACTCACACAAGTACAGCAGCTAACATCCTCCATATATAGGCGGGCAACGCGGCGTATGCGCCATGTGACTTAAGCTTATATGTGTGAGTGTATAGTATGTCTCTCTGTGTAGCGTTTACGAGTGTATTGATGTGGTGGTATACAAAAAATCTGTGTAACGCGCATCTGTCAAGCAACCAAACGCCCCACGCATGTGTCCCTGTGACGGTGTGTGTATGTGTGTATTTGTATGTAAATGTCCTTGAGTGCTTGACGGATGACATTCATAAACGTCACTTCAATTACCTCCACGCGCTAACGCCGCCGCCGACGTCGGCGCAAAAAAAATTGTAAAAAGTCAGTCAGCCAAAGTTAAAGAATTTCCCAACATTTTCATTTTCAATTTCACTGTGTCTTCTGTTTGCTTTTCTTCTCATCTCTTCGCTTTTATTTGTAATTTAGTTTTTACTTTCGAATTGCGCCAACTAAGGCAACGTTTTGTTAAATTTTGAGATCTATAAAAATGCCACGACCAATAAAGCGCTTGATTTGGCATTGGTGACCTATAAAAATTGAGTTCTGAATTGTATTTTCGAATAATTTTCTCAGATATCTTTAGAACTTCTGGCTCGCAACTATTGAACTACTTTTGAATTGCTTAGTTTGATTGAACATTTTTAAACCATCCAAAAAGTATGCTATGCAAAGTGAGGCAAATTTAATGCTAAAGTGTAATTCGGAACAGATGGGCTGTTAATATTGTATACAAAAGTCTGCCAGCTGTAACAAAAGCAATATACTAAAATGGCTTTAAGTATCTCGACGTATATTTACCCTATCATAAATTTATTTGAAAATAACCTTATACTAGTTAAATAATTAAATTCGGAAGAAAGTTAATCAATTATTATTATCGTATATGTTAACTATATTTTTATATAGCCAAATCCGTCAGTCTGCCAGACTGTCTGCGTAACAGTTAGGTCTCGAAGGCCATAGGAGCAAGATTTGATAGCATTACTCCCTTGAGTTCCACAAACAAATAATGGAATTTAGTCCCCCCTCTTCAGACATCCTAACTAGAAAACCAGTAAGAAAGATTCACTCAAGTTCGCTCGACTGTGAGATACTTGCCACCTATTTTTACTGAATGCAACTAAACATTAAAAACGAGCTGCGGCATATATGAATATACTAAGCGAAACATCATCATTGATTCATAGATTGAGCCATTGTCTTAGGGATTGATACTCAACATTAAGTCTACCGATTAGAATTTCTTTATAAAAATATCAAGTTTGAATGAGGTAAAAGTATTAGTGTCGTTTAAAAAAAAAATAGCTAGTAATTTTATAACAAATATACAAATTATTTCATTATTACAAAAGTCGAAGTTAACAACCATCCAGAGAAATATTTAAATTAGTTGGCATTCTCCTCTGGTTGACCATGTTTATTAAATATAACTAAATTAACAATATAATAATATATAATAATGAATTTATGATGAATTAAAACAAAAATGATATAAACGAAATTTTTATCAAAGAATAAAGTAATAAAATAATAAAAATATAAAACAAATTAATACAATAACGCTTTGCAATTATTTGGCAACTTAAAACTTAGACGAGGTAAGTAAGGGAGATATTCAAGTAATATTTAGCGACAAATGACACACTTGTAAAGCCTGCATAGCTTCACTATCCGCAGTTTACCGATAATATAAAAAATACCTTACTTTTTCACTCCGGCTTTTACTCACCTCATAGTTGTTGTTTCATTTAAAGTGACCTAATGGTTTGTTACTCTATAAAGTTGTTAATTTATCTATAAACATTTTCTGTGTATTCGATTCAAAATAAAAAACTTTTACACATTTTTTTATAAACTTTCCTGAACAAGTCTTTAAGTTTTTTAATTAAACAATCTTTCTAAATAAATAGATATTAAATACCGAACTAGACCTACAGACGGAAAGATGGACATGGCTATATCGTCTCAGCTGTTGACGCTAACCAAAAATATATATACTTTGTGCGGTCGAAGATGCCTCCTTCTGCCTGTTACATACATTTGCGGTCGGCACGATGTTGTAATTCCCATCTACCCGTTGGGAAGGCGGGTATAAAAACCATTTGCGAGAGTAATTTTGAACATTGATAAAAATATAATAATAATCGCATTCTTGGAAAGATTTAAGTAGACATTCTATAAGATGAGGTATTTCCTTAAAATGGGTGGCAGTTATCTTATTAGCACAAACTTCATAATCTTTCTTAGCTGTTCTGCTTAAGTTAACGCCGGAAAAGCGTAACGCATGCAACTTTAATTTTCTTTTATAGTTTTCACGAGTTTTCTGTTTTGTTTTCATTTTATTTTGCACAAATTAAGTGCATTGATTTTCACTCGACATGATCAAAAAGGCGGCCGCCTGCGAACATTTACAGACACACTCACTCACACACACACACACACATACACACAGAGTGTATATATTTGAGTGTGCAAGCTTGTGTATTCGTAGGGGAGGTTGGGGGTTGCTTATGGTGTGTTTCGGAGCAGGGGAGTGATGCTTCCTTCACTTACACTTGTCCTTACAAATTTGTCCTTTTTCTCAAATGTGAAAAGACGCATAATGTCCTTTTACTTTTTTTTCCTTTTTTCTTCTCTGTTTCTTCTTCGTTTCTCTATTCTTGCGTTCGTTTTATTTTTGTTTTCTTATGTTGTTGTTGTTGACGACATTTCGCCTCGACGTCTGTCGCTGTAGCTGCTGCTGCTGTCACGTTACACGCCCACCGCCCACATTTGCTACTTGTAAATTATTTGCATTAGTAGCCACTTGTGCCCTCTGTATGTGTGTGCGTGTGTATTTGAGTATGCGTATGTGTGTATGTGCGTTTAGTTGCGCTTGGTCTGCCCGCAGGCAAACTGGTAAAACCTGCCCAAGTTTTAGTAAGTAACCTACCCCCTACCCCTACCCTAGCATACACTCTCGCCCCATAGCCGCGCCTGAGCACGCCCCTTTGCTTCGGTGTGGCAGCCCGTAGATTTCTCTTGCCGTGCTGCGTGTTTGTTTATATACACATACATATACGTATGCACATTGAAATTTCCATTTTTTGCCTTCTCGGAGCTGCCCTTGCTACTGTTTGTAGAATACCCTGTTAGCAAGCAATGTTCAAGTGGAGTGCTAAACGCAGCTCTTAATATTAAGCTGGTTCAAATGATCATTAATCTGTTGAAGCTTTGATTACACTAAAGAATATTTTACATAAGGTCCAAAGTATACAATAAATTTTATAAATTACGTATACGTAATGTTAAAGTATTTGCCTCCTAGAATAGGCATGCTTCTCTATATTTATACACAAAAATATGTTGTTTGAAAATGGCACTCCAATTAAATCTTTTTTTACTTAAAACCATAAAATAAAAAAATTACATATAGGTATTATATTTTTGTGAAGAACTTTCTATTAGGTAAAATATATTGTTCTCTGGTTTTATCTAAGTAGACCTAACATAACTCTGGGATTGAAGTTAAACAACATTAAAAACATTATAAGTAATATTAAAATCCAATAATACGTACACATATTATCAATGTGTTGAATTTTCAGGTGTGATTCTCTATTTTTTTTTTAACGTATTATGAATGTATTCTAATTTACTTTTGTTACTTTACTTTTATTTTCATTTTTTACCTATAGTGTTTCACTAAAAATCTTATATATTTATAGGGCAAAGCAGTAGTCTTATATGGTTTTGTGTGCTGTTTTGATGTTGCTGCTGGTGCTCACTGCTCGTTGTTTGGCCCTGCACTTAAATTAACTGATTGCAACATTTTATACAGCTTTTTATGCCCCGTTGTGTTTTTGTGTTTGTGTTTTTAGCCTTTTGCTTGGGTATTTCGCGTACAAGTGTGAGTTTGGTATATCTCAAGGGAGTTGCGTTTTAAGTGGCTAGTAAATGCGGTTGCTGCTCTATATTAGCCTCTCTCTCTCACGTTTTGCTTTCTCTCTCTGTCATTCTATAGATTTAGCTTTGGCTTTGGAAAACGTGCTAAAGTTTTTTATGCAGGCGCTCATTGCGTGCGCACAACGAGGCGTACGCGCAATGTATTCAAGTAAAATGCATTAAAACTGCCCAGACAGTGGCTAATTGTAGGAGTGAGTGTGAGCGTGAAAGGGAAAGGGAAAGGGAAAGGGGGGAAGGCAGAGCTGGAGCAAGTTAGATGGTTTCAAACTGACTGTGTATAATTTTCTAAAAATGTTTGTTCAAAGGCAAAGATTTAAGTATGTGGCTCAAGTGTCTGATAATTATGGGCACACACACACACACATGCATATACATGCAGTTACTCACAATTGTTTATGTGTGGGTGAAGGGGAGAAGGAGGGTGTGTGTGTGTGTGTTTAGGACCAGTTGATAAGCCGTCGCTGCGGTTAACTCCCGATAAACTGTCCTTTGGCTTCAAGTGAATTGTTTACAAAGCGCAAAAGATATGCAAATTGAACGGAAAGGACGTCGTTGGCTTAATCTAAAAAAGTAGATGGAATAACTTAGGCTACCGCAATTATAATAAGAATAGGCATGAACGTTATTAAGCCCATTTCAGGGCATTAAAGCTGTGTGTAATGCTCGCCGCATGATAATACTTTGCAAGCCAGCAAGTTTATTTTGGTTTTACTTTTGCATTAAAGTTCACAGTAGGCAAGCGTATTCTCAATTAAGCTTTAATTTCTGTTCCCACTTAAACTTTCGCCAAAAATTCTGTTAAAATAAATATTGCAGTTAAAATAAAAATGAAAAATTATCCTGCTGTTGGAGAATCTCTCCTGAAAATAATAATAGTGTCTCATTATTTTTGGTTCAATCGATTTCGGCCACAAATTATAGATCTGTATCTAAAAATAATAATAATATAATAGAGGGAAATTAGTGAAATACAATAAGCATTTCGTATAATCCCAGCACAAATTGTGGCAAAACGGAAGCCGAGTCAAAGCCAATGCCAAAGCCAAATAACAATCGCAGATCTAAAAATAAGATTTAGCATTTTTATCAGAGTGATGGGGGACTGGCAATGTTGTTGGCTCTTGGTTAAACCAAAATAGGAAGTTCAACCATCCATGTTACATTTTTTCTCTCTCTTTCTCTCTATGTGCATGTGACTGTTTATGTACATGTATTAAGCTGGCCCTCGTATCCGTCACAGGCTCTGAGTGAGCGGCCCCGCACACAGCGATTTATCAAAGTTCATTGAAATTGTGCACCACCCACCGCTAGCTCGAACCACAAAACTGTTTGCGACCTTGGGTTTGGGTTTCGGTGGTTCGTTGGTACGTTGGTTCGGATGCTTGGCGGTTGGATGTTTGGGATGGCAGAAGGCGAATGTCCTTGATGATGACGACGTCATTCATTAAAATTTTCTCAGCTAGTTTTGTTGCCCAATGCTATTAAACAGCATTGAGCTGTCAAACGTATTACAATCCAAACAAAGTGCCATAAAAGCCAGTCACACTCACAGTCTGCTTTACCAGCCACAGTCGTCATAGTCAGACTGCACAACTTGCTTTTTGTTCTTCGAGAAACTGATTTATGATTTCACAAACATTTCCCAGTACGTCTCCCTCCATCCATCCCAAGCATGCGCTTTTCCCAAGCGCAGACCTCGAACAGATGAAAAGTCAATACGCCACATTTGATTAATAATCATATTATATGCTTTATTAAGCATCGAGACAATACAGCGTCCCGCATATCCAAAGCTTTTTAGCTCGAAGGGTGCAGAGTGGGATGGCAAATCGCTTAGACGGTTTGTATACTCTCTACTAATGATTGCATATCGCAGCTCGCATGTTCCAAATTAATATAAATTAATTTATTTGTAATGATAGATATTTATTTTCACATATTTTTCGTAAGTCAACTTATGTATCTCAGCTATGCAATAAAAGGCTTTTTTTTTATTTCGTACTATTAATCAATTTCTCTGAAATTGGATTTTGATTCTTATTGTTAATGTCTTTGGTGTCATTTGTAACGAACAATTTTGATTGCGATTCCGATTTCTTATTCATACCATTGCTAATTCTATCAATTAATTGTGCTTCATATATTATTAAAATTCAGATTACTTATATTCTTTGATGTTTTTAGTCATTGTAGTTAGATTAAAATATTTAATAATAAAAAAATTAAAATTTAATTAAAAAATTTAACAATAATATACAAAAAATGTATTGAAGCTTATTACAATTTTTCAATTTTTAATTCACTATAATCATTATTTATGTTAAGATGGTTATTGTAAATGTTTATAGTTAAAAATACTTTAATATTTCTCTATCGCTTATTTTAATTAATTTAGTTGAATATATTATTTTAATTATTCTGCAAAATAGGACAGGCGAAGCTTTTTGTAAGGCTACACAATGTTTTAATTAAAACGGTCTTAAGGGTATTAAAGAAAAACGCAAACAAAAGTAGTCCACAAACATTTAGTATGACGTTATTATAATTAAATTAACTTGTTAATATTATTATGCTTTATCCAAAGAGCTGAAAATGTCACAGTTACATTTCAAACAAATTAAGCTTCAAGTAGCTTAGTAAAAAGAAAAGCGCAAACAATCAGCTTTTGTTTGCCTATTTTTTAGGTTAAAAGCGCAGTTTGGGCTGCAGGGCATCTCGTAGTAGAGCAGACTTGGCCCATAGTTTAGTTATTACGTCTTATGTCTATGTCCAGCTATTGTTATATAACTCTTTTGTTTGGCCGCAGTTGACTTGGGCTATTTGTTTGGCTTGTTGGGGCTCTTTTATAAATATATATCTTTATCATTTAGTTTTCCCCCTGACAAATGCAGGCCACATGTTGTTCCCGTGAAGCTTACACTTTTTATTCCTTCAATTTACCATATGCTGGCTCATTTATTAAAAGCTTGTCGTGCTAATGTCTCAGAGAGTAATTTGTTATTAAATTTTCTATAATTATATACAATACTATTGTTGGTTATTAAGTCTATCTCTCTATTCAATCAATTAATTAATAGTCGTTATCGAATGCGATGGTTAAAGTTGACAAGGAAGGCGTAACAAGCTGACTTTATGATGCATGTTTAGCCGCTTATTCCAATTTGATTTTAAATTAACGATGAGCCGGATAATTGCATGACTATCATCAAAATATGTACAACTTTTTAATGGCCAAGCTCAGTTGCTCGTGAAGTCTCAATACGAGAGAACCAAGATTATGGCCTGCACAATGCGCTGGAAATATTTGCGAATTTGGATAATACTATTCGCTCTAATTTTCACGGATTATTCGTTAGCATTGAAATATGCTAGAAATAAGTCCGAACAGGATAACAGTTCGTCAAAAGAACTAATATTAAATGAAGCATCTTTAGACAAAAATTCAATGGATAAACCTGAATCAACGACCATTCCATTCAACAAAATATATATTCCATATTCAATTAGACCACAACCCCAGGCGATGTCTAGATTACCCGGTATCACCTGTTTCAACTGCTTAAGTGACCATAAGGGAAAATGTGCCCAACCAACCTTAATCCCTGGAGTAAAAACGATCACCTGCAATGTAACTAAATCAGAAAGTGCATGCTATACTGCACATGATCGTAAGTAAATTAAATATTTGAATACAACATCAACTTTACTAAATAAGTTTCTTATCTGAAGGCATCACCAAAATGATCACACGGGGTTGTCTTTCTAATGTACCTGAATCTATTCGGAAATATTGCAGAAGGGAAAAGAAACAGTGCAATAATTGCTTCAACAGCTTATGCAATGATGCTGAGGTTCCCGAAATACCAGAAGATGGAGGTGCATCCCAAATAATAATCAATTTTGTGCTTGTGGGAGTCTGCATGTTTGCTTCACTGCGATGCTATTAAGAACAATATAATGTAAATTATATTATGTATTTTGTCCTAACATTTCAATAAATTATATAGTCTCATTAAAGAGCTCCATAATTGATCAAGTAGTTAACTTACATTTTAGTTCTCGCACTACTCTGGCAATTTGTATTTATATGAATAGAAGAAGGAAGAAGATACATAAATAGTCGGATGTGATTATTTCGAACTAACGATTTAATGTTAACAAGAATATATTTTATCAGGTGTGCAATAAGGTCAAGAAATTTCCCGCATGACGGGAACTATATGTGATGGATCTTTATCTTTTTGGTGCCCTTTCATAATATTTAGACCATGAATTTAAAAAAACAAACAAAGTTATAATAACCTTCTACCCTTTGGGCAGGCTAATGAGTATTATATTTTCATACATATATAACATACGAGTCAATGTAGTCAGATTGGCTATCTGTCTATTCGACACATATGTATGTCTGTAAATCTTAGAGACTATAAAAGCTACTGCTCAAGCAAGTATCTTTTAGAAATTTTCTACTCCTGCTTTCAACCGTTAAATTAAACAGAGATAGTTTTAAAGTTTGACACATGATCGTTTCTTAAATCTAGAAATTATTCAACAAATAAGTTACACATTTATAGCCAAAATTCATGGTCTGCTAGTATCAAAATTTGACTATATTCCAACTTACTATTGAAGTTTTAATATACAATCATCAAGAATTAGTTTGGTTTTAATTATGACTGGGATTATTGCGGGACCGCAATATGCTTAAATAATAGCGGGCCTCAGTTAGTTACCATGAACTGTCACGTGGATGCGATCACCTCTATGGATTAAATTTAATTATTCAAAAACCTTGTCACACACAAGAACAAAAATATAAAATCACATTGCTAAAACAAGCTTTTAAAATTTTAACTTGATCAAATCATCTGAGTAAAATTGTTTTGTTAATACTTAATTCTCAGGGTACATTTTATAAAAGGAATACAGCAAATAATGTAGTATACGAGTAGACATTTAATTTTAGATATGGGACTAGTTGTGGTTTTTCATGGATTGTTGGTTGGCAAATAAATTTCACAAATTATAATTACAAATGATATATGTTGTCGTTTTTATTATAAGACTGTGCATAAAATAAATGATCTAAACGCCTATTAGAGCTCACTTCTATGACAAACGTGCAAAACTTTGCTCTGCTTCGCTGCTCTTTTATTTTTTCTTCGGCCAATACTCTACAGTGCGATGGCAATACGCAGATGTAGCATGAACTATGTATGTATATTTGCATTTAAATATATAGTCAGGAAATTTCCTTAATAAAATGTCAACTGTCAAAATGGAACAAATAAAAAAATTGCATCATTCAATTATTTTCACAAATACAAATATTTCATTCGAAAATTCGATTCAATACTCTTGCATATATTTTTGAAGCAACAAATAATGTAGTACAATTTATATTTAATTATAAGACCCAAATTTAACAAAAATGTTTCAATTAATTAATGCTCACAATGCAACTTATTTCGGTTCATATCTTCATTACTAACAGAGTGTGGACAATTCGTTATATTAACAGATATATTGGCATTCCTCTCCTTTTCTTAATTCTATAAATATTTGATATGGCGAACTGGGGCTATCAATGGGGCTGCTGGGAACCGAAGGAGGAAATAAGGGCTGAAGGTTGGGTCTGGCATTGTTGTGCGTAGAAATATCTAAGCTATGCGGCGTACCGAACCGGGCATAATCAAAATACAATTGTGCGAGGATGTGCGTGTGTATTGGTATGTTTGTGCTTGTGTATGTTTGTCGCGAGTGTGTGAGTGTTTGTAAGTGTTGTAACGCGTGCACAGCGTATTTTTTTTTCGATTATATATATGTATATTTTTTGTGTGTTTTTTAGCCAGCTATTTGTTTGACAGCAAACTCTACCTGAGCCAGGCTCACACGCTCTGCGCTCTGCGCTCTCTGCACTCTCAGCTCTCAGCTGCGATGCTAAAGTTTGCTATAAACTGGAAGGCGACTTGTCAAGCAGGAGAGAGCGCATACGAGAACTCAGAAGAGAGAGTGAGCTAGTGCCTGGAGTAGCTTTTATTGGCCAGTGGCCAATACTCGGCTTGCAGAATGAAAGAATAATAAATTAATTAAATATAAATTATAATAACATGGCGCAGCGTGCAAGGGCTGCGAGGAGTGTGGAGTGCGAGAGAAACGCGCGCGAATATAATGTGACCAGTTTATTGAAATAATTCAGCTCCTGTGCAATGGTTAAAACTGGAAGCAGTCGTTTATGGTTCGGGCAACGCGTCGTGTCGTGGCGCTTGGTTCGGTTTCCATTGGCTTCGTGGCTGTGGCCCCAGACGCGAAGCTGCTTGTAGCACAGGACCCAAAACGTTTTCGTGCGCTGCGCTGACAACATCCTCGCAGGACCAAAAAGCGGACGGTGCGTTGTCTCGCAAACCAATATATGTGAGGGTGTGTGTCTCTGCCTCTGTGTGTGTGTATGTGTGTGTGTGCAGAAACTTTTAATCGTGTGCTGTGAATGTGACTGTGTGAGGTGTTGAAAATTGATTGCATTTTAAAAACGCCACAAGACGTCGAACAAATCAACAAAATAATGACAAAAATCACAACGAGTAACAAAGCAAGCACAATCGCAATGCAATATCAAATTGAAAAGTGCTTTGGAAAATTGAATACAAACCAAATTTTTATATAATCAAGCAATAAAAATGACACAGCTCTCGTCTGTGTGCAAACGCGAGTGTGTGTGAGTGCTTGTGTATGCTTGAGTGTGAGTGCAGAAATGTTAATGCCATTGTATCAAATGTGGACATGAGTGTGCGATTGTGTGTGACTGTATGTATGTGCGCTTCTGCGGGAGTGTGCGTGTATTTTCGTGCCTTCAGGCCTTTTATAAAGAGGTCAAAACGTTGCTTTCCTTTTTTATACGTTTTGCAGTGTGCAAAGTTCTTCGTTCATGGTGTTATTGGTGGTGGTGGTGCTGCTGCTGCTGCTGTTTGCTGGCCAAGACAGAAATTTAACATGCAGCCAAAAAATGGTAGTCACCTTTTTTTGGCACCGCCCACTTAAAGTGTTCTCTATGCGTAGCCTGCGAATAAATGATATAAGCATTTATAAACTTCTGTAAGCGCTTGGAAGCAAATCAAAATAGTTGTAATCAAAATGGGCATTCCAAAATAGCAAACATTGCGAATTGCATTTTTGTAGCATACTCTTAGGATTCAAAGTTAATGTTGACAATAAGTACAATAGACTAAGATTAATAACAAAAAAATAGACTCATTTTTTAAATATTATTTAAAAAAGCATAAATGATTTTTACTTTTATAATTTAAATTTTTATTGCAAACTAAAAAAAAATAAAAGCTATAATAATAATATTTTTTTTAACTTTGTACGTAACTTATTAATAATATAGTATATATTATTTAATCCTAAACTTTGCATAGAAATATATTTTATTTATTAATTGACAAGACAACTACTTAGTGTTCTACATTGTTTTAAAGTGCCTTTAAATCGTTAAAAAATTCGAACCATTTTTGCTAAGCACAATAAATAAAGCTCAAGTAAACTTTCGATATCTTAGAAGGGTTTCAAGTGACGTTCTGAGTTTTAATCAATTTAATGTACAATTATATAAAGGCTGAAATATAAGAAGCCTAAAATGTTACGCAATTGGTAGCAGAATTTCACGCTCCTCAGAGAATCAAATGCCATAATTAATAATAATGGTCATCGACTCGAAATTCTTGGCTTAAGTTCAGCCTATGGCTAAAAATACTAGCAAAAAAGGTAGCAGCAAAAAGTGCGAGGTTCATACGCACACAAAAAACATACAGACACGCACAGGCACACACATTGAATCCGTGAAATGGAAGAGTGGGTGGGGGTAGGACATTAGCGGCAGCTACTCAAAGCATAACAATGAACGTAACCGCACATAGAGCCCAGAGACAGCCATAGACAGCCACAAGCAGCTACATAAAAAATTAGAGAAAGAGAAACAGAGAGAGAGGGAGAGAAAAAGACACACAGAGAGAGAGATAGAGAGACGAGCGAGGAATGGACGTGGGTGTAGAGGAATGAATGTTACCTACTAAACAAAATGAAAGTAAAAATTGTAAGCGTAAGCTAAAACAACAAACACAACAGCAGCAGTCACAGCGGCAGCACACGCAGCAGAAATCGAAAGCAATAACAGAAAACGTGAGCAGCGATAAGAACACCGAGATAAGCAGCAGAGCGTAAGCATGGAAAAAACTAAACGAAATAAAGAGAGAACACGAGAAAGAGAGTGAGAGAGCGACAGCATATGAATGGATACTTGGTGATGAGAGCTCAGGTTGAAGTTTGTGTCTGTGTGAATGCTTTAGGAGAGTACAGAGACTGATCGAAACTCTGTTAAATACTAACAGCCGCTGTTATATTTAACATAGCCTGTTTAATTTATTTCACTATTCCCCTTTTAATTCTAACTTTTCCACCTTTTTGTTTCTTTTTGCTTCTCTCGGCAGATTTAACAGCTCGTGCAGGTTATATGCGATACGAAAATACGAAAATGTAAACAAAAGTAGCGCACGCGCAGCAGCAGCAATAACAATAACAAAAAAACACCAATTGTAGCTAATACTCGTAATAAAATTCTCTCTGCCATAAAACTGGATCTGACTGCCTTCCAGCTGGGGTCCGACCACAAAGCTGCTGCTCGTCGTGGTCCTTCCAGTGGGCCTGCAGCACACGGCCAGCATTGCTGGCAGTGCCACAACAACGTCAGCAGTGCTGTCCTGCGAGTCGTGCTGTCCTGGCGTTGCTGCTGGTCCTAGTACTGGTTCCGCGCGACACTACACTGGCAAAACTCAGGGAAATTTTCCAAACACACTTACACACACAAAAACACTAGCGCGCACAATAACACATACACACACTTACGCATACAGAAACGAAACGTTGCGTTGCCAAAAAACAAAGAAAAGAAAAGTATATACCTTCACATGGCCTGGCCAGGATCCGTTAACAATTTCGAGCGCAACGTGTGCGTAGTGGAAATGCTGCGACAAGCCTCAACAACGACGACGGCAGCAGCAGCAGCAGCAGCATCCTCAACATCTGCAACAGCAGCAAAACAACGTTGCTTGTTTAGTGTGGTGTTATGTTAATTGTTATTTATGTATAATAGTATATATAAATTTGTGTGATATTGCAACAACAATGAGCAAAAGTTGTGCAAATGCAAAAGTATAACATCAAATAGCGAGAGCGAGAGAGAGAGAGAGAGGGAGAGGGCGAGAGAGAAGGAGAAAGCGCGTGGATAGACAAAAAGAGTGGGAGAGAACATTAAAACGGCGCAACGGAGTCAAAAAGTTTCAGCAAACAAAACACAAACAACGACAACAAACGGTTTTGCGAAAGCAATAACAACAACAAGAGCGACTGTAACCAAAAGCAACAAAAAAATAAACAACAACATTTAACGGGTCCAATGTTGCAGCAAATTACATGCAGCAAACAACAATGGCAGCAACAACAGCAACTAGAGCAACAACAGCAGCAGCAACTGCAGAAGCAACAACAACAGCAAGTGCTACAACAAATAGCTAAAGCTTATAGCTACAATAATAAAAGTAGCAGCAACAATAAAAATAACAGCTGTGGCAGCATCATAAGCATTAGCAACATTCGCTTTAGCAACATGTTGCCAACCGGACGACATGCAGCCAGTAACACTATTACAACAACGATAGATTTCAATAGTCGCAGACGACGCGGACGTCTACGAAGCACTCACAAATGTTGCCAAATAGTGCCAGCAGCAGATGCAAATGTTGCTTATACACAACAACAACAACAACAGAAACAACAACAACCAGAAATCAAACACCATGCAAAGCTTTTGTTATCAATGATGTGCGCGTACATTGTCGATTGTGTAAATATTTTAAAACGCTTAGTATTATTAACATTAAATACAACAACAACAATAACAACAACTTCATCAATAACGGTAACAACAACAACAACAACAAGAGCTGCAAGCAAAACGCAAAGCAACTGCAGCAAAGCCCAACAAGAACAAACAGCAGCAAACAAACAACAAGCCACCAAGGCAAATGGTGGGCGTGGCCAGGCATTTAATTGCACACTAGTGCTGCTGCTACTCTGCCTGCTCCCCCTGCTGGGCAGTGTCCAGGGTCACAAGCCCAAAACTGCCACACAGCACAAGCAACACCAGCAACAACAACATCAGCCGGCGCACAATAACGATGTGACGGTTAATAACATGGGGGGCGTGGTCGGTGTGCCGCCCACTTATCAAGTGAAATCATCGCAAACATCGAACGAGGATGAAGGCGAACTCCTCTATCCCTACCAGTCCGGGGAGCAAATGTTCGACGAGGGCGAGGAAGAAGGCGCCCAGCTGAACACGATGCACGGCAACGATGAGGATAATGTGGCCAATCAACATGGTATCAATGGTAAGTGCAAATTTTCCTCAACTTCAATTTGCGTTGAGAGCGCTAGACGTAGAAAATCCACCCTCTGATATATACAAGCGATGGCCCACCAATTGCGTTTATGCCTGATTTCGTCCTTTGGCTGAGCTATGACTAATGGCATTTGTATTTAAATGAGGCAATGGGGTAAGGCATGATGAGATGGAAACGAATGGCGGAATTGTGGTGTTGTGTAAGTGATTTATGTGACAGCCAAATGTACAAGAGATGTAGATGAGGAGAACGGCAGCAGAATCTTCTTCTCAACATCCACAAATTCAATTTGACTTGCATAGCGACGCACATTTGTAAAGAGCAAGCGTTACACGTGTCGTATGAATAATATCCTAGCCAATAAAAGGGAAATCAAGCATTTCATAAATACATATATGTATTTATGAGTTAAGCTTATAAGTTTGTTAAACGAAAAATTGCTTAACTAAAATAAAAAAGATATTTTTCAAAAGTATAATGAGGCGTATGAGTAATAATTGATCCAAGTGAAATCATACATATAGTATTTGTAATAGTTTTGTATTAGTATCACATTCTTAGGCTTGTAATAAGTGATATTAACATATGTAAGTAATAATCTACTTTTAGCAATTGGTGAAATATTTCAAAAGCCTACTCTATCAGGTATTAGGTAAATTTATCTTAAATATAACACATTAGTGTATATAGTCTACAATTGATTTCATTTATATTCATTAATAACAGTACTTGTTTGCCTGATATGGCAAATAAAATAAATATTTATCCTAATCATAATAAGATTAGCATATCTCAAAGAAGGTGTTTACAATATATTATAATCTACTTAATATTAATTTAATATTTGTGATTATCACAAACTAAAATAGGGGAAGAGAGTTTTTAAACTATGTATATATCAGACTTTTAATTGATGTATATAAAGAGTCGTTTGACTAATAGAATCAACTAATTTTAGACAATGTATGTAACTGTTTTTATTTTCTACCTATTTGCGCAATATATTAATGTGTAATGAAATAAGCTTGTAGTAGACTAGTGTTTAATGCTTTATGGTTCCCTTCATTTACATTCAAATATAACCTATTTCAAATGCTTTACCTGTATTCTATTTAAAGTGAAATTTTCTTTAATTTATATGGCCTACTTTAAAAAACAACTATTTCCATTAGTAATTAATTTTTGAAGTGATCCTAAAACAATTCTATGCGCATATTAAAATATAAATAAAATATATTAATTACATTAATTAACTCAGAATGAAATTGGAAGTCAAACCTTTATTGCAATGCTTTAAGTAATTTCGTTGATTTATTAGCAATTCGAAAGCTTGTCGCATACGCTGATTAAACATCTTTTGGTACACAGGGTATTAGGGCAATGCTATAAAGTATTCCCATGGGCAACACAGTCACCTTGAATTAGTTCTCATTTGAGTATGGCATATACGTAATGCCATAAATAAGCTCATAAATTACGTAAACGTAATTCCTACAAGCACAATTAATTGATGGCAGTTAAACAGCTGCCAGCATACACATATGCCATCATATATGTGTGTGTGTATGAACTGCATTTATGCAATTTCTTCATACGGCAAAGTAAAGTTGGAAAACCTTTCTCACCTTTCAGCTCGTGCCATTTTATGCCCACACATACAGAAGACACACACTTACAAATTTTGGCCAACAACAATTAAACCCCAATCGTGGCATATTGTGTTTGCCTAAGCGTACAGAACCTGGAGCCATTTCTCATTTTAATGACTCAACTGAGCTGTCTCTCTAGCATATCACCTTCCTTCCCCCTCTCCTAGTGTCTGTCGCCCCTTTCTATCTGTCTGCTGCACACACACGCGCCAAAGTGGCTGACAACAAAAAAATGTGAAAAAAACAGCAGCTAAATAGAATTGAGTTTGCTCGACTTTTCAATTGCCCTTTAGAAAGAAAAAACTTGAAATATTATGAAAACCCCAGAGTAATTAGAAAGCAAAAAAGAATTGGTGTAAAATTTTTGTATAGTTAAAATTACCACAAATTTTTTAACCGAATTAATTAAAATTCTTAAGGGAATGTGCAGCAATGAAATGTACAAAATATTCTCAAAACTATTATTTAATACGCTACAACAAAAATAATTAGTTGTAAAGTAACCAACTAAATAAAAACCATTACCAAAAATAAGCAATAAATATATTTTGGATTAACTGAATTAAAAAGATATTAGAGTTGTAATTAATTTGTTATGCAAATAGGAAAAAATAAATAAACTAAACCTGTATTAAATAAAATAACGTATGTGCCATAGGCTCAATGAAATTGCTCAGTTAGTGTTAATGCTGGTTAGTCTACAACAAAACTGTGATTTTCTCAATTTGTGCACTGCTACTCATAGTTGTATTGCATTTTCATAGTTTAATTAAACTATAAAATGAAACTAATGACATGCAAATGTTTATCCGTTCCGCCTTGCTGACCAAGTAAATATGCCCAGAGCCACCTTTATATATGATCCATTCTGACCTCATGCAGGGACAGGACACAGAAACAACAACAACAACACTCACAGCAACAGCAGCACCAACAATGACGACAGCAGCTAAAAAGGAAAAATTGTGTTGTGTGCCTTAGGGCGCAAATTGCAGTTGAGCTGCAACCACAAAGCAAGCAACAACAAGAACTACAGCAACAACAGCAATGAGTGGTTGTAGTCTGTAAATCAAGCTTTAAAATTAACGCAGATTGCCGGAACAAGCGACGCTATGAGCAATTAACATGAAACCAGAACAGAACCAGAAGCAGAAATCCAAAAACAGAACCAGAGCAGCTGCATCAGAAATGTTCAAAAAGGACTAACAAAACGCGAACATAACTCAGCGTATACAGAGCAAGAGGTAGAGAGAGAGAGAGAGATAGAAGGAGAGAAGGGAAGAGTATATGTAGGTGCATATATGTATGTATATTTATGTCGTACATATAGTTTGGGTGTGTGAGTGTGTATATAGAAATAAATGTGCATTGGTCTGCTCGTAACGACCTTTGTTGGAAATGTGGCTCGTCTCACAGTCCAAGTATGTGTTTGTTGTATGTGTATGTTTATATGTGCTTTCGCCTTGCTTTTGGCTTTCTATTTTACCATCGACCCAAATTGCGCGCGAGCTGCTATAAAAACAACAACAAACACACACTCTGAAATGTTTTTATATGTAGTATATCAAGCATACTTATGTGCGTACCCTCATGTCTGTGTGAGTGTGTATGTGTTTGTGTGTGTGTGAATTTGTGTGAAGCGCACGCTAACGTGACTGTTAACGACGTTTGTCGTGGGTGGCAAAAACGACGATGAAACAGCAATGGCAGCAAAGCTCAAACTCAAACCCAAAAGACCTCGACCCAAACGGCAGGCGGTCAAAAGCAAAAAACAACTAAGTACAAGTATTTAAAAGGCAAGTAAAAAGCAGAAGAAGCAGCACAACAAACATATACACACAAACATTTATACAAAATAATAATGATTGAGCGGCTAATGTGGAAAAGCGAGAGGAAAAGCCAACAGTCGGAGCACAAAATTTAAATCGATAAATCAAAAAGCCAACAACAATGGCAAAAGGCTCGCAAGGACGTGTGACTTGCATGCTAAAAGACACGCCACGGCACGGTAATATGTGTGTGTGTGTTTGTGTGTATGTTTGGCCGACTGGGTCTGTGTGTATTCGTGCTTGGGGCATAAAGTTTTGTGGGTGGCAGGAAGTCGCTTTGCGGCTCAGAGGACAAATGACAACATTTGGCCGACTTTTAATTATTGACATTCCCCAGTTTCGCTTTGTGTGGCCACTAATTGCCAGTGTGACCAGCGCCAGTGTGTCATGTCAGTGTGACATCGTAGTAAGCTGCCAGAGTACGTGTATTAATTTGCCATTAAATTGCATTTGACTTGTGATTCAGAGGCAGTTAAAGGCTTTCGACTCAACGGGTTATTCAGAACCTCCAGCAGTCTTTGCCATCAGTCAATGCATAAGCCTTAATAAAACAGCTAATACATGTTGTTGATTCATTCTATCTCTGGATGGGGTTCATTGCACCCGTGATTCATTCTATCTGATGATATCCCATTACGGAAACTCCCCGCAAGACAATTAATTAATTTCCAGCAATAAATAATTACTATTTCAGTTGACAACTTAATTCGCTTCAATTATTTCAGTAGATTTAATTACATGCATAAATAATACGTACGAGAAGTGTTGTGTATCACAGTTACACTTGTCACTCAACTGTTTCGCATGTATTTTAAATGAATTACTCGAATTTCAATTTGGGTTGAATCTGAATTTAAATATTCAAAGTAATTTTCCACGAATTATGAATGAATTTCAAATGAAATTGTTCAATTTACATATCACACTCAAATATGCTTTTAATGTATCCTGCAATCAACTCTCAAGTGACTTACAAAGAGCGTTTAAATGCATTGATTTCGCTTTCATAGTATTTATGGTTATAAAAAGCTTTATAAATTGTTAAAATGTATTTCAATTCTATTGCTGCGAAGACTCAGAGCAGTTAAGTGGTATTTAATGCAGGGCTTCTACAAAAGGTTTCTACGAAAGTTTTTTCAATGTTCTGCTTTAAAATGATATTCTATTTTCAAGAACAATAATTCAGCTGCTGACATGCTTTTGGTATTCTGCATTAGGAAAAACCCATTTGCAGGCCATAGTAAACTTAAATATTGATGCGAATAGAAACTTCATGAAAATTGTGTTCAGCACTTTGGAGACATTGGGCAATCCCATCAGTTAAGTACCATAACATTTTTGGGACCCAGTCCTAAAGAATTTATGGTCGGATGGTTGCAATGAGCATCCCAAAGGAGCATTCCACGAGGTTGATTAGCTACAATGTGTGGGTGTGTTTGTGTGTGAGGGAATAAAAGCTAAAACTTTGACAATACGTTAAGGGTTTGGTTGCAATGAACCTTCATCAAACACATCGACAGCTGGTCGTTACTGAAGCTCATAAAGTTTATGTGGCAATCTTTAAGTGGCCCACACACATTGGCACCGTTGGTACACATTTTGCTGCATTGATTCAACAGCCACTTGACAACCCTAGCGGGCCAGGGACGATGCCGATGCCACTGTCGATCCTATACCCAGTCCGCCACCTCCACCTGCCTGCCACTCTGTCAATTTGCATGTGCATTGCACGTTTCATACAATTTGGTTCATGCTATCGTCTTCTCATTCCAATTTTGTTTCATTTCGTTTCCATTTCGTTCTCATTCGACTCGTTCTGATTTCGACTTTTGTTGGCCGCTAATCGATTCGCGAGCTACCTTGAAACTTGTGCCGTGCCAAAGCGCGCTGTCTCTCTGATAAATTAGCAGCTGCTTCAAAGCGTGAAACCATGCGACCACTATCGACACACACAGGCTTATTTCGAGAGAGAGCACCACTCACATATACAAGTACAGGCCCACAGACATGCATATGGACAGCGCGCTTAGCTTCCGCTTTGTAGGGCAAGTCAGCCCCCCATAATGAACTTCCGGATGTGGCGAGCGACGTGCTCGGTCCGTGTAATTTTGTGCGTTTGTTCAGCCGTGATTTATGCACTTTGATGACGTCGCACAAAAAACCAAAAAAGACCAAGTTAACAGCTTCTGCTTTCGCTTACTCTTGATATTCTTATCGAGCTACGTTTAATTACGCTAAATATTAACCCATTAAGCTGCTCATCTTATCTAAATATCAAATATCATATTAACGATGAATTAAATACAAGTTAGGGTCTAGTAATGGATACAGTTATCGCCAAAGGTGTAGAGTTGCTTATAAATAAATCAAATAATAATAACTATAGATAACGAAAATGTCTAAAGGTTCTCAATTTATTGTTTATGATTGTCATGAAAGTAATTTTATTTTTACAATCCTCATTAATGTGCTTGAACAAAGAATGACGAACAATTTGTATTATCAACATTTGTCAATAAAAGTTCTGCATTTGTATTTAATTAATAAATTGCAAATGCCTTGAAATTTTGTTGATAATTAATTAAGTAAACAAAGTTCATTGTGGCTTTCTCTAACAGAGTCTCAATGATCGGTAAATTTAAAATTCTACCAAGACCTTCATGCAATCTAAATGTAGTAGTATAAATATTTTCGTGTATTTGTATATACAATAAAAAACTCAAATAATATTTATAGGACACACATCAGTAAAATAATTGTACACTGTAGCCCATAAAAATAAAATTCTCAATAGGATATTTATTCAGTAATTTATAACAATTATTGTATGCAAGTAGCATTTAAATTAACTTATAATTAAACAAATTTTGGCAATGCGTTAGACAATTTTGTAGGCACATAATGGGTTAATTTTTAGTGTATATCCGCCAGCATACTGCATAAGGGGTATGTATGTATATACGCTATATATTATTTAGTTCCGCTGCCAGCTTCATCTCACTTAGTCACGCGATTCCAGTAGCTGTCGTAGCGCTCCGCGTCAAAGAAATTGCCCAGCGTGTGGGGCAGATTCTTTCGTTTTGCCTCATCGCCACGGATGCGGGGGGGCGTGTACATGGGCGTAGTTGTTGCCGCTTTTATTGGTGCTGTTGGTGGTGCTGCTACTGCTGTGCTTTCCTTTTGCTTAACGCATTCGACAACCTCTTCATTTGCCGCTTTGCGTGGCAATGTGGTGACCTGTGTGTGCCATTCGTAGACGCGTGGTGGCGCCACCGATTGTGGCAGTCTCAACTGTATGGTGGCGCGACTGATGTACAGATCCGGGCTGTGGTTACTGGCGACTGTTGCTGCTGCCATCTGAACGATTCGAGTTTCAATTTGCAACTGATTGCGAATGCGAATTCGAACGCGACTCTTTTGTGGCTTTGTTCTCCTCACACTGACTTGGGCATGACGCATATCACGTCTGAGATTGCCAGTTTATGGTTAGTCTGTGTAGGTGTGCCTCTCGCATGTGTATGTGTGTGTGTGCGTGCCTGCTCTAGAAGCTTTCTGAGCTGATGTGCGGCTTCGAGTGCAAGCGGTTAGTCAAATTGTTTGTGGCATTTGGCACTTTGGCAATTGAAACTGGTTTCGACCGTGAATCGGCCGCCAAGTCTTGACTACTTCAGCCAAGCAGACGACACGACACACTCCCACATCTGGGACTGCCACAAAATGTTACAAACAAAACAACAATCGAAGAACAATCAGCATATTTAACTAGTCATTGCTCTCAACTATTTTCAACAAGTTATTCCAAATTCGGGCTCAACTTGTCACTTGAATCTGTGCATATTGTTTTTAAAATTCTTACTTTTGTTCTCGTTATCTCCGAAAGAGTTAATCAAATAACATTTTGTTGATGCTACTTCCCATTATTCGTTATCAAATTTAAATTAGCAAACAAAGTCGATAACAACAATTGTTTAACATTTATCAAAATTTCTATTTATTATTATTACGTGATTGTTTATAGTATGGTGCAGAAGTGTCTCAGATAACTTCAAGTCTACTGTTGATTATGAAGCTGAAGAATACTATGTACATATGTATATACATATATAATGCCAAGTGTCACGGCAAACACATTATACTCAGTAGTTTTAATCTACTTTATAATAAATTCTCTTTTACTATTAAATAAAAACAACAACATTCTTCATACTAATAAAATGTACTATTCATTTTAATTGCATCAACTTGTTTAATCGGAATTCCTACATTTCCAACAGCTGGAAACTACATTCTATTTATTTAATGATTATAGAATGTTTCCTTCTCAGTAATAATTTCAATATTTGATATGCTCTTTCTTTGCATATTTAACTGACAAGAATTTGCATCTAGAAGTAGCTTGTCTCAATCTTAAACTTCTATATTTGTCGACTGCTTCCCTATCGGGTGTTAAGTCTTCCGTCAGCTCGACTCGCTTTGCACTTAGTCATAAATTTATTCATATTTCTAATGAGCGCAATTTCTCGATGATCTGGTTTGATATTCAAAGCGTTACCTTCATGTTAACTGTAGCCTATTGACTGAACGCCCACATTCAAACAAAATACAAATTATCTTAGCTGCAAATAAATAACAAAAAAGCACATTAATGCATTATAAATTGCTTGATGATCGACTAGACACTACTCTTTGGAGACGACGGGTTGCAAAAAATAATGTAATGTGATTTATCATTAAAAATGTATATCTTTATATTATTTTAAGCGATTCAATAGTGTAGAAATAGTGTCAGATGAATTCGTGTATGGTACATAACAAATAACGAGCATAGTTGTTCATCTTCCATCAAATTTCAAGAGTGTTTTCGCTTAATTATGAGTCTGGAATGCTGTTAGTATATAAACAATTAAAAGAGGTTTATTATTATAGGGTACAACAAGTCATATTAAATACAGGGTGTTTTGAAACCTTGCAATGTACTGGATAAAACTGTAAATGACAGTCATCCATGACTTGGGTGTTTAAATAGTTAAATGCTTGACTATTGCAGGGTATCAACAGCATGTGCAGCAATCGTCATTCATTAAACATTTGGCAAATGATTCATTTGTAACATTGATTTATAGCGCACGTTCCTGTGTTGAGTTCTCAAAACAGAGGTTTTTAGGTTGCGGTTAATAGGGAGGAAGTGCAGGGAATGGTACGGGGGGTAACCTGCGGCTTTCGAAAGGTGGGTTAAAAAGTTGTGTGGGTGTGTAGGGGCCCGTTAACTGCATGCAAATTGAAAATGAGAGAGAGAATATAAATGAGAATTGAGAATTACGACTGGTTGCTCACTGCGCTATACTGAATACCAGTTTGGATACTCGACGCTTCAATATTAAGCTTTTTTACCATATTCAGAGAGATTTTCATTTAACCGCTGTATTTAAATAATAAATCAATGTTTAATTATTTTTATTTTATTTTATTAAATATAAATTATTTTGTATAATAAATTTCATTTTTATATCTATAAACCACTTAAGGCACTAAATAAATTAAAATCAATGGAAACATTAATAATTATTGTTAATAATGTGCACCTTACTTCATTGACAGCAGCTGTCGAATGGTGTTTTAAACAGTTGTGTAGGTGTATCAATGAGCCTATTAAAATGCTTGCTAATTGAGCGAATTAGCTGAACAGTTATTTATTTTTTTGTAGCTTTAAACCGTTTTCGATAGAGACGAGAATAAAGTTCTGGGTTTACCGAGGCCCAACCACAGAATATGAGTCAACAAAAACAAATGAGTTCACATAATTATAGGCGAAGTACAAAGTATAAATACGCACAAATGATGCCGCAACATACTGTTAGTGATAAGCATTTCTTAAGCACACTCCATAGAATATCGAATATGAGAAACCAAACAAAGAAGTTCGCAAAATCGCATTGTTTTATGACAAATCACACACAAGACGAATAACTACAACTTAGACAGAATAATGACATGAATCAGTCAAGATATGTAGTCAAGTGGAGAGTCAGCGCCGATTGCGCCGCTGGCGATGAAAAACGCGCCGATTATTTGCTCGGCACACGCGCCAAAATGATTGCTCATACAAAAAATAGAGAGAAAAATTAATGATAAACATTGGAGTTGCAGTTGCAGTTGCAATCTGTTAATTGTTGCAAAATGTGCTGCATAATTTACGGTTAATTGCTATGTGGCAAATCGCACAAAAGGTGCCGCCTGCTCCACGCGTTTTGCCAGCGATTTGCGAGCGTTTTTTCTACCTTTATCATCAGCTAGCAAAAGGTCGAGCTATTTAATTGAGGATGTGTAATTGGGGAGTTGACTATGAGTGAGAATGTGAGCATAAGTATTAGTACGAGTGATTAGCAATAACTACAGTATTTATAGCAAACAAAAGTGCCGACTCTAAGTGTCTTGGGAGCGTTTATCCTAAAGGTCAGGCTTCCTTATTTAATATTAACTAACTGCCACGTTATAATAACGAGTATTTATCTAGCATCTCAAAATGGGCTTTATTTAAAAAAAAATCGTAAATCTTTCCATATATATTTAATATTAGCATTTTCAACAATAGTACTCGAAATAGAGTTATAAGCTACAAAGAATTCCAGATAAAATCATTTATTTATGTACGACTATTTTAAGTGCTATCCTGATTGAATTGATATCAAAGTATATGACATCAGCAATAGTTTATAAAAAACTTCGACGCAAATGAGATAAGATTTATAAATATAAATTAAATGCTATAACTGTTGAAAATATAAATATGTACATATGTCCAACACATCATGTAATTTAACAACAGCTGCCTGTGAGCAACAAACACACAACCGAATGTTAAGTTGAAATTGTTACTTATACCTTCTCCTTCTATTTGCCGGACTATAAGCAGAAGGCATTTGTATATTTAATTCAGTCACAAATAAAACGCTGCAAGCTGCACTTTCACATCTCAAAGTTTCTTGTCCGACAACCTGATATTATTCACCATGTTCAATATAATAATGTTACATATTATTCCCAGACAATTATTTATTTTAGTATAGAAATAATAAAAATAAAAAATGTCATCAGAAAAGAAGCAAGTTCTAAAAGCTTTAGTGATATTCCATCTTATCCTATCATCCACATTTTTTACAATTTAAGTTCATTGTTAAACCAAACTATATTTGGAACTAATCGATATATTTTTGTGTATGCTTTTTGCTTATTCCAGAAACGGCAACCGACAATTCAAACACCACGAAAACGCCATTATTTCCAAAGGATCTATTCACGAAAGAACAGCTCGAGAACGGCGCTGTCATCCTGCACATCATCGGTGTAATTTACATGTTTGTGGCGCTGGCAATTGTCTGCGATGAATTCTTCGTGCCTTCCCTTGACGTAATCATTGAAAAGCTCGGCATCACTGACGATGTTGCCGGCGCAACTTTTATGGCTGCGGGTGGCAGTGCCCCAGAGCTCTTCACTAGTGTCATTGGCGTTTTCGTGTCGTTCGATGATGTTGGTATTGGTACGATTGTTGGATCTGCTGTCTTTAACATACTCTTCGTGATTGGGATGTGTGCACTATTCTCAAGAACTGTATTATCGCTGACATGGTGGCCATTATTTCGCGATTGCTCATTCTATAGCATCAGTTTGCTGGTGTTGATCTACTTTTTTCGCGACAATCGCATATTCTGGTGGGAGGCCCTCATCCTGTTCACCATCTACATTGCATATGTGGCCTTTATGAAGTGGAACGTACAGGTGGAGCATTGCGTCAAGAAGATGATTACCAAAAACAAGGTGACTCGCGTCCGAAGTACAGATCAACTTATGCCAGCAGTAAGTAGTTGGGAAGTTTTTTTGCAAACAAATTCCAATTCTTTAAAAAAAAAAGTATAATTAAAAAATCAGTAAAAACGAAAAACATAAGTCGTTTTAGCAAAAGCAAATTTGCCTGCCAAAAAAAAAAAAAAAAAAAAAAAAAAAAAGAAAATTGAAAAAAAGAAACGAAAATTTAAATCCTTTGCCAGGAAATAATTTCGTTCGATTCTCATTTTTATGTTACGTATGCTTCTTCTTACTTTGGCCTAGTACTACTTTTTAATGCATTTTCCAATCTGACACTAACCAGTTAACAGCTGTGCTAGTTACTATGACTAAGGGCCCCACGTGCGGTTGCAATCGGACATGAAACTTGCATGACTAACATATGCGACTTTGGCATTGAATATAAGATGACGATAATGATGATGAGGATGATGATGATGATGGTGATGAGATGACAATAATTGACGCTGCTTAAATTTCACCTGAGTTTGAGTTTGAGTTTTAACTCAATATTTTTTCTTGAAACCAGTCCACAGTGATATGTCATTAAAATATTTACGAATTCCTTCAAGGTTAAGCGGAATATTACAGGTGACATATAGGTGAAAGATTTATAATTTATTTCGTCACGTTAGATCATGCTCTATATACATATGTATGACTCATTGTTATGACTTAATGTAATGGATTTTTTGTTTTTCAATACTTTTAAACTATTCTATCCGACTATCAAGCTACAATTTTCAACAGCCAACTGTCAACTGGTTAGTCTCAGCTATCATCTAATCTATCTATTGTTTTCAAATAATTATTACAATAATTATTACTTTATATACTTCATGTGCTAAGCAATCTTAAATCTAGCTAAACATTCAGTTCTTAGTGCTTAGCTTCTATTTATTTACTAAAACACTTTCTCATTTGTTATGCGTCTAACGACTTGTTTAACCATATAACTACTCCATACAAACACATACAGATACACGCCCATACACTCAGAGGAACACGCAAACACACAATAATACAACTTTGCATGTAGCCAATCGAAACTGTGCACAGCTTGAACTTGAATTTGATCTGAACTTGATTGTGGTGCGCTGATCTGCTCTCTCGCTCTCGCTCACGCTCACGCATGTGTCGTAGTTTCTCAAATTATGAATATATAATCAAATGCACATTTTGTTACTCGATTTATGAAAAAGTTAACTTACCTTTTTTAGCACAATTCCCACGATAAAAACTACAATACATAAAATGTAGAACAAATGTTGATATCATCTGGAAAAGTGTGCCATTAATTTATTAAAAGAAACTATACAGCTATAGAGATTCTCAAAGGAAGTTTTCTAATCTTACACTTCTAAATAAATACCTGAAGAGTTTGATCAAGGCACTCGAGTTCTTCTCGCCCATTTAATTTTTATTAAGCTCAAATTTACATTGCTTACAATAATATTAGTTAAGCATATGCTAGTGTATTTAATCAGATTGATATCATACATATATTATCAGTTTAATAATATATACAGATTATTCCGGTGGGCACGCATATATTTCTGCATCATATTCCACATTTATTTTTGGCGGCTCACGTGATAATGATGAAGGTGGCATGGGAGAGGAAGGTCGTTTCTTCTTGTGCTTACGATTTGCATACGACAAAGTGGCTGGTGGGCCATCTAAACAATCGAAGTTGCTATAGTACGATTTTGTTTCCTCCAGTTGACAATCCAAGGTAGCTTGAGTTTCTGGCAGTTTGTTCCACAATTGTAAGTCTAACGACTTCAGTTTGATGAATATGTAAAGGATTATGCGGTATGTAAACAAATAGCCCAATATTAGATAGAGCGCATAGTCGGCATTATTGAAGAAATAATCGAAGGGCTTATTATCGATTTTCAACTCCAACCAAACTAAAAGGTAAGGAACAAACAGCACCCAATACCCCACTATCGTACAAACTTCAAGTACTTGTTTTCCGAACATTTTTGGCGGAAAATAAAGCACACGCTCTGCTTGCCAGCAGTATAGAAACTAATGCCAGTATTCAGGAAGCAGTTCATATATCCCTCATATATGTTTACATCATTTATATGTTGCGGTCTAACGATATATTTAACTAAGGTTAAGAAATACCGATTATTGAATAATTAAATTATTTCTGAATATTGCTCACTGTCATTATTCATATGGTTGCTCAAGGCTTAGCAACTGCTCTTGTTAGGTCATGGATTTAAAAAAAATTCACGACCTTTTGCGTTTGTCCGAATGTGCGTAACAGGCAGAAAGAGACGTCTGCGACCTTATAAAGTAAATATATTCTTGATCAGCATCAACAACTGAGTCGATATAGCCCTGTCTGTCTGTCTGTCTGTCTGTATGAACATCGAGATCTCAGAGACTATAAAAGATGGAGCTACCACATTTGGAGACAACATGTAAAAACTCGGTAGGCAGATGAAGTTTATTTTAGTTGCTAGCCACACTCCCTTCCACCCCCGTAAATCGAAACGATTTCCAAGCATCTTGTTAAAGCTAGACGTTCAGTTTTGGCACACACAATGCTAATCATCATCTTAATGATCCCTGGAAATTCGGTTCTACTCGGATCAAAAACACAGAAGTTATTAATGAATTACTTTTATAAGGCGAAATCGGGTGCAGCTGCACCTGTTCAGCTGGTTTTCACTCAGTGGCATAATATTGGTGTTTAATAAACATAATGAAGTCCTAAAAAGCTAATCATTTTGCACAAAGTTTATTTCGGTATATTTTAAGTAAATTTTTAGCATATTGTCCAGTTTGCTTTTGAAAACTATAATATTGCGATGGTCGCTCTTTTTTATTCTTCCATTCAGTAAAATTGGGATTCGGGTATCTAACAGTCGAGCAAGCTCGGCAATCTTACTTCTTCTTACTTGTTTTATCCCATAATTATTATAATTTTCATAATTGTATTACATTATTTAACACTGCGTCTCGAGAATATCTTCTTTTATGCTCTAACTTACGCATGTACACTTAAAATCCATGACCTCGTACAGTCAAATCTTGACCGTAGCCGTTCCTACTTGTTAAATGGTGAAACTGACTGAGTGTTTTGTCCTCACCTAATGGGATCTAATTATAAAGTAAAACTGAACAAATTAATTCGTTTCATAACCTTTAGTTTATTGAAAAGTGCAATATATTAACAATTAATATTTTATGTGAATAATTTCGTGTCCTTTGGAGTTCTGCAGACTTGGTCTCTAGTCTAATTCTCTGGCTCCTCATATGGTGGTGGTGGTGCAGGATGTCTAAGAATTTGTTTCTTCTGTTTGTGATGAATTTGCTCAATTGGTCGCCGATAATGATAAGGTGGATAAGGTGTTGTCGGAACACTACGCATAGAATGACCATCACTTTCGTCCACTTCCTTTAGAATTGCTGATTGATATTCTTGTCGACTAGCATATACAAAGTTAGGATCATTTTCCCTATAGTAACCCCGTTCGGCATTAATCATTTCGACATTAGTTGTGTCGTACTTATGCCACGCTTTCATCGTCCATGTCTTAAGCTGCAGGTAGACGAGTACAACAATCAGATAGACCACCAGATAGCCCGCTGCGAGAGCGAGAGCCAATCCGCAAAACATTTTAATAGATGTCATATAATCATCCTTATTCCAAACAATCCATTTTTGGGTAACGCATAAAGCTACTATTAAAGGTGATATTATAATCCAGTAAAAAATTAACACAAAAATCTCTACTATATTCTTCTGTATCATTTTTCACTCGATCCGGGGACGTGAGTCTCACTGGAACTTGCAATTACAACTAAGTAATAATTTTAAAACTACTTCTTCCATAACGAAGTTCATTCCCAACTTGCTTAATCATACAATATGTTGTTACGCAAAACCACAATTATTTTATAAATTATTTAAAGGATATACTTTCTGTGGTAAATCTGCAAAAAGGGCAATAAATACATCATCATTTTTGATAAAAAATTAATAAATTAAAAAAAAAAACAAGTTTAATTTTTTTTAAAGTTAGTTGCTGTAAATTTTTTGTTATCTAATTGTTACATATAAGAATTAAAAATAAAAAATATGAAGACACGAATGTGTTTTTGAAGTTTCAAAAATTGCATTCTTTAATATAACTTCAAAAGCAATATTCAAATCTATATGGATTGCATCAGTAAATATAAATTAACCTCAATAATTTTGAAATCAATATCAATTGCTATATTTCTTATAGAGGCTTTGTTCTAAATTAAACATTATATTTATAAATAAAATTAATAATGAAACTTATAAGTGCTTTATGCACTTTACATCGATGGGAGTTGGGAGCAAAAATCTTTTCAGTTCGTTTCATTCCTTTAACTAAGAAACAAGTTGCGTCTGACTTTTATTTAAAATGTTTGAAAAAAAGTTTTTGGAATTATTTGTTGTAATACTTTATTGGCTAAAGTTTACACCATTCGTCTATGTCGAGTGTACAAAGAAAAATTGGCTGAACTTGGACTTCGGAGCTTTAAGAGACACAATCTGGGCCGTACTTATTTTTATTCTTGTAGATATAATGTTGTTTGTAACATTTTATCGAATTGTCATCTTTTTGTACAAGAAAATGAAAAAGTATGATAAGAAGTCAGTGCGTAAAGTTGAAGATAAATTTAAGGAAAATGTCTTAAGGAAAGAACACGAGGCACGGTCTATAAGTATGGAACACTTGGATATTCCAGATGGGCCAAGAAAACGAACAATGATGTCCAGACTGCGCTCACATATGTAATAAAGATTTATCAAAACTGTAAATGTCAAAAAAATTTCAATATAGCAAAAGCTCTAATAATGTATTATGGATTTGATCTAACTATTATATATTTAATTCGAATAACTTAACGAGACTTTCAAGATATGCTTCGTATTGTTTGCATTTGAGTATTTAAAGCGCTTTGAGTGATTCAATTGAAGCTTGTATAAAGAATACTGTTTAGTTATTTTTAGTAAAATACTACAAACGTGAAAAATAGTATATGTCATTATTTATTAATAAACACGAATGGTTTAAAGGTTTTCCAGCTTCGCCACTATTGTCATCAAAGAAGCTTCGAACTGTTCTTTTATAAATAAAACCATATTCTTTTTTTTTTCAACGAATGCAAATTAAAGATTCAAACCAGTTTTTCATTTAAAACATCGATTCGATTTATTTTAGTATATCATAGACGAATATAATACATGTATAATATAACAAAGATATACAAATAAAACATTTGACTTACAAATAGGTAATAAATAGGCAATTATAATAATTATATTTAAGTATTTGCTACTTAAATCACTCACTAAATGGTATCTTCCTGTTACAAGAAGTACTGCCATCTATCAATCATTTGACACTTTCGTAATTTTTGAAACACTTAAATTAAACATTTTAATATATATTCGAAATATTCGATTAAATTGAATGCTTTGTAATTTGAAACATTGAAAATACTATTCGAAAGATTTAAAAATCTATTTAAAATTGGTCTAAAACTTGTAGACAGAACTTATCCATCGTTTGGTTCTTTGGTGTGAAGCTAATGCTAATACTTGGATGCTGATTCGCTATTGTCACTATTTACGTCTTGACCCCTTGCCGCTGGTGTGAATGATGTGTTGTGCCCATTAAGACATCTGGAGACATGATGACACCATGGCTCAACTTGCGAGCCATTCCCGGGGTGCGAGGCGGCGTTGATGGTACAGGTGGTGCTGAGCGTAGACTAGGCGTTGGACTAGAGATTTGATTGTGACCAAGTCGTTGTTGCTGTTCTCGTGGCAAAGTTGCACTGCGCAATGGACGTGTCTCATGCTTGATGTGTATGCGAGCCAGATCACTTTCGACCAACAGCGGATGGCTAATGGTGCGTATGACTTTGGGCATCATTTTATCAGCTTTGGTGCCATCGACCGTATCCAGGTTCTCTGTGGATACGGCTTGATAGTGTGATTTATCATTTAGCTGTGACTCGGGATCCTCCTGGGTTTTCTTGAGCTTATGCCACATTTTGACATCGCAGACTTTCAGCTTCATGTAGATGAAGATGACAATGCGATAGAATGTTACGTAGCCAGCGAGCAGACAGAGGGCGAATGTTGCATGATCCGAAAATGATTGGAATGGTATATTTAGATCCCATCGTATCCAATTTTGAGTTTTGCAATATTGATAGATCGCTGGTGTAATGACCATCCAATAAAATAACAATGTAAACAATTCGATAATCCTTTTCTGAAACATTGTTATTGCTGTTGTTGTTTGTTATTTGTTGTTTGTTGTTGTTGATAGTTTGCTTTGAACGACGCGTGCGCGCGCGATTATTCGTTGTGATTGGGTTCAAGATTCGTTACTAAATGATGTGCACAGAGCGCATAACCCTGCTATATAATAAAAGCACAGCGCAGACATCGACAAATCAACGATCAATGCAGCCAGCTCACACAACAGCTCAAAATACGACTGAGTCTCAAGCGCAGATAGAGACAGAGACAAAGACTGAGTCAAAGCGACTCGATAACTCGATGTATGTCTGTCTGTCTGTGTGTCTATCTCTCCGTCCATTAGCCTGGGGGTAACTCGAGGCGCTTAGCATTATCATTATCACTTTTGAATAGTTAAATCGTAGTATATACTATACAAATATATAAACATGAACGTAAACAAAGTCGACGTCAATCTGAAATCCCAGGAATATCTGCATTAATTCTTGGAACTGGTTTGGGGTCTACCCCTTCATTGAGACAGGTGGCGTATATTGCATTCAATGACCAAACTGGTTGAGTGACAAATTGAGCCGTGTTTTGAGTTACAAAACAATATCGAACTGTCGAGACTAGAGAGTCGTCGCACAGTCACTCACAAGTTCACTGTAAGCATTTATATTTTGCAATTTACATTTCTTAGATCATTTGGTCAAGTGTTTTTTGTGCTTTGGTGATTTGCCTTCGTATTCGACTTCGCCTTCGACTTCGATTTCGATTTCGGATTTTGAATTCAACTTCGTCGTAGTCTTTGTCAGCATTGTCGGGTTTGAGTTCGGTTTTTTTGTTTGCCTGGGCGAAATTTTTGAACCTGCGCTGAGTTTTTGAAATTGTGCAAACGTGATTCATGCGTATTTAAATAATTTATTATGTGATTTAAACAGCTGAAGTAACTGGCGTTTATTATAAAATGCTTTTAGCATGATTTCACAGCTGTTTTGGGCAACAACAAGAAACCAAAGGAGAAAAAAGTATGTTAAAAGAAAAGTTTTCAATCATATTGAGTGATTCTATTACTGCACTATGATTTCAACTCTCTCTTTTTCACTCAGTCTCAATCTACCAACTATTTTTATACACCTATTTCATAGATCCTCTAGGTTTTTACGTCATTCAACGGCTTGGTTATATTGAATCGTGAATGAGTGTGGCCTATCAAACTGGCAAAACAACATGACTTGCCCATTAATTATCATTATAATGAGCCATGAGGTAGTTCACCTGGGCACGAGACACACGCTAATTGGCCTCAGGTTAGCTATTTGTTAGTTAGTTTCTAAGTAGTTTCGTACGATCTTGAATTGCCCTACACATGCCCCAGTTCCAATTCCAGTGATTGGTCCACATTTTTATGAATGGGATCTGGATTGACGAGTTCTGTAATCGTATGCATATACTATCTATTTAAGTATTTAACACATAACACATTCGAATATTGTATGTATCGTAAAAATCTATATACAAATTCCATACTCGTAATTAAGCTGTAGCTGTACTCGTATTTGTACTTGACATGCATCTACTATATCTTAACTAATTATCACTTAGTCATTCTCGCATATCATTTACTTGTAAATCGTAATTAGATAGTTCGGTTTTTGGTTATCTTTCGCACTTCTCGAGCTTTCCTTTTGGCCAGTCATAAGTCTAAACTTTAAGTTTGATTGTTTCTGTAAAAACTATACTCTCCATATACATATATATTGTAAAAGTATATTTTTTGAATATATCTTTTTATGTTTTATATGTTAAAATTTTGTGATTATAGTGAAGGCAAAATGAAATACAACAAAACTTCCCACTGCGCTTTGACAAATACAAAAAAAAAGTATATATATATGTATATTTATTTTTGTTTTAATAAACCAAAAGTCATTAAAAAACTGAAGCTTGTATGTATAATTCAAAAACAGTTGCAAACAAACAAAATTTAATTTAAATTTAACACAAAGATGTAAAAAATTTAAAAACAAAAAAATTCAAGTATTATATTTTTATTTTCAAACATTTATGAATTTGTTATTGAATTATTATTTTCGTTTCTGTTACCTGAAAACCACAAACAAAATCCAAAGAAAAACCCCAAGTTTCTCAGAGTCAAATGGAATGAATGCATTTCCAGAGCAAAGCCACACAATCAACTGTGGTCTAAGCCCGATCTTTACACCCGATGATTCCAATTGTATGCACCAATCCCAGCTGTATATATGAAAAGTCTCACTGTTGAAATATCGTTTGATTTCTTGCACCTTATATATGTAAATTGAAATAACAAAAACCAAACAACAATCCCAAAATTTTTTTAAAATATTTCTTCACATGCTCATAGCATTATGTTCAAAACATACGATCTTTTTGAGAGTAATCATGGCCAAATTAATAGATCAGCAGTTATGCAAGATATGTGGTCCGTTTAGTGTTTGTTTAACTGTCTGTATTATATACATATATTTATATATTGTGGTAAATTTTACTTTACCAATTTATTTTGAATTTATTTCCTACAATTTTGTTTTTATTTTATATTAGACATATTGGCTACAATTTAATTGCACTGAACAATTCGATTAGACTTTAAGCGATACAAAAGCTGAAACAACAAGAACAACAACTACAACAATACATACAACATTACAGCAAAAACAACGATTACATCAACGCTCAACATAAAACTGTAAATTTATACAAATTGCAATAATAAACTTTTCTTCTTCTTCTTTTCACCTTTTTCTCAACAAAATGCTTACCATTAAAACAAAAACCTACACCTCTTACAAAAAAATTAACACTTTGCTCTTAAAAAAAATCGAAAAAATTACAAAAAAAAAAAAAAAAACAAAACATGTAAACTCTCAACATAACCGTTAACGTTAACGTAACTGTAACCGTAAACGTAACTGTAACCGTAACCGTACCACCCGTCCATCCGTTCTTCCTTCACTTCAGGGTAATGCTGCCAACTCATCGGAAACATCAATGGCCACCCAGCCGGGCGGTTCGGTAACATCACGAGCGGCTAGCGAGACCCGATCGGGTCCAGCCGGTACAAGCAATGCGGGCGCTACAGGTAATAGCAGTGGTGGGACTGCTGGTAGTACACAGACCGGTGCAAAATTCCGTCATGGCCTATTACAGCTAATGATACACACGATAGATCCACTACACGATGGTAAGTTCGTTGAGTTTGTCACAGTGTGTTTTGCACAAGTCAAGTCAATTCAAAGAAAAACAAAATCAGAAAAATTAAGAAAAAAAAAATGAAACCCACCTCCAAATCCAACCTCCAACCTCCACCTTGAATCCCACCCATAAGAACTACCTCAACTGTTATCCAAATCCATAATTGAAAACTACAAAATCCTATGCCAATTCCCAACGCTTACATCCGAAAACAAAAGAAATAAACATAATACCAACTTACTTATACTTACTATACTCTATACCTCTAAAAAATAAAAAAAAAAATAATAATATGAAAAAGAAAAACAAAAAAATACTAATAATTTGTGTTCAGTTTTTAAAAGTCTGTTCTGTGTATATTCTGTGTTTCTTCCTAATTGGATGTTTGACTTGCTAGCAAGAAGTTACTTACTCTTTACTCTACTCTTTACAGTATATTTTCATTTGTTGGTTGCTTTTTGTTCATTCCTTCCTCCTGCCACATTTCTTCTTCATTTCATTCTTTCTTTGTTTGTTTATTTACTTGGCCCTTTTTTAATGGGCTGACCTTGAGGCCACTTATCTAATTACCACGACCAACGCGACGCGACGCGACCAACCAGACTGAGCGTCGTCTATGTCTAGCTTGACTTCCTTCGCCTACTCCCATTCACACTTGCCAGTTCCATTTGAAGTTCTTGCTTTCAGTATTGCGAGACTCTGCTCCTAACCCCAAATATGCACTGACATTTCGGAGCACGTATACACTGGCCCGGCTTGTTCGACTTTCTATTAGAGCACCGGACGTGCTCGCATTGATTTATTATGTATTAGGCACATAGCTGGCTGACTGGGTATGATTAGGTATGGATATGGCTAGAGGTATGGGTAGGGGTATGACTCGTAAATATGTATGGGGCTGACAAGTAGCGTTGCCACGGCAATGGCCCACAGACCAAGTCAAATTGAAACTGTAACAAAAACTAAAGCCAAACCAAATGAAACCAGCCAGGGCCAAGTCCGACATTGGGGCATGTATCAAGGTTTACGAGTGCAAAGTGTTAGAATTCTTTTAATTTCTTTTGCGAAGTGCATTGCATTTTGGAGTTTAAAACAATGCAGAAATAGTCTGTGAGTTCTGATTAAGTTTAAAGCTTTTGACTTAAGGTAACAGTGAGTTGTTTAAAATTTTAATAACTTGTGCAGATTTCTGCTACAATTGACTTGGATAGGTTCAATACGATGTAATTTTATTAAATATCCGGCTGATTATATACATTCCGTACTCTATAAGTATAAGATCAAAGCTATAATTAACTTATAGATAAATATACTATAGTTAATCTCACATTTGTAAGTGTATTCCCAAAAGGATTCCAGAAACCTTCTCTCATTTTAAAAATTGTATATCTACAAGATAAAATGTGCATCTCCTTGTAATTTCCATCAATAGTAAATGATTCTTGACGGTCTATATTCGAACAATGTTTTTAGGAAACTGAATTTAAATACTATAATTTATCGTTAATTTCAGCTTCATTGCCAATTTTTTTTCGTTTTGCTGTTGCAGTCGCCTCATTAAAAAGCTATTTAATTTTCAATATATTTTGTTTGGCTTAGTCATTTTGTAATTTAATTTTGCGTTAAACAAAAAAGATTTAAAGAAAAACAAAACCAAAAAAAAAAAAAAACAAAGAAAAAAAGAAACCAAGTAACGAAAATATTTTATGTTGTTCAATGTCAGTTTGGAGTTACATTTATATACAATATACATATGCGTTATATATCAATAAAAACAATATATACATACATCTTGTATTCCATAGACATTCCTAGAATGTTGTGCGCAGCTTAGTGGCATTAATGAATATGAATTAACGAATACACTCGTTTAGTTATGAGTGAATATCTACTTACATATAACACTCATATATATGTATGTACATATATGTTATGTATGTATCTTGAAGATTGTTTTCGTTGCTTTCATTCCATTTGCTTCGCTCGAAGAGTTTGTTTGGGTTTTATTTTTTGCATCGTCAGCTTTGACGCGTGACAATAACAAAATAATTTATATTGTACAAATGATGAATATGTATATATACACATATTTATATATTAATATGTTTAATGTTGTATGTGTTAATTGTAATTACTTAGCAACTGGTACAATTGGTTTTAAAAAAATGCTGTTCAAAATTGGCCTGGGCCTCGTAGAGCAGTACCAGATACTAAGATACCCAGATACTCAATTGTACTTAATAGCTACAAGTTATTAGCGAGGTGCTTGCATGTATCAAGTTGACGTTGACTAGTCGAGCGGGTTGTATTTATTATTTTTCTTCATACTTTTTTTTGCATAGGTCTAAACGTTTATAAATACATATATGTACTTATAGTTATCATTGGAATGCTCATTGTACTTATGTACATCTGTTTACAAATGTGTTTTATATGCGACTATAAATTAAATTGGATGAAGAATGCACTGGAACATTGAAAATCTTTCAGATAACAAGAGATCACAATTAAATAAAAGGCATCTGTAACTTTCCGTGGATCAATTAACATTTATCACATAAACTTTAAATTATAAACAAACAAATTTATTAACATTACTATTGCTATAAACAAAACTTACTTAATTATCAGATAAGATTATTTCAATGTTCTGTTTAGTGCATAATATCAATTACATAGTTAACACGCTTTTGGCTTAGTTCGACCAATGAGCATGGAGTTAATAAAATGAACATTTTAAGTATTGTAACTAAACCATAATTAGGTATAAGCTAGGCCTAGATCTAAGTTTCTATATAGTATTTTCAATATAAACACATATGTATATGTATATGCAAAATGCTAGTGCCATACTTGGGGTCCACAAATAGCAGTCAGTTGAGACCCAAGAACGTATCACTTCATGCCACATTGATAACAACAACAATGACTACAGCAAAAAAAGACAAACAATTATAATGACAACCCGTCCGTTTCCCACAAAAACAAAACAAAAACTTGCATTGGCATTTAACTGAAATTTCGAAATTAATTGAACCGATTGGAATCAGCTCCCAATTCCCAGCTAGTGCAAAACACAAGTTCGATGTCACTCTCAAAAAAAAAATAACAAAAAAAAAGAAACATTGAAAAAAAATTATAAACAAGTTAGACCAATTAACCATGAGACTCTCAACACGGTAAATATTAGTAGTGAATTAGACTAGTTATATCTACTTAGTCTTAGCTGTAGTTTAGTAATGCCCCCCTCTCGCAGCCCATCCAAAACCAACCCAGTCAATACACTCATGTGCGCCCCCAACTATGCTTCAGTTCTTGACTGTGCCGTTATCTATCTACTCGTACTTTCATTGCTCTACGCTCTAGTCTATGCCTCAACTTTAGTTTAGTTTCTAACCTTCTAGCTAATACTATTGCTACTACAAACTACTTACTACTATATAACCTCCAAATCTCCAAAATGCTATTTCGCAACTGACATCAACATTTTGTATAAAATATTTTCAATATACTCGTCTAACTAACCCAAAGGGCATTTAGCTACTATAATTTGCTTGTAAAAAACCTTAAAAAAAAACTATTAATTAAAAAAAAAACGAAAAGAAAAAGAAACAAAATATATATTTAACTGGGTTAATTCGTTTTCTTCTAATTTTTAATCGATGCAATTTTATTCTTTCTTTCTTCTTCTTTTTTTTTCAATTTAATTTTTCAAAAAATAATAAACACTTGGATTTTGCGTTGAAAACTCAATTCGTTGTCTGCAAACAAACCAAATATATTAACACCAACAACAACAACAACTACTACTACTACAAAAACACCGCCTACTACTCTACTCTACTCTACTACAACTACAACACACCTCTGATAACATCACTCTTATGTACTACACACATGCACACACACACATGCAACACAATGTGTGTGTATGAAATGAAAACACTGCATTTTTATCGAACACCTCCCTCAAAAACCCAACACACAATTACAATGACAAAGATGATGTTCCAGGCAAAGTGGACGAAAAGGCAACACAACTGCATGCCATTGCCTCGCTTAAAGTGCTTCTGGATGCCACAAAGCCGCAACGAGGTGGCGCCACCACCTCTGCGGCCAATCACGTCAAGATCAATCTCAAGGAAACAACGTTGGCCGATCGTCCCAATGGCAATATCGATACTACACTCGATTCGGTAAGTTAGGACTTTGTGCCGATTTACATTTTATATATTTACGATAAACTTCAATTTGAAATATGCGACTGATATATATTGCTCATGATTTTATAGGCATGATTTAAATACGATAATTTTTGTTTTGCTTTAATTCAATGGTTTTCTTATCGTATCTATTTTTGATTTTTCTTTAAGAATTAAAGTGAATTGAACTTCGTCACACAAAATGCGCTGCATTCTTCATACAACAAATCGCAGATGAATATCGTAAATCGAATATCGTATTTTCGAATGTCGAATAGTCTCTAAGTATGTCTCCCTCCCCGCACGCCAGATGCAAACATATTTGACACTTGAAACCAACCATTTAATTACGATATTGTCGGTTTTACGAATTCTATTGTACAATACCTGAAAATGTTTAAAACTCCCAGTAAATAACTTTTTAATTTATATCTCCCATTTTGTTTTTAAGTCATATGTTTGGAAAACAAGGTTCAAGCGCGTTCAACAAAAATGTAGATTATTTTCAAATTGATTTTAGCTGTTGGCATGTTTCCTCTACATTGCTAATTGATTGATAGATTGGTTAACTGATTGATGCGTTTGGACTGTTTCTGAACCACTCGTGTAAACCACTTTATAAACGTATGTTTTTAATGTTATCCCAAAAATAACTGTGTGTTCTTTTTGTGTATTTTTTCCCTTCCCATTATTTTGTTGGCGGTTTTGAAAAACAACTTTAAGTATATAGACTGTTGCAAAAATAAAACCAAAAATATGCGGTCTGTGTGTTTATGCAACGTTTATGTGTGACCTTTATACATTTTTTGTGTTTCCTTTCAACTAAAATCAAAATTAATTTTATAAAAATATGTTTCCATAAAACTTTCCACCCCAAAACACACATGCCACACTCACCCCTCAACTAATCACGATCCTTTGTTGTGTATGTTTACTTATTGCCTAAACTTTTATTCTATCTAATTCGCCTACCATGCCCACAATCCATTCATCACTCTATCTCTCTCTCTCTCTCTCTCTCTCTTTCTGTTTCTGTCTCTGTGTGTGTATGTTTGTGAGTGTGCTTCAATGTCTTGTCCAACCCAACCCCTGCCAAATACTTAACTAAAGAGCTAATTCGGAATTGTCAAATTTGCATAGAATTTACGATTTATGATTATCGTTTTTGCAAACAAAGATCTGGAAGAAATCATTTGCTTTGTATCTTAAACTTTAACTCTTATCTAGTGTTAAAGGAATGATGAATAGACGTTTTTAATAACATCAAATACTAGTTAAATATATCAATATCTACTTAAAGTCATAGAGTGTATTTTGTTTTTCCATCCCATCTTGTGTTGTTCTCATTTTCATTCACATTTTTGCTGCTGTTCGATGAAATCATTCGATTATTCACTTATTCAACGGCACTCATTGCAATGTAGCTGCCACGCGCCAAGCCAAATACTATACTTGATACGCTGTGCAATCGCCAACACACCCACCACACCCATAACACCTCATACTTGCATATCTTTCAATGTGTGCCGTTCCTGACATCGCATCGTAACTTGTTATTGTTGACGACTTTGCTTAAAGATACATTTTTTATGCATAGACGCAAGCACTGGGCCAAGCAGCTTTTTATATTTTTTTGTTAGCTCGTATTCAATACGCCGGCAGAAGTCATTGCAATTCTGATACGCAATGGAATTTGTCTATCCGATATCATTTCGAGTGTATTTGCATATTTATGATCATATTGTAAGTATTCCACAATATAAGCAACCCAAATACAACCAGACATCTGCAAGAGTATTAGATCTTCGGCATTTCTGTATTTTTTTATTACTTTTTTTTTTTATTTGATTTGTGAAAAAGATGACAAAGCAAACAAACAAAATTCAAAAACAATGCGCAGACTATTCAATGGCTACTCAGCATTTGATTTGAATTCGACTCACAATTGCCACTGAACTAAACGTATTTCCGAGTTGGGCCTGAGTCATAAAAGAAAGATCTAAAAATAAAAAAAATAAAATACCAATATGAAAATTATCTCCTCTTTTGCTCTCTCTGTCTCTCTCTATATTGTCCAACACTATGAAAAAATTGTAATTGTGTTCAATTCCCGTTCTATGTGTTTGTTATGTAATAACCCGAACAAAAAACTCCCCACACTTCAACTACACATTACAAAAGCTCTCTATCTCCCAGTTCTATCTCTATCTCTATAACTCTGTCTAACAGTTTGGTTTATTAATGAACTTTTATTTCAATATCTGAAACTAAGAAACTTAAGCAAAAGGCAAAAATATGTACTTGTACAATAAATATTTAATATTTTTACAAAAACCAATCATAACTTAAATTCAATTCTATATCAAAAGCCATCATTAAGTGGTCGACGTCCTAGCTGGATTGAGCAGAGGGTCAAAATTCAGACACGCAAATTTAGCATCAAAGTTAGTTTCATAAACAATTTTTATTGCTCTTTATCTTTCTCTCTTACTATCTCTCTCTCTCTCTTTTATACTTCATATAAATTATAATATTTTTATTTTTATTCAAATATCGTAAACAAAATATATCTTTGTATATTCATATTGTATAATTGCTATGTGTAAAGACGCTCCTGTGCAGTGGAATGCCAAGGCTGACAGTGGGAATGGCATAGGTTCTGGCATGCAAAATGTCTGTTAGATGAGGCAATCGTCATTACGAATTAGCATAAAATTCATTTGAATTTTGTAATTATTTATATCCGTGACTATAATTTGATGGGATGGAAATGCAGTGTCAGTGAAGCAACCGGTCCAAATATCGTAAAATGTATATGTTGTAATAATTCTGTGCTGCTGATATAAATAGTAGTTGGTTATTACTGCGTGCATCAAATTTATTACTAAATTAAAAAAAAAAAAATATTTTAAAATTTCTAGGTTATAGTAATGAACTTACTATAATATTGTAAGCTTGAGAAGCAGGCTGTCATTTGTAATGTAATAAATGTCAAATAATAAATTCGAATTAAATTGAAGAATATTTAAGGATCAAAATCAACTAAATACTTTTTTACCTGCTCTGATTAATACTACAATTCTTCGTAGTTCAATATTGAAATCAATATTGTACAGAATAAACTATTTTTACGTAATATATAGAAACGATCGAATATCGTAAGCACTTTACAAGTGGACAACAATGATTTTCTAAATAAATTGTGTATATTTTGTGCCATAAGAACATGGTATGAAACATACTTTAGCTAAACAATACTGAATATCCAGCGTTCTGAGTAATTATGAATAATACTATCTGATTATCGTAAAACAAATAAAATCTGGTGAAAATATCTGGCACACCTACAATGCACTCATAATGCTGCGCCTAGTCATAGAATAGACCATGATTTACCCTAGTTCCACAGATGTGACTCATTAGGTAATCTGAAAAATACGTAATTTAATATTCGATAACTTTTAATTGACGTCATGGCATGAGCCGGGGCCAAAAATCTCATCAAGCGACCGCTGCACAGGAGCGTTAAAAAACCGCAGACGCCACAAGCAAAGAATACTAAATCAATTAATAATAAATAAAATTTAATTATTTAGTTTGCTTTTTGCAAATTGTAAGAGTAATCTCACTCACATTGCTTTAATAGCGCTTACTTGTATAAGAAATGTAGTAAAGTAATAGTTTTTAAATCATCTAAGTAATTAACTATTTTAATCTGTTATATTTTCTATTTTCGTTACACTTTTTGTGATCGACTTTAGTTCGGGCTGTGCTCATGCGCATCCATAGTGTGTGTATGTGTGTGATTGTAGCCTGTGTCTGTGTTTCTGCACATGCACATATAAATATACAAAACTGAGCATGTCTTTGATGCTGAAATCTGAAATATCTCTGCACGTTAGCACCCTCAGTTCTCGTATTTGTTCTATTAACTAGAAAGTAAGTGCATATCTGTATGTTTCTATGTATTGTACAACACTGCCTATTAACACTACTCGAACAGCACTCACAAACTTTACGCTGGTCACACCCAACTTCTCGCACCTACTCGTACTCGTATTTAACTATAATCAAGGGCGTACTTACTTCCATACTTATGTAATTAGAGCCATACTGGCAACTAAGCAAAACTCTTAGCCTATCTGTGAGTGCGTCTCTCTTTCTGTTTGTCTCTCTCTCTCTCTCTCTCTCTCTGTCTCTCTATCTCCTTGTCTTTTTCTCTGTCGCTCTGTCAGCCTATAATTCGAAGTCTGTTTCGAAACCAAGTAAAACTCTTGATATGATATGATATGATATGAAAAACTATCAAAGTCCTTGATCATATATATACATAGCCAAAAAACATACCATTCATACGAATCAATCATCTCACATATACTACTATAAATATATATATACATACATATATATATTTTTTTCTATATAATAACTAACAAACGATATATTCTTATCTTAAGTCAACATTTATTGTATAAACATATAACTTAAGCAACTAAAGCACTGCACAAGTTTTGGCTTTAACATTATATAACAAATATATACGTATATATATACTATGCTCATTCACAAAACGTAAGGCGCCCGAAATCGAGGACGAACCGGAGCCCCTCAGCATGGCCTGGCCGGATACGGCCCGCAAACGACTCACCTACGTTCTGGTCGCACCACTTCTGGTCCCCATGTGGCTCACATTACCCGATACGCGAACACCACGCGGCAAACGCTTCTTTCCGGTCACCTTTATAGGGTCCATTGTGTGGATAGCTGCCTTCTCCTATCTGATGGTCTGGTGGGCAAATGTGGCTGGTGATACAGCGCGTATACCGCCCGAGGTGAGATTAAAATGCATATTCTACTCATACCACTTGTACCAAGCTTAGCCTTGAAGCTCATTTCAATTCAATAAGTGGGTCAAATTACAAGCCCAATATTTGTATTTAATTGTTAGCTTTCTTAATTTATACATTTATGTTTAAACTATCGAATCTCTGCAGTTGCGTTGAATAGCTTCAATTATTGAAAATTACATAAGCTCTTTTAAAACAATTATCTCTTCAGTAGGAAATGAAATCACAAATTTTCATTTGATTTCATTTGACATTGTTGCTAATAAATAGGAGGTTTAAAAATACAAATTTTCCCACTTTACATGAAATCTTTATAGAAATGGAAATGGAAGAGATTTTAGTGATTGGAATACCAAAATATATAGAGAGGAATGATTCCTTTTTTTACTTTGGAAAGAAATATCCACCTATAAGTCTAGATGTCAATTAATTTACGATATACTCGTTAAAGCTTAAAGATATATCAATTAATAATAGCAGAGGCTTGTCTTTGTGTGTTAATCTATTTTAATATAATATATCTCATCTATTAGCTACTCAAATTCCACTATTAGACATGCAAAATTATAATTATAATTATTAATTTCATAATTTGTAATGTTCTTCATCACTCTGGCTCATCAGAATATCAATTTATTTAGCTAATAATTTAATGTCTTCTCAGGTAATGGGCTTAACCTTCCTGGCGGCAGGCACATCCATACCGGATTTGATAACCTCAGTCATTGTGGCACGGAAGGGCTTTGGCGACATGGCCGTGTCCAGTTCGGTGGGCAGCAACATATTCGATGTGACTGTGGGGTAAGTTGAAACTTGATTCGAGATGGAATCGATCAGATATGGATGGATAATCAATTGAAACTCTATGACTAACTAACTATTGTGTTTGCTAATGCAGCTTGCCGATACCGTGGCTGCTATATGGGATTATCTACGACGCACCCGTTGAAGTGAACTCGGTGGGCATGGTCTGTTCCATTACCATTTTGTTTATGATGCTCGTATTTGTGGTGCTCTCAATTGCCTGCTTCCGTTGGCGCATGAACAAGGGTCTGGGCTTTACCATGTTTCTGTTGTACTTTGTCTTTGTTGCTGTATCGCTAATGTTCGAATATGATTTGATCACATGCCCCGTTTAAGCATCCAGCACAAAGACAAAGATCATAATACACATATTGCCGAGGGAACCGTGCAATAAACAATTAGCTAAATTTATATACACAACAAATTAATGAATTACTTACAAACAAAAATACAATTGAATTAACAAATGGACTAAGCTAACTAATCGAATTGTTAAACAAAATGCATAAATCACAATTACAACACAATACACTAAACGAAAACAAAAACCAAACTAAGAAAGTTATTAACAAAACAAAAACAAACAAGAAACGAGTTAGTTAGCAGAGTTTTTTCCTTTTTCAAAAAATTACAAAAAAAAAAAGAAAGAGACATTTACTTTAAATGTTTAGCAGCAGCTTTTTAAGCAAAACAAATCCAAAAACTATTTAAAAGAAAACGAAAAAAAGTACACAAAATCTCTATCTCTCTCTACTCAAAACTACGAACCTTACTATCTTATCTATTGATTACTTACTTACTAATTAGAAAATCCAAACGAAATGGAAATGAAAGAACTAACATGGCTTCCCAATCAATTACTTTACTTAAACGTTTGGGTTTTATTTTGGAAAAATTATAAGTACTTATATACGACTAAGTCTATTATGGCACAAGCACCTTATATAAGTTACGAAATGAGACAAAAAAAAAGTCAAGAAATTACGTTTTAAGCAGGGCAAGTGTTAGTTGAATTTTTTTTTAAATTCCAATAGTGACAAGCAAGAAATAAAATGAAGTCTTCGCTTAAAGTATTCAACAACTGTAAACGAAATAGGATTAGGCGTATTTGAATTTTCCCAATAAGATCGCCAGCCTTTTTTTGGATTACATAAAGTCTCAAGTGACTGATTAATACCATTCAACGTTTAAACCTTTTACACAATGAAAATAAACATAAATTGTCTATGGTCAAATCCTTTTCGTCTAATACTTGTCCCGCTGCATTTCCTATGATTTCGCCTGCTCTACTGAATTGCTGTAGCGAAACATCCCAAAAAGCTTTATGCCAGAGCCTAAATCCGTAAAGTTTTACTACAAAAGGAGCCTATATACCTATATACTTATATACCACACGCACACTTACATGGCATATATAATATATACTAACTTATATTGACCTATATTCATTAAGTGATAATTTGCATATTTATTAAACGGCAAAATGATAACTTTCAAATATGCTACAACTATACTCGAAAAGCAAAAACAAAAACTTACAACTTATAAGGTATATAAAATAATAAAAAACTAAACTAAAAACAAAACCTAGAAATACTTTATAACATTTTGCTAAACATTTGCCATTAATAATTTTAAACATGACGCTCGATCGAACCTTTATAACTTACTTATGATTATTATTATTATGAATTTGATTATTACTTATGATTCTTGTTGGCGTGTAAAAGGTGCAGTAATTATTAAATTTAACTTTAACTTTAACAAAATATTTATGATAGACTTCATAAAGATTCGAACATGGAAATGAAAACCAAATATTAATGATTTCATATACTTTGTGCTTAATGAAGCCCCCCAAATATATACTTATATATAAATATATTATATATGAGCATATAGACGTATTCATATATATTCCATATATGCGAACATATAACGTAAAAAAAAACCAAACGATATTTAAACAAGAACAAAAGAAAACTTGCTCTCTTTATTTAGAAGTACGTAACATTTTTCTAAACTAAACTAAAACAAACTAAATCTTTAACCGTAAATCGAATATCGTAAATCGTCAACTCGTAAAAGTGGCTGCAAGAAAAGAACAAAATTTAACATAAAGCGCATTACATATATACATACTTATATACAATACATATAAACATATATAAATACATATATTTTATATATAAACAACAACAACAAAATAAAGTATATATGTATATAAGCATAGAAATATATACATGCAACTATAACATAAGTAGGCAATATATCTAAAGATAACCCCAAAACCGTTTGCAAATGGCTCGCAAATCGAAGTTGAGGACTCAACAACTAGAAAGAGAACAACAACATTAAAAATAAAAGATTTTACATATACACATACACATACAATACACACACAAACACATACAGAACAGAAGCAATAATTTTTACAAGTTGAGTGCGATAACATTAAAATGAGAACTAGTGGCAGTGACATAACTTATAAATATATACAACATAATTCTATATATCTACATATATATGTATAGATATGTATATGTATATGTATGTGCATAATTACAAATATGAAAAGCTATATAAAATATTACGAAATGGCCAACAAATAAGAAGAAAGAAAGAACTCAACAGAAAAATGAGAGCGCGAGCCCCCAACCGAGGCCATCAGATATACTTTCATATGCTAAGAGAAAGGTAATTAAATATCTGCTCTTACACCCCATGGGTGGTGCAGTGCGTTATATTCCACAAATTAATTATAATTATACGGTCAAATTTATAACATACAGCGCAGTAATGAACAGAGAACACCAAATAAAAAAAAAATTAATAAGAATATGAGTAACAAAAAACCAATGAAGAATAAGGACATTGTATAATAATACCACGAGGCATATATATTAGGCATGTCACGCTAACTACCGTGCCTATCAAATGCGCTATAAATTCTACCACATGGCACCAAACCACACTCTACAACTAGCATTTCAACTTGTATGGGCAAAATGGGAATACGCCCCATTTCAAAAAGGGGCTGAAATGGACACTAAGAGCGAAGTTGATTCTATTGATCTAAGAGTTTATAGTTCTGTTTATCAATTTATATTACTACTTCTACTACCTATTGTATTTTAATTGTTAATCTCTGAAAAATGAACTTACTCCATTCGAATACTTTTTTATAATTGACTATAACTCCTGTTCCAATTTTGATTCTCAATTTGTATTGTGATCTTTCACCTGCTCTCTACTCCCAAGTCTTAATTGCAGCTCTCTTATCTATTAATCCAAATCTCTTTAACTATTTGCTCACTCATGTCCTCGCTCTCTTCGTGTCAGTCGTGCCCAGTGTTGCTCAACAATTGTCCGTATGAGTCACACTGTAATCCAAATCGGACGCTCACTCGCATTGATCAATGGCTTGGGATCGAAATGCGATGCAGATGGCATAAGGTTGCATGCTACCAATCGTGAAGAGAGATAACTTCCAGTACTAACAAAGCAAATTCAAGCTGTATATGGTTAAAACTAAACAATAATCTTCCAAATTAACGAGTACATACTTAATATATATATCAAAATATATATATATACATTATATAATCGTACATACTAAATATTTACATATTTAATACTCGTACAACACACTCAGCACAAATTCATACAACATACACACATACACGTACTCTCAAACTCACTCACTTAAAACATATCGCGCCCACTTTTTTCTATGAAGTACGAAAAAGTACAAAACCCTATGTAGAACTAACAGTACTATATTCTCAAAGGATAAGGATAGACGAAATTAACTAAATTACGATATTTATGAGAAATTGTTAATCAACTGCATGGAATTCTGATAGATGGATAGACGTTCGTTTCGAGGCACTTCTCTCAATTCAATTCCAATAGAGCGCAGTACAAATGTAAGCGTCTGTTAACATTACTACCTAACTAAAGACAACAAATCGAACTAATCAAAAGCATATACTAACAAACTTACTCGTACATAGAAATCAATAAGCAGCAATCAATTCCAGCGTAGTTAACATAGGTCGATCTATCATCTTACATCTTCATCAAATTCCCAGATCCTATCTCAATAAATAAAACGCACACACCACATACACACACCCGTCAAGTGGTCGTAGAAGTCTCGCTTTAAAGCAAATTATATAAGATTATATATATACAAGAAAGCATATATATATAAATATATATGTATGAGAAATTGTTATGGTTATAGATTTTTAACAAGTTGAATAATTGCGTAAAAATAAAAACAAAACAAAAATATATCAAACAAAAACAAAAAAAAATTGTTGAAAAATTAGTAAAAATGTTCATAACAAACGAAAGAAAGAAGGAAATGATCAAGCATTAATAATAATAATAAAATTAAAAATTAATAAATACAGTATATACTTTATGAAATATTTAACTTACAAAATAAAAATCATTGTTTGAAATTAAAGAAAACTGAAAAACAAAAAACAAAAACAACACGCGTACAATTCTTGTGTCTGCTAATTTTATTCTAGACCAAAATTTTTTAGATACAGCCAAATGCGCCGTAAGTATAAACCAAATAAATTATTATTTTAATTTAATTAAGCAACCAATTGGCAACCAAATAATAACTTCTAGAAATGATATAATATGAAATTAGCAAACACATACTTACATTTACATACATATGCACAGACCACAGTGGTGCTACATAACTGATAGATCAGCCCCGTGTATACATATGAGTTAGGGTTTACCAAACAATTCAATCAGCCACAACTTCAAAATGAATTGTAAAGTCGTCTGCAACGGATGAGCAGTCATAATCAGTGATTTCATCTTCAAATAAGCTAAATGCAATTTCCATAGATATATTATATAAAAAATATATAATAAATACGAAATAAATTGATTTTTATATAAATGGATATATAAATTATACAGCTATTGCCTAAAGTTGCAAACGAAAAATTCTCCATTAATTTTTTAAAAATTATTATTTTTTTTTAATATATATAACGCAGTATATACACAACATATATTCAAATATATACTTATATATCTTAGTGTGTGCATATATAAAAGTTTCAAGTTGCGTCCGTTTGTATAATTAATAAATACAACAAAAACAAGAAACAATAAAAATAACGCAGCTGGAGTAGATTACAAGTTGCTTAGCTATCAGCTTTTGAGAGCGAAGCTGTCAATTGTCGTTCATACGCACGAACTTTACTTTGTGTTGTTTTTGTAACAAGCAAACAACGATAGCGATAGGTGAAAGCCACAGCGCTAAATAAACCGATTAAGTCAAAAAGTATCCAGTAAAAAAGTAATAGTTAACATATTGGTAGACTAATTTAAAGTTTTTATAGCGTTTTCAAATTTGTAAGTATATTATTTTTAATAGGCAGAAAAAAACAATTTGGTATCGTTGACAAAGCAGAGAAAGCAAAGAAATATTTAAACTAAAACTTTACATAAAAAACATAGCCGTCGTGTGTAATACAACAATTCCTTACCCACCAGTGATTTTGTGTTGTTGAGTTTAATTGTTGTGCAAGTTTTACTTTACATTAACATTTACACATATGTAGTACACACTTCCATGCATAAGTATATTGGAAATATATACACAAAAATGTATGAAGTATGGTTAATTTTTCAATAAGAAAACGTTGAGCATGTTTCCATAATTTAAATAGTGAACAAGAGAGTATTATAATAAAAGAAAATTAATTTTAATAACTGATACGCTTTTAGCACATAAGATGTACAAATAATTTATACAAATAATATGAAGAGATCATAAAACGGTTAACTGTTGAAGAAACGTATCTGACAGAAAATAATATTTAATAATCTCAGTTAAATAACAAGATTTTTCTGTTCTTCCTTTAGTTTTTCAAATTCCGTATGTTGGTATTTGTATATTGTAAGCCTTAATGAACAGAAACGAAGTCGATCCTGCAAACCAGTCAAACGAAGTGATGCAATGATGGATTAATAAGCCGGGAATCCGTGAACCTGCTGAAATATTAATTTCGGCATTACTTTACAACAGTTGCAAGTAATACAGCAATGCTATAATACAGAATGTTATTTACTTTATAGAAGTACATATTATATTTAATGGGAAACATTTAGATTTTATACAAAATACACCACAATCAATTTACCCTGGTCCCCATCCCTCGCATCCACTACCATCGCATGAAATCCGAGAAAACCAAAACAAATAGAAGCAAATCAAATAGTCAATTTCAAATAGTATATGTACATATGTATGTACATATGTACGTTCGGATGGCACACAATATATGAATATACGGTCAAATGAGAATATATTAAATGAAGAGAGGGGCGCAAACGGGACGACACTTATGTAAATCAAAACGAAGATATAACATACTCGTACATAGATACAATGTTAACTAGTTATTTAGGTGAAATATACAACAAATCACACTCAGATGCATTCGAATCGTGAACAACAACGCTTAACAAACACACATACACAATACCAATAACAATAAACAAACACACACAAAGACTAACACACAGTTTCACACACATGATGAAGGCGTCAAACAACGAGCAAAATGAAAGCCGTTACATAGCCGAGTTGTAGCAGAGCCGCAGCAAACGAATAATGAAAACGAAAAATGGCAAGTTTAATAAAAACTTTTGTTATTTAACAACAAAAAATTGTCAAACAAAATTGCAGTCAGCATATTGCAAACAAAAAAACATAAAGTTAATGTTCAAACTAACTAATATTTAACGAATATTATATAATACAACAAACTTAGACTGTATGTTATTTTCTCAATACAATACCTACCTATTAAAACAATAAAACAGATTCAATAAAATGAGTTATCCAAGGCAAAGAACACTTTGAATTTTCGTAAGCGCCAAAACTATAATCGCAATGGCAGCATTTTATTTCAGTGGGCCCTAATTGTTGGAAGTATCCGCAGTGAATGGCAAAATGTTGAGGTCTTTATTTTGAATGCTGGTCACACTATTCCCTTCCCACGCGACCAACAACACGAAAACGTGTGTTTTGGTTCGGCGCGTGTTTTTTTATTAAATAAAGTTTAAGTTTCGTCCAGCGCAGCCGTAAATATCTATTAATTTTGTCTAATTAATAACTGCGCTACTTGACAGACAAAATGAGACGCCCCAAGAAGGTAAGCAAAATATCAACATTAACATCGCAGTTTTCACACACTGTGAGGTTATTTTCATACTCTTTCCAAGGAAGAGTATATTGACTATGTCATCTAGACACTTTAATACATATGCCCTGTTTGTTGCAGTACGAATCTGGTGAGGCTGCACAATATATCAGTCGTCGTGCAGCGTTACGCAAACTGCAGCTTTCGCTAAATGACTTTCGTCGGCTGTGTATCTTGAAGGGAGTTTACCCCCGCGAACCTAAGCACAGACGTCGTGCACAGAAGGGCTCATCAGAGATTAAAATATTGTACCATGCCAAGGACATACGTTTCCTACTGCACGAATCCATCGTGTGGACACTGCGTGACTATAAGGTAAATAAATAAACTCACAGATCAGAATCGCTGAAAACGCAGAAAATAATTTACTTTGCATGTAGATATTTGCAAGGAAAACTGGCCGTGATCGTGCTATCAGAGATTTCCGCAATCTAAATCGTCGCCTGGCTCTGTTCCCAGAGCTCAAACTGGATCACATTGTTAAAGAGCGCTATCCGACTTTTATAGATGCGCTTAAGGATTTGGACGATTGTTTGACTCTGCTGTTCCTGTTCAGCACATTTCCATCGCTGCATTTAATACCACGAGAGCAATCGAATCTGTGCCGTCGCTTGACCATCGAATTTTTGCACTATATCATTGCCTCGAAGTCACTACGCAAAGTGTTTATATCAATTAAGGGATATTATTTCCAAGCTGAGATCAAGGGACAGAAGGTCACCTGGATTGTACCACACTACTATCCATTCAAGCCACAATCGCGTCAAGAGGTTGACTTCAAAGTTATGTCCATTTTCGTGGAGTTCTTTACCATTATGCTGGGCTTTACCAACTTCCGTCTGTTCCATGGCCTGAACCTGGCCTATCCTCCTCAGTTTCCCAGCAGTGTGCTGCAGGATAACGAGGATACGCTAAAAGATGAATCCAGCTTTGTTTCTGATCGCATTGCCGCACTGAATTTTGAATTGCTGCGAACAGACAAAGTTCAGGAAGATGAGGAGGAGCCCGATATTGATATGGAGCTGCTAGAGCAGGATGGCGATTCCAAGCGTATCATCAAAATGAAACAGGACGCACAAGAAGTGGCGCGTCTGCGCACACTTTTTAAGGGATTAAAATTCTTCATCAATCGCGAAGTGCCACGAGAGCCGCTGGTCATCATCATACGCTCATTCGGCGGTAAAGTGTCTTGGGACTCATCAGTCTTCACGGGCGCCACTTTTGACGAAAGCGATGAAAGCATCACCCATCAGATCGTTGACAGACCAAGCCTGGGCACCCAGTACATCTCCAGAGACTACATACAGCCTCAGTGGCTCTTTGATTGCGTCAATCGTTGCCAATTGCTGCCCACCAACCAGTACTTCATGGGTGAAGCATTGCCGGCACATTTGTCGCCATTTGTCGATTCCAAACGAGAAACGTACATACCGCCCGAGGAGAAGGCGCTCCATGATCCTTCGCTTATCGAAACGCACGGTAAGAACACAACAGATCATTTTCATATGCAAGCCACTAATCGTAATTGATGTTCGCAGCTCAAAGCGATGATGAATCTGAAGACGATGCAGAGCAAGATGAGGATGCAGTTGATCAGGAGCTGCTTGATGAACAGCTGCAGCGTGCGTACCAGCAGGAGACAGCCGAGTACAGAAAGTACGGCGGACCAGACGGTGTGAATGAAGATGAAGAGGATGAGCTTAGTGACGCTGAAGAGCTTGATGAAGGAAGCGATGATGATGAAGAAGAGGAGCTCGATGAAAAGACTCGGCGACTGCAGGAAGAGGTTCGTCATTTAAAATCGACTTTTAGCAACAGTTCGTAAATGGCTTTTAATTCTTGTAGAAGCAAAAGATGTCTGTACAATCTGGCAAAGTCCACAAGGTCAACAAACGCCAAGAGCATAAGTCCGAGGTGGATGAACACCGTCTGAAGGCGCGTATGGTTAAGCCACGTCATCGTAACTTGTTCCGCCACCTGATCCGCAAACAGCAGACCCAGGAGAAGGAGGAATGGCTGCTGCGCAAAAAGCGACGCAATATCGATGCCAATGACAAGGAGGCAAAGAAGACAGCTAAACGGGACGCACGTAAGGCGGCTGCCGCTGCTGCCGCAGCTGCATCCAAACTGGGTGGCAAATAAACGGCTTGGTCTTGTGGTATTCCATTAGCTGTGTCTTGATCCGTAGACTTTAATTTTACCTAACAAAAATAAAAATTAATACAAACGAGTTGCCTTATCTGAAAATCCTTTAGCTGATTTGCTCGGAAAAACAATGGATATAGGCAGCGTTACATATATCACGGAATGGGTTGCACAATTATTTCATTTTATTTGTAAAGCTTATAATCAAATTTCGAACAAACAGAATTCCGTAATAATCAGTAGTGAATTTTACAGCATGTGAGTGAACACATGAATTTTAAAAAAGCACAAAATATTAAGTATTTAACAACAAAAAGAGCGCAGTCAAAAGTAACATTTGTAATAAGTATTTAGTAAAAGAGAATAATATTGATAAAATTGTATGTAAATTGCAATCACTGAACACCGGCTGTTATTATAATAGGTTCGTATTGTGTTTTACTTAAAGGAGGATTAACTGTTTTATAGCTAAAGCAATTGTTTATATTTATATGTATATGTTAACGACTTAGTTGACTTCTATTTCTCTTTTTATTCTCCTCATAATTTGAACTAACGCATGTCACCCTTCGCGTCTCATTGAATAAACCTAGATATTGTATAAAGTAGTCGTATATTGTATATGCCCTGACACAGTCCAAGTCTGTCATAGTACCTATTACTCTACATATGTGTATATATATATATAAATGATTTTATGTATATATCTCGTATTTTATTATGTTTCATACTCTGATCCATAAGAGTCTCTAGTTCGACGCAATTGTTCTTAAGTCAAATATTTCGTTTTTTAAAAAATGCTAAGGGGTTCTATAGGTTCTGCAGGTTTCTTCGAAGTGGGTTCTTAATCGCTATCGCTGTTGTCGCCACCCGCCGCGCCATCCTCATCATCGTCATCGTCGCTATCCTCCAGCTCGGGCATGGGAAAACGCAGAATTGCCGCAATACCAGTCAATTGGGAGAGTTCTGTAAACAGAAATTTAAACAAAATGAAAGTTATAAAAGAATTATTTATCATAATACAGTTTAGGAGTTTTAATTATCAAATTGAGATCAAGTAGTATCCACTTGTTATGTAATATTCTGAATTTTCTAACTAGCTGTGAACTAAGCCAACTTCGAAAACAATTTAAACATCCGGTCATTTAGATTAAAGCTGATCAAGAACTCAACCTAAGAACGATATTCCCACCGTTGCTAATCAAGGCCACTGTGCAGTTCATAAGAACCAGTTTCCGATTTAACTTATTGCACTGGGTGTAGGAGTTGACAATTGAGAAACTCAAGGCTCACCGGTTCTACCATTAAAAAAAACTGAGTCAGTTATGAACTTAACATTCAACTTGGGGGTATATTTCAATATGCTAATGCAACATGCAATTAAAACTATGTAGAACTTGTCATTTATTTAAAATACAAGTTCACAACAAAATGTAACATGCATTCCGTGTGAACTTTGTGAATTGCTCAATGTTCTTGAGTTTAGTATAGGTTCAGTTTAGTTCTGTTTTATTTGGTTCTCTTTTGCTTTGTTTGCTCAATGAAATTGTTCGGTTATCTGCAAACAATTTAAATCAAGTGCTCGTTTTGTTTACAACTTGTTCCACATTGTTTATATAAGTAATTTAGAGCTGATTATAACATGGCAAATAAAGAAAAAAGTACTTGAGAAGAAAACGCAGAAGCGATAAGGCGTAAAATGATGTTGAAATGTTCAAGTGGTGTTGAAAGACAACCACGATATGCAAATTTGATTATATCCAGAGAACAGCACATCACTCTGCACAGATTTAATAAACTTAAATATGTGTACAAACAACTAATAGTATATTGAGCCGACTCTTTACATTGATTAAAACCCTACCAACAAAGTGTGACGTTACATCAGGATATGTTAGATAACCAGACTTTAAAACTTTGTGAATTTATAACCCAAGAGACTAAATATTTTTTAAATGTGTACTCTCATGCCTACTATATTGCAACAACTAACAAGATTGTGCTTCAAGTCGCTATCTTCTCTGGGCTTTTTCATTCCTCTTTTATTGCTGCTGAACATGTAATTACAAAGTATTGGATTCTATTTTTATTCTGAAGCGACCCATTTACGTGAAAAATTGGCGAAATGCGTTGCCAAGTCGCAGACAATTGATAAGAATAAAATAAAACCAAATAAAATGTGACACGTGAGTCATTTGCCAAGCAGCCGGCGAATGAAAGCGCATTTTTAACTTAAAAATGTAATGCTAACCAAAAACAAACACAAATATCTATGTCACAAACTATTTACAAGAAAATGTAAATTGCAATTTTAATTAATGTCAAGTGAAATGAATTTGAAAATTGAAAGTGTCCTCAACACATGATTTCAGATACACATTTCATATAGAATAAATGCATTGTGGGAGATTCCTTCAAGAAATACATGTGCCTAGAGTGTGTGTGTATGTGTGTGTGCACATGTGCAATGCGAGCGATTTAAAAATAGAATTTTTAACGAGGTCATTAGACAGGGGGAGACCTAAGCGCACATACAATCTCATACACAAATCATCAACAAACATTACAAAGAATATTGCATATTTTCTTTGCAGAACATATGTAAGTAACATAAGGTTCTTTAGTAGACAAACAAATGCTTTACAAACACCTAAAACTATGGCAAATGCACTCTAAAATACTCACGCTCTCCCGATATATGCATGCTGGAGAATATTTTGACCTCGCCGCCTGCATCGCGCACCGATTCGACCAAGTTAACATATTCTTTCCTGAGATTTACGTCTTGGCATCTGCAAAATAAGAAGAAAAGTTTGGTGTGAAAATTATCAAGCAGAAAGAATAGGCCGACTAAATAGGGATTAAATACGATCAATATTGCAATGAGTAAGCTCAAGTTAAGCGGGAAGTCACAGTATTAAAACATCCATACTAAGTATACGTATAAACATTTTTTCCAATAGTTTATGAAAATTAATTAAAACGTTCTATATTAATTCCATGTAAATGTTTACACTGGGCAAAAATATGGTTCATCAGCGATCCTTAGCTTAGATTCAAAATAATCCTTAAATTATTGAAAGCTCAGGGTAATAAAAAAAAGTGAAGTATGCACAAAGTGGATGCTTGGTTTACATCAGTTAAAGCTATTTACCTTCACAAGTTTTCAATGAAAAATTGCAGCAGCAACAGAGTACAGAGATGGAAAACCCTGAAAGCGCATTATATGCATATACTATGTGCGAATCAATTAATATCTATTACGATTTAAAGTACGTGATATTGCACATCTAAAACGATACTTTATATTCGACGCTCAATACCCGATACAAATAGCAAAGCGCTTAATCATGGCACGTGATGACTGGAACCTATACATAATGCATAAGGTGTCAGGCTTAGCGGGAATTTATGGGAGCACCAAAGGCGACAAAGGTTACGTTTAATAGCCAACACACTGAGACTGAGGTAATTGCGATGAAAATGCAAGTATGAAGTCAGAACCCTCACAGACTACAAACACTTTAAGCTGCTATAAATGACTAAACAGCGACTTCAAATGTATGTAATATAAGCGCCGGCACTTTTAATTGCAGGTTCAAAAACCTTAAAAATGTTAATGCTTCAAAGATAAAACTCACAAAAAACAAAACCTCTCACAAAAAAATGTATGCAAAAAATAAATAAAAAGCTGCAAAAAAAACAAGCGCAGGTAAAATTTCAATTATCATTTTATTGATGGCACAAAAAACAGACTGAGTGGCTCTTACTCTCTCGCCCTCTCTGACACCAAAGAGTACCAAAGAGCGTGCCAAACACTTAAGTGTGAGCAGTTCAGCTATCGATCGCTTTATCAAGCCATACGCCATGTGGACGCTATTTGTGGATACGTGCCAATACGTTCCACAGCACGTGTAGTAGCAAAAGAAAAACCGCACTAAATACGTATGTAAATGATCGACTATAACATTGCCTGTGTTTAGTTTATTTAAAGGCAAATTTGCAAATTAGTTATTTAAAAAGACGAAAATTATTCGAAAATTGAATTTAATCATTTCAACAACTTACAAAACGTTAAAAAAAAAGATAAATTAATTAGAATTTCTACTAAACTCCACCTTAGCTAATCAATAGATGTATTCATAATTATACATACATTATTATTATTTCTATAGAAGAATAAAAAATAATATTAAGAGAGTTAAACAACTACAACAAAATTTCAGATAAATATACAAATCTTCTTATGTACTTTCTATAACACAAGGCAACCAGCTTGACAGCAGTCTGCAGTCTACAGGGTATCAGAAGAGAGCAAGCGGGAGCCGTTGAGACTGCTGCTGTCTACTCGTGTAGAATTAGTTGTAAAGCGGCTTTCTTGCGGCGCGGAACACATCGGAAACGAGAAACGTAGAATACGGCAAGAAACGAACCACCAGACATCGTGACGATTGCCACGCCAAAGAAATTGGTGCAAAGAAACCCAAGCCCCCTTCTATGGTCGCCCAAATAAGAAGTGCACAATAAGAAATAAAAAATATTAAACAAAAAAGAAAGCAAAAGGTGCGTGTAAAAAAAAAACCAAGTGAAAGTTGTTGTTGCCCATGTCAAGTACAAATGGAGGAAAATAAGAGGGGATAAAATCAAGTTTTGAAACCGCAGCAGCAACAACAGCATTCATAGTGAATGCCGCTGACGTCTTTGGAATTTTACGACTTTGAGTCAGCGGTGGGCAATGCAACAAGCAACAGAGAAGAGCCAACATCAGCAATGTCGGCAGCTGTGGTGGCAATTTTGTATCTGTATCTGTGAGATACCTGTGTATCTTTACACTCATCCGTTAACCGCAAAAGTTGTCATGAATTGAATGCATTGTTGTTACTGTTGTTGCGTGACAATGATTGCACAATGAAATCAATTGTTATAATGGAATTAACGGAACGTAGGTGAAAGAGCCATGAAGAGCGGGGGCCACATGTGTTATAGTGGGGGGGAGGAGGTCACACCCGTTGCTGGCCTCAAGATACGTTCTCGCATGCGTGTCGGCTCGTTTAACTTGTAAATTAAGCAAAAACAAATCCAATGAAAATCTTGTGAAATTTTGCATCTTTTTGGACAATTGTCTCTAAATGGCGGGATTCAAAAAACTGGTTCAGATTTGCTAACTAAACGAATTTAATGAAAGCACATACGAATAAAACACATTTTTGGGGGCATCATTAAAAACTCACAATACGAGTTTTTAATCAAAAGTCTCTCCAGACTTTTATTAATTTCTTGTGCTTTTTATGGTAAATTTTAAATAGGAAACTTTCATCTAATGCAAAAGTTGGTCAATCGTAGTTATCATTATGTGGTCACAACATCAACGACTTTTTTAGCAGTTGTATTGAAACTGTCGATCATATAAATTGGAAATATATGAAATGCATCTTAATATGATCGTTTCTATGCTCAAATAAATAATGAATCATACAACTTCACGTTCAATCGAACATTCCAATGCTAGCACATAAATAGAACACAATTCGATAATTCCTTTTAATTTACCAGATAAGAAATGTATATACCTTTTTTAACCACAAGTATACGTTAAATCGCTGCCTTTTCATTTCTTGCACAACTCCAAAATAAAACCATTAAACTTTCGCAATGGCAGGGCACGTGCCCAAAATAATATTAAAGAAATATACAACATTGTTTTCGAGACAAAACTTTAAACAAAACCGAAGCCAGGCAGCAATAACAATAAAAATACAAAACTGCAAATAGGGGCATATGCAAGACATAAGACGTGGTCTGAGACGCCCTAAAACAAAAGACTAGAAAAACTGGTTGAACAGATAAATCGAAGAAAAATAAATCCATTCAAAGAGCGCAGCGCAATAAAGAAAAGAAACAGGCATCGAGGGGTCAGAAATGGGCGGACGGTGGCATTAAACATATTCAAGAAGCAGTCAAAGACTTTTGCAACAACTCGACAAATGTGGATCATATTACACACAGCAAGAGTGTGTCCCATGTGGAACCCAAGTGGTGTATTCATTTAAGAATAACAAAAAACAGATATAAAAAAAAGTATTCAATCAAAACGGGTGCAAGAGTTGACCGTTTAAAACTTGCCTCCAGGGCGCAGAACCATAAACGGTGCGATTTAATAGATTGAAATTCCTAATTAATGTTGTTGTTCATGTTGTAGTTGTTTTCTCGCCCACAGCTAAAAGGCATAATAATAATTAGCACAAGTGTAGCGTTTTAGAAGCGCGAAACAAAGAAATGGCACAGACAAAAAGTAAAATGATATACAAATTCCAGATACAGATAAAGAGAACACACACATATTTAGATTCAGATAAAAATATATCTAAAATTTACATTCACATGGCTTTTGTTTCGTGTAAATCAAAACTCATTTTGTAAACTGAAATTACTCTGTAAACAAACTTCTCAGACGCCGCTAATCAAGCGGCCGTCTGCATCTGCAAACAGCTAAAAGTATAAACCTTTAAATGGCGAAACTGAGAGAATTACGTATTGAACGAAGCTTGAACAACTTGTACTTAATACTCGTGTGAAAAGAGCAACACAATATACAATACCTAAAGACTGGAAACTAGAACACCTAACGACTGTCTTACGGTTTTATTTTCTCTGCTTAATAGACTAGCAACTCTGGAAGTACTTGAGTACTCAAAGGCTATTAAGAACTTTAAACTGTTTGCCACTAGCTAGATTTTCCAACCGACTTCAGTACGTCATGTTTTGTAAACAATATTCATATTATTATTTGCTAAATTATACGACTACCTGTTAATTACATAAAATACAATAGATCTTTACGTATTCAGCAGAATTGTGAAAATTAGAATAAATGCACAGTATTGCACAGTATTGCCTAATCAAATCCCTAATAATATATGAGCAATCGATCACTGGAAGTATTTTTAATATAAGTGCCCTTCATTATATTATTTATATAATTTCTATATTACTAATGAAAGGGAATGTTAAATATCCGTTTGCGTTGCAGATATATTCAAATACCTCGAATTTTGCCATCAGGAAACCATAAAATAGTGAACTATACAAATTGAATTTATTATATTTACGCTATTTTTAATTAGTTTGATCTGATAGTCACATAGAGTTATGCAAACTCTTTAGAAGAGTCCGCTTGATAAGTTTCTATTTATGGTATGTTAATGTCCATTTCCAAATCATTTAAGCTGACAAATGGGATTTTTAATTATGTTTGAGCATGGCCCCTAGGTGCACAGATATACATATATCACAAATACGACATATTAATGCTGAATTTAAACACTGCAATTATTAATTTGAGTAGACTTCAATTGTCGTTTGTTTCTTTTGTTTTCACTTCAGTTCCTGTACAAGTGAGATCGCTGATCAAGATGCTCACTAAGCAACCAGACTACATAATTTCCGAGCTGGGCTACCCGCAGTGGAAGCAGCAGCTCTGTGATGATAAAAAACTCTACAGAAAATGCCGCCCACCACCGCCTAATACCAGTTATGGCCACAGAGTCAGTTCCAGCTCCAACATTTCCAGTCCCAATCGCTTGCTGCCATTGCGTGAGAGGCTGGATGATTATGACAAGCGTCTTTTGCTGAATGAGCAGCGCACCAGAGTGGAGAATTGTGACAACGACATAGATGATAGTGTGGCGCAGCAGAAGAGACGCAAGAATCAATGGAATGTGCAACAACAGCGCAGCAGCAGCAACAACAACAACCACAACAGCAATCACAGACGGTAAATCAAATCAATTTCATCATCAATTCAAGGGCCTATTTTTAACTAAGTAAACACATATATAATTTGTGTGCTGTCTTTTCTTTATGCCTTTTCTTTATCAATTGCGAAACAATCAACAGCAATCAAAACTGTCGAGATAAAGCACAAGCAACAGCCACAGCAACGGCAACATCACCAACAAGAAGAGCAACAACAACAACAACGAAGGCAACCTTGGTGACTTGCGATTTGAATAGTTTTTGATAGTGAGAGGCGATGAAGCTATCGAGGAGCAACTTCTCCTCAGAAACTGATCTACAATTTACCGGACTGATTAAACGTGCTAAATTTAACAAAAACAAACCATTTTGCATACTCTTTTAAGCATTATTTCTAAGTAAATCAACAGTAATAACACTTAATTTAATTGCATGCCACGCAGTTTGCATAAAAAACAATAATAAAAAATAAAAAAACAACAGCAAATGGAATTTCAACGGCTCATTAAAAATGTAAACGGGCTATGCGACTGGGCATTCATTCGGTTTCAGCTTGAGATTCCGATTCAGATTCAGAATCAAATAATAAAACGTATACAAAAAAGACAGACAACTGACAAAGCAGACCAAAAATGGCAGCAAATGTTGCCCATTCGAGGCGCTACGGGGGCAACCTTGATCATGAGCACGTCATGGGGGGCACATCAAATTAGCGTTTTCGACGTGCTTTCTTTAAATGGATAAATTTGCTCGAAAAACTACGGCAGACGGAAGATCTGAAAGCGCTTGACATCGCTCAAGAACAAACGAAAGATGCGCTACGCCATTTTTAATTCATCCTTAGTTCAACAATATTTATAACAATAAGACGTAAGCTTCGATTGCAGGGAAAATAAATTATTAACAATAACGAAAATTTCACAATTTTTCAAAAATTATTTCGTTAACATAAAGTTATTATATTATTGTTTGAGAATTTGCTTCAAAAATTTAAATAATTGTGGAACGATTACTTTATTCAACTAAAAAATCAACCTACGATTAAATATTCTATATTGAAATTGTACTATAGATGATAGAACAAAAGCTAAGGTATATATATCACTTTGCGACTCTCTCAAACATTATTCGGAAGATGTACCGCATCAACTGATGCTTCGTATGGCTAACAATAAAACCAAAATAAGCTGGCAATTTGTTAAAGTTGAAGGTTTGGCGCTGTGGGCTTGTCAACGATCGTGCTCTTGATCTTTCTGCTTGATTAAACTTGAAATTGTCGTATGCTATATGAACATGTAGAATGACTACACTTGATAACACTACAGATTGTACAATGTAAATAATACGTAAGTTGTAATCCCCTTATACGATCAACATATTGTACATTTTGATATTGCTTTCATTAAGGAACTGATTTCACAATGCGGAATTTGCGGAATTGTTGCTTTTTTTACACAACTATCTTGACCAATAAACTACAATTATGAGCTAAGCTCCTCTACAAAATTTGATGTGACTTGTAAATCAATTGTTGAAATTCGTGATTGCACTCACCTGAACAGATTGTCGGAGATGAGCAAAGTTTCTATGGATTGAGCCTCGGCAGCGCGCAGTACATGTTTTTTGCCGTAGAATGCCTTGGCGGGTTCGCATTGCAGCATCATGTAAAACTGTTCCAATGCTTTTACCTCACCGGCAGCTTTTGTATCGGACATTTTGGCAATTACAGCGGCATCTTGTAGCACTTCTGCAGAACAATAAATAATTAGAGACTATGACTGAACAATAATAATTTTACACGTACCTTTAAGTGAGTGCTTAAAGCCGGATGAAGCGTGAACCATCATGAATCGACTTTTATTGTCGAGCAGCACTTTATAGTCCATTTTGACAGCCTGCTGAAACATGTAATCGTAGAACTGATCCCGCACAAAACCTGGTGATGCCACCAGTACACACTTAACCACATCGAAGTTGACATGGCGCAAAATACTTTGCATGACTTGCTCGTAAAATTTGGCCAATCCTTTCTCATGTTGTTGGACGTTGCCTTTTCGCTTTCGCGGTATAGAGACCTCAATTTTACTACGCACCAGAGTCATGCTAGCAGTGATGAGGCAAACATGTGCCAAGCCTTCCTGCATAACAACGGCTGCCACATCCGCGGACTGTGTGGGATCGCAGGCCATTTCAATGCGTTCCAGCGCAATAGTATCCCATTCAGGCTTGCGCAAGTCGAATTTACGATTCAGCTCCAGGTCAAGAGTATGATACGCGCCCATCTTGACGTACTGATTTTCCTCAATGTTGCGTCCCTTCAAACGCAACACACAGGCCTGTGTATCAAAGTCGATGCTTTCCACTGCAATTGTTAGAGTGGTGCGCACGCGACTGCTTGTGGACGAGCCAGTGGCTGTTTCATTTTGCACCTTGCGAATGGTTGTGCTTCGAACGCTGTCACCTTCAGCAATTAGATTATAGGCGTGCCACATGTCCTCCGGCTCTTCGGGCATGAGGGTCACATTGCTTGGATTATGAATTACGAAATTAATGAATGAGATTTTTTAATATTTTTGTTAAACTTACCCCTGCATGCCCTTATCTACGTATTTGCCAATCAATTTCATATCGCAATTATTGTTGATGCTAATGCAGTTGAAGTTGAGGCGCCGCCGTCTGTTGCCAGACGTTTACTTTTATTGTTGTTGTAGTTGGCGTATCGTGCTTTGTGTTTTTTGCTTTTGTATGCTTTTTGTCACTTGCATTGAGTATAATGTTTTCTGAAGTCATGCAAATAATTAGGCATTTTTGTTAGTTGTGGGTTTTCCGCAGGTTTTTCCCAAATCCCTATGAAAATTTGCAAATTTCACAGCGCGAACGTTTTGACATGTTAAATCAGCTGATTGATAGTGTTGCGAAATGACTATTGTATAAAGCATGCGCTACAACTATTGACCAAATGTGTTATCGATAACAGCACATCAAGTTAGCTTTTTTAATTATAAACAAATACAAATAAACCATGAAATGTGAAATATGTATTACAAAATACAAACTTTAATTAAGGTTACAGTTTACATATTTTTACGAGTTTCAAAAGTCAACTTTTAACTTAAACTAACAGCCTTTCAATTTCTTGCTGTATGGATGTAATCTGCGATTTCAGCTGACTGCCCTCATTGGTGGTCACAGAGCATGCGACAATGGGCCGGGAGACACCGCAAGCACGTCCCAATGCCTGCTTGGAACGCACAAATACATACGGCACGTTCTTGTCTTCGCACAACAAAGGCAAGTGCAAAAGAATTTCGATGGGCTCCGTATCTCCTGCAAGAACAACAATATCGGCCAAACCACGGTTCAACGTCTTGGTGGCTTCGTTGGCACCCTTGCGTAGCTGATTATAGTTAAGGGCCTGCTGCAGCAAGTTCATTATCTTGGCGGTCAACTGAGCATCAGCCAATGGGAATGCTTTCGGGTTCACTTCCTCGGTCTATCAGAAACAATGTATTTATTAGTAAAATTTCAAACCATATTAAATTATAACACCAACTTATACACTCACCATTTTTATGTTTTATTTTATATTTTTTCTTTGTTTATATGAAATATCTTAAATGCTACCTCTCGGCTGGTGTGCTTCACTGAGGGGCAGAGCTAAAATTAAAACGTTTATCAAAACACGTGCGTCGTTCTGATATTTTCAAGCACTAATATTCGTGACTTTTCATGTTAGGGACACACTTGTATCTGAAACATATCGATAAGAAGCCTAGTATGCTGGTCGCGAAAGTCCCAGCAGTAAAACATTTAAATATCTCTCTAACCAATAAATATATTTAATTTTCTGATGTTCAATATTTTTGCTCTTTAATAATTAAGAACACTGTTTAAATAGTTTATATCCCAAAACATAATCAATAAAGACTCTTACTTGTATAGTACATTTTTCAAAAACTTTGTTTTTTTACGATTAATAACTCAAACCTCTTTCTATGGACTTATAGAAAAGATATGTATATCAACCATAATATTGATAGCGTTTAATTTTTTGTTATCAGTGTAATATTTAAAGCTGCAATCAGTTTAAATTGTATATGCCATAAAATTGACTATACTTTAACTGGTTGTTAAAAAAGAGTTGTATAAAAATGTGTTATAAAAATATAATAAGTATAGCTGGATTTTTGATAAAATTTGATGATAGCATCGGACACTCGTCAAATGAATGAATTTTAAAGTTTAATTACAATTAATTCTCTATATATTTGCGCATGTATGTACATAATTTGTGGTTGACACACTGTCGCACAAAACATTTGTTTCGTTTTATACAGATGTATATGTCGTCTATGTTGAGCTAGGATGTTTGTAAATTGGGTTGGTCGCTCCCAACTGTAATAGAATTTAGAAGCTGTACTCGTGAAGATTATATAAATAGGGCACTACTCCATAGTTATCCTATTATCGGTGGCCTTGGTAAGGTAATAGAGATAAACGAAACAAAAGTGGACAAAATAAAAATTAACTGTGGACAATTAGTAGAAGGTCAATCGATTATTAGTGCAATTGAAAGAGACTGAGGCTCAGACTAATTTTTCATTGTACCTATTGAATCCCAAAGGAAGGACACATTGTTGTCTATTATTAATTAGAGAGTAGCTGACGGATCTACTATTATGTCCGATTGTTGAAAAGCCTACGATTGTGTTAATGATGAAGATTTCCAACTTGAAGCAGTTAACCACTCTAAGAACTTAATAGACTCATTGGCAATGACCGGATGAAGCGTAAAAATTTAATTCCGTTTTATGGACGCCGGGAAAAGCTCAACGTCGGACATATGGCAAAATATCAATTTTTAAAGAAATATCCGCGACACACGGTACGCATTCATGTCTATGGCAATTGGGCGGTTGTATAACCCCAAAAACGAGAACATTATTGTTAATAATGTATCATTTCAGGCGGTAAGAAAAATTGAGCAACTTCTTAATTTAATCTAACACTATATTTCCAACATTAGGAACCATCCGATCCGGATTGATTTCGTATTCCCAGCCTTTTTCAAATCGGCTCCTTTCAGGGTCACTATACATACAAGCAAGATTCACTTATTTAGTTTATTAAACATTTCATATATTATTTGTTTATTACCTTAAGTTTCATCGAAAGTAATTTAAAAAACACAATCCAGTCCCTTAACTCATAAGATCTAAAGCAAGTCAAAGATGCTCCTGCTAAATTTTAAGAATAAAAAATCAGAAATCTCTTATTCAGCATTGACAAGCCCGATTTCTTTTTCCAAAGGGAGGGGTACAGTAAATACAATTTTCAATTTCACTCATGAAAAATATCATTCCTATTTTTTCTTAGTATATAAATAAATAATCCCAGGAATACAGCAAGTTTCTAAATAGAAAGCAATTACACCAAAATAACTAAAATGCCGCTATGGAATACTCGAATCCAATCCAACATTGTATTAACATTCCAAGATTGACCATTTTATTCATTCCAATGGTTTAAATAAACAGAAAAGCCACGTATTTTACGTTACATACAAAAGGAATTCACTTTATTACCAAACAATTGTTGTTTACATCATTTAGAAGTTCCTGCAAAACAAAATAAAATTAATTAATAATGCCTTGCCATTAAGCCTACGATAAATTGATAATGATAAGTTAACTTACTTGGTAATGAGGCCATCCTTCTTGGCCAGACGCACAATACAATCGTCGGACTCGCCCATGCGACGGATCTCACCGCAAATGGCGTAGGTCTTGGTGCCATCGGTTTGGCGACCGGTCTCGGGATCCACAACAACAATGCTCAATTGCACAGAGGCGTGATCCTTAGCGTGGATGATTCTGTTTGATGCCGAGCTGTAAGAAATGTACACAGCGAATTAGCACTATTTTTCCTATTTCCAGATTAAATCCAGCAGCAGACAATGCCTAGCATTGACTGCCTAACACGTGTTCTTCACCTACCATTTGCGGGGCACATACAAATCAACATTTTCACCGGCGTCGTTCTCCATTATGCTACAATATGAAGGGTAACATTTAATAGGTGTTTTGTGCCGTTTTTAAAATGTGCATTTATATTTTTACTTACATTTTGTAATAATTTACAAATTTGCGACCAACACTCGTCAATGGAGGCTGAAAAGAGAAAGAGTGAAGTTGGCTGCGCTGTAGGGTTGCACAAAAAAAATCGATAAGTCAGAAACTACCATACTGTTTTATGGTTAGGTGATTCCCGCAACAAGTGAATCCAAGGAACAATTAACTAATAATAATTTTACATTATCAAAATTTGGTTAACTTTTTATTAATGAATTCGTAATCAGCAGCTCATAATTTTGGCATGTACACACTGCTGAACTTTTTAACTTATTCCTGATTTCCAAGAATCGCCTAAACATTTATTTAGGTCGATACACATTATGTTAATTAATTTTCAAATGTAATTTGAATTTACATAATTAATAAATCCAATTTATTTTTTAATTATTTATTTTATTTAATTATTTATAAGTTCTGTATTTTAATAACATAATATTGCCCACTTATCGCTGAATCGATATAGATATCGAATAAGTCGTTTTTGAAACAGTATTTCATATATATATTTTCTAGTGTTACCATTATTGTACATAATTTTTAAGCTTTTTGGTATTAAAATAATTTTTTTTTTATATTTGGAGGCTTAAATTGCTATTGTTTTATCAACTGGTATATTTTAATATTCAACATGCGGTCACGCTAATGTAAAGAGAACTGCATCGTATTAAAATTGGCGCGGAGCCTTTCTCGGCCTAAGCGCCCATCGGAAAAAATTGTTAGCTGTGTCTTGTAGACCTTTGTACGTCTACCCATCAATAGGATATATTAACCCAATTAGAAACAACTATAACATTTATCGGTGCAAACAAAAAATTATTCGTGAACGGACGCAGAAGTCTTACATTGCGTGAGTATTGATTTTGGACAGAGGCTGTGTCGTCGGTGTCCTTGATCCGGTGTCAACGCCGATTTTCCGTCAATGGAAGCCGCAGGACTTTTTTTTTGCTTCGCGAACTTTGTGTGTATTTTTAAGTGTATGTGTGTTGGTGGTGAGCGAGGGCGTGTAAGTTTGTGTTTATTCTGGATTAACGCGTCTGGTGTTGCTTTTCATATTTACAGTTCTTAGGGCATAGTGTAAAAGTAAATATGTATTCAATTTTGAACCGTTATTAAATCGCAATGGAAGCTTAAAACATAGTTGTGCGTACTTAAAAAAGGCAGTGCCATTGGACTAACGAATATATCAATTGTTTGACCCAAAATCTAATCAAATATATGAATGCAAACTAAATTGAAAATTAAATTAATGCATTTAATACTTAAATGCTAACATTGGAACAGTGGAAAATTTTGCATATCGATCAGTAAAGTGATAACAGTAAAGTCTTTAACATTGTCACTTCTATTAACATTATGTTAGATCTTGTGGCCGGTAAGATTTCCGTTAATTTCGATTTAAGTATATATATTATTAGGTGATCCGTAGGTAGTTTTTTTTTGCAAAAAAGATAAATATGGCGTTATGACCGTAAATTTCATATTCTAAATGCTTTTATAGACGGAACAACCTAAAACTGGCAAAATAAACTGGATAAATATTGTCGAGCAAGTTCTGCTGGACAACTTTTTGCTTTGGGTGTTCAGTCGCATTTCAACTTTTGTCGCGTGCGGTTATTTCACGTTGCTTGCTCTGCCAATTGCTTGGCGGCGTGTTTTGTATTTTCTCGGTACGTTAAATTTGTATATTTCTTGAATAGACCTTAAAACGGGCCGGTTGCCCAGCCTCTTGACCTTTAGCGCGTATGTGCGAAAGCTAGACTGTCATTTTTGCATAATGTAAATCTCAAAATGTAAATTTATGCGACAGAAAATGAGATCATATTTATTTAGTGAACGTCTATTTATAAACTAAATAAACAATAACAAATTGCATGAAATGTGTAGACGACAAGACGTACGTTCTAAAGTTGATAAAAATTAAGGGAAAAAATAATAACCAAATGATTACCGTAGGAACTGTAACAGACTGACTATCCGATAGCATGTTGTAAAGTATCACCATTTATCAAATGAAACAACTGCCTGGTAGGTACTTATCTTGTAGTACAGCTAACGACCTAGATCCTTAGGTAGCTCAAGGCCCCCGCTTAACTGTTTATAGATTACATTTCCAATTGGAATTTAATGAACGAAATCAACGAGTTTAACAAGGAGAAGAACCAACTAGAAATATAAACCATTTTTAATTAAAATCGAAACAAAGTATACCGTAATTAAGATGAACACACAATCTGTGGCAGAGGTTCAAAAAACAACAACGACTAGGAAATAAAAAAATGCCGGAAAACTGTGATGTCAGCACGAAAATGCGTGCCCTCATCATATGCTGTAGATGACGTCGAAAGCACATGAAGAAAACTTTAAGTAAAACACTTTCTAGGTCAAAAGTTGAAAGGCGGCTGCTGACGATGGTGGTGATGATGATGATGATACAAAATGTATAAAGCATCATAAAAAACAAGCAAAATGTGGCAGCATGAAATGCATTTAATAAAGCAACAAAATAAAGTAAATGCAATTCAAAGTCTATTTTCTTTTGAGATCCACGGTTTACACCGCCTATCTTCCACAGTCTGTCAACAGTTGTGGTGCATCGACGTCAAAGAAACGAATTATAAAATTAAACATTAATGGAAAATTATCGATTACCTTGCAAATCAAATAAAATTGCTTGGTCATAACGAAAGTTGAATTGAAGTTAGCTAAAGGTGGTTAAAGGAAGAAAAACTATATAGTTATTAATTTTAATATACGAAAATAAAAATACACAACTATAAACTGAAGAGCACATAAAATAATAATAGTTTAGGTTTTTTTTAGTTGCTAGATTTTTATGGATCACTACTCAAAGTATTTTAAATGTTATAGAAAGTAAGAAATAATCATAACTAATATATTTTATGTACAATAGTAAATAACAGAATTGTTTAATTTAAAGCTATATCACTACTTGTTTTGCATAAATACTAAGAGTTATATTATACTCAATTATAGACTGTAGTTATTGTTAGTTTTCTTAAAGCTCTGCAATTTCCTAGAACTTTAGCTAAGTATAGTTTGTTTTAGTTTGTAGTTCGCAGAGCTTGCCTTCTTCCTATAATTACTTAGAAGCTACTATAATTTAATCCTTTGGCAAGTGCATAAAATTGCCCTCTTGCAATTGGCTATTGAATGGAAACTTTTTCTTTTTTTGTTTTTGCATTCTAAGCGTGAAGTAGTTGCTTAGGAAACCTGTCGACCCAAACTCTCAGCTGGCAACTTGCAACGTGCAACTAGCAATTCGCAGCAGTCTGTGCAACTTGCAACTTAATTTTGATGTGCCCCGTGACTTGACTTGACTCGCTTTTTATTTTGCAGCGCCTGCCTGGACTTGGATACTTTGGGACTGGTCGTTGGCTTCACCAGTTCGTCGTTTCGTTGGTTCCTCAATGATGATCATTGTCTTGGCTGCTATTGCTTTGATTTGATTGGTGCCAGTTGCCATCTGCTACTACTACCTACTGCTACAGCTGTTGATATTGTTGTTGTAGTTACTGTTACTATTACTGTGTTTGCTATTGTATATACTTGCCATCGTACTCTTACTGTTACTAGAAGTTGTTAGAGTTGAAGTTAAACTGCCGCAGCAGAGGCTGCGTTACAGTTTGAATATCGGTCAATGGTAACGGGCTTTTAAGCAGGTGCAACTGCAACTGTTGCCAGACAAGGAACCAAACGAAGATTGCAATTGCGAACGGGAGACCGCAAGGGAGAGCAGAAGGAATCAAAACATGTCACTTAAGGTGAGTTTGACCCATTTCGTACGTAAAAGTCGCTTAGAGTTGCTTACAAAATTGTTTATTTTGCAATTGCCATGGGAAATGATGTAAGATTTAAGATAACAATACTAGAAATAAAATGTATTCTTATTTATTTTATTTTGTAGCGTAAATCCTTCCAATTCTATTGGCATATTATTTCTGACTTAAATATACATTAGTGGTAGAGTTGAAAGTTATATCTCTTGTACAAAATTATTTAAATTATATCAGTATTCAAGACTTACAATTAGTATGAGTATATACAAGATTGTAACCACGATGGTCTGTCAATTAAGAATCTAAGAAAACTACTTAGTCGAGAGCAATTGTCGACAAAGAAGTCAATATTATCTAGTAAGAATGTGTACTTTTTAATTTGAAACAATGATCAATTAAATTACTTTGAAAATGAAGTTATATACTCTTGAGGTGACTTTCAAAGAAAACAATATCGCCAGGATAATGGAATTACTTGAGACTTAACTAATGGGTATTTGCTAGCAGAGCCGACCAATCGAAAACCACGTAGATCTTAGTCTTACTAGGTAAAGTTATTTATCTCGTATGGCTCACCCAGATAAATTACCCGCACAATATATGAGTTCATTGTCTGACAAGTACAAAAACAAGAAGAGTAAGCGTCGCATGCAACAGCTGGATGCTCGTTTAAGCAATTCATTTGGCTAACCAAACCAAATATTTAGTAAGCCATTATTTAGTATGCTTTTAGTTTGTTTATCGCTTTTCTTTCATTCTGTTGCCACTTGAAGACGCATTTGCTTCAAGTTGGCAAGATAAGAGGGCATTAGGTAGGCTGAAGAGAAACTCTCGAGGTCACTTAATTATTGATACAATTGCTAAACAAGAACTACTTGTGAGGCTGCAAGACCACTATTGCTTGCCACACTTGCCACTCAAGTGTGGCACAAGCATGTGGCAAGCTGGCAAGTCATGTCTAATGCTCGTCTGAAGCTTTAAAAGTGCTACTCACCTGCTGTAGCCGGCATCTGACATTTCAGTTTGTCTATAAATATTATAATCATCATCATCAACGTCATCGTCATTATCATCATCATCATCATTATGTCAGCATTCGCATTTATTGCCACATATTATGGAGGGATCTTTGCTCCACCTATTGATGCTTCGCTGCTGTGGTTGTTGCAGTCTTTCAACAGGTGCCTCTCGCTTCATTAACTCACAGTTGACACTTTTCCTGTTCACAATGACTCTTTTTAAGTAGTTCAAATATTTGTTGTACGACCGTTTCCTCTAAATGCACTTGTTAAACTCTGACGCTGACCCCAAAGTCATCATTGTCATCAACATCATTATCATCATAGCATTTAGCTCTTGTTTAATACGTATTCGTTTTGGTTGGGTTAATTTGACCACACTTGAGATAGATGAATGATGGAATTTATAGATAAATAAATAGATAAAACAATTACAAAAAGAAATAGGTGTGCATAAGGGATATACTATAAATAACAAAAATATATAATAAAAATATGTGAATTAATAGATAGAAAGATGGTTGATTAGACAATTGACGTATGTAATTGTAGACTACATAAATTATAAATTAATACAGAAAAGTGTAAATAAATCTTTGGGTTTTATTTAATATTTAGCTAAAGAAATAAGAAACAGATATGTTAATATGTATTTATAAGGAGTTCAGTTTAGTAAGTTTTATACAAATCAAATACAACATGCATAAAATAAAAGAAATATTTAACATTTTCAAAAAGAAACGATCTATTTTAATTTAATTAGTAGTTTCCTATTTAGTCCTAAAACATTTTTGAAATTCAGCTTTATTAGGCATTGTGTTGATTAGTTGCTTGCTCTAAGTATTAAATATGTCAACTCAAGGGTTAACACTTGCATAAAATGTCATAGCATTTGCAAAGCATTTTTAAAATGCATCCACATCCGCTGCTCAGGCTGTTTAATGCTTTTTCCAGTGTGTTTGTTTTTTTTTTCCTCAACTTTTTCCACTACGCCTGTAGCACTTAATTACTATAATTTATAATTTGCAGAGGGGAGTGAGTAAAACTAATTTCCGACACAAGTGTTACTTAAGACTGGCGCCCCAGAGCAACCAGACAGCTGCCGTGTGGGTTGTGGGTTGTGTGGGTCGTGTGTGTTTTGTTTGGGCGTCTGCCACATCTCCTATTTCCACACACTGAAGCTATTAGTCAAGTGCCGAGGCTCCTTTTGACAGCTGCCAAAGTTGAACTTGTTAATTGATTTGTTTTGTTATAGACAAAAACCTAAAAATACAAAAAAAATTCATTTTTTACAGAAAGAAACGCCGTCGGATGTGATGTTGCATCTGGCAGCGCTACGTGGAGATGTTGTGGAACTGCGCCGAGTGCTGGACACTGGCAAAGTGCATGTAGACTGCAAGGATGAGGTGAGTAATATTAATATTATTCGACATGTTAACAAAGGCTAACAAATTATGAAAACAAAGTTTTAAGTTATTGTTGCTCTCAGTTATGGTATGTTGCACTTCAACAGTTAAAAAAAAACAGAAAATTCAAAAATAGGTTCAAAAATCTTAAATAAAAAATATCCAATCAGTATTAAAAGAAAAAAATTGATTTAAAAAAATATGTTCAACTCTGAAATTTTGAACTTTCTTTTTTATTTGAATTTGTGTTCAAATTACAAGTATTTTTAGTAATTTTTTTATAACCACTTCGAATGATAAGACTTATTTACAAACGTAAATTTCGAGCTAGTTTCCCGGGAAATATTTGCAGTACACTCAAAATGTAGATCAATAAGTCAGCTAATAATATAACAATAATACTGAGAATTTGTATTGGATTGCATTTCCCACTGAGTTGTTCGTATAAATAAACTACAAAAAGATTTTTATTTCGACACTTGAATGTACTCTATATTTAGATTGATGCAATATTAAATTCAAATTAATTTGTTTTATTGATACTACAAATTGCATTCTTGTGAACTATCCTATTGTTTTCAATTCTGTTTGATTTAACGACAATTATGTTAACTGCTTTAACAACGAGATAATGTCAGTTGCTTTAATTGTTTAATTGAGCGTCCAATGATTTCAATTTCAACTGTAATTGCTTTTGTGATTACCATTTGTTTTCACCAATCCGAATTATAGTGTTTCATTTTCTTTCGTGTTGATTTGCATGCATGTCGCTTAGCGAAAATCAAGAGCGAAAAACACAAATCTCTATCCAATCCGTTGCAGTAACTGTGGTGGTAAATGCTTTCCCCTGGGAGGGGTGTTCAGTCACGTAGCTGCAACGTTCCGGGCTGGTCAATTGCCCCGCTCTGTGCCCTTGTGTGTAGTTTTAGCCAACAGCTGGCACACTGGCCCCAAACAACAGCTCTTGGCTTAAATGCATGGCTACGAATAATATACATATATTTGCGTCCAGCTTGTCCATTGGAGCAGCTCGTGCTTCGCTGCGCTTCAAGTGAAATTTAATTTTCATTTAATTTTACTTTATTTCTGCCTTTGCTTGTGCTGCACATTTTGGCTTCTTTGCCAATTGGTGCGTACTGTTGTAAACAAAGTGTTAACTTGCCTTTAAACAGTACTTTTCGTTTTCTGTTTATTTTTGAGTTAAATATTACGCAATTCAGCGAATTGTTTAAGCAATTTTATGTAATGGGAATACTCGCGTGTCGCTTTAATTCAATGAATATCATTGAATAGTCATCATCGTCGTCATTGCATGCCTTCTCATCAAAATGTTGTTGTATCTGTTGCTTCCACAATAAGATTATTCACAGTTATCGTTTTACTTTTGTCATCAAATTCAAGTAAGTATTTAAACAAATTTTGCAAACTTTGAATAAGTCGAAGTTCAAATTCAGACCTATTAAATTGATTGTATGGAATTGACAGCATTGTCTTAATACAAAATAAATTATAGCACAATAATAAAGTGATATATTAAAAGAAAAAAATTCTTGTCATGCCTTAGATTAAATACTCTACCAATCATGTGAACCTATTAGCCATTAACGATTTAAGTGTGATAAGAGCGCAAGGAAGACTACCAAAATCAACATCATCATTGATAAATTGTTGTACTTAACCTAGTATAAATTATTGAGATTTGAGGCAGAAAAGTATATTATGAATCATCGTTACGAATACTGCAGGACAATTATTTGAAGAAAATTATATTTTCATTTAAGCAGTAAATTATGCTTTCCTTATTATTAAAATATACACATAGCTTACCAAAGATGACAGCTCGTGAAGAGCAATCGATTGAATGAATCAAGCAATTAAACACAATATTCTTTCCCATTTGCAGGACGGCACCACACCACTCATTTTGGCTGCGGCGGGTGGACACATCCATTGTGTATTGGAGCTGCTCGAGCAGGGTGCAGAGCTTAACTCTCGCCGATCCACGGGCACAACTGCGCTCTTCTTTGCCGCACAGGCCGGACATTTGGATGTGGTGCGCATATTGTTGAAAGCACGCGCTAAGGTGGACATACCATCATTGGACGGCGGCACACCACTGTTTGTTGCCGCCCAAGGTGGGCATGTGAAGATTATCAGAGAACTGTTGGACTGTGGCGCCGATGTGAATGCCTGCATGAAGGTTAGCTACCTTGAGCTCAACAATTAAAACGTTATAAAATAAATAAATATATGATTTTTAGGATCGCGCTTCGGCGGCTTTTATAGCTGCTCAAAATGGCCATCGTACAGTGCTTTCTCTGCTTATCCTGGCACATGCATCGACGGATATTAAGCGCATCGATGGCGCGACTCCTCTCTGGATAGCCGCCCAAATGGGACACGACCATATCTGTAAAGTATTGCTCCAAAATGGTGCTAACGTCGACACCGTTCGCTGTGATGGGGCCACGCCACTTTTTAAGGCCGCCCACAAGGGTCACGCCTCCGTCGTAACTGTGCTACTAAAATATCGGCCCAATTTGGGCATCCTACCCAATGGCGAAACGGCGCTCCATGCCGCAGCCATGTTTGGGCACATGACCGTTTGCAAGCAATTGGTGGCTGCCGACAGCGATGTGATGTTAAAGAATCAGGACGGATTAACGGCCATGGAGTTGGCGCATCATGAGAACTACACGTCGATCTGCGAATATCTGCGTGATCGTATGCGTGTTGTTATGGAGCGGAATTCATTGGCCTTGGCCAAGATGAGATTGTCGACGTAAAGGCATGTCGTGCAGTCACAGGAATGACCAAAAAGAAAACTCCCTTCGAAGTACCTTTCTGCACAATATGTTGGATTATTTATTCACTTACTTAATGTATTACAATTATGAAGCAATATGTTTGCAACAGAGTTTTAACTTCAACTTTGCTTAGCATAGATCATAATATTTAATTTTCAACATTTTCGCGTAAATAAGCTATTTTGTAAATTTTATAAACATAAGATTGTAAATTATTACTTTTGTCTGACAGATGTAATATCTTAAATTTAATCGTTTCCTTAATTATTCTGTGTATTTAAGATTCGACTTGGTTGTCAGCAGTAAAGGAAACGATATTTACGAATTTATTTCAAATTTTTTCAAAATATTCATATTGTACATACTTTTTAAAGAGTTCTCTCGAAACATTATCCAAAGCAATAGCTTCTAAGAATTTATATTCTTAACGTAAAGTTAAAACTCTGTTGTGCATAAATTGATCCATTTTGTTGTAATAGTGCAATCAAAATAGTTGAAAATCAACCCTATAGATATGAAAATTAAAGCCAAGCTGAGCAATGGCAAAGTCCCCAATAAATAAGTATACAACTTAAATATTATATCAATATTATTAATGTACTTATATCCCTACAACTTGGAGCTTGTATTTGAATTTAATTATGATTAACTTTAGCAATAGCTCGTACTTATATGCAACAAAAACTGTTAACATGGACTCATTGTTGTCCTTTGTATATACAAAAAACTTATATATAAATAAATATAAATACACCTATAATTAAATTTATGCATATACCTAACCCTAAGCAATTGTTACCAAGTGCTTTATGTTTATTCGCCTTTTTGTCTTATCTTAATTAGCTAAATACATTTGATGTCTTAATTAGCTATTAATTATATCAAATGTTTTTTGTTTATGCTCATGTATATTAAATGGTTAATTGTCACATAATTTTGATCTTGATTGTTTGCAATATACCAACAACTTGAAATTGTAATTTCTAGTTTGCCAATTACAATTTGAATTTAAGGGAATCCGATATAAATCATTCTTTAATGACTTATCGATTGTTAACAAAAGGTATTGTCAATTTATCAACGTTTACATTTACACAACTTTAGCTTTTCACCAAAAATCTACAACATTGCCGACTTAACGAAGCTCTAGCTAAGTTAACATAATGTTAGACAATGAACTCGTCGATTTTAGTAGCATATACACACACCTTTTAGTCTAGACGCATACGACGAAAAAACGAGTCGAATGTGTTCCAGCTTTCTTGATTTCAGAATTTTGACGTACAAATTAAGGATACAAAAGCGGACGAATTAAAATCATATAGAAATATTAGTGTAAACACACACATCCAACAATAACAAAACATGCACATTCATGTGCCAAATGTGATCGTTAGAGTTAGGAGCACAAGAAATTATTGTGCGATACGAGGGCTGCTCTTAAAGTTACTGCAAAGTGCGTTGCGACTTTATCATTGTGTGTTCCAGTTGTGCAGCTTTAATTTATTATAATACAATCCAGATTCTAATATATAAATAAACATACATACGTATGTACATACATACATATGTATGTGCAACCAAGTGATTGCATAGAGTTTGTGTAGATTTGGTGAAAATTGGCCCAACATGTTGCCAATGCTAAGCAGCTTCAAACGGCTTCAACAATTTTAGCGTTCAGTTCGTTTTTTCTCATCGTCGCGCGCGGACGTGGAGAACGCCGGCCTCTGTCATTTCCATTCCGTTTGTGTGAGTGTTCGAGCGCGCGCTTTAGTGTATGTGTGTGCGTACGTGCGAATGTGTGTAGGTGTAGTCGCGTGTCGTTCAGTTATACACCAGCACCAACATCGGCACCGCCAACAACAACAGCAACGACAACAATAGGTATATCAGCGGCCAGCAGCCCAAACGGTAGCAGCAACCTTAAAATAAGAAGAGGAAACGAAATAATAAAAAAAAAAACAAACACAAAAAATGTTGTGAAACGTAACGTTTTAGTGGCAAGTGTTCTGTGTGGCAGGCGGGCGGCGAAAATTCTTTAACAATAAAACAGGTTTTGCACTGTGTGGTATGTCGAAGTGGGAGAGAGAGAGAGCAAATGAAGAGCGCCAGCGAGAGAGAACTTTTGAAAAAGTATCTGCAATGATGGATCAAGAGTGTGGAGAGTGCAAAAATTAGACATTTACTGCGCGCATCCTTTGCAAGGTCTTTTGCAGTCCTTAAGCCGCTACAGAGGTACGCGCAATTCTGTTATATTATAACACTGGCCTCACTGTGCACTGTGCTGTTGCTACCAAAGCTGCCTCTACTGTTGGGAACCAGTTTGGTGTCATTTTCATTGCCTTTTGATTAACATGCATTCATTTTGATGGAGATTTGCTTCAATCAATACAAATAGAAATTCTAGCTAGTCAACCAGGCTGCATGCAGCAGGCAGGTAGATAATGATCTACCTCCCACAACCACCCGAGCTGCTGCTGTAACACCACAAAACAGCTGAGCTTTTGCAGTCGGGCCCCTAGCAACAACGCGTGGGGCAGTAGCAGCAAATATTTCAACGTTCTCAGCTGTGCGAGCAAAGCGCAGACGCCAATAAGCACACACACACATACGCATAGATATGTATATGGACACGCACTCACATACACACACACACACACACACACACATACATATATATATATATATACATATGCAGTCGCCATAGGCTGTTATATCAAATTCGGCCTGTAAATTGCATTGCTGCCATTTCACTCGCACCCATGTTCGAGTATTTGCAGTTAATACACGCCGGAAAACATTTCTTTTGTTGTTGTTGCTTTACTTCTGCAGCCACTGCTGCTACTGCTGTTATTACTGCTGCTACTGCTACAGCTACTGCTACTGCTGCTGCTGCTGCTGCTGCTGTTGCTGGTTGGATTGAAGCTTTACATAAGTTGACATATCGCTGAGGCTTTTAGAGCCCGGCTGCAGGTCCTTTGCTCAAGTTCTCGAAGCGCGCTTCGCAAATCAGCTGCTGCTGCTGTTGACGTCGCAACGTTGCTACGTTCGCCTGACCGACGTCACTTGCAACTAGACGTTGCCTTTTTTTGCAACTTGTTTCGTTTCAATTCGTTTCGGTTTTTTCTACGTTTGTTTGAAACCGGCTCTCAAAAGGTTCGCCAGCGTCTGTTGCTGTTTTTCAGCTGTTTCGTCGCTTTTGTGGCACATTGTCAAAAAAAACCGCACAGCACAGAAGAAGCAGACCCAGAAAGACACACAAAATAAAAAATATAACCAAAAAGCAGCAACAACAACAAATAAAGTGGCTAAACTACTTTTTTTTATTACACTTTAATTGGTGTTTTTCTATTTGTTTCATTTCTCAACTATTTGCCGTTTGCCTTTATGCGTGGGCCTTTCGAAAAGCATTAAGAAAACTTGATTTATAACCCTCGACAGACAGACCGCACACCTCTGCACCCCTTAGCCTTCATTCGCCAAAAAAATACACAAAAAAAGCGTCAATAAATCAATATAATAATAAAAACAAAGTAACCGACCAATTAACCATGCAGCCAAAGTGTTGAACCAAAACCCGTTAGTTAAAATTCAAGTAACAAAAATAAACAGCAAACAAGAAACAAAAGTAACTGCAACAACAAGCAAACAACAAGAACAAAATCAAACATGTGAGTTTTAGCAATTGTAGAACTTTCGTGCCACCAGCTGCTGTATGTGTACAAAATGGCCGCCAGGATGCACTGCAACTTCATCATGAACATCATCTTTTAGCAGCAGGAGCAGCAGCAGCTCCACACACTCACAGCTCACAGACTCACACATGCACCAACAACTTCACATACACGCACACAATACAGGCAGCGGCGACGACGACGTCAACGTCAACGTCGACACCAACGTCATTGGCAGCGGAAGCGACAACGTCGGAGACAACCCAACTTTTAAAGGTGAGTCTTAACTTAAAGTTCAAAATACTTGTCAAAAGCTTTAAATGGTCAGCTTTAGATCTGCTTATCAAAATTTAGCTTAATTCCATACCCTATGAACTGCGACTTTCTCACAACGGGTAGTTCAAATGTGCTTAAAACCAGCAACCTTATAAAATATTATACTAGCATTTAAATACAATTGGGGAATAACATATACGAATACATTTTGGCTTATATTGAATTTTCTTTCAATTAAGCATATTAAAATGACCAAATGATCCATAGTAAATTATTATTTTATAATTAGCGTTTTTCCACTATGGGATCTGTCTTTAAAAGCTTACTGTTTTACACCGGAAAATAAATATAGCAAATATTTAGAAACGTTTATATATGTATTATTATTTTTATTATTCAAATTATGTTAGCTTTAGCTACTTATTATAATATGAAACAAATTGAATGTCTTTCCACATTCTCAATTTGAGAATATACTGTCAGCTACCTATGCATTTAGTAGGATACCTTTGGCAGAAAATTTCAATTATAATCTACCCTTGAAGATCTTGAGCACAAAACGAACTTTTAGTTTATGAGGCATAAAATGGTTATGTTTATATAATTGCATACTAGTCTGGTAATAATGAAAGGCTACATATATTGACGGCCTACCTATGTCGACGCCAGACTCATAATGATCATGTTTTATGTCAGTTTTAAGTGGTCATATTTTATTTTCTTTATGCGAGCAATATAGGTTTGGCCTCAAGAAAAGTGCGAAAATGTTTAACGTTTGCAATTGGAATTGTGTGCATATTTGATTGTCAGGCAGGGTTTTTGCATGATGAATGACTTTCTTGGGGTCTTTAGTCAATCCCTTAGTCTCTTAGGTTGTCCAATGACTTCGAAAGCAAACGTAAAACTTTAAATGCGTTTGTTTTTTCTCTGTGGCCTGTTCGGTTATTTTACGCAGAGCATCTTAAAAGTTGTGCAGTTCTTTTTTTTTGTTATTTTCTTTTTATTATCGCGAATTTTTACGACTATTTGACTGGAGCTCTTGGCCACAGAGAGTTCAAACTGAAGTGAGGGCAAATTTGGCCAGAGACCGCGGGCCCATTCAAAAAGCCCGTCAAACCAGTCGCAGCCATTTCGCTTTTGCCTAGCCGGGCTGGCTGGCTATCTCATGATATCTGACTGGGTTGGCTGGCTGACTGGCCGACTGGGCCGTTGATGACTTTTTACATAGCCAAAGAAGCAACTCAAACTTCAACTCAAACGCAAACTCAAACCTAAACCAAAAAAGATACGACCAGCTCACGTATCTAAACTTGTTTCAAACGTGTTACATTTAAGAACGTTCGCCGCAAGCGGCAAGTGGCAATAATCCTTTCAAACTGACAGCGTTGCCATGACAACGCAGTGGAAGACGAAGAGGCAGCAGATGTATGTAGTTGTGGAAGGGCTGCCAAGTGGGAGTGGCACATTGACTGAGTTTCGTTTTAGTTTGCAACAGCATATGTGCAAATTTACACGAGGGTCTCTTCAAAACTAATAGTTACGTTGCGTTTATTATATTTGTGTTGCCATTTGAATCAAATTCTGGCTCAAATAATTCATTACACATAAATATATATATTTTCTCTAAGATATGAGCTTTTTATGAAAATAAAACAAAAATAGATGTTTGCTTAGTTAATTTACTTAGAGTCAGATACAGGCAGATTACAGAAAAGCATACATATTTTATGTTAGAGTATGGTAAGGTTTAGCTTCCGCAGTTTTCTCGGAGAATAATATAATATATAATATTTAAGGAATAATTGGAAAGCGGCTGTTGAAAAGTAAATTAAAAAACATGAGCATACAGTAAGTTAAAATAAAGAAATGTTTTATGCTAATGATATGTGGATAGCTCACATTTGGTCCCAATTATAAAGTCGGAAATCGACTTATTGTGTCATTCCTCTGTGTAGTTCTAATGATGACTTCCTCTTTTGAGGTATGACTTGTGCTTATTTTGCGCAATGTTTAACTACTCGACTCAGTTGATACTTGAGAAATTGAAACATTTCGAGCCGCCCTCTACCACATACGTAACTATGTCTATTCCTCCATATGCTGACTGTCATTCTCTGGTTTGAGTTTGCAGACATTTTGATTGCCAGTTGTTGCTGTTTTTTATTTTTTATTTTCTGTTATCATTTTTTTTTTGTATGCATGCCGCCATTTTGCCTTTAGAGCTTTAGTTACGAATGCACATCTGTATGGAGGAAGCGTATGATATGTAGATGATACCCGCACGATATGACAAAAGAGGTATTTGTATTTGTGTATATTTCCAAATCGCAAATAAAAACGGCAAAAAAGTGAAATTGATATTTATTCGCATAAAATTTGCCGTTAACAAGGTAGCAACCTAGCAACAACATTTCGCTTGTCAAATTTTATTTTTCCACCTTCCTGCACTGCCCCGTGCCCCAGCAGTCTGTGAAAAATAAAACGACACTGCCAGGTGAACGGGAAATTGTTTACCGTGGTTCCAAAATGATGTAATTTCGCGTGCTCGTGCAATTCAATTTCCTGCCAGCGGAAACGCGCGTCGCTCTGCTCACCCATTGTAGTCAAACATCGAAAGCACCCTCCAAACAAACCCAAACATCTCCCTCGAAAAACGGCCCGAACTCGATCCCCTATCCTCTATCCACTTCACCCTACACCCTCGACACCGACAGTAGACTGACGACCATTTACACAACTTGAAAGCATTGTCCAAATTGTTTGGCAGTTTCTTCTCAATTCTTCCTTTAGCTTTAATTGTTTCTGCACAATGCAATTTTGCCAAAAAAAAATCAAAAGAAACAAAACGAAAAATACAGAAACGATATAAAAAGATACAAAAATAATAAATAAATAAGAAATCAATTTCACAAAAATGTACTATCTAAACAGCTTTTCCGTTTTGCCCATCCGCCTCAAGATGGAAGACTCAATAAAATATATTTCATACATACTCGTATCGTTTGTGTAGAGTCTAAAGAGAATTCCAAGTCTATTATCTTTCACATAAGGTTTGAATGCAATCAAGAATATGTAACATTTAAATTAAAGAAAGAAAATACTTTAAACTAAATACCATATTTAATTACAATGATTAATTATTGTGAGGTGAATTTATAGAAGTTATATAATATTTCATAGGTAAATAAATTAAATTTAACTAGTTACATTTGAGCAACATAGCTTTATAAATATAGTAAGTAGTAGTTAAGTAAATTATGAAATTTAAACTGGTCAACTAGAATTTCCTGTAGAGTGTTCAATTTTTGGTGTTTTTAATATGCGAAGTGTTGAATTTTCAAACTATTTGGCATTTTTCGCATAAATAAATTACATTCAAAGCCAAGGGATCGGTCAGACTGACTGCCTGGCCAGCCCAGCTCAGTTCGGTACTGTTCAGCTCGGTTCAGTTCAGCTCTAGATTTGGCTCTGTCCGGGCAGCCTATATTAACAATAATTCCTTTGTGCTTGGCATCTTGCCAAAAAGTTTCTGGGTCTCTCCCAATGCCCGCACAGCAGGCGATGAACGTTTTGTGGCCAATTTCGGTTGGCCATGAGGTGGTGCATTGGAGTGGTCTCCGTTTTGTGACCCATTGTCAGTTGAAGTTAAATGCGACGCCTGACACAAAAACCAAAAAAAATAAACCTCCAGGAAAAAAGCACAACTTACGATGGGCAATGGACAATGAAGTACCACAACCTTCAGAGTCCTTTGCAGTGGGAACAAACGTGACTTTTGTCCACAATGTTCACATTGCGCTTAAACTTGAACAAAACAAATTCACCAATTACTTTGTATTTGAATATTAAGCCTATATTATTGGATACTTTAGAGTCTCTTAGAGACTGATCATGGCACAAAAAAAGCTCAATCATTTATTTTTGAATGAGAGATAATTGTTCCCTTATATTTTTTGTCATCTTCTATAAACAAATGTTTCACATACGAAATTCTTCATGGAAATATGGAAAGAAGAACATCATTCAAAATAATGAAAAAAATATTCATTTTAATGGGAAGATAAGTTTTGTTGTGATGATTGGAAACAGACTGCATATCATAAAAGTTGCATAAAATAATATTTACAGATGAGCACTTGATCTATAATTGGATCACCAGTTGCTCAGGTCATTGATTTTCACTGTTGACTTTAGTGTGAAAATTAATTAAAAAGTAATTAACTTTGCGACCAGAGAAAAGTTGAAGCTTAGAAATAAAAACGACTATTATTTAATTTAGCGTGTTTCGTAGATTATTGTTATTACTCACCTTTGCTTACAGTGTCATCATTATACAACTGAATAGCACTGACTGCTTGTTTGGAAATCATTAAAATATTGGTGTTCCTGCTTTGAGCTTGCCATAAATTACTTTGCGACTGGGATGGCTAAGTTTGATCGAATAAAATATTTAAAATGTGCAGATTAATTGATTTTTAACATGCCTATCTATCAATCAATTCATTTAATCATAAAAGTATTGACTGAATAGACTATTAAATCGTATACTTATTGTATTATTGAAGCATTGATATATTATTATTATTAAATATAAATTTAGTGGAAAATTTTATAAAAAAAAAAAAAAGTTACACATTTTCAAATATATAGATACGATATTCGTACAAGACCTAATCTCTATGGCTAAATCACTCTAATTAAGGAACGGTAGAGAAATTTAATATTATATAATTGTTATACAAAATGCTGCCGATGAGTATTGTAGATGTAGTAGTAGTCTCCGTTGAAACGCACTGTGGCCGTTTCCCTGACTGATGAGGACGCCGATGTGGCATTAACGCCATCAATTGGCATCCGGACGGGCGTCGTAGTCAGGTTAATGGTGCGATAAAAGAAGGCAGTGAGAAAACTTGCACTGATCACAAACGCAAAAAAGAAGCCGAGACAAAAAATGCAATCCTTGTTCATCTGCATGCACATGCAGAGAGCAGTTGCAAACTCCCCCAATGTGCGGGCAATGCGGCCCATGAATGTACGCGGCGGATGGGGAGGTGCAAATGGAGAGGTGCTGTTGCCATTGATCGTAATGATATGTTGTCTAAGCTCACATGGAGGTACTGTTTCCGTTTGTGGCTGCTGTAGCTGTGGCTGTTGATGCAGCCTTCGGTTGCTTTGGGTCGATTGTATGGTGCGGGGAGCCCCCAACCTTAGAGTATTCAATGGAGGTGTCTGAGTCGCACAGGCACGGTGCTGCACCAGCTGCTTAGCTGATTGCTCGACATGTGCCTGTTGACTGGCTTGTAGCACTAGCTCCTCAATGGCTTCCAGATTACGTGTATAGCGATCGAGCAGACTCAGAATACGATGCAGTCGCTCATCGTCATAGCCTCTGGGTGTTAGTGTCGCGGCGCTATCTTCCTGATCGGGTTCAGGATTTGGCAATAAACTGTCGATCATGTCCTTCACCAGCGCCTTGGCCTCATCCAAATTGTGATGCTTTAATACGCCCTGCCAATTAGTGCAGTTGGTCATCATTTCGAAACTCACTTGCCTTCGTATGGGCAGATCTGTTTCTGTTTCACCCACTTGACCATCCACCAGTTGGAGCACATTTTGGGCATTTGGACTCGTATGCTGTTCCAATTGCTCATCGTTTGACGATGTTTTGTTGTCATTAACCATTGTTAATTTTGGATGTCAATTTTCAAGACCTCAAACGAAACTCATTTTTATGCGATAAAGTGTGAAGTTTACATTGCTTTTTGACAATATGTTTTTTTATATTATTTCACATATTTGTGAAAAACAAAATTCCAAATTAATCGACTCATGGCATTCAGACAGACGCAGTCTGCCATCATTATAGATAGCCTAATATCTGATTTAGTTCATGAAGCCCTCGATCAAAGGCTCGAGATTAAGGAACATGTCAACCGAGGACCTTGCCAAAGGCTCTATGATATCTTAGGCATTCTTCCGTTCAGTGGCACTAATTATGAAGACATTGATATTGATAATGATACGATTCTGTCAGCTACAGATCAAATTCATCCACAAAACGTTCGTCAAAGACGACATTGGCATAGTTGGTTGGGTCCCGCATTGGCTGATGGTAATTTTTCAGTTTTACTGATTTGGACAATAAGATTCGTAATTTTTCGCCCTTTAAACCACAGATAGCTCTGCGGATGAATTTGCTATCTATTTAAGAAATGGCAACTCGAATATAAAAAACTGTGACATCGCCTGTCAAACTGAGCAGCCACGTTTCCGAAAAAGAAGGTTTCAACCAGAGGTAATATCTGATGGCGGTGTACCACTTGCGAGAGCACCCTGCGAACTTTGCCGCCAAACGATATTGATTGATGCTGGGAACGTAGCGACACCTTCTTTACAAAATCGGCCACCATTAGCGGATCGTTTTTGCTACATGTTAACAGATTTTGCATCAGCATTGTATTGTAGCCTCGCGATCATGTGTTGCTGTACGCCCAGTATGTTTCGATAAATAATATTTTGGCACACTAATAGTTTTTAATACGTTACAATATACAATATTACAATATATTGTGGGTCCGTATGCCATTCACATTGTGTGTCCTCGAACGCGGAGCATAGTGTCTTTTACATCACTCTTCGGATGCACACTCGATCCCAAGAAACTTGAGTAATGGGAAATTATCAGATATAAGCACCAGAGACACAGCAGTACAAATAACACATAGGTGAAGTTCTCGCCCATCATGTAAAAACAAGCGATCAGCGATTGCCAGATTTCGACTAGAACTTGCCACATGCGATGACGCAATGGTGCACGTTCCAGCGCCGTTGTGGAGCTATCCGATTCCACCTCAATGTGTAGGGTACGTTGATGGGGATTTGCATTTAGATTTAGTTTCACATTATCCTCTTTCAGTTTTTCCAATTTGTTTAGTTTTTCCAGTGCTACAATAAGATTCTTCTCATCGTCCTTTTCAGTATTCAAGGAGGTTTGGCAACCTAAGTCACGAGTGACTTTACAGGGTGTTGCCAGCAGCGTGCAATTTGATATCTGCATGCGATTGAGACTGACAGTGGCTCGCAGAAGCTCACTGCTATTAGCTGATTAACAGACAATCTCTCGTTAGTACAACACGCCAACTTAGAATGCCCCTCTCTTACTTACCTTCAGGTAGCGTGTGCGCCATTGTGAACTGCTCGGATTGGGTGCGATTCAGCTTGGGCTGTGTATTGTAATGCGTCTGTTCGCTTTCCATGATTTTTGAATAATTCTCAAAGAGACTGAGCAGCTCCATAAATCGATCAGTGATCTGTTTATGACTCTCTTGAACATCTGCCACAAACTTGGTTGGCCTAAAGGGCTTGGCATCTTCTGATTTCGTCTTGATGGTCCTCCAGCCAATGTTTTTGGCATTTGCATTCAATTCGCAGTCTTTGCCATTAACTTCAAGGACCTCAATGACGCTATCGCTGGGACTCTGTGTCAACTGGATGGGCATTTCGTCTTGATTAGGTGGTAAATGTTACTAAAGACACACTGTACTATATAGTTGCCTGTATGTATGTATGTGTGTGCTCAATGCATGTATGAAACAAGTGTTAGAACTCGAAATCGTGCTTTAGTGTTGTCTAGTTTTGTGCGAGCTTGTTTAGTTTTCTAACGTTCGTATTTTTGTTTCTGTCATTTTAAAATTTGAAATTTTCGCCTGTCATCTCCGTTCGCCTGTTGGATAATTTTTTGCGCTAAATTAAGCAATTTGCCAAAACCAACCTCAACATCACAAATGCAAACGGCTAATGGGGACACGACACACTCGACCACTTACTTGACCACTCGTTGTTCAAGCTATCTACTCGCTTCACTCTAATTTGACAATTATTACGGTCTGCTGAACTAATAATATTTAGCGTAACTTCATTTTGGGCATCAACTTTAAAGCAAAACATTTTGATATTTCAAATTGCACTTTACTTTTTTCATTAAGGCTGTATTTTTTGTTAAATTTAATTATATACTGCTTGAGTTTTGACATTCCTCATATTCTGGTGCAACAAAATGATGTTATAAATAAAACCTTTTATTTATATAGCATACTTTTTGGGGAAATGGTTTACTAGAAATTGTTCAGATTGTCTAAAGGGAACAATATTATTTGGTCTAATAATTCGATGTTTTAGATAGCATTTAAATTAAATTAGCATCGACATCTTGAAATTTCTTATTATAAATATTAATGATCTAATCGACAGTCCGTACATAAATTAAATTCACTTGTGAAAACTTAATTTTCAATAGAATAATCGTTTTAAATATAATCAGAAAATACATTGTTATAAAACATTTAATTATACATTTGGGTTGCATTTTCTTTGCTTAAATCTTAATTATTCATTGTCTTATTTGAGTTTCAAATAAGCCAATGAATTTCTTATAGCCACGCTCAAGGGCATTTTCATTTCGGTCATAACATATTTTGACACCTGCCACAAACAGAGGCAACCACTGGCCATCTGGCTGCAGTTGGTGTTGCTTTTGCTTTTGTCGTATGTATCTTTTGCTTTGGCCATTGATAATAATATTTAAAGGGCTGAAGTGAGCCGAAGATTTATATTTGTTGGACATTGGCTAAAATCTCCCTGCAAGGCAGCTACCCAAAAACAACAATGACAACGACAAAAAACCAACAAACACAATTTATTGATTTTGTCGCACGTAGTATATCAGTATATCATGTGTGTGTGTGTGTGTATGTGGCTTTATGCAACAAGGATGCTGTTGCCAGGCATTGCCATTACCATCGAAGGCACAGGACCCAACAGGCAGCTAACGCCTGCGCCAGATTCGTCTGCCAGTTGATTGCTGTTTGTGTGTCTGAAGGTGCTGAAGCAAAACAACTCAGCCTGAAGCCTCCTCAGTTTGCTCCAGTCCAAGCCCTACCCCGAGCATTACCGTTTTAAATTTTACATTTAAATTGCACATTTGTTGCATACCCTATGGCAGCAGTAACATTGTCTTGTAGACAATAATCTTTATGATATACTCTGCAATTGAAAAGTTGTGCGACATGTTGGAAAGTATATCATTTTCTCGTTTCTCTTTATAATTAAAAATAATATTTAGTTTATTATGTATTTTAAATTATAGTGATAACTTCGCTGTATTTCCATTTTATTTAGACACATACTTATTGATTTATTCAAAATTGTTTTGCACTTTGTAGCGATTTAAACATTTAATACTACGCCTTTTGATAATTTATTTACAATAAACATCCAACAGTATTTTGAAATTCGTTTCAAAAACAAAAAACTAATATCTTAATAAACAGCGTGGCATACTTTGAGGCATCTAAAAGATGTTTAAGAAATTATAGTTGTCGTTCCAGTAAATAATGCTTCCTTTCTTGTGTTGTTAAGGATTATTCACTTAATAATTTAAAAAAAAAAAACAAGAAATTAGTTGGGATTAATTAAATATGTTTGTTGACCAAAAACTGACCTTATTACAGTCCACAATTATTTAAGCCACTATTAAGTTTTTAATTTATTAGGTGCTGCTGTTTATGCTCAGCTTAGAACATAAATATAACTGGTTGGCTTGACTCCTAACTGGTCATGCAGAGGCGAATAAGCGTTGCCAAAAATTCTTGGTGGTGGCCTTCTCCGGACAAGAGATTGCGGGAAGCGAGTCCATAAATATTATTTGTTCAGATATATATGTTATGCATATACAACATACATATATATTTGGCTTAATGCTTGTTTGTTTTCTATTATTCAACTTGCTCGTTTATCATCGCCTGCTGCAATTTTGGAATCTGCCTCATGCGGATGCTAGAAAGATTAGCAAGGGAAGCGCTCAGCATGCATTCAATTAAGTCATGCCACGATTTTGAAATTGTTTTTCATGATTATCATTATTATTATTGTTGGCACAATTTGGAGACGCAATGAGGCGAATTTCAATTAAAATTAGTATTTCTGTCTCTGATTAAAATATGTTCGAATTAAGCAATTTAGCATTAGTATGATATAAATAGATTGATATTTTATTATTCTAAATTATCTGTAAAATATGTGACTTTTTTGCCACATTTATTGTATTTTGTAAAATTATAAATGACAGAATGTATATTTTATTTTTATTGCCAAACTTATCTTAGTATTTTGGATGTAACCGTTTTAAATATCTATTAATAAAATGAATCACAACTAAATGTAATGTAGACAAAGACTTGGAATTTACGTTAGCTTCACACGAGTTGATAAGTCATGAACCTGATGTTAATATATTCCAATTCCAAGACGAAACTCAAATTCATATATGCATATTGGTAAATCGAAGCTTTGCATGTGTGCGTGTGGTTTACATTCAAAGTTTTCATAGTTTAGTCATCGCAAGTAGTTTCTTGTGTGCCATACAACCATAATATTTGAACAGATAGTACGAGTATATTTAGATAAGATATGTATTTTCTCGTGTTGACTTTGCCACACCCATGACACATTCCATCTAATTTCTTACACGTTTATGTGCTTGTGACATTGTGTGTGTGTGTGTGAGTTCATGTCAGAATCGCTTACACCTGCCAGAGTCGTCAAAACATTGTCAGAACGTTTGCCACTTGTCTATAGACGAGGTAAAAGGTAAGTGAAATATCCGCTATTTCCCCAATATCTTTCCCTCTATGCTCCGCACTTCTCAACAGCTACGTCTATTGAGAGTTACCTGGCAATCAGTAGCTACCTGAACCTGGGTATCGACTGCCTAGATGGCCACTTGGGCGCCGTCGCTTGCTCCTTTTCTGCTGTTAGTTGACATTTAATGGCATTTGACACTCTGCACGGCGTGTCCGCAAAGACAAAGGAAAAAACATCAGGTGCAAATAGCGAAAAAAATAGAAAAGGTAAAAATAAGATAAGTTTTAGAAAAAGCATTCCTAATTGAAATGTGCACGACTTGGTGATATCCTTTGTTCATAAAAGAATATAAAAGTGAGTCGAAGAATATTTGAGGATAGCAGAATATTCGACTGAAACTAAATGGATGCAACTGGAGAAAATTTTTAAGAAATAATTTAAGCTAGGAGGGTGAGTGTGAGAGAGCTATTTAAATATCACTTTCACTAGTTTTATCTTCATTTTGGTATAGGGTATACGACTAATGGAAATATAAGTAGAGAGAAAATCAATAAGAGATAGTCATAGAAGTGGTCTAACAGACTGCCTAGTCCAACCTAATGAAGTTGTTGCCGTAGCATCCTTGGGATGGAAGCTGGAACAAGAACAACATTCATGCACTTAATGCTCTTGTTTGCTTAACTTTATTTGATGTCATTGCGTTGATGTTGATGTTGATGTTGTTACTGTACTTCTTCGCTTTGCTATTTGTTTTCTACGGCAGCGTTGTTTAGAGCAGCAGACCTCCAGGAGCAATAGGAGCTGCGCCTGAATCCAGCAACCAGGAACCGAACATGTTGACCACTTGCACGCACAGTTCGTGCAAGAGACGAGAATGCGACAGGAATGAGTCGAGTACTAAGAGGTTGGTTAATGCATTTAGCGGTGCTTGAGAGTACTCGTAATATACGTGGCCTGCAGTCGTTACCTGCTTCTGGTCGTGGTCCTGGCACTGTTGAGAGTCCTATGCTTGTACTGCGGTCAAATTGTATTCGCATATTCGTATATTTTTCTCGAAATGCCAACGTCACGCAGCTGGCAACAGGAAGGTTAGTTGCTGTTGGGCCGGGGGATCAAAATGTCTGAGGCACTTCACATTGCATGTATTTTTAATTAATTGCATGCTCGAGTCAAGTCGACGCGCTTCAAATTTACCAGCCAACAAAACTGACCCATGCAGTTCCTTCCTACCTTCCGTCACTTATGTATATATATTTTTAATACGCACATTTTGATAATACCCTATGCTCAAGTAAATTATGTTCATATGTATTTATGAAAGAATGAATTTTCAAATAAATTTTGAAAACTGTATTCAAAAAATTGCATAACTTTCAGGAAGTTTAATCTAAAATTCTGAAGCTGCAGGGTCAGTGCAACAAAACTTTTTATTTTTTTAACTAATCATTTTGAACAAAATATATGTCGGGATATTTTAAGAATGTTTTAGTATATTTTCCAGTATATTAAAAAAAATATATTATTGCGATGGTCGCTCTATCCTTCATTTAGTAAAATTAGGTGACGGGTATCTCATCGTCGACCAAACTCGACAGTAGCTTTCTTACTTGTTCTACCCAATAATTATTATAATTTTCTTCTTTTATGCTCTTGACTGTAGCCGCTCCTACTTGGTTTCTTAATATTTTAGCGATATTTAACCGTTTACTTTTCAGTAAACTTATAAAATGATGTAGGAAATCTTTTTATAAAATCTCTTAATGGGCCATTGCAATTTCTTATCAAATGAATAATATACTAATTTACTTGTGTAGCCTTTTAACTTTTTAAATCGACATCAATTGAAAAGCCACAGTTAGTTCATTAACCGATCATATGCTGAAATAATTTCGGTTCAAAAGTCGACTAATGCTTGACCTAGATTATTACTATAGAAATAAAAATAAATTGTTTGAAATATAATTTCAGTAAAGTATGTTTGATCGCGAGAAACATAGTCAGAGTTAATACTCTTTGTACACTTTTGAATAATTATTTATGATTTAAGTTGTGTTTATTCTTTGAATTATATGTTTGGAATATTTATCAATGTTTAATTGTACTTTCGTCTTTATAATTTTAATTAAGCATTATTTATTAATGAATGTTTCGAATGTTACCAGAATACATACTATGTTGCTCAATGTGTTGTATTCTTAGTGTATGTGACAGCCGGTGATGCCGACAATCTTCATTTATTGCTCTTTGTCCCTGCTCGTATGAGACTTGACCGCAAGCCAATGCCGTTTGCGTCACCACAGCCGGTACATCATTTGTGGTTAATTGTAATTAAAGCTCAGTGGCTTGCTTCAGTGCACACATGCACCCACACTCAATGTACACACCCCTCCACCTTCATCCTCTCAATTTTCTTACCTCTCTCGGTTCACTTTGTCAGAGTAGTCGCTTTTGATTGTGTCACAAGTATAGCAAACAATTCTGAACTTGACACGAAACATTTTGCATACTAGTCGATGAGCCAGGCTTCGGCTTATAAAATTTCTAGTTAAGATAATAAAATAAAATCATTCGAAGGAAGACCACAATGCCAGAGGCAATCGAGAGAAACTCATTTTATACCAATAAAACTTCAAATTCAGGGAACAGATACAACAACAATAATTCACAGAGACAGAGAGAGATTACGGGCCTAACCTCGACACAGGAATTAAAGATAAAAGCAGGAGATATGCGAATGGCCCGTATGCAGATCATCCTCGCCAAACTGCGTCAGGAAATGGAGCAGTCAAAGAGGCTTGTCGATCAGCTCTGTGATGAGCTTCGCTTGGATCTGAATGCGACAGTGTAGCTAAAGTGATTATTGCTCTAATTATAATAATTGAACCTCTTGTCAATGACAGCTTCTTTGAGTATTCTTCGAGAATCTAACCACTTTGGTATATTAAATCTTATTGATTATCTAAAAAGTTGAATATTAATCAAATGTTGCTCAGAAGTCAGTCGCCTAAAGATATTAGATAAATTTTCAAATAATTGATCAGTTTTATTTCAATCAAAGATGATATAAGTAGCATTTGGTACACCTTTTTTTTTGAATTAGTTAGTGAGTCAAGTTGTATAAAGTTGCAACTGTGAATTTTTTACAATTTAAATAGGTGCCAAATATTGTATCTTTTTAACATATAACATATCTATATTCATTTAATGTACACATTTGACTTGCGAAGTTATGTAAAAGTTTCTTTCTCCACTTTTGTCCCCTGCAGTTCTGTTGACACTTAAATCCTGTGAACGGCATTCCCATGCTCGGAGGCAAGCAGTTGGAATAGACGCACGAAGAGTCTCCTAAAGCAGCAGAGACAGGTAAGTGAGTGCGCTGCACTCATATGTTAATAACTTATGGGGGAGAGTGATGGCTTGATTTAAATTAAAAATTTATTGCATACATTTTTGCGCGCTGCCATTGCATATAAAATAAATACACACACACACACACAATGTTGCACACTCGCATACAAATACACTCGTACATGTGTATAAATTAAATTGTTGTGCGCCCAGGGGCGAACAACCGCCGACATGGCATGCCATGAACTCCAATTTAAACCATCAACGTACGGGTTGAGGGTTACAGCTTGCAACATGTTCGGGGAGCGAGTGTGTGAAGGGGAATCTACGACTTCAGCAACCGTTTTTGATTACGCGCGTGTTTTTCGCGTGCAACTAAATTAGCGCACCTGTAATCAAGTTTTTTTCACAACAGAAGCAAACAAAAAAATAAGAAAAAGAAAATATCGTTTTCACAATGCCGACGATTAAATGCCCTTAACGATCAAACGAATCTAATATGTACTAAGAATCGATATAAAAAGTGACAAAAGATCAATTGTTAATAAATATTATGATAATTTATTGACTATAAAAATGCAGTACTTTAAGGAACGTATTAACTATATATCGAAATGTCTGAATTCAGTTGGTTTTATACTTTCCAGTATATTGTATTGTAATAGACGTCCATGTTTTTAAATCGTTACATTCAGAACTTTAAAATCATACAACTCCCAGCGAGATTAAAAGTGTTAACAACGATGCTAGCATGTCCTTTATAAGAGTCGAAGTACGAGTAAACTGTTTGAAATGTCAACAGAAAGTAGCGTAAAATAATGTTAACATGCGATGTCTCTATAAATCATACAAACTTGTTCATCCTTTTGAAGTGCAGTGTTGCAAAAGGAATATAAATGTGATATTCTCGTGCTTTGGGTGGGCTGCAATATATGCTTTAAAGCTGACAACGGAAAGCTTTAATCGATGCGAAATATAATAAAATTAATTTTCTAATATTTCAATTGAATTTAAAATGAATTGGGAATTAAGGATTAATACAATTTAATACATAAAATACAGTATCAATGAAAAATAAATATAAAATGAAAAATACAGAAATTAATAAAAGCTATTCATTTGAGAGCCTTTTTCATGATGTTTTGTCGTCTCAAAATAAAGTGCGGCAATTATTAGTAGTACTACAACTAATAGTAGTGTCGATTGATCTCTCACTTTCGTGACATTTGACCATAACATATTATATAGAACAATGGTCGCTTATTGTAGAAAAACGTCGCATTCGATTTGAATAACACTTTTGGCATGTAAACAGGCAATATTTTTGGATCCATTGTAAATCCTTTCACAAAATAAGTGTAGTTCTGAAAATTTAAGCGGACAATTCATAAAAAGAATTCTTGAATTCTTTAAATCACTATGTACCTACTTTTTTTAAAGGACATTTCACTGGAAAGTTAGACACACTACGTAAGGTCATAACAATTATTTGAATCAAACCCTGGCTGTGAATCATATGCAGGGCACTGCAATAATCCATCTCCTCTGTGGCATAGTTGATAAACTTCTTGTTGATCTCAACTTCCACATTGTAGTTTCCATTTAGGTTATTGATTTCTTCCGATAATGAGACTTGTCCATATAAAGCGGAATTATTTTTATGCGTACGATTTATATAACAGTTAATTTGCACTATTTCGGGCCATTGGTTTCCACATTCCAGTTTAGTAAACAGTGTTATGAATTTTGGCTGAATCGAAATTGAGTTAAATAATAGCCACTGATTTATTTATTATTTACATTATAAACTTACCTTCGCTCTCTGTGCAACCAGAAATACATTGAATGTTAAACCTATGGATACAACTAAAAAGAGTCGAGTCAACATGATCAAAATTTAAATACAAACTGATTCGTATAATACTAATAGAAGTTTGCCTTATAAAGTAAATATGAACTACATATATAAATAACTCAATAATAATATATGTATATAAGAGAAATCTTTTTGAAAAACTCAAAATAATGTTAATTACGGAATAAAGGATCTCAGTCACTGATAAATAAGATAGCTATCACAAATATGATTTTCCTTAAATCAAGCGGAACTAAAAGTGTTCTTACGCCATAATGAACAAAAAATGTGTTTATTTTATGTAGTGTAATTTGTGGCAATTTTGTTTGTTTTTGTTTTTATTTTATCTTTTTGATCTTTTCCCTAAATGATATATTTAACTGTATAATTTATTATTGGCCTTTTACTAAAGAATCTTAATTATGTTATTTTTTGCTTTAGCAGCTAGCAACTATTGTATTTAATCTTATTAAAATCCCACTTCACGTATGTAATTATTAAATTATTATTAAGTGTTTCCATAAAGTATTATATATAGACATGATATACATAGACACGTCCGTCTGTCTGAACGAAAATCTGGATTTCAGAGACTATAAGAGCTAGAGCATCCGAATTTGGTAACAATATGTAAAAACGGGTGATGGGTATCTCACAGTCGAGCAAACTAGACTTTAATTTTTTTTCTTATTTTATATTGAAATTGTATTTGGATTTTAATAATAATTTTAATAATTGGATAATTATTTAAAATCATATAAAACTCAAAGCGTTTCTAAGCATTTGTTATTATTTATTTTTTTATGAATGTTTTACATTACTATATATTTTTGCTATAATGCAATACTATTTCTACATTTACTTCCTTCGCAATTCACCAAAAACCTGAATTGCGAGAATTTGCCGAAGATTGATATAAAATGTTATATTTGCCATAAATGATAATTCGGGTAAATAAACTGGTATGAGTTTTGGGTTAGCTGTTAAGCCCTTTATATAGTAAGGATGATTCTGAAAGTAAAGAAACTGTATACAACAAAACTTGCAAAACATTTCTTTCAATACAACCTTTTTCAACGGGCATTCCAATGGATAATTAGAAACAGTTCGTATTTCATTAGCTAACATCTTCAATAAAAAGTGGTTGTATCGCGCCTTCATTCCGTTGCAGTAGTCAATATCCATAGAGAAATAATTAATAAATTTTTCAGCAAATTTCGCATTCAAAATTACAGTTCCATTCATATTATTTATGTCTTCAAAAAATTTAAACTCTATGTATACCGCAGAAATGTTACTAGATGTGCGATTAATTTGATAATCAAATTTAATAAGCTCTGGTAAATAATTATCAACATGCATCTTAGTGAATTCTACTATTGTTTTGCGCTGTCAAAAATATTAAAAAGTATTATATTAAATTTGTGAATAATATTAACTACTTCTCTTTAACCGCGCCAAACTGCAGACTCACCTTCGCCCCTTGTATGATCAGAAAGTCATTGAACACAAACGCTATCCACAGAGCCAACAGTAGAATCCGAGTACCCATGTCTGAAGCCTTAAATAAACTGGCTTTTAATTCGAATCATATTAATAGACTTTGGTTCAATGATATACTTATTACATGAATGTTAATCTATTTTTAATATTGATGAGCCTGAACAACAATTAACTTAACAAAATATTAGACTAATTTACAATAATATGTTTTTGCCGTTGCATCATGAAAAACATTTATTTAACATAAATTATGTTTGATAACAAGTAGTGATTTAGTGTTAAAGGAAATTTAATGGTAGGGTTTGATGGATATCAAGTTTGTTATAGACCATGGATTTAAAGTTAGGGGCCAAGGCTTACCTTTACTTTTAATGAACATTATAATAATAATTTGAAGGATTCCTGACAATTTTTTTTAGCTTTAAAAGTTAAAATAGATAGATAGAAAGGATGAAATTTAAACAGTGTAAATTAAGTACAACTTAAGCCGTTCAAAGTTTTTTATAACAACCATTTTTTTGTATTTGTTATAAACAGATTGCGGGTAGCTAGCAATTGGGCCCACTCGACTGTAGCTTTTCTTTTTAATTGTTTTAAACAATTATAAAGACCCTCATTAAAGCCTTCGAATTTTGATAAATATAAGACTTATACACTAATAACAAAATAAACTGTAACCAATAGATACGAGGGTCGTTTGATAAGTCCGTGACTTTTTGAATAAAATATATTTTTTTCGTCAAAGAAGCGTTTTATTTCTCAACATAATCTCCTTTTAGCTCTATACATTTAGTCCAGCGTTTTTCCAATTTTTTTATTCCTTCCAAATAATAGGTTTTCTCAAGGCCCTCAAAATAGTCGTTTGTTTCTGTGATGACCTCTTCATTTGACCCGAATCTCTTACCGCCGAGCCATTTCTTCATGTTTGGAAACAAAAAATAGTCACAGGGGCTAAATCTGGAGAATATGCTGGATGGGGTAGCAGTTCGTAGCCCAATTTATGAAATTTTGCCATGCTGACTACACACGTGTGCACCCGTGCATTGTCCTGATGGAACAGCACTTTTTTTTCGCCAAATGCGGTCGTTTCTGCTTCAAATCAATATCGAATCTGTCCAAAAGCTCTGAATAATATTCGCCGGTGATCGTTTTACCCTTTTCAAGGTAATCGATGTGAATGATACCTTGTGCATCCCAAAAAACTGTGGCCATGACCTTGTTGGCCGACAGACCCACCTTGGCCTTCTTTGGTGCACGTTCACCCGGAGAAACCCACTGTCTTGATTGTTCTTTGGTCTCTGGTGTGGTGTGGTGGATCCATGTTTCGTCTACGGTAACGAAACGGCGCAAAAATTCGTTTGGATTGCGGTTGAACATCGCCAAACACTCCTTTGAAATGGTCACACGGTTGCGCTTATGGTCGTGTGTGAGCAATCGCGGCACCCATCGCGCGGAAAGCTTTTTCATGTCCAAATATTCATGTAAAATGTGATGTACCCGTTCAGTTGAGATGCCTACAGCCTCAGCTACCTCACGCACTTTCATTCTCCGATCATCCAATATCATTCCATGGATTTTGTCGACGATTTCTGGCATGACGACCTCTTTTGGGCGACCTGAACGTTCGGCATCACTTGTACTGGTACGACCACAACGGAACTCAGTAAACCATTTCTTAACCATTGAAATTGATGGTGCAGAGTCCCCATAATATTTATCAAGTCTTTCCTTGGTTTCGGTGATGGATTTTTTACGCAAAAAATAATGCTTAATTAGCACACGAAATTCACTTTTTTCCATTTTCGTTAAAATTCACGAGATCGTCTGCTTTCAATGCCTATAAAACGCAAACCAAAAAACGCAGCTTTCTCAAAATTTTACAGTCAGCTGTTAATCGATAACTGCTGACAGGAGCAGTGTTGTATTTAGAGCAGGTGCGCGGCAAATACAAAAAGTCACGGACTTATCAAACGACCCTCGTACTTTACTGATTTTGCAAAATAAAGAGAGCCAAGAATTGTAATTTATTGTAAATTGTAAATAAATTTTCAATCTTTAGATAATCTTATTGTTGTTTCTTTGCTAATAAGCTTTCAGATTTACTTCTTCCGAAGTTGACCAAATACATTAATGTTTAAAATAGGCCGAAGTTTGGTATGGAATTTGATATTTACAGAAAATAATATTTCGGGAAAATAACTTGGTATTAATTTGGTATTTACTGTAAAACCGTTTATGTAATAAAGATGATTCTGGAAGAAAAGCAATTTTATATTACATGGATGCGTATAGATACCTATTATGCAACCTTCTTCATCGGACAATCCAATGGATAATTGGAAACAGATCGTATTCCATTAACTACCATCTGCATTATATATTGGCCATATAGTGTCTGCATAGCTTTACAGAAGTCAACTTCAACAGTCAAATAATTAATATACTTGTCAGTATATTTCATTCTTAGATTCACAGTTCCATTCAAATTATTCACGTCTTCGAAAAGCTTGAAGTCTACGTAGATAGCTGAAATGTTGTCTAACGTGCGATTAATCTGATATTGAATCATCAGTAGGTCTGGTTGCAGATTTTCCATCTCCATAGAAGTGAATTCTACTACCATCTTGGGCTGTAAAAAGAAAAATTGATTGGATGTCGCTACATTAACAACAGTTTGTATCGGTATCTCGATATAAAAATTAATAGTTTATGAACTATGTGCAAGTATATCCTACAAAAATAGAAACTCACCTTAGCCCCATGGGAGATCGGCATGCAACTGCATAGAAGAATAACCGCCATAGCTAACCGAGTTGTAGTGTTCATTTTAAGTTGAAGTTTAAACTATTCTATTTATTATATGTAAAATGGTATAAAAGCTTCCAATGAAGCGGTTTTAATTGATCGTCATTTAAAAACACAAATTATATAATCGAAAAATTTGAAATGTTTAAAAAAAAGATTGAGAAACTTATGGCTTTTTAATGACATAATGATATTATTCCCTACGATAATAATATGCAATTCTTTTTGCATTGATATACGTATATTTATATAGATATACTTTCAATTATTGACCTCTCGTAAGGTAGTTCCAATGATAAGCCAAATTTTAAAATGATTTCATAAAACATTCAATAATCTCTGTATAATATTTAATGTTGTTATAATTTATTATTATTTATATTTTTGTTGCGTTAGAGACTGGAAAATTGAATCTGGAATCTAGAAAAAGTCAACTGGAAATTACAGAGTCTTAAGATAGTATTCTACCACGAGTCACTATACGAAGAACCAGTTTCTTGTGTATTATATATTCGGTTATAGTCTGAAAAGTTCCTTTGGGTGTATAGCTGGGAAATTCGTTTTCGTCCAGATACCAATTTTGGAGCGTATAATTATGGTGCTTGGGAAGTAAATAGTGAATTAAAATTTATTTGAAGAATTTTGAAAACTAAACTCACTGCTTTTAATGGACATTTCAATCCAACAGTATGTTTTTGGAAGCTCTTTGAAAAGATTGCTAAAATATTATTTTTATGGAGCATTGTTAAAAATCGACATGCATCCATTTGTAAACTGTAAAGTCGTCGCTTCTCATTCTTGGTTTTCCAAAAATCCATGGTGGTATTTACATCTAGCTTATCAACATTTCTTTTTAATATCAAATAACCATTAATTATGCTGCGATTATTTATCTGAGCCAATGTTGAGTTGATCTCATCTATGATGTCTGGTGCAAAAGACTTAAGATCGACTACATCGAATATTAATTGAAATTTATGTTTCTCTGATGAAACGATCACGAGAATGAGAAGCAGTCGATACCACACTGTCATGAGGAATGCTTAGTTTAAACTGAATTGTCATAGTCAAAAAAAAAGAAATAAATAAGACAATTAAATTACTGTAATTATGTAGATATCATAAATACATATAATATATTATTATTATATGTAGATTTTAAATATTAAATTGCTCTTTAATACCCCAATTATATTTTAATAGCGAATTGTCTGGCCGTAACATATTCCGCTAGCTGTTTTTTTGTTTTTTGTAGAAACTTCAAACGTTCCCTTGAATTTAGTTTCAGGCACGTAGTTAGGAACTAATTTCATTTCAAAATTCCAGTTGTGAAGCGAATAATTGTAATTCTGAAATATAAAGCAAATTAATCTTAATTTTTACAAATATTTGAAAATACATGTTGTACTCACCGGCTTTATGGGGCAAATGATATCTGAAGAAAGGTGTCTCTTAATGGTTCTTAGAAATGCATTGAGAACAATGCTCTTATGCATACCGCTAAGAAATTTGCAACCATCAAAACTAGTATCGAATAGGCGCATCGTTTGGTTATTCGATTTAATCATATCCATGGTAATTCTAGCATTAAATTGATTAACAATACTTTTAACTCTCAACAAGCCACTAAGAAGGCTTCGATTATTCAGTTTGGTTACATGCCCATTGAGATCATCGATCACTTCCGGATTATGAATATTTAACACGATTTTCTCTAGCATAATTTGTAAATTATCCTCCGAGTTTATGCTTGCAATTAAAAGTAGGAAACACAGACAAATAAACCTAGCCATGACCAATGGTTAACCTCTAATGGTTGTGTACTTAAAAAGAAGACTATCTGTATCTACTATACTATATGTATCGTTAAATATAAAATTATTACAGCGAATATTAGCAATTACTCCATATTTATTGCACTGATAAATTACTGATTATTATTTGACCTTTGAACTATATATTAGTGAATTCTTCACGCTTAATGCTTACATATAACGCTAATTGTTGTTTTCAAAACCAATTAAGAAATATTTATATGTCAATTAGTTTATGCAGGGATTTGAAACAATTTTCATTAAAACAAGTAAGAAAACTATTGTCGAGTTTGCTCGACTATGAGATACCCGCTTCCCAATTTTACCATCGAAATATTATATTTTTCAAAAAGGCGTGGTGAGGCGAGGCGTGCCAAAAATCTAAAACAAACTTGTTCTGCGTAAAATAATAAGGCATAGAATTCCGAAAATTTGGTTACTCTAGCTCTTATAGTCTTGATATCTAGGTGTTCATGCGGACAGACAGACGGACGGACGGACAGACGGACATGGCTATATCGTCTGGGCTGTTGACGCTGACCAAGAATATATACTTTATGGGAATATATACTTTACGGAGATGCTTCCTTCTGCCTGTTACATACATTTTCGGTTGACACAAAGTTATAATACCCTTCTGCCCTTTGGGTACACACGATACACATCGAAATTAATATACATGCAAATATATAAAAAACGATACAACTTCTACCCATTGCATTGATTTAAATATACAGATTTTTTATTACGAACCAAAAACTACTTGTAATGAATCACACTGGCTCGAAAGTTCATGATCGCAGCCATTTTATTGTTAATGTAAAACTTGGTATTTGATTTTATTTGACACTCTGGTGTATATCTCGGAAAATTACTTTCTAGCATATACCAATTGTGAACGGTGTAGTTAAAATGCTGAAAATTAAAAAATTAAACAACTATAATTTAATTCATTTTTTGCGACTCACCGATATCAATGGACATTGGCTTAGATTTGAAACTTTCATGAGCCTTTTGGCCAAGATATTCACCAAAGGATTCTTGTGCTCATTCTTCAGGAATTGACAGATGTCCATGCGTAATAATTTATACAGATGAATTAACTGATTGTTTTGTTTTATCAAATATAGATGAGAGTCCATAGCCACCTTAGGAACATTATGTAAAAATATGAAGTAACAATTAAGAAAACTGCGATTTTGAAACTGCGACACGTCGCACTTATATTCTTCGAATAATCCCGTTGTTCTTGACTTAAATTCAAAATTATCGATAACAAATCGAAAGTTGCGTTCATCAGTCTTTCCTGTCAATACCATAGGAATACTCAACCAAAGCCAGACCCAGAGCCAGGACCATCCAGCCATCACGACAATTGATCACGAAATGTTCCCAAGGTATAATTAGGTTTAATCCTAAGGTAATAAAATAATGTGCTTTTGATGGGTAATTGTTAAAACATGTGGTTTTTACTCATAGTTTCAATTTGTCAAATGTCATACTGATTGAATATACAGATTTTAAATTTACAAATTTTTTCAAATATTTAAAAACAGATTATTTTTTTGTAAACTCACTTGTGTGTGTAATTACTAGTACAAATGATTAGTTTTACTTCTGCATACAAATGTCTAAATTAAGTCCAACAACTTGCATAGTTAGTTTAATAGTTACGACCTTCAAGTTTCCCATCCACCTTTAAGAACAATAAACAAACAGTAAACAGTAAACTTAAAGCTTGTCAAAATATCTGTAAATATTTAAATGCAATGAAATAATAAGCTTCTGATACGTAATTGATTTAATTTTTTAAAGATTTCATTCATCTCGTTTCTATTCGCCAATTAACTGTACAACAACTCGATTGATTAAAAGAGAACTTCATGCATTTTAAATGTTTTTATTTATTTATATATGTATTTAACTAATCAATGTCTCATTTTAACAATTTTAATTGATTTGAATCATTATAAAGAAACTTATACAGGTATTTACGTTTTGCTAGATATCAGGTATCAAAATAAATAAAATAAAATTACAAATTTTCAATCTTTAGTCAAAGGGATTTACTTATTATGTTTAATTTTATTGTTGTTTCTTTGTTGTTTCCGAACTTGACCAACAACATTAATGGTTAGCAATAGTCCATGTTTGTTATGGAATTTCGTTTTTACAGAAAATAACATTTCGGGAAAATAACTTGGTATTAATTTGGAATTCACTGTAAAACCTTTTATATAATAAAGATGATTCTGAAAGAAAAGCTATTTTATATTACAATGAATGCGTATAGATACTTATTATGCAACCTTTTTTATGGGACAATCCAATGGAAAATTGGAAACAGATCGTATTCCATTAATAATCATCTGCATTACATATTGGCCATATAGTGTCTGCAGAGCTTTACAGAAGTCAACTTCAACAGTGAAATAATTAATATACTTGTCAGTATATTTCATTCTTAGATTCACAGTTCCATTCAAATTATTCACGTCTTCGAAAAGCTTGAAGTCTACGTAGATAGCTGAAATGTTGTCTAACGTGCGATTAATCTGATATTGAATCATCAGTAGGTCTGGTTGCAGATTTTCCATCTCCATAGAAGTGAATTCTACTACCATCTTGGGCTGTAAAAAGAAAAATTGATTGGATGTCGCTACATTAACAACATTTGGTATCGGTATCTCGATATAAAAATTAATAGTTTATGAACTATGTGCAAGTATATCCTACAAAAATAGAAACTCACCTTAGCCCCATGTGAGATCGGCATGCAACTGGATAGAAAAATAACCGCCATAGCTAACCGAGTTGTAGTGTTCATTTTAAGTTGAAGTTTAAACTATTCTATTTATTGTATGTAAAATGGTATAATAGCTGCCAATGAAGCGATTTTAATTTCATTTTAAGTTGAAGTTTAAACTATTCTACTTATTATATGTAAAATGGTATAATAGCTTCCAATGAAGCGATTTTAATTGATCGTCATTTAAAAACACAAATTATATAATCGAAAAATTTGAAATGTTTAAAAAAAAGACTGAGAAACTTATGGCTTTTTAATGACCTAACAATAAACATAATAATATACAATTATTTTTTATATTCATACATTTATATAGATAAAGTTTTGATTATTTGCCTCTCATAAAATACCTCCAATGGCTAATCAAATTCCATATTATTTAATAAAACATATTATTTTGATATAATTCATTTGATTTAGATTTAATAAATTCATGCTTACAATTGTAAAACTAAATAGACTGGAAAACTTGGTGCCAATATTATCACTGCTCAATAAATTATACATATATACATATAAATATACAGTAGTAATTTCATAATTTAAAGGTGCAATAAAATAAAGCTTAATTTTTCTTTATGACTCTCCCCCAAACTGTTGCGGTAAATATCAATTCTTTCTTTGAATAGAATTTGGTGAATGATTTTAATCGACACTCGGGCAAATTGTTGGCCAAATCAGTTTCCTTTAAGTGCCATTTGGTAAATGAGTAGTTAAAATTCTGCAAATTTAGAATGTGTAATTATTATTAAACTCTAAAATCTAACTATCTAACACAAAGGTAACATACCGATATTAGTGGACACTTAATATTAATGTCCATCGCTTTTATGAAAGTTCTTGCCAATATATTAACCAAGGGATTTTTATGCACAAGTGTCCAAAGTTCACAAAACTCCAACTGGCCACTGAAGAGACGTATATTCTGATGGTTTTGTCGCAGCATATCTAGTTTAACTTCCAACTGTATGTTATCAACATTTCGACGAAGTATTAAATAACAGTCGATATAGCTTCGATTGCGGAACTGTGTCACAACACAGTTTATATCGTTGAAATATTCCTTAGACACACGTTTGAGAGACACATTATCAAAAATAATCCAATAGTTGCGCTCATCCGATTTCCCAGCTATCATTAAGGACCATAATCCTAAGAAAGTGCACATCCAGAACCAACCCGACATGCCGACAGATGAGCTTAAAATGTTATTTTAGCAATAAAACTGAAATAGTCCGAACTAAGTAGATTTTAATGAGCAGGGCATAAATACTTCATCGCTCTTGACTTACTAATTTAATACTAATTTGTTCGTACTAATTGCATCACAACGGACGAATCAGTTGAGTCAATGAGTTTTGAAATTATCAATTATAAATGCTCAGAGTTTATATTAATGTTAGTATTTTTTATTACTGAGGTCTAATTACTAAAGAAATTAAAAAAAAAACAAGTTAATTCGTTTTACACAAATGTTTTCTCAAAAACTATTATTAAATATTGGGAAATAATAACAACTTGGTATACTATTGGGACAATTGTTTTACCATGTTCCTAATTTATCTTGGATTGAACAGGAATATAACTTGAAACAATTTGTGAGAGTTGTTTATTAGTTAAAAGTTAGTTAGTTAGTACCTTATTAGTCACGGGACTTAATTTTCCCGAGAAAATCATGTTCGCAATGCGCTTAGAGTTGTGATTAAAATCGAACTTCATGAAAAAAGTGCATTCCGGTAGAAAATCGGGTAGGTAACTATCATCCACGTATGCGCGATGCATAGAATAATTAAAGTTCTAACGATGAAACAAATTAAAATTGTCGGTTAAGATTAAAAAAAGCTTAACATTGAGTACTCACCGCTTTAAGAGGACATTTCGGCGCTTCATTAAGAAACGACATGTAATTGTTGTAAATCTGCCGAACAAACTTGCTGCGATAGTCGTTATTTAAGAAAGAGCAGAGTTCCATTTTCGTATCGAAAATACGTATACGAGGAAGATTAGGGCGTTGTATATCCATCAAAGCATGTAATTTGATATCGCTGAAAGTCCGGCTGAATTGTAAATGCCCAGAAATATAGCTCCGGTTGCCATCCTGCTCGACCATAGAGCTCTGCGAGATAATTAACTCGCGATCTTCAGGTCGAAATTGAAAGCGATCCACCCGAATCACATAATTGGCTTGCACTGAGCTAATGATAGTTAATAGTGCACAGAAATGCCGCAGCTGATCCATTCTGGAAGTCGATTGTCCAACTTCTAATTGTTAAGTTCGAATACTGAAAAAAATTGGCTGCCAGCAATATCAAAATATTGCTGTGCCAATTTATTGAGAATGGATTTATCTAGCTAATCGGTTTATAATTGGCAATATCCAATAACATAAGTGGATCGCGAGCTTTCGTAAATTACATCACATAATAATTTATGAAACTTAAATATAAATAAATAGGATACCAAATTCCCCAAAACTTGTGCCATAAAACTCTTGATACCCGTGTCACCTAATAAAGTACGAGGGTCGTTTGATAAGTCCGTGACTTTTTGTATTTGCCGCGCACCTGCTCTAAATACAACACTGCTCCTGTCAGCAGTTATCGATTAACAGCTGACTGTAAAATTTTGAGAAAGCTGCGTTTTTTGGTTTGCGTTTTATAGGCATTGAAAGCAGACGATCTCGTGAATTTTAACGAAAATGGAAAAAAGTGAATTTCGTGTGCTAATTAAGCATTATTTTTTGCGTAAAAAATCCATCACCGAAACCAAGGAAAGACTTGATAAATATTATGGGGACTCTGCACCATCAATTTCAATGGTTAAGAAATGGTTTACTGAGTTCCGTTGTGGTCGTACCAGTACAAGTGATGCCGAACGTTCAGGTCGCCCAAAAGAGGTCGTCATGCCAGAAATCGTCGACAAAATCCATGGAATGATATTGGATGATCGGAGAATGAAAGTGCGTGAGGTAGCTGAGGCTGTAGGCATCTCAACTGAACGGGTACATCACATTTTACATGAATATTTGGACATGAAAAAGCTTTCCGCGCGATGGGTGCCGCGATTGCTCACACACGACCATAAGCGCAACCGTGTGACCATTTCAAAGGAGTGTTTGGCGATGTTCAACCGCAATCCAAACGAATTTTTGCGCCGTTTCGTTACCGTAGACGAAACATGGATCCACCACACCACACCAGAGACCAAAGAACAATCAAGACAGTGGGTTTCTCCGGGTGAACGTGCACCAAAGAAGGCCAAGGTGGGTCTGTCGGCCAACAAGGTCATGGCCACAGTTTTTTGGGATGCACAAGGTATCATTCACATCGATTACCTTGAAAAGGGTAAAACAATCACCGGCGAATATTATTCAGAGCTTTTGGACAGATTCGATATTGATTTGAAGCAGAAACGACCGCATTTGGCGAAAAAAAAGTGCTGTTCCATCAGGACAATGCACGGGTGCACACGTGTGTAGTCAGCATGGCAAAATTTCATAAATTGGGCTACGAACTGCTACCCCATCCAGCATATTCTCCAGATTTAGCCCCCTGTGACTATTTTTTGTTTCCAAACATGAAGAAATGGCTCGGCGGTAAGAGATTCGGGTCAAATGAAGAGGTCATCACAGAAACAAACGACTATTTTGAGGGCCTTGAGAAAACCTATTATTTGGAAGGAATAAAAAAATTGGAAAAACGCTGGACTAAATGTATAGAGCTAAAAGGAGATTATGTTGAGAAATAAAACGCTTCTTTGACGAAAAAAATATATTTTATTCAAAAAGTCACGGACTTATCAAACGACCCTCGTATTACCACCATATTCAGAATTGAACTTCTCGCTAATAATCTGTAAGATGTTGGTTTTTATTTCTACTATTCGACACGACAAGAAAGCAAAGTTGTATGGATACATCTCTTGATGCTAAAGCCAACCATATTTTTATATATAGCCAATAAGTTATTAAAGCTTTGTATCTGTAGAATATCTGCTATAGATCAAAAGCGTTAATATATTACATAATATTGTGTATAAAAATCAAGTCTCGATAATTAATATCAAAACGTTTCCAATAAGTTATTAAAATATTCTTTAAAATAATTTAAAAAAACTCAAAATTTCTTCGAAGAATTTTTTTAAATTGTTTGCAAAAAATAATGTAAAAATTCATTTTTTTGGCCTCACTATGCGCCCTAATACATGCAAGCAAAATGAAAATGTTTCGTATATAACAGATTGAGTCGAGAAGGCTGCTAAGTACATATGAAAAAATGCAAAAAAAAGGGAAAATAAAGGTGGACTCCTGTATAAAAAAGATGGAAAAAGCGGAACCCAAAGGATGTCAACAGAAATGTTAATAACACCAACGTTGGGGCGTTGGCGTTGGCGCTTTGTGCTCCCTTCTATTTTACGCCAAGTGCTGCACTGCGTCTTCTCGCCCGTAACCCGGACACAGCCAACGCCAAGGATGAGCCGAGCACGGCTGGGCTGTGTTTTATGGCTGGAAACACCAAGTAAAGCAAAAACAGTGGCCGTAAAACGGAGAAAGCAAAGCATCAGCAAAGTAAAGTAATCTAAAGTAACGCCAGTCGAGTGTAGTTCAAACATCACACCTAAAGACTGAAGACTTCACTCTGAGATCCAGAGAGGTTAGAGTGCGAGTACAGCTACTGTGGTCCGTATTATGTTTGTGTATATGCAAGAAGGACTGGAATTGCCTTAGAAATTGGGATAGCGTTAGGAATAGGGATAATGATTGGGGTTGTTCATGTAGACACAGTACAGAGTCAAAGAAACATTTTCAGTAGCAAAATGTGTGCGAATTTCTATCACACAATCAACCATAAATTTTGATTATGTAGCCTTTTCGAAGTTATTGAAAAATAAGTAACTTTAAATTGAAAATAACAATATACGCGCATATTCTCGTATGTACATTCTGTACTATAGTTCCTGTGTTTTATTACTTGTCGCCTTTCGCTTATAAAATGTCTATCATTATGTATATGTATCCTCCACCTCAATCAATTGCTTCGCCCACAAGGCTATTAACACAAATATCTAATGCAAATTCCAGCAATTTGCATTGATGACTTGACGCCGGATCGCATGCGAGTATAGTAGGAGAATTAATGGATGGGGCCGTGTGGGATTTGGGCATAATTAACCTTACGAGAAATGAGTACATGCATAAACGTGTGAGTCTCATTGCATATGCAAATTGCAGCTGATTGGTTTCACATTACGTAATTAATAATTCAATAAGAATGCATGTCAATCAGGTGCATGCAAGAAGACTCCTTGAGTGTGCATCGATGAGATTGAGAAATAAAAGTGCTTAACTTTTTTGATACCCTACAACAAATGGGGTATTTCATGTGGTATGTTAATGGGCTGTATTAAATTATACAATATTAAAAAAATGCTAAAATAATATACATATGTCTTACAATAAATTGAAATGAAATGATTTGTATAAAATTAATGTTAGCTGCTTACAGGGTATGCCCAAGTTAAGCTTGCTCATTTGCAGCTGAGCTGTTTACTACATCGGCTTGGGAGCTCTCTAATTATAGCTAGTTACTCGCAGTTGTTGTAGCTTATTGGAGTCGACGCTCTCATGGATACAATACATACAACGGAACAGAACCTATTTGCTCGAATCAATAAATTTTACAGTTGGACGCACAGGTGGCGCTTGGCGTTGACGTTGCAAACGGATGAGGATGGCGGTAGGGTATGGGTGACGGGGGAAGGCGAGTATCGCAATTTGGCAGCACCGGACTGAATGGGCCTTTTATTCAATTTTTACGGGTGTGTGTGTGTGTATTGATGTTGGCTGTAAACATAAATTCATAAATGTTCGCTGCTCTTTTGAGTGGGGCTCCGTCTATCCCCCTACCCCACCATCTGCCGCCATGCATCTTCCCAAGCAGAAGCGGCAGCTGCACCTGACTGCAACCCTTTGCCAACAGTTTGTAGCTGGTTTGTTTAAGCAAAGCAATTTGGCTTTTATTAGACAACAACAACGGTAATTGTAGCCACACTTACATACATCCAAGTGTATGTAAATGTGGATGTTGTTGCATTGCAGATGCTTCCAATTCTATCTAATCTTTGTATCATGCCATCTATCTACTTTATATATATTGTTCACATATATATTCCAGTCTTTTATCCCACCCTCGCTCGTTAAAAATCACTTAAAACTCCATCATCATAAATTTGTCAAAAAATGTTTGTTTGCATTGCGCTGCTTTAACGTGTTAAGGTCCCCGCCCTCCTCCCCGTCCCCTACTATGTATTCCCTGAATTGTATCATGCCTTCCATTCCCTCTTGGAGTTGGATTAGTTATGGCATCTGCTTTTATTTGTTTTATGGTTTCTCGCTGTGAAATTAGATTTTGTTGTAGTCGTGGATTGCAATAAACAAATATTCGGAACACCACTGAATTTCAAATGAGAAACTTTTGCCGTTTATAAACCTGCTTGGAATTCTTAAAAACAAATGTAAGCAGATACTTCTTAACCTAGCTAAATACTCCTTGCTACAAGCTCAGAATCAAAGCGAAAAAATTACTTCATTTATTTCTTAATAAACTACGAAGTTGAAGAGAAATAATACGCTCGGTAAATTGTGCTGGGTATAACATGTTATTTAGTTTATAGAAATTTTAATAAATTCAAACAGAGTCAAGAGATATATTAATGCAATTAATGCATCGCATATTTAAATATTTATTTGGTTAATTACATTTAATTGCACAATATAAACAAGCAAATTTAATTGTATAGCCAAAAATGTAAAATGATTTGATTATTAGGGTCAGGGTTTATAATTAAATTCCTGTGAATTAAAATGAAAAGACTCGTTATTCTCCCAAAGAGTATGAACTGAAAGGCAGAAGTTAAAGTAATCAAAGTTAGAGATTAAAATGTATTATATTCAGGCAGCGTGAGATTACCACAAATCTAAGGTCGACGATTCAATTTTGTATGGTTTATTTTTTGGGAAATGTTGTTTTATCCGAATTTTAAACAGCTTTGTTTCATTGAAAGTTATTTGGGGCCCCAACTTAATTGAACAGCTGTCTGATACTAAATTTTTAAACATTTTGATTTATATACATATAATACATTGGCAAAAATATGCTACTCTGGGATTAAATCTATAAATACATAAATGGTGAATGTTTTCACATTGCACCCTTAAAATTTACTGCCAAATTTCTTATGGCAACCTTTAGTTTATTACTTTGGTTTATGCTTTCTTTAGTCCGCCAAATGTTTTAGGTTAACAGCAGGAGGCAACTAGCAGTAACTCAACATCTTCTCCCACTCTCCCTAAAGTTGTGGACACAAGGTCTTGAGCCATGGCTCCATAGCGACTTCACACAAAAAAAAAATGGAGGCAACAAAAAAATTGGCAACAAAACGCAGTCAAAAGTTGCTGCAGCAGCAAAAACAAAAAAAAAAGGCAAAAAGCAATAACAAAATATTATTATCAGAATCATTCATCATGTGGCTGCAGGCCATAAATTTTCGGCTAGCTGCGAAATGCAACAACAACAACATCAACAGCAGCAGTAACAACTACAATAAGTACAACTAAAATAACAACGGCAGCTAACTGTTAATAAATCGCAGCTGCAGATAGCAGCGAGCAGCTGCCGGCGCCACAGACAGCCACGTTTCATGTTACTACGCCCCTAAGTCCCCTCCCTGCAAAATCCCTAAACTCCCAAAAACCCGAACATGAACTCCCTTTCCATGCCCAATCCCAATCCCATTTCCTTTCCGAATCCAAATTCCGACTTTTACCGTCGACGGCCAACTCCCAAAAAAGTTTACTTAACCAGGCAGTAACTTTTCTAGAGGCGTGCCATAAAACATTAACACACGCCCCGTAAGCCCCATTAAAGAGCAATTCTTTACTTTACATTTGACTTGTAAATTGCTTAAACAAAGCATCCTATTTGCATTTATCAATTTCCAATCAAAATGTTTTAAAATATGAGTTGATAAATAGCACTATCAATATGACACTTTGTACACAAACCTGTTATTTACATATATACAACATACTATAGCTGCTTCTTTCAGCAGCAAAACCGAGCTTATCTAGTTTATAAATAATATTAATTATTCTACTGTCACTTAATATGCCCATTACTAGAATGTGTTTGCATATAGTTACATGTGTGCCTGTACTCGTATCTTTCGTTAACAATTATACAAAATGATTCCATAACGTTGCGTTGATTAATAATCTTAAGTCTAAACATTCATCATCTGACGCGCCAAGTGAAAAAGCCCACTTGAGGTTCATTTGGCAATTCGCATTTCCTTCTCGTAGTTCATAGCTCGCCCCCATTATCATCCATCATTCATCATCATCCGTTCGCTTGTCATTTCGCTTCTCTCGCTATCTGTAGCTGTGGCTTTTGCTTTGCTCTCCCTTTCTCACTCTCACTCTCCCTCTCTCATTTCCTCTTTCGCTTGTGCTTGTTAAATAAATAATTGTCCATCGTTTAATGCGTTTAGGTACGTACTATAAACATGCAAAGTTACGTTCATATTGCATTTACTCGCAAGTACTTACCTCTCCCATATCCTAACTCATTCCAGATCCCATATACATATATACTCGATTAACTATGTATGAATGGGTAGGTATGAGTATGTGTTGCTAGCCAGGTGACCACATGCTGTTCTCGCCCTGCCCTGCTGCTCTAACGGCGCATTTGCAACCGCATGGCCAAGCTGCGGCTCTGGCTGGCTGCCTAGCTGACCACATCATCAAATGCGAAATGCGAAATGCAAAAGCGACGTAATTGCCACCGCACCACATCTCCCCGACCCACACTCCACCATACACCATACCGGCTCTTTAGTCGAAGCCGAAGCCGAAACCAATAAACCTGCATCGTCGATTAGTTGCACATGAATGCCATAACATGGGACCCCACTAGGCAGCAACGAGAGGAAAGGTTGTAATGAGTTATGGGGAGGGGAAAATTGTCGGGCCAATGCAGACAACCGCAGACGGACCCATTTAAGCCACGTCTTAAGAAGCTTTTGTTTAGGCCCCTCAGGCCTGGCATCTACAACAAACGCTCGTCATATACCACAATGTCTGATGTACGTTAAATTATACATTACATGGGGCAATTAAATGATAAAATGAAATTAAATAACTGTAAATAACGTGTAAACTGAAACACTTTGGATTACTTTATTTACTTTCAAATTAACATTTAATAACGTGTTCATTGAGAGGAAATATAAAATGGGTGCCATTCTAAAGTACAACAAAAATTCTTGTCAATTAAAACCAACAATCTTTTAATTAACCAATATACAATTTTATTTTTAATTCCATTTAAAAAATAGTAATATACAAATAAAATTACCTGAATTTCCAAACATATTCATTTTCTTCGTTCAGATTGAAAAGTGTGAAATTTGCAATGGTTTCATTTAGATAATTCAAAATCGGCTTACGAAATGAAAAACAAAATTATTTACTTGTAAGCTCATTAAGATTAAAAAAATCTAATTTATTTTGCAAGAGAACAGCTCAATTATTATGTGACTCTACCTTTTCCCTACTCTGTTTTTCCCGCAAACTTGTTGAACCCACCTCGGATTCAAATGTTCAATTTGCACAATCGACTTTATGGACATGATTTGTATTCATATATTCAAATTAATTTTAGTTTTATTGTTAATTAACGCATAGCAAACGATTATTTTTATTTCAAGACAATGTCAAACGATAATTTTGAATGGTTATTGATGACGTTTCGTCGCTTAACTTGGTTTATAACTTTATAAGCACTATTATTCATACATATATGGAGCTAAGCAAAAACAGTGTAACTCCTGTATAACGAATATTGTTAATTTGTTTCTTTCTGCCTTTCATTCCACGAATATGAGAATGTTATGGAATTATTTATATTTTATAATAAAATTAATATTAAGATCTGTTTTACGCATTGATTAGTGGCCTAATTACGTTTGTATAATATAATTTATTGTGAGTTCATCATAATAATGTTTGACTGTATGAAAGAACATTGAACTTCATTCGGTTATGCAAATGAAATCAAATGCATTTCAAAGCTGCCAATGGTACTTGTGAATACTACATATGTATGTACATGCTATGGATCCCTTGGCTGAGATCGTGACCTGAGCAATCAAATGGGAAAATGGCCAAAACTATGTCGCCTGCCAAGGTGCTAGCTGGCTGTTCCCAGCTAGCTTTCCGCAGCTACCACCTGACGTCGCTTGGCTGACCACTAACTGTAGTATACACGTACCGGCGCTGGTTTACTGAGTCACAGACCGCAACGGTACGTCGCCTGGCAACAGATTTCAAATATTTGCGTAACCCAAGCGGCGCTTGAACTATGCACATCTTGCTGTGGCTCCAGCTCCCACACCCCGCTCGCAAACGCTGTCCCCTCGTTTCACAACACTCTAGCTCATTTGCCAGTTTGTCGTAGATGCGGAGCCGCCTTCACCGCATTCCACGGACCGACGGCCATGAATTTTGCATTTTCTATGTGTACCCAAGTATTTTTAGAGCTGTTTGGCCAGGCCTGTGATTCATCAAAAAAGTGGCGACAGCTGACAGTCGGACAGGCCGACAGGGCAACAGGGCTGACAGTAACAGCTACGCATGGAAATGAATTTAGCAAAACTACAAAAAACAAACAATGGCAATAGAACACTGAACACCGAACACCGAACCCAACGCACCAGCGACACCACCTCAAGTCAAACCCGCCAAGCCGCGCTCCATGCGTCACATGCCAGGGGAAACACCTGAGGCACTCGGGAATGGCCGATGCTCATTAGCCCAACCGAAGCAGTTGACAAAACGTAGGCAAAAAACACAAAGACAAAATCGTGGAAGGTGGAGCGAGAATAGCGATTGAAATCATACGAATTTGAAATGCTCTCTCCGAAAAGATCGAAAGCTTTAGCTTGTAACAAACAGCAGGCGGCTGCAAACGCTGAGAGAGCTTTAATCTCAATGTGAGAAAAATTAGGCTTATTTTCATCGTCTACGTTACGTACGTATGTATGTGTAGTATTATATAAATTAGTAAATAGTTACAGTAAAATAGAATGTGTGTGTGTACAGTCGAGTGATTTAACGCCATTAAACACAGTGCGGTCTATGGCCCAAACATCTTTTTAATATGTGTACAAATTAATTGCAAATTTGCGTGCGTGTTTGTATCACACGGCGAATACAATTGGTCGTAACATGCCGAAGTAGAAATACCCTTAACTCGCAAATACCTAAGCCACAGCAGCAAAAACCAGTACACTTTTAAATATTTTGCATGGCAACACTAAGTTGACTCATACGTATGAATAGAAGAGGAATACCCTCTCCAATAGGTCGCAAAATTTATTCAAATTTGGTTTTGCGTAGTTTTAACAATAGTAAGAGTAATATGCAAAAAGAAATACCCAACCGTTGACTTCTAGCGTAAATTGATTTCCGTACACAACAAAACAAGAACAACATTTAATTTTATGTATTTCGTTATCTATGCATAACACATCGAACTTCGTATACACTTTCTCAAGGCTGCTTGAAATGGAATTCATTTAAATGTGAATCATACAGTTAACAATGCACTGGCACACTAAGCTAACTCACAAAATTTGTGCTGAAATACTAATGATGATATCATTAAGTAAACAGACGTTTTTGTTGTTATGAAAATACCTTTAAATAGAATGAAATTACGTATTGCATTAATTCGTAAGAAATCAGCTGTTCCAAAGCTTTGTGGCAACTTTGTCAATTTTTATACAGTTGTGGTTTTACAAATACACATGTACATATATGTACATATGTATGTATGTATATAAAAAAGCTTTTTAAGAAAACTATGTTGAAAACGTGACTGTATGTATATACTTATGTAAATATGTATATGCACGCACATTTATACAAATGTATATGTATATGTATTTATGCTGTTGGCGATCATAAGTAGCGATGCAAAAAAAATCTGCGTCGCGTAGATATTGATCATTAACAGCTGTTTTTTTATATTTGTATGTACGTATGTATATACATACATTCATATGTATGTATATATGAACGTGCTCGTGATGATGCACGAAAATACATACATATGTATGTACGTATGTTTGTACATTCCTGCATATGTACATACATATACACATATCTACGTATGTACATACATAAGCAAAATTTACGTCAAACGAAACGAAAATGGAAAATATGAATCGAAATTTGAATTTCGGCATTTCTGTGTATATTTGTTCTCAGCTCTTCGCCGCCAATTGACATGTTTTCGCCACGAAAATGGCGGCAACAAAATTGTCGTAAATTTTTTAAGTACCGTCGTAGCTTAAAATACACAAACAGATACACACATATGTACATATGTATGTACATACTTATGTATATACATACAAACATATGTACATATGTATATCAAATTATCGGATAATCCCAACCATTTTAGTATTGTACTTTCAGTGATACAATTCAATTTAATTGCTCTAATAAAAAAATTTGCTTAGTAACAGAAGTGGAATACGTTACGACGTATGCCATACAAGTCCCCAGATCGCTTAATTCAACACGTCATGCGGAACAACTACATACACACACATATGTACATATAGTATATGTACATACATATGAGTGTAATACGTTGTATGTACTTGTGCACACGTGCTTACGTACGTATGTACATACATATGTATCAATGTTTTCTTTTTGGCTCTTTGCCGCTGTGCTGCTTTGCCAAAATTATGACAAAATTATGAGACCCTTTTCAAGAAAGAATATGAAAACAAAAGGCATAGCAATAGCAATAACAAATAAACATACAGAAACTACATACATACACACATACAGCAATCATGAATATGTATTTATGTATGTACATACATACAAATAAAGGTATTGCCTGTACATGTGTAAATATTTAGTATATAAGTGTAGATAGATAGTACATGTAAATATGTAAGTTAGTATATTTGTACACACATACATATGTATGTACATACGTCAGGCCTCACACAGTCACACCCGCACCGTTGCTGCTGACACCACTCACATTGTCGCATATCGTTTGAAGATGACGCTCGGTCGTTGCGCTGCCAGACGTTTTGGCTCGCCCGAGCGGGTTGGTGGGGGCGTTAACAATTAAGGTGCGGGGCGACATTGAACAAGTCAGCGAAGCAGCAACAGCAACGAACGAGGCACGAGACGACAGTATTTCAATCGCAGCTGGGTGATAACGTCGTCATCGTTGTCAGAGTTACGCAGGCCAATTTTAATTTATGCACAATACACACATACACACACGATAGCACACATGCAAGCATTCATAATCAACTCGTTCACTCGTTCAGTTGCCCTCTCTCTGTTGTCCTCTCTCACTAACTCACTCTCTCTTAACATCAACATCTTTTTATTCACTTTTGCTATGCATATTTGCACATTGTTGTTGCTATATTTTTGCGCGCTCACTTATATAAACTTTCCTCTCATTTTTTTGCTCTCAATGGCTCGTTACAGCAGCAGCAGCGTCAACAACGAAGCGCCTGGGAGCGTGGTGGGCGATCTGTACTTTGGTTACGTTACGCTCAGCGTTAGTAAGCTTTTGACAGTTGACAACGCGAGACTCTTAGCGCGTACGGTAGTTAATAACGACGACGGCAACGCGTCGCTGCTGTCGACGCAGTCGTCGGTGAACGCAATAATAATATATATAAAAACAACAATAAAACGAAACGCAACTTGAATATTTGCATAGCTAAAATGCAACGAACCAACATTGATTTTGAGCGCCAACGTCATCTGGCCAATTGGCTGGTAAAGAGCAGTCCTCACATGGCAGCTGCAGCAGCCGCGAGTGCCGCGCCACCCACAACAGGAGCAATCGGGAATGCTGGAGCTTCTGCAGTATCAGGAATTGGAGGGAGTGTGACAGTTGCAGCTCAAGTTGCGCCCGGCAACAGCGCTGCAGTCTGTAATGGTAAGTGAAGCAACAGTGGCATGGGGAAGGGTATAAAAAAGATTTACGTGTATATGCATTTGCAAATGCATGTTTGTGTATGTGCGAAATATAATGCAAGGCAAAGGCAAGGCACGCGCGAGCAACAGCGAGTGGAAACAGACGCGAGATTGGGAGAGCGAGAGAGTTTTACGTTTGTAGATTTGTTTGATTCTGCTCATTACTTGCATGTGGTGGTTGTTGCTTTAACTTGCATTTGCTTCTTCCCTCTTTCTCTTTAATAACGCGCGAGTCGCTCACTTCGCGTAATTTCACATAAACGTGACGACAACGCAAAGCTTTCGTCTAGCTCCTCACTCACCCGAAAGTTGAACACTTGGCACAGTTGTTGCTGTTGTTGCAATTGATATTTCACAAAAGATAAGCGAAATTTCAAAACGTTTACTTTTTCTCCTGACGCGCTCTTTATTTTTATTTTTTTCTTAATTCTGTTATATTGTACAATAATTTCGCTGTGATTTGCGTTGCGCTGCGTTTGCCTCTGCTTTTGCCCGGCATTGCTAGAGTGCAGTTGCTCTCGTATTTGTGTGTATTTATTAAGTATATAAAAAAAATAAGCCAAATGTGCGCAATTAAAGTGAGTAATAGCTCAAGCGACCCATAAACCAACTACAAATACAAAAACAATAACAGCAGAAAAAACTACACAGGGGCAGACAGCAGACAATGGGCAGTAATCGAACAATAAGCAATCAAAATCGAGATATTAAACTTTAATTGCGTCGGGAGTTTTAAGTTTATGAAATCATTTATAAATACAATCTGTATGTACATATGAGCATGAATATATAACAATTGCAGGCGTACTTGACTTGGTAAGAAACTATAAATAGAACATTAAAGCCAAGTGCTCGCGCACCTGATAAATATACGATATATTAAAAAAGGAAATACATTTTAACGTAAGACTGCAGTAATAATACTAGTAAATACAACAATAGTGTATAAACTACGGTGACCACTTACTAGGAAGAACGCTCCAATTCAGCTTCCAGTCGTCATTTGAAGATGTAGTACATTTTCCATTAGAAGTTCAGCTTAAATAAATTTACTAGCTGAATACTCTCATATCTGAAGCAGCTAAAGCTGTCATTATAATATTATTCCATACAATGCATTTAATTAACTTGCAATCACTATTTGTAATTGAATTAAATGCTTTTGTTAACCGATTTTCGCACTATTAAACAACCTATCCTATTTTTATGTTTTTCGGCTTAAGTAAGCCATCAATTACCCACTGGCCAATAAACAATAACGGGTGTGTGTAAATTTAACTAGATCTTGACTTTCGATTATTTTGGGTGAATGCACGGATGATTGAACAGATACATAATTTTTGTTTATTATTGTACTGCATGTTAAAATTTAAATCAAACAATTGAAATTTGTTCAATAATTCAATATTTATTGGAAACATGAAAAAGTCACGTACTTTTAATTTCACACATATTTACACAAAAACGCACATGCATACACACACACAAATGTACAAATGTATGTAGGTTTGTACTCAAAGAGTAGCATATCAGGTTTCGTAGAAAGTTCGTTCACACTAATTTAACAACAATGAATGAATGGACTTTGTTCTATTTACAAAAGTTAATAATAATAAAACATCAACAATACTACTCTGTTTATTTAGCATATAGTAGGAAGCTTAAGGCAGTATAAAATGGTTAACATTTCTTAATTAATCGAATTGTCAACAGATTTATCATTAATGTCATACTTAACGACCACATTTTAGTAAGATGTGGATCTAATAACGGAAGAGATTTAAATGTAGTCACTGCAAGTGATCATAACAAACATTAATCTCTCTTTTAATTGCACATGTGTATGTATTTCCATAAAATGTTATCAACTGGTCTTCAAATCCATTTGGAGCCATGAAAAACCTTATAATACATTTATTTATTGTGTTCTTGTTGTTGAATAACAACTGTTATTATTTGCTTGTAGAAATATTGTTCGATTTAAAACTACAATTTCGCGCTATTTAAGAAAAACACTTAAATAGTTTTTTTTTTTAATTTGTTTTCATAGAAAACAAATAGCTATTTCGATAGTTCCGAAGGTTTAGGAAAATCATACCTATATAGAAATGAATTATCGATACTTCAAATGTACTTAATTGAAATTGTTCTCAACCATAAAGTAGACAATGGATTACTTTTCTTACATCTATTTTTATTCGCACTCTGCAGTGCACTGAACCACTGTGCCATCGTTTGGTCTGAAAATTGGCTGCGCTTAGCAACAGTTTGAAAATCAACTGTTTGCTTTTCGCGTTTACTGTGCATTTCAGTGTATGTGTGTGTGTGTGTGCGAGAGTGAGAGTGTGTCAGTTTGTGTGGGATTTGGCCCAGTGCAGACAGGGCAGCAATTATATATACTATATATTCATATATAATACACATGAAGATATATTTGTATTTATGTACGAACTAATTGCCTCACTAATGCACTCGCTGTGGGCCCTGCCTACCTGCGTTTTTGTCATTGTTCTTGCAGGTGCCCCACCTGGTGCACATCACGGCCCATTGGCGATGACTGCCACGGCTGTTGAGGCGCGCAAGCCCAAGTTGCGTCGGTTTAACTCCCACGACACCAGCTCCAACATGTTTTCGGTCGCGGACTTTGAGAATGCACGTCTGGCCCGCCGCAATGAGATCGAGCTGAAGCAACGACTGGCGCGACGCCAGCGCAATAGCGCCAATGGGAGCTACGGCTTGGGCGGCGGTGGCGTCACTGCTGCCAGTAATGGTTACAATGGCTACATTGGCTTCTGTGGCGGACTGAATGGCAGCGGTGATTACTCCACCGGTGACAGCAAGACCTCCAAATGTAGCAGCAGTGCCGAGGTGAGTGTAAATAATTTTCAGTCTATTTATTGTTGTCCTTCAACTGTATGCTGCTATTAACAGGATCCGCTGGCCGCTGATGTATTTCTGGAGCGCTATTCGCTGCCCCGCGTTGTACGCATCATGTATGCCAGCAAGAGCTCCAACGAGACGTTACAGTCCAGCTCATCGCATGGCTCATCCACGGCCGCTTCGAGCAGCTCCTCAGCGGGTATTAAAACCGCGCATAGTAACAGCAATGATGCCAACACTGGCACTGGCACCACGTCATCGTCCAGCGGCGGCAGTGGCAATCATCAGAATCACAACAACAATAACAACATCAACGCTACACCCGGTCACGACGAACTCTTTTTGCTCTACAGGCTGGTGAGACAGCGTCACATCTATCATGGATACAATGCCAAGTCTCAGGCGTCGCAGCGTAAGAAAACAGTTCTCATACCACAGGAGTTTTCAGGTGAGCAGGTCAATGGAAATTCAAACAGCGACAACTGCCACAGTCAGCAGCACCATGAACAGCTCGAGCATGATTCATTGAATTAAATATTAAAGCGAAATGTAAAGAACTTGCAGACCTAGACCTTCATACAAGAAGATGATTCATCTTATGCATCAGAATATATTTTAGAATAGAGTTCGCAAAGTAGCAGCACGAGTAAAGAGTAAAGTGTGGTGCAGTGAGAAAGGTAATTATAAACCACTACGGTGCATTATGAGTATATTTGCCAATCAGCCACTATTGAATTAATATTTATTTTGTAATGTTGTGCATTTCATTTAATTGTGTTTTTTATACAATATAGTTTACGAGGAAAAAGTGTGATGTCATTTAAATAATGCATTCTCTTATTAAGTGGTACATTTGTTTTTGGTTACTTTTGTGTGTTGTTTGCCAGAACAAAGCACAACAATTTCAAAATTCAAATGAGCTAGTGAAAGTTTTTATTTTTTTTGCATTTAGAATAATTTAGAATTGTAAAAAGGATTTTTGTACAACAAAGTCAACTTTGACAGGTAATTTATTTAACTTTTTCAAAACTCTAATTGCCTTTGTGTTTGGGCCCTGTTAGTATTTTAAATTGCTTTTATTGACTATTTAGTAATAGGATTTAAAGCGGTTACGTAATTGAAGCGCTTAACTTGCTGCATTCTCATGACTTATTCATGACATGGTTCAAACAGTTGGCTAATTTTCGTATTTACTGAGCTATTCAAGCATTTAAGTGGGCCGCTTGGGAGGAGTATAGAAGAAATGAGTTTCGCTTTGGTTTGTTAATGTGCGTGACAGAGTGACAGACTAGCTGGCTGACACAAGAGAGGTAGAGTATGAGGTGGTAGACAGACAGTCAGTGTTACTGTAGAATAATCACAACAATTGCTCATCTCGTATATTATGCAAGTATTTTTTGTTTTTTTTGTTTGCTGTGGCTTTTGGCTTGCCTTGCCCATTGTTGTTGGCTCCATGTGACTTTTCACAGCCACTTCAAGCCACGAGGCGCAAACCGAACCAATGCAATAGCAATAAGCAAATATTATGCAATTAGTTAGAGGTGCTGCTGATGCTGCTGCAGCTGAGGCAAGTGTTGACATGACAAGTCGAATACAACTAATTCCTTCCCCCTCTTTCAACAGGCTACTTTTCGCTGCTGAACGAGAAGGGTCTGCCAACGGCCGCACAGTATGGCTCTCTGATGCAACTGGTGCGAGAGCGTGTCTACAAGTTCGTCTCAGTGGATAACATGCCGGCGTTTAGCGAATCAACGCCCAGTGCTGCCAACAACAGTCCCAGCCATGAGGGCTGTATGCCCAGCAAGAATCGGCCGCAGTATGTGAAGACAACGGCGAGGGGCGGTCAGGTGTTTCGACTGATGGCCGTCTTCGAGGATGGCAAGCAGGAGCATGGCCAGAATGCTTACACTAGTCAATCGAATAGTCAAAGCAGTAGCAAATCTCATCTGGCCACTGGTGGCGGCTATATGGGACGCGAGAAGGAGAAGGGACGCTACGCTCAGCTGTTGAACGAACAGCGTCAGGTCGTCTATGTGCCGCTCTCCACCAAGGGCAAGTTCTACGAGATTGAGCCAGGCATTCCGCAATTGCTCCAGAAACTGGGTGATACCCAGCGCAAACTAAATCCGGAGTGTGTGCATCGCTTGAGTGCACTGGTTGCGGCGGCCAAGCAGTTGCCACTGTTGTTGCGCTACATTTCGGGACCCACCGGCACCGAGATACCCGAACAGCTGTGCATCAGTCAGGTGAGCAAGGAGGATGTAGTCATTGGCTGTCCCATTGAGGAGTTGGATGCCCACATTACAACGTCGCCAACAGCTGTGCCGCCTCCATTGCAGTTGCAACTGCGCAAATTGTATCTCAGCCGTGATATGCAGCTGTTGAAGTGTCTGCTGGGCTTCGACTCGGAGCAGCGTTTGCTGGCCAATGGTTATGTGCAGAATTTGCTCAAATTCTGTCAATTCAATTGCGATCAGTTTCTCAAGATGGTGGAGATTGAGCTGCTGCATCGTAACGAACGATCCGGCAGTAAAACGCGTGAAGGTCTCAAAATCCTTAAGCCGTTGCATTTGCCCAAGCTGCTGCGGCGGGAGAAGAGCAGCATGGCGGCAATAACGAGCACATCGGCCCATGAGAAGGAAGACTCGATCATATTTCTAAGCAAAACGGATCTGGAGCAGCTGGAAGCCAAAGAGGCAACAGCAGCCGCCGCCGCCGCAGCAGCAGCATCGCTGGCCAGTAGCAATGAGAGCTCAACGCCTGGCACAAATCGCATCACCGAGCGCATGAAGGTCTTTCAGTCCACCAAGAAGAAGTGGTTCCGCAAGCCACAGCAGCAGCAACATCAGGAACAGCTGGATGACAAATCCAGTGCATCGCAACTGCAATTGGATGTGCAGGCAAAGCGCATGAGCATGGAACGTTATACGGACATGTCCAAGCTGCTGCAGGAGCGCTTTGGCAATGCGAGCAATGAGCTATCTCATATAACATCAATTCAGGCGGACACGCAGTCGCTGCACAGTGAGACCGACACAACGACATTGACCACCAGCATTGATCGCAGCTCAATGCCCAAATCGCTGGATACACTGCTGCAAAAGTCCATGTCGCTGCAGGACATTGAGCTCTTGAATGGCCAGCGACAGCAGCGACCTGATTTGCTGTCGGCGCACAATGCCGCTGGTAACTCGGATGCCATCAGTGAGGCGGGCACAGAGCTGGAGGATGTGGAGAATCAAACGCCACCGCCGCAATCTTTCATCACCGAAAAACTCTACAATGAGTTCCATGTGAAGACGCGTCAATACAGCAAGTCGTCCAGCAGTTTGCATCAATTGCGCCACTTTTCGTTGCCTCAGAAGCTGCAACTGCACGAGACGGAGCGCGAGCGTCGCAGTCTGGCGCAATTTAAGGCGCAACAACAACAGCTGGCCAAGGAACCCATCACTGGACGACGTGCTGCTGGTGGCGTCTCTTTACTGGGTGGTCTCATATCCTTTACGCCAGCCGCCCTGCTGTCGCCCAGCACGCTGGTGGAGGATGATTTGCCCTACTCGAATGTGCGCGATTCGCTGGTCATGTCCAGTCTGGACAGTGCTTCGGATGCGGCGACACAACAAGCAATTGTGCCAGCCGTTGCCGTTGACTACACCAAGGAGAATATCTATGCGGAAATTTGCGCCTCGCATACCTGTGATAGCTTCTCGGGCGCCACGCAGCTGACACTGCTGCCACAACATGGTGCGGTCGATGATGACGATGACGATGACGATGATGATGATGATGGTGACTATGCCTCGCTCAAGTATCAGCCGAATGGACCGCAGTCTGTTAGCCGCGTTGAAATCAATTGTACGCCCGTTGCAAGCGCCATCAGCTACCATACCGTTTATTTGGGTGAGGAGCCGCTGGGCGAACGACATGCCACTGTGGCTGTGGCTGGTCAGCACATAACCACCGTGGAGCTGGCTGGGGAGGATAACATATACAATACGCTCAAATGATGATTCATGTGATTTCGGCGACGACATCGATATCGACATCGATTAACCGGCGCCCAAGGGTTATTTTGAATGGGACGGAAAATGCGAATAGAAAATAGTTTAAATATAAAAAAAAAAACAAAAAAACGAAACCGCAACAGAAACAGAAACAGATAGAGAAACCGATGCAGTCGCAAAAATGAATCTATGTCTGTATGTATTTTACTTTTAATCATCCCTAACTTTGTAAGATGAAACGCGAACAAATGAAACTAACAAACACTTCTATACAAATCAATAACTCTCATGAAAAAGCAAGAAAAACCAAACGTAGTATGTTAATTTAATGCAGATCGAATTCAGTTTCAGATCAATTGAAATAATGTACATAAATTTGTCATAAAAACTGTGAAATGTTGGATAAATTATGAATTCCGCATCTCACACTGATTATCTTTTGAAAGTGAAGTTAAAAATTCATTTGAATATTTGTTTTTGGGTTGTATTTAATTTGAAAATATATATACATATACCAATTTGATAGACTGTAGTTGTAGCACATGAAGAAACAAAACAAACTTTGTACATGAAAACGTTCGTAAGGGCGACGCAAAATTCCCTCTACTCTATGAATCCCTCTATAAGCTCCCTCTCAAGAAAATGACAACTCAAATTGTAATATTATATGATAACAAAATGAAGACAAGCAATTTGTATTGTATATAGGCTTAGCATACACAACACAAACACACACACACACACACACACAAACACACACATATATATATTTATATATTCGCATATAATTCATGAAACTGAATATTTGAAATATTTGCAATATTATACATTTGTATACATAACTTACATACAAATTCTCATACCTAGACATATAATATAAATACGTCTCACGTCTATATCTAAATATGAAGTGTAGAAATCTTAGCGCAAACCTAAGGTATTACTAGCTTGTAGGCAATCAACAACAAGTCAAATCAAATCTTAAACGATATATACATAAATACATACAATATGTACACAAATATATATGTATATCTAGATATAAGACATAAACATTTATCTATAGCAATATGACATAATGTAACATGAAATCTAAGGACTAACAATTGTGGTCCATTTTTACACGATCTCTCGTATTTGTCGCTCTGTATACTATATACAACATACATACCTATATATGTATATATTTTTCTCAAAATAGTTCTGGCATGTCCTTAACATTTCCGACTTTTATTCCGGCTGTCTGTTTGTCCGTTTCGAGTACTTGTTTCGTTGAATTTTCTCAGGATTCTTAGTCGCAACATTGGGCCATATAAATAACTAGTTGAGCAGTCTCAAATGCATTATGCAATACTTGAATGTGTTCTAGTCCTCAGTTGTGAGATTTGTATGGATGTGTTTTCTTTTATTTGTTTTTGTTTTTACTTATCCTGTGACAGATCTCTGTATACCCGTGAATTTCAAATAGAGCAGTTGCAGAGCAAGCAGTTTCCAATCTTTCTTTCAATACGACATGCCAAACTGTGTGGCCTTTTGGCTTGGCCAAAAGTAATTAAAATACTTTCTAGATTCTCGAGTACTTTGAAGAAATGTTTAGCAATGAATTTATGATTTGCCTTAATAATAATATTCTACAATATGTTTTGAGTAAACTTATCGTATTTATCAATCAGTGTTTAGATTTAAATAGATCTGTACAGCTGAGATTTCATAATATTGTATATCGGATATATCAGCTAATTTCTTAATTCTCTTTATTTATCATTTACAATTGTTACAACACTTACCCACTTACGAGTACAAGCAAAAAATTTTGATTTACAAATGCAATTTAAATTGTTTTATTTCTTATTTTTATTTTTACAGCTTCCTTCATGAAAATGCTGTTTTGTATTTCTAGGCAAATGCAGTTACAATCAATTTGAAATATGATTAGTGTTTACCCATAAATATTCGATATAAATAGATTAATAAATGGAACCCTGTAAAAACTAAAGCAATACTCACAAAAAAGCTATGATACTAGTTGTAAAACCTCTTGCATGTTCTGATAAATGCAATTTGGACGCGTTTACAAAGCATTACGTAGTGAAAAGTGATAGTAGCTAAGAGACAGACAAGCTTATAGAGGGAGTGAAAGAGAAAAAGAAAGAGAGAGAGAGAGACAGTGGCTATAATTACTAGCAGCTCTTCAAGAATAATGTATCTTAATAATTATACTGGGTGTGGTGTGTACTAAGAGTACTTATACTTTGTAGCGTTTACCTTTGCATTTGAATGTTTCGTAGACACGTAAGTCAGGCTTCACTGTAGCGCAAGGGTGATACACTGTGGATAAAGTTGATTGAACATAAGATATGTATCTATAGAAGCAACTACCCGCCAGCATATAAATTGGTGTGATAAATAAATGTCTAACAAACAAACAAATGATACATTTATAAATTATAATTATATTATATGTAACGTAGTTAAAAAGAAAACATAAAAACAAACGCAGTTTTGAAATTTGCTTTTAGAGCACAATATTTAACATATACGAGATATACATACATACTATATGATATATTATTTATAAACTATGCGCATAGAGCATTTAAAAAATGAATCAACAACTTTGCTTTAATGTGAAAAATACAATACATATTAATTGTCATCAAAGATTTAAACATTAGCTAAACAATTTTCGAAAGTCATAAGCAATTTTCAGGGATTTTTAAAAGGAAAAGAAGAGGCACAAGAAAAACAAAAGCAAAACTAAGATGATGAAAAAGAATGATTACAAATTGTATGCTAAGTTTGGAATAAACTAAACTAGCGCCCTAAATGCCGCCCGTAGGCCTTTTGAAGCAGTTAAGGTGAGAGATGATATAAGATGAAATGAGATGAAAGATCCAGCACCCTAAGCAATAATACATTTCTGAAAAGATAATGTGGAAAAGCAACTAATAATAGATTTATAACAAATACACACACATACACTCAAGCACACGAAACACATATTAATTACTCATGTTTTTTGGTGTCTATGTTAATCCCTAGAAATGGCAATTAATCAATTTAGAATTCAACAATTCAAACATTAGTAGATCTTTAATGTCAAATGCCCACAAACAAACAAATTAACGAGCAACAAAATAATATATTCTCACATATACATACAAATAGTTCAAGATATACAATATTAACATTTAATGTGATTACTTATAACCAATTCGAGCACTTTTGGACGATGCAATTCCAAATCTAAAGTTTAGGTATTCACAATGAGTAAATTTTTGAACTGAAGATAATGATGATGATGTTGATTTTGATAATGATGAGGATTATGATGCCAGGTGCTTAGCCATGGCAAGACTGAATTGATTAAAAACGATGATAAACGCATAATACATAATTGAATTGTTTGGTAATGGGTACACACAAAATACTGATATTTATACTGATATTATTGTTGTAGTAGATCTTTTTATAACATACAAACATAACGTACATCTATGCATATATTGTAATTCTCTAATCGAGAAATCCCTTTTTAGCAGCTTGACTGAAACCGTTTCAAACAGTACGCGAATCTTAAACCCAATCAACTCTATCATACAAATTTATATTCTATGTTACACTTAAAAATAGATAATGCAAATGAAAACATACCTTTGGCAAGACAAACTTTCAACAAATACCAATGAAATAAATGAATATGATCATAAATCTGGCAGTTGTTTTTGGTTTTTTCTTAATACGTTACTTTTTAAATTTTATTTTAGGGTTACCAGATAAGTTTTTAAAATTATGGTGAATTTTGCAGAACGCAAGCTTTGCTCTTACGTGAAGTTGGCTGTGCGCAAGCGTTCAACTCACGTGAAGTTAGCTGCGAGTATAATTTGTAGTCAAGTTGTGTGCGCGAAAAGTAAATCAAACGTATAATTGCATCTATAGAAAATTAACCAAAGCATACATAATATTAATGTGTCGATATTATTAATATAAAATTGCGATTCAAGAAATAAATAAATATAAAATTAGTGTGACGCGCAGTGAGGAAAAGCTCTATAGAATGCGCACGCGCTAGTTCTAATTTCTTGTTGCAGCGCGTTGGCGGCAAATTAAAAGTGGAGATTTGCTAAAGGTGTACAACCGAAACCACCAGCAGTTGTTCACGAAAGTGTTTTTTTTTTACTTTGTGTTATATTTCTTTTTGAAAGCTTATTAAGCACACATTAATAATGCGAAATTTGGAATTATACTTGTAAGTAAACAAATTTGTTATTACCTTATCTCTCTTTGCTCATTTTGGTTTTACCGTTATCTATACACACATATGTATATATGTATGTATTGAATTCTTTTACATGAAATAACACTGTTTGGAAATTATAAAACTGCAATCGTTCTTTTCTCTGAATATCTTTATCTACATCGTTATTTCAAATATATTTGTATTGGCGTCTATCAAGGAAATGAAAACACATCTGTTCTTTTCTTTATGTATTTGTTTTAATTCTGCACATACATTTATTGACATACATACTAATTCATATTTCATCTTTATACTCATAGTTTTCTATTAGTTGTATTAGTTTTGCTTGATTTACATTTTGCCTTTCTTCTATTATTTGCCCAAATGCTAGGTAGTTTTTTTCTTGTTAATCTCTGATTTGATTTGACTTTATTATCCGTTTTATATATACTTTATTCGATGCGCTAGTTGGAAGAGCCAGCCATTATTATTGTTCGGATCTGAAAATTGCAGTAGCTTTTAAAAAGTGCCTTAAGAAGTGAAAAGAACTGTTAGAAAATGAAAAATGTGTGTTTAAGTAAATGAAATTGAATCATACTTCTTACATTTTAATATTTTTCAAAATTTCTTCTTAGCATTAGAGCTCTTTCAACATTTTAAGACTTCTCTTGGGATCTGCCAGGATTTTCAGGATGTTTCTGTTCTTTCTACTTAACATACAAATGTTTACTCTTGGGCCAGCGTAGTTGTTATTGCATGTGTTACATTCAACTACATCGACACTCAATTTTTGGGATACATATTTAATTAGTTATGTTATATTATTGCATGCTTTGTTTTTCAATTATTCATTGGTTTTTAGTTTTCATAATGCCCACACAGAAATCCTTATGGAAATGTTAGCTAACTGGACGAGACGCTGGTTATCCTCCACTTCGTCAACTCTCAGCAATTGAGTGTTGGTTTTATGAGTATTCTATTATTTCTTGTATATTTATTTAACGATATGTTGGTATACAAACTTTATAATACCCTGACTAATTTAGGGATAGCTTTAAACAACGCGGGTTGGCAATTCTCTTTAGTTTTGTTTGATTTACATTTTTCTGAGCACTTGGCCAATTAATTGGAAACTTAAGAGAATGCATTAAAGTCATCTTGAGAAGGTAATCGAAATAATGAAAAATACAATACAATTAAAGGAGCAAGCCCTAGGGAATTAATAGACACTGAAAGCTCATTATAAGGTTTAACAATACCATATAGTGTAGTTTAGTCGTGTTCTGAATTCGCCAAATCAGTACAGGTCAAATTTATATCTAATCAATGTGGATAAAACTTCGTTTTAAGTATTCTGTAGGTTTACATAATTTTCACGATTTGGGAATTAAGAACACGACTGATGGGCGTTTTATGGAATGGTTTTCTTTGCTTCATTCGTGTTTAGTTCTTGTGGCACATTCAAAAGAGAGTGTTTTAGTACACATTCATACAATCACTTGTACACACACACACACACATGCACTCGCATAAAGATATACACTCACACACGCAACGGAACCTAGATTGTGGCTGCATGAAATCCTAACTAAAATCGTAACTAAATGTCGCATCGTTTATTGGCCAAGCTTTGCTGGACTGAGCACCAACTCCGGCTCGAATTTGCTGGCCGATGACTGCTGCTGTGGTTGCTGAGGCTGTGGCGGGAGCAGGGAGCTGCCACGCCCCAAAATTGCACTCGCGGATGACGGCTGTGATTTCTGTTCCATGCCAAATATGGAAGCGGACATCGCTGTGATCGACGAGGTGGAGGCCGTGGCTGGCCTTTGCATTGACGTCGCCGCCTTTGCTGCTGTCAACGGTTGCAGTATGCTCAGACTTGTGGTTGCAATGCCCGATGCCGAAGACAATGCCGATGGTTCCAGCACCTGGCCGGGTATGCTTGCCATGCCAGTGGCCTTTGATGTCGATGTCGATGTCGATGTCGATGATGACGTCGGCGGCGCCGGCAGCGGCAGCAAACTGATAGTCGTCGTTGTGGGCGGCGCTGTTAATCCGCTCAAGCGACTGGCTGGCATGGCATACACAGAACTCGATCCCGACATCGTCATGCCCAGCGGACCGCGCACCGTCGCCGCGGCGGAATAGGTGTGCGGCAGCGCCGGCGGCAGATCATAGCTGGATGTTGTTGGATGCGACTGTGAGCTGGTCAGACGTGTGGCTGTGCTGCTGCTGGTGGGCGTAGTTGTCTTGGGCGTGGCTCCCGTTGAGATGCCCGGACGCTGTACATTGCTTTTGAGTCTCGGTATGGCGCCAGTGCTACAGCTATTCGGCAATGGCGCTGGCCCTGACGTTGAAGTCGTCGTCGTTGGCGTTGCAAGCGTTGTGTCCATGAGGCAGGTTTCCTCGACGACCACAATGCCGTCCAGGGAATCTCGAACGGTGGAGGAGGAGGACAGCGACTGTGATTGCGCTGGCTCCGGCTGCTCCTGCAGTTGGTGATGTTGCTGTTGTTGCTGCCGCTGTTGCTGTTGTTGTTGTCGCTGTTGTTGCAGTGCAACGCGTTGGCGCACCAATTTGCTGTTGGGTCTCTCATCTACTGTGCACAAGGTTGTTGTGGCTTTAGTTGCTGTTGCTGTTGTTGTTGTTGTTGTTGCTTTGGTGGTACTACTCGTAGCGGCAGTTGTTGTTGTGGTTGCTGTACGTTTGGCAAGCTGCAGCTGCAGCTGTTGCTGTTGTTGCTGCACAATCTCCTGCTCCTCGTCGCTCAACTCGCACATGTTCAGCGCCGTCTGCAGCTTCTTCATCTCCAACGGCGCATCAGCTTAAATGGCAATCAGTTAATGTTACATGTTTGCTTTGGCCAATAAATATCCGATAAACAAAACTCACCACCCATGTGATCCATGGTCTCCGGCTCATTGATGATGGGCACCACTCGATTGATGGCTGTTTTCTGCTCGTTCTGCATGAACAGCGATGTGGTGGCTATTTGACGCAGTGCCTCCATGCCCTCATTCAGCATCTTGCTCTGGCTGCGCTTGTGCGCTATCGGATATTTCGGCTAAAAGAAGAACCATATTAAAACATTTTGCAGATGGTAATTTATTATTTTAAATGTGTTTTCAATGAAATGGAATAGAATGACATCATGTTTATTAAAGTTCGTATATATACTGGAATTGGCGAAATACTTTTAACAAGCATTAATGTTGCATATCAGTTATCGGAACGATTTAAAATTGTATATTTCATTAAATTTATCATTACAGGCTCATAAGAAATGTTAGTTGGGTTAAGAACAACCTATTTGGATTGCGTTTGTGGGGCTTCCATACCAACTGTGCCCTTGAGTTTGACACTCTTATTTATAGTTGGATTTCTCAAAGCTCCGTAGCCCAAGTGCTCATAGTTTTTGAATATATATGTAAGTATTTTAATAACTTATTGTCACACTCAGCATCCAAAGCTATGTTACCTGTGTTGTGGGCCCTCGAGCAATTGAAACGCGCTTGCTCTCATTGCGTAGCAGGGATGTGGTGTGATCCGCATCGATCTTGTTGCCATTTTTCTTGCGCGTCTTTTTGCTGGATGAGATGCAATGTGATGGGCAGATGCAGAAGAGAATGCGTAAAATGCAACAGATCAGACCCAGTCCTAAGTGTGTGAAAAGAAAACCAATTTAATATGTTGCTAATAGTCGACTGAGGTTCAACAATGGTATTGCCTATGAGAGAGGGCCCTATAAGTCTTAGCTCCACTGTTTTAAAACCCTTCTCGCCGGTGCCGACAAATGCAATGACCAGACCAAGCGCCACAGTGCCGAGTCCCACATAGAGGAAGGCGTTCGCAAAGGTGCTGGGTCCACGTAGTACGCCCAGGAAGTCTTCATCGTCAGAGGAGCCGCCCAAGGAGGCATCTTGTATCTGTCGAGCGAGAGACGAGTCTATTACTATAACAGATCAGCTGATTAGATCAGAGCATTACTTCCGCTTTCTATGCAAAGTAACTGAGATAACTGAGAGTGTGAAATGAATTCCAGCCAACAGTCTATAGTTCGATATTAACTCAGTTATCGTTGCATATTAAAACGAGATTAAGGCTCGGTAATTGAAAAGAATTGTATTTATTGTATATGGTTAAAGAGGGCAGTTAAAATGAATAAAATGTTTGGCATTTGGGTAATAATAAGAATGGTTGGAATGGGGTACGAGAATATATATGGTTTCTATAAATAGTTTTCCTGCGCCACCTAGAATTGAATGCGCTGAACATATTTGCTAATAGCGAGGTGTGATCGAAAAGAAAGAGTACGAGAACGAGTAAATGCAATTGAAGGAAATAAAGGTGTAACTGTTAATAAAAGGAAATTTTATTTGCGTGTAATTTTTTTATTGTTTTTTGTGGTTGTTGCGCTTATTTTAGTTGTTGTTGATTTGTTGTTGTTGCGTATGCAGATGGTACAGTATTTACACAGCGCTATGTGAGAGGCTCTACGTGATGAACTTACTCGGTTGCGCTTCACCCAGCGTCGGTGGCAGGTGGCCTGTTGCTGTTGTTGCTCCTGTACGCTGCAGCGGCGGCCGCGCTCCAGCCAAGCGGCGCGTCCCTGAGCGCACTATGGGATCGCGTACAGGAATCGATTTGAGGTGATCGATATGGACAACGAATGGGCACGAACATCAAAGGCGAATGCGATGTCGATATCAATAACGACGACGACGACGACGACGTGGACACACACACACACACAAGCACGCGCGCACACACACACACACGCGTGGTGGTGTGGTGGCGATGGGTGGGCGGTGTCGGTAGTCGGTGGTCGGTGGGCGGTGGGCGGTGGTTTGTGGTTGGTTGTGGTGGTGGGGCAAATGCATAGAAAATATATACAGTTACTGTGATTAGTTTGGCTGTGTGAGAGCGTCTCTCGGTGTTTTTCTTTTTTTTTTACTTTTTTTGGATTATCATAAATATAGTTTTGTAAAGCATACGAAAAAGAAACAAAACAAAAGTACAACTCATTTCACAAGAGTAAGAGTAACGACTAATGCAAAAGCAATCAACGTTTAATTTCAATTTGCAATTCTCAATTCAATATTCAATTTCATAAAGTTGTTTGTGGTTTTGGGTTACACTTTCAACGATTTCCATCAATTACAACAACAATATTCAAAATACTTGACAGCCAATTACTTGTACAAATATTAAAGTATTTTTTCAATTTTTGTATTTTCTTGTTAGTAAAAGGCATAAACACACATTGAGTTAAGTAGGAGAGTAAACAGTTAACAATTAGGATATGAAAACATAATATGAAAAACACATCAAGTAAATGGAAACAATTTGTTAAAGAGGTTGAAAGAGAGAGAGAGAGAGAGAGAGAGAGAGTGGAAATGTCAACACATCGAAATGGAAAGAATAAATAAATAAATAATAATTGAAAGAGAAATGGTCAACAATCGGCAAGACATAACTTGAACTTGAACAAGCAATTGTAGGGTATTTAGAATTCCATATAACTGTAAAAAAAAACTCTCATGCCTGCAAAAGCTTTCAGACCAAGATATAGTAAAAGTATACATCATTCATCAGAGATCAGGCATGCAATAATTTTCAAATGATAGATAACACTCTTGGATTGTGTGCCAGTAAAGTCCCCCAGTATAATTTTATAAAAAACATTGCTCATAATCAAATTATAATAATAATAAAAATTTATTTATTTACTTCATTTATTTTTTAAAGCTAAAACTAAAGTGAAGTAGTTTGCTGATATGAGAACTGCTAAAGTTATACATCAATTTAAAAGTCGAATAATTAATTAAAATATAAAGTTATATTAAAGAACATAAATCAGATAATTGTATTGATTTACCCACTGCATTGGGTTACGATATATTTGATGTTTTATTTATTTGCTTTTTAAAGTAAACTCGCCACAAATCAGACAAACAAAAGTCAATGCCATTTCAACTTGCACACAAGCAAACACACACACACACACAGACATACGTTTAGACATTCTAATGTCGCTAAACCTCAGAGCCGTAGACCCAACTAGCCCACTTACTATACTATATAATACAAATAGGGGACTGCTGCTAAGCCAGCTACTAAATAGGCTGCGTGTTAGTAATAAGGCAAATAAAATGGCACATCCACACGGACATACAGATGTTGGGAATGGCCTATATACAGAGTCGGCAGATATATAGCTATCTAGGTGTTGTGACTATATGCATACATATATAGTGGTATATATAAGTATGTATATTTGTACTATATATATATGTAATATAAGAGTATGTGAAAGCTTCAAGTCGCACGCTCGACGAAGTTTTTGGTGCTGGTTCTGGTTCTTGTTCTGGTTTCGTTTTCTCTTCGTGTGCGAAATCGCAGCCACATGGAGGAGGCTATCGATCGGCGCCGAGTGCTCCACATAACTGTAACTGTGTTGTATGTTGCCCTTGACTTGTTGTTGCTGTTGCTGTTGCTATTGTTGTTGTTCTTGCTCGAGTAGTAGGTGTAATCAACAATTTGCGACGCTGATTGACGAATGACGAAGGCGCCGCAGTCCACAGTAGACCACAGTTGTACTAACTTACACGCATTCACGCAGGAGTAGCGATTGCCAGGGGTCGGGGGACTTGAACACAAACTGTTGTTGTTAAGTTCAGTTCAGTTCGGTTGACGACGTGGCAGGTGGGTTTGTTCAGTGCTTTGTTTGTTTGGCTGCCACCCCAAAATGCGAAATACGAAATGCGAAAATTACAGCTAACTGGAATATAATTTGCCAATTGTGAGGCCACAAATATAATTATTATTATTATTGCCATACAGTTGGCTCAACTGTGACAGCGACAGCGACACGTGGCAAATGTCAAGTCATTGCAAATCTACATTCTATTCTAGTTGCATTTTATCATATTTTTGTTTTTTTTGCGAATACTTCTTTTAGTCCGATCACGCCAGGTGTTCATTAAACTTTCACCTTTTCACAATGGCAGGCCGAACTAATTGCTGAATTCATATCACAATGGACTAGCTATTTTTAAACATACTACCGGTAGACCACCAAGTTAGCGCCCAGCTCTTACTTCTTATACTTTTATCCTTGCCACACTCGGCGCTTTTGAACACACGCAACGTCGAACACAGAAAAGTTGTAGAAATTACAGCCAAAAACCTCTAAATTTTTCTCTACTTTTCACATTCTTTTTCATGTTGGTTAGGGCTAGATGTTGTTCTTGTTTTTTGGTGGCGGGTGACAAAACGCTAATGAACAGAGCACACGAAAGCCAATGGGGCAGCTGCCCCAAAAAATGTGCTACAAAATTTTATGTTATATTTTTCACTTTTATGGCAAATCGAAGTACAACAAGGCTGCCTTAACTCAACAGCCTGGAAACTGACTATGAGATTATTTTTTGTAAAAACTTGCAATTAGTTTGAAAATATTGGGCTGCCTAAACAACAATTTATTTTATTTGAAGATAACCAAATGAATTGATTATCGATTTAGCAATTCAGAAAGATAGCAAATATTGAGTTAATTGCAATTTATAGATTTTTAGTAAATTGATTAAGTGGCACTAGCTTAAATTGTTGAAGCTTAAATGGAGTCAAGTATTAGTAACTTGTGCTTAGAAAAGCTGTAATTAGTTAGGTCATAAAGCAAATTTTTGTTTTTGTTTTTGGGAATTAAAAGGTAATTGCAGAGCAGCTTTTAATAATGATAATAAGCTGGTGGCTTGGGACTTTCTGGCCATGTAGATTGCCGCCATTGATTTGCTTCATAATAATAAATTGTTGTGGCGCCGAAAATTAACATGTAGTTGCAACTACACAGGAAGTGTACAACACATTAACGACTGTAATTTATTGTGGTCCTATTGATTGTTGCAATGGCTTAGATTGTTCAAGATTGTTTCATGAAAGTTGTTTGCCTTTCGGGCTTTGTTTGCTGTTAACTTGTTGTAACTACCTGGCTGACATAGCCAACACAAGCTATGCCTAATTATAGCTCAAAGAGTATCATAAATAAATAACAAGCCATTCAAGTTGATAATGGAAAGAGTTCCCGGAAGTTTGTTGCATTGGCTGACTGAGGTGTGTGAGGTGATAGTAAGATTAACATAAACTTAATTAAAACCTATGGTCAAATCATCTGTTATTAGAATGAGAATAGAATAAACTGACAATTTTCAATCAGCTTTGTGTATAAATAAGTGAAACAATTTTAACTTTTAATTAATTAATTTAAGAAATGCTACAAAAGATGATTGAATTTTAATTGAAATACATGAAAACATTAACTATTCTCAGTTGCTTTGCTCATACACCTGAAATCTGAAGTAGATCTACTCAAATGGCAACAATAAATTCGCACTGTTTTACAATTCTACATCCTCATCCATATCCACCTTAACGTTGAGCGCACGTCCTTGTCGACAGCTACTAACTGGAACTGGACATGTGTGATTGTGATTGTGATTGTGACTGTCAGTGTGAGAAGCAACGACTTGAGTAGTAATGTTGAATTGGGCAAAGCTGAGTTGAATCGAGTGCAAAATGCACTTGAAAATCAACAATCAAGTACGCTGGCACAGCTCGAGGTACACAGGTGGGCTGTCGGCCAAGTCCCAAAGTCTCAAGCTCAAGCTCGAGCTGTAGGCGAAGCTAAAGGAAAAAGTACGCAGGCTAATGAAAAATGCAGCTGCAGAAGCCACAGCTGGCACTGACATACAGAAAGGGGCATAAAAGAGGAAAAACCTAATGCCAGCAGTGGCGTTTAGACAATGCAGTCGACTGGATGGGAGCAGTGAGAAGAGAGCGTGAGAGAGGAGGAGAAAAGAAAAGATGCGATGCTGTGCCATTCAGGGACAGCCATAGAGACATTACAGGCAATTTCACTAAAAAACACTGAATGTGTTGTCCTCATCCCCATCCCCATCCCCATCCCCATCCCCATCCCCAGTATATAGTGGTCTCTCTGTTCTCAGTTCAGGCAAAGCCTTGCCGGGTGTTGATGCTTCTTTTGTTTTTCCTGGCGCAGCCCTGAGGCAAAAAAGCAAAAAAGCCTCAAGGTATTCACAGCTCATGCGGTGCATGGTTCTACTTATTGTCCACATAACTGATGTATGGCCAGGGGCAAGGGTGTGGACATAAGAAAGAGGCTTTGCAGTAAATTTGCCACACAAATCAGCATTAAATAGACCCAGAACTCCGACGTTAGACTCTTTCTGGCCTTTGACCTGTCCGCCCCACAGTTCATTAGGGCCAATATTGCCATTGGCCACTTCAAAGGTAACCGCAAGGTGGCCAAGTCTAGTGTGTTGAATATTTATTCTCAAATAATAATACTTATTTTGACTTTTAGCATTCCCTGGTCATAAGTAAATATTTAACTGCCTTTTGTGTGCAATAACAACATTTTTTACGACAATCTACATTTTTTATTCTTTGATTAAAAATATGTATTTTTAATTAGAGTTGCAACTGTTTTTATCTATTTATTAAACTTTAGCGAAAAGCTCAAAAGATTTTCACATTCTCAGCTAGTCGTTTGGCGAATAAACTTTACTAGATCGAATGAAATTCAATTGAAATGCAGTTTGGTGCGCGTTCGATGCATAAAGCACATTCAACACATGAGACCCATGGAATCCTACACGCGTATATGCAGGAAAAAAGATAGAGAGAGAGAGAGAGAGAGAGAGAGAGAAAGGTAAAGTGAGAAAATGAGAGAGCAATTTCAAGGCTATGCTTAGAGTAACAAATTCAACAGGAAAAAATGGAAGACACGAACAGAAAGAAAAGTTACAACGCAGAGTCCAAAAACACAATTTAAAGACAAACAAATAAAAATGGAGGAAGCAAACACTGCTCGGCAGAGAGGTACCCTGTACACAAATACATATCTAGTGTAAGATATTGTCGTTTTATCATCATCATTTATATAATATTAATTTTTTTTCCAACTCTTTTACATTGTATAACCTAACTTTAGAGATGGAAAATTAAGTGTGAACCTAATTTTCTTCTGCATAAATTTAAGCCGCATGCAGCCCTCAATGGGTGCAGAATGTAAGCACTGAGAAGAGAAAGTGGAGAAGGAGTGTAGAAGGGAAATGCTGTTACGGAACCAGGAAGCAAAGGCAGATTGTATAATGAAATCGGAATCGGAATTGGACCAACGCAACGGCTCAAAGTTTAGAGATGTGGAACGGGCTATTGCGGCCCACGGGCACCGCAAATTAAAGTCGTTTTGTGGCTTAATGTGGCAGAGCATACGAGTGTGTGTGCCTGTGTGTGTGTGTGTGTGTGGGTTTCTTTATGTGTGTTTGAGTTTTTTGTTTCTGGGTGGACGCACAGTGTGTGCAGCAGCGGAAGTGAGCGTTTCTTTTAGTTTTTCTTTTGCTGTACTTCCGGCCATGAAATGTAAACGTCGTTTGAGTTTTTCCTTTGTTTTCCCTTTGAAAATGAAAATGTCAAACGAAAATGTCGACTGCCGACTGCCGACTGCCAAGTCGGACGCCAAAGGATGTCGAAATGTGCTACTAATTGAACGCTTGTCGCGACTTGATTAAAGAGTATTTCATTCAAGGCACTTGCCCCATCGATCTGTCTTGCACTCAACTTCACATAAATCAGAGGCAGCAGAAGGAGAAGCAGATCGAACCAAAAAAAATATGCTACATAATTTGCTCGCAATCAAATTTTTCAAAGTGCTGCGCCAAGCACTAAAACTCAACTCAACTCGACAGATGCCGTACCGAAAAACGAAAAAAAAAAACAATGCAGAGCTGAGTGGCACAGAGGCGACTCCAGTGGGGCATGCACAGGGGTTGGGGGTGTTATGTCGTTTCCATTTGATTGCAGTTGAGTGCAGCAAAGGAAATGTCCCGAAATCTTGTTAAAACTTTACGTTGACAAAAAGAGGCCTCGTTAAAGTTCAATTTCTTCAGAGAGAATTGTAAAAAGATTTTTGGATTTTAGTATAAATATTTGACTTGCTTATTAGGTTACTTACTTGAAGATTGCACTTACTGACGTTGATCGCACTTAAAGCTTACCACACGTGTTCAGACACGAATATTAACAGGCGCGAGTGAGAAGAATTACAGCGAAAACTGGGAGATTTTTATTGTATTCATATGTAAAATGTGTTTGATGGAAGACTGGAGCAAAATGGCATAAATTAGGCCTGGCCTTGTACTATAGTATTTATTTGGCTTTCGATATGGGTGTCTATATAGACTATGTCTTTAGGTATACCCTATAATACCCTATGATATTTCAAGAAGACGTTGCCAAAACTACACAAAAAAAAAAAATAAATAAAGCGTTTTTGTTATTAGTTAAAGTCGAACCAAAGAGTGCACTTAGACGATTATATTTTGAATAAATCATTAGCTGCTTTTCAGTTGCCTTGTTAAATGCAATTATATGCAATTACTGGAATGCCCATTTAACATTTGTTAACCAGAAATTGAAAATAAAAATACAAAAATGTACAAGAAACTGAAATATTTGTTCATAATTAAGCACATGCGAGCAGCGCGCAAACAGTTAGTAAATATAGATAAAAGGAAAGATCGATAGAAATAGAAATTAGGATAAAGAGAGAGAGAGAAAGAGAGGCAGAGTGAGTGACACAGCGATAGCGAGAGCAACAACAATTGTTAGCTTAATATTTAAAATGAGCGCAAGGCAATGCAAACATGCAAGAGACAATATTTGTTTTAGTTTTTTTTTTGTTATGAAAATTATACGATAGTTTGCTGGCCTAACAATACTTCTGATATACACACAGCTACAGATAGGTGTCGCACACACTCACACACACAGACACGCACACATACACGCACAGAGACATACAGCCATATTCATATACGTAAGCTATAAGCTATATTTACTAAACCTAGCACGCTACTAAGTTCTTAGTCACACAGAGCATGGGCCACAGCACAGAGAAAGAGAGAGAGAGAGAGAGAGAGTGAGTGAGAGAGAGATACACAATATGTAATATATTTAAGAGAGAGATAGAGAGAGAGAGCATTGCGATTAGACGTTTAGACACCAATAGTTTATTAAATGCTGACAAACATTAAATTTTTGACTGTACCTAATATTTCACATATTGGTTTTGGCAAGTGCGTTGCATACTTTAAGGCGTTATTTGGTTGAATGTGTCAGAAAAACAGATAGAGAGAGTAGACAGCGAGAGAGAGCGCATGATAAATTGTAATTTGATGTCGCGTACCTGCGTTGAGAAAAAATTAACAGTAAGGTGTCAGGTGTGTGTGTGTGTAAGTGTTTGTGTTTATTTTCTTTTAAATTTTTGGTGCGTGCTTCGAATATTCGAAAGAGAGATAGAGAGAGAGACAGAGAGAGAGTGGGAGAGTGGGAGAGTCGGGGTGGGTAGGAAGAAAATAGAGATTGAGAAAAATAGAAGAAATGATAAGCAATTTGTTTTTTTTTACGTGTGTGTTTTATGTGTGTTTGTGGAAAAGAAAAGCTTAAAGATGTGAGGCTGAAAACAATAGCAGTTTTTTTCTTTCATAAAGCGCAAGTTTTAAGTGTAACGGAAAAACTTGGAATTTTCAATTAATATGTGGATGTGATGCATTATCAGTCAAGTTGGGTTCTGAGGTTCTTATGTACGCAAAATGTATGCAGCAAAATATTTGGAAACGCTTTAAACTATCTCAAGGTGTGTGCTTAGAATGCTGTTAGGAGTCAGATACAAGAATGGGCAGATCTCTTCCGGAAATATCTTAAATTTCCTTTTCTTGTTTTTAAATTTATACACTAAAAAATAATAATAAAATAGTTGAACAATTTGATTACAATAAATGATCATTTCATTTGATTCAGTACTTTTTTTGTGTTGTAAATTTTGTCAAGGATCAAATACGATATTTGTACATATGGATGGGCCGGCAAAGCTAAACTCAAAGGCTTGCTAAACTACGTAAACACATTATTTAGTATAACGTATTATAATATGTAGTTATTAAGTTTGTTGGTAATACGCCAGCTCCGACTTACCCAGAGTGCTGCAAGTGGGTAAATTTTTAATGACTTACGAGAACCCAAGCGAAAACAATGAAAGACCCCCAAAATTCGCCATTTGTTTTTTACCTTATGCTATGCGTACACGTTGCGGTATTTTTTTTGGTAATTTTTCTGGTTTTCTTTGATTTTTTGTATTGTAATTTATTTGTTTTATATTTTTTTTTTTTAGTTTTCAGCGCTTGTTTCAACATGTGAATGTTCCACAAAAAAATAAATAATATTTGTTAATGGAGCCGAAATTAAAATTTGCATTTCAATTTAAGCCAAACGTGATTTCGCTTTGGCAATCACCAGTGGGATTGTCAAGGTGAAAATGGTTTTCTTATCATTTTTGTAAAACATTCAAATTATGTTTACTTAACATATATATGTTATCCGTTGGCTGAACGTATTGGTTTTTCTAGTTGTTTTCTACGTTTGACTTTGTGGAACAAATTTCGCAATTGAATCAAGTTGAGCTCCTAGATCGAAAACGGGAATGAGAGGCAAGTAAGCTTTACAGAATCATTTTGGGAAAACTTGATACCATTTTCATAATTATAGATTTAAATGCATCTTTTGTTGCTTGTTGCTTGTTGTGTGTTTTGTGTTGTTTTTGTTTTTGGTATTTTGTTGGTGGTTTGTTCTGGTTGTTAGTTAATGTGGCATACTTTCTTTTGGTTTATTTGTTGATATTTGTTGATTTGTATTGTATGTAGTTTGGTTTTCGTTTCATGACTACAAATCAAAGTAAAGCTTTAAAATGAGCATAAATTGTTAAGCTAAACTAAAACTTCATTGAAAACTATTATATTATATTTGAAACTGCACACGCAAAATATTTTGATGTATTGGGCAAATTACCGCTGAAATGCGCTCACTTTGTGGCTTTCAACTTGTTGAGTTGTTAAATTGATTTATGCTAATCACCGAGCTGCTGTGGTATGTTAATTAAGCCACAATATTTGCATTCGGAAATTAAGGCGCTAATTAATGAGAAATTTTGAACAGCAACGGTTCTGTGGGAATCAATTTAATTTCAAATATAATTTTGAATTTTTAATACCCAAATTAAAATTGCAATTAAATTCCCCATTGTACTCGTACGCCCTTTGAAGAGTGGCTAATACAGAACCTTTCGCAGACTTTTATTGCATATAAATGTTTAATAGTTTTGCTTAAAATGGGTTGTTTTTATCTTCTTAGTGTTTCCTATCGAATGTATTGAGCAGAAAAATAAAATATTTTGTGTGCACATTTACTTAATATCATACCAAATAAATATGATACATGAGTATGTATGTGTGTGGATTCTAGTATGTTAATGGCATGAGTTGGCAGTCTGAGATTGCTAGGTTGCATATGTGACCTAAGTTGGGTTAGCAGCTCTGGCAGTAAGTATTGTATTTGGACGGCATCCGGGGGTCAAAGGTAAGAGGTCGTTCAAATCAAAGCAATGAAAATGCTTGTAAATATTCAATGCAATTTCTTTTTTTTCTCTTTTTCTTTTCTTTTCTTTTGTCTGTCTTAAAAGGCGGATTTCGCCGTCGGCTACGTCCCTGCTTTGCAGTTTATAAAATATTTAAAATATTTTATTGGCATTGGCATTGGCAGAATGAAAATGGCGAGAAAGAAGAACAATACACTAAATGCACACCAACAAAGTATTTTGAATATTTTATATGCAAATGCGTAGCATAAATGAAATAAAAATATAAACTTAACAAACATAAGCAGTTTCGGTTACAATTGCAAATACAGATAGAGAACTTAACATTGCAGAGGATAGATAGAGTTCTAGGCAAAAGCAATGAATTTATTTACAGGCATTTTCATTGTACTTTCAAATTACAACCAACTGCAAGATGGCAACGTAAACGGCACAACGTTAGTTGCATATTGCGGCAATTACGTAAGTGTTACGTTAGACAAACACAAAGAAACGGTATACGTGATGAACGTTCAAAAACGGCAAAAAGGATTATTCATGTTGCATGTGTTTTTTTTTTTTTTTTTTTTAGTTGTGAATGGGAAATGAAATTTTTGTTTGAATTTTTCTCTTTTATTGTCACTTACTTCCGGCGGTGGCGGTGGCGGCTCCGGCTGTGGCGCCGGTGGCGTTGTTACGTATGTGTTTTTCTAGTTACAAAAAAGAGTTACGTAATCGTAATGTGGTTTGGTGAATCGGTTTACGTATTATCGCAACGACATCGAGACGCAAGTGTGTGAGATTGAAAAACGTAAAAGATACGTGAAAAGAATTGCACGTTTGTTTTTTATGTGTTGTCGTACGTAAAAGACAAATAGAGAGAGAGAAACAGAGAGATGATGAGAGACAGATTTTGTGAGCGAGAGAGAGAAAGAGAGAGAGAGTATTGTCATTAGCGAATGTATGTATAAGGTCAAAGAACTTGAACCATAGATCAATTATGTCAAGTAAATAGCCTTCGATCTATGCAGCAAGTGTGTTGAAATAAAATCTAGTGTCTACAACATAAGAGTGAGTGAGAGCGTGTCATGAGTATGTGTATGTGTTAGTGTGGGTGTGAGTGTTTCGCAAATTGATTGATGTGCTTTATATTTGTTATGGAGGTAATTTGTATTTGATATTTCATAGCTCGTATTTTTTACTATTTGATTTAGGTTTTGTTTAAAGTTTTATGTGAAATATACTTAGTTAGGAAGCGTTTTGCTTGATATTTCTTTTGATTACTACTTGGGCTAGTTAAATGTGCAACGTGTGTGTTGGTTGGAAACAGACAGAGAGAGAGAGAGAGAGATAGAGAGCGAAAGAGCGCACTATTTTTGTCTTAGTTGATGTTTTGTGGAGTGAATAGCTACACACGTTGTACTTTAGTTTAAGAAAGAGGGGGACAGAGCGTTGGGTATTTATTGAAGCAAGTGCAAAGTAGGCGAAAGTGTTTGCTTGATCTTTGATCGTGGCCATTGGCTGCTAATAGTGAGGTGGGGGGGTGGAAGGGCAGTGCGGTCGGTTTTTTATGATATTTCAACTACATTTAAAGCTAGGTGTGTGGTGGTTGGTGGCTGGAGTGAGGACAGATAGAGACAGATATAGATTTATAGAGGGTTATAGGTTAGAGTATTTATAGATTTATAGTAGTTAGATAGATATAGACAGAGAGAGAGAGAAAGCCGCTTAGGGACAGAGTAAAGGGTGGGAAGGTGTGTCTTAGAAGTAGAGCAAAAGCGCTAGATATATATTGTATATTTATTAAATGTATTATTAGTACTTGTAGAATTGGAAAATAGGTGGTTTTTAAGCTAATTGTACAGCGCATTAAGTAGTTGGCTGGCAGAGCGCTCAAGACTTGAAATATAAGAATATTGTATCTAAAGTTCCATAAATCGACTATTTATTATTATCACTACAAAGTCAAAAGAGCAAAGAGTTAGGTACGTTCCAAAGCGGTTTAAAAGGTCTAGAAGGGAGTTGTTGTTCAATGCCAAACAGTTTTGGGGCGCACACTAAAGTTAACTGCAAATTCAAGTTTAAGATCAGCATCAAGAGTATATATATATATATATGTATAAAATTTGAGAAAAACTTGAATGCTAGCAAGTAAAACCTAGCGCATAACTTGTGCTTAACCTCTAGGCACACTACTAATATATAAAACAAATGCTCTGTGGAGTTAGTTCTTGGGATTGACAAAATAAAAATGGAGTGTTTCTTGGACTCATATATATATATATAAAGAGAGAGAGAGAGAGAGAGAGAGAGAGAGATAGACAGAGACAAAGAGTTGGGAGTTATAATGAGAGATACAGAGGTTGATTATGAGAGTTATGGTTGGAACAGAGACAAAGAGAGATAGAGAGAAAGAGATAGCTTGAAAGGGATAGTTAAAGATTATAAAGATTTCGGGATTTAATTCGTATTCAGTTTAAGGTATAACTTTTAATGGGATAAGGGACATTAGAATTTCATTTTAGCTGATGATTTTCATTTGACGGCTTTTAAAGAGATTGCGCTCGTTGTTGCTTTTCTTTCTTTTCATTGGATTTTTATATGTTATCGGTAGTTAAGAGATAGAAAGTAATTTAAGGGTTTCTTTTTTTTCTTGGTACTTTGCCTTTCTATTATTTAGATAGAATGTGGTATAAATTAATTATAATTTGTTTGGTATTTGTTTTTGGTATTTTATATTATTACCCATGACTCAGGTGGATAACGAGGAAATGGAGCTATTTCTTTAGTTGCTACATTACTAGGCAACTCAAGTCTTCCACCTAATTTTCGTAGCTTTCTTCTTCTCGCCACCCGAGATTTCGATCTTAGCATCAATGCGGCCTGCATCTTGTTTGTTGTTGTTTTGCTTTTTGGTTAAACGGTTACGGTAACGGTCGAAAGGTCAAAGAGTCAAACAGTCAAACAGTCAACTGTCAAACTGTTAACGTCTCGTACATAATATAAACAGCGTCTGTTAAGATTCCTTTTGTTTTGTTTGTAATGTCTTGTTCTGTTATTATTTTGTTTTGGTTTAAGTTTTGTTTTGTTTTTGTTGTTGTTGTTGTTGTTGTTGTTCAAGTTAAAGTCAAGTGTTCAGTACAAAATCAATGGGATGATACAGGTTACGTTTTTAGGAGCTTAAATACGTCAAAACTAAATGTCACGTTTAGAATTCAAGTTGGGTCAATCGATTTGCATGTGGCTGCATCCAATTGCGTAACAAACTGTCACGTAATGTTCACAGCTACGTTAACGCAATGCTCGAATAAAAGAATACGTAAATGAGCGCACGTTCGATTAGGCACAAGGAGGAGGATTATAGAAATATATATAGAAGCAAAGAGTATTTTAAGAAAATTTCTTTTTTCTTTCTCTAAGTGTTGTGCTGTTATTGTTATTGCTGTTGTTGTTGTTGGTGTTGTTGTTGTTGTTCTTGTTGTTGATGTTGATGTTGAAGGAGCTGCGTCAGTGGCTAAGCCAACTGTCGCAACTGAGTGGCGGGCTGAGGATGTGCTGCGTTGATCGCCAGTGGTCGGCTCTGCTCGCTAGCTCCGTTACGTCGTTGTTGTTGTTGTTGTAGTTGTAACTGCTGCTGATGCTACTGCTCCATCCAGCGATGCGATCTGAAATGACGCCTCTGCAGCAATTTAACGCACTTTTTAAAACCGCGCGCACTTTGACTTGACGTTAGAATCGATTAGTTCTATGGCAATGTCGCGAGAATTGATTGTTATGCAGTATTTGTTTTAGTATTTTTTTTGCTTTGCTTTGTGGTGTCGTTACGTAGCGTAACGTAACGCTCGTTCTGCGTTTGCTACGTTGCGTTAACGTCCCGCAGCATCGTATTCGATGGTGATTTCATTTTCGTTTGTATTTTGGCATTGAAAGCTATAAACATTTATTGATTTCTATGTATTGCCTGCTGCCCGCTTTGGCGTAACGTTAACGTAAGCGGCGCACTATCACGTAAACGTAATTGATTGCCCGACCTTGTCTATGCATAGCCTAACTAAACTACAGCTAATGCGTATGTAGAAAAATTATTATTATTTTCAGTTTTTGTTTGTACTCAAATCTTATTAATTATCGATTAATTTATGTGTTAATTTCGAATAATTTGGTTTATCTTTTTGGTTTTTAATGTTAAGCTACGATTTCGATTTACGTTTTGCATGTAAATGACAGAAGGCAATGTTGTTGTTGTTCTTATTTTATTGTTCAATTAACTTGCTGGGTTTCTTGTATTGTTTGATTCTCTTGATGATGATTGATCACATTTGGTGCGCTTGAGTTTCAACTTTAGTTTATATTATTATTATTAACAGTTTCAATTCAAGTAGAAAATATATTTAAAGCTTTTGCTGCGGCTCCAAGGGTTAACTATATTTTTTTGATTCGCTCTACTATTGCTGCCATTTGCTGTCATGTTGATTTAGAATATATATTTAAGTAATTTTTTATTAGTTCATATCACATATGTTGCAGTTGTTTTTTTTATCTCTTCTTATTTCCTTTTCATTTTCCATAGGCGTTTTGTGTTCTTTTTATGCATAAGTAGTAACGTGTGGCCTTTCAAAACTTGCTGTTTGGTGGTAATATTCATTTAGTTGTATTTACATAAATGTATGCACAAAATTATCTATATGTTGTATCCATTTTATCTCGAAAAGCCAAAAAAATTGAATGTCATTTACAATTGTACGCTTGTTTAAAGAGAAGTTTCAGCTGACAATAATATATGACGTATAAGTCGATAGATATTAATGTAGAAATTCAATTAAGCAACGTTTGCCATTGCAAATTTCAAATGTCAATGTTGTCATTATTCTGACTCAATGTGAGTCTAATAAATAGTATATTAAAATTATTTTCCTATGGCAATTTATGATTTACTTTGTTACTGTAAAGTTTGAATTATTTATTATTTTATATACTTGTGAGTTTTCTTTATAGGTGGTAGTTTATTATTTTTTTCAATTGTATTAAATTGCAGTTCAAGTTCATTGCTCAATAATGTATGCTTATTTGAGCATTCGGATTATATTGATTTAACTTCTGCCAAGTGCTTTTCACTTTGTGCATTTAATCGAAACTTAAAACCACAATGTTCTGCCTATGATTTTCAATCTCTGCCTAAGGACTATTTATGTAAGGAAGATTAATATGCATAAGTGGAGATTTATATGTGAAATGCATTAAGCACAATTTCATACATTTACTTTACATACATGTGTTGTAAGCAAGTAGGAAATAACTCATTTATCTAGCTAGATTCCAAGTCGTTGATATTAATTTTATATTTGACTTGAATCAATTTGCAGGCTATTCGCATTTGTCTCCCTTTTTGACCTCCCCTTGGCCCTCCCACATGTATGACTTTGATTGCATTTTGCAAGGGCTCAAAGTCAAGTCGAGTGCAAAGTTTTCCAGACCGTTTGCAAATCTCTGGCAAAAGTCTTGTGAGTAATGCAAACATAGCAAATATTTATGGCATAGACTTCTCTTCTCGTATAAGCCATGTTACAGCACTGCTAAGCCATAATTCAAATGCCAGTCAAGACTCTCTGCTATCCAGCACATGCAAATGCGCAAGTGTATGAGTGTTGTACGAGTATGTGGGTATACTCATAGTATGAATGTGTCAGAGACCATTTCGCGGCCCTCAAAGTCACAAAACTTACAGAGAACTGCTGCAGCTGGTGGAATTCATATGCAAATGGTGCAGCAGTCGAGGCTGCCTTTTGTTGTTGTATTTTTCATCTATTTTTTTGCTCAAATTTAGAGCTGGTGGCAAGTTGCAAGCAGAGCGTGGCGACTGAGTACAACTGGCAACTGCGAACCCAAAAATTTCAATAATTCAACAGCGCAAAGCGGAAAAAGTCACTCGTTGAACGATGCAGATGAAATTTTAATGAAATACAGATTCATGAAAAAACCACACACACTCACACGCACACACACACACAGTTACATTGCAGCCAGGGTCGTTAATAGACAATAACATGGCGCACAGAGACCCTCACACACACACACACACACACACACACGCACACAAATAGTTTCACAGCAGCAGCTGACATAACAAAAGCGACGCCTAAAAGATTGCTACATTTTTGCAATTAAACACAGACACAGACGCGCACACACACAGACACATACAGATACAATGTTTTGGCACTGGTTGTGTTCGTTTAGTTGCATGTACATCGTACACATGTTGCTGTTGTTAGCATTGCAACATCAACAATGTCACGCTGACAACTTAAGCGCCTGCGAGTATGCTCTGGAAATTAATTTGTGCTCAGATTTTGACAATGTGTGCATGCCAGACAACTGCAGGGATGCTCCTAAATAGCACTATATTACACATAATTTTTGAAATTTCATTAACGCAAAATTGTCATTTGCAATCCGCTGCAATAGCTGGCCAGCTGAACGACTGGCATTTTAGCTAGGAACCGACAGTCGAGCATTTAATGAACAACCCAACCCAAGTGACCGTCAACTTTTTGAATTTATGCAAATCGAAATGGATCGAAAATAAACGAAAATGCCAAAGTTATTTGCATACAATAGTAAAAGTTAGGCATATGCAAATAAATGAAATTAGCACAGTTAAAAGAAATTTCAGTTCAATTAAAAAAATGTTATAGCACTAGCATATTTTATTTTATTCTTATTAGGTAATTAAAACAAATTTGATTAGTCAATTCAATGTTGCTGATCCTCCAGTGACTGACAGATGAAGAACTACTACATTAAATGACGCTAAAAACTTGCTAATAATATGTATTGATTTATTTAAAACAAACATATTCCCATAATAATAGTTCTAAGTAATTTAATAATTTCATTCAATCTGTTTTTTAAATGAATTTTATAGTCTTTGCTCAATGCAAATTTGACTCATTTATTATTTCTATAAATTCCATTTAACTTTTGTCCAAAAGTACCTAGTGTTATCTTTAACCTTATGCAGTTGGACTGCAGTCAGAGGTCTATCTCTGCTTTTTTATTATGGCCACAAGCCAAAGTCAACTTTCACATTTAAATGCCATTGTCGACTTAAGACTGAGGGAATCAATAACAACTTGCATATGGAGAAGACCACTCTCAACCTCTACCAACTAAACTAAAGACGCTGTATACCAAATACCATATACCCACGCCCATGCCACGCCCACATTACGACTGTTGCACGTTGGGTCAGTGGCTAAAACAAAGTTGACAACGTTGCTGCCCTTTTGCTAATTAATGCGAATTACAAGTACAAGCATTCGTACTTGTATTCAGCACTCAGTGCTCAACATGCAGCACTCAGCATTGAGCACTCAGTATTCAGCACTTAGTATTCAGTATTCGCATATATCTTTGTATTGCCAATTTTGGCACAACGCCCGTTGGCTTGTTCACATGTCAATTGGGGTTACCAGGGGTAGAGAGAGGGTGAGGGGTGTTATGACTGCCTTGTCTACAGGTAATTAAAGCCAGTGAATTGCTACGAAAAATTTGCATATGGGCACAAGCCGTGAGAAATGGCAACTGTCCTCGCTGATTGTCGAAAGCAATCGTATATCTTACAGTAGGATTGTGTGTTTTGAAAGGATATGGATGTGTGTATTGTTTATTCAATCTACAGCTATATTTCCCACTGGCGAATCAAAGTTAATTGTGGACAAGTTATTTGAGGTGGCTTAAGTAGCCATTTGAGTTAATGGCAATCATTTTTGTATAATGTCATTAAGCCCAACATTTTTACTTTCGCCACGTAATAAATTTAGAACTTGAGCAACTTTAGCGTCAGTTTCAGTTTCAGAAAGACAAATAAAGATTAAGCAACAATTTGGAGGATGCTTTTGCTAGAACAACTTCTAAAAGTTTAGCCCATAAAAACGTCAAATGCAATTGAGTTTTGTGGAGAGTACGTTATAATTTGTGTCTTTTTAAATGCTTTTTATTGCCGATGACAGCGACAACGGCCAACACACATACACATATGCTCTCACACACAACCTTACGTATATGTGTATAACATGTACAAACACTGGAGATAAATGTGTGTCGAATAAAGAAGGGGCGTCTACATCGAGAGGGCGAACAAGCCAGCCAAAAATCGAAAATGAATTTAAATGTGGCTTTATAATAAACGAGATGCGTTTATCTTGACTCAGTTGCCGCAAAGTATGTAACTGTGTGTGTATGTGTCTGTGAGTCAATGAATTATGCAACCGAAATTCAATTTCTCAACATGGCAGCCACACTGTATGTTATGCTGTGAATAGAGAAAACAAAGTCAACAGTCGCTTAGCGCTTGGCACTGTCCATGCCCAAACTGATTGTCACTTAATTGTGACTTGTCATTGAATATGGTATGGTATGGCAATGAAGTGAACAGAGATGGCAAAAATGGGGTAACTGGGACTTCAATATGTCATTTACAATTACGACAACAACCATCAAGAGCCAGCGACAAGCCTGACAAACAATTACGACAACAACACCAACAAAAAAAGAAACGAACCAAACGAGTCTCCTGTGGGCCTTGGTCAGCAACATGGCCAACCATTGAAAGGAGGGAACACGAGTATGCCACAGGCGACAGTTTGAGTAATTATTGAGACTGCAATTTTGGAATGGCCAACGACAACAGTCGCCTTTTTTGGCAGCCATCGCGTAATTGAAAATTAAATTGCTGCTCGATGACAATTTGTACACGCAGAAGAAGAAAAATAGTACTCTCAATAGGGATGAGGAATACAATATAATATATGTCTAAATCGGGCTGTGCACCAAAGCGAAGTAGATTTGATTTACTCGTAAAGCGACTGGCACAACACAACTCAATGCCCTAAGATATTATCTCATGGCCAGAAAATTACAGCTGATTGCATTGAGCAAAAGATTTTTAATTAGCGATAAAAGTACAAACATTATAATTAAGGCTACGCTGTCAACCATTAATTGGAGTGCGTATCAATTAATATACAAATTTCAATAATTATCTTTATGGCTGACTGGCGTTGAGTATCCAGAAAGTCAATGAGTTGAAGTGGATTAAGCTGTATGACATAACAATTTGTGATGCTGCCTCATAGTTATTTATTGGGAAAACAAGTATTTCCTTATTGAATACAAATGAAATTACTTTAAACATTGATGTTCTCTTTATTTATTAAAAGTGACATTAAAGATTAAATTAAATTAAATGCATTAGGGAAATCATTTTTAAAAGCGATAAGGTAAATATTCATTTTTAAAATTGCAACTCTGCTGTAAAAGTGACGATCAGTCTTTAGCTTTAATTTTAATTATTTTCAATCAGTAAATTTATAAGTTTTAAATTTTAAAATGATCTGCATGTAAATATGCATTGTGTAAAAATGGAAACATTAGCCGCCTCGCATGCCGACAATTAATGCTAATGCAGTCGTCTATCTCAATGTCGTCATCTTTTTCTTGGCTGCTTATTCATGGCGTATTAGCCATCAGAGTCTTGCCTGCCTTGTCTCGCTCACACTAGCATACTGGCTATACATATTTTTACACCTTTTGCCTTTTTACCTTTGGTATTTTTCGCTGCTGCTGCTATTCTTTTTGCTCTTCTATTCGTTGGTTTTTTTTCACATTTTTGGCGTCCGCCATTTCGCCGCACACTTTTTCCACTATTTTTCAGCTAATTTACTAGCTGCTTGTTTTTGTTGAAACTGTATTGTACAATTTATACGAGGGTAGCTTTTACGAGTTGTATATAGTCAGGTATATATTTTGTATTCAAATTTGGCACATTTGCTGTGACTTTGTTTAGTCGTTTATTGGTTTGGATACAGAAGTGATCTCGCTTTTAAACCAATTTAGAAGATTATGACTATTCGATTTTAGATATTATGCTACTCATCGAGCAGCTCCCAAACAATAAATACTACATATATTTATAAATATGTCTCACTTAGACTCTTGAGCGGCTACTCCGGAAGCTCAAGAGAAAAGCAGCTCTGGAGATTCATAAAATGAGAAAAAGTGGAAGCTGAAGTGCGGGTGTGTGCAGAGTATAATAAATTTTAGCCGCCATTTGCTTTTGCTGTTTGCTTTTTTGCAACTAATTTTCCTCGACTTGCAGCTGCGATTTTTCTCTGTTTAATTTTGGCAATTTTCTATTTTGCAGTTCTGTATTTGGTTGCTGTTGTTGTCGCAAGTTTTGATGCTGCTTATGCAAGTCAAATAATTGCTTGGCGTTAAGTTTTTTTAATTTGTTGCTGACGCACGCTAAGTGAAAATGAATGAAACTTAAAGCGAGCGAAGCAAAGCGCTCACATCCCTCCCCTCCCTTCCCCTCCCCTCCCCAATCTATGGCACCATTCCACTTCCGCTTCCACCTTTGGAGCCATTGGATGTTGCACTTTTATGACACACTTTCTGGGTGCTGCCTTTTATACAACATTTGGCAAGCGGCGCCACGTTTAAAAATTGGGCGGCTCTGAGGCGTGGGCGGCTCTGAGCTTGCCAAGCAGTATTTTTTTTAGCAGGGCGTCGCATTATCAGACCGATACAAAGGCACATTATGCGCTTCCGATTTGTTGTTGCTCTCGTTTTTGCCAGTTATGGCATCACAACAAAATGAGGTTAGCTAAGTTAGCTGAGCGCAAAGATATGACATATTTTGGAGCACACATTGTCCACGTGTGTCTACTAAAACAGTTTCAGCCAGGATTTTTTAGAGGCTCCCATTGAATAATATAAAATATTTATAAATATTTTCATGGCTTAATGGCGAAATCAGTTTTATCGAACTTTGTAAACACACATGGTATTGCTCCACTTTACACTGGTGAATTCTACCTTCTATTAATTGTTCTAGAGAATACAAGTGTCAACTTTCAGGTGAGAAATGAGCAACGAAACCTCAGATAGTTTTAGTCAACCGGGAAAAGTTGGAGATAAATTAAAATAATAAAATTGTAAATATGTATCACATTCGTCTTGTATGTACCATAATTTTAAAATATACATTACTGTGTAGGTTGTATACTTAACTGAATATTGACAGCTGATCAAATTAAAATAAAAATATATGTTTATGTATAATTTTCAAAAAGTGTTGCCTACTTTTTGGGGAATTTGCAAGCACATTCAGCTGACACTTGGAATGGGCATGCACATTAGGTTCAACCCACTCACACACATACAAATACAAACACAAATACAAACACAAAAACAAATACAAATACATAGAAACAAGCATAATCCGATTACACAAGCAGATCGTTTTGCATTAGGGCTGCTCGGATTTACCTCGATGTGCTCACAGACGCAGATGCCCTCTTCGCAGTAAGCACACAGTTGCCACTTGCGTCCATTGCTCAGACCCTTGAACAGCAGCTGGGGCTCATCGCTGACCAGAGGCTCGTATTGGGTCTGCTGGAACTGCAGTTCTCGCAGTTGCCGCTTCAGGCCGCCAGTGACGCCGCCTGCATCGCCCTGCTCGAAGGCATCGCTGCGTCGCATGCGATAGACGCTGCACTTGCGCTCCAGGGGTCCGGCTGGGGGTTGCATGGCTTCATCCTCATCATACTTATCCGTGGCGGTGAGCGGCTGGCGCTCGGCTGCATCGTGCAGCGCTTCATCGTCGTCTTCATCGTGGCCGCGACGCAACTTGATGGCAGCTATGTGACCCGGCGAGGCCATGGGCGTGGCCGGCGTTACAATGATCGCATCATGGTGGGCTACAAACATGGCTGCGGCGCCGGCTAGCTCTGGGTCAGTTTCAGCCTCGGCAGCTGCCGCCGCCGCTGCTGCGGATGTGCTGGCCATGGCCAGGGCTGTTTCCAACGACGTCGCTGTCGTTTTAACGCCGACCGCATCCGATGGCAACGCGGGTGTCGTTGGCGGCGTCGGCTCCATCTGTGACACCAACGGCAGCGTGGCCGTTGCCGATTTATGCAGCTGTCCCGCTTCCGCTGCCGCTCCCCCTCTCGCTATCGCCGCCACTGCGGCCGGATGGAAGCCAGCGCTGCTGCCGCTGTGCCGATGCACAAGTTTCGGTGAGACGCGTCCATGTGACGAGGCAAACTGTTGATACGGCGTCTGTGGTGCTCCGCCGCCTCCGCCATGCAAATGACTGTGTTGCATGTGACTGTGCCCATGCCCGCCCATATGGGCAAACTGCCCATGACCATGCTGTCCATGGGCATGACCATGGGTGTGCGAGTGCATGCGCAGCTGCAGCACCGACTGCGTGTCCCCGGCCTCCTCGATGGGCAGCAGCGATCGGGATTGCGTGTACGTGGCGCTGAGCTTGCGTCCCTGCGGCTGTGGTGCTCGCAGATAGTTGGTCGGCAGCTGATGGAACTGCCGCGACTGGCTACGTGTTGGAGTCGAGGCGCCGCCATGATCGGCTGCCCCGAGACCCGCACCGCTGCCGGCCGCTTTCGGTGGATGTAGTTTCGCTTGTAGTTGTTGGTTCTTCTTCTGCTGACGCTGGCGTTGACGCGCTTGGCGCGATGCCAACGAGGCGCCACCAGCAGCTGCATACATCTTGCTTGCTTTGCTAAGGTGTGTAGTTCTAGTTACAAGCTAAAAATGTACATTCGCTTTGCATGCGGTATTTGTGTTTCGTCTAACCTCTAATGCTACACTTTACTGAGTGTATGTTTAGCAGTTTAAACTTTGTGTGTTTTTAACTCACACTCTGCAGTTCTAAACTCAGTTTTTATCTACTTTGCCTTGCGGTATTTAATTGCATTAGCTTAATCGACAATCAACTTTTCTAACTTCGCTTTTCCCAATTGTTTATTTCAATTGTTTGCGTTTCAAATTCCACTTTTTTGCAATGCTAACCACAATTTGCAGCACTTGTCAGTTGCTCATATAAAATAAATTTAAAAATTCTTAGCAAAAGTTTTGTTTTTGTTTTTGTTTTTGTGGTTGTCTTCTTGTTGTTGTTGTCTGTCTCTTGTCCCTGTAAATGTGCCTAACCTTTAAGATATTGTGCAATTCTCGATGCCCATCCGTTAGTGTTCCATCTGGGTCTGTCGTGTCTTATTTGCTTTTGTTTCTGTTTATGTTTCTGGGTGTCTGTTTGACAAAAATGATTGTACTTTGGATTACTTGCTTAAGTATCAACCGAGTGACATACAAAATCGTTGAAATGAATCTCTTGAAACCATCGAAAGTAAAAAAGTATGTTTTTTAACAATCATTCAAATATTAACTAACTAAACTAATCAAAAAAAACTCACTTAACTTGGGCTAGGGTATACAAATAATACATTTTGTGCATTATTTTCACTTTACCTCTTGTCTTTGTTGTTTGTTTGTTTGTTTATCAAAATATATTTATATTTATATATATGTCAAAAAATTTGTTACCGCTTTGATGGCTATTTAAAAATTTGTTTAGTTTCTTTGGATTTTGGGCTTTGGGTTTTTACAAATACTTTGACTTCCTGCTTATAAACATTTCAAAAATATGCTCTGTCTCACAATCAATTTGCATATTTTCTATTTTCGGGCGTATTGTCTGTATATTCTGCTGCTTACTCTTGTTTGCTTGCTTAGAACTTCATTCGGGCCGTATAACAAAATAATTTAACGAATACATATATTTGTAGTTTGTCGTTTGTCGTTTGTGTTTTGTGTTTTTACTAAAAGCTGCCTGGATTATTTATAAAATTTATTCTGCATATTTTTATGTGTATACATATATTTGTTTTGTAATTGTCTAACTAGTGTCCATTAGAGTACAAAAAGCACATAGAGCCTAAACACGCACATGCACACACACACACACACACTCAATATGGCTATGCATGTAATCAATTGATTTAATTATTATAATTATTTGTTTTTAGTTTTGTTCAACAGCTTTTGTCACACACACTCTACACTCTTAAAATAAGTTCAACTTAACTTGGAAGCCTGCTAAAGCCCGTTTACAATAAATACTTTTGCTTTATTTTTCTGCTGAAGTATTTTCGTCTTTAAGTTTTCTTATTTGCTAGACACACACATGCACAGCTCTGATCAGTTGATTTACACACACTCACACACACAGCTGGACTTGTATCCTTATGCCATATCAGCTGGACTACATTTTAGAACTTTGCTTTGTTCTCTAAATTATAATTAAATTGTTGCAATCTTGTGCTGCATTGTTGCATTGCGCGAGCTTCAACATTTTCTTGTTATCTAAACTTATGTATAAAGACGGATTTGCTGCAAGGAACACGACGATCATGTAGTAACAATACTTAAAATTATAATGAATTATATGGTAGACACATATCTTGAATGTTACAAATTATCAACTGCGCTGTATAAAATTGATTAAAGAGTGTTGAAAGATATAAATTAACTTAGTATAGTAATATTAGAATAAACATCGACTTTGCAAGGTTCTCATTGGCATGCCGCAGAAAGTATTTTATGATCAAATAAACAGGCAATTAAGTTAAGAGTTTTTCTTTAAAGTATTGCTGAAACCCAATAAATATTACGAGAATTGTGGAACCTTAATGCGAGTGTTTTTTGTTAAGATTAAAAGCAACTTCATTTGTTCAAGAAACGTTATGCAAAATCTCGTTGATGCCTGTCAAAGTGATAAGTATTTATTTTCAGTCAACGAATCATTTTTTTTTATTCGCTTTTCAATTGCGCTCAATTCCCAACTCATCCATCATTAATCAATTTCGCAACTCGTTATGGATGATTTGCTGAATGCAAAGAAAAGAAGCACCATTGAGAACAATCTTCACGCCTTGCCACGCCCACCACCATTTCGCCAGCCGTTTCCATTTCGCCAGCGCCATCAAACAATGCAAATTCGCAAACTTTTCATTTTGACTTTCACTTTGAATCCTTCGAGTTGTCTGACAAAAGTTTCAGACCCTCAAACTGCCAACATGTTATAAAAAAAAAGTCGCCCAAGAATTTTCATCTTTTCGACCACATATTTCCCAAGCAAACACACAAATGGCTTAAAGTTCGGTGCATGAAAAAACCAACCATAATAACCAAGTTAACGATGCGCCAATGGGGCAGTAGTATTACTTGATTTTATGTGCCATACTCGTATCATATTCCTGTTCAACAATAACAATGTTATGTGTTATTTATTTATTTATTTTTGCGCTGATTGCATATGGTTCCATTCTTTGCAACTTTTTCAACATTTCAGTTGTAGGTTTTTGTTTTGTTTGCTTTAATGTTGGCACATGCAATTTTGTCGTAAACACGCAAATTAAAAATGGTTCACTTTTGGGCTGTTGTAACCTTAACATTTGCCCCGATGGCCCGAGGTGACGAGGTTGAGGTTCGGTGCGGTTCGTTTGGGTTCGGCTTATAGGGCAAAGCCGAACAACATTCAACAAACATTCAGGGTCATAATAAGCGCTAACATATCCTTTTAAGCCAATAGCGATCCCTCCTTACCTAATTTCATTTCAGCCGTTTTGCTTTTGGAGCTTTGTCCTAACTCATTTTTTTTTAGCTTTTTTTTTGCTTTTTGTGTTAGCCGAGTACAATACTCGCAAGTGGCGACAATGTTTAGGCCCTTTAAATACTTTGTTGTTGGGCGTGTGTTTATATAACAATTTGTTGATGCCTTTTGGCCCGGCACACGCACTCAAGGCTAATTAAAACTCAGACCTCGGCAACGCCCCGGCCAAATGGCAGGGCGCCCGCAGCCACTTACTACAGCCCGATGACGACGACCGTAGTCGGTCATAGCCAAGATAGTTAGTAGTTGGCCCAAATGCCAAATGTGCCAGCAGTTCTTTTAACTAATGATTGCAATAATACAATTGACTGAATTAAATGAATTCTGTGTATATTTTGGGAAGAGAAGTTTAGGAAGTATTAAGTTGAAAACGTTTTATTTTGTATTAAAATGCTGACATTGATATTAATTAATTAATATTTAAAAGCTTTTCGATATGATTAACATAGATGAATTATTTAATTGCAAAAAAAATACTTTGCTGCTAGAAACATTCATTAAATGGTATTAGTTATAATCTCCCTTTGAAAGACGTTAAAATTGCAACCAATTAAGCTTAAAAACAAATCAGCTCGACCGACATTACAGATGTTTAATTGAACACATATTTTTGTTGTGTAAATTAGTGCGGGTAACGACAGAAGGTTAAAGCAGGAATTTGGTGAAGTATATTTTGCGTGTTGACCACAAATTAAAATGGCTAACGAAATGCCCTGACACAGGTAATATGAATTTAGATGACAGCAATTCATGCCCTGAAATGGCGCAGTCGCAAGTTACTCGAGTAAAAATCAATACAAAATGTATTGCAAACTAATAGTCATTTGTGTAACCCAAAAGGCGTTGGCTTACATTTGGGAGTCAGTGTAGAATGCGTGCGACCAAAAACACGGCTCTAAATTATGCAAGTTAGCTAATTACAGTCTGATGCTGTTGGCCGTTGGTCAGGCGTGTGCCATTATAGTTAAAAAGGCCCCACAATTGTTTTGCGGCCAGCTCAAACACACCCACGCACCGAGTAAGAGAGAGCGAGTGTGTAAAAGAGAAAGAGAGAGAGGGAGAGCGTAACGGGCACAAACATGAGTCAACTTGTGCATTGTTACGCAAATCGAGCGAGCCGACTGGCCACAGGAGACATTATATCAAGCGTCTGCCAGTCAGAGTCAGACAACGCGGCGTATACGTCATGTGGACTGGCAAAAGAGCAGCATCAAAGCCAGCAAAAGGTAGAAAGCAGCCCAAGCGATTCGCTTTATTCATTCATGGCGCATGAATATCTAAAAACCACACACAAGTCTGCCCCACTACGTGAACATATGGGAGCATTCCGAAAACCAGCGCGACTGTTTTGTTTTTGTTCAAGGCAAAAATGGAAATTGAAACAACAGTAATCATAGATCGAATTCGAAGAGCTCGCTAAAAAATTGCACCATAAATGACAGTTGATTTAAGGGAGATTCCGTATTGAGGAACACGTGCGATTAAGTCATTCATGCGTCAGTTTACCCGTGTGTGCAATATGCACACACACACACACACACCCAGAGCGAGGTAGTGAACAGGCGGCGCCCTAACAGTGCCTTGCCAATGGTGGCCGTCAGACCACACACATACACACACACAGTCTTTCTCTCGCTCTGTAGTGGCAGCTGTGGCACGTAAAGTTGTCTACGCAGCAGCAGCAGCAATTGGCGATGGCTTTCAATGGTTTCGGCCCCTGTCGGTCTCCTCGCCGCATTTGGCTTTTGTGTGTGCGCTTGTTGAGATTGAAATTAAAATTTAAATTTATTTTAAGTTGACTTTTGTGGTGGTGTGGCCAACGTTTTATTTGTAGCGAGCTATTCTTTTTCGCTTGCCACAGAACTCTGCACATACGAGTGTCTGCCGCTAAGTTTGCTTTTTGTTGGCTAATTAAGCGTTAGTCAACTAAAGCTCGTTATGCTGTTAGTTGCAGTTGATTCTAACGCTTTTGTAGATAATTTAAATGCCATTTAATGGTGTACATGTATTTATACTTATGTTCTTGTTGTTTTCGAACGCATATAAGCCAATACATATATAATAATATCAAATATATAAATACACACGTACATATTTATTTCAATTGCATTTTATTTCAGGTGCATTTTAATAAAGAACGCGACGATTTTCAATTCATTGCTTCCACAGGTAAGTACATGCATATTTAAATTATGTACTCAATGTATGTAGTTCACTTTGACTGTAGCCATTTAATGTATCTTGTTTAAACAAATGGGAAATCATAAAAAAATAGTTTGGTAAACAAGAAGCCAACTTATTTATCTGCAAGTGGAAAAGTAAATCCGGCGAGAGTGAAAGTTGTGAAAGTAAACACCGGAGCACGGCTTATTATGAGTATTTTTTTGTAGAGCGACTATTTGCTGGTCGGCCGCAGTTGTGGATGGAATGATTGAATAATATGTATGTATCTTCAATATTGAATACACAATCTACAGGTTATTGACTTAATATTGATGTGGATATTTCCATTATTATGTTTTGACTGTCTATTTTTCAATATTCCTGCTGCATACACACGCACACTCTGTAACATATAGTACTCGTATATACTCGTATGTAGTGACATATACTGAGCACTTATTGACAGCACTCGAGGGCGCCAAATCTTGTACAATTTACTACAAACAATTTCAAGCCATTTCCATGCAAATTTGTCAATAAAATTGACACACAAACACTCTCACTCACACATACGGCTAATACACACATACTCGTATGTTCGTATGTGTATGAATATGTTTGTACGAGTATGTTAGAAAGACTTTGGGAATCGACAAGCATATGTATAAAGTATATGAGGATTGCTTATAACCAGTTAGAACCGGAAATATTATTGATTATCGCAACGCTTAATATTTTTTCGTTCCTTTTATTCTATTATATTATATCATTTCCATTTATTACAGAACATTTCTTGTGTGTGGCACGCGCTACATGTGCAAGAAAACATATCAATTTGATAGCAACTATTTGCAGTGACTCCCTTTGCCCACTTCCCCTTTGTGTCAATTTCTGGTATTTTTGGCAACAAGCCGTTTGATTTCTTATGTAAGTGGGGCAAATGGCAAAACGCAACTTGCTTGTTACAGTTGCTGTTGTTGCTTTTGCAGCCTTAATAAGCCGCTATCTGCGCCGCCTATTCTCTGCCCCTCTAGCTGCCGCTGTCTGTTCCTATTTCAGCCCTTTGCTTGTCTACTTCCGTTTCCGTTCGCGTTTTTTTTTGTTCGTCGACACTTGAAGCAGATACAGCATGTTGTTGGCAAGGGCACAGTTTGTTGCCTGGCGAATGACAGCGGGGTAGTGGCTGTCATTCATAAGTTTTGAGCTTGATATCAAATTTAGGCACATTTTTAATTAAAGTGTTAGGCAAACAGCTGACTGACTGACTCGCTGAACGACTAACTGACGGACTGACTAGCTGAGTGGCATGCAAGGGCTGCAATTTTGGCACTTTAAAGGGAATGCCTTGATTGTTGCCACTGACATTGAATGGTTGCTTTCCTTACAACAAGGCAGCTCATATTTAGTTACATTTTTGCTATAAATTGTAATTATGTTATTTAACCAATTAAATTAATTATTCATTTACGATAGTATTTAGTTATTAAATTAGCATATTTACGTTGTTTAATCATTTTCATTGCTATATTAATGATGCTAATACATTTAAAATAGTTCGTTTGATTGTTTCTGAAGAATTCGTACATCTAATAAACAGAAAAAGAATATTATTTATGTTTGGCACATATGCCAATTTTGTCAATTGTAAAGTTGTTCAAATGAAATTATATAATTGTAATATGCACTTTATAAATGCCAACTGTACTGGACATTGTTGATTTCAAAAGTAATGCAATCGCAGCTTTTGCGTATACGTAATATTGATTACTTTATAGCCAAGCATAGCATCATGCGCATTCGTTATATCATTTGCTATCATTTCTGCTTAATTGAAGCCGTTAAGACCCTCGCAACGAGAGAGCGAAAGAGTGCAACGTAGCGTAGAATGAGCCTTGGATTAAGACAAAGCACCTATGCCAGGCAACAGGCAGCCATGCAGTCAGCCAGTCAGACAGCATAACATAAAGCCAACAGCAACAGCAACAACGATGAACATAAATTACAACACCACAGTATGGCAGCAGGCCCCATCAAGCAAAAACCCATTGGACAAGCCTCCCAAGCCGAGATCCTGGCTTCTGGCTCCTGGCTCCTGGCTCCTGGCTGCTATGCCCAGAGGGGGTCGGCTGGCCAGTTTAAAGCGCAGAAATGGGCGCTTGTTGCCTGTGGTAAATGGCATAAACTACTCTGTGAAGCGACTGTGTTTATTGCCTTTTATGTGCAGCCTTAATGGGTACATTTGGCTCGAGTGGGCCCAAACGACTGGGCCAGTTGCCCTCGCAATTTGCAAGTGAAATACAGTTGCAGTTCTCGTACAGCTACAGTTTCAGTTACAGTTACCGCCACTGCTTGCATTTGATGACAATAAGCAACAGTTTCGAGTGCTGGTCGAAAAGCGTTGCCTGCTTATGTGGGTGAGGGTTGAGAGTGTAATTTGCGACTCCTTTCAAAGTGGCAAATAAAATCGGCAACTTGCCTTGATTTGCATCTTTGTTTGAGCAGATAAAATATTCATTTAAGCCATTAATACTTTGCAAGTTTGTTGTAAGTCGCCTTCATTTCAGCATTACTCGTAAGTATACCTTAATTTTCGCTCCACTTGCGACCTAATCGATTATTATAATGGGAATGCAAATGGAAAAGAATTATTATAGAATTGCTTTTACAAATTGTTGTCGATTGCCCATAAAGTACTGTTCTTCCAACTGCACTCGACTCCACGACTAACTTTCCATTTAAAGAACACAGTTGACTCTGGGAGCCAACCTTAGTTGTGTCTCACATTTTTGCTGACCGGTTTTCCGTGTTGTTGTTTGTTTGTAGGGGCGGCGTCAAAGGGTGTCTCGGAGAATTTATTTTGCATCCTTTTTGCATTGAGAACACATTTTGCAATTTATTTTGCTTTGTGTATTGAGGTCAGTTGTGCCGGAGCCTCCATTGTTGACCAATAAAAAATAAGGTTAGTTCTGTTTAGATAACATGACTAGCCCGAAGGCAGAGGCAGCAGTCGGTGGTATGACATCAGAACATCAGAAAATCAGAAAAAGAAAAATATGCATAATCTTTTTGGCCGCAACAAAACAAAAGAGGACACAAACAATGCTCGGGTTAGGTCAAATGCTTGACATATTGACACACTTGCCGTATGATTGATTTTCAAGATTCAACCCTCGTCATTCAATTATACCCTTGACCCTTTTTTGACCCACACCTAATTGGCATTTGAAATATGCTTTGTAATTATTAGCCAGACCAGTCTCAGCACTTGTTGAATCAACAGAATCTGAATCAAAATCACCAGTTAACTTGCCTTCGAAATCACAGTATAACCTCCTGAGTGACATGATACATGATAATGCCACAATGTGACTGACAGAGCGACCAATAAAGTATAAAACAAGTAAACAAATAGATTGCTATGTAAATACTAAGTCGAACGGCAAACAAATAGCAACAACCTGAACCTGAAAACCTCGTCATTGTCATTGTTATCTATCCTACAACACGGCGTGTCCTTCCTCTAGTCTTTTTGTCTCCCCTTCGCCTGTGTCTGTTCCCCCCTCATTCACGTATTGACAATGTTTCTGCCAGTCAAAGTCAGCAAGGCAGCCAGGTGAAAATCGGAAAAGCGACGCGTTATGCAAATGTTGAATGGAAAATGGAAAATGCTATCTTGTTGACGCTTTATTGTACATTCGACATGAAAATGCCATGTTGACCGACTGCTTTCCCTCTACAAAGCAAAGCTCCAATCCAGCAAGTTTTATATTTAAATGCGATGTACGTCGGGTATTCAAACATGTTTCTACAAATCTATAGCAGTTGAATCAAGCATGACGGGTTTTATTGGATGAATGAGAAAAACATAAATATATGTTGCTCTGATTTTTTATTGTGTACAAAAAGTACACTATTTCCAATTAAAATAGGAAAATTCTAAAATCTTTTTTAAAAATGTTATCAATTATTATATGTGGTTCTTAGAGCTGAAAAATAATAATTAAAAAACAAATAACCGTGCTGTGTGCTAGAAACAGATCATTAATCGAATATATAATGAACTCTTTGTTCATTCCACAGTAATGGTTTAAAAAAGGCATGCAAATTAGGAAGACAGATGACCAGATAGACTATCTTAGCATCAGGCCTGACCTCTAATATGAAACTGCAGCTGCAACCTAATTTTTATCTCTCTGAATGTTGTTATTGTTGCTTGCGCTTAATCCGAGATACAGTATGTTATGCTACGAGTATGAGTGTGTTCGTCAGCTGAGTGCAAATGAAGTGCACTTTAAGTGCCATCAACGTCATTGCCAATGGGTAGGCGTATAAGTACGAGTACTCATAGCAGGTACTGCAAACATGCTACATGAGACAAACCACATTCCATATGCCACGTGTGTCTGGGGAGAACATAACCCAATTAGTTGGAACTGCCCACGACATATGCCAATTCATTTTTGGCATTTGGGCATTAGACAGAAGACATGCGGCATCTAGTATCATTTAAGGCAAGCTAAAAAGGTCGTCAGATGCCGCATGTCGTTTATCGTTTGCCACACGCCGCCTGCCTCATTTCAATTTACATTTTGCATTTGCGTCACGCTCAAAAATTTGTAATTATTTTTATAACTAAATTTACTTATTTTAAATGTGGAAAACGGGCAAAGTGCAAAGCACAATGCAAAAAGCTAAATGCAAAAATGCCAAATGCGAAAGACAAAAGTCTTGAAAATGCAAATGAACAAATGAAATGACCCTGACAGCGTTGGAGGGCACGACACACACTCAAGCTCGAGGCGCTGCAGCAGCGATGCAGCCTCCGGTATATAAAAGTAAGTACGCAGGACATTCGTGTACCCTATACCCTGTAATCTAAATGCAATTGGATGAAAAAGATCTTGAAATGCATCTCAGAATGTTTAATTCTAAATATGAATAGCATTTCTTAAAAAACTCATGCCTGATTAGATCCGTATCTCTTAATTCGGTGCTGCCCGTTATAATTGTTCACTGATGTAGGGTATTTAAAAAACCCTCCAAGTAGGCATAGAGTGTTTGCTTCCTGGCACACAACAACAACCACCAAACACAGCAGTGTCAACAGCTTTGAGAGTGTGTTTGTGTGTTAGACTACGCTCATAAGTAGGCTACAGGCAGCGCCTTGACTTGGTGCTGCATGTTGGACTGGGGACTGGGTGCAGAGGGGGCGTGAATTGCGCAGAGCAATGAAAACAAAGCAACACTTAAAAGTTAAAGCAAACGGAAAGCAACTTGCTAAAGGCCTCACAGGGAAGTGGGGGGAGATGCAAGGGTGGCTTTCGCTTTTTTTGGCTTTATATTGACTGAAGCGATGCTTAGCAGAAGCTGAAGGCCTACGCTCTGTAAATTAGGTGCTTAGTCATTATGGCTTGTTGGCATTTTGAACAGAAACTTAGAGACGAATTTTTCGAGAGTTTTCAACAGTGCTTCAAGTAAAGATGAACCTCTAGAAGTTGTGCATGAACTGGAAAGGCATTTTGGAAGAAAAACATAATTAATATTGTTGCATTTTGACTTTGTTTCTCCTTTTTTCTGTTTCCTTCTTGCACTCGTTTTTTCTCTCTCACATTTTCGACACGAGGTCCAGCAATGCGAAGTTTCACTGTTCTAATGACACAAGCATAAAGTGTGGTGGTTCTATAGGCTAACTGTGCTTTAGAAGGTGTACCAAGAACTAAACAGTGACAGCCTGTTTTAAAGGCTGTTGTCTTAGGCAACATTTGCTCAAACCCTTTGCACGGCTTTTGTGAGCTTAAATGCAAATTCAAGTTAATAAATGACAGGCCTATCCCCATATCTCCACACAAGCTGAGGCCATAAACAACCTCAGTGAATGATGGCTAAAAGAGTGGGCACAAATGCTCAGCTCAGCTTTGGTCTGGTCTGAGCTGATTCATTAAAAAATATTTGCCCCCTTCCACCCTCTCATGCTCCAATTCGATAAGCGTAAATTTGCCAAATACAAATAATCTTTTTGCCCAAATAATCTTTGGCCCGCCTAATCCGTGCCGGGATTAAAATCTCAACAGACAACTGAACTAAAACCTGATAAATATGCTAACCAGCAAATCTAACGAGCTGCTTGAAATGTTATATATAATATTTCAATTCCGAAAGACCATATGCAAAATTATCATTCAACCGATTCGTAAAGGACATCGAAGGCCAGCCAGTGCCTGTGCAAACTGTTACGGAGCATAGATTTTTATGACCCCGTTGCAAGTATCTTAACACTCCACTGCGCCCACTCTGGGTCCGGGCTCCATTGCATCTCAAGTTGTACAAAGTTTTTAAGTGCTGCACATTGCCTGATTGGCTGCCTCTGCTTGTGATTTAAGCTAATTGCTTTCAAACATAAAGAGCAATAGAGACAGAGAGAGAGAGAAAGCAAATGGAGATGAAGACTCTTCAGCACTTTACATTTAGTGCAATTGTACATTCCAGTGCTTATATAAAACTACGAAGCTTTTTAGTTATAATATGTTTGGAGTATCTCACTTAACATTTGGGTTGGGTATCGCTTTCTAATAATAGTAATATAATAATGATTGTCTCCAAATAAATCAAACAAAAATGATAATTAATAACCTTATCCAAAAAAAAATAAAAAAATAAAAATACTCATTTTCGCTAAATTTTGTTGGATATAAAACATAATTATTATGGTACGGAAAGCAAAAATAGAACTGTCAAACCGATAGAATAAATAGCTATGCGAGAGAAATGTGATGGGAAAGAGGGAATGGCTAAATCTAATAAGTAAGTCAGCAAAGAGGAACGCAAAGCGCAAACAAACTGCGCCGCATTTATCTCAACCGCAAAAATGTCTGCCATATTTCATTTTAAATGCAGCACCTGCAGCTCAGACAGCCTTCTTCTGGCCAGGACCTGGCTAAGGCAGAAAAAGTGGCAGACCTCGAGAGCGAACGTTGAAAACAAAATGTCAACGATGGAAAGTTGGGCGCACATACCAGTGGTTGTAAGTGGATAAGGACAAGTAAGCGTCCTGCAGATATCCTACTTACGAGTATGTTTGTTCAAATAGAAGTTACTCTCTTTATAGTATTGATGATCTTAGAAATTTCGATGGGTGATTAGTGTTTGATGCGAAATTGTAATTTCAATTGTTCGATATACCTCATTTTTGTATGGGATTTATTTTATAGGGTATATAAGAAGCAAAAAGTGAGAAAACTGAAAAAAAAAGATGTCGACCAACATCTGTAATCAACAACATCAGCATAAACTTAACTGAAACAGACAAGGATAACACACTCCAACACACACAGAGCCATCCACAAGATGCGTATCTAGAACTCGGGCAAATCCGTGCAAGTTTTCTTCAATTTTTTTTTTTATTTGCGCTTTAGCTTCGACTTGCGCCTACAACAATACCAAATAGCGTGTGATGGGCGTGCCAGCGCCCAGCCAAGACATATCTAATAACATTAAGTAGTTAGTTGGCGCATCGTTTGAATTATGACCACGTTCAACGACGCAGCCTGCGCTAAGAGTGGTTGCAGCCCACGCGAACGCCTATGCCTCAGGCATGGCACACACAACACATACATAGACACCCATACATAGGCGTTTAATTCCTGTGCGTGGTTGTGGTTGCTGCTCTTGTTGCTATTGTTATTGTTGACTACTTTGCACTATTTTGGCTGCCCGACCATGTGTCTAAAATTGAATTTTGAAAGATGGTTCACATGCACGAAATGAAAAAAAAAGAATTATTAAGGATGTGAAGGATAACAAATCGTTGTAGGTCGACTGACCAAAAAGAACAGCCGGAAAATTCCCAAAAGGCGTGAACTTCAAGGTCATATATGTCTAATGAATCTTAAAAACTCAGCCCGAATATTCTGTCGAATTCAGTTAGTTGTGTTAGTGGAAAATATGACACCATAAAAGATAAAGAAGTCAATATATAAATATACATTAGTAAATACTCGAATGTACATTTGAATTTAAATTTAATTCAAAATGGGTTGCTTAAGTCCCATATTAGCTTTTGTGTTTTTAATATTTTAAAATAATTTACGTTCAAAGTATAAATATAAATGGCATTTAAAAGGCATTGCCATGAGCTGCTTATAAAAGTTTCAACAAATACAGTTACTTTAGAACTACACATGAAAAAGTTTTTTCATTTTATTTTATATTTTGCATTTTACAAAGGACTTTGCACATTTTATTTCAAGGATCTCTTGTAATTCGGCACTCAGAAAAATTATTATAATATAAATTATGAAATTTTTGTGCAGTGCCTGAAGTTGAAACTGCAGCTACACGTGCTTTACGGCCAAAAAGGCCAAAGGTAACTCAAAGCGGTGTCAGTAGACCAACCATGCACCGTTCACCCACTCCTTCGTTCTCCTGCTCATCCACTTAGGACCCAAAACTATGCTTAACACTTCAAAAACAGACACCTCACCAATTGAAGCAAATGTGCTGACAACAACACCTCAATAAAGTTCTCTCAACTAACTGAAACTGAGATATGTACAAAAGAAAATTTGCATATTTCATGTGTACTTTCCTTTTTTACAGTTGAGCTTAAGTAGAGAAGGTGGCGCGCCTAATTAAGTGGCAGATATTAGCGTAATTGGTTGTAAATGAGGCAGACCGCTTGCCCGCTCGCCTGATGGTGCTAAGAAATTAATGTCGCATTACGTATACGCAATGTGGTATGGTAACTAGTGTTCGGTTAGAGCTTGTTATAATTTGCAATTAATGTGCACAGAATAAGGCAAATTGTCATTTAAACAGTGTTCGAGTCGGACTGTGTAAATATGGTAAAATCGATGCACGATTTTATCTGCATATCAACGTCGCCCTTTGTGTGGGTAATTAACTTATTTTCAAGTCACAACCCAGACCGCCCCTCTATAATATATATATGAGCAAATATAATCACTTTTCACATTGGCTGTGGCTGCCACAGTTGCGGCTGTCATTATCATTTTTCACGCTGTCTTGTTGCACTTGTTTTTGATGTTGTTGCTATTTGCTATTTGCTGTTTGCTGTTTGATGTGTGTTGCGGTTTTTGTTGTTGTTGACATGTGGCAGCCATCCCCCCCCCATCATGCACATTTACACACATGGCTCTTGTATACTAGACAGCTTTTTCTTAGTTGTTTGCGCTGATTCGGCAAACTTATCAATTTTGCAATCTGTTTGGCTTTGGTTACGAGTATTTTTTTCAAATCTAAAGATTTTTAGATTTTTTATTATTTATAGTAGTTTTTCAAAAACGGAAAATTTAAATTATGATATAAAAAAATGTTTTTTAGTAATTTATATTATTTACTTTAATTTTAAGCTTCTATTATTGTTATGGTTTAATTGTGAATATCACAAAGAATTTTATATTATTGTAACTATATACTCGTATTTATCTTTTAGGGTTAATAATCATAGTTTACGCTTGTGGGAACTCAATTTATTTTATTAAAATAATAGAGAATAAAGTCTAAATATAAGATGATTTCGTTCTCTTATTTTACTTTTATTATTGGCTTCAAGTTTGCAATTATTCTATAATATTTTCTTTATTTATTTATACTGTGTATTATATTAATTTATGATGTATTTATTACTCATTTATTTTATTTTTTCTTAACTATTCTTTATTCCAATTTAAATGTTATATATATCTAATTGAATATTATTTCATTGCCATTTCCTATTTTAAATATTTTGCCATACATTCAAGTACTTGATATTTTGGTACAGGCAAATTCGAATATTCTAGCCGCACGAACTGCTTAACTCAATAATTTTGCTCTAATAATTTGAATGACATCCAATTTGCATGTAATTTTTATTTCGAAATAAAACGGATACATGAGAAACGTAATTCATTTTTTGAACTCGTATTGATTTTGATTGACTTTTGGTTTTGTTGTTTTGCAAATTGTGCATATTGACAGTTGTCAGTCATGCGTCGCCATTTGCCAGGACAAGAGGATAATGGGCCGAAAGGACGACACTTCATGACAATATAATTTGCAACCAATTGTAATTGTTTTTGCAGTTAGCGTTGTTGTTGTTATAGTAATATTTAATAAGACTTTACTTGTACAATTGCACTGTAATTGATGCATTATTATTTATTAGGCAGAAGACTCGCATCGGCAGCCATTGTATGGTTTAATTATTAACACGATTTTTTTTTGTAAGGCGATTTGATTTACACAAAACTATTTCTAAGGCAAATAACTCAATTTCGAATTTGCATTGCGAATTGCACTTAAAATTGCACTGAATTGATCAACTTTTCTTTTTGCGAGTAGAAAAAGGTGTAGAAATTTGTTTTTGGTTTCTCTTTTTAAATATATTTTTCTTTCCCAGTTGTTGTTGCTTTTATTGGTAGTCTAACGGCAACGCGGCGCGGTGTGCAAACTGCAGACGAAGAGACGGACCAACGCTCCTTGTGCTTAGCCCAGCTGCTGCTGCTGCTGCTGCTGCCGCGACGACAACGACGGCGAGGACAACGACAGCGAGACACACGCGATGTAGCACAACAAAAACACGACTGAGCCGCCCAACGGCCAGCAACGAATTACGAACATGAAATTGAAAGCGAAGCCGACGACGCACCGTCTCAGGTTGAACGAAATTGAAAGGCGTCGCACGAAGTGGGTCGCTCTGTCGCTCTGTCGCTCAGCCATTCGGCCGCTCCAGTCGCTCAAGTTGCTCTGCATTGCAGCAGGCAGTGGAGCGCGCGCTTTGTTTACATGCCACAGTCACAGTCAGCCGAAGTTGAGTCAGGTAACTGAACGTGCTGAACGTGCTCGCTAAAAGCTTCCTTGGGTCTCCCAGTCAGCTGTGTGTGGGCGTTGCTGTTGTGTTCGTATACACTTGTCTCTCTGCGGCCGCTCTCTCTCTCTCTGTGACTCTCTTTCTATCTGGCAGGCAAACAGCTGTTTCTATACTTTCATTGCTATGTCCCAATTTGCTGACATTGCTAAGGCCGCCTCTCAAAAGCTCACGCCTGCAATGAGCGCATCTCATGTGCCTGCATGTTATCCTAGCTGACATTGTAAACATGACCAAAATGCATGTTCCCAAAGGTGTATGCGAATGTGTAAGAGTTTGTATGGGTGTATGTGTGTTATTATGAGTGTGGGTGTAAAGCCGCATTTGACGTGTCAGTGCCACATTCATTTGCATATTTGAGCGCATTTTGTGTCGTGTGCGTGCCACCAAGAGCGAGAGCGAAAGTGTGAGAGCAGACGAAGGCAAGAGAACTAGAGAGTGGGCGAACCACAAACGAAATGCCTTGGGTCTCATGTGTAACGCAAAGATAAGTTCAACTTAATTAAAGTTTCAGAAAGGGACAAATCGCTGGCTGAGTCGAGACTCGAGCTGCATAAATTATGACAATTGGCCATGCGACTAAAAGATGCTTACAAGACTTAACTACAATATTTATACGGATTTATAATCATCTTTTGCTAATCTACATAAAACATCTTTTCATTTTCAACTAGCCTCCAGGGACTCATTGGCAAGTTTTCATGTTGTAACTGTGCTTATTTATCCATAGTTTAAGTAAAGTGCTGGACTGAAAGCTCAGTTACTCGCTCATAACCAGTATTACCTTTAGCAGATTCCTTATTCCTTTATCGCGGTAAATCGCAAACCAAGGTCAACTCTATCTTCGAAAAAAAAGAATGCTCCCATTACTTAAACAGAATATACCAAGGTGACAATTCCAAATTTGTTTATTGCGATTGTTTATTTTGGAATCAGCTCCAATATTTCGATGCTAGCTGTATTTATTCACTTCACGGGCTGATTTGTTGCTGTGTTTCTCCTTGGCTTCGTGAAACCATTGTTGCTTCATCTTCTCATGCTCCACGGCTGCTTGTTTTATGATCCCGCTGACCACCATATCTTCTTTATTGCGATCCTGACCCATGGTATGTCTGGGACTGCAATTGCTGCGCACCTCCTCATAGGCGGCGGGTTCTAGGCGATTCCATATATTTGCCAGCTTGTCTTGGTTAGATCAGTTGTTACTGCACACTGAATTCAAAACATTTCTTCCAATTCCATTGTACTCCCGAATGCAGTTGCCACAGTGAGCACTTGATACTCATACAAACAAATTATCCGATACTTGTATATGTATAAACAAATTCTATAGCCGAAAGCTAAACCAACTTCGCCACATCAACAAGTCAACACGTTAGGCTCAGCCCCCTCCCAATTTGCCATTTATTTCAATATGTGTCAATTTTCAATAAACGATAGATATATTACGATTACGACTAGCGAAGTGCAAGTTGAGAAACAACTCGGCTCCACACCACTAAGTGCCTAGGTCAAAGGCGCCACATAAATCGCAGTCAGTTCATTAAAGGCTTACAGGCTAATTGGACACGGGACCTGAGCGTTTCGTAAGAGCTTTCGAACCCAACTAAAGCTCTGCTAGCAATATTATGTTCAGCAAAGTCTCAGCCATTACTAAGCTTTCTGTTAAAGCTCGTTGGTTGCTGTCTTCGGTAATTGGCACTTATTGAAGGAGAGTTAGGCTTCATTTTGTGTTGTGGCAGGTTCAAAGGCAGTAGGTCAAGAACTTCCGGTAAGTCTTTAAGTACTCAATCAAGTAAAGTTGAATTTATATGTCAAGACCATTTGATAAGAAAGTCTTACAGGTATCAAATACTGGGAAAACGAAAGTTTCATCTTCATATATTTGCATTTTGTATAAATATTATTTATGTTTAAAATTTGTTGGGACTTAAAATGTAGTAGTAAACAAATGAATAATTTAAAGTTTGATTCGATAAATCAATAACTAACTGTAGTATCTAATTACCACGAAATAATAATCATTTCAGTTAAGACTTATTTTGGTATTAACACCCCCTCGAATGGGTGTTGTCGAATTAAGTAAATGTCAACGACTTCTTCCCCTGTGATTAGTCCAGTAATGCGACAATGCTAAATAAAGAATCTAATACTATTTATAGTAGGAGAGGCTTGTCAATGTTGTAAGTTCAATCTTATTGATTGCAGTCAAACAGTTTGCGTACGTCTCCCTTTCTGTTAAATAAATAATTTGTTTATTTCCATTGTTTTCCAATAGGACGGGTGTATTACACTGCCCCAGGCAAAACAAAAGGCGATACCTATTCAATTACGCGACCAAACATTAGCATTAAAAATTCCATTTGGTGGGTGGAAGGCATTGTTATATGTCAAGTATTTATTGGTTTAGGTGTAATAAACATTATATGAGTTTGTATACAACGGAACAACACGAGTTGTTCAATCGAGCGACACATTAAACGGCCATAAGAATAATCGAAAGCAAATTACGAATCACTGTAAATCAATTATTTACTCTTTCAATCAAACACTTTTGCTTCACGAAATTAAAGCACCGAACTGCTGACTGTCTGAGAATTAAATTAAACTTTTACTTTTGTTACAGTTTGCTTGCTTTTCAGAATTTTGCTATTGGAGTAAAACAATTATTTGCAAAATATATTAAACCTTTAATGGCAAAAATAATTTATTTTAATTTAGTTTTGAATCGTTGAAGAAATACAAACTATTTGATTTTAAATATTTGTTAAAATGTATAGCATACTTTTTGGAGCTTGTTTTTTTTAAATTATGTAATTATTTATGTAATAATAATACTATACTGGTTGGAACTACATTAAAGTTAACAATTTTATATTTTAAAAAAAGTTGTCTAATACTCAAGGTCATCTTAGTTCAACATTTTGAGAAACCCCATGGAATTCAAAATTGTGAAAAATATAGAACTTATAAAAGTCCTGATAATCCCTTAATAGTGGTTAGGCTAAATGAAATTCCAGCAACTTTTGCTGGGGTTTTCCCTAGGCTGTAAGATGAAGAAAACTACCCGCAAAAGAAAACCCTGACCAGCAGCAATGGAAACAACAACAACAACAATAAGAAGCAAAGAATATAGCAAAAACAACATCCTAAGCATGTCTGAGCACAATGAGCCGCATAAACTTGGCGCCAGCAAAGCAAAGAAAAAAAGAAGTAAGAAATGAAAAACCAAGTGGAGACTAGACAAAGAACAGATAGTGGGTGGGGGAGATTTGTTGTTGGTGTGAGCCAAGGGAAGAGAAACAAGGCAAGGTTGTTAACTATTTTAGCAACGTGGTCAAGTGTTAGACAAAGTCGAACTGTTTTGGCATGCAACGTTTGTGATTTGTGCTGTTGCAACTTGTTGCACTTACTTTGCCCTCACCGGCTTGCAGCTCCAGCTGCGACGTAGCCGGCGTGACCTGCTGTTGCACCTGCAACTGCTGCTGCTGCGGCTGCGGCTGCGGCTGATCTCCTTCCTTGTTGTAGTAATCCGCTAAACTGGGCACAAGCAGCACGCCCACTTTGTTGCGCGCCACCTGCTGTTGGGTGCGACGGTGGCGCGCCGGCAGCATCATGCGATGTGCCACCAGAGCCATGCTTGCAACTAAGTAACTCACAAACCGAACACTTAACTAACACTGTGGCTAAATGTGGCCAAAAAATCAAAGCAGCCGCCGCGTGGTCGATTTCGTTTTGATCGAACAAAACGCTCGCCGCAAACTGAAAAGCGTCGCGTCGGAAAAACAAGCAAACGAAAATGGAAGCGACAGCGACAACGCACCGGAAAAGCCAAAAAGGAAATGTCTAAATGTCTCGCATCTCGCTCTGTCGCACATGTTAACAGTATAACCTCGCGCTCAATTTAATTCCCTCTCTCTCTCTCTCTTTCTCTCACTCTGTGCCGCTCTAACTCTCTTTCACTTGCTCTCGCTGTGTATCTTTCTCTCTTTTTGTTTGCTTACAAAACGCTTCATGTTTGATGAGCGTGTTGTTGTTATTTTAACGTTAATATTAATGTCCGACGCGACTGTCTGCCAGCTGTGTCTCTGTCAGTGTGTGGGTGTGTGTAAGTGTGTGAATCTTCATGTATGTGTGGAAGAGCGGCAGTCGTCTGTCCGCTTTAGTTTACCAACACGTGCACAACACATTTAATAAAAAGAACACAACAAAAAGCACACACAATACACTCACAAATGTACACACACACACACACACGCACACAGATATGTCTGCAAACACACACTTACAGAGACAACGACAAGGCTCAAAACATGGCGCAAATATAATATTTGTTGTTAAAATAAAATTACGAAGTGAAAAAAGCGCAAGTTGTGAACATTGTAAAAAGACGCAAAGAGAAAGGTACTTTACCAACCAACAGATACCCTGCAAAAACTATTCAATTATTATTAGCAGATGAGCACAAAACTAATGCTGAATTAAAACAGTTCATGATAAATGCAAGTATTTACAAATTTAATATAGAAATTAAATATTGCTTTAATTATACAATTGTCTAAAACTCAAAAATATACACCATATTAATTAGTCGTGTATACATTCTAACGCTTCAAAATAAAAATAAAAAGAACATATCTAAGTGATCTTATTTTAAAGTATTCTCCAAAATAAATGCAATAATTTGAAAAGACTAATTAAAATCACAATTTTCATTTGTTACTACTAAAATAATTGACAGACATTATATTTATCTTTTGTTTTACCATATGTTTTCTAAGGAACTATTAACATTATTAATATGCTTTATATTTACACTCATATGCAATTGTATCTACCTGAAACAGTATGGATATGTGATACTGTTCCTGTCCTTTTACTTAGATTGGTATAGCAAATGGCTTTAGAGATGCTAATGGCCTTAAAGTATTGTAAAGTAATTCATCCTAAACTGCAAGGCGATTTCAACAATTGGTTAACCAGACAAAAGCCGGCTGCAAGCTCTAAAGTACCATTAGATAAAATGTATTCTATTTTTAACTTCTCTCACTCACAATTGCTACCGTTGCGAGACATATATTGCGATAATGTTAATGCTTCCTTAATTGTTGCAGTGTATCAACCATTTTATTTATCTACTATGCTCATGCCGCCAATTATAATTTGACTCATGTGAACACGCAGGCACTCAGACACATAGACAGACGGAGCAGTCATACACAATACATTGCACCCTCCTCTCTCCACCTCGACTACCTCGACACTCTGCACCGTCACTTAACCAACTTGTTTACTTGACCTTAACCACTGCCAGCTGGCAACAACAAAGCGATGAACACGAAGAGCAGAAAACGGAAAGCGAGGCGGAAAGCGGAAATAGAAGAGCTTACATTTTGCTCAACATTGACGTGAATTACTAACTGTTATATTCGTATTAGCGTATCCATAAGTTGGCAGCAACTACAAACATACGTTCGTCATTGGCAATGATTGGTCGCAATAATAGCACTAGAAAATAAGAGGGAAGAGCTTGAATCGCTTGCGACCACCTTGCGTATACGTATTATATAGTAAACGTTTTAGGCTGAGGGTTAAATGATTATTATTTTTTGAAACAGACTGCAACATCTGGTGACACATACATGTATTTATAAATTAATGGGGTCACTTGCCTAACGGCAAGTTTGTTTTGCTCAATTTTGTGCTAACAAAATTACACTTTGAATAAAGCAACAGCAAATTGACTGAACACAATTATCAGGCCTGTGGCCATTTTCCATTGTTGCATTATCGATTAACTTTTTGACCCACGGCGAACAAGCTACTCTCAGTTTCTGAATATCTATAATTTAAATCGTCGTGCTATTTATTTATTGGATTTCAATACAAACACAAGTTTATTTTAAAGATTTATTATTTAATTTGGAGGCGCCACTGAGAACTTTGCAATTGTAACGATGTTTGGGTTTAACATAGGAAATAGTTTTATTTGAATAATAAATAGTCACTTACCTTTTTTATGACATATTAAACGTTCCGGGAGCTACACCAAAAGCATGACGTCATTACATTAAGCCACGCACACGCACATATATACACAATATATTTATAATATATCCATATATATGGTAGGTAGATTGATAGATAGGTTGAACGATGTGCGGTAGGTAGGCAACTAAGTCTGGACCATGTCTAATGATTGTTTAGAAAGCACAACATTTTCATGTTGTGCCTGTGTTGAGTGTGCAAGAATATTACATAAAAATACGTGTGTGGCTTTGTTGGCTGCAAGAGTAGAAAATATTTCCATAGAGAGATTAGCTACAACTAAAAATAGTTCTAAAACTTTAAGTCTGATAATTCGTATGCTCCATTGTTTTCGCATAAAAACCAATCTCCAAAACATTACTGACAAGTTGTCGCTCTTTGTTTTAGCAACGCTTTAGGAAGGAAACCCACAACGGAAGGATATCACAAGCAAAAACAAAACACTACCCAAACCAGTCAAAATATTCAAACCCATCCCCCCATCCCAAACACCCTCAGCCGTTCAGTCATTTTGTCTGGCGGCTTCCGACTTTTGTGCTGGCGGCTCATAAATCAAAATGACCCAAAGCAACACACTCCAATTCACACACACACATGTACGGAAAACCACAAAAATACATATTTCATAACATTACATGGCAACAAAATGCTTAGAAAGTGCTTTATTTATTAATTTCAAATTTAAACATTAACTTCCATAATTTAAGCCTTATAAAATTTGACTAATAAGTTTAATCTTTTATTTTTTTAAAGTCTCAATGACTTTAAGGTAGAATACATTGCAATTTTGAATTTTCGCGCGCACTCGACTCATTCAGCTTTTTACATTAGTTGTGTGTTGTAGCAATCATCTTCTGAACGACTGCACGGAATGCTAATTTTGAGCAATCGATTACCATAAGTTATCGTTAGTGTACCATATCTAGTTAAGTGTTACCAAACTTTTAAATTGTATATTCCGGTATAAAATAGTGTATTTTGAAATTCAATATGCAATTACCCTGGCTGTAATCTCGTTCGGTAATTTAAGGGAGTCAAAGTTTATTTTAGAAGCTACTTGATTTGATTGAATATTTGAATCTTGTTGAAAAAAGTGATAAAAAGTAAGAATACTTTCAATGCAAGCGTGAAATGTGTACTTAGCACAAAGTCATAACTTTTGGTGTCTAGACTTTTTAAAAAAAAACAACGCCAAATATGTCTCCGATGTCCAATGCAAGTGCAATGGACACAACTGAATTAAGTCCTTTTGTGTATTGGTCCCAAACGAAGAATACAGTGCTTTTAAAGGTGGATCTCAAAGATGCGAAGGTAAGTCCCACACATTTCTCGCAACATTCGTTGCCTTTGTGAAAAATCAATAACCACTAACCGGCATTTGCTGTACTCTCGAATAGGACGTGGTTGCGGACTTTACACCCGCAACGTTATCATTTAGTGCTAATGGTCATGGAGCACGTGGCCGGAATGCGTACAAGTTCCATCTGCGCTTCTACGAGTTCATCGACGATGAGACAGCCACCTTCACAGTAACGGACCATAAAATAGAGCTGCAGATACAAAAAGTGGAGCCGGCCTGGTGGGTGCGACTGGTGGCGACCCCGCAGAAGCCACACTGGCTGCGCATTGATTTTGACCGATGGACGACCGAGGACGATGGGGAATTGAATGATCCACCACGAGATGTGCGCGAGGATTTTGTAGACGAATATAATAGTCTACAAAAGCAGGAAATTGGCTATGTGCGGGGTAAGCAGTACCAAATCCTTTTTATAAACATCGATTAATTACATTTGTGCATTTCAGAAAAAGCGAAAAAGGTGTATTTAATCATATACAATCTGGCGATGTTTGTCGGCTTTCTGTACATTCTAATCGTTATGGGAGTACTTTACTTGCGCGATGGCCCCGCCAGCATTAGGCGTACATATGAGTATGTAGGAGCTTCGTTTAAATTCGTGCAATTGATGCAATACATGGAAGTAATGCATCCACTTTTTGGCTACTCGAAGGGCAGTCCGTTAGTGCCCTTCTTTCAAATTTCTGGACGCAACTTTGTGCTCTTTCTTATGATTGAAATGGAACCGCGAATGCATGACAAACCCGTGGTGTGTTTTGTGTTCGTCATATGGGCGCTGGTCGAACTAGTGCGGTAAGTAGAGTGATTACCATACCCAACTTGAGTAACTATCTAATTAATTGGACGCATTTTTGACTTATAGGTATCCCTACTATGTAACCCAGCTGGTGAAGCGAGAGAACGCTTTGCTTACCTGGCTTCGATACACCATCTGGATACCACTCTACCCTATGGGGCTTGTCTGCGAGGGTGTTATTCTGCTGCGCAGCATACCCTATATTGAAGAAACAAAACGTTTTTGCGTCGAGATGCCCAACAAATGGAACGCTACCTTTGACATGGTACTCTTCCTGAAAGTTTATCTCCTCCTACTAGCCTTGCCAGGCAGTTATTTGGTCATGTCGCATATGTCCAAGCTGCGCGCCAAGAAATTGGGACGGGGGCGTGCGAAGCCCAAAGTTAAATAATAGTTCATACTTTCTCATTTTTACGACTCTATTGCTAATAAGTCATACTATAATTGGTTTAAACACAAAAGTGTTATGTTTATTATTTTTTGTTCACTCCCTCTCAATCCCAAGGGATTCTCATTGGTCACATATGGTAATATGGTTACTTGCAAGCCGAATTTTCTGCATTACATTTAAAAGAAAATTTCAGCATTTTCACACAAATCACATAATTCTTAAACATATAAAAATTACTTGATGTTTATAAATAATGCATGAGGATAATATTTAAAATAAAACATGACTATATTAAAATTGAGTAAATAAATTGAAATGAAGTAAAAGTTAATTTTGGTATAAATAAAAATTACCATTACAACGTAAGGAGTATATACAATTTTAATGAATTTAATAATTATATAAATTAAGAGTACAAATAACGAGTCATAAAAGTTGACACATTCGTTTAAGATATGTTTATAGAAACTTTGTACAAGATACAAATATCGGGAAATGAATTGAATTTCTCTTCAAAACGCAGACAAAGACCAACATAATTGATGCCAAAGTTGGTATTGATTCTCTTGCATTTAATGGTTTTATAGGGACATACCAGCAGATCGCGTGCATTAAGTTTCAGCATCCTTTCAAGCATGATAGTTGTGGTTGGTGTCGCTGCACAGCGTCCTTTGTTGAAGGCTAATCCAATTTGCACTCGAGCGTTAAACAAGTGGCTTCTGCTGTTGCTGCGGTTGTGGTGGCTGCTGCTTCTGCTGCTGCTGCTGCTGCTGTCGTTGAACCACTCGAATTGATAACTGACTTTCTTTGGAAGTTTGTTGGTTGCTTTTGTGTCTTGGTGCAGGTTCAATTAGAGGTTTGGCTCGATTTCTGGGGTTGTGGGGAGAACTGGCTCATAATGCGTGGGTGGCACTCAATAATAGATGTACAAATATTTCTGGGGTCTTTAATAAATTGCTTTTTCGTAACGTCAATCACTTGGTGTCGTGTTGAGCCAAGTGACGCAAGTACACCAATTTTCGTCTGCCACTAAAGATAAATGCCACACACACAAGGACAGGCTGTCGGCCGCTATTAATTGCCTGAGTGTTGCTGCCACCACATGCCAACGACAGTTGCCCACATAAATTCCCACTGAAAATTTATCTGCAAGTGCGCCAAAAGTCGCTTTTCCACGGAACTGGCCAAAAAAGTGAAATGAATAATGAATAACTGAATGCAACGCGCGAGTGCAGCAGCAGCCGAAAAAAACGAGCCAAAACCAAGACCGAACCGTATCGAACCACAACGAACCGAACCGCAGCGGGGTTAACGCACAACTAATCACCTAAGCCTACAGCTGTAGCCACTTGAGCCTGTACTAGTTTGTCCTTGGCCCCACGAAATGAGCTTTTGATTAATGCCCAACATGGGAGGTTACTTGCCGGGAATTCCGATTGATTTTTCGGACAATGACTGAAGTGGACTGCCACTTAGACGACTACATATTACAATTTTGCTGCAAGACAAATGCATGGTTTTATGGCACATGACAGCTGGCTGGGGATTTACGATCAAGCAACTGCATCCGTCAACAGTCATTTGAAATTATGATTTACTCGACTCAGTGGTCAAGCTCATCTATCCCTTCCTGTTGCAAATAATCATTTATCAACAACGCCACTGGGTGGCGAGGAGTTTTTCGCGATGAAAAGTAATCTTAATATATGAACAGTTGCCATGTGCAGAATTGTTCATAATCAAAACAAAGTACTGCAAGGTTCAATCATTTAAATGCAATGACTAGCATTGAATGGGGGATGGTCAGGCTGTTTTTCACTCAATTATGACAATTATTATATTCGAATGTGATGTGGTTTGTATATCGTATTTAATCGAACACATTCTCAATTAAATAGTTGCATACGATTATAAAAGAAAAATGTAAACGGAATTAAAGTTATGAGTACCACAAGTACTCAACATTAATAGTGACATTTATGATTGATATTAACAACATCAAAGTTAAACCCATTTTAAGATATCCAGTATTTTTTATTTTTTCATTAAAACTAACTATGTTTTATTTTATATTAGTTGGCCTGATCATCATTTGAACGAATTTGAGAGGCTTAAAATGCCAAGTTCTCCATTCGATTGCATTTGAATCTGCAACGTTCCGACTAACATATGGTCCATTAAGGTTACTGTAAATGTGCAGCATTATAAATATGTTTAATTTGTTAACAATATATGTTAATTTCATTACCATAGATAGCAGCCTGCATTGAACCACCAGCCAGACTTATAATTCTCAGCACAATAGGAATCCCTATCAAAGTGTCGATCGTGAGTTGAGAATTTCATATTCTTATGACTTAATAACGCATTCTCAGCATTTCCAGAATATTCTCCAAGAGTTTTCATGGCATAGAATTCTTGTTCGTTACCAATGGCAAAGTTTTTATAATGAGCATATCGAATATCGTTATCAAAGTCCTCAAGATAAATATATAATTCATGTGGTTGAGAATTTGTAATTAGATGCAGTTTGTCCAGTCCGATGAAAAACTCTTTACGAAGATCACCAAAGCCCATTCGATACTCCGTCCAATTGCGATTAAAATTTTCAGAGCCATCTTGACGACGTTGAATCACAGTCCAACCGGATCCGGCTAGTTTGGAATCACAGGAGATCGCAAAGTGCTCAATGCCAGGAATGTTGAACGTATATACATCCGTTGATTTTCCTATACAATTCTTACCAAGATATTTGTAATATACATTTATCTCAGATTCTTCAAATTGTCTTATTTCTGCGGGTTTATAAATGTTTAGATATTGGTTCGGATGTATAAACACATTGTGCTGATTAACTTTTATTGGCAATGGACTAGTAGATTCTTCGTTTGTTTTAAAAGGAACGTTTAAAATTGTTGATCTTTCCACTTGAATATCATCATGTTTATCCACAGCCTTTATTTCATTATTGTAGATTGTGGGACTTGCATCTGATTTAATTTTGCCACTCTGTGACATCTGAGCTTGTAAGTCCAACATTTGTTTATTCATTCCCTTTATCAGCTCTACGTTTATTAAATTTTTCTCCTTGTACACTTGTATCATTTCAAGCTGCATTTTTAGTTGGGTTTCTTTATTTTCAATGGTTTCTTCCAAATGATTTAATGTCAGTTCAAGGTGCTGCATTTTTTTTTCAATTTCAATGTACTCTTTCTCCTTTGACCTTACCGAGGCAACATATTGCAGTAGAGGTTTCACTATTGTATAGCAATAGGAACCACATTGTTTATCATTCTCTTTGATAACTGAGCAAGATGTTGTTTCATCGGCAAATTGTTCACTTATTCCAATTAAAGCACAAATTAATAAAATCTTAAACTTTATATTTATTTCCGACATCTATATTTTTAAAGCCACAATAGAAAAATGAAATTGATTCCACAAATTTTCGGGTTTTGTTATCAAGCTCAATTTTGTGTAATTTCAGATGAGAGCAGCTCATCTTATCAGTCAACCGTCGACTCTCACTCATTTCAACACAAAATGAGAATAAGGTAGCTCTGGCAACCGCCACATTGTTTAATTAGAGCCAGACTAGTTTGGCAGCAATTAATAACGAATTTCGCCAAGTTCCAAAGCTCACCAACTAACCTTTACAAAATGAACGACTTCAAAATAATTACAAGTACAACCTCCAATTTCCCAATTTATTGAGTAATTATAAAATAATTGATTGCACCTGATTCGACCTGATTTGCAAATTAAAGTTTGTAATATTTGTTTCCAAGGTTAAAATGTTTTTAAAGGTTATGGAGAGGTGGATCAACACCATTGGCATAACTTAATCAAATATCAAAGTAAGTTGTTGCACTAAAAAAATGACCTCTTTGAAGGATCACATAGTTTCGCTAGCTTACAAATAGAGACGAGAGTATTGTATTCTTTATAAAACAACAACAAAATTATAGCTTATATGCATACTAATAATTTAATAAAATATTTATTTAGTCCAGAAAAAAGTAATAGCTTACAAAGAAACCACTTGAAATTATAGACGACTTTCAAAACTCGGCATAGTTGTTGAATATCTGAAAATGACAGCCACAGAAAGGGCTTGGGACATGAAGGAAATTGAGAACTGGCAATGGAATCAAATGTAATAAAATGCAACTGCATCATGCACACAATTGCAGTGCTCAGCAAATAGTATCAAATAATATTGAATATACTCATACATACTCGTTTATTGTGATTTGTGTCCTGCTAGTTTTATGGCTCAAATGACTTGCTGTCGATTCCATTTTATGTAACAAATGCTTGAGCTTTAGAAAGAGCACATTTCGATTCTGATAAACCACCCAACCAACCATTTGTATTCACAAGTACACTCACAAACATACACTCAAACATACACCTACACCCACATAAATATCGGGACATAATGAAGGCCTTTAACCCCTTGTGTACCATGCATTTAAGTTTCAGGCTGCATGGCTAGTTGAGGTCCGTTAGTTTATTGGCAACTGTTTGGGCAGCATTAGGACAACAGTCCCAGCAATAGTATGGCCTGGCCAGGTCACGTACAGCAGCAACAGCCGCAGTAGCAGCAGCAGCAGCATAAGTTTATGGTGTGAGCACGAGGCTTGAGAGCGTTACAAGCAGATTTTTATACGAGTAGTTGCTTTCGAGAGTTATGATAAATGAAGAGCAGCTGCAAACAGATGTTTGTGATAACTACGAGATGCTGAGATGTCTGGGGCAAGGGCGAAAGAATGGGAGCTTATGAAAAATGAGATGAAATCATTGTGTGCGGCAGCTGCAAAGTGTGAGTCCTACAATCAATTTCCATTAGTTGCCACGTACCATTCGACCATGGTTAATTTAACTGCAACTGTTTATACAATTACAGTATACATGTTATGATACTTAATACGAGTATACTGATAGCAATAAATGCATAATATTCTGTGAAAATTAATTACGGCTAACAACGAATTTCACTTATTTTCATAATTGATTTAATGATATTTAATTGATAAAATGACGTCGGCTGTATTCGAAATCCTTGAATTTAATAAGTACCATAATTTGAATATAATTCAAATGATAAATATGCAAAGTAGGTAATTTGCAATTCATAATTTAACCATTAGCAGAAGAATTAAACTATTTTCATATCTATTTGAGGGCAGAATTTGGTAGACAATTTAAAGTTGAATTTCAGCTACACCATGTATAGCAGGAAGTTGCAATTTGAAGTCTGAAATTGCGGGGTTGTCTTCGCTTCAATGCCATTTGCTTTATGACACTTTCAAACGCCCACGAAGCGTTGGCCGGCAGCGGGCAATGAATCTTCAAGACCCACTTAAACACACAGAAACACAAGCACGCACACACTGACACACACACACACACGCTTACTTATAGCTGATATCCAAAAGGCCAAGCAATTGTGGCTAAAAGGGCTGACAGCGTAAAACTTGGCCAAATATTTTTTCTCATCTTTTTTTTATATTTTTTCACTCGAAATTGGCTGCCATTTGCCTTGGGCTGTGCTTAGTGGCCCCCTAGGTTGCGGCTCCAACTAGGGGCCCGTTCAAGGCCGCCACAATTACTGAAGTGGATAATTAGAGTCTGACGTTGGCGCTAGGCCCGTTTTGTCGAGCTGTCGACTAAATAAATATTTAAGTTATTTTATTGAACGGAAACTATTGTAATGCTAGCGACAAAATGACAAACTGAATGACAGCTCAATCGGATGAGCTGCCTAGCCTGCTCATAGTAATTATTCCATTGAATACTGACATAATGAAACCTGTTGCCATTTTACACAATTAATTTCCTTTATAAACGACTATAGTTTTAATGTTTATAATCTCTTCTGGAGCTGCTGTCAGTAGCCTAAAATATATGACTAAATCTTTCTCGTCGTATTCCAACAAACTGCTCTTTTATACACTCTGAAATTTATGGCTGCAAAATATGTCCAGCTTCAGGTTTTAATTAAAATTTCTCGTAAACAATAACATAATTTTCCATGGAGAAACCTTTTGTTAAGTAAGGGACAAGAAAACACGTTCAGGACTACGTCGAAAAGGGATACGGCCTGTTTTCGTTTTGATTAGCCTTGTATTAGATTCGTGGCAAGTACAAGCAATCTGAATAGTAGCTTGAGATACTTTAAGCTACATAACGTTTATCATGTTTCTAACTTAATTAAATTAACCTTTGAATAATTAAATACCCCTTTAATTGAATACAAATATTATAAACAGAACAAAAAGCAACAGATTAATATAAATTATTATATGTACTTATTTTTTCCGAATGACTTATTTCAACTAGCACCTATCTAGGCTTGCTGGAATGATTAAAATCAAAGAAAAGCCATATAAATTTCTATACTTTTAGGCGACTTAGCCAACAATATCTTCTTTACTTATTCGATTTAAAATGTCTGGCATAGATAGAAAGATATCCATCTGTTAAGCGCTTAATATATTGAGAGTTCCACACTCAAAAAGATTGTTAATATACAATTAGCGAACAAAACTTATTTATTTCCTATTATAAATGTTTGTATTGTAAAAATATGAGCTTATAATTAATTACTCAAATATGAGTTTAAGTATATATTAAACCCCTTTACCCCCCCTTTTCAATTATCCTATTCACTACGAGTATAAATGAGGCTACAGCTATAAATCAGATGAGCGGACCTGCATGCTTCTTCTGTCCTTTAAGCACACGCCTGTTGTGGGGCATGGCGTAGTGCAACTTGTTCCAGAAGAGTGGATCGCCCCATTTGAGATAGGTGTTGAGTTTAAGATAAGCACGCAGTTCACTATCGATGCCTTCAAAGTGCTCCAATTCCTTGTACAGGATTATGATTATACGTTTGCGCTTATCCTGCAGCGTCGCCTGGTAAGCAATGCGGAACTCCATGCGTGCCCAGATCGAGTCAATAAAATGCTGCGACAGGACAATGATGACCCGCTTCGAGTCATTTACAGTACGAACAATCTGCTCGGGAATGCAGTCGCCAACAAGCCAGTCGCGTCCATGAAGACAGACACGAAACGCATGAAGACCATTCTCCAGTTTCGGCAACAGCTCGCCTATGATTTGCTCATCCTTGTGCGAGTAGGAAATGAAGGCATCATAGGTTTTGTCCTTGTCCAGCTCCTCCTCAGACACCCACCATAAGCAGCAATTGTGATTGTAAAGCCAAATCTTCAGCTCCTGCTGATAGATTAGGTATACCACACTGATCAGACACACCGCAATGATGAGACAACCGATAATGCATCCGATGAGCAGCGTATAGGAGGGACACAATTCCCACACCTCGAGTTGTTGAAACGGCTTATCCGGCCAGCTGGGACAGTAAATGTCGCTAATGTCCTGCACACGCTGTGGCTGAGCACGAACGAATCCTAGCAAGGGCAGAGCACTGCAATCGCAACTCAAGGGATTGCCGGCCAACAACATATTCATAGTGTTATTTTCCTGCTGCAGATAGCTAATAAAATTCTGATCAAACACATTGATCACATTGTGACGCACATCCAGCATAGTTAGATTAGCAGGTAGCTGTCGAGCTGCATCCAAACTGCTTAGCTGATTGTTTGACAGACTCAGCAAACTGACATTGGCATATCCAATTACCTCAGTGGCATCTGGCAGCTCACTAATGCTGTTGTTCTTCAACTTGAGCATAGTGTTGACCAACTTTGTGCGTGGCAATGGTGGCAAATTCCCCAGAGCAGCTCCACGACAATCGACGAAAAGCTGCAACGTTTGGCGTTGCACCCAACAGATGCAGTGTGGATCGCAGTCCCAATGGTCTGATTTGTACTGGCAGACGTCATCGTTGGTGCAGACCAGCGCCTCAAAAGGCATGACCAGCTTGACCCCATAGAATTGGGTGCCACGCATATCGATAAAGTTCAGACTGCGCACATCCGCAAATGTCGTTGGATCCAAGGATGTCAGCGAGTTTTGATTCAGCAATATTTTTTCGAGCGATGTCAAAGGCTCGAACAGTTCACTGTTAAAAACAATCAGCAGTTAGTTAAAGTTTTAAATATACATTGTTTGAATTCTTGAATGCTAAACGGGAGTTTTATTTGGAGCATAGCTATGTACGAGATCGATTATAACAATACTTTAAAAAATGCACTAATTGTTGTTCTATTTACACTTAATTTACAAAAACAATTGTCAATTCAATATTATGAAATTATTATTAAAACTATTACGTTGAATTAGCTATAATATATTTCAATTGAATTTGTACTCTTTATTTAATGCTGAATTAAATTAATTCAATTGAAATACAATTCCGTAGTTTATAACGCCTTTTAATTATAAATATAATTATACAAATATAGTACAGTGCGCTTATTGCCATTTAAATCTCTTTTCGATTTACGATTTATATAGATACATTATGATACAAATATACAACTCTAATGTGCCTCTTTCAAGAAATAATATATATTGTAATATAATAATATACAATAATACAATACAATACAATAATATTATAAAAACAAGCTACAATTGAGTCTGCTCGAATGTGAGATATCCGTTGCCCATTTCTAGTGATTACCAGAATATATGGTTTTACGAATATATGCCAAAAATATACTACAATATGAATAACGAAGTATTCTACATTCAAAATGAATATGATTGGGTATATTGAATACCATTTTTATATAACTTTGTGAAATAGCAACTGAATGGGGGCAGCTGCAACTGATGTCATCTTATAAGAGTTATTTTGAATAACATTGTATGTTAAATTTTCGTTCGTAATCAAAATTTTCAGAAATCATTGGAATTTAGAGATGAAGATTCTTTAAAAACGAAAAACTATATTAAAAATCAACTTAATCTACATGCAAAAATATGATATCAAAATACTATCGCAAAATTTGGTAGCTCTCGCTCTAAAATTATCTGAGATTTAGGTTAATGCTGATCAATAATTCTCCCACTGAATTTCTTTAACTATTAGTAAGTTAGTTAAATAATTGTCCATAGATTTGATTTCACAATTACCCAATAACTTAATTAGTTGATGGAGTTAACCGATTATTACATACATTTTTTATAAATATCAAAATCCATTCGTATAAATAAATATATTATAAATAATGCTACTAGTTTTCTAAGTTATTTAATATCTAAAACTGCTATGTCAAGTGGCAATTAGAAGCTGAGAATTGAATAATTCAAGGGAAACCTTTTAGGCATAATTACTTCAAAGTGATTCATTCACTTATTTTGTTCACGAAGCACCCATTTTAGCATCAAGAAATCAATAAATTTTCAACTTTTCAACTGTCATTCGATATTTGAGAGTCGCAATCTAAACAAGGCGCCGCTGATAAGCGAAAAGTGATAAGTAATAAAAATAAGTTGAAACTTTGAAAAGCGTGTGGTAAGCAAGACCATACTGTGATTTATTATTTGGCTTGAAGTTATTTACTTGCGACTATCGGCCATTGATATGAACCATCTTTTAATCAGCACAGAGCACTGATTGACACCCACCTTGGTAAGCTAGTTAGCCTGTTGTTGGACAGATCAAGCAGCTGAAGGTTGCCCTGGCTTTTAAATAGATCCGTGGGCAGCTTGGATAGAGCATTGGAGGATAAATCCAAAAGAGTAAGATTGCGTTGATCCGAGAATAATTCACTGGGCAGTTCGCTCAATTGAAAATTTTTATTCATTCGTATGAAACGCAACCTATTGCTGCCCTTAAACATGCCAGCCTCCACATGATTGTTGGCCCGAGACAGACGCAACTCCTCCAACTGTAGCATAGAGGTGAACAAATGATTCCTTAGCTCTTGCTGCTTATCTCCCGTCGATGGTGATAGCTTCAGACTGAGATTGCGCAACTGCTGAAGCTCCCGCAGCAGCTCTGGTCGAAAGTGGAACATGTAAGGATTCACAATGGACAGCGTTTGCAGGCTATGCGAAACAGACGAGAACAGCTGGTTGGGCAATTTTCGAACAGCCAAACGAAGTTCCAGTGTCTTGAGATTGTCAAAGGACTGGAATATGGTGGCTGGCAACATGTGTTGATTGCTTTCGAACTTGAAATACTCCAATGCTGGCACAGGACTAAAGAACCAGGTGTTTGTATTATTGGCCACCGTCTGTTCACTCAAATCGTCCACCTGCTCCTGCGAATAATCTTCCGTCTCAAGGCTGCGATCACGAAACTGCACACTGAGCACCTCCCGTACTCCCAGAGAATTCAGCAAATCACTGAAGAACGTTTCCGACCAATAATTATAAGCGTCAAACTCAAACATGGCCACCTGATCGATATCGAACCGTGGCAACCACTGAACATCACCGGTGGAATAATAACTCATGGCAATATTGATGCCATCGTCTGTAATTTGCATAATCATTGCGTACTCATTTGGGCAATGGACACGCACGAGATTCGACTGTGGCTCGCAGGTACACAAATCATGCACCTCATGGCAATAGCTGGACAGTGGAATGATTTGAGCATTGTGTGTGGCCACGATTGTCATAACGACGAGCAGATATCGATAACAGAACATATTTGTTCCGCACAACTCACTCACACTTTCTATTTATAAACATTTAATTTACCAATTATTTACTTTGAAACCGCACGCTTTCAATTGTTGAACAATGAGAACGACAACGACTCGGACAACGTCTCAACTATGACTGCATTTGAGAGACTCTACTCGAAATGCTATTGGCATAAGAATTTCTTTATCATCGCCTTATCAGAAAGAGTCTGTTCTTCATTGATATATGTAGATATCGGCACACACCTAACACTCCGCCACGAGCAAAAAACTGATATAATAGAAACAAACAAAAAACAATAAATAAAAGGCAAAACAATCAACCGCAAATAACTTTTAGTGTTGAGCGCGTGTGCTAGAATTGTATACATTTTGAATAATAAACTAGAATATAAATAACAACAAAGAATGTTGGTAATGTTCTAAATATGCACTGATGTAGTTCACAAGTCTTTCACTTTAATTTCAATTGTAAAATTACATAATTGCAAATTTCACAAATATGGAGTTTAATTTATAAAATGTATTTTTTGCAGTTTAATTTCATTTATTAACTCCAATTAATTTTTGACCAATTTCACATTTGAAGAAAAGGTCAATTGTAAATTTTAGAAAAGCTTCCAAGAAAACAAGAAAATTCTAAATTAAATATGTAAAGGAATTCCTATCGCATATTCTATTCGTGTCACGCAATTATCTCTGTTGCTATTATTTTCATTTTAGTTTCACTTTATAATAAACTTGACGTAAATCAGACTAAAAATGTTGCGCTATTATATGATTTTTAGTGTCTTATCAAACTCATAATTTGCCAAAGTTCTTTTTATTTTATTTATAATCAGCTAGGGGTTCACAGCCGACTGTCTCGTTAAATTTACGATTGAGACTCTTCATTTTCAAATGTTTGTCAAGGGGGAATACTCAAATTTTACTCACTTTCGCGTATTACTTTGGGCTTGGGTTTCTTTTAGCTTATCAATGAATGGGCATTGAAAAGATGAGTCAAATGCTAAAAACGAAATAACGAAATCTACGAAACAATAAAAAGTAGTTGCCTACTTTAAAGAACCGCACATTGTTGATAGCCAAAGTCATCTATACTACACAAATAAATGATAAGATTTCGTATCGCAATGTTGCGTTTTTTAATATTTCAAATGAGGAATCAGAGTACGAGTACAGTTCAAGTATCGATATCTATCTATATAACTGATAGATCAAGTATCAATTGCTGCCTTTAAATTTAAAAATGAAAAGTAATACACAAAAACACCATAACACTCGTCGGGATATAAAAATATACTATGAACGCTTAAATTACAAATTTCGGTATACTCTGAGGTATTAAGGAAAATGTTCGTAAACTTAAATATCGATTAGCTTTTTGTTCACACAATTGCCGCCATCTGTAATAGACATTTCCCTTCTCATACCCATTTGGACATCAGGAATTAAATGCTTCGAATTCAACGAAGCTTCTTTTCTTCTGACATAGCTATTTAGGTTCTTTAAGCTCTTGATACATTTTTGGATTGTATAGGCATAATATATGAATTACTTGTGGTCAAGCAATCGACGTATTATAATATATTTTTAGATATTTTCACCTTATAAATATTTAAGCATTTTTAAATACCTTCACAACAGTTAAGTGGAATGCCACCTTATGATTTATTTATGTATATCAAAAATTGATAGATGTATGGGAATACTACCTCAATGTATACCAAATTGATAGATGTATGGGAATACTACCTCAATGTATACCAAAGTATAATCAATGAGGCGACCACAATATTTAGCTACAAGCCACACCCCTTTACAAATACATTCAAAACACTATATTCGTCAATCCGTTAAACTGTGACAGCTGCGTAGAGGCCCACGACCCGCAAATAACTTATAAATAGCTTCAACCTCAACTGAGAGTTGTCCCACATGGACACTTGATCAAAAATGAGTTGCCTCCTTAATGCCAAGTCAATCAAGCATTGCCATGAGCCGTGAGTCCGCCAAGGTTGTTAGCCTTGGCCAGCCTGCCAGCCTGCCAACCCTAACCGAAAACCTCAAAAACCGAGAGCCGATGGCCCAGAGCAGACCTTGCAAACTTTAGGAAATTGTGGTGCCAGCCACGTAAAAGTTGAGCCCAAGCCTCAAACAAATTTTTCATAATTCATTTTTGCTTTGACGGCTGCAACTCAATTAACAGTTTTGGACAAGCGACGCGCAGCCTCGCACCACATTCATAGTACATACATCATAGTATACTCGTATACATATGTATGTATATACGATATACATACCAAAAGCCCTCACGAAACCCAACAATAGCAAAAATGTGTGTGTTCCAGCGACAATTAAAATGGTCTGGTAGGTGCAAACAGATGGCTGCCACAAATAAGCCTGACCTTTCCAGGAATCAAACACAATTTTACGCTCAATTACCCAATATTCATTGGACATTGCGCATACGACGTGTGGTGCACATTGCAAGCGATAGTTAGCAATTCTTGTGCTTGATTGGGTTTTACACCGATGGGATGCATTGTGGTCAGTGAGAGGCTTCAGGTTACTTAAAGCACGACCAACATTCGATTAAAATTGACAAAAGTAGAGGAATTGTAATTAAGTCAACATATACGACTAATGCAGTTGTATTTGACATAAATTTGTCTGTTTCCTTAAGAGTACTTAATGAACAAACCCTCGTAAATAATAAAGAGATGTTGGCTCTATTCGGTTGAGTGTGCCGCACAGATTTCGTTATGTAAATGATAGAGAGGTTGACGTCGCTTGAAAGCCACATCAATCAGCTTGGATTCGGACCACTTAAAAGGGCATTTCACATAAATGTCAACACTAAATTGTCAAGCACACACACACACAGACACAGCACACGAAGACAGACACACACACACATAAATATATAGATGTATACATAGCTCAACCGCTTAGCTAATTTATGTCATTCCGTTGGTCCTACGGCACGTGGCCAACTACGATGGCAACAGAAGGCAACCGGCAGCTGGCAACTGTCAGCTAACGCAATTGTTATGGCAGCTTAAACCAACACATCTAAATCCATGCCATCCATGCCATGACTCCTTACTATCACCAATCCCTCCACCCATGACATTTGGCAAATTGTATGCAGAACGATGGAAGACGAAATGCATTTTGAGCATTTGAAGTGCAGTCTGCAAATTAAATCAAAATATACACAAAGCAACGAAAGCATCTAAGCTCTTTGTATAAATAAACAGAGTACCAACAACAGCAACAACAAATACAAATAACAAAAACAACAACAATCGAGGAAAATACTTCTGTTGCTTCTGAAACCACAAATGAAAATGCATTTTCATTCTTATTGGGCCAAACATTTTTGGACGAGTGCAATCTCTATCTTCATGTGTGCATGTACAATGTCTGCTTGGCATTTGAAAAATCAAATTAAATTTGCCAGCACTGAAAACGAGATCAACTTTTGGTTTCAAATCAATAAACTTTTGTGTTTTGTTACTGCTTTTCAAGTTCTATTCACAGCTCTCTCTCTCTCTCTCTCTCTCTAAATGAAATGTGCAACCGCTGCGTATACGCAATATGCATTGCAATGGGAATTTGTTAGCTGTCTGAATATATACAGCTGTAAGGTAGTATTGCCGTGTAATTTAGTGCAATCAACTTGCACAAAGTTGTGCTTCTTGCTCTGATTAAACTGAGTTGTGAGGAATTGAGCAACGAGCATTTGTGCGAATACAAATAGACACATATCAATGACAGTACTCATGTCCGATTATATGGACAACCTCCTATAATTTTAATTACTAATGGATGCTATCTATTTGTTGGTGATTTTTGCAGTGCTCTTTTGTACACTTAAGTACAAATGGGTGGAAACAAATGTGCTTTTATTAATTTGAGGAAGAACAAAAAAAGTGTTAATTTAGCAAACAGACTTATATTTATATTTTCTTTTTAGTCTTATTGCATTTCATGACCTGCATGCTGATCAATCATTTAGTCTAGAGTCCTATAACTTGCAGCAAAAGTGTGCAATTTGTCAGGCAACAACACTTCTCATGGTACTCGCATGGTAGACCACAACGCAGCAACTGGCAATTTGTTAGCTGGCGAAAATGTTGAGTATACGCCGCGTACGCTGCACTGTGTTTCCACTCTTCAGCTGCTGCTCTGACCAAATTGTCAAAATGCCATAATAAATGGCGACCGTAGTATGTCCGGATTTTGTTTTCTGTTTTCATCTTTTATAGTTCTGCACTTGGCCGCCTCCGTCATTTTGTAGGTATTGTCGGTCCCTTGTGAGACATTGCTGCATTCTCATAAATACATGTGTATATATATGTGTAAATGTGAGTTTGTATATGTGTTGCATGTACATACGTATCTTTTTGTTTTCATCTTCAAATCATCTTTGTCAGCATCTGATTGTCGTTCCAGTTGGCTGTCGTTCTCATTGTGTGCAACAGCAGAAAATACTGTCAACATTTCTTGCGGCCAACCACATGTGTAATTTCCTTTACTTTTCCATTCCCATGGCCTTCTTTATACCCGCGCAGGCCTTTATTTTATGTGTTTTGTAAGAAAAATTGCATTTGGCAATTTGTACGCTACATTAAGCAAGACTTTTGTTTCGGATAGTTCGCAAAATATCAAATGCCAGCTAAGTGTGAAATTTTGTAAGTGCACTTTATCTTAAACATTTGATTGAAAATAAGTTTAGCTATAAATAAATATAATTTCAAGAATTTATGTTCTCATCAATTTATCAATAATTTAACTGTCGCTTTAAATTTCCTTGAACTACTAAAATAATTGAACAGCTAGAAAGTTTCCAACAGTTTCGCTTTTGAAACTATTCATTTTAATGATGACTTTTACGCGTTACTCAACACTTTTTCTTTGACTTGGGACGCATCAGCGACAACAAGAACAACAAATGAATATTTTTAACCTGAGCGGTTTATTTTTAATTCAGACCCAACCAACGCCATTAAATTTAACGCTCAACTGCAGTTCAAAGCAAGCTAAGTAGGCGAGCTTTTTTTCCCTTTTTGTTGACGCTGTCTCTGTCCTCGTTCCTGCAGCTAGCTCTGTTGTTGTTGTTGTTCTGTTGTGCACAGACCGCAAAAGAGGCGAAAAATGCTGCGACGAGGCAGCTTGTGGGTGTTTGGGCCTGGGCGTGACTCGCAGTTGCCGCTGCACACGCCAAGGACACACACTCATACATACACGCCGATAAAAGTTTGCATGAAAAGCCAAGAAAGCATGCACCAATCGAGTAAGCTCGACTTCAAGTTGCCCACCACTCACCCATTGTGTTGTTCATTTAGAATATCAATTTTAATGATTTTGAATTTCAAATAAAAGGCATGATGTTTAAAACATAAAAATTAATAATTATTTTACAAACACCATATTGTTGCAATTGCATAATTCTTTGACTTAATGTTGCCCTTTTTCTAGGGTATATGAAAAAAATTAGTAAATGCTACCCCACCTCTGCACCCCCCGCGAATTCTCCCGATGCGGGCGCAGCAGCAGCTGCTTCATCTACTCGTATTGTTGCTTCGCTGCTGCCTTCTGTCAACTTTAGAAGCAGATGCAGTCGACATCGCAAGTGTTCGGATGCAACGGCGCATGAAGCAACTGCGACAACGCCGAAATAAAGAAGCTGCAACAAGAAATTCGACAGAGAACAGAACGAAAAAGTTCTCGGCTAGTGGCAACAATTAACGACTGTTAACTACCCAGCAATAAGTAGTAATTAATTAAAACAAATATAGTTTTTAATTAACACATTTGCATTGCATTGCGCCTTTTTGGCTTTCAATTCATCACTTCTGCCATTGACAGTTTACAGGGTAGATTACTGAAAATGTAAAAAAAGCGAGTTGCCTTGCAGCAAACTTTCACGTCAAGCTGAGGCACAGCTTGCATCCTTATATAGTATACACCCTCTATAGAGAATGTATCTACAAAGTACTCGTACTCGCATCGTACCTGTGGCGCATTGAGGAATTGCGAAAGTGAATGCGAGGGCTGTTGGCCTGAATGAAAAACTGACAAACTGAAGTACTTCAACTTTTGTAGAGGCCAAGTTGAAATAACTATGAACTATACAAACTGCTGGCGCAGCCATTAAATTGAATGTAAAAAATAAACTTAGCAACCTTAGCAAGTACAATGATAATAATAATATTATATTAAGCATAAGACGCAAAGCTCATAGACAAAGCGAGTCCATCAAGAATAAAATTAAAATCTATTTCAGAGGCAAATGGGCTAGTTTTTATTCCAACAACTAATCGAATTTTCATTCCAATGAAAGCTTGTTGAATATCAACCTTTTTATAATCAATAATTAATTTTGTTTTAATCAAAGTTTGGTGGATTCCTTGTGCAATTTATCTTAAGAATACCACTGTTTGGCCCCCTAAAGGCAAGAGCATTTTGCCTGTTGGCCAAAACAACTGCAGAGAATAAATTATGCAAGCTCGGCCAAGACCAAAGCATACAAAGTCTCTAGTACACATACATATATGTATGTACATATGCTCACACACACAGAAGCAAAGTTGCAAGCCCATTGATAGACTTGCCTACATATATGTACAATCTACTTAAATATGGGTATCTATGTACCATTCAGTCATCTTTCGCCCGTTTTTATTTGCATGAGCAGGAAAGTTGCAAAGAAGAAATTGTTGCATCCACTGGCAGCATTTATCCGTGCGGCAAACAGTAGGAGTTGGGGGCACGAAATATGCAAATGCCGCATAAGTGCAACAAAAGCAAGTCGCCAAATACCTAACCCTCCAAGCCCTCCATAACGCTTGTGCTCGAGTGTAAAGCAAACATACAATAAATTATAAGAGCTCACACTCGCATAGACATGGCGTTCCAATATTGTAGTAGTAGCAGTTGATGTTGTTGTTATTGCAGCACTTTATGCTTGTGGAAGTTAATGAGACGTAAAAAGGTGCTGCAAATGGAAATGCTGCAAGTTCGCAGTTTAGTTTGGCGTCAGTTGCATCATTCGATTCAGCGAACTGCAAAATTTCCCTTTTAAGCTTTTCCCAGACAAATGATGTGCTGTGCGCAATTAGGGAAAAACGGAAGGCAGTTGCTAATGCGAGTAAATGTTACTGATAAGGCAATGCAGCTAAGGCAGTTTTCCAAGAAAACTAATGAGCCCAACGAAAATCAAACAAATGTTTATCTATCTGCATTGATACTAACTAATAAATAACAATTACTCAAGAGCGTTAAACTTCTGCTTGGATTTGCCTGCCATCAATCAACCGAATCTTAGCGTTTATTTGACAGATTGAAGTTGATGCATTCGAACATGCAAAATGAGTTACCAAGTGAGAATAAAAGCTAAGCTAAGTCAGCTTTGATCAGCACTGAATTTATTTATGTCGGCTCACCATACAAATATGTGCATTCGCTCTCAGTTTAGTAAATAAATCGAAGTAAGCTGATTAAGATTTCAGCTTATTGTTCATATTATAATCCCTTTTGAATAAGCGATTACGTTAGCATAGTTATTACTCTTATTAGGTGTACCTATCATTTATATCTGATGGTTTTTTGATGGTACATAAGCATACATTTCAATTATTAACATTGAAAGCAACAAGCTAATTTAACAACTATTTCTCATTGTTTAGAGTAGACGGAATGCAGGACCAGCTTTTTTTCTGGGATTATTTTGACCAATTACAAAGTCACTGAAATATGTGGAAATATTGATTCGCCCCTATTCTTATATTTTGAAATATTGAAAAACTGGAATTCATTGAGATTATTAAGCACTTAACACAAACTTGCTGCCAATAAATAATACAAATAACATATGAAAAGGAAAATATGAAAAAGATTTCTATCATTTTAGCACAACTTTTTGGGCGTCCATGGGCGTAGTTGGCAAGCAGAAGCTAATCAACGCCACAGTCTGATTAATCATCATAATTATCATTATAACAGCATCAGCAGCATCCGCTGCTAAATCAGCAGCAGCAGCAGCAGCAGTAACATCATCGGCAGCAACCCAACCCGCATTACCAGTAACTTCAACTGCAATTAACTGCGACAAAGAAAACTTTGCAGATTTTTAGCTTGCCCTTCTCATTCAAAATAAATTAAACGTAACCATTACCATGGCAACATTTTGAAAGGGCACTTGAGGGAAGGGCTGTTCTCTGAGATATTGTAACAAGGCATCTCTAGTCAAGCACTCTTCACTAGAGCCCATCTATTATGACTGATTGTATCGATAGCGTGTACGGAAGTAGTGTTTAATTATTTTGTATACTAATCATCTTGTACCCCTTTTTTCCGATTTAATGTGTATGATATCCTAAGCTTTTCAACTTGTAGTAGATGCATTAAGGCTGTCTATAAAAAATAGGATCATAGCTATAAACCAGGTAAATAACTGGTTTTAATTTATTACTTGCTTATTATACGTACATTGCAGTTAGGATAGCTTGGACATAGAGTATCTCATAGTCAAGGTTTTTTTTTACCATTTTTTTTGTTGTTTTTTAAAATCTCGCTCACACACTCGCCAGCCTAATTAAGAACTTTTCAGAGAGTTTCGAAAGCCATCAGATAGGCAGAGAGAAGAGAAAGTACTTCAAAGTACATACATACGTATACTATATGTGAGCAGATACATATGTATATGTACATATGTATGTATGTACATATATTTTCTAGGTTATATCATAGTAGCTGGGCGCTGTGTCATGGCATCGTCCTCTCAAAACAGGAAGCTGTAGGGAGCTGCTACAACGCCCAACTCTCACTGCGAAGCAAGCGGAAACTGCAGTGCTCGATTATGTCATTCGAGTGGCACCCCATGCCCCATGCCCCATGCCCCACTCAGTTAGGTCATATTTGTTATAACGCCATAATGCATGTCATATCTGCCGCATCAACAGTGGCAACAACAGCAGCAGCAACAACCAAACCAACAACAACGTGCAACCACGTGGTGCGAGTGTATGCTTCTGAGCCATGTGATAATTTTGATTACATTGTTGGTTATGAGTTATTTTTATGATCCAAATTTTTTATCATTTCACTTGTGAGTAACATTTTTAAAGTAAACAAGAACATGTAACTCACTGCCTTTCTGGAACCACGAAATATCTGCTTAGCCAACTAAATTCGACACACTTTTATTCGATTTCATTCGATATGATCTATGAGATTTGATTTACTTTAGTAATAATATGATTGCAAACTGTTTTTAATATTGCTCTTTCTACATAAAGAACCGTATGGGTAACCAGATATCTCTGTAACTTCTGCCTGAATAAATGAAAGATTTTTGTAAGACCCTTTTGGGCCAAGAGTTATTCGCAATGGTGAATAGTAGAAATATTTTAAGACCATTTGAAAATATAATCACTTCAACTTCATCGATGCAGACTGTCAAACTAAATGCAAACAAAGAGAAATAATATATACATCTGCCAAATAAATAAAATATAATGGCTGCAGTTTCGAAGGCAGCTCAATAGCATTAAGATTTTAATTATTGATATATTGTTACTATGCAATAAATAAGAATAAATATCAATTAAATTTAAATAAATATGCACTCAAATAAACTCCACACAATGTGGATTAAGGGCAACCCTAAAAGTTAAGCTGAATACTGCGATGCGAAATAAAAGATGCATCGACTGCTAAATGAGGCATAACCACTTATGGCTTTTGGCTTTTGGTTCAGTCGGTTATGGTTCCACACACTCTTGCACATCCTGTCACGCATTATAAGTTTATTATATGCTTTTCTGGCGTCACTATAGTCAATCTCCCCTGTCAATGGGTTCCCCTCTGGGGTCACAATGCTTTTACGAGTATGTGGAAATAAATGTTCATAATTTGTCAGAACAAATCACTGGCGACCGCCAGTGCCTTGCTTTATCCACTCAGTGGAAAGTGCAGCAGATAAGAGATAGCGAGTTGTTAATTAGCTTACTAATAGAGCACAACAAGCGCCTAGAGACGACATCTATTAATTACCCATGAAACATGAATGTGCATTGCATTTTTCAATAGTTTCGCTCGAGATAATATTTCGAGTGTCAATCATATTGTTAATCATGAATTGGTTAAACATAATATTTGTAAACTTAGAAGTCCACATGTTTTGCCTGCCAGATTTTTTTGTCAAAATTAATCAAGTTTTAAAAATTGAAAGTTCTGTAGAGGTAAATGGAGGAACCTAGTAGTCGATATGATACTCATGGTAAGTGCCAACCATATTTAATATCTCGGCATGAAGCATCCACTCTAACCATATTCACTTATTTACAGTGCTTAGCTCTAGAATTGTGTTTATAATTCTAGGTCTTATTGCCATATTTTTCATAGGCTTCTTTATTATAGTGGTTCTTGTTTTTTAATTTACTTGAATGAAATGTATCTAGTGCCACTTGGACCTATGACGAACATTTGAGATAAAGCATAGCCATAACAACCAACGGGCAACCAACTACCGAAAAGCCTTTGATAATTGCCATTTTCATTTTTTTGCACATTGTAACTTTTGTATTTGCGTGTCTCTAAAGAAAATGAATTTCCTTTGGCATTTCCTCAACTAGTTGTGCATTTTAGAATAGTCGATACGAAGTCCACTCACCCACCATATTCTTGGCATCTATCACGCCTTCTCTTCATGTTTGCTACATGTGCAGTAATTTCCGGCGGAATCGCGAACTTTTTCAGGTATTTAAGTGGCCAGAGCTGAATGTTTGCAACTCTTCTACGAGAACTAAAGCAAGTTGTGCGAGTTATTTAAGGCGAGCCAAGCTACAACTTCTTTGGCGACTTTGACATGCGCCATTTCTCAATGTGCACACTTCCGTTTCCGTTCGCGAATAGACATCTTCAGCTCTATATTTTCAGACTGAACTCAGCTCTGCAACTGGCTTAAACGAAAGTGAATTTCAGTGTAGACACCATGTTGAATGCCTCTGCTGATTTTTAAATACCCTTTCGTCGAAATCTCCAATAGAAATCCAATTTTTGTAGACGAAAATTAATTTAAAAAAAAACGCACAAGCAATCTGTCCCAAAAACAACACAATCTGATTGAGATACGCATATAACTATGGAAATTTAGATATATGTAATATACAAAATAATATACATATTTTATTTATATGTATTATGCTGCCTACTGGCTGTCGAGCGGGACATGAAATACGATTTGGCATTTGCTTTTACATCAAATTGCTTTTAGCAGACGGGCCTAACAAATTATGCAAGCATTCCACTTGGCTGATTTATGATGACAAGCCACAGTAGCGAATAGTTAGAAAAGGACCGAATCCAATTTTAATTAAACGAAATACATTTTCAGGTAATGTAGAAAACAAAGCAACTGCCAGCAAGCTACTTATGTACATATATAAGCGTGCAACAATAATTCATTTTAAACCTTAAACCTCTTATACTAAAGATTCCTCAGTTTATACATTTATATTAAGTTTTGTATATAGTACAACAAATCACGAATGAATTGATCTATCTTAATGATTTTAAGCTTAATGGACACAATGTCATTTGAATGGTAGATTAGAATAAAATAATTTATTCTAAACTAAAATTTATACAAACGATCTTTTTTGTGACTAAGAAACCCAATACGTATCTGTCATGTAGATACAGATGTCGGGTTCTTTATTACTTACAAATACAATTCAAATTTTAGAAGCAAACCAAACTGAACGGACGAATTTGTAAGAAAATTATTTTTATTTATATTTTAATAAATGGAGGATAACCGCCCAGAATGGGGAAAAAAATGTAGTCGAGGTATGTGGCCAATAGATACTGTATTTAGGGTACCATTCAATTTCCACTTTATAGTTTGTTTTTTGCCGCATCGAGTTGTTGTGGCCATAATGGGATTTTTATCAATAGTTTGCGCGTACACACATCGTGTATCCATTTCGCATATTATCACAAAGCTGGTAGTACCGATAAACAGAACGATGGATAATTTGAACAAAGAGGAAGTATGTCCCGCAGAAGCAGCTATCTCCACAGAAACCACAGAGGTGAGTCTGCTATAATCAATAATTATTGATGCCTTTGATGACTAGTTTCACATTTACACAGAATAAAGGCGAATATTATTGGAGTGAACAGATGCAGGGCTATATTCTGGGTAGCTTCTATTTTGGTTACATTCTCACCCAACTGCCAGGCGGCATGTTAGCTGACAGATATGGTGCTAAATGGGTGCTGGGGTGCTGCGTGTTAGTTTCAGGATTGTGTACATTATGTGTTCCATTGGCAATTACTTATGGCGAAGAGTGGGGCCTGATGGCCATCCGTATTATTACGGGGTTTGCACAAGGACCGCTATTTCCATCGCTAACATCTCTAATGGCCTCTTGGATTCCAGCGAACGAGCGTGCCTCTTTGGGTGCCTTTTGCTATAGTGGAGTCACGATTGGTACCATTGTTAGCAATGCTAGCTCTGGACTACTGCTTCATTATTTCCATTGGTCGGTAACATTCATTGTTTTAGGTTGCTTAGGAACTATCTGGTTTATTGCTTTTGTAAATATCGCATTTTATATAATTCCACAATCCCAAATCTGATAATTCTCTCAATTTTAGGCAATTCTGTGCAGTAGTAGACCAGACCAAAGTCCGTTTATGAAACCAGAAGAGTTAGCCTATCTAAGCTCAGTGATGGGCCCACCCAACAAGGAGAAATTGGCTATACCCTTCAAGGATATTATTTTAAGTAAGCCCTTGGTGGGCTTAGTAGTCAGTCAAGTTGGTCATGACTGGGGCTATTTCGTGATGATAACGTGTCTGCCCAAGTATATCGCCAATGTTATTCAATTTTCAATTCGATCCAATGGATTTGTAACGTCCCTTCCATTTGCGGCAATGTTTGTTTGTACAATCTCCGCTGGTTTAGTAGCGGATTATTTAATCCGTCATGACAAGATATCCATAAATAAGGAACGCAAATTGTACACTTTTATCGGTGGGTAAATTTGCATTTGCAAACAAAAGTAATTCATTATAATTATTTCCAATTTCTAACAGCGGCAGCTGGTCCAGGAATATTTACAGTTGCAGCTTCATATGCGGGTTGCGAAAAGATTTTAGTAGTTGCATTATTTACCATCGCAATGTTCTTTATGGGCTTTTATTATTCTGGCCAGAAGTTAACGCCTATGGATATGTCGCCTTCCTTTGCGGGTACACTTATGGCCATCTCTAATGGTCTCGGCGCGCTTGCAGGCTTAGCTTCTCCTCCAGTTGTGGGATTTCTGACTCCTCATGTAAGTCAAAATTGTTTCATTCTAAAAAATCCTGAATCATGAATACTTTCATTTACAGGCCACAATGGGTGAGTGGCGTGTCGTTTTTTGGTTGGGATTAATTATTTTGGTAGTAAGCGCAACTATATTTGCGATCCTAAGCACAGCCGATGTGCAGCCTTACGATCCAGTATATAAAGGCGAGAAAAAACAAGGATAAATTACAGACATGCATAGTGAAATTGCCCAGTTCGTTCAAAATTGTTTTAGTGTAAACAAATTTCAACCATCAAATATAACTTAAATTTCCACTGGATGTAACTAATTTATTAAAATGTTCGCTAATTGGCGATTACATAAAAAAAGTTATTAAATAAATATATAAAATGGCCTACTAACATTTCGCTCTCAAAGCCTTAAGCAGAACAAGGCGCATTTAATCACATCCTGTCAACATCAGACCATCCAAGCTGTCAAAAAAGAAAAGTGGGGGCTGCATACCATTATCGTCGTGAGATGTGCCGACTTGCCAATTACTAGATGTCCCTTATTTTCCTTCTGATGCCTTTACAACAATTAAAAACCCCATCACAGGAGTCTATGCCCCGTTTGACATTTTTATTCTCGATATTTGTTGCTCTTTTCTTTATACATTTATATATTTGTTTATTTTTGTTAATCTCATCTTTGAAGCGAATGCTATTTATAAGCTTGCTCACGATCATTTAATACTTAGCAATTTCAATAGTTTATATTTGTGTTTTATTGAAATTAGTAAAATCGTCAATTATATTGATTTTTTATTCCCTTATCCTAAATTATTTGTTGATTATGGACAGATAGATATACATAATTCTAAACAAAAGTTCAATTAATACAAAAAAAATATATATATATATTTAAATATATACATAGAGATAAAATAAAATTGTTTAAATATTTCATGTAGAAACTCGATTTTCAACAAAATCAAAGTCACCCCATGGAAATATATTGTAGTATTAATAAAGGGGCAGCAAAGGTTGTAAACAACTTCATAAAGAATAGTATTTTATAATATATTGGCATGCTGGCCATATACAAATCGTATCGATTGAAAAACCGAAGGTTTTATATAGAAAGTTTAAAACTTTAGTTGACTAATTTTCCAAAAACACAAAAAAAATTCAAAATCGGATATTAATAATAATTTTATACTGCTTTGAACACCCTGAGTTTTGTATCATATTTTCTAAAAGTATCTTACATTCGACAATATATTTATTACATGTTTCGGTTAAGGGAAAGATATACGAGTAATTTGTTTAATGTGATCTAAGAAATTAAGAAATTGATAAAAATTATAAGTAGCTTTAAATAAATGGAGGACAACAGACCCGAATGGGGGCAAGATTGTGATCGCGGTAGGTTGACTATCAATACTATTAAGATGGTATTAAATTTCCACTTTACAGCTTGCCTTCTGCCTCAGCGAGTTGTTGTCGCAATAATGGGATTCTTTGCTATACTGTGCGCCTATACCAATCGCGTTTCAATTTCACACGTTATCACCAAGGTGGTAGTACCCTTAAACCGAACTGTTGAAGATGAGGAAAAACAGGATGTATGTCCCGCTGACGGCGATATCGCTACAGAGACCACTGAAGTAAGTTCCATGAAATAGTACAATTCAAATCGGCAACTAATAAGTAAATTACCGGTATTTACAGAATATAGGAATATATAATTGGAGTGAACAGACGCAGGGCTACATTCTGGGCAGCTTCTATTTTGGCTATCTTCTCACCCATCTGCCAGGTGGCATTTTAGCTGACAAATATGGTGCCAAATGGGTCCTAGTTATATGCATGACAGTCTCTGGCTTTTGTACAGCTTGTTCTTCAATAGCAATCATTTGCTTTGAAGAATGGGGACTAATTGTCGATCGTGTTATAATGGGAGCTGCACAAGGTCCTCTATTTCCAGCGGTCACAGCTCTACTTTCTGCTTGGGTGCCAGCGAAAGAACGTGGCACGTTGGTCGCTTTTTGCTATAGTGGAGTTACCTTGGGTACTGTTGTTAGCAACTCAGTCTCTGGACTTTTGCTTCACTCATTCCATTGGTCCATTACGTTTATTTTATTTGGTGCCTTATCGGTCATCTGGTGTATAGCCTTTGTAAGTACTTATATTCCATTTCGCGACTGTACTATAAAGTAATTTGGAAATTTTTCTTAAATTAAGATATTGCTGTGCACTAGTAGACCAGACCAACATCCGTTAGTGAAACCTAAAGAGATAGCATATCTAAATGAAGTCTTGGGTGTACGTAAAAAAGAGAACTTGCCAATACCGTGGAAGGATTTGCTAGTCAGTAAAGCCTTAGTTGCATTAATCATAAGTCAAGTTGGTCATGATTGGGGCTACTATGTGATGATAACGTGTCTCCCCAAGTATATTGCAGATGTTATTAGATATTCAATTCGATCAAATGGCTTCGTAACAGCCCTTCCATTTCTTGTCATGTTCTTTTCAACGATTCTGAGTGGTTGGCTGGCGGATTATTTAATTTATAAAGAAAAAATATCGATAGCATTTGAGCGCAAATTATACACTTTCCTTGGTGAGTATTATCTTTAATCCAAATTAATTTTAAACAAATTGGCTTAAGAAGTGTGTTCTGCTGCCTTTTTTTAAACCAAACCAACTACTAAGATCACACTCCGATAATAATGAAAATACCGGCCGACAAATGCCATGTCTATATCGTTCGCCTATGAATATACTTTCTGTCTCTATATACTCGTATAATATAAACACAAAGGTCGAAAATCCACAGCCTTAAAAAGGAATGTACTCATTTCGTTTGCACTCAGATCAAGTTTAGTAGTTACGTCTGTTTACTTTCTTTGGGCACACTTAGTTTTTGCTTAATCTAAAACGTGTATTTCTTTATAATTGAATATTTCTTATAGCTGCCGTTGGTCCAGGAGTATTTATGGTTGCAGCATCATATGCCGGATGCGCAAAAAAGCTAGTAACAGCATTCTTTACCATCTCGATGTTCTTCATGGGCTTTTATTATTGTGGTCAGAAGTTGACACCCATGGATATGTCGCCTTCCTATTCGGGAACACTTATGGCTATAAGTAATGGTCTTGGGTCGTTTGCTGGTGTATTGTCGCCCAGTGTAGTCGGAATACTAACTCCTCATGTAAGTTTAAAATCAATAAGCTCAAGTGACCATTGGCTGCCGATCGATGCACTTGTTTAAACTAATTATGAATATATTTTCTTAAATAGGCCACAATGAGGGAGTGGCGTGCTGTATTCTGGTTAGCTTTAATAATTCTTGTCATATCTGCCGTTGTATTTATTGTCTGGGGTAAAGCAGAGGTTCAGCCATACGATCCCTCTTATAAAGAAGATGGAAAGAATAAGAACTAGAGTGTCAGATGAGCTTACAAGTAAATCAAATAAATCGAGCTAAATTTAATGCAAAAATTACATAGTAAGAATGTATTTACATACACACATATATTTGCTATAAACAATTTTTTTTTTACAGGTAACAATATGTGAAGACGGATTATATTTGCTAATCAAGATCAAAATTATCGATACTACAAAAGAAATTTATTGTTTAAAGAAAAAGTGTGTGTAAATGCAATAAATGTAAATGTAATAATAGTAAATACCAGATGAGTAAATACAGTATTAAATTACATAGTTCTTACATCTTTTTCGTTACCCGTTAATAAAGGCAAAGGTATTAAAAGGGAGCTAGAAATGTTATTGGCTTTTGGCTGAATATTTCCTACTTTTTTTAATGATTCGTAAAAAAAAAGTCACAAAAGCGCAAATCGATTTTTGCCATAGCTTTCGAAGCGTTTCAAGTATGTGTATGTTTGAAAAAGGTGAGCGTGTCCAGACCAGGTGGGCTGGTCAAAATGACTTAATTAACGCATTGCACGGAGACAGTCCTTCAACGAAGCGTTTAGCTTCTAACTTGTAAGTCCATAAAGGGTGTAAGGGTATTTGCAAAGGCAAGTACTTTTAAATTTTTATCCAGTTAGCTATTGATAGAATCGCCACGTTTTAATCACATCCCGTCAAAGTCAGACCATCCTTGGAGACCACTCTGGCTGTTTAGCGAAGAGATGGGGCGGCCGCCATTAGAGTCGTAAAATATGCAGACTTGCCAATTAAATGTGTCATTCATTACTCATGGATAAAAGGGAATAATGGAATAAAAAAGACGAAGATGTTTCCATCCTTGACCCGTTCAAATTATATGCTATTACATATGTATATGTTATATCTTGATGATGCTCAAGTATCAATTACGCTATCTTTACTATACGAGCTAAAATAAAACTGTACAATTTTGGGATCTATCAATTATCCTGGTAGTGTTTTTTGAGTTTTCTATATAATCGTATTCTATATAAGCTGTCTGTTTACACCCACAGCCTTATTGTGGCAAAATGGTCGTAAATCTTAAAAATAATGTTTATATGAGCTTGATTTCTCTCCTGTGCCTTGGCTTTGATTTGTTTTGTGTGTCCTATGAGTGCCATAAAACAATTACTTGACATGTTTTTTTATTTTTATTGACAAGGGCCGGAGCCAGAAAAGGACACACAAACTCCACACCACAGCTGCAGGCTGATGGCAGGCTAGCCTGGTATACAAACACACATACCCTGAATCACACACTCTCTCACACACACACACACAGTGAAGAGCTGGTGACTGTCTATGATTTGAGTTGGTAACTTTTTGTTTGCTTTACCTTACAAATGTTCGCAATATTCATGTTAACATTTTGACAATTTGCGTGACATTAAATATTGATATTTGGTAAATATTTTTGCAGTGTAGCCTCATAATCATGATAAATATTACGCATATGACCGATGGCATTATCAAAATTTAAAAGAATCATTATGTTGGTACAATGTGAATCTATTTCAACTGCTAGGCTAGAGAAAGTTGCTATAAATATTACAAGGATTTTGTGGTTGTTTTTCTAGCTTCTGATAACAATGGAGCATACGGGATAAATGTCTTACAGTAGACATAAATTAGACTAAAGTAATTGTACATTAGGTTGTTTTCAATATACACAGGAAACATTTTAATAAAAATGGCATAGAAGTATTTAAAAATGATTTGTTCGCCTTTTTATTAAAACATTTCACAGTTAACTAAAAAAAATTGTTTACTACATCAAAATAATGTTGTATTTAGTACTCACATTGAGATTGTGTTCCTTTTGATGAGGCTGACGTTAATGTTTTAATTTGCATGTTATATTGAAGATCAAGATGCTTGTTTGCAATGTGTTATCGTTATTAATGCAGACTTGAATTTCACACACACTTAAATTTGTTTTGCTTTATGGCATATTTTTTAAAAGTGTTTAAATCTGATTTTTAAACTCATAGGCATTTATATTATTTATGCACAATATTAATATAGACACTGAAGTAATTTGAGAACTATATCTAATTAAAGTTGAGTAATTAAAATTATATTCCTTGGCCGACTTCTGATTAGCTAAAAGTAAAAGATATGGTAAACAATTAATATTACAGACATATATGAAGTTTATTTATGCTGTCCCTTAACCTAATTGTAATCCCATAAATGTAACCCCTCTGCGAGTATAATGCGCATAATACTCGGAGTGCGGGTCTCTTTGGCCTTGCCACAACATTAGTGACAATTCCATATAATTTATTGTACAATAAATGCATGCGTAAGCGCTGCTAACACAAAATCAACATCAAACCGATTTGTTCTACAACAACTATCGCAACAATGGCGGCAACAACAACAGGCAAATATATTTAGCTGAGTGTTTTGTGTGGCCATCGAGAAGGTAATAAAGGGTTTATCTATGCATACAACGCTAAAATGATATTCAGCTAAATGCTTTGTCTGTGTATAACCTGAAAGTCGCGTGCACAGTGGTTCGTGTTTCTGGAGTTTGAACTTGAATAATCACTTAAATAATCTGCTAACAATTAAAGTAATCATTTTTGTACAATGAACAATTCAAGAGAAACTAAAAGTCAATTTTGCAAAATTCAACGTTCATATATATACATTTAAATAATAATGAATAACAAATAATCGAAATATTAGGGAGTCTCCTAGTCTGCCTTTTAATTTTCAGCATACTTTCACACACCCATTTGGCCATCGACTTTTGTGTTATGCGTTTTGGACATTTAATGCACGTTTTTCACATATTTAATAAATTTATGACGAATTCCACTTCGGAGTCCGCTGCATACGACAGCGATGGATTGAATTGGATTTACATAAATATATATCCCCATCTGCACGCCATATAAATATGCATATAAATCTTTGATGTAGATTAGGCATGTGCAAGGGCTTTAAATCGCAAGATAAAATCTTCACGGGGCCTTGCTCAAAATGCATATTTACTACGGCCATAAAGGCGATAATATAAAAATATATTATATTTAAGGAGTAAATTTTGCATTTGCAATACATACATATATACGTACATACAAATAACGAACTGCAGTAAAATGGCATTGTATTTACGAGTATGAGCATATAAAAGCAAGTACGAAACCTACAGTCATATCTTAACGTTAATAAAACAGAATAAAATTTTAAAGCAATCCCAGATAGATAAATAAGTAAAAGAAAAATTAATAATCTTTAATTATTATTTCTGATTAGAATTGTGAAACACTTCTCCAGTGTTGTAAATAAATAAATGTTGTGGAAGCACAAAATTAAATTCTCTTAACGAAAATCAAGGACAGGTGCAAATTTCGAGGCCTCTTCTATTAATTAATTTGCTGGCAAACAGCATATTTACAAGCTAGGAATATTTATTGCCAAGTGTCATAATTTTTATAAACCGGTTGGTCGACAGGATAAAAAACACTGTCCACCCACTCAACCGACAACAAGAGCAATAACAACAATATGACAACAACAAAAAATTGGAAATGTAGGTCAGCAATGTGAATTGAAAAGCAACATTGAAAACGGCAACAACAACAACAACAATGAATTATTATACATAGAACTATGTACTCATAGGTGATTAGGGTGTGTGAGTGTGCCGTGTGGGTATTTTTGGAGTGTGTAATGTTTTGTGCTTTGTTTGCCACACTGTAAAATCAATTTTCATTAAAATGTGCCACGCGTCGTATGAGTAATCATCAAGCAAACAAATAAGTCACAAAGAACAATGTTTTATTTGCGTAATATTGTATGTCTGTATTTCTTCTTTGCATGTGGGTGTTTGTACGTTTTGTTGTGCGTTAACATATTGTGGCATAAATCAATTTAACACTAATTTCAATAGAACAAAATGTCACATTCAATAAAGACTAAATATAATAACAGGCCAATCAAGAAAAATTATAAGGTGCCGACGGTAGAAAAGGGGCATACCAAAATTAGGTAGTTAGGAAGATTTAAGTTAATCATATTTATATGTCGATGACTTATTGGCTTTATGGAAATCATACCTCTCAACAAGCTATTGCTAATTATAAATATCCTATATTGATATATTGATATTGATATTTTCAATAATTTAAAAGTGCAAATCTCTTAATAGAACAACACACGCATATATTTATAATTGCCTATCATGAATTTAAACATTTTTGTGAGTGAGTGATCAGGTGCGCATTATTCATGTGGTAATATTTTTTTGTTGTTTGCGAAAAATATTCCATGCGTGCATTTCAACGAACTTCATACAATTATACTCAGTGTAATATGCAAACATTAAGACCAACTAAGTATTTTGCACAAGGAAATCCCCGAAAAATGCACTACATAAAGTCAAGTTTACCTGCTGATGCGTATTGGAGACATCAACGAGTATTGTTTCTTGTATTATAGTATCATTTATTTACTCAATTCAATTGGTTTGCACAAGATTTGTTTGTTTTCTTTTTTTTATATCAACACTATAATGATGATCAAATAACAACAACACATTAATATTTTTAAGCTCGATAACTTGCCGCCTTTGGCTGATTTTCTGGGCAATTGCAAATTGATCTGATATTGAAATTGACTACCGTTCTCTTCTGACTCTTTGCTTTCGTCGTCGGTGTTGTTATTGATGTGGTTGTTGTTATTGTTGTTGTTGCTCCTGCTGCACCCCAATTGAATGTGGGCGCAATTTTTAATGCACATTTTTCTCGACTGACCTTTGGCGCTTCGTTTAGTGTATGTCAGCAGAAAATTATTTGATTGCACTTTCCACAGTTTCACAATTGCCGTTAGCAGTTATTCTAGTTTGTTATCAAAGTCGTTGGTTTAATGACTGGTAAAGTTATAGTTTCAGTTTTAGTTTCGGTTTTGGGTTTCAATTCTTAGTTTAGCCTTGCATTGGGCATAATTTACATAAAATGCACGTAAAACGAAGCTCTGGAAAAATAAAAAACTGGTATGAAAGTTTTATTTTCTAATAATTCAAAGTATATCAATAAATTTGTCGACAAGGGTTACATAATCCATGAAGTCAAAATTGAGATTCAACTGCCCTAAGAAATCACGAATAAAAAAATATTCTGCGTCCAGCTTTGAGATGCACAAATATGTTGCATTTTTTTTATAATATTTATCCATAAAGAGCATCAAAAAATTAAAAATAATTTTCTATGTATAGTTGACAATATAAATACATTCATTTTAATGAAAGAGTAGTCAATATATTATATGTTTTTAATGACTTGAAACTCTCCCCATCGTCAATCTTTTTATACGGTATAAAAAGACTTGAAAACAATATAAACTGTATAAAAATGTGAGCTTTTGAATTGAACACAAATGGAATCAAATAAAATGCGAATGGACGTGACAATTGAAAGATCACAAATATGAAAAGAAAATAATAATAAGTTAATTTCAACATCAATACATATCTTTGTTTTAAGACGAATTTAAATTCATTGCACTGAAAAAGTTGGACTATAGTTCTATATACCGGCGTTTATTTAATATGTATGTGTGTTCATGTAAACATTTTTTCTTCATTCTTCATTCAAACACGCGCTCATCTCAACAAGTACGAAACCATAGACTTTCATGATACTTTCGATGTTTATTGAGCTGTATTAAAAGTTGAAATGGTCCACAGAAGAAGGGGAAACCCGAAATGGCATTGTGTATAGAAGAAGAAGAAGAGAATTGCTGAAAATATTACACATTCGCATTACACATACGACCGCCTTGAGGCAGCTTTCAAAACTTTCACTTTTCACTACAGTCAACGCATTTTATTTGAGGCTGCGAGTTGTTGCTTTAAATGCAGCTGCTACTGTCACTGCCACTGCCACTGCCAATGCTGTTGCCTGTGGCATGCGACGCGTTTGGTAGCGTTTTGTATACTAAGGATAGATGTGGAGCAGCTGCGTCTTGGCTCCTGTAGGAAGAGTGTGTCGTATTTCCTGTGCTCTACTCTCTATACAAATGCGCGCGCAATGTGTTAAAAGAGCGGCAATGGGAGAGTTGACTTTGCTCCCGACTTGTTTATAACAACAAAACTCTCTCGTCAGCAAAGTGTATAGTCATAGTTGTTGTTGTTGTTGTTGTTGTTGCTGCACTTAACTTGAACTTTTGAAAAGTTGGCAAGACGCACGCGGCGACTTTTTTTTTCAACTGATTTCAAGGAATTTACTTAGAATTTTTGTTTTCTGTTTCTGCTGAGACAATCAGGCGTTGGCCAGGCCACACATATGGGCTACGCGCATTGAGTTGACTCTTCTACCCACCCACATACAAACATGTTGACGATGACGACTTTGAAATAAATAAGCATTTGCATTGGCATTGACCAGATTATATTAGAGCGCCAAATTGAGCATAATCGGGCTAATCAGAGAAGGCAAAACTCGTAACTTGTAGCATTCCTTCTACTTATTGTCCATCAATCAATTAAATTGGGTAACATACAGCTAATTGGCATTACAATGACCTACAAGTTTCACAAATAAATATTACTATTATCAAAATAACTAAACGTGTGACATATTTCCCAAACACCTATTTTCAATGCTCAGATTGTCAACTAAGCACTTGAGTTTTTTCATCCCAGTTTATCAGGATCTGATCACGAATCTACATAATCAATAAAGACCGGCATGTCTGATGCAAATCATTCACATTGTGCGCAACCTTTTCAACACCCTCACAAAGAAAATATACTACTATTATATTTGTCCACCGAGAATACTTAGAGAAATGTGTTAGCTTAGTTGGCGGATTTGCAGTCTTTTTTTGCAGTGCTTATAAGAAATGCAATTCAGTTTGGCTTGCAACAGTCGAAGCTATAATCTATTTTGCATAGCAGCTCTACACTTAACACTACCGAGGTCAGCACATCTCTCCATTCAATGGCAATAGCTGTGTATGTATCCTCTCCCCCATAGTGTGTTATATATTCGAGTCTGTTTTGTATATATTCAACGAAATTATCATCTAGCTTTGTACGTGCCGCCAGGACAAGCTAGAAGTCAGGCAACCTCCGGCCCGACTACCTCAATGCCTCACTGCCTGGCCTTGGTTGCGCCACAAGCTTCGTAAGCTCGTGCAGCTGCGTTGCCTGCACCATCCTGCCAGCCCGTTGTACCCCTTGGACTCAGCAAACTGCTTATCTCACAGGAAACACTGGTTGCTCGCAAGTCTATGGCAAAAATTGAAATGAAAAAAAAACTGATGAATAAAAGAAGAAAAAATGAAAAGTTGCCAACTGGAATTGGAGCAAGAAATTGTAAGTGAAATGTCGAAATGTTTTTTGAGCATTGCAGGTCTCAAAGAAAGTGCTTAAAAATTGTATACTTGTTTATGGCATGCCAAAAAGCTTAAGAATTTCTTCATTTCTATACTTTTTGTAAGTATATATTTGTAATTTCCTTGCCAGAAATGTCGGATGGCCAATGCCTCAACAAGTTTCTTGTTGTAATACAATAAATGTTGGCAAAAAGTTTGGTTAGCACTTAAAGGCCAAGTCCAAAACTGGCAAAATGCATAAAATGTATAGTATATGTGTATCGATGTGTGTGTTCGCGTTCAAACAGAATGCAAAAAAAACGAAGGCAGTTAAAAGGCAGTTTTATATTCATTACAACGAATCGGCCAACATCAACAACAACAACAATTTACGAATCCAAAGCAAGTCCACTGTTTTCATAGCTCAGCTTGCTCACCTTATAGAAATGGCGCTCTCACGCACTCCAACACACCCACACAAACACACACATAGGCCACCCATATAGCACACACATCTACATATATGACCATCCACATATTCCCTCCCATTGTGCTTAAGAAAGACATATGGATTCGAGCCAAAATAAAAGGCATTAAAATAACAGAAAAATAAAAATATAAGTCCAGAGAAATTTAATTGAAACCTACAATTTAATAGGATATAGTATGTATATATACATATGTATTAGAAATAAAAATGAAAAACAAAACACATTGACCTTGACCGGCTGGAGAATGACTGGATGACTAGATAACTTTAAATTATCATACTCTAATATAATACTCTAATACTCAAGTATTGAAGTGATAATAGAATTTACAATATTAGTACGCTATATGCGGTGAAATTCGAAAATAGCAAAGTGATTTCTGAGAGGGAATTAGTTAGAAAGGGAAAGCATATAAGATTACAGTTGAAACGTGAAAAATCCGATTATATGCTTCAGTTGAAATGAAAGAAAGCATAATATACCCTCCATAAGTTTTAGAATTGCAAAATTGTTGAAGGACGGGCGGACACACACGCACACACTAGCACACATGTTGTAGACACACCTGAGTATCAGGCACAAACACACGTACACACACACACACATGTATACCGCTTTGCCTTAACTTGACTTAGGCAAACGGCAACAACAAGCGTCTGAGGCAGCAAAAAGCGAAAGTAATGGCATAGCCAAAGTTTCTATTTTATTTTTTCGTTTTTTTCCCTATTTTCTGCCTAACTAACTCAAGTGAAAATCAACTTGGCTCATTTTGAAGGACTTTTTGGCATTTTCTCTTGCTTATGCGATTGTTTATTTATTTTGCGCTAAAAATTAAACTGCCACGATACTTTTGTTGGCCATCTAAATTACTTTACACGCTACTTGAACACGCAGGCAACGTAAATTCGTAAATTCCAGACTCGACATGAGCTGAACATTTTATTTAATTAAAAGTAGCATGTGAATTAAACCAAAGAAAAACCACAAGCCGCAAAAACAAACGATTTAAGCAAAAACCTAGTGTTGTCTTTAAATACATTTTGTAACAGAAAACTTGTAAAGTTGTTTCAGGTCTATAATAAGTATAGTATATTTTTGGGTGTGGAAATTATGTTTAACCACAATAGCAAACAAAGCAAATGTTCATATTTTACTTAATTATACTCTATAATCACAAACCAAAGAAGGCTGCCTTTTTGTTGTTGTTTAGCCAAAAAACTTAAATCAATAATTATAAAACAATTAAGATATTATAAGTTTGTTTCCTGATTTATGGCTTGAAATATATTTAATATATTTAAATACTCAATTAGCCTTTATATTGACATGGAACACAGCAATTATAATATCATTATATTCGTTGTCAGCCTGTTTAAGGAGTATTCGGACGCTCTAATAGCTAAATAAACAATAGGTGACTAATGCTCTAAACCTAGGCCAAGATGCAAAACATAACTGGCTGGAGTCATGCAATGTGCCAATACTCCAATTGGCTGTTTACTAAAAGCATTTTATCTGCTTATTCGAGACGCTACGCATAACATTGCTGATAAGAGATACATTTTTTTACGTACTTTCTCGTTTGAAGCTACAGTCAGAACAACAAGAAGCACAACAACAATACGCACGGGACCCGCACGGGAGAAAACGCTTTACAGGGACAACAAATATTTTGTTAAAAACTAGTTTAAAACATTAGAGAATCTGTAGTTTGTTTATTATTTTCACGACCGATAGACAGATGCACATTAAGCTCATTAAACACTACATTAATTTTATGAATTTTTGAATAATTATTTAATTTATTTATTTGCAATTGATTAATTATTAATTCGTTGGCTTTTGTTATTTGTTGATATTATTATTATTATTTGTAATTGGTTGTTATTAAAGTTACAGTTTGTTGCTTGAAATTGAAGCCAGTTTGTTGTGCTGCGTGTCTGTGTGTGTTAACGAAATGAGGAAAGATTGTCTACTGAATTTGCAAAACTTGGTCCGAACCAAATGAGTCGTGGCAGAGGCAGAGGCAGCGTCAGAGCTTTGCTGCTTCTGCTGGCGCTGGTGCGGACACCGTTGCGTATGTGTAATGTGCGGAGTGCGTGTGTCAGTGTAGTGCAGTGTTGGGCAATGCGCGCGCAAATTGCCAACGCTTGCACACAACAGGCAAATGGCAATGTCGCCCACAACAGCTGAGCGACAGCGACAGCTGCTGAGAGCTAACCGAGAGGCAGAACAATTGAGAGCGACCACAGACGAGCCGAGAGAGAGAAAGAGCACGCGCACAGTGGCATGCCTGTTAAAGTGAAAGTATTCTTACTGATTAACAGGCCATTTAGCCACCCCAGCCACACTCAAACATATATGTATGTCCTTACACCCACACAACACCATTAGAAAGGTCGCCAATTTCACTGATAATAAGTTATTATTGATGTTGGCAATGCTCTCAGCAGACAGAGATAGCAACAATCCACTCACTGACCACTTTTGAATTTCTGACCGGAAGTGGCCGTTGGTAAGTGGCATTTCCTCAAGCAAACAAAGCCCCAACGGCTTTTACCCAAGAAACTCAATAAGATGCAATTCAACTAAATCAAAAAAGAGGAAATGCTTATGTTAGACGTGTGCAAATTATGTTAAAATAAATTGACTTCTTGATTTTAGCGTCTATTACAATAATGTCTATAATCTTTAAAGCGTTTGCTTATAGCAATGAAATAATGGATTAATGGAATAGCATAAATAAAAAATGTTGATGATTATTTTCTTTACTATACAGATCACAATAAAGAGCTGTATCAAATTGATCAAAATAATAATTTATATTTATCAATTAGAATATACATTTTGTTTACCATCTTTAAATAACATTAAAGGGTTCTTCTTCATTTTTAAACAAAATTGCAAGATTTATATTCAAACATTTCAAACACTTATAATGACACTTATGACTCGTTATTGTATTTAAAGCTTATATAAGTTAATTGCATTTGGGAAACGGAGACGTGTTTAAGCATGATTTCATAAAGCTTTCTTCGATTCCAAGTGCAATAATGGGTAAGTGATCCATATCTATGCAAAAGCCCTACAACGATCTATCTATCCCTTTTTTTTGAATGCCTGAGAGACTGCTTCATTCCCAGGTTCTTGTACTTACATAAATAAATACAGCTGTAAGTATATATATTCTTTTGATTAATAATAGCTGACCAGTTCATTTTAATAAATTGAATTATTGCAATTAACTTTAATATAATTTGATTACAATTTTGTTCTTATTATCAAGTATCATTGTGTTTCGCGCTGGGTTCAAATTATAACACATAGCATTTCAAACGTGACTGTCTGTAGTGTGGCTGAGGAAGAGCTGTGTGATATCTAACAAATTCCGCTATAGAATCAAAATGTTGTTATAGCTAAAGCTACATTTACATGTTGATTTGCAACGCCAAATTCGAGGCCAGCCGCTGATGCAATCCAATACCAAAAACCACTGCGATTGTGGCGTCTATTATGGAGCTATAAAAACCACAGACAATGTCACAAACGGGCAACAGTCGTCGCAGCGCAACTTGCAAATATGTGGAAGAAGCAAAATCTCAGCATCCTCAGCCTCATCGCCATTACCATCTGCTGTCTGATGGCTCTTGCTGGCGCCTTGCCCATGGATATACCACGATACAATCAACTTGGGTAAATGCTTTAGATCTAGAATGAATCAAGTGACATTATCCATCCTAACTCTAGATACAAACCACCACAAGCGACCAACTCCAGTGGCTTCAACAGCAGTTACGTGCCGACGAAAGATCGATTGGGTGGCAGGCATATCGAACAGACAGTTACCCCAGCCGCTCCCCAGTTTGAATATGCATTGCTGGGCCAAGATCCTGAAGATCAGCGTTGGTATCGCGTCAGTCTGACGCCCACGAACAACAATTCTGGATACCGCGCCCAGTTTGCAACTAGAAAATCACCGCCCTTCAATGCACAAATGGCCCATAAGCACGATAAGACCATTCAAGACCTGCTAAACTTTTTAGAAAAATCCGAGGAGCACAATCTACTAAAAGTCTATGGTCAATTGCTTGAAAGTGAGGATCAGGAATTGAAGATCAAACGCAATGTAGACGACGATCTCGATATCGACAATCAATTGGAAGACAAGAATCTATTACGAACTAATGGCAATCTGCCACTGTTGCTGGTGGGCGAACTAGCAGAAAATGCCACGCCCCGCAATAGTAGCCAAAATGGTACGAACGCCTCGATGGTCAATAATTTTGTTTACTTCATAAAGGGCTTAAAATAATTAGCTCAGTTCAACTATCACAACTTACAATATCATACAACTGCAATAATATTATTATTACACAAATTTCAATTTATAAAAAAACAAATTATAATTATAATTATGATTTTATTCATTTGAATGTATAAAGAATTTAACAATATTTAGTTTTACATTTTTATACACCTACCATAATAATAAATGTAATACAGCAGAAGTTTCTCAAATCAATGAGCTTTTACCGTATGTCAAACTTACCACTCATCTCAGAAGCAATGGCTCTCAGAAACTCTTATACTCACCAAACGCTCTTCGAAATTTGACAACTTTCTCGCATACTGCCTAGCCAATTTAGCTGATAAGCCATGGTGAGTATATGAGTGACGTGCATGTGTATGTGTGCGTGCGCGTGGCACACTTTTTAGACACTTGCTGCTCCAATTGCAAGAAATTGGCAATTTGGCTGCAACTTCAAGCCAAATTTGACTTTGAATGAAATAAAAGAACAAAAATAAAAAAACCTACATTTGACACTATCTGCTATTGTATTTCTGAACAGATTTCTTTAAAGATTTTGATGGTGTTGATGAGGACGACTAACTAGTTGACTATCCTCCCGATTGGCACGCTCCAGCTTGTCATCCTTTAAATCGTAAGCTGGGCGATAATTTAGTTCGCCGAGCTGTTCATCATAGGCCAGGAGACTTGGATTAAGCCGTGTGCTGCTGCGTTCACCCAATGATGTGTAGCCTTGATTGTACAGCGAGCAATATGGCAGATTTCGGCTACGTAGATAATTCCATATGTCATGGTAACTCCACTCCAGCAACGGAAAGATGCGCATTAGTGGTGGCCAGCCATTGTCGCATGCCATCATGTCTGAGAAGTCAGCACAACCAGGATCAGTGCGCCGACATCCCAGAAACATGGCAAGCACCTGTGGCTGCTCAGTCAGTACCTGTTCGACGGCCATCTTAAGGGCACCGTTGAAGCGATGTAGCTCAATTGGATATCGCTCCAAGCTGTCATCAATGAACTGCTCCACCTCCTCAAAAGGATCGTAGGACTTGACGCACATCGCACGTAACGGAGTTGAATCATTCAGTTGCCTGGACAACACATCCAGCAGTACTGTGCAGTCCTTACCCCCATTAAAGCATAACATCATCTCATCTGGATTATACAAGCTCTGGGTATGCTTTATTAACGCCTCCGTCCTCATCAACTTAGTCCTCAACGCCGCGTTATCAGTTTTCGTTAAATTTTGAGTCAGCATACTGTGGCAATAGCGATGCAATACAATTGTATTTTGACACATTTTTGAACAATGTTGCAAGAGAAACATCTTTAAACCATAATATTTCCAAATTTTTCCAGCATCAATTACAATTTTGTATTAAAAGCTCAACCAACTTTAAAGCCTATGTAAATTATATTGAAATTACCATGAAAATCAATTAAAGTTGATAATTTCCCTCCATGTATCACGAATAATTTATAATGCATTAACTTGTTAAGCATATTTATTATTACACGTAAATTAAATGACATTTAAATGAAAGCAATACTGTGTAAGATATTTAATATTTAATTTAGAATATTATAGCTCTAATTGATTTACAAAGCTTATAAATTGTAGACGCCATTACTTTTATATTTACAACTTTCAACTATATAAATATTTTCTTCAAATACTACTTGTAAAGCTTAGAAAAAATCGTTGTTCTCCTATTTGAATAAAAGTAGAATTAATTGACTAATAATACCTAAATTTACAAAAAAAAATGAAAACGGAAATAAATAAAATAACTTCCAATTTTATATGAATATAAAAAAAGGTGCAAATAGTTTATGTTTCGCAAACCAAAAAAAAATGCTGAATTGATAAGTTTCTATGTCTCAAAACTTGGCCAATGCTTGGCGCGGCAGTTTTGTTGGACTGCTGTCAGCTCTATATAAAGCCAGTAAAGGTTCGTTGTCAACATTGCAGTTCGCTCCAAGCCAAGTTCAGTTAAAGAATCAACATGAAATCGTTCGTGCTCGTCGCCGTTTACCTGTTGGCCGCTTCGGTTGTTGCCAAAGATGCAGATGATAAGATGGTAGGCTCATCCTATGGCGGTGGCTATGGCCAACCTGCTGCTGCTCCTGCTGCCCCAGCCTATGCTGCTCCCGCTGCACCTGCTGCTCCCGTCTATGCGGCGCCAGCTCCTGTTGCCGTCCCGGCACCACCCTGCCCCAACAACTACTTGTTCAGCTGCCAGCCCAACTTGACGCCAGTTCCTTGCAGCGCCCCAACAGCCAGCTATGGTTCCGCCGGAGCTTACTCTCAGTACGCTCCCGTTTACGCCGCCCGCCCACTCCGTTGGTAAACTGCCAGACTACTGAAGCATTCAAATAAAATATGATTTATTCACCTGAAAATTCTGCAATTTTTCAATCTTGAGATTTTTGGAGCGTTTGGGTTTGGTTACAGATATATTCAGATGGATTCCACCTTGAACCGTTCCAATGGTTCATTGATCTATACCATTTGACTGATCGCGCATAAAAAGCCAGGTACAGTCAAACATCTATCTAAAGATCGCTTTACAAAAAAAAAAACAATTGTTTTGGTGTGTTGTTTGTTTGTAAATGGCATTGTTAAAATATGATAAATAATAAATAACAAATATTAATTAATTTATTCGTCCAGAAATCTCGACGAAATTCCGTACCAAATTCTACATATGTAGATCTTCTGAAACACAGCAGCGGTTTATTTTGATCCTCTCGCAGTAAGTGACTTCGTCTACCTGCCACGTGCTATTCATTTCTGTGCGCCTGGTAGAATATGACATCTTTAAATCAAATTTGGCTGTGTCATCTGATTTGGCTAGTTAATAAATAAATAAACAAATGCAAATTGCGTCGGTTAAGCTTATGAGTTGGTTTTACGTACTACTCGTATATATTTGTAAAAACATTAACAAACTTTTTGCCTTAAGTATACAATTTGATGCTGTATTGAACAGCAGAAGCACATGGTATCATTAATTATATTATAAATATCTCAGGAGGGGTTAGAATTTTAAATAGATCGAAACAAAATAAACAAATTGTGATGAATTTGAAATCGAATGTGCAAGAGAACTAAAAACTGATAAGACTGAAAAACTATACAGAAGCAACTTGTTCAAGCGTTGAAAAATTGTTGTTAGCTTTCAGTCGGTCAGTAGTCATCATCCAACTCGTCCTGGTCATCGTCAAAGAATCGCGCAGCCTGCAGCTGCTTACGTATGGCACCCACTTGGGTCAGTATTTTGGGGGACGTCGATGACACCGTAAACTTTTGCACTGCAGGCACCTGTTTATCATTGAATTGATTAGTATCATACATTATATTTGTATCAAAACAACGTACCTCCCAGCGCTTTTTGAGATTATCAATTTTACGTAGACTGCTCTCTGCTTGCATCTTTCCCGTCTCCTTTCGTGTCATCTTGGGCATTTCGCGCAGCAGTGGCATTGATAGATTTTGGGTGGGTGTGTCATGCAGCACAACATCCCGCCTGCCCAGACTTAGAGGCGTCGTCTGTGTGCCACGATGACGAGATTCGCTATTGCTACGCAGTTCCTGCTGATGCTTAGAAGCCAAATCTCCATAGTTTATGAGGTAACGCGACAAACGCTTGTCCGTCTGTCGACGCACTCGTTCCATTGCCTGCTCATCGGCGCTGTCCAGCTCGAAGCTATTGTTCGCACTACCCGAGGCAATGGGAAGTTGATCGATTAACAGCGGCTTCACGGGCGTGCGTTTGTAGTCCTCGTGGAACACAGAGTTAGGTGAAATGTTAAAGGAATATGGAGGAGACGTTGACTCTTTTGAATTTGTGGCATTCGCTTCCGGTGCCGGCGATGGCACAGCATAATTCAATTCCAGTACACGAAAAGCTTCGTCCGATTGCTGTGGTTTTTCTTGATCCTGCTCGTTGATATGCGTACGCTCAGTGTCCCTGCCACAGGCAACCTCTTCCAGACAAAACGAGCACAGGTTCCGCCGACAGTTCATACACACATTTCGTTCCCGTTGGCAGGCGCGGCACACATCGCTCTTGACCAAACATTGACTACACATCGCATAGAGGCGTTCACACTTAAGACAAACTAGAGCATAACTATTCTGGCAATCGTGATCCACTGCATCGACAGGTTCCGTACTCTCCACGTTTTGCTGTCCTTCATCGCTGGGCTGTCGCTGCTGTTTCATTTTAAGTGCCAACTTGCGCTGGCAACGCAGACAACAGCTCTCATAGCTTTTCAGCGGCTCATCGCAAAGCGGACATATCTTTTCGCACAAATGGAAGCACTCGCGTTCAATTTTTGCTATTTCCGGCAACTCAAAGTCAAGATCTACGCCCGCCGGAAGTGGCTGACCACGTCGATACTCGTGACGCGCCGAATTGGTAAAGTATTTGTACACCTTGTTGGTGTTTGTATTATTGTTTTTTTTGGAATTGCTACTGATGTCCTTATTGTCAGCGTTTGCATTCACATTTCGAACTGGTCCAGCCAAATCGTTGTTCTCCTTGGCGCGCAATAGCTGCGCATCCTCATCAAGCTTGGCTAGCAACTGCTCCCGGATCAAGCGATTGTGATCAGATTCCTTTCGAGTCTATTAAATGCAATAAGATATGTTAAATCTGGTTACAAATTTTGTAATTTTAATGGATCGTATGCTCTTTAATTGAAAATTCTTATTAATATACATATGTTAAAGAATGCCACTCTTTATAATAAACACTAGTAGCACAAGTTGCAATTAGAGCAAAAATTAAAAAATAAATAAATCGTGAAGCCAATTTCAACTTTACTTTACTAATTACATCTCTCTTTCTCTATTATTACGAGTGTTTCCTTAGTTCAATTTGTAATTAATTGTCCTTCAACTTCCGTTCTGTAACTATGTCGTGCTAACGGCGCGCCCCTAATGCCACACTAATACAAGGAATCAAATTAAGCAGAACCATAGAAAAAGGGCTTCATTTCAACAATTGGTTAGATCATTTTATATTACATCAACTGAATAAAAACTTTATAAGTACTAAAGATGATGTATTGCTAAAAAATTTTTGGAAGAAGTCATTTGTTCTAACCATAATCAAAGGGAATTGCATTACATATAAAAATAAAGAATGTTTCAATAGATAAATGGGTATACATTAGAGGCAAATAATGTATTATTCTAATTTCATATAACCCTATCAATAATTATTAACCAATTATGAACTTACGTGTTCGGCACGTTGTCGCTGCTTTTCCAGCTGCTCCTGCAAGTGTATTGTCTTCAGTTGTGACTCCAATCGCCTATTGCAAAAAAAATAACTATAAAAAAAGAAAATTGATATATTAATTCAAATTGAAGCTTACTTGGTCAGCGCCTCCTCCTGTCTGCGTTCACTTTCTCTGAGAATCTCAATGGAGCGACGCTTGTCCTCAATCTGTTGCATTAGATCTCTTTGATAGTCTCTTTTACGCGCCGTTTCCAATTCAGCGCTGCGCATATTTCGCTCCATGATGCCATCGCCAGTGACAATATTAGAGAGTTCCACGTGACCCAGATCTTGGAGAAGCTGCTGTCGTGTGGTACCTGGCCGTTTTTTTGGCGGTACGTAATCGGGATTACTATTTACAATTAATTCTAGGTCAGTCTTATCCGTTCTGCTGTTGGACGTGCTCGTGCTAGTGGAATGATTCGAGCGTGCCGTTTGCAATTCCTCTGGTGCCGTTGGTGTCGGCTGCGACAGCTTCACCTGACGACGCTGCTTCGTCGCCGGCGGATGTAGCATCTATGGTTCCATGCGACAAACAAACAAACAACAAGTCATAAACATAGTCCACAGGTCGTAAATTTCACACTGATTACCATAACTGAAGTTGACACCATGGATTATGAGTTCTTACCTGGTGCTTGAGAAAGTTCTGCTGATTCTCGCGCTGTCGCTCACGCAAATAATTTTGCCGTTTCTGATTTTCATTGTTAAAGCCGGGAAAATACGAATAAAATGTGTCCGTAACCCATTGCTCCATATCATCCTGCCAGAGTGAGGGAAAGAGAAGAAAACTCTTCAGTTATTATCGGTCTTGCTTGGTATGTATTTATTATATTGAAGGTATGTTTGCATTTGTATAAGTATTTGTATGTCACGCAGGATTTGGCGACACTAACCACCAGCAGGAAACTTGTGTACATTTTGCTAAGGTGGTTGCCAGCCACCAGCCACCTTTCTATTGGGGACCCTCGCTTGGACAGGCAAAAATTATGGGTCTAACTTCGTTTCTTTGTTTTTGGGGTCAGTCGGTGCTCAACGGCAATGGCAACGGACTGGAGCTGCTTCAGCGAAGGCTCCAATTTGCCTACTGCCACTTTTGCCACATAATTCTTATGCCGGCGCGACTTTGACGTCGACGTTGCAAATCGCGTGCTGCGATGGCATCAAAAATTATAGAAAACAAAAAAATAGGTAAGAAATGGAAATTGAACGTGAACAGACTTAAAGATATCCTGGGAAGGTTTTATACACCTTCTTGAGTACGACATGAAACAAAAAAGAGAATTTAGTATTCTAAAATTTCATGAAACAGCAAACCAACTATCGACTATAAAGTTCCACCAGGATTATGGTTTATAGTAGTCAGTAATTATATCAAAAATACCTGATATATTAAGACTTACGAAATACATGAAATTTAATGAAACTCTTTAAATCGAAACATCACATGTTCTATCTTATGTACATGAATATACCCGTCATGCCTATTCGTAGAGAGTATATACATACCTACATAAACAATGAATATTATGAGCAGAACGAGTGCCAGCAACAACTGCGTCATCAACACCAGGCAAAGACGCTCGCGATGGCAGTTTATCAACAAGGCTCAGCTGTTTCAACCTGCTCGAGCCCAAGGCAAGGCTTTCCTGACTTCAGGGACCCCAAAAGAGGCTTCAATTTATTAGCTGCATACATTTCACTAGTCTCGTCTCGTCAAGCTTGGCTGTTTGCCCGAATTAGCAGTGATGTGCGGCTTAATTAAAGTACGTTTTAACAATTTCATCACTTGACAGCGTCAAGTTCTCTCATTTAGTTAAATACTTTGCCTCTTGCCATAATTACTGCCAATTTTCAGCAGAGAGACGCTAATATCGACAGCAAACCGATGTTATTAGTCAGGCATTCAGTCCACACTCTACATACATATACATATATAATATTTGCATATACTCGTACTTTGCTATTCGGGTCAAGGAAACTATCAACGAAACAAGAACAAGAAGAACTACGAAAAGTGTGTGAAAAGCTAAAGAGAGAAAATAAATAGTTCACGCATCTACTCTTGGGACTGGGTTCGATAGGTGCGTAGTATTATATTAAGGGTACGTTGATCTAAAACACCTAAGCGACAATACAGTGGAAAAGACAAGGTTTTTAGTAAAAAAAAAAAAAAAAAAAAAAAAAAAAAAATTAACCCAAACTACTTTTTGCTGAAAAGTCTGGTCTGCAAATTGGGTTTTCGCAAAGAACATATTTTATTAAAAAAGAGTTCTATAATTATTAGTGATTTTTTTAGCGATAAATCCAATGACTGTTTTATGATTTATTAATACTTAACTAAACCAATCTAAACATCCAATATAAATTGCGAATTTATGTATATTTGCACTTTTGAAGACAACGAACTAATTACAACAAAATTAAATAATCGAAGGCCCTTCGAAGAATAGTTTTCTATTATATATTTATTTAATGTTTTTAGGAAGTTTGAGAAGAATGTTGCGACTCATTCCTGATTGACCTCAATCAACGAAGAAAATTAGAAATACACATACTAGGTTATCATCCTTTTGAATTTTTAAAGTATTTTGCAGTTTTCAACTAAAAATTTGTTGTTCTGTTTAAAAGCTTTAGAAGCACACAGTTAACCGTCAACCCATTTAAGCTTAATAGTAGGTTGAGTAAAATTTTATCCACGCTTTCACTCAGTGCTCGTCCATCGTTTGGACATTATCAAAGTTTTACTACGTCCATTCATTAGCGGCTCCTCTTGCGTGCCTCATTCGAATTAGGTTAACTAAGTGGATAAAACTCGTTGGCTGAGTAAGAAATGTGCGAAAACTAATGAAAATGCGTGTAAAAGCGAGTCGGGTGGAAAGCACAACGTAAATAGGGTGGGGCTAGCATTTAAGTCTCGGTACTGGAGCATTTATGCTAGCTATAAGTTCAAGGCCATTCAGTGGAATTTAAAGCACTGTCGACATATCGTCCCCTTTCCCTTCATCAGATTATAACCCCTTTGAAGCGCATAAAGCTTTTAGTGTCACGCTTTTCAAATTACTCTTATCGGTTCATTAGCCAACAACCGGCGCTGACCTAAGCGGCATGAAATCTAAATCGAAATAATGCTAATAATACCACTACCAATTCGTTAGGAGTAAAAAACTGACAAATTAATTAGAGGGTTTGATATGCCTGACCTTGTTCAGGTCGCGTCGCTTTGCTTCTAATGAGGGTTCGACGTTTTTTGTAAAGGTCTATAAAAGTAGCGATGAGCCTTGGGAACCTCATAAATCATCCACATACAAAATTGTCATTACCTATTAAGAAAGAAACCGTCTGCGGAAATGGCAAGGCAAATGACCCCCGATCCCCACGACCCGTGTAAGCCCCTTGTGGAACCAGTAGAAACCTCCTATCGGGCCCAATTGGCACAATGCACTTTGTGGACGGAAATTGCATGACCAACGCTTTCAGTTTCCATGCCCTGCCCACAAAAAATATAAAAGCGCCGGTAAAAAAAAAGCAAACGAGTTGAAAAAAAAAACACTTTAAAGCTGGCAACAAAATAGTTTGTATACATATTTAGAAGGAGAGTTTAGGATAACTATTTATACTCTTCTATTTTACAGCAATAATATTAATTTTATTTTAATAAAAGACTGACATAAACAAAACTAAAAATGTTCGTTTTAACCATTTTTAATAAGAGCTAAATTTATATCCATTTTGTCTAAGAAATATTTACTAATAAAGTGTTATTAACCTGAATATTTGATTGGGCTTAGCAGCAACTTAGTAAAGTTTTCGTAAAATACATATATAAGAAATGATAATAATGTAACAATCTGAGTAACACCCATAAATTTAAACAATTGATATCATACAAACTATCAAATAACCTTCAAGTTGATAAAGGGCATTCAGTCCTGGACTTTGAAAATAAATCTAAAAAGGCAGCAATTTTTCTTGTCATGTGTTAACTTTGTCGATTTGTTTACTTGCATTTTCCACCAACAATTTCTTTGCATTTTTCCGTTGTCAACATTTTGCATACTTCGAACACAGTGAAATTTGCATTTAAGCGACATCGTGAGAGGGGTGCACATAGTTATAATTAAAACAATTAAAGTGCTGTAATTTATTTGTTCCTCTTAGTGAATGTAAATGAGTGACAATTTGTTAGAACACGCCTGGCTCACCTTCACATATATTTATATATATTACGTATTTGTAGGGTTTATTTGTTCAACAAATTTCAAGTTCAAGCTAACAAAAGTAGCGCAACAAACGAGCTTCAAATTACAACTGAGCACCGCAACCAAATTAATGAAACGAATGGTCGCAAATAGAGAGCCAGAACAGTAACTGGAGCACGGAATAACAATAGCAAATGCAACAATAGTAGTAGATACAACAGTTGTGGCTGACAGCAACAATAGCAATAAAAAAAGGTCATAAAACATTCATGTAGCCTAACGAATGTTGGGCGCCAACGCGCTTAAAACTTTAGAATACTCAAATGAGTTACTTAATTATTGAAAAAAAACATTTAATGGTTTGCCCTAGGACCAAGCGCCAACTCCCAGCTCACTATTGTCATTCTAGAGGCCCATTTAAGCATGTTATGTACATCCATTATATATTAGTATGTGATGCACAAGTGGGGCATACACTGCCCACTGCAAAGCGCCAATTATTGCCAACATGCTCGCGTATTTAGTAATTAATAATTAAAAATTAACGAAAGTGAAAATGTGAAATGGAAAAGGCGAAAAGTGAAAGCGGCGAATGCAGTAGGGTAACTCACCAAGCTTGAGAAGTGCGCCACACGAACACTATGGAAAACTGTTGACAACTAATGTTAAGATTTGGCAGCTGGTCGGACCAAGTTACTCAAAGATTGAGTGAATCAACGAGCCGTAAAGAATTTCTCGCAGTTATGGGAAAATTGGCGTTGCCCCAATCAAGCGTGAACATCAAATTGGCAAGCATTTGTGGAAGGCCTAACCCCAAAAGAAGAGCCCCTACGCCTCACCATCCCGTTTCAACTTACCGCCTTTTTGTGACGCCCAATTGGCAAGCGATTCTCGCTTTGGGGTCGCTCGCTTTCCAAATTGCGAGACGACGCATTTGGTGATTTATATTGTCGCGCACTGCCAACGAGCAGCTCGCGCTGATTCACAAATTCCTTGGCTGATTTAATCAGCGATGTGTTGGCCTCGTCCAGAAACTCGTGCTCCTTTAGTTTATCCAGTTTTAGGTGCAGCTCGTCGTTTTGGTTTTCTGTTGCCAAGGTAGAGGACGGCGTCATGGTAGGTTCATTGCACCCATCGGTAGTGCTGGTGTTGGCCATGCGCTGACATTGCACTGGTACAAAGGTAGCCTTTTGCATTAACAAGGCCGCAGGGCAAGTCGATTGTGTGTTGTTCTTCTCATTGTTATTGCATTTCGGCCTATTGCTCAATGCACTAAGCCGCTGTCGGTCCTGTTCTAGCTGCTTTCGTTCTAAAACCAAAAACTCTTGTAATTCCATGTCGGAAATGATATCTATAAACAAAACAATATAATGGTAACAAAATAAAACGAATTTATTAAAATTGTACTTAAGCAAAAGCAATCAATTTGCGACGTGGTCTCTTTTAACTAAATTAGCAAATTTTTATCATCTACGAACCATTTTCCATTATTTTCCAATTGTATGCATCATTTTTAAAACAATTTCACTTATTGCACTATTATGTTCTATTTTACATTGTTGCTAAAAGTACACTAAGACTTAGTTTCGAAATTGTTTACTGTTCTGCGCGCTTGGTTTCGACGGCAAGCGGCGAAATGAGGGCTACTAATTGCGCGTCACAAATCCAATAGTGCTGTAAAATTACTTGCAACAGCAACAGCTGGTTTAATTCGATATAGCCCTGGTCGCATAATTATTTTTTGTTCTATCAATGAAATCAAAAATTACATATAATCAATATCATATATACAATTATTTTGCATTTTTCTTATTTTTTTTATATTGGTGTATTTTTTGGGCGAAGCATTTTAAACTTATGTATATGTATGGTAGAGATAATGTTAACAATGTGAGAAACAATTGTAATGAAAATACCGAAAATATATGCAATTTTTTTATCTAAAATAGTATATTCTGAAATTCCAGTGCGGTCACACATTTTCTCGTTTGCTCTGCGCCTACTTTCGTATTAGAAATGCCGTTACTTGAATAAATGTCACATGAAATAATATTTATTATAGGCACCAGGCAACAATCCATTAAAATATATTTTTTTTTAAATCATCTGCATACTTGGTCTTTACAAATACCGCGCCTGTAGGTGAGTAAAATATGAAATTAAACTATGATCGCATATCCTTATAGACAGTGATATATGAACTTTGTAGAGAATGTCTGGAGACCAAGCGAAAGTCGACAAACTAAAGTCGTCCTGGTACTACAATCTATACAACACCATAAAAGATGCGCCTATGAATCTGAAGTTGTTCTTCGTCTCAGCAATTGTCTATTATAAAGTGATGGCCATAACTCGCCCACGACCAAAACCAAATCCTCTTCGAAACTTTCAAGATTATGCAGCAGCAGAAAATAGGAATAGGCTACCGCCGGTGCGACACCGTGACTATAGCCTCAAAGAGATGCGTGAATATGATGGAACTCGAGATGATTCCCGAATATTATTAGCTGTCAATCTTATAATATATGATGTGTCCGTGGCTAAGCACCTCTACGGCAAGGGAGGAGCTTATCACCATTATGCAGGTCGCGACATTTCGCGATTGTTGCTCAACATTAACACGACTGAATCCTTAAAATTTGATGACTTAAGTGATTTAACTGAGGCACAAAAAAAAACGCTAAGTGATTGGCAATCTGAATATAGGGCACGATATCCATTTGTTGGATGTGTAGTGCCGTCATTTGAAGAAGATCCATTCGCCTATGTTGAAGATGATGACGACTTCTACACACTTCTATGACACATATTCTCAGGATCTTTTTATGATTTAATCAGCATATCAATAAATTTCTTGTTTATGGACCATAGTAAAAATAAATATATGTGCATGTGAATTAAACTGTTATTTTTTTTAGAACAAAAACAATTTAGTAGTCCAGTTATTCAAAAACTTAAGGAACCTTTTTACAACACTGAAAATACATCAATGTTGCCACCATGATAATCGACTCTGCAATCAGCTGTTTGAATGTGACAGCGCCTGTCAAATATCGCGTCCACTTCCGTCTCTTTTCACTTTTGACCAGCAAGATGAAGTACGTAAAAATTGGATTAATTTACAAAAAATGCCAACATCACTGGGCAAGGGCAAGCGCATCTAACATTATGAGACAATTAATGTTGCCCATTGGTGTTTTGCCATGTTATTTCTTATAAATATGCTCAAACAATACGTTTTTATTGCAGAATCGGTTTGTGTGCATTCAGTGGGTACAAAATTTACCCCGGCCATGGCAAGACCATGGTCAAAATTGACGGCAAGGTAATGTAAACAAATATTTAAAACATTGATCAATTACTAATTAAAATGTATACGTTTTTTAGACCTTCACCTTCCTGGATAAGAAGTGCGAGCGCTCCTATCTGATGAAGCGTAATCCCCGTAAGGTTACCTGGACAGTGCTGTACCGTCGTAAGCACCGCAAGGGTATCGAGGAGGAAGCCTCCAAGAAGCGCACCCGCCGCACACAGAAATTCCAGCGCGCCATTGTCGGTGCATCGTTGGCGGAAATCATGGCCAAGCGTAACATGAAACCGGAGGTACGCAAGGCTCAGCGCGACCAGGCCATCAAGGTGGCCAAGGAACAGAAGCGCGCCACCAAGGCAGCCAAGAAGGCCGCCGCGCCCGCTCCAGCTAAGAAGTCCGCACCCAAGCAGAAGGCCTCCAAAGTGACGCAAAAGTCTGCGCCTCGCGTCGGTGGCAAACGGTAAACAACAACAACGACGGTCAGTTGCCGATTGTAGCGACGGAAAGTGAAGTGCTACGATTTTATAACAAAATCATTTAAGAAACAAAAATCATAGTGAAACCTAATTAAAAAAAAGAGCTACGAATGCAAATTTGTAGCGCGAAAAAAAACAAGCTTCGATTCTGATTAATTATTTTAATCGCTAAAAAAGGTGTCAAAAAAGTCGATAAAACAATGATAATGGCTTTTACAGAAAAGATATTTTCAAAATGCCATTTGAATTAGTTTGCAGATTATGGATGCGGGATGCTACAATTCATTTTTTGTTTTTCGACTACTGCAAGAGACCATTAAAGGATACTGAAATCAATTCCAATGACTAATCTTTCGGATTAGTTTGGGATTGGCTCCTGCTGGCCCACAGAAATAAATAGTTCGAGCATGTTGCTATTTATCCGACATTTAAATGCACATTTCACCATTCTATTGGTGTTCCGTCAAGTGAGTCCAGTAGCGCTTAACCGCAATGACTTAATTCTTAGATAAATTCGGTGCTATACTTTTTGGCACCAATAAACTTGGTCAGGCTACCAATTGCATCACAGTGAGATTTAACATAGGTATAGCAGGGTTCATACAGCTCAGTGACTTGTTCCTCCTTCAAGTTGTCATCATATGACGATTCAACATGCACCGATGGGGGCTCCAATTCCATCAGATGAATGCAATCCAGATCGCACAATAATTCTAACAACAGCATAATGTCCACTGGTTGCAGATGAGGAAAACGTAAGAAAAGGCTGTGCACCGTGCAGCCGATGTGGGTGATGCATTCACTCAACACAGCACCCATCCAACGATCCAGAACGCGACGATTTAAAGAACCATTCACACGAATCCAAGGCTGAGGTCGCATTACAATAACTTCCCTTGAAACATCATCCGGGCTAACCTGCGACGTAGACGCGGTCAGAGGCTGCTGGTTGTTGGCAATCGACTTGAGGCGTTTAGAGCTGCGACTTGTGCTGGGCAACTCATACTCGCTGACGGAATCCTCACCGCTCGTTGGAGTCTCCACCGATAGTTTTGCCTGTTTACTGGTACAGGCCTGCTCTGATTCATCCGCAGACGCCTTTCGCTTCTTTGAGATCACCACTTCAGGCATAGCTGACAGGGTCGCTATTTGCTCCTGGATACGACACCGTTCCAATCGTGTGATGTGGAAAGTATGCACCACCCAGTGGCGCATGTGCGATTTATGCACATACATATGGGTGGCTACGCCTACACGCTTGATGAGATCGTGCGCCTCCAGCTGATGCAGTACGTCCATCAGAAATTTGCCAAATGGAAAAATGCTTCGCAGCTTTAAACCCAACGCACCCAGCGGCCGTTCGTTAATGTATTCCAGTATCTCTTTCATATGCTGTATGGCGCTGGCATCGTAACCCTTCTCCTTCAGCGTCGGCAGCAGCGTCTCAAAGGTATTTTCCGTATAGCGCCAGTAGGATGAGCTACAAAGAGTGAATTTTAGGAAAAGTGTTTGCCGTTATGGTCGTAATTTTTCACTTACTTGGTCACCTTCTCGAGCACCGCATTGCGCAGTTGCGCATCCTTCGCTTGCTGCTGCTGATGTTCGTCTTTCAATTGCAACTGAATGGCCGGCAGATGCACAACAAACACATCCGTTGCCCTGGCACGTTCCTCCTTATTGAGCGATGGTTCATAATCCTGTGTGTGCTCTATATCCTCCTTCCCCGCCTCAAAGTCAAGCAATCCCGTGCACAAGCTGGTCCAATCGGTGAGCTTATGTAGGGTGCGCTCGGCAAGTATTTTGCCCACATCCTTGCACTCCTGCTGATGCTGCTGCTGTCGCCAATAGGCCTCCAGCTGCTGCACTAGTGTCAGCCAATTTGACGTGGTCACGGTGAGCGTGGTGCTGCCCGCCGTAGAGCTATCTAGCTGGAGTTGCAGCTGCGTTTGTGGAAAAGCATCGGCAATCAGTTGCCTGAGTATGGGACGATGCTCGTAGCTGATGCGCTCCACGGCATTCAAATAGTTGCCGCTGCGCATGATGCAGGCAAAGGGGCACTCGCCCTGCTCCAAACGGGCGCAGCTAATGTTCACCGACTGGCCCAGCGAGTCCAGGGCGCAAAAGAAGTGCATAGCGCGCAGCGGCAACTTGGACAATTGATTATAGGGGCCATAATGTAGTCGATAGGTGAGATTCGCTGGATGGAAACGGACGCGTGCCGTTTGTCGGGCACTGCACTCGCTCACCAGCCGCTTGGCATACTCTGTTTGAGGCGCATTGTCAAAGATGGTGCTGTAGTGATCGAGTGTGCGGTCCGCCTGACCGCCCGAATTCGACATGCTCCACGTGTCCACGGTGAGTATATTGGTCGGCAACTGCAGGCTCAGCTGCAGTTTGCTCTTGGCTAACCACTCGCCCATCAGCAGCAACTGCGCATAGTTGGGCGATGACAGTTTCAGTCTGCCCTTAACGTCAGCAGGTTCAGCTGTCGGATTCTCCACGTAAAACCGCTGCTCAAAGTTATAGAACGCATCATAGAGAACGTGGCCCAGCTTCTGGCAGATCAGACGACACTTGTACTTAGAGCTGAGCAAATGTGATGGCCCAGTCGCCTGACGATTGACTGGATGGATGTTGCGACGCTTGACCGCCACCAGCAGCGAGTCGACGCGCGCCTTGTTGAAGGCAGCGTTAAGCACATCCTCCGAGAAGTGCTTATAGATCTCAAAAGCTTGCAGATTGAACAGCGTTTTGTCCTTGGCACTGCACAATATGCTGTGCAACACGCCCAGCGCAATGCTCACCTGTAACTCGGTCTCACTAGTCGGATTCGCATAGAGCACTTGATCCGCATCGCCATTCAATGGCATACACTCCCTGTACTGGCGGTAATAGTCCTCCATGTAATCGGGCAATGTGAACTGACGTCGCACAGCATCCTGTATAAGAGATGCATTGATAAAAGAATAATTAAGAGAATGAGTCGTGAGAGACACCCAGAATGCTACAATATTTATGTTAATATTAACATATACATTTCTTAACCTAAATACAGCAAAATTAAGCCTAAGAAAAAACGCGATTTTCCTTTTTATCAATTATAAAAGGCTGGAACGTGGGCGTGTCAAACTTCTAATATACACTTGATCTTAGGAGCACATAGAAGACTGTTTTCCTCAAATTTGGCAAGTCTAGCTTTTATAGTCACTGAGCACTTGATGGTCAGACGGAATGCCAAAACTTGGCCATAATAAAATAATGGACTAAATTTCATGCAAGCACAATAGTGCTAAAAATTACAGACTGCTTACTTACCGCACTGCTGACCATGCGATGCATCATGCCCATGATGAGCACAAAGTGGATGAGCAGCGCATCAATGTGCTCCCTACGCTCAGGATACGCTTGCTTCAGCTTGGTTAAAAAGTGTTCATTGTAGATGGCATTGGTCTCGGGTTGAGTTTGAATCGCATAAATCCAATTGGGCACATCAGGCTGATCCCTTTTCATGCGTATTAGAAACTGCAGCCGACGCACACAGGCCTGTGTCGTCTTATTGCAAATGCCCAGATACTGGCGTATCAGATCCCGACAAATGGTGCCCACATGGCAGAGTGCCAGTGACGGCAGCGGCGCATCAATGAACAAATAGACAGCCCGCCCCATTTTCAGTAGTCGATCCTCTGCCGCTGTCCAGGTGACGCGCAGTGTGCGCATGTTGCGCAACGCATCACGATCTATGTCATCTCGTGGTCCACTACTTCTTTTTTTTTGTCGTGCCTCCAAGCTGCCGACGCCGCGCACTTTTCGCATCTTTGGCACAGACTTTAGATGCGCCAGATTTCGGCGCTTGCGCGCAGGCATTCCAAGCACAGTCTTACCGACGCTAGCGGGTGTTATTAGCTTGGTTGAGGTGGTGTTTGTACGCTTCACCCACGACCAGTGGCGAAACTGATGAGCAAAGAGCGAAGAGTTCAGACCGGCAGCACCCTGACGATCACCGGGCACACTGCCATCGTCGTACACCAACGCCTCATGGAAGTCCACATTGCGCACAAAGTTGAGCGGCGGCAGTCGCAGCTCATTCTTGTTGCCAATGCGTCGAACCCTGTTCTTCAGAAATCCCAGCTTCGTATAGATGCACAAATGCTGCAGTTTGGCCCAATAATCGTTGACCTGTTCCCGCGTATTGAACTCAAATTTGAGCTCCTCATAGCTGCGATCACTGCTGATGCGACAGTAGTTGTGACCCGTGCTGGTGGTGGTGTCTAGCAGGCAACTACGTCGATTCAGGTAGATCCAACGCTGTAGAGGATCGCGTGCCTCCTGCTGCTCATTGACCTGAATCAGGCCCATATTGTTTAGCAGATGCATCGTGCTCATGTAGAGCTGTTGCAGACGCAACCGTGGTATCAGGTTAAGCAGATTGAGTTGACGCAGTTGATAGTGCTGGCGCACCTGATGCTGCAGATGTGGACGTAGCTTTTCCATGGTCTCACGATCAAAGCGAAACAAGCGCTGCATTAGGGATAAGGGCATGCGTTCCATAGCATCTACAAAGTAGAACCAACCCAAGGGTTTCGCCTCATAGTTCGGCAATGGTTGCAGAAAGGTGCGCCAGCTAATCTCTTGCGTATAGGGCAGCACATGTGACTCACTGGCCTGCCACTCCTCCAGATACTCTCGCGTCTGCAGCGAGGGCTCCGTGTTCTGCCAGAGCTGCAGTAAATCGTCATTCATTTGCAGCGGCTTCTCATCCTGCTGCTGCTCGTAGACCAGGTAGTAGAAATACTCATGCAGGATCCAGGCAAGCAGCAGCTTGGGTGTCGTTGGCTTCGGTACACCCTTCTGACTTTTCTTGGCCAGTAGCTCCTTGCGTTTCTTAAGGGTTAACGTGTGAGAAAGTCGTACTTTTTGCTCCTCGTTAAACAGATGGAAATTGTTCTTCAGGCGCATCACTTCGCGTTGCATCACTTCGTGATCCATGTCGATCTTTGGGTGCGTTACAAAACGAAAGACACGTAAACGCTGTTGAAACTTTAGGGTCATTTCGTACACATTGACTATTCCCATTGATTGCATCTTTTGAAGCATGCGAAACAAGGTCCTGCGGCAGATGCTCTCCTTGTTTTTCATATTGGACTCCATCTCATTTATGACCTTGATCAGCTCGGTGATACTCACAATACATTTCTCATCCAATTGCCGCACAATCAACATTTTGCGATTCATCATATGCTGCGTCTCCTTCTCCGAGCTTGCCTTTAATTCGAATACCATGTGGCGCATGCTGCATGTAATCTCGGGTATATATGGTAGCACTATGTTAATGTTTGGCGGTATATTCTGCAAAGGATTGGGAGTAGTGTAGTAGTATTAGAGCTATTGATGGTGATTGGTGTGTGACTACTTACCGGCTCCGCCTTGCACTGCAACTGCTCTGCCTGCGTAGCCAGCTGCTTCTGCTTCAGGTCCACATCAATTGACGCCTGTGTGCCGGCAACCACAAATCGTGTGACTCGCGTCTTGCCTTCGATTTCCGTAAAGTCCTTAATCTCTTTTAATCGCAGCAAATACTTGATACTACCGCGCAGAGCAAACGAACTAACTGCCATACACTGAGCCACCTCAGTGGTGCTCATACCACGTGATCCAGCCCGCATTATTGCTCGCAGGCATTCGAACTCCTGGGGCATATCCAAATAGGCGTGATTTGGATTCAGAAACTCCATCGAAAATTTCTCATCCTTGCCATCATTATTATCCAATGGCATAAGCTCATCGAATTTCATGTGGGGATTACGCAATCGTAGCACTGGCACTTTGCGTGTTTTGCCTGTAATCTGGTCAGTGATCGACTCATGAGTTGTCTGATAGATTTTGCGCAAACTGTTAGAAGTCAGCAGCTTTTTGGCCTGCGCTTGGGTTAGATCCTCCAGATAATCAGATATTTTAGATGTGGGTATATAGTGTTGAGGGCTCTGCTGAATCACCATGTAAAACTTTTCGATTACACGTTGCAAAGGACTCTTGTAAATGTGATGGAAGCGGGGCAGCATTACCAAAATGGAGGAAATACTCCGATTATTCTTACGCTCTGCGTAGTTTTGAGCAGTCACAAGGTGCTGTGCCAGCAACTTGTTCCTGTTAAATACAAAAATATATTAGTAAGCAGCTTGTGGTGTGATGGCATTGCATACTTCATATAAAATATAAAGCTGGATTCCTTAAAATAGTTGCCTATGGACCATGGACCTGCTGTGGTTTCTCCATTATACCGCGAGCGTCCAACACACTCCAGGAAAATGTATTGCTGTATGTTCATGGATTTGGGCACTAGTGCATTGCTCGGTTGGAGTGCCATTATTCGAAGCTCTTGACTGGCCACAACAACCATTTTCTGATTCCAATGCTCGGTGGCTTCAATGGCCGTCATTCCCTCTAATGCTTTGACGTCAATTGGCTGTCGGTTCTTGTAATCGTAGCAATTGCCCATGATGGGCCCATCGCTAACGGGTCCATATGGCAAGCGAACAAAAGGACATGTATCTGGCGTCACCGGAACCCCCACATCCGACCCGATGTCATCTTTCCGCCGATATGGGGGCAGTAGAGGCCGCTCAGTTGGCAATTCATAGAAGTTGACCTTACCCTTAGAACGCAGCAGCAGCAGCCACGCCTGTTGCTTTAATTTATCCGGTAGTGGCCCACATTCCAAGCGTATGGACAGCAATGTCCACAGCCCTATAAATGGAAAATTCAATTACATTGGCCGCATTCTTTGTTGCACAAAATGATGTTTATTCATTTACATGGTAATGTGACACCATCTAAGCCCTCGAGAGCGATCTCATCAAATATTGCACTGATCCAGGAACCACCAACTGATGTTGCAAACATATTACAAAGTTCTTAAATATCAGTTTTTTGTGTATTTGACAATTCTAAATCATGTTTACAGCATTAAAAAAAACTCCGAGTGTTTTGCGAATTCACATCTCCTATAAATGTATTAAACCCCAATATAGTTTGTTGTCGAATGATTTCACAATGAAATAATATTTATTTCTTAAACATTCAATTTATTAACAGCGTCGTTTTGTTGTTGGAATATCCAATTGTCAGCTGTGCTGAGCAGTGTTGAAAATTGCCGAAAATACACAAAACACGTTCAACAGTTTTGCAAATTGCTAGAGAGAGATGGCGATAATATCAATGCAGCTGTCAATTTGCAGCTGCTACAAACAAACGCCAAAGCCGCAACGGTTGTCACTTCTAGCGCTCTTTTGCGAGGTTAAACGAAATTTAGTAGCGACTTGCAAAAAAGTACAGTGCTTCCCGAACTCGGTTATAACTTAAAATAAGGATAGTTTATACATATTCATTTGAGAGTTATGGCAATGGCTAATTTTAATTTTGCCGTTATGGCTGCAAAGGAGAGTGTCGAGCAAGGAATTTCGTTTCAAGATAAACAGGAAACCTGGGACACAGCCGAACATGGTAAGCAATTGCTGAGCATAAGTTGTGTAAAGCTTTTTTATTCATTTTGATACATTGGCCAATTGCAGTTAAAGCTATTGTCGATGAGTTGAACTCAAAGTCGCCCGTGCATTTCCTCAATCTGGATGGTAATACACTTGGCGTGGAAGCGGCACAATCCATTGGTGAGGCACTCAAGCGGCATCCGGAATTTCGAAAAGCATTGTGGAAGAATCTGTTCACACGTCGTCTCAAGTCCGAAATACCATTGGCATTAAAACATCTTGGAGATGGATTGATAGAAGCTGGTGCCAAATTAACAGTGCTTGATCTGAGCGACAATGCACTTGGACCCAATGGTATGAAGGGTCTGGAGGAATTTCTACGTTCACCCGTATTGTACTCACTTCAAGAGTTGTATCTAAACAACTGTGGCTTGGGACCGCAAGGTGGCCGCATGCTATCAGCGGCTCTAATTGACTTGTACGAAAACGCTAAAACTGCTGGTTCGCCGTTGCAACTGCGTATTTTTGAGGCCGGTCGCAATCGTTTGGAGAATGTTGGTGCCAAGGCAATTGCCAAAATGTTGAAAACAGTGCAAACTTTGCAAGAGATCTGCATGCCACAGAATTCGATTTACAACGTGGGCATAAGTGCGCTTGCTGAGGGCTTCAAACTAAATCCACACTTGCGTGTGCTCAACATGAATGACAACACGCTAATCGCCAAAGGAGCTTGCAAAATTGCTGATGTTTTCGAGCACACACCACTGTAAGTAATCACTCCACTTGTAGTCAATGAATTGAAATTAGATATGATTTGTTTCGTTATGCAGTTTGCGAGAAATCAATTTCGGCGACTGCTTGATAAAAACTGACGGCGCCTATGCGTTTGCTGAAGCGTTGGAAAAAAGTCATTTCAATCTTGAGGTGCTTGACTTAGGCTTCAATGAAATTAATGACGATGCAGGCCTAATGATAATAACTGCTATGCAAAACAAGCCAAACCTGAAAGTATTAAACTTGGATGGAAACTGCTTTGGTCATGAGGGGTGCACGCAAATCATTGCCCAAATGAGACAAGCGTTAAAACCAGCGGCTTTGCAGTCCTTGGAGGAGGACGCTTCTGCAGAAGAGAGCGAAGAAAGTGGACAGGAAGATGCTGATGAGGATGAGCAAGACGATGACAATGATACTGCAGAATATGCTGATGACGACTACGATGAAAATGAGGAGGATGATTACGATCCAAATGATACCACGGAGGAGGTTGATGAAGATGATGAAGATTATGGCAAAGATAACACCGCCGAAGAGACAGCATATGTCACAACAACTAACTTTCCACCTAAGGTAAATATGTTAATTAGTAACAAATGATTTTCATCAAACATTTTTATTCTTTTAGCTATTTAATGACACCGTCCTCTCCAATAAGGACAGTAACACTTTTGCATTTGGTAACAATGGCAACACAATTGCTGTCGCTTCCAGCTGCACACCAGAAGAATTCTGCTTGAGTCAAACACCCTGCTCTTTGCAGCAATTTAATTCCCTGGAAGCTGATAAACTACACGCACTCCGAAATATAATTGATGTAAGTTGCAAAATGTCAAAAAAATATGTATGACTGATTAAATATCAATCTGACATTTCATTCATTACACTATTTCAGCAATTCAACGGAGATGACCATTTGCTTCTACTGATCTTCACCACGCTGAAGTGCGCGCATCTGTCCAATGCCTCAAGACCAGCACTGGATTTGGCAATTTCACTCTATCAGGCCACCTTTGATTATGCCATCAAAACAAACCAGGAGTCTCGCGTATTGGATTATTACTTAAAGCAGCTTGGTTTGCTCCGGAGTGAGGAGCACTTCAAGTCAGGCTACGATGTGAAAAGCTGCCGCTACGCACTGCGCGAGGCTATAGGAAAGCAACAGTTTGCCAATGATAATGTTAAAAATACATTTAAACTATTTCTTGATAAACTTGATGTCTAACTGAATGGCAAATATCCTATTTTCAAATTCGGCGATCATATTTAGTATATGGATGTCCGACTAAATAAAACTATAAAATATGCATACATAACTATTACAATAAATTAGTTTTCTATAAAATATTGAATCATTGTGACACTTGTGGGAACCGGAATCGGTAAAATAGTCGAATTTTGCACAAGCAAGTAATTAGAAATAATAATGTAGTTGATTTTATTTTGTAGCATTTATTCCAATTTATGATTTTATTCGCATAATTGTATATTTACTTTATGTATTGTTGAATATTAACTATTTTTTAAGACGACAAATCTGTTCCCTGCCTTTTGTAGAAAGTAAATACAATAAAAATACGGTACATCCACAAATAACGTAAAATAAATTTATTTACATGAAAATGTAGCACGGGACTACTACAACTACGTATAAAACATTATGAATTTAGATATTAGGATGGTATAATATTTATTGTAAGTTGTTATTGGTGGATTATCGCTTCTTTGCTAAAACTACAATTGAAGAATGTTGCGAAGTTGTTCTTGAATTTTAAATACCATTATGACTGTTAAAAATTTCTTTGCTTATTGGTTATACATATTTAAATGTGCTTATGCGAATGTGAATGGGTTTTTTTTATAAGTGGTCCTAACTATTTGCTCTTAGGTATTGGTATATTAGAAATCGTTTTACTTAGATAATGAAGTAAATATGCTTTCTTTGCTTCACAAGAGCTTAATTTGCGTTCTATTTTTTGGTAAAATATTTTAAATAATATACCAGAGTACACCAACATGAATATGGACCATAATAAGATAATGAGATGTTCAATTATTGCAGCTATTTCGGATACATAGAGGTATCTTATGCCTCAAAGTCTGAATCATCATCATCAACCACAAAATCGTCTTCATCGTCGCTTTCAATGGCGCGAGCCTTTTTATATGTTATCTTTTTCTTTGCACCACTGCTACCGCTTTCGTCATCTCGATGACGTTTCGCTGGACGCTTGATGGGTGAATCGTCCGACTCAAAATCATCGTCGTCTTTGTTAGCCCTGCTGTCATCATTGGCAGCTTCATCATCGTCATCAATGAAAGAATAATCAATTTTTTTGCTTGCCGCACGGCGACCCGGACGATCTGTACGGGGAGCCACTTCTTCTTCTTCTTCATCATAATCATCATCATCTGATAAAATCGCCTTTTTCTTGCCCTATTGAAGAATGTAAACAGTTTAATTTAATGTTAATGCAAAATTCCAATCAATCTCAACTTACTTTGGCCTTCCCGAAGTCCAGTTTGGATTGCTTGAGACCATCCCCATTCTCCTTCTCCTTCTTCTGACGCGGCTTCCTCTCGACTGGCTCCTTCTTGGTAACAACCTTCTTGGCCTTGGGCGACGTCTTTGTGGTGCCACCCTCGACGAGAGCATCGAAGTCATCCACTTCATCGGCGGCCGACTTCTTCTCTGCTTTTACTTTGGCGGTACGTGGTACGGCTGGTTGCCACTTTTTAAGCAAATCATCAGTGACCTTAAATATCACCTTTTCGCCTATGGGATCTGGGAAGATATCATCGCCGCCGCGCGCTATCTTGGTCTTTCCCCTGCCCTTGATGGGAGTAGCCTTCTGGCCCTTAAGCGCCTTAGCTTGCTTTAGATTAATACCCTGTTCTTCAAGTCGCTCCTTTTCTTCGACTTCATCCAGTTTTTGTTCGAGAGCATCGAGATCAGTCATCCATAGCATACTCGGCGTTCTTTTTATTAAGTTATCGAGCTCCTCCAATTTGTTATCCCTCTGCTTAAGAAGTTCATTTTTGCGCTCTTCTGTTAACATCCACATAGACATGCCCAGCAAGTAATCAAACTTCTTGACCTCTGTGAGCTTTTGGAAGGCTTTTTCGGGATCCACTTGCTTTTTAACTTTTCCTGAGGATGTTACCTGCTCTTCTTCCTCCTCTTCGCCCTGCTCGTCTTCGTGATCTTCCATCTTAATACGTCGCTGCCACTCCTTGACTGGATCTGGGCGATAGCCGCGCTTAATAAGCTCATCAATCATAGCTTTACGCTGTTTGTTCTCAACCACGAGTTTTTTCTCACATTTCTCCAGAATGAAGCGCGCCTGATCGCTTAGTCGATCCGACTGTGCCGTAAGCTGACCGACGAGATAATCCTTGCGGCGGCTGTAATATTCCAAGCGAAGTTTGTAAAATTCTTCCATTATCTCCTTGGGAGAGGGAAAGCGACGCAAGCAATTGTTTTCATCGAAAGCGTGCATCTGGTTCAAGGATATGGATGAGGTTAGCTTGAATACGCGATGGAATCCGCCTTCCTCGGCGCGAATACGTTCAAATTCTCCGGCATTAAAACTGACGACAAATCGAACTGTTGTATCTGTGTGGTATTCACGATATTCCGCAACTACTGCCTTGACTTTCTCAGTGCCATTAGACAGCGCTTCCAGCACATTTTCCTTGTAGGTTTGTGTCCATACTCCAATCGGTAGTTCAGTGATTTCAATACGATTGTCGGGAAGTATCTGAATGTTGCCAGAGTGACAAAAACGGCAATCACCCACGGACTCCATAGTGCCTTTAAAGTTTTTGTACCATGGAATCATTGTCAACGCAGTCTCTCCGTTGATCATGCGCCGCAAATTGTTAATAATCTCACGTGGATTATAATTGGCTATTTTGGTGGACCAGCCGGTGCCAATGCCTTCAGCTCCATTGACCAATACCATGGGTATAACGGGCATATAATAAACTGGCTCAATTCTTTGGCCATCATCAACCTGATACTGCATCAGTGGATCATCCAATGGATGGTAAATAAGACGAGTAAGTGGTGACATTATGGTGAATATGTAACGAGCGCTCGCACAATCCTTACCACCAGTCAGACGTGTACCGAATTGACCGCGGGGCTCTAACAAATTAATGTTATTTGATCCCACAAAGTTCTGAGCCAAATTCACAATAGTCATCTGCAGAGATACTTCACCGTGATGGTAGGATGACATTTCTGCAATGGAACCCGACAACTGCGCCACTTTCACTTCGCGCTTATCGTTACGCTTAAAGCAAGTAAACATGACCTTACGCTGACCCGGTTTCAGTCCATCAACCATACTTGGTATTGAACGTTCATTGTCAGCATTAGAGAACAGGACCAGTTCCAAATTGACGAAATCCGAGTAACTGATATGCTTCGTGCCTTTGGTGTATAAATAACGCTCAGGTAAACCCAATAACTTGCGGCGCTTTACTTCGTCCATATGATTGGTAAGCCAAGTTTTACGCAAATCTACATGTTTCTTAGCAAAGGCCATTGTAATACTATCATCATCGACCTGTCCATCATACTTGAACAGAATACGATGACGATCCATATCCTGCACATTAAAAATGTAGATAGAAAAATTTAATTCTCGTCAATTGAAAAAGAATTCAATATATATAAAAATGCACTTACCTGAAAATATTCTTTAGCTTCCTTAGACGTCGAAGTACCGAGACCCTTATAGTATTTGATATTGTACGTATGATGATTGGGTGTATCCATTTTCCATTCCTCGAGTTCGGGTAGCGAATAGAATGATATTTCTTCGTTCTTTTTGGTTGCCTTCACAAGGGGCGTGATAAATTCTTCGAGGAAAGGCAAACGCAACAGCTCAGGCCAATTGGTGTGTATGAAATTGATAAGCAATCCTTTGATGTGGGAACCGTCCTGATCCTGATCAGTCATAATCATTACTTTGCCATATCGCAGTGTCTTCAAATCATCCTCGGTCAGATATTTTTTCTTATACTGCAACCCAATAATTTTGCACAGATTGTTGATCTCGGCATTTTCTGTCAGCTGCTTGAATGAAGCTTCACGCACATTCAGCAGTTTACCACGCAGTGGGAAGACGCCATAATAGTTGCGGCCAATGACACCCAGGCCAGAGACAGCTAAGGACTTCGCTGAGTCTCCCTCGGTTAGGATAAGTGTACACAGTATAGAGTTCTTTGTGCCCGCCTCGTTAGCATCTTCCAGTTTAGGTATACCCTTGATTTTGGACGACTTTTTACCACCTGTCTTAGCTATATCATTCTGAGCTTTAAACTTCGCCCAAGCTAGCACACTCTCAACAATGCCGGATTTGGCTAAATTGCCAATGAACTTCTCTGATAGTGTACACTTGGAGCCAAAGCTTTTGGCTTGAAGTGTCATGTTCTCCTTGGTCTGCGAGTCGAATGTGGGATTCTCAATTAGGCAGTTAACGAAGACCCACAAATGATTGCGGACTTGAAACGGTTTTATGTTGATGCCATTTTTGTTCTTCTTTTTGAGTACATCAATTAATGATTTGATTACATTATCCACGACATGATCTACATGTCGACCACCTTTGGTCGTTGCAATGGAATTTACAAACGACACCTGCTGAAATCCGCGATCGGATGGACAACAAGCAACCTCCCAGCGCTCGCCCGCATTCTCGTAAATTACTTTGATTGGCTGGCCGGCATCGTCATCCGCACTCTTCACAAACAAATCTATGTACTCTTTGAAATTTTTTACACCAACTTTGGTTCCGTTGAGAAACACAGATACTCCTTTAGTTGAAGCAGCCACATCGAAGGCGCGTCGTGACATAAGCGCCACAATGTCTTCATCCAGTTTCTCCATTTTAAATTTGGCCAAATCTGGACTGAATGTAATCCTGGTGAAATCGGAGCCATTAAAGTCTTTTATCTATAAATCAAAACAATTAGTATTATATACAGTTAGGAGAGCTTTAACACAATATACATACAATTGGTTCAGACGCCTTTGACATATTATCTCCCCAGGTCTGCTTGAAACTCTTCTTGAATTGCTTTGTAGCAGTTTCGAGAGTAAAGCTGTTTGAGAAGATGTTACACAATTTGGCTCCGTAGCCATTGCGACCACCAGTGACCTTTTTCTCATCATCATTGTAGTTGGACGAGGTCAACAAATGGCCGAAGATCATAGTTGGCACATACATTTTTTGTTCTTTATGCATGGTGACCGGTATACCTTGTCCATTGTTCCAAATAGATACGATATTCTTCTCGGGATCAATATCAATTTTAATGGTATTCATTGATTTGTCGCGCTGTTTATTATCCGCAGCATTAACCAATATCTCATCAAAGATTTTATAAAGACCCGGAACAAATGAAATCTCACGTTGCACCATACGGTTACCCTGCGGATTGTGAACCCACATCAACTCCTTGGTATACTCAACGGAGCCAATGTACGAGTCGGGACGCAAAAGGATGTGCTCCAATTGTGACTTCTTCTGGTACATCTGCTCGATGGACATGCCTTTATTTCCGTTCTGCATGTTGAATTTGTTGTTGGTGTGCACGTTCTAAATATAAAATTCAGATTTTAGAAAGACGGTTAAATACAAAATTTATATAACTGTATCCCCTAAACGTTGTGCTTTTATTTACGAATAGAAAGGCAAGAGCAAATTGCGATTAATCAAGAGCAATAAATGCTCTCAATAGATTCGATACACACACACATGCAATAACATAATGAGTTTGGTACAGTGTTCGGCTGCTTCACTCTACATAGCTTATTACTTTATAAGTCCATTATAGTTTTCATCTGTTTTCGAATTTTAAGTTTTGAATTAAATTTGCATATCTAATCGTAGATGAACATTTTTTCTACTCTAATTACATTTTGTAAATGACCAGCGTATTAGCCTTAAAGCAAAAGAGCGCGCGCAAGGCATATGTATATAACAACCCTGTCTATGTTAATACTGTTGAGCCGGCAGCTTATGCATTGACGACAACAAAAACAGAAAAATTAAACAAAATAGCGAGAGTATAAAATTTATTTTCACAAATATTTCAAGAAATTTTATATAATTTGTGTTATATATTAAATATTTTCAGCACCACAATGTGCTCAAAAGGTGCAGATGTACCTAAAACGTTCTTGCTCATTTGTTTGGCTGTACATTTGTAGGGGAGTAAATGCCGGCCTTTTAGAAATCAAGCAGGCGAAATGCAACAAAACAAATTGTTACATATCCAGTTAAAGTACATTTAAGAGTAACTTTTACTGATAGATTGGTTGGTAGCTTAATACTGGATTGAGTAAGGGAATTTCGTATACACAACTCACGCACTAAAAATTCTATCTACATAGGCAGCGCCATTTTTAATTTGCAAATGCGACGCCGATGGGCTTAAACCATTATTTGGTACAACATTTTAAAATTCTTTACTTGTAATTACAAAAATCTTCAACTGTGAGTTAACTAACTTTTAAAATACGTTGCTTACCTTTATAGTTAATTGAGACAATTTTGCCGTTTGCTCAATAAATAAACCGCGCGGCACCCACCGCAAAAATTGCACACACAATAAAAGACGCCGCAACTCACTTTGTATTGTGGTACGTACGTGGTTGTTCTTTTAGACACGGCACGTTTAAAATGTTCAACGGACTTAGTTGCAAAAATGCACACACAATAATTTGTTGTATTTAGGCATACGACTGACTACAAAAAAATGCTATTGAATATTGAGACCAAACTTCTTCGTGGACACCACAATACATACGGCCATCCGCCAAGCGCAAATACAGTTCAGCGTGACCGCAAGGTATTTAAAAAATATACTAAAAATTAATATAATACCAAAAAGTGTGTATTTACAGGTGTCTTGTTCTACTTGCACCAATTATAATTTTTCACCCTATATAATTTGATTCTTAATTAAAAAAGAATAATTTTCTATTTTGAAATTTAAATTATGTGATTTTCCAAGTTTAGGTGGCAACCTTGCACTTTCACTAGAAACATCTGTTTTCAGTCAATGAAACTGTACCGGTACAGTTTATTTATCGATAATACCCATATATGATAAGAAACTTCTTTTTAGCTAAGTGGCAGCACTTCAATTTTAATGGTACCGTTTTTAAATAAATTAAATTTGTATGTATTAACTTAGAAAATTAGGCTTAGCAGTTTAGTATAGTAACAAAAAATACAGATTTCGGTAGCATACTTTATCGCAATTATAATTTGATTATTTATTATCGAAGCGTTGTGTCATCGTCATCAAGACGTATCTGTCGTTATATTTTGAATATGGGGAAAAAGATAATTGCATTATTGACATCCACCCATTGGTCATTTACGGGTTTTACACTCATATCGTAATGTTATAATTGCCTTTATTGTGATTAGTGTGGATAATTAGACATAAAAAGTTGTATGGTAATTTAAGTTGAATTAAAGGAACTAAATGACTATTCAAACAAGTTCTGTCCCCCAACCCGGCCACCTGACCTTGACCAACGGTTATATGTGGTTTGTTGCACTTTCAGTATACTGTATGTATATACACATATGCACATAAATTGTGCCTGTAGCTAAAACTTGTTTAATTTGTAAACAGAGAATGGTCTGAATTTAAGTAATCAGAGAGCATAAAAAGCGTCATCAGCACAGCTGAAAATACTGCAATTAATTAAATTGTTTAGGTCAGTTACCCAGTACGTACAATTATTTATTATTGTGTGACGTCATCAAAGCAGATTGAACTTGCTTAGTGTTTCAAATTACGTATGTAACTAATGTGTACGATATGTACATACATATGTCTAAAAGTTCTGCACTCCATTTTAAACCGCTTCTACGCAACTTCATTCGTTTTCACTCTCGATTGTATATTAGCGCAAACTCGAATAGCCACATACCCTATCTTATTCCTTTAGATTGCTGTTTGGCTATGTAGCCAGCTTAATCGTACCAAAAAAATTTAGTTTCCACGAGTTGGCTAACAAACCAACGATTAACAACAAGGTTACCAAATCTTATAAATAGAAATACTTATTATTATTTAGCGAGTAGAAAAACAAACTTATCTTATGAAAAGTATAATTATTTTTAGTATGGTTCACTAACTTCCATCAGACAAAAATTAATGTTTTGTGTACAAATTGCTTTTTTTTAAAATTTTTTATTGTGCTTTGTAGGTTAACTTCACTTTGGAAGGGCATTAATTCTTTGCCTCGATGAAGGCAGCTTTTCTTTCAACTTGCTTGATGCTTGTCACTCGACTTGGATACAAGTTTGCTGTGAGTGTTGTTCGGAGTGTTCTACGTTTTGACGTGGGGGCATTTAAAGTTTTGTTCTATGCGATCTTCGACTCAGTCTTAGTGCGAACTTGAGCGGCGATGCGGCATTTGCAGCTGTAGATTTTAAATTACCAGAACCAGTATTTTTTAATATTCAAATAATATCTTTGGGTAAATAAATAAATCCAACAATAAAAGCAAAAAACAATTTATCCCACCGATCTACTAAAATAATGAGTGTTCTCAACATAATTGAATTAATTACCTTTTGTAAAATAATTGGTTGTTGTAATTAAACCGGAATTAATTGTATGAAAAGAAAAAGTTTTTCAAACTGCATTCTACAATTAACATAAATAAAGTGCAGGAACAATAATTATTGTAGTTAACGCTTGATTACTTAAATAGGCGGTGCATTAACATTTGAACTTTATTCGAAATTATATTCGAGTTCCTTGAACTGTCCTACAATTATCACATGCAAAGTGTGAAACGATCATTGGAGCACACCCATCAATATTTACCATCTAGGCCTGTGACTTGGAATTTGGAACTTGTAATTCCACGCCAATTTACAAGTAATTAGCTGGGTATGTCACCTTACGGAGTACACGGGGTGTAAGTAAGATGCATATTGCCCTCAACTCCATTAAACTATACAGAAAAATTACACTATTCAGCACATTTTGGGCAGATTAGAAAATACATTTACAATATATATATATGTTATTTTAAGAGAAATGAGTATGCTAATCTTTGGATTGATGCAACTGTAGACTTCATTTGAAAATGTAAATATTTGGGTATATGTATGTAAACATCCATTGGACTCATTGCACTTTGTCATGTAAAGTTTTCTGGGATTTCGCGAATTTTATTGACAACATGTGAGATGAGCAATTAGCACGAATCTTAGCTACGTGCTCGAACCCAATCTAAGAAACACAATGCAGTAACACCGATTATAATGATGGGTATACTGCTCGTTTTAATGTCAGACTGAGTGCCCTTATCAGCTTCAGCTTCAGTTCGGTTCAGTTGAGTTGAGTTCAGTGCTCGCCGAGGATTGGTATGGGTTAGGGCGATAATCGGTTTTGTTACACATTAGTCGTTTGTATGTCGTTGATTGGGAGCTATCGCAATTACCAACGTTTTGATTATCATTTTTATAATATATGTGAACTTGTATTTGTTTGTAAATGTGTCACAACAAATTGCATGGGATTGAAAACAGTTGGCCTGATTCCGATGCCGTTGTATTGTTTCAGTTTCAAACTTGAAGTCGAAGGCAGCTAATCGTGGGTTTGAGAACACTTCAATATATAAATACTTTAATATGGTAAAACATATTCCATTTGATACATATGTATGTATGTTACAAACATCACCGTAATATGTGTTTACCTGTGACGCCCGTCAATGTCAAGAGTATTTAACTCTAACCGGGCAGCAGTTCAAGTTTAATTGAATAAAAATATGTGGCTAACAATGAAACACGTGAGGCTACCGATATTCGTATCAATTGTCATTCAATCTGTGCTAACGTGCTGCTAATTGCGGCAAAAACGGTGTGCAAATCACTTCAAATTTGTCAACTCTTTGTTCAACATGCGTACGCAACATTCTAGTCTGCCTGCAACAAGTGAGAGTTGTGACTAAGAACAATGTTGCCAACCGCAGAGATGTGAACGGGACTGCTATCGAGACGGTATCATAATTTCGTGCTTCTAAAGTTTTTAAATGAAAATTCTTAACACTTCATAAGGGCGCAAATCTGAATAATGTAAACGACTTCAAAACATTCTTACTGCCTTACGAGAATTATGAAACTTATATTCTCTCACATCTATTTGTATTTCATATTCTATATTGTCGTATTATTTAGTGTTGGTTTTAGTTTTTCACTTTATTTACTTAACAATGTAATAAATATACTAATCAAACGATGAGAGATTCACATAGAATCTCTCTTCTCTTTTCATTACAAGACTAAGGGTAAACAAAGCCATATAAAAAAAAAAAAAAAAAACAGAAGTTGCTGGCAACTACTCGTTAGCAACATTATAGCCTAACAACATAGTTGCTAGCAACAATCATGCAATAAATTTGCTTACTCACTTAGAATTTCCTATTTTGATTCAAAGTCCACAGCCCAACTAAGCCACAGCCACAAAATGCCGGCAATTGAGCACAAATTAAATATCACGGAGGAAGAAATTCCAGAAAATATACGTCTTTTAGCGGAAGATCAGGGAGAATGTCCAAAGACCAAAAAGGATACTATTGCCGAATTCCGCAATTATATTCTAGGTAGGTTCTGCACAATAGGTTAGATAATCAATAAAACGTACTAAACAGAAGCTGTTGTTTTAAGAACACAATAAGTGCCAGCCGCATCGCAATGATGATAAATATCTTGAGAAGTTTTTACGTGCCCGCTACTGGAAACTTGATAACAGCTACAAACTGGTGAGATTATTTGAAAGTGCAGATCTGTTGATAATAACATCCAATTCTTATAACTTGTTTAACAGCTATGTAGCTATTATAAATTCCGAGAGGAGAATAAGAAGTTCTACGAGAAAGTGCGACCCATGGATTTGCGGCATCTCGGCGATGAGAACATATTAACAGTGACGCCATATCGTGATCAACATGGCCATCGAATACTTATCTATCGCTTTGGACTCTGGAGACCAAACCGAGTGACGGTCGATGATATCTTCAGAGCTACAATAGTGTTACAGGAACTTGGGTCATTGGAGCCAATCTCGCAAATTGTAGGCGGTGTCGGCATCTTTGATCTTAAGGATTTGGGATTAGAGCATCTGCTGCACCTGAGTCCCAGTGTTGCGCAAAAGATGATAGCTTTACTTGTGGTATGCTCGTAAACTCTATTGAAAGTTTGACAACTTTGTAGATATCTTTCGTTTGTAGACATCCATGCCCATCCGAACCGCTGCCTTGCACATAGTCAATCAGAACTGGCTTTTCAATGCCGCCTTTAAGATTTTTAAGCCATTCCTTAATGCTACCATGCGGGAACATCTTTTTGTACATGGAAGTGACATGAGCTCCTTGCATAAGCATATCAATCCTGAAAATCTGCCTAAAAGGTGAGCTTAGATTAATTCCAAGTTAAATTACTGTTTTCATCTCTTTTGTTAGATATGGTGGCATGCATGACGACTATTCATATACACTATGGTTGGACATGCTGGAGCATGAGTGTGCCGCTAGTGGGGTTCAAAAGGATATGGAACAACTGGGCTTTATTTTTAATTAGCATGTGTGTTTCTTCAAATTTCATTTCAATTTCACATTCTACGTAAGCTGGGAAAATGTCAATTCAAATACATTACTTTTTCAATCTTTCTTATCTCTTTTATCTCCAAAGTAACTGTTACTATCTATCTTACTTGCTACGTATACTATATACGAGTCCAACGACAGAATCGACTATAGTCGGCATTAAACCCAATCGATTGTCCTAATCGTAATGCGAAAATACTAATCTAAACGCGAGTGCCAATTTGAGGTTGGAACATCAAACACTTTGAGGTTAGGCTATGAGCCTTTCGAGGTTAGGTCTGTTATAAAATTTAATGTGCCACACAGTTGTGAGACAACAAACAAAGCCAAAATGACAACAACAAGCGAGTGAGTCTGAGTGCGAGCTGAGGTAGAGGGAGAGACAAATCAAATGAGGAAACGAGTTCACATGGAAATTTGTTCCGGTCAAGGATCCAAGGCGAGAACGTCTTCGACATGTTCGTTTTATGTGTTTTATATGTAAAGTGTGTATTGGTGTTAGAGCGGGACGGACAATAGCAGTGATTTGCCGTTATGGTAATTGAGTGTTGGACAACGCATTAAATGCAGCCCGGCTGTTTCAAGACTATAAATATGTCCCTCACTCTTTCTGTGGGTCACTCTCTCTCTTTCTCTTTCTACGTATATCTTCGGTTGACCGTTACAAATATGGTTGATATTTTTTATTGAATTCGTTGGCTCAGGAAGCTGTTGCCGTCTCACAAACAAACAATAAAAAAGTTCCCCTTCCCCTCCATTGGTCAAACGATAGTGAAATTGATTTTGGTGCCAAGGGGTCCCTGCACAGACCCCGGACATAATCTCGATGTCGATGTGAGCGTATAAAAGGCAGCGTCATTTGTGCGATTAAAGCGACAAGATTAAAAAATTTATTGCGCAAATATTTATGGGGACAGTAGCACCAACAAAAAAAAAAAAAAAACCAAAAGGCACCCATATGTGTATGTATACATGTGTGTACAGTGTGTAAGCCTACTTTTTGGGGAGAGATGGACACTGTGCCATTATTAGTTCAGTTTGGGTAACACGTGTGTGAGCCAAAGGCTGAACTGTCTATAATTTATGGCTTGCCAGCCAAATTTATTTGTGACTCTTTGCAGGAGGCAAGGGGTGTTCTAAGTAGCCAAACTGTTGTCCACAACATATGTCGTATATAAGGCTCGCGTAGGAAAGACGACGTCTAGTTACGACAATTTCCAAGCTACAAACTATTTTTAAATATAATATAAACATATGTATCCCTAAGCAATACTGCAGCAATGGCTTTGTTTTTTGGAATACAAAAGGTAAATAAATAAATTAATAATATTAGAATATCACAAATCGGCAAAGGTGCATTGGGGAATTAAAAGTAAAACGATAGACATGTTTCTTGTTCATTGCATTCTATAATATTAAAATTATTCTATGGATGAATTTTTGTCAAATTATGTTAAACCAAAATATACCATCTTTTACAACTACAAAATAAAAAAACAATACGAATAAGCAACAATTTTTTTTTTATATTTTATCTAGACTTTTACCCCCTCTATTAATTCACACTCTACAAAAAAATTAACTGTATTACCGAAGGGCCACATTTGTGGGCGTCGCCCGGTTGTCATCCGTCAGTCAACTCTCGACATTTGACATGCCGTACCTGACCTTTCACCGAGCTCAAACATACTTACAGAGAAGGGTGACATTTGAGGGCAACCCTAAACTGAGAGCGTGCCAGCTTTTGTAATTGTTTCCTAATGAGCTCTATAACCAATGACCAACCCTCCATCTCTTCCGCTCTCTTCCTCCTTTTCTTGCCTTCTGACTGCTGAGCATACATACATCAGCCAATGTCGCTGGTTATCGAAGGACGCAGTTTATCATTCACTCATTGGCAGCAAAGCCACAACAAGAACGACAATAAATAATGGGCAGCGATTTGTAAACAATACAAACTCAGCCAGTTGGGGGTCAGTGGAACCCCTGAAACTCTGCAATATTTCCCATAAATAAAGTCCTGGCTAAAATAATTGAAATATTTGCTGTCAATGTGTTGACTTCCGTTGGCGTCGGTCGCAGTTGACCGGCTCCGACTCAGACTCTGGAGTATCTTCTTCAGTCCGGAGGCGAAGGTGTAAACTGTATAAATGGTGGCTCGTTATGGCTTCGGTTACCACAGACACCGTCGGTCCAGGCACTAGCTGGGGGCCAAGGTCCATGGCCCTATCGCTATGGGGGTCTTGGCCCATGTTTGATAAATGGTTGCAAAATATATATTTCACTTGTCCCTTGGACAGGGCACTCTTGTGCGTGCCAAAGAAATCATTGCGGATTAAGATGGGATTAAGCAATAAACGCTGTGTAACATTACGACCTGGACTGTCCACAGTCAATATAATGGTCGAAATCAATTGGTTATTCAATTACTTATGTTTTTAACTGAAATCAATGTAAGAACAGCGACTAGCATATAACAGCTTTTAATAATGATTAATAATCCGTTGCGAACTAATCTATCAATCTATCCCTAAGTTATTGCTTTTATTAGGTAGGTCAATTGGATTTGTATATAATAATTTTGTAACTATTAATATTTAACTCTTTGACGACTTTAATTGCATATTAATAGTAGTTCCCCATGTATTTATAGCAGTTTTGATGATAAACGCGTTAAATTATAATAGTTGATCGTCACGCAGTTTGCACAGTCATAAAGCTTTCTTATCCAACAGTCGACCATCAAAATCGATTCCCTATAGCGTGGAGCATCCCTCACATGTCATTAAACCCGCCCGTCGAGTGCACAATTTCATTGCCTAACACACAGACGACGACCTGCTGACTGCACTCACATGAAAATGTGGGCGTTGCGGGGCAGATGGGGGGAAACAGTATACATTTTTGAGAGGATGTCAACGTTGGCATCGATTTTCTGTTGATTTACCAGAAATTATTTGTGATAAAACACGATATACTTCATGTTTAAAGTGCACTCCAGGAGACAAGGAGCATTGAATTTGGGAGGAGGTACACGATTGTGTGGGGTGTGCGAAGGATACTGGTTGACTGGCTGACAATCAATCAGATCACATGGCAGACTGAAGACGGCGACATGCGAGGACAACAACTATGCGCTTTTAATGCTGCCTAATCCGGCGTAATAAACATTCACGTAATATGCGGGAATCAATTGAAATGCAATTGAAAAGAACTCGACATGCAAATATTTGACTATATACAGCGACTGACAATGGATATAAAATACGCACACATACACATGCACGCAAACAAAGTTACTCAGATTTATACAAGACTAAAAAAATCCATGACAAGTCAACAAACAAAAGTCGACGCGAGACACTTGAGCTACGAATTAGTTGTAAATGAGAAATAAAACCATTGCATACTTTTCGGGATGAGGGCAAAATGTAAATATCATGGCTGAAAGCTGTGCTTGCTATTGCGTCTCGCGGCCCACAACACGTGTCGTGCCGCCACCTGTCTGACGAGTGGGACTCGTGCCCAAACTGATACCCTTTCTCTTGTCGATTGCGTTGATTATTACAATTTATTAATTGGCCGTGTGTAAATATTTGCACACCTTTAACCCTTTTTAATATGCCAAAGTGCTCCGCTTGCCCGACTCTGTGCCACTATTGACTCTCGTCCAGCCAAATGGAAACCTCATCGGTTGAATCACAGTTGTCTGACGGCATTCTCTAGTCATGTCCAAATGGGGCCAAGGAAATGAGCACAAACTAAGTGCAAAAAAAAAATAGTCCACAACGAATGTACAACAACACCATACTCTTCAATTTTTGGGAGTGCTTGATGAATTTATTGCCTTTTCTGAAGGTCAAGCAAATATCTTAATTTCTACGCTTGATTGAAAGAGAATATATGTACCCTATTTATCCCTAAACATAGGGTATAAGAGAACCAAACAAAAAGCAAATTGAGCATGCACTGGAGAATAATTCGATTGTGTTCAATTTAATTTTGACAAGCTTCAGTGGCACAGCAATCCTAGCCCAAGGATACATCCCAGTGGGGTGTGGAACTATACGAGAATTGGGCGAGGCGGCAGTTGATTTGATTTTGTTTTATGTTTTCTACTGGCGGTAAATGCCACATTGCATCCCCTTCTACGGCTCGCAACAACAATGATACAACGTGGGGGTGCGGGGATTATTCTCTAAGGGTAAAACCAAGACGAGAAACAACAGCCACAAATAGATTTTGTGGTCAACTTTAGGGGCTTACCATAGTTGACTAAATGACAGTGGATAAACAGTTATTAGATTATCAAATTGCAGCACCAATTAAATTGTCAAAAAAATCCTAAGAGATTTATAAACAAATACGCTAATTTGTAAACAATAGAAATATTGAACTTTTTTTTAAATGTAAATTGTTTTAATAATAATGATAAAATGGAAAAAAAAAATGGTATAAAGGTAGGGAATTTACTGGGGAATCTATAATCAAATTGAAATAATTTGCAACTCTGAGAATAGTTTTAAAACTAAGTGAGTTCGGGTAAAGCCGCCTTACTTTAGTGTCAACTTAAAGCAGAATATATTAAACGTTCTTTTTTCAGCATTCAATCTTTAGCCCACATTTGGTTTCTCCCTATGGCCTACGTCCGAACTTCTAATAAAAAAAACTTGTTGCACAAAAGTTGGGGCAATAAAATACACAGCCCCCAATGCGCATATCTCACAACAATATTACATAACAGAATCTAACAAAATCTGTTTGGTTTCGGCAGCCAAAACATTTGCACAGGAAAAATATCAAATTAAAATAAAAACAAGAGAACTCTCAACGCCCATGTCCAACTCGATGGGAGGGTCCAAAAATTTTTTGCTGGCTCAGCAGCATGCACCTGTGCAGTCCAGTACGAAATCCTTCACACAAGCCAAGCTAAAGCAAACACACAAATACATAAGCCTTCATATACGTATGTATGTATATATGTATATATTTTTGTGAAGTTCTTTCTATACATATACAGTACATACATACAAGCAAAACAAATCGAGCGACTTATCAGCACTAAAGTATCTCCCATTGACTTATGCACTGGAAACTGGAACAATGGATGCCCCACAGGATGCTCACCAAAGCCATCGCTCCCACCGAATGCTGAACTTCCAATGCAAGCGCCAACCAAACGTTTGCGACCAACTGGAAAGCCGGACTATGTAGGAATTTCTGTGGTAGTTTCTCATAAATATGCGCGCACACACACGACAAACCAACACTCATACAACACTCCATGGTCAACAGCAAGTGGGCGGAGCCGTGGCAGCATAAGGTGCGCTTGTCTGTGTGGGTCTCTGTCGCGCTATGCTAGCGCCTGTGTTTGTGTATGTGTGCCATTTTTTATGCGCTTCATGGCAATTCAAAACGCCTACTTCAAGAACGGCAAGAACAACAACCACCACCGAAAGTAAAGCAAACGACATCGTTGACAACAACAACAAATGCAACGACAACGAAGTCGGCTGCGAACGAACAAACATAGCCGAAGCTGAAGGGAGAGTAAAGCGAAGCTTTCGTGGTGCTTGCGCTCATAAGTTCCTGCACAGTGGAACGATTGTAGTGAAAAAATATTCAATACTGTGTTTGCAAAAAATGTATATTATTTTAAATGTAATTTCAGCGCATCTAATATATAATTTCTTAGTTAATAACTACACATTGGCAACTAGGGTAATAATTTTCAGCAGTTTGCGTGACACTGTGTTGAAAAGCTTTCTCATTTGTTTGGAATAACGAGAGCGGCAACAACAACTCTAAATTGTAGCGGTGAAAAGGGTGCCCAATACTCTCAGCTAACGGTTGTTGTTGCTGCTTTTGGTTATGGGTAAACTGTAAATGAGCCAAGCTTTTGCAATTCCAGCAGGAGCTCAACAGCGAATGGCGTGCGAGCTGCCGACTGTTTGTGTGGAGCTGCTGCTGTTGTTGTCATCATAAGTGCTCTTCGCATACATATGTACTCACACACACACACACACACACACACTTGTGAATAATACTGAGGCGATGCGCGCGTCGCGGCCATACTGCCGCCAGGGCCACCCTTCAGTCATCCATTCGGCCAGACCCAGACTCAGTCGCCACCGTTAACTCTTTGAAACTGGACGCAGCGAGCGGCAAACACGACGCGGGCGCGCCAAATTCAGCAAAGAAAATACATTTGAAAAATACAAATTTTGAAAATATCAAAATATTGGAATAATTTGAAAAATTGAAAGCTAACGAAATTAGCCCAACAAAATATCAAGGCCAAGTGCAGTGCGACCATTGTAAAAGTGTGACCTAAACTGCAATCGAATATTAATTATTGCTTTTGTGCTTAGTGCGTGAGTTATTCCCCTCCCCGATCACTGTTAACAAAACCCCTTCCATCCACCCCGAACGACACTTGAGAATTGAGTTGCATGTGAACCGGCGATCCAATGAAAATGGAAGATCCCAACATTGCCGACACATATGTGCAGGAATTCAATTTGGATCATTTGGGAGTTGGCGTTGCCGGAAGCTCAGTGACCACCCTAACGCCGGTGGCAGTTGCCGCCATTGGACATGTTAAGCGTGAGGATCAAAGTCCCCCACAGCCGGTGAAATGGACGACGGTGCACGGCGGAGAGCCGCCAGCGGATGAAACAGAGACGGATCCTATGCCACTGCCACTCCCCGTGCCGGAACCGACCGCTGGTGATGTCTCTCAGCTGGCCTCCGTTTCACACATTAAACTGCGCTCCTTTTCGGGCCAACAATGGCACATGGATGAGCGACGACTTCAGCCGCTCAGCCCACCACCGGAGGGCTATGTGGGCGGTCCCATGGGCGGACAAGCCGTGCTGGTAAACACAACTTCCTCCTCGGCAGCAGCTGCAGCTGTTGCTGCTGCAGCGGCCGATGTTTCGGCCTCCGCCTCGGCTGCAGTACCTGGCGGCGTACCTTCCACACCGCCAGAGACGCCGCCTGTGGTGGGCTCACCAACGGGCAGCAGCAGCTGCCCCAGTCAGGCCTACGCACACCACTACCATGCCGGGCCCACCAACACCTCCGCCAATGTAGCTGCTGTCGGTCTGTGCCAGGAGATGAGATGGCTGCCAAATTCGATGCGTGCCGATCAACAGCCGCTGGATCTGCGTCCGTTGGCCTGTCCCGGGTCACAAGAGGAGGCCGAGGAATGGGAGCGTCAACGGGAGTATGCTATGCATGCGGCGGCTGCAGCAGCCCATCATCATCATGGACATCCGCTGATGCAGAGCCATCATCATCATGCACAGCCGCGCATCATGGCACAGGCACAACATCCTCCGCACCATCATTTCCATAGTTTGGAGCATGCACTGCCCATCAACATGCACTCCAATTCAACAAACTCCTATGCGGGCAGTCCTGGTCCCGGCTCCGGTTCCGGACCCGGCGCCTCCATGTTCCACGGCATAACCAATTGCGCACTCAATATGCCATCTGCTGGCAGCAGCAGCGGCGCCAGCAGCGGCTCCAACTCACGTGGCTGTGTACGCTCCATACTGCAGCCCTGTCGTCCACTCTCGGCCAGCTCCTCGCGCAGCTCAAATAACTCGCCGCACACATGCTCCGGCGCCTACAGCAATGCCACGCTCGAGGATTGCCTTAACGATGACATGCTGACCACACTGACTGTGCGCGAACTTAATAAACGGCTTCATGGCTGCCCACGCGAGGAGGTAGTGCGTCTGAAGCAGAAACGTCGCACGCTCAAGAATCGTGGTTATGCCCAAAACTGCCGCTCAAAGCGTCTGCATCAGCGTCACGAACTGGAGAAGGCCAACCGCCAGCTCAACCAGGATCTACATAGACTCAAGCTGGAGTATTCGCGCGTCTGTCAGGAGCGGGACACGCTCGTGCAGCGTCTCCAGCAGCAGCGAACGAGTGCCGCCGGTGCGGACAGTCAAAGCTCACCTGAGTTCTATCTATGACGCCAACTGGCGGCGGCCTCATCAGCTTCCACCTCAACCAACTCGCATCAGTTGCAGCCACAGACACAGCAGCAGCATCGTGCCTCGCATACACACACACATGCACATTCGCATTCACACACACACACACACACGCATCCACATCCGCAGTGGCCACCTCAGCAGGTGGTCAACTAAGTACACTGTTGACTAAAACTTGACTGTAGTAATTCGCAAAAGAAATCGAGCATTTTAAGAATTCTTCCTTTTGATTCTCAAAATTTCTATAAAGAATTTTCGTTGATCTCTGCAATAAATCATTATTTTCTCTAATAATTTATTGTATTATTCAAAAATATTCGTTCTTTATTAATTAAAGCTTTCCTTTATATTTCAAATATTCAACTTGAATCTTATATGATTTTCTTTGAGGATTACTTCAGTTAGTTTTATTAATAACCTGACCACTTCTGAAGGTATTTTCGAGCATTTAAACGAAGAAACATGAAGTTTATAAAAAGCAACAAACATTTCACTTTCGATTTGTGACAATAAATTTTAAACTTATTTTGTAAGTTCTTGTTAAGTTATCGAATTGATGTAATGCGATTCGAATCGAACTTTGGCTGAATAATCATCATAATCATTTCGTAAATAGATCGCACACCCCGAAACACTTAGGGCAATTTTATTGATTAAAATGTAAAACGAGCATTAGAGTTTAGTTTGTATTTTTTTTTATTTCAGCTACTGATTAATAATTAATCGATCGTTCAACAGACGATCGATCACAACATTGTATTACAAATTACGAGTTAGTAACACACGCTTATTTGTTGATTAGTTCTAGCTTTAGTTTTTCTAGTATTAAGCGAGAGATATCATTAAACAAATTAAACGACAAAACAAACATATATGAAAAACCAATATATATATATACATAGACACATGTCATTATATATGAGGATCTACAAAATAACTGTATATGTTTCGCTTTCATTTGATTTCCACATTTTAATCCATAAAACAAAGGTTGTATTATGTTTTAAACACAACACACACTTGACACTTGAAACTGCAACTAAGAACTACAATAAATCAAAGTCCTATAAACTCAACGAGATCAACAATAAAATAAATGAAATTATTGTAAATACAAAAAAAAAATTGTATAAATTATAAGATAATCCATTCGCTGTCTGTCTTTATGATTAATGTTTAAAGAATACGATACGAAACATTGTGAATAGTTCTTAAGTGTGCATAATAAAACTAGTAATAAATGCAAAATAACTACAAAATAAAATCAAAACTGTGTTTTTCGATTTAAAAAGGTGATCACTCTGGTGATCAATTAGAAAACCCTAGTTAATATTATTATTAAAATTTGCAGCATACATATGTCAGCTAAAGCATTGGACAGGTCAACTTAGTTTTAGCTAGTACTTATATAATTTCTAAATTTGTACGACTTTCAAATTGAATGCTTGTCTCATATAATAATTTATAAATCTGACCAAGCATAATTTTGGAAAGATACAATTTCTCAATGAAGAAAACACCCCAATCACCTACATACTATATACTCAATCTTCTATACCCGTTATAATTTCTTGGGATTGATAAGAACTTCTGAATTCATTCGAATTAATATTGTGTGGTCTGTCGGCATTGTTGAAGACGACCGACCACCAGCAACAGTTGCAGAAATTGATACATTCAAAACAAACAAATGCAATGGCATCTGAACAGCATCCCAATCTCAAAATCCAGACGAGTCCACGTCCAAGTCCAAGTGCAAGGGTCCAAACTTGTGACAACAAACAAATCATAAGAAGAATTGTGCCACTTGCCGATGCTTTAGGGAGCTCAAGATCTGAGGAGAGTCGATTTCAGTCATGAACAGAAGTCACTGGAGAGTCTTTGTTTACAAACAGCTCCTGATCGGAGGCGTAATTCGGTGAAGTGGACATCGATGTAGACTTGAGCTGAGTTTTCCTAGCGGCTTTTTTAATACAACAAAATTTGGGTTTTTTATATGCCGAATTTTCAAGTTGTTTATTTTCTTTAATCTTGAACACCAACTGAGTATGATTATTTGTTGGGGGGTTTTCTATTTATAGAAGATTTGTGTACCCTTGCAGATTTACTATACTCAGTTATACAAAATGCTAGATGGATGAGTAATATTTCATAATTACATTTCACATCATCAAATATATTAAAATATCCTGTATAAAACCTGTTACTAATGTTATTTGTTCTAATATTTCTTCAGAAATAATCTTTCAAGTTATAAGATCTTAATCTTTAATACTTGACATAGTCAGTGAAAGACATTTTTAACTATCGTTGATATTCGATAAAATTATTCAACTAATTGCAATAATACTAATACTGTCAATGTTACTGCTCACATATAAATAAGATTTATATATAATATATCCATATATAATGACTTCTAGAGTATAACAACTTCGACTTGCTCAAGATAACTACAGTCTCATTCGAATTTGTTGTTGTTTGTGCACTTTATGTGAATTTCCTGCCTTCCAGCGAATGCCAACGCCATGGGCAATCGGCTCAACTTTATGTAATGGAGAACGGGGATCGGAGAATGGAGAACGAAGACCGCAGACCGGAGAATCAAAGCGCAATGGAGTTGCGCAAGTACTTTTTGTCGAATTTGATTTATATCCACTCGTATGTATATTTATCGCTATATAAAATGATTGGCCATCAAGTGGCCATTTTAATTTGATTTCTTTTTTTTTATTATTTATTTTGCTTGTCGCTTTGTGGCAGCAGGAAGTGTCGAATTACAATTTTTTTCTCTGATTTTTGGCATGAAAGCGGCGCATGCAACGATCCAGAAGTCCCTAACAAAAATAATAACAACAACAAACAAATTGGGTTTGATGGATTCAATAATAACCGAAACAACTTTAAAGAATTATTTTGGGCATTACGTAAAGTTTCAAGATGAAACATTTTATGATGACTATTGATCATTTTCTAGCTGAATAAACATTATAAATTTAATGCTTCCTTTTGGTTTTGTCAAAAAAACTACATTGTACATAATAAATAATAAAGAAGTTTACTTTAATTTTGAAAGTTTTTGTCGTCTCTAAGATCTCTTCATAAATGTCGGCAGTAAGATTGCTTTTGATGTGATATCACTTATTTAGCTGGCATTTCTAAATGAGATTAACATTTCTCTTATTTAAATATTTAGATTATAACAAGAACTAGCGCTGCTAATTGTCCAAAGAACTCAGTAGTTTTTCGTTGATCTTTTTTTTCTTTGGTTGTTCATAATGTTTCTTTGTTTCTGAAGTTGCTTATAGTTAGATATTTGATTGATTTTTAAGGCTTCATTATAATCCTCACAGAATAGGTCGAAGCTTATTTGAAAAATTATGTATTGATTTAAGAGATTTTTGAAAATGTTAATACACGTCAGATGTCCTTTAAACTTTAATATATTAAGCTTAAGCAACCTGGGGACAGATACAACTTGAGTTCTGCGACATTTTTTGTTGGCTGGGTTCAAGTGCATATTAAACAATAATTATTGGAATCTAATGCAAAACGTCGGGCTGCCAGACCCTGGCCGTGAGCTGAAGACGAGTGGCCCAAGTGGTTGCTCCAGGGGCTGCACGCAGCTCGTCAAAAAGAGAAAAGAAGAGGATAAAATGAAATTTATAGACACGGCCAAAGTGGCAATGACAATTGGCAAGAGCTCAGGGTCCAGTTCGAGGCACATGGCGGGGGCATAATCAGTGCCAATGGTGGTGGGGTGTGGGTGGCTGGTGACCGGGTAAGTTGTCAACGTTTATTATACACACTCGCACACACACACACACACTCGCACAACTTGATTATGCTGCGTACTGTTTTTATGCCTGCAGTGCGACGTGTTGACGTTGCCGTCGATGAGTTTGATGAGGTTCGGCATTTGGGGTTGTTGTCTACGAGTAGAGTATTCTCTTTTTTATGCCTCAAGTGGACGCGCTTAAGTGGCTGCCACACTCCGCCTACCATCCCGCAATAGACCGCCCTTCCATGTCACTACTGCTAAACCACCTCTCACTGCGTTTTGTCTTAATTCAATCGATAGTTCACACATGTAATCGCATGATTGGGGGCTTCCTGACAGTTGTCTGTTGTTTGCATGCCACACACGTAGCAGCGACATTCTAGAAGTGGAACGCATCAGTTCCTCATCGCGTCTGAGGCATTTTTCTTGAACGTGTTTAACTTTAACCTTAAACCGTAAATCATTTGCCACTCATTTAGCTTGTCATCCAAGTGCCGGCCAGCGACCGGGTACACTCATTAGGCTAATGAAGCTAAACCATTCGATGGCGCTTTGAAAAGCTCATTAGTTCATTAGTTGCCGCCTTGTTCTATCCGGCGCAAAAGTTTTGTGCAAAATATGCTCGTAAATCTCATTTTGGCAGGATGAAAAAGCGAAATTTATCGCGCCAAAGGACAAGTGCCAAAAACTTTTTCCATCGCTTATCAATCATTGACGTATGTGATGGTATGTGGATGGGTTTATTGGCTTAGAAAAACTTCAATAACTCAAGCTTCTTTCCACGGATAACAGTTGGTAAGAGATTGCCATTACTATGATATTTACAATGTGTTATACAAGTTGCTGTACAACACTTGTATAGTGCTTCTTGAACACTTGTTATACTAATTAAGATGATTAACTCAGGGTTCAGTTTGTAAAAATAGCACGTTTTGCTTAAGGCAGCAGTTGTAGTTGATTTTCAATAAACATCAATGAAGTGCTGGAATTCCACGAATGCAATCATTGTTCTTTATCAAATCTAATTAATAATAGTTTGTATAAAAGTTTACAACCGATCGACCTAGCCGATCGATACTTATAATTAATTAATGAATGACTATAAGATTCAACCTCACTATAATACTCTACTAGTGAAAGCTTCATTTAACTTAACGATATTCGAAAATTTAAGTTGTCAATTAACACAAAAAAAATCAGAATAAATAATAGTTTTTAAAACAAAAAATAATGTTTAAGTCAATTTAAAAACCAAATAGGATCTTAAATAGAGAGACTTCAAAGTAAGACACATTCGGTCAAGTTGCGTATAACAGTTGTATAACAGTTGCAATCTAAACTTTAAATCGACAATAACGAACAGAAGACTATCATAGTCTAGTCACTCCCCTAGCGAAGCCTATCACGAACTGACATCTTGTTTTGAGCAACCGGCAAACGGAGCGAACCATAAAACCATTCAAAATAAACCCACTTGTGCCCATTTGGCTCATGCCCCATGCCTGACACGCTTTCTATCTTTTTCTTCTTCTTTTTGGTATTTGGTATTTCTGCGCCCCCAATTCAGTGTGTCATTGTCTTGCATTTTTATTGATGGGCCGCTGTGCTGTTTTTTACGACTTCTTTCCTCCGCTGCCCGCACCCGAACACAAGCCCAATGAACTGGACCGAACTCAACTCGCCTGGACTAACGTGTGCGGCAAGCCAGCCCATCCTGTGCCCAGTGCATTTGTCGTTTCTCGAGGCGATTCTCATACATATCCGCATCCGTTTGCCATGTATCTTTATCGCTTTATACCGCTTCCGTGCTTCTTTCCGTTCGTTTCGGGCGGGTCAGTTCGTCAGGCAAGGGGGCAGGGTGCTCGCATAATTTCCGTAATGACCAATGATATAAATGGAACTCATTTGCCAGTCCCCCTGGCCTGGACTATTGATGCGCTGCCGTAAATCGAGCAAGTCTTCGTCGACTTCGACTCCTTTTAACGTTTGTAATAATAAATTAAATCACATTTCGGCTTTTCTTTTTTTTTTCTGTTGTCTACTTTTGGGGGTCGTCTACGGTTCATTGACTGTGCGTAGCATATAGCATATGAGGATTGCTCTGACCATTGATCAACCTCATTCCCTTTTCCATTCACCAATTGCGTTTGCAAATTGCTTGAATTTGATTTTGGTCATAAAAAAGGTTTCGCACTATTTTGGTTCACTTTAAGAAGCGCTTTTGGGTCAACCTTCTGCAGAAGGTTGTGCCAGTACGCCGTACCCGAACTCGAAGCCAACAACCAGGTAGTAGCAGGTGCATCCACTTTATTGTTTGCTTTTTGGCTTTACAATTCTTCATATTTATATATGAGTATACACAGATTTCATACATATTAAAATCTCATGTTGATACTCTTTTTTTTCTGTATTTCGGTTTCCACTTTCCGCCGAGTCGACAGTTTTATGTCGCTGTTTTGGGGCTTATGTAAAAAGAAAACCAAAAACCCACAGCACTACCAGTAGATGAGTAATGAGCACACCTATATACTTACTACAATACTTCAAAAGTATATATGTCTAAAGTTTTATATATACATAAGTGACAACAGTCTTTCATTGCAATATTCGCAGAAAATCTAAGAAGAATGCATTTGAAAATATTTGAAAAATAAACGAAAGTTTTCGTAGGAAAACAACTGATAAGATGGCAAGACATTTGTTAAATTAGGAATGAAATAGGATGAAAATACTTATATATAAAGTGTTCGCATGTCAGAGAAGCATGATTTCCTCGAAAGATGTTGATAAGAGTTAAGTTGGTATTTGGCAATGTAAAAACTGAATTCCTAGGTTAGCACATAATGTGATTTAATGGTTGATTTAAAATTACTATTCAGTAATTTAAAATTATTAATATTTGGTATATCAACTTATTGTATTAAAGCATATAGCATATAGAGCAGCCAACCCCTTTTGAAATTATTTGAGAGTGTCCAATTGTAATTGATAATGTTGAAATTGAATTCCCTGTTGACAATGATAGCACAAATAAATGTTGCCAATATTTATTTGCATTGAATATTATCTTCTTTTTTTTACAAGCTCATCAATTGTCACCCCAAAAATGTTCCCAGCAGCGTGGGAACATAAAATATAGTAGCATGTAGCACGCTCTTCTATAAACAATTATAATTCAACTGAAATTGGAACATAAGGAAAAGCTGTATAAATAATCATCAAACCGGGAACGAACCTTAGACACGTAACAAACAAATCTCGATGTCTGCGTCTGGGTAGACGACCGTAGATGAGGGGTTTGTGACAGACCTGTTGATTTGTGCTGATTAGAAGAAAGACGCGTTGCGATGTGATGCGATTGCAACACGTGGGGCAAAGGGCCAGCATTAGCCCGTTACGATGTGCTCATGTCAGCATTCTGGGGTCGTCTGTGTCGGTCAATGAACTGTGGACAAAAAAAAAACGAGAAAAATAAAAGCAAAAACTGATTGCGATTGCAATTTAGAACTCAAGTTGGATTTACGTTTTGGGTGCTTTTTAGTTATGAACACTACAGGGAAATGCACGCGCCGCGGTGACGACGAATTATGCACTTAATGAGGTTACAATTAAATGCATATTTTTTTACGTTTTTCTTCTTCTCGGTTTTTTTTGTGGTATTTTAAAAAATGTTTATAATAAACTGCATTTAAATTTCGACAGCATAATGTTATCAGACCGAACCAACAACAGTAAAAAAGCAGCTTGCACAAATGGTTTTTAATGCTGAATTTGCAATAAATCGAAAGGTAGGCAGAGCAAAAGAAGTTATAGAAGAAGCAAATGAAAACAAAAGAGTGAACGAATAAAATATGACTGCACCAGTCAAAATGTCGAGCAAATAAAGTTAACATGTAATATAATATATATAATATATATATATATATATATAATATAATATATAAATAATAATGAACAAATGTTAATTTCTATATTATTTGAACAGATTTCCAGCAGCATATACCCCTTGTCTGCAGCAGGGAGCGGATATCGAAAATCGATTGCAGAGATCAGCACTAAGTGGTAGAGTCTTTTCCGTCGCTTAATTTATTTATTGTGCTCGCATAAATGCAATTTGATGATTTAATTAATATTGAATTACGTAGTAAATGCCTGTCCTACCCTCCACTCGCCTCACCTCGTCTCGTCTCACAATGATGTCCAATTATACAATCATCAACATTTCAATCTGCATGTTTATCGAATTGCAGTGGCAACTGTACCTGCTGCAGTGTGTGTGTGTGTGTGTGTAAATGCGTATGTGTGTGGACTCGTAATTTATGCCTGGCAAATATTTAGCATACAAACACACAACTTGCCCGAGCTTATTAATTAAGAGCGTACAATCCACCATATACACACTTCCCCCCTTTCCCCGTCTGTCTCTCTTTCTCTCACGCACTCCACGTCTCTGCGTGTCTTCTTCTTTGCTCTGCCTGGCCAAAAATCGAGAAATCATAAAAGCGTAAAATCGAAATGCCGCCATTTCGTGGTGGCTGCTGCCAAGCTTCCAGACTTCCTGTCTGCCTCAGCAGCGTGTCGAGAGTCGTCTGTCTGTTATACACCATTCCTTTCCCCCTTAATACTCCCCTCTTGGCCTACACCCCTCTGCCGCCTTTATTAACACGCATATCAATTCATTTTGATTGTAATTTATGCCGTAACCAATGGCTGCATATCGCTCACATCACCCCATCCTCCAAGCAATAAAATTATTGTTTATAGATATGTTGCGGTTGCAGTTAAAAGATACAAAGATACAGATAAACAGCAAGGACACGCTGGAATCATGTCATATGTGTGGCTGGATAATTGGTCTGTTTTCTTGGTCCGCTGTTCAGTGGACCGTTATGTTCAACTAAAAATGGAGCCGGAGTATTATAAGTAAAACAAGAGAACTATACTACAAGATATTATGAGATCTTTCTAAAGCCTACATAAATCAACAGCAGTGCATTATTAGTATTTTCTTTTTGGTAAACAGTTTTATGCAACTCAATTTATTTAGTTGCTAAACATAAGTACAACCGAGAATTAAAACAGATTGACTGTTTGAATGTTTGCTATCAAAAAAGTTTATAAAATTTCAGTTATATTTAAAGAATGCTAGCAAATGATATGATAATTACAGATTCGATAGAAAAATGACTATCGCAAAAGCTTGTTCGTTCTTTCTTCTGATCATTCGAAACAGAAAATGTAAATAAGCTAAAGACTAGCAATAAAATAATGAGTAACAAAAATTAACAAGCTTCTGAATTCTTTCCTTCAAAGTACATATTAGTTTTCTACAATTGCAAGAAATGTTTGAAATTAAGTCTGAAACATTCTTGACATCTTCGCCTATTCTATAATATATACAAATATGTAGTTAGCACTCGCCATGCCGCAATCAGCCTAATTGGGCTGACCGTTGGCCCTTTTTCGAAATCAGGCTACAACTTTTGTTGGCCTTTACGGGCAAGTCGAAAGACAAAGGCCGACAAATGACCCAGCAATGAGCTGGGTAAATGAATGAATCAATGAATGTGAATGCGAATACGGGAACAAGAATGGAAATGAATGTATTCGGTAACAATTCATTAAGCAAATAGAAATGTGCGCTAAACGCATTAAGAGATTAGCACACATAACAAGACTCACAACAGGGAGGCAAAGAGAAAGAGAAGCAAACCAATTCTCATCGATAAACAGTGGAACAGTCGACAACTGGGCAACTTAATGACCCTCATTTGATGTAAACACAACCCGAGCCAGGGGTACCATATATTGGCGACTGACGAGTAGCTCGAGGGGAGGAGAGTGAAGTTGGCCAACATTTAATTGCGAACCAGAAACCAAAGAGTCTTTCATGTGTGGTTAACTTGACTCGGCATTCGAATGCCATGTGTGAATAGGTGAAATCATTTGCATTGCTTTATTAAGTGTTCATTGTTTGATCAACAATGTGTCCAGATTCACTCACAACCTGCAACCGGAAATTGCCAGTTCAACTACACTTAAGTGCAATTTACAGATCCACATATGGAGTGGGCCTAATGAAAGGGGTTGCTGGCAGAAATTGCTAAACGTTGGTGATTTTACTTTAACTTTATTACAAGTAGAATTGTCTTGAGAATAAATATAATAATAAGAATTTGTACTTCTTTTTTTTTTGTTTTTTTTTACAAATATTCAGCATTATCGTAGTTAGTTATCTTTAGATAAATGTACATTAGTCTCATAAAAATGGTTAAGAAAATATACAATTGTTTAGTACCAAAAGCATTAGATCACCAACTTATATACGTTTCTAAAGCATAACCCTTTTTTCTTAGTAAATTTATATTCTACTACGATAGTATGATTTTTTAATTATAATTATTAATAATAATTCGAATTCACAGACACTTGCTCCTCGATTTTCTACTTGTATAAATATACTTTTAATTTGTACTTTTTATATCCAGAAAAGTAGGCAACACATTTTTGCATATTAATATCCCACTGCACAGCGTAAAGATTCAAGTATCTCAAGCACTTAGGAGCGTGCTTGTTTCTTCACTTTTCTGTTATCCTCCTCAGTGATATTCCCATTCATATCGTTGCTTATTATACTTCCTGCATCAACCTGCCTGTCGTCGGTTTTCCCAAGATGATAATTCTTTTGGTGTTTCTTGCTTTTCATCAGCAAGGATCTAGACTGACCCACAAAGGACCCATATTGAGTCTACAAATGTCACGTTCTGTTGCTGAGCTGTAAATGCACGTTATCCTTTTTATCAAATGCTGGCTTCCTGACGATTCTCTTTTGATGTTCTCCGTTCGTTGTGATAAATGTTTATGATTATTTTTATGTTCCTTCGTCGAAGTTTCGTCTTGTCTGCCAATTTGGTTGATATCTCAGGACCTGATTTACTTACAATAGCACAAAGCGATGCTCTGCAATGAGTAGCAGCATTCGGTCCCTGCCAGCCGGCGTGCTTGCCCCCCTGGCAGCAAATGCAATTTATGTGTGGCAAGTGGTAGAAAGCAGAAGGCACAAAAAATAAAAGACATCACACGTGACTGCAGCGACCATTGCCCGGTGGTCAGTGAACATAAAAGTCAGGGCCGTGCGGCTGTGCTGGACCATGGACCAACACTCGCATTCTTCATCCATCCATTCAGCCCACATGTGTGAACAAATATTTTTTAGATGGTGTCGCCCACTTTATGCGGGCCTCGCCCCATCCTAAAGGTCCAGGCAATGGTTCCGGCTACGTGTCATTTGGTCTATCTGGCAGTACAAATCTTTGCGTGCATTTCCCGCCCGGGCAGCCGTATCACAATTTCCATAATCGCTGGTTAAACAAGGCCGCACATACACATGCTTGGTCAAGTTGACCATGGGATCAGAGCACCGCAGAACCACGGTCAGCTTAAACGGGGGGCAAAGGGGGGAGTCACAACCCGTTTATGATGCGCACACATTCCGTTTTATGGGTATGTTCATAAGCCTTTTTTGAGGGACGGCAAATGTGCATACATACGTATCTTCCATTGTGGTCCTTGTTTGAATTATGCTTTACATATTTTTATTCACTTAACACATTCCCACTTCCTGCACTGCCTTTGGCAAATATACGAAGGCGGGGGCTTAATCAAATTATGGCTTATCTTGACTTAGCGGAGGTCAAAACGCAAATAGCCATAAACATGTAGATTATACACGACACCAGAAACCAAAGACTCAACCGGTCAAGCAAATTGCCTAGGTTGTACTTCGCCTGCTGTGTGTCGTGAATCCTTCTGACCTTGTTTCCGTACATTCTTTTCTTTTTTTGTCATTTGGGGTGTTATTTTATTATCACAAGTTTAATAGGCTTTTTCCACTGCATTGCAAAATGTAATTAATACAACAATTTTATGTGTTTACTTTCAGAAAGTCAAACAAACTGTAAAAATGGAAACTCAAGATACTAAATCGAATATGTAAGAGTTATAAATTCGGTTTGAATAATCGGCTTACACATATTTCTAATCACAAATTCAATTTTCCTGAAAAACATACTCCTTTTGTATTGGTATACCATTACAAAGAAAAATAATTATGCGCTCAAAAAAGGGAATTCTTTTTGAAGAAAACAAGGATTTAAGTACAATGACAGGTAAAGAAATAAGCTATAAATAAAAAATTCAAAAATATTGTTATCGAACAAACAAATTGTATTCCCAAATTAAAACTTTCCTATAACTGATGGCTTCCCATTTATAAATAAGCAATACATAAACATCAAAGACAAGCCAAAATTATTCTTGTAGAAAAATTCCTTATATCCTCTTCCTAATACCAAAACATAATCCAGACTGCAGTCATTTTAAGTACAAAACAAACACAAAAATGTCAAAAATTTGGTCTTTAACCAGCTACTTGAATACCAGAAAAAAATCTATAAATATCGTCAATAACGTCAAGAACAAGAGCAGCGGGAAATTGTTAAGGAATCTATGAAGCAAACCATGTCACAACCGGCATCATTTCGTGCTCAATTCAAATGTTGTTCAATCTCATTCAAACAATTTGTATTGTAGTTTTATTACCACAATAAAACGGATTAAGCAGTTCGGCTACAAAAGGGATACAATGAACCCTGCAAGATAAGTGGGCGTGCCAAAGACGTCGCCCTCGTTCTCGTCCTTGTGCCGTGTATCAAGGAAGTGACGATACGTATTTGTATGTGTATGTGTGTACGTGAAGCGTCTTTTAAATTGACTGAATTTCCGCACGAATTAAATTTTACTCGGAACCAAGAAAAAAAAATATTTCATGCATCAACTGGCAGACAAAATGCTGGCCATATTATAGAGTCCTTCAGGCCCATTGCCGGCATTTTTCACACTTTCCTGTTGTTATACAATCAACGACACGTGGCAAGTGCCATATAATTTATATCAAGCAACTGAGCAGTAAAAAATCAACGTCTTTCCTCTGGATATTTTTATTTCTTCCATTTTCAATACCCTGTAACGACGTGTTTAGGGCAGTATAGTTGAATTCATATTTAACAAATAGTTATCCGACATAATAAAGAAGTTTTCCTTTATAAAACAAAAATATAAAGGAAACTGGTAATATTATAAAATATTTAAATTTTGCTTTCTAGTCCAAAATTGAGTTCGTCCAAAAAAGAAAAGGTTTAATAGTGCTTTAAATAAACAACTAAGTCTTTGACTTATCTGAAACTTATAAAATACAAATACAGGGCAACCTTTAGTTGATCTTTACCAAAATTCTCTGGTTTGGTGTTGGCGAGTGTCAATTTTGATACGCTCAATCTGCCCTTAAACTTTTTTTGTAAATTGTTGAGAGAATTTTTAAAGCGCAGAGTTTGAAATTCTGTCAAGTTTGTTAGTCACTTCAGGAGTCTTGCTTTGCAATTGAGAAATTCATTTAGCTTAAGAGTATTTTTCTTATTATGAAAAGAAATTAATTTCTTGCTTGAACATAATAATTCATATTGATATATTTTACAATTTTCTTTGGATCTTCCTTAAGCGGCTTTGCCAAACACTGTCAAAGTTATCTTTTTTTAAATCAATTTTACAGAATTTTCCGGTGCAGCTGTTCCTTTTACTGTCAAAGTTTGCCCTTTTTGCTGGTGATCCCTATCTGAATCTATTACAATTCATATTCATATGCCACACACACTCCCCACTCCAACACACAGTCCCATTCCACCAGTGTACCCAAGATGACATAGTCAAAAAGTGAAATCAAGTGTTAAACAGTTTTGAAGTCGGAAAGTTGGAAAATTCTGCGCCCCCTTCCCTTTAAGAATGTCGCAATTCTTTTTGTAGCCCTTTTTACGAGTATTTCCCGTTTGCTGCTTAGCCTAATATCGAAATAAACATACTTTATCCGTTATTGCCGTCGAATTTATGGTTTCTTAAATGCTGCCCCTGCCACGGGCTATTTTCTTGGTGAAATTGGAGACGCACATGGTACATGGTACATTATGCAAGGCAAATTGGAAAGATTTTGAAAAGGGTCGCAAATGCAATGTCTACGTGTATGGCCAGTTCTTTAGATGTGGCTAACAATTCTATTGGTTGATATATCGACAGCTGGCCAAGTTTATTGGATGTTGATAGTTAGGGGTAATAAGAAAGCTCCTATCATTTGTAACTGGGATAAATATGCTATTGTTATTGTTTTTTTCAAGCGCCACGAAAATATAACAAAGTGCATTCACAATCGCAATTAAAACCAAGTTACAAGGTCACAAATTTTGCACAGACAAGGGAAAAATGTTAAAAGTGACGACGGCGACGACGCCGCTAACAAAATTGCAATTTTGCACATGAGAAACAAATGTACATTGCCTGTATGTAGGGACCTACTGATGTATATTTGTGTGTCGGCTTTCCATGGAATGCAATTGAAATCCGTGACAACATAATGCCAGTCAACGGCTAAAGTGGGATGCGGGCGAAGAGGGGAAGGGGATCCACAGACACCACCTACCCCAATGTAGCCAACAGAAAAAATATTTCCCAGCATAGCTTTTGCGCAGGTCCGAGACTGGAAAATGAATTACAAGTGCTTCGTGGTAGGGGCAAACGCTGGGTGGGCGAACAACTGCAGACGAATCCCTACAGCAACAAAAACAAGCAATAATGGCGTTCACGGCTGTTGATGCTGTCGCTGTTTAGGTGTGAAGACAAAAGCACGCATAAAGAGAGTAATAGAAATTATCGCAAAGAGAAGCAACAGCAACAACAACAACAACAAGTACATAAGTATATTGGAGCAAGCGCATAATTCATATTTTACAGAAATAGAAACGCCCTCTAACTTTCTCCTTTACTTGTTTCAAGTTGGTATGGATATTTGTCAGCATTCTTACTACTATGCTTTGTGGAAAGCAGAATCTGCACATAAATATAATTTCTCAATATGTATGTGTTACATAAATGTTTTTTTGATGTACATACATACATATGTATAAACGCACTTACTTACGTACATATTAATGCTTGAGTGCATATGCTAAGAACATCTCATTGCTATATGTGTATTTTAGTAACAACCTTATATATATATATATATATCCATATGTAATTTACATACATAGAATACATGATCACACGACACCTGCAAAGTGTTTGCATTTTGATTGGTATTCAACACGATTTGTTTACACACTAAAATTTAAGGTTAAAACTACACGCTCTGTCGTTATTAACTTTTCCAATTAGAAAATACTTTCAGTTTACGGCTCACATTTACCACCGCGTTCCCAACAGATTTAAGTCGTGATTAAAAATGTATCCATATCGATCGACTTATTTATATCAAGACATCAACGAATAATCAACACCTGTTCGGCGCAAATTGTAAATAAAAGCCACAAAATAAAGAAATCATTAGAAAATCGTGTAGCACATTAGTTTAACTGTCGGCACCACCCACAACTTGCCATTATGTTGAACACGCAAGTCAATTGATGCAATTTGTTCGACAGCAATGTACAAGCTGCCGGCAATTGGGTCGCTTGCTAGTCTTTAGTCCTTGTTCCTTGGTCCCCAGTGGCAATTTGACATGAGAGTTGAAAATGCCGTAACAGGTTCACGGTCTGTCGAGTGGTAGTTGTGTGTGGAGCTCAGCGGGGGTGTTGATGGCATTTCTATAAGTATGTGTGTGGGTTCATCAACAGTTTGAAGCTGCTTTGCTCCTGATTTAAGGGTTGGCCGCTGCTGCCCTTAAATGAATTGCGGCGATTTATTGCGGTAATACTCATTTAGTCACCCAAAAACAGTGGGAACTGTGGCCCATGTTCAAGTCGAGTGCAAACAATGCACACAATAAAAATAAATCTTCAACTGGTGTGGTGTAGACGGGCAGAAGGAGGAGGAGGAGGTTGAGACTTTTGGTACAAAGCGTTTCTTGCTTGTACAAGTTACAAGTGTGTTTAGTTATACCCGTGGGAAGTCGTCTGTGGCGTCGTTTTTAATGGTTGTCAATGTCCGCCAAGTTGCCAATTATTTCGAACTTGATGTCCCATTGATTATTATGAACTGAACTAACAGTTTTGGTATTCATGTCACTTGCAGCACTGGCATCTCTAGTCTGCCTATTACAATAATCGCTATAATTGGGCTTTGCTTTGACAAAAGCAAAAATACGTGATGTGCATTACAGTTTGCCCTGATCTACCCATCCTGCCCTGGCAGGCAATTAATAAGCCAATTCCATTGCTCCACATTTATCACTGGACCACGTAAATCAGCATTATGTTGAAAACGGAAATGAAAATGAGCTCAAAATTCAATTACAATTTGTGGCAGTGGGTAGAGGAGGGCGTTAAGTCTCCTTGTCTTTCAAGGTAGCTGCTATAGCTGCAAACATAAATCAAGAAACTGCCCCACCTGCCCACAGAGGCGTGCGTCTTATTACATTTTAAGCGGCTTTAGAATCAACCAACTAGGAGCTCATAACTCATTGCTTTGCTTGGATGCACGACGCTTGTCGCATATTTTAATTTATTTTCTAATTTATGAGAAGCTTTACGTCTATTTCTCCACACAGGAGCTACTTAACAGGTGATATTGCCACCTAATCAAAATAGCGTACCGCAATGATAATTGCTTAATAATGGTTACTTGCTGGGCACTTAATGGTATAATTAATCGATATTAAATGAGCAGACCGAACTTAAGCGTAGAACAGCATGAACAATAAACGCCGGAAAACCCACAAAAGGTTAAATTTAACGAAGTAATTGTTACCGACGTAGACAACAGACAACCCCCACCGGACATACTCATCACCGTCTCAAGCTGGTGGGAGGGTTGGGCCCGACACAATGTACAACAAACAGCTACCCAGGCACGCACCAAGCACTGGGGGAAGCTCGTTGAGTTTTTGATTTTTAAGCGTTGAGTAGGGGAACAGCAAGAAGAAATTGAGGCACGAAGCGGCAGATTGCTGTTAGTAAAGCGCACAAAGTCACACGGCAGGTGGCAGCATTGGCGGGGGTGGACCGCAAAGTGAAGTGATTTAAATGCATTCTTAATGGGATGAAATTATGTGCTCGGTCTGAATCGCGGTTTCACGCAGTACACTCAGTTGCCCTTGAGTAAAACACCCTTCCAACACCCCATATTTCTGGATCTGAATATGCATAGGCTTGCGCTTTTGATGTGGGCACAGCTAGTTGAAGTGGACTTGGAGCACATTCTTTCGTCTGTTTTAATTTTATGCCAACTTATGATTCTCTCTTAAACTACATTTTTTAATTATAAGCATTGCTATTAAATTTTACTCAAAGCTAAGAATTTGATGAGCCCGGGTAACCCACAAATCCGCTTAAAACCATTTCAGGCAACAATTTGTAGCATTCCGCGTTTATGGGTCACATTAAGAATTTCTTATCTATGTTAAGCAGCGGTCGCACTTTCCTTTGGACGCCGATGACCGACCTCGCAATGAAGCTTAAATGCTTGCTGGACTGAGGTCGAAGGATAAATGGATAATTCTAATAAAATTATATTGCTACACAATTTTATCAAAAATTTTAAAATTAAGCGGAAATATAATACATTTAAAAATGTTGTTCTAATGATCTAAACTTTTTACACATATAATAGGTAACAAACGCTTAATTGCAAAAAAAAAATGGCTTTAAAGGTTTTAAGTTGGACTTCCTAGGCTCAAAATCTTTTAGAGCTTATGCATCTCGACAATAAACTTTTGAGGAGGAAGATGTCCATTTAGTGCTTCGAAATTCAAGTGTACTTGCATGTCTAATTGATTTTTATACTCCATACGATGTAAACACTTGGAGCGAGATCGAAACTCGTCTGGTGTGCCTGGAAAGCTGATGAATTCCGGGGTCAATTGCGGATCAGTTACGTAGTAATCATCACCTACATATCTCAAAAGATTAAATTAATTGATTAATGGAATTATTTAATGGAACCTCACCTGGTAACACGTAAACCATTCTATCATTGCAATTGTAAACAACGGGTAAAAACAAAGTAGTTCCTAGCTTACTGCGTTGCACCGCAAATGAGTGCAGCATATGGTAAGCTTGGATACCTAACATACGTAATAGTTCATAGATCTGTGGTGGCAGCAACCAAAGTTCTTCATGGTAATACAACTTTAAAAATTCTCTTGGAGACCTCCACTAAGTGAAGATTAAGAGATAATTTGAGCATAAAACAGTGAAAAACATTCTTTTACCAGACACTCCTTGACCTCCGTGGGTTCCACATGTTGACTAGGTTGTGTATTTAAAAACGCAATAAAAAAAGCTGTCTCATAGCTGCAAATAAATCATGTAATTAAAAGTACTTATTCAGAAAAGCATCACAGCTAAATAACTCACCCATTTTTGACAAATGTTGGACTTGCCCATGCCGACCACTCTTGTAGAGCCCATAAGTCCGGCACCACTTGCAGTTCACGACACAGCTCCAAGAATTCACTGGGTTTGTTATGCACGCGTCGTTGCCAACTTTCCTGATCAAAGTTTTCAAGGAAGTGAGCAGTCAGATTTTCATTGTCGAGTTGCGCCAGTTGCTCACGGGTGCGACACAAAAGAATTCCCACCTCCTCGAAGCATTCCCGCAAAGCAGTTAAACGAAGTGTTATCTCTCTGATGTAGCACAATGATTAGAAGTAATCTGTATTTTGTTTGTACATTGAACTGACCGTGCCCAAATTTTCATGCGTTTAAAGAAACGATCATAGCAGCCGGTGCCTTGGGGTGCGAACAAACCAGGCCTATGCTCACTGACCACCACTAGATGACGCAGTGCCAATTCTGAGACGCCAAACTCATCAAAATACTTAAGCCATTCTATACTCTCATCGCCGTCTGTGTCCAGCATTCCACCAGGGAAAACACACTGATTTTTGGTTAATGCTGTGGCATCACTTCGCTTAAACATAAGTAGCTATGAAAATGAAAGATCAAATTTTTTTAGTTAACCTGTTGATTGACTGCTCATGCACTTACATTATAATCGTCGCCACCTGTTGATGTAGGCGACACCAAAATAAGGCTAGCAGAAGTGCGCCATTTCGTAGCTGTCGTCATTGTTTTATTTAGTATTTCTAGTTTATGTAGTAGCGACACATTTACCAATTACAGTAGTTAAGTAATTGTGTTTCAAGAGCCATATAGCGAATCCGATACCTTATCGATAACTTTACAATTATTACTCAGTCCGATTACGAAATGATAACAAGCATAGTTACCAAGAAGGGGTATAGGTGAACTAAGCTCATTTGCTTATTTAATGATTGCCCCGAATAACAAACATATGCACTCAGACGTCCCAAATATATATTTATTTAACAATCAACACAATGCACAATATATACATATATTTGATGTAATTGTTGCTTTACTTGTGTACAGTTTAAGCCCGGTAATATACATCGTATGCTAATACAAACATACATATGTACATTTATAAATACATATACATACATACACATTAGTGAAAAAAGTACCTTATTTATACAGTTTTTATTAGGTTTTTAGGTGCACAAATTTGATTTTATCCCAACAAAAGTTTTTGGTTTTTAGAAACATACATATAAATCTTAGTATAGAGTTTTCCGTTTAATTGCTAAATGTTTTTACAGGTTGCCTGTGCCATTGCGTAAATGAGTGTGGATGTGTATGAAGACGGAGGGTGCAGGTAATGCAACAAGATTGCAAAGCTGTTCGATATACCATGAAAGCTTATTCAAGTGGTCTCTTTGTGCCAGTCATTATTACATACATATGTTTCCCACTGCCGACTCTGGTTTACTCGTTTTTCTTGTCATCGACAGCAGTCTCATCATCTTCATCGTTTTCGTTATCGTAGTCGGTTGGCTGCTCACCATTACGCAGCAATTTTCCGACATAGTCGTATTTCTCTTTGAATTGCATGTCCCAATCGCGCACAGAGTCCATTTCCATGGCGCCAAGATCGCTCAGATCATCGTATTCATCCTTATCATTGGCAACTACACTAAAAGTCGCTAAGTTACGAGATGCATCGCGACCGGCAAATGTAGCATATGGTCCTCCGGGGCCATAGAATCGTTTACCTTTGGTGACGTCATAGACATTTCCGTTCACGGCCACCAATACCCGACCATCAGGTTGATTACCATCATATGGACGCAGGTCTTTGACCGTAAAGTCTCTACGCAGCTTTGGTAACTCCGGTTCCGCCTGATGCTGTGACAAGTCTCGAGCGCCCGGACCCTCAGTGCGATCGCGTACTATTTTGTAAATCAAGAAGCAAATGATTGATAACAAAGCCAGGTTCATGGGACTGTAGAAAATTTCACGAAATGCAGATGCCAGAAATGACGACTCGACTGTTGCATCAGCCTCCATTGTGTTTTGAGTTTCCATATTTCTAGATTACTTTTTGCTCCAAAATATTACTATCAAAATTTGTACACGCTTTGCTACAGTTTGTTTGCTTGCCGTATGTGTTGAGCGTTGTATGAGATGTAAATTACTATCGTCACACAAAATTTACGCACATAAATTCCACATTTATTTATTCACAATTGTTCTTTCTAGAATAAAATTTTCACCCTGTGTACCTGCGACTGCCTTAAACAGCTGAATGGTAGATTGGTGACAGCTGACAGTGTTGAACTCAACAAAAAAAAGAAAGCAATCGGTTATCGCTGCTTTATCGGTACTTATTGTTCCTACGCGTAACGGACGACAAATGTTGAATAAGAGTTTATCAACACTACCGTTTCCGTCATGCACAACGGCAAATGTCAAAGTTGCCTATGCCGATTAAACCAAAGTAGCAGCGGACGCAAAAGCATCCAAAATAGTGAATGCTCGGCTTTAAAAAAAAGAATGGTTAACAGATAGGTTAAGCCACGCACAATCACGTGCCATAGAAGAAACCGGAACAATGCAAGTACTTAAGGGCCAGTAAGACACTTCCACTTACAGTTTCCATACTAAGGCAGTTGACTCAAAATGAGAATATTCGTACCAATCGTCTGGCTAGCCTGCATTTATGCTTGTGCTGGCACGAGTGAGGAAAAGAAAATTGAGGATTTTCTGACGGAGAATACCAAACAACTAACCGATACAAAGGATCTACTGACCCATATTAATGCTACAAATAATCAAATCAATGCTGATCTTAAACAGCATCAGGAGATGGTAGCTCTTATCAAAATTACGGACACACGCCTAGATAAACTAATCCAAATTCTAAATACTCAGCATGTTGGTATATTACAAACATTGCATAACATAACTCATAAATCTGGACACTTTAGTGACCGTCTGTTCAAAGAGATATTCGGACTGGCTCAATTACAGCTCTCCACGAAACAACAAGTTATGAATCTGGAGCAAAAAATGGATGCCTACCAGAAGCATGTGCTCAGAAGTGCTCGCAGCATAGACAATAACATCTCGGATCTTACTAAAATGGTAACTCGCACTATTCTCCCTCAGCTTAACGGACTAAAATGCTCTTTCGAAAGCCTAGAAACTTCCATGATCAATGTTGAAGTGGAGCTTAAGAGTGTAGGACACATCAAGGACATCAGCGATGAAACTAACAAGAAGATCAACATTCTAGGCGAACAACTGGGCAGCCTTAATCGCACCCAGCACGCTGGTCTCTCAGCATTGACTTCTACCGTGAAGCAACTGAAACCATTGAGTTCTTGGCATATTGAGGGTGCATTGCGAGAATTGATAGTTTCTCAGAAACGCATTGAATTAGACTTGGAAGCTTGTGGAAAACACTCACAACCGCACTCTCTTCCTGAAAGTCCTTTTTATGCTCAATCCTATAAGGATCAGTCACCCGTAGTGCGAGCTCAGATTCATTCAGCTAAACAGGATGGTGTAGTCCAAGCTTGGACTATCAAGGAACCAAATAAGCAGAGTATGTTTTCATAGCCTTATTTAATATAGGTTATTTTTTACATTTCCTTACCCTTAACAGTAACACTTGCTGGTTCCGGTTCGTTTTACGCAAGCGCCTATGCAAGTGCTCCTCAGACGAAACCGCCTAACGCCCGCTACAATAATAATAGTGTCAAACCCGCAAAGCCCAGTTCTGGACATTCGGTGTCATGGCAGCAACCACTACCCTGGGAAAGCTACAGGTCGGCCCCAGCCCCACCAGCAGTGCCCAAGGCTAATCAGTCAATGTCAGGTCGTAATGGGCATGCAACAAAACCAAAATTACATGCTCAGGAACCGTACTCACCCAATCCAAGACACTATTTACCTGCAGCTAGCTTTGGATCACCATCGTTGTCACCACAATCCCATTCCCATCACTATCAGCAAAAAGGCACTAAACCCGGTCAAACAATATCCTGGTATAATGTTGACTCTCAGTACGATTATTAAGGGTCTATGGCTATAGGATAATTGAAGTTGCCAAGTCTCTGATAGAAATAAAAAATGTTTCCCTTTTAGCTCAATTTTTCTCGATAAAATAAATATTTTAAATAATAATAAATTAATAAAAACTAAGTTGTTATTGAAGTGGTATTATAAACGTGAACCAAACGTGAAAATATGTAACAGCAAGAAGGCAAATATATGTATATAGGCATATGTATGTATATATTTATATTTATGTATATACACATGTATATTTATGTATATATGTATGTATATAATTATGTATCTATATATATACATATATGTATATATATCTTACAAATAAGAGCAGGATCGCCCAAATTTGATGACAATAAGTCTTATTTGTGCATGCAGATGATTAAATCAATCGGCGGAATAATAATCATCGTCTTAATAATTTCAAAAATATAGTTACGATCGGATTGTAAACATGAAAGACGTGCAACTCTTCATTTGATATGTCACTATCTTATTAATTATTTTATTATTACAATAATTTTGAGTTACGGGTATAAAAACGACAATGTTTAGTTGAATAAAATTGTAAATGTAAATTTTAATAAATTGGTATAATATATTGTTGTGTAATATATTGCTGTAAAAATTGTATTAATATTTTTACTGATGTAATCAAAAACCTACAGTAACTGATCTTGTTGTTAATTTCAAAATAAAAAACAGTCGGCGAATTGACATAAAATAATCGGTCCAATCAATTAAGTAATAGGAGGAAGTAATTTAAACCAAACACTTTTTAATAAACATACCATTTAGGATTTAAGCAACAAAATGATTATATAATTGAAGCAGCAGAAAACTGCTCATTTTGGCACGTTTTTTTTTCTTTTTTGGGGAAGAGACGTTACCAAACTTTTTATAGATTATAATCTAATACTGTTCAGACGTGACTCAATAAATGTTTAAACGTTTCTTGCGCCCAATCGAAATGTCGTTGAACCACTTAAACAAAGATACTTAAATGTAACTTGAGATACTTAAATGCTATATAACATGTCGGCTAGATCCAATAATTTGGCGTACATGTGATAATGCTAAATTAGACTGGGTCAAAGACGATTTTCTAACCATTATTAATATTATTAATGGAATGCAAAGAGCATGTAGTACATGGTTCCATGAACTTGCACTGATTAGTCTAAAGACGCCCTGACACGTGCCATATGAAAGTAGTTTGACTATTTAAACCGTAACTTACGACGGCAAAAGGCAGTTGTAGAATTACAGTCAAACAATGAAAAGTCAATTATTTGTACTCGTCATCTGCCTTTGCACTGGAGCTGTTTTCGCTGCGGAGGAGAAACAGATTGAGGTGGCTCACGTGTAAAGTCCTCGATGATATAATCTTAATTAATTTAAATTTAATTCTCTTTAGATTGCCTCGGCAGCTAAGCCCCCTCAGAAGAGTTTAAGTGATGCCGAGATTCGCGTTTTTGTGGATAATAGCAAGGTCCTAGACAGCTTACATAAAAAGACAGATAGTAGCATCAATTTACAAAAAGAAATTGAGAACAAGTTGAAAGTAATTTCACGAGATGCAGCCGAAATTCAGCGTGTAAATGAAGGAGTCAGTAAAGTGGAAAAGCTCACAGGTATTCATTTGGCAGCAATAACACTGGGGCTTAAGAATCTGACGGACAGCGTTAAATCCGCCGAGAACCGTACAGGACCTGCCATCGCTATCCAGCTTAAGTCTCAAAAAGATATTAACCAAGCGCTTGTAAAGTTAGATGCTAATCAAAACAAATATGAGAGTAATCTAAATGCGGTGGCCAAATCTATTCAAGATCGCTTTGTGGGCCTGGACAGCTTCCTCAAACAAGCAGTGCTCAGGGATCTCGTAAACTTGCTGCAAACAGCCAATAAAATAGAGCGCTCAACTAAACAGATCGAGGTTAAAGTCGCCCGTTTGGATGAGCTTGCTGCGTTGACTGCCATTACAGCTAATAAAGTTCACCAATTGGACGAGGGAGTGCGTTCCTTAAATATATCGCAGAAAATTGAACTATCGGCCATAGGCGAGACTGTGCGTCACTTAGGTTCAACTGCATGGCAGATTGACAATAAGCTGGGAGTTCTGCTTAGCACGCAGAAGATCATTGAACGTGGTTTAGCGGAATGCAAGAAATGTCATCGTCATCCAGGCAAGGATCACTACGACGCGCCAAAACAGCACGAAGAAACCTACCCTCATCCTAGTTACATACCCGACTACGGGTAGGTGATATCCTTCGTTGTCATTAAGTGATCACTAATTACTTATTTCTCTCCTTACAGACACAAGGAAGCGCACAAGTCATCACCAGATTCGGTATATGGCAGCGACTATTCCAATGCTGAGGAAGCTTCCTATCTCTACCAGCTCTGGTACGGCAAGGATCAGAAGTAGACTTTTTTAACTATCAACTAATGTCATATTATTTAATTTATCAACAACACGTTGTTTAAATAAAAATGTTGTTAACTATTTACATATTAATAAACGTGAATCAAACATTAAAATGTTTAAGTTCTGGGATCTATAGGATTGACCTGTCCATCACTAGGATCAAAATTAATCAATAGCTGCGACTCGTGCTAATTCTTATGTTCAAAACGATGTATGTATATTATTTATAGCTAGAGCGCGAAAAGCTTGGTTGGATAATTCGGTATCTATTTTATCCCCACTAGTATCCGAATCCTCAGGATACATATCATCAGCAGGCAGCAAATGCACCAAACCATCTGTGCACTTGTACATAACTGGATGTATGAGTACAGATCCATTAAATTCACATAGCTTAGCTAACCGGCGTATTTGTTCCAGCGACTTGAAGTTCAGGAAACGCGACAGTTCGTAGAATTGGGAGATGGTAGCCAGATCTCCTTTTTTAATGAGCTCCGCAGTTACTCTAAGGGTCTATGCCACTAAATCGAAAACATTAGTTTGAGAAGGTGGCTACATTTTAAATATATAGCTGTACTTACATCATATGCCTTTATCTCGTTGCCTTCACTCAACACGTCCGGTTGATTCTTGAGTGCCGTTACATAGAAACTAGTTTATCAGATCCATGTTTTTCGATCCTGAAACAGTGATATGTGCTCAACGACATTGCCCTACAACAATGTATTATATTAACAATTTCCCCATTGATGGTATTTTCAATAACTTACTAATAACTTACTGAGAGTCTGAGCTTTTGTGGAAAGAGAACAGCCTGCGTTTCGGGGTCAATGTCGTGACGCTGAAAATGGGACAGCCCAGCTGGCGAACCATATTCGGTCCAGCCCGGTATAAAACTGGACTTGAAGTGCCTGCAATATCAAAAATATATATAAAAAATTCGGCAGACATACATATATAATTTACAAACATTGTAATAGTAAATTTATGTAAATTAATATCATTTCACAATTGTAATTTCTAGAATACAATCTTTCCCCCTGTGAACCTGCACCTGCCTTAAACAGCTGAATAGTTAATTCCTGACAGTTCTCAGTATGCAAATCAACAACAAAAACAGAGATCGGTTGGTTGCTTTATCAGAACTTGTTTCGAAGCGAACAACAAACGCTGAATAAGAGTTTATCAAAACTAGCGTTTCGAAGTCGTGCACAACGGCTAATGGCAAAGACGGAACCCAGATTAAATCATTTAGCAATCAAAAAAGAATGGTTGATAGATAGTTTTTAAAGCACACAACCACGTTCAGTAGAGGAAATCGAAAAGATGCAGGTACTTAAGAGCCAGTAAATTCGAATTTAAGACACTTCCACCTACAGTTTCCATACTAAAACAGTTGACTGACAATGAAAATATTGGCAGCAATCCTCTGGCTGGCCTGCATTTATGCTTGTGCTGGTACAAGCAAGGTAAGGAAATTTGAGGATCTACTGACGGAGAATACCAACCAACTAATCGAGACAACGCATCTAATGAATCACATTTATGCCACAAATAATCAAATCAATGTTGGCATTAATCAGCAACAAGACATGGTTGCCCTTATTAAAATCACGGATGCACGCTTAGCTAAGCTAATTCAAATTCTGGATACTCAGCATGTGGTCGTATTAAAGACAATGCATAACATAACGCATAAGTCTGGGCAATTTAGTGACCGTCTGTTCAAAGAGATTTTCGACCTGGCTCAGTTACAACTCTCAACGAAACAACAAGTCATTAACTTGGAGCAAAATATGGAAGCCTACCAGAAGCATGTGCTCACAAGTGCACGCAGCATAGACAATAACATCTTGAATCTTAGTAAAATAGTAACTCGGGCTGTTCTCCCTCAGCTTAACGGACTGAAATGCTCTTTCGATAGCCTAGAAACTTCCATGATCAACGTCGAAGTGGAGCTTAAGAGTGTAGGACACATCAAGGACATTAGTGATGAAACAAACAAAAAGATCAACATTCTAGACGAACAGCTGGCCAGCCTTAATCGCACCCAGCACGCTGGTCTCTCAGCATTGACTTCTACCGTGAAGCAACTGAAACCATTGAGTTATTGCCATATTGAGGGTACATTGCGAGAATTGATAGTTTCTCAGAAACGCATTGAATTTGACTTGGAAGCTTGTGGAAAACACACGCAACCTGAAAGTTCTTTTTATGCTCAATCCTATAAAGCTCAGTCACCCGTAGCGAGCACGCAGACTCATTCAGCTAATCAGGATGAAGTAGCTTGGACCATCAAGGAACCAAATAAGCAGAGTATGTTTTCATCGCCTAATTTAATATAGCGCACTACTTACATTTCCTAACATTTAACAGTAATAGTTGCAGGTTCTGGTTCGGTTTACGCCAACGCAAAGGCTAACGCTCTTTAAACGGAACCAAGCCTCAAGAAGCCGCCCAACCAACGCTGCAATAATAATACTAATATACTGGTATAATGTTGACTTTTAATCGGAATTTTAAAAGACTTTGACTTATGATAATGGAAATGAAGACGTCCCTGATAGGCATAAATAATGTTTCTCCTTTAGCCAATCTTTTCGCAATGAAATAAATATTTAAAATAATAATGTATTACTATAAACATAATTAATTTTTTAAGGGTATTATAACTTTGTTGAAGTTGAAAATGTGTGTAACAGGCTGGTGCCACTTCTGCCTATTACATACATATATTTCCGTCTCAGTCCTTACAAAGTGTATATATTATCTTAATCAGCTTCAAAAGCCGTGACGAAAGAGCTACATATGTCCATGTGAACACCTAGATCTCAAGCACAAAAAGCTAATTCCCCAATTTGGTGACAATATATCTTTTTTTTAGAAAAATTTCATAGTTAGAGACGTTTATACGAAACTAGTATTTGTAGGTTATCATCTAATATTGTTCCTACGTGACTTTACGTTTTTGGCACTTAGTCGAAATGCTCTTGAACGATTTGAACTTAAGATACTTAAAGATATCATGTCGAAAAGATCAAGTAGTCTGGCGCACATGTGATAGTGGTAAATTTAACTGGGTCAGAGATGGTTTTCTAACCAATATCAAATGAATCATGCTCGGTCCATTGAATCTTAATCAATTAGTCGAAAGACGACCGTCACAAGGTAATTGGACTATTTAAACTGTAACCCAAGACAACAAAGGTCAGTCGTGGCATCATAGTGAAACAATGAAAAGTCAACTATTTGTGCTCATCAACTTCGTTAAATCCGACGACGTGCAGGACCTGTCATTCTTACCCAGATGAAGTCTCAAGAAGAGATCAACCAGGTGCTCGTATATATAGATGCTAATCAAAACAATTATGAAAGTGCGGCTAGCTGATATTTTTGGTTGTCATTAAGTGATAACTAATTTACTTTTTTCTTTCCTTACAAAGACAAAGAAACGTACCAGATTTGGAGTACTATTCCAATGCTGGGGAAGCTTCCCATCGCTACCCGCTCTTGTACGGCAAGGATCAGAATTAGTTGTGTATTTTCCTTGATTATCAACATACATATTTTATTTAGTCCAACAATTTTGTTTCTAATTAATAAATGCACTATTCTGTTGAGCCTCACATTAATTTATACACGTTCCGTTGTTTGAACAAAAATTCTGTAAATTATTTACATTTTCATAAACGTGAATCAAGCTTTTATATATTAAAACTGTGCTATGGATGCCGGCCGACTATAAAGTTCTGGGATCTATAGGATTGACCTGTCCATCACTAGGATCAAAATTAATCAGTAGCTGCGACTCGTGCTGATTCTTATGTTCAGAACGATGAATATTCTTTGTAGCTAGAGCGCGAAAAGCTTCAGTGGATAATCCGGTATCTATTTTATCCGCACTAGCATCCGAATCTTCAGGATACATATCGTCTCCAGGTAGCAAATGCACCAAACCATCTGTGCACTTGTACATAACTGGATGTATGAGTACAGATCCATTAAATTCACGAAGCTTAGCAAACTGGCGTAGTTGTTCCAGCGACTTGAAGTTCAGGAAACGCGACAGTTCATAGAATTGTGGAGGAGGTAGCCAGATCTCTTTTTTCAATGAGCTCTGCAGATACTCTAAAGGGGTCTGCCACTATTTCGAAAACGTTAGTTTGGGAGTGTGGTTCCATTCTAAATATATAGCTGTACTTACGTTATATGCCTTTACCTCGTTGGCTTCACTCAACACTTCCGGTTGATTCTTGACTGCTGTTACATAAAAAGTAGTTTGAAAGCGTGTCTTGAATGTGGATGGTGTGCGCCAAGCACACCACTCATGCAGCGACCACAGGTCAGGCAATACGTCAAGCTCCTGGCAAAGAGTTAGAAACTTGCTCGAATCGTTGTGCACTACATGCTGCCAGTGCTTGCGGTCAAACTGGTCATTAAACTGTGCATATCCATCAGTACTGGTCAACGTTTTTCGATCCCGACACAGTAATATGCCCATTTCCTCGAATGTCTCACGTAAGGCAGTTAAACGCATTGACATTGCACTACAAAATTAAATTATATTAATCACTTAGCCATTCAGTAAATTTTCAATTATTAACTTACGCATTGAGACCCTGAGCGTTTGTGTCTAAGGGAGCGGTCTGCGTCAATTGGCAAAATTCTTTCAACTTTGCGGCGCCAACGTCATGACGCTGAAAAAGCGACAACCAAGCTGGCGAGCTATCTGTTGCTTCACAAACACCACCTGGAAAGACGGATGAGTCCGGCATGAAACTGGACTTTGAGTGCCTTGTGAGCAGCAGCGCCTGCAATAACAGAAATACATCAGAAACAAGCGAACATAGCCACTCAATATACGAACATTGTAATCGTAATTTGATGATGCAGCACTTTTGTCCTTTGCCAGGATAATTAGACTGGCGGATTGACGTAATTTGGTCGTCACTTGCTTTGCCATTATTTTGATAAGAAAAAATATACAATATTATCGATGTATGCCTATCGATCACGCTGATTGTGTGGAATTCCACCCAACTATCGGTTGTACCGATAATGCTATCATCCATTTTTTCAGCTGTCGAACTACGATTTGCGGTACAAAGGTGAAAAAATGTTTGAAATTTGTATTAAGGCTGGAAAACCCAAGTTCAGTTGCCTGCTGTCGATATGACCACCGTCAAGAAACGCAACAATGTTTATAGGCCTTCAGCCAGCTTGATTCTAGGAGGCAAACAGGTGTTCCCAGCCGCAGAACAGTTCGACTATAGCGTAAGAACAGGGCTCAATGTAAACCTATATGTACATGTGTAGTTATGTGAATCCTTTCATTGCAGGTCTTATTGATTAAGCGTACGGAGCGTACCTCTTATGCACTTAACCACTGTGTTTTTCCTGGCGGGGTCTTTGACCTAGAGGCGGATGAATCTATCAATTGGTTGTCATATTTCCACAGCTGTGGAGTCATCACTTCGCAACTGGAGCTACTTAATTGTCGCCAGTCATCTGGCAGGCCAGAACTAATGAGTCAAGGTCAGAATTTTACAAGGGATATCTCATTGCGTCTCACCGCAATTCGCGAAACGTTTGAGGAAGTTGGCATTCTTCTGGCCCGACCACTGTGCAGTCTAACGGACCTAGAAACTGGTCAGCCAGCACATGTACTGCAGCAGCAATTCGAGCGCGAGCAATGGCAGCAGCGCGTTCATAACGATGCGAAACAATTTCTTGAGCTTTGCCGTCACTTGGGTGTAATACCTGACATCTGGGCACTAAGTGAATGGTCCGTTTGGCGCAGTCCAGCATCAGCGACTCGTAAATACGATACTGTATATTACTTTGCTGCTTTGGAAACGAGCGATGTTTCTTTGCTCCTTGAACCTAATGAAGTAAAATCTGCTTATTGGTTGCATCCTAGAGAGTGCTGGCGACAATCACAAGAAGCCATTATCTGGCTTCCATTTATACTGCTCTACGAGGTGGCCCGTCTAATGAATATGCGTTATTGGCAGCAGCTTCAACAGTTTGCCCGTTATCGCAGTAATCGTGGCTCAACGCTCTTCCAACCTATATATTATCGATGTGACGGCTGCTTGCTTGGCGTATTGCCTGGCGATGAGCTTTACTTGGATCAGCCACACAAATACACGGAGTCAATCATATTGTCGGATTCAATTGAGGATGTCAATAAGCGTGCCAAGCGCTACCATAGATATATAATTTACGACTTTCACAGAGTTGATTTGGCCTGCAATCTGCCACCACTAGATGAACACTTGCCACTGCAAGCACTGGTCAACTCTCAATTCTCTAAATTATAACAGTATTGACTGCTACTAATCTAGTTGTTTGTCAAAAATATATGTTCATGTATTTCTCAAAATAAGACTACTGTAAGGTACCATTAATTAGCTCAGCTTGTATGTTGCGGCAGGCGTGACACAGGTTGTCTGATGATGTCAATCGTTGTCTGGCGAGTTGCTCTAATGCCTCCACATTCTCATTATTGTGCAGTGTCACACCCTTCTCGGATACGGCGCGTGAATATTCGATAGCAAGCAGCGTGTCCGACAGTCCGGTATCTAGCACTGATCGGCATAAAGTACATATCGAGTAAGTCTCATCACTTGGCTGTTGATTGAGTGCCATTTTATCGCCCGTGCGAAAAACAGTGGACACTGTGGATGCATAATTCTCTTGCAGATTGGCCACAAAGACTTTGGTTAGATTTTGAAGACTAGCATGCGACGACATATCATAACCATCGTCTTGAAAGGGTTTCAGCTGTTGAGCGTGCACATAGAATTCGACTTCCTGTTCGTTGAGGTCCTTTAAAGGACGGAGTAGCTTAATTCCATCTTGCAGGCGATCATCTAGCAGTGCCACATCCAAAGCAGCGCTACCACCACGTCCTAGTGCTACAGACGTTAACAATTGAGTTGCAAGAGCTGTGCTAATGCTCGATTCAAAAATATGAGTACACTGTAATTGGGAGGCCACCGCACCAATAAGTGCCTTCCGTTGTTGTTGGCCATAGTCCTGGCGAGCTGTTAAGCTTTGTAGCTGCTTTTGATCTCTGATGCCGTTAGGGACACCATAATCCTCAAGCAAACGCAAGCTTTTTGGCTCTCCCATCTGCACAGCATAAAATTTAAAAGGTGTATAACGTCTTTGTAGTATAAGCATCGATGACATTGGGTCACTATCGCTGGCAACCAAGCGAGTATAAATGTAAAGCACGCGAGCATTGCAGTGCAACCGCTTAAATGTATTTTGAGTCTGGGCATAGTGGAGCATGTCCAGCAATACCAGTGACTCGGCACTGCCATCAATAAGAAGTAGAACTTCAGCATTGCGGGGTAAAGCCTTAGCTGCGCCCAAGGCGGCGCGAAATTTATGCCTGGTATAATTGAGGAAACATTCATGGCACTCTGCAGCACGAAAGTTTAATTTGTATAGTGCGTTTGAGTTGATACCACATTTATTGCAGTTGCCAGAACTGATATCAGTCCCCATAGCTGAAGAACCAGGAAGCATTGCATGCGTAGCTCCCTCATCGCCAAAGTCATCCTCTCCAATGCTGCACATTCTTAAATATATTTCAACGAATAATGAAATCTAACAAACACATCACCAATACGCACGGAACTAGGCGCGTGTTTTAATTAGAGATGGAATACTATTACATTTTTGAGAACTCAGGCATGATAGCGATATCGATAACTTGTATATCAAATCAAAGTGCGATATTCAGCCAACTCGTCTAGCAAGCAACCTTGCGCGAAGAAATAGTGCAGTGAAAAATACAAAAATAACTATATAAAACTGTAATTTATTGTAAAAGACTATTGCATAAGTTAAATTTAGTGCATAAGGTATGTGCAAAACGTGTTACAACGTAAAAAAAAGTTGGATAAGTATGCGAAATTTAAGCGCAAAATTTTGGGTGTTTGCTTTGCATGTGTGCGTGCCAGTCGATTAGGTGTGTGTATGAGTGTATGTGTTTTGTAGCCATTCGTACGCAAGCAAAAGTATCGGGTAGCAAAATCGAGAAACTTTCTTATTGGAAAATATACAAGCGAGGGCTGTCACGGCAATGATGGTTGTGTGCGTTTAAGCCAGCTGCTGTCAGATGATAAAATTACATCAATATTTTCAGAAATTATTCAGATTTGAAAATAGTGTGCAAATAAATTGTTCGCAGCCTGCTGGAAAATGTACGTAGTGCCCTTCTAATAGCAATAGTTACCATAAGACAGAGGTAACTGCAGCGTGTGATAAGCGTTGTAAAACAAGAAGAAGAACCACGATTGTAGACTTTTGTTTTAGTCGAGTCCCTGCGAAATCAGTATTAATCATTTTTGTGTTTTCTTGTGTTGCAGCATTGTAGCTAATATTGTACATATAGTATAAATCAGTAAACTCGACAGAAACAAGTACCCGCCGTCTTCTGTAGTGGCTAGACAGAGACAGCTAAACTGAGTGAGCAGCAGAGGTCATATTAAAAATAAGTATATTTTTGGCCCCCTACATAACAACAACAAGAAGTACAACAGAACGCAGATCAACGCGAGGAAAGTCAGTACAACATTTCGGGCCATTCAACAAAATGATATTAGAAAACTCGGATAAGCTCAAGGATTGGCTGAGCGTTGTGCTCGAGCCACTGTAAGTATTAATTAATTGCACTTCATTTAGGGTGAGTCGAGACTATCGATACTATTTGTACACGCGGTAGATGCGTATAGAATCGCAAATGCCAATAGTGTCATCGATTAGTTTTCGCCAACCAATATTTACAACATATAGTGAAATGAATTTTAATTTGATATTTTATTTAATAGCTGCGATGCTGACTCCTCGGCTTTGGCGCGCTACGTGATTGCGTTGCTGAAAAAAGATAAATCGGATAAGGATCTCAAACGCATCATGATCGAACAACTGGATGTGTTTCTCTCCGAGGAAACGACCCGTTTCGTCGACCGTCTGTTTGATGCCATTGCCAGCGAAGAATATTTGACGATGCCCACTCCAATACCAGTGGCAGCAGCATCCGTTGCTGAACTGGAGCTGGACCATGACCTGGACGGTGTTTCCGATCTTGAGGCTGTATTAGCTGCAGCTGCATCACCGCCTCCACCCCCGCCAAAAGATATTGTGATAAAGCCCGATGGCAATCAGCAACTCCAACAACAAATTAACAACGAAAGCAGTAGGGAGCCTGCGTCTGAAGCTTTTGCACAGTCTTCGATTCAAACCAGCGCCGGCAACAGCAGTGTCTCAACAGCCACAGATGCAATTACAATAGCGACACACAGCGCCAAGCCAGCCTTCGATGTAAGTTCCAATCTATTGCTAGCTTTCAGTTTCATTTTCCCTGATGTCGACAAACAATAGATATAATAATTTACAACTTATGTTTTGCAGCACAAAACCAAAGACTCTCATAGCGGCAGTGGCAGCCATCACCAACAACAGATCACTCATCAGCATCACAGCGGCGTTGGAAGCAGCAGCGGAGCAGCGGGCTTTGTGCGTAGCGCTAGTCCGCCCATGCGAAGCTCTGGTGGTGTAAGCGGTACTACTGGAGCTTATGCTGCAGATAAGGAGAATCAGCCCCGCGATAGTCGTCGTCGTCGCGCGTCCTTGCGTTCCCGTTCTCGTTCGCGCTCTCGATCAAACGATCGCTCGTTTAGGCGCTCTCGATCTAGGGATCGTCGTGTAAATGAGCGCGAGAAGAGCCAGCGGCAGTTTCGCAATAAATCGCCACCAGGTGGTGCCAGTGACCAGCGACATAGACGCAACAACAATAACAATTTTGATAGACGTCGCATTGGGAACAATAACAGCAATAACAACATGGATGAGCGCAATCTGCGCTTTGGCGGCAACAAAGGACGTCACTCGCCGCGCAGTCGCTCCAATTCACCTGACGCACGAAATTCTCGGCGTGGCAACAATATGGATCCAGTTGCCTGCTCATCTGCGTCGGTTGCAACAGCTGTACCTGTGCCACCGCCTGTGGTGCATCCGGTTGCGCCAGTACGTCAACGTTGCCGCGACTTTGATGAGAAGGGTTATTGTGTGCGGGGTGAGACGTGCCCCTGGGATCATGGCATTAACCCAGTAGTTTTTGAGGGTATTAACAATTCAGCACTAATGATGTCTATGCGCGAGTACAACCCAGATGCGCCCGAGATTTGGGCACGTGGGGGTCCACCCGGAGTGCCAGGTGTTGGTGCCGCCGGTGCGGGCAATCAGCAACCGCTGCCCGTGCCCCAGCAACCAGGTCAGGCAACCATAAATCCGTTCAGTGGCAATGTGCGCGCCTGTGCTCCCTTGGGTGTGCCCAATCCAGCTGACTATGCACGAAACCCCGGCCAGGTACCACCCGTGCCAGCGCCACCGCCGATGATGCCATTCCCCTTCAATCCCACAGCTGTGACAACACCACTGCAGCGTCAACTTATACCCATTCCTGTGATGGATGGCGGTGCCGGAGGCATTGGCGGTGGAATTGCTGCCGAAATGGGTAAACGTCGTTTCGAGCTGGAGGACAGCGTAGCCATAGCTGATGTGCCCAGTAAAATGCGCAAGGTGCCCATCAACAGTCGCCTTGGACCGCGCGTCAATCCCAATATGCAGCAGCACAACAGCTCTCTGGAGCTGCGCAAGGTACCGCGCGGCTTAAACACTATTGCCCATCTAAACAATCACTTTGCCAAGTTTGGTAAAATTGTCAATATCCAAGTGTCATATGAGGGTGATCCCGAGGCGGCCATTGTCACATTCTCTACACACGCCGAAGCAAATGTGGCATATCGGAGCACCGAGGCGGTGCTCAACAATCGCTTCATCAAGGTGTTCTGGCACAACGACAACAACAGCAGCGGAAACAGTAACATCAACAACAACGAGGCAGGCAATGTGAATGTGAATCGCAAGAGTCAGTACCATCTGCATAATGTTCCCGCAGTGCCCACACCCAATGCGGACAGCGCTAAGATCAGCAACAACAATGGAAATCCAGCCACACCCCTTACAGAAGCAGGCAGCACCAACAATGCAGGAATCGCGCCAACATCCGACCAAGCGCTGGCCAGCACTGCAGCACCAGCCTCCATGCGCTTAAAACTGAACGTTAACCCGGCAGCCAATGCGGCGGCGAATGGCGCAGCACGTGCCCTGACACCTGCAGCAAATGCAGCTAGCATACGGAAGAAACAGGAGGAGCAGCAGAAGGCAATGCATCAGTTGGCAAATGGACTGCGCAAGCGAAAGCAGGAGTTGCTTCAAAGCTATGTGAAACAAATGAAGACGGCCCTGGAGTTAGTGGAACGTATGGATCAGCAGGATGTGCAGCGTGCGCCGACGCTGGAAACAATTAAAGTGCTTCAAGCGACCATTGACAAGTTGCGAAAGGATGTGCACGCCGATCAGGATCAATTGCAGGCGCAGATTCAACAGCAGCAGCAACAACAGCAACCGCAGGCTGTTAAGAAAACCAAAGAGCAACAAAAGAAGGAGCTGCTCGATATGGAATTAGAGCTAATTGCCCAGCAGCAGGAGGGTAACGACACAACTGCCATACAGAAAAGGCTCGAGGATCTGCAGCGCACGCTCTCCACCACAGGGGGTGCTGGTAATTTGTCCGGCGGTGGCGCTAAGCTTCCCGGTGGCGGTTCACGCAAGCGTGCCACATTCCCTGAAGGCTCCACCCGCGTTGACCGACGACCAAAAGCAATCGTAGTCACTGGCTTTGCACCCGAGGAGGCTGATTTTGTGCTGGGTCACTTTAAGGTAAATAGTCACTCGAAAGTCAATAGATCGCTAAACTTATCACTGTATTGATTTCAATTGCAGCATTTCGGCGAGATATCTAAGCACGATGTTGACCGTGAAATTCCACAATTGATACTCTCATATGCCACACGCATCAATGCCGAGCAGGCTGTGGTTCGTGGAAAAATGTACAAAGACAAGCGTCTGCAGGTGAGTAAAATAGGCATAAACACTATCTTTTTGCATTTTTTAACTATAATCATGCCTTTGACAACACAGATATCCTGGGCACCCGTGGTGACAGCGCCTGCAGCAGTGCCAATGGGCGCACCGGCTGATAAGTTGCCAAACTCGGTTATTTCGCCCCTAATCACGGCTGGAGATAAGTTGGACAATCCGAAGCAGTTGATGCAATCGGTTAGCGAGAGTGACTCCCTGTTGGGTAGCGATACACTGCCTGAGCTACGCTTGGAGGATGAGGAAGAAGATGAGGAGTCTGAGGATCGTTCCTGGCGTCGTTGATGCAACGCCCCGCCACGCTCCTAGTGGGTGGCAAGCTCGATGTGGCTCATATTCGTTAGGAAAGGCATTAATGTATTTCTATTTGTTGTTATTCTATATCTAAAATTGCGCGTATGCAAGCGAAACATCGTTAATTGTGTACAAAAACAAAAAAACAAACGCTAATGTTGTACAATATTTTAAACGTAAAAGGCAAACAACACACCCAAAGTTGGCCTGTTACATCCTCACATTGGCACACAGGAGATTCGCAACTGTTGGTAGCTCTACTGCAAATCCTAAAGGAAATTAATCAGTAATGGTCTTTAAATTAAACGCTCTTACTATTACTAATATTTACCGAATATAAGTTATATATGTATGTATGTATGATGTACATCGCATTCTATATGAATGGATTTAGGGTTAGGCTAAGCGCCCACTATATAGTCCATAATTAACAGGAGCAAAACTAACAGCAAGAAGCATTGAACAGAATCAACAGCTACACAATTTTGCGTTACAAAATGCAACTAATGCATTGATTAAGCATCTTATATTAGGTACTTCTTTGTATTTACATATTTTCCCCGCTATCCTTTATGTTCAGTTAAACAAACAAAAAAGAAAACAAAAAACGAAAAACAAGCAAAAAATTACTAAACAAAAAAAATGGTAAAACAAGTCAAAGTTAAAACAACAAAAACATAGCAACGTGAATACAAAAGCAAGTTTATAGAGTATAAAAAATAAAGTAAATAGTTTCGTATTTGCTTTTAATTTCACATATAATTTCAATTTGTTTTATTGCAACGTGGAATTTGGACAAAAAACAGATCATGTGCTTATCTACCGATAAGATTATTTTGATAACAATAACGTTATGCGAACTTCATCCAATGGGTCAAACCTTCATGTTTTATGAGTATACTTCACAAAGATGTCAAGATGTATTTAAATATTTTTAAATTTACTAAAACATTGCTCAGACAATGCAAATGAACACAATTTAGTGAAAATTCTCATTACGGGAATTTGAGAGTGGTAAGTATGAATAACATTTTATTATACAAACATGCTGTTTTAATTGTATTGACTAAAACTTTGGCAAAGTGCATTATTAGAGCTTAGCTGGGGTAGCCTGTTTGGACTTCTTGTTTACGAATGCATAAGCGTGATCGTAATAGGGTTGAGAAGCTTCACGTACACGATCTAACCATTTTGCCACTTTAGGAAACTTCTTTTCATTTACAGTGTACTGACATAGTTTTAGCTGTTCAATATCGGAGGAACTCAGCAAATCAGCCACAGTTAGATGCGGTCCAGTTATGAATTCCTTGTCCAACCACAAGTTTTCGAGCAATTCCAAACTGTTGTCAACACTGTTAATTAAGTTTTCGAGTTGCTCTGGATTTGGCTTGGGCGCAATTCCGTTGATGGGGAAAAGCCAACCATCCCGAAAGAACAGATTGCACGGCAACTTCAAGTTAAAATGTTGCCATTCTAGGTACTCATCTATGCGCGCCCGTCCTTCTATCGTTTTTGGGTACAGCTGTTCGGTCAATTTATTTGTATCGGACAGATAGCGTACCATGGCCACGCTTTCGGACAAATGGAAGTTACCATCCACCAGGGCGGGGACTTTTTGCAAACGATTGATGCGCTTGTACTCATCTGACAGTTGCTCCTGTTTGCGCAAAGCCACGGGGCAATCTTCGAAAGGTGTTTTGGCCAATTTCAATGCAATCCACAGCGCACGCGATGGTGGTCCCAGTAGATCATAGTAGTACTTCATCGGTTGAGCCATATTGATGAATTGAATCTAATAACTTGCTTGGATTTTCACGAAATCAGCTAAAGTGCAAAGATCAAACACTCGTAGGTGGTAATCAGTGTTTAGTTATACCCTGTGTCCATTGGAAATGGGGTTTTTTTCGTTGAATACACAGGTGTTGCACTTTATGTACCTTTTAATGGAGGATCGATTAAATCCCAACAAAAGTTAATTAAAAAATTTTTTTAAGTTAAAATGTATATATTTTATTATAGCTTCAATAATCCTTACTAATACGTTATATATATGTTATTAAATATGTATTTTGAAGACTAGTCAATAGGTACAGGGTACCCTTGTAGTATGGCCTCTCGTCCAGAACGCTTATTTGTTTTTATTTTAAATTATACTTGCGATGTTTAGGCAAAACCGATTATTTTGCTCTTATTTCGATATATTTAGTCGATTGTGACATTTATTCACCACAGCGCCTTGTTCTGAATGTCGAAATGGTGAAATCTGACTGCTCTTGGAATTTCTCATCTCTATCAATAATGTTGTTTTGTGGCGGGAAATGAATAAACCATTCGCAATTTGTTCAATTAATGTTGAGTCTTTTAAAATGTTTTCGTTCTACAAAGTCTGCGCGTTACTGTCACAGCACTAAGCAAAGCAATGAGATGAAGTTTCTGAATGTTGCTGAAAAAAACGATGCGGCCAAAACCATCGCTGGACTTTTATCAAATGGGGCTGCGCATAGGGTAATCAACAAGTTGTATTTGAGTATATTGGATTATAAGCTAAATCTTTATTACAGCGTGAAGGATACTCGGTCTACAATAAGATATATGATTTTGAGGCATCGGTGCGTGGTCGCAATGCCAAGATGGTCATGACCTCCGTATCTGGTCACTTAATGCAACTGGAGTTTCTTGTGTCGTACCGGAACTGGCTTAATGTTGATCCACGTTCGCTGTTTGATGCACCCATTCGGAAAACTGTGGGCGAAAACTATCTGCCTATTAAACGCACTTTGGAAAGAGAAATACGTGGTTGTCAAGGCTTGATCATTTGGACGGATTGCGATCGTGAAGGCGAGAACATTGGCTATGAGATTATTGATGTATGCCGTGCCGTTAAACCGAACTTAACCATATATCGCGCCAGTTTCTCAGAGATTACGACAGCTGCAGTTCGGCGTGCCTTACAGCAGCTTGGCGAACCCGACAAAAGGCAAAGCGAAGCTGTCGATGTCCGGACCGAGTTGGATCTGCGCACTGGCGCAGCCATAACACGATTTCAAACCCTACGATTGCAGCGCATGTTTCCCGAAAAAATAGCTGACAAACTCATCTCCTATGGCAGTTGCCAAATACCCACACTGGGCTTTGTAGCTGAGCGTTACAAGGAGATCGAAGCCTTTGTCTCCGAGGCTTTTTGGAAGATCAGAGGTATCTAATACTTGCAACTGTGTGTAAGATAAGCTTTCAATTCGATTTACTGCAGTGCTACATACCATTGACGAGCTGACAGTCGAGTTCAATTGGGCACGCAATCGTCTGTTCGACAAGGAAGCCTGTGAGAACTATTTGCTGCTGTGCTTGGCAGAGCCCGAACCATGCGCAAGCGTTGAGAGCGTCACCGTGAAGCCCAAACATAAGTGGCGGCCCACGCCTTTGGATACAGTGGAAATGGAAAAGTTGGGATCTCGCAAATTGAAACTATCTGCCAAGGAAACAATGACCATAGCTGAAAAGTTGTATAGCAAAGGTTTTATAAGCTATCCCCGTACTGAAACCAACCAGTTTTCCAAAGAATTCGCCCTGGCACCGCTTGTCGAGCAGCAAACAGAGCACGAGGCATGGGGAGCGTTTGCACGACGTGTGCTCGAATGGGGTCCAAATCCACGCAATGGCAACAAATCAGATCAAGCGCATCCCCCCATACATCCAATTAAGCTTGTCACAAGTGAGTAGAACGCTTTTACCTTACCATCTCATTTATATAGCAATATTTTGCAGATCTGCAGGGCAACGAGGCGCGTGTCTATGAGCTGGTTGTGCGTCATTTCCTTGCCTGCATCAGTAAAGATGCTGTCGGCTCGGAGACCATTGTTAACATTGATATCGCTGGTGAGAAGTTCAGTGCCAATGGTCTGGTTATTCATGAACGCAACTACTTGGATGTGTATGTGTATGACAAGTGGACAGCCAAGCAAATTCATAACTATACGCAGGGTCAGCGCTTTCAACCCACCGAGATTATGTTGCATGAGGGCGCCACCACTGCACCGCCACTTCTCACCGAAGCTGATCTGATTGCCCTGATGGAGAAACATGGCATTGGCACAGATGCCACGCATGCGGAACACATCAATACCATCAAGGAACGCGGCTACATAGGTGTTGTGGACAAGGGTGCTCTCATACCGGGAGTCATTGGCATGGGGTTGTACGAGGGCTACGATGCCATGGAGCTGACGTTGGCGAAACCCCAGCTTCGTGCCGAATTTGAAGCGGATTTGAAACGAATATGTTTGGGTGAAAAAGATCCCAAGCTGGTGCTGCGCGAGCAAGTGCTTAAATACAAACAGGCCTATCAGCAGATCACGGACAAAATTACGGCAATGGATGCCAAAATATCGCAACGTCTCAACGAAACACCAGTGGCAGCAGATTCCTCCCCAGTAACGGCCAACCAAATGATACGAGAGTTGTTCCAGTGTCCCAAATGCGATAAAGCGCCGATGGCGTTAAAACCAAAAAAGAATCCAGGCACCTTTTTTATCGGCTGCCTCAATTTTCCGGATTGCAAGAACGTGGTGTGGCTGCCCGAAGAGTGCAAGGATTACACTGTGCTCGACGAGTGCTGTACCCACTGCGGCGATGGCAACCACATGCTCAAGTTTCGCTTTAGTTCCGCTTACCATCGAGGACTGTTTAATGCTCCCAATGGCTGGTATAAGAACTGTCTGCGATGTGACGAGCTGTTCCGTAGCACCTTCAACATTAATCTGGATCAAGTGAAGCGTGTGGGACGCATTGTGGCACAGGCAAGCAGTTCAAATGGCCCTCCAGGTCCAGGACCGGGTGGTGGTGGCTCTCGAGGAGGCGGAGCTGCGACTAGCAGTGGCTGGGGTTCATCTGGAGGCGGCGGTGGAGCGACTGGAGCTGGTTGGGGCACTAATGACGGTGTCAGAGGCGGCAACGCTCAAAAGACTACAAAGCCAAAGGGAAACACTTCTACCAAGACCACAAAGAAAGCAGCTGGAGCAACTACCACCAAAACGAAGCGAACTAACAAAAAAGAAACCACAACGACCACTGGAAGCATTCGTAGCTACTTCACCGGCAGTAGCAGCCTCGATGGGTTCTTTGATAGCAACGATGGCTTAGAGGAGCAAATGTTGGCAGCTGTAGCCGTGGCAGAGTCAACAGATCCGCTGCCAGCTGATGAGCTCAACGATGATATTGCTGCCGCATTTGCAGCCGATGACGATGCGGATTTTGAGGCTTTGGTTAATGCTGGCGGCAACAACGGACAACCACCTCCCTCACCACCACCAGCTGGTGTTGGAATCGATCTGGATACCAACTTGACTCAATGGATGCGCAGCAAGTACGAGGCCAAGGAAGAGCCCATGCTGTGGGGCCGGCAAGCACGTGCCGCTGCAGAGGCACAACCGGCGCCCAAACGCTTGCGCCTCAGTGATGTCACATCGCCAGATGCAGCTGCTGCTGCTGCAGTGCTTTGCAGTGGGTGTCACCAGCCGGCGCTACTGCTCATTGCGCGTGGCGACGGTCCCAATCAAGGACGACAGTTCTACAAATGTCCCAAGGCAAATCAGTGTAAGTTCTTCCAGTGGGCTGAAGGGCAGCCCCCAGCAGCATTGTCTGAGGTTGGCAACGGCAGCAGTACGAAAGCAAGCAGCTCCTGGGGCAGTGCAGCAACTGCTCCACGAAGTTCCCAGGATTCCGACACGTGGGGTAGCGGAAAAAGCTCCAGCAATCAAAGACCCAACAACTCAACTGGGATAACATCCTGGGGCAGTGCTGTGCAGTCGAGGACGATATCATCTGAAGATGCCGAAACCTGGGGATCGAGCGGCGCTGCATGTCGAAGGGCAAGCTACTCTGCAGATACAAATTCTTGGGGCACACAGCAGAAATCGAAAGAGATCGGCATCACAAATAATAATACATCCTGGGGCAGTGGTGGTACTTTGCAGTCGAGGGCGATATCGTCTCAGGAGGCCGATACCTGGGGATCGAGCGGCGCTGCAAATCGAAGAGCAAGCAACTCCGATACTAATGCCTGGGGCACACAACAGAGATCGAGAGATCACTCTCCAGGCTGGGGCACAGGTGGAAGTGCAAATCAAAGGGCAGGCACCTCTACCTCTAATAATAATACATCAAGGGGCAGTGGCGCAGCTGCAGTTAACTCCAGAGAAACCAGCTCTTGGGGTAACGGCAACAATTCGTCAAGTTGGAGCAACTCGCATGCAAACAATGCCTGGAGCAACGACAAGATCTCCAGCAAGGGGAAATCTAATGCAACTACAAGTCACGGCGGTAACAAAATGCGCTCCAATTCCAGCAGTACAGTGACCATCACGAAGACCCGGTCACCCGTCAAGTCCAACGATGTGAAATGCAAGTGCGGCAAATCCGCGAATAGTTTGGTTGTGCGCAACGGTGGCCCCAATCATGGACGACCCTTCTTTGCCTGTCCCACGCGCGAAAAAAGCTGTGGCTTCTTTCAATGGGGCGACACGGATGAGCAGCAAGGTAAAACTAGTTGATAACATATTAAAATTTAATTAATTAATCTCACATTGCAATTGTCAGGCAACGGCGCCAAGGGTCAGCAAGGTCGTGGAGCAGCAACATCAACTTCACCAACAGGAGCAAAAACAAGTGGAAATCGAACTCGTCGCTGTGGATTGTGCCGCGAGGAGGGGCACAACCGCAATAAATGCCCACGCAAGAATGATTTCGACTACTGAATAAATTAATACTCGTGGCGAATTCATTAAATATAATTTAAACATTTATTGGAGAGAGCAACAGATATCAGTTTGTTATATAGTGACATAAGCATGCCTTGCGCGAAGAAGGATATGTAAAATAAGGTACACATTCTGTATATATTGTATATACGATTCACATACTACATATCGTTGTCTGACCCATGTATATATAAAACAAAATACAATACATGGAAGCGTTGCTAAAGATCATTCAATTGGGAATAAACTCGTCTGTAATATTGTTTAACATAAAATGAGACGGATCGAAAACTAAGCTCCATATACTTTTGAACTGCCATATATCATAAAGTAGTTACTTATCTAATATTATGTATACGTATCGATTTTACATATTGTATAACATATATATGCTTTAATTTCTTGTTTTTTTTTACACATACACATATATTTGTTTCAGTTACGTTTTGTTTTAAAATCATGAAATATTAAATAGGAAAGCTGCCACTTTAAAGATATAATTAATAAATACATCGAGTGAATAAATATATTAGTATTTACGTTAAGAACATTTAGTTTGGACTAAGCATGTGATGAAAACATACATGTATTGGAAAATTGTATAACCGAAAAGGAAATGCATTGCGAACACATTTATGAAAAACAGTTACGTTATCGTCTAGCTTATGGAAGGCGAATCCAAACTATTTTTGTAACACATCTTTGAGATACTTGAATTAAAAAAAAAAAAAACGGAAAGTTTAAGTACATACGGTATTAATACACAGACTTGGAATTACTTAAGTTAATAGACGAGCACACGAATTTGACTGCACGCTTTGAGATGCTGGGATTGCAGGACCATTTGCCTAGTTGTCCTCGTTAAAACAAGAGTTCAAAATATGCCAAAAGAGCTGCTTAACTTTAGGAAAGTTTACAGTTTTGAATACTATATTGTTACATTGTTTTAAGTCTTTAGTTAAAATAAGCACAGTAATTAAACATTTATTTTTTCTTAAATACCTTTGCAAATGGTATTTATTATACACAATACCCATAGTGGGACAACTCTGTCTGTCTGTCCGTTCATATGTACACCTAAATCTCAGAGATTAAAAGAGCTAGTGCTATTAAATTTGGCGACAAACAAGATGTAAACCCTATTGTCAATACGTCTTTATGATTTAAATACCATCGGATTATTATTATTTATATTGTCCTGCTATGGGTAGGATTAGAAGTGTTGCACAGTCGAGCACACTCGCTTGCTTAACGGCCTATTTATTCATTAGACGCGTCGTTAGTCTGTTGCTCAAAGTTTCACTTAATTTTAAAGCTATATTGATTAAACCTGCCACAGATGCTACTCTATGCTCATATTATCAGTGGTAGGTACATATATAGATAAATCAGTACGTAAATTAGTTTATGTATATCGAGTAAATCGATAAGTAAGACAACATTGAACTTTGTTTTGGGGGGACTACTAGACAAATCGTGCTGCCATATTGAGCTGCATTGGAATGTATTTGTGTTTAGATTTCCACCTCTGGCGAGAACTTGCGTCAGAAGTAAATCTCCTCCTCTTCGGGTTTGGCACGGGGCGCCTGCCCACTACGTTGTGCAGCACCTGCTCCCGTTTGTGCCGCCTGCACTCGGCTGCTGGTAGGCGTCTGGGTCAGACGCTGCTGTGCAGCTGCATAGGCTGCGTAATGAGCCTGCGACTCGGCACGTGCCACAGTCGGAGTGCTAGCCGTTGTCGACTGTTGGATAATTGCCGGCGAGCTGCCGGTGCGCGCATGTTGTGGCGTCGGCGTCATCGTTTGACGCTGTCGATCCGCCAGCTTGAGCGGAAACATTTGCTGAACGCCGCCAGTGCCCGCTGTGGCTGGCGAGGCGACATTGTTGGAGCTGTTGTTGAAGCTGGCTGATTTGTCAACACGTGCGCCCGAAGACAACGAAGAGAGCTTCATGGGCAGCTTCTGCTTGACCAGCGTTGCATTTGCTTTGGGCGCATTGTTGGCGCTCATTAAATTGACCGGTGGCGTTTTGCAATTGGAGCTTCCACTTAGCCACTTTTCCTTGCGTCGATCAATTGTGCATGCAGTTGACATGGCCGTTGTTGCTGCTCCGGCTGCTAACGTTGGTGGTCCGCCTGTGGGCGTGTCCAGCTCGTGTGCATCCTCGGGCACAGCGACGGGCGCTATGGCCGGCGCTAGCGTGGGCAACGGTGTGCTTGGCGAGAGCAGCAATCCTTGACTGGAGAGCAGCTCCATTTTGCGATAGAGCTGCTCACGCTGTTGACGCACATCCTCCTGCTCGGCTTTGATCTGCTGCTGCAGCTGCAGCTGCTGTGCCTTCATCTCGGCCAGTTCGTCCAGCTGCTGTTGCTTTTGACGTAACCAAGCCGTCTTCTCCTCTTGTAGCTTATCCTGCAGATTGCGCAGCTCCTCCAGCTGATCCTTATGCGTATATGCACCTCCGCCGCTGCCGCCGCCGCTGCTGCTATTGCGCGGACTCTCCCGATACAGCGCCAACTGCAACTGCAGACTCTGGATGCAGGTCATCTGCTGCGAAATGATGCAGAGCAGCGTGTGCAGATGATGGGACACCTGCAGCACCGCGTAGTTGTGTTCCTTGCTATTCGCTGGCAGCGTGCTTGCATGTAGTTGCAGCTGAGATTGCGTTGGCGCTTGAGTTGGCTCTCGCTCTGCGGCCGCCGGTGTTTTCAACTCACGCTTCTCCTCCAGCTCCTGCAGACGTGGCGTCAACACCTGAAGCGTATTCAGCTTGGTGCCCGCCTCGCGTCCTAATTTGCCGCGCTTCTCATCGAATCCCGCAAAGGTTTCCGCACGCTTCGGCAACGTGGGCGATGCATAGAGCACGCTCTGCTTCTCGCCCACGCTGCTGACGGTACGCGAGACCGGCAGACCTGTGGACGCGGTATAAATGCTCGAGGCCAGCTGGCTGATATCCTGTACGGTGTTGAGCACACGACGCCACAGCTCGGCAGTGTCACAGTCCGTGCTGACCAGCTCCTTATACGAGCCAAAGGCGGCCAAAAAATTGGCTGCATTGCCGTTCATGTTGTTGGTGTTGATATCGCTGAAGGGTTGCTGTTGCTTCAGCAGATTGAACTGCAGCATGAGCTTCTCCTCCAGCAGCAGTGCCTGCTCGATGTCCTTTTGACGCATCTTCTCGATGGTTTCGCGCTTGTTGACGCCAATGCGCAGCTTCTCCTCCGCCGTCAAGGCCTCCGCCTCAATGATGTCCGTGGCGGGACAATCGAGCACCGCCTGTCGTATGGTTTGTATCCAGGTTTGCTTATCCTTTGGTGTTTGCACCTTCAGTTCATACATTTCGGGAAAATCAGGATTGGAGCTGATGATGTAAATGCCACGCGACTCGGTGCCCGCCTTTTCACGTATGAGCAGCTTCTGTAGCGGTACCACGCCTGCCTTGTGCTCTGGCGTAAAGAACGCGTACTTATTGTGCGCCGAATTCTCGCTGAGGAAGCACAGGCAATCGGTGAGGACGACGACAAGGACCAGCTGGGTTTTGGCACGTCCTTGCATGAGTGTGGCAAGTCCATCGAATTTCAGACGTCGTCGCGACTCCACACCCAATTCGGTCTTGCGAAATGGTTTATTTTTGTAGATAGCAAAGGATTTGGCATCGACACGTGCATAGATCTCCAGCTGACGTTCGCGCAGCTCCTTTTCGGCCACACAGGCGTCCACATCGACCAGCAGGGATTTGACCAAATTTAAGGCATGCTGCAGCTTGTCCGTTTCCAGCTTATTATCCCTAGCGCTCTTTAGCAATGGTTCAATGAGCAGCGGATATTTGGTGAGTCGCTGTGTCACAAACAATATGCACTCCGGTATACCCTTCTTTTTGAGCAGCGGATTCTGCAGACAGTGCTTATACCACTCGGCAAAGCTGGGCTCGGCCAAGCACTGCTTGAACTGCTCCAGTGCACTGCGATGATTCGCACAGAACTCTCCGTAGGCCAGACGCAAACACTGCGCCTGCTCCAGCGAAAAGAACTCCAGCAATATGTCGGCAATGCTGTCCACAACGAGATTCTCGCGCTGCTTTTGGCGCAGCTGGCGCAGGAAGCAGGTGTGCAGCTCCGTTAGCTGCTGGAGGCGCGGAAACATGCTGTGTATGTTGAGTGCGGGAAAATGCCGCTCCAGACTCTCCACAAACACCTTGCGCATAACGATTAGCGTCTGGCAGTGATGCTTCTCGGTCATAATGAACTCATAGATGTGCTCCTGTCGCTTGATCTGCAGCTCCTTGAGTGTTTTAAGCTGTTCCTTGGGCACATTCGGTGTCCATGAGTCTGGTTCCAGCAGTACAATGCCTAATGCTGGATCTGCACCCAAATCCTGCGCCTCAATGGGCGGCTCATTTAGGAACTGCAGCTCGGCGGCGCGTATCAGTGGCTGTTGCTCCTCCTGCTGATGGCTCAGTTGCTGCAACTGCAGCTGCAGTGCCTCAGAGCCATCGCAATAATCCTGACCCCCCGCTAGCTTCTTGCTATGCAGCTTGTGGCTCTCCAGATGGGCTTCCATGTCGCAGGCGTTTAGCTGGACACCGCCCACCAGTGACTTCGTTTTGGCCTTTGGCTTCTTTTTGCGAAAGAATAGTGAGCCCCGTTTCGGACGTTTCTCTACGTGATCGTAGACCTCGATTTTGGCATGCGAACGCAACAGACTCTGATTCTCATCCTCGCTATCCGTGAGATGGCGGGCTAGCGCCTTGATGTCCTCCTTGGCAATGATCGATGATGTCGAGATGCTCTTCTGCAACGGTATCCTGCTGATAATCTCTGTGGCCAGGCTTCGCTTTGCCGCAATCCGCTCGAAATCTCGCGCCAACTCCGCCTCATTCAAAGAATGCGTCGAAATGCCTACAAGCAAAAAAAAAACAAAAAGGTTAGACAATTCTTGGTGACGGTGAGTTGCCTCTTGGACTTGCCAATGCCATCGAGATACTGATAACACAAACGGAATGTCTTATCGTAATCGAAACTAACTTCGGCATATAGCCTCTACACTCTATCGTTTAAATTTAGTGCGGCATATCAACACATCGAAAGATCTTACGATACTAATTTAGCCATTAGAGGAAGCTATTAATTTATAAATATAATTGTTACATGTATAAATCGTATATAATAATAGTAGATAGATTGCACAATTATTATTTTTTAAATTATCATTTAATATGAAGAAAATTGTTTGATTTGTTTTTCTAGCTAATTTATTTTTTACTAGCTATTTCGTCACCTTCATGAGCGATTGACTGCATTTCAAGCAAAACGGAGCTGATAAGAGACTGAGTATAAAGTATTAATTTTTAATTATTAGAATTTCAATTTGTTTAGCACTGCTCTGCTTATTCCTTCGTCACCAGCGCATGATAGAAGTGAAATGGCAATGATCTTTAACTAAATATTATTAACGATATTCTCTACTGTTGTGTCACTAATGAAATTTTCCTTATCTGTTTAATACAAATATTGCTTAAGTGTTGCAAAAATAAAACATAATTGATATCGTTTTATTTGTTTTAAATTAATTAAATTAAAAGTAAAAGGCTATACTCACTATATATAAATTGATATTTCGTATTTAATTTTTGTTAGCTTGAAAGTTAAATAATTTTAAAATCCACTTGAATTGTAGCTACCGTTTTTCTACACATATGTACAAATATCAGGAGCTAAATATAATTAAAGGTATACAATCTAAAATCTGTTTACTTCTGAAGATAATCGATATAGACTAAACTTATACTTCTCCTGATATTTAATTCGTTAAGCTTTATTTTACAATGGAATTATGTTATCAACAGCTCACGAAGTACTTACTTTTCGTTTCGACACTACTTTTCGTTTCTAGTTGTACACAATCTAAATACCCTCATGTGGGTTGTTGCCAAGTTGTTTATTAAACAATCTTAAAAAATCCCCACATGACCGCATCCGCTCTCCTACACATCGTTGCACTTGCAGCGCATTCGACAAACTCAAGTTTAGAGCAGCCGCATTCTTGTCTGTTAATTATATTCGGTTTTACGGGCACCATAAACCCAACCCACACAGTATTCGCAATCTCAGAAGTTTGTGTACTTACCGCCAGTGCTATTGCGAGCTGAACGACGCCGCTGCTCGGTGACGCGTATGGTTTCCTGTTCCTCGCTGTCGAGACTGGAGAGGCTAACGCTTTTGTTGGTGCAATCATTGGAGGCATTGGCATCGTCGACGGCTGTCCAGGACTTGCGACGATCCGTGTGCAATAGCAGACACTGCTGTGGCGCCGCTGACCACATGACGCCAACGTTGCCACTGACATTGCCAGCATTGCTGAGATCCGGCAGTGAGGCGCTCAGTATGGCTGCACTGAGCAGGCCAAAGCTGTTGGCCAGACCATCCTGATGGTTTTGGCTAGTCGAGTTTTTCATCTGTTGCACCGTCTCGCGTATGTTCTGCAGTTGACTGAGAGTATCCTCAAAGATGTTGTTGTATTTGGATGCCGAGGCGGGACTGTGTGGCGTTACATTGATGGTGGGTATCATATTGTTCATATTGTTGTTGTTGCTATTGCTATTGTTGCTGTTGCTAATACTATTGATGTTGCTGTTGTTGTTATTATGTGAAACAGCAGTCGGAGGTGCGTTAATAACAGGTATACAGTAGTTTTGGCTTTCAACAGTAACGCGCGGTGCAGAGCCTACAATTTTGCCAGAACCATTGGTGATGGGTGGAGCAGTAGCTACTCTAGGTGACACGTCGCCGTTGCTGTTGCAATTGGAGTTTAGAAAATCGGTGACTACATCATTGTCGCTGTCATTATCATCGGTTGCGGCGGTGTTGTCAACGGCGGCTGCATTGTGCGCGTTGTCCATATTATGATGCTACGTTTTGGTATTTTTGGTATTTCTCTATTGTTGTTGTTGCTGTTGTTTTTGGTCACGGCCCTGTTGTCTGTCGTAGAAAAAGAAAGTTTAGTACTAGACATCTACACCCGCACACTTGCTTCAATAAGCACAGACACATTCGCATTCTCTCTCACACACACACACACACTCAAAAACTTACGCACACGTACAATTGACGCTGCTTTATATGCAGTTTTTTGACTATTATTGATTTTCCCACACAAACACGCATTCACAGATAGGCAGTCACCCACCTTGTTGCGCGTTCTAATTGTTGCGCCTTCGCCTTCTAGGACGAGGACAGCAACAGCGTCCCACCAACGTCCTTGCACAATTTGTGAAAACAAGTGGAACAACAACAGCAAACTGCGTTCGAATTGCAAAGACACTAATGAAATGAATCGAAGTGCACGTAACACTACTTTAATAGCAAATTAGAAAACTGTTTTTGTTGTTTTTAATATTCAAACAAAAATAAGCTAAAGTTAATGAGATTTGCAGTAATTAAACACTATTTGAGACACATATTTCTTAGTTCTTGAAGACTCGCCAAACTGTGCGCTAGTGTGGCCCTACTTAAAATTTCAGGCAACACCATTTTCCTTCGAAAAGTATACTAAAATACAATAATACACCTTGAGTGCGCAACTTTTTAAATTGTTTGTCCAAGTAATAGGATAGGTGCATATAAGCGACTTCCTTAACCATTTTTTTGTTTGATTTACATTTAAGCGATTATCATTTAACATGTGTTTTGTTTAAAAATCGACAAAAATTTAAAAAATTTAGTGACGAACACTTTAAAACTGTACAGTTTGAGGTACTCGTATACACTTTGAATTCAATCAGCAATGCGCTTTTTATAAATAATCAAAAAACTGTATAGTTAGCATTATCACCAAGCTTAATATAAATTTAATTTTTATCATATTTGTACTTGTGCACATACTTTATTAACTTATTACTATTCCTGATCGTCGATAGTTTTCAAATGGTACGTATTCAGCAGAGTTATTGTTCAACACTGGTTAGGAAGCAGCCCACTAGTATTGCCGTGTGCATATTTTGTATATTTTTAGAAATTTAACTTGCGGTCACGCTGGTGGGAGACGATTGCGAGCAAGAGCAAGCGTAAAAGAATATTAGCTAGTTTGTAATTGGCAAATTTTTAGTTTATATACATTTAGTGCATATCATTTAAGCTTCAGACCCGCATCCAACTATGCAGGTAAGTTTAGCGTTCTCTCAGCACAGCGACATCGCTACTTGTAGTCGTAGACTTTCTACTAAACTACAAGTGCATCCGCCGACAGCGAAACGTAGGCAAAGAGACACGCAATCAATTGACTAACGTTCTTGCTGCTTTATTTGTTTGTTTATGTTTTTTGTAGTGGGTGTCTAGGCTATTGTTGCTGGTGTTGGCGTTAATTTACAGCAGCGTCATCGTCGATTGCTTCTATGTGCCCGGCGTGGCGCCCGTTGAGTTTGTTCGCGGTCAAAAAATCGATGTAAAGGCAGTGAAAATGACTAGCAGCCGCACACAGCTGCCATATCAGTATTATTCGCTTCGCTTTTGTTATCCTAAGAACGGCACACTAATCTTTAAATCTGAGAATCTTGGCGAAGTGCTGCGCGGCGATCGTATTGTCAACACACCCTATGAGGTACAAATGGCGGAGAATATCAACTGCAAGCTGTTGTGCAATCAAAAGGATCTACCTATTACCTGGACAAAGGAAGATTCTACCACCGTAGCAGAGCGTATTCAGCATGAATATTACGTCCATCTGTTGGTTGATAATCTGCCAGTAGCAACACGCATTGTCAGCGCCAATAATCCAAACGATATTACGTATGAACATGGTTATCGGTTGGGCCAAGTGGATGGTGACAACATTTATATAAACAATCATTTGAAGTTTATCCTTTCGTATCACATGTACACTAAGGATAAATATCGTGTGGTTGGCTTTGAGGTAGTGACAAACTCTGTCAACCACAAGGAGCTCAAATTTGAGGATGACACCTGCAATTTTCCGGATAATCCGCGTCCACAGCTTGTTAATCCAGCGGGAGAAACCAAACTTTATTTCACATATTCCGTGGTATGGAAGGAGTCAAAAGTGAGCTGGGCCTCACGTTGGGATATTTATCTGGGCATGCGAGACGTGCAGATCCATTGGTTCAGTATCATCAATTCGCTGGTCGTTGTGTTTTTCCTGTCGGGAATACTGACCATGATCATGATTCGTACACTGAGACGTGACATTGCTCGTTACAACACAGACGACAACATCGAGGATACGCTAGAGGAGACTGGTTGGAAATTAGTGCACGGTGATGTTTTTCGCCCACCCAAAAACACGAGACTATTCTCGGCCATCATAGGCAGTGGTATTCAAATCTTCTTCATGGCTATGATTACCATATTCTTTGCCATGTTGGGAATGTTATCGCCTTCATCACGCGGTGCTCTAATGACATCCGGCATCTTTATGTATGTCTTTATGGGCACCATAGCTGGCTACTATGCAGCTCGCCTCTACAAGACGATGAAGGGTCGGGAGTGGAAACGTGCTGCCTTCCTTACTGCTACTCTGTACCCAGGCATTGTTTTTGGGTAAGTTGCATTTAACACTGATGTGAATTGATTTGATTTATACAAGCTTCCCATAGCACTGGCTTCTTTTTGAATTTTTTCATCTGGGACAAATCCTCGAGTGGCGCTGTGCCTTTCACCACAATGATCTCGCTTTTGTTGCTTTGGTTTGGCATATCGGTACCGCTGGTCTATCTTGGATTCTATCTTGGCTATCGCAAGCAACCATATCAGCATCCCGTACGCACCAACATGATTCCGCGCCAAGTGCCCGCACAACAGTGGTACATGAATGCCGCATTGAGGTAGGTTTTTGTTAATTAGCTAAAAACTAATCAATACTAACACTGCTTATTCCTTTCCATAGTACGCTGATGGCTGGTATTTTACCGTTTGGAGCAGTTTTCATAGAGCTATTCTTTGTTTTTACGGCCATTTGGCAGAATCAATTTTATTATTTGTTTGGTTTTCTATTTTTGGTCTTTTGTATTCTCGTAGTCAGCTGTGGACAAATATCAATTGTCATGACTTACTTTCAATTGTGCGGCGAGGTAAGACGAGGTAACTGTAAAATATATTTAACTCACTCTTGATATTCACAGGATTATCGTTGGTGGTGGCGTAGTTTCATCGTCTCGGGCGGATCGGCTGTCTATGTACTATTCTATAGCATATTTTATTTCTTTACCAAGCTCGAAATTACAGAATTTATACCCACATTGCTTTACTTGGGATACACAGGTGCGTTCTTAATTGTGTGCTCCATTGAAGTTATTCTTAATATCCTTTAATATCAATGCAGGTCTGATGGTGCTCACTTTCTGGCTGTTGACTGGATCCATTGGCTTCTTTGCTGCTTATGTTTTCATACTGAAAATATACGGTGCTGTGAAGATCGATTAGAAAAGCTTATTTACACAACGCTGCACACCAAACTATCCCTGCAATATCATTTGATCATAATACTTATTGCCTATATTATAAATATTTATATATGAAAGCCTAGCATTATAAAAGCAACTGTACCAAGTCTAAAACAACCCAAGGCCATCTTCAAATAATATGTTCAAATTGCACTCACCGATCAACAAATTATGCTGTTAGTTTCGTTTTGTCCAGCTACTGCGATTTTCCCAAGATACCCGACAACAACGATTAGAGAAACCACATTACTACGTTATAATAGTATTTCCTTTCCTTGGGTATCACTCAAGTCTCGAGTGCATTGCGTTAGGATACATTATAGAAATGTCTAATTTATATATGTATGTAAAAATCCTAATCTAAGCTTAAACATAAACAAGGAATCTAATAAACTAAGCTAAGAATTAATGGCGCATAAGTGATTAAAGTAAAATGAGTGATCAATGTTAACTATATTTATTCAACATTTAACTCACCATTAAATATTGATAACAGTTCGTGAGCAGTTGACATAACATATGTATTGTCGACACCTGTGGCTAAGCAGAGTAAAACATTAGTGTTGATTACAGCTCATGCTGTGACAAACAGACATTATAATTGCCGTCTTATTTAATCGAACTGGACACACCCAAACTCCATTTGTATTTTGTCACAATGCTGAAGATAACTGTGCTGATGGGCTTTGCATTAGCCTTTTTAAGTTTTGAATTGGTTTCGTGCGGATATTGGACTGATTTATATCAAGTGAGCAGTACCTCAATTAAAAGACTTGAAACTAATTAATTATTCGTATAGAAACGCCAGAACTCAGCCAAGCAGAAGATCATGGGGAATGTTAGTCAAGCATTACTTTTGACACTGGAGACATTTTCACCATTTTTGTTGCCCCAAGAAGATAGATATGGCAGAGATAGATAATTTATTATATTTTATTTATATTAATTGTTTGAATTTATCAACTAAAACTATGGAAATTGACATAGCACAAACTAGTTGTTAATTTATTTATTTGCGTTAGTATTTTACACAGAAACGTTTTAAACTAATTTGTAGAATATTTAAATAGATCAAATCGTATACACATTGCCATATAATCTGCGGCCTAAACATAATATCTAATCATTTATTTAAGTAAGTTAATGCACATTTAATCCGTATGTAAAGTGCAACTAAGCATTTTTTTAGTTTTGTTTGGACACGACACGAACCCATTCAATGTGAGCATTTATACTATAGCATAGAGTAGTAAATCCAATAGCACTCTGTGTACAACTGTTGAGCTTGGGCTTAATGTTGCTAATTGGTATAAGAGTTACTTAAAATGTACACATTAATAACTAAATCCAAAACAAATCGTTTTTAATTGCTGTTGATCTTCCTTCATCTCGATCTTCTCAGTTAAAGTGTTTGAATCGGTTCACCGCAGAGGGTTCCGATTCCTTAAACGCTAGCGATTCCTTTTCGTTTTGCGACTCACATTTCCTTCGATGATAATCTATGCATGTAAAGAAATTGCCTTTAATGACATCAACTTGATAAATTTTATTTTGAAAATCTTATTCATTATCATTGACTAAAGCGCTGTACTATTAGGAACAAAAATACTCGGCACTTGAAAATTTTGACTAGGATGCTCATAATACAATTCAGATTGTTCATTAAAGGAACACGGGGATAACTGTTGAGGTACCAGTTTTAGATTTAAAATGATTTTAGCATGCGCATAAATACCTGAAGTATCTGGCTGGCCTCAAATGCAGTGCCTGGCAACAATATAACCGGTGCGCTGACATTACCAGCTTCGACGCACAGCATGTTGGGGAATTCATCATCGCCAAAGTCGCTCATTTCCCGCGAGCGATCGATCCAGGGATTCCAAATTACTGCAAAATGACATTGAAATATACAACCGTTGATTACATGGCTTATATGCGAAGAATTAAATCTCATTCATTAAGAGATTTACAAATAAATGGATATAGTTTCGCAAATGTTACGGACTCGATATTTTTTGATACATTTTTCCGTTTTATAATATTGTATTTTAACGAAATCTATTAAAATAACTCATGTGTTCATTAGCTGTGTTAAATACTACCTAAAAATCAAGTAACTATTTGGTTAATTAAGTGTTACGTCATGAGAAAATACCACCTGCTCTGTGGCTATTAGTTTTAAAATTATTAAAATAGTTTCGACTCATTGTTTGCTTTAAGCAGTTTGTTGAATAGCTTGACTTACCCGTATCTGGAAAATTATATTTGTGAAGCCTCATCTTACGTCCGGAGACTACATTGGTAATCACATGTTCCTGCGGGGTGTGCTGATAGATGCGGTCGGTCCACTCATTGACTGTTACCACCTCGCGGCCCTCCTATCAATAAAGTCAATAGTCAAGCTCTCTGAATAACAATGCTCTACGAACTTACCTGATACAAGGCGCCCTCTCTGGTTTTGTCAATGAAATGACAGCCTTGCAGACCAGTAATCTGGCACCGTCGCACATCTGGTACCTTCAGATAGGTGTGCAGCAGCATATTGAACGTAAAGCTCAGATCCTTGCTGGGATTGTAGACACCAATGTGAAAGTGCAGCTCCTTTTCACGCAGTATCAGGCGATAAGTGATGCGAAATCTGTTAAAATATAAAAGTATTTACTTGTACTAAGCAATTATTTCAGTGGATTTGTATGTTCCTACTGATAGTTCCATATGGAGCGTGTAAACTCGTTGTCCATTAGAGAAAATATTGCCTCAACATCGCCATTGTGTAGACGCTCGGGTGACCGCTCCAAATGCCAGCGTGTGATTCTCGCAAACCCATGCTGAGGGCCAAAGGACCAGGCGCCAAATTGAGCTGGATATGAGATACAAAGAGAACGTTTATGAGAGTCCGTTAGATATTGAAGTAGGCAACAAAAACTTACGAAAGACAAAGGGTATGCCACCACGTATCGCCTTCTTGCCATCAAATGATGCCAGCTTGCTGCAAAGGCGAAAGATTCGATTAACTTGGGTCTGGGACTGTCTGGGATTGTACAGGGGGTTTGGATTTAAACCCTCTCTAAGAAACTGACAACTGGCAGGCAAAGCTTTTGAGCTGACAAAATATTTTTCAAGCATTGGCCAGAAAAACCCAAGCAGACATTCAGATATTCCTGAACCAAAGAAGTTCTCGGTCCTTATTGCGAGGCACAAAAAAGTGTCTGGCAATTGCCCACTTTTTGCTCGATGATTCGTCAGTTTCGTCTTAGGTTGTCTGTTTTTTTTTTTTGTTGTGTCTTGCGTGCGCTAATTTGCCGACGCATCCATCAAGTGGCTCCTGCTCTGACCTGGCCATCTTCCTTTTGTTATCCCTGTGTGTGTGGGGCTCTTGTGTCATTAATATTGTCAGGTTGCAGTGCTTGGCTCAACGGTGCACATGCAACGGATCGGATCAGTCAGTTGGTTGGCATTTTGGACAGTTCAGTTTTGTGGAATCCAACCAAGTGGCATTTATTGTGGTAACTCTTTAAGCATTAGCAATCCTGCTTCTGCTTCTGCTTCAATTTCATTTTCTGTTGTTGGCTAGTCCGAAGTCTGGTCGCAGTTGTTTGGCACACGTAACTCCTTTGGCTCCACAAGCCGCACACAAAAAGTGCTGCAGCTTTTTGCCGCAAAACTCAACTCGCATCAGTTTTTGTTTAGCATTTCAAAGTTCCTCCTCGCTGTTGCCGGGTTTCCAAATGCCAATGAAACACCAACTGCCAACTGGGCGCAGCAGCAACAACAGCAACAAACAACAATGCCAAGAAAAAGGAAAAGCAGGCAACGCAATGTGTAACGAACATTCGGACAAACAGTCGAAAAGTTGAGAAAAACTTCAGGCAAAGCAAAGAAAATTTGTAAGAAAAAATCTGGCCCAGCTGCTAGACTCAGTTATACCCCGTGTTAACAAAATAAGTTGTGTGAAGAGCCGTCTACTTTTAAAAAATGCATTGAATCTAAACTCCACTCCTATTATATACATTGCGCCACTGTGTGTCACTTAAATATAAGATTTGCCCCACTGTGCGCATAACGTAGTCGTACATGGGACATCATGTAGTCGTAGTCGGGATTTATCGATCTAGATGCCGCGCCAAAAACTCCATTCATAAAAACCAGCACATTGTTTGCCTTGTTGTTGTTAGTGTGAGTTTTGTTGCTGTTGTACAGCAGCAGGACAACGTAGGCAGCAAAACAGTGAAAAACAACGGCCCTCGGCCCTCAGTGGGAGAAGCACAAGTTGCTCAGCCCATTGCCGGCCTGCCCGATAGTGCATGTGCAGTAAGTTCTCTCCACGCTCTCTCGCTCTTGTTCTCTCTCTCTCTCTCTCTCTCTGGTTTTTTGTTTTTGCGTCTCTTGTGCGGTTCGCTGGTTTCATGTTGTTGTTGTTGTTGTTTTTGGTGCCGTCGTTTTTTTGTTGGAGCATCACACAAAAAACATTTTGCCGCCAAACAGAATGGCAAAGCCTGACTGCCCAGCCGCCTCCCTCCCCCTTTTGCAGGGCATCCTTTGTGGCCAGCTCTCGTGTTTGTGCGAGTCCGTTGAAAAGTTTTAGCAAAACACTTTTTAGGTTGCATGCCGTTAGTTACCGTCGACTTGCGTAAGTTGGTTGCTTCGCCTCAGCTTCCAACACAACTCTAAGGTGCGCTTTGTGCTTAAAGCGGGCGCGAATGCGGCGTATGCGTAATATTTAAAATGTCCCCACATTTGCTTACCTGACAAATAACTGTTCCTGATTATTTACACGCCAGGACACGACTGTCGCACCTGTAAAGAATGCAAGACGAAACATTAATCCCCAATAAAATTAACTTAATTTTGTTAAGCTATCAACCATTAACACATACTTCTACATTCTCACAATATACATATATATACATATATATAGAATGCAAGGTCGAAGCTTGTGATGAAGCAAGCTCGACTGACCTTAGAGTCGAGAAATTTTAAATGCTAGTCAGCAGAACTAGAGATAATAAAAAATACTTCAAGAATAATTTAACGTAGTCTAGAGCTGAAAATAATTTTACAGACCATAAACTCTTTTAGTGAAATCAGAAATTAGTCTATTATTATTATCAGTTAACTCAAATACAAATCAGATATAAGGTCTAAATCAATGAACAACGCATACATATACATACATTTACAGACACATGCAAATACACATATAGTAAGCTTCTAACCCACATAAATACATGTGCAGAGAGTCTTGCCTGTAAGTAAACTGACTGACAGACGGGAGACTGAGGCTTGAGTTGTTCAGCTCTAGTACAGTTAGAGCTGTGGAAGCGGCTGTGGCCATTGACTATTGGGTGGGTGCACCACAGTTGCCGAACAGTTTGGTGTGGGCGTGCGACAAGGCCTGTTTTGGCCCAAGCCTTGCGCCGTCTAAGCAGAGTTAACAAAGTTAAAGTTTTTGCTTAGCAAAATTTGAGTTTTAAATATTAAACGAAACAAAAAAAATACTACAAAAATAAAGAGGAAATCAAAAGGTGGGTAAAGTTGTACTAAGGCAAAGCGCACTCAAAACTTGTCGGAGTCGGATTGGATTTGCTTGGTGTCTCTTTGTGGTGGCAAATGTGTCTCTGACTGTTGCTCAAACGACGTCGAAACGCAACGTGGGCAGACCGAACGAGTCGTAATTGTTGAAAGTGCGCTCTGTACATAAAACATACATAAGTACACATGCATAAGTACACATATACATATACATACATAAATGATTGTATCACACACACCACATGCAAGTACATAACGCCTAATCGAAATGTGTCGCGACTCGTGAGTAGGAGCCGCAGACTTGACGATCTCTGAGCCAATTTGGCTAGTTGCGCATATCCCAAAGAGATCATTGGGACAATGCTGATAAGATACTAGCACGTCGGTTACGTGGCCACTTAACCGGGCTACCCAGTTCAGGTGATTGGAATGAGCAGAACACAAAAGCAATAACAAACCCATAACAACAAGGTTAACAAGGTTGTTTTATAGTACTAATGATAACCTCTAGAGGTCGCATAAATTGTCGAACGTCAGCAAACGAAGCTCAAGTTGGGGCTTTGAAGCTCTATAAAACGAAAGTCCATAAAATGCTTAAATAATTTAGTTTGCGAAAAAAAAAAAAAAGAACAGAAACAAAAACATTGCTAATCATGCGCTAAAAATAACGCCAACAACTTTTCAAAAGCTCCAAAACACCACAAAACTGAAGATACATATGTATGTATGTATTTACTGCAAAATTGTTATTGTGTTTCACTTAATTATGATTAATTATTATTTTTGGAGCCACACGCACACACCTAGGCCTGATCAGTGATCACTTACCATGCAAGTTGATTGTGCATGTCGTATTATTGCCACGATCCAATACCACAACACTAGTCGCTGCCACGGCAGCCGCTGTCGTGGCCATTTTGTTTTAAGCAACGGTTTTTAAAGTTCGTTCTGTTCCTTTTTCGGTGCCCGATCAGAAAATATCTTCGAATCTTAAGGAAGCGGTCTATAGAGCTGTGTGTAGATTCTTATTTAAAATGTACTTATGTACATTCATATGTATTATTTTATTATTTGTATGCTTGTAAACTGTTGCACTCTAACATAAGACGCAAAACAACCTAAAATAGTTAAAATTGTATAAAGGCACTATATTCGTTAGAATTATTCGCTTTTTTCTGTATATTCTTTATATTTGCAAAAAATTATTCTGCACACAAATCAACTAAGAGCCGGAGCTCCACACACAAACACACTCACGCAAAGGCGGTCTCACAAACGCGCGCACTCACTTACACATACGAAGCACAGCTTAAGTTTTTGTCAATGAATAAATACGTAAAGAAAAAACTCGTGCAAAAAACGTTAAGACACAAAGAAGCGCAGACGGCACCTATGTTGTAGCGTTAAGAAACGACCGATTGAAACTAAAAGCTGTTCCCTCCAGCTGATACGACAGCGACGCAAAGTTAACAAATTTAAACAAAAGCTCACGCTCATCAGCTGATACCTTGAAGCTTTCGTCGATACATAGAATCTAGATAATAAATCGGTTATTGCAATCGATAACAATTTGAATTGATACTCTAGTTATCCCTAATGTTATTAAAACATGTAACAATTCTGAAGTTCAGTAGCGATTCAAACTTTTTATCTTTGTTCTCTAGTTCGCAAAATTGTCCCATACCTAATAAAGTGTAGCCAATACATATATGCGAGTGGTATATTTTTTGTCGAAAAATAGTACACTTTGAAATTCAACTTGCGGTCACGCTGATTCCTCCGTGAAATATTGTCTAATAAAAAATAAAATCAAAAATTCAGTGCGAACCGTGACAAACAAAACAAAAATGCCGAAGTTCTATAAGCTGGATATTAATCGCACCGAGTGGGAAATCCCTGAAACATACCAAAACCTCCAGCCAGTCGGACAGGGTGCTTATGGCCAGGTGTGCAAGGCGTTAGTACGAGGCACTAGCACAAAGGTGGCGATTAAGAAGTTAGCCCGCCCCTTCCAGTCGGCGGTGCACGCCAAACGTACGTACCGTGAGCTGCGCCTTTTAAAGCATATGGATCATGAGAATGTTATCGGTTTACTGGATGTTTTTCATCCTGGTCAGCCAGCCGATTCATTGGAGCAGTTTCAGCAGGTCTATATGGTGACACATCTTATGGATGCGGATCTGAACAACATAATCCGAACTCAAAAGCTGTCTGACGAGCATGTGCAGTTTCTGGTTTATCAGATTCTAAGGGGTCTTAAGTACATACACAGCGCTGGTGTTATACATCGTGATCTGAAGCCGTCCAATCTTGCTGTAAACGAGGATTGTGAGTTGCGTATTTTGGATTTCGGTTTAGCTAGACCCGCTGAGAGTGAGATGACAGGGTACGTGGCCACGCGTTGGTATCGCGCTCCGGAAATCATGCTCAATTGGATGCACTACAATCAAACAGTGGACATTTGGTCCGTTGGATGCATTATGGCGGAATTATTGACCGGACGCACCCTCTTTCCGGGTACCGATCACATACATCAGTTAAACTTGATTATGGAAGTGCTTGGCACGCCAAACGAAGAGTTTATGAACAAGATTTCATCGGAGAGCGCCCGTACATATATTCGATCGCTACCGGTAATGCCGCGACGTAGTTTCCGCGATGTGTTCCGAGGTGCTAATCCGCTGGCGATTGATTTGCTTGAAAAGATGCTGGAATTAGATGCTGAGAAACGCATCACAGCTGAGCAAGCGCTGGCTCATCCATATATGGAAAAGTGGCACGATCCCAGTGATGAGGCAACATCGACTTTGTATGATCAAAGTTTCGAGGAAAACGAGCTTCCAGTAGAAAAATGGAAGGAACTTGTCTTTACAGAAGTGAGTGGCTTCAAACCGCCAAAAGCTTTCGCAGAGCTCCTGCCGCAGTCCCAATAAGAGACGGTGATTATCATAATAGGCAGCATAAAACGAAGGCGATAACGAAGAGTCAATGAATGATGCTACAAATTTAGTTCTTAACTAGCGAGTCCAATCGTATTCGTAACTGTTTCTAAAACAAAGTCACAGCCTTAATATCCAGTTCAACTTTTTTGGTGTTGGTGTTTAACTATAAACTTTTGTGTATTGTATAAATGTAAATGTATGTATATTTATGTACAAGTCTGCAAAGTCAAACGAAGTTGGCCCTGAAATGTGAGGCCACCAGTTATAGCTATAGAAGAGCATAAGCTCCAAATAAATAAAAAGTGCTATTGTGTTTACAACAGTTCTTCTTTCCAAACCAAACTGTTTATGTTATCTTTACATCAGCAAATCCTCCAAATAACGCTCGAATTCCTGTTCACGTGACGGCTGCTCTTTGCTAATATCAAGTTGCTTGGTCCAGATTTGCTCGTCAACGCGTTCGTCTGGTTTGTCCGTACTAATTGATGGCTCATTACTATTTGTGTCTTTCGATAGTTTTGTTTCCTGCTCTTCCAGTTCTTCACTAGACTCTTCTCCCTCATTTAGCTTACGTTTTTTATGTTTTCTTTCAGCCTTACGTGTTTTCTTCTCCCTGCGACGTTGGCGTTTGTGCTCTTTTTTCTTTGTACGATAGTTCAGTTGCTCCGTATGAATTGGGCAAAGACGTACCTGGATTTAATTAATATTTCCAATAGAATCTCATAAAATGCATGCATTTGACGCTTACCTTCACTAATGCATTTTGTGGCGCACCATTTTCAAGATATTTGAAATTGACTTCCCAACTGCGCAAACCATCGCGCTCACTACAATGCCGGCTTCCACACTGAAACTGACCTAAGCCATTGACAACTTCCTGTTCAGTCCGCCAACGCAAGGCAATTTTATTTTCCTTATAGCGTGTGAGGTCTGCAATGCAGTATTCTTTGAAGAGCTTACGATAATAGCGCAAAGACAACCGTTGCTCCCAGCTCAATGTGTCGATGTCCTCATCCTCCTCATTCCAAAGAAAACGATGGTTCTCCCGGATAACATCAATATCCCGTTTGTGTTTGCGTGATTCAGTTTCAGATGCCGTGGGCATCACATAATGGCTAAGAATATAATTATGACGTTCTTTGGCCGAAAGTTTATCCAAGTTTATGGGAAATAAAGTTGATTTATTGCTCATTTTGTTTATTTTTATGCGGGAAAACGTGACCACATGATTTATTTAAAAACAAGCTATTTGACCTCGAAAAATATACCAAAACATTGAATTGTTTTAATTATCAACACGAATAAACTTTTTATTCCTTGTTTTCATAGTGTCCTATTCTTTTTTTTGTAGATTTCTCTTAGTATTACATTAAACATTTCTTTGTTGCACTCATTTACATTAAAAAAAATTAATAATACTACTCACTTTTTTTGGAGTAGTAGTAGTTTTTTATGAATGTACATAATTTATTAATTTGCGGATACTTTGCTTGTTTCATCTGGTAACACTGACAAATATCGATGTTCATGTTGTATCCCCTTTTTAAAATATTGAAATTTGTACTACAATTGAAAAGTTAATATAAAGTTTTCGCTAGTGTATGTGTGGGAAAGAGAGAGGGAGCATACATAAATTGTCTATAATTATGTGAATCCTGAAAAATTTTTGAGACTTGTACAATCTATAATTCAAATTTAATTTGTTACAACATTAATCTAAAATTTAAATTTACTTACAATAATACAACTTACGAATTACATTATCTATAGCAAACAAAACTTTATGGGATACACAAATATATTGTCTCGATTGTCGTCGTTACATATTCTTAAAGTGCGATAACTATTCGATATTCTTAAAAGCTATCGATACAGTGCAGAGAAATTAGACGCCCAATAAATATAATTTGTGACAGAAAATGATTTTCAGCTTTTGTACTTAACCGAAGTCAAATGAACAGATAAATAACAATGGCTTGCAGTTGCAGTCCGTTGTTTTACGTGTTTTGGCGAAAGAATTGGCTTTATTTGACTTACAATAAAATATCTTTGATAATCGTTATACTGGGATGGATTGGAGTAATTTTTTGTTACCTACATTTTACGAACAATGCAGACCAAACATCAATGGAAAGCTTCGAAGCTAAGGGATATGTGAGTGCAGACATGTGTGCAATATTGATTTTCAATCACTGATTATAAATACACCGACATGTATATATATACTTTGGCTGTGGCTCTCCGTCGCTCTCTGAGCTATTTAGTTTTTGTAACTTATATTTGGTATGTTGTATGCATTTCTATACATACATATACAAAATGCAAGACCAGATGTCTTATCTTCATTGTTCATCGATGCCTCTAAGTATAATAAACAAAGCATATACATTTACAAATATATTTGTTTATAAACAGAGTTTATATAGCATTTTCTCTGAGTGTCGACTACTACTTATATTGCAATCACATTTTTTGTTGTAGGAAGCGCTTATGGAGTATTTGCCCCAAGAAAATGACGATTGGATCTACTATGCTCCCAATACGGACAATGCGAAATCAATTATGGATGCGCTGAGAATAAGGTTTTCAATCCAGGCAAAAAGTAAGATAAAGTTTGGATATACTTAAGCAAAAACTAAATACATTTTGTAAATACATTTCAGATTTTCGGGAGTACAATAGCAGCTCAGAGATGCAACTGGACATGGAGGAGCAGTGTAAAGGAAAGTGCTTTGCTATTAATTTTCAAGAATTTCCGGACGATACGCTAGGAGGAGATTTTAAGTATAGCTTAAGCTCGAATCAGATGCGTACTTCACCCAAAAAACGATTTGTAAATGACGATGAAATTAATCATCAGAAGGGTGTGTATCGTGTATTATTCGCCTTTGTTTATTGTCGAGAGTATATCGCTTTGTATTGTAGATGATGATGAATACATACGAACGGGTTTTCTGACCCTACAGCACACAATTGATCTACTGTACATGCAGGATCATCAAGTGAATACTAATTACGATGTTCTGTTGAGCGCAATGCCTAATCTGGAGGTCAGCAACTCGGACAGCGCACGTCTAAGCAATTGTGGCTTACTGATGAGCATTTTATTCAGTATATTGTTGCTGAGCACATTCGTCGTGCCCTTTGTCGAGGAGAAGCAGAATGGGCTAAAGGAATTCCTCAATCTTGTCACTCCCATGAGCTTTTTAAATGGACTTACCTTTTTCCTCATACGCTTTATATTCTACTTAATTTTTCTTGTGGCAACTATGAGTTTATCTTGGAAATACGAAGCCTTGGGCCTAGTCAGCTTTCCCTATATATTTATTCTTTATTTGTTGTACATTGTCTCAAATATGTCATACGCCTATTTGATATCCGTCTGTTTTCATTCTGGTAAGTGTTCCTTTTCTCTAAGCCAAACATCAATACATAATTGTTTCTTTATTTTTGCAGTGTTCTATGCCAAAATTGGAGGTCTTGTTTTGCTCATTATTCCGTATGTGTTTAACTTTGTGCGCAATTGGTTAACTAAACTGGCGTTTTATCTATTTTGCACTAATTCATTCATGGAGGGCCTAGATGTTCTGCAGACCTTCTCCAATAAACGTAGGTTGATAGTGTTATTCAGATATTGATGGCGTTTTCTAAATTTTTCACGTACAGATCGACACTTTACTGGCGCCGATCTGTTTGACGTTATCAAAGACGACACGAGCCGTCTCTTTTCTGTTTATGTTGTTCTCATCTTCCAGACCATTCTGTATGCTGTGCTTTACAACTACCTAGTCTGTGTTTTTCCTGGTCCTGGGGGTCTCAAACGGCCGTTCCTCTTTTTCTTAAATGTAAGTTATGGCTTTCTTAAGAAATTCGAAAAAATAATATTCGTATTATGCACAGCCTGAGACTTATAAAAAACGACAACGAAATGAGTATACAACATCACCACGTGGTACGCATGCCATCATCATCAGTGATCTTTGCAAAAGATTTCAGACAACTAAACGCGATACACAAATTGCTGATAATTTAACTATGACAATCAATAACAAAGAGATCACCGTATTATTGGGCCACAATGGTGCCGGTAAAACGACTATGATGAACATGATTATGGGTAAGATAATTTGTAACCACTTATGTCTTTTTTACCCAAAAGTTTTTTTTTTTTTTTTGCTGTGACAGGTCTTGTACCAAAGGATTCAGGAAAAATTGTTGTTTGTAGCGAACGGGATGTCGCTTCGTATCGTCACCTGATTGGCTTCTGTCCCCAACACAGTGTCTTTATGAGCTACATGACATGCCAACAACATCTGGAGTTTTTTTCCCAACTACGCGGCACCAAGCGCTCCGAGGCTCAACATTGGGCCAAACAAACGTTAGATAAACTGAATCTGAGCAACAAGGCTAATGAATATGGTGAAAATCTATCGGGAGGCATGAAAAGGCGTCTATCACTTGGGATTGCAATAGCGGGCAATACGAAGTAAGTAATTGTATATATTACTGTAGTTGGATACTCTAATTATCTTTATATTTTTTTTTTTGACAGAATCATAATTCTAGACGAACCATCTTCGGGTCTGGACATTGAATCCCGTCGCGAACTGTGGGATATTTTGTTGGCACTGCGTAAGGAAAAAGCCATTTTAGTTACCACTCATTACATGGAAGAGGCAGAAGTGCTGGGCGATACCATCTGCATTCTAGCCAACGGTAAACTACGAGCAAACGGCTCTCCACTGGAGTTGAAACGTAAATTAGGCAGTGGCTATCGCTTGAAGCTCGAAGCGCATGATACCAAGTTCCAAGAGAATGAGACATTAGATGTGATACGACGTTTCATACCCAATGCAAATGTGCAGGTGACTAGTCATTGAATATACCTGTTTTAATTAAAATTTCTTATCTACTCAACTTTCTTAGAGTATTGTAAAACCAACGGTTAACATATGTCTGCCGTATGACTATCAATTGCAATTTCATGATATGTTACGCAGCCTTGAAGCAAATAAAAATAACTTGGGCATTGAAACGATCTCGATCACGGATACCACACTGGAGACTGTATTTCTAAAGTATGCTTCAATATGTTCTATATATTAGTAATATAACATGATGTAATCATCGTATTTTAGTTGTGCTAGCGAAACGGATCAAGTGGATACACCCGATATTGGAATTCGTAATGATATGCCACTGCTCTCCATGCCATATAGGCGATTGGAACATAGCATGCCTCATTGGCGGCAGCTATGGTGCGCAGTTTTCTATAAAAAGTTTACATTTTTGTTCAAGGAATGGCAATATGCCTGTTGTATGGTTAGTAAACAAAACTGTACTGCTGATAAGCGCCCCTATGTTATCGATTATGCCTTGTTGAGTCATCTTACGTGACCCATCGGTGTAATCCCTTTCCCATTGAAATTGTGGTTTGTGGCTTAGTGTTACAGATTCCCTAACATTTACTTGTAATATATTAAATTAAGTTTTTCCGTTTTAGTTATGCCTTCCATTGATTATCGTCACTGGAGTCATTCTACTGATGCATGATATGTCCATAGTCACCAATAAGGATGTACTGCCTCTAGATCTTAAGCAGATGCGCACGGGTAGTGTTTACCTCTACAATCCTACTGGACGTCTTGAAGAAGTAGAGCAGCGACTTCGGCAATTTATAGAGCAGAGAGGACTCATCGCGAAAACATTTACGCTGCGATCTCAAAACCCCCTGGAAGGTGATTCGTCTGAACTTGTAAAACAAGAGCTGGTGCAGTTGCAGCGAGATAATTTACCTGCATTTCTGGAAGACGTAATTGGGTTAATTGAAATAAGAGATGCTGGAGACAGACCCACCTTTTCCATATTCTATGCTACGAATCGATACCATAGTAGTGTCACACTTATTAATATGGTGGACAGCATCATGTTGCAGCTGTCCAGCGTAAAGAACGACGTGACCATTAAGACTATGTATGTTCCGATTAGTCGGTTTATTACTGACGTTAGCTCTTCGCGACTTGAGTACTACGCTGTCATTGTATCAGCTGCAATGTTCTTCAACATGTTTTACTACATCTCGCTACCGTTTCGGGAGAATGCCAATGGTTTTCGTCAGCTGCAAGCCATGTCGCGATATACCTTCTGGTTCTCCACATTTACCTTTGATGTTCTTCAGCATGGATTGTTCTGTGTAGTACTTTTTGCACTGCAGCAATTGATAATGCCCGCAGAGTTGTACGAGCTTCAGGATTTACGCATTATTGTACTTAGCGTATTTTTCTACGGCTGCAGCTATCTACCCATTTTATACGCTTTGGGCAATAGCTTCAAGTCCATATCAACCATATCAACATATCTGCTACTTATGCTTATCATCTCTCGTGAGTAATCAATGTATTCTAAGCAAACATAAAAATATTATTACATATATAATGCTTTCAGAAATTGCTCCATTAATCACATCTGGCCATTCTAAGGCTATGGCACAGCATGCCACAGAGATTGGCTTCCTTCGCTTTTTGCCCGACTTCAATTTTAACCATCAGCTGCGGGTCATTAATGAGAGATTTATATCTCGAAAAAATCATGCATCCATAAACGCAAGTATTGAACCTACGGGCACATTTTTCTTATATGCTCTTTTTGTATGTTCAGCGGTTATGGGCTTCTTTGTCGCTGTGCTAGAGAATAAGTATTACCGCCAAGGGATACGGGATTTTTTCCAATGTAAAACCTGCAAAATGCCACCAAAAAGCGGCAGTGTAGTTGGCCTTGATAAACAGTTAGCGTTAGATTGCCTTGATGACTGCATGCGGGAGGAAAAACGCTCTAAGCAGCTGCTGGACGATGGAAAACGGGTGGCTCAAGAATATCCACTGATTGTCAGCAATCTGCGTAAGAGTTATGCGGGAAACCCGGCTGTAAATGGACTTGGATTTGCTGTTGAACGAGGCGAATGCTTCGGTCTGCTAGGTGTGAACGGTGCTGGCAAAACTAGTACTTTTCAAATGATAGCTGCGAATTTGGTAATCGACGCGGGACGCATACAGATTGATGGCATTGACATAAAAGAGAATGAGGTTGCATATCGCCAACAGTTCGGTTATTGTCCCCAGTACGATGCACTGAATAAATTTATGACAGCCCAGGAGTGTCTGCATTATATGGCACTTCTGCGTGGCTTGAGTACAATTAAGGATGACCCAGCCGGAGTGCAGTATAATGTGAATTTCTGGTTACAGAAAATGAATTTACAGAAGTATCAACATGTGCAGGTACGGAATTATTCGGGCGGCACAAAACGCAAACTTCTAGCTGCCATGGCCATGATAGGTGCACCGTCACTGGTTCTATTGGATGAGCCGACTACAGGTGTAGATCCCATATCACGCCGCTTCTTATGGCAGTGCATCAAAGATTTTCAGGATAAAGAAAGAACTGTGGTGCTTACATCGCACAGGTCAGTCCAATTGAACTACGGTTAGGCATTAGCGATTGATTATTAAAATAATTTTTCTTATAGTATGGACGAATGCGAGGAGCTCTGCAATCGATTGGCCATCATGGCCGATGGCAAATTCAGATGCGTGAACAATATATGCGCCCTGAAACGGCTAAGTGGCTTTACAATCAAACTGAAAATGAAAATTGACACGGAAACTGATACCAATGTAATGACTATTACTAACACTTTAAAGAGACATTTTGAAAACTTGGATTTACGAGAGAGTCATGCGGGAACATTAACATATTTTGTAAAAACACAAGACCACATACTTTGGTCGAATGTATTTAAAGTAACGAAGGATTATCTGGCTGATGGACTAAGTGAACTTGTGGAACATTATTCTGTAAATGAGTGCACACTAGAGGACATATTTTTGAAATTCGAAAAACAAAAATCGTCGGCACGGACAGGATCGATCGAGTACGTTTGATCCTGTCCGTGAAGACTTTTCTATTTTTCAAAATTATAAGAAACATCAAATTGCTTATCTACACCGATACTTACGTTTAAAGATCAGATAAGGGCATCATAATTGTTTTACATTCTGATCTAAGAGACTTAGTTTGAGATAGTTAAGCAAATTAAAAGATTTAAATATGTGCATTTTCGAATATCCATATAACTTACTAATATATTTATATAATATATAATAATAATTGTGTTTAAATTTATTTGATAAGGATACAGGTCTATTTGGAGATAACTAAGAGTAATGGGGTTTTCGACCGATAGTCATTTGAATCACATCAAAAGAGGTGAGCATAAACATCGTTAACAAGCAAACGGAACAGCGATAGTAATAATATACATATATTATTATTGAAAAATATACTAAATCAACTGAACTACTTAGTAATCAATTATAATTCGGAATACATGGAAAATTTGTACATTGGTACTCTTCTAGTTTTTTTTTTTTGTAATACTTGGGAGTAACTTTTCTTAAGCGATGTTATGCAATGGCAAAAATCAAAATACAGCTGCCACACTTTTTTTTTTGGTATATTTTTCAATTAAGTTTGCGGTCACGCTTAACGTAGACGCATAAATAAACAACGCAAATGGCGCGTAGTAAAATTTGGAAATATTACGAAAAGTTAGATCTCCAGACAGCACAATGCCTGCTCTGCGAAAAGATAATCAAAACGTGCGGCAATACATCCAATCTGATGAAGCACATGAAAACGCATCCATCCATGTAAGGCAGTCAAGGTTATCAGCCATTGCAGATACTTAAACTTTACTTACAGAGATGTGAATGACCATCAGTTGGTAGTGGTGCGAGGAATGCTGAAACGGGAGACTCATGCTATAAAGTCACGGGGCAGAAAGACACTCAAATATGCATCCATTAAGGTTAAGTCAGAACCCAAACGTGAGCACGATTCGAGCGCGTTGGGCGATATGGATGTGAACTTGATTGAATTCGTGGATTCCGAAGCTCATGCTGCGGTTGAAAGTGTTGTGAATGAAGAAACTTATGCCAACTGGACCACAGCAGACACTGAATCCGGCGCCGAGACAGTTAGTGCGGCAGATATTATCGAATTTGAGCCAAAAGTGGCACAGGATCACAGTGACCATATTCATATGCATGATGAAGCCTTGTCTGAAGTTGAAGAAGCCAAGTAAAAATATACCAAGTACAATAATGAGTACGAACTAATAATAATTAATTACTTTTTTACAGTAACTGTCAAACGCTGCTCAGTACTGCATATCAGGATAATCTTGCATATTTTGTGTGTCGCGATAAGCATCCATTGGAAGTCATTAGAGGAGAGGGCTTCAAGCGATTAACGCAAGTACTCTGTCCCGCCTTCCAACTTCCTAGTATTGACCAACTTGGCGCGCGGATTGCTCAGAAAGCCCAACTATATACCGCACATCTACGACAGCAATTTTCCAACATTAAAGCTCTCTCACTTAGCTGTGCCATTAATACAGCTTGTGCATCGAGCGGTACACAACCAGTAAGCTACTTGGAAGTAGTTGTCCACTACCACGAAGGACTGCACAGACGTTCTCACACACTTTCAATGCAATGTCTGCCCCTCCAGTATAATGCCACCAGTATTGTGGAACTTTTGGAACGTATCTGCCAGCGTTTTGATATTCATAAGTCAAAAATTGTATGTATTGTGACCAGAAGCAACCGATTGCTAGAGAACGTAGTGACGACTTTATTGGGTAATCAGCGGCATGTCCCTTGCTTCGCTCATCAGCTAGAATCGGTGCTGGATTCCATAGTGCAACGCACCGAGTTTGCCGAATTGTGTGACAAAGTGCGTCGCCGTGTTGCATATCAACTAAGCTGCTGCGGCTCATCTACGCAGCTAAAACTGGACGTAAACGGATGTGCTATCAGTACTTACGAGATGCTTGAGCTGTATGTGCGGTACGCAGCGCATACTCAAAAATTACAGTATAAATTGTCGACAATTGATGTACCGCCTGCCTTGAATACTGATGAAATAGAGCTGGCTGTTGAACTACTGGGTGTGTTGGGACCGTTGGCTAGTGCTGTTCGTCAAATATGTGGCTCGAGTACTGCTTCGTATCCGTGTGCCAGCAAAGCGTTGCCCATATTATACACTATTCTCAATGAACTGAAGCAGCCGGAAAACGTCAATCAGCAACATCACCAAATCTCATATGAAATGCGCTTGTTTATGATCAAGCAATTGGAAGAGCGCTTCGGAGAAATGGAGAAGAATATATTATTTGCCTTGTCAAGTTTACTGGATCCACGTTTTCGAAATATGCCCTTCCAGAGTGCCTCACTAGTAGCCAAATATATGACGCATCTCTACAATCTCTATGAGGAGAAAGATGAAATACCTACGGCGGAATCAGACGATGAAGCTACTACGGAAGGCTATGATATTTGGGCAGCATACAGAGCCTTTTCATATGAGAAGCACAAGCATATCACCATGATCGGTGAGAACGAGAACCAAGACGAGATTTCCAGCTATTTCTGTACAAATATCAGCAGTTTGCAGTCTGAGCCATTGTTGTTGTGGAAGGATCTGTCTCAGTTCCATCCATTTCTGCACAGTCTGTCTAAGAAGTATCTGCACATTCCAGCAACAGCAATTCCACCAGCACGACTCTTTACATCCGCTGGTGCCGAGGTTCTGGCGCAGCATACTAAAATAATGAGCGATCACATGAATAACGTTTTGTTTATGTCTGATTGTACTCAGGAGGAGTGGCTATTATAGTGAATATTTAAATATAGACCATTTTATTGTATGAAATAAATTCATTATTTTAAGTTATTTTTACAAATTATTCAATGCCTGACAATATGTTATTTTTTATTTCAAAAACTAACAATGATATGCATCAAACTGTAGGGCACAGTTTCCATTAATCTTAATTGTAAGCCCTGGTTTCAGCTTTTGCTAGCCCTGAATTATAATTCCCTGGGAACAGTACAGAGATAAATAATGCTGCTTATTTTTTCGTATTTCAATCTACTTACTTAATTTTAATTACTAACCGATCAATTCAAAGAGGCCGATCATGTTTGAGTCACTCCCAATTTTTTTAAACCTAAAAGAAAAAATTTAAAAAGTCTTCCAGGTACTTACTCTTATCGACATTTTGTATCGGTATGTGCGGCATTCTGGCAACGTTCATCATGATACTAAGAAACTGGTTTCAAGCAAAAATTTCCACCTGCAGGATGCAAATGATGGAATTTAGAATTTTGTTTAAAACAATTTTATAATTTTAAAGAGCACATTCAAATGGTTTATTATATTATAGCTTTTTAGAAATACTATGAAACAAAAATAATAATTATGGAGTTGTGTATTTCGGTATATTTTTGGAGGTAAAATAGTATATTTTGAAATTCATCATGCGGTCACTATGTTGATCAGCACTGATGACGTTTTTTCACGCACTATTGTATTTTTATAAGCATATTTAATGTGGAAAATTTAAACAATTGCAGTATGCAAATGCATAAAACAATCAAATAACACACAGTGGGTGCTGAGTGTAATAACCGAGCCAAACAACAACACAACACACATAAACACGCCCTGTTGTGGTCGTCGGTTGCAGCAGCAGCGCGAAAGTGAAGTGGCCATCGACGTCTCACCCTTCACCACAGGCAAGAGTTTAATTAGTTAAGAGGAAGGCAATAAAAACAAGTATAGAACGACCTTGGAGTTGCATACAATATGCAAAGTAACTCCACGAAAACCAAGGAAATGTTTATTGTGCGTGCTCTTGAAAAAATCCTTGCCGATAAGGACATACGGCGATCACATCACTCGCAGTTGAAAAAGTCCTGCGACACTGCACTTGAACAGATTAAAGCAGAACTCATCAGTGCTGGTCAAATTGCAGAGGGCAATGAGCTGCCGTGCGCAGCGTTGCCGCTGCCAAAGAATGACGCGGCGAGTATTATCAATGCGGAAACGTATTTCCTGCCCTTCGAGCTAGCCTGCAAGAGTCGTTCCCCACGCATTGTCGTCACAGCACTAGATTGCCTGCAGAAGCTCATTGCCTATGGTCATTTGACAGGCTCAATTCAGGATTCAGCTAATCCGGGTCATCTACTGATTGATCGCATTGTTATCACTATTTATGGCTGCTTCAATGGACCTCAGACCGACGAGGGCGTCCAACTCCAAATCATCAAGGCTCTGCTCACCGTTGTTACATCGCAGCATGTGGAGATACACGAGTTTACGCTATTGCAAGCGGTGCGTACCTGCTACGATATCTACTTGTCCAGTAGGAATTTGGTCAATCAAACAACCGCACGCGCAACTCTAACCCAAATGTTGAACGTGATCTTTGCACGTATGGAGAATCAAGTATACGAAGTGGCGCCAACACCAACGACGGCGGTGGCTCTAAATGGTAACATCAACAGTCCCGACAGTAATGGAGGAGAAGATATGTCACCAGTGGCAGTTGAAGGAGCGGACAGTGATGAAGTAATTGCCTCTGAGCTGCTGGCTGAGATAATAACAGGTGAGTAATCGATTCCCTTTGTGCAGACCTTATTACAAGTTGCTTCGATAAAATGTCGTAATATCGTGCTTATAATTTAAATTTATTCATATTAAATAATGTATTGAACATCGATTCAAATTTTTAAATGAGCAATAAAATTGTTTATTAAATTTTCAGCTGCCTTTAATGAGGCAATGAAGGAACATAGTCAAGATCTGGATCTAGTTGAGGCAGAGCCATCCGTTAATGGCAATGGCTCGGTTGACTCATCGCATTCAGATCACGACAGTGTGGAGCTGCATAGCGAGAATGATGCAATTGTGACGGCCAAATTTACGCACATACTGCAAAAGGATGCCTTCTTGGTTTTCCGTGCATTGTGTAAACTATCAATGAAGCCGCTGCCAGAGGGTCAGCCGGATCCCAAGTCGCACGAGTTACGCTCTAAGGTATTGTCCCTACACCTGTTGCTGCTGATACTGCAGAATGCTGGACCTGTCTTCCGCTCCAACGAAATGTTCATTATGGCCATAAAACAGTATCTGTGCGTGGCGCTGTCCAATAACGGAGTTAGTCTAGTGGCTGAGGTCTTCGAGTTGTCGCTGTCAATTTTTGTGGCGCTGCTGTCGAATTTCAAGGTGCATTTGAAACGCCAGATTGAGGTGTTCTTTAAGGAGATCTTTCTTAACATTCTGGAGGCTAGCTCAAGCTCCTTCGAGCACAAGTGGATGGTCATACAAGCGTTGACACGCATCTGTGCCGACGCTCAGTCAGTGGTGGACATATATGTGAACTACGATTGCGATTTTTCAGCTGCCAATCTATTTGAACGTCTCGTCAATGATCTCTCCAAGATCGCCCAAGGTCGGCAAGCACTGGAGCTCGGCGCGAATCCAATGCAGGAGAAGTCGATGCGTATACGGGGCTTGGAATGTCTCGTCTCCATACTTAAGTGTATGGTCGAATGGAGCAAGGATCTTTATGTCAATCCCAATATGCCCGCGCCCGCCTTGCAGGTAAGAGTTTAGCTCGTTATGGTAATACAGATTGAAATGCAATTTATTAAACTATTTTATAGGTGCAATCACTGCAGTCACCTACGCAGGATACGCAGGTTGGGGATAATGTGGACACGTTGTCTGCACATAACTCCAGTCTTCGCTCGACACACGGCGGCTCCAGTCATAGCCTTAACTCTTACGGCAGCGCCAAGAATCAAGAGCTGTTGGATTTGCCAGAGGCATTGGAAGAGCGCAAGATGCGCAAAGAGGTGATGGAGACGGGTATCGAACTCTTTAACCGCAAGCCACAGAAAGGTGTACAGTTTTTGCAGGAGAAGCAGCTGCTGGGCAGCACCTGTCAAGATATCGCTCGTTGGCTTCATGAAGACGAACGCCTCGACAAGACGGTCATTGGGAACTATCTGGGCGAAAATGACGATCACTCCAAAGAGGTGATGTGCGCCTACATCGATGCTTTTGATTTTCGTCAACTAGAAGTGGTGGCAGCGTTGCGTATTCTGCTCGAAGAGTTTCGACTGCCCGGCGAGGCGCAAAAGATCGATCGACTAATGGAGAAATTTGCAAGCAGATATTGCGAATGTAATCCACAGAATCAAATATTCCAAATGGCTGACACTGTTTATGTGCTGGCATTTAGTATCATAATGCTGACAACAGATCTGCATTCGCCGCAGGTAAAACATAAAATGACCAAGGAGCAATATATCAAAATGAATCGCGGCATTGGCGATAGTAAGGACGATCTGCCTGAAGAATACTTATCATCTATATACGATGAGATCGCAGAGCATGAGATTAAGATGAAGAACAATACAACAATGTTAATGGCACCAAAGCCGGCTGGCAAACAGCCCTTTATAACAGAGAAACGACGCAAATTGCTTTGGAATATGGAAATGGAAGTGATCTCCTTGACGGCCACCAATTTGATGCAATCAGTTTCACATGTCAAATCGCCATTTACATCAGCGAAGCACTTGGAGCATGTGCGTCCCATGTTTAAAATGGCATGGACACCCTTTCTGGCTGCCTTCTCTGTGGGTCTGCAGGACTGCGACGATCCTGAGATAGCAACTCTTTGTCTGGATGGTATACGTTGCGCCATACGGATTGCCTGCATCTTTCATATGTCGCTGGAGCGCGATGCTTACGTACAGGCTTTGGCACGCTTCACATTGCTAAACGCCAACTCTCCGATTAATGAGATGAAGGCCAAGAACATTGATACCATCAAGACGCTAATCATGGTTGCCCATACAGATGGCAATTACTTGGGCAGCAGCTGGCTGGATATTGTTAAGTGTATTAGTCAGTTGGAGTTAGCACAGCTGATTGGTACTGGTGTGCGGCCGCAGTTCCCATCTTGGGCGCAAACTACGCTCAAGGACACGCTTAATCCCAGCGTTAAGGAGCACATTGGCGAGACAAGCAGCCAGAGCGTTGTGGTGGCCGTCGATCGCATCTTCACTGGTTCCATGCGACTTGACGGTGATGCTATTGTCGACTTTGTGAAAGCTTTGTGTCAGGTGTCAGTGGATGAGCTGCAACAGACGCAACCGCGCATGTTCTCCCTGCAAAAGATTGTCGAGATTAGTTACTACAATATGGAGCGTATTCGATTGCAATGGTCACGCATCTGGCAGGTGCTTGGCGAGCATTTCAATACAGTTGGCTGCAATAGCAACGAGGAGATTGCATTCTTTGCGCTGGATTCATTGCGTCAACTATCGATGAAGTTTATGGAGAAGGGTGAATTTAGTAACTTTCGTTTCCAGAAAGACTTTTTGCGTCCCTTTGAGCACATCATGAAGAAGAACAACTCGCCCGCAATACGTGATATGGTGGTGCGATGCATCGCCCAGATGGTCAACTCCCAGGTAAGCAATTCAATCAGCCAACATGTGGAATCAATGGATATATGAGACAATCTTATTTTCAGGCGCATAACATACGCTCCGGCTGGAAGAATATATTCTCCATCTTTCATCTAGCTGCTGGAGATCATGAGGAGCCGATTGTGGAGTTGGCATTCCAGACAACGGGCAAAATCATTGGCGATCTCTATCGGAGACAGTTTGCAGTCATGGTGGACTCCTTCCAGGACGCGGTCAAGTGCTTGTCAGAGTTTGCATGCAATGCCCGCTTTCCGGACACCAGTATGGAGGCTATACGACTTGTGCGCAATTGCGCCCAATGCGTTCACGATGCTCCCCAGCTGTTTGCAGAGCACGCGGGCATGGAGAACGATGCGTCTGTGGCGGAGGAGGATCGTGTATGGGTGCGCGGCTGGTTTCCCATGCTCTTCTCACTCTCCTGCGTTGTCAATCGCTGTAAACTAGATGTGCGTACGCGCGGCCTCACCGTACTCTTTGAGATTGTTAAGACGCATGGCGACAGCTTCAAGCCCAACTGGTGGAAGGATCTCTTTAATGTGATTTTCCGCATTTTTGACAATATGAAGCTGCCGGAGCATGTGACCGAGAAATCTGAGTGGATGACAACCACTTGTAATCATGCGCTGTATGCCATCATTGATGTATTCACGCAATATTTTGATGTCCTTGGCCATCTCCTGCTCGAGGAGCTGTTCGCCCAGCTGCATTGGTGCGTCCAGCAGAACAATGAACAGCTGGCGCGTTCCGGCACCAATTGCCTTGAAAATCTGGTCATTTCGAATGGCTTCAAGTTCAATGAGGTCACCTGGGACAAAACATGCCAATGTATTTTGGACATATTTAATGCGACGCTGCCGAAGGAACTGCTTCATTGGCGTCCCACCAAGGGCAATGAACAGCACCAGCAACAGCAGCTGCCACGTCGCGCCTCAACCTCGCAGCATTCCAATGGGAGCACACAGGAGCCGCCTGTAATGGCATTAGCACACAATCATTTTGAGGCACTGCACATCAAGTGTGTGGTTCAGCTGGAGCTGATACAAACAGTGGACAATATTGTCTTCTTTCCAGCGACCTCCCGCAAGGAGGATGCCGAGACACTGGCTCAAGCTGCAGCCGACTTAAGTGGCAGTCGCGGTGGTTCGACGCAATCGCAGCAATTGCAACTTGATTGTCAGCGTGAGGAGCAGGGCATGTATGGCTATTTGCGTACGCGTCAACTGTTTACACTAGCTGAGTGTTTGATGCAATCTCATCGGTTTGCCAAGCGGTTCAATGCCGATCAGGATCAACGCAATTTACTGTGGCGCGCCGGCTTCAAGGGTTCGGTTAAGCCCAATCTACTCAAGCAGGAGACTGCCTCGTTGGCTTGCGTGCTTCGCATCTTTTTCAAAATGTATGGTGACGAAAATCGTCGCAGTGATTGGCCTGGCATTGAGCAGGAACTGGTGCAGGTATGCAAAGAGGCGCTTGGCTATTATCTGAGCCTGCAGAGCGAGGCGCATCGTGATGCCTGGACGTCGCTGCTGCTACTTATCCTGACCAGGCTGCTGAAGATGTCTGACGACAGGGTGAGTGCATTCATTAACAAAATTATTTGTTGACTTGTAGCTAATGTCTTAACGATCTTTTGTAGTTTGCCACTCATGTGTCCAACTATTATAGCCTGCTCTGCGATATGATGTGCTTTGACCTGAAGCCCGAACTGCGAAGTGTCCTTAGGCGCGTGTTTATGCGCATCGGTCCAGTATTCAATATAATGAACGTGAATGTTAAATAGTCAAGGCGCATCACTTACCAAACACGCCCTGTTTGATGACCCCGCCACCGTCACCTCACCCTTTCCCACAAACAACTTTCACCTTTTTAGTTAGGTATATATTTATATTCAGATATATATATATCTTGGCTTTATTGTTAACTTGTTTTTCCCATTGGCCTCCGAAAGCAGAGTTTATATTTTTTATTACATATTTATATACATACATATGCATATGCAATTGTAACGTTTATAGGTTAATCAAAGTGTTGTTGTTTTATATAATGTTTACACATACACACACATGCATTGAAATAACCATTAGGTGGCATGTGTGTGTGTGCGTGTGCGCGAAAGGCTTTAATATGTGAGTATTTGTGTGTGAGTGTCTCTTGTATGATTTATAGGTTTTTCGGTGTACGATTTGAATTTGGCAAAATATGAAAATTATTGGTGTAACCATTTATTTAATTATTCACTACTAAAACTATCTATTATGTAGTTTAAATAATGATAAACCTATGCTAAACGTTAGCCTGTATATTGCTAGTTTTAATTTAAATCAAATTATATATTTCAAATATATCTATTACAACAATAACAATATACCCTTTGCATTTTTTTAACCAACACCTCCGTGTCCTCGTCAAAAATTACGGCAACTGAATTTGAAGATGTTGACAACACGTTAAACAGTTTTTATAATATAATTCGGATAACATTGATCTTCAGATGTATAATAATTGTTAAAGTTCATATTAATGTGAGGTTCGAATGTAATAAATCTATGTGTAATATTAATAAATTAAACAACGGAAAATATGTAATGAAGATTACATAATAGATCAAAATATAAAATATCAGGCATAAATATTTAATTCATTTTAGTAACGCTGTCGTTATTTGTTTATAGTGATATTAGTATTTGGATATAATTTTGTTTATACCACAGTTTATACCACAGTTGAATTGAATTCTATGGCATGGAATTAAATTATATTATATTATTCAGGTTTTAAATAACTACAGATACCACAGCAATGCGCAAGGATGCGATCAGACTGTAATTATGAGTTGCTTGAATACATTTTAAAGGGTACTTTCACGTCGATCATGGAAGTTATTCAGTATCAAATTTATGTATCATTCCCACGGCAGTATAGGGTGTTTATTAGTCAATCACTTTCGCCATGAGCATATCATATGTTTTAAGTTTTTTTTTGTTGATCTTTGGGCGCAAATTTATAGCTTTTTTATGATGCTGAAGATGTGTGCGACGCATTTATTATAATAAATAAATAAATCCACTCGCATGCTTTTATTAAGTATACGTATTCTGCTCAAGAGGAGTCTTCAGCACACGCGCACATCTAAATTCGGAGCGGGTGGCTGGGGTAGGGAATATTCGTACGACTATATCGTTGCTGTTTGTTGCCAATTTTGAATGAATTTGATTAAAGAAGCAGAGCAGAGTCCAGTCCAGCACAAAATCGAAATTTATTTATAAAATCTAATAAAAAGCATTTAATTTGCTTTCTGCAAAAATCTGCTCATAAGTATTCCGAATGATGTCTATTTTAATGGATCTTCGAGCGCACGATGTTCTGCTAGGAATGGTTTTATATACCATAAAAATAAATGCATAAAAATCTTGCGTTGAGATGCTAGTGGGCACCTTGAAAGTGGATGTTATAAGTCTTCACATGACATTCATCAATTTGATTGTTATTCCTTTCTTCCAAGCTTGCTCTGCTGATTGCTAACTATCTAGAAAATAGAGAGGAATGAATGAATGACGTGGTGTGTTACTTATTTTGTGATTTGGTAGAGGTGAAGAATGGGAATTGCAAAGAGAAGATGTGAGCCATTTTTTGTGTAAATTTAAAATTGTTAGTCTTATGCTAATAAATCTTGTTAATATGTCAATTTCATTGGAACTTAATCAGGCTCTCACTTCATGACGAATGGAAATCATCAGACTTCGAACTAATGGTGCTAATTGTCAGCGAACGGTTGTTTTCTTCAATTTATATTTGAGAAAAAAATGACGACTCAAAACCAGAAGTCAACGGAAATCACAGAGAGTATATGTTATACGATCTTGAGAAAAATTATAAAAATTTCAATCTTACTTTTATTTCAAAGAAGTTCGTCAACAATTTTATTTTACAATATAAAACATTAGAGTTATTATCGCATTTGTCTCTTTTAAAATATTGAAAATTATTATTATTATGACACCATTTATATTAAATGCTTAGTGCTGTTACTTTACTCACTAAAGTTATTTATTATTTAATTGTTCCTTTAAGAACATTTGCAAGTTGTTCTTTTACAGCAATCAAATAAAAGATATTTTATTGTGAGACTACTTCATAAAATAAATAACATCAAGTTTTACAACCAGAAAAAATAAATATTGAGAGTCGAGATAAGATATGTTTTCAATCCTCGCACAACACTTGATTAACCTATTTGATAGTAGGATCATTTCACGTACCCTTCATAAAGCTTTGCTGAATAAAAGATATAAAAGATAATTGTATCATAACCCGTAAAGCCCAAACGAGTCGGATATTAAGTCAAAAACAGATTCTGGGCACGCGTGCTTATCTAAGAAAGAAAACGAGACAAACAAATGAGAAACCAAATAAACACAGTAGTGCAGGCTTTTAGATCCACAAATAGAGACAGATGCTGCTTTATTTATTTTGCGTTATCAGCGCAAATGATTAGTTAACAAAAAATGCGTCCATGGGAGAGTTCATGACCTGATCGTTTTGCCAGGAACTGTCTGAAAACATTTCCTAACATAAGTATTTCAATTGAGATAAGAATCAACTCAAATTTAAATGCAACTCACTAACCTTCGGTTTTTGGAGAATGCGAACGAATATCGGAATGCTGTAAAAGCGTTAACCCCTCAAGCCATTCCATTCCGCATCACGGCATTGCAATTACGGAAATGTAATGAAGTTAGCCGCGGGAGCTCACGTGAGACATAGAATAGAGATAAAACTGTGCAAAGTGCAAATAAAATTGTCGCTGTTCTTAATTGAAAAAATAAGTCTATAGAATTGAGTCTAAAACAAACAGCAGGGAAATGTAATTTCGCACGCTTAAATTAATTGCGCATACGCCGTGTAGTATATAGAATGGGTCCCTTATACAATCGTGGTACGGCAATCACGTATGTACATTTGTATTTATATAGTGATTTATCATATGAGCAAAACCAGAAACAAAGCCGGTGAAAATTATACAAAATTTCAATTAGCAGCAAATTTGGTTTAACTCGCTAAACTGTCTCTGGCAACATGTGCGGATCTGTCCACGCTCGGCTCTAATGCAATAAACGTTGTCAGCAGCCGTAGCGTTGATGAAAATTGAGGCGCAGCATTTTGGACTCCCCACACCGTTAAGCAACCCCGTCAGTGAAACATCCCCATGTCAATTGAGTGTTTCAGTAAAACCCTCTCACTAGTTGGGATTAACGTGTCATCTCTCTCTCTCTCTCTCTCTTTCTCTCTTTTGCGTTTGTGATCACGCAACAATAACAAAAAAACAATGCACTAAAGTTCAACATTAAATTATACATCGTGCATGGGCAATTTGCTTAGCACAGTGGGGCTTAAAGGGCAATTAGACTGCAATTTATAGTTGACTTGCAATTAACAGCGTCTGTTAACACTTGACTGTTAACAGTTGACAGCAACGTTAACAGTAATCGATCGCACTGCTGTAATATTTGTAGGCATCGCGTATACGCAACGTATTGCGACACAGTGCACAGGGCAATTAACGCGGTGCGTTGTCTGTGGACCACTGGGGTGAAGGGAGCAGCTGTGGGGTGAGCTATTGAACTGTCAACAGTATTTTTAACACTCTGCCACTGGTCAAAGCCAACCATTCACCCCTCCCTTCACCCCCTAGCACCCTCCTCTTAGAGGGGTTCAACTATAGTTTAGTTCACTTTTGCCGCTGCTCACTCAGCGTGGTTATTATTTGTTATTGTTGTTTTTACTCGTAATTGACTCGCTCTCTTTCGTCTTTCTCTCTTTCTCCCGCTCGCTCTTGCGCTCTCTTGCGCTCTTGTCAGTTTAGGTGCGTGTTTTTTTTTTTATTTGTACTTTTTACTTGGCTTCGAAGTCAGCGACGCTACCTCGAGTCGAGCAGTCTACGGCCAGCGGACTAACTAAGCAGACGCGCTCCCATTCCCATTCCCAATTCAAGTTCCCGGTTCTTTATAAAACGAACCGTAACATTGTACACAAGACTCAAACGCGTGCCAGAAACCGCGAGTGCAACAACAAAACCAAACGATTAATAAACATCCAAAGATCAATACTTAAGATGAGCCACCACTGGGGTTACACCGAAGAGAATGGTAAGTAGCAGTTTTTGCTCGACTTGGTATATTGAATAATGGATTTAGATTGCCAGTGATCACTTACAGTATGTATGTAGACTTGTGAACTGATAAATCGAAAATCAACAATTATGGTCAAGTTTTGTATATTTTAAAAGAATCCTAATAGATTCTGACACTCATATAGTGCATACAATCGTCGTTTTTCTGCCGTTGAGTTTAAAGTTTTGTTTACAAACAAGAAATAAGTTCACGCAAGCGCAACGTGCGTGTTTTGGGAAAGTTTTCGAGCCAGATTGGGACAGGTTCGATCTGTGGAGGGCGTTGCGATCTATTTGTACGTGCAGCTTGTTGCATATAGTTTATATGTATGCTGTAATGTTTGCTGGTCAATTGAGACGAGTTTTGATTGAATACACATGTTATCTAATAGATAACATATTTGAATTGCATTGCATTGTTCTTGCTTGTTTGATGAATCAAATACGTCATCCCAGTAGGCATTTGTGAAACCAAAGACTGCGAGCGAGTTTTCTAATGAATAGCAAACGATAAGATATATACGAGCATAAGGTTTTATTTCTCTGTTGAGCAACCTGTAAAAGCAATTGCTTAAGTCAGCCGAGTCATTATCTTCACTCCAACAGATATCGAGAGATAGAGAGAGAGAGGGAGTGTGACTAAATTTTAAGTAATTGCCATATCATTGATTACTCAGCTGTTGCAAATTTGGTTTCCTTATTTTTGGGTTCACACTGGTTAACACCGGTCGCTGTCTCAACTCCCAGCTCGCAATTCCCAGCTCCATGTTCTGAGTGGGAACACTCGCTGTTAATTAAATCAAACCCAGTTTGCCCGCAAATGACGCTTGGCGCGTTCAATTATATGCATCATCGAATCGCCACTCCGCGAACTCACACACCCAAACACACCATACACAAACACCCATAAGCCCATTCAAACAAGAGTTATATAGATATAGGCACGTTCGTTGGTTCGTCGGGTGTTCATAAATATGCGACAGCCATAATTATATATATATAGCTTTGACACTAGAGAGGTGAAGAGAGCAGACTTGTTCCAGCATTCACCGCTTAGCACGAGCTGTGTCTCGTGATCTCCGCCAGCCGCTGGGCAGTACATAGTGCGGGTGCTTCCCATGAAACCAGTCGGAGAGTCAGACAAAAACCGATCGTATTGAAACCAGTTCCGAGTTCTCTTTTTATATGCTACACTTTTTCAATGGTTATTACGCATTATTGGCAAATTTGCAATAGAATGACGGAAAAACCAATCAAATTAATTACTTTAAAGTTCTAGAACAAATATTATCCAACTCTTAGTCCTCTACCGTAAATTGTTTATAAAGATAATAGGTTTCAAGCCCATTCAAAATAGTCTGTTAATGAGTGTATTATCTATTCGTTAATACATTTAGTTTTGTTTTCTGTTTTCAATGTTTATTTCGCTTTTATATTGTTGTCTTCGTTTTCGTTTTCATTTTCATTTTTGCATTCTCTCTCTCTTTCTGTGATGTATTGTGGCTTTTGAAGGCAGTTCGTTTACTTATGCGACGCTGGTCAAGTGCATGTTTGGTTCTTAAGGACGCATTAAAGACCGGTTCCAAAGTCAACACTGTTTGTCATGGCTCAAAGCCTGTCAAATGTTCTGTCTGCCTTTGTTTCTGGCATTGCCCTTCCCTGGAACTCATTTAGCGTCACATGTTGTTCACTTATCGTTCAATAAAATGATATATGCCCTCGATCATAAAAGAATGTTTGCATCTACAAAATCGACTCGAAATTTTTGGCAATTCGTTTTGATTTGTTTAAATGGAGCTGATTGCGTTGATTGATTTGATTTGTCTGCGACGGAAACTTTCCAATGGGAACGCGTCTCCTCTCTATCCTCTATCTATTATGCTTCTGTTCTTATCAGACAGTACTCCACCCAAGTATATACTCGTACATTCATATTTATAGCCCACTCTACTGTTGAGTGTTTTTTACATTAAGCATAAGTGCTTTTAAATTGGGTTTTTCTTATGTGTACAAACATCTTTGTATATAATATACAAATTGTTATACTAGACACATATCAAGATTATACGATCTTTCTAATCAAGACTTTTCTATTCGCACACCTCTGCCCTTGTCAAACCTGCAGACACGCTTATACTAGAATCTCTGATTAAAACTCGCGTGTTTATATTTTGTAAATCAATCAAATTTCATTTAATACGCGTTTCTGTCGTGTACTGATAATACCAAGTCATATAAATAATATTCTATTATTACTTTCCTTACCTTTGTCTTTGCCCCTATCGAAAAATGTTAGATCAGTACTTTTTTTAAGCGATATTTAAAGGTATTTATACTTTGATTCCAACTATATTTAAAGTATTCGTTGCTCGGCATTCTTATCTTCTATTTAAATTTTCCTTTCAGTTGTGATTCACAGACTTTGCGCACAAATCCCTGAAAATATGTGCAAATTGATATAGCAATCTGAATCATCATTCTTTTTATCACATTATTATTTTTTTCAGTCATTTCTTTACCATATATGAAATAGATATTTTCTATAGTGTGATTCCCTTTTCTGCATTACAAAAGAGTTGCCTTTTAAATACAATTTATAGCCAGGGCCAAGAAAAATATTGAATTTTCAATAAGATCGTAATATCCCTTACTGTGGATCACTTGATAGCTGATCAAAGCCCCTAGAGAGGTGTGAGAAAATGCTATTTTCATAATATTTTTATATCATTTCACGGCTGGCAGTGTGATAAAAATATCCATTTAATTTATATGCACGAAAATGAGAAAAACAATCAAATTTATGGTTTGGAAAATTTCCACTTCAGATTAGCATTCCTAGCAGAAAAAACAAATTTTTTTTCGAACGTGACAATTTGGTCGAATTTACAATAGAATTTTGCAAATGTTTTATTTATTTACTTTTGCTGTTGTGTTTTTATGGCAGTCCAATAATTCTATTCCTGGTCCTTCTCGTCAGTTTTATGACCAACAATTTTCACATGCAAACAAATAATTAACAATAATAATTGACCAAAAGGGTTACGTGTGGGTTGTATCTCAACTGTATTGACCATGAAGTGTTAGACAAACGTTGTCTACGAGCTTAAGGCAGTGCTGGGGCTTCTCAATGTCTGCCACTTGGAATTATGCAAGAGGGTTGTTCAATACCAGTTTTGTGCGAATATCTGTTTGAATATGTGTCGACTCTCGAAAGAATACGAATATCCCGACTTGAATATTCCATATTCGTCTCAGTTCATTGTACGAGTGCTCGTATATCTAAAGGCCCAATTAGCATGCACTTCCTTACGTCCGATCGGCACATAAGGCACGCAACAATCTCATGATGACACTCATCAAGTTATATAAATTCTTACATATATAGTGTATTATCTATTAGTTATTATCATGCAAGGCTCGCTCATCAAGTCGTAAATTCGTAAATGCTAATGGAAAGCTTTTGAGATGCGTCGTAATAATTTGTCTGCCTAGTTTGTTTAATAGCCCGAACTTTTTAATGGATGACACATGAGGTGTAATGCTTATACCCATTGTATACCCTCGGTTCACATTAATGTAGAAGAATGCTATCACATTGGTTGAACACAGGTATGGACTACAAAATATAAAGTTGGCACATTTTTTTAATTAAACTCTACAGCTACGATTTCCTCTAGATGCATATTAGCTACGGTCTAGAGGGTATATCCACGTTACTATTGTTTATGTGGAAAAGCGAAACGAAAGTAAACGAATGAGAAGTCTTGCATAAGTTCTAATGAAATTTTCAAACTAGCTTTGACTTATTTCCTGGTGTCTGGAAAAATAATCGCAAAACAAAACGAGTTTCCCATTTAACAAGCTGTTCTCTCTGCCGGCTATTCAACTGTTTACTATACTATATATAGGTATATATAGTGTATATTGAGAATGCCATATTTAGAGTAAATTTATTTGCAGTAATTTAATTTAAAAACCATTTGGGCTTTATCACTATTTTCCCCGACTGATGATTGGTTGTTATTTGCCGAGGCTTTTTCAGTTTTCTTGTTTTGCTCTAATTGAAGTGCTAAATGTTGCAATTGTTTAAAAAGTATGTGCTGTCGCAATATGTTTAAATATTAGTGAAACTTATATATACTTAGTGCAAATATTTAATTGTTAATCCATGCTACGATTTGCTCTTTATTGTAATTGTAAATTTCTGAAACGTGAATTTTCCCAGTTGCTTTGCACAAGTGTCCAAGTTGCCTCAACAATTGTTTTGTGTTATTACACTACGAAAAGGGTATATCCATTTTTGAATTGATAAGATAACTCTGAATTTTTTAAAATTGTTCTGTTATCATAGTTTCAATTACACGAGACTACCTTATTTTGTTTTGCAAGTATTGTTAAAACAATAGTCAATAGAGTATTAAATTGCCGGTAAATAATATTTTAAGACATTTTTGCCTGCTGTATTTATTTTGCAATTTTTTATCTGTTCAACGGTGGCAGTTGATCTCTAGAATTTCCGGCAAAAGTCATCAGCAAACTTGGCATAATATTTGCGAGCGACTGCAGTCCGAAAAAAGTAAAAAACGCAGTAAATAAATTTGATAAAAATGACTAAATAAAAAAGCCATCAAGCAGCTGAAAAAATGACAGCTTCATAAATTTCATAAGCTGTCTAAATATTGTTATAAATCATCAGCTTTACTGTCCGGAAATTTGCACACACTCGCTAAATTACAAAAGGATCGTGCGGATACTTGATCGCTGCGTATACTTGATATACATACATAAGTCAGTTGAATTTATTGACTTTGTCAATTTGTTTTGTCACATGCGCAAATTGACTGCACAACTCTATAATACCTTGGTCAAATTGCCAGTCTTTCACTTAATTACATAACAAATAAGAACAAGAAATAGCCTTGATAAGGAAAATGCAATGCACATGACTTGTTACGGTATTTGATTTATCAATTTCGCTGGGCTTTAAAATCACAGACATTAAATAGACAAAGACATCTAAAGACCATAGCTTCAGTTCAAATGATTTATCATGTGTCAAAGAACAAATAAATAGATAGATAGATAGATAATACCAGTGCAACCTCAACATTCAAAAGACACTTTTTGTGGGCCGCAGCTCGTAAGCCCCCTTTTAACCCCATGGTACTCGTATGTGCTGGTTGCCTCTTTGCGGTTTATCTCGTGCGTGCGTCAGTGCGACGATCCTATCACATGACTTGTCTTCAGATCCCCCAACACTTGAGAGATTCTGTAGCCCGGCACGTGACGCTATTCCCGCAGTCCACATTTGTTTCTATTTGTTCTTGCGGTTGTTGCTTTTGTTGCAGCACCACACGACGGCAATAATTGAAAATAAAAAAAAAGCTTAAATGCAGCAAACAGCACAAATAACAACAAGCCATTGCTTACACAGCCGTTTGACTAGATAAAATGTCTCTTTGTCACTTTTATAAGTAAAAGTTTCTTACTTAATATTTGCAAAGGCATTAAAACTCTTTTAGAGTCTCAGATTATGTATTAGTCTATAGATTTAGAAGCCAGTTTATACAACCAAAAAATATCTACTTAGTTATAAATCATTTTATAATACCGCAAGTCAATTAAAGCTCGAATTACAATAAGCTTGTAAACACATGGAGCATATTTAGTTGAAAACTTTATAAGAGTGATACATTTCTAAAGCAGTTACTGTACTTGTTATGTAGCCTTTGTAAGAAAATAAAATATACTAGTATTACTTATAATTGTATATGCACAAAAGATTTTTGTGCAATCAATACGTAGTACTGAAAACACTGAATATCCTTAAAATATTATAGCATATTGTAGGATTTAGACTAAATCTGCAGACATTGTTTATGCTTCATTTTAAATTTTGAAAATATTATGTTACAAAGAAATGTTACTTATCTTCAATGAGTTAATTTCTCTGACACTCTGACAAATTGAACAAATAATCTTCTGAAATTGTCATTTGTTTTAGTAGTTTTACTTTGTTCAATGACAAATGGGTTTTTATTAATAGCCCCCAAATGATAGAAGACTTGATTAGGCCCAAAGTGAAAAAGTGATTAGCAATTATAGATTCTGGAGACTATGAAAAGTTAGACAATTAATATGTAGTACAATCAAATGCCTTCTGGATACCATGAAAAGTTAGTCAATTGATTTGTAGTACAATCAATTGTCTTTTACTTAAATTATCGTCTAATAATAGCTTATTAACTTTGTTTGATTTTAGGACCCGCTCACTGGGCCAAAGACTATCCACATGCATCCGGTCATCGCCAGTCACCCGTGGATATAACGCCCTCCAGTGCCAAGAAGGGCAGCGACCTTAAGGTCGCCCCACTGAAATGGAAGTATGTGCCAGAAGACACCAAGAGTCTTGTCAATCCCGGTAATTTATAATGATTCACAGTGTTGAGATGTAGATTGCTTATTCTGAGTCATTATTTCAATTGCAGGTTATTGCTGGCGCGTGGACGTGAATGGTGCCAATTCGGAATTGACTGGCGGACCGCTGGGTGATCAGATCTTTAAGCTGGAACAGTTCCATTGCCACTGGGGCTGCACTGACTCCAAGGGATCGGAGCACACGGTTGATGGTGTCTCCTATGCTGGCGAACTGCATTTGGTTCATTGGAATACCACCAAGTATAAGTCCTTTGGCGAGGCAGCCGCTGCTCCCGATGGTCTGGCTGTGTTGGGCGTGTTTTTGCAGCCGGGTGATCATCATGCCGAGCTGGATAAGGTGAGCAGCCTACTTCAGTTTGTGCTGCACAAGGGCGATCGTGTGACCCTGCCCCAAGGCTGTGATCCTGGCAAGCTGCTACCCGATGTGCATACCTACTGGACATATGAGGGTTCGCTGACGACTCCACCCTGCTCGGAGTGCGTCATTTGGATTGTGTTCAAGACACCCATCCAGGTGTCCGATGATCAATTAAATGCCATGCGTAATCTGAATGCCTACGATGTAAAGGAGGAGTGCCCTTGCAATGAATTCAACGGCAAGGTCATCAACAATTTCCGCCCTCCTCTGCCTTTGGGCAAGCGTGAACTACGCGAAATTGGTGGACACTGAGCAATGGATTAGCTGGACAGAACAGAAAGTCATTGGATTCGAGTCGTATTCTTAGATATTTCACAGAGTGCACCTTAGGAGTGGATGGGATGCAGTTACTATGACTTATTCATGGTCAGAGCAGCAGCTGAAGATCCAATTGTTAGTCTCGTTTTAGTTCTTATTACTTTATAACAAACACTTGTACCTCTTTATTAAGTATCTGCTTGTATAACTGTGTGTGTAACTTGTATCTTGTATCTGTACGTTTGTTTGTTTGTTAAACATTTGCTAAATGACAATTAGATTAATATGTATTACGCTTTATGGTATTACAAAATAAATATATTACGTTTAGATGTTGCATATGAGAAAAACCTAGTAGTTTATTTTCTATTTCAATTGATTGCGGGATCAGCCATTTTGTAATAGCAAAAGTTTACTAATCGCAACTATAGTATTATCTCGGACCTGCATAAGTCAAGCAGTTAAGTATTTTAGTTGACAATCTTTCTTTCAGAAATTCTAAGCACTTTTATAGACCAACCACAGGTTATTTTAATATATTCTCTCATGAATGGTTTATAGAGAGGAACAATTAATCATTTCAATTAATAAGCCAATAAAGTCTGTTAAGGTTCTTGAACTATTTCAAATTCTTTTGCAATTGCACGTTAAACTAGAGTACATGTTTATTGCATACTCTTCGGCAGCACAAACAAATCCATTTACGTAAATTTCGATGTTAAACAAATACTTAAACAATTTTCTAAGAACTACGAAAATGAATTTTTATTTGATCAGATATCTCCATCAATCAGACCTGTTCGGCTTGAAGAATTGCAACTAATGTTGAAAACCCATAAACTTAAGAAGAGTGCTGGGAAGAATCTTATTAACAATGGCATCATTAAAGTCACGAAGCGAGCGTTTCTTTTGCTCACATTGATCTTCAATGCGATCTTAAGAGTGCAATATTATCTCAAGTACTGAAAGAGTGCCAGGATCTCAATGATCCTCAACCCGGGAAAGACAAAACAGGATCTCAGTTCTTAACGGCCGATCAGTCTTCTACTTTCATTATCGAAGCTATGTGAAAGACTGTTAATTTCTCGACTTATTGAGTATAGGAACGCCAACAAAACGATACCCGACAGATATAAATTGCATTAAGCGTGAATATAAAAAAGGGAAGGGAGCAGAGCTGAAATCCAGAATAGAAATAAAACTCATGGGCATACAATGGGGGTAAATAAAATAAACTACAAACGATTTATTTAAATCGAAGGCGACAAATATATGATTCATTCATACTTGTATAATGTATCATTAACAATACATTTATGTCGACACCACTTTACCAAACCAAAATTGAAATAGTACGAGGAGAGGACAGTTGGCATATGAACTGACATTTTTCCGAACAGTGCATCTTTTTCATAACGAAACCATCCTGATAATCATTAACTAATGCTACACAATTAGGGTCATCCCTCGCATTGTTAATATTATCTTCAGCATCCTCTTGAGACCATTTCTCATATGTTGCCTTCGAACCGGTTGCAATCGAAACATATTCATCCTGACCAAGTTTGTTAATATCCAGCCAATATTTGTTACTCTCTTCTAGCTTTAAACTAATTAACTGACGTTCTTGATTCGTTGACAAGTTTATCAGGTTGCCACCCAGTCTACGACATTCCTGCGCAGCTTTAAACCAATTGACTTCCTCCTTACCAATGAAATAATACTTTCGCCCAATCAATTCGAAAGGCTTCAGTTTACTAACCAAGTCTATCGGAACTGAATTAACCTCCTTATATTCCACTCTAGTGCTAAAAGTAGAACCTGTAGAAGGTTGATGTTCATAAATTGATTCACTAGATATGATCGAAATATTTGATATATCTTACTATCAACCAGTGCAAATGACATAAGCATTTGAACAAATAAAAGCGCACCAACTTTATAACAATACATTTCACTTGCAATATAAACTCCACTAATGATCAATTCAAATGCTAAACTTCATATGACATCAGCTTCTAGAGTGCCAGCTATATATAATATTTCTTATTTATTTAATCTCTATACAAATATTGTATGTACTATATATAACAATGTAGAAACCTCAAATGTTCGTCATTTATGCAGTGCTTGCTTAAGAACTTTATATAAAATATATATGAAAATGGACAAGATTTACAGATTTAAGGAGCTTTCCATTACTCTCATATTCATTAGGAACGACAAAGTGGTATCACAGTGCCTGTTTGGTAAACTCTTGCATTTCTTTTGGCTTAAGTGTCCATTCTTGAAAGTAGTCAGATTTTAAATGACGCCATGCCAACTGATAATCTAAAGCCATATTTTTGCACTTAGCATAAGTCAAATGGTCGAGTTCCTCCAATCGCAATTGTAACTTTTCACGCATCTCGATGCTGTTGTGCAGAATGTCCAGAAAGCTTTGTAATAGATTATATTTACTTATTGCACATGAAGCTTGTGGAGTAAACATCTTCTTTTTAGTAACACCCTGACGTTTTCCATTTACCGCTATTTCATACGGCCTAACAAAAGTATTTATGTATATTATAAATTTTCTATTGGATCCTTAAACTGACATAAGTGCTGCTTACCGTAATGAGTCTGGCAACTGTGACCATACTACACCATTCGGCGACGGCTGCCAATCTGGACGTTGTGCATACTCAAAGGGTAAAGTGGCATCAATCCTTATAAGAGGCTTTTGAGGGCTGTAGCGGTTTGATTTATTAACCTTTCTGCCTTGCCAACGTTGGTAAATAGCCCTATGTAGACTTTCAATACGCGCGTCGGCGCAGCTAAAATTTAAGGTTCTGAAGTAGATAGGCTTATTAATCAACATATCAAGCAATGCTCCTTGAATACCGATCACGTTCCATCGAGATAGCTTATCACTGCAGGACATGGACAGTGTACGTTCGCCGCGACCGGGCTTAGTGCGTAAAGCGGTCGGTGTTTGAACCATATCATCATCGCAGGACTTGTCAACCGTGTTTATTAGTTTGGCGCCAGTATAAACTGAAGTGCTGGCAATTAATGGAATACCCGTTTCAGAGCAATTTTTATTATTTCCCAAGTAAAATCGTTGCCGCTTGGACAATGGTTCTTCTGATTCTTCAACAATACACGCATCTCCGCAAGGCGTTTGTGTGCTTAGGAAATGAAAATCCAATTCCATGTCAAGCACAAAATGACCTGAAACTGGATCCCAGCTGAATATTGTGTTGTCGCTTTCATTCTGTTGTTGCCGTAGTTGTTTAGCTGCTTTTAACAACTCGTGGTATAAATATCGAAGAAAGGCGCGTCGTGCCAGAACCTCCGCATGTGAGTCGTTTAATATGAATCCATTGGGGCAAAGTTTACTGCGACCAATGCATTTGGTTCTGTATATATATATGTTGTATATAAGTAGAAAAGTTATGGTCTACTAACTATATTACTATTATTCAAATAATATTTACCCCGTCGCAAGCGATACTACTTTATTGGATTGGGTTCGTCTATCGTGTTGTACTATTCCGGCTAATACAGTCCATTGACTGTCAGTAGGCTTACCAGTTTTTGGCAAATCACGGAATTTTTCATAACATAAAAGTGCAATATTTTGTACTGTTGGGTTGTCGTCATAACTACATAACATCATAAGTGAAACAATTAAGAGCGTTCATCAAAACAATTGCAACTCGCATATTGTTCAGTGTGACCGCAAGTTAGCTTTGAAATATATACCGAAATACACAATGTTATTATTTATTATTAAAAATTAAAACCCTCCGTATAAAACAGAAGAGTCAGAAACTTAACTGAAAGTTGCCAATTTGCGTTTGTAAATAATCCATTATTTCACTGATTACAAGTTGATTTAATTGATGTTAGCTCCTTTTCAGATTTGGGTTGACTTCATCCGATCGCATCCATTCTATGGAAAGAGGATAATAATTTTAAAAAAATTAACAAAGCTTTAAAAATTCTTTTTTTTCTTCAATATTTTTTCAACTTTGTATGTCCTCTTTTAACTGATTGGATTTTTAACAAAAAGCATAAATTTTGAAACAAATGCGATGTGGGATGGAAGATAATCGAAGGTTCGAGAAACTCGAATTTAGAAAAACACTTTCGGACTATTTCAAAATTTAAATACCAATACATAATATAGCATTATTGGTCATACTGGTCATGTTTTTATTATTAATCGATAACAACGCCCTCAAACAGCTGATTCAACATCAATTTTATACCAGAAATTATTAATTTGGAAGTTTGCAGTTGTTTTGTTATCAAATAAGTAAAAATGCCGAAAGTAGTATCGCGAAGCATTGTTTGTTCTGATACAAAAGATCAAGAAGAATATAATGAAGAAAAGCCGCTGAACATTTATTACTGCCTATGTGGCAAAATGTCTTTAATATTAGGTACGTCCAAAAATGCGATTCTAAAAAATATTGAATAATATAAAAATATTTGTTTAAGACTGCTCTTTGGATCAGTTACCATTACGCGAAGCGGATAATGCGCGAGTTATTGATAGCAACGACCATGCCAACAAATTAACTTTCAACCCAGCACCACAAATAATTTACATTCGCCGGAAGGGCAAGGGCATTGAAAAGCAGTATCGCTATAAGGTAAGCATATAATAAATATGAATTTTAAGTTCTACATAGATATAATAAAATAGCGAAAATTCACTAAGATCATCGGCCTAGGAAATTATAGCTAGTGATCTTGTCTTGAATGCCATGACTATATCTTGAATGTTGAATAAAGATATGCATTACACGAAACAGTCTGCGCAATCAAGCATTGTAAATGACCTAGAAAACTTGACTAAATTTTGCCTAATATTGAATAAATGTAAAAATGGAATTGGAATTGGACTGTGCTAAGATCGTGGCTGGTGATCTAGGTTGGTTTAACAAATTGAATAAAACAAGAACAGACCAGCAGTTCACCAGATCAAAAATTGTAGTAGCTTTTCTCCGGGAAAAAGTTTAGACGATTAAAACAAGGCTCAATAATATTTAAAAATTTATTGGAAAAACGAAAGTTCATACTTCTAAAAGGCAATCGCTTACATCGAAGATTTTCGATTAGCACAGTTGTTCCCGTTTCCAGCACTTTTTAATTTTTGCTTTTTTCTAAAAACTCAAAACAATTTCAGAGAAAGGGTCTTAAACAGCTACGGGGGCATATGGAGGTTAGGCATAAATAAAATAAATAAATAAAGAAAACTTTCGGAAAAAAATTTTTATCGTGAACTAAGCGAACTCTTGTTTGTAATTTCGTATAAGTGAATCTGGAGATAAGTTATTTGCAGAAAAGGTTGCAGTTTTTTTAACAAAAAGTTTTTACAACATAAAGTGACACGCTGTATTTATGGTTTTGATTCGGATTATCCAAGTCACGCAAAGTAAAGATACGAAAGTTTATAATCACATTTTTGTAAATTATCAATTAAACTAGTTTTTTTTTGCAATAATTTATGAAATTTTTGCATATAAAAAAAGTTACATTACTATTCAAATTTCTTGGCTGGTAAACGGTGGAACTTCCTCATATGTTTTAAATTTCAGTGCCGAACCTGCAATCTACCATTATACTATAGACACAATAATGACTCCCACGTTACTTTTATAATGAGCAACGCCCTTGTGCGAAACAAAGGTGATAAGCCGTTGGTCCACTTGACGACTGAAGCAAAAAAAATTAATACCACTCCTGCAGCCGCCGCAACTGGATTGCCTAGTGCAACTACTACAACAAATGTTGAAGATTCCGGTATAGTGGATGCGAGTGGCAAGAAGGTTATGGTCACACGCCATACAAAGAATATGGGAAAATTTAGCTCTGTTACGGTATCCACTATTGATGAGGAGGAGGATGAAATTGAGGCGGTGAGTAGCACATTTGCTAAGTTCGCTATCACAATTACTTATTATATAAATGTTTATTTTAAAGCGAGAAATTGCTGATAGTTACGCTAACAATGCTCGCATTATTGAGAAGCAACTACAGCGCAAAGGCGGCAAGCTGGCCGACCTTGGTGCAAATCCTAAACCGGATTGTATTCCACCACCACATAAAAAACAGCGTGGTACCTTAATGGAGAGATGAACAGATGCATACGCCCACAATTAATACTGTTGAGTTGGCTCGACTTCCAAATACCCGTTACCCATTTTTACTGAATTCAACGTAAATTAAGAACAACCATTGAAAAATTATATTTGTCGAAAATATTCCAAAAAATAAACTAAATATACTAAAAACAAATATATCGAAATTAACTCTAAACTAAACAGGTGCCGCTGCACCTGATTTCGCCCTATAAAGATGTTTCTCGCATAACTTCTGTGTTTACTGTCCGATTGCAACCAAATTTGCAGAGAAAACTAACATAGCGATTAATATTGTGTTCCAAACGTTCCAGTTCGCTTGCAATTCAGGTTTTTTCGATTTGCGGGGGCGGAAGAATGCTTGACATAAATTCAAAACAAACTTGATCTGAGTACGAAAAAATCACAATCTATCCCAATTTGGTTTCTCTAACTCTTACGGACGAACATACAGACGGACATGGCCATATCGTCTCGGCTGTAATCGCTGATCAAGAATGTATATACTTTGTGGGGTCGGAGATGATTCCTTCTGCCTACTATATACATTTTCGATTGGCACAAAGTTATAATACCCTTCTACCCTTTGAAAAGACGGGTATAATAATTTAAATAGGGCGTATTAAATTCAGGAAATTGAGAATTTTATTTCGTCTACAGTTAAGTATTCGCATTTGTGGTATTAAAAATTAGTTCTCTTTCGATCATTTATTAAGAAGGTCGTTTTAATTCAGTGCTCATATAAATGAAAATACAAAATACAAATGAAATAACGTATATTTTATTTAATATAAAATTTAAATATTGATTTCTATAATAATTAAAATTTTCTAAATAAGATGGACTGCCACAAATTGATACAGATTATCATATTAATAATTTGCCTAAAGGTTGATTCAAGTATTTCTGATGATACCGATTGTGATTGCCTTCACCGTGAGGAATGTACCTTTGTAGATAATCTATTGAAAGCAAATCGTGGAGACATTGGCTCATTAATTAGGAAGTGCCCTTTAAATGGCAACTATAATAAACAAACGTTTTTTGACTTTTATTGCTGCCCACAACCAGAGAAATTAACTATCTCCGACAAAAGTAAGATTATAACATATAAATAAATATACATATGTATATATGTATATGTTTGTTTCGATGAGATCAAATTAAATCATTGCATCGTTTCCACATTAGAATGTATAGAATTCAGTAAGATTGAAGGCATTTGCAAAGCGAACGGACTTATCTTCAATGGGATTGTTACCACACCAGGTGAAATACCGTTCATTGCCTCAATTCAAGTTTTAGAGAAAACTAGTCAAAAGTATTCATGGATATGTGGTGGTTCACTGATTGATCCAAAGTTTGTTGTCACTGCAGCACATTGTATTAATGAAGAAAATCTTTCGTAAGCCTTCTATATATTTAAAAACAGAATACAAAATAAAAACAATAATTTTAAATTTCTTTTAGAGAACTTTCAGTACTCTTAGGTGCCCATAATAGAACAAACGAAGGAACTCGATTTAAGGTGAAAAATTTCACTATCCATGAGGACTATTCAAAATCCCAGTATGGTGACATTGCTTTATTGGAACTGGACACTGAAGTAGACATTACAACGAATAAAATTAAACCAATTTGCTTACCCAAAACTAATGGCAGTGAAGTTGATCAATTTATGGCTGCTGGTTTTGGCTATTATAACTCCCGTCAAGAGAAACCCTACTCATTGTTGAAGACGACTTTAATGCAAAATGAAATTGGAAAGTGTGCTGAAAGCAAAGTTAAATTGAATGGAACTAGAGAAATTTGCGCAACTCCTGACGGAAAATCTGGCGGAGATGTTTGTCAAGGCGACTCTGGAGGCCCAATATTTATAAGATACCCTGAAAAATTTGACTGTCTTTATGCGTTAATGGGCGTCGTTTCAGAAGGAAATTTTTGCGAAGTGAATGGTTCGTATACTCGTCACACCAGAATTTCGTACTATCGGGAATGGATTGAGAGTATAGTCTGGCCAAATGAATATTCTATAATTCAGGATAATTAATAATGTACTCCTATAATTAATAAATCCATTAAAATAGATATAAATTAATTGCATATGAATTTAAATTTGGACACCTTAAAAAGTGTTATCGTAAATCGAATATTTTTTAGTCGTTACCCAGCACTTGTAAACGATTGTGCAGCTAACTTAATGTCGTTGTAAGCAGAATTTGCAGAGAAAATATATTGAGAAAAATTGTGTGTATAGCATGTGAAAACAAAGTTTTGTTTTTGTTCGTTTCGATTGCAATTCAAAAGCACACTGCGTAATTCAGGCAAAAAAGGACAGACTAACCGCTGAAAATGCTGCCCGACGACGACGTTTCTGTTGACTAATAGCTAGCGTGTGCGTGTGTATGTGAGTAGTGTGGAGTGCAGAAATGTTTTCCAGCGGCGGCAGCCATGGGATTAGCGTTGGCGTTGCTTCCACTGTACAGGGTTCTGATGGCTACGACTTTACTAAAATTGAAAACGCTGCTCGCTGGCGCGGGCTGTTCATACCATCGTTGCGCAAGGTGCTAGAGCAAGTGAATCCAAGTGTAACAGCCAAGGAGGATGCACTACTTTATGTGGAGAATCTCTGTGTGCGTCTTTTGGCAAAATTATGCGCCAAACCACAGCCGCATTCTGTGCAGGATGTGGAGGAGAAGGTGAACAAATCATTTCCAGTGCCCATTGTGCAATGGGCACTTAAGGAGGCTAATGAGGTTATCAATTCGAAAAAACGTAAATCTCTGTTGCCCACTGAAAGGGTACACACCCTCCTTCAAAAAGATGTTTTACAGTATAAAATCGATAGCTCCGTATCGGCCTATCTGGTCGCCTTGCTGGAGTGCATTTCCACCGACATTCTTAAAATGGCAGCCGAATATGTGTGCAATATCTCGCACTGCGAAATTGTGAAAGAGGATCTGGAGGTGGTTATGAATGCCGAGCGTGTGCTCGATATGCTCGATATGCTTGATCAGAGCAGCGAGCAGCTCAAGTGCAATATGCTGCCCAGCCCATTGTCGCTACCGGCGCAACGGGCGAGCGCCACCTACGAAGAGACTGTGAAAGAGCTTATCAATGATGAGAAGCAATATCAGCGGGATCTTCACATGATAATACGGGTGTTTCGCGAGGAACTTGTTAAAATAGCTCGCGATCCCAAGGAACTCGAACCTATATTCTCAAATATTATGGACATCTATGAGGTCACAGTTACACTTCTCGGCTCTCTCGAGGATGTGATCGAGATGTCGCAGGAACAGAACGCCCCTTGTGTCGCTAGTTGCTTTGAGGAGCTAGCCGAGGCAGAGGAGTTCGATGTATACAAAAAGTATGCTTATGATGTGACATCACAGGCGGCACGTGATGCGCTAAACAATCTTCTGGCCAACCCAAATGTAAGTACATTTTTCTGGGGTATATGTAATTAAATGTGAATCCTATTTTTTTAAATTTATCCAATAAAGGCCCCTTCGCTTATGTCAGCGGGTCATGGTTTCCGGGAAGCGGTCAAGTATTATCTGCCCAAGCTATTGCTGGTGCCCATCTGCCACGCATTTGTCTACTTTGACTATATAAAACATCTCATGGATCTCAGTACATCACAGGACGACATCGAGAGCTTTGCACAAGTGCAAGGACTACTTCATCCATTGCATCGTGATCTCGAGAAAGTTATGGCCAACCTGTCGATGCCTGTGCCAGTTAGCGGTCGCGTGCGACGTCAAATGGCCATTGAACGTACACGCGAGCTGCAACTTAAAGTGGAGCATTGGGATGACAAAGATGTGGGTCTGAACTGTAACGAGTTTATACGCGGTAAGTTAAGCTTTAATATTATGATTAAAGATATACAAATCTAGCAAGTTTTTGTTTATAATTTATTCACGCAGAGGACTCACTGAGTAAACTAGGTTCCGGCAAACGCATTTGGAGCGAACGTAAAGTATTTCTTTTTGACGGCCTTATGGTGCTATGCAAAGCGAATACCAAGAAGCAAACTCCATCTGCTGGTGCTACCGCCTACGAATATCGACTGAAGGAGAAGTTTTTCATGCGGCGCGTAGAGATTTGTGATCGGGTGGATACCGAGGAGCTAAAACACAGTTTTGAGCTGTTTACGCGCATGCATCCAGCTATTGTCCTATCGGCGCAGAGTGCGCAGGATAAGAACAATTTTATGGCCGATCTGATTATGGTGAATACCAAATCAATGCTAGATCGCATATTAGATAGCATATTGCAGGACATTGAGCGGAAGCATCCATTGCGCATGCCAAAACCCGAACTCTATAGGTTTGCTGTGCCCGACAGTACCGAGAATATTGTGCTCGAGGATCGGGATAGCGGCGTTGTGCCAATGATTAAAGGCGCAACATTGTGCAAATTGATTGAACGCCTCACCTATCACATCTATGCGGATCCCACATTTGTGCGCACCTTTCTTACCACATATCGGTACTTTTGTTCGCCACAGCAGCTACTAACGCTACTGATTGAGCGTTTCGAAATACCTGAGCCCAGCCTGGTATATCAGGAACAACAGGCAAACAACGGCAGCGGCAATGATCTCGACAAGGATGGCACAACAACGGCGACGGCCGATAGTGAAAAAATGCTAAAGAACTCGCAACGCGAGGATTGGAAACGCTATCGTAAGGAGTTTGTGCAGCCGGTGCAATTTCGTGTTTTAAATGTGCTGCGGCACTGGGTGGATCATCATTTCTATGATTTTGAGAAGGATCCGACACTGCTGGACAGACTGTTGCACTTTCTTAATGATGTCAACAGCAAATCCATGCGCAAATGGGTCGACTCTGTGCGCAAGATTGTTGATCGCAAGGTAACTATTGTATTAAATGACAACGTAAGCATTACGTATTTTGTAAATTGACCTCCTTATTAATTTACAGAACAAACAAAGCAATAAGAAGATCGTCTATGCATACGGTCATGATCCGCCACCCATAGAGTATCATTTGAATGTGCCAGAGGATGAGATCACATTGTTGACTTTGCATCCACTTGAGGCAGCGCGTCAGCTAACTCTTTTGGAATTTGAGATGTACAAGAATGTGAAGCCATCGGAGTTGGTCGGCTCACCGTGGACTAAGAAGGATAAAGAACTAAAAAGTCCCAATCTGCTTAAGATCATGAAGCATACCACAAATGTAACGCGTTGGATTGAAAAGTCTATTATGGAGGCAGAAAATTTTGATGAGCGACTGGCCATCATGCAGCGCTCCATTGAGGTGATGATGGTGATGCTTGAGCTGAACAATTTCAATGGTATTTTGTCGATTGTTGCTGCCATGGGCACGGCAGCGGTATTTCGATTGCGTGCCACATTTAATGGTCTCTCGGAGCGGCATCGTAAGTTCTTGGACGAGTGCCGAGAACTGAGTGAAGATCATTTAAAGAAATACCAGGAGCGTTTGCGCTCCATAAATCCGCCCTGTGTGCCATTCTTTGGTCGTTACCTGACACATATACTGCATCTGGAGGAGGGCAATCCAGATCTGTTGACCAATACGGAGTTAATTAACTTTTCCAAACGACGAAAAGTATCGGAAATCATTGGTGAGATACAGCAGTATCAGAATCAGCCGTACTGCCTCAACGAGGAACCCACCATACGCCACTTTTTCGAACAGCTCGATCCTTTCAATGGACGCTCTGACAAGGAAATGTCAGATTATCTCTATAATGAGAGCCTACGCATTGAGCCGCGTGCCTGCAAGACGGTGCCCAAATTTGTAAGTTGTAACTGATAAAAGCCAAACTATTCTGCTACTTGAACGTTAATTTACGAATACTCTTTATCTTTGACAGCCCCGTAAATGGCCAAACATTCCGCTCAAGTCGCCAGGCATAAAGCCGCGTCGTCACAACCAAAACAACAATAGCAGCAAACTGTCCAACAATGCTCCAGCTAACGTTGAACAACCGGCGGCGTCATCGTCAACGATTACAACAGCGGCGGCAGCAGTAGTGGCATCAGCAGCTGCATCGAGCATTGGTGTTGGCGATCAAAGTCCGCAGCATAATCCTCATGCATATTCGGTATTTGCACCGGTCATTATACCGGAAAGGAATGGCGGCAGCACTTGGAGCGGAATGTCACTGCATCGCACTGCAGACAATGGTGAGGTGGCGCCGGCGCCGCACTTGCCCAGAAAGCCAGCGGCGCATGTTTGGACGCACAACAATAATACGGCAGCGGAAAACTTTAGTCCAGCATTATCAGAGCAACAGCTGCCACCAACTGCATCCAGTAGCTGGGGCACTGCTAACGATTTTTATGTTAGCTCCGATACGGCAGATGTGTTACCGACATCACCATTGCCCAAATTGATGATAAGTCCACGGCACGAGGCAGTGCCGCCTCCGGTACCTGCCGGCAATCGCTCACCATTCCATGGACGCGCTCCGCAGACACAGTACAGTCCCACGCACAGCATTGCCAGCACAGTGACGCTTATTGGCGGCGGGCTGGGGGATATTAGTCCACAGCTCGGGGGTTTCTATTACAACAGCGAGCATAACCAGGGCCAGACGGGTGCGGTGCCCATATCACCGCACGTGAACGTGCCAACAGCTACTCTAGAGTATCGAGCTGTACCACCGCCGCTGCCACCACGGCGCAAAGAGCGTACCGAAAGTTGCGCCGATATGGCCCAAAAGCAGCAGGCACCCGATGCTCCCACAGTAAGTTGACACGTCAGTGACGCCAGTTTTTATATACTTATATAACACTGTGTTTGTCTATTGCAGCTTCCTCCGCGCGATGGCGAACTGAGTCCGCCACCTATACCCCCGCGACTCATTCATGCCATAGCAGCAGGCTTTGGACGTCACGGTCAACAGCCAAGGGAGTTTGTGGGTAAAAGCAGCAGCCTCTTGCTGCCCAATACGAGCAGTATTATGATACGCCGCAATTCGGCAAAGCAGCCATCTCTGGGTGTTGGTCCAGCTACTCTCTCTGGAACAACCAATGCTCCAGCTTCAGCGCTGACTAATGTTTGCCAGTCAACAGTGTTAACTGGAGTGACGGCAGCAGCAGCTGCATCGATTGGAATGACCAGCGATGAACAACAGCTTCAGCAGCCACCGCAGTCGATCTCGCCAGCGTTAAGCTCCTCCACGACAACATCACCTATGACCCCCATGACGCCCATGTCTCCGTACATTCCCAGCACAATTGACAGCAGCACATCGAGCAGCTATCCGCATCAAGCGCGTCTAAGATCACAGCAACAGCAGCAGCCAGTTATCTATTCGCAGCAGCAACAAGCACATCATCATCATCACCATTCACAGCAGCAGCCGTTGCAACAACAGCAGTATCATCACCACCACACGCATCATCCGCATACACATTCACACATACAGCATCATTCATCACAGATCCCAAATAGACGCTCGTCCCCAAAGGAATTCTTTCCAATTAACACGAGCCACGAGGGCACACCCAAACTTCCACCAAAACCTAGTCTAAGCGCAAACTTCTACAACAATCCAGGTATGTTGATTCCCATCACCATTTATCCACTAACTTATTTAAATGCATTCCATTTCACAGATAAAGGTACGATGTTTCTTTACCCAAGTACAAACCAAGAATAATATTTATAGCCTGGCAATGTGTGATAGGACAAAAACAAATACGTTGAAACGTGGGCAGCAAGTGCATAGGATATATGTTAATGAAAGATAGATACAAAAAGAAAAAGTGTATATGTTTGTGTGTGTATTTAATGAGATATGGACCGAGTTAAATCTGACCGATTTTTATTATTCGAAACTCAAAGCAAAATGCAAATTTATGTTATTATATTAATTATATTATAAACAATTGTAAATATCAAGAACATTGTATTGATCGTAGAGCGTAAAAACAATAAAGTATAACACTATTGTTAGACATTCGCACCGATCGTTTATTCTCTACTTTTATATTCACGTACGATTGCAGTTTTCAGGATAAATTCTTCCTCCTTCCGCGATAAAGTCGTCTAGTTTAAATAATATTTTAGATTAACAGATTTTTTTAATTTTTTGCATCGTTTTAATTCACGCTATTTCGATTGATATGATTATCATGCAACATTATACAAGTTCTTTATGGTTCTGGCCAATGACCTTGTTGGACCATCAAAATCTAAAGATAAAACTGTGTCATTAACCAGCAAAATGTCGAGTTAAGCTTGTTCAACTATGGTTAACCACAAGCTGACCGGAACATTTCAGTAGGCACTTTGAAAGGCATTCGCAGACATTTGTTAACATAAGTCTATATGGTTAATTAGTTGAAATAGGAAAGCCGCAGCAGTTGTTGCTAGTTCCATAGAGTACAGAAGGGCGTTTGGGGGCATAGCGAAAGAGGCCTCATTAATAGCGATTGTGCTAATTGTTGTCGCTGCTATGCATTGCAATTATACAAAATGTACGACAGTAACAATGCTCAGCAACAGTTTGTTTCCTTTCGCTTTTCAGACAACCAACTTGTGAGCAAGTGCGTCGATGACGTCGATCAAATGCTTCCTGAATTTTGGATGATTGCCTTAACTGGTTTTTCGTGCATTTTGAAACATTTTTATCTTTGCACCGAACGAAGGCAGTTTTTGTTTGATTTCTTCATTAGACAGGGTATCATAATTTCCTAACGAAATATGTAACACTGTAAGATATGTAAATGTGTCACAATTTTCAATTGAGGAAATCTGCTAATCGCAAATATCTATGTATATTCAGCAGGACTTATTTTCGTCAAAGGTGAAATTAAAAAAAACCATAGTTTTATAAACGATCTAAGTAAACAGTTTCTAAATGGTTAGGGTGTTGCAAGTTCCTTAGTTAAAACCACTTTTATTATTATTATGGATGTATTGTTTTTTATAAATTTTTGGTGAAACACCTGCTGTTATTAGCCACTCGTAACAGAATAAGGGTTGAATAACCGATATTATATTATTCCCACCAAATGAAAATGGCAACAGCTTGTCGAGAATATGTTTAATGGAAAAATCGGTTGAGTAATCGTATTGAAAATAATTCATAAAAATTATATATATTTATATAGAAAAATGGGAGAAATCATTGCCCGTAATTTCGCTTTTATTTATAGAGACATTTAATCGAAAATGCACTGTCAATTTAGACAGTCAAGGTCGTTGCCCAAGATCAGTTTCTTAACTTGTGGGTGCAGAATCTTAATAGACACTACGTAGATCAGCTCACTTAGTAGAAAGTGTATTCTTAAAAAAAAAAACAATTTTCTTCCGCATTGGTTTGTTGTATGTTGTAATCAGAGAAAGTTGTTGAGAGATTAACAATATATATGTATATTGCATTATTCTCAAGGCTAGCTTGTCTCTAAATTGATAGCATTTTGATTACATTTCTCCAATAGTCTTGACCAACTTCTTGATTCACACCATCAACACGACCTAGGCTAACAATGTACTGATAGCTCGAGAGTTTTAGCTGCTGGCTTCTTTATGTTTCAATGGTGCAATTAACTGCCATTCAAATAATAATAAGAGACACAACAAAATAAAAAAAAAATAGTTACAGCAATTGCTAAAATTACTCAATGAATTTGCATTTAATTTGTTGTTGATTGTGGCTAATGAGAGATAAACCACAACTGAAAACAACAATACAAAACTGAGCTGATTGCGACCTCTTCGAAGGTAATAGCATCTCGCATAATTAGCAATTAAATTGGTCAACTGCATAATAGAATTACATAAGCAAGACAATTTTCAAACAAGCAATATAATAACACAATTTACAAATTCCCCCAATCAACCTCAAATATTTCGAAGAATCGTTAACTGTTTTGAGACAATCCCCGCATCCATTCAGAGTATTCGATGGTGAATCAACAAAAATTCCCCCCTCAAAAATAAACGTCATATCGATCAAGTGATCAAAGACTATTTCAGAAATTTTGAAATGCTCTATGGAATAATGAAACTGGATTGAAATACACATTTTAAATTTATTTGTTAATTTATGGGATTTTCATAATTGCGTTTCTTTCCCTTAATTACACAAATATTTTACAATTAACTTTAATTGGTGATTGTATTACGATACATGCTAAGATGAAAGTAAATAGAATATCAGGAAAACTCACTCACTTCAACTCTATAAATATTTGAGTGGTAATACGAGTTATCCAAGGAAACAAAGTACACGCCCCATATTGGTAATATCAAAAGTTATCTTTAGCGATAAGAAAGCTTATGCACAATTAGCATTAATCTTGAGGCTGGAAACGAGCCTCTTACGCGATAATTAGTGTACTGCTGATGGGCTGGTGATGCAGGTGTTTTTTAACTTTCTCATATGAATGGAAAAAAAAACCAAACACAAAACAAACCACCTAACGAGAACCGATCGGGTTAGCGATCTTGATTTTCTCGTCATGGGAGAGCGTCGGCATTGTCTTTATGTAAGTCGCGTCGTTTCGCGTTGCGTTGTGATACGAGAGGCAGCTTTTATAAAAGCAGCAAGAACCACAACAATTTGTTCAGTTCGGTTGTGAACTTCAGAATCATTGTCAATTGCAACATTAGCCAGGATCACTTGAGTTGTAAACGAGGCACAGCCCCAAAAGACATCAGCACACAACCGAAATTCATTCAATAGCATCAACACACAGTTCAGAGATCAGACACAGATTTACAAGTGGTGCCAACAAAATGCTGGCCAGTGAAAATTTTCCCACCCATCACTTCAAGAAGTCTATATATAAGCCATACAATGCAGCCACCGCGTCCAACGTTGATGAATTGACAAGTGTGCCCAAGACATTGGCCTTAAGCACGTCGTCATCGAGTGATGCAGCTGTGATCGAAGCAGATTCCTCGATGCCAATGCAGCCAGCCGCAGTCGAGTTCGATACACCATCCAAAATGTTGACCACCAGCAACAATAATAATAACAATAATAATATTACCAAGAACAATTGCAATGGCTTGTCCAGTTTTGTGGCCAGTCATCCTGCAGCGGAATTCGAGGGTTTCATTCGCGCCTGCGTGGATGAGATCATACAGCTGGCCGTCTTTCAGGGTACAAATAGATCCTCCAAGGTGGTAGAGTGGCATGAGCCCGCCCAGCTGCGTCAGCTCTTTGATTTTGAGCTGCACGATAAGGGTGAGTCGCAGGATAAGCTGCGTCAGTTGCTACGCGAAACGATACGTTTCTCTGTGAAGACAGGACATCCGTATTTCATCAATCAGCTGTACTCTGGCGTGGACCCCTATGCGCTTGTTGGTCAATGGCTGACCGATGCACTCAATCCCAGTGTGTACACGTATGAGGTGGCGCCCGTTTTCACGTTAATGGAGGAGCAAGTGCTGGGTGAAATGCGACGCATTGTGGGCTTCCCCGACAATGGACATGGCGATGGCATCTTCTGCCCAGGCGGCTCGATAGCCAACGGTTATGCAATCAGCTGTGCGCGTTACAAATATGCGCCCGAGTCGAAGGTAAGCATCGAGCCGAAGGCCAAACCACTTGACGTTGTTTTTGGTTCATTTATGTGTGTGTGTGTTTGTCTGTCTGTGTTTCGCTGTTTGAAGCCAAACAAAGCGGAAGTAGAGTGCAAGCGACCTAGAGGCGAACTCGGATATCGTTACATACAACTTTTCATAGTACAGTCTTGTTCTCTCTAATAGTAACTTGTTTGCTTATAACTACTAATTCCAAGGTAGTTCTTTGTGACGTATATTTTATTTGCACTACATGTCGTATGCGTAATATGATTTATATGGCCAGTTTGAAAACTTTTAAATAATTCATAAATATGCTTTAAAAGAGTTTTTCTATAATGCTTTGTGTTTCTTATTTCTTGATGCGTACTTGGCGTATACGTATTATTTCTATGAATTTCTCTTAATATTTAAATTAAATTTTAAAATTTCTATTGATAAATTTCTCTCAACATCTAAATCGAATCTTGGCTTTCACAATTATTTTTTTGATTGACTGAAGTGAATTTTCTCTTACCTATACATACGAAATATGCAGCATAATTTTATTGGCTGCATAATTTATTAATTTTTAAAACCATATTATGAACATCTAATTGTTTTAATTATATTATTATTAATTATGTTATTTCCATTCATTTTACAGAGAAACGGTCTATTCAATGCGAAGCCTTTAATTATATTCACATCAGAGGATGCACACTACTCGGTGGAGAAGCTGGCCATGTTTATGGGCTTTGGCAGCGAACATGTGCGCAAGATAGCCACCAATGAGGTGGGCAAGATGCGTCTCAGTGATTTGGAGGCACAGATTCAGCTGTGCTTGGACAATAATTGGCAGCCACTTATGGTATCGGCAACAGCTGGAACCACGGTGCTGGGTGCCTTTGATGAATTGGTGGGCATCTCGGAGCTGTGCCGCAAGTACAACATGTGGATGCATGTCGATGCTGCCTGGGGCGGTGGTGCATTAATGTCCAAGAATTATCGTCATTTGCTCAACGGCATTGAGCGGTAAGTTGTAACATGAAATGCAATCAAATTTTTGTTAACAACAATTTATTTGTTTAGCGCCGATTCGGTCACATGGAATCCCCACAAGCTGCTGTCAGCATCTCAACAGTGCTCCACTTTCTTGACACGTCACTCCCAGATTTTGAGCCAATGCCACTCCACGAATGCAACCTATTTGTTCCAGAAGGATAAATTCTACGATACCTCCTTTGATACTGGAGATAAGCACATTCAGTGCGGTCGTCGAGCTGATGTTTTCAAGTTCTGGTTCATGTGGAAAGCCAAGGGCAGCGAGGGTTTAACAGCGCATGTGGAGCAGGTGTTCAGTATGGCTGAGTTCTTTACTGCCAAGTTGCGCGAGCGTCCTGGCTTCGAGTTGGTCCTGGACAAGCCGGAATGCACCAACATCACATTCTGGTATGTGCCACCCAGTCTAAGGCAAATGGAGCGCAATCAGGAGTTCTATGAAAAGCTACATAAGGTGGCGCCCAAGATCAAGGAGGCCATGATCAAGAAGGGCTCCATGATGATCACATACCAACCGCTGCGCAAGTTGCCCAACTTCTTCCGCTTGGTACTGCAAAACTCCTGTCTCGATGAATCCGATATGCTTTACTTCCTCAACGAAATCGATTCTCTGGGCCAAAAGTTGTAGTGCACTGCTGCATTATGGGGACTTTGATGTATTAAGAACATTCTTCTTAGACATATTTTTGATGTACATAGCATACATGGTATTGTAACTGGTATTAACTCACGATTATCACATCATATCGTAATGCAAATTTTAGTATTTTAAGATGATACAATAATAAAAATTTAGAATAGATCAGACAGTTTATTTATTTTGAGTCTCTGTATTTAAAACAAAAAAGGATAGGGCAAAGTTTCTAATTTTATATATATATGTACTATATATATTTAATAAGTGCATAGAATTTTGTTGATTTGTTGTTATAAATCTATTTTTATATTAGTCATTTCACTATTTTGTTTTTTCTTACAAAAAAATTACATGTTCTTTCACATTCGATTGCCAGTAGTAATCGCTTCTTATGACTAGTAACAATAATAACAAAGCTTCTCCAGTTGCATGATCAACTTGGCTGAAACTCATGTTTCAGCCACTCCCATTGACTGATATCAGGGCCACCCGCTTTCTCGATGGCCTCGCTTATGCTGAGACTCTGGCCAGGCGCAATGCCGTAGCCAATTTTAAGACCATGTGGATTGGATGGCGTCTGGCAATCCATAGAACACTCTTTTCGGAGCACCGTGTCCACTTCCACAGAGGAGAAGAATGCCACCGACATGGGCAGATCAGTGAGACCAATACGTGAGGCGCAAAAGGAGCGGGTCAACAAATTGGTAATATGCATGGCCAGCGCTGCTTTGGGGGCCAATTCATCCTCGACTAGGTAGCGCAGTTCGTCGTGGAAACTCAAGCAGAAACGCGCATGCGGTCCCAGTAGCCATCGCATGCTGACCAACATTAGGTGCAAGAAGTCGACGGCACCACTCTGCACCACCCAGTTGACACGAGTGGGCAGAAACCGTTGCTCTTGTTCCACTCCGGCAGGTGACTCTAGAGCACGGCTTAAGCGGCAGTTAAGAAACGGTGTTTTAGGTTGCTTTCCTGTGGCAATCTCCTCCAGACGATTGAACATGGCGCTCTCCGTGCCACCCTGCCAGCTTGGCCGATGGAACACTTCACTAATGGGACGTTGACGCTGCATAGCCAGACGATTGGCTTCATAGCCGCTGTAACTATTGGAGTAACAAAAAGTTTAAAAAAGCAAAAATGGAGCAAAGTATAATAATACATACGCTCTATCCTCCAGTTCATCGTGGAACTCTTGACGCAGGCGATAGATCCGTTTGCCCTTTGTGGCGGCAAACATTTTCATGGCCTTGGCCTTGGCTTCAGAAGCACTTAGTGAAGGATTAAATTGCTGCAGCAGAGTCTCTGCAAACTGCTGGCCAGCTCCATAGATGCGCGCATAGTTGATCACCTTTGCATGATCGCGTGAGATGCCAACCACCTTGGCAGTGGAAGAGTGCATGTCACTGCCATTTGACTTGCTGCCGCTCAACGTCATCCAGCCAAGTGGCGTGGCACCGTGCTCACCATGCGCATAAGCATCGCCCAGCACCGAGGCTATCCACAGCTCCTGTGAGTCGACATCAGCACCAACCAGCTTGTAGCCCGGCGGTGCCTGTACCATGGCACGTAACTCGGAACCAATGCGATTTGCTCGCGAATTGGAAGCTGTCATCCAGGTAGATTCCATGGCGCGACGCGTTAAGGTGCCGGCGACAACAACCTGTGGACAAATGGCGCCATAGACTGTGCGCTGAGCATGGCTGGCCAACTGCTTGGGCAGTTCGTGTGGCTGCAGCCAGACAACCATTTGATTAAGAATGCGATCTCGATTATTGCGCCAGTAGGACATCATGCGAGCAATCTCAATGACGCGTGCCGCAGCTTGACAAGTGGGATCACCGCTGCTCAGAGCGTGATCCGAGAACTTGTTCAAAAAGTCCTTGGACAGCGGATTGCCCACACGAAAAGATGGACCATTCTTGTGCGGTAGCTTTAGAAAGAAGCAGCAGTCATCTAGCACCTGATTGCACCAGACTCCAGCGCCTGGTAAGAAATAAATTAAGTGCCTAAAAATAATTTAAATTTAGTTTGTTATGTCCAATACCTTTGTATTTCTCCTCGAGCTGCTGCTGCCGCTGAGAGATCTTTTTGTAGTACTGTCGCTTGCCCAACTGCTCATCGATTTGATTGGGTAGCATATCCATGGCCAGATCGATCTGCTCTGCTGAGGCATACTGTCGAGCGAATTCTGGTATGGCACAGCGTGTGAGCAGTTGCTCCATGGGCAATTCAGTAGATTGACCACTTGAATCATTCCGAAAAGGCACCAGAAAGCCCCAGCCATGCTCGCGTCTGTAATGCAGCGGATAACCCTCCCAGCACAGCGATAATAGCTTGGGCGCAATCTGCATGCCCGTGCTAATCTCACTAGCTCCCGGTGCCCAAGGCTCTTCGTCCTCTTCCAGTTGCTGATCCTCGTTGTAGCTGCTCGGCGGTTTGCGGCACAACTTGCGATACCACTGCGGATAGCCAGGCAGCAATGGACGACGTGCCGGTAAGAGTGCACGCTGATCGTAAAGATGTTGGAACTTTTGCTGCAATTCACGCTGTGTTGTGTTTAGTGATTGGTTGGGCATCTCCGCAGTGGGCAATGGCTTGCGCTTTGGTGGCTGCTTCAATTTGAGCTTCTGCACACTCCAGTCCTCGTCCCAAAGCCAGAGATGCTGACGGTATTGATCATCGTGAAGCAAAGCGCAAGCTTCTTCTGCACGTCGGCCCAAATGGTACTTGGCTTCAATGTTGAGATCCTCGTAGGTCAATTGGGCGTCGCGTATATAGCGCTCCCAGTTTGAATTCACCGGCAAATAGGCGGATCCCATTTCCAGCATGCCGGCCAACGTGGCTGGATGTGGAAAGCGCTCGGCATACAACGGATAGAGAACGCGCAGCACACGATGAGTGGCTTCCACGTCACCGGCGCAGTAGTTGACTAGTGACTGAAAATGCTGACGCACCTGATCCAATGTGCCCTCCACAAAGATGTTGCGTGGCTCCTTGGATAACTCTTCACCCCCGCAGTACAAGCGGTGCACATCGGCCAAACCATTCAGTGAACTCTGCTCTAACCAATCGAGATCCTCTATCGCTGGCTCCTTCTTGGACTTTAGCATCGCACGCTGGTAGCTTGTGACGCCACTCACACACATATGCAGCGACATGGTGTCCACAAAGCGAGTACCAGTATCCTCAATCAAATACTGTTCCTGCAGTCGCGCCCTATCGTACGAAACATTGTGTCCCACGACCAGTCTCGGTTCATCTCGGCCCAGTGGTATAAGCTCGTTCAATATGTGATGTGGTCGTTCGTTTTGATCCGCATCTATTGGCTCCATGGGAGACACATTTAAGCGATGTTTGGTCAGCTTGGGACTGACCCAGCAGTACCAGCGTTTAGTGCTGACAGCCGTGGCGAGTACAGGTGTACTCCCACTCACGTACACACACCTCCACATCGAAGACAAGTCCTTTTTCCATTGGTCGCTCCACAGGTGTGGCAGTGCCATTCACTGGGTCATAAGCTGTCCAGCCCGCATAGAAAGCCCAACGATTTGGTTTTGCTGGCAGTTGACTGCAGGCAACCAAAGGATGCAATAGCGCTTCGTAGGGTTGCACTTGTTCTTTGGCAATGGCGTGGAAGTGATCCTCAATGTTCTCACCGCGTAATGGCGGCAGTTTCAATTGCACATCCGGCATGCGTGATGTGCTTTCAAGATCAATTCCATGACGCTTCAATTCGGCGTTGTACAGCTTGGCAGCTTCATTTTCCAACTCAGAGTACTGACGTGTTGCCTGGGGGAATATTTGTCTATGTAAATTCTGCGAGATCATCTGAACTTTTACCAAATTTTCGGCATATTCGTCCAAAGCCGATGGCGAACTAGTAGTTGTCGTCGCATGTTGTGGTTGAGGTTTTAGTTTGTTTTTGCTGGGAAGTTTGCGGTAAACTTTTATACTGCTGCTGGCGTAGCGTTCACGACTTGCTTTAGTAGCATAAAAACGTAATAGTATCATTATTAACAAACAGTTTCATTCATAATTTGAACTTTATTCACAAAACTAAGCGCGCAGCGCAATAGTCCACACTTATCGTGATATCAAGTGCGCCATAATTATCGATAAGCGAGTACTAACATATATGCGAGTGAAATTATAATCCATCGATTATCGATGTACAATTAGTTTGCTTGGACAATAAATCGATACTTCCAATTGCACCGTCTAGCAAATCAACTGATTTTCGAAATGCGTTCCCCAATTAAAATCAACCCAAAATAGAATTAAAATTCATTAAACAGTTTGGCTTGTTGCAATTGATAAGAAAAACACTTTAAAAAAACATACACAGACTTTGTTTTTAAACATTTTTGTGATGAAATGGAAGAAGAAAGAACATAATCTCCTTAGTTATTTGAATTAAAAATTAATATATATAAAAAGCTTTCATACGATACACAATTGGAAAAGCGATTTTCGAAAACATTTTGGCAAATACTGTGTTTTGTGTACCGGCCTGCAATCCACAATTTGTTTTTAACAAATAACAATTGCAGGTTACGATCTAACAAGCGACACACACAAAACATACAAAAGGGAAAGCCAGGCTCCGAGATGCGCCTAGATTTGCAGATTACGCATGCCACCATTGATACCACCCTGTTCCACATTCCAAATAACCAGTTGGCCATCGACTCCTGATGTGGAAACTTTACTGGCATTGTCCTTGTCACCAGCATATAGTCGCATGCTTGTAATGGCGTTTTGATGTATGGAGTCCACGACAGTGTCGGTGTTTTCAGTGCGCATGTTTCGATCCATCGACTGAAAGATGCTCATGGCAGTGATACCACTAGCCTCCCGTTTTTGTGACTTGTCCAGCTTGCCACTCAGCACGAGTTTATTGTCGGGTGTCAGACTGTAGAGAAGCGGTACGCAGCTGTAGCCGGCAACTACGACTGACGTGGGCGAAACCCACTCACAAGAGAGGAATGGTAAATAACCAGTACGGCACCGTATGACAGCGTTACCATTGGTAGCATCGGCAATGCTCACACAGCTGTCATGACCAACCCAGCACACTTTATTTCCGTCGCTGGAGAAGCTAACATTATTGATCCAGCCGCCGCCAGAGGTTAACGAGTTTTTAAACTCGGCCATTAGCTGTCCCAACGGCTTGCGGTTGCCCCAAGGTGTTGGGGAAGGCGGCTCCTCGATGTCCTTAATAAATGCCGAAAACACACGCACCTTGTAGTCCGTGGAGCCAGCCACCAAGAGTACATTATTCGGATGCCAGTCTAAAGACGTCACCGTGGAGCGTATAGGCTTCTTTATGTGCTTGGACACCCACCAATCGTTCTCTGATTCAAAGTAACACACCGATATAAGTCGCGCTCCAGAGCCAACAGCAAACTTGTTTTCAGCCGGTGACCACTTAACACAAGTGGCCGCACGATTGATACGCAATAACACCAAAGTTGGCTTCCACTTGCCATCATCACCTTGGGTCCAAACATAAGCATTCCGATCCGCCGCACAACTAACAATGCGATTGGTGTTCTTTGCCCAGTCTATTCCCATGACACGCAAATCGTGCTGGTTAAGCACATCGGCTAATTTCCAACTGTTTCCTTCCCGACTATAGATATGAATCTCATGGTTGTTGGGCGATAAAGCAATTTCTGAGTCGAACGTGAGTCATTGATTAGTAAAATAGTCTTTGTACATTTAATTGAAAATAGGTTACTCACGAGTGCGATCCTTGTTCCAGGCATGGCACGTAATGGAAGCCAATGAGGTGCCGAAAGTGTATTTTTCAGCCATTGCGAAAATGATCTAAATGCACCAAAAGTTATAACCACACACGAAGCCGTTCACTGTTTTCTTCAACCAGCAATTGGGCGTTGTTTGTGAAGGTGGCTTGCTTATTATTTCGTTGTTTCTAGTTTTAATCGCGGACTCTGGGCCGTCTACACGATTAAGCTAGTGATGCGGTAAAGTCAAACTTTGGCTACCTGCACAAATTAAAAATAAACGCAAAAGTTTTCAAGAGTTCACAAAAGTGTAAAATGCAGAAATTAATCACCTTTGGTGGAGATACCAGTTAGTGCTGTACAACGGCAATCTGCGTCATTGGGTCATCAGTGTTGGGTAAGCCGGTGCCGGCTGGCTCGATTGTATGTTGTGCAGCCCTTACTCTTGGCGCGGAATTCTGCCAGCGGTTGCTGTGTTGATGAAAATATAAACAAATGGAAAAAATTTGTGCAGCGTTGGAACCGCAGTTTCCTTGCCGGGAAGCAGCTATAACTACACTGGGCGAACTAATTGGGGACTGCAAAGAAGCATATCCATCAGCCATATATGTATTTGGACACAGTGGAACGGGCAAAACCTCACTAACAAATGCCTTTCTTCAGCAATGCCAGAAGCAGCAAAAAGTACGCATTGCGCAGCTGAATGCCATAGAATGTTATACGACCAGAATAATGATAGAGAATATACTGGATGCGCTTTCGTTGCAAGAGCAGACCGAAGTGCGTGCTGAAAATATGTTGGAATTTGTAGAGAAACTGCGTTGTTTCCATGATCGTGGGTCCCGCGGCTTTCTTATTGTCATTGACAATGCCGAGCGTCTGCGAGACATGGATGCGAATGTGCTTCCTGTGCTGCTGCGTCTGCAGCAGCTGACCAGTCTTAATCTGTGTGTGTTACTGCTCTCACAATTGCCCTTTGAAAAGTACTACAACAAGACAGGGCTTAGCGATATTACCACCATCCATTTGGCACAGTACAACAAGGCCGAAACTCTTCGCATTCTTAGTGCCGACTTTAGCCAAGTTCGCCAGGAACTGCTGCAGGACCAAAAAAGTCAGCAGCAACGTCTTGCAATTTGTGATGAGTCTCTGACTCCAGATTTCTATAACAACTATTTGAATCTGTTTCTTAGTGTATTCTATAAAGCTTGTCGAGATGTGCCCGAGCTGCGTCTGACGGCACGTAAGTGTTTTGGCATTTATATGGAGCCAGTACTGGATGGCAGCGTGGAGTGTACTGATGTGTCACGTCTGTGGCGTCACATAGCTGGTCCATTGCGGGCCGCACTCACACAGATTTATATGCGCATTGAGAAACCATTTGGGGAGACTGACATCGAGGATCACAGTGTCCGTAAATTGGCACAGTCGCTTGAGCTTCCCTACTACGGCAAGTACCTGCTCATTGCCGCCTTTCTGGCCAGTCACAACTCTGCCAAGCAAGACAAACGACTCTTCGTTAAGCATCATGGCAAACAGCGCAAGCGTATGCAGACAGTTAACGCACGCGCCAAGGTAATTCTAATCTTTGTATGTGTCTGAAATTGTCAATTATCTAATTTCTTTGTAGAATGCAGAAAAAATGTCTACAACGTTGGGGCCGAAATCCTTTAGCATTGATCGTCTGCTGGCCATTTTCTATGCCATACTTGATGAAAAAGTGGGTCTTACTTGCAATCTACTGTCGCAGATCTCCACACTTGTGCATCTGAAGCTGCTTGGCTTTGTATCTGGTGAGCAAAATATTATGGATGGATCAGCCAAGTTGCAGTGTACTGTCGGACTGGAGTTTGTGCTTTATATTGGCAAGGTAGTTGGCTTCAATGTGCGTCAATATCTCTGTGACTTCATGTAGCCAAAGCCACGAATATAAATAAATTAAATTAATTAATTTAATATCTTCTAAATATATTTAACAAATAGTCTGGTAAATCACTAATGTGTATGGTTTCCGTCAGCTGCGTGTCACGGCTGCGCAGCTTAAGCAACCCATTGGCAAGCGCCTGCTCTTCATCCAACAGTAACATATAAGGCACTCCCAAACAGTCCGAAAGCTGCAACTGCTGTGTCAGTTCTGCTTCATTTTTAGTCAGAGTGTAGGCATTCTGATCGAACAAATGCAAGCGCAGGTGGGCATTCTGCAGCACATCCACTATGTGAGCACAAAGATCTCGGAGATCTGGTAAAGTTTTTTCTGTCTTTTGTATGCCTGCAATGCCACATTGATACGGTGCCAGCACTCGGTTCAGTAGCAGTGATCGCGACTCCCTTCCATGGTCACAGCCGTCCAATAACAGCGCTAAAAATAGACGAAATTGAATATTTATTTATATATGAAGATAGATTCATCATGTTACCACAGGTGGCAGGCTCCAGTTCGATGACAGAACGTATTACCATTGGCAAGAGCATTTTTCCAGTGCGTGCATCGGGTAATTCGAAATCCTGGCCGTCGGGCAGCGGGACTAAACTGAGCTGCTCTACAGTGAGCTCACTTGCTTCTCCGAAATCAGCTCTGATGTCAATGGCTTGACAATCCTTGCTATGCTCGAGCTCCGGTTGGATATCATAAGGCACAATTGCATAACGACTGGGATTCGACGAGAAGCGCATCCACCAGATTTTGCTCTCGCGTTGTACATTATAGAAGTGTTCCAATCCACGATGTGGCTCTACATAGAAGTCTGTAATCAGTTGTGTGGAGTCGCCTTTGTGATGGAAGATTGAATTTGATTTCGAGTTGGAAATTAAACGACACTGATGTTTAAGCAAAGTTGGGCATTTTGCTTTACTGGGATGAGTCTGACGCAATTGTTGCAAATGCTTACGAAATTGCTTGGAATGGATAAAAGAAAAACGTTGTTGACTAATGAATTCTGAAGAGGTGATGGTACCAAAATTAAGAGCCAGATGCCTCATGCTGAGCCAATATTCTTGCAGCTGCTTAGAATAGGCAGAGCCATGATGCAGTAGCTCTATGCTGGGAATAGTCGCATTGTCTATCCTACGCAGAAAGCCGGCAGTTTCCAGAGATTTGATGCAGCGGATTAGACGAGTCGACATTAATCTTTTTTAAGTTGTTCCAGGGGAATATTGCCTGGTGGCGATACGTAGTAGTCTTCGTCCGTCACCTTGGCAATTCGCAGCAACTCCTCCCGGCAATCTCCTTCAGACACTTGGTCGTTGCGTAACTGCAACTGTTGGCTTTCCAGCACAGTGTATAAGGGACGCACGTTTTGAGTGTCAATGTGAGCTATCTTGTCTGCAAATTGGATGCTGCTTTTTAGCGTGGTCAACGCCTCTTCACTGCCCAGATCTACCAATGATAGTCGCTCCAAAAGTTGAATCGTTTTTGCGTCGATTTGAATATCGTTCTTACTAGTGTCTGGAAAAGCAGTCGCCACCGGAGTCTGCGGTACTTTTGTCGGATGATTTAGTTGGGTAAAATCAATTTGATTATGAGATTTCTCTTGAAAACCAGTCGTTGGAGCTTTGATAATATTTTGTGTTGCACTTTTGCAATAAAATCGTCTACAAATCCGCAACATTATGAATAGAACTACAGTATTGCAAAGCGACTGAAGTCAAGAGTAAAACGACGTTCGATACACGCTTTTAGATATTTTGAATTGAAAAACAATCGATAACGATGACTAACAAAATCAACTCTCGCCGGTTTACAGCATTTTAGCGCTGTTTTGTGTTTATTTTTTATTTGCTGTAGAATAAAAGCGGACAAATGCCTTATGCAAATCAACCGTCTGTTCAAATCAACGAACTGACTGACGACAATGTCAAGTTCATACTGGAGGATACGGAGTTGAGCGTAGCGAATAGCTTGCGTCGCGTTTTCATTGCCGAGACACCAACCTTGGCTATAGACTGGGTGCAACTTGAGGCGAACTCAACAGTGTTGTCGGATGAGTTTCTGGCGCATCGCATTGGTCTTATCCCTCTGATATCTGACGATGTAGTAGAGCGATTGCAGTATACACGTGATTGCATCTGCTTGGACTTCTGCCCAGAGTGTAGCGTAGAGTTTACACTCGATGTCAAGTGCAACGAGGAGCAGACACGTCACGTTACAACAGCAGATCTGAAGTCAAGTAATGCTAAGGTGCTACCTGTGACCTCACGAAATCAGGGCGAAGAGGACAATGAATATGGCGAGAGTACCGACGAAATTTTGATTATTAAACTGCGGAAGGGACAGGAGTTGAAACTGCGCGCTTATGCCAAGAAGGGTTTCGGCAAGGAGCATGCGAAGTGGAATCCCACGGCGGGAGTTTGCTTTGAATATGATCCAGACAATTCTATGCGTCACACCCTTTTTCCCAAGCCTGATGAGTGGCCAAAGAGTGAGCATACTGAACTGGAGGATGATCAGTTTGAGGCACCGTACAACTGGGAAGCTAAACCCAACAAGTTTTTCTTCAACGTGGAATCATCCGGTGCATTGAAGCCAGAAAATATTGTCATAATGGGCGTGCAAGTGCTGAAGAATAAATTGTCCAATCTACAGACACAGCTCAGTCATGAGTCTCAGAATGATGCGCTCGCGGTTTAAATGTTTAACAACAAAAATATATATTAAGTTCACAATATAAATCAAAGCCTAATCCTTGAATAAACTGTCTATGTTAATGCCCACACTGCCTTCCTTTTTCGCTTTTCCAGATGCTGAACTAGTCTGATCTTGTTGCTGTGCTGCCGGCTCCTGGAAATCACTGGGCAACGTGGTCTTGACTGTATCAACCTGTTCATTAGCAAATAATCCTAAGTCCTCTGCGGCATCCGGACGCGACTGTTGCCGTTGTTCTGCTAATAAATCTAGAGCAGTTTCATATATACGCTGCTCATCCAGTGCGCCTTCAGATCGTAGATTCTCATAGATTTGAATAAATTGCTGGGATTGGGTACTGCGTTTATGATCAGATAACGATATGGTCTCATTGGGTTTGTTCTGCTTGTGGAGTTTCCTGTGAAAGTGGATTGATTAATTTAATACAAGTATTTGTTGAATTGTGGTCACCTACCCTCTGACCACATCCTCAGCATAAAATATTTTGCGTATTGGTATATTCGGTGCTGGTCTGTTAAATTGTGGCTCCAGTTTGGGTGGAAATGCGGCATATATATCATACCAAATGGGTTTGTCTTCTGCTTTTATGGCACCGCCGCGCAGCAAGCCCTGAATTCTATGAAAGAAGTCTGTTAGCGGCAAAGATGCATCGGGCACGGCACACTCTTACCTGGTAAAAATAGTACCAATCTTTTCCAGCCTACTTTGTGCCATTGTTTTACTATTATAATTGATATTGTTATTAATTTATTACGACATGCGCTGCGGCAAGCACACAATACTCGATACTTGTAAGGCATGCTGGTATTATGAATATATTTTTATGAATTTCACTTGGTGTATTTTCTTGCTTGCCAAATCTGGTCACACAGTTGAGAACGCACGGCCAAGAGCGAAGCAGTGGTAGAGTGCGATTTAAAAATCGTTATTTATGTGTGGAACAGGTGTAAAATTTACAATTTTCGTACCATATTCTCGTCATACTTCTTGTTAATATGATTGCCGTTTGGCAAATATGTTGTTGCACGGTGTCATCGGTCTGATAGAAAATTGTGCCATTGCGAGTGCGTGTCCGTGTTTGTGTATGTGTATGTGTGTGCGCGTTTAGTTTACGTTTTTGGGCTCTATCGGCATCCAAAGCAAAAGCAAAACCAAAACCAAAAGCAATCAAGCAATTTAAGTTAATTAAAAACGTTAGCTAAATTTCGAGTGCTCGCCAACGCACTTACAATGAGTAATTATCATCCACACGCGTCGCTGTCGCATCTACAACAGTTGCACCACCAGCATCAGCTCCAGATACAGAATCATCATCATCATCTGCCGCAACATTTACAGTTGACATCAACGCCGCCGCCCCAACATCAACAGCAGCAGCAGCAGCAACAACGTCAGAATCATACGCCCACAACCACCCAAAGTCAAACGACGTCGGCTGCGAGCGCTGCAGCCGCTGCTGCTGTGGCTGGTACTTCCATTTTGGTAGCGCAGCCGCCACAGCCGCTGATAAGCAATTCGCTGGCCATACGCCAAGAGATACAGCGCTTTGAGAGCGTCCATCCATCGATTTATGCTATTTACGATTTAATCGATTTGTTGCCTCTGCCGGACGCACAGATTGCCCAACAGATACGCGATCACGTCGTTTGCATTGAAGGTGAGTGCGTGTGCCACAAATAGAGACAGTTGGAAAGAGTGATAGAGTGAGAGGGGCGTATGTGTGCACATTATTATTGTTATTGTGCAATGTGGTTTGCTTTTGTTACCTATGTGCGATGATTTCCTTTGTGTGTGTGAGTGCTTTATGCTAATCTATGACCGAAAATCTAACCCTTGCCAGGCTATTGAAAGTGTTGCCTCTTGTTTTTGCCGTTGTTCGTAGCTGTTGCTTGCCTGTGTTTGCCCCTAAAAAGAAAGAGCTTCGTTTTTGTTTAAAACAAGCTTTTCGTCTTTGTGACAGTCTGCGGCTAGGTATGTGTGTATGGCATGCGTGTGTGTGTGTATGTATGTATGTGTGTGTGCAGCATGAAATTTGATGCTCTCGGATACGCCGCTTCTTCCTCTTCTTCGTTATAGCGAGGCAAAAGCAAAACCAAAAGCCGAAACCGTACACAAAAATACGAAAAAAGAAAAGAAAAACCGGTTCTTAATGGTTTATTAGAAAATCTGTCGACAATAACAACGCCAAAATGTAAACAAAATTGTCAGACGGCCTTTTGTTGCTGCTCCTGTTGTTGTAGTTCGTGTTGTTGTTGTTGCTGCTGCCTGTGTTGTTTAACATGATTTTTGTGCGCTTATCGTCGAACTAGATACCAAATGCTTACCCCAAGCAACGATACATCTACCAGGCAGCAACAAACAACAGCAATAAATATGTTTTATTTTTGCACGCGACTTTCTTATTGGCATTGAAACTAATGGGACGAAACGAACGAACCGATGATGGATGGGGCAATTCGTGTTCCAATTGCCATTTTAATAATCAAAAGTTTTTGGCGTATAGTGCTACGGTCAATGGGGTCAAATAACTGTGCACATTACGCCAAGACAAAATACTAAATACATATACATATACATATGTATGTATGCATGTAAATACATATGTATCGACATACGTGATGAAGCAACTGGGAATGCCTTGAAATGGAACGAAACTAAAGCGATTTGCATAAGAAATGGTTGCTAGGAATTGATTCGATTAACCTTCGAATTTCAGTGCTCCATTAAATATTCCTGCTCAGGTCAGGCCGAATTCAATTTAAATTCATTCATCAATATTACTCAATAATGTGTAGTACACTTTTCATCGATATTCTAAACTCATAATGAAATCCAAATATTTTCTCATTTTGTTTGTGACAAATTTTCACTCGTGTATAACAAAGCATAAAAACAGTCGCTAAAATAGCATTAGTTAGGTTCTATGACCTTCAGGTTTCAGTAAAAGCAACAAAAGAAATCGATTCACATTATATCAGATGATATCAGCATATGAATAGCATCATTATGTGCTAGATTAATGAAAACACACCTCAACCATCTATTTGTAAATGTTTGTCTTTGAGTTTATTGTAAAAGCTTGTAGCGCGAGAAACAGACCAAAAAGCTATATAAATAAAAACAATGCCCGAGGCGATAGTCAGAAACAAATTTCCTCTCTTATCTCAGTACAGTGGGCCCCCATCAAAATAAGTGCTTTTGCAATTAGCCACCATAGACTGTGTTTACTCTACCCTAAACAGCGAAAGGAATCACGACTAATTTTTGCAACTTGTATTAATGCATCTTATAATTCCTATATGACAGCTAATTTTCCATTAACTAGATTATCTTTATTGAGTTTACATTTCTCTGGAATATTTATCTGTCTGAGCATAAATAAAATTGCTGGAATTTCAATAAATATTTATTTAATAAAATTTCGTATTATCAAAACGAAATAGAAATGTTGTCATTTCTTGAAAAAATCTGAATTACAGTAATCTAATATTAAAGATGTGTTTATTTCAAATTGAAAATGGATGCTTCGAATTTCTCAAATTTCATATATTTGAAAACTGTTTTAATATTAAAATTAATTGGAGTCTTCAAATGTAATCGAATGAGTTTAATATGAACATTTTTTAATCATTAAAAAAAATTATGAAAATTGTTGTTAGTTTAGTGATATATTTTAATTAAAATAATTGAATTAAAGAGTATATCACAATAGTTTTATTTATTTCTGCAGAAGCTGTGCCAAAGTGTATAATTTTACTCATTGAGAGAACAATTTAAGTTTGGTTTTGTTTTTCTCTACTGTTTGTTTAATTGATTGTTGATTTTATAATCTCGGTTTTTTTCTTATCAGCATTGGTTGTCTTTATGGGCCGACTTTACTTATATCTCTTTTAATTGTATAATAATATTGATAACATGTATTTTACGAAAATTAACCGATATTCCATTGGATGCCATTCGCATAGTTGTTTTTTTTGGAGTGGAGTCGGGCATTCGGAAGTGGCAATTGTTGTTATGTGACACGCTCGAATGCGCAACATGCCATGTGGCAGGGGAGAACGGATGAACTGCGGGCCGGGAGGCAGTCGATGAGTTGGGGCTATGGGCTGTTGCTGGAAGAGGCTAAGGGGCTGGTGCGTTGATTCAAATATCAGCGGCTGGCGACAACAACACATGTGCATCGCCAGCAGCGGGTTAGGCATGCGTGTCCGTCGTCTGGCTCCCGTGGCAATCCCCTAACTCCCGCTTCTGCCTGCTGCCCGCTTTATTTTTAAAACAAATTGCATTAAAAATACCTTGCACTTTGCTTAGCTTAGCTATTTTTGAAGAAATTGCACAACTTTGCTTTCCGTTTTTTGCCTTAACTCGGCAAAAACAAATTTGGATTACAATAAAAGAAATAAAACAAAATGCTTAAAAGAATTTGCATTGTGCGCAATTAAGTCACAAATGTGCCCAAAATTTATTTGTTTAATGCTTTGTGATGATTCACGAATCGTGACAGTTGACAGCTATAGAAATTTATCGTCATTTTGTGCTTTTTATTTTGTATTCTCCCCCCGTTTTCCATAAATGGAAACTCTGATAAACGTGTGGGATGCCAAAGAGCATCATTTCCGCACTCTCTATTGTAAACCATACTTGTTGTATGGATAGATTTCGTTTTACAATACGCTTATGATATTATAGAAATTATAAACTGTTTGACCATTGTTCAGCTCGAGGTGTTGATAGAATAATCGAGATGAGTATTTGAGATAATGAATAGTTTATGACAAATACACAAATTACATTACACTAAAAAACTTGCTTCCATTTAAAGACAGTGTTGTATAAATATTTAAAGGCTTGATCAATAGCGTGTTGTTGTGGTTAAGTTAAATGCCATTTTCTTTACAAATTCAATTTAATTGATGGCTTGATGTAATTACTGTATTATTCTGCTATATTTTCCGCCCTCTTTAACAAGTCAGAAGAAATTGATTTAAATGAGATTTTCAACTATTTTTATTGATGCCTTCTGACCCTTTGTGCGAAGTAGTCATCGACGCTCATTTCCACAACTTTACCGCTAAGCTTGGCCATTTTCCAGAAGTAACTGGACACATCTTTAATGTAACTTTTTGTTATCTCCTGCAGTTTTGAGTCTGTGAGCAGCTCCTGGTACGCTTCATTGCTGAGACCCGTCTCCCGCTGATTGTTGACTAGCAGCGGCGATTTACTGAACTATTGAGGATGATACCCAAATTAGTTTGGATGCAGAATATGCTAGATGTGTATATTAAGATTACCTGCTCGAATATGCTTAGCCACATGGCATTCTTTTTGTCCATGTCCGGTTCGGCAATAGCCTCGTTCAGGCGCGATACGTAGAGCGTAATGTCGCTGGCACGCTTTGTAGTCGGAGCTAGTTTCGTTCGTACGCCGCTAAAGTAGGCGATTTGTGCCCGGAATAGAGCATTCAGCAAATTAATTGTCTCAGCATGTGCCTCCTGCTCCAGCTGTTGCTGTGTCGGTTGATCTGGCTGGCTCGTTGGTTCTGCCTGAGGTCTGGGCGCTGCCAACAGGCTCTGCGAAAAATGTTTTTTGTTTTTTTTGTAATTCCTCGAATGGCGTACATTTTGTACAACTCACCTGTGCCAAAAGCAAAACTAGCGGGAAATATTTGAGCAGCATTCTTTATAAATTTCCAATGAACGTCTTAAGCAATCGGTTGATAATTTGAAACTGACTGCATCGCTAGGAATCTGATCTAATGAATGTCGAATGTTTGCGGCTTATCAGCTTGGGACTACTATTGCTTAGGCTTGCCAGACAGAAGAAATACCACTTACAGCATTAGAGCAGACATTCAGAAGAAATCTAAACAAGTAAACAATTGACGCAATATACCCCTCATGTAGGGTATAGCATGGAAATAAAACAAAAATGAAAAATTCCTTATCAATTTCTTCTCGCATTCATGTTAATTATAATTCCTAATGTGATCTCATAATATTGTATATTGAAATTGCGTCGCAGCCGCAAACTATTATGATTTTTGGCACGTTTATATTATTACCCCTCTGACAGCGTCAAGGTCAATCGCTGTCATTATTTTGGTTGTCTGAATCGCAGTGTCTGATAAGACAATGCAATTCAATGGAAATAGTATGCTGATTGGACATTCGTAAAATGAAAGCTAATTAGAAGAAACCTTTTATTTGCACTGCACAAAAGTATGCAGCTTTTCACTCAATTGGGCAAGTTAATATTTAAGATTGTTTAGGTATCGGCTGCATGGAAGACCAATTTAATATTTATTTTGAATAAGTCACAGTTTATAGAAAATGGAGGTTTTTAATAACACACACAAATTAGCTCAAAGCCTATTTTTTTAGGTATGTTTTATGAGTGTGACAAATTTGTTAGAATGCAAAAGTGTTGCATACTCTACGGATGTTCAGGTAACCGAATCCCATGTATTTCTAAGCGAAGATTTTACTGCATACTTCTAGGCATATATTCTAAATGCTTGCATTTATGTTGTGTGAGGCTTGAGGGGGGTCATTATGAATGAAGCTGCATTGACTCGTTCAGACATTAATACATTTTCAGGCCAAGTAATACGTTATTGTCGACTCGACGATAATCATCACATTATAAAAGTTAATGCTTCGTAATAATGTGTTATAGTTAAAAGCCTCCCATTTTAAGCTAATCTGAGTGATTAGATTAAACCCCTTTACGATTGTAGTTGTTGTTGTACACGTTTTTTTATGACCATGCCAAGTGGTATTTTTGGTGATAACTAGCTATTTAAAGTTTAATATTTCGCAGTTTTTATTAGTTGCAGGTGTAAAAATCTAATTACTGCCACCTCCATTAATGATATCCAGCAGATCTTTGATTGTGCGATCTCCAATTAAATCATTGCACATGGGAGTCACCGTGCTATCAATCCAATTGGCGACCAGCTCGGTGTTTTCATTAATTGTCAAATTGATGAATTCCTCGACAATTTGATTGAGTTTACGATTCAATATACGATACTTGGATAGATTTTCAATATTTGACACAACTTCGCCCACAGCAATGTTCACCTTTAGCTCCTTGATGCGCAGATAGTTGTTGCTGCCCACAATGCCTGTCGAGTACTTGATCTGCCCGTAAACTCTAAGATTATCAAGGGCCAAAAAGGCGCCTCCATCACGCTCCAAGTGATAACCAGCACCAACATCTGCCTTATACTTTGTAGTCACATTGAGGCTGCCAAACACAAACTCGTACTTGATGCGACTGAGCACCAAGTTGGCATCCATTACTTTAATTTCGAATTCATTCAGGCCATTTACTTCGATGTCATCGAAATCTCCCTTGAAGAAAATCTCGCCAGTCTCATAGTTAATACTCTTGTGCTCCGACTTGAATGGAGCTAGAGATGGTATGCCAAATCTTGGAAAACCGTTTGGCATTTGCTCCTTTAAAGCTTCTATTGCATCCACAATTACGCTGGATACAGAACGCGACTGAGCTGCAATATCACATGGAATTACATCCTGATTCTGTATAACATTTCGATTACACTTACGATTTAAACGTTCGGCCACTTGAGCTCCTTGAGAGGCGGCTAAGGTGGCGATAAGCACGAGTAGCGTTAGGGACTTCATGTTGCTGTTGATTCTACCTTGAAGCACCAGTTAAAACTGCACTCTCGCAAGTCCAGTCCATGTCTCTTATATAGCACTTGAAGGCCATAGATTAACTATAGAAAATACATATGTATATAGAACACGGTAGTCAAATATTTCTAAATGCGATTATTGACAATCAGCTGATAAATACAAACTGCTTGAGATTAGCGAATGTTATAAACGGAACCCCGCAAGGGATCATCAATTAAATGGCCAAAAGCTTTGAAATTGTATAAGCTTTGAGCTTGGAAAGCTCTGCAAAGCACAGTGAAACCACATTAAGGTAAACCTAATATAAAGTTATTTGAGTGTAGCTTTAGTTTAGGATATAAACCCCACTAGAAATGCATAATAGATCTAACGACCCAAATCTTTTACAGTAAAGCAGCGATAAGTTGTCCCCAAAACAGTTTCGAATAAGTGAAAAATACCAATGTTTATTTTTCGTTTAAATAGACTTTATTCAAAATGATGTTTCACATTGTTTACCACTCCAACTCTGGGGGAATGCAGGCCTCCTTCTCGCCACCCTCACCATCACCGCCAGCAATGACATCGCTGATGTTGACATCATCCAAGACATTGTTGACCACGGGCAGTGCAACGTTCTCGATGGTCTCAGCAATCAGATCCTCGTTCTCATTGATGGTTGTCTCAACGATCTCGGCCAGATATTCGTTCATCTTCTCATTGATGCTGCCATCCCCAAGGATACCCTCGATCTCGGAATCAACCTCACCCAGATGGGTGCGCACCTCGAGAGACTTGAGGCGCAATTTGCCAGTGGTCAGGCCCAGGGAGTATTTCATTGTGCCCCAGATGACCATATCCTTGATGGCGAATTTAGCATGTCCAGCACCAATGAGATTGATGGTGAAACCGAATTTCTTCAGCAGCATTTCCAAATCGTACTTGGTGTCCACATTCACATCACGGAAATTGAACTTGTAGGTGACCTTGCTGGTGATGGCATTGATCTTCATTTCATCGATATCGAACTCGTTGAGGCCATTGAGGCGGAAATGATCGATGGTGCCCTTCATCTTCAAGGCATCGGTGTTGATGTCAATGTTCTTGTGATCGATTCTAAGGGGAGCAATTGGCGGAATGCCCAAGCCAGGGAAACCGCAGGGCATTTGCTCCTTCAAACCCTCAATCGCATCCACAACCGTGCTGGAGATGGAGAGTGAATCTAGTGGGTCAAATAGAATAAACTGTAAGACTTAAATCATAGTGCTGCCATTGTTTAGCTCACTTACCAATGGGCTGGCCCACAGTGGCGGCATTTGCAAAGGCAACGAGTGCCAGAAGAGCGACAAAGCGTTTCATGTTCTTGACTTTACTGACTGAAGAGTCGTAGTAACTAGACGTAGTGCCACCGGTATTTATACTAATTGTCCAGCTGGCTTTTATAGACCCCTCGAGTTGGGGTGCGATAACGAAGCGCGCTCCATACTTGATTATTTTATTGCAACTGTGGGGCCATTGCTGTCTTATCTCGGCCCTCTAGCTCTTGTGAATCCGTTTAAATTGCCAATTGGCCAATTGGCCATATGCGTAAAGCAAATCAATTTTTAATTAAGACCTTGTCTAGATTCAAGCTTGTACAATAACACCTGTATGATATGATTAAATATGTCAAAAGGAAACGAACAGATTTCTAACATGGTATAAAATCAGTGCATTTGATATAGACAATGTTAGTTGGATCTGACCATTTGGGTACAAAGGTCCTAAGCTATAACTATCATATACTTGCCCTTCCGCAGAGATTTACAACTTACGTGTATGTGCATCATGTAAGGATTATCTACAGTTTTTGATCCTTAATGGCAAAGTTATCATCAATCTAGGTTCTATGATTTATAATATCTTTGTTTGTTTAAAAATAGCTTTTAAATATAGAACTTAAGATGGATTAGCTGGCATACTTGAAATTGATTTATAATCATATTTTGCCCACTTGTAAATGCATTTATTTATAGCATTAGTTGATAAACTTCGTTTTGCAGCGACTTTGTAATGCGCTGCAGACTGCAAAGAGGGCAAATCTACAATTTAAATCTAGATTATGTATATTTTTTTTTATAATATTCTATATATTCTGCACAAATTAAAGTTATTTGCTTTCTAGATATACTATTAATTAAATTTTATTATTTTGCTTTATGGATAAAATCTTGCCGTAGGTTGATGACGATTTTTTTGTAATATTATTATATATTTTTTTATGGCAAAAATCGTACGATTTCCTGCTTTGCTTGATGGTTTTCAAGTAATCTAAAAAGTTTTGTTAATGTTACAATATTTATAGTGCTCATTAGTTCGGTCTATAAATCTAAAGTTTCGCAACTTTAATGGTGCTGCAAAGAACCGCGTGATCGTCGTTTCCAATGGCAAGTAACCGACCATTGTGTGCAGTCTGTGGGGGATCCAGGTAACCACCTGCAAGAGCTTTGACGCAGTAAATGTTTTGATGTTGTTTTAAATTTGCCTATGATTAAATTGCGGAAAGCCCATATATTAGAAAATAAATCATGGCGACATTTGAATTGGGCAATTGGCAAAAGATTAAGGCACTTAATGGATTGCTAAACATGCGTTCCAAGTGTTTTGCACTCTTATAGCCCAATAATAACGATGAGGCGATTACCGTCTTTCAAAAATAATCAACTCGAGAGCATGATATAAATTATAATGAAATTATCAACGACTTCTCCATAAACCAAAAGCCTTAAGCCCTCTAAGTCTTTACCTATAAAAGGCTGCTACATCAACTTAATTGATCAGCTTCAAAGTCTAACAATGAAAGCAATCGTATATGTTTTTGTGGCCCTTTTTGCCTCTGTGGCCGCCTATCAGGTGGACCTCTTAACCGAGGAGCAATGGAAGCGCCTGGTCGAAAATAATCGTAAGTTCAGTTAGCTTTGTGATCTGTTTAACCAAGATAGCACTAATCCTTTGCGACTGTTACGACTATTACGACTGTTAGCTGTCAAACCAGATAAACACGGTCTGATATTGAACTCACAGGCAAAGAAGGCTATGAAGAATCTGATGGAACAGCTGCCTTGCGGCTTTGAAGAATACGGTATTCCTCCACTTGCACCCTACACCAATGCCGATCTCAGCGTCCACCTGGCTCAGTCTGTTGTCGAGTGAGTCACAAGTTGTCCGTCTCCATTTACAAGATTACAACAATTACATTCTTATCGCCAGTTCATTGGTGCAGTTTCTGCGTTTCCGTTTCGATGGCTTGGAGACAATGGAGATCAAGAAGATGAAAGTCACCTACACCTTGAGCAAGAAGGTCAAGTTCCATTTCAATTTCAAGGAGCTTAAGGCCAGCGCCCATGTGCTCAACACAGATACCTTGATCGATATGCTGAAGGAATTGGGTTTGTCGGTGCGTTACGAGGGCACTGGTCCAATGTCCTTCTCGCTGGAGAATCTGTCGATTCAGGGCCAGTTCAAGTACAAGATGCCCTTCATCTTTGGCTCCATTAAGATCTACAACTTCGAGTGTGTGGTGGGTCTTGGCGGTGTCACCTCACACATTGGTGGCATTTTGGGCAACGGCAGGTTTAACGAGATTATCAACGATATCATTGAGTACGAGGTGCCAGCCTTTGTGAATGGACGTCAGAAGCAGATTAGCGATAGAATCGAGCAGTTCTTTGTGCCGTTGGTGAACGAAAGGCTAAAGGGTCACAAGGTGTGGTATCTGCTGAAGATGCTTACCAATTCGACCAAGAAGTGTAACCCCACACCGGCCCCCTGGCTGGCCGTGCAATGAGGGGCAAAACAACAGTCGATTGTCAGTTGCCAATAAAACAAAAGCAGGTGTAGCGATTTAACGATCTGACTTTTAATTAGACCCTCCATCCATCGATTGTGTATTATCTAGCCTGGCCCCCCAGTCTTATCAACGCCGGCCACTTGATTGTGTGCCTATAAAAGGTGCAATTCAATCGTTTGTCCATTCAGTAGCTGGTTGAGGTTTACCACAAAACAATCAACATGCGTTTTCTATTAGTTTTGGCCAGTTTGGTGGCCATTTGTGCCGCCGGCACTTTGCAACAGCACCAGTCCAGTGCCATTGAGCACCGTCTGATGCAATATGCCGATCAGAATGGCGACATCGAGATTCGCGAAACCGAAGATGGTCTAGTCGAGGGTGAGCCAACATTAAATTCGCAGCGAATTCTTTTTTGTTTACAACAGATTTGCGTTCACAGTTGCTCCTCACTTCATCATCTCCTGGCAGGTGCGTCGCATGATCCGCAAATTGCAGTTGCAAATGCCCTGCGGCTGGCCCGCCTTGGGCATTCCAGCCTTGGCGCCTCTTAGAATTAACGAGGCCAACTTGAACCTAAAGAAGGGCATTTTCGAGACCATCAACCATGTGTTCCGCCTTAAGGTGGCCGGTCTGGATGACTTTAAAATCAACACGTTCAAGTTAAATGTAATCACCTCGAAGATTACCTTTGATTTCAACTTCAGGAATATTGATACCACCGCTCAGAAGTACGAAACCGACACTCTGATCGATGCCATGCGTCAGCTGGGTCTGTCCGTTGAGTATGAGGGCAATGGATCTTTGCTCTTCGATCTGATCAATTTGCGCATTAGCGGCGTCTTGAAGTACAAGCTGCCCGTGCTGTGGGGCTCTGCCAAAATTCTGTCCCTGAAGACAACCATTGCATTGGGTGCCGTCGAGTCGGACATTAGTGGTTTCATGGGCAATGGCAAGATCAATGGCGCCATCAATCGTCAACTAGAGAATGCTGTCGTCGGACTTATCAATAACAACCAGGAGAGCATTTCGGATGCCATTGAGGACACAATTGTGCCACGCGTCAACAAGATGCTTAAGGGCAAGGACTTCTGGACCCTTGTCGATCTGATCTTCTCCAGCAGTGAAGGCGAAAGCGAGGATGATCCAATTGTCTCAGACTGTGTGCCACCAGCAGATCCATGGGCCTAAGTGCAATCTATTTTTGCTCAATAAAGTCGCTTACTAGATTTCATGGGTTTTCTTTTTTGAATAATAGCAGATTAATTGAATTTATTCGAACATATTCGTTTGATAAAGGGTAGTAGGAAATATTTATGTCATCTCATTGGTCGATTTAAAGTATAGATTACTTAGACATACCATTTATTATTTATATATCATCATCTGACATTCACACAGCGAATTAATTCCATAAGGAAATAGTGAAATTTTTAGCTCGACAATAGCTAGATTATTGTGAGCTGATTGATTCTATCGCCATTTTGACAATATAATGTTCTGGGCTGTTGGGATTTATTAAAACAATTTCTAGGTTAATAATATAAGATTATCCTCTTTCTATGCACAACTAATGGTGTTGAAAATATTTAATGTTGTCCATGGTTTTATTAATATAAAATCGAACTATTTCTCCCAGTTGTCTCACTTGTCAATGACTTGGTGTCCTTCTCTGCTTATGGTCGATCTTTCCGGTCTAGTCTACTTTCAGGCAGTTGGCATAAGTGGCCAGCCAATGTTATCAATGCACAACACCTGTGCTTATCCTATCTAATCGTGTGAGCAGGCACTTGAGTTCCTAATCGTTCCTATCGTTCCATCAATAGGAGTATTAGCTTTATTGTTCCAATAGTTTCATTTCGTTGTTCGCAATGCGCAGTTCGTTGTTGATCCTTAGTGCTTTGCTCTGCTGCTCCTTGGGCGCTGGCACGCTCTTCGATGATGATCTGCGAGAGTTGACAGAGTTTTTGCGCTTGCAAATGCAATGTGGCTATCCGGATCGTGGCATACCGATCTTGGCTCCTGCTGAGATGGCTTTTAAGCCCATTGACATTACCACAGATAGCCTTCGGTAAGACTGACTGGATCATTGATCGATCTTTATTCGAATGACTGTTTTCTTTTTGTGGATTGTAGTGCCCAGGGCAACTTTACGGATCTCTCAATTGTGGGTCTGGATAGTTTCGAGTTCTTCAAGCTGCAATGGAACAATGTTTTGCATACCATTAAGTTCGATATGACCTTTCCTAGCATTCAAATGAAGAGCGCCAACTACAAGTTCAATCTTTTGACGCATCTCCTTGGCTCCGATATGTCCTTGTGGGGTGATGGTGTTTTCGATTTGGAATTGACCAATCTGCGTGCCTATGGCAGCTTTGTCATACGTCCCTCAGGTCTTATCCATGGCACTCACATCAAGAGCTGGAAGGTCAATTGGGAGCTCGGCAAGTCGACATCCCGCATCACAGGGATCATGGGCAAATCTCAAATGGTCTCCAAAATATTTAATCAATTTATCAATGATTTTCTCGAGCTGCTTATCAATGATAATCCAACTGAGATCTCTCAGTTTATGGAGCAACTCATTGTGCCTCCCATGAATGCGGTGCTAGAGAATGTCGCCTGGTACGAGATAACAGCTATCATTCTGGGCCTAGTCAAGGGCGTGTTGCCGATAGAGCCTATTTGTTAAGCTTGCCAGCTGGTTTGTTTGTTATCAATAAATTGTCAATAAAGTGTTGACGCCATTTTCAAACATACTGTCCAAAATTGTAGTGTTTATTGAAATTATATGAATACATTTTTAATTGAAGTTATTATTTGCTATCGTTGTGCTAGAGTTGCGAAAAAAGCTTTAGATAAGAGACAAGTAGCTATTGAAAAAGTATTAGCCACCTGTTCTTTTAAAGCTTCTGGGGTTACAATCGATAAGATTGAAAAGAATTTACTGAAAATACAAAGCGTAGTTTCTTTCGTATTTCATCTGTAATAGATTCTCTGTTTATTTGTTTTTAAGCTTATTTCAATACTTTCCCTTTTCGTAAGCAGTATTGTAGATAAAAAAAGCACCAGTATCTATCTCTTAAATATTTCCAAATATAACCAATTGTTTGCTGGCTAATCTCATGCTAATATTATTTGTTACTTATATAACTACAAATGCTAAACAAAATCGTTTTCTTTTGCATTTTGCAGGTAAGCGCGATAAGATTGCAAATCCATAATCATAATCAATATTAATGCGTAAGTAAACAAAACAATACGGGATATTGTCTCATCGGAAAAATGCCGAAAACTTATCAATTTATTGCATTATTCGGTTTCGATTCGTTCTAATCGTTTTTACCATAAATTATGGGTCATAATACGACTATGAAAGCGAGCCAAAGCAGGGGAAGGTTAGAAAAAAAATCCATAATCGGATTTAAGTGTCGCCGAGAGCGCCAGCGGGACATCTCAATTCATTGGCCGACATCCTGGCCGGTTGGCCTGCTGCTTTGTCAGCTCGACTCTCCGAGTGGAGAGTTCAAACCAATGCACGAGTCCTGGCACAGCGGGAATACAACGGGTGGTCCTTTGGCTCAACACTTTCTAGCCTCAGCACAGGATTTGCGACACCCGTTAAAAACTTGGACCAAGAGAGCCGGCAGCAGATGTTTTTTCCTTTGCATCTCTCGGTTTTTTGTTATTTGTTAAACTAGAAAGAATATAATATCATTATTTGTTGTTAATTAGTGCAAATCTTGTAGCTGAGCTGAGCAGCACTCTCTTGATCCTGTTGCTGTAATCGCTTACTCTTATTGTTGGCTGCTCACCATTTCTCTCTACGATTCGGATTCGTTTTGGCTCATTTCATTTGCAATTTATGAGTCCTTTTGCACAAAAACACACACACACACACCTTGCAACTTGGCTCGGACTTGAGGCTGTCATAATGTAACAGAATGCCAGGACACAGCGCATACTCTCAGCAAAATGTCCTTTTATAAGTACGTGCTCAGCCACAAACATCTGAGCCATCCTGCGGCGTTGCCATTGTCCACATCGAAGTTTTACGATCTAACGAACAGTCTAACAGTCTGCGTGCATTGTGCATTGTATTCTTGTTGCCTTGGTGCGCTGAGATTTCCATGTCCTTGCGGCCACTGCCCATTCAACTTGGGAGCCTTCAGCATTTTCCATTTCCCACTACTCTGTGTCGCTGCCTTTTCCTTTTTTTTATGTCCACTTTGTTGACATTTACGATGCAATTTTCCGAAACCCCTTAAATCATTACAAACTCGGTCAATACTTTCGCTCTTACGGTTTAGCCTCCACACCCCACCCCTGTGTCCTTGGTTTACCCCAACTAGTTGGCCTAGTTTGATTAGCCTCGATTCTTCTTTGGGCCACAAATTGCTTAGGTCGGTTACACAGTTTGCTTACACATTACTAGTTAACAGTTCGTTCCTTGAAAAGGGCGGTTGAATTTGGATCAGAAGTTAAATTTACCCAAGCAATAAGGTAGGAACGTTTCATTAGTGCAAGCAAAGTATTAATTACAATCGATTTTAAATAAAATTAACATTTGTAAATTAAAGAGTAAATAAGGTGGGACAGTTTCATTAGTGCAAGAAAAGTATTAATTACAATCAATTCTAAGTAACAGTAAAAATTTAAAATGAATAAATTTATATAAATGGATTTTTGATACAAATTAGCTACAATAAAATTTATAAATATTTTATATTTATTTACTAATTGAGTAGTAAGCTGACCCGTTATTTATACACTTGAAAATAAATCATTCTATTTGAACATTGATAACAGTTGAAGTAGCAGCACAAATTAAAATTCCATAATTAATACTTTGTCAAACAAATTATTCAGAGTGTCCTCTAAAAGATTACAGATTTTTATTTACTTTTTACTTTTTCTAGACAATCCTAAAAATTCCTTATAGTCCTTAAAAACTTTCGCATTTTATTAATCTACAAATATAAAATCACTTAAATAACCAACTGGGTTGCAAAGCTTACATTTATTGAAGTAATTACTAAACTTTGTAATACTTTAGTGACATACCCTTTATAATTCTCAGAAGCGAGCCTAAGGATTAAGTTCAAATTGCCTGTGGTTGTGTTTTCAAGCATCTTTTTTAAGTGTTTTTCCTGTGACTTTCGGTTCATCGTGGGTAAAGCCTATTTTAATTGAAAACTTTAGGCGACAACTTTCAGTTTGGCGAAAGAAAAAGTCGTAAATATTTGCTTGCTGCTTGAGGTCGTCCTGCTTTGCAGAGTTATGCTGCTTGTAGGAAGAAGTCGGAAATCCTTGTGAACTTACTAGTATACGAGTGTGCCGTAAAAAGGGTTTTCGCGAATAATTTAAAATTTATGACAGAGGCACTTGAATGCAGCAATTGTTGAACAGAGAAAATTACGATTCATTAGCGGGACGAGGACGAGAAGATGAGCAGGAGCAGGAGCAGGACGAGGGCCGAACAATATGGCGCATACAACATAAATCAAAAGTTGAACATATGAGATGAACTGAGATCTGGATGCTGGATTCTTTCCTCTTGCTGTTGTTTACTTAAAGCAGTTGCCGTCGCAAAAAAGTTGTTATCTTTGTTGCGCATTAAATGAGTTTTAATTTGAAACGTAGTAGCTCCTTTTTGGGCCTCGCGGCAATTGTGTGCGTCAAGTCAACGGTAAAGGCAAGGCGAGGATTCGCGTTGTGCTCTTTTTTATTTTTGGTGTTGTCCTTGTTGTAATTGAGCCGCGCAATTTTCCCAATAGGTGCGTTGTCCTGTAAATGAGCAGCCCTGGCAAGGATGCTGTCGCCTTCTGTTTTTTTCAATTAAGTTTGACATGTGTCTGCCGTATCCTTTTACCGTTCTCCTTGCGCCAAGTGAAGCTGAAAATTGCGCATTTCAAATTGGGTTGGGTGGTTGAAAAAGTTGCGACAGGATTACACTTTCCGACTTGTACTTTTCGTCTTGCCTTGAATCTGAATCGTAGTCTCATGCCACTTGCATCTCACAAAATGTCTGCAACTTGGGCTTATCCTATTTCAGAGTCGCGTCTGGAGTTCGCTTCCCAGAGATTTTTTTGATAGACAGCTGATTGAATTTGATTGCCTATTCCTTGGCTGCCAGTATCAATCAATTTGCTGCTCTACTGCGCGTTTTAATTGAGAAATTTCAGAGAATTCTTGGCGACTGCGTGCTGTAACATAGCTTTCAGTTGAGTAGGCGTAGACTATTTGAATTGAATTCAAACAGCTGCTCAAGCTTCAGGCCATCAGTCAATCAATCAATACATACAATTACACTTCAATCGCACCGTTAATCCTGGCCCGGTATGCAGGAGGCGCTCTAACAAATATTGTATATGACTTATTAGACTTTTGACAGATGTCAAACCAGAGTTATAGACACACTTGCTCCCATTAGCATGACAATGGTACATAAATATAGTATACATGCATATGTACATTCGCCTGCATGTCCTGCATGTGTGTGTGTGTGTGTGTGTGTGTGTTATCCTTTAGCCACCACCGGGAAGGCTTAGATCGCCACACAACACGGACAGATGTCTTAAGAAATCTGGCTACGATTTGATGTGACACTTTTGTCAAATGTTTACACCTTTAACCCTTTGGGCGCCATTGTTTAAGCCGGCATCTGCATTTGGGTTAAGGGGTTACCTACACCGGGATCGGGATCAACAATTGCCGTCGAATTGTTGGCAATGTTTTGTTAATTTTATGTTTAATTAGTGCCATTTGTTTTGGATTTATGGGCTTAACGGAGCGTAACTGAGCTCTGCAAATTGCTAAAATATTTTTTATGCTGAGCATTTTTATTGTTTGTTGCGCCTCAGAGTTGGGTACTACAATTATTCAAGTGTCGCATTTTAAAAGTAAATAATTTCAATTTAAGTTAAATACGATGAAATGGGTTTTTCTAGATTTTTGTTTCTTTTAAAATGTATATATTATTATGTATTATTGCAATCTTTTGATAGCAAAGACATAAATGATTATTAATTGCAGATTTGCAATATATAATAGACTTCCAAATAGTTTGGTTATATTGTTGATCACACATAGCACAAATTAAGATATTATAATGGATTCAAAATCAATTCCCAACCAAAAATATAGCTGTTATTAAATATTTCCCGGTGCAACCATAACGGAATGACGTTATTAACGGCTGTCAGAGATTGTGGCAACAAACCCTGAACTAACACCAAAGCCTTGTCGAATAATTCATCAAAATTATGTCAAATCATGCAAACGGCTGTTAAAAAAACTCCAAATTCCGCAGAAGGAAAGAAAGCAAAAAGAAAAAAAAAAACAAAACAAAAGGAAGAAAATGTTTCATTGAAAATGCTAATGAAATCAATGCAAAAGTGAATAAAAATGTTGAGCTGGCGGCAAGCGAGAAACCGCCAAGAATTGAGGATCTACTTCAGACCATGTCCAGGAGGGCGCAGGCGCAGCTGCTCGTACATGAAGCTGTCATGTTTTGGGCAAACAGACAGATACAACAAACGCAGGCAGGCGCAAGGACTCTGGGCATGCCAGGCTGGCTGACTGACAACAATTACAATTTTCCTCAACTGCAACGTCATTCGATGTTTCCTTTTGGCTCATCATATTTTCCTGCGGCTGCCTTCGAACTGATTTGCATTTTTAATCTCATAAGGATGCTGCTTTATGCCGCGGCATTGTTCCTGTGGTTGTTCCTCAAGCTGCAAACTGAAGACACACACCAGAAGACGAACAAAAAAAAAGAAACATGTTGCTGTCCAAAGAAAAAAATACGAAATGGAAAAAAAATTGTGTCCCCCTGCCAGAGATCTACATATGTATGTTTAATCCTGGATTTGTAACACGCCAGTCTCGCCTATGTACCCGTCAATGTCGCAGTCCTCGTCAGCGGCAGCATCGAAAAATCTGTCTGTTACGCATGAATAATTACTGTAATTAAAGTTTGTTCAAATTGAGTTTAGCTTTCGTCGTGTAGGACTTAGGAGTCAAGCGGATCTTCACAGAATTTCCTTCGACATGTTTGTTGATCTTTTTCCATGTACATACGATTGCCATCTCACAGGGACGTAATGAGCTGAGCATGAGTTGCAGCTGAGTTGAGTTTTAATTACTTTAATTATCTGGGGAAAACATTGATTGAGACGAGCAGTTAGAATCAGTTGTAATTTAAGCGAGGACAAGCTGTAACATCTTAGAAATGATCTTAATGTCAGTTGAAGAGTTTACTTTGCAACTTTTTCCCTTTTCGCCAGATATCACTGATTATAGATATGTGGTTTAGTTCATTTTTAAAGGGCCATCGCTTGACTGAACTTTAAACAGTTTTGTATGATTGCTTCGCCCATATCTGATCCGATTTGGGTTCTGTTTCAGTGTCATAAAAGACAACCGCAACAACAATAACAATTGCTACAGTAATCGATCTGTTTGTCTGGCAGGGTAAAATCACAATTGTCCACGCACTTTCGAAATAAATCATAGAAAACTGAAAACTGAATGAGATCAATGCCAAGAGACAACACAAATTATGTGAAGGTAATTTTTTAGATGAGAGCACATTGATAAAGAACCCAACAAAAAAGAACTAAAAAAAAAAAGAAATACATCTTAAATCTGTACACTTTCATAGTTAGAAAAAATGACATTATGTGACGTCATCAAAATTCAATCAATTTGCGGTTTTGCGATCGCTGCAAAAGATGAAAAGTTGATGCCTACATATGATTTATCTGTAACGGTTCAGTGGTTCAGTGGCTCGATGCTTGTTGCACTTGAGTGCAACATGAACAGCCGCATGTCCTTGCCGCACAGGACATCGTCAAGTCATTAATCATGCCCCTACGATGCTGCTGCTAATGATGATTTTCTTTCCTTCCTCTCTCTATCTTTCTTTTTTTTTTGCAAACTAATGAATGGAGTGGATAACCACAATATTTTTTGCCTGTATCAAACATTAATTCGCTAGCATTCTGGTCAATGGATTGAACTTGCTGCCACAGACTTCGCACTTTGAGAGCTGACATCACATTTGTTTCATTAATCATTTATTGAGTCTCATTAGTAGCGACATTTTAGGGTAATTTGATGTTCTTAGCCAGATTGTTGATGTACTGCTTTGTTTTACTTTATATTGAAAACTGTGGGAAAAGTGGAGTAAATTGAACAAAAATTCCGAATTTATTTTGCATAATATAAATGTTTCAATTATTAAATGAGATGTTAATGTTAATTATGAAATAGAGATGTTAACGACGAAATAATTCGCAAATACAACATTTTAGTGAATAAAATAAATAAGGTATCATATTAGGCAAACGTTCAATTTTGTATTTGAATTTGATACAATTAACTAACTATTTTTATTTTCCTATTTACAAAATATATAAATGATATTTAATAATCACATTTGTTGTATAATTGCTTAAAACAAATTATCTTGAGCCCTCATATCTTCTAGGTAGTTTTCATTTTAAAACTACTTCATACCCATTGTTAGTTTAGAGTCCATTATATTATTATAGTTAGAAAGAAATATGCTTATAAGAGCTACTCAGCCAAGTGATTGAAATTCTTTAATTTTGTCCTTCCTTATAAACATAGTATTTTTTTTTTTTGATAATCCTATGTTTGTTGGCATTTTAAAATTCCTTTATTCTCCTTAAGTTTTGTTTATTTGATCCACCCTTTTCTAATATTTTGACCTGTTAATGCAGTTATGTAAATCTAACCTCAAATTACGAAAACTCACGACGCTTTTGGATTGCATGCATGTATGTAAATTGTACGCCTTCGGGGCATATCAGTTCGTTGACGCCCTTGAATATGATTCATAGGTCCTGTTGTCAAACATTTACCGCGTGGAGTTCACAAAATGTTGTTGTCCTGCCCTTTCATGCCTCGGAGCCAAAATACTAAAATACGCCGAGATCTTTGCATATCCCGCAGGCAGGTCTCCAGTTTTCTGCTTACGTTCCAGAACCTGAATGTTGAGGGACGTGGAATCTTTTGGGTCGACCGCCAACTGTGCGAGAGGGCACAATTATTAGCACTTAAGCGACACATTTGGTGCTTGCAACAGAGCTCGCAATGCTTGCGACATCCTGACGCTGTTGCTGTTGCTGGGGCAACCCTTAAGCAGCCGGCACAAGTGTCGATGACACTTGGAGGGATTTTGGGACTGCGGCCGCTTACCGCAGCCAGCGCAAGGATATGCAACGTTGCATGTTTGTCAGGTAAAAGGGGTAAGACACCTCCCGGGGCACGTCCTGGCAAACACTTAAGCCAAAGTTAAACGCTTCGAGTGTCGTATTTTTGTTTTTGTTTGCGTGTTTCATCGTGCTCCGCTTTTCTGTTTTCTGTTGAGGGCACAGCAGGAGACGCTCCAGATCTTTCGATTCAGCCCAAGACACAGACCTAAATCAATAGCGTTTCAGAAAACTTTGCTTTTAATTCGCTTAAATTGCCGGCAGGACATGGGACCCGGCACATGGGCCATGGCCTTTGTGCGAAAAAATCCTTGAAAGGATTGCCTGTGCCTACTCTCCCTCACCCTCAGTGTCCCTCCCGTGCTCGCGATTGTTTTGGCCCTGCTGTTGTCACAGCTAAAGCGCTTTAATTTTGATTGCATTCGATTTGTTGCTGCTCTGTTTTTCTTCTTTTTTTTTTGCGTCTTTCCTCTTTGATTTTGTTTCCTGCGTTGTTTGCACAACTCTTTGACAAATTCGCAGGCTTGTTCCGGCCAAGCCATCCTTTTCGGCATCCTTTGCAATTTTATGCAGTGAAAGGATTAACTATTTTCGGTATTTGTCTTGTACTCTGACACGAAAGTAGCCTAGATCTTGCAATTTCTGGTTTTCATAGCTTCCTCTCTTTGGAATTTCCCAAATTATTGTTCTTTGGGGTCTCCTTAAAGGATTTCATTTTGTTTAGCTTGGATTGGACTGGATTGTGTGTGTGTGTGTGTGAATAGTTTGCGAGTTGTTTGTAACAGTTATTATAGGATTTTGGCTTTAAAAGAAGACTGCCAATGCTAGATGGAGTTATTGGAATTATTAACGCAACATTTGGTTGAGTGTGTGTATGAAAAGCATTAAAAATTAAATAATTCTATTTGAGCAACAATTAAAATCTATATTGCTTGTAAACTTATCGATCTGGAAAGTTACAAACCATTGCATTTAATAAAGTATAACTAGCAAAGGCTAAGGCACCTTTGTCTGTTGGATTTTATGAGAACTACCATTTAATGACAATATCAAAAGCAAAGCTAGTGGGTTTCGTATAGGAATTTAATATTGCAAAGAGACATAGCTGTACCTAAAAAAGTTTACACTTTAACCTCATGAATCGATCGTTTAAATAAACATCCATAATTTGCTTCCAAACATATTCTCATATTTACTATAACAAAATAGGGTTAATTGTGAAGCATTCAATACTGACGCTTGGTTTGGTAACCGCGCGGGTCCTGCCTCTGGGTTTGATAATCCTTGCGGAATCCTCACACAACCTGATGGCATTTTTGCGCTTCTTGTCGATTTGTTATGTTCTTGTTTTTTTTTGGGCTTCATTGACATTGACAGAATGTCAGTTGGAGGATTTATCGTTGGGTGTCTACCTGCTGGACCTTATACAACATGTCAAATGTCATTCATTGACTTGCGGGAAATTCCGGTATGTGTTGGCCATTTTTGGGCCATTGTTGAGTTGTGCTGAAATCCCTTTAGCATTGCTTTCGCAAGTAATTAGTTGGCTGTCAACGTTTTTGGTGTGTGCTGTGCCAGAGCTAAAAGGATTTGGCAATGAGGCCAACACCTGCGCATACAGATATTGCTCTCGAGTCCTGAATCCTGAATTCTGACAACGAGCCAGCGCGCGCCTTCAACATCCAATGCCTGCGGCAATCTATCAACACAACTTTTGTGTTTCTTGGCAATGTGTTCAACCTACTTTGATGAAATGTTGTCGTCGTCAAATGAGAAATTGCATGTGCTGCTTGTTTGCGCATCATTTCATGTGTGTCCTGGCACAGAAATAGGCTCTGCTACGTTCTGCATTAAAAGGATAACAGCGACAGACAGTCAACATCAGCAGCTACTCTAAATGAGTTTTGCTCTACATTGATGCGCCTACAGTACAGTACATTGCTGCATTTACTGTGTGTCCTCAATGTCCTGGCTGTGCTGCCCAGTCGTAGCATTGTATAAGAAAGTGGGTCGGCGGTTTGTTTTCGTAAAGCTGTCGTCCCATTGAATTGCAACTGACAATGGCAAGAGCTCCTCAGCTCCCTCAATCCTTGTCAGTTCCCGACGTCAGACAAATTAGCTTAAATGAATCGGCTTCTCTCGTTTTTATCATTTTCATCTCCTTTTAGGCACACCCTCAACTGGGTCGGGTGTTCCTTTCAGTTTTACGAGCTGGCAAGAAATATCTTGAAATTGTAGTCTTTAAGAATGTTCAAAGATATTTCTTCTCTCCTATCACAGCTGTTAAATTGACTCAATGAACTCTGTGACGATTCGTTCTGTAATTGATCACGACATATAAAATGATCCGTGACATTCGGCAATTAAATTTTTTATATACTGTATCCAATTATAATGTCAAAGGAGAGACTGTGGCACAAAAGATGTGTAAGGTATTAACGAAGGTTGAGAATACTTCGTGTGTCAAGGTATTAGAAGATAGTCTTGAATAGTTAGCGTTTTGCCAAAAACCGTTATAACATATTCTATGTATCTATTAATTATTTGTATATAGCTTAGAATGTACAGAAAACAATCTTAGTTGATTATAATAATTATAGCAAATAAAAATTATATTAGTATTTAAATGACGGTTAACTCAATTGAATTTAATACATAAGAAAGATAGGTGTTTAACCATATTCTATAAAGATTATCTTTTGTTATGTTAGCTTCAGTGAAATACCAAATACCAAATCTAGATCTTATCTGTCTGAGATAAATACTTTTTGAGGACAGCGCTTAATTAGGTTGCAAACAATATTAATTTTGTTCACTGCAGTTCTTTAAATATTTGCATATTTAATATTTGCTTTTATTCACACTAAAGTGGATTGTTTTACTCTGCAGTTATAATGCCTGTAATTGACCCAATAACATTTTGGTGAATATCTAAATTAGTCTAATCTATCCTTAGAGAGCATTCTTCATGGCATTTGTGATTTGAGTTAATTTCCTTGGAGGAACTGTATAATTGGCACATGCCTGGCAATTAGCTGCAGTCGTTCTAGCCAGGACAATGACCGCTTTGGCCTCTATACAACTACAAATGCACAACTACATATCTGTAGACGAGATCATCTATGCATGCACATTTAGCACGCTGAAGTTTTGGCCCTTAAGTTGTGGCACATGTCCTGGTTGTTCAGCTGGCCACAGACTTGGCCTGGTGCGGAATGCTTTGCGTGTCGAATGGTGGCAACTACCGAAGCTGCCGCCTACTGTGCGGCATGCAGCACGCTCTTTCCTCAGTCCGCTACCCGCCAGCCTGCAGTGCAATTATTTCGGCTTTGCACGAGACATGGACACGCGTCATATTTTAATTATGACAGCCGGCCCAGTGCTGTCGAACGGTCAGCAAGTCAGTCAGTCAGTCAGCCAGCCAGCCAGCTATTCAGTCAGTCAGTCAATGAGTTTGACTGGTGTAGCAACCCCTTGGCGTTGTAATGTCCAAAACAGGAAACAGGATATGCCACACAGCAACAGCAACAGCAGCAGCCTCGGAACTCTCTCACCTTTGTTGACAGATTAGTGGCAAGCGTTGTGCATCATAAACTTGACATATTTATTTGACACTTTGATTGTTCTAAGCTTGTCATAATTTTGATATGCTCTGCATACATTCCACAGGCTAAAGCCCACATCCCTATGATGTGGGCACGTAGCATCCTCTTTACACACCCCGTAACTCACAAATATATGTGGAAAGGACTTTACAAACTTGACACAGGACAAATATTATTCCATAAGGTAGCGGATAAATCATAAAATGATTTAAGCATTAGAACATAGGCTTCTTTAATGTTAGCTGTAATTGTCCATCCAGTAAATTTGAATATCTTTAAGCACAATTAAATTCAAATATGTACACAAAAATAATACAAAGATATTGTTTTTGTTAATTGGAATCGCTATTAACTAATTATTCTCTCTAAAGAACCATAATCAACATATTGTTAACAAAGAAGAGTTTGCTTAATACGAAGTATCTGTCAGTCGATCATAGTTTGCACAGATCCACTCTCTTTGTGTTGTATTTTTAGCATAGTTCGCATTGCTCTTTGTGCTCGCTAAACAAACTCGAACTAATGAGTGCGCTTTCATTTGCCGGAACACTTCTTCAATGCGCAAATTTGCCAATTATGCGGGCTATGCAAAAAAAAGGGAAAAGGATGAAATTAATAATAAAAGTCAAGGTGCAAAACAAAATAGCGCGGCACTTGACGCTGTAAGTAGGGAGCGGGCAGGGTGGATGTTGCAAGCAGCGGGCAGTCTGTCAGCTAGTCAGCCAGACATGTCGCGTGTTCACTTTAATTTCATTACACTGCATTTTGCTCATTACAACGCTCGCATTTTAATGAACTACCAACCCCTCCCCCTCTACCCTCTCCCCTACTCCACCCCAACCCGCTTACAGTGCTGCAGTCCTGCGGCAGGATTTGGCGATCTGGCAGCGCGCAGGCGCAGACAGTTTAAATGCCCGTTCACTAAGTGCACTTTAAGGGTTGCAACTGCGCACTTTTACCCCCTCTACAAGGCACTGCTCTCCCCCTCTTGGTCGGCTTGTTTCCTGCTACCGTTTGACCAGCGGTCAACTGCTGAAATCCTTCCTTGTCGTCGCGTTGCATTCGACTTTTTAAGCTTTTCGTTCTTTGGTTCCTCACGCGAACCCCGCTGCGCATTGCATTGATCGCGAGTGGCAGAGAGAAGGGAACTTTTTGTACTACCCTAGTTTGATTGATGTCTCAACTGACCGTCGAGTGTTGGCGGCTGCACTTAATGGTTATCAAGCCTAATGTCATTTGTCAATATGTCATTTGACAGCTTCGTCTATATAGAACTTATTTAAATCGACATCGGCAAGCACAGCGAATGCTTAACAAGAGCGCAAGACGTCAGTTTTACTATTTGGGAATTACGAATGGGCTCAGTTTTATTAGAGCAAAGGTAGTACAGATTACTAGAATGCTTCCAGATGTGTTATCAAATTGTTTATGTGACAAAATTAACTACAAACTATATATAATATAATATTATTGTACATTTTAAATATCTATCTAAAATACAAAGAAAATAAATATATAATCTTATATGTATTTTATATTTATACGGATATGATATTTGTGTATTTATTTTCCTATTATTTTATTCATGAAGAATATTAATGCCGTATAGTTGTAATGATAACAATAACTATAGAAACATAATCTTCAAACACACTCTTTGTGCGATAATATTTTTTGCATCTAATGCTTTTATCCAAGCATTACATTCTGCACACTCTAGGTCATCATGAACTGAAAATGATAACTGAATAAAATATAAGTAGAGCAGAGCATATTTGTAAAGTATGCTGAGATGATCCGGGCATTAGCATATATATTATCACATTGAGGGTACGCCATTATTATAACTACACCATGCAGTTGCAGTGTCCTGAGCTGTCAGACAATTAGTTGGCCTTCCATTTGACTACACAGTCAGCACGTGGCTGGAGTGAGGAAAGGGAGAGGACTGGTCTTATATGGTCAGCAGCAGCTGTAATAACCAAAACATGAGCTAACCATGATAGCTAACAACTTTTTTCATCACATCAGACACATCACACATCATATCACAATGATGCGATGCTTTAATCCAACAGCTGCCCAACCCAAATAAAAATATATCTAACAAAAACCCACTGAAGCATCCACCGAGCAGTTGAACCACCCAAAACAACAACAACAGACACTTTGAAGTAGGGGCCGTTTATGCAAACACGTATGAGAGTGGGAAGTGGCAAAAGCGAAATGGAAAATGGGAAATGGGAAATGGACCTCTTAACAAGGACCTCAACCTGGACATCGGATGCTGCTGCTGCCCTGCTTCTGGGTTAGCAACTGAAGTTGTGTGGCCGCTAAATGGTTTCTTTTTTTCTTTCATAAAATTTCATAACATCAAGATATGAGCTTTGTATTATCAGATGGGTGGGCAGAGGCAGGGGAAGCAGAAGAGTCAGTAGCATGGACAGGGGCAGGACAACCCGAGGCAATGTTCTGGCGTTTGGATAAGCCAAAAAACGCGAGCTGCATTCGTAATTTCTAACGGGCAGACTGAGCAGCCAGTGGGCCAACCCCTTTTTACAATAGAACTAACAGCAACTTTGTCCAACTACCCCAACCCTTACCCCTTACCCCTACCACTTGCATGCCAACTAATGAGCACACTTGAGCAAGTCGAGCGAGTCCTGCAGTCAGTTGCATATTATTTGCTTTGCAGCGCTAATGAAATGAGTCGCGTTGCGCGTCTTCTATGTCCTGCTGCAGGACATGCATTGTATGTCCATCAAGCAAATCACAAACTCAGCACCGCAATTGAGCCGAATAGTGAATACACTAAACTAACTTTTACAAATACATGTAAATTTTAGCATACATTTATATCTCTATCTACAGCCATACATCTTTATTTATAGACTATATCTGATAAGATATATATCACACGTATCTCTACATTCTAAACGAGTGTACATACCTCTTTGGTAAGGGTATTAAGTACCGAATACACGCGGGGGTTGTCCCACAATGGGCTGGAATAATGGCAACCCGTTTGGCTGGCTTATCTGGAACCCAGAATTCTATTGTCCCGTTCGGTTAGCACTGACAGTTCGTCCTGCGATGTTGTTGTTGCTGTTGCTGCGTTTTTTTAATGCCGTATAAATTTGATTGTTTAATTGTCTTTTTTTTTGCCGGCCTTTTTCAATTTCAATTATTTTAATTATGCCTTTTGGGGGGGAAAAAGCTGATGCCAGTTTGTTGCTGCTAATATAATTAGTTAATTTCCAACGATTTGTCTACGGAAGAAACCGCAATTATATGTTATATTAGAATGTGCCCAGGACACGCGTCACATGTCCTGCAAATGCCCACACACTAGCATGACAGTCAGCCGTCTGTTAGGGCGGGGGTGAGTTTTACAATAGAAAATGCTAGATATCATTTCTGTGCTTATAACGCATATCCTTATCAGGTGAGGTGGCTTCTGGGCAATCTAATGCGTTAGCCTTGCGTGAAATCCTTGACTGGGCCCAAGATTAATGTCAAATATCCACAAACGGAGCGAGTAACTTGACATTGAAATATGCCGCAAGATCAGGCAACCCCTCTTCTCTCTCTCTACCCTGACCGCGTCTCCCTTCTCGCCCCTTGCTTTCGCTTCCTATGGCCAATTGATTGATTTGCCAAACAAATTTCGTGCGATCTTGAGGCCAAAAATTTCATTTTCACTCGACTTTCACATGAAAAATCGCATTTTCTTGCAATTTGTTTGCAATTTTCGTGTTGATTTAGGTCTCGACATGAGCAATTCTAGGTATATATATTTTGCTTGATATATTTGATTTTCGTTTTAAACAGTTGGATATTTGTTTCTGCTATACGCGTAATTAATCACACAAAGTCACTTTATAATACCACATTATGTGGAATACATTTTAAGTAGGTTAAATTTATATTGAAATGATCTCCAATTCTTTCTCACCTGCCTTGAGTGTTTTTAACTTTTCTTTTCTCTTTTTTTTGCAGGTAAGCATGATTGCATCAACTGTTGCTCATCGAATGACTAAGTATATATTATACATTATTTGTGCATTTAATTAATGATCCGTTAGTGGGGACTGATATCATTGCTAAACGATGACTCGAACATAAGCTCAAGATATTGCTAAACATTTCTCAGATGATTGATGTACTAATTCTATACTATATCTCTAATAAATTTAATTTTATTTAGAAATAACACAATACTTACCACTTTACATACAAATATTTTTGTGCTGAAATTATTGAAATATTGTATATGATGAAGGAATTTAAATTGATTGACTTTTTCCACAATTAAGTATTGCTTTGTTCATAAATTTTAGTTAGTTATCGACACCAGTTTCTTTAGCATTTATATTCTGTCAATCCCTGTTTTCGATTTTGCCACCAACTCTTGCACATGTGGCAACTCTTTGGATCCATTGACTTCATAAGATTTGGCATAACGAATTCAACATGCCATAAACTTGCACTTACATAAATTCTTGCGAAATTATTAAATGACAGGCGCGTCAAATGCCCTGGGAACAAGAAGTGCTATACTCGTGAATGTATTGATACTGATAATCTTTGGTAATGCGATCATAAAACCGTCACACCGAAGGCACAACACCACATAAAATGTCTTAAAAATTGCAAAAAAATGTCAAAATCGCTTTTGAGCAATACGACATTTTGCACGGCATTTAAGGAGCTCCACCCTAAGGAATGAAAAGATTTGCAGTTCCACCCCTCGATCAGAATGGCAAGAAAAGAATGCCAAATTTGAAACATTTTTATTTCATGTATTTCAGTTATTTATTTATTTTTTTTGTATTATATATTCGGCGAAATATGTTACCTCTACTTACTTATTTCTAATTTGACCTGTGACCCTGCGTGCTAAAGAAAAATTACTCAAGCGTGCCTACGATCAGCGTAGAATCATCCCTAAAAAAATGTTCAAATATTAATTACAAAAATGTTGTACAGCAACAGTAGTTGCAGATAAATGAGTTGACCCGAATACTATTTCCTACTAGAATTAGATTGATACAATTCAAATTGATCAATACAGATCAGTTTTCAATGAGAATTGTTGAAGACAAAGCTGGAAAATCAATTGATTTCCATGCTGAAAATTGGCTTAACTCAATTATCGCTGGCACAATTGCTCGATCTAATTATAGCAGATCCCATATGATATGTCATCTATCGCTTATTGCATAATTTCACAATTCCAATTGAGTTATTCAAGCACAAATCTATCGGCAATAATCCCAAATATGTTGTAACGCCACAATTGTGCTCTGTTATTTAAGTACTAAAAACCAAAAAAAATAAGCACAAGACAAATAAACAGAAATAAACAGAAATAAGCAAAAATTCAAGTGAACAAACAAGCAGCTACAAGCTGCAGCCCTGTTGCCTTGCTGCCCGCCCTCACCCACTGACCCTGTGGCAATTTATAGATAGAATTTGCGTCAGCTGTGCTCTTGGGCTGACGTATCCGAATAATTGCGAGGGAATATTTATAATTTAATTGTTTCATTTAAAATACTCGTCATCATAATTTTACTTTCATTTCTTTTCCTTCTTTTCTGAATCGCCAGCGATTTTGAGCTGCAAGCCCAAAGCAACTAAAAGCAAATTGTGTTTAACGTCACAGCTTGTACCCTTTAATATTTCAGTTCCAGCAGGGTTATGTGAAAGCTGGGCTAGGAATGGAATTTTGCATCTCAAGTATGCTTTTATTTTCCAAGCATGGAACGTTCCATGTCTGTGATAAACTGCTTTGTCTTGAAAAATACCTTAAACTAATTTATATTCACATAGGTGCAAATTGAATTTCTTTTCGAAATTCGTATGCACAATTATTTATGTAAGGGTATTTGAGTATCGTGTTCCCCGGAGACAACTTCAGTAGGTCTTTTTTTCTGAAGTCGCTTTTGAAAATTAAATCCAATTTGACTGCCGCACCAAATGCGCTCGAGGCACCAACCTCCCTCAAAGTTGGAGCTGTCACAGACAGGGAGATAGAGAAATGGAGTGTGAAACAGATATAGAGAGAAAGAGAGATATATGCTCCACATTTTTGGGGAGTTTGTCGCAGTCGGTACTTAACATATTTGCATTGACAAGCAGACACATATACAATAAATGTATGCATAAATGTGGGAGCGATGCGGGTTGGAGTCCCATTAAAATTATTGATTTTGTGCCGTCTGCAATTTTGCCCTTTGGCCACGCACATTTGCCCCTTCTCCAGTCTCCACCCTTAGTCTCCATTAACTCGCTGTCCCCCTGCGCCCCTCAAGTGCCTACACATTTCAATTAATCAACTCAATTTGCGTTTAAAGTGCAAAATGTAGAAAATAAAAGCTAGTAATAATGATGAAAAAGAAAGTGCTCGACTAGCTGGTGCTCTGTTAACTAAGTTAAATTATTAAATCATAGAAGTTGTGCTGAGAGTAAACAGTATTTAGTATGCAATGAGGAATACAATTAATATATTTAGTTAGTATTAATATGGTATATATCTACCCGATTTCTCTATTGAATACAGGGTACATCTGCATGTTGATTAAGCAAGAGACAAGCCAAGAGCAACATCAACCATTTTCCGCAAAGTTCATACGAGTCGAGGGGTTTGACTTGTCGCCATCCCCGCGCCCCTTTGCCTCAATGTACCTCTAATAATTATGTCAAGTCTCATTGTTGCACATTCTTCAAACTCTATCTCTGTCTCAGACTCCGTCTTGTGCTTCGTTTTCCTCCTTTTCAATTTTGGCAAAGTCTTTTGCCCTTTTTCGCTGTCCAATTTCATGGATTTTAAGTTTTTCATGTCTCTTGCAGCGTTTTACGCTTCATTAAAACAAATTGGCGAATAGATGTCGTTCGTAATATTTTATGCATTTCCTAGGCCCATCCAAAGTTGAAGTTGCAGTTTCTTCTCCTTTGTCAATTTTGTTTTCACATTTTTGCGAATTATGAATTATTAATTATGAGCATGGAAACCCGAAATAAAGGGTTGCCCCACTGCTTGGTCCGATGTAAGCGCATTTGGGCGTGAGAACTAATGCGCTTGTAATTGCCGATCGGGGTGAATATGGAACCGAAATGATGAGTGCAACCGACTCCGTGTCATGCAAATTATCACAAATTATGAATATGAAATTAGCTGCTTGAGCTCATGAATCGAATCGAATTGAATGAGGCCAAATGGGTATCCAGAAGAAGCCGCTTTACTGAAATCACTTTTGTATTTGAATGAGATTAAATTGCTGTTATATTTAAGCTATGGAATTATCCATGTAGAACTAAAAATGGCATGTTTTATTTGATATGCAAATATTTATTATGTGTAAAATCTATTTCGAAATTCAATCATACTTTAAAGGTAAGCTGGTTGGAATTTCTGTTTATATGGGATTTAACTCAATATGTTGATACAGCTACCTATCTCAGGGTCGTGATCCAAGGAAACCAAAAAGTACGCATCTTACAAATACTAGAAGTCAATATTAAGCAGAATAATAATATTGTGAGATTAAATGGAAGGCATTGTTGAATATAAATCAAATAGATAGATTTTACAGTAAGCAAATTTACAAGTTTTTTATTTAATTTTTTTTGACATTGATTGATAGAATATATACTTACACTTGTATGCTTTCTTTATTTGCTTCTACGCAAATCTGGATAATAAATTAGATCTTCCTTAGCATATTTATTTTAATTACACTTGAAGCGCTTTTCAAGTGATTCTTGGAAATTCCTAGTACGTAATATAAATTATTCGTTTGGTATAAAGAGCATCTGTTTACAGTTCACTCACAATTATAAATATCATGCATAATCATCATTTGCGATTTTGGAACAACTCATGAATCATCTCTTCTTCCGCACACATCACATCAGAGACATGTGCGATGAATATTTGAATATACTCACTCATTCTATGCAATGTTCAGGCTGACCCATAAAACTTTCTCCGCTAGATGTTTATACAAATGAGGCGTTGCTTGTCGGACTCTTCAATTGTTTTCACCTATTGTTTTAGCTCCCCCCTCCCCCTGCCTGTTGTCACCTTACCTAGTTTTCAATTTCCGCTTCCATATAGCAACTTTAAATGTATTCAACTAAATCAAATAAAATGACTTGACATAAGGTACTGAACTGAAAAACAAGGTACTGAACTCATCCCCCTGCAACATGCATGATAAATTACGGGTGCGAGAAGGACAGTAAATTTGAGAGTGTTAAAGTCACATGATGAACTAATAAAGCTTGCAAATATACTATAATATTAGAGCAACAGTTGCGGAAATCGTGCAAGGGGAGGGAAACGAAATGCAGTTGATACAAGAGTATCAAATGACCAAGGGTGAATGGGATGGGTGGGTGGGTTTGTAGTGGTTACAGCTTTTGGTGGTTAGCCAACGCCTTCTAGTATTAAGTAACCAAAGCTCAAGGGAAACCTAATTTGTTTAACATCCACGCACATACACACACAGTCATAGAGACAGGCATGCATGCAATTAAAATTGCTAGGGGTGGGGGTAGGAGAGTCGAGTAGCGCACCCTCAAGTCAAGTAGCTCACGTAATTAGCCACAAACGAGGGAGGGCTGCAACATTGTTAGTTCTAGCGGCACTTGAGCTTTTAACCCTTAAAAGCACAGCAATTTTGTGAACGTCATTTAAGTTGCTTTTTTGGTATTTCTATCACGATGATTTCTGTGGAAAAGCCAGCTACTGTGGAGAGCCCGAAGTGGCTCAATTGAAAAGGGAAAGTGTCGCACACGTTCCCCCCAGTCAGTGGGTAGTGTTGCCTGGCAAACAACCACCTACATTGCAACCCCAAAGTCATCTCATTTATAACGCAATGTGCAACATTTGTCTAGCAAATCTGGGCAAGTCCCTTTCGCGAGGACGAGGGGTCAACTTCTTGCCGGGTAGAGACGCGGCGCGCCCTTAAAGTTTACTGCTGCAGGTTGATTAGAAATTCCATTAAAATTCCATAAAAAAGAAATGAACGGTAGCCGCACCCAGTTTTGTTTTTCACAACTAATTTTTCCAAGGGGTCGAATAGTTAACACCCACCCATCCAACCACCCAACCACCCTCGACACCCATCGAAACATCCAAAACTACACAACGACAACTAGCGACAATTTCAAGTCCATTGCAAAATCGCGTGTGACTTCAGTCCCTCTCGCTCTCGCTTATTCGCCGTCTCTGTCTTCGGTGAGGTCGTCTAATTAAGTCGCAAAGTGTGTCCCTGCTTGGGATGGTTCCGTCTCGTCTGGTCGCGTTCGTCGTCGTTGCGCGTCTGGTGCGTCGTGTGGCCTCGATAAGTGTGGCGAGCGTATCAAATTATCGAGCATATAATGCAGTTCACGTGTCGCATACAATCCGATTGCTCTCCAAAGTATTGAATCGTTTTGTAATCTGAACTGAATTCACAGTCATCTCTGTATTTGCATTTGTTATAAAACATCCATAAAGCCGCTTACGCATTAAAGTTAGATTACTGATAAGAACTAACTGACTGAATTTATTCAGACAACTATAGATCTATAAAGATATACTCTTTGTTTATAAAAATACTTCATTCAAATAGGATTACGTCCGAATACTTTGTCAACAAAAACATTTTAAATGTTTCCAAAGGATATACTTAATTGTCAAAAATACAAAATTGTATACTCTTTCAATTTTGAACATTTCGTTAGTACTTGAAATTGCAAAAGTGTAATTGGAAACACATTAAGCAAAAGACTGAAATTTTCAGAATAATTATCTACCGAATCCAACTATAAAGATAAAGTTGTTATCTGTATCTTATTCCCATATTTATCTTTTACTTTATACAATACTTAAATTGCCGTGCTTTATTGCTTAAAATAGCCTTATGCAAGATTCACATAACCTCAAAATTAGTTTTCAATTAATGCGGCATTTTCTACCATATATTTTCCTCAATATACTTTCGTAAATTATCTCAGTATTGCATAAATCTCGTTAGCAAGCCGGCCGTACCAACAACGGCATTAACAAGCGACAAATTATTGTGCTGCATAGTAATATATAATGGCACATGTTTGACTCGCGGCTGTGTCCGTTCATATTTGTTCGTCTCTATAGGAAGTGAATTTTTGCATTGCACAAATAAATGCAAAAACAACAACAATAAAGGTAGCTCCCAAGCGGCCCACTAACCGAAACCCCAAACTAAAACCGACAACCACAAATGTTGCAGACATGCAGGGTTCGGTCCCCCCACATATTATCATTATTATCATCATCGCAGCAGCCAGTTGATTATTACCTCTCTGCACAATAACAACATCCACAGCAACGACAACTGTTTATTATTGCATTTTGATTTCCGTATGCTTTTACTGACACAGCATCATCACCCTCTCTCGCGATATCGCTCTCACAAGCCACAAGTGAAGAGGGAACTTTTAACAGTGCTCTGTTAAGTAGCCTGTTGCGACTGTTGTGCTTATCAGCCGTAATTGCGTATCCGTCACTTTGTGTGCAGTTGATAAAAACTTCATGCAATGGTATATTTATTATCGACTGTCAATGAATCAGACACAGTAAAATTCAACGAATTACTTCATCTTCATAAAAAAAAGTAAAAGGGACTCAGTAATATCAGCAGATGCTAGTCAGCAACGCTTCCGCACAAGAATTGTCGGAAGTTAGTATATAAAGTTGCATACTTAAGAGAATAGCAGAATTGAAACTAAAGAAAAAAAAATTTGCGCATTTATCGTCTTACCTGTCGTTTGGGTTAATTGCAGCTGTTAACACCACGTGCTAAGCCCACAGCTGCTGTCCAACAGGAGCGCCAGTTATTTTGTTGTGTTTACTTGGTGGTCATACTGCTTAACATGCGCCATTTCACACTTCACTTTACAATGTTAACTTTACATCCATCTGTAAACGAAGTCATGCCGGCTCATATCTTGTTTACAGCGCATGAAATGCAATGGCTAACACCGCACTGTTAACTTAACCTACTGCCCGCAATAACAGACTGTTGCGGCCTGTGCCCTGCTAAAACTTCCCATTAGTTCGGTTTCGACCAGCGCGCAGTGCAGACGTGTTAAGCGGGGTTGCTGTTTGTCGTTATTCGGTTTCTCGCGTACATTTCGCGAAAATCTCGACAGTTTAACATTTATTTGTTGCAATAAAAATATATACAGCAATAATAAATTGACAAAACAACGGACCAATGTCATCAACCATGGAAATACTTATTATGTGCATATAAAATTTTGGCTGTGCCAAATATACAATGCAAAGTGACTAAACAATAGCAAAAATCAAATATATTCAGAAAAAACCAACATTAGTCATAAACAAATTGTTAAAATGCGAAGCAAAGCCAAACAAGTTGCAAGAATGTTGCCGACGAAGCCAATAAGTGCACAGCAAATAAATAAATAAGTGCATAGTAAAAGCGCAGCAAGTAAAAGAACAACCAAACCGCAGGGAAAAGGATTACACCAAAATAGAATCACTTGCAAAACAAGAACAGACATTAAGTAAAAATAGCAACAGCAAAAGCTGCAAACAGTTTTTCATTGCCAACACGTGCAATAACAAACCAGAGTATAAGGAGTAGGAGGAAATTAAAGGCGCAAAGATAATCGTCATGTTAGCTGTAAAAAACTTCTTTTTGCCAGAGCGCACCAAAGCTCCCGAAACGCCGCAACGCTTCTCGAGGATGCCCGAAGCTTTCCTACGCTCCATTCGACGCCGCTCGCTGCGAGTAAAGCGGGCCAAAAGCTTAGTAGTGCCGGATCGCGAGAAACGCAAATCAGGTGAGGTACAGTGTCGATGTAAATGCGACCTGAGCTTAGACTATGCTTAGACGGATTAAAACTATCAAGTCGTCGAGCTTTGAGTATGAAGGACGCGCAAGCTTACTCTACTGTATTGGCGTAGAAGTAGTCAAATGAAAGTCCCATTCACATAAAAAAACATAATTATTATGTATAACATTTAAAATTATAGTTGAATCCATGCATCTGAAATCTTTTATTACAAACTTTTACATAACTCTTAAACGAAACTTAACCTTTAACTCCACAAGAGTGTGAACTTTTTCGTTAAAAATCGCTTAAAGTTTACAACTCATAACTCGCAGACCTCTATGTCAATAGGCTACATCGCTTAACATATGTAAGAGCTGGTAGCCCCCGAAATCGACACTTAACACAGATTTCATTTACTACTTATTTTATAATTTGGACCTTAAATAAACTTAACTTAAAGTTGTTTTCATTAAGTTGCAAGCTCATTTATGCAATTTTTAATTGCTCCCAAATGTAAAATCAACTGCAGATGACCTTGCACAAAAGCTTTATTAATAACGAAAGAGTTGTCCAAAAATATATTGTCTATGGATAATGTTAGGCAACCTCCATCAAAAAAATGGCACTTTGCGTGTCATATGCCAAAGTTTGGCAACAACCGAAAACAACAGAAGAAACACCAAATTGAAAAGACAATGATAATTATAATGCAATTTGACATAGTTTCTTTCACTCTGACACTTCCTCAGTTCCGAGAGCTGTTATGTCAAAATTTGGCCAACAAACGACAGAGAGATATGACAACATTTTCTATAAAATCTTTTGATCAGCGTATAATAATGATAATTTGCAATGCTTTTGTCTCAATCACAAAAGTTGTCGACTTGCAAATCAAGTGAAAGGGCTGAAGCGAAAGTTTATGTCACAAAGGCACTTAAACTTACCCTTCACCAAACCATTTTCTATGTATAGAAATTGCTCTGATTGTCTGCTCGTAACACTGACTCACATTTTGGCTTCTTTCAGTAGCACTTAGCATGCAATTATCGATTCTCGAATAATGCGGGCGACAACCGTAAGCCTTGAAACATGTTGAAGGTAACATAGTAGTACAGAGCAGGCATTGACACATTGCAATGGCAAGCAATGTCAGCTAATGACGTCAAAGAGCAACAGTAGAATGTGCGAAACTAGTAGAGATACTGTAAGGTAATGCGATGAACCCTTTTTATTGCAGGGCTTGATAGGTGGGGGAGGTGGGAATGATGAAAGATGGAAAATAGATTGTAAAATGAAGCTGATACTGTTGCCAGCACATCCCGAATAGCACTACGTATTATAGCGGAAAGGTTTAACAAGATTATGCATGAAATGATTATAAATAGAACTGTATTTTAGTGTTATAAGATGTTGATTAGTTTTTGCACGCTTAGCTATAATATAACTCATAAATTTGCCAAAAATCAGGTAATTCTAATTATACAATTCTTAAATGAGACTGAGAATATTTTAAATTATTTCATCAGTTTAAGCAACGTACCTGTTCTTTCTCCTCTTTCATTGGCTCATTGGCTATTTCTTAAAGTTATGTCACCATCTATTTTAAATGTGACCTCCCCAGACCCCATTAATCTTTATACACTATCGCAAATGGCAAATTTCACGACTTTAACCAAAATTTATTGGACATTCTATGGAACAAGTATAACAATGCGATTCTTTTTCATTATTATACTCGACCTAAGCTTGTACCATTAGCAATGGTCGATCACCATTGCTCTGATAAGATAAGCACGTAAATAGGTCTTCTCCTATAAACAAATAGTATTCTTTATTTATTAGCGTTCATTCACATGGCCTGCTCCATAAATAGTTAATTAAATAAATAAATCCAGATTCATATTCAGTCGAGCGACACGAAACTCTAGTGATAAGCATGACAGTACAACTGTGGTAGATAGTTATAGTAGCTGCTGTCTATAAGTCGAGGCAAATATCATGGTAAATACTATATGAAATATATAACAGATTTCACATAGTATCTCGATATACCAAATGTGCTCCAATTTCCTGCAGCTTGTTGACTTTTCAAAGACCTTGACGGTTCGCTGACGTTCTAACATGGAAATGGATCTTAGATTTACGTATGATGATATGACTGAAAGGCACAAACACTTTATATAAAGCTTTTATTTTATTTTTCTACACTTACATATAATAGGGCAATATGAATTAGTCACGAAATTTGTGACACATTATGGAATATATGTCAATCGAATTTTGATAAGTGTTCTATAAAATTAGAATGGATATAAGAGTATTATTAAGCTGCAGTATGAAACGTGTCCAAGGGTATTAGATCTTCGGCACCTGGCAAATCACAATGCTTGTTTTATTACCATACACGTTTTATTTAAGTTTTTTTGCATTTGTTTATTTAATTATTTTGTTGTTGGTGTTTTTAAAGCTTAAATTTTATTTCATTTATTTTGTGTTTGGTTTTTGTTGCTTTTAAAAACATTTTGTTGGCAAACCAGAAAACCGAGTACAAAAACAAGCATTTACTTAGCACATTTGGTTCGAGCAAAAGAAACGAAGAAGATTTCGTAGAACGTTGCCAAATTAAATTGAGAAAAAATGTGAAATAATTAAAATAATACGCAATTGTTTATGCATATTATAATTGTACAAACCGGGTCCCGAATCGCGAGAATAGTACGAACGTGGCAGAAACAGATCATGGGATCATTTGCATGAGTCGCTTGTATTGCTGATCATCATCATCCACGTCCACATCATCATCTTCATTGTCATGCTGGTGTGTGAGATCATGGCAATAAATGCTGAACTCTGGTCATGTACTACATGTACAAGTTTCACTCGAATTGCGTGTATAATTAATAGAAGAGCTATGGGAAATCTGTGCATTTTTGACGAAAAGTGAAATCTTGCGGAACTGTGGAACTTTCAGACATGTTTTACAGTTGTAATTGCCTTATAATTACTTTAATCTTAGTTTGACGAATAAATTTCACTTGTCCCATTCATTCTCATCGCCTACAAGTGACCTCAGGCGAACCATAACTTCCTCAAACTAAACTTACGCGTGCCCTTAATTAAACTCGACAAATTTTTGTGATCTCACTGAGGATTTGGAGTATCAAGAGACTCGCTAAGCCGAATTAATGATCTGCCCACACTAATTAAACAAAAACGCCCACTAAATCACAAAAATAAGCAAAGAAAACATAGTGTGGTCGTTGCCTTTTATGGCGCACTGTGTTTGGGCACAGCTCGAAGACTTGAGTCATAGTAGAAGAGTGCGATTAAAACCTCTAGACCAGGTCGAACTATTAGGCACGCTTACAGAACAATCGATCGATTGATCGTCGCGACTTCAGAAGTGAGTTCAACTCACATCCAATTCAATCGAGCATCATTAATCATTGAATTCACGGCCAAGATACAACACAAACGAGACGACTGTGACGCTTCTTTATATGGCCTCTCTAGTTGGGCGCACTTCCAAATATGTCCAACGATTGCGACAGCATTTACCAAATGGTGTTAAATATGTTTCTGTATGTTTTTTGTTCAGGTTTGTTCTGCCTATGTCTTTATCTTTTTATTATTTTTTAGTTTCTACTTTGCTCGTCGCACGCGCCGTCTTTTAAAACTGAAAGTAAATGCACCTTTTGATGTAGACCTGTAATTATCTTTTTCTTTCCATTGTCTCTGTAGAGAATTCTTTGCTGTAATTAATGAAGTTTTGTGTGATCTTTCATAAATGGTAGATATGATAATTTTAATAAGTACTTGACCAATTTTTAAAGTCTTTATTATAGCCTGAAAATTGAGGGCGTTCAGTTAAGATGCAAGTCATAATTATTGGGGTAGCAAATATGATGAAATATGATACGAAAATACTGGAGAAACTATATTGGAATATGATTAGTGTGGTTGTCAGCTGCTCTTCATCATCAGCAACAAACTGGAATATTTTTTATTTTATATGTAAAGCAAGTGTATGCCTATTCCTCAAATAGTTTTTTAAGTTTCTACTGCGCTTTAATTTCCAACTTACCGTGAGAATTTTCCGCCTGTCAACCAAGAATAATCACTCATGCGTAGCTAGATATAAGCATAAGGAAACAGATCTCAAGAATACTGTTGATCTATGCATCTTCCTGTTGTTTTTTTTTTCAATTTATAACAAATTTTCAACCAATTAGTCGAACATTTGATGGCACCCACTCGCTTAACCCTCGGAATATGCAAAGCTGCGCTTTCAACTGTGACGAAATCCAACAGTAAACAATTTTCGGTTGTTTTAAAATTTCCCAGCAATCAAATAAATACGAATACAACCCAACCTGTCCCACGTCTGTCAGCCAGTCGCACATCTTCAATATTTAAATTTATTTAGACAGTTTTTCAAACACTTTGCGTATTTTCAATTAAATCATTTGAATGGAAGACGTGAAAAACCTGTCAAATAGAAATGAAATTTAAATGCATTTTCCTTACTTTAATGAAAAATGGCTTAGAAAATGAAAATGGAGGGAGGAAAAGGAAAAAAAGAAGAAATATAAGCATACTATGTATGCAAATGAGTTGACCAAACGACACGTTTCAAGCGCCGCTTCCGTTGCCAACTCCATGGAGACACTTGTTTGATGTCCATGAAAAAAATATCCACCACCAGCTGCAGTTCCCCCCCTGCTCACCTCGACCTTCCCGGCCCCGTTCCAGTTCCAGTTGGGCAAGCGGCTAGCGGGGATTTTCCTACCAAATATGCCGGCAGTTTTTATAGTACTCGTATTACCTATTGAAGCTGATATCGGTATCTATTCAGCATGCACCAAGCGATCAGAAACATTGAATGTTGAATAGTAAATAGTGAATCGTTAATAATGTGAATGGACTGCTCACTTGTTGACCATTTTCGGTTGTGGCCCTTGGCGTGGTGCTCTTTGGTTTTGGACAAATCCCCAAAGCCTAACTCCCCCTCTCTTTAGCTCTCTCCACCCCTGTATGTCTCTGCCTATATTTGGTATATCGAAAAGCGGAAGTTCTATTCCATTCAGCTGTTTACTGTCCATTGTAATGGTAATGTGATGTTGCAGTCCAACGCCCTGTAACACTATGGCCAATAAAACGATATCCAAGGTTCTCGAACATAAAGCCTAAGTGTCGATCATTAAGCTAAGCATCATCATGTATGCGATATTATATAAGAGTGTGTGTGTGAGTGTATGTGTGTGTGTGCTAAGGTTCAGTCACACTCAAGTGATTCTCTTCTCGGGAACTTACATGAATCTTACAACATAACCGGTTCAAGTGGTTATTGCGGTTGTTGTTTCGCATTTTCGGTTGCTCTGCTCTTTGGTGGGCAGATATGACTCTCTGTGTGTACGTTTGTGTGTGTGTGTGAAATTTACACTATCCTGCGGGCTTACTAATGAGCATATTTAATTGAATATTGTGAAAAAACATACTAAAGATCTTAGAGATAGAAAAGGCCACATCAAATTCTTTGGTTTATTGAGAATTAAAAAACAACTTAAGTATTTATCGAATACCTTCACTTCAAGCGGGCTTCTTTTATGATTTGGGTGTGTTTATGGCACAAAGTTATTAGCCAATATATAAAGTTTCAAATGCACACAATACCTATCATTGTTTTGCGTAATAGAATCCTCAAGAATCGTCTTCAGTTTTAGCTTCCTCTCAAGTTCAGTCCACATGCTTGTTGGCCGGTGTAATTCAATAGGCCGGCAGCAACATTGCATTGGCGTATGACTGATAGCAGTTATTTACTGTCTCGTAGGTGCCTACGTAAGCTCTGCTAAAACAACAACAACAACAATCACAACACACACGCTCCTCTGTGTAATGAGCAGCAAGTCATTGAACCGCAGAAGACAGAGACATAGCCCGATTGGGATTGAGGTAAAAAAAACAAAAATCTGCCTCTGAAATTCAACTCTTCAACACGTCAATCGTTTGTCGTTTTGTAGACAAGTTGAAGACAGGCAAAGGCAACCAGAAAGTGGGGGAAACGTAACTACAGCTAATTTAATTCACAATAGAGGATAACTGGCAATCAAGATTTTTGGTTGCCAAAGTTTTTGGCCAACTAACTGGCTAGCTCGTAACAAGCTGCCACGCGATCTTATTTATGGGCATCGTCAGGGCCTCGGTCCGGGCCCATAAATAAGAATGTAATGAACGAGTACAGAACAATGGCCATCATAATTTTGCACACTGCAAGGCGCTCCGATTTCTATAGAAAGGTCAAGCGAAAAGACTGACCAAATGCCTCGATAGTTTCGCAGAGTCCCGTCCCGCTGCGGTCGGCGGAAAAGGAAAGTAAAAGTAAGCAATTTAAAGATTTGTTTCGCTTCGCCAAGCCAAGAAAGCAATGAAAAGTCAGCTGGTCAGTGGATCGAACCATACCGTTTCAAATCCAGCTGCTGTACGAATATGCCATAAGATCTATGGGCCGTTACAAGACGCTGCTTAATTAGCCGCTGACCATGTAAATCGATTAATTGACTCGAATTTATTTCATTTTGTGCGAACCGAGTTCAGTTACGACATCACGGTTTGCAAAAGTTTACAACAATTCAACTACTGAATAATACAAACACAAATTGGTAGAAGAAAATTGCAAAATATATAATGTCCTTTTATTAATTTAGTTCAGTGGTTTTTAGTAAAAGATGTCCCGATTGAAAGAACAAAAATTAATATTATCTTTACATTCAGCATTGCCAAATACTAAAAGAAATGTTATGATCCTTGAAATGCGGTGGCCAAGTTGGCATTGAATCTGTGTATGAGCTCAGCATAACCGCAAGCAATCAAATAAAGATGATGACGATCATAAATATGAAATATAAATACGTTTGCCATTTGGCCAGAGGCAGGCCCAGAAGCAAGCACAATCGCACTGGCAGAGGCAGGGGCAGGGGTAGGTGTAGGGGCACGGGCTGCAGCTGCATAGGACGCGTGCAGTGAAAATCCCAAGAAAATCAAATACTGTACACAACACTCTTTAGACAGAATAGAAGAAAAAGCAGGAAAAAATAATCGCAGCACTTTTCCTACCATTTTTGTGCATTTCCCATTGCAGTTTTCTTTTGTACACAGCTGGCACTTCATAAATATGTCATATTTAATAGAGTTCAGCAGTTGCAACTTCTGGAGATGCTACTGGGAATCAACCACCAAGTAAAACGCCTGCTTTGACTTTCATTCTCGTGCTGCTCACTTGCTTTCTATCCACCATTGTCAACGTTTGATTGACTTACCTCATCTTCTGTCTACTATCGGGTGTCCTTTTTTTCCCACTTCTTCTTCGCAGTCTACCATCATCATTTCTGCTTGGGAGAAAGTGGAAAAAAATGTACAAAAAATAGGTAGAAAATTGTATTTTTTTGATCATTGTAAAATGATCTGTGTCATAAATTTGACATTTAATCGTTTTTGGGTTCCCTTGGTATTGAGCAAGGTCTGGTCATTGGCTTCGTATGAAGAAATCCTCCATAGATTAGATTTATCAACAATTTGATTAGATTAAATGAAATGAGTCATAGATATTATATTAAGTATTTCGTTATAATTGCTATTATCAATACTAGTCGTACGTCCTATAAAAGCGCATTTCTAATGCACAAGAACTTTCAAATATTGAAAATTGATACCATATTGAGTGCAAGCATTAATTAAACAAATTGTTTACAGCGTATGTGGTAGTCGAGCACGCTCACTTGTTTTATTATTTATCTTGCTGCATTCCTTCTCATAGACTTGTTCGACAGTTGGAGATATTTTTGTGGCGCATTTGCGTGTCATTTTTCATATGCTGAAACAATTTGCTAATTGCACGTAATTGAAATGGAAAAGACAGAGAGAGAGAGTGCATGAACGACCCGAAAGAGAGGGGGGCAGTCGTTGGAGTCGTAGTAAAAGTGTAGCTTATATGAAAATTGATAAGAAGACTCCCCATCGAAGGTGTCTTAAGTGCTGATAGGCAAGTTGTTGCTTTTTCATTTTTGTTTAATTTATTTTCTGGTTTCCGTTTGTCGTGTTTTGCAATTCACTTTTTTTTCTACAAATTTGTTGTATGATAAATGACTTACCATAAAGTCGCAAATTGGAATCGAATGTTGACTGATAAACGAACAAAAACAAAAGCGCCTTCTGCGCATTTTGGCTAGCTAATTTGGTATTTTTTTGATTCTCTCAGTTTTTATTGTATTTCCAGTTTGCCAAAAATGGAGTGCAAGACCTTCAGGTTAGCGCTGCATAAGTTTATGTGGAGATATCTCCTAGCTTGTACCTGAGCTCATAAATCTCTTGTCTTTGGACCAATGAGAGCGCCTCGCATCTTAGGAACTAACCCTTTCTAATTGACCCTGTCGGTTCAAAGGGGTGTGGTCTATGCTGATCTTTCTCTGCTCAGGATGTTGAGCCACTTAACACGCACACATACAAGAGTGTGTTGTCTACATATGTATATACATGTGTGGCATCATTCACAACCTTCAGCTGTGTTTGGACAACGAATTAAAGGCAATTGCGAAGCGAGCGGCGCATATTCAATTCAATTTATCAAAATTCAACACATGTTAAATGCCCTCCCACCATTTGAAACTATTCATTTACTCACTCGTTCATTCACTCATTTATCTGCTTTGTTTGTTTATTTTTTCATATTATTTTGCTAATGATGCGTACATTTCTATGTCAGCACAGTAGTTCTTCTTCGGTTGGTACAAGCTTAACTACAACACAAAATAGTTTACTGATGAAGTCATAGCAAGTATTTATTTCTCCATTGCCGCCCTTTAGCTCCTGCTCTGTGTGATATGATGAATTAAATATGCATATGAAATTCCTGAACGTGACACGTGACGTATCTGTCAGATACATTTGTGTAGCTAACACCACGCTGAGAACGTTGCGTGACCGAACCTTGAAGGTGTCGCAACCATTCGTGCAGAACTTTTTCCAATAGACAACAGTTGGATGAGCATAGTCCACACCCTTCACCCCGTTAGAAATGATTACTACTTAGGAATTACAGTTGTTCTTCGCTTGCTTAGATGGGCCCAGAAATAATGTCAACTTTGGTAAACATTGAAATACATAGAAAAATAATCGAAAATTACTATACAATGTCCATTTTTAATAATACAACTTTCTGGTATTACAAGTTTATCTTATCTTTAGTTAAATGTATCTAAAATGAAAAAGATGATTATACATTTGTATCTTATCAAAAAATTCTCAAGAAATTCGAATACCTCATGTATTCCACAAAACGTGAGTCGCGCTATTTCTTTAAATTGTCGTATTTATTATTTTCTTGCTATGCTGGAACTATATTAAATGGATCAGTATTAACAACATCGATGCTGGCTCTGGCCAGCCAACAGTCAGAATTTGAGTCTACAGAGCAGTTGTTGATTTACCTTTCTGCCTTTCCTACTCTCTTTCCCTTAGCCATTCTTTGTGCCTTCTGTGTGTTTGCCCCGTCTTAATCTTGTTTGTGCGATCGCCCTTTGCTCCTTTTGGGCTTTGGCTAATTTCCCTTGTCTTTGTTTCACATTTGGGAATGAAAAATCTGCTTTCAACTACCGTTTTTGCTTACTTTTTGCCACCAGTTTCGTTGATCTCTTTCTTTTCCCTCAGTCGCTCACGCTCTCACATTCGAAGCGAGCACACAAAGAAAGTAAATCAGATTTTGGAGCAGATGTGCGTCCTACATGCAGAGAGTATAGTACACAATAACGCCAACACCAAAATGAAAGAAACGCTAAGGCTGCCATCTCAGAGATCGTCGTATCCCGTCTGATTTATTGTTCCACTCGGACGGTCCACTGTCCTGAGATGTCGACACGGCCAGCCTACCTAAATATTATCATAGGTTCTTGTGGGCTTGGTCCATGCAAATACTGCATAAACTCATATGATTTATATGTAAGCATATGAGATGTCGAATTCAATACCTAAAAGCAAATTTGCCATGGCTTATGGTTATGGCTTATTAAAAACCTATTATTTTGGCAATGTATCAAAACATGCATGGAATATTTCTATAGCCATAGAATTCCAGCATAATCACTCTACTATAGAGACCACACACTAATTAGCGTAAATGCATTCACATTCAGCTTACTAATGAGAGAGGGACAGCTAGAAGGCTGCATTTTAAATGCTCACCAAGGCAAATGTCGCTAACTACGACTGAAATACCTCTTTTATATTATATTTTTATTTGCATTTACCTGATAATTTCAACAGGCTGACAGCTCTTCATTCCAACTACGTGTACCTTGACTTTGGTCAAGTTATAGCCGAGTTAACTGAGTGTGTTCTAACACAAGCTGTGTTTGTTTGTGGGCGATCGTAAAAACGTAACTGAAGAGATACAAAATAGTTTATGTTTTGGGCTACCGTAAACCACAAAACGGTAATGAAATTTATGACATCTTTCAGGTCCTTTTCTAATAAGCAAGTATCTGATCCTTAATGGCACGCTTCAAATGGTGATAAAATTGAGTTCTTTTCAGCTGCCAGCAATAAAACTAAGCCAGCTACTTGATAACTATGCATATGTTCCTCTGTTGGTTCAGAAGGTCAATGATAACTGCAATGAAATTAAAAGAAAGGCATAAAAGATGTCGAAAATGAGAATGAAAAGATAAGAATAAAAATGTGTATATTGTGCGCTAATTAAAATGCTTAACCCACATCAAGAGGCAAATCCCTGAATTGCTTGGGCAGAGAAAAGAAATCGTAATCGTAAATGGGATATATGGTAAATAGCAATAGTAAACAAACAAACAAACTGGGCCAACAACCCTTTTGTATACTTTCTCCCCGGGGCAAGTCCAAACTGAGAAGTAGCAAAGAAGTTTTTCATTTTTGGGAAAATCAAATGTCTTGGGTTCGAACGAGCGAGGCTCGTTTGCATACGTAATTAGTTTGGGAATTGTGACAACGATGGCGACATTTGACATGAGTTTGAGTTACGATCGTTACAAACACAGATAAATGAAGAAAGTGGCATGGGCAGAGGGTGATCGAAAATGGGGTAATCTTATCTTTACACCTCCTGGCTGGCTGGCTGGCGGTTTGAACTTTACACATAAGCCGATCAACTGTTTTCCCCCCTCCCAGACATTTGACATCATTAGTCAAACTTAAAGACGCATCGCATGTGTGACTGAAGGTTTTGTCTTTGGCTTGTAACTTTAAGCGCCTCGAGACTGATGAGGCTGTGGCCGTCATTAATTAGATGGCCGGCATTGCTATTTTGCTTTGAAAGAATTTGTTACAATTTAGGGTTAGGCAAAGATGATCTTGAAACCAGTTGCCGGCCATATTTGATTTAATTTCATTTCATTTTATGGCCATGCAAATTGCAAAACCGCGCTAATTTTTTTCTTCCCCGCTGCCATATCAGTTTCAAAAAGTATTTTCCTTCTTTTCAATGCAAATGCAATGTTTTTTTTTTTTTTTGCTGCATTATATAACAAAAGGCATATTTATTTCGTTTTAATTTGTAATTTTGCGCTATGGTCAAGGCGATCGAAGAGCCCAAAAACCAGTTGAACTTGTTACCGAATCTTCACTGTCCATATAAGGAGTCGCATCTCAACTGAACTCAACTCGATGCACAACTCATTCCGCTCTCTTGTCGTCTTGGCTCGTGAAGTCCATTAACAAGCTGGAACAAGTTCTCAGTGTCACCCTCGAGACGTTGTCCATATCCATGTCCAAGTCCATGTCCATGTCCCTTTCACTGTTTACTCAGGCAACTCTTAACAACTCATAATAGAGCAATTTTCACGTGTCCTTGCTGCCTAGTAAATCATCACACGACCAACATACATACAACTGGTCAGTCAAAAAGGATCAGCTTAGGCTAAGACAGCCCTTCTATTGTCACTCCTTTCGACCTAACAACAAACTGCCCTGCCAACGCCCAGGGCTTGCGTTGAGAGGGGAGCTGAGGTGGTTTGGACCCTTCACTGAAATTGATCGTGGCACTCGTATTCTAATGACTTGGGCTTGGACTTTGCTCTCAAGATTTACGAGTATTCAAAGTGGCATTTTTATAGTGTTTTTATTTTGGGTTTAACACCTAGTTACACATTTGGGTATGCAGTGAGCAAATAAATACTTTAGCAAATTAGTCAAAAATGGTAAAGAGTGAGGGAGTGGGAAAGAAGGAAGCAGCTTTCACACAGACACAACTTGCGTAGGTAGAAAGCTTAGGCACTTGTGTGTAGCTCTCAAAAGCTCACTTATACAATGACAGCTGTAGTGTTGCTCCAGCTTAATTTCCTGGCAACTGTTGCCGCTAATTTCATCTGACCTTGAAGCTGTCGTAATCAAAGCCAGACGGTCGACAGCTGACTGCAGATCTTAGTTTTGATTGAGCAACTGGCCCAACAATGAGCTGAGCTAATTTAAATCAGAAAAGTGTTCAAGCAACTGACAATTTAAAAGTTTTTGCACAACCCTCAAGATACGAGATACTATACCCCGAAGACAAGCAACAAAACAATTGCCGAAAACTGAAAACTCAAAACTGAGAAGTAGCTTCCAAAGCTGTCAATCAAAATGCAAGGACTACGCTGTTGATATATGTATGTGTGTACAATTCATAGTGAATCCTTAACTACATTTGCATAAGAAGAATCACTAATGATGGGTGCCTAGCAAGGGGCTCAAAAAACTTTTGCCCGCCACATCTATTCTAGGTCAAAGCAAAAAAATAAAAAGAAAATATAAAAAGATGACATGAGATGAAACGAGTTTTGAATGTCGCTAATTACGTGTCGAACTAGTAGTTGAGAAAACTGTTTTCACTAATGATGATTTGATTTCTTCCCAACTCATTTACAGATTCCTTTGTGAACAGCCAGGAATGGACAATTTCGCGTTCAGTGCCCGATTTGAGGCTCGGCATCGTTGGCTCTTTGAATTCGGGTAAATCGGCCCTGGTACATCGTTATCTCACCGGTTCCTATATGCAAGAGGAGTCGCCCGAGGGAGGACGCTTCAAAAAGGAGGTCTTTATCGATGGTCAAAGCTATTTGCTGCTGATACGCGATGAGGGCGGCGCTCCAGAAATGCAGGTAAGACTCCACATATATACATTCAAACATATGTACTACAAACTACGAGTACATTTTCCCCAACCTTAACTCATAAAATATGCATGAAATGGTAAAATGATGTATTGCCCATGTTTGTGGATGGAGGCGGAGGCGGAGGTGGAACGGTGGCAAGGTAGAGGTAGCACTTTGTAGTGGGAAAAAGTTTTTCCTGTTGTATGTCTACAAATATATTTTCCCTTATCATCTTGTAAATATTTGAATTGAGGTCAACGCGGGATCAGAAGGGGGCGAAGAAAAGCAAAAAGAACAGTTGGGGATGCCAAAGAAACTTCGAGGGTTGTTAGGTTACAGGTTTTGGGTACACTGCAACAAATAGGGGGATATATGTTTGTTTAGTTTTATTTAGTTATAAATATTAAGTGATTTATGATCTAAGTGTTTTCATAGCCAGTGATATCTATTTACTTTGTTGGTTCTTTGTCGAGTGCTCTGATAACTCTGGCCATTCACTGCAGAACTTTCCATTTGTCGCAGTTTGCCAATTATCAACTTTTTCTAGATGGCAAAATTTCTGCTGTGCTGGCAGCTTTCGCATTCAAACTTGCCACAATGTTGCCTTTAGCCTCGGCCACTGGGGATACCGTCTGCCCCACCACTAAACGTGGAGCCCAGACGGGGCTCCTGCAGAAGGTCTGCAGGCTGAGTCACTCAATCGAACTTCGACCTTTGGCAAGCCAGCAAACGTATCAAGAGGTGAGGGTTGGAGGGAGGGTAAACTGGCCTCGGGCCAAATAACTTTTGTTGCAACACTTTTTTTTATCGTCTAGCCAAAGGTCTGTTTACCGCTACGACATTTTGTTTGATGCGACAAACTTGGCCAATACAATTTTGGTTTTCAATAGGTTAAAGTTCAGTATGCAAGCCTCACCCCTCCTGTGCAACCCCTCGTTGTGTTCGCAAATGCATTCGCAATTTTCCAACTAAACTCATATGTAATTAAAGCAAAGTTTTCCTCAAGCTATTTGCATTTCTATGGACCGTGGATGGTATTGAGGGCACAAATTTGTTGACTCATTGATCGTTCGGAGAAGCTTTTGTTCTGAATTGTACGGAATTTGCCGAGTGGTTCCTTTGAATTCGCAATCTGGACATAATATTTGCACAAACTTCGATGTACCCTGTTTATTTGACAGACTGAATCCCTCCCCCCTGGGGCAGGCTTAAAGGGTGAAAGTGCGGATTATAATTTTTAAGCTGCTTTCGCTTTTTTACACATTCCTCTTCCTTTTTTTTATTTGCGGTTCTCTTTATGGGTTAGGGTGTACTGGTCGGGCTGGGGGGTAGGGGTTGCTCTCATGACAACAATAAAAAAATGTGGCTGACACGCGACGCGACCCTCACAAATCGCATAATATGCCATAATACCTCGGCTATAGATCCTTAGGCTCAGCAGTTGACTAATGCCAAAAGCCTTTGCGTATTTTATTTAAATTAAATTTTTCCAATTTTTCTTTTTATAATTATTGTTGTTAATATTTGCAAGTCAAGCATGTGATTGACCCAAATTTTGTGGTACTTGACAGTTTGAGAAGCACACTCGCCGAACAGTTTGAGAGTTACCGCAAAACGGTTTTGCAGTCACACAATATGCAAGCAACTTCTTATGTTATTGCATAACAATGCTTGTCAAGCTGTCTGAGCGATTACTCTCTCTTTCTGTGTCTGGCAGTTTCTCCCCACTTTTGTTACAGTTGTCATCCGCAAATCGTTTCTCTCGCGATTTAACTAATTTTATGTCACTTTCTTGGCTAACTTTTGTCATTCGGCATCTTTATGCAACATAGTCATAAACCATATTTGATTGTAAAAATAACCCTCAGTTTGTCAGCAACCCCATACGTCGCTAGCCACCCCCTCAAATGTGAAGAAAGAAGTAGCTCTAAAGTGGAAATGCTTATGCTTGAACATACCCTGTAGTCAATTTTGGTAAACTAAAGTCAGTTTTGTATATAAAATAACATCTTATTTATTTTAAAAAGTGGCAGGACAATATGAGCATAGCTTAAGCAAGACCTTCTCTAATGTTTACAAGGTATAGCGGAGCAAAAGCTACTCGCAACGTTGGATGAAATCACTCAATGGCAAAGCGACGCCACTCAGTCGCATTTTGTTATGTTTTTGTTTTTATTTACTTTCTGGCTGAGACAGGATATCATTACCATATACGAGACGACAATATCGCATGCGAGTAGCGACAGTTGTCGATTCTACACAATTTTTCTTTTATTTTTTTTTGGGGTAGAGACGCATACTTAACAGACAAGTTCAGAGTGTTAGAAACGATTCTATTTGAGTTTTACTAAATATATTAATTAAAGTGATTATTAAAATGAATTCTTTAAATTGCTGATGAGAAAGTGTCATGACGTATTTTCTGTATTCATTTGAGTTTATATCTATAAGCCTTGGAAAACTATTGTCAATCTTGCTCGAATGTGTTTCAAATTGATTTTAAGGCTTTGTGGATATACATGAAGGGGTTCTTAACCCAGTTTGAAGTTACTCCATTGTTGTTTCTATTTGCCTGAACGGCATTGTGCTGCCTCCCCCCACAATTGAATTGTATTGTTGTCAAGCATGTGTCTCCTTCTAAGAGTGTGTATATGTGTGTGATTGTGTCTGTGTGCGAGCTTCCCGTGTCGCCGCCATTTGGCGCTGCATTTGCTGCAACTTTTTTGCCATTGCTTTCCTGTTTCCTCTGCATACATTTTCACAACAAATCATAAAAAGCGGCAACAGCAACCACCCAATCAGCCCACCAACACACCCACCCGCCTGCCGTCTTCCGTCTGTCGCCGGGTAAACCACCCACTGCGTCGAGACTGTGGCAGAGCAGCGACGCAGGACAACGGCAGGATAACGACGAGAAAGCGCCAGTTGTTTGTCGACTGGCAAAGCAGGCGGGTGGCATTTATTTCGTGTGTTCGCATAACAAAATCTGTCGCAGGACTTACCAAAGGATAACAAAGCTCAATAAATAATTGATTGATTTACTTAGAGTGAGTTGAAAGGATTTTAATGCATAATTAAAATATCTTTCAAATTGAATTCGATTCAATCGATAGTTTGATGTCAGGCCATCTGAATCCTGCGCAGTAAACACACAAAAGGCGCTGTTTACATGCCATCTAAAAGTTCATTATCCTGCAATTGCCTATGTGTGTGTGAATGTCTGAGAGCTTGTGTGCGTTTGAGTTATACGAAAATCATTAAAAGTTTAACACACGGCGACGGGTCCTGCCAAAGGATTCAAGTGCTTCATTAGCGACTTTTTCAAGTGTGTGTGTGCTGAGACGATGCCCCTGTAGCTCTCGTGTGGCCCGCCACTGCCTTCAGCCAGATCCTTGTTGTGTCCATTGTTAAGCGCGCTTCCGCCTTTTGTCCTGCCAACCAGACGCCGCAATTTGTTTGCTCCTCACGTCCTTCGAATACGTCGCCTTGCAACGGCTCACAAAGTCAAGGACTCGCGGCCAAAAGTTTTGTGTTTTATTTTTGATTTAATCCTTTCTTTTCTCATATTTTTGTGTGCATTTTAAAGGCGCTTTTGTTTTGGTTTTGGTTTTCTTTTTTTTTGTGTGTTCGTCCTTTGGCTTATTTAACTCATTTAATTCTTTTCTTGCTTTCAGTTCGCTGGCTGGGTGGATGCGGTAATCTTTGTGTTCAGCCTGGAGAACGAATGCAGCTTTAACACCGTCTACAATTATTATACAAAAATGGCGCATTTTCGCAATGGACAGGACATACCCATGATATTGGTTGGCACTCAGGGTAAGTTCAAAAAATGATTCGAATAAGAAACAAGCAAACGTCAATTAGTTGATTATTATTTTAGTTTTACCATAGATGTATTATTACACATAATTCTTTATCTTGTTTCCTCCTCTGCTTTTAGACGCCATCAGCGAACGCAATCCGCGTGTAATCGATGACACTCGTGCCAGGAAATTGGCCAGCGATTTAAAGCGATGCTCCTATTATGAGACCTGCGCCACCTACGGCTTGAATGTGGAGCGCGTGTTTCAGGATGGTAAGTTAAGCTAAAAGATTGACCGTGACTCCGGCAATTGATCTTTGATTTTTTTCTCGCTGCAGCATGTCAGAAGATACTCTCGCAGCGTCTGCCGCTGCCGCCAGCTATGCAGCCGCCGCGGCCAACAACGCCGCAAGGCTCTAGATTGGGTCTAGCCTCCTATCAGGCGCCTACGAATGGACAGCGGGCGCAACAGCAACTGCCGTTGCGCATGAGTGCGGATTTTGCACAGGCTGAACAGAAGCTCTGGTCGCTGCAGGCATCCTCGTCGTCGAGTGTGTCTGTGGCTACCAACGAAAACAACAACATTACCAAATACAATCCAGCTGCTGCAACACCACAACAGCACAACCAGCAACAGCAGCATCAGCAACAGTTGTCACTGCAGGGCGATTGCTCTCATGTACAGCTGCGTGATCCTCGCGACTTGGCGCCGCCGCCTGGTAAGGAACTGCCTACACCCACATCAACGCCCACGACAAGCCGTAAAAGCCGACGGCGCTCCAATCTCTTTATACCCTCCTCGTCAAAGAAGAACGATAAGGAGCCAAAGAGCAGCGAACTGGGCAGTGGACGTTCCATACCCATTAAGCAGGGTTACTTATATAAGCGCTCCAGTAAGTCGCTGAATAAGGAGTGGAAGAAGAAGTATGTGACAATTTGCGCCGATGGCAGACTCAGCTATTATCCTTCACTGCATGACTATATGGACGATGTGCATGGTAAGGAGATTCCATTGCAGTATGTGACAGTCAAGGTGCCCGGGCAGAAGCCACGCGGATCCAAGTCTATCATCACAAATAGCGCATTGACCAGTTCGCTGTTGGCCAATGGTCAGCGAGCACAGGGCGCACTCAACGAGGGCTTCGGTTGCCTGACCCTGGCCAAGGATAATCAGCGTAAGCTGAACGAGAAGCTTTCGCTGTTGGGTGCCGGTGCCGGTGCTGAACCCTTGAAGTCGAATAGCTCACAGCAGACTAGCGGTGATGAGGGCATTGCCATGTCTAATTCCAATTCACAGACTTTCATAGCCGGGGAGGCGTCAACTTCTAATAAACTAGAGGCACAAACGCCCAATGTAAAGAAGCGGCATCGCCGCATGAAGAGCAGCAGCGTCAAGGCAAACGAGGCGGATGACAACGATGGATATGAGTTTTACATCGTATCGCTTGACTCCAAGCAATGGCATTTCGAGGCTGCCAACTCGGAGGAGCGCGATGAGTGGGTTGCTGCCGTGGAACAGGAGATCTTCAAGAGTCTGCAGAGCATCGAGAGCAGCAAGACGAAGCAGGCGACCAGCACTGAGCTGGCAGCCATGGTGGCTATTCGGCAACGTGTGCCTGGCAATGGACACTGCGTGGACTGTGGTGCACCCAGTAAGTACAAATTATTAATCTTACTTCACAACAATAGAATATTAATCTCTGTTTTGCCTTCATTTCAGATCCCGAGTGGGCCAGCTTGAATCTGGGAGTGCTCATGTGCATTGAGTGCTCGGGCATACATCGCAATCTTGGCTCTCACATTTCGAAGGTGCGCTCCCTGGGTCTGGATGATTGGCCGTAAGTAAACACGATTGAATGCTTTTCAAACACATCACTAACATATTCTTTCTATTCCTTATACTTCTAGTGCGCCGCATCTGAGCGTTATGCTGGCGATTGGCAACAGCTTAGCCAACTCTGTGTGGGAATCGAATACGCGACAACGCGTCAAGCCGACGGCTCTGGCCAATCATGAGGAAAAGGAGCGCTGGATACGCAGCAAATATGAGGCCAAGGAGTTTCTCTCGCCTCTGGGCAGTGGCAACCATGCAAATGCCGCATCGCCGGGACAGCAGCTTATCGAGGCGGTCATTCGAGCGGACATTAAATCGATAGTGTCTATATTGGCTAACTGCCAGTCTGAGGTGACCAATGCCAATGTAAGCGCGCGGGATGTGCGTACGCCGCTGTTGCTGGCTTGCGCCATTGGCAATCTGGCCATTGCCCAGCTGCTTGTCTGGGTAAGTCCTTCAGGATGCCCTCAATCAATAAACCTAGATATAACTTGTGGTCCTTTATTTTATAGAACGGAGCGAACATCAAGCACACGGATCATGAAGGACGCACCTGTTTGGCCTATGCTCGGGCCGCACAGTCGCTGGCCACGGCCAAGTCGATGAAGGCAGCCGCTGCACTGGCAGCCGGCACTCCGGCTCCTGTGCCCACCCCAGCGCCGTCAGCTGCTGCAAACGGTGGCATTCCTGCACCACAATACAATGTGGAGGATACGACGGCATTGGTTGAATTACTGGTTGGACTAGGTTGCCCAGAGTCGGCGCCACTTACAGCCAGCGGTACGCTACCAAGACGACGGGATACGTTGGGCACACCGTACGAGAAATCCGTATCGGGCGTCATCTAAACAATGCATAGTTGAATTTCAAAGAAAAACTAAGAAATTGTGTATTAATTGTAAAACTGATTTGAAATGTTTAATATGTTGTTTGTAATTAGTTTAAATTCGCAGTGGTAAAGTTTATTCTGTGTATAGAAATGTTTAAAAAAGAGTCGATGTCGATTAGTTAATAGCTTTTATTGAAAATGTGCAAATTATTTGGCCAGCGTTGAATGGAAATTCACATAAGTTTTTATTTTAAGTTGTAATCATGCTTAAGCACAATCTGTACAGTCTTGTTGTAATCTCAAGTTTTTTTTATATATTAATTTATTATTTTCGCATTATGTATTATTATGACCTATTATTATTGTTTTTAAATTTGTGCAGGTTTTTATTTTAATGTCGTTTGCAAAACAACAATTTAAGTAATAATGTAATCCCCTTATTAATTATTATAATTTTAACAGTCTCATTTGTCATCAGTCAATATATAAATATTTATTTGAGTATATACATATAACTATATACTCAACTGATGCAAGAGAAAATATACGTACATATAAACATAGTGACAGTAAGACTAAAGCCAAAAACCACTTATTACACTAAAAATAAACAATATGAATACATAAAAATATATATATATACAAAGTTGAAATTGCTTGATAATCGGTTAAAAAACGCTTAACTTAACTTTGCTATCAAAATTCCAAATAAATAAAAAATAAAACTTAAACAAAGTAAGCAAATAAATTCTCTTTGAACTTTTTTTGTCTGAATGAGAATCGGACTAGATCAGAACAGTTAAAAAGAAATGGCAAATATATATGATATACTATGTAGCAACACTTGAAAGTATTTCAAACCAATTATACATACAACATAGTTATAAATAAAAGAGATAAAGTCTCTATACATTACAAATTATATATACACATATACATATGTATACACCCAAACCTATTGTGTACGCTATTTGTACCATTTGAAACACGAAACACAACGGAAAGTGACAAAAATCAATTAAATTGGATAAAAAGCAACAGGCACAAATATAAAACTCAAAAACACCCAAAAAACAACAAATAAAAATTGATAAAAACTTTAAAAATAACTGTTTTAATTCACTTAATATGTAAATATGTCATATACACAAATAATATGAAGCAAGCGAATCTCCATCTCATTTACATTTTATGATTTATTTATTCTATGTATCGAGGGCAAAACAACGATTATATAACGGTCTTTTGGATACCATTTTTAAATATAATTCTTTTTATATTCAATCTTGAACTTCGCTACCCAAGTTTTGCCGTTACCAACCAGAAATGAGTTGCACGTGGCAAGTAGACAAACTTAAGTACACTACGTGATCCTACCGTCGTTTTTTTTTGTTAAATAATTATATATAATATAAAAAATCCGCAAACGACGTTTTTATAGCATGCTTTTAGGAGCCGTCAAATTAATGTATTTCCAATATAAAAATAGTCACAGTTCGATCATATCCTGGCGCATCCTTAAAGGACATGGTTCGCTAAGCTCAAAAAATTAGTTTCTATTGTCTGGCATTCAAGGATATAGGGATCATCTAGAGATCCTATACTTGGAAAATTTCACACGACGGCCAGAGGAAAAAGGATGAAAATCACTAAATCCGCGGTAACTCTTAAACCAAAAGGACGATTAGAATGTCTTTTTGTCAGTTAATAGTCCTTATTAAGACAAGTTCATTGACATATAAATCTCCAGGATCAACAAGGATATGGACGAGTTATGACTAATTTTTTTCAACCAAAATAATCCTTGTAACTTTGTTTATAAAAGGACTTTCGTCCTTTTTATTTCATAATTTGATCACATATGAGATTTGTGATCTGTAGACCAAAGGACATCATGATAGTCCTTCAAATGGCTGAGATAGCTAGGATTCTTTGAATTTTCAAAAAATTTTCAATGCCTACCCCTTAAAAATTTTTCGAAATTTTGTGGAAAATATTTCAAAAACTTTTAAATGCTAATCGATAGGCCTTTTTTTGTGTTTCCAAAAATGGATACCCTTTCGAAATCCTTAAGGATGTAACTGACTTATAGCTTGAACAATTTGTTTGTTTTTCAAAAATTAGTCATAATTCTGCAATATCCTTAAAAACAAGCTACTGGTTCGTACGTCACTCAAAGAGGACAATAGATAGAATAACAAAAATATATACAAAATTGGTTGTCGGGCACTTTTTATTAGTTTATAAATCAGAATATTACATTTGTGGTTTTTAAAATTTGAAAAGTATGTAAAATGTGATGCAAATACATGATGAATTGATTACATCGATTTTCGATTGCTAATACTTAATACACATATTTGTCCGACAATAGGTTTTTTGTTATGAATGTTCTAGATTAAATTGTAAGACATGGGATATATATATAGTTATTGTGTATAGATGGGAAAATATTTATGGATCCTCCAATGGCGAAATTTAAGATAGAATAAATTAACACAATAAGGCATAGACTACTACCGAATCATTCCATGCAATTACAAGTTTTCTCAATTGAAAATATTCTCCCGAAAGAGAATTTTTAATATGAGGATAGCGCTCTACAAATAAGATAATATGTATGCGCTGTAAAAGGGACAGGGGGAGAGGATGGATTAGACAAAATCTCCGTTCTCTTCACGAGGACCGTGATTGGATCTGGTTGAAAACCTTTCTCTGCTAAGCTCTGAAGGTTATGTTGTTAATTGATAAATTTTATCATGAACAATTTCTTCTTTGATTTGTTTTTTTTTTTTTTTTGTTAATGTTACAGTTTACTTATTTTTTCTTTTCACTGTTGTTGGCCATGAGTCCATTGTACGTTAGCTGAGAGTCGTCATCGTTGTTGCCATTTGAGTTGAAAGTAAACGATTTTTTTTCATTTTTGATATTTTTGATTTTTTCTAACACAACAACAACACAAGCAAATTCCACGCAATGCTGCTGCCGCATGAGACGGACCTCTGTTGGATTGGTTGTTCAGTTTGTTGTATGGTTTGTTTTTGTTTGTTGTTTTCTGTTTGTTTGGTATGTTTGTTTATGTAAATATTTTGTTGACGATACCACAACCTCAACAATAGCTGTGGCTCCTACTACAACAACTACACCAACAATAAACAGACAAACAACCCACTTTTTTTTTGAGGTGCAGCGATCGCTGGTTGGTTGATTTGGTTGCCGTTGCCCGCTGGTAGCGTCTGAGAGAAACTTCGTTAACTTGGAACTCCATGTCGTTATTTTGTGGTTGTACAGAGAACACACGCTTGCATCCTTGCATAATTTGCATCTGCAGTTGCCTTGCATTTGCCACCTAGCACCCGCTTATGGTCATTCATTTTTTGTTGGCCTTAAACTTGGCATAGAAGCTTTGGATTTGGGCATAGCGTACGGGTATGGAGTCGAGAATGCCGGTGTAACTGAAGTTCTGCTGCTGACGGTTCTTTTCATGCAAATTATCCCCCGACAGATATGTGACCACATTCTTCTGCAGCTCACTTACATGTGGATCAGCGTGATTGGCAACCAGGTGATTGCAGAACTGTGCTATTTGCAAAAATACTGATGCATCGCGATCTGAGGAGGATTCATTAGTGAGTATATTAAATAACATCTATATCGGTTCAGCACTCACCCATCTTGCGTGATATCTTGAGCAGTGACAGCGGCTGGCTCTCGTTGTCGCGCTGAGCGCGCAGATGACGATTGCCATGCTTAAACTCCTGCTCCAGCCAGCGTATGACGTGGCGCACATTCTCACTGCGCTTTTTTAGCTCGTCCAGCTCGTTGAGAACTAAAGAAGATTGTCTTTTTAACAAATGTCAAATTGAGTGTTAATATTTTCTACTAACCAGCATTGGGTATGAGAACGATGCACTTTTTTGTGCGCACCAGCGACTTGACAATGCCATTGTATTCGGTCAGAGCCTTGGCGTCCACCACAACAAATGGTGACATCACCACATGAGCGGGACTGTCACGCAACTCTTCTTCGAGGGCCTCCACCTCGTTCTGTAGCCAAAGTTTTCCCATAATTTCGCATTTCTTGGACATCGCCTCGGAGCGCTCCTCATCGGCGCCGCTGCTCGACTGTAAATTCAGTTTTTCGATGACACTATTGGTGGTAGTCGAGGCGGAGGCCGAAGTACCTCCAGCCACTGAGGTGCCTGTGGCGCTGGCAATCACAGCAGCAGCCTTCTCGGCATTACGATTGCGTAGATAACCCTTGCGTGGTAGCTTGCGGCACTCCTCGACTGTGTCTTTCTCCTCGTTGCTAGTGTAGCTCTTGCGCACTATGCCGTTCTTGCGATCCGAGTAGCGACGTGTGCGCCCCTCATTACGTTTGCGTGTTGTCTTTGGCGCTGTGCGGCGTTCGCGACGTCGAGAGCAGCCGCCCTTTTTCTCCTCGCGCTTCTTCTTCTGGTTCTCGGTGAAGCGACGAGTTTTGACACAAAAACGATAATTAAATTTCTTTTGTTTGCAAATGAAGAAACCGAAATCAACCATTTTAAAGATGCGCAATATGGACTCTTCCTGGGGTGTCACACGCTCTCGTATGATGGTCTCCCAGTCAAGGGTGATTTGAGTGCTCTGGAAGATGTCAAAGTTCTTGAAAGCAAAGTCCTCGCTTAGCGGCACATTGGCCCGGACATCGAAGAGTTCCACGAGTGCCTCACGCACATTGCTGGTGGTTAGCAGGTCGCGTTCAAAGAAAACCTTTCGTGTGAACACATCAATGTTGCAGTAGTTCAACAGCTTCATAATCTTGTGAACGAATTCGGGATTGGAGTGATAGCAGCCAATCAAAATCTCTGGATTGATACGCAACCAGTCAAAAAGCATTTTTAGAGCACGAATGGTGGGCTCATTGTGCAGACAATCAATAATGATATTTGGATTAATCTTAGTATACTTGTTGCGATACACCAGTTTCTTCGGTGGCTCAGAGATGGTAACGGCTGGCACTGGCACTCCGCCAATTGTGGGAGCTGGAGCACAAGTCGCTGCTGATGCCGCAGCAGCTGCAGCTGACAAATTTGCCAAAGGATCTTCAGCACTTTTAAAGTTTAGCTGCAGTACTTCAAAGCTGCGCAGTAGTTCCTCGGAGTCGATCTCCTGTGAGTTGGGGCGCCGTTCCATCTCATCTGGATAGACCAGTCGCTCTTCCTCAATAACCACATCCTCACTATCCGAATAGACATCGGCGCCAGCTTGTTGGCGAACTGCACGCTCCTTCTTCTGGTAATCTACTGCGGATAAAGAGGATTAATAAAAAAATAGATCAAAGAAGCTGGCTAGTATTTACTCACCATTTGGCACCTCATCGGGCTCGGCCACATCAATGTCACTAAAGTCGGTATCAAAATTGGAGCTAAGATCGGTGTAGTCCTCCTCATCGCTATAAAAATCGGTGTCCATGTCACTTTCACTGTCGTAGCAGGAGCTATCGTCAGACTGAGCAATCTTGCGACGACGACGACGCAGACGCATGCCGCGGCGCTTGCTCTTGCAGGAGAGCGGTGTTTTGAGGTCGCTCTCCTTGGCCTCGTCGCTGGACCGTGTGGAAATGGGTTCACAGCCGCCCAGCTTGTCATTATCAGTAGCTTCTTGTGTCTTGCCACCGCCATCGTCAGCAGAGTGTTGACTTTCACGAGAATCTGTGCTGCAATCCTTCACTGAGTGCGGTCTAGCCATTAGTTTCTTATCCTTACGCTCACATTCGCCAACAGCAGCCAGCCAGTTTTTGTACTCGTTGCGTGACTTGCGCACTGTGGTATCAAAGTCTTGGAAACGTTGCTCATATGCTGTCTGGAATTCTTCGTTGTCCGTGGCACGTGTCAAAATCATTTGCTCGATGTTCACAATGCAGGCATCCATTAAATCGGAGCAGACGGCAACCAGAAAGGCGTGAAGTGAGTATACCTTGGGCGAGTTGATCATCTTTAGCTTGGACAGGCAGAAGAACAATATGGAAATTATCTTGAAGATGCTCGATTCGGGCACACGTAGCATCTGTGCGCACAGAATCTTACGCAAATCGATGATCACGCAATGGCAAAGAGAGTTGAAATCCGGAACTTCCTTGTCGAAGAAGAAAATATCCACAATCAAATAGAAACGTGCATAGAAATCCTCAATGTTGAAATCCAGTTTGGCGGGATTCATTTGTTCCAGATACTCTGTGTGCTTGGCAAACAGCTTGTTCAAGTTGTTTTCGCTTAGCTCGAATGGAATAATGCACACCAAGGAGTACAGATAGTGATAAGTGGAATCCAGGTCATAATTCTGGCCGTAGTAGAGGGTACCCAATTGATTTTGGGCCATACCAATGGACGGATTCAGTTTGAATGCCTCCAAATAATATTTGGCCACTTGTTCCTTGCTGATGCTCAAACTTAGCTGGCTGTCAATACGAAAGTCCAGAAAATAGCGATGCAGATCACCCAAGCTTAGTAAAGATGAGTGTATGGTATCCAAAGCAAAAGATACTGCCTCCAGGCTCTTGTCTACTGCGGCCTGAGACGGTTCTAGCTCTTGGCTCACAGCAGAATCGCCAATGAAGTCGTTAATGTAGCCCTCGCTGATGATAGAGAAATCAATCAGATATTTCAAATCCAAATCATAGATCTCTTCCATTTTGGCCGATAGTCGTTTATAGTTGAAGATGCCGGCACAAAGGAAGCGTTCCAGTTTCTGCATGTGCTCCTCATCGGTGCCCTGCTTATGTGAGTGTTTCTTCACAAAGGCAATGAATTCATAGTAACCGCGACGCCACATCACCTCCCGCACCTTCTTGCCCACCGATTGGTAGTCCTAGAGAGGGGAGAGATCAGTGATTAATACATTTTTATATAGTTATACACATTGTGGAGTGCTTTGTTATTAGCCTAATTTAGGCTGTCATGCAGTGTCCCCTTAGATTAAAAACTAGAAAATAATATAAGATTACAATTCTATGATGTTATATGCAGTATGACGCAGCTATTTAAGTTAACTGATATGATAATGCAATGTAAGTGGAAGAAGCCGCTAAGTTATAAATACACCATGTCATCCTGCAGGCTGTACTGAAATAATACCTTGAATATAATTTGTTTGCAGAGCTGCACAAGATTGGCACGTTTCTCCTCGATATCATGCTGGAAGAGTTGCCCAATATTCTGCACATTCCGCTTGGCATCATCCAGTTGCTTGGATACGGTATACAGTGCGCTGCAAATTATTTCAGAATTAATTTGAAATACAATACTATATTTTGCGATTTTTGCTTACCGATAGAGATCCTTAACCTCCTGGCTGAGGGATGAGTTGCAATGGCTTGACTGCGATCCATTATGGTTGCCGACGCTGCAGAGCGTCGCATCTAAATTGCGGCAGCGACTTTTACCGACGCTGCCGCCGCCCGCGTCGACAGCACATTCGCTGGAAGCGTTTGAGCCGCCGGAACTAAGTGTTGACTCCATGGTCAAAGTGTGATACACTATAGAACGTAGAAAAATTATCACCAACTACAAGCAAAATAATTTACTTATATGGATATAACAACAATAACAAAGCGACGACTGTAAAACTTTCCAGCTGATTCTGGACTTTTTTTATTTCGGGTTTTTTTTTTACGGCCTATTGTTGCTCAGATATTTTCATATGCTGACGAATTTTATTTGCTCAGAAATTTGCAGCTTTGTTATTTTGAAATGTTTTTGTAGCCAAAATGCTGACAACGCGTGTTTATACACACAATTATATACACATACACTTGCTTGCATATTTTATACACATACATGCATACATATACATACGTATGTATTGCGTATTGAATAATCAATTAAACTGACTGCTACTGCCGTTGCTGCTCTGGCATTTTCTATGCAAGCTTCTTTACACGGCTGGCGAAATAAACTTTTGAACTTTCACGCACTTCTATTGTTGTTTTTGCACGCAGAGCTTTAGATTGCACGTATATAGTTGTTTTAACGGAGTGATTTGCATTACCTTTATCAGTTTTTTATTGTTTCAAGACTGCAGAATTCACGTTTTGCGTCGCTTTTCCCTTCTTTGTTAACAACAAAGTGGCACTGTACGGTCAAACCACGAATCCCATGCGTTGCAATGAACTAGTTCACCTGGCTTGGACGAAAAATTTTGCTAAGGCACCGATTGTCAATAGAAGCGCTTGTTAATATGAATATTATTATTAAAATATATTTTAAAATTATATTTAACAGCGTTGAAATGCTTTTGATTTATTTGATCCAAGTATAGACGACACATATAACTTTCCGCGAAAACATGTGTGTCAGTACTATTATTCGCGATGGTTCGATAACGTAATATCGATAAGTTACTGCAGTGTTGAATAAAATGTTTTGCTCGGAGCAGCTGATTAGCGCGCGTCTTTAATATGATTGCATTTTTAAAATTTGCCGTTGCGAGTTGAAATTTTGTAAAGTTGAATACTTTCTAATGTGTAGCTGTGTTTATAATGTTATATTAATTTTTTTCTCACAAAAATATTAGGTAACAAATTTTTTAATCCAATTTAATAGACGCATTCCATCCTCAATAACATTTGTTGCTGATATTAGTTTATCTTGTCTTCGAGACTAGAAGAACAATGATTGACCTAAATTTTTGGGATTATGAACACGTGGAGCTGTTATAAACATTTTTCATTTAATGAAAAATGTCCCACTTGCACTGGAACATACAAATGTTTGTCAGTACACACTTATATACATAAACATATACATATGTACAAACCTGCTATATAAATATTGATATTTTATTATATTTACATAAAATTATCACTTTTTTATTATTTGACCAATAAAGTTGCCGTCGATGTGTGTCAAGCATAGTAATGAGCAAGAAAGAGCCCGGCTTTGGTACCAGCTTAGGTACCAATGAGCCTCAGGTAGGTGGCAGCTGTCATTCTCCGAAAATATTCCTCCATTTAGTTGCGTGCATTGACAATAAATATTGATCGGGCTTTAATTTTTATCTGACAGCGCTCTCACCGACTGCGTTCAGTTCAGCACGGTTCACCGCAGTCACGTCGCGATCACTTCGTAGTCGGTAATCCATATGGTCTGGCCGAGAGCCAGTCGAACCTCTATAAAACTCACGCACCGACATTTCAACGTTTTCAGTTTCAATTTGCGCGCTGATTGTTCAAGATCGTGGAGGCTCTATCGTTTCGACATATCAAGTATGTACTTTAATGATTTTTTATTTTTTCGTTATAAGCACTTGAAGTGAGTCGTTGCACTCGCAATAAAAATGATTTTATAATTAATTAATTAATTTGAAATCGTCAGTGGTTGCGTTGTTCTGTTAATTGATGTTTCTAGTTCATTTACTGGACATTCAATTGCCTTGAAGATCGTTTTCTATATTTAAAATTGCTAATCCAATAACATATAAGCAGGTATATATGTATGTATGTATACTATATACATATTGTATATAATTTGTTGATAGTACTCATATGCTTCGATTCACTTTCAGCGTTAATCCGATTAAAATCTTATCAATAAGTAACCGTAAATAGTTAACGATGTGTTCAGTAGTTACTTCTAGCTTATCAGCATTTATTTATGATCCTGATATGTGATTTTATATAGATATAATCCCGTGTGGTTGCCAGTCAAGTGTTGACCTAACATTACAGTTTATTTTCTTAACTACTTTGAAGACTTCTCCTAACTGCTGCCTAACAATTAATAAATTTTTGTCATCTCATCGAGAAGATTAAAGGTCATAAAACTTTGAAGCCCCTCAACACCTATTCGATTTAAAAATTACTTTACATTTGAATTATTTATGCACTTGAAATATTGATCTATTACTGTTTAATATTTAATTACCACTGAAAAAATTTAAAACAATTGTTTAAAATAAATAGCCATATGTGTGAGGTTTTAATAATATAGATTTTGTACGTAAATCCATTACTTGAAGTAAATTGACATGTTTTTTATTTCCAAAATATAAGTACCCTTCACTTACTTCTTATATAAACTCAATAATACTTATATGCACAAGTTTGAACTATTATTGCTTCGAGTAGTACATGCTTATCAGTTTATAGACTAACAATACCTGGAAATGTGCACATTTGAGGGTAGTAAAAAAGATTGCGTAATTGGACATATTGCATTTTTGTGTTGTATGTGTAATTAAATCAACAATAATTAATAATTATTCTGTCTGTGAAATTAGGTTATGATTGAGATCCATATGTATATTTACCACAAGTATAATACATATGTATGTATAAACAAAACTGACCTCAGAATCATCATAATCAATTTTGAACAGAGCTACTTTTCTTTTTCACTCTAAATATAGAGTTTAAGCCAAGCGTTACCATTGTGAGTTATTTCAGTTTATGTTTATCTGAAAACTAGTCAAAATCTAAAATGTTTAATTTCAGCTAAGAATTTTGGAAATATGAAACTCTTACTGTTAGCCCTTGTGGCTACATTTGCGGTAAGTTTTGGTCACATTGCGTAAAAGTTGTAATCTAACTATCTATGAGGGATTATAGTTAACGCAAGCTATGGTCAAGGAGGAGATTGAGGCTAAAGAGTATTTGGAAAACTTGAACAAGGAACTGGCAAAGCGTACTAATATCGAAACGGAAGCTTCCTGGGCCTATGCGTCCAATATCAACGATGAGAACGAAAAGAAGAAAAACGACTTGTCCGCCGAGTTGGCCAAGTTCATGAAGGAGGTGTCTATCGACATTCAGAAATTCAATTGGCGCTCATTTCAATCGGAGGATATCAAACGTCAGTTCAAGTCGCTCTCCAAGCTAGGCTATGCAGCCTTATCCGAGTCTGACTATGCCGATTTCCTAGCGACTATGTCTGCCATGGAATCCAACTTTGCCAAAGTTAAAGTGTGCGACTACAAAGATAAGACGAAATGTGATCTATCACTCGAACCTGAAATCGAGGAGGTCATCACCACCAGCCGCGACCCTGAAGAACTTAAGCACTATTGGGTCCAGTACTACGATAAAGCTGGCACAGCTGTTCGCTCCCAGTTTGAACATTACGTCGAACTGAATACAAAAGCCGCTAAACTCAATAGTAAGTGCATAATATCAGTCCATAATATAATATAACAATAATACTATAATAATATTATTATTAGTTGAATCTTTTTTCCACCCGTTTCCAATCGATTCTTAACTAATCTGTTCTTTTTTTACACAATATGCTGGGCACCCATTTGATTGTTGATAAGTCTTAATTTAACTTTTTGTCCCAAATAATCCGTGCATATTCTAGTGCTAAAGTTTAATTCTTAATTTAACTTTATTTTTGTGTTTAATTCAATTTATTCTCTATCCATTTAATATCTGCTAGACTATACTTCGGGTGCTGAGGTCTGGCTGGATGAATATGAGGATAGCACATTTGAGCAACAGCTGGAGGATATTTTCGCCGAGATTCGTCCACTTTATGAGCAAGTACATGGCTATGTGCGTTATCGCTTAAGGAAATATTATGGTGATGAGGTCGTTTCTGAGAAGGGTCCTTTGCCCATGCATCTGCTGGGAAATATGTGGGCACAACAATGGTCTGATATTGCACCACTGGTGTCTCCATTCCCTGACAAGCCTCTCGTGGATGTGAGCAGCGAAATGGTCAAACAAGGCTACACACCACTTAAGATGTTCCAAATGGGCGAGGATTTCTTTCTCTCCATGAACCTGACAAAGCTGCCACAGTAAGCTGAGACACTTTAATTCACTCTAATTTCAACCTAATCAAATGCTTTTCTTTCAGAGAGTTCTGGGACAAGTCGATCATTGAGAAGCCCACAGATGGTCGTGATTTGATCTGTCATGCCAGTGCCTGGGACTTTTACCTTAAGGATGATGTGCGCATTAAGCAGTGTACTCAGGTTACTCAGAGCCAGCTCTTCACCGTGCACCATGAGCTGGGCCACATTCAATACTTCCTGCAGTATCAGCATCTGCCATTTGCCTATCGCACTGGTGCTAATCCTGGTTTCCATGAGGCTGTTGGCGATGTCCTGTCGTTGTCTGTGTCGACACCCCGGCATTTGGAGAAGATCGGTCTGCTCAAGAACTTCGTGCTCGATGAGGAAGCACGCATTAATCAACTATTCCTGACTGCCCTGGACAAGATTGTGTTTTTGCCTTTTGCCTTTACCTTGGACAAGTACCGTTGGTCTCTGTTCCGCGGTGAGGTGGACAAATCCAAATGGAACTGCGCCTTCTGGAAGCTGCGAGCGGATTACTCTGGCATTGAGCCACCAGTTGTGCGTACTGAAAAGGACTTTGATGCTCCTGCCAAGTACCACATTTCCGCTGATGTGGAATACCTGAGGTGGGTTAATTATTTGTATATTTAATGTGAATTCAATTAATTTTGTTCATTCTTGCCATAGATATTTGGTCTCCTTTATAGTCCAATTCCAATTCTACAAGTCCGCCTGCATCAAGGCTGATCAATACGACGCCAAGAATCCCGAATTGCCCCTGGATAACTGCGATATCTATGGTAGTGCAGCAGCTGGTGCCGCTTTCCAGTGAGTATTGCCAATGGAATTCATATGTATGTGAATTAATTGTATTTTATATTGATAGAAACATGCTCTCAATGGGCGCCTCTAAGCCTTGGCCCGATGCACTGGAGGCCTTCAATGGCGAACGCGTCATGTCTGGAAAGGCAATCGCCGAGTTCTTTGAGCCGCTCCGGGTTTGGCTTGAAGCTGAGAATATCAAGAACAATGTGCACATTGGATGGACCGCATCCGACAGTAAGTGCCCTAATATTCCGATTACTTTGGTAAGATACTTATCTTTTCTTCAACTTGCAGAATGCGTGTCTTCGTAATGGAAAACTCTTAAAATAATTTCCAAAGTTCTTTGCTAAATAAAGTTTTCGCTTATTTCTTTTATAATGTAGTGTGCAGTATTAAAGGCCATTCAAAAATCAAAACTCGTTGCTTTTATTAAATGGAGCACATTATAATTACAAATTGTCAAATGTAGTCCAAATGCTCTATGTTTTTTACTTGACATTGTGCCAATTGTCAGTTGTTTGTCAGAGCTGCGCATGCTCGGAACGTTTTTGTCTTAGCTTCAAAATTCGATTACGTGTTGTAAATCTTAATGAATTTATAAGCCGAAAAAAAGAAAGTTTACTTGTGCATAAGAGGGAAAATGCTCATTGCTCTTATAATCTCAGTAAGTTGATCGGTCTATAGTATATAAGGGGAATCAAAAATTTACGATATAAATAAAAATCAATAATGTATCAAAAATCAGGTACAAATATTGTGAAATTGATCAAATTCTTGTAAGTACTATTTTAAAATAATCATAATAAAGCCACAATTTGAGGAACTCTCAGGCGATGACATATGCTTAATAAATATTTATATAAAACGACCATTTGACATTTTCATGACAGCATGATACGGATTAAGTCCAATTTGTGTCATAAAATTCTGAAGATTATTAAATCGTTTTGTTATTGTGATTGTTTCGTTTTTGTAAGAGTAATTAAAATAAATCTATTCAAATTACAGTTGCCAAAGCAGCGTTTTAGTTTATACATATAACAATCTATAATATAATTATTCTAATATATAATTATTTTTACTATATAATGCTGCTATCGCTGCCTTTCTCCACATTCTTTTAACTAGTTTGAAACTTTTTGAAATGAAATTTACAACTATTTTATTAGGGTTGGGGAGTCATCGTCGTATTTGGATTGCTTTTAAATCTTTGCTGTATTTCAAGAAAACCTAAAGTTCGTTTAAATATGACAGAATTTTTAAATAAATTATAGAATAATTCGTGCATCGTTGGATCTTTGATCATCGCAACGTATTCATCGTTGCTAAGGCCCGTCTCCTGCTGATCGTTGTGTACTATAATAGGACCGAAAAATGACGGGGTCTATTGGAGATGGTATGGAAATTAGTTTTGTTGCTGAATTACTGAATTATATTTATCAAGATTACCTCCAACCATACCGCAATCTTTTTGTCCATATCCGGTTCTGCAATAGCTTTATTCAGACGCGATATATTGAGCTCTATGTCACTGGCACGCTTCATAGTCGGATTTATTTTCGATTGTATATTGCTAAGGACGGCGATCTGCGCCCGAAATAGACCATTCACCACGTTGTTTACCTTAGCCATCTCCTCCTGCTCCTCCTGTTCTACCATTGTCACATCATCAAGTGTGGGTGCTGCTAGCAGGCTCTGTGAAGAAATGACTTTTTTTCTATCCCCTCAAATGACCTAGAGTCGGGGCAACCCACCTGGGCCAAAAGCAAAACCAACGGGACATATTTAAGCAGCATATTTTACAAATTTTCGCCGTACTTTACGTCTTGAGCAATCGATTAATATTTTAAAACTGGCTTGCTAAAAAATCTAATATGACGTTTGTCGAATGTTTTTGTGGCTGTGGTGGTTTTATTAGGCAATATATTACGTAGGTTTGCCAGACGAAAAAATACCATATACAGCATTCGAAATCAGTAGAATTTTAAATAAGCACAAAACCTCAGTTTATGATTAAGATTATGGGCTAGAGTTAATCTAAGCAAACCATACTTCTCACATAGGGTATAGCACAGAAATACATGGAAACATACATGGAAAATTCTTTATCAAATTCTTCTCGCATTGAGTCCATTCATGTTTATTAAAAATCCGAATGTTGTGTATTAAAATTGGAACGCAGCTGCAAATTATGAGAGAGGCTTCAAGGGCAATTACAGTCATTACTGAGTTTGTTCGATTCCAATTGTCTGATAAGACAATAATGATTTAAAAATCCTATTTCCTATATCCTATACTCTATTACTACTCAATCTAGTCTATTACTTACAAAGAAAAAATAAAGTACAAAATATTCCATTGCTAAAGTGGAATTCAATGATCATAATTCAAAACCCTCTATTACATTTTACTGAATGCAACAAACATTAAAAACATTTACCGAATTTTAAATTTTTTTTCAAACATACATATATAGTAATATATAATTATTATTACTATAAAAATCTGAGCTCATGAATATATTACATAATTCGTTGTGTTTTATCTTGTTCGAAGATTAAATGTTAAATTGAATTTACCACTACATATAGATTCTAACTATCTGCTCGTTTTCTCGGCTTCGTAAGTAAGAATTTCTTTTTATATCAGCGATTAATTGGAGGATCTTAGGATCCAATTTATAGTAATCACGATTGCTGAGGCCCGTCTCCTGCTGTTTGTTGCGTAGCAAGTAAACACAAATTGGTCGGGTCTATTGAAAATGATATTAAAATTAGTTTTGTTGCAGAATATATTAAATATATCAAGATTACCTCTAGCAATTCCGAAATCTTTTTGTCCATGTCCGGTTCGGCAACAGCATCGCTCATACGCAATATGAGGTTATCAATGTCAGTGGCACGCTTCGTAGTCCGGGCTAGTTTCTTTCGTATATTCCAAAAGACTTCAATCTGTGCCCGGAGTAGACCATTCACCATGCTTTCTACCTTAGTCATTTCCTCCTGCGCCTCCTGTTCTACCATTGTCACATCATCACGTGGGGGGGCTGCCAGCAGGCACTGTAAAAAAATTTTTTTTTTCTAACTTCTCGAATGACCTAGAGTCTGGGCAAACCCACCTGGGCCAAAAGCAAAACCAACGGGACATATTTAAGCAGCATATTTTACAAATTTTCGCCGTACTTTACGTCTTGAGCAATCGATTAATATTTTAAAACTGTCTTGCTAAAAAATCTAATCTGACGTTTGTCGAGTGTTTTTGTGGCTGTGGTGATTTTATTCGGCAAAATATTACGTAGGTTTGCCAGACGAAAGAATACCACCTACAGCATTATAAATTAGTAGAATTTTAAATAAGCACAAAACCTCAGTTTATGATTAAGATTATAGGCTACAGTTAATCTAAGCAAAACATACTTCTCACATAGGGTATAGCACAGAAATACATGGAAACATGAAAAATTCTTTATCAATTTCTTCTCGCATTGATCCCATTCATGTTGATTATAAATCCGAATGTTGTGTATTAAAATTGGAACGCAGCTGCAAATTATGAGGGAGGCTTCAAGGGCAGTTACAGTCATTACTGAGTATGTTCGATTCCAATTGACTGATAAGACAATAATGATTTAAAAATCCTATTTGTGCTTAACAGATATTACTAAATTACTTAAAATCATTCTACTCTATCTAGTCTATTACTTACAAAGAAAAAATAATGTGCATAATATTCCATTGCTAAAGTGATATTTATTGATCATATTTCAAAACCCTCTATTAAATTTTACTGAATGCAACCAACTTTGAAAACAGTTAGCGAAGTATACAATTTATTTTAAAATATACATATATAGTAATATATAAATATTATTACTATAAAAATCTGAGCTCATGATTATATTACATTATTCGTTGTCTTTTAACTTGTTAAATATGTTAAATTGAATTTACCACTCCATATAGATTCTAACTATCTGCTCGTTATTTCGGCTTCGTAACAAATAACTTCTTTTTAAATCATTTTTTTAAATTATAGTAATCACGATCGCTAAGGCCAGTCTCCTGCTCATTGTTGTGTACCAATTTCCAAAAATTTGGAGTGATCTATTGGAAATGATATTGAAATTAGTTTTGTTGCAGAATATATTATATATATCAAGATTACCTGGTAAAATTCCGATAAAAGTTTTTGCAGGTCCGGTTCGGCAATAGCTTCGTTTATACGCAATACCAAATGATCAATGTCAATTACACGCTTCGTAGTCGGGGCTAGTTTCGCTCGTAAACTCGTTAAGAGGTAAATAAATGACCGGAGTTTGTTATTCACCGTGTATTTTATCCTAGCCATTTCCTGCATCTGCTTCACCTGTTCCTGTTCGAGCATTATATCAAAATCTGTGGGCGCTGCCAATACGCTCTATGGAAAAAATGTTTTTTTTTAATTCCTTGAATGACCTAAATAGCGTATTTGCAACTCACTTGTGCCAAAAGCAAAACCAACGGGAAATATTTAATCAGCATTTTTTTAGGTTTCCGACGTACGTCTTAAGCAGCCGATTGATATTTTCAAACTGAAATATACTTGAAATATTTCTTATCAATTTCTTTTCGCATTGAGCTCATGTACATATGTTAATTCAAATTGTGACGCAGCTGCAAATTATGAGATTAAATATAACTATTGTTATGATTTTCGGCATATTTATGCCAGACAGTAATTATAAGTTTCACTTTTCGATAAGACAATGTAATTCAATATATATATTGTTTTAGCTTAAGCTGGCTCTGGTGTTGGCCAATCCAATGCTTGATACCAGCTTAACGGCTTTTCTAGCAGAGATAAATCAACATCTGGGAGCTCTTTATGATCAGGAAATGTTAGCTTTAATGAAAGGCGAGCTGGATGGTCACAACAATCCCATTGTTCTGCTGCAAGCCGAGGTAGCCAATGAGAAGCTGCTGAGCTACGTGAAGTACCAGCACTCTCGAGTGGCCAAGTACAAGCGTCTACATGTGGGAAATGCACTGCAGCGACGTCAGCTGGAGCGTGTGCCTCAGTTGGGCTATGAGGCACTTGGCGACACCGAAGCGAACCAACTTTATGTCCTGGCAGCCAACATGAGCAACAGCTACCAAAGGGTTAAGCTATGCGCTTTCAGGCAACCATACAACTGTACATTGAAGTTCATACCGGATGTTCAGCAGGTAGTGCAGGAGAGCCGCAATCTGGAGGAGATTGAGTATTACTGGCTGGAGTGGCGGCGATGCACTGGTCTTGCCACACGTCATAATTTTGTGGCATTCATGGAGCTCTATAGAAAGACAGCCAAGCTCAATGGCTTTGGCCATGCTGAGGACTATTGGTTCCGGCATCTGGAGCTGAATGGTGGTGGGCAGGCTATGACGTTATTGAGCGGATTGATGACAACACTGCGGCCCTTGTTTCTGCAATTTCATGCTCATGTGCGTGCTTCACTTAGGAAGCTGCACGGCGAGCAGTTAGTGCCACGAGGACGACCTTATCCTCAGCATCTGGCAGAGATCTTTCTGGGGAATGCTTACAGGCGTGCTCGTGCCGATTGGTTTCCGGATATGCCGTCAGTTGAGAGAGGATTTGTTAATATCACAGAGGCACTGCATCGTCGTGGACTGAGCACCACACATCGCGTGTTCTGGAATGTGGCAGAATATTTCCGAGGAATGGGACTTCCGCAAGTGGAAAGGTAGGTGTTGAGATTCACCAGTGCCTTTTATATTCATAACCACATTTCTAGTTCCCTGTGGACTTATGCCCAGCCAGTGGCCTCGCATAATGAGGATGAATGCTGGCACAAAGCCTGGAGATTTCACACTCTGCGCAGCAACAACTTTAGCTACTGTCCTCTGAACGATGAGGAGCGGTTCTTTAATATGTTTGAGGCACAGTGTGATCTGCAATATTTCCAAGCTGCCGAAGCTCAGCCCACGCTTTTAAGAGAGGAGCCTTTTCCCAATTTTGGCGATGCGCTGGGCAGATGCTTCTCTCTGGGTGCCTCCTCGCCTCGTTATCTCCGCAAGCTGGGACTGCTCCAGAGTACGCAGTGGTGGGATCTACCCGGTCGCCTGAATCGTTTGTATCTTCAAGGTTTGAGAGTTATCTTCCTGTTACCTGTTTTCTATGTGCTGGATCGATATAGGGTGGAGGTGCTGAGTGGCCACATCAAAGCGGATGACAATGAAGCCTATTGGAGGCTAACAGAGCTCTATACTGGAGCCGCTGCTCCTCGAAGACGTAACAATGAGCAGTTCGATGTGCCTGCCAAGCTTTTAATGGAGATAGATGATCAATACACAACGTAAGAGATTATATTTTTTAAGTTGACGCCAGAAGTATAATCAGTGTAATTTTTTCACAGCCAATTTCTTAGCACTGTGCTGCAGTTTCAACTCTACAAACACTTCTGCAGTACGACGGGTCAGTTCGTGGAGGGCTCAGTGAGTAGACCTTTGGATCTCTGTGATTTATCAGATCAACGTACGATAGGACCAAGTTTACTTCAAGCCATGTCCCTGGGCTCATCGTTGCACTACAAGGAAGTGCTGCAGCAGTTGCTCGGCACCAGAGAACTGAGCATGGACGCTCTTTTGACATATTTCCAACCTCTGCACGAGTGGTTGATACAGCAAAATCGTCAAAATGATGTAGAAGTTGGGTGGCTATAGCTTTTAATGCTTGCTCCTCAAGGTGTGCTACAAAAATCAATTAACAGAGTTGCACAGTAAACAATAATATGGTTGTTGAACTTGCTAAAAATGTAATACATGTATATATACATATATGTATGTATACATATATGTATGCATGTATGTATGTATACTCGAATTTCGAAGTTCGCCTTCAAATCTATACAAATGCATGGTTACTAAAATTAAGGTATGAGACAATATATTCGATATTAATAAATTTTGTAGTATAATTAAATGTTAGTCATCTCATATGGTTTATTCTTTAATAATTCTAACCATTAAAAAATCGTTTTAAAATTTGTCATTAAACAACTATGTTTTTAATCGAAATTTAAAGACATAAAAACAATTACAATTCCTCAATTTACAAATTTTTTGTTTAAAAAAATAAATGAACACTCAATATAATGTAAGAGTATAAGTAAGCTATATTTATTTGTTCTTAATGCTAACTGCTTAAATACATTTTATTTATTTAAAATTTAATTAGCGCTTTTCGCATTTAATTTAACTAATATGATTGCTTTATAAACTTCGATAGAGTCAATTGTCATTTTATTGTAATAATAAATATTATATCCGCATCTATTTTAAAGAGAAAATTAATCTGATGCAATTGTTGAATTGCAAAATATTAAACAAAAATTATGCAAATTCTGTTCAAATACTGCTTTAGAAAAATTAATAGAGTGAATCTAAATTATGAACTAAAAAAAGTTGCACAATGATGTGATCTATGTCAGCTTTCATATAATTTAATCTAGAAAGAATAAATTTTAAAATATATACAGATTGTCGAAAATATATAATATCAATTCGAAGGGAAACAAAAAATATTGCAAGCTTGCTATTAAAAAATACAATTAGGTTGTGCATAAGGCGAGTCGATCTTTTTGTCTAAAAAAGGCAACCGGAAAGAATCTGAAACACAACATTAGAATACAAGTTGTAATTAAAATGCAGTTCATTATGCTGATTCCCGGAGGTGCTTCACTTGACAACTAATAGTTAAAAAACAGTAAATAGTTAAAGTCAATTATTGTTGACTGCCTCATGCCAATTGGGTGTACAAGGTAGGGGCATAACGGGTACTCAAATTATTCATTCATAGACATAGCTCAATTAGTTACAGACACCTTATGGAAATTGGTTTTCCCACGGTTGAAGTCTGGTTTGCTTCTGGTCACTGTCTTTGGCTCTGGAGCTTATACTCGTGTTTAGTTTAGCACCATTTCAAGTGTTTTGCACTTGACCTTGACTTTCGATTCAAAAACAAAAATAAAAGAAAATAAATAATGCGAATTGTAGAACTGTTGCAGGTATAAATAAGCTTATATTACTTCAACCACATCACACAGCTAGCGCTTATTTATGAGCTCATTTCCGAGACAGAACCCTATCTCAATCCCGAACTAATTACATGTTGAATCACATCTCTTTGAATACCCTATACTCGTTGAAATGGAAATAATGCTTGACTATTTTACATATTTATTTAGTAGACAAAGACATAAAATTGCAAAGAGATTCTTCGCAAATTACTGTAATCCATTTATTGATTTCAAATGTAATTTAAATAGATCATAGATTCACGCTGAAGGTAGTCCAAATATATTTATACTCTTTGAGGAAACAACTTTAATTGAAAATCTTCAAAAGACAAATGGGTATGTCCAAGTCAAGTACTCTGCTTTTTAATTAAGCTAGGTAATTTTGCATGCTCGATGCGGCAATCATGCTATCAATCAGTAAGCCAAGTCGAGTACTCAGTGACGAGTCATGACTCCTCTAGTTAGCACCTCAGAGACAGTTCTCTCTCACTCGCACTCTCCTTATCTTTCTGTTGATCTTACCAGCATTCATCAATTACCCCGCTAAACCCCTGCACCTCAAGCAGTGCATGAGTCAAAGCATTTTTCACATGCGGCTAGGTCAAGAGTGACTACAACAAACATTCCATAAGGCCCCACAGACATTGGGGCAAGTGTGCGGGTGCTTTGCATCGCTGTGGAACGCATGCGCAGCACCAACGATGCGGCCAGCGACTGCGACTGCGAATGCGACTGCGACTGCGACCGCAGTCCAAGTTAACGATGACTGCGCGATAGTGCTTAACGTTAACGTTGGCGCATTAGGAAAATTAGCTTTGCAAACTCATTGAAGCATTATATGATCTTGTGCGATATTATAACATATATGGTCACAGTCACACATGAAGGTAATAAGAATTTGCTTCAGTATCTTAACGACACGTATTAGTTGGTATCGTTTAAGCGTGGTGATTTAATGCTTATCGAATCGTAATGAAATGTTGTATGATTAAAGTGAATATTCTATTATTCGGTTTGATCTTATATGAATAGATTTTACATCGGCAAATTCAACAAACAATCCCATCACAAAGATTTTGACTGTAATTTTCATCACTAATTATTATTTTTTTTTATGAAAAGTGAGCACTTAAATGTATAATAATAAATTAAACTAAACTTTGAACTACATTTGGTCAGTGATCATTGTTTGGAATTTATTTTATATTATTGATGCAACTGAGAGATGATAATTAACATAAGAGTATCTAATTTATTATGAAATTATACACCACATACTAATTTAGTTGTATATTCTTTAAGATGTCATAACTATTCTTTGATAAATACAATATAATAAGGACTATCCAAGGACTGAACTGTAATAAATATATTAGGTACTCTCTTGCTAGTTTCACTCATTTCAGGTCTCTTGAAGCCGGCGTTTATTTTAAGTCCATCTTTACTATTATTTATGAGTATTCACTCAGTTAAGAGTGGTTTACTGTGACTTTCTCACAGTCACTATTATGAACCTTTTTTTTTTGACTGATTAGTACACGAATGTGCTTGAGTATGGCTATGAGTACATGTATTAGTTGACGTATTCGTATAGTCGTAGTTGCCTATGGCGCCCTCACCCTCCCTTATAATTGCAAACATGCAAAACATTTACATGCACACACACTCACACATGGACACCATTGTTGTTCCCAAGCTTATGGTTGACTTCTCCAGTTGTTGTTGTCGTTGACAGAGTGTCGCCAACGTCAGCAGAGGCAGCGCACCGAGTGCTAATTGCGATTATCTCACACAACATGTACGATAGAAGCATCGGGCACTGCGTCGACTGAGACTGCGACTGCGACTGCAAGTGCGACGTTGTTGAAATTTCAATTCATTTTCGAGTCGAAAAAAAAGTCACAAAGTAATTTCGAAAATAAAAATTCTTACACTCAAGTCAGTAGAGTTTTAGACGCGTTACGTGACGTTACGTGGGTGTATGTGGGCTCCGAAAAGTCCAAAACGGTAACAAATACAGCTTTTACAGTGTTGGAAAGTGTCAAGTGAATCACGAAAATTGCATGCTATCATTTTGATAATTTTAAATGAAATTCAGTTTAATTGCAACAAAGGATCAACTATCTATTATTTCCTAGTAAACGTTTTCACATTATATAATCGCGTTGCAGATCGACTGTAATTAAAATTGTTAATTGCTTGTGAAAGATTTAATAAGCAGTGCGAGTCGACCTTGACAGTGCTAAGTATATAGTATATAGATCTCATTGTTGGATAAGCAAACATGTGGCACAGTCTCATAATCATGTGCTCCACTATGGGCACCCTACGTCTAGTCTGTGGCAATCCACAGCTCAACTTGCCAACGCCACAGCCAGAGATTTTCTACAATGGCTACACGCCCAATGTGGCAACCACGCCCGCCCAGCTGAGGGCCGATCGCGACCGCAGCCAACGCTATGGCCCGCCCTATGCAGATGGTGGGGGAGGAGGCGGAGGCAGCAGCAGTAGCAGCAGTGATGATGGACTGGACGATTTTAGGGTGTGTTTTATATATGCTATATATTAGATATCACTAACTGACTAACTGATCCGTATCTCGTTTGTCCTCAGTACGGCCAGACCTATGATGAAAGAATGCGACTCGGTTACGCCTATACCACGCCTCGACTGAATTTTAGCAATGATTCACCCTTCAGTGATGGGGGTGCCAATCGATATGCGAATCACAATTATGGGCCAACATCTAGCACTGAACGCAATTACAACGACAACAACAATATCAATAATAATAACTATAGAAATGATCAATTCAACTACAATAACAATCCCAATGTGGAATTTTTGAATGCGAATAATCGCAATCGTTTCGAGAATCCCTATCTGCCCAATCAGGATAGATTCAATCTGAATCAAGGCTACGTGGATCGCCAGCGCTATCAGCAGGATCGTCGCTATCAACAAGAGTTGGAAAAGCTGCGCAATCTCCTGGTTGAAACGGATCAGAAGGGTTCTCTTGAGTGCACCGCCAATGTGGCGGCTCAGTGGAATTTCGAGACAAATGTTAACGATTTTACACAGACGGAAGCGGTAAGTGATTCGAGCTAAAACTCGGACTAAATTCCCTTGAAATATTGTTATTGCAATCGGAATCGTAATCGTAATTGGAATTGAAATTGTGGTGAATCGGCACGCGATCTTTTTACATGTCTATGTGTTGAGTTTATTCTCATCAACTTCAGCTTAACTCGTGTGTGCAACTCGGCAATTTTCTTGACATAGCAAATAGACACAACGTGCAAGACACACACAACTTACACACACAACAAAGTCGTCTGCTGAAGGTCGTTTGCCTGACGAGGTTCCCAGGCAGACATGCCAATGTCAAAGTAGACGTATTGTGCTCTGAGAGTTGATGTCTTATATACACCTTTAGCCAAGGCTGAAGTCGGTCCTGAATATAAGCAAAATCTTCAATCAAAAGAAATAATCGTAGTAAATTTTGTAGCAGCATTTATCAGTAAATATTTAAAATAAATTAAAATGTAGATAATTGTTAAGATATGAAGAACATAAATATAATTCAAATAACTGACAACATTTACAAAAAATTTATTAATATTAGAAGCCGATAAAAAATTAAAAATAAATAAAAAATTATTAAAATAAAGTTTCAACAATTTAAAATAGATACAAATCTGAAAGATACATCGAAATTAGACATTCATTAATGTTTCCAAACAGAGCAGGTGCAGATACAAATATTTTGAGCACAGCTCTCTATCATAACAGAATTTTAAACATCATTTCTAAAATCAATCAATAGAAATAATATTAATATCGTATTATTTGTTATTCTTTCACTGATCCCACATCTCTCTAGGCTTTATAATAATACGTATAAGACCAACTTGGAAGTACTTAAAATGCACTTCTAAATAGCATAATCATTTAAAATAAGTAAATATTTAGAGATATTTTCATTAGTTCCTGAATAGAATATTTGAATAATATTTTGTATATTAAATAATTAGGTTTTATTAATAATATATATGTTTTAAATTAACTAAACTTTCCCTTTACATTCGCTTTAGCTCAATGCCCAGCAACGATATGTTGAATATCAGCGAATAACTGCCGAGCAATCGAAGCATATTAACAAGGATCTCATATTCGATCGAAGGCTCTATCGACAGCTGATGCTGCAATCGGAAGTGGGTCCCAATGCACTGCCACTGGATGTGCTGGATAGGGTAAATAAAATCCTTACACGATACTAGTTAGTTTTAATATGATTTGTTGTTTTAGTACAATCGTTTGTTGAATGAAATGCTTTTCCTGTATAATGGGGCCAGCATCTGTGCCTATCAGCAGCCATTCCAGTGCGACTTGCATTACATTCCCCATTTGAAGGACATTATGGCCAAGAGCAGAGATTGGGATGAGCTGCAGCATACCTGGGTGGAGTATCATCGCAAGGCGGGACGTGGCATGCGCGACAACTATGAACAGCTGATTGATGTGATGCAAGAGGTGGCCTATGTGAACAGTGAGTAAACATGGCAATTGTATTGAGATATAATGGTAGATAATAATACTGATTTATTCACAGATGTTACCAACGGAGGCGAGTACTGGTATTTGGCCTATGAATCGGGCAACTTTCGTCAGGATATGGACATTGTTTGGGAGCAGATTCGTCCACTTTACGAGCTACTTCACTCGTATGTGCGTCGCAAGTTAAGGGACTACTATGGCCCTGATCGCATTAATCGTATTGCACCGATTCCCTCGCATATATTGGGAAATATGTACGGTCAGTCCTGGTCGAATGTCTTGGACATAATTATACCGTATCCGGGTCGAAAGCTGATTGATGTGACACCTCGCATGGTGGAGCAGGGTTACACGCCTCTGTTAATGTTCCAGCTGGCCGAGGAGTTCTTCACATCCATCAATATGTCTGCCGTGGGCCCAGAATTCTATAGAAATTCTGTATTTGAGCAGCCATTAGATAGACGTGTGCTGTGCGAACCTTCTGCTTGGGACTTTTGCAATCGTCATGATTTTCGAGTCAAGATCTGTACAGATATTAATCAACGTAGTCTGATCAGTGTGCATCATGAGATGGCACATATACAGTACTTCTTGCAGTATCGTCATTTACCCAAGATCTTTCGCAATGGCGCCAATCCCGCCTTCCATCAGGCAGTAGGCGATGCCATTGGGCTTGCTGTCTCCACACCAAAGCACTTGCAGACCTTGGGATTGCTGCAACGCTCCCTGGATGAGTCTAGCTACGATATCAATTATTTGTTTACTATGGCCATTGATAAGGCAAGTCTAAGGCAAGCAATACAAATCATTATACAAAATACTCATGATTTATTCAATATTCAGGTAGCATTTCTGCCCTTCGCTTTGACCTTAGACAACTGGCGTTACGACATCTTCAGTGGGAATGTGAACAAGAGAATTATGAACTGCCACTACTGGAACTTACGGTAATGCTAGACTCTCCTTTAAAATTAAAATAAACTAATTAAAGTTCTTGCTATTGCAGTGAGAGATATGCGGGTATTAAACCGCCTGTCCTGCGTTCCGAACAGGATTTTGACTTGGGTGCCAAGTATCATATACCCGCCAATATACCCTATGTAAAGTGAGTACCATAATTTCAATAAATTTAATTAAATATATATGCATATTAAATAAAATACAATAAATTATTTACGAACATAATTTAACCATTAAATGGTTAGCAAACATATTTTAGATATTCTCATTGTAATATACAAATTTTAATTATATTTTAAGCAAACTATAATATTATGCCAGATATAATATTATGTTGATCTCGTACTTTAAGAGTAGGTTACAAAATCAGTTTATTAAAAATACTAACAACTATGTTATATAGTGCATTATTTTTTTATGATTTATTACGATTTTCAATTTGAAGAATATCTAAATGTTTGATTATTATACATATGCTAAAAACACCCTGTTAATATCACCATATTTTCTGCTTTTTATTTAAATTTAAAATTAAATCCTAGTTGCATATTTCAAAGATGCTTTTCGATTATAATCATTTTTTTTATGCCATTTCATTTATAAAGAGCATCGATTACATGTTATACTCGTATTACCGCATGAATCGTTGCTTACTTATCTAATTTGCCACATAACGCAAATGTAGCAATTAAAAAGCAAACAAATAAAAGCATGTTATTAATTTTGCTATTTTCGATTACACACACAAACAAACACTCTCATTTTGAGTATTTTCTATTAAATTGGCGGCGATTACGCGTCGTAATATTCGGATTGTTGAGACGCCAAGGCAATGTGGCCACAAGTTGGCCCACTGACTGCATATAATGACCAATTCAGTAGACAAGACAGACGGTCAGACAGGCAGACAAACAACACACATGTCTGGCTGCAAATGAAAGAAAATGAAATAGAAAACTAACATGTTGAAGAGATATTTCCCGCATTCACTTTCCACATGGCTGGGGACTGGTTCAATACTGCTCGACTCGGCTCAGCTCTGACATCATTTAAATAAGCCAAAACAGAAACTGTTACGAAAATTCACATATCGAATTGTCTCCTATGCAGGCTCACTGTCTAGCAAACTGACCCATTAAACCAATGCGATGCAAGTCCTCAGTTTGTTTAATCGACTAGCAGATACCTAAGATTAAAGTCCTTAAATAGATTATTATTTTACTGTAACTATTTAGTTTGGAAAGTGTAAACTACTTTTCATTTACTAATTTTCTCTTATTTATAATTGTTGTTTCCAAACAATTTATTCTACTTTACATACCCTTTCTGCAAGAGCTATAGGGTATGAAAACATACATTTTTCCGGCGAATACAAATGCAAATCTATGTCACCACAAAGCGGTGCCGAGTGGAGCAATGGCACCACTGCTTTCTGGTGGTGTCAATGACTTGGCCATTAACGCTGACCATGCCAACCAGTTGGAACAATGTTTTCTATGCTACGAGTGTTATATTTTTCCTATTTTCTTTTCATTCGCAGTTTGTTGCCTGCAGTTTTGCTTTGGGTTTTGTTCATTTTGCTTGGCCCTAAACGTCTATCGTCTATTTAAAATGTAAGACAGGCCTTTGAGTGTTATGACAATCGCAGTGGGGCATATTGCATAAGATTTTGGCCAGTACTGTGACCGTAATAGATTGCGGTTAACTAAGGCGTCTCTTAACTTGGAGTTCTGTCAAGGTGTAGTGCAAATGAGATTGTGGAAAAACTAGATGAAAATCCCGAATTGCAAACCATTTTCAAAAGCCGCTATAAACATTTAATTAGCCAGACATTAAACCATTAGCCAGCCTTTTATTGCTGTCCATTCTTTTGCGGGGAAATTACAACACTCGTTGATCTATTGTTGGTGAGTGTGTTGATTATTTATTGCATAATCCATAAACTGCAAATGCTACAGTTACATAAACAAAAGGCAACAGAAATCAACTAACCACCAAGAGAGTTAGCCTAGATATGGTAATAAAGACCAGAGCCACAGTCGCAGTCGCAGTCGCAGTTGTAGTCAAAGTCGCAGCTGTAGCTAGTTGGAAGTTGTATTGGTGTCCAACTCTGTGCTCTCTGCACACTTTTCATTTCATTTCACAACACGTTTTGCATGCGCCTCGTCTGAAATATCGGTTAGGAGCACATGTCCTACAAACCGACTAAGAAAAACGTGATAAATCTATGCCCCACTTACTACTTATATACCAAAATTGCAGCACCGCTTCAATGGAGCCGAAATGCAAATTGAAACCTAATCTTTATACTCCCCAGTCGAGCACACAAAAGCCATAGGCAACTGAAGCAACTGCAATTGAGAGTATGCTTGATTATTGAATGCCCTCTTGAATTGTGGAGAAAGTTCGCTTGGGAATAACTAAATTCATTTCTGAATATATTAAATATGTTTTATAATTTATGTATTTTTTTTAGAACAAAATTTTTTAATTTGCGTTTATAACATACTTAAAGAATAAATAGACATCAAATTTATATGCTGGTTAGAAAGTTATCGATTATTTATCTTAGATTATACAATGATTGTTCACTCTTATAATTCCCCATTTAAACGCCTGCTTGACTACAGGGTGTTATAATTGACAACCATACGAGCCACACAAATCGGCGGTGCTAATAAAAAGTAATGCCAGACCGCAAAATAAACGCTAGGAAATGGACGCCAGTGCCGTCAGCGGGTTGTCGTTGCTGTCGTTGTTGTTGTTGCTGGTGCTGTCTCTTGAGTTGCAGTTGTGCCATGGAAAGCGAAATGATAAAAACATAGTGTGTTGCAAATGTAATAAACATGTTGCCTGCCTCTCGCTCTGTGAGCGAGAGACATTTTGAATATACAATTATGAATGCCAGGCAATGTTTACCTCATTCGAAAATTAGATAAGCCGTTTATGGGTAATGCCAAATGACTTGATTTCGGTTAGCATGACGTTGCACGTTTTCACTTGTAGGTAAATACTGTCAAATAGAGAAAAACACAGTGAAAAGCTTGAAAAAAAACTATAACTTTACTTTATATTTATTTTAGATGGTTCCTAATTTATATACAAAATAGAAAAATGGAAATAGCAATTTATACCGCTTATATTTCAGTTTTGAGAAATATGCTAAATGAAGTTTATTAGGTTTTCTATTTACATAAAACTTGTATATAAAATACATGAAACTCAAACTAAATAGTTTTTCCATTACCATCTCCATTCAGCTGACATTCCTCCCACTCCCCAATATAAATAAAGCATATTTAATTAAGTTTGTTTTACTTGACTTTAAATTTTTATTGCTTACATTCATCTGCTTCATTATCACCATTTGTATTTTCTTTGTTATAACATTTTCTATTCACATAAACAAATATTCGATAAATTAAGTACTTTTTATAAATCCGTTTTAATTGCTTTTTACAATAAGCAACACTATAGATATGGTTGAGTTACAAACTAAATAGCAAACAATATTACAAATAATACAATACGTTCGTTTTCGAGTACAAACTGACTTAAATAGGCTAGGCTAGGCTCGACTGCATTGCCTTCCATTCTTTCATTCTTATCGAGTAGACACTTAAACACTAGCAGAAGTCTTATATCACACGCTATCCAGATCATCGAGGAGATCTGAATCTATTACAACCATTTCACATAACTTTTCATCGCCTGAAACCAAATCGAACAGAACCGGGTGCACAAATCGGTAGACCAGAGCAGAAGGAGGAGAAGCCGCAGCTGGAGGACAAAACAGCAGCAGCAACCACGTCAATTGTACCCAGAGTCTAGGACGAACAGCACAACATCCAAAATCGATCCTATGGAGATTTCTCATGTGTATGTGTGTGTTGCCTTAGATGTTCTTGATCATGTTGTTGTTTAGGTCATGTAGTTGGTTGTTTGGTACTAAATGTGGGCTGAGCGGCCCAAATGTGTTGTATCTTGTTCGTAAAGTCTAGTTAATCGTCATCCTTTTTGATTTCTCATGTTTTCGATTCATTTTTATGGCTTAAACTAAGTTAAGAGAGTGCGCGATGAGTGTGTAAAACTAAGTTCAATGTGTTTATGCATGTTTGTGATGGAAATTTAGTTAGTATTTGATACATTCATAACCGATACGCTTACGATTTTCAATGCTGTAAAGAGAAGTGAGAGAAAGAAGTTCATTTCACCAATTTAGTAACCGTGATGTGAATGATCATCATTATAGTTAAAATCATGCTCCACCTCATGCTCTTCTTCCTGATGTTCCTCAATGGGTGTCGAATCTGAGTGTGATGAATGCGAAGAATAATGGATGGGCTCATGATGATGATGATGATCCTCTATGGGTGCCGAATATGAGTGTGATGAATGTGATGAATGCGATGAATGGTGAATGGGTTCATGGTGATGATGATGCTCCTCTTCGATGTGCTTGTGCACGAACTCTGGCTCCTTGTAGGTTACATGCTTCTCGTGATATTCTGGCACGTGCTTCTCAATTGGAACATGGACTGGTTTTTCCACTGGGACCTTCACGGGGTACGGAACGTTTTTCTCAATTTTTACTGGCACTTCCTTGATCACGGGGTAAGGTTGTGGAACATGGATTTTCACTTCATAGGGCACTGGCTTGTCAACATGCACAGGCACTGGACGATCATAGGGCACGTGGACGGCAACCGGGACCTTCTTGATCACTTCGACGGGCACTGGCTTGTCAACATAGTGTGGCACTGGTTTATCAACATTGTAGGGCACGGGTTTCTCAACTGGCACTTTGACGGCGTAGTGAACGATCTTCTCGACGGGGTAGGGTTTGTCGACATGTACCTTTTTCTCTACATTATAGTGGACAATCTTCTCAACTGGATAAGGAGCTGGAACATGAACCTTGACGGGTACATGAACCTTCTTTTCGACTGGGTAAGGGGCGGGTACATGAACCTAAAGGATTGGAGAGTTAGCATCTTTAGATTCGGTTAAATAATTGGTTATACCTTAACGGGGACTGGACGATCATAGTGGACATGGACAGCCACAGGAATCTTCTTTTCAACAGGATATGGCTGTGGAACTTCATAGGGCACCTTCACGATCTCCTTTACTTCATAGGGAATATGTTTAACCACTGGATAGGGCTTAGGCACCTTGACTTTCACGGGCACATGAATGTGTTTCTCTACGGGCACATGGACAATCTTCTCAATGGGCACGGGAACTGGCACCTTCTTAATGATTGTCAGTGTCTTCTCCTCATGTACAGGGAAGTGTGGCACATGGTGATGATGGTAATCCTCATAATGATGCAGTCCACGTTTCGATTTTGTGGTATCCTCACTAGCAGCTTCCTCGGCCTTCTTCTCTGCTGGCTCAGCTTCTTTCTTCTCGACAGCGGCACTCTTCTCTTCCTCAGCCTGTGCAAAGCTTATGGTTAGCAGCAGCGCCAGAGCGAGCGTTGTCGCTGTACACTAAGAGATTTAATAAAAGAGGTAATTTAAATAATACTTCAAATAAAACCGTACTTTCTTTTGTAGATAATTTATAATTATGTAAGCTGCTTAGAAATTCAAATTATAAGTATTTGAATATATAGAGAGATATTTCTTTTAAATATTTTTAATTAGTTTTCAATATGAAAGTGGACTCGAATATCCTTTTCACAGTTCTTAAAAATCACTTTAAATCACTCCACTTCACTGGAATCCTGAATACATACGATCAACTTCATATTGCTGGCGTAGTATCCTGGAAGTTTTTTTGTATTATCTTAACGATTCCGTCGATCTGTGTCCCGTCGATAATAGTTTGATTATTTTTGAAGGGGATCGAACTGAACTCACTACACGTTCCGTACCACTCTACACTGTTCGATGGTTAACGATTTACTGATGCCAAATACATTATCTGCCGAACTTTTATACTCTAAAGACCGGCGAATGAATGTACCAAGTGAAATAACACCAAAAGTGACAGTAGCGAAAGCACTAACAACATTAGCCATCGTATAACAAGGCGAGAGTGCTCGACTACCCTAACTAGTATTCGCACAACCATTCATACACATATAGTATTTAAACACGCGAATGAACGCGCCACAAACAGTTCGATTATGAAGTCAGTACTGCTTCTTCTTCCGCTGCCTCCTCATTACGAAGAAAGAAAAGTTACATGAATAATATCTGCATCAATTAACCGAACGTGTATAACTTTTAGAATTGATATCTACTATGTTTCCTTTCTTTCCCGCTTCCCTCATATACTGAAGTCATGGGTACCCAATTTAATGCCTTTTACTATTTCCTAAGGTCACAAACTTAAGTATTTATAGTGATAATTTAAATAGGCATTGGTTAATAATATTTGCATAATGGATTTGATACTCGCATGTCCTTATGTATTAGTCTTTATTAAGTTTATTAAAACATGACTTAATCTACAAATGGGATTATATTTCATTATATAACGAATTGGCTTATCCATTTAAATTAGCCTGCTGCAGAGATTGACTTAATAAAGCAGTTAATATTTATTTTGTTAAGCTAATATGGGTTTGTCAGTCCGGCATACATTACGTCCTAAAAATTTTTATTTAAAAACTTTATCTCACTTCAAAGTGAAAAAACCACGCACCTTGAAGGCTTCCTAAATTTTCTACAGCATAATATAATATTTTATCTTAATTCATTTTGTGAACTATATATATATAAATAGTATAAATGCATCTCTTATTTTCAACTCACATGATATGATGATGGGATAAAAAACAAATATTAAGGATACCATTATGTATGAAAATTATTATGTAATGGGTCTTAAGACCCATTAATGTTTTTAAGTCATGAATTTTCAAAGATATTTTATAATAACAACAAGTAAGAAAGCCGAGAAAGTCGAGTTTTTCTCGACTGAGAGATACCTGCCACTCATTTAATACCCGCCTACCCAAAGGCCAGGAAACGGACAGACAGTTTAATCGTCTGTGCTGTTGATGCTGATTAAAGAAATATATGATGTCTTCTTCTGCCTGTTACGCACATTCGGCTAAACGCAATAGGTCATCAATTTTTTATACCCGCCTACCCAAAGGGTAGAAGGGTATTATGGCTTTGTGCCGACCGAAAATGTATGTAACAGGCAGAAGGAAGCATCTCTGACCCCATAAAGTATATATATTCTTGATCAGCGTCAACAGCCGAGACGATATAGCCATGTCCGTCTGTCTGTCCGTATGAACACCTAGATCTCAGAGACTTTCGGGATAGTGTGTCTTATTGTTGCAGATCAAGTTTGTTTTAGATTTTTGCCACGCCCCCTTCCCGTATATTTTTGAAAAATATTATATTTCGATGGTGAAATTGGGTGGCGAGTATCAAAATTATTATGAACATCTCAATGATTTCTGCAAAAATGCTGTTACTATGGGACAATAAACACAATAGTTACCTAACCAATTACAAATAAGGAGTGCAATCAGATGCAGTTGCCCCTGTTCACTTGCTATGCCACTCTATGATATAATAATGGTATTCTACTCAATTGCAGACAATCTAATAATATGTTTTCGGTATATTTATAGGTATATTCTTTAGTATATTCTAAAATATTATTTATATATCAGTAATCGCTCTTAATGTTTGTTGGATTCAGAAAAAATCGTTGGCGTGTATCTCCAAGTTGAGCAAACTCGACCTTGGATTTTTTACTTGATTTCTTATTTTTAATATTTTAATTTATTTATTGAATCATCTTACAAAAAGTTAATAAATCATATTTAATAATAATATGTAACAGTTTCTTAGACCCTATCATTCATGTCTGACAATAGTGTTCATCGCTGTATTAGTAGGTAGTCACGGCAATACGGAATCTCCCTCTCGATAGATGGTGAGAGTCACGGGTGGCTACCCTAGTGGTACAAGATGTACTGTTGACCCTGATACTCGCTCTATAATATTGTATTTTGAATAATACGATTTCTCAGTTCAAGGTTTTGTTTAACTATAAATGCAACTCCCCCTTTGCCCAAAAATCATGAAATAACAGTTAAATTTTTAAATCTAAATATGTTTAACTTGATAACTATTAACGTTTTTGCCTCTTTTATATTGTTATATATATTCTATGCAAACAAACGTTTTTATTGGTTGTATATATGTGTTATTTATGTGTTCATGTTTCAATGCGAACATATATCTAGTCGTCGTGTACTCTCGAATATAGTCTTTTTAATCATTTTGTATAAGAAAAAGTTTTAAGAAGACATTCATTTGCAAATTGCCAAACCATTGGGTTTAAAAATGATTTATGAAATATATATACATTAGCAAATATGTATATTAGGATACAATAAATAATTCAAAGATGTTTTATGTTTGATCACTTGGTTTTTTTATTACAATAACATATATCAGCTTCATTATAATTATTCATTTTGTTGTGAGGGTGATTTGTTTTTTTTACAGAGACAAAAATATTTGGTAATTTAAGTACTTTTTATAAATCCGTTTCAATTGCTTTTTACAATAAGCAACACTATAGATATGGTTGAGTTACAAACTAAATAGCAAACAATATTACAAATAATACAATACGTTCGTTTTCGAGTACAAACTGACTTAAATAGGCTAGGCTAGGCTCGACTGCATTGCCTTCCATTCTTTCATTCTTATCGAGTAGACACTTAAACACTAGCAGAAGTCTTATATCACACGCTATCCAGATCATCGAGGAGATCTGAATCTATTACAACCATTTCACATAACTTTTCATCGCCTGAAACCAAATCGAACAGAACCGGGTGCACAAATCGGTGGACCAGAGCAGAAGGAGGAGAAGCCGCAGCTGGAGGACAAAACAGCAGCAGCAACCACGTCAATTGTACCCAGAGTCTAGGACGAACAGCACAACATCCAAAATCGATCCTATGGAGATTTCTCATGTGTATGTGTGTGTTGCCTTAGATGTTCTTGATCATGTTGTTGTTTAGGTCATGTAGTTGGTTGTTTGGTACTAAATGTGGGCTGAGCGGCCCAAATGTGTTGTATCTTGTTCGTAAAGTCTAGTTAATCGTCATCCTTTTTGATTTCTCATGTTTTCGATTCATTTTTATGGCTTAAACTAAGTTAAGAGAGAGTTCGTTGAGTGTATAAAACTAAGTTCGTCGTCACGTTAGTCGTTATTAAAATTGATATCTGAATCTCTATCGTTATCACGTTCTACATAGCAATGTGGAATTGGAATGGTAGGCATATGGTATGATATGGAATATGTGATGCAATGTTTCTAAGTATGTTTTTGATGGAAATTTAGTTAGATTTTGATCCATTCATAACCGCTACGCTTACGCTTTTCAATGCTGTAAAGAGAAGTGAGAGAAAGAAGTTCATTTCACCAATTTAGTAACCGTGATATGAATGATAATCATGATAGTTAAAATCATGCTCCACCTCATGCTCAAGTTCATGATGTTCCTCAATGGGTGCCGAATATGAATGGGATGAATGATGGATGGGCTCATGATGATGATGATGCTCTTCCTCAATGTGCTTGTGCACGAACTCAGGCTCCTTGTAGGTCACATGCTTCTCGTGATACTCTGGGACGTGCTTCTCAATATGAACATGAACGGGCTTCTCCACTGGGATCTTCACGGGGTACGGAACGTGTTTCTCAATTTTTACTGGCACTTCCTTGATCACGGGGTAAGGTTGTGGAACATGGATTTTCACTTCATAGGGCACTGGCTTGTCAACATGCACAGGCACTGGACGATCATAGGGAACATGTACGGGGACCGGGATCTTCTTGATCACTGGAACTGGCACTGGCTTGTCAACATAGTGTGGCACTGGCTTATCGACATGGTAGGGCACTGGCTTGTCAACGGGCACTTTCACCGGGTAATGGACGACCTTCTCAACTGGATAAGGCTTGTCGACATGCACATGTTTCTCTACATTATAGTGGACAATCTTCTCAACTGGATAAGGAGCTGGAACATGAACCTTGACGGGTACATGAACCTTCTTTTCGACTGGGTAAGGGGCGGGTACATGAACCTAAAGGATTGAAGAGATAGAATCGACTCCTTGGGTTTTATTTAATAAGTGATTATACCTTGACGGGCACTGGACGATCATAGTGGACATGGACTGGCACAGGAATCTTCTTTTCAACAGGATATGGCTGTGGAACTTCATAGGGCACCTTCACGATCTCCTTTACTTCATAGGGAATATGTTTAACCACTGGATAGGGCTTAGGCACCTTGACTTTCACAGGCACATGAATGTGTTTCTCAACGGGCACATGGACAATCTTCTCAATGGGCACGGGCACTGGGACTTTCTTTATGACGGTCAGTGTCTTCTCCTCATGCACAGGGAAGTGTGGCACATGGTGATGATGGTAATCCTCATAATGATGCAGTCCACGTTTCGATTTTGTGGTATCCTCACTAGCAGCTTCCTCGGCCTTCTTCTCTGCTGGCTCAGCTTCTTTCTTCTCCACAGCGGCACTCTTCTCTTCCTCAGCCTGTGCAAAGCTTATGGCCAGCATCAGCACCAGAGCGAGCGTTGTCGCTGTACGCTGAAAGAATCAATAAATTCATGGATTAATCAAATCTAGAAATACCAAAAATGTAAGTTCAATGAACAGCCTGGTTAGATCTTATGAAATAAAACAGAACTTTTCTTGATTTAGGTAGACTTTAACCAACCGTTAAGATTGAGAACTACAGAGGTTGTAAGCTTGCCATTGAGTCTGATTTTAATAATCTGATATTTAGAATTTTTTCCTTCTACAAAATTCTTTCATTATTAATTTATTCACTTTCAATTTATGAGTCTCATTCGTATTGTTATTCACAGTTCTTAATGGTCACTTCAATGCACTACACTTCACTGAGATCAATTCAGATCCTTAATACATACCATCAACTTCATGTTGCTGGCGTAATATCCTTGTCGATGTTGTTGTCTAAGTGAATCCGTCGAAGTGTGCCCCTCCGATACTATATATTTTATTTTTGAAGGGGATCGAACTGAACTCTCTACACGTTCCGTACCACTCTACACTGTTCGATGGTTAACGGTTTAATGATGCCAACTGCAACGCCTGCCCGAACTTATATACTCTTAAGTCCAGCGGCTGAATGAATGTACCGACGAGTGATTCCAAAGCCGAGCTCTACTACAACGACTGCAGCAACAAAAGTAATAACAACAAAAGCTATAGCTATAGTATAATAATAATCGCAATCGTTCCAAAACACATGAGGCGAATGGTGAATGGTTCGTGGCTGTTGTTGTTGGTGTTGTAGTTGGTTATTGTAGTTGTAGTTGTCGTCATTCGCGTCGTCGCGTTTGTTTTCGTTGGATGGCTGCTTTGGTTGTTGGTTACTTGGTTGGATCGTTGGGTTGTTTGATGGTTGGATCGTTTGGTTGCTTGAATTTCGGAGGCGCGAACTCGACGCAGCCAAGTGGCAAGCGACGCCAAATGCAGCAATTGCAACAACCAACCGCAGGGCGACGAGTCGAGACGTGCCGGGGGTCGGCAGCTCTATGGATGCGTGCCATTTTGCTGTTTAATTCGACTACCGCCACTTGCCAGCTGCCGTGTGTTTTAGCAGCTATTTTTATTTTTCAATGGTTTCTTAAGTCTTTTACGAGCATTGACTTATAGCCACAACAATCCCCCGATAGTAATAAACCACATTTTTTTTTAGTAGGTAATTGAATAATACCAAAATGTGCCAGATGCGATGCCGTGAAGTCTCAACTTTATCACATTTTTGATTTTGAACGTATTTTAATTGCAGACTAATTAATTATCCTAATATTAATGGAAATTGCTTAATGTCAATTGGGAACGTTTTTCCGCAACGTTGATCATCATTATTTATGCCAATATGTGGTTAAATCATGTTAAAATTCACAATAATTATTACTTGTTTATGATAGAATTATATAATTGAATAATTTAAATGTCAATTCGGAAACGGAAATGTACATAAATGTAACTGATGAGTTTTAAAAAGAAATTATTATATTTTTTATAGCTACATTAAAATGACTTTTTACTTAACAAACGTTTAGCATTTTGGTTTTCCTGGTTCAAATTTGTCTTTAGCATTATCAGTATTCACAGCACGACTGCAGCCAATCCTATGCACTTTTGTCTGCAGTCAGCTGTCCTCTGTCATCTGTCAACTGACAAAAGTCCATTTCCAGTTGCAGTCCTTTTACTTTTGCATTCACGTGCACATTCACTTGACCGGAGCATGGCTGGCCAGGCTTGACCAGGCCCAATCGTGGTCCGTCCCTCTTACCAGCCGGTCGCAATCGCATTACGAGAGTCAGGAAAGCAAGTGTCCAAAAAAGGGGAAAACGTTTGTTAACCCAGTGAGTGTGTCACTCGGTCATTTGCTTGTGAATTGTGTCATATGGATGTGTATAAGAGTGTCAGTGTATGGGCTGGTTGTGTGGCCAGCAACCATAACCTAAGACACTGGCAACAAGTTTGGGGCAGCGTCAACTCGTTTCAATTTCATATTGCGGGTCGTGTAATTGACGCCCCAGTTGCAGACGAAGACGAAGTTGAATCCGAAGTCTTTGGTTACCTTCCTCGTTATTATGTCAATGGGTCTGGTGGGTCTACTTACACCCAGGCATACATGCACTTGTGTGTGAGACTCATCGAGTCTGGGAGAGTCTCTACGCGAGACCGTTACGAGTTGTTGCTGTTGCTGTGGCTGTTGCATGCAACTTTCGATTTAGTTTCATTCGCATTGCTTGCATGTCTTGACCACATTGTGTTCAATATAATGTATGGCAAAGATAGATGGAGAAAGAGACAGAAAGCGAGAGAGAGCGAGACAGAGAGGGATGGTGAGCTATTGGAGGCTGCCACCGTTAGACGCTCCAGCTGATTATGTCATAATTTTGCATGGGGGCGCCAACTCTTTGTTGTGATAGACGGATTGACGGCTTCGAGTGCTTATAAGCGGCATTGTCTTAAATCCAACATTACAATTACACACTTCCTTGAATTATTTATAAGACTTACACATACATATATAGTATACCAAATCACATGTATTTATAACTTTTGTTTATCAGTTGTGTTATTCGAAAGCATTGTCAGCTTGTTGTTTATCAATCTTGTATGCGGCTTGACCTTGTCTTATTTATGCATGGTTAAACGTAGCTTTACATAAATTTTTTAATATTTTTAAATGTATATCTTATTTTTGATCAATTTCTAAGAGTCGGATGTCAACAAAGGTGTCAAAGATAAAGCAGCTGTCGATTAATCATCATTGGAGGCGTCTTCAATTCGCATTTGCATTTGCATTTCTATTTGAGAGTTGCCGCTTTTGATTTGTGTAACAATTTATTGTGTGGCTGAAGTTGGACGTGACTCGACATGCGCATTCCATTCCATTTCGTTCCCATTGATGTCAGATGATCTCGTAAATGGGCTCGACGAGGCCTTAAAGCCAGTCAAAAACTGACAGTTATGACATTTTATGTGCCACTTACAAAGACGTCTGTTCAGCCGGGCATGTAACTGTTTATGTTTCGGTAGTTTCGGTTTCTACGTTATGTTGATTTTGATTTGATGTATATTATATACTTGCAGGTATATATAGAAATGTATACTTTTTTTTTGGGTAAACTCTAGAGGGTTCATTGCATTCCTGGTCAAGGTCATTGCCTGTCGCTTGTGGATTGTTGTCTGTTGCGGTTGTTAGCATGGCTAAGTGACTGCAAATGTGGCCAAGTAATTGTCTCTCTGCTTATTTAGTTGGTTGCATTTTGTGTGGTTTTTGGAAGGTTTCTACCCACGGAATATTACGAAAAAATAGTAGCTTCCATACTCTGCATATAGACCTTGTACTTTTAAATTACGAGAATCTAATCAATGTTTTATGTTTCTGAAATGAAAACTATTTTTCTTATTTTAATGATAATAAATTCATAATATTTACTTCCAGCTATTATTTGCTTTTGCAGAAAAAGCAAATGATATCATACAATATCAGAATCTTTGTATTAACATGTTATTTTTTGTTTGTTGCAATTTTTGTTTAAATATTTCTACATTTATTCAAATTTGGAATTTCATTACAATAGATTATTTTTAATTTTCGAAATCACAACATAAATTTTTCAAGTCCAAAAAGTAAGGTTTGCCTCTTAATTAATGGTTAATGGGAAAACTGGCTGAACAATTGACTGAGCGAATAAACAAGCCACAAATTGTAAACTGCAATCGTAATCGCAGCCCTTTCAATCAGCTGCCTTTTCATGACATTGAAGCATGTAAAAGTCTCTGATTTGATTTGTTTTGAGTTGAAAGTGATAATCACGGCAATTGAATGAGCAGACGAAGAGACTGATGGACAGACGGTCGTGTATAGTCTTAACACTTCTCGACTGCGGTCTAACTGGTGGTTAACGAAAAGAGGTCAATGGCAAAAGCATTTGAACTCTTGTGGTGCGTCTCGGTTTTATGACCCACTAGTTGCCATTGTGCGATGATTGTTGTTAACTTGGCCAAATTGTCACGCGCCGTTGAATGCTGCGCCCAATTGGTCAGCCAAGTTGGTGGCGGTTGATCAGCTGAGTGTCTGAGTGGAGTAATAGAGCATAAAGTCCACTTAAACGGATTGTGGTTATGATCTCTTTACAGATCTCTTAAGGCTGGCAGTGTTGATAAATAAGGAAGTCGGCCGTTGGTTGTTGGCTGTTGGCCATTGGCCTAATCCCACAGTCACAGCCAACTGCAAATATATGCAAATTTTTGCTCGAGCCAGAAAAACCAGTCAAAAAACTATTTATTATCATAATAATTCCGCCTCCGGAGATCTGCAGCTGTGCCAGTCTTAAGCCAGTCTTTAACAAAGTTGTAACTGCTGAGGGGAAGTTTTCCGGGTAGCAGAGGGGCGTGCAGCTTGACCCATTGACTTACACATCATGTAATTTGCATCGAAATTAGAAGCAACCTAGTGTATACCAAATTTAGCAACTTCTGACTGATTGTTGTTGTTTGGTCATTCGCCTCATTTGCTGGCAATCATTTTAATAATTTACTAAGTTTCGTTTCAGTTTTTCATATGATTTTCCTTTCTTGGCTCATAATTACAACAATACCAAGACAGTTGGCAATCAAATGCCAAACAACAAATTTTTCTGTTTTCGTTGTTGTTGGGTACTATGACTATTGCTGTTGCTTTTGGTGTAAATTGCGTAAATTGAGCAAACATTATGCTATGAAGTCGACTCTCGTAGTACATTTTGTAAATCTATTTGGTAGTCTTTGTTTTCGGCATTGTTTCTCTTTTTGGTTGCCGTTTTAGGCCGCACTGAGGCGTAGAAGCCGCTTGTTGTACGAGTAACTTGCAGCGAGATGTGAATGAAAAGTAATTAATTTTTAGATTTAAAACGGTTCATAACTTGATAGAAAAGTAAATCGACATTTTAGGGGCACCTCCTAAGAAAAGATTATTTCTAAAAATTGTTGTGGTTCACTGGAAAGGGTAATAATAAAATATTTATCTATATTATATATGAAGACCACTTTAAATACGTTTCGAACAGCCCTCTCATGTGTAAAATTTAGAGCGAGGTGTAATTAGGCAGTGCTAAAATGTTAGTAAATTACCAAAAACACAAATAAAACATAAAATAATTAAGTTATTGCTTAAGCTATCTGTTCGGTTAAAATAGATTTGCAAAGTTATATTTATAGAAAATTTGCCAAAACAAGAAAGTTTCATAATGCTGTAGAATGGGTGTAAATATGTATAAATTAATATTTATGGTTTCCTATTTATATCAAAATAATAAATAAAATGCATAAAATCCGTCCAAAGTCTTCCTCTTAACACATCGTAAAACTAGTGCAATAAGTGAAGCAAATGAAAATGAGGCACAAGAAGTGCTTACATTAAAAATAAATTAAAATTGGCATACAACTCGAGTTACTAGTTTGTTATAATAAATGATAGGAAAACAGGCCAACCAAGAAAACTAAAGACTGTAATTAAAATCAAGAAATAGCCAATCTGCAAGTAACATTGCAAAAAGAGACGAAACAAGACTAAAGGAGACTTGTGGATCAGTAATGAGCAAAAGCTGTTATTTAAATATATTGCAAGTGTTTCTTGCAATTATGTTAATTTTAATATCATTATAAAATTCGAGGAAAACTATAAACTACTTTTAGTCATTTTAGAAACATTTAAATAAACCACAAATATTTAATATTTATCTTTTGCCCAATTTGTTAATTTTGATGGTTATATTCTCATGACTTTTTTAACATAGTATCAAAACACTCCCATTGTACTTTAATGTTTAAGAAAACTACTTCATGATAAATGCTAATAAATTAGCCGCATACATCACAACGCATGTCTTAGTCCGCAGTCCTCACTCTCTGCGGCTTTGTCGGGTTGGCAACTATTGCAACATATTTGGCAAATTTCTTTGCAACCGAAAAGTTGCTGCAAAAGAAATTGCAAGTCAATTACAGCTAGACGGTCTGCTTGGCGCCATGACGCAACCGCCACATGTGGCAGTGGCTGCAGCGCCAACGTCAACTTCGGCGTCGACGTCAACGTCTGCATCGAAGTCCGCTTCAAAGTCGTCGTCAACGTTGTCGACGTCATCGCGTAGCGCTAATTGATTGCGTCTGTGCGACTCAGTCGTTGCATTCACTTTGCTATAGCTTCAACTCTTGCATTTTTTATCTTTAATTTCTTATTTTTGGGTTGTGCCATTATCCGTTGCCGCATGCCATATGCCACATGCCACACATAAACGGATTTTTTCTTGAATTGCCTGCAAGTATAGGACAAGATCAATGTTGTGGGTTGGTCAGCTCAACAGGTTCTGGCGGTAGGCAGAAATGAAAGACTTAGGCAACGAACTTGAAATTTTTATTGGGTTGTGTTTTCGTTTATTTTTTATTTCATTTATCATTGCGATTAATTATGCTGCATTTGGGCATTGATCTCATTTACTTTCAATGCTTTTCGATTGCGTTAAATCTTGCATAATGATAAAGCACTTAGCTTGATCAATTTTGTGTTTTTCTTTTGCAAAGTCGCTCTTTGCTCAATTATGTGAGATTATGTACGAGTTTGTGTATATGTGTGGGCAAGAAGTCATTCCAGTTTTTGCGAGTAATACATGAGACCACATTCACATTAATCGTTTAATATTGGTCACAAATAAGTGGTAGTTTAGTCATATTTTTGTGATTTAAATGGATTGTAAATCAATTTAGGAAAATGAATAGTAAAATCAATGTATTTATTCATAAATGCAAAGAAGGTAATTACATATATGAAATTATGAAATGGAATATATTATTTTGTTTTTTTTTGTATTTTGAATAATATCTTATACTAGAATTCAAAGTAGAGCTCTAGAGTACATTCCTGATCGAAACACTACTTCAGGAAAATTCGAAATATCTAACGGGGTTGTAGATTTTCTTTTATATTGTGCTTCTTCAGTAACTGGCTCATGGCGAACGCAAATCTCCCTGGGTTCATTGATTTCAAATTCTATAGTGGTGGTCGTATATCCAGGCAGGCATTGGCAAACATTAGGTGCAACACACTGGGCAAACGTATAGCAGCTTTCTTCACAATGTGGAGCACAGTAAAAGTATTGCCCTTCGGCTCGTGGCAGCTTAATATATCCGGAATTACACTCCCATTCCCCAGGACGCACACAACGTGCATTCTCCGGAATATCCTGTTCGCAGATCGCTTGGCATGAAAGTAGGGAATCCCCTACATTCAAATAGCCTTCATTGCACTCACATTGCTCTGGCTCGATGCAGCTACTGTGATATGGGCAACCCATTGTACAAATTGGCTCGCAGGATCCAAATTTGCCTTGACTGAAGCCTGCCTTACATTGACACTTGTCTTGGCTTTGATTGGTACAATTGCAAGTGGGCTGACAAAGGGCGCCCTTAGAAGCCTGCTCATAGCCGGGACAACAGAAGTGGTTTACTTCGGATTTGTATCGAATCTACACGATTTGAATTAATTATAGCTAAGAAAACTTTTGAAAGTGTGAATTTGTTACCATGTTCTTTGCGGTCCTCGGATTCGTCAGTAGTGAGAGTAAGTTACTTTGTTCAATGTAGCTCACTGTTCTCCTTTTTTTACATAGATGAGGATCCTCAGCTTGATATATGGTTGATTCTTGGATACAAACACCATTTGCTGATACTTGATAGTTGACCTCACATTCACATAAACCGGATTCACCGCAGAAACTGTGCTCTCCGCAATTGAGAGGACACACAGGCTGGCAACGGGCTTTGCCATCCTTTTTCTCGTAGCCTTCGCAGCAAACTTTTTGTATTTCGATTCTAGTGTTTGTCTTTTATTACGAATGAGATTATCTGTGAGTTAAGCCGATGTTTCAATTCGATTTATACTTACGAATAAATCCTCGGGAAACGAGAGATTCAATTCATCAAAGGCGTCTTTTACAACGATCCAAGATGGCGGAAAAGTGGATTTAATTTCAACTTTGACCTCTTTTTCACAAAGATTGGGATCCTCGGTTGACAATTCATTTTGTTTAGACAGTTCATCACTGGTCAGACAATCGCCAGCTATCATTTGGTAGCCTTCAATGCACTTACAAAATTTTCCATCGTGGCAGTAACTGTTTGTACTGCAACTCAGCTCACATAGTCTCTGGCAAGTACCATTCAATTTCTCGTATCCCGTTATACAATCACACTCATTTGGCCTTGCACAGAAACTGTTTTTATCGCATTTCTTAGTGCACTGAGGCTGGCAAAGTTCGTCATCACTCTGCCTCGCGTAGCCCTCACAGCATACTGATTCCGTTTCAGAGTTGTGCTGTTGATAAATACAATATGATGGCTAAAGTATTTAGGGAGTGTACAAATACTAACCAATAATTCTGCAGGAAACTCTAAATTTAATTCCTTATATGCATCTTTGAGTAATTGCAAACCCAAGGTGTCTTCGGACTCAATATTCACTGTCACATCTCTCGTGCATAAATTAGGATCATTTATGGGTAAGCAAGGAGTAGTTTCTTCTATCAGTTCAGTTTCATCAGAAGATTGTTCAGTTTTGGGGTATTTTGTTTGACTCTGAACAGCCATACATCCGGCAACTAATAGGAGAAACCCATAGTATATCTGACACTTCATACACCCCATACCGATTATGTTGTATATTTTATTAAAAACTTGCGTCCGAATAGCAGCACTTTCAGAATGAAATTAATCGCTTGTGCCCGGAACATTCAACTTTATAGCGACCCATGTAAGTCTGTATTATTTGCTTATCTCCACTATATACCTATATATATATGTATATATATATATGTATATGTTTGAATATATAAAAATTAATATTTGTATAGATATATTAATATATATATAGTCACTCTTATCGCATGTTCTTTAAAACTTATTTCTTATGAACAGAAATAAGTATAATACAAATGAGATTCCATAGGAACACTATCAGAAACACAAATATTTTGGAAAAAAAGTAAAAAGAAATGTATATTTGTCGCCGGAATGTGAATTATATACATATATGATAAGATACATAAAATCTAATTGCATTTAAAACGTATTCTGCTCGTTTGTTCACGGTATAAATTACACATGTCCCATGAACTTAATTCAATCGATTCTTACTTGTAGTATTTATATGCATGAGAATTATTTAAGAGAATGAAAAATAAAAATACTTGAGTTATCAGATCAGCTCTGAATAGATTTTATAATTATAATCCAGAAATATAAATTTAATAACTGTAGTAAGACAAACTTAAAACATTGGAGCAAAAATACATAAAATAGGTAGAGCACAAAATATAGGGAAATAATATTTGATTATTTGAGCGCTACTTTCAAATATGTCATCATCTGAAATCAGTAATGGCACAGGTTGGCAGCCCAAGTCCTCTCTGTCTGATTGCTCATAGCCCTCACAACAAACCTCTCGAGGCTCTAATTTAGTTTTTGTCTGCAGATAAGATATATGTATTTGAGACCTTAAGGCTTATTAGTAAGTTTTGTTAGTAGTCCTTACAATAGTAAATGATACTTCTACATGTCTGGTGCATATATGAGGATCTTTGGTGCAGCTTATATAATTCACAAATAGACACAAAATAAACAACACCCAGAACTTTGACATTTTGTGAATAAAGCGGTCCACGTTGATTACGGCAATGTAAGCACAATTAAACTGAATTTCAAATATGCGACAAGCAAGTTGTCGAGCTCTGATTACCCTCCCTGTAACTGCATATATATATGAACAGAAAAGATATCGGGAATATATGTACTAGACATAATCTTAATTTCACAATGAGCGCTGATTCATTTATGACTTATATTAATGAAACTTAGTGTATATATTTTTATAAAGCCAACAAGTTCTATAACTGTATTACTTAAATATTTATAGTGTATAATATTATTATAACTCATTTTTCGAATATTTGAACTTGTGCAAATCATTTGCTTTCAATAATTTTCTATAATTCAGCAAACAACGCTGTTCGGGCATCAAGTTCATTGCCGGCTTCTCGTCTCTCCATAGCAGCCCGTAGTTTTTTTTGCTTCATCCAGTACCAAGAAACTAAAATTACAACGATTATAGTAGTTAGTACTAACAGGGCACCACATATTTGAATCCAGTGATCGAATATCCTTGGCTGTGTTCCGGTAACACTCTGGGAGATAGCGTTCATTATTGTTGTTTCATCCGAATCGTAGAAGGATTCTGTGGAGCTCGGTGTGGTCGTTGAGATAGGCTGGCAGTTGAAAGCCAATGCATTAGTGTTTTCGTAGCCAGGGCAGCATACTTTTTGGACCTCCTGTCTCGTCTTCAGCTGTTTGTATCATATTTCTTATATTTGCATTTCTTATGTCTACCTTCCACAGTCAACTCACCACATTTCGCATTTTACCTTGAATGCCATATTCCCTGAACGGTTTTGCAAAGGATCCATACTCCTGCAAAGGAGTTCGTTCTCTCGCAATATATTGAAGTGTCACATTTTTTTCGCACAAATATGGATCCTCAGTTTGAAGAAGTGCATATGGCAGAAGACAAAGTGAGATCACAAAACGGAACTGAAACATTTTCGGGTTCAAGCAACCGTAAATTCACAGTCCATGCAGATGTGCCTTTTGAGATGAACTGAATCACATTTTTTCATTTCGTATTGGACAACTGATACTCGTGTGAGCTTAATTCAGTTGATGTATTGTACTTAGTTCTATATATGAGAGAGAAGACTAATAAAAAATCTTTAATATACTTGATCTATGTAACATGTTAAGGTGCATATTCTTAGGCATATCGTATTGAAATTATACATTTTCGTTTAAACAAAACAGATTGCATACTTTTAGTAATAACAAATATGATACATATGTATGTAATACAAGCTTAGTTTAAAGTTAAGTTGTCCAAGGGCTGCACAATGAAGAGCTTTCTGTTCACCTCAATGAAAGCTTTTTCCTATAACAAAGTGTGCATATATTTTAAGCTTATAAAGCGAATAAAAAAAACTTTACTTAGTTGACTACTACTCGTAGATACTCCTTGTCTATACCGTCACTTACATAAGAATAAAGCAAAAGCGTCGAAAGCTTTATGCAATTGTTAAATAACTTTTAACTTTTGTGCTTCTTCTCCTATTAATGCGAAATTTACCGGATAAGCGCAAGCTATTCGCTTTTATGCTAATACAAGTATTTGCTCCAGTTAATCGTTGCTTAGTTACTGTAGGTTTTGAATTTATGAGCGTACATATTTTAAATGTAAAGTCCATCCCTTATGCTCAGCAATATTAACTCCATTTTTAAGTTACAAACATTGGAAGGAATCTTTATTACGTATGAAAATTGTAACTTGTGGAAAAATATTGCTTTCAAAAATAAAAGCTTCGAAAAAAATTAGAGCAGAACAAAAAAATACATCAACTTACCTTTGAAGCTAGAAAATCAATTCGAGTTTATACGAAAATTTGACTATTTTCTTTATTTTGCTTCATTTTAGTTTTTCCTACTATTTAATATTTATTTCAGAGTGAACATTTTTAAATGATCACATAATTATTGCCATTGCCCATGCACATAAGTTGAGAATTTTTTTTAATTAAATATCGATTTATAAAAGACTTCAACGGTTTTATTAAATCGATCATTTGTGTCATTATTGTCATCATTTACCATAAATTAAACGAAGAAGAAGAATTATATTTCTTTAATTTTCTTTTTATTTACATTATTAAATATGTACAAATATTTCATAGAATAGAAATTGACATGAAAAAGTCGAAGGAGCAACTATTTTTTGCTTTTCTGTCTAGAAAGAACTGTACATAAGAGGGCGAGTGATATAACACACAAAAGCAAAACAACCGAATGCGACTTGTGGGATTGTTGGCAAGTTTCCAAAGGGTTCCGTCCACGGAATCCCTTTACGGAATGTCGCATTAAATAAGATGTTGCACGATTGTCGCTTCCTCCTAGAATTTCGGTTGGTATCACAAACTAAAAACTAAATTGTAAGTCGTACATTGAGGGTGTGGTTTCGGGTTAGGGTTGTGTTCCAGTTTCGTTTTCATTTTTTGGAATTGCAATTTGAAGTGGATAATTTCGAGAGGATGTTGATACGCTCGCCTTCACCCGATTTCATTGTAGATGGCCCTCGATTGCTTTAAATTGATCTACTTTTTGTGGAGGTAGCCGCCGTGGCTGGAGGTGCCGTACGAAGAGATGTCGTGTCCAGAGATACCATGGCCAGAGATACCGTGGCCAATGCTGCCATATGAGATGCCGTGGCCAGAAATGCCATGACCAGAGCTGCCGTATGAGATGCCGGGTCCGGAGATACCATGACCAGAGATGCCGTGGCTGTAGACAGTTGGGGCGCCAATGGTGTGGGTGATGGAAACAGCGGGCTTAACGTGGCTCTCGACGTGCACGTTAACGGGCACTTTCACTTCATAGGGGACTGGGCGGTCCACATGGATGGGCACCTTCTGGATCACACGCTTCTCAACGGTGTAGGGCACTGGCTTCTCAACTGGCACTGGGTATGGCTTGGGCACATGCACGGTGTATGGGCGATCGACTGGGATCTTGACTGGGACCTTGACGACCTTCTCGACTGGGTATGGCTGTGGCACTTCAACGGGCACCTTGACGATCTCCTTCACATTGTAGTGGACGATCTTCTCGACGGGGTAGGGCTGTGGGACTGGCACCTTAACTGGATAGGTCACGGTCTTCTCAACGGGGTAGGGCACATGACGCTCCACCTGGTAGGGTACCTGCACGGTCCTGACCACAGTGTTGGTGTGCACCTGAGTGGGCAGTTGGGCGACAGCGGGTGCCGCCACAGCAATGGGTGCAGCATAGCCAGCGTGTCCAGTGCTCAGAATAGCACCACCACCAATCGCTGATGGACCATAGCCGTAGCCCAAATGGCCAATGCCGCGCTTCTCCTGCTTCTTCTCGGCTGTCGCGCTGCTCTCAACCGTCTTGGCTGCCTCCTCGCTGGCAGTAGCGGCCAACACGAACATAGCCAACAGGCCAAAAATGAGCTGCAATGCAAAATGTTACCAAAGTGGGTTAGCCAGCCGTATTAGTCTCTTATATAACACCGGCAGCACTTCCGTCTGCTGTGTCCATAATTACGAATATGACAATTATGCAATGTTGAAAGTGAACTGGCATGCTCTGCCAAGCCACGCTACACGAAGCCAATTGCTCGGCACTGCGCCAAGTTCAAATTGATGGCAAATCGTGTGCATTGGGGCGCATACGTGATATGCAAGAACGGGAATTGTGTACTTAATCGCCAATGCGTATTGTAAATGTTTTTAAATTGAATACAAATTTGTATAAGAAGTGATCAAATGAAATCTATCTCTTGAAACTTATTTTAAAATACAAATAAAAAATATTACTTTTTAATATGTAATCATATACAAATTTCTATACTGATCAGTAATTTTGTAAATTATTTTTATCTATCCAAAACATTTAACCATCTACATAGTTTCTTGGTTAAAAATTAGAAATTTTAGCAAATATATCTAACACGCTTTAATATAATTCGCAGTTAATTTTATTTAATATTTCTGTACATCAAAAATATCTCAATTCTAGAACTTTTTGACAGAATATATAATTTACTAGGAGACACCAAGTTGTAGTTTAAGTTTTATTCGACGTCACGAAGATCTTCGTTGCATTATTTTAAGAGAATTTATATCTTTTTTTGCGCAAACACTTTAAGAACTTTCAACATTTTCAATTGATGAATTAAATTGATATTTGATATATTTAGTACGCTTAAACACAACATACCATGGATTTCATTTTGCACTTTTTTTTAACTCCTAGACAGGCGCACTTAACTCAATTCGGCCGGGGCTTGTATGTCTCAACCAACCCACAACTGTTAACTGAATAATTTTGCACAGACATTGCGAGCTTTTATATGCCGATGACCACAGCTTTGATGCTGCTTTACGATTTCTGCAATGGCCGTCGACGTCGATGCGAGATCTTTCACGCAGCCACAGTTGTCCACAAGACAGATCAAAAGCTCGCTCTACCTCTTCCTCTCTTTCCCTCTTCTGCTGCACAAGCACGCTCTCGCTCTTTAAGGTTGCCGCTCTTCGTGCAAAAGGAAATGCTGAGCCGACTATCGGTGTGCACAAAATGAGCTTTTAGCGTCTATGTGAGTTGATCGTGTGTTATAGCTAGCTCACACGGATACTATCTGTGTATACGAATAAAATGTGTGAACTGTTTGTCGTGTACATACGAGAGTGCGCATGTGTGTGTGCATTCGTAGCAGTTGGCAGGCCTGCTGTGTTTTAATGGTACCAAGTACTTAGTAGTCAACTGGGGGCATGAGATACAAAATAAGACTCTCAGCACTTGTACAATATAAATTAAACAATATATCCTAATAAAATAAATCCTAACAATAAATATTACAAGTAAATTTAAAATTTTGGTTTTGACTAAGCTCTATGTGTGATATTGAATTAAGAACTAATGTGAACTCTTAAAGGATACACTTTTTGATTTCATTTTTCTGCCACCTAAATACTATTGGATTAATGCAAATTTAAAAATGACGAAAAACTATAAAAAAAAGTGAAAATATCTTTTATATGCGATTGTGAAGTTGCTTAGATTAATAAAATGGTTATATAGCTGCGTTACGTTCAATATGAAGAAATATGTTCAGATTGTAAATATATTTTGCTTAATAAAAAAGTGTGATAAAAAAGCCACTTGTTTAATTTAACTAAAGGAAAAAGGATAAAGGCAAAAGGAAAATAGTTTTCTAATTACTAATAAATTACAAATAATTTCTTCAATAAAATAACAAATATATACGAGATGTTGTTAGTGTTGGATGAATAAAATGTATTGTTGATTTGAGGCTAAGTGAATTCAGTTGCATTTGCAAAATGCAAAGTTAATTTTGTCTGTCCAATTCGTTTTCATCGGTGTTTCTTATTTTTGTTGTTTTTTTTCGCTAAAAACATGCGCCACTTGGTCTGCAAATTCTGTGCAGAGTTCGGTTGGGTTCGGTTGGTTTCGTGACTGAACTTTTGATCTCAGATTTTGGCTAGGCGAAGCAAATTTCGAATTGTAGGTGCAATGATTGAATGTTTCCAGTACCTCAATCGTTGTGGTTATATGTGAGTTTGTGTATGTGCTTTGACATTTTAATGTGCATAGGAAATACATAAGTTGGTAGATTGCGGACAGTATGAGTCTAACCGGCCATTGGCTACATACATAAATGGAACGTGTGAACAAAGAGTGGCAACATTGCTGAAAGAGTAAAGGAGAGAAATAGAAAAATTGAAAAAGAACAAAAACAAACTGAATGCTAGATTTATGAACATTTTTCACGAAATTATTGTGATTAACACTAAAGACATTAGGCGTCATTAGTGCGTTGTGCATTGTAATGTGCAGTTGAAGGCGAAGGTCGATCATCATCATTATCATTATCATTATGTAGCTCATTTTGAAGAGAGGTAAAGTTGAACCACATTATCAAACAGATCAAAAATTAGGCCTTTGTCTTGCTAAGCATTGTGAGGCCGCTTTTGTGGCCAAGTCCAACGCATATAAAGAACGGTGCATCAAGCAGATGACCCCAAAGACAGCATTGAAATCATAACAGCAGATAAAAACGAATAAGAAGAAAAAACCAACAGATCTCGATGGCATAATAACTAACTATATGCAAAGTGAAGGGAATCGTAGCGGTTAAGGCCCAATATTAAATTCAAGTTCAAGTTTATGTGTCTTTTATGTTTGTGTGTGGGGCTTAATTTATATCCTCTTAATTTTTTTACACATTATTTCTTTTTTTTTTTATTTTATAACTTTCGTTTCGCACACGCGCCAATTTCATGGTAAACAACGAAAACACTTAAATTCTGAACGAGTAACATTCTTGTTTTTAAAAGCAAACTAAGGAATCCCAAAACCATATGCAAATTAGAATATTAGATTATAATGCCAAAGATCCGTTTAATATAACAAATGTAGGATACCAGTATTTTTTAACAAAGGTTATCAATTAATTTGGCTTTACTTTGACAACTTTTTATCTCCGACTTCAGAGATTCATTTATATTTTTTTTAGAGCAGGCAAATCGTATTCCAGTTAGTAAATTGCCACTTCAATTTAATGGACTCAGGGTATTTTAAAGACAATTATGTAATGTAGACTTGTATATATTGCTTTCCATCTTATACATGAACATATATATTGTTTTTTTGTTAAGTCCTTAATTTGATATATTTATGAATATTCTAATATTGTGGCGTGATTATGCAAAGATCCAATTATGTAGTCAGACTCTGTCTAAATGCAGAGCACGATATTTGCATAAAATACCAACGGACCATTAGCTAAACTAAGTATGATTGGAATATTCAACATGTTAAGATTCTAAAAAGCTGTCCCCTGCCAGGCGAACTTTATAGTTAATAGTTAATGCCTGTTGACGGCGTTAAGGTGAACCAGTTCTAAAGACGAGTAAACAAATTTAAACAGATAAAACATGATTTCTTTTTCTCTTCATTTGCTTCTTTTTTTTCGTTTTTTTCCGAATTTGTTTTACGTCAAAGCCGCATTTCTTTATTTATATATTTCGGTTGTTTGCTTCATTTAAATGCAAACATTTTAGCAAGTTTGTCGGAAACTTTATTTTTTGTATAACAAAGTAATTGGAATTGCAAATGTGGACTAATAAAGTTAAATGCAAAATAAAAAATCTAACAATATAATGATTTATTTCTCATCGAATCCATTTTGATAATCATAATAAAGAAATAAGATATCTAAATAAAAAATTATATGAAAGTGTGTATTTAAATTAAATCTAAATGAATGAAAATCATAAATATTGCTCAACGAAAATTAATTCGCATATAAGGCCAAGTGGAAATAAAGTTTATATTCTAAATGCATCAATATGATCTTGATCTAACAAAAAATACGAAACAAAAAAATAACCTTCTGCAAATATTGCACAAAAAAGTTAGAGAGTATAAAAACCAATTCTACTTTAAATAAAAACATTTTACGTGTTTTACGTGTCATGAGACCATAAATTATGGCCGAATAATTCATTCAAATTTGGCTTGCCATTGTTTATTGGGGAACAATTAAAATTTTTTTTATATTTAAGATACACAACTGTCGGATACTCTTTGGAAAAATAAATACATTTTTTTTACAGATCTTTTTAAAATGTATTCACATTTTCTTTTACGCAGTTTCATTTTAGATAAATATGCTTGCGATGTCAGTGAATAAGAGGCAAGCATCCTAATAAATTAATGTTGTTTGCTGTTATATTGAGCAGCTTGCTGGCTTAAGAAGTGTATTTAAGTTTCTGAATTTGGTTCACAACAACACAAATCAATGGACTTTCTGCTAAGCGTTTATCATTTGCCATTTAATCGATGACTCTACCAATTTATTGTCGCTTTAAGCTAATGAAAAAGTTGTTTTTAATATAGTCGGATATTTAGGTCTGTAGTTGAAAGATGTGAGCAATGTCTCATTGCATGTGCTCCACTTTAAGATGCTTCGCATTTGTCAATCGCTTAGCATTTTTTTTGGTTGCTTTTCATGCCTCATTTGTTGCATTTTTGTCGCATGTTTTTAACTTTGCAATTGATTTTCGAGTGCCGAACATGTTTGAATGCAGAATCGTGGAGCAATGTTGAAAAAGTGATTAATTTAACTTTTAGCAGAGCAACTTTTTGCGAGCGAACTAATTGCTCTGTAATGGCAACAGCATTCAATTTTGTGTACGATTACATATTATATATAATATAGAATGTCTGTGAGCAATAAATATTAAAACCATTGGGGCACAAAACAAATATGCATTTATGCATTTTGTTTTTGTTCGTTTAGAGGGTATCTGTGTATTAAATACTCAACTATTAAATTATTTATTTATATTTATATAAATATGAAATACATTTTAACATGCTTAATTAATTTGTTAAAAACTATTTTAAATACAAAACTTTGCAGTTAATATGGCTCATAAACTCTTTCAAATTATTAACAAAATACAACCGAGTAAATTGAGCACTTAGGTTAGTACTTTGCAGTTACCTGCATATTACTTGTGCCATGGTCATTTTGGTAATCAGCTGAAAGAAATCAGTAAAATGTATCAAAATTAAAGAGGTCGACAATTCAACTGAAGCGACACAATTTGGCCTAAATTTTGTGGTGAACTGGCAGATATTTCTTCTGTTAGCCAAATTCGTGCTTAGTTTAGAGGCACACTGGGTTTGTGTCGAGGTTAGTTGAGGTAGGTACGGGTAGTATTTGTCAATTGAAACGACGGGCCTCAAACTCGAGACAGTCGTGCAAAACCTTCGACATTTAATTTAGCTACATTTTGAACTGTGCACGTTTACTTAGTTTTAAGAAAACGGTCAGAAAAAAGAGGTTTACATCAAAGGCAAACAAAAACATCTACTACAACAATAACTACAGGCATTTTCAACATTTTTTCTTCTTACATATTTTTGATAATTGCGCGAAAAGGTCAGCCAAGTAAAAATTTTGATTTCATTTCATTGTTGGATGTTGGATTTTGGAGCCACTGTTAACCCAATTTGTTGTTATTACTGTTATTATTTTTATTGTTGTTTGACCTCAACACCCACCGTAATAAACGGTAGCTGACCTTTGTGCATTCCGCCTCGCTTTTCGCACTTAAATTTTCAAGTAATGTTTTGGGAAAATGCTTGATGATTAAATACAAACAAAACAAAAGGCAAAGCCAGAATTCAGAAATCAGAGATCACAAATTACACAAATAACAAGAAAAATACAATTTTTTTATCCATTTGACATTTTCCATGCAATTGACTAGGGGCACGGCATCGAAGACCTTGAAATATCCAACTTGCCAATAGACAAGACAATGCCAGGCTTTAACTGCAACAACTACACCTACACGAGGTGTACACGGAACCAGACTTGAGGCTCGAGAGAACATAAGAGGCCTGCAGCATTCGTGTGGCGGCAAATGACTGAAAGAACTGGCTGACACGCCCACCTGACGCCCACATCTGCACTTCAGGTTAAGTCACTTCAATTGCCGGGAGACTGCTGAGCAGCAAGTTTTGATGAAGAAACAAAATAAATAGAGATTTGTTACGGGCGGGTTTAATGACTGCCAAACAAACTTGACATTAAATTTGATCTTAAAATCTTTCATAGTATTAAAATAATGGAAAAGCCATACAAATATAAGAAGAAATTGTATTTTTTTTATAAAATTTAATTAAAATTTAATTTCAAGAAAAAATAATTCAGATTACAAATTACTGTTATTTTCATTAGGTACATTTAGGCTATATTTAGTTAACCCAGTCAATATTATCCTTTTCTCAGACGTCTGGTACTTCGTGTTTAGCAATATAAAGTAATACATTAATCATTTTGTTCAGATGTTGTCGTTACTTTTGCTTTTGCTGTCCACTTTATGTCGCGAAAACTGCGCAGCAATTAGCGCAAAACTGAAACAATAAGATCACGAAGAAATATACCGAAATGGATAAAAAAAAATGTAAACAAGAGACAAAAACAAAATTAGAAACGAACAAAACTTATGGGAATTATGTCGTTTGTACGTTTTCGTTTGTTCGAGTTTTTTTTGTGTTTTGTGTTGTATATTGTGTGAGAGTGTAGACACTTACATACATGAGGTGTGTGTGAACCACATCTGCTCTCATTATTAGCACCAAAGTTGCTGTAACTTGAATTTAAATTATTGTCTTTATGGTGCAACACTTTACCACTGAGGAAATACAACACACAATTCAAAAATTATACGAGAAAAATGAAAAATAAAGAAATAAAGTTGATGCCGATCGAGCCTGTATCATTAATAGACCTGACACCCAATAAAACTAAATATTTATAGCTCAACTCTTAATTCAAGTAGTCGATTTAATTAAATGATTCGCTAAATATGTATATATAAGAATTTTATATCCAAGTAGTCTGTTCAAGTTCATCGCCACTTCAAGGGCTTGATGATATAATCGCACTCTCGTTTAAGTACTTAGTTGTACTTACTTATACACTTTTGAAGTCCGATACGCAATCTTAATAATGTTTTTGTCTGCTGCAGAGCATCATATCTTAGTTATTAGATTGATAGTAATGTTCCGAGCACCAAGACTACCTCTCGATGAATTAATTAATTAATTAATCATTATCTTGATTTTGTTCATTTTCATATTATGTTTTTATTTTCTAATTTGTTATCTTTATTGCATATCTGGCGGCTTTCATTTTCTATAAATCAGATAATGATTTTAATTCAATTAACTAGTTTAAATACGGCTTAAGAGCTTTACTTATATCTTGAAGAATTTGCTTCCTCTATTAATTAATTAATACTATCATTTTTAAGCATATTTTTATTTCTAAAATTTGCAAATTTTCGTTGTTTTCAAAAACTTAATGCTTTGAGCGAAAATGTGAAAAAAAACATAACATACAATTGCTGATTACTAGTTACTAGAAAAACCAGTATTCTATTTTTAATCAATGCACTTAAGATGGAAAATTGTTTTACTGCAAATTCGAGTGCCACACCTACTGGAATCTTAAAACAAATACACTTAATTTAACGAAATCATTTTGATTTGATTTTCACAACGACAACAATAATAGATAAAATAACAATAACAGCATGCATGATAATGTGGAATATAAAATTACTAATATCCAAATGTTTTTGAGATACACAAAGGCCCAATAGCGACTGAAACAATACCGACAACAACAAAAACAGCCATTGAATGGCCTAACTCAAATGCCACACTGACACACTAACTGGGTGACTTCCAATGCAGCAGCAACAACAACAACAACAGCCGCAAAGGCAACACATGCAACTAAGCCACGACGAAGTCGAAGAAAACTAAAATTATGCAACATTTGCGACGTCGCCAACGCGGACAGCTGCTAGCAGTGGAACAACAGCGGCAGCGGTAGCGATTGTGGATGTGGATGTGGCTGGCGCAGCGACAGCGACAGCGAATCGGTGGTAGGCAGCGTTAAACAGCCAGCAGTCCGCATTTGGGAAGCTGCAAACAATTCGCCTGGCTATTTATGTTGTATTTGTTAGAGATGTTTTTAAGATATGTCGCTTTCAATTACTCTACAAATGCGGCTGTTGTTGTCGGTGTTGTTGCTGCTTGCATTGCTTTTGGATATGCCTTGAAAAGGCGTAACGGTACAATTGTCAATTATTTAAGTGGTCGGTTAGAGAACGCTTTCAAGGAGTGCTACCTCATTTAGAGACATAAAGAGACACTTTCAATGTGAAAACCTAAATAAAGTTCGTTGCCTAAGTCATTTGTTTCGTACAGCAGGTGAAAGGATCAGAGCCTTTCCGATGTGCACCGTTTTGCTCTATGTGTGTGGTAGCGTGTGTTGGCAACGTTTCGATTTCGCCCAAGACACACCCCGGTTAGAAAATGCGGCGATAACGGCAATTTGGAGCTATAATTCATATTGCATGGCGGGATATGAAGAGTGGAAAACTTCGGATCAACAAATGCTGGCGAAAAATGCCATGCCAAATGGTCAAATGGCCAATTGCATAATAAACCAACTATGATGCGATGCGGTAGCTTTTATGGTTAACTTAATTGTTGCAATTTAAATGCAAGCGATGAGAAATCTTTATGCTGATGTGCCACGCTTGATAGCCGATAGTTTGCATATTCGTAGTTGAGTGGTAGGGTAAAGGTTTTATTGCCAGTGAGAGGTCACGCATCTAGATTCTCCAAAACACAAAGTGAAACCTATTAATTGCTTGGTTTGGTCAACGAAATAGATGTAGTGTAAGCTTGATTTGTTATTAACTAATAACTTCACTCTTATATTTGACAATTGAGTCTCCAACGATCGGTAGCCGAAGTGTTTCATTTAATATGATAAATACTACTATATTAAATCAGGCGTATTGCAATTCCAAGGTAACCCGTAGCGGAACCTTGCTGATACTCTTAAAAGGCTTTTAATTCAAACATTAATCAATAGCCAAAGTACAATATCAAGCCTTAAGGTTAAATCTTTAATTGTATATATAGAAGTTGTGGCTGATTTCTTTGATTCAATGATTGCGGTACAGGGCCACCCAAAATGCAGAAGAGACAAACAAAAAAATTGCGACAACTCAGTGGCAATTAAAACAAAATGTTTGCCATACAAGCTTGGTTGCAAATAGAGGACAGGTTGCGGGTGTACGCATATTTGATGAAATTAATTAATTGCCTCAAAATGACACAGACAACAGCAAAAGGAAAAACTCAAAATGTAATTTTTCGCAATTTCAGTTTTTTTTTTGGTTTGTTTTATTTTTTTTTGATTTTATTTTTTTCGATGTCGTTATTGTTGTCGTTGTGTGTCTATAAAAAAGCCCAGAGAGACGTTGCACATTTTACTCTAATGAGCGACTAAACAAGCAATGAACTGATCTAGACAGCTAGTTTTGGAGGTCATCGCCGACTCCGTCGCCAACGCCAAGTTGTCCATCCAACTGAACCAAATGTGTTGTTGTTGCTCTTGTTGTTTTTGTTTGATTGCGAAATGAGTTTGGTTTCATTTTTGGCTAAAAAATGCATCGAATTCGCGTCAGTTGGCAGCTAAAACGCCATAGCCATAGTACAAGTTGCACCAGTTTCAACTCATACGACTCGATACAGAAACCGAAACTCAACCAAAATTATATCGAAATCAGACTCCGAAATCATTTGCTGCAATTCGTCGTCGTTGCCGATGCTGTCGTCCAAGTAAAGCAGCAAGTGAAGCGAAGCAGCAAGCGGCAACTGTGGCAATCTGGAAATCCCTGGCTAACCCCTCCCCCTAACCCCGTGTCATACATGTCTCGTCTTTGGGATTCTTTGTCTGCCCTGCATTTGACTTTAATGCTTGAATTGGCCAGCAACTTGTGCTGTATGTAAACTGCTTTTCATATCGCTTCTTTAGGTTGTCATATTGTATGTTTATTTTATTGCTTTTTTTATGGAGCAGCTGAAGTTGTTGACTTGATTAAATGCCACACGAATTGAACTCCTCATAAATGTATTCATATTTATTTTATTGTTCCGGACTAATAGAGATGGCTAAAAACATATACAAGAATTCTTGAATTTTGTATATAAATAATATAAATTCAAAAAATAATTCATATCTGATTATACACATTTGTTAAATGCCTTGTTAATTAAAACGTATGATAAGCAAATATAAAAATTTTGTAAATTTTATTTTAATAATGTAATTAGGATTTTCCTCTTTGTGCCTCCATTTCGCAATCATGTATTTGCCCACGTTTTAAGATCGTTTGTAGTGCAAATTTTTAATACTTATAGTATTTAATTAGGTGCAGCATTCTTGTTCGCGATTTAATTTGTTATAATTGAACCCTACAAAATGACTTAAAACGATTAAGTTTCATTGAGAGATCCGCTTGTTAATTGCCCAGCAGTTGCACAAGCTGCAAGAAAATTCAAGTGGTAACACCTACGAGACACTCGGAACCTGCAACAACAAGTATCTAGAACACATTGCAATGCAGTTTGTGACAAATGATGGCAGACGAAAATTAAAATGTATTAATAATTGCCATAAATGACTATAAGTGCAATGGTACACAAGCTTATGTCAAAGCTGCATACATGCCACGCCTCCTTCTTAACGCGCGTTGTAAAGCCGATGACCTTGAGTAGATATTACTCGTAATTCTTTCGCCAGATAACTGGTTCTGTTGTGTGTAGTCCAGTGTTGTAGTGCCATGGTGTGGTGTGTTGTATTATGCTCTGCAAACGGTTTGAGCTGAAAAACAAGAATCAGAATCATAACGTATGGAAAAGAAAATTAAATCAGAGATCTAAGACGACTTTTTTATTAGAAAGTTGTTTTAGTTCCGTCAGCAATGTCCTTGAGCATACTGAAAGGTGACTGCGGGGGCTTTGGCCCCAAGATGAGATGCGCCACGGATCCAACCTAAAACAAATCAAATCATAGCAGATGTTTGATATATGGTCAACGCGCTTACAAAAGCTTTTTATACCGCCCATAAAAACGGTTCAAATTAACCGGTTTTTTGTTTTGTTTTTTGGTTTTTTATATTTTATTTTTATATATTTTTTTCAAATATATGTGTGTGCTCTTAATGTTTCATCTTCTAATTACTGTTGGAAAAACCCAAAACCCAAGTGGAAAATGCAAAATAGTCCTAAAATGTTAAATGATTCAATTCATCAAAATCAAACAAACAAAACCATTTTTAATTTAGGTGTTTTTATGGTCCATTAAAACTGATGTTTGCCTTTCGCTCTTAGAACTTGGCACTTCGCTGCAGTTTATGTTTGTTGTTTTTTGAAAGTTGAAATTTTGGTATTTTCGAGTTGGGAAAGAAAAAACCCAAGATGCCTTAATTGACATATCAATTGTCCGTGTTTGCTCTGCATTTAATTTGTACGGTTTTTATTTTTTGTTTGTTATTAAAATTTACGAGCGCTTAGAGAAGTCACTTCTCTGTTAGCTGACCTTTAGTTGAACTCCTCTTGGAAACAGTTGCAAACAGCTGACATGTGCACATCTGACAGGCCGGGGATCTGTCTGGTGGCCTTGTACGTGCATCTGTCAGATAAATCGCATCTTTTTTCAAGATATCTTAGCTGTTGCCCCGTGTCATTTAGAGCACTTGGACTGACACTTTGTAGAGTAATGAGTTATGGATCGTTTCGCTATTGTCCCTCAATGCCAATGACATGCAGTTCCTGCAATCTACCATAAAACTGGGTCAATCCACAAGTCACTTTAGATTGTCCGCTTGGCGAATTGCAGAGCAGCTTTTGCGACTGCATTCGCCATTCTACATCATTTATAACATAATTTATGATCTATAAATTAAGACACATTAAAATTTAATCACAGCAAATGTCATCCAAGTCATTAAAATAAACGCTCTACATATCATTGTTGGCTTGGGAACGAACTACAAGCATATCAATACATGCGGTCTATTTCTTACTTAAGTGGACTAACATCTAGAAATCAAAAACAGTATTTGCTCATAAAGAATTTTATTTCATCATCACGATTTATGGTGAGAATTAGTCTCGAACTGACCATAAAAAATAATATTTCGCAAAAAAAAGCGCAAGAAAAGATTTGTATTTGATTACAGTCAGAAATTTAAAATTGAATTGAATTTGTGTTTTTACTTATAATTCACTTTAAGTATTTAATTAAAACTCTTGTTGAATTGTACTTCAAATATCCTTCAAATATTATTTTGAAATTGAAAATGCCACACCTTCATATAAAATTTGTGTTTCTATAAGCATTTTAAGAGGTGACGACATTTTGTACATCAGATCAGATCCTTGGCCGCGACTGAATTAACATTCACTGTCCGTTCTTATTAACAACACGATATCAATGGCATTACATATTTCTAGTGTAAACTATGTCTTCTAAATTTATCTCTACTGAATTACAAAGTTTGGAAAATATTCCAATAAAGGCTTTGCACAGCGTGAATCTAATCTATAGAGATTGTGCATATTTTAAAACTGAGCTCAATTACGCATTACGTTTGCTTGCTCTGTTCTCTGTGGATTGAAGTAAAACGATTCAAGTATTTTATACAATTTTATTTCTTAAAAGAGTTTTACATATTTGTTGTTGTTCTATGCTTTTCATTCATTGTATGACGAAACCGATCACTGATAAACAGCAACAACTAAAATGATTATAAAAATTGAGATGCTTTTATAAACATTTAGCTGCGATTTATCCTAAAGTGTAATTTCACACACAACAATGCTCCATTTGATGGTTGCTTGGAAATAATTTACAAAAGGCTTTTGTTGTTCTTTCTTGGGTTTTCTTAAGATCTAACAGAGTGGCAGGGTGGAAGTTCTACAAAATAGTACTTCTTGAAAATTAAAAGTGGGAGCGAAGAGACCGTGTGAGAAGTTTCATTTTTTTGTTTTCGTTTTTTTCTTGATTTTTGGATAGAATTAAAAAAATGTTGCTAAATTTGATTCGGCTCATTCTTTGTAAATCCCGTTTGCTCCATTTGATATCGCTTCCTCTTTACTTGTGGTAACCACCATGGTCGGCGTACACGCTGCCGTCATGACCGATGCTGCTCAAGGGGTAGTGGCTGACGGCAACGGTTGGTGCGTGCTTCACAACGGAGTGCGAGTACACGGGCACCTTGACGTAGACGGGGTAGGGACGGTCAACAGGGACATGCACGGGGACCTTCTGGACCTTCTCTACGTAGACGGGGTAGGGCTTCTCGACGGCGACGGGGTATGGCTTGGGCACCTCAACGGGCACTGGACGATCGACTGGGACATGGATGGGCACCTTCTCGTGACGGATAACTTCGTAGGGCTGTGGCACTGGGACTGGCACTTTCACGTACTCCTTGACGGGAACGGCAACCTTCTTGATGACCTCATAGGGCTGTGGCACGGGTACCTTAACCTCAACGGGCACACGCTTCTCATGCACAACTGGGTAGGGGCGGTCCACATGCACTGGCACTGGGATACCCTTGGTGATCGTGATGGTCTTGTGCACATCAGCCTGCTTGCTGATCACATAGGGAGCGGGCACGGCATGGGATTGCACGGCAACGGCTGGACCACTGTGGCCATAGGCGATGCCAGGACCGCTGTGTCCAACAGCAATGGCGCCAGCGCCAGAGTGACCATAACTGGTCAGACCACCGCTCAGGGAGCCGTGTCCAATGTGGCCAACATCCAGACCAGAGTGGCCATAGCCATAGCCCAGATCAAGCAGACCACGCTTGTCCACCTTCTTCTCGAGCGGCGCCTTCTCTTCCTCGGCCTTGCCGGCGTAGGCAGAAGCCACCAGCAGAGCGGCTAAGCAGATCTAAACAAACAATTCAATCAAATTACTCATAGTCTCAAAATGGAACTGGTTCTAGTTTTGTAAATGAACTCAAATTTATTTGTAATTCAAAACATGTTCTAGTGCAACGGCCTATATGTTGTGTCATCATAACATATATTGATTAGGTAATCGCATTAGAAAGTTATTTAGTAATATGCCGCCCACTTGGCTATAACATTGTCGGTTTATTGTTGACTCTTTACTTGGCTTTCAAATGGTCAAGTGAAATTGATGTGTGCCCCGCATGCGTAATGCGCTCCTCAGCTGTGGCTATCCCAGACATGACAAAATGTGAGACGCAGACGTCACGCATGAGCAGCGCCTCCCCCTGGCAGCCCCAGTTGGAGGCATTCACCATTGGAGTTTATATCATATTTGTTGTTGGCAATTTAATTGATTAGTTAGTTGGCTTAGTTTGATTGCTATTAACCATGCATGCCAATCGAAACGATCATCATTTATAGAGAGTCGACAATTAGCCATTGATTTGTTCAAGTTGAAGTTTATCATTTACTGTTTGTTTTTGTATTTTGGCTAAGATATTATGCAATTAGCGGACAGGAAGTGAATGGATCGGTCAAACACCCAATGCATGATTCGAAGACTTGCAATATAATGTCATATATAGATACTACAACTATTTGATTAGAAGGTCTGTGATACAATTAATCTATGTGAGAAATGACTTCAATGGAAATACATTTGATTACAATTCAATATTTCTCACATTTAAATCAGCTATTCAAGAATTCTTTTTCTATGTTTCACAATTGATATATTTACACATAATTGATGCAAAAAAATAATGGAATTGTTATTGTTACTTACGAAAACTTTCATTGTGGAGTTTGTTGGGACTTGCCAAGGCTGTAAGTAAATAATGAAAATTGTTTACATGTTAATAAATTATATTTTTTTGCTTTATAGTTCTTAAAATTGGGCACACTATGTGATGTAGCTTGGAAATTTCTTGATAAATTTAAGTTTTTTTTTAGTAAAGTTTTTAAACACAAATAAATTGAATTTTACTTTAAAATTTTGCACAGGGCACTTGTAAGTAAAGAAAAACTTGAACATTTGCCAACACTTACGAGCAACTCAAAAATAATATTGAAATCAACTGTTTAAGGATTGTAGAATCACACACGATTCCAAACCTTTGACTGGATGCTGTCTGTGGTCAGTGGCGCACTTTTATACCCCCAAAGAGTTTTTGTGTCAAAACGAAACTAAAAACGCCGCCAAGCACAACTAGCCAAGTTAATAGAGCGTCGTCGTAAAAGCTTTCCAAAGCGCAGCCGCAAACGCACCCGAAGTCGCAAAAGCCGAGAGACGCTTTGCTCTCTCTCTCTCTCTCTCTCTCTCTGTCTCTTTGCAAAAGCTCGCTAGGGATTTGCTTGTATTGGTGAGCGTTGCTTGTGTGCGTTGACTCGCAAAGTTTTCAGCGGAAGCGCTTACCACTACCAATGTCTAGCACTAATACCCTCTCAGATCTGCTGAGCTTTGATTGTGGTGGTAAGTCGAGGAGCAGAATATCATGATTTTTTGAAACTGATCAACTTTAAAGTCATTAAAAATGTCTACATTCTCAATAAATTACTTGTAGTAAGTGAAACAGTGCGCTTTGGGGAATTCCAACCAAATTACTTATTTATTAGTTTATTATTTTTTCACTTTATTTATTTCTAAAGAATACTTAGTATCTAAAGAAATGTCATATGATTGCTTTCAACAGTTTTTAATGGGATTCTGTCAGGTTTTTGACTTAGTTGAACCTGATTTCAATAGCACTCAGCTGGGCAAAACCCAGAACCCAGAATCCTACATAAAATCATATTGTCTTGTATTCGAGTATATTTATTTTCATGCCCTGGCAGATTTATTGTGTTCAGACTGGTATAATTATCAAAATAAAGTATAAATTAGAATGTGCCAATTATTCAAATGAAAACATCAATTTATGCTCTTTATGTGATTTTATTGCATAACTTTGCTTGCTTCCCACATTTCTCATCTGATTATGATATGCAAAACTCGGATTGCACAAAGTAAACTGCAAAACCGCAGTTGACAGTTATGAAAAAGCTTTCGATGTCTTAACTTCAACCTATTTATTACATTATCAGAGGGTGTTTAACAAACACTGGGAAAAAATGAGTTGCCAATCAATAAAAATTATTATATATTTTCTCCAAAAACTAACTACTATTTGCCATTAATTTGCTTCTCTAAGTAGAAATGCTAGGTTTTGAAGCATAGTCTTTATATTTAACTATGTTAATATTCATAACACATTATAGTGCAACAAAGAGTGAAATACAAAATAAAATAAAATATATATAAAAAATATTCAAATATTGTACATAAATTTTTGTTTTTTATTAACAATGGAATTTTGTCGACTGCTCATATTAACTTGAACTTCCTCAACGGTAAAATGAAAGCGGAAGCTGTGGGAAATGCGATAATAGCGGCATATCGATAGAAATCTATTGACAGGGCAATCGCCTATAGCGCATTTCACGCACTTTATGGATGATATTGTGGTTCATTGTTACAATTGTAACTGCAACATATAATGATATGTCAGCAGCAGCAGGCGATCGTGTTTCTAATTTGAATTACAATGTTGCAACAAATCTGGAAATCAAACAGACATAAGTAGCTACTGGAGTTGTTGAGTTAATCTCCGTAGGGGAGGTGAATAGGGGGTACTGGAATTGTGTGTACGAGTATTGCAATGCGTGAGAGTTACAGTGCAGCAAAAGTGAAAGGCCTTTATGGGTCGCTCAAGTCAGATTATATATCAGATGAATGGCTGTGATTTGGCAATTGCTGGCAAAATTATTTCTGATCTACTTGAAACGACATAACATATAAGTAAAGATAAACCTGTTGGGAATATTTGGAATCGATTACAATTTAATATTCCGGAGACATCGATTTGCATTTTCTATTGTGTTTTTCAATAGATTCTATATTGGACAATGGGCATCTAACTGGAAAAAACAATAATATTTTAGTCAAACTTGTTGAACATACACCTACTATATTTGAAACAACTTTCCAAATTCAAATGATGTTTTATTTTTAATAGTCTTAGAATCGGTTGAATTTAATCAATTTTGTTTCCATATGATCTAATTTTATTTGAAAAACAATTAACAAGTTTTAATAAACAAATGTGTTAAGATATTCGAATTTTCAGCATACAGCATTCTATTTAGAACATAATTTTGAAACTTTATGGTATCAAACTATTTAGACTAATTGGAGCATTTTATGATGGTGATTTAGAATTTGAAGCGGGTTCAGATTTGATTAGGAAATCTTGTTTAGTCGAAAATTAAATTCTGTTTTTTGGTAATTGAGATACGCAGATAACTTTTACGGTTTCTTTTTTTTTGTTATTTTTCTTCTTAAAGTAATTGAATAGTTATTATAGTTTTGTATATTAACTTTTTATTTTGATGGCGTTGCAAATTTGTTCAGCTTTATTTAGTCTCAGAACATTTTCTATGCCCTGGTTAAATGACAAATCATACGAACTCCCAGACTTATATTTCTGCTGAATAAACTCGTTAATTCATCAGCAGAATTTAACTAATAATACGGTTAGTACTTAATAAACATTAATAAAGTTCTAATTCTTGATTGCTATTCTGCAAATGGAGTTCAATTTATTTGTCGCACTTTGCAAGAAGTGCTGCGCAGTTGGACGATGGTAGCATCCACTTTAAGGCACAACTGGACAAAGTGGTCAACTTTTACTTTTGCAAAATGTGTCGTTTTCTATGTTCGACCAGATGGAACCAAGCTAACCAAGTCAAGCAACCGGTGCAGCTGCCCGCAACAACAACAGCAACTGCAATGAAACAACGAAAACAGCGACAAACGTTACGATTCTGTCAGACAACGAACCCAACAGATGCGAGTTACAATTGAGAGATGCCGGCGTTGGGGCTGTTGTTGGCAGGAGATGGAGGCGGTGCTGCTGATGGTTGCACTAGAGATCGGGATGGAGGTGGAGGCGGAGGCGGTTAGTGGTTCGATGTGGAGGTTGCTTGGCTGTGACTTGGCATGCGACTTAGGCGCTTTGTTGCATGCTCTGGATTGCAACATAAAAGCCAGGCGAGTGCTGGTTACAGCCACAAGACACTCCCCTTCGGTTCCTCGTCTTGCAGTTAGTGCCACACACTCTTGTGGCTGCTGCAGTTGCAGTTGCATTGGCAGTTTTTGTGCTTCGCATTTCGGATTCTCATGTTTGCCATCGCCATAAATTGTGGTCAACCGATGCAGCCGATGCGACGTAATTCATTGATTATAACGACAACAATAACTGCAGTGCAATGGAGTAGCTACCTCATACCTCTCTATCTCTCTCTCTCTCTCTCTCTCTTTGTCTGACCCAATCGGGTCTACAAGCATTAGAGCATTTGTTACCTGCTGATTTATGAGCAATTGTTTGCTCATGTATTTCTGCTTATGTATGTTTGTTTTGTGGGTCTTTTGGAAGACCCAACCACTTGATCAGACCGATTGGTTTTATTTGTAATTCAATATGCGAAAAGGAGGCCTCAAATTAGCTAACATAATTATAGATTATTACAGCCATATGACTGACAATCAGGCAGACTGACAGTTAGGCAGCTCGCAAGAGACTCCACAGTCTTTCAGAGCAGTCTTTGTCTGTCGGCTTGCGATTATTCACACAATTGTGCTAAGTCTGGACTAATAAAGATAGTTTGCGGATTGCAGAGGGTCTTATAAAGTACACAATCGCTTTAGATTGCAATCCGACGACTTGCTTGCCACACCGTCTGAGTATATGATAGAGTGAGGGAAACTTGGTTGAATACAAATCAGATGAAAAAAAGAAGCAGAATAAAGCGTTTATCCATTGAAGAACTAAACAGATCTTAAAGCTCTAACGTAAAATAATAAAAACTGAGTTCATATTTATTTATGTTATAAAGCAGATTAATTTACATTTAGTTTTTGTAGCTTAGCTTTTAATTCAATTAAGAACTGGAAATCCTTTTAGTCAGTTTTCGTAGCCCTCACATAAAGTCATGACTGCCGAAGTGAATGGACCCGTCAATTAGCCCTTTGTTATTTTAGACTTTTCCATGCCTTAATTAAAATACAACTTTTCGATTTATTTTAATTTTTTTTAAATATATGCGCATTCGAATCGAACATAAACAAAAACAACAAGCAAAACTGGTCTCTTGTCGGAAATCGGTTAAGTTTTTCACTTGATATGTCAAAATGCCAAAACGTTGCAGTAGGCAAAACGAACGGCCGGCCTATGTGTATATGTGGTGGGTATTAAGTATACGCCCTGTTGGCCATTTGCGCGCTTTTTCGTGGCCAGCCGCAAATCATTTAAGCGCCATAGGCGTGCAAGACGATAAAAAAAACGCAGATGCAACAACAACAGTAAAGGCATAGGCATTGAATGGAAAAATAGAGCACAGCTTCCTTTAGACATCGCTCTATAGTAAGTTTTTGGTTTTGATGACTTTTTTGTTGATTTTTAGTTAGTCGCTGCTTGGCTGTTTAGAAACATTGCGGATGCAGTCGCAGACAAGAAGTTGGGGCCGGTTTTTTGTCTTGGCCATAAAGAGTTGCTGTTGTTCGATGCGGTGCGTTGCACAATGCTACAACTTGAATGCACTTTCAGTTTCAGTTTAAGTTTTAGTTTCAGCTTTTCGTTTTGATTTCGCATTCGAATTCGATTTCGAATTCGGTAACAGACTGTGACACAAAATCATTGCCAGACAATATCAAACAGCACTTAGTTCGTTCTGCTCCTAATTATATCATTAGCTGTTGTTGTAATTGTGCTAGATCCGTTCGCCCGCTAATAAGCATTTAATTGGAGTTGAGCTGACAACGTCATAGCGTCACCGGTTGACCCGTTCTCCATTTATCTCGAGATCCGTGCCAAGATCCGTGCGCATAAATCAATAATAAGTATTTCAGTCATTTTGCTTAGTCGCCACCGCAGTCTCGATCCGAGCCAAGCAAAACAAACGACTTGATCTCATGCTATACAAACCGCTGAAGGCAGTCAAGATACGTTTAGATCGCAGGTTGGCTAAAAAAAATATCGAACTTGATCTAATTCTCTTAAAATGCAATACTTGTTGCGCAACTTAATTTTTAATGTATACATTTATATACTTCAAATATAAAACTGCTTTCAAAGAATAGTCTTTAAGCAGCTTAAAATTTTTGAAAATATTTATTAATTTGTTAATAGCTACTATAAAAGCATAATGTGCGGACATTTATAACTAAATGAAGTGGTGAATACAATTAATTTAGGTTCCAGTATGATAAATATATTAACTACAACACTAAACACCAAAACGCATAATTGTAAATTCAGACTATTGAGTAAATTGTTAATATCCTTTCCCATTGCTCTTTTTATCGTGGTTTTATGCTTTAAAGTATCATAAATGTTTAGATGCTAGTTACTTCAGCTTATGCATTTTATTATCATTGCAATAGTTAAACACACTCGTATTTAAAATTCAGATCAAATGTGTTTGTTTTCTGTGCATTGTGAATGTCACGTTAATGTGAACACGTTAAGGTCACTTGGACTTGCTGTGCCATGTTGTGATCACTTGGCCGTCCACTCCGAATCACAGATGTGGTTCAATGTCCAATGCAGGCAACCATCAACCACTAAGCAGCAACAACCAAGCACCACCGATCAGTGTCTGACCATTCTGTGAATGCATTCAAACGTTTCGGTAGACTCGTCTGACAAAATTCAAATGGTCAAATGCTGGGCCAACATGTCAAGAGTCCAATAATTTTGGGCATGTAATTTTTTGTTTTTTTTTTGCTTTGACAAGATTTGTTGTCTTTGTCAGTTCTGTTGTTGTTGTGATGTCTGCTTTTCCCATTGTTTCGCTTGACAAAGCGAAAATTTTAATTTGTTTTTTGCCTAGTTTGCGACTTGACCTTGACATTAGACAATTTGGTAATATTTTCTGATTTCGTAATGAAATTGTGAAAAGATTTGAGGGAAAACCTCCGATTAATTGAATAGTATTTCTTGAACATAAATAATTGCAGAGTAATTTAATTGTGCCAGTAACGAGAGGTTACATTATGCCCCACGATTTATTCAGAAATATTTGTTACAGAAATTCAGACAGATTATCATCAATAATTATGTGTAATTATCATTTAGCCCAATCAAATCGTCACATATTTGTATTTCACACATTCCCGAACCATTTGCCAATGAAAATGTTGCAAGCTCTTAAGAAAAAAACGCAAATATTTTTAATGCACACTTTTCACAATGTTCGATCACGTCGAGACACAGAAACAACGTGCCAAAGTGCCATTAAGTGCATCAGCATCAGCAGCAGCAACAACAACAACAACATTAACGTCATCAAAAACAACAACTATGTATAGCAAGAGCAGCAGCAAAAGCAACAGAAACATTGTGTGGTGTGTTATGTTTTTGGCACTTGGCAGCAATTGCCACATCGTCGCCACATTTTCCCAGAGACTCTCCGATCGGGACCGGCTGAAGACCGAATTCGAGACTGAGACGGTGTCTCAGACATGACCCAATAACAGGGATTAGGCGACGGCGACACGGCAGCTGCTGCTACTGCTGCTGTTGCTTCTGCATCGTTGGCGGAGTGACTTGGACTGTGTCTGTATGTCGACTGTTGCCACTGCCACTCAATCATTCAATCAAAAACATTGACTATGGCTGGGCCTGGGCGACGGGTAACCAGTCCACGTCCAGTCAATCAGTCAGGCAGCCAAACAGGCAGCTCGGCAGCTGAGCGGCTCGGTAACTCGGCAGACTTAGAGCTGCAAAACGATCCACAGCCAAACATTGCCGGCAATTAGTCCAACTTTTTGCTGTTTTGTGCTAAAATTAAGTGTTGCGAAAATTCTTTCAACTGTTTTCTGCTTCGACATGAAACATGTGTTTCGCGTCGCGCACTGCAATGGGAAATATTTGAAAAATCTTTAATTCTGTAAAGCCATTCACAAAACGGCTTCAATTATTTAGTGGCTTTGGTGCTTCGATGCTGCGGGGCGTATAAGCAATGTCGTTAAACTGAACACTGCTAATGAATGGTTCACTGCAGTCGAGTTCAGTTTAAAAACATTCATTGGGTAACTTGGTAAATAAAATATTTTTCTGACTCAAACTTTGCTGTTTGCACGTGCGCAACAATTAGTTTGCTTTTGCAGTCGCTAATCAAAAGACTATGGCCGCAAACCCGTTGCATAATCAGTATAACAACCTATTATTACTTCTTAATATTATATAAAAAATAAAAGAAATAATAAAAGTTAGCTCTCATTACCAAGTTCAACCAACCAATAAGTATCTTTTAATAATTTCACTTCAAATTAATTTTAAATTGAGCAATAATTGATTTTTTATCATTATTTATGTACATATGTGTCCATCTACGGTTAGTGCCAGTTATTCTAGTTTTTGTTACAAACACTTATTCTCAGCCAAATGTAAACAAGAACTGGCAGAACTGGTGAATCCCCTGAAACAACAATCGAAATAGCTACCACTATTTGCGATTCTTTTTTATCACCATCGACTAGAATATTTTACTTAAAAAAAATAAAATGACTTAAATATCACCCATTGTCTAGCTTTAGCAACTCATCAAAATATATCAGCTGATTGAAATTCAAAACAATATGAAAATATATATTAAGTGAACTTGTTCTGGATCAAACAAATTTGAACCTGTTTTGGTTGACAATGCTTAATAATATAAACATTGCATAATAATAAGCGATCAATTTTTAAGTGACTTGACAAATTTCATAATTTATAAAAATAACAAATCTCTAACTTGTCTACAAAATGCCACCAGCTTCACCTGACCCTGAGTTTTATATGTACATACATATGTTTAATGAGATCGTGCAAGCGTCAAGTTAAGCTTAAAAGATGCTCATAAAAATCAGAAATAAATCAATTTGAGGAGTGCTTAAATTATTTTGATAACGAGCTGTTTCTGGAGCTTAAATTAAAGATTTTGTTAATTGCTTGAAATGACTTTAGAAAAAAATTTGAATTTAAAATATAGACTTAATTGCTGCTTTAATTTTTAATATTTTTATTTACTTTATATTATCCCTTATAATCGGTTATTTTAGTAAACAATTTTACTATAACAATTGCGTTAAAAATAATAAACTTGGAATAGCCATGCATTTCATTAGACTCTAATTATATACTTCGCAAAGGTGATTAAATGAAAGTGAGCTGAGCGAATATCAATTACCGGATAATAAAGCAGACATTGCTGGTTGCGAAATGCAAAAATCAACTTTAATATTGTCTAGTTGCAATTGTGGCTTGACCTTCAGTTACTATGTGGGGCCCAACAAGTTTATACTCGGCTGCACTAGATCAACTCTCCCCAGAACAATTGACAATTTTTACTAAGCCAACCACCGTATGGTCATTAAGCGTGACCGTTGCCATTCTAAAAGTTATGTTATTTTTTCATATCCCATATCATGTTTGTATCTTGCAGATACTTTTTCTCCACGGTGCTGCAATTTCAGCTTTATAGACGCATGTGCCTTGCCGCTGGCCAATATGTGCCCAACGATCCAAGAAAACCGCTGCACAAATGCGACATCTACCGGCAGCCAGTCGCAGGCAATATACTAAAGTAAGTTGGAAACTAATTAAAAAGAACAATCAATCTTATTCTTTTTGCAACACTTTGCAGAAATTTGATGGCAAAGGGCGCCTCACAGCCCTGGCAAGAGGTACTAGAGGAGACGTTGGGTGAAGGTCGCTTGGACGGAAGTGCACTGAGGGAGTACTTTGCACCGTTGGAGGAGTGGCTGCGTCAGGAATCGCTGCGCACAAACGAATACGTAGGCTGGAACTATGATGGGGATTACTGCAAGCGGAGCATCGAAACAGCCGGACTGCAGATATTCGGTGGTTACTACAATGGAGTGCGGGGATCAGAGAAAAACATATTTATGCTGATACTAACGATCTGCCTGTGCTATCTAACAATCTAACAGTCTACCAGTCTAATAGTAATCCAAACAGTCAAATGCACTTAATTTTGTTGTAATATATTAATTTCCGCTAAATTCAAGTTACATTCATCGCAATATCTAAAGCGTGTTGAACTTGAATCAATGCCAAAAACAATTCTAAATCGAATAAAAAACAAACAAACATAAACAAAACGCAAATTGGCGGCACCCTAAATAAACCATAGAGAAAACCGGTTCGTTGGGGTTCCAGAGGGGGTCACCAGCTTGGGAGCAGAGAGAGCCGCACCGTATTGATGCGGGTCATTGGAACGCCAGCGTCGCACGCACATTTCAACTGTTGTTGTTGTTGCTTCATAATTTAATCAAATAATAAAAATAATAAACAAACCGCTTTGACTGCATTCGCAGTTTTTGCTGTTGTTTTTATTTCTCAACTGGTTTCACATTTTGTTTTTGTAAATTTGATTTAATAAATTGTAAAAAAAAACTACTTCGACTGCAACTGCAAGCTGTAACCTCAGTGTAAACAAGATAATCAACGGCACGGCGTTGTGTCACGGGGCGTGGCATGCCATGACCGAGAGAGCGGAGTAACATCAGGGGCAACAAAATGTGCAACTGGGTGTCATTGTTCTAAAGTTTGTCTAAGAAATCAGATACTTTTGTAAAGTAAGTGTAGAGCAAGTTCTTTGTCTGTCTCTCTGTCGGTTGGCACTTTGTTTACAAGTCGATTACAATCAACGAAATAAACGAGTCGGTTTAGTATTTGTGTGTGCATGATAAAGGATATTATTTCATTATTATCATTACTCCAGCTCAATTGAACTGCTCAACAAACTTTAGACAATTTGTAAGTAGAATAGTGGCAGCAATAAATAATTGAGCTTTAGAAACTTAATGCATCAAAATGTCGAGTTTTCCGTAGGTTTTTTTTAAGACAACGAATAAAGTTTAAATTTTAAGCTATTACGATTAGCTAAGCTTTTCAAGATTTTTTTACTAAATCATAAAACATTATTCAATAAATGGCACAAATCAGAACTTAAAATCATTTATATTTTCCAAGTGTTTCCTTATTTTAAAATCGTCTGCGTAATCAAGTAAAATATCATATATCTTTTAATAATATTAAATATAAATAAATAATAAATAAATCGACATAATTATATATTAATAAAAATAATATAGAGTAATACTGTCATCTCTTTGGAGAAGCACCAGAAAAGCAGAACAACAACACGAATATGTTAGAGTGGCAGATTTGTGCGTGGTTGACTTTCATATACCTTTTAACATATTTTCACAGAATGAAATCTATAAAATTTCGTTTTATTATATACTACATCAATTTCAACAAATTATGTTAACCCTTGTAAACTTTAGCTACCGGGTATTAAAACAAAAGCGCGTTTACCTCGCCACAACGACAGCTACAACATGTTAAGGACATTTTCAACATTTCAATTAGATGCAATCATCGTCATCGTCATCGGCCTGTCTGGCAAAGTGGGTCGCAGGGAGGGGAACGCAACTCGATCGTTTCGGAGAGTTGAGTGCAGCTGTTGTGTAGACTTGTGTGTACGAGTGTGTGTCGCATTTCACTTTCATTGTAGAATTTAACTGTGCATTGCGTACTTCCGCCCTGTCGCCGCCTCAGCCCCCCGACACTCGTATGGCGGCCTTCATTAGCTCGACAAAAAGTGTCGTCGGCGTCGACAATTTGCAATGACAACGTTATTTTTTTTCTTATAATTTGTATATGTGTATTTGTTTACTGTTCACTGTTTACTGTTTTTGGAGAAGGAACATGCGAGTGAGCTGCGGGATCAAACAGTCTTTAGTAGAGTCGCGTAATCAACGCACACGCAACACAAGTCGAGCGGAAAGATCAGAACAGAACAAAAATTCAACGAAACTACAAGAAAGCCATCAAGTATTATAATTTTGAATTGAGATCAATTCTAGCATATCTAGCAATGAGCTTTTAAGACTGCATTTTAAATAAATTTGCATAAAAATAATTCAGTTACCAAATTGCACAAGAGTGTTAGTGAAATAAGTCAAATATAATTGGCAATAATGAGCTGCCAGCCCAAGTGATTAAATAACTCAAACTGGTTTATGAAAAAGTAAAATCAGTAAGCCATTAAGAAAACACACTAATTATGAAGCTGCCTCTACTAAGCTGCAAGTGGCACCTACCATTCCTGCTTCTGTTGCAACTGTTGCAATTTAGCTGCATTTGCTGCCAGAACAGTAGCCTGCGTGTGAACACATATCTGAAGGAGATGGACGCCACAGCCATGGCCTTGCCATCGATACATGCTGCAGGGAATATTTGCACCCGCGAGGAGCCCTATGTCGAGGTGATTCAGGTACCGGAGGTGCAGCCGGTGCGAGTTCGCACGTCCACATGGTGCATGGACATACCGCCCCGTTGCTCGTCATTCAAGACGGAAATGCGAGAGGTGATGAGGGTACAGGTGAGTGTAGTTACTATCGTTCATGTGCCTTACCTGGCAGCAGGTGTTTAACTGCCGGCTCTGCCTTAGCGGATAGCTATTACGTCATCCTAGCCGCTGGCAACACCTTCGCACTGTCCATTTATCCAGTCTTGGCCACATGCCCCACAAACCTGAATTCATTTGCTAAACCAGGAAGCCGCTCGTCGAGCTATTTCATTAAATTGGCAACATTCGATGGCCGCCTTTGATTATTTTGCTCATGTTTTTAGTATATTTTATGGGTTCTGTCAATGTAAAAAATATAGAAAATGAAAATTAAAATGCTAATAAGTTGCGCAAGCGACAAGAGGAAACTCTAAAGCACAGAACGGAAGTCGCAGCTGTATGTGAAAAACTATTGAAACTTCAATAATTGCGACCGGTTTTGACCCACGAAAATAAAGCGACAGGTAACGTCCTTGGCTGCCAAAAGTTGCATGAACTTTTGGGCATAATCGTGGCATAAACAATATGAGTTTTGTCTTTTCAAAATAAATGCTAGCTGGCAAATATGTAAATGATGTATAAGTTTATTCTAAGGAGATTAATTAATCGATATTAAGAGCAGCTTAAACTTTTAAGCTTTACTAATTTTTTAGTAGTTAAAGCTCAGTCAAAACTCATGATAACAATATAGTCAACCCAGTTAAGTGGCGAGAAAAATCGAGAAAAACAAGTGAATAGCAAATATGGTCAGAATCCGGTTGACTGTGTGGCGCCTAATCAGGTATGGCTGGTTTTTTCCTCTGTTTTTTTTGGGATAAGTTAAAAAATAATAATTATGTCATGGTGTCAGCGACGGAAAGTGCAAATGAAAAGCGGAAAATCCAGCATCTATGCGCAGGCAGGCCAACAGCACAATTAAGTGCTCCCCTAGCAAGGAGTCTTGGGGCAGTTAGTGTACAAGTCGAACTCGAAGTCGAAGCTGTTGACACACTTTCAATTGCATCACCACAGCATGCGACACAAAGTGGCCATAAGATGCAGCCAGTTTTAGCTTAGTTTACAGTTTCGGCTATAATTATATGTATGTACATAGTGGGCATATGCGAGTGTGTGTGCATGCTTAGCTTGATAAAAATTAATTTCATAATTAAACTATTTAAGATTCCATCATTGCTATTTTAGGAGTTGTCAAGGAAATATAAGAAAAAGTTTACAAATAAAAATGCACTTATATAAGCGAAGATTTAAGAGCTTACAGTGCGAAAAACGATAATTTGACAAATTAATTAAAATTAAATTATTTTCCCAACTAATACAGCTATCCTAGTTTTTCTAGCTGCTCACTTCGAGTTCCAATTGAAGGCGCCCCAAATATGCCGAGAAATATCATGTTTTGGTGTTAGATTTTTGCAACAAAATATTTGCACAGTAAATGCCGCTGCTAATTGCCAATTGCGTTTAATTAATTAACATGAAAATTTCAACAAAAAAAACAGTGTCGAAAAGCCATTTACGAGTTGGAATAAAACTAGTTTCAGTCTTCAGATTTCAAATCTTTGTGAAGTGCAGAAAGATTTTCCTAAAAAGATTTTCAAATCAAGTAAATTATGTTACATAAAAAATACGGCGTTATGGTGTAAAATTTCTATAACGGATGATTGATGGACAGACGGTTAGAGAGAGATGGCGGCCGATCAAAAATATGAGATAGAGGGAGAGAGACAAGGAAGAAGAGAGCTGGAAGCACTACGAGTAGTGGTCGTAATTTGAGTCGCATGTGTAATTCATTGCTCAACATGTATTCAATTACCAGCCAAGCCCTGAGTATGAAGTATTTTTCATATTTATGGTGAATATTTGACAAAAGGCTGCTCTTAATTATTGTTGCACTAAATGTAAAACAGCAGCCACAGGAAAAACGACAGAAAACATAAAAACTCGAATCGAATATCTGTGATTATATTAAAATTTCCGCCTTATTAATTTATGCGGTGACAAACACAATGATATAAAATACTACACATACAGACAGAGCTAAGCCACAGATACAAATTCATCAGCAACTGACAGAACAATGCATAAGTTGGGCGGAATTGTTGTGAATGAAAACTGGGAATGCTTCGGGATGGACACTGTAAATGATTGTGAGAAGCTGTTCGCAATCAGTTATTCAATTAAATTGGCAACTCAAGGGGTGTATATAAATGCCGGAATGCCTTAGTAAGCCTGTGTACGCATACATATGTATGTGCGGGTCTCAGCTTCATCATAATCAGCGCTTTGGCTTTTGTAAATCTCAAGAATTGAGCAGCGTTACAAAGTTCAACGAGGGCCAGTAAATTGACATTGAATTGCTGCGGGGGAAGATGTAACATCAACATAATATGCTCAGCTATTTATTAGATTTTCCGCATTAACTTCATATTCAGAATAGATGATCAAGGTGAAAAGATATGAAAAATTCCAAATGTTATAAATTTAATTATGAAATATGTTATATTATACATATGTATGCACATGGTGTACGGATTACTCTAATCGAAAAGCTTACTCATTCGTATAAACCATATCATACTTTTAGGGGCACTGTTTAAATCTGCCATTTATTGCATACTTTTATACAATCCAAATTTAATATATAGATGTTATTAATGCCCTCAATTTTATGTTTATTCATAAAGTAATGCAAAAGCTTATTGAAGTATATTGTCATTTTTTATATTGAAATTGATTTTCACTTTTATTGAATGGATCTAATATGAAGTTTTACAATTTTTGCGTTGTTTTTTTTTTAAGTTTTAAAGTTTTTGCAATGTGATACATTTTTATTAAATGAAGTAGATATATTAAATTATAACAATTAAACAGTTCGCGATTTTCTAGTTAACTGCATATCGTAAGTTCGACGATTCTTGAGTTTGTAAATCAAAAATATAAAAAGTCCCACTAGAAGCACAAAAAGTGAAAATAATATAAAAGTTTCCCATCTCTCCCTCGGCTTGGGTGGTATTGGTGGTTGTGTAGGTGGTGCTACGGTGGTTGTCACAGGTGTTCTTGTTGTTGTCGACATCTCCGTTGTTATGGGTGATGACTCCGTTGATGTGGGTGATGACTCCGTTGATGTAGGTGATGATTCCATTGCAAAATCGATGGTCATTGTTTCAAACTCCGTTGGGGAAACACATGCGACCATAAAGAATATCAGGACTCCAAATATTAATTCCAAAAACTTAGAGCGAGTCATTTTGTTGACTTTAAACCACGTCCAAGTTCGCAAACTGTTTGTACACAACTAAATAATATTTAGATATGCCGAAAATTCGCATGAGACTTGAGTACCACAGCAGGAAATTCGAAGTGATAACATAGTATGTACATATATTAGTTGAATAGGAATTCAAATATGGGAGATATGGAATTAACTCAAGTATGATAGACGCGATTGAATAAAATAAACTAATGTATCTATCTAAACATTTATTAAAATAATACTTTTAGAATTTAAAATAAATATGTACGACTTAAAAGCCGACACAACATTACAGATATTTTCAATGTGATTCATTTCCTAATGGCTCATTTTAATATATTTAAATCAGAATTTAATATTGTTTTGATAATAATAACAAAAGTTTAACCATTTTAGACTTTGATGAACTCATTACTCCGTCTCCACTCGCTCTCTTTGTGTATTACTCATTTTTGTTTTTTTTTAGAAATTAAATAAAACGCGTACAGTTCGTTTTTGCTGTCAAGGCTATGAAGGCAATCTCTCGGACAGTCAAGCCAGCTGCAAGCCCATTTGTCGTGGTGGCTGTGGGCGTGGCATTTGCCTTATGCCCGATATCTGCAGCTGCGAAGAAGGCTACACAGGCAAGCACTGCACTCAGCGTTAGTATTTCGCCATTCAAAGCCAATTTTTTCCTCTGATATTTCAAGATTTTCAGGCTGTGATCATGATCGTTGGGGACTAGACTGTAAGAATCCATGCCAATGTCGAAACGATGCGGTTTGTGACAATAAGACAGGTGTCTGTCATTGCATTGCCGGCTGGGCAGGTCAATTGTGAGTAGTCTAAAACACTTCAAATTGAGTCATTCATGAATGCACTTTTGCTTTTATTGTAGTTGTGAGCAGCCCTGTCCACCGGGCACTCATGGTGTCATGTGCCGCAAGGCCTGCGTGTGTGCCGAGAGATTGTGCCATCCCCAGACCGGCGAGTGTATTCGTCAGGACCATGTGGGTGCCTTGAATGTCAGCCATGTTGTGCTGGAAACCATAAACTCGACTATGGCAAATCTCACACACAACATTAATAATATTGCCAAGCGCATTGGCAGCATACAGGAGGGCAGTCTCGATCAAGCTTCTCCCAGTCCCCTGCCCGAAGTGATTCTGATTAAACAGCCCCTTCAGGAGACCCCTCACACACCAAAGATCATACTGCACGAGTCTAGCAATGCACTCTTGGAGAACTTGCACACAGCCGCAGCTGCAGGTGTGGCGGCTCCAGAGGTCATACATGTCATCACAAATGGTGGCAGTGTGCCGCAGGAGCATCCACCTCAGCTGAACCTGGCAGGATTTGCGGCTGGCGAGTCCAACCTAAGCAGAGGTGGACACGATCATGAAACCAGTGTGCTGAGCACCTTGATCGTTGTGCTTCTCATACTATTGACTGTAATTGTAGTTGGCTTCCTTTATGTCTATCGACGCCAAAATATCCAAAAAGAAGCTGTTATATACAATGCAAACGGTACGATTACAACGCATCCACATCTCTCCAATTCCAATTCCAATCCTGACGTTGTGATCAGTGAATCAGCGGCAATGGGAAAAATATTTCATGGACCGCTACCAAAACTGCCAGCGGTAACTGCGGTCAACCAAACTCAAACGAATGATGGTATGTAAGTGTCACCCGGCTAATACGAGGGCGGTTCGATGAATAACATAATCAACAATCACTTGTTTGAAAAGCACAGAAATTGATCAAAGAGTCTAGAATTAATAGAGATTAAATTGGGTATATAGTTGAATGAAGTTATTCATCGTATTGAACACGTAGTTTATTTTCTGATCTAACATATGAGAAATTCTTGCAGTTTCTCAACCGGAACTGTATGACACACCCAGTAATAACTCATCAATTAGAACACCGCCCTATGCCTATGCCAGGAAGGAGTCACTATATTCGGTAATCTCGCCAAAGTCACGCAAGGGCAGCCTCGACTCCCATCTCTATGACGAAATACGATATCATCAACAACACCAACAGCAGCACTTTCAACAAATGCATCATCATCAGCAACAGCATCAGTCCCACCAGCCACATACCTCGCAACTACACTATCAGCACTCCACCATAGCAGCTGCCTATCTTCCGCCTCCAGCTGCTTTGATGCAGCGGCAGTCTAATCAGCAACCACAGCATCAGCATCTGCATCAGCTCCACCAGCAGCAGCATCATCTAACCCCAAACTCACATGTTTCCCACTTAATTATACCTCCTCAAGATTCCAAGTTTCTGCAGGTACCAAATCAGATTACCACAAAAAAGATTGCCCACTTGTAGATTTTCCCTCGCCTCAACGGAAATCAAATCATATCAATTGTCCTTTTAAATTACTTGTATTTTTTGCGGTTAAAAAATTTACATTTTTAAATTCTCCATTATATAATATAATATACATATCGTACATACGTAAATATTACCAAGATAATCTTTAATTCATTTGCTTTATTTTAAAAGATATAATAAAATTTATTTTTTACGGAATTTGGAAATTTAGTCTCTTATGATAAAATAAAAAAGTATACTTTTTATAAGAGGCTATTTGTTGGTTCAATCGGCAAGAAAGTTGAATAAGTTAATGTTGTTTCACTTGTTGGTTTAAGAGTTGTAGATGAAAGAGTTGTTGGTTCTGTTGTCGTGGGACTCGGTGTTGTTGTCTCTGGAGATGTAGACGAAGGAGTTGTTGGTTCTGATGTTGTGGAACTCGAGGTTGTTGGTATTCGAGTTGTAGTTGAAAGAGTTGTTGGTTCTGTTGTCGTGGGACTCGGTGTTGTTGTCTCTGGAGATGTAGACGAAGGAGTTGTTGGTTCTGATGTTGTGGAACTCGAGGTTGTTGGTATTCGAGTTGTAGTTGAAAGAGTTGTTGGTTCTGTTGTCGTGGGACTCGGTGTTGTTGGCTCTGAAGATGTAGACGAAGGAGTTGTAGTTGTGGAAGTTGTTGGATTTGTTGAATCTGTCGGGTATGGTGAAGCTGTTGGGTCTGTCGGATATGGTGGATTTGTCGGATCTGACGGATATGGTGGATCTGTTGGGTCTGTCGGATATGGTGAATTTGTCGGATCTGTCGGATCTGTCGGATATGGTGGATCTGTTGGGTCTGTCGGATATGGTGGATTTGTCGGATCTGTCGGATATGGTGGATCTGTTGGGTCCGTCGGATATGGTGGATTTGTCGGATCTGTCGGATATGGTGGATTTGTCGGATCTGTCGGATATGGTGGATCTGTTGGGTCTGTCGGATATGGTGAATTTGTCGGATCTGTCGGATCTGTCGGATATGGTGGATCTGTTGGGTCTGTCGGATATGGTGGATTTGTCGGATCTGTCGGATATGGTGGATCTGTTGGGTCTGTCGGATATGGTGGATCTGTTGGGTCTGTCGGATATGGTGGATTTGTCGGATCTGTCGGATATGGTGGATCTGTTGGGTCTGTCGGATATGGTGGATCTGTTGGGTTTGTCGGATATGGAGGATTTGTTGGGTCAGTTGGAAATGGTGAATTTGTCGGATCTGGTGTGGGTATAGTAGGTATTCTCGTAGGTATTGTAGGTTTAGTATGGCTAGTAGGTTTCTTGGTATGATGGGTAGGTTTCTTGGTATGATGCGTAGGTTTCTTGGTATGATGGGTAGGTTTCTTAGTATGATGAGTGGGTTTCTTGGTATGATGGGTAGGTTTCTTAGTATGATGAGTGGGTTTCTTGGTATGATGAGTTGGCTTCTTGGTATGATGAGTAGGTTTCGTTGGTCTTTTTGTTTGATGCGTGTGCTTAGTTGGCCTTTTCGTATGATGAGTCGGTCTTGTGGGTTTTTTTGTATGATGAGTATGTCTAGTACGGTGTGTTGGTCTCCTGGTGTGATGCGTTGGTCTTCGGGTAGGATGGGTAGGTCTTGGTCTTGGCGTTGGTTTTGGTCGTGGTCTTGGTCGTGGCCTTGGTCGTGGTCGTGGAGTTGGTCTTGGTCTTGGTCGTGGCCTTGGTCGTGGAGTTGGTCTTGGTCTTGGTCTTGGTCGTGGTCTTGGTCTTGGTCTTGGTCTTGGTCGTGGTGTTGGTCTTGGCCTTGGTCGTGGCCTTGGTCGTGGAGTTGGTCTTGGTCTTGGTCTTGGTCTTGGTCTTGGTCTTGGTCTTGGTCTTGGTCTTGGTCTTGGTCTTGGTCTTGGTCTTGGTCTTGGTCTTGGTCTTGGTCTTGGTCTTGGTCTTGGTCTTGGTCTTGGTCTTGGTCTTGGTCTTGGTCTTGGTCTTGGTCTTGGTCTTGGTCTTGGTCTTGGTCTTGGTCTTGGTCTTGGTCTTGGTCTTGGTCTTGGTCTTGGACTTGGTGGCCATTCTGGATAATATCCAAGATCCCAAGATTCTGGGTAATCCGAAAGATCCTTAATTTCTGTTGAATTTGATGAAACTGATTTTGAAAATATCGGATAATAAATTATCCCAGTTTCGAAAGTAATTTTCCTAGTACCATTGTCAATCCACTTGCTACTTGAGCTCCTCTGTTGAGGACCATAGTCAACTTGATAGATTTCATTGTCTGCAGTAGTGAATGCTACAAAGAACAGGACGATAGTGAGGAATAGAAATCCTCGTCCCCAAAACTCCATTCTGTTTAATTCCGCACTGAGTCTCTTCGTACGCACTTCAGAAAATTACTCCATCGACTAAGCAAGATATACTTAAATGTTAAATATTTATTCGCTCAATAAACACAACTATTTCCTGTCGTCTGCGGGTATTAATAAAGTATATTATTAATTTTTTTTATTAAATGTACATATATATGCGGGTATGAAAGGCGATGTGTCATTTTTGAGTGTTTATTTAGAGCCAAAGGCCTTTAAGATTCAAAATCTATATGGAAATAATTATATTTTCACTAAATTGTACAAGCAGTATGGTAACAGCTAATTCGAGTAAATGACGATATACAATTGGCCATGTTTGACACCTGTATGCTTGGCTTTAGGTTTTTATATCGACTATTCAGAGATTGTTCATATGAACTTATTATAAATTCAATTTTCTGAAATCAGTGAGTATGCACATACAATTGTTTAATATTTATTAAAGCACGGGTTATGAGTAAGAATCGCTTTAGAGAGCATATCTTAATACAAAAAGAATCAGAAAATTTGCAGCTTCGATTTAGTCATTCTATTTATTTCAAAGCATCAATAAATAAATTTAGTAAGAAAAATAAATAAAACATATTTAGCAGCAAAGATCAAAGACAGTGATCATTTTATTTATGGGTCGCTTTACAGTCTAATAGGTGGCAGTTCTATAAGATCCACGTTGCTTCTTCTTGTAGATTATGTATCCTCCTAGTCCAGCTAGATAGACTCATTCCAGATTTTTTAGGTTTTGGATGTGGCTTTTGCGTCGTAGTAGGCTTGTGGGTTGTTGTTGTGTTATGGTTGGGATGTGGATGCAATGTTGTTGTGGTGTTATGGGTGGTATGGAAAGGAGTTGTTGTTGTGCGTTGTTGTAGCCAGTGTTGATAATGCACAGCTGGGGACACCTGGGTCGCCATAATTAGTGAAGCCAAGATCACAGATGCACACAAAATTCTGGCATTTCTGGTTTTCACCACATGCCGGATTACAAATACTCTCAATGCAAACTTCATTATCATTATCCAAATGATATCCATCTTTACAAATGCACGTACAATCTTTATCGTACACTTGATTTACTTCGCAATTTTCTCTGCAGTTCTGAAATTCATTCGAGTCCACTTCAATGCTCTTTCCAGTGGTGTATACCACTAGTGACATCAATAAAAATAAGAATTGGGTTTTGCAGCAAGACATTTTTTTGCAGTATTTAATTGTTTATTCGAGTGTCTAAGGAAAAGTTCTTCACCGTACTAAATAAAAAGGCAGTCAACTTCAGTATTTATATCACTCATGCGGCTTGATACCTGGTACCGCATAGATTAAAAGGGTATTATAACTGTGTGCCAACCGAAAATGTATATAACAGGCTAAAGGAGGCAAGACGGTATAGTAATGTCCGTCTGACCGTCTGTCCGTTTTTGGCGTATTTTATTAAGGGAGTATTTTATTGCATTTAATTTAAAGTGGAGTTCTTATGGCATTTACTCAACAACGGATATCGGGTATCTTACCATCAACATACTCGAGTGTCGCTTTCCTAATTGTTTCTTTATTGCAACGCAGCTGTGCTGGTAGGTGATTCATCATAATGTTGCTGAGCATATAAATTTAATTTAAAATCAAAAACTTTAAAGACCTATATAGGGGTTTAAGACCCGCTTTTATTAAATAGCTGAAATTTACCAATAATTATGATTACTATATTCGAACAGTTACTTGATTCAGTGGAATAAGGAATGTAGTATTTTATTAATTTCACTCATCGAGAGACTTGAGAAATTGATCTGAGTGTGAGAGTACAAGTCCGACACTGATAAGGGTTTCGCTTCCAAGAGCCGAAATCTTGAATTTGCTCATTCGCTGGATGATACTGAAGCGATGAACAACACAGAATGCACTGGAACTGGGGCAAAACATTACTGACAACAGTTGCGTTGCTGACGCTGACTGCGACGCTTTCAGCGACGACAACAGCGGAGACACAACTCTATAGCGATATACACATTCCGGAAGAATTTGAATCACTCAGTCAAACACGACTGCGCCAGCAGCAGCAACATCTTTGTCAGCTACAGTTCGCCAGACAATTGCCGCAATGGCTTCTGTCGTGCTCCCGGAAAATGTGAGTGCTTTGCCGAGTTTGTGCGCAACGATCAAGGTGCATGCATCCACACTTGCACACTTGTAGTATGCGCCTATGTAATATTAAGAACATTTAAGTACAATAGTACTTAAAGAATACAAACACATAGTAGCACTTTGTTGCTATGTTTATGCAACCAATAAAGCCCAAGTCGGATGTAACATGATCGTCCACTTGAAGGCTATAAACTATAAGTGCATGATCAGCATTCCCACGCTGACCAAATGCGTAATACATAAGTGCATAACACGCTCTCTCGGCTCTCTCGTATCCGGCAGCGTAGCTTCGCGGCTTAGCTTTAATCGAAATATATTTAAGAATTACAGATCAGACACCTTTTTGGAGTTGAACTGGCAGAACCTTTTCTGCCAAGTTATAATTATTTACAATACTAAATAAAACCTAACTCAGCCTGACGGCTGCATAACTCAAAGAAAACTTGTGTTATAAATGATATGGGTCTACACATTACAGTATGATGAGTATGTCTAGTAGGGTGTGCTGGTCTCCTGGTGTGGTGCGTTGGTCTCCGGGTAGGATGGGTAGGTCTTGGTCTTGGCCTTGGCGTTGGTTTTGGTCGTGGTTTTGGTCGTGGCCTTCGTCGTGGAGTTGGTCTTGGTCTTGGTCTTGGTCGTGGTGTTGGTCTTGGTCTTGGTCTTGGTCGTGGCCTTGGTCGTGGAGTTGGTCTTGGTCTTGGTCTTGGTCTTGGTCTTGGTCTTGGTCTTGGTCTTGGTCTTGGTCTTGGTCTTGGTCTTGGTCTTGGTCTTGGTCTTGGTCTTGGTCTTGGTCTTGGTCTTGGTCTTGGTCTTGGTCTTGGTCTTGGTCTTGGTCTTGGTCTTGGTCTTGGTCTTGGTCTTGGTCTTGGTCTTGGTCTTGGTCTTGGTCTCGGTCTTGGTCTTGGTCTTGGTCTTGGTCTTGGTCTTGGTCTTGGTCTTGGTCTTGGTCTTGGTCTTGGAGTTGGTGGCCATTCTGGATAATATCCAAGATCCCAAGATTCTGGGTAATCCGAACGTTCCTTAATTTCTGTTGAATTTGTTGAAACTGATTTTGAAAATATCGGATTATAAATTATCCCAGTTTCGAAAGTAATTTTCCTAGTACCATTGTCAATCCACTTGCTACTTGAGCTCCTCTGTTGAGGACCATAGTCAACTTGATAGATTTCATTGTCTGCAGTAGTGAATGCTACAAAGAACAGGACGATAGTGAGGAATGGAAATCCTCGTCCCCAAAACTCCATTCTGTTTAATTCCGCACTGAGTCTCTTCGTACGCACTTCAGAAAATTACTCCATCGACTAAGCAAGATATACTTAAATGTTAAATATTTATTCGCTCAATAAACACAACTATTTCCTGTCGTCTGCGGGTATTAATAAAGTATATTATTAATTTTTTTTATTAAATGTACATATATATGCGGGTATGAAAGGCGATGTGTCATTTTTGAGTGTTTATTTAGAGCCAAAGGCCTTTAAGATTTAAAATCTGTATGGAAATAATTATATTTTCACTAAATTGTACAAGCAGTATGGTAACAGCTAATTCGAGTAAATGACGATATACAATTTGCATGTTTGACACCTGCATGCTTGGCTTTAGGTTTTTATATCGACTATTCAGAGATTGTTCATATGAACTTATAAATTCAATTTTCTGAAATCAGTTAGTATGCACATACAATTGTTTAATATTTATTAAAGCACGGGTTATGAGTAAGAATCGCTTTAGAGAGCATATCTTAATACAAAATGAATCAGAAAATTTGCAGCTTCGATTTAGTTATTCGATTTATTTCAAAGCATCAATAAATAAATTTAGTAAGAAAAATAAATAAAACATATTTAGCAGCAAAGATCAAAGACAGTGATCATTTTATTTATGGGTTGCTTTACAGTCTAATGGGTGGCAGTTCTATAAGATCCACGTTGCTTCTTCTTGTAGATTATGTATCCTCCTAGTCCAGCTAGACCCGCTACAATGACAATAATTCCAGTGATGGTCCATGGGCTCATTCCAGATTTTTTAGGTTTTGGATGTGGCTTTTGCGTCGTAGTAGGCTTGTTGGTTGTTGTTGTGTTATGGGTGGGATGTGGATGCAATGTTGTTGTGGTGTTATGTGTGGTATGGAAAGGAGTTGTTGTTGTATTGTGGGTGGTGGGGAAATGTGTAACCGTTGTGTTGTGGGTGGTGGGGATATGTGTTGTCGTTGTATTGTGCGTAATAGATATGTGGGTTGTTGTATCCAGTGTTGATAATGCACAGATGGGGACACCTGGCTCGCCATAATTAGTGAAGCCAAGATCACAGATGCAGTCATCATTCTGGCATTTCTGGTTTTCACCACATGCCGGATTACAAATACTCTCAATGCAAACTTCATTATCATTATCCAAATGATATCCTTCTTTACAAATGCACGTACAATCTTTATCGGGCACTTGATTTACTTCGCACTTTTCTCTGCAGTTCTGAAATTCATTCGAGTCCACTTCAGTGCTCTTTCCAGTGGTGTATACCACAAGTGACATCAATAAAAATAAGATTTGGGTTTTGCAGCAAGACATTTTTTTGCAGTATTTAATTGTTTATTCGAGTGTCTAAGGAAAAGTTCTTCACCGTACTAAATAAAAAGGCAGTCAACTTCAGTATTTATATCAGTCATGCGGCTAAATACCTGGTACCGCATAGGTTAAAAGGGTATTATAACTGTGTGCCAACCGAAAATGTATATAACAGGCTAAAGGAGGCAAGACGGTATAGTAATGTCCGTCTGACCGTCTGTCCGTTTTTGGCGTATTTTATTAAGGGAGTATTTTATTGCATTTAATTTAAAGTGGAGTTCTTATGGCATTTACTCAACAACGGATATCGGGTATCTTACCATCAACATACTCGAGTGTCGCTTTCCTAATTGTTTCTTTATTGCAACGCAGCTGTGCTGGTAGGTGATTCATCATAATGTTGCTGAGCATATAAATTTAATTTAAAATCAAAAACTTTAAAGACCTATATAGGGGTTTAAGACCCGCTTTTATTAAATAGCTGAAATTTACCAATAATTATGATTACTATATTCGAACAGTTACTTGATTCAGTGGAATAAGGAATGTAGTATTTTATTAATTTCACTCATCGAGAGACTTGAGAAATGGATCTGAGTGTGAGAGTACAAGTCCGACACTGATAAGGGTTTCGCTTCCAAGAGCCGAAATCTTGAATTTGCTCATTCGCTGGATGATACTGAAGCGATGAACAACACAGAATGCACTGGAACTGGGGCAAAACATTACTGACAACAGTTGCGTTGCTGACGCTGACTGCGACGCTTTCAGCGACGACAACAGCGGAGACACAACTCTATGGCGATATACACATTCCGGAAGAATTTGAATCACTCAGTCAAACACGACTGCGCCAGCAGCAGCAACATCTTTGTCAGCGTGAGCTGCCGTAAGTAATTCAATCATAAAATTATTAAATACAAAATATCCCATTTCTCGTCTTAGTGCTGTTTTCTTTCAGACATTGAAGAATTCCCCTGTACGTGGCAATGGCTCGACCATCTTTTACCACAGCATTGAAGTGTGCTGCCCAGGCTATCGCCCTGATCCTTATGCCGGACAATGTGTGCCGGATTGCAGCTACAGTTCGCCAGACAATTGCCGCAATGGCTTCTGTCGTGCTCCCGGAAATTGTGAGTGCTTTGCCGAGTTTGTGCGCAACGATCAAGGAGCATGCATCCACACTTGCCCCATTGCCTGCCAGCATGGACGTTGCTATCTGAATGGCACCTGCGCCTGCCAAGCGGGCTATGTGCTCGATGCTGAGACGCGTCTCTTCTGTCGTGCCAAATGTCCCCAGGCCTGTGGCATGCATGAGGAATGTGTTGCTCCAGGCCAATGCAATTGCTTGACGGGCTATTATCGCACCGCAGAACAGGGCTGCCAACCGATCTGCGCACCCGACTGCGGATATGGCAAGTGTGTGGCACCCAATCAATGTGAATGCTTTCCCGGATTTATTAAGCGAGCACAGCGCAATGTCTGTGAGGCCGAATGCTACATGTGAGTGAATACTTGGAGAGTTGACGTGCATTAACACTTTGACCAATCTTCTGTTAGTAATTGCGAAAATGGCTTCTGCGAGTCGCGCTACAGTTGCCATTGCCATGAGGGCTATCGCTACGATATGAACACTACCAGTTGCTTGCCCCAATGCCAGGACAATTGTGGTCAGGGCAATGGCGTCTGTATTGCACCTGGCGTGTGTCGCTGCTTCCAGGGCTACGAACCGCACGGCAGCAGCTGCGTGCCAAAGTGCGAGGGGTGAGTTCATAGGTAGTAGTGATTGAACCAAGTAATTTTATATATTGAAAAATAGTATAGGTTTCTTAACTGTTCCATTAAACTATAATAATGATAATACAAGTTAACACCCTGTTGCACAGTATTTCCTTGCGTTATTTTCAATTAACTATAAAGTAAACAAAAAACATGCCAATTGATCTCAACTAAAATGTTCTCCCCTTGCTTGCAGATCTTGTGGCCACTATGGCAAGTGTCTGGCACCCAACGTCTGTGGCTGTATCCCTAATGAGCAGTATTGCTTGGAAGGGAGCTGCACTGCCAGTGGACATTGCCAGTGTCCTGCGGGACACATCAATTTCATTGGTCGTTGTCTACAGCTGCAGAACATTGGAAATCAGCTAAACAGTCTTAAGAGACGCAGAGAGCGAGATCAAGAGTTAAAATATCAATTCAATGCACTTATTGGACGTCTATTTAATTCAATATGGCAATGAGTACAATCAGTTAAATCGAATAAAATGCACATTAAACGGGCTGACAACTCTGACGTCCCTTGATGCCGCTCTTGATAAATCCTGGCTTGCAAATGCAGAAATTGGGTGCACTACAAAAACCATTGGGGCAACCCTGAGGGCAATGTGGCTGGCAAATGTTGCGCTGCAGCTCGTCCAGAATAAAGCCAGGCTTGCACTCGCACTGGTTCTGCCCAATGCAAACACCATTCAAGCAGGGTACATCGCAGTGGGGCACACATTGCTCGCTCTTGTGATCCCACTCATTGCCTGGAGTACACTCGCAGGTGTTGGGCGCAATGCAACGTCCATTCTTGCAGGCTCTATTAAAAGTAATCGATATTATTGAAAACGCCCTAATGGCTAAACTGAATGATACTCACTTCTCGCAAATGGGTTCACAGCGTCCTTCCACCTTCAGGTAACCCGTACGGCAGCTGCAGTGTCCCGGTGCCGTGCACTCTCCATTCTCGCATCGATCGCAGAAAGGAGTGCAACTGCCATCAGCTGCTTGGCGATATCCTTCCAAGCAATCGCATTTATTGGGCGCCACACAGCGTCCATGGGCACAGCCTGGCTTGCACTCGGGCTGACAGAACTTCTGGCTAACAGGATCCAGAGTGTATCCCTCGCGACACTGGCACACATTCTGCTCATTGCACACACCATTGCCACAGCCCAGTGGGCAGGTGGAGATGCATTTGCCATCAAAGCTCCTCACATGTCCAGGTATACAGACACAGGTATTGGGTGCAGTGCAGATGCCATTGTGGCACTCATCCTTGCAGATTGGCTCACAGCGACGATAGATGTGAAGATTGCGCTCGTATCCCTCGCAGCAGACTTGAATGCGACTCATGTCCGAAGTGGTACCATTGCCAACGTACTTCTCCCGCGAGCCATGCAGCAAAGATGCAGTGCTGTGCAGAGAGAGAGAGAGAAAGTCAGTTACGGCTTCTTATAATCCGTAGAATGCATATTAATTACAGAACTGTCAAATTTCTACGATTCTTTTTAAGACTTAAATTCAGAAACTAAATGAAATTAATTTAAAAAACAATGTTAAACAAATTTCCCATGAAACATTTCTGCTGATATCACGAATACATAACTTGTTGCTCTAGGTCTGAGTCTTACTCTGAGTCAAATTAGTCGCACCATTTATCACATTCAAGCTCAAATGCATACATATACAAACGAGTACATTAATTGTAATCGCACATTGAATTCAATTTCAAGACGCATTTCATTATCAACCCAGTGAGGACGTCGAGGTCGTTAGTTCAATGTGTCACTAGCTTGTTTTCAATTTCTTCAAAACACTGCGATAATTTCCCAAGCTTATGCAAAGCGGCTCCCTCTCCATCTCAAACTTCAAAGCCTACTTACGGCACTTCCTTGTAGCAGACGCCACTGGCCATTGCCGAGCGGGTTTTGTTAATAAACAGTGCTGTCTCATCTAGGATTTCTGGAGCAGGAGTTGCAGTGGGCAAGGGCTGCACATAGTGTCCATTGTACTGAACGTTGTTGTTGCCTCCTTGGTAGGTCTCGGCAGGCACATAATTGGGGTAGCCGTTGTAACCGTAGCTATATTGGGTTTGCTCCGAAGCATTGCCGGCAAACTGTAGATTGGCAGACGGTGGAGGCGGTTGACGAGTCTTGATACCCGCCGTCTTAAACTGGGCTTGGCCAATGCCGCATAGTGCCGACAGCACAGCTAATCCGACGACCAGATGCCACGATGACCTCATGTCGAATGTCACTTTTGGAGAGGTGAACCAAAAATTTTTTTTTCAATTGATGAACTGAACACACGTCTGAGCTCCACAGCTGCTGCACTTTAACTAACAGCGAAGCACATTCAAAATAATAATTTAAATACACAAACGAGTCGCGAATCGGCTCCAGCCTCAGGCTTCCAGTTTCCCGCTGCTAGCCTCTAATCAGCACCTAGCACGACGTCTATCAATACACCGAAGGTTACTCTCTCAACAGATGATGTTTCTTTGGAATTGCTGCTCATGCTGTTGTTGTTATTGCCAGAGGGCACAACCTACGCTCATTGTTGCTCATAAGCTTTATTTTTGAAGCTGACAAGCTGGTCTCCACCTGCCAAGAGATTTTGTTCTTATTTGAATGATTTTTTCTGAGAATTCAATGAATGAAAAAACAACGATTATTCAGAAAATGATTTGGGAGAGCGAAAATCAATCCGAGTTCTGATTAAGATGTTAATTGAAATATTAGGCAAATACAAAAATTATACAGATTAAAGAAATGATATTTAAGGTGCTAATAATGTATTCATTGTTTTTTTTTACTATTGGCATTTGATTTGATTTATTTAATTTTAATTGAGGTATATATTTATTAAGTTTTTTTTAATTATTACTGTTTGAAAAATGGTGGTTTATTAACATAATAAACCTATTTGTCTGTATTTTAAATACAAAAAGTATTTATTGCCACAATACATTTTATATTTATTCAAATTGTGTGTATTTCTGCATCTATCAATATAGAAAACTGGAACACATTAGATATTTTCAATGCAAAATCTATCTATTTATTTTAATTGTTATATAGTTAGCTTACAAATTCCATTCTGTACACAGAATTGATATATTGATATATATATTATATATTTAGACAATATCCGTAGTCCTAAAGCAACACTAAAGTTCTGATTGGGTCCTCACTTCGCCCAACGAATTCATCAGTATATCAATACACGGTCAATACCGAGTCGCACTATATCACAAAAAAATATTAGAAAATAAACGTATATACAAATTGATTATGTATGTTATTTTTAGTGCGCAAAAAAATGAATAAATTATTTTAAACAGTTTTCTTGATAGTAAACATTATCTTTAATTAAATTCAAAAAGATTGCGGTTCGAATTGAATATTATTCACCGAATTGGCGGCAATATGCCTCCTCTCTGTAAAATCCTGGGGCACATTCACAGTTACCAGGTGCAAAGCAGACGCCATTACTGCAATCCTCTAGGCAGATGGGCTCACATTTGAGTATTTTTGAGGTGCCCCGATTCCGATAACCCTCACAGCAATAGGAGATCTGTCGTTGTCTCAGTTCTGGATTCAAAGTCTCAGCACTGCAAAATTACAATCTTAAGAGAAATGCTGTGATGTCGATAGTTTAGTGGAAGGTATCTACACTTGGGTCTTGTAGCAAATACCCGAAGCACGTGATGCAATCATCTCACGCTCCCAGTTCAGAGAATTCCTCCAGAACTGGCCATGTGTGTGCATAGGCAGTTCCAATGTAAGGCAAACGATCAGCAGACAAATTAATTTACATTGCGATAGCATGTCTGTGTCTCACGGAGGTACTTCTTCTAAAATAAGCTTGAGACTGTCGCGATCGCGGTACACACTGAGCTGCAGTCGTTTAATACGCGGCTTTTATAGAGAAGAAACAGATTATTGTAGACTCGTAGATAGATAATTATATTTGGGCAGAGGTGTCACATAAGAGGGGTCATACTGACTACTTAAAACAAGACATTGTGATCGTCAGCTCCCCTTTAACTGTGCCACTGTCCAGCTGATAACAACCGCAATATATTGTATGTGTATTTCAAGACAACGATTTCTTTGTGCTTGACATCGAAATTGTAAATAATTGTATACTTAACATACTAAATTTGTGTTGAATTTATGCTTATCGCCCATTCACACCCACCACATGGAAGAGTGAAACGCATTGACGCCACCCAATATGAAATGCTTGCCCAGCAACAGATCGAACTCGTGCATCAACGAGGCATTCACCCGTGGCGGATTCATAGCCGCATATGTGGTAACCGAATCCGGCGACATGCACATGTCAATGAATCGCGTCTTGCCCACCAAACAGCGACAGTGTCCCTCGGCATTGCAGTTGCCATTTTCGCATCTCTGATAGCTGTTCAATGGTCCTGGGACTATGGCACAGCCGCACACATTGGGTGCAATGCATTTGCCATAGAAGCCGCAGCCAAGATCACAGACTGCCTCACAACGCTTTCGATTCCTCACATAGCCATTGAAGCACCGACAATTGCCAGGTGAAATGCAAACACCATTCTCACAGTCATCGCCACAGTCCGGCAGACAGGTAGTCGAGTTCTGATCATAGCGATAACCATTTTGGCACACACAGGTGGTGAGATTCGCACAGAAGCCATTGTCACAGCGCCTAGATGTAGAAGAGAGATGTGTAAGTGTCTTTGACAATATGCAACTTTAATATTGTGTCACTCTGTGGCAAGTATAAATATGGCTGAGTCGATTAAAGTATGTTTGGATTTGAATCTATCTAAATAAAACTTGGTGCAGTTCCTTAACAGAAATTGTCAATTTCCGATAGTAGTATACCACGAATGGACGGTAAATAAAAAATCATGTTTGACTCAGAGATGTTAAAGCAACTCACTAGATTTATATTTGATATTGCTCACTCTCTATTGTCCACACAGGTTTGGCTACAATTACATCTAACGGCTTTCAATACCGTGTTTTGGCTTTTCATGCTATTAAATAATTTTCACTGCAGCACTATACCATTTAATTATTAAAATTCTTAGCCTGAATATTTGAGGTTATATGTATATGTATAATAGAATGATAACAATTCTTAAGTTGTTTAATAGAAACTATCCTGTAGCTCTGAATTATAGCCCTAGTAAATAGGACAATTAAGTTTTCAAATGTAGTGCAATACTCACTTGTAGCAGTTGACTTCACAAGAGGATCGATTTTCGCGTTTTATATAATTTGGAAAGCACTCGCATTGATTGGGTGCCACACAAAATCCATAGCCGCATTCGGGAATGCACAGGGGTTGACAACCCAAAGGTTCTGATTCACGCAATCCTCTGGCATAACCCTTCGCACAGGCACATTTGCCTGGCTCGATGCAGATCTCGTTGTGGCCACAAGTGGTGTTGCACTGTGGCTGACAGAATCTTCGCGAGCCGTCCAGCTCGTAGCCCTTGTCGCATCTGCAGGTGCCGTTCAAAAAGCACTGACCATGAGGGCAACCAAGCGGACAGGTGGCCACACAATTGTTGCGATGATTGAGCACAAAATCATCGAAGCATTGGCACTTGCCACCTTTCACACAGAAGCCATTCTCCTTGCAATAATCTCCACAATCCGGGACACATCTGCTCCAATCATACTCGTAACGTCGATACCCTTCGCAACACACCTCGATTAGATTGTAATTCTTATCAGTTGAGCTGTTGCCCACAATTTTGACATCCTTGTCATACTGAAAGAAAACAGCTCTAACGGACAGAGCATACATTTGCAATAGCACATAATCGTTATCGATAACTCTACATAGGCCTGGACTTACGGCACTTCCCGGTAGCACTTCGGTGGATTTATACCTCTTTGTGGCAACGAGAGGCCGTCTGGTATGACGTAGGGTTTGCGTGTCGACGTGGTTGACGATTGACGCAGTTGCCACTGTTGCTCTCGCTGATGTTGCAACAGCAGCTGTTGATGCTGCAGACGTTGTTGCTCATCCAATATCTGTTGTTGCAACTGCCGTTCTTGAAAATCCAACTCCAGGGCTTGCATCAGGCAGATGAACATCACCAACAAGCTGCCTTGAATGGCTAACTTTTGCAGCAGTTTCGACATGGCTAACAATAGTTCTGCTTGAAGTCGGCACTTTGAAGCACTGCAGCGTTCAACTCGCAGTTGTTTACTGTTTGTTCCGGTGGCTGCCAAGTTGGAGAAACGGGTCAGCGCCTAATCACTGCTGGGAGGGAACTAGCGATAAGAGGACGGGCTTTTAATTGAAACATTATTAGCGGGAGGCTGCGTGCCGCTAGAATTAAGAGTACTTCAACATAATGCTAGCGAGAGAGTAGAAAAAGAGAGCATGAGAGAGAGAGAGGGAAATAGCCGTCTTCTACTCGCACAACGCAAGCAATTGCGCCAAGCTTTTTAAACAGTATTTGGAAATATATTCTCGTTAATATTTTACTCCGTTTTGTTTCCTAATCTATGTTATAATCAATAACATATTGAACCATTTATTTTATATTTCATTATTTAAGAATTATTTTATTATATCAAACGTAAGATAACTTGATGAAGAGTCAAAATTCACTAATAAGTAAACTCAAAGTATATCATAGTATATTTGTTGCTCCGTATTATTTTACACAACAATTATAATAAAAGTAATTAGTAATTAATGAAAACAATAATCAATATTTATTTAAAATTAATGGTTATAAAGTTAGAAATAAATTATATAATATATTTGAAAATAAATATAACAAACTAAATTATATTGGAACCAAAAATTAAAAATATCTACTGAAAATGGAATTAAACATTTTGATATATTTTTATTTAAAATTAAATTTGGTAAAATAATAATTGTTAAAAATATATTTTGATTTATAAGTAAACATTACACTCTCAGCACAACAATAGCATATTGGTGCTCAGCTTTCGCAATGCTTATTGAGAGACTTGAAACAGTTTTTGAGAACACGTTCGAAATGCTCTGATTTTATAACAGCAAACAACTGATAAGCGAGATCTGATTTATTGGGCCAGTGGAGCAGCAACGGAACTTAAAAATGAGAATTTAGTTTGAATTTAGCAAGTGATTTGCAAGCAACATTAAATGTGCTTACTAAAACATTGTCAGAGGCTCTTATTGGTGCTGTGCCTGTCCAGTAATGCTGCGAAAGTGACTGGCTACTCGGAGTATGATGGACGCTACGATAACCGACGAGGCTCAGGTCAGGAGGGACAGTCGCGATATTATCCTGGTGGCGGCAACAGGCAGCAGGCGCCGCCACAAACACCTTATCAAATCAGACCAGGTGGTGGCAACTATAATCAAGTGGAGGTTGAGTTACGACAACCAACGAGTCGTGAGTATTTGATTCGTTCTCACGAGACCCCTGGCGATCGTGGACTGCACAAGTGCCGCATTTGGGTGCCGTAAGTTGAGATCTATGATATTATGAGCATTGTTGATGCTGTGCTTATGCTTAGGCGGGAGACAATATCCAAATATCAATGGCCCAATCAAGTACAGACGGATGTCACCAAAAACAGTGTCTATATTGAGATTTGTTGCACCGGCTACAATGCCACACGACTTCGTGGCCTAACTATCTGCCTGCCAATTTGTGGTTGCCAAAATGGTAGTTGTCGTGTGCCCGGCGAATGTGATTGTTACGAGGGATATGTGAAGAACGACAATGGAGATTGTGTATTTGCTTGCCCGTTGGGCTGCCAGAATGGTCGTTGCTTTCTCGACGGCAGCTGCGAATGCGATCCGGGGTACACTCTGGATGAAACACGTCGCTTTTGTCGCCCCATCTGCAGCAGCGGCTGTGGCAACAATGTGCGACACAATTGCACCGAGCCGGAGACCTGCAGCTGTGCCAAGGGCTATCAGCTGACCAATGAAGGCTGCCAGCCCGTCTGTGATCCCGATTGCGGCATCGGTGGCCTCTGCCGGGACAACAATGTGTGCGACTGTGGAGCAGGCTACACCTTCAGGGATGGAGCTTGCCAGACCGATTGCTATCAGTAAGTACACAGTAATCAGGCATGCGACAAATGAAATTATTTATTTCACATTTACTCGGGATATGCCAAGTTTGATGATTAACATTTCAAAGATCGACTTCAGACTGTTTGTCTGAATACGGCACTTTATGGTAGATACTGTCCTTCATGAAACTTGGCATAGATTTTTCAATTGTCCCATGTGCCTAAGTGAAATTTACATTCATAACTAGAGTTCTTTATCCGCAGAGTGTGAATAACAATGTATTATTCATTTAATTTCTTCTAGGAAATGCCATAATGGAATCTGCGTGAGTCGCAATCGATGCATCTGCGATCCTGGCTATACCTACCATGAGCAATCTACCATTTGTGTGCCTGTTTGAGATGCCTAACAATTTCAGAAACAACTATTTGTTTATTAGCGTTAAAAGTGCGTTAAATACAACAAATTTAAAAACACATTTTTATAATGTACTTAATTAAATAATTGTTTAGAGCTCATTTTCAAAGTCAAGCTCATGCGATCGACGTGAACTCATACGCTTAAGATAGAAATGGACGACAGTGATGAGGGATATCAATAGGACGCAGCTGGCGACACACCATATCAGAATCGTTGGCCACTGGGCAGCACTTGGAGCAGTGCTTGCTGAGTTGAGAGCGGCTTCCTTGGTAGTTAAGTCGGCTTTCGTAGCGTTTTGCGGAATGGGACCAATTTGACATACGAAGCTTCTTAGCTCATTGGATCCATCATAATCACAAAGCAGCGAGCCCGTCAGTTTATTGCATTGACATTTGGCGAGATCTAAACAGGGCTTGTCATAGTCATCCAAGCACTTATTGAAACACTTCATGGTATTGGCACCAGTATCAACTGCTTGCTGCGTCCAGCATCTGCAGTTACTGGGACAATATTCTGCCAGATCTTCTACAATATCGGAGGTAGGCGCATCGATGGTAGTGGAAGATGTGAGAGTTTCAGTTGTAGTAGTAGTTGTGGAGAGTCGACAACCACTATAGGTGATTTCATACCCAGAAGGACAGACGCACGAATCGGGCGCAATGCAGACACCATTTCCACAGCCACGTCTACAGATGGGCTCGCAATTTGAGGAGATACCCTCGACCACTGGCTTAAACCTCGGCCAGCAGATGCACTTATCAGGTCCTACACACATGCCATTCACACAGTCAAATTGACAGCTTGGCTTGCAGACATTTCCGGAACTAGAGCCATCGGGTTCGTAGCCCAAATGACAGAAGCAGGTTTGTGGTGCACGACAATCTGCATTCTGACAACTTGGCTCACAGATGGGCTCGCAAATGTGCTGGGAATCCAGTTGAAAACGATGGCCAGCTTCACATTCGCAGATGTTTGGTTGAGTGCAGTTACCGTGTACGCAGGCTGGGCTGCATTGGGGCTCGCAGCTTTTGTTTGGACCCATGAGATAGCCAGGGCTGCAGGCACACACTTCGGGCTCAATGCAATAGCCATTTGGACAGCCCTGACTGCATTTTGGCTCACACCTTTGCTCTGATCCCGAGCCGGTCAGTTCGTAGCCGGGATAACATTGACACTCGTCGGGTGAGACACATTTGGCGTAAGCGAAGCATCCCTTTGGACAAATTGGCTCACATAGATTGTGCTCCCTTTGACGATATCCTTCATCACACTTGCACTGATCAGGAGCCATGCAAGTGCTGTGCTCCTGGCAAGTTTGACTGCAACTAGCCTGGCATTTACCATCAAGCATTTCATAACCTTCATCGCATTTACATTTACCAGGCTCAATGCAATTGCCATGTGGACCACACTCCTGGGCACAAATTGGCCGACAATCCCCGGACCCATCTTCTGCCAGCCTATAGCCCGCATGGCACTCACAATGCTGGGGCATCTTGCAGTAGCTATTGCTGCCACAGCTGGATGAGCACTCGGGTTCACAGCTCGAGCCGTTTTCTACTCTCTTGTAGCCCAGCTCACACTCGCAGTTGTTGAGTGTCGAGCAGAAGCTGTGATCACCACATTCTGGGTTGCATTGTGGCACACAATCGACATCATTGTGTCTGACCTTGTGGTATCCCTTGTTGCAACTGCACACATTGGGCGACTCGCATTTCATGTTATTGCCACAATTTTGGCAATCAGGCACCATGCAATCTTTTCCAGAATATCCCTCTTTACAGCTACACTTGCCTGGAGCCGAGCAGTAGGTATTTCCGGTGCAAGGAATTCTACAGATTGGCTTGCAATTATCTGTTGATCCCACATAGCCGTAACAGCAGTAATAATTAGTATCAAATCTGTATTTGAGCTAAAAGACAACAATTTAAGGAAAATTAAAGTTAGTATTTTGTGAATTCAGTATGTTGATAACAATGATGAAAAATTGATTATGTCTAAGCATATCGCTAATAAATAGCAAACTTTTAAAAAATTCAATTTATTGATGCTCATAAAAGACACGGTTGATTGGGTTTTTTTTTTGATTGAACTTCCCTAAATTAAATAATTCTCTCTATTAACATTAATTACCTCAGTCTAAAAATTGGCAAGAGTTATATGCAAATCGAGCACTTAAGTATAAGTATATAATAACAAAAGTTTTTTTTTCGAAATAAAAGAAAAGCTTTTATAACGTCATTATATTCTTATCAATTTAATAAAAACGTTTAACATCTTAAAATAAAATAAGGATTTATTGCAGTATAACTTAAAATATCACTATAGAGAAACACATTCTTATAAACAATGTTACATTATTCATCAAGTATTGCGTGATAGCTTTTAAATTAGAATGTAGAATTAGAAAATAGAATGTATATATTAACTATGTTTTCAAATGTGATGTACTTTGAAAGGCGAACCAAGTCAAAGCACACAGAATTTCAAATAAACCCCGGTAAAAATATAATTTCAGCGATTAAATTTATAACAAAATCTGACTGCATATTCTTTCCATTTCAATTTGCAAACTTACCTTTGACCTCATTTGCTTTTCCGTTCTATACTTAGTGTGAAAATTTCCATACCTAGTCTTTTCTCTAAATGGCACTAATACAGTTTTATATACTTGTTCACTATATGTTACGAGTTTCGGTTGACTGCACACATTGTCTTGATTTGCACTGAGAGTGGCAAAATAATTGTAAACAAGAAGAAAACTAATCGAAATAAACCGAATATTAATCATTATTTAAATGTTGTACATTCTATGCACACGATATGATCAGTTGTAGAGCATGTTTTAAACTGAGCATCGGGATAGCTCTGCCGTAATATATAATAATAATAGCTGTCATAATATGGAATCAGCGTCGAACTCGTATTTAGACATCCGTTAAATTTTCTGTCATTGATAAAATAAAATGCCATTGTGTGGATAAGACTTGAATACACTGAATTCCATAATAATGAGTGTACCATACGCTTGTTTTAACACAAGGAAAAAATGCAATTTTAAATAATATATAAAAGTATACAAAAAACTGAATGAATTCCCAAAAGGCGGTATCAGAATAACATATTAATGAAGAAATTGAAATTTTCTGATTGTACAATCTTTATTTTAAAGTGCAAGAGACCTTAGGAAACCTTGATTCCAATAATATTCTATAATAATTTAGTAATTGGAAATTACTTAAATTTCCTGACTTCAACTGGTTTTAGAAAAGCAATGACTTCGGATATTCCATAAAGTCATAAGCCTCTATTTCACTTATAAAATTTAATATTATATTCTGAACTAACTAACTAAAATAAATAAAGAAATAAAATAAATACTTTTAACGAGCACTAACTACTGTAACTTAATTAGTCTGCCTTTTGCTTGTGTAGTGCTTTTATTGAGGAACTTACCTTTGTCCTCAATTGGTATTCAATTTTCTCCTTCATCTGAAAACGTCCATACCAAGTCTTTACTTTATATGGTACTAATACACTTTCATATACTTGTTCATTATATGTCACAAAGTCCAGTCGACTGCACACATTGTCTTGAATTGCACTAGTAGTTGCCAAATAATTGCCAATAAGAAGAAAGCTTATCCAAAACAATCGAATATTAGTCATTATTCAAATGTTGTGCACTCTCTTTACTCGATATGAACAGCTCTAGAGCGCGTTTTAAACTGGAACCAGTCTCGAATTCGTGTCTGGACATCCGTTCAGTTTTCTCGGACTGATAAAACTCAATATGCCTTTGCTTCAGCAAAATTCGAGAGCTTAGCTTAATATTAGATAAGACTTGATTTCACTTAACTGTATAACGTTGAGTGTAGCATGAGCTTGTCTTTATATAGAATATAAATACAATTATTAAATAATATAGTATACAGAAAACTGAATGAACCCTTAAAAAGGAGGCATTTGAATACCAAAGAGAATTTCATAAGTATAGAAGTCGGTTATTGTACAATCTATATTATGTAGTGCCAGAGACCTTGGATCGCAATTAACTTAGAACTTTATCAGCGCCCCACATTTTAGAAAAACTACTCATAATGAGTAAACAATTTACATGATGAAGCGTGTGTGATTCTTTGGATTTATCTTTTACTATTATTCTCATAAAGCTTTTATAATATTTTTTTATCGTCATAAAGGAAAAATTCTATAATAAAACAAATACAAATCATAATGAGCGTTATGCATATCTGCGTTTTTTACTTAAATATAATTCAAGGTTACGCAAATATTAGGTTTACATTCACTATATTATATATGAGACATATATTTGAGTGAATCACAGCGGTACGCAAACAATGAGTATGAGGACGATAACAAATGTTTATAAACATTCTATATCAAGTTATTTGCATAGTTTTATAAATAAGAAATAGAAATAAGAATACGTTTCAATTTAAATATAGGAGCTATTGTCGATGCCTTCGAGCCGGGTGTCGATCGTACTTATATCCACACTTCGCATATCCGAACCATCCTCGTCTTTGTGAGAGTCATAGCTGGGTTGCCTATACCGTCTTGTGGTTACATAGGCAATGCATGATATTAATGCTAATACTGCAATAAAGCTAATCACACCGAGGAAGATGATAATCCACAAAGCCGAGGGACTGGAACAGTTGCGATTATCCACATCATCCGCAGTGTGACCGGCGACACATTCGCATTTCTCTGGCTGGGCACAGTAGCTGTTGTCTCCACATTCGTTCGAACACTTGGGCATACAATGATTGCCCTCACCAAAGTATCCAGCTCTGCAATCGCACTTGCCGGGACTCACACAGTAACTGTGCTGCTCACACTCCGGAGCACATTTTGGCGCACAGTTACTCTTTGAGTCGAACTCGTAGCCAGGTTGACACTGGCAAATGCCAGGACTGATGCAATTGGCATTGGCACCACATGGGTCTGAACATGTGGGCACACAATCTTGACTATCCGGCGTAGGTCGATGGTATCCCAGCAGACACTGGCATTGTCCTGGCTCAGGGCAATATGTGTTATCGCCACATGCATGGCAGCTTGGTTCACAAATTCCAGATGCAGACAACGTATGGCCTTCATGACACTTGCATTTCTCTGGCGCCACACAGAAGCCATTCTCTGGACAGCCGTTAGAGCAATGAGGCTCACATTTTTGCGTATTATTCTTCATATAACCTATTTGGCAATCGCATTTCTCAGGCGATATGCATTCCTCGTTCTGTCCACACTGAACAGAACAAACTGGCTTACAAGCTCCAAGTGGATCCTCTTCATAGCCATTCTGACACAAGCATACTTCCGGACGGACGCATACTTTGTGAAGAGCACATCCCTTTTGACACTGAGGTTGGCAACTATTTCCCACCCTACTATATCCCTTGACACACTCACATGTATCGGGATTTGTGCACTCTTCATAATCTCCACAGCTAGGCTTATTGCAAACTGGACGACAGACTGCCAGTTCATCCTCCATGTACCCAGTATCACATTGGCAGACATTGGGCCTGACACACCTTTTGAAGGTTCCACAGGGTCTATCACAAATCGGTTCGCAATTGGTCGAATTGAGTGTCGATCTCTTGTAATCCTCACGGCAGTCACAGGCTCCAGGACTCTTACAGACGGTATTACTTCCACAATTGCGATCACATTTTGGCAGGCATCTCATTCTCAAGTTGACCGGAAAGACAGATTCATAGCCCTTGCGGCATTTGCATTGAGGCATCTCGTTTCGGGTGATCCATACACAATCTGCATTACGACTACACCTCGGTTGGCATTTGGGCTTACAATCCTTGTCATATTGTTCCTTGATCTGTACCAAAGATATCCATTGTTATTCTTGTATCTTTATTTATGCTGTCGTCAAATATACCTCTTTAATATGAAAATCTTCCCATACGGTGTTCTTAGTTATATGTCCATTTGTTTTCATCCGATAGTGCGTTACACTTTCACGGATCAATTTATCTTTTGCAGTCAGCTTGGGCAAACACCAAGAATTATTCACATTCACATTGCACTCACTCAGATTCACATAGAGGTGTATGAGACAGAGAAAAGCAAATGCACGATAAACCCGCGCCATTATATGGAATGTAGTTTGGACGACCGTTATAAAACTGATTTACTTTGAGTACTACAAGAGCCTTTTATGCACTCGCATTGCTCGAATACGTCACGGCTTACCACAAACCCAAAGAACCACAGTTCCTTTTTCATTTGATATATTATATATTCGTTTATCGAGTGATTCTCTAACTTGGGCATTTAGTATGTCAGTCATCGTATCATGAATCATAGTAGAAGCTATTTGATACTTGAAAATATAGGTTTTTTTTGAAACATCGGTTATCTAATCGCAGCCCACTTCGTGTTTGCAATGCAAGCATGGCTTTAAGATATTTTAAATGTATTGCACTAAGGTCACAGTGACCAAGAGCGCCCAACTTCGTGTTGTTTGTCAACGACAATAATGGAGTTCTAATAATAATAATGGATAAATATAATAAACTTTCATACTATTAATATCCAATATGACGGAATACAGTAGTGGATTTCTAAAGAATAACAGAGAAAAATAATTAACTTTCATACTATTATCTTCCAATATCATGGAAAGCTTTTCTAAGTATTTAAACGATAACTATTTAAATATAAATATCAAAATTTTTTTTTATAATTGCTATTCAAACCCAATACATAAAATGTTTTACAACAATGTATTCGTATATTTTTATAAATAAATTAGCTGAATGAATTTTATTTACTTGTATAGTATGACATGTATTGATAAGCGAAATCTTTAAACGCATTTGTCACATTCAATGTTAAGGACCTCGACTTATCATAATTAACAGCCAACTGGAGGAGATGCTGATGGGACTGTTGTCTTCATGTTCACAGTGGGTTCAACAAACACATACGAGGTACATATAAGTATAAGTTATTATATATTGTATCTATCGAATGCTGATAAGATGCTCTCAAGTCTGTGCTATTTTGTCCATTGTATGGCAAGTGAAATCTCATTTGCCAGTTCATTTGTAAATTGTGTCTTAAACCGAGTGGTGTGAGTTCCCAGACTTACAATGTGGCGACTAATAGTGATATGTTTAGCCAGCACCGGGTTGCTCTGGCTACAGATTCAGGCCTGTGTCGAACGCGTGCCGTAAGTAATTGTCGATAATAAGTCTGTGAGATATCCTCAATGGCTAACTACACCCAATCTAAAGGGTTACGAAAATGAGAGTCAGCCTGGTGACCTTGCGCAAATATCAGGGCATTACTAATTGCACCCAAGACTGTGGACCATTGGTGTTGCGGCCTATCAAAGAGGTGTGTATAGACCGCTGACCAGCATAATAAGATCAGTTAATCAACTCAATATTGATAATGTGTACTTTTATTATCTGCATGTTCAAGCTGTTCGTGTAATTTATTTATATTATATATTTTTGCAAATACATAAATAAATCAAAATTTCATCAATTACAGTCTCTAGGTCTGAGAATTTTTCAATTGCGTAGTAAGGTAATGTGTGTCGAGAGCTATTAATTCGTCTATCTAAATGCTTATCAGCAGTTTCGGCTTTTCTATTAAGCTCTAAGGATGGAGGAATTTTGTTGAACAATTGCAATTTGCTAAGATATTTAATATACACGTATTATTGCTACTTATTTTACAATTTGGTTAATTACGCTATTCCTGATTTTCTCAGACGTACACGGCTATGGAATTGGTCTGCTGTGAAGGCTACGATCGGGATGAGCATAGGTAAGAGAGCACCCAGTCGATAGTCAAAGCAATGCCCCAATCTCTGTTCAACCTTTCCAGCGACCAGTGCAAACCCAAGTGCTATGATTGTGGAAGCACCGGCAAGTGCATCACACCGGGTGTTTGTCTCTGTGGCGAAGGCTACTCCAATCGACGGAATCAAAGCATCTGCGAATCCGCGTGCACGGAGCCCTGCATTAACGGACGCTGCAGTTCGCCTGATGTGTGCCAATGCCTGGAGGGCTATCGATTCCGCAACGATAGCCAGAGCATTTGTGAGCCACTCTGCAGCATCGACTGCACCAATGGCCATTGCGTCGGACCACAGAAATGTGAGTGTCACGTGGGATATCAACGCAACGAGACGCTGGGCAAGTGCCAGCCAATCTGCGAGGATAAATGCGAGCGTGGTGATTGCGTGGGGCCCAACGAGTGTCGTTGCCAGGCTGGCTACGAGGCACGCTGGGATCATCCCAATCGATGTGATCCCATTTGCACGAGTGGCTGTCCCAACGGCGTCTGCCTCGAGCCCGAGCGCTGTGCCTGCAATCTGGGCTATTCGAATCTGAATGGTCGCATCTCAGAGGGCTGTACGCCCAACTGTGAGCCGTCCTGTGTAAATGGCACCTGTATGTCGCCCAATATCTGCCTTTGCAACGAGGGACATGTGGCGCTCAATGGCTCCCATTCCACATGCGTGCCGAGCTGTCGTCATGGATGCGAGAATGGCTTCTGCAATGCGCCAGGAAGTTGCGAGTGCCACGAGGGTTATGTAAAACTCTCGGCACATCGTTGCACCGCTGTCTGCAAGCCGGAATGTGGTCGAAATGCTCGCTGCACTGCACCCGATCTCTGTCAGTGCGACGAGGGCTACGCACCAATCAATGGCAGTCTCCGAGACTGCGAGCCGGTTTGCTCGAGGCCTTGCTACAATGGCATCTGCAGTAGCCCTGGCGTCTGCTCCTGTCTGGCTGGCTACGAGGCCCTCACCTCGTTCTATTGTGGGGCCAGCTGCAGTCGCGCCTGTATCCATGGCAGCTGTGTGGCACCGAATCGGTGTCGTTGCTTCACTGGCTATCGACCCAGCGAAAGCGATCCCTATGTCTGTGAGCCCATCTGCTCTAACAGCTGCGGCTTTGGCCACTGCATTGCGCCCGAGGTCTGCAAGTGTGATGAGGGCTATGCCAAGCGCTGGTTTAGTGGAGCTTGCGAACCCTACTGTGCCCAGAAGTGCATCAACAGTCGCTGCGAGGGCGGCACAGGTCGTTGCCGCTGCTACCAGGGCTACAGCATGCGCCCCGGCTCCAATTCCATCTGTGATCCCGACTGTGTACCCGGCTGCCAAAATGGCAAATGCGTTGAGCCAAATATATGCGAGTGCTCCACAGGCTATGAGGATAGCAAATATTCCTATATGTGCGTGCCCAGCTGCCGGCCGGGGTGCGAGAATGGGCGCTGTGTGGCGCCAGGGTACTGCGAATGTAGCCCTGGCTATGTGGTGGCCAACACAAGTGAGCCGCACGTGTGCCGTGCCCAGTGCAAGGAGCGTTGCATCAATGCCGAGTGCCAGCGTCCCAATGAATGCTCCTGCCTCTTTGGCTACAATTTCATTGCTGGCAGCACCACCGAATGTGCCCCCGTCTGCAGCGATGAGTGCGACAGTGGCAGCCTCTGCATTGCACCCGACATCTGTGAACAGCGACCATATCGCGCCCTCTCCACAGGTGGCGCGGGTGGTCCCTCATGCTGGACCATGTTGGGCGGAGCTGTTTTGCTCTGTGTGGTGCTGGTGATGCTGCCACTGCTCCTAATGCGGCAAGTGCAGCAGCGTCGACGGTTGCAGGACGAAAAGCATCGCGTTCACCTCATCGAGAATCCCAGCTATGGCGTCTGTCTGGCGGCCAACGATGAGCAGTCCAACGAGAGCCAGGAAATCGGTTTGGGCGACTAATTAATGCATTATTATAATCTATTACATTTTGTATAATATCTTAAAATGCATGATAGAAATAAGTGTATACTAGACGATTGAGAATAAAGCCAAGCTATAAAAAAGATTTATCAAAATAAAAAAAAATTGCAGCTATGCGATTGTTATTGTTATTACAATCTCAGCACAATCATGAATTTTTTATTATATTTTATATTTATTTTATTTTTCCCAGGACAATAAACACATGGATTACTGTAAATAGAATAACTTTATTAAGTTGTATGGCTTGGTTTCGTTTCGCTTCAATCGAATTCTATATAAGTATAAGTATAAGTATTATAGAACTACTTCCACTCTTCCTTCGAGCTGTATCTCGAGAAATGCTTAGCATTTGCGGTACATATAGACATAAAAACTATGCTAAAATATATTCTAGGTATATGGGGTATATTAGCCTATAGACACAAAACTAACCTAAAGCCTAAATCTAGTAATAAGTTACATATATTTATGTAGACAATACTCGTAATACTCTTGCTGAAAAGCATTTGTTCAACTATTTCATGTCCTTAGACTACAGCAATAATCGGATTCAATTCCCTTCTTATGTATCGACTCGAATCCATCAAATTGACTACTTAACATTAATGTTATTTTTGTATAGATGCAGTGTTACAATTCGTGGCCTTTCTTCATATTACACTATGTCCCAATTATTCTGGTACTTGTCCCAAAACCCTGCAATACAATCTATGAACACAGTGAGCTTTCTGTTCCCCATTGAATTCCCCCAATTAGAGAAACGTTTCCGCTTCAGTTTCCCCTCTTTGTTTTCGCCAGCTGCCCCAAAAACCTTGATCACTAGCTGGTCACGGTGGTGCATCATTTGGCGCAGGTGGCTGCTTATCCGGTTGCAATTGAGCAGGTGGCGTTGCCAGAAATCCACTTGAAACACCTGGTGGTGGCATGCCCAGAAAAGCAGCTCCTCCGGCAGCAGCATTGGCCGAGTCGCCATCCTCCATGATAACCGAACTGTCGGCTGCTGATGGAATGGTGGGCAGAAACCTTACACCAAGTCGTGGTGGCGATGAGTCCTCCTCCTCCTGCACAGCCTCCTGGCGCACCAGACGTGGCTTGCTCAGAGTCTCATGCTGCTGCTTCCCATTATGAGCTGCAATTGCATAAAGAAATATTGTAGTAGATTTGCATTTGTTGGTAAATTATAAGAACATCGCCTACCATACGTTTTACTTTTTGAAATTTATTAGAATTGTTTTCTATTTGTATGCTGGTAGAAGTGATTTATACATTTATCTGTTAATTATAATGGATTTCGAAGACTATCTAATATATATTAGTTGACTTCACATTTATCTTTTCATTATCATTATTTTTTTTTCTAAAAGTGGGGCATACCAAATTGAAAATAAACATATAAAATATATTTAAAATTCATTATATTATTTAGCTTGTGAACCTGAGATAAAAGCGTTATACTCGAACTTAAATTCATATTGATAATATACATATATGAATATAATATATATATTCATATATACTTAACAAATCCGCACATACCAAATAAGCTTAAATTCCCTATATCTTTTTTTTAAATTAATGCAGGCTGAGCATAATAATTTAATATTGCATATGCTTTCCCTAATTCTGTTTAATCGATTTATTCTCTATCTGTCCATATTGCTCCTTAGAGATAAATGTGCCTGTGGATGATTGTTAAAAACTAATTCTTTAATGAAAATAAGCTTCAATAGCTAATTGATTAATCGGCTATTAAATAATTGGATAAACAAACTACTATCATTACCGATGATCGAGGGCAGTGGAGTGCTGCTGCCGGCACTGGAACGCGACAACCGGAATGTGGAGGTGCTGGCGGTGGTGGCCGATGCGGATGAGTCGTTGCGCGAACTGGACAGATTGGAATCCTGTGAGGTCTTTCTGGTGATCAGCCAGGCAGAGTGCCGGCGTCGACCGTGCATATGTCCTTGACCGGCATCCATGAGCTTCAGCGGCATGCTGCAGTTGGAAGGTGGCGCCGGCGTGGAAGAGTTGGCGCCATGACGCCAGCTGGAGCTGCGTGAGCTGCAAAAGTTCTCGCTGGAAATGGAGCTGGCACGATTCTTGCGCTGCTGGCGCAACTCAGCAAACTGATATTGATAGGGATTGGCCGCAGCTGCGGTGTAGGCACGTTGGCGTCGCTGCTGCGGCTGGCGTCGCTGCTTGCGTCTGCGCTGGCCGCAGCAGAGGCGTTTGAGGCGTTGCCACAGCGTTGGTGTCTGCTCCATCTTATGCCAGTTGGGCATCTCGCTTGGCAGCATGCGCAGACAGCGGCAACCGGGCGGATGAGCGACGGCAGCAGCGGCAGGCAACAAAGGTGGCGGCAACTCAACGTCACGCTTGCCACGTGCAGCACGTGCAGCAGCCGTTGTGCCACCGACGCGTGTCTCCTCGAAGTGCTTGCAGAGCGTGACGCAATCCTTCTTGAACTGCTTGGTCATGATGGCATACAGAAACGGATTGCAGCAACTGTTCAGCGGCAGCACAAACACAGTAAAGATCTTGGCCTGTTCCAACGAAATTAGCTGCAGTCCAAAGATGGCCGTGATGGAGAAGAAGGCAATCGGTGACCAGCAGAGAAAGTCGGTAAACACCAGCAAGGCCATGCGCTTGGCTATGCGTGAATCATTCGTATTCCAGGCCTGGCTGCCCCTGATGGCCCAATACATCTTCAGGTAGCAGCCCATGAGGGTAAGAAAAGCACAGCCATTGATGAACATCAGACTGATCACATAGGTCAGGCTGGCCACGCCCGTTGTCGTCTCAAAGGGCAAGCAGACCGCAAACTTGCGATAGTCCGAGACACCCAGCAGTGGCAGCAGTGCCATGAGCAAGGCAAAGATCCAGCCTACACTCATGATGTAGCCCGCCTGTCGCAGCGATAGGCGCTTGTTTAGGTGAATGGCATGGGTGATGGCATAGTTGCGTTCCAGCGTAATCACGGCCAGCGTGTAGACCGACAGCTCAGAGCTGAGCACGGCTAGAAAGCCGGCTAGTTGGCAGAGCAAGGACATCTGCCAGGGTATGGCAAACATGCGAAACTCACCCAATGTGGCAGCATCCACTATTGCCAATATGCCCAAATAGATGCCCATAAAGAAGTCGGCAGCAGCCAGATTGCAGACGAGAAATCTGGGCACATCCATCTTCGATCTGGAGCAAACGAGCACGAACACAACAGTGCCATTGCCAAGCAAGGCCAGCAGAAAGACAACCCAAACTCCGCAGCGCAGTGTCCACCAATCGAAGAGATCGGCACATGGCAAAAAGGGCCCAGGCATGGGTAGGCATTGCACCGATCCAGGCTGCAGATCATCCGCTGTAATGCCACTAAATAGACCAGTGCCAAAACCGAAGCCTGTGCCAGGTCCACTCATATCATGGTTCTCGAAATAGTCGTCCATGTAACTGCTGGGCGATTGGCTTCCCGTTGGCAACTGCTGCAGATCCTCATTGAATTTATAGTTGCTCATGTAGTTGGGTGAGTCCCACAATTCGTGCGAGCTGGCGCCAAGCTGCTTACTAAGATTATCTGCAAAGAAATTGTGCAAGCAAGCGAATCTATAAGTTGAGAGATAAAATTCCTTCCTTCAGAAATTCTATTGATTTTAAATCCTATTTAGTTTAGAGTGGACTTAGGTAGGGAGAAATCATAAAGTTTACTACTTGACTAGAAATAACATGGTTGATGGGCATATGTAACTTTCAGTTGATAGACGAAAACAAGCTATTTCCTAATATTGTAATACGAATGATGAAAGAAAAGAGTAGCTGGTACAATTTGAACTTTTAGAGAAACTCCTTCTAAGGACTATAAAAGCATTTATGGAAGAGAAACATACCCTTGTCGTTGAATCAGGGCTTTCTTTAGATTAACAATTTTAATGGTTGGTAGATGTTTGAATACTTTTTAGTAACTTAAGACTCTTTCTCCCTAAATACAAAACTTTTTCTATTATAGACACAAGTGACTTTTTGAGTAAACAGATACGCACACATTTGAGGCCATATATTCATCATGGTGGCGTTCCAGAGAGTCATATCGAACTCGGCATCGGAGGGAAAGAGCACCGCCTCCTGCACCTGGGACGTCTTGCGTTGAGCCGACATGGCGACCAGTGGCAGGAAGGCACAACAATGATACGCATAGGAGAGGATCAGCGTTTGAATACGAGGAAATGTGTCAGGCGGTGGGAATTCACGTAACTTCGGATTGTTGAATGTCTTCAGATGGAGCAGAGCACTCAAACCTGCCGCGGGCAGATGTGGAAAGATGTTGTTGCCCAAGTTGAGATCCTCCAGAGCTGTGAAGGCTGCAAAGGCATCCTTGTGTATAGAGGCAATCTCATTGCCTTCCAGATCACTGTCAGTGACAAAACATTAAATTAATAATACATTTTTGAAGCTGCTATTCACACTTACAGTAGCTGCAATTTGGGTATGCCCTGAAAGGCGTCCTGCGGCAAGGACTTGATGCGATTGTAGGAAAGCAGCAGATCATGTAGCTGCTTCAGCCCAAGAAACGGTCGTCCTTGCAGTGTTTCGATTTGATTACTTGATAGATCTCTAAGCAATAAGGAGAAAGCGGATTAATGTGCAAATTAAAGCCAAGTCTTTTGATTTTGAACTTACAACAGCCTTAAGTCTCTGCAGCTATTTAAATTTGGGATGCTTTTCAAGGAATTGGTTTTAAGTTCTCTATAAAGAAGTGTATTTAAATATAAAGCCAAATAGGATAATTCTGATCTCAATAGATGCTTACAAGCTCTTCAGTCTTGGTGTCTGACGACACAGTTTTGCTGGCACTTCCTGAATGCCGGCACGGTCCAGTTTAAGTATCTCCAAGGCATGACAGGCGTCCAGTTCCGGGAAGTTTCTCAAAGTGCGCACATCGGATAAAATGCTGCAGAATGATATTATTGCCATATGCCAATAAAATTTAAATATTCTACTCACAGTTTTCTCAGCTTCGACATTCCTCGAAAGGCGCCAGTTGTGATTGTGGACAAAGGATTGGCCCTGAAGTCCAGAATCTGCATGCTCCTTGGCAGCTCCGTATCATTTATCCAGCGAAGACGATTGCTTGTCATAGAACTAAAACACAACCCTAGTTAATATCTTTGCATCTATCGCGTCTAACATAAACATATATTTCTTGGTTGCACTCTGCTCTCAAGTGCCACTCTAAGGCAGCTGCAGTTGAGAGTCAAGTTGGCGAGGTACCAAGTCGAGGACATGTGACAACTGCTACGCATAAAATCACTATACATTTTTGAGCTAACATTTTGTTATCGTCTTTCCGTTTTTCTTGGCCAACATTTAGGAAATGCACAAGGCAATATACTAGTAGTCTATTTAATAAATAGAAGTGCTGCAATCTTTAAACTTTAAAGGATCAAAGTTTAAGGTGGGCTAAACTGAAGTATTAAATATAAAACACATCTTTTAAAATAACTATTTTCATTTTAAAATTAACAAGTTTAAGTAGTGCCTTTAGTTTTCTTTTATTTGTGCAAACTTCCAGAAAATCTCTCTATTTATCGGATTAATTTGTGGCTTCGACTTGCTCTTATTATTTTCTTGTAGATGCTCTCGAAGAAACAGTTAACTTTGTTGGCAATCAACAAACTTCCAACTGCCAGCATTACAAAATGTTCTTAATCCTTTTAAATTTGTTTTTTTCTAGCAGCGGGAAAAACCACATCACATGTGATCCAAGGAAAAAGTGCAAGATTTCCTCCCTCACACTCACGGCAGAGCAGAGCAATAGTAGCAAATTTATTTACTAGTTTAATTCCCCAATCATGGGATACGGAATGGCTCGGCTGGATGGTGAGTGCAACGCAGCGTGGCTTTTATCGCAACATTTAACATGCTCATAATTATCCTGTTTACCAGAAATTGAATTTCCTTGGGGAGACATTTGAGAAACGTTGCACATGGCAAAAACTTGCAGCGATGTCAACGATTGCAATGACAGTCGCCAGTTGCCGCAGTTGCCGCTCGCAGGAAGTGCGTGGCAAAAACAAAATGTAGCCACAACTACTTAGATTAAAAATAATATGCGTCAAATAACGAACAAAATATACTCTTTTTATAACAGTCCTTTGAGTCGGGTGTATTTTGGAATGTAAATGTGATAAAATAAGCAAATAAATTGGCAAATTAAGTAGCAATTTAATTAATTAAGGAATAACATATATTAGCATATATATCAGGTATACGTTTTTAGTCCTGGTTACAAAGTGAGTGACAAAGCCAAAGTAGCTCAGCAAAGTAAAATAAAAAATAGTCGCAACTGCATTGGCTACAGGATGTGGAACAAGTTAAAGGCAACTGCAATCACACCGGATGGTGGGGTCTTAGGGGACGTAGGGACGCTTGGCGGGGTGTATCGTAAATTCTCAAAGTAATGATGCGTTATGATTTTTGGTTTCCGCTTGTTTGCCGCCTGACAAAGTAGCAAATGTTCTGCTGCCAACTAACATACATAGTGGGGGGAAACAACAGATAAAGCACCTTCCTGCCCCTAGCTGTGGTTGTTGTTGTGCTAATCTTTGAACAACACCTGCGTTGTAAATACTTACAGCTCCTGCAGCTGCGTCAATTTGCTAAGTCCCTCTGGCAAGCTGCTTATCAAATTATCATCCAATTCCCTAGAAAAGAAGAAGCACAGCATGCAAATATTAGAAATACAAATATATTATTGAAGCACATTTCAAAATTCGCTTATAAATATTGCGTTTTTTATGCTTTTGTGCATAAGAGCGTATTTGCATGTGTCTCACATTGCGGTTATTTCGAGGGTCAGTCCGTACGTGTCTGCACGTAGCCGGGGTATATTCTGATTGGATCTGATTCTGGGACACCAACTGTGTGTGCCATGCAAATTTATGCATGAAAATAAAGTTTAGTTTCCAGCAAAGTGCATTGATTTCAATTATACGTGAGGGTGTTCGATAAAAGCAAAAGAAGTTCGACACGAATTATTGCGAGTGGTCAACATTTATAAGCTGTGTATGTTAAATGAATATTGTGAATTGAATTGAGTAAAAATAATAAAAAACTAATAACAATAAGAATAATAATAATACAATAATATCAAATATAATACAAATTATAATTATAATTATGGTAATAATAATAAAACAAATCACATTTAATTAATTATATATTTGTAATATTATACGGTTTTGATTTTATTATTGATTCCCAAATTCAATATTTTCATTTCTCAAAGAATATTGCATTTTATTTATATTTATTTTAGCAAATAATATTTATAATATTTTCTCATTATATTTATATAATAATAAATTATTAGTTAAATTCTTGAAAATGATATTTAAGCCGTCATAAACAAAGTGTTTACCGTGTATATCCCCAAACGAGTCCATTTCCCTTTTCAGCGATGTGCGTGCTTGGCATTAAACAAAACTTTCCCAACTTTCACTTGGAGAACACATTACAGACACGTCACTTGGTGGAGGGAGGTTGGTGGCTAGGAATACTCATAAATCTGTTTGCGAATGCATACGGTAAATTTCTTTCTACTTTTCAACACAGATTTACGCGTTGCACGGCGAAAGTTTTTCACTTTCACTTGATGCATTCTCCGTCTTCGTCTGCGGATGCTGCACGCTTGCTTATCTCCTGGCATCTTGAGGTTTGTCTGTTTAGTTTGACTAACGCGTCAGTCAGACACAACATAAATTTGCATATTTGTCATCGACTGCAGCCCTCGCATCTGAACTTAACCCAGTTTTATGCGCACGCCCCAAAAGTATGCAACGCAAAACCAAAAATTTGCGGTAAACAGCGACAACGACTTCGATGTCAGCAGCGGCGTCGCAACGACGACAATTTAAGCTGTCGCAAAGCAAAGTACAAAAATAAGGAGTTTTCCACGCTTTGAAGCAAAATTGAAATTTATTCGAGCCATGCCCCAAAAAAAAAAAAAACTATAAAGAAACGGATAAACACCATTTCCACTTGCACTTCAACTTGCTACTGTTTACTCCCTTGAGGAAGATTCGAGTATTAAAACTTTCGACAGAAGTTTGCAGTGCAATGGCACATTCAATATGTACTCTATAAAGTGCAGATGAAATTCAATGAGAGACGGCTGTTTTACATTTTAGGTCAAGCACAAGACTTTGCGCAAAGAATTAATAAATCAATAAACCGATTCACTTCGATTATGAAAATAATTCATAAGGTTCAATTCATGCTCATAATTTAAAAATCGATGCTTAATTTTAAATTAACTGAAGCTTTATTAGAGATTTAATTTGAAAACAATGAGCTCAAATAGTATTGCACAACAGTGATATATATTTTCTTTGATTTGGTAGTGGCATACGAGTTATAAGGGCATTCAAAAGTCATTGAAGAACTGAATTCAATTTCCCTTTGATATCAATTGCATTTTGTAGGTCGCACCGTGGGTTGTCTGTCCTGTTCTGTACCGTACTGTCGTGTCCTGTCAAGTCATATGCGAGTATACGTGCATGTGTGTGAAGTTCTTAAAGTATTTGTTGTTGTTAAGCAAAGTTACTTACAAAACTTTTAAAGCCGTTAAATTCTTGAGAGCGCCCGCCGAGATTTTCATGATTTGATTTCGCTTCAGTAAACTGCAAACAATAAGATAAAGAGAGAGGGAGTAGCAATTGGAATAATATTAACTTTATTGAAACCATCTATGAGCTATCACTTACAGCACGATCAAGTTTGGCATCCTTGGAAAATCCTCATCGTTTATTATTGTCAACAAATTGCTGCCCAAATTGCTGTTGGTTTCGAATTGGTTAATGAGGTCGCATTATGAACGAAAGTGGAGAGAAGAAAAATTATGAGTAATCGCACAATTTTATGGCCAAAAGCTTTAGTTCAGTAATAATTCGGTATTTTTTATAGGATGGCATTACAAGTAAATGAGAAATTCCTGAATTATGGATAAAAATTGTAAATAAAGTTATTGCAAGAGGTCAAAGTACGTTTGAAATATGTGCACCAAGTTATTATTAGTTTATTAGCAAGCGATAATTTTATATACATTAGAATATAAATAATGAGAAAAATTAACAAAAACAATTAGAATTATGTTAGAAAAATGGAATGGAATACATTTAAAAATATAATTCAAAGTAGACTGCAATCCGTTCTGAAGAAAATATGACGAAAATTTTTTAAACAATCTTTTATCTTTTTTTTAATTCATTATAAAATATTTTTCTGAATGTGCTTTTCAACTTAAAATAATGATAAATGTATTTTCAATTAATCACTATTATAGAACTGTTAAGCAAATTTTTAGTATTAAGGATAATTAATTGCATTTCGCAGTTCTATAATTTTCTGTTTAAACGAGTAGAAAATATTATTCAGGTTAAATTAAAGTTAAGGCATTTGTCAACCCCTTGTCATCGCATTAAATATTGCACACTTTACATGATTCATTAGGCTCATGAATTTCGATTAGACTCGAAAACATTTGTAGTCAAACCGCACATAAAATACACATTTCAACACTGTAGCCAAATTTACTAATTACACATTGAAAATTATGCAGCATATAAGGATTTCTAGTCAACATCGAGTTTGGTTAGCAAAAAAAAAATTAGGAATACGTAAAATGCATAATTAGAGGGTCATAACAAACATTACCAATTTGTAAGAGGATTATTTAAATATGATTTTAAGCATGCAAAATGCAGTTCAAAAGGAAAAAAAATGACGAAAGGAAAAACTCTCACAGTGCTTCGAGTGTTCTGAGTCCGGCCAGAGCGTTTGTTGGAATGCGATAGAAGAGATTTCCCTCAATACGTAAGGAGCGCAGTTTCTGCAGGTTGCCCAAACAATTGCCATCCAGGCTGACCAGGGCGTTGCCATTCAATTGACTAGTCAGTCAGGGTTTCAGGTTTCAGTGCAAGACAAAAGTACATTGCATTGGGGTCGAGTGTTTTGTGTATTTTTTACATATTTTTTTAAACGATTGCAATTTGAAATGAGTAAAAGAAATGGAAAGCGAAAAGTATGAGCAAAATAGCGTGTAATTGCTGGCAAGTGCTGGCAGTACTCTCAAGTTGGCGTGTGCCTGTGCGTGTGCGTAGAATGGTGCGGTTGTGTGGGTAGGTGTGTGTGTAAGCGCATTTTGTGTACGTGTATGTGTGAAGACAGCAAACTAAATGGCAGCAAGCGTACTAATTGATCCTGCAGGCGTCTGTTTCGACTTCGGGCGCATCCTTTGCTGTTCATACGCTTAAAAGCAAACATTAAAACACAATCACACACACAAGCACTCTCACATACACACACACACGGACAGAAATACGTTTAAGCAATTTGACTTGTGTTGCATACTCACAGGCTGACAAGCTGGCCGAGTCCTTGAAATGAATGCGGAGCCAACGATTTAAGGCCGCAGTTTTGCAAACTTAAACGTTTTAATTTGGCGAGTCCATAAAACGTATAGGGATCCATATTAATGATGCTATTGTCGGACAAAGTTCTGCAAATAGAAACCTTCCCTTGGTCAACAAAAGTCGAAAGTCTTTTACGCTACGCTAAAGTGCAGGAAATTGCAAGGATAACAGCCTGAGTAATTAATCCTGCAAAGTCGCTGAAATATACAACGTAATCAAGTAATTTATATTACCCCCAACTGCTGCTGCAGCTGTCCCTTCCCCCCGCCATCGGCTACAGCTGACTGACCACTGTGATTTCATTTTTTGTTCTCTTTTTTGGTGTTTTGCCATTTTGAGGGGTGTGACAGGGGGTTGCTGTGAAATTGAATAATGAGTCGCAGCGCATGACAGGCAACAATGAAAGTTTTTTTTACATGTTGTTGTCGCCTTTGTTTTGCTGTTCACATAACTTTGTGTGTTTTCAACAATCACTAGATGCTTAGTATACAGATTAAAATCGGAAAGGGAAGGAGACCCACATTAAGAGTGGGGGAGATGAGGTTTGTGGTATATTAAAGCATTATGTGGATTGGGTAGCTGGAACAATATTCTAGCAAGGTTGCAAAGCTAAATAGCCAAGCTTAATATAACAAGCCTGCTCATTTATTTAACAGATTTAACAGCATGGAGTTTTTATATGCACCATGGACGGGGCTGAAAGGCGGTGGACTTTGACTCCACAACTAAAAACTATCAAGATTTAGAATAACTAACTTGAGGTAAGAACCTACTTAACATAATGTATTTGAAGTCTTTATACAATGCATCTAAGCATAAAAGTTAATTATATTAATTTAAATCGTCATTTGATAAATTCTGCCCCACCTGGTAATATTATATAAGTATCATAAAAAATGAAGTTGATCAAATGTATATAATAGTATATATAATATACACGTATATTCTTTTTGTAAATTAATAGAATCAAATTATACTTACAGCTCCTCTAGATGTGGCACCATGAAAAAGGAATTGGCTTCCAGTTTGGTTATATTGTTGTTGCCCAAGTCTCTGAGAATGAGAAGAATAAATAAAACAATAAGCTCAATAAAATTAATAAGTTTATAGTCTCTCACTCAATGTCATCTATCAATTTCAATAAGCTACTTACAAGTGAAATAAAAGATATCAACATTCTCGTGAATAGAAAATGAATCCTAAATGTTGCCAAAAATGGCAAAACTTTTTGTATGCCATCAATCAAAACGTGAATGGCATAAAAACACAATATTGAACTTGCCCTAAAGAGAGGAAAATGGCAAAAAAATGAAGATGAACTGCGGCAACAATTTGATTTGGAAACTTTGAATAATGCAGCAAATATTTTGCAGCTGGTCATAATTAAAATGCGATTTGATAGCTGATGACTTGTCTCTGGGCAATGCGTTAATTAATAAATAATTTTTTTTATTTATTTATGACCAGTTCGCTTTGGCCATTAATCAATGGATACGTTGGCGCTGCTTGGCCACCAAAATGGGGGCTAACTCCTTTGAGAGGTCTGGCGGCAAGAAAACGTGACTTACATACAAGAAAACTCCAACGACGGCAAACGATTGTGAAACTCCGCACAACGTGGCGTATGTGTAATTAGATTAAACCGCATGCCAAAACAGAACCGAAAACAGATTCGAAACACTGCGAAATTGACTTGTAATTATACGAATGGGGAAAACGAGGAATTCGCGCAACAAAATGCTCAATTTTATCATCTGATAATCGCTTAATAATGCAAACGTTTAATCATTTAATATCATATATATGCGAATGTATTCAATAGAGTGGGAATGTGGAACATTTGTTGGCTCCATTGGGTTAAATCTAAGGGAAAAGTAATCTTCAAATCGCTTTGAAGAATGCTGATTGGCTTGGCTGACTTAACGTTGATGAAACTAATTTGATATTTTGAGATAATAGCACGCTTTGCTATATATGTAAGTAGTTAATTACATATATGTGAGTTACAAGATCCGCATGCATATTAAATTAATAATTATTTATATATTGTTATTTTAGTTCTCAAATTATAACCAACATTAAGTCTTATTATAACAAAACAATTGTGAACTCTACTTTTCAAAATATGCTTACTTGGACAAAAATATATTTAATGTATCTGTTTTAAATATTAATTCTTATTAATGTTTGTTATAATACATTTTTTCTTGTCCCAAAGATTAAGATTAAATACGTCATACGAATATAGAGCGAAAATATGGGGGAAAAAAAGAGGGCTGAGTGCTTTGCTCTAAAGGAAAGGACACTCTTGTCGGTTGACTGCGTGCCACAAATGTGTGAAAACTTTCAGGTAAATGTAAATATTCAAAGGGTACTCACAACTGCAACACCTCGTTGGGTAAGTTGACTGGCACGGCGAGAATTCCTATGCTGCGACAGCTCAATTTCAGATTCTCCAAGCTGCCAGTGCAATGGCAATGCTTCTGCAGCCACAGTTCGCAGACGCTGTGCAGGTTGCGCTGTGGAGAAGTCCTGCTGCCGTTGCCTCCCACCATGTCAGCGTCTCCATTGGAAAATCTGGCTTGTTCTACAGCTTGCTGTGCGCCGTGATATTCCTGCAGTGACTTTTCGTAGAGAATTTGTGCCTCACGCTCTGGATCCGATGAGGGGAGCATAACGTTCTCCCGTATGCCGCTTGACGTGGCTGTGGGCGTGCTTGACACAATATTGACACTAATTTCGCCAAGTTGCTTGGCCGTGCTTCGATTCTCTTTGGTTTCGTGAGCGTTGTCAATGCTCAGCGTTGCAGTCAACGTCGACGTCGACGTCGATGTTGGCGTCGACATCGCTGTGGCAAGCAAAGACATCGATGCTGAGAGCAGCAGCAACTGTAACCCGATCGCTGCTACTGTTGTTGTTGTTGTTGTTGTTTTTGACGCGGCTGCTACTGCTGCTCTGCCGGCGTCGCTGCGGAGTTGGCGGCGGCGCCGGCAATACGCTGCCATCGTCTCTGCTCGCCTCTCAGTCTCAGTCTCAGTCTCAGTGTCAGCTGTTGCTGTTGCTGCTGCAGCAGTTGCTGATTGATGCTGTCAAGCATTTGTCATTTGATGACAGTTTTGTGCGCAATTCGTTTCTCGCTCATGATTTTCTGCTCCCCTTGTTGTTGTTGCTGTTGCTCGTATTATTGTTGTGGTTATCGTTGCTGTTGTTGTTGTTGTTGTTGTTGCTTTGCACGAGCGCAGTGCCGCCGTTATTTCGCTCACTTTTTGTGTTGTCTTTGCTTTTTGATTTGTATTTACTTTATTTTATTGTATTTTATTTCATTTGATTTACATTCACTTTCTGCTTCAGTTGCATTTCATTGTGTTTGCAATTTGTTGGTTTTTCCACGATTCACTTTGCTGTCTTGCATGAAGTTTATTTAAGGTTTCAAAGTTTACTTTTCAAACTTCTCAGTTTATCTAAGATTGATGCTGTCTGTCAACTGGTAAAAAGAAATTATTGAAATGTGCATTTTTAGTTAACATATACTCAATAAATACTGTGTGAAGATGTCAGGCATGCAACGTATACGCAATAAATAAAATGTACCGGCTAATTGTGACAGCATTTTGTATAGTCTATTAAGTTGTTTATGTTATAACAACTTAAATGTATAATTCTAATAAAAATAAACTATGCAACGAAATACACAAATTATTACGTATACGTAATGTGATTACATCTAAAATTCTAATGTTTTATTCTATTCTCATAACTTGTTTTATGGACTTTTAACATCAATGAACCAGAAGTACTCAGGCATTAAAAATGTGTTTAGCCTTGCATAGCCTATCGTGAAGCTTATCTACTCATTCCCATCCCCAACCACCAAGAGAGCCAGTTAGTGACCCACTGCTGCTGATGATGTTGCTGTCAGAAACAAAGAGCAGAACAAAGCACAGCTGATGAATGACAAATTTGACAGCTACCACGCCCCTTTCTCAACACTTGCTGCATGTTATTAATGAAACAGTTGGCAGCTTTTGAATTTTGGCAATGGTCTTTAAATTGGGCAAAAAAAATAAGCGAAACTGGCCTTAAGTCCAGACAGATCACAAGAGTCCAGTCATAGCTAAAGTAATTTGAAGGGATGCCCAAACTAGCAGCAGATATTTCACAAATGTCACGATAAATAAAGGACATTTCCTGCTCACTTTCATTTCCCTGCACCACTTGTATTTAATCCAGAGCACACGCCTCCATTTAACTCGCACATTTCACCGATGATTTATGACATGTTTATGTGCCGCTGACCTCGCCAATAGCAACCGTAGCAACAACAATAAAAACAACAATAAATATTTTAGGATAGTTTGTCTTTGATGGCATTGTTGATGTCGCTCCCCAACTGAAGCCAAGTGAATAATGTCAATTGGCCTGCTAATCGAATTGATTGTGAATTGGTCTCAAAGCAACGCAGCCAGAATCGATTTGACTCTGTTTAGTATTTATGAGTATTCATTCATAAATAATCTAGTGGTAGTTCTTATAATTGTAAACAATGGTCAAGCAGCAATCGTCTATTTATTGGCTACACTTATTGATTATAAACAAACAATATTTACCTATGTTGTTTAATGTGATTCTGAAAGAGTTTTCACAGACTGGCGACAAGCTGCTGAGAAATTTCTCATATTTCCTGTAGCCCAATTCAGCTGCTTTCGCTTTTAAGATTTATTCAATTTTCCTGATTGAAATTTTCATAATTTTATAAACAATGCCTAGCAACAATCAAAAATAGAACAGTTTTCAGCTTTCAGTTTTCCCCAAAGAAGCAAACCAAATGCAAATATTTACACTGAACTTCGCTTGAGTGGGTGCGAAACAAGGGAAAAGGTAGAAATGATAATGAAGAAAGGGAACAAGAGAAAAGTTCACTCACACACGTGTCTGGATTCAGTTTGTTTTTTCTTTATTTTTTGTTGCCATTTACCGGTTTGTGGCTAACTCTGTCTGTCTGGCGGCTGGGCCAAACTGTTTGCCATCTGCCGAGTGCTAAAATTAACCAGAAGGATTGTGTTTGCTATTGATAAAAAGATACACAAAACTTGCTTATAAAGTGCGCCACTTTTGTATGCGATGAGTTTATTATTTTGGCACATCTTTAGTCTAATTTCAGAAACTTAGTAAATATGTCAATCAATTGTATCGGAATCAGTTAGTTATTGTTGCCATTTATTGTTATAAGTTGTTGTTTATTTTACTTGAATTATTGTTTTAAAATAAGGGTCTAAGCGGGTATCCAAATTTAAAGCAATTCCATTTATTCGTTACAAATATTCATGATAGGATTTATATTGTAACTTACATTTTTATTTTAATTTCAAATTTAATATATGCTTTGATCAGATTCGAATAAAATATTTTATAGATATTCTCCAAAGTTATTGCAAGCTTTTCTCATAAAGTCTTTCAACAACTTGTCAAAATTAAAGAACATCTTTGTTAAGATTGATGCATTTCAATCCTTTACTGAAATGAACAACTTTCTAATCACTTCATTTCAAATATGGTCTTCAACAATCAGCCAGCTGCTGAGTATTGTTGTCAAGCATAAGTCACTCAAGTGTGGATGCAATTATTAGATATGTTACTAAGAAAATAAATTGAATGCTGAGCTCTTTAACTAAGCCGCTCTCATGGCATATGCAAATGTTTACAGCTGAACACATGCCAATTTTTAATTGTCACACAATTTGTTTTGACTGTAATTGATATATGAGCACTTTATCCTCACATACGCACTCACACTCACTCACATATGTACATAGTAGATGGTGAATGAAAATTTATAGACACACGTGTTTCGATTTTTACGCACTTCAATGCTAAGCTAAAAATTTCTGAGCAACCCACACATAACTCAAAAGGCATCAAAATTTCATGAAAATCTCATAAATTGTTGCACACACAGCGATTAATTACAAAACAAACTTACGCGACTTTGCCACGCCCCAAAACAACAAACAACAAGTCTGCATATGGAAAATTTGAAATGCCATGAGCTAGAAATATTATTATTAACTTTTTTTGCACAAAATCGCATTCGAAATTGATGTTGACATAAGAGAACAGAAACTATGCTATAATATGCAATATGATTTTATATTATGATTTGAAAAGTTGGCGAAAAATTGCAACAACAACAACAACACCAACAATAAAGTGCGTCACTCAAATCAAAGACTTAAAAAGGTGTCGAACCATGCTTTGGGGCTTGGCGCACTGATTAAATCATTTTACGATTCGATTTGCCAAAAGCAAAGAAAATGCCGCTGCGTCAACAACTTCTCATGTCAACAGCATGTTTACCCTGTAATAATCCACAACTACTCCACTAATTTTATTATGTATAATGTAAACTAGAGGTATTCCCAACATTATTAAATACTTTGCATACCTCTCAAGTTTCTGACCAATAATTTATTACCAAGGCACACTTTGTAAGCGATGCTACTGAATTGAGTTGATGCTGTATTATAGGGTAAACTTTAATATAAACTGTCTTTTTCACTGTGTTTTTCACTTTTTGAGTTTTTATTTCAAGTGCAGCTCACCAAAACAAAACTGGTATTTCAACACAAAATGCAACTTTATTTTTGTTGCTGTTGTTGTGTTTGCTTTTATTGCATTTATGCTGCTTTATGCTGACCTTCACTCATTGTGGGATTTTTTTCGCTCGACTTTATTAATGACAGTTGTTGCATAATTTATTTAATTTTTGTTTTTTTGGCTCGTTCAACAAACTTTTAGGAGATAAATAATTAAATGTGATTTCTGTTTTGGGGCTGCAATTTTATGGTGGCTAATTAGTAATGTGAGGAAAAGTGATGAACAGTCGCACTGAGCTCAAGAAGCAAATTTTAAAAAATGGCGTTTTATGATTTATGTTTCTATGAAACTTTTCCGGTTGAAGTTCGCAAAATGATTGAAGATCAATCCTGACAAGATTGAGTAATGTTTCCTGCCATTAATTTAAAGTTTAGGAAATAAATCTCTCATTTGTTTTCACAAACAACTAAAGAAACAATACAGTATGGAGCACAATACGGAAGAAATACTATTTACATAAATAAAATTGATTATTAATATGCGTTTATAGCAAAATATATAAGAACAGTTCTCATTTGATTCAAGTGGCACGATGCCACATCAAAGTTCACACCTTGCCGCTATTTATCATTCAAATATTGTTCAGACGCTTTGATCTTTGATCTTTGTACTGAACTGTTCCTGTTCTTCCCTTTTTATCGCTGCTTACCTCTCTTCTATATTGTTCATTTGTAGTTGCTAACAATTGTTGTTATTATTATTATTTTTTTCATGTTACCGTTGAATCGATTTCGTGTTCCCCCTGAGGCATTCGCATTATTGTTGATTATTCAACTGTTTATTTTATAGCTTTCTCATTACACACATATATATGCTACGGAGAATCTACAATATTTGGCAACGTCATCGAACTCATCATAATCGGGCTATTAGCGAAGCCTTCTTATTTACATTTCATGCTACTCAATTTTATTGGCAGTTTGGGTCAATTGTCTGCCGAATGAAATGTGTCTGAAATATGTGTCGGTTTGTTCAAGTTTCAAGTGAGCAAATCGCACATTTCAAGGTATTTACAATATTTTCAAATCCAACAGCATTTTTTCTATTCGATTATATACAGATGACTCGTTATCTTTATTATCAAAAAGCGTCAACTATTTCTCTTTAATTTACTGGTAGGATATTAAATAATTCTCGAATTCTTAAAATATTTTTTATGCAACTTGCTATTGGCAATTCCAATGTAGTTCACAAAGTGTACCACAAATGCCATTTACAAGCAATTCTTGAGTTTCTCATAAATTTGGATATTTTACAAGAATTGCTTCTCTGTTGTTGCAACAATAAACAAGTAAATGGATCGAGTACGAACTGAAATGTGTTTATTTGTTGAATGCTTTTGGCAACTGAATTTTACTTTACTCATTTTTTGCAACAGTTTTGAATGCAGTTTCGACTGGAGACAGATGAAAATCAATATAATAAAAAAAAATGAAAGAAATACAAAGGCTGCCAACTGACCTGAAAATGTGCGCGAAACTCGATTAAGCAAATTGTAATTGTGACAAAACGAAACCCAAAAAAAATAGAAAAAAACAAACATGTAAAAGAAAATCTATAAAAGTGACGCAAATGAAGCGGAGCCAAAGCAGAAGCCAAAAATAATAGGCAATTGAAGATGTTGGCGGATTCGGGGTGGTGGCCACCTCGATGAACTGTGCGCTGGAGGTCAAGCGTGCCAGTGGACCAGCTGCAACAATTGATTACGTATACGGCACGCAGACCACGACCCGACTCCTATATAGATAACAATTGTAATTCAGCAAAGAACTAAGAACTAAACGAGATGAACGTTTTGAACATTTCGTTGTCGTTTGTTGTTTTCTAGTTGTGCAGACATTTTTATGAGCCTGGGCAATTGAGGACGAGGGGATCTCAGTGTCAGCCACAGGATACCCCAAGCAATTGTGCGCCATCTCACACTCTAGTTCTCAGTGTGAATATTTTTTGTAATTGTTGTTGCTGTTGGTTGCCAGATTTTTGTGGTTTTGCTACTGTCTGTGAAGTGTCTATGGGTGCGGTGTTTGCATGGCTGTGTGTAAATTCTGTAGAGTCTCATTTGGGAGTGACATTTATTGCCGTCAGGATATTCGCTGGGACTGCAAATGAGACAGAGTTGAATAGGTTTAATTTTAACCAAACAACTTGACTACCTTTCATGATGCGGCATCTATTCATTTTTCCAATTGATCTGACACTGAAGCAAACTTTCATCAATGTTCAGTAAATGTTCACACCTAGCTACAACTGAAAGGAATCCCGCGGGAGCTCAAGCATTTGTCGCTCCAAACGAAGTAGAAAATTTTCCATTTGTGGCAACTGTCGCAAATTGCATTACCGCAAAAGTTTTCCTTTCAACTTGAGCGATTTTCCGTTTCCCCTTTCCACACCACACACACCTCTCATACTTTTCTTTTGGCCCATTTGCCTAATTATGCCAAAGTGGCAACATCATTAAAAACTTGCAGCAGCTCTGCTTTGATTAAAACCAAGGCAACACAAAAGATGTATACGTACGTATGTAAGTACTGTGTGAAAATTGTCTATAGATACTTGTGTTTATTTGGGAAATCATGTCAATTGCGTTGCAATTTTCCATATGCAAGAATAAAAATAATTTCCGCTCAGACAATCTGACACCCACATCATTGCAAGCCTCCAGATATCGGTCGAGCCTATCGTCGCACCATATATCATATCAAAGAAATGTCGCCAGCCATTCAATAAATATAAAATTTTAATGAAAATGATTATTTTTGCGCTACCAAAAGCGCTCGATGCCCCAAGACTTGTTTGCATTTTAAATACGCTTTCAACTCAATGGAGTATAGCGATTTTCTTAGCAATCTGACAGCCATAATCAGCCGTAAAATTTAACGGATTATTACGGATTATCATTAAGATTACTATGTAATATTTTCAATAGTCTCTCGGATTATGTTTGAAGACGACTTGCTGTCATTTAATTTGCAATTAAACTTTAAATGTTGTTGTTATAAATGATTATTACTTTTCAAATTAGTAGCTACTCAATTGAATTTTGGATTACTGATTAAATGTATATTGAAAACTTTATATTTAAAACCAATATTGTTTCGTAATTTCATCAGAGTAGAGCATATCATAATCGACTTTCAAGAACTACAACATATTCACATGCTTTTCCTAATGAAAATTTGTTGACTGTGCGTAATTTTTATAAACTGTCGTCATCGTTATCGTTTCTCCCCCTAACCCTAGCCATTGCCCGGTTAACACAAACACGCCTCCTCCAAAGCTCGTTCGCCAATTCACATACGCAACTCGGCTCCGGATCGCCTTGGAAATGCACTTAGGCTTTAATATTTCGATCTATACTCTTTACAATTGACTGCAATTTTGCACTGACCGCAGCTGCTGTGCATTTTGAGCAGCAACAAAATTGATGAAGCTCCAAGAAACTGGTGAGGCAGATAGACGGAAAAAGGTTTCTTGATGGATTACCAATGAAGACGTAATTGATATACTGCAACCCAAAAGTCAAGTTAAAGTCTGTGAACGCTGTCAGGGTCTGATTAAATATGCAAGAAAGGTGCCCCGACAAAAGTTGGGGCCTAAATCAAAATCCAAACACGCGCCACTTAGTCAACACTCTTGGCCGGTCGGTGGGTGGCTGGACTCAAGGTTTGTCTGTAGCTCTGTGGGAATGGTGGAACACTTGTCATGGTTTTTTGGTCTCTTTCTTTCTTTCCCACTATCTCTACATCGATCTCTTTCTCCGCTGTCTTCGTTTTTTAACCACTAAACTGTTATGTACATTTTGCTACCACATTGGCATACATAATTACTTGGTAAGCATTGCAATCAGAGCGTTCTCCTCGCTAGATGGCCACTTTTTTGTTTGTTACTTTGTGATGAGTCTCAAGTATTAATCAGAGTGCATTGACATTTATATTGATAAGTTTTCCAGTTTTATTTAACTATAAGGTGTGGTCATATTTTATTTTAATTAAATTTTCTGTTGATAAACAGAAAACTATTGAAATGGTTTCAAGACACCCACCAGATTTTCGAGTGTTCTGTGCTTTTTATACAAATCAAACATTAAATTACGTAAAGCGAATTTGTTTACATTTAAAATGTACGACATGTATTATAAATACTATTGATTCAATAGAAGCCAAGGTATAATATTATTTAAAGTTTCTGCGTTTAATTTAACTGTTAATGAGTTTGGTTAGGGTTTTATTTGATTTATGCCAATGAAATACATCTTTTGTTCATCAGAATATCCTCTCCAAAGCAACAACATTTTAATACAATATTTATTTCTTTGCTAACTTTTTGGCACATTTTTTTGTGTTCATTTATTATTCATTTTATCGCCTGCGCTGAATATTATATTATAATTGTTCTCACATTATTTACGATTACTTGGTTAATTCTATGCTTTTGATATAAATTGTACGAGTCAACACAACCATATATCACTTTACACCTATCGAGTCGTTAAATTTTGTTACGGCATTTTTTTTTTACAAATTTCAATGAACAATTTGAGTTAAAAAACACAAATTTTTTTAAACATGCTTTGCACTGGTTGATAAATACTTACAATTCTATTATTTATATAAACTTTTAACTGTGTTGCTATTTTTGTATAATTTTCTTAAACATAATTTAAAAATTAACGAAATAAATTCACTTCTCTAGGGCACACCTCAAATGTATTTATTCATTTGTTTCAAATTAAAGTCAACATCAGTTTGTGGTTATTGTTTGATATCAGCTAAAATATGTTGCTTATTTGCTTAGCACTTGGAAACGCAATTGCTTTTAAATTTGCGTTTTAATTAAACGAAGCACTTTCTGAGCATAATTATGTGTAATTAATTTAAGCAGACTGAAATAATTTTGTATTTAATGTTATTTTTATTTTTAATGCCATATGATTTGCTAGAGATATACAATTTGAACAGAATAAATGTGGAACAGCTTGCGCCAAATATGACGAGCATGTGTATTTATATGGCATATATAATATTTTTATAGGCTATCGGAATCACGATTCTGGCATAATATCGTCACGAGTAATGCAAACAAATCGACGTCATCGATCAGCAGTCAAACGCGCGATTTTTATTGAAAATTGAAAGTGTGTTTTAATATATGAGTTACAAAAACAAATCACACACGCACACACGCACACTCACACAGTCGTACACTTGAACACTCGTACACACATGACACAGGCAGATGAAAATCAAAACAACAACAAAAGTTGTTGATGCCGCCAAAAAGTAAACGACCTTTAACGCCAATAAAAACCGCAACAGCAGCAGCAGCAGCAGCGGCACCGACAACGACAACAGCAACAAACAGAGGAAAGCTGCAACAATGCTGTCGACTTCTTGCAACAAATTGCAGTCTCTCTTGGTGTTGTTGCTGTTGCGTTGATCTGTTGTAAAAAACTCGGTCAGAAATTTAATTTATGCGTAACGAGCTCACGCGCCTACTAAACTTGCGGCACCTTTTCGCACAGCAGCAATAGCAATACTTAAAACTGTGAGCCAAGTTATCCGTTTTGGCCACAATTCAACTGCCACTTGGCTTTATTTGTATTCAGTTATCCGTTAAAATGAACCGCACGCGTCGAACGCACAAAGCGTACTGAACTCACAACTGTTTTGTTTTTTTCGGGGAACCTCACACAACGGCAACACCGGCAACAACGACAACAGCAACGGCGGCAACAGAAGCGTCAGCAACATATTTAAATGTTGCCAGCAACATGACATGTTGACACGCTACTTTGCGACATTGCATGCTTCCTTAAACTTTCCACTTATTAAGTTGATTATTTACAGTTAATACTTCATTAAATATATTTCTTATACATAATTGGTTGATAGGTAGATTCTCCTGATTAATGGTGTCGTTTTCCAATTATTAATAATCTATTAGCATCTCCAGCATCTCCTTCGAACTTGGATATTCTTGTAGCCCTAATTTATTCTGCATGTATGTCTTAAGCTCTAATATATATGTATAGTAACATATAGTAGTAACATATATAGTTCACAAATGTCTCCTATAAACTTAAAGCAATTTAAGATGTTGCAGTATATAATACAATTTTGGATTATCATTAAAAGCCAAGTACAAAGGTTTTTGATGATAGTTTTCCAAATATGCTGCTCGCCACATGTTGCAGAGTTTGCGCATATAAGAAATATAAAGCCGGCAGCTGCCTTGTGTCGTAAATGTTTCTGGTACTTTAACGAAGTGTGCTTAATGCAAGATTTACGCCTCCATTCATTGAATGGCCATGACCACCTGTTGAAGCATCCTCAGGGCTGCACCTTTGCCGCCCCTCTTATCCCACTTGCCTTGTTTGTTGTAACAACAATGAAAACTTTTTATGAGCCCCTCACTAAGGTTTTCTTTCAGGCATTCGAAATCAGCTTAATACAAATTAAATAGAACTTTTTTTTATTTGTGGAATATTTTTGGGGTCACTTGTCATGCCAATTCGGTAGAAATTATCATCCATTTGAAAATTGTATTTATCTAATTTTATTTTAAACTACGACAAAAACAGCAGGCAGAATTAGTTCCCATGTGAAAAATGTCATATGAATGACAGCTGATAATTGAAACATTTTATTTTTGTAGGCTTTGATTTGTTGCTATGTGAAATTTTTAACATGAAATATTGGGTCATTAAATGGGCATTATGAAAATTATACAATTAGTTCTGGCATTGAATGTAATTTCTTTCCAATGTCAACGTAATTTCAGATAATTATGTTTGCTTTTTTGACAATTCTAATGAAACATGATTTATATTTAAAAGTGCCTAATATATCGCCTTATTTCTTTGAATATTTTTAATTGGTGTAATTCAAATACATAATTTTTAATAATTATTGATTAAAATGCAAATTTTGAAAATTCGTCTAAGTTATTATTTAAAATAATATGCTCAATTTTAAGATGCAAGTGAATTATCACATGTTCTATTGGAAACCTATGAAAACTGTTTTCTTATTGAAAAAATAAAGCCAACATTAAATGTTACTTATCGATGCTCTAAACTAAACACTATTTACTTCTATTAAAACATTTAGGTATGAATATTTAAATCTCGCAAATGCTCGCTAAAATTAATACATATTTTTGGATTTTAGATTGTGCTTTTTGCATTACGTTGAAAGCCCATAACTTGCAACGCGACCATGCCACAATGGGTGCCTACAAATGGGTGGAGCTTCAGCATAAATTTCCGTTAATTAAAAGCGCTAGCAAATTGCAAGAGATAGTCGCGAGCTGCTCTGAACTGTGGACTTTAATGCAGGTCCAATATAAAATATGCGTGTCGGTAATTTGAGGAATGCAGCATGTGGCATAATCGTAAATTTGCAGATGCCTGCTATGCTGAGTAGTTTTGTGTAGTTACATTCACACACACACCAACACAATGACACCATCACCCGCGTAACGGACACAGAAGTTGCAGCAAATGGCGAGCAATGGTCCACATATAAGCGCAACAGGGAAAGTCAGAGAATGAAAAGGCGAGAAGGACAAAGAACTGGGCGTCCTTGCAACATGAGTTCTGACCATGCGGCACAAAGTACAAATGCAACGACATCTAGGGCCTCTCCATATTGCCCCAGGCAGTTGGGCTTTGCATGGAGTGCAAAATATTTACACATACTAAATCAGTTAAGTGACTATGTGTGTGTTAACTATAACTCTGCAAGGACATTTGCCAGCCCTCCTTGTCGTCAGAAGTACTTTGTTCAGGTTTCCTCTTTTTGAAGTTCCTAACTACGACAGACCCGTCGTACTAAGTGATCACTTCAAATGTCATTGCTAAAAAAACACCTGGCTTAAACTTGAGTGTTTCAACATTTTAAGTATGCTGTTAATTGTCAAATATAACAAGGTCAAGGAAAATGCAAATAAGAAACTTCGTTTTTTCATAAATTTATTTTCACCTGCGTTTGTACATTTATTTTTAATTTTTAACAATTCCTAAGTTAGATATTTATATATTTATGTTTTAGTATATTAGATTTTATAACAACTCAATCCATAATTTAATGGCAGATGAATGTTTATTAAGCTCTCTAGTATATAATACTCATTTCAATTAATTATTAAATTATATTAAATGTGTGAATGAAATTTAATTACTTCCGATGGTAGTCAATAATTTACTAACTTCAAACTAATCTTCATGTAGCTACCTGGCGATTACGCTTTCCAAATATTTCTGATATTTGAGCGGGAATGGAAAAGATAAAAAAAAGAAAAAAAGATAATGCTATCCATCCTGCTGTGGGTGAATTTCCCATTCTAAGGGGAAAATACGGAAACTACGAATTACGTCAACAAAAAGCTGTAAACGACTTACTTAAAAGCTCTGCTCTGCTAAATAATTAAATGCATAGAAATGAAAAACAAGTTTCTTTATTTGTGTAAAATGAATATATAAATAACATTAAAACAATTACTTGTATAGAGCATTTCTTTAGCTCAAGACCAAGTACCTGAGGAATATTATAATAGAAGGGAATGGCACTTCTGAGAATGAGATTTATCTATTTCCCTAGACATGGAAAATATTTCGATCCATATCTTTTAACTATGGAACCAATGGTAAAGCCCAAAAATGCAACTGAGACTACACCAAGAACAACTGTCTTTGTCGTATAATTCCTGGGAATTGCTTCACAATTGCCATCGGGCTGTGTTGTGTTGCTGTGTTGAATTCGCCTGTATCCATGAATACATCTACATTTCGAGTACCCATTTGATTGCTCATGTTCGTTGCATGGGATGCAAAGATTAGCCTCATTGCGTTTAAAGTTTTTAGAACAAATGCACTTGCTCTTCTTGGCACACCATCTCTCATTTTGATTGGGGCAGTGAACACACTCGTTTTTCTCATTACGCTCGAAACCATCGCTGCAGCTTGTACACCTGCCATATTTGTCTGGAACATATGCACTGCCACAATCACAGGCTTCCATTTGGGGCTCTGTTGAGGGTATCCAGCAATCGGGCTTCTCTTTGGTATCCACGGATGGCAAGACATCCTCGGGATCCTCACAGACTTCAGTTTTTCTAGCTTCACACAACTGCAGTGGGGCAATTAATGCCAGCACATACAACATTATTATTCCCAATTCATTTTGCATCACTGAAAAGATCTTAGCACACCTCCAACACCAACCTCACACGAACTTATACTGACTAAAGAGTGCAAAACTGTGTTTGTCGGACTGAATCAAGAGCGGATAAAGTACAATAGTTCTCTCACATTGATGACGCAATCAACAAGCGAAATTATATCAGCTTGACACGAGAGCACAAGCAAAAGCTTCCTAACCAGTGTTGACAACTTTAAATAGAGCCGTTTTTAACGAGAGGGACGTATATATTTAATAAGCAGCATTATTTTATTTACCAATAACTAATCGAAAATTCTGAATCAAATTTTATTTTTAAGAGTTCTTTATTTCTCTCATTTCCAGCATTACAAATATAATATTTACTAAACTAAGCTTATCGCTAATCAAAAATTCCCACACAAATTGTACATATGTATGTATTATCACTGCTGCACCCTGAAAGTATGACGACCCGCAATTTTAGCTCTTGACTGGAAAATTTTCGAATTTATAGTCGGTTATTAAAATTGTTTATTTATAATTTTCTTACTTATAATCATGAAATGATATTTAAATTGTGCAAATATTGTTTATATAATAAAACATATTATTAAACTCCGTTTTTTTCTGATTTTTCAAGTGGACAAGTAATATTAACTTGATGATCTGCCAAGGAATTTGTTATGTTTTGCTTAAATTGATAATTAACTTCTGTTTTATAAGGTTCTTCAACTGTGCAATAATTGCTATTAAGTTGATCTGCGCTGTCTTCTTCCATTCTTCGTTTAAGTTGATAATGAACTTTGAATAACATAACAATAAATAGTATGAATAGTGCTATGTAACCCACTCCAGAAATGGCATCCGAGGTGGAAATGTTGAAGATACCCTCTCTTAGGGAAACACACTGTAAAGACTGAGTACTTGATGAGTACTCCCATATCTCCGTACCATTAAGGCAGATGAATGGAGGGACACAAGCCGATCCTATATTAATATAATCTGGACACGTATCCGATGAGAGTTCACAGCGGACTTTACGACGGTCGTAGTCAATTGGGCATTCGCAACCTTCTCCGGTAAAGCATATCAGACCATTTGCACATTTAATTTGATCCAAGCAAAGATCAGATTCGAAGGACAATACTCCGAACAGAGAGAATAGGAATTGTATAAGTATCACAAACAGCATTTTGCAATTTTGTCACAAATTTCGTCAAGTGGACTCCGCAAAATTAATATGTAGACTGTTTTGACTTTCAGTATTCGAAATTCAATCGTCTCATTTGTAGGCAGAAGCCAAACATAATGCTGAACATTTGAAGTGAAGAGCAATATTAAGTCTCTTTAAAAAGAGTATTACTGTTGGGTGCGAAGAGCGAGCACTTCGTTCCTCAAAAATAAGTGATCTTTAAAATACTCAAACAAGAACTTACTAAACAAGTTGAAGCGGCTTCAGTCAAGATTTGACTGTAAGAGGTCATGCATTTCCGTATACATCGTGGCCGAAATCTAACATATTTATTGGTCCGGGTTTAATTGTCCCTGACATCTGAATGAGCATACATAAAGAAGGACAGACAGATATACAGGGCTATATCGACTCGGCAGTTCCCCTAATCATTATACCGTCTAACGCGTGCAAAAATGTATTAGCCGGACTGAATCAAGAGCGTATAAAGTACTTCTCTCAAATTGATGACGCAATCAACAAGCGAATTATATCAACGAGAGCACAAGCAAAAGCTTCCTAACCAGTGTTGACAACTTTAAATACAGCCCTTTTAACGAGAGGCCGAAAAAGTCAGATAAAAGCTAAAATCGAATATTTTTCATTTTCAGTTTGTTGTTGAGTTCTGTAGGTTTAGCTTCAGTGAATCACTAATTTCAACCAATCATATCTACAATATATATTTATATTTGAATGACACCGTATATGTGAATTTAACAAATTTTTTTAACATTTATTTCAATGGATTAATGCTTGTACATTCTGTGTGATTAAACTTTATAAGCTCTATTATTTGACGGTCAATATTATGCCTGCACAAGTTGTCCAAATTATCAATTTGTGGCCCTGCCGTTAATAGAGTCATTGTCACCTTTAAACATTTGGGTGGTCGTCATATTAAAAGAATCCCGAAACAGCCAATTAAATTTTGTAAAAAACGTAATTCCCAGTTTACTCAACTTCTAAAATAACGCCAGATTTGACGGGAAAAAAGCGTAATGGGCAGCACTGTTCCCAACGCTCAATCTCTCTCTCTCTCTCTGCCTCTCTATTAAAAATTTGCGTTTTATTTGTTTCATACGTACATTATATGTATGTCTGCTTAAACTATGCACTGTCATGCATATTTAAGAAATTAAATGAAATAAATTTGGTTTTTTTTGCATTTTATTGATAGTATATTAAATTACTTTCTTACTTTGAGCATGAGCAGCTGTTTTTAAATTCAACAGCTTGCTAATTTTGTTTGTTTGTTTGTTTGTTGAATTCGCAGAGACTTAGAGAGTGAGCAGTTCAGAGAGTCAACAATTAAGCATGCAGCATATAAACAAATGTTCATACAAACTCTCTCACAATGCTCATATAAACAAAAACCCTCATCTCTCAAAAACCCTCATTCGCTTGGCGATTTTATGACGAGGCAAAGCTTTTCAAGTTTAATATTCAACATAACATGTATCATTGTTATTAGCTACCTATTTATGGAAATATACAATTTCAGCATAATAAGTGATATGAAAATTAAGATTTTGAACAAATAATAATTCATTCTTTCAAATTTCTTTCCATATTTATTTTCTAAAGTAAGCTTATAAAATGAGTTACATTATTGTATTTACCATTAACAACTTGAATCAAAATTAATTATTAAGTCGACTTAACTTCTCCCATTTCTAGTATTTGGAATTAACAATAAGTGTACAAATACTTACCAACCTAAACTTATCACTTATGAAAAATTCCCATTCAAATTGTACATATAATATATGTATGTATTATATGAGTACATCAGCTCATTTGCTGGATCCTACAAGTGTCATGATCTGCAAACATATCAAGAGCTCTCGACTGGGAATTTCCCGGCATGTTTGTATGTAAATATGTGTAAAATTATAAAATATAGACTTTTAGTAAACTTTTTAATTTCTAATTTATTCTCCTGAGTCTTCTTTTGGGCAAATATTGTTAATATGTTTAAGTCGTTATTGAACTTCGATTTCTTTTGATTTTTCAAGTGGACAAGTAATATTAACATGTTGGTCTGCTAAGGAATTTGTTATGTTTTGTTTAAATTGATAATGAACTTCTTTTTTGTCAGGTTCTTCAACTGAGCTAATATTGTTAACATGTTGGTCTGAAATAGCTTTTACCATATTTCGTTTAAGAACATAATGAACTCTGGTTAAAAATACAACAAGTATGAAGAAGAGTACTATGTAAGCTATTGTAGAAATGGCACCCAATAATGTTTCAGTTTTAGGTGCATTATTTTTAATTAAGTCCATAAAATTAATTATCACGTAATCCAATGGTGTTGTGTGTAAATTGTGTGGATCCGGGCTAGAAACTCCATTGGAGACAACTGGGCTGGCACTAAGGGAACCACACTCTAAAGATTGAGTACTCGCTGAGTACTCCCATATCTCCGAATCATCAGAGCAGAAGCCTGAAGGAACGCAAGACGATGTTATAGTCCTTTTAAAATAGGGTGGACATATATCTGATGGGAGTCTGCAGCGGACTTCACGACGGACGTAGCCATCTGGGCATTCGCAATCTTCCCCAACAAAGCATTGATATCCACCAGCAGTAGCACATTTAATGTGGTCCGAGCAAACATATGCTTCCAATACTCCGAATAGAGACAATATTAATAGTACAAATATCACAAACAGCATTTTGCAAATTGTTCGCCAATTTCTACACGTGGCCTCCGCAGAATTAAAATGTATACTGTTTGTTCGAAACAAAATCGGCTCATCAGTGTCATAAAAAGCGAACAAGCAGAAACCAACAAAAGTGCTGAGCGATATAAGTTAAGAGCAATTTTAAGTCTCTTTAAAAAGAGGTTCTTCTCTTGAAAGCGAAGAGTGATAATAAGAGATTTTTAAAGAACCCAAACAAGAACGTACTTTAAAGCTATAGTGGAATAAACACAATCGAATTAGAAAATCGAAAAATATTAAAGTAAAATATGTTGTTTTTAAGATATTTTAAACAATTTAATACGTAAATCGTTCGCTTCAATTACTGACATTTTTATATGGGTTAAGAATACTTATAATTATAATTTTTTATAAGTATTCTTAATCCATTACTTATTTATTGTCAAATGAGGAAATAATATACAATACTATATCTAGGTGGGATTTAATTTAGATAGTGTTAGTAGTCGATGTTTAACTTTTTTGGGTATTCGGGCTCTGATACTATAATATATTTCGCACACAAGGAACATATGTTGGGGTGTAATAATTGACTTTATTAACTCTTATCCAACTGGCGAAGAAAGATTGAAAAAGTCTTGTAATAATATGTCATATAAGTCGTTGGAAGGGAATTCAAACAAATGCTCATCCTCTCAACTTAAAACGTGACCATAGAGCATCTGTTGTTTCTCATAGACAATTTAAAGCATACAGTGCACATTAAAGAGAATTATTATAATTATCTTCAGACTCATCAGTGACTTTTAGCGTGGCAAAAACTATAGTACATACACATTCGACTATAAACACATACAATTGTGCAAGTGTGTACTTAGTTGAGCGAGCACGATGAAAGTTGCCATCCGCCGACCTACTTACTTAAATATAAACCCAGTTCATATTGATGGGTGGGTGGCTCCTGGAAGATATATCGATATGACATTGCCGCTGCCACCGGTCTATTTTAAGAGGGGGGAGGCAGAGACAACTGGGAATACGAGAACTGTAAGTAAAGACGATTCGACCACAAGAAGTCGCACACAAAATTGCATGTCGAGTGCTGCATAAAACTCAAATTACAGCAGAATTCATGGTGAGGAGAAACAATGGGGCTGGAGCAGTATAGGACAGGGGATTGAGGATGTGTATGCTAGTCCGACTGCATTTCGCTTTTATTTGACAAATATTTTATGATCCCGACAGAAGTCGACCAACAAAATGTGAAAATCAACGAAAACATATAAAGTAGAAATACTTTAAGTTGATGTTTAGGATCGTAATATGTACGATAATAGCAAAATTGAAATGTTTGAGTCAAAGTTATAGTGTTGTATTACCAAGTACTTTGTTGGGAAAACTGACCATTATAATTCCAATCAAAACTTGTTGCCAACTTTTCAAGCCAAAAATGATTTACAATTATATTTGTTGTAGTACACAGCACTTGAAGTTTCGAATTGCACTACGCTTGACACATAAATTAAGTACAAAGCACACTGTCCATCAGTTACATTCTGTTGACCCATGAACTTTCAGACAGTCCCCCCCTCCGCCAGCTGCAAGTCACACTGCATTTTGGAGAAAAAAGATAAACAAGCTGCGATGTCAGGGACAATTAAAAATTGTAAAGCGATACGGCTTCCGTTCTGGTCAACGTTCACATTTACGGTGTCGTCCTCGCCCTGTCTTTTTGGTGTTTATAATATTTTTGACATTTTAATTGCCCAACAGTGTGTGGAGAAGACAATAAGGATACTTGTACAAGGACATCCGTTGCAAACTTGAATGACGTACATTATTTGCGGCTGTTCACTCCAATTCTCCGCCCAGCCCTAAATGCATTTGGCCAGCTCTTTTTTTGCTATTTTTTTTAATTTAAACAATTACGTAGCACAGCAATGGAGGTGAATATTGGGGCTAAGCGAGCGGGGTAGCGGGGTAGACGGGGCCACTGCAATTTGCGGGTGAGTTGCTGCATTCGCAGACGCCATAAAATGCAAATTCCTGTTGATCCTGTTTGCCAATGCCAATGCATGTGCCTGGCCTGTCCTGCCATTTAGAAGACGGCTGCCCTGCCACCTCTTTGTCTCTTGCCCCCTCTCTAGCTTGTCATGTCGCTTGTGTGCCAATTTCTTGTACCACGTTCCGGGCGCGATTCAGCACAAACCAATCTAAGGATATTGTCGTTGCAATCCCCAAAGCCTTGCCAACTGCCGCTGCCACGGCCGATGAGGACGCGGATGAGCACTCCGATTGCTGCAGCCCAGTGTAACGTTGCACAAATATTTGATTTAAACTTTTGTTGTCTTCACACTGTGAAAGAAGCTGACATTTGGATAAATTAAGATACAAGCCCTAAATTGGTTTCGCAGTTTTAATAAAATTAAATTCAAAATTAAGCTTGCAATTAATATTCAACAATATGCATTCATGTATTTCGATCAGTAACAACATTTAATGATTTATCAGCCATGAAAATGTTTAATCATTTGTAACCCTTCGGTCCTGCCAGTGTATTCCATTCCAAGTGCTCTATTTCAGTTAGTAAATACATGAAGCTGGCGCGGCATAATCCTCGAGTATTTTCACGCTGCCATTGCACCTTTGACTCTATAGACCATCGCTACAACCGAGGCCCCCGCACCCTTGCCAAACTCATCAAACTGCCATTACTTTGCTCCACAGCAAATCCGACAAGGACTGCCGCGCTGTCACCAGCTGTGGCTGCTCCTCTGGCTGCTCCATTTTGCAAGTTAACAGTATTAGATAAATATGCAAATAAAGTGCAAGTCAGTATACATTGGCGGGTCACGTTAAGTATACGACATGTTGTTTGCAGACATCTTGCGATTAGCACAAACTTTAAATTAAGCAACTCGATTCACAAACCGCACTCAATAAACAGATACAAAACACGCTCGTTCATAAATCATCAAGTGTCTCCGATTGCCCCAAAGCCAATGTTGGGCTCATTAATGGGGTTCAATGACCGCAAAACTTGCCCACGCCCAACTTTTCCAGTAGTTTGCCGCCCTCATACAAACCCTTTTCGAAACTCAAATACAATTTTTTATCAGAAAACACGCACGTCAAGTTCGACCTCAACCACAGCCCTAGTTTTTCTACTGTGGTTTATTTCCACTCTTATTTTTATTTTACTTTTTTTTTAATTTACTTCTCTGTGGCAATTTCGTTTGCTCATAATTCAAAATGAAAATAAATAGAAAATGTTGTAAAGGAAAACTCGGCCGAATCGAGATAACTATTAGAAATGTTCCCAAAACATTTTACATATAAATTGCTTGCGCCTGCAAAAAGTGAAGCCGAAAAGATTTATTCGAATATATTTAATATACTCGTATGTACCATATGGGCCTAGGTAGACATTGTGGTCTCGCTTAGCAGGATACTTGTATGGGAAATGTATATTAGAAAATGTCATATCCAAATAGTTGTGATTAAGCATATTTCCTGACAATGGCGTGTGAAATATGTCATCTTGTAATATTTATACCCTTTGAAAAGGGTATATCAATTAAGATATGCTAAGTGCAGCAAATTTATAGGAGTTTTCTAGATGACAATGTCTGTCTAAGCTGATTGCCAAATAATAAAATGCGCCTGTTAAGTTTCTTATGTAAAAAAGAGACTTGCATTTGTAATTTAAGTATTAGATTTCTTTTGCTTTCATTTGATTCGGCCCAATTGATTTATATCCTCTCTGGGACCTATCAGTCTGTGCTGAGCATTTCTATTTAGTCAAAGTCAATCAGCACATTTTCGTTTCTTATTGCCCAACACATTCGGTGACCTTTTCAACGACACTCAGTTCAGGCATGAATTCTGTTAATTCATAGACCATTTCCAAGTTAAATGTTCTCCCTGAATACACCACATCAGTGAGTGAGTGGCAAGCACAAAAGTGGAGAAAACTTGGCTATTCAGCAGTGCCTTTTGCCATGCTGGGAGTCCAATGGTTAATGTGCTTCCTGTTGACGATGCCACAAGGAAACGTGTCCTGTGTTTGTCCAGTCGGCGTCGAATGACATGTCAAACACGCAACTGCTCCGATTTAGTCTACTCTCTCTCATTTTCCGTGCCTCTAGGGCATTTTGGGAGCCTCTGCCCCAGCCGTTGCCTTTAGTTTGTTGTCTTTTAGCTACCAGGACGAATATTGATTATTGTTGTTGTGGGCAGAGCTTTCCGCGGATTTGGAGCAGCTTAGAGTGCTAGGACAATTTTGCTTTTGTTTAACCATTGGCCATTGGTCATTGACCTTGTCTCTTGCCGCAGGCATTAAAAGTTATGACATTGTCAAAAATGATACGTCAAATGTATTTTCCCTCGCTTTGTGTGACAGAAAAAAAGTCACTTAAGGCGTTAATTTTTCATCAATTTTTCAGCCTAAAATGGAAGAAGTGGCCTCTTTAAATTTGGCGCAATGTCAGTGGCTTATTTAACCTTATCATGACATTAAATTTGTCACGCTGCTTATCTTAAATCTGGAGTTAATTAATTTTATTTGTGCCCAGCTTCCGACGCTGACATCTTTAGTATTTGATTCAATGATAACAAAAAGCAGACTATGAAGAGCTAAAAAAAAAAAGTTGCTCTTTAATTTCCACATTAAAGTTTCAAATACAAGTAAAGTTGCTGTTAGTAAAAAACATATGGTTTTTAAAATAATGTTTTCCACTTAACAAGCTGAAATGTAATTAAAAATAGTTTAAACATTTCTTCTTTCAACTACTGAATTCTATGAGAATTACCATTGCCCTGACCAAATGTTGAACTGTCTATAAGCTGTTCGTACTGGCAATCAAAATTGTTGGCTGTCCAACAATTTGCATAAAAAATCGCACAAATATTTATTCATATGCATTCACTTACATGCACTCAAAGTGCTAGCCAACAGAACCGACAAAAATTCCTTTATTTTTGGCATTCATTTTTTATTGGCGCCGAAAGTAACCAAAAAAAGATGACAGACATTTTTTTATCTGATTATTTTTTGGTCTTATTATTGCTGTTCGTATTGACTTTTGTTTGGAAACTTTTTCTCACCCATTTCATATGCGTTTGGACTGGCTTTATACAGAAAATCTCGACGATTTATCAATTTGAAATACGAAAAACAGAAAATGAAAAACAAAATCTGAAATTTTATCAGGTTTGGCATTCGGAAATTCCCTTCAATCTTTTCTTTATGCAAAGCGAATATTGTGGACAAGATGCACATAATGTACTGTTGATAATTGATAAAGTCTATATTTACTCATTGGTTGTACTATAATTCAATAGAATAGAATAGTAGTCCTTGATATTAAGTTTTTCCCAAGATGTCAAATAGGCTCTCCTGCAATGCTCATTTGAAATACAATATTTAAATAGGGCAGAGTTTTATTTTTTCAAAATTGAATGCTTTTGTAATTCATAGTTATTTGTATCTTGTTTTTACATTCTTAACGTGCAATGGACGAGTTCAAGCATCCCACCTATAAATACAAGTTGAACTCAAGCAACAGCATGCAGTTTGATGTTATCAATCAACAGGAGTACAAAAATTCACCCAAAGTGATTTCTACATCTGATCTAATGAATCGAATATCGCCCGAAGTAGGCAAATCACTGAACATAAGTCTGTCACAAGTTCTTGGCGAATATTTACCAAGTACTCGAGATATGAAACATCGTACATGGAAAATGCACAAAAATAATAAGCAATATAAGCCAGTAGTTTTGCGAAACAGGACCATATTTGGGCAATTAAATCCGGAAATATTGCAACCACAGCACAGTACTCTCGAAGTGGAGACCAGCTCTCGCCTCAGCAAAGCATACACTTTGCCACATAATGAGGATAGCGTCTTGCCTGAGCTGCTGCCATCGGGAGACTCGTCTATTAATAACTCTGAGGAGCAGAACAACATTGTCATACACTTGTATCATCGTATGCTGCTAATTAGTCCACAATCTATTCTCAGGACTCTCATCAGCTCCATACAAAATATGAGCAGCCTATGGCCCAAGCCTGGCCTCTTAGAGCAGTTGAGAAATGGACTTCGTCATCTGCATAATGTCCTTTTGTCTCTTTCAATGAGTTTAAGATACACAATATTGTCCAGGATTAGACGAATCTTATTGAGCTTAGTCCTAAATAATTCTTTGTCGAATAAGCTAACTCTTCATACCAATACCAGCGACCCTTTGGCGAGATCTACTATTGCTAGTTACGGACGCTACTGCTACCCAACTTGAAATATATTATATTGAAATAAATGGTTAGCGGAAAGCGTCTCGACCAATTTATAATCAAAATTTTATGTATATTAAAATATAATTGGTGTACTGTTAATTTATGCAACTCTAATTCAATTTCAGATATCGCCACACATCACACATAATTTACTGCTTAGAGGATTTCCATTTCAACACTCAGTCCTCCGTCGGGTGAGACGCTTGTGATTAAATTTAATAACCCATATGATGTTTGAGCTATTCGAGCTTTAATGCCCTACACTTATACTGATACTGATGCTGCAGCGCGGATTTTTATTCCATATGCGAGTAGTCCAACAACATACACGTACATATATATTTTGTTGGGTTTTGCGGGCAGAGTTGCCATAACAATTTACCTCGATGTCACCTCTGTGGGAAGGCAAAAAGTTGCAAGCAGGATTTTATAGGAGAAGCCAACGAGGCGCATTAAATAAACGCTACGAGACGAATCTCATTTAATTTTACGTTAACAATTTCAGCAAATCCCCCCACAAAATAAATACGAGTTGTTCGAAACAGGACAACTGTACTATACTCTTTAATATTTCTTGTAATTTGCATTTATTTCACTTATTTTGAACTCTTGCATTTGATACATTTTATGTTTTTTGTATAGTCATAATTAAATCTTGTCAGATGCCCATTTAAAGTCGGCAAATTTGTTCACAAAGTTCACATACCCGACAGTACCAGAAAGAGCTATTGTCTAAGGGTTAGCCAAATTTGTTTGGCAACTGTTGTTTCGTTGTCTTTGTTGCTCGTCTGGCTTATCGCTGACAGCTTCTGTCTGGACAAATTCGTGTGCTAAATTATTGAAATTTGACAAGTGAACTGAGTACTGAACCGACACTGAGACAGCCATTGAGATTTTGATACGAGACTGGTCTCTGAGTCTGGTCAAGAGACCAGCTGCAGTTACAGTTTAATCTTGGACTGAGCTGAGAAATCCAATTAATTAGCTTTGACATTGCGACACTCGAGCCATGAAATTAAAGTCAAGCGGTTTCATACTCGCACTCCTAAGTGTTGCTTAATTTGTCAATTATCGATTATTGATTATGTTGCCCTCGAAATGACGTCGCAACTGTGTAGCTATAATTAGCTTCTAGCCGGCGTCTCTTGGGTAAAGTGCCTGTTGAATCAGAGCTTTTGCAAGGACTTAAGTCCAAAGGTCCCCAAAAATGGATGGGCACATTTGATGACAAAGATGCTGAGCAGCAGGTCACAGATGGTCTTTAAATAAAAATTTAATGTTTATATTGTTAGTAAGCAACTATTATTTATATTTGCAAGCTATCAGCTTAGCTGTAAGCTTTAAAAACCTGTTGCATTTGCCAACACTGGTCAGCTTAGTGTCAGATACATTCGAAGCGCAGTTGCTGCGAGTATCTTGCAGATACATTTCAAAGCTAATGCGCTTTTGTGCCAAATTAATCAAAACAATGTTGTGGCAAATGCCACAAATAAATTGGCTAATGAAATTGCACAGATTTCAGCTGCTTTATCGCTGTCTCTCATTCTCTCTCCCCACTCCCACTCTCTCTCTTCGTCTCACGTTCTCTTGGCCACTTCTTGCCTTTCGTTCCACCCGTTTTTATAGCCAAAGCCATTTTATTAGAGCCAACAAACTATGTAGTGTAGCTAAAGCCAGCTGAACACATGCAAATGCAACTGTATGTGTGCATATGGGTGTTGTAAAATAGAAATAGAAAAGGCGCAAGGACTGCTGATTGCAAGGGTAAGGAAAGTCAATCCCAATTGCTCCGTTGCTTGCACTTTATGCGCAAACTAATTGCCTTAAGGCCTTATAGAATCTATAGAATAGAGATAAACAATTAAAAATGTTAGCAAAATTAACAAAAACTGAACTGCTATACACTCAGGTTCTACCGAGATTTGAACTCGGATCGCTGGATTCAGAGTCCAAAGTGCTAACCATTACACCATAGAACCGGCTGCTTTGCGCTGAATTTCTAAAGCGCCTTAAAGTTCAAGCCAATAAATAATTTGAACTGCCTGAATGTGAAAATTTATATTTAATGATGAGTTTGCAGATGTGTATAGATGTATGGTAAAATGAATTGTGTGGAAATTCTGCTTCTTTCAATATCTATTTATATCAAAATACATTTAACAGATACAATTTTAGTTTGAGTAAAAAATATAATTAAATTAAACCAACACAATAAAAATAAAATGAAATCGAGTAAATTTTGTTAAGCTTCAAAATGATAAAGTACATATCTATATATCATATATATCTTTTCTATAAATACCATATAATTTTATTTGATTTATTTATTTGAAGATAATATAATATTCCTGTACTTATTTTCGAATGCACCGATTTGTCCACTTTATGTGCCATTAAGTTTCGTTTCTATTCGAGCAAGAAAATCATGCAATGTACCAAGTTTTAGTAGACCATTGGAATCGTATCAAATCCCATCAGCGACATCACATAAACTCTGATCTTTTACGGTCAATTATAAACAGTTCAACTTTACTTTCGTCCTTTGTGTTTGCAGTTGGGCGTGTGGGCGTGTGGGCGTGTGGGCGTGTGGGCGTGTGGGCGTGGCAAGTCCATTATATGCAGTTCAGTCCTTCATTGTCTGGCTTTGTGCATCGCGCTTTATTCAGCTGAGCTAATTAGCTAAACACTTGTTATCCCTGCAGCTTCTGCTCAACACCTACCCTCTAACCCCTTCAACCCTCTTAAGTACTATGAACTTGTTGGCAATGCGGGGACACGTTCATTGCTCTGCTTACCTGTGTTTAAATGGTTTTACAGTTTATTTTTAAACCTGGCTCTCTGTATCATCCCTCGATACCCCACATTATCATCACATCATTTGCATGCGTTTAGCGAGTGGGCGTGGGCGTGGGCGTGGTGGCCATAGAGTGTGCCACCGTGGCGTAAATAACGGCAACTTTGTGCCAGTAATTTGATTCGGTTGACGACAACTTTAGTCGACAATCTCATTAACAAGGGATGACATCAAAATCAGCATTGGAATCGACATCAACAACGTAATGTGTAACAAAGTGCTTGCTCCGTATTCATATCATTCTGCTGACAGGATTCTCTCTCATATAAACAGCACTAAGAAGGACACAAACCGATAGATGATGACTGCAACTGACTTTATGTGCACTTTCTCCAGTTGCCCACCTCCCTAACCACCACTATTGTCTCCTGCTGATGCTAAAATGTTAAACATTGCAAATTGATATGGTAGTGCAATGTCGCATAAACATTCAAACATTCGCAGCAACATTGAACATTCAACAAAGTTCATAAATTGAATGTGGAGCTAGCAAAGCTTACGGCGAATTCATCAAAAGCTTCTGTGGATGGCAGCCTAAGCTTTCGCCCGGTGTGGAACTTTGCTGTGATATGAGCTTTTACAGTGCGCAAAATAAATATTTAACCAAATTATAAAATTAATATGATAATTGTTCAATAAAAATAAATTGAGCAGTGCAAACATTTTTTTAATTGTTAAAGCCGATGGGTTGACGATGGGGGAAGTTGGGAAATGATGAAAAGGAATTAATACCCAATTTATTCGCCTTGGGCTCCAATTCGATTGCCTTTTCTTCCCAGGTCTCCAGTTCCGTCATAAATTTACAATTTATTCTTTTGTTTAAGATTCGAAATGTAACTCGGCATTAAATAGACCATCTTCATCAGCTTCAACCAATCGGCTCTTCTTAGTGCCATCAATTAAAATAAAAATATTACATTTTTTCAATTAAAAAAATAAAATAAAATAAATCAAATGAAATTGGCAACTATTTAACAACTAAGTTAAATATAATTCATTCATTCATCTATATGAATATGAATATTTAACAAGTTTTTATAGTTGTCTTTATATTAACTAAATTAAAAATAATAAATAATATTAAAAATAATAAATTATTTCGTTTGCCTTACCAAAATTGTTAACCTTTTTTTTTTTTTAATTTCTTATAAAACTAATTTATTTCTTCGACTTAAATGTACCCCATTTTAGGAATGACATTTATTTCCTCAATAAAACTCTTTCATGATGACAATTTCTAAATTGCTTAATCGCTAAAAAAGATTTCCCGGATTTTTTTGACAATGTTGTCTGCAAGAACACAAGAGCCTCAAGCACTTGAGTACTTTTCGTAGTATTGCCAGAAATCTAATCTGCTTAGCCCGAAACACGCGATCTTTGTGCACTGATAGCACTCAAAGAAATTTAAATACTGATTAGAAACAAACAATACATACTGCTGTGAGAATGTACTTGTTATTGTTTATGATCAAACAAATTATTGCACATTATGTCATTGAGATTAGCCGCAGCTTATGGGATGGGGATTAGCAACAGCGGAGAAAGGTAAATAAAATTGAAATCTATTTTAGAACAAGCATATATTATACTATATTTTATATTTTACCATATGCTTAAAGCCCTTAGTTTCTGTAAGCTTGTACCACAAATAACTATTGAAATATCAGTGAAGTACTTTTACTGGATTAGAGATAATCTAATAAATCTGATGGGTTTATAGCCATTAAGATGATTTGTGATTTAGGCAGGCTAATACCTGTGGCTACATTATATAATATCTTATCAATGGCACATTGATCGTTGCTGGTGTCCATTAAAGCGTCATGCTTCGGGGTGGTAGTTGAACCTAATGGCACCTACTGTGTATATTCGAACCTTTGGCCTGCCAAGTTGCTGTCCAAGATTAGAGTGTGGCGGAAGTGTGACCGAGCTGGGCATGAATTTGAAAAGAACTGCCGACTCTGGAATGTGTATGTATACATGTATATGTGCTTACCTTTATGTACTACGGTTTATGGGCTCAAACTACTGCTGCGTTCATGTTTATCAAATCATAAACTTGTATAATTTGATAAGCGCCGAAAGGAACAATTGGCAACAGCCAAAAATTGTGTTATGAATCGGTCAGTTGATGGAACTTTTTGTTTTTGTTATTTTCTATTTGCAAAACGAGGGTAAAACCAAAAGTTGCCAAAGAGGTTAACGAATTAATAATTATAATTAATATCTTAAGCATTGCAGTTAACTGTTCCATCTGAAACATCTATTAAAATATATATTTCATATATATACATATAATGAACAAAGGTTCATCTTTCGTTTATTTTGTGGCCGCCCTCGGGTCTATAAATAAATGTTTATAGCACACAGTATATAAGTTAACGTCAGTAAATACATTTCAATTGACCAAATCGAACAATCAATAAATTTGCTTTAGCAATTCACATTAGATAATAAATGTAAATTTTTCGAATTCTTTTTACTAAATTAAACAATACAATATTAATGCGATATGATTGGCAAATATTGATTAATGCAACAGGTGTTTGACTTTAACCGATAATCATAATCGCTTTTAGCGCAAATTAACGTTCATTTTAATATAGAATACTTTTTATCAATTGATAATTACTTGGCAAGAGTTTATTTAATTACAAAATGATTCATTATAAAATGCAATTAAATGTTACAACATTCTGTCTATCTTTTGTTAGTCACAACCAAAAAGATAATTGCATCGGAAATAAAATGCAATTAATTTTAAATTTAGAACTCAATCAATGCAAATATTTCATTTAATGCAATTTCATTGATAAACATCAAAACATAACGCTAATCATGGTGAGTCAAGTTCAGGCATTGTTTCAAGGCCCCATACAAAAATTATTAAACAAAAATATAAATACTACGCACATAAATATACATTTTTCAATGTTGCTTTTTGTGCGCGACAAAAAATAGATTGATAAGCCTATTTTGGACCAACTAAGATTATAGTTGGGCTTCTCTCAGTTGAAATTGATGAATATTTATTACAACGAACTAATAAAAGTATATAGTATTTATTCAGCAATTTGCTTAGTGCATTCTCAATGCCCCTGTGTCATTTCATACTGATAAGGTGTCAAATAAAAATTAGTAATATTTCTCTGCCAAGTATACTCGTTCACAACAAGTGGGTGGACTTGCGAATCAATTGAATGCATTATTTATAAACTAGCATCAAAGATAAATCTTATGTCTTAACTAATATAATGAATTAAAAAACTATACAAACTAATTTTGCTATAATAACAAGACAAGTACAAATATTGCCCTCTCAGTTGCGCCAACAGTTTCCATTGGGAGCACAACCCCTCAGAAGAGTCAACTTTAGTCAACTGATAAGCAAAACTACATTTGTTCATCGCCTTTTTATTTCGAAAATTGAAAGATCAGAAGATTGGGCTGCAGGGTGGGCATGCGTCTGGCACGAATAAGGCATTCGATTTCGATTTCTAATCAGCACGACGCAATGCGTGCGAGCGAGAGCGCAATGGGGGCGAACAACTGATAAGAGAACTGCGGCAGCAGGTAGCTCTCTAAGACTGTCATGACCAAAGCGATCGACAGCGAAGCAGCGACGACGACAGCAACAGCAACAACACAAAATGCGACAGCAGCAGCGATCGACGATTTCTATAGCATCCGATCCTGTTCTGCTTTCAGTTTACGCTTTGGCTTCGCTGCGTGCGGTCGTCTGCGTTTAACGTGCTAGAAGCTTGCAGCTCGAGGAAAGAAACAGAAAGAAAAGAAAAGCCATTAAAAAAAGCTATTGAATAAAAATATTAGTGTCGTGCTGAATAACAAACTCGATAGTCAAATAAATTATGTAAGTTTGTTGAAGTAAATACGAATGTTAATATCAAAAATATATGAATACTTTTCAAATGTGCGTGAAAACTGCCAAAAAAATAATATAAAAAACACGTGTGTGCTTTTCAAAATACATTTTCCCACATTTGCCGGCTGTTTTGTGTTTTTATGCTGTATTCTCTCAGTTTCCCTTTGGGTTTCTCTCAGTTTTTAGTGGGTCAGTGCACTGCTCTTGAGTTCATTGTCACCTTGACGTCAGTTGTCTCTTTCTCTCACATTATTCTCTAAAATTTCGCTTGTCTTTTACTTTTCTTGCTTTGATCGCGTTTCTTACATTTGCCAAACGCTTTATCCAGCTCTTTTCTTCTACCACTTTCGAAAACAACAACAACCACAACGACAACAAAAATATAATAAAATTCTTCAGTTATGTGACAAGCCATTCTCTTTTCATATTTCGACTGATTCGTTGTCCCCGAAAATGAAACGAAAAAAGACAAAAAAAAAAGAAAAAGCAAAAATACACATGGCCAATATTTTTAGATCAGCTCTCATTATCGGTTTTTGTTTTCATACGCAGTTTCTTGGCTCCCATGTAATCATTTTTGAGAGATTCAAGTTTCACGATATGTATGTATATTTAGTTTTTAGTTTTTACATTCATCTCAATTGTATTCAAAACATGCGGGAAACTATTCACTGTTGCACATCATACGAGTAGCACATGTCTAGAGTTCTATTCTTATCAAAAAGCCGGTTTCCTCCTCCATGCTCAGTCTAAGCTATTAAGACTTCTACTACGCCAACAACTGTACATACAGACAAACATTCCAGTTCCCACATAAAATACACTCATATATACATTTGTATATTATAAGCCATGTCGTATATGTAGATCTATGTAGTTATGCTGCTTTTGGCCAAACCTGTGGAGTGTTTTCGATTGTTTCTTTTCCGTCTGACATAAGCAGTCAGATTCTCTGGTATAAATTATTAATAGTTATATAAGTACACACCGCATCGAACTTAATTATGAGCAATTTAATTATCTCACAGCAGCTGCTAAATCGAATCGAATTCTCTGCTTATCAATACCAAAGTCATGAATTTATGACGATGCAATTGCAGCCATAATTAGTACATATTTGTCGTTAATGAAATCATTTCTAAATGTAAGCAAATGAGTCTAGAACTTGTTACCAATTTTCCTTTGTCAATAAGTTCATTTTGGGAATTTTAGCCATTTTTGAAAACCGGTTTTCTAAACTAAAAATAGCACAAACTGTTCGTCATTATTTTTGATTTATTCTACTCGAACTAAAGCCTTAAGGCAATTAATAATGATTTTCAATTTAATGGCCGTGAAAAATCTTGATAGTCATTCTTTACTTTCTAAAACTGACTCAATCAGGAATCTTGACAGAGTTCATAATTAACATTTTATTTACTTATCATATACATGAATGAATTGTCCATCAGCTTTCGCTATAAGTACGATCAAAACAAAATTAAAATACATTTGCGTAGTTTCATTAAAGTCGCGTGTGCATTAGTTGACTGTCAATCAGTCAATTTGTAAATTGCATAGCTGGAGGCCTCCATCAATCAATCAGTTCTAATCATAGGCGGAACTTTGCAACTGAACATTATTTCCAACTACTCGTACAAAAACTAAACATGGAAAATCAGCTGGCTTGTCAATAAACTTTGGACTCATTTAGTTGGCTTTTTGTACTTTTTCATTGTGAACTAAAAAATCGGTTGTTTATTTTGGGTATTTGTGCTTATCACTTGAAACATTCATAACGGTTTGTCCGCTTTTTATATTGATTAATAAAAAATTATGAACAGGTACATGAGTACATACGAGTATGTACATGTGTACACTTAGATATCGAGCTGCTTGTATTTGGGCATCGTGTCGTAGCCCTTTGTACCCAAAAACCTAACTCGTATGTTAACTATGGTAAGCCAAGACTTCTGTAGTCGGGCATTATCGTACATAAGTTGTAGATAAGATCAAATGCTTACACAACTAATGACATGTCAGACCGATGGGAAGCACGAATTTTCCACTTTGATAAAATAGAAATATGAAATGCAAAGCCTTTGAGCTCAATTTGCATTTGCTAATTCCAGCTTTAATTACTTAAATAACCACCACATTAATATGCTGAACAAATTAAATATGTGATTTATTTTGTATTAAAATAATTATACTGTAAACTGGGTTCTTATAATTAAAATGCCATAAAAGTCAAAAATAATAATGAAATTGCTTTAATTGACAAATAATTGTCTGTGTTAAAGTTAAGTTTGAGGCAAACATTTATAGAATTCATTCATCATAATTCATTAAAAGTATTAAAACTTAAAACTATTTCACACTATAATAAACAGTTAAGCCATTGATCTTATTACACTTTACTCACTCATTTTATTATTTACAATTTTAATATGTGCCTGCATTACAACTCTTCGATTATTTATAGCAAACTTTGCTACCTTAGCGAGCCCAGCACTTGACTAGTGTGCCATAAATTTTGATATATGTATAATTATTTACAGCTATACTGCGCCGCCTCTAATCAGGTGTTAAGTCATAATTTATACATAACGATAAGAAGCTGTAAGGTTTGGAGCGTGCGACGATAACCTTGACACTGCACCCCTTACAAGCTTCCCCTTTTTGAATACCGTGGTCAGATTGTTGTACTTTAGTCACAGGTCGTATGATCACAGTGCATATATAATTAATCCAAATACATTCCAAAGTGAATTTACCTGAACTAATCGCTTTTCTAACTCAATTTCATTTGCCTACAGTCTGAGAAATGGCCGCGAATCCAACCGAAGCGCTCTTAAATCGCCCAGGCCCCAATCGCCTGAGGCCCGCCGAGAACTATAGGACCACCAATCCCGAGGAGGCAGTCAAGATTCGTATGAGCAAGGAAGGACTTGGTGCCGAGGAGCCCATCTCCATTCCTGGTCTGCTGAAGCGCAGCGCCAACAATTATGGCGACTATCCGGCTCTGAAGACCAAGAACGGTAAAAATGGATACACCACAGTCACCTACAAGTAAGGACACAGGGCACAGGACTAACGCAATTAGCGCTCGTTTAACTCTCAATCTGTAACATCCGACAGGCAATACGAGCAAAAGGTACATCAGACGGCCAAGGCATTCGTTAAACTGGGCCTGCAGGACCATCACTCGGTGGGTGTGTTGGCCTTTAATTGTGCCGAATGGTTCTACGCGGCCATGGGCGCCATCCATGCACGCGGCATTATTGCGGGCATCTATACCACCAATTCGGCGGAGGCTGTGCAGCATGTCCTGCAGGATTCGCGTGCACAGATTGTCATCGTGGATGACGCCAAGCAAATGGACAAGATTCAATCCATACGCGACAAGCTGCCCTTGCTTAAGGCAGCCATTCAAATACAAGAACCCTATCCGGCTTACCTCAAGAAGGAGGACGGCTACTACAGGGTATGTGAAGTGCATCCATCTTATTGACCCTCCGTTCAACTCAGCAATTTGTTTGTCTCCTCAGTGGTCGGAGATTGAGGCGATGAATGTGAGCGATGTGGAGGACGAGTACAAGCGTCGTCTGGAGAACATTGCCATCAACGAGTGCTGCTCTTTGGTCTACACCTCCGGCACTGTGGGCATGCCCAAGGGTGTGATGCTCTCACACGATAATATTGCATTCAATACGCGCGGCATTGCCAAAAGCCTGGAGAAGGTAGTGATGGGTTCGGAGGCAATGGTCTCCTATCTGCCGCTATCCCATGTGGCTGCCCAGACAGTCGATATCTATACGGTTGCGTCCATGGCCGGCTGCATTTGGTTTGCCGATAAGGATGCTCTCAAGGGTACGCTGGTCAAGTCGCTGCAGGATGCGCATCCCACCCGGTTCATGGGCGTGCCGCGTGTCTTTGAGAAGTTCCAGGAACGCATGGTTGCCGTTGCCAGCTCCAGTGGCAGCTTTAGTAAAATGATTGCAGGCTGGGCCAAGGGCATCACATTGAAGCACTATATGGAGAATCAAGGGTAAGTTGTGATGCCGAAAGGACAAGCACAAAAAACATACTTCAACTTTAGCTTTTGTGTGCGCATAAATTATCCAAAAAGGATGCACAGTTAAAGTGGCTGCAACGGCTTAACTCAACCAACCAAACCAAACAGGCGACCAGGCAAACATTGAGCCACCCACCATCCAGTTGACTGGTCTTGGTTCACAGCTATCCTAGCTGAAAGCAATCCCGGCGAGGCACTGCCGCGTTTCACTCGCTAAATTATGCAAGCGAAGCGGCCAAAGGCAGCCAGCGGCATGCTCTGGTTTAAGCCAAAATCACAGGCAACAACATTACTCATACGTCAGGTTGTACACGGTACACGGTACACGGTACACCGTACTACCAGCAGCATGCTACAAGCTCGGGAATGCGGGCACGTCCTGCGTGTGAGGGAATGAGACGGTTGTTGTCTCCGCCCCCTCATGCTCTGCTGCTCTCCTGCAACTCCAGCTATTTTGTGACTGTGATTCGCACGGCTTTGTAGAGCTATGGCTGGATCTGCAACTTTTTCTGTGATTAGTGCAACTTAAACTCGCTTTTAAAGCGAGAACAGTTTAGATTGCTAACTTTTAGCAAACCATAAATTATTAATTTTTTTTTATAAATTCCTCTAGATCTACTTATCAGACTAGGCTTTAAGGCTGGTGCTTCCCTTTCAAACAATCAAGAAGATAAGACTTGAATTTATAACAAATAAAGTATACCATTGAAATTGAAATTAGTATAGAAAGAAAAAGATGTAATGAAAATAAAATAAATTGTTTATTCCACAAGTTTATTCTACAACTTAAGTACCAGGGCTCCAAGTATTTCTCTCTATAAACAAAACTGTTTATTTATTAATTACAAGAATATTGCTATCACCTTGCAACTCTGTCGCTTTAAGCACCTGCACCCTGCATATGCCTGTCAAGTCCATTATCCTTGGCCGATGCAATTATCAAGTTGCCAACCAACTAATCAACAATTCCAATTAAACTTTTTTACAACTTTCATTACAGCAAGAGCAGCGGAGGTTTTCGCTACAAGATTGCCAAATCACTCGTCATGTCCAAGGTGAAGGCAGCCCTGGGCTTCGATCGTGTGGTCAGCTTGGTGAGCGCTGCTGCGCCCATGTCCCCGGAGACAAAGAAGTACTTCCTTAGCCTGGATCTGAAGATATTGGATGCCTTTGGCATGTCCGAGACTGGCGGCTGTCACACACTGTGCCTGCCCGACTGTACGCTTTTGAATTCCATTGGCAAATCGATGCCGGGCTGTGAGTCAAAGATTATTAACCAGGATGAGAATGGACATGGTGAGCTGTGCATTCGAGGACGTCACGTTTTCATGGGCTATGTGTCCAACAAGGAGAAGACCGAGGAATCGCTGGATGATGATTGTTGGCTGCATTCCGGAGATTTGGGCCACATCGATGATAAGGGCTATGTTTGTCTAACGGGCCGTTCCAAGGAGCTAATCATTACAGCCGGTGGCGAGAATATTCCTCCCGTGCACATTGAGAACATTATCAAGAAGGAATTGGATGGCATTTCCAACGCCTTCCTGGTGGGCGAGCAGCGCAAATATCTAACAGTTCTGGTTTCCATCAAGGTGAGTGTCAAGCATAATCAATCAGTTGAAGCATCATCTAATAATACTCTGCCTTACTTTTGCAGACCGAGGTCGACAAGGACACGGGTGCACCGTTGGATGAGCTAACACACGAGTCCACTGTGTGGATGAAGTCGCTGGGCGTTGAGCATAAGACACTCACGGATATACTCAATGCTGGTCCCTGTCCAAAGGTCTGGAAGTCCATCGAGGATGGCATCAAGCGTGCCAACAAACAGTCCATCTCGAATGCCCAAAAGGTTCAGAAATTCGCCATTTTGCCCCATGACTTCTCCATTGTTACCGGCGAACTGGGGCCCACTCTGAAGGTGAAACGCAATGTGGTTAACAAAATGTACACCGATGTCATCGATAAGCTATACGCATAGATGGAAGCCTAGTGAAGAAACCAAAAGAAAACCAAAACAAAATTACCAGATACCAGAGCAAAGGGAACTTGAGCTTTAAAATGAAATGAATTTAACGGACTTTCAAGCCATTGAGTGCCAGCTAAAACTACAATACTGAATAATCTACCTATATATTATCTATAGCGAGAGGGTAATCCACTCAATTTGTATGAGTGGTCAATGATAATAATGATGATGATAATGATGATGATGTTGTTGATTTTGATATGATAATAATACGATAATGATGATGAAGATGAAGTTAATAATTATTATTTCTAATGCGTCCTGGTAGCTTGCCTACAGTTTTCCCCATTAAACAACTATATTCGAGTAGACAATTAGTTTATAAGTTATACAAATTTTTATGTTAATTTGTTTTATTTACTGAAACGCAAGGAGTTTTATTATATAATTCTAAAATCCTATTGTTTGAATTATTACAATAAATTTGCATATATATTTTTAAAGCGCTTCGAACTGTTTTATTCCGAATGATTTAGGGCTTGGGTTTTTACAGATAGGATGTTTAAATTTAAGTCCCAGTCAATAAAATGCAATATATCTTCTCTCTCTGGTAGTTCATTAGACTTAACTAAATTTCATTACTTTCCTTTAATTTATCATCCATCATTTCCTTTCCATTTGTTGACAAATAAAAAAACAATCACTTTTTTCTTGCATGACACAAGTTGTATTTTATCTCTTTATTAAAAAACCCATAAATATGCAATTAAAACTCGATTAAAGCTCGTAAGTAGGAAGCTGCCTTTTCAGTCCAGCTTATGATCCTCTAATGGCGGCTCGGTATCTGCTTCAGCTTCTAGCCCCTTTTCCAGACGCCTGGCCACACGCTGCATCAATTCCTCCATGCTCATCTCGATCTTGACGCAGGCCCGCCGATGAATATCGTAGCGCTGCTCATGGCCACATTGGATGCGCTCACAGCTGAGACTGAGGCTGAACCAGCTGCTGACATCCTTGAAGCCAGGACGACACTCACACTCATTGTGGGCAATGCAATGGCTGTGCTCCGGACAGCCGCCATGACAGATGGGACGGCAAATGAGCTGATGCTGTTTGTTGGGATGATGCGAGTGCTCGTAGCCCCGCATGCAGTGGCACTTGTTCGGCTCCAGGCAATAGCTGTGCGCTGGACAAGGGTCCTGGCAAATGGGCTCGCAGAAGCCAAAGATGATGGTCCGATAACCAGGGCAACACATCTGTACTGTGTCCCATCTGACGCGCTCCTCATACACAATATACAGCTCCTCGGCATCCGAACTGCTGGAGTTGCCAACGATTCTTGTTCGCGTCACAGGCACCTGGTACTTGACACTTATGTTCTTCTGGCAATGTCCGTTTGTTATGGCCATGTTGTGTGTCTGGCCCAGCATCAGAAGCAGCGCCAGACCAATCATCATCAGCGCCAGCATCTTACTTCCACAATATGCAGTCTTTGTGCCGATCGAGCGCCAAGTCTTGCCACAGTATTCACAGCCACTGGCCACAGAGACGGCACCAAAAGCAATCCCAACTGCAGATTAAAGTGAAAGCACAATTCTTTTGTCTCAACTCTTCGGGGTCGCCAGCCAGACGTATGATAACTCCCTGTTTTGCACTTCCTTATCGCTCATGTCACAACATTGGAAATCTACCGAGTCAGCGACTCAGACTCGAACTACAACGGACACTGGCCACGATCTGACTCTGAGAGTGCGACTGCGACTGCAACTACGACTTCAACAGTGGTTGCGACCGAGCGATCGAGCATGTTTGATAAGAACTCTCGTACATACTGTATATACATACATATGAACTTTCATACATATGTGTAAGGCAATTTTCATTTTTATTTTCTTTAATACAAAATAAAGCAAAGTAATAGAGTGCAATTAAAGTACAGATAATATTACAGATTAAATCACTGAACTGAAATCCAAGCTAATTTCTAGTATTGACCCAAAGGGAGGAAACAAAAGGGGAAGACAGTATTAAGCTTATAATCTAACTAAAAAATACCAATATTAATATTATTAGTTTAAACATTTAACAATTAACATTTTCTGACTACAGCTGATAATAATGTCAAACAGATAGACAAATAGAAGGCTAGAATCATGGTTTTCTCACCATGGAATTATACTGCCATTGTTAGTAATCTTTTAGTTATATCTATGCTTATAAATAAACGTTATTATATTTATAAATAAATCTATTAATCAGGAGCTTGACTACCCACATAAAAGCCACTTTCATCACACTTGTTTCGAAAGAGTTCTGCGGTATTGCCAGAGTTTATAAAAGGCTCAAGACCCGTAGAAATGTTAGTTCCATCTGAGATCGTGAGCTAGACTGTTGTGCAATATAAGGGATTACTACTATGCGGAATCTATTACTTCTATGCTTTGGGTTAATCGTTTGCATACAATTGTGTAAAGGAACAGAGAACCAACAGGTACAATCAATAAAATAAATTATCTATAAAATTGTTTAACGATCATTTTCATTATCATCTTTAAGAATAATGATACAGATGTAGTGCTCCTTCCAGAAGAACCTGAGTGCGATCCAGAATCCAAGTCGTGTCGTCCAAGGTGTTATCCCAGTTGTGGAGCAAACGCTCGTTGCATTTCGCGTAACTTTTGTGAATGCTTAAGCGGCTATGTTGAAAGGAATGGCAGTTGCCAGCCAGTGTGTGCTCAAGATTGTGGAAACCATGGCATATGCATCGCTCCTGATAGATGCGCTTGTTGGGCAGACTATAAATTGAGTAATGTTACCCAAAAATGTGATCCTGTGTGCAACCCACAGTGTGGTCCAAACGAGATCTGTACTGAGCCCAATTCGTGTGCTTGCAAAGAGGGCTACGGTGATGTGAATGGATTATGCCAGCCAGTGTGTTCTCAAGGATGTGGATCCCATGGCAAATGCATCGCTCCAGAGAAATGCAGTTGTGAGAAAGACTACTCAATCGATCCTGTAACCAAGATATGTAAACCTGTGTGCAACCCAAAGTGTGGTCCAAACGAGATCTGTACTGAGCCCAATTCGTGTGCTTGCAAAGAGGGCTACGGTGATGTGAATGGATTATGCCAGCCAGTGTGTTCTCAAGGATGTGGATCCCATGGCAAATGCATCGCTCCAGAGAAATGCAGTTGTGAGAAAGACTACCTAATCGATCCTGTAACCAAGATATGTAAACCTGTGTGCAATCCAAAGTGTGGTAAAAATGCCTTTTGTAGTGATCCTCACACTTGTACTTGCAACAAGGGATACATTAAAAAAAATGAAAATATGACAGATGTTTGTCAGCCAGTATGCAGCAAGGGGTGTGGAGATAATTCTCATTGTGTGGCACCCGAAAGATGCGATTGTTCCACAGGCTACGAGTGGGACAAAAAGAGTCTGAAATGCACACCAAAGTGTAGACCTAGATGTGGAGCTCATAGCTTCTGTTCTGAAAAGAATAAGTGTAAATGTAATAAGGGTTATATACCAAACGATCTTGAGAGTAAGAGCTGTTCCCTGCCCCTTGCATGGTGGATCTACCTTATCATTGCACTAATAACTATTGTGATTATATGCAGTATGGCAGGTATTATATTCCACTTCGTAGCACGCAGTCGTAATGTTAGCTACTATCCTAATACGAATTTCTCGGATACCACCCACATTGTACAATAAAAAATACAAAATTAAATAAATAAAATGTCGCATATACAATTCGCATCAATCATTCTTGACTCACCGACTTAGCTGCCATTCTTGTATGTATATATATATAGGGGTATGCAATGAGCAAAGAAATTAAATGACGATAAAATAATGTTATTTAAAAATGCGTAGACTATATATCTGATATCTTTGCTAACTACTTGCTCAGTTTTTCTCGGAATGAAACTTGGTATTGAGATAAAATAATTTGGTATATTATTTTGGTATAGTTTTAGTATATTTTTCATTATGTTTTTTAAAAATAAAAAATAATATTTCGATGGTAAAATTGTCTGGCGGGTATCTCACAGTCGAGCACTCTCGACAGTAGCTTTCTTACCTGTTTTTTAATAGTTTTGTTTTTGGTACAAAGGGTTAGTGTTGTAGATCTAGCACTTCATAGTTGTTGACAGAAATTGGAACTCTTTGTTGACTGTCTCTTGAATCATCTGCGAAATAAAACTAAATATTTTGTTGGGAGGAATTTTAAATGAATAAATGAATTAAACTTATTTAAATATATAAACTTTCAATTTTATATACACTAACATAGACTCGAAGCTTAAGCTGTCATTGCATAACATTAAAAAAGTCTTTGAATTTCAATACAAAATTATCTTAATATGACTTTTTTTGATGTTAAATTCTAGGCGCGAAAATTGTTTCGTTAAAATTCAAAAGTGAAATCCTGCTTATTTTATGACTCGTCCATCATGGATCCTTACGCTCTGTATCATGTGCTTGATTTTGAAGTCCGCTATTTGTGAAAAGATTTGCAAGGAGTGGATTTCACAACCAAACACAGCACATTCAAACTCAAGTATTGTGCAGCCCGCGTCCTTTAGAGAGGTCTGTTGCAAGGGCTACCAGGGTTCTCCAGGGAACTGTCGACCCATCTGCAACCCCGATTGCGTACACTCCCAGTGTACGGCACCACAGGAGTGCACCTGCAATGAGGGCTACACGGCGACGGATGAATGGAAGTCCAGCGGCAGGGGATGTAAGCCCATTTGCCAGGACTGTCGATATGGGGATTGCATTGCACCTGGTGTCTGTCAGTGCTGGTCAGCATATTCCCAGCAGCCTGGCAAGGGCTGCCAGCCCATTGCCAATTTGTGGTTACCACCATGGAATTGCTATTGCAACTGCTGGCAAAAGATCCCTAAGACTTCTCAGGCATCCAATTGTATTAGTGTTTGCAGTATGGACAATCCAGAGCACTGTCTGGATCTTGACCAATGTCTCTGCAGCAGTCTACTCGTAGACCATTTCATGATATGCCATCATAATAATATGCCTCAGCAATATGTTTGTCAACCAGTCGGGGAGCTAGTAACACCTGTTGCCACGAACAAGCCAAGGCATCCAACAACAGCAAAAATATGGAGGTATGCAACAACAGAAACAATACTAAAAACTAGATTAATTCCAACAAGCACCAAGCACCAGCTTAATCCTACTACTCCAATAGCTGAGACACTTCTGATTTACCAAAAGGCTGCAGTTAATCAGACCGTTAAAACTGAACGGGAGAACCGTTATAGGAATAATCAATTGGATCAGATATTCAACTTAACTCAACAAATATTTATAGATCGAACTCGAGCAGTTAAAAGTTATAGAGAAGAACAGGAAGACACAACTTGGATAAGCCAGACTGCTCAGAAAACCACAAATCATATAAATGGATCAAATCTATCAATTAACACTAATCACGATCAACCAGATGAAGACCCTACCAGGGGAAATTTATTAAATCGATTAAATTGGAAAATAAATCTGTGGAATGATCAGCAATTTCCCGTATGGAGCATTTTTCTAATCAGTGCTGTTATAGTCTTGATACTTTTGATTTTAGCATTCTGGGTAATGTGGAGACGAATTGATTAGTCCAAATGTCTAAAAAAAATGGAATCGATTAAATGGAACTCCCATTACTTTGTGTTAACCGAAAATGTATGTTTGAATGTGGTTACGATAAGACAATGAACATAAAAGTTATAGCACAGTTTTCACATGAATAAAACTAAATTTTGAAGTAAAGGTGATCTTGTACTGCGTTTACAGAATCCTAACAGGTTGCTGTTATAAACCGACATTTGGTATTTTTTAGGCACTTCTGCGCTGTGTTTATTAAAACAGCTGTTCATGTGCATAACATATTTGTTCAAAAATTCAAATTCAAAATGTTAAATGTAAATAGCCAAGATCCTTTGCTTGTGACGGAAGACTTATGCATTTCTGAGTAATAATAATGGCTATATATATTTATATTTGAAGTACAAAACTTTTTAAAGCATGTTAATCAATTAAATGGAGTTTAACAGGGTCAGTTCGAACGTCAGGACGTAACCGTATTACGTCACTTTATATTACGTCAATTTATTAACATACGCGTTTCACAAATCTCAGAAGTAAAATGTATATAAGATGAAATTTGTAGGAAAATTAAAGGTTTACTTTTATAGAGTGAAAACAATGGTATACTTCACTTTATTTTCTTTCTTGTAAAAATAAAATGAGTAGCGGACTTGAACGGAGCTTTCTCACTTGGTGTTTAATTCTTTGCTAGCCCTTACTTGGATTACATATGTATACTTACAGCTGGCAGTTCATTTCGCTTAACAGAATTATGTTATGCAAATGAGCTTAACACACATATGTGTAACAGAGACGTGTTAAAACTTATTACAGTTGAAAGAATTTACATTAGTTGATAATCCCATTGAGCAAATGTATTGAACGAATGTATGTAAATACATATGTACATATGTATGCACGTGCACATGCTAATCGCATGTATTGTAATTTCATACTTTGAAGCATAACTGCTGTTAAGCGGCAAGCAGGTGTGAGTGTGTGGGTTGTATGGGTACACAGTGTATGCTAAAAGCATTGTTGTATGTATCCCGGGTCTACATTCGTACATACTATCTGCATAAATATGTACATCTGTGACTGGCAGCATACACATGTAAGAGCGCACATATGCATGTGTATGATTAGAAATGTGTGTAGAAATGTATACTGGTTAATATGTTGTTCTTGTATGTACCCGTGCCTTTTGCATATGGGTCTTGTGCGTTTGTGTTGCTCGATATATACAAATAAACATGAGCACAAAGCAGGCGCACAGCAACGATTAGCAAGCGAGCGTAACCATGTAGGCAGACTGTGTGTGCGTGTGCCGAGTGTGTGTGTAATGTTTTTGTTGTTGTTCATGTAGTACGAGTAGAAGTAGCTTTCGCTGCCGTCGCAACAGCTAAAACGGTAACGGCAACGTCGACGTCGGCATACTCAAATTGTGTTTATGTCTGTATGTCTGCAAGTCCCATCCATGTGTAGCCTGTATGTTAATGCAGGCATATGAATGATTGTACATACATATGCATGTATGTATGCCTGCATGTACACTCGTAAGTTTGTAATGAATGAATGAGAGTAGAGAGTCAATGCAAAAACCAGAAATGGCATGAAAATTAAATGTAATTGGTAACAACAACAAACACGAGCCGAGCGACACATTCAAATATGTTTGTATGAATGTACATACATTCATTTGTACATAGTATGTATGTTATTATTAACTGTGCGGCCTCAAGTTGCTTGTGTGTGTGTGCCTGAAGGATGACGTAGCAAAAACTGCAAGCGATGTTTTGTTGACAACAGAGAAGAGCATGTGACGCAGTCAGCGTCGCAGTCGACATCGACTGCGACAGCACTCTTTGTCTCTCTTAATGTAATGGGCTAACAACTTAATTTGTACGATTATCGGCGTACTATAAAATCATTGATTTGTTTACAATCACCGACAGAATTATATACACACTAGTATTTGAATAATGGCTGAAAGGTAGATTAGTCACAGTAAAATAAATGTACTTATTTATGTATGTATGTATATACAATGTTACATACATACATACATATACATGTAGGTTAAACGAAATCAATATTAGAGCGGATAATGATTCAGCATTTTTTACAGCCAATCAGCAATAAAATGCAATATCATCGTCTGTCTTCTAATTAACCTGTTGGAAAAAACTGAGAAGACCTACTGTAGGCACCGCGAGGAATTTAATCGTTTAATGCAAATTCCTCTATCATATTGCAGTTAAGCTGATCAACCTTCAAGCTTCGCAAACGGTTGATTTATCTATGAATGTGGGGTCGCCATTACCCTTTCGGACTCTTTGCCTCTCGCTTGAAGTTCACCCCACAAAAGTGTCCGGTTCGTTATGTCTATTGTTTATTTATTTTTGGTAATACATCGATAAATGGGATTTTCGTAAAGCTTAAGATTAAATTTATTATTAATCTATAATGCCACAATTTTAAATATTAAATTATATATGTTGGTTTACAAATATAAATACATATTTATATTGAACTAATTTTTGTTTTCGACATTTTTGTAGGCTGTCAGTTGGCAGTCGACACCTGTTTAGTTCGTTCGTTCATTGGCTTTCGTGCTCGTCGTGTGTTATTGATGGGACTAAAAACATTTTTAAATACCGGTTGTTTTTGTAATTGTCATTAATGTGGCTGATTTGTTAAGCATGGTGAGGGAGAGAGAGAACAATGACTGTAAGCAAATACATACATACGTACATGTGCATGTGTGCACAAATGCAAATAAATACGTGTATTTCCAAACATGCATACAGGTGTACATACACATGCATACAAACGTGTAAGCACTGGAAGCAAATACGTACATTTGCATGTGTGCATAAATGCAAATAAATACGTGTATTTTCATACATGCATACATGTGTACCCACACATACATACATGCAAACGTATGTATTAGGTATTTTTTAACGTAAATATGAACTTATTTAGTTATGTGTTCATGTACATATGTATGTATGTGCGTTTGCTGTTGTTATTGTTCATTTACGGCTTCAGCTGCTGATATGCTACTGGTACGTTGAACGTCGACATTGGCGTCGCTGTTCTCATGAGTGTAGAAATGAGTTTGAATGAGTTGCTGAGGGGGGGCCGCACTGTGCGGTGTGGTGGATGAATCGTGAGCATTGCAATGCATGTACACACGCGCATACTTAGGTACGTATGTATGTGTATGTACATATGTTCGCTTGTTTGTCAATATGTACACATGTTATTTGATTTTCGCTTTTTTCTTCATTTATGTTTGTGTAGGTTTAAGTGTATCTGTGCCACACTTCTTATGTTGTTGTTGTTGTTGCCGTCGTTGTTGTTCTTGTTACTGCTGGGTACATGAATATAAATGTTGTTTATCTGCCGTCGTCGTCGTCGTTTTCGTCGTCTCGGGTGTCCGTCGGACTCGTCACTGCCTCTTTTAGTAGTTTTGTGTGTGTATCGTTTTGTATGGTGTTGCTGTTTTGTTGTTATGCATGAATGTGTGCTTCTTTATTGTTGTGTGTACTTGTTGCTGTTATTGTTGCCTTGCTCGCTCGCATGAACGTTTTGCTTTGACTTTGCTTGGGCTCTTTACCGCTTGCTAATCAATGCTGTGCGCCTGCTTATTTTGCTATATCTATATGTACACAAACAAATCTACAAAAGTCACAGACATGCACATGCATGCCCCAACCCATACCGCTCCCACAAATACCACAATCGTGCGTGTAAATAGCATGTACAACACATGTTACCGCACGTACAATATACGTACGATTATGAGAAAGAAGAATCGGAGGAGCATACATACGAAAGCATGAGTAACCTTGTTGTTGGTTCCGTTACTTAATGTGTCATATGTACATCTGTACATAATACGTTTGTATGTACGAATATAGGGCATTGGAGAGTCGGGAATGTCTAAGAATCAAAATTTATTAACATTTGTACTTATGCATGTATGTATGTGTGTGCATATGTATGTATTTATGCATTTACAATTACTTACACATACATACATACGTATGTACATATTTTTATTGAGAATGATTTTTATGTTAGGGGAAATTTTAAAACATTCCTAATTCATTGTCAATTAATACAGTTGACACTCAGAAATATATAAAAGTATGTATATGTACCTATGTCTGTATTTATGTACATATGTATGTACTTGACAACTTGATCACTTTCTCTTCATTTATTTTTATAATAAATTTAGTGATAAACCACAGAAAGATTTAGTTTTTGGGTCCACCCTAAAAATTTCGATTAATATACATATGTACATAAGTATCTAAGTACATATGTATATGCATATATGTATGTAAATACTTATGCAGTTACGTGCATGTATGTACTATATAAATGAATGTACTTTTATATGTATTGAGGTATGTATATCAATATACATTACATATGTATGTATTTGGATGTACGCATAGATTGCTCATGGGTATGTGCCATTCGCCCCACTGTAGATGTTGCTGACACACTCTCAATTTACTTACATTTATTTATAATTTGTTTACCGTTACCCATCGCACGCCTCTCTATGTACAGTGTACACATGTTGCGCGCTTTCAGCACAAATACACAGGAAAATAAACGCAATATGCAACTAATTGTGCTTGTAGTATTAATGCTAGCTAGCCTCAGCTGGGCCACCCTACCTCCCCTTGCTAAAGACCCAGTGCACTACACATTTTTTCTTTTTGAAGGAAACGACATGTTTACACTTGTTTGGCATTCATGGGCTGCTGTTCATTGGTAAATAATTTCATAATAATGTTGTTGTTGCGGCATGACAAATGATAAGCCGCAGTTACAAATTGCAACAATTACAATTGGGTTAATAATACATCATAATCATTGCTGTGTTGTCTTTGTTGTTGTTGCTACTGCTACTGCTGGAGCAAACGCAGCAAACACATGAGCTTTATCATACATCTGTATATATGTTTGCGTGTGTGTGTGTGCGTATGTGAGTAAGCATGGTGGCAAAGCTGTTTGACATTTTGCAATAAAATAAATTAAACAATAAATTATAAATTTGTACAAAAAATGACTGTTGCTCGAACAGGCGCACATCAAAGCACAGTCAGTGACTCTGTCGCCGGTACAAACGGCAACGACTGCGCTGCCGTTTTTGTTGTTGCTGCTGTTAGGCCAGGCAGCTGGGCGAGCCCACTGTATGCCAGTTTTTCTGCTTCTATTTCATTGCTTTGTATGTACCACACTTTGTATGAATACACACATTTTTAAACATGGCTGTGTGCGTGTGCATGTGTATGTTCGATTGCGTATCATGTTTGGGCACCAGGCGTTTGTAATGTGAGAGCAGCGACGAGCGGAGTAAGTGACCAGTCCGAAGGTGGGCCGCAAAAGCAAAGACCAACAACCGTTACAATTCCATGCTTTATGTACAACAGCAGCAGCAGCAGCGATAGTAAAACATGCGTAAGCTTTGTAGTTGTTTGCGATGTGTCTCTCTACATATCGCTTGCTCTTTTGGTCAGTGTACGTATGAATGTACGTACATATGTATATATGTATGTACATACATAGTCAACCCATCCTTTTGTACCAATTCTGTCACTCACATGAGTAGACGGTCCACGCAGTGCGAAGGTCAGTTTTCCAGCTGTGCTCTTAGATCTGTCAAAGGTGTGTGTGTGTGTGTGTGCTACAGGTCAGTGATGTTAAACGGTTAAGTATTCTGATGTATGTATATACATATATATACTTATGTCATACGTATGAATATTATAAATTTGGTTCAGTCAGTTATTCATATTCTTACAATGTATGTATGTTGTATATTCTAACATATGCATACATATGTATGTACATTCAGACATATTAGCATATTCATACGTACATATGTACATACATAGGTACATAATAACTGAAAATTATTGTGCACACGCAAATGTAAATGGTGTATGTATTTGTACGTACGTACGCATATGTACATCATTCGAATATTCGAAATTAATCAAAAAAGTGTTGGTATATTTATCATGTAAGAAAAATAAACAGATTATAAAAGGTCAAAGGTTTAAAATACACATAAATAAATATGTTCTACATATGTATGTATGTACATGTGTATGTATGCATGGATGTATACTAAGCATATAACTGTACATACACTGCTGGCCAAAATAATAAGTACACGCGTTTGAGGTTTGTTTAAAGTTCCATAAAACTTTTTTTATAAACTTAAATAAAAAATCCACTTTATTTTTAGTTTTCGAACTTACACTAGATAATAAAAATTGGTAACAAAGGAGTCTTTCACTTCAAATTTGTAGACTGTAGTCGATTTTATCGAAAAATCATAAAAATAGGTTGGCCAAAAAAATAAGTACAGGAATTCTTCTCAGCGTAAATCTCGAAACTTATCAAATATTCTAAACTTTTATGTTCTTTCTAGTAATCTTATACTAATACCCTGTATGACCGCCCTTATTTTGAACCACTTTCGCAATTCTTTTTGGCATACTAGCTATCAATTTGCGGCAAGTCTCTACTGGAATTTCATACCAAGTTTTCTCCACAAATTTCCATAAATCTTCAGCATTTCGAAATGTTTTGGTTCCAATTCGGCGTTTTAACTCTCCCCACAAATTTTCAATGGGGTTTAAGTCAGGGGATTGACTTGGCCAACTCATAACCTCAACCTTATTGTCATCAAACCAGGACTTCACAAGTTTTGACGTGTGTTTTGGGTCGTTGTCCTGTTGAAAAATCCATCGCAAGGGCATATTCTCGTTAGCATATGGTTGCATGATGTCCGATAAAATATCTCTATATCCGTGTTGGGTCATAATACCATTTATACGATGTATCGGCCCAACGCCATGCGAAGAAAAACAGCCCCAGACCATTATACATCCGCCTCCGTGCTTAACTGTTTTTTTCGTGTAACGGGACTCCAAAGCTTTGCCTTGAGGACGTCGTATATATCGTCGACAATCGCTTCCAAAAAGATTTATCTTGGTTTCATCGCTCCAAAGAATGTCATTCCACTTTTTTGACCCTTCCGGTCCAGTCCATGACAAATGATTTTCCCCAAACTTTTGCCTTATACCTAAATTTTTTTTTCGAAGTAAAGGAACCTTTCTGGCTATACATATATCCTGATAGTCCTGCATCTTGCAATCTACGACGGACTGTTCGGGAAGAAATTTCATTGTTCACTTCGGCGGAAATGGCCCTGGATGACATGAACGGGTCTTTTTTGGCAAGGATGACGACCCGAATATCCGTTGTATCTGAAGATTTCTTCTTTCTTCCTCTTTTTTTTATTGACAAATTTGGCTTCAGAGCATTTTGGACAAAGCACAGCGAGCGTTCAAGGCTTTTGGCGATTTCGCGAAGGCTTTTACCTTCCTTTTGCAAGTTAATAGCCAGCTTCCTTTCTTCAGGAGTACAATGTGACTTTCGGCCCATCTAAAAATTTTTTTTTAAGACTAATGTACTTAAATATACTAGGAATTAATAAAAACCGACAAACCTTTCTTGAAGTAGTGATCTAATCTTTTCAAATTTATTTCAACCACCAGTGTACTTATTTTTGTGACCAGCCAAAATCTGACCATCCAAGGCAAAATGAAGCTTAGCAATAAATTTAGGGGGTTTCCCACTTTCATTTTAACTTGAAATGTTTTGCAACACTGTATACTTGTAAAAAATAAAGAATCGGCAGGTCTGCATTAAAAAAAAAAACGATATATTCCAAAAGAAAGGAGCAAGATCGCTATGTACTTATTTTTTTGGCCAGCAGTGTACATACTAATGTACCATTACGTGTTTCAAACATTGCGATAATAAAACAACGAAATATAATCAAAATACTGACAATATAAAACAGCTTTCGCATAATAAAAATGGAAATTGCAATTATTTACGAAGATTTTGAACACTGGGGAACACTTGGGAATTGCGAGTTTTTGAATTAAAATGTTTTTCCTTGAAGAAAATCAAGGACTCGATGAAAATTTTTAAGTTTCTAAACTGCAAGATGGACAACGAGTATAAGAAAGATTGTTTTATTATGTTGGAATCTTTTATACCACGTAATTTATAGATATAAATTGTGAGCATTATCTACAGGATTTTTGGTTCTAATTTCCTTTGTTGAATATTGGAAATTATTAAAAAATAAAATTGGAGATCTCTTTTTAAGTTTGCCGTTTCTTCTTTGGACTGAAGACACCTTGAAGTATTTCGTTGCACTTGGAAGAGCGCTATCTGTAAGGATTTCTGCAGGGCATCGGCTTTGTTCTGAATTTGCAAGTCATAGATGACGCATGTGAAGCTTTGAGATTGTCATTGTAACAAATGAGAAACGAAAGGTTAGTTCTTTTAATTACATTAAGCATGACGTTGCACAAACTAAAGACAAAAGACTTGTAAGACTTATAACAAATAATAAGATAATATAGCATTTTGAGGCTTTTGAGACGGCATCCTTATCGTAGCACCCCTAGCGACTGTGTAGCATTTTGAAGCGGATTCAGATTGTGAGAAATTTTTCGAGCCTGGTTCTATCGGAGTCTCGTGGTGATAAGACCATGTCTAAAGGTCACTCAATGCGACTGTAGATCATGGCACACTTAACACAGAACGAGACACGAGTTCTTTGGGAGATTACGAAAACCGCTTAATGAGCGGGTCGCTTCATTGCCTTTGCCTTATCAAGCCCAGCCATGCCCCGGGGGAAGACGACTGCCTTAAATAGAGGGCTGCCATCAGGCTGGCAGTTTATTCATTTGCAAACGATTCAACATGAACGACGTGTCTCTCGACGGGAACAGCGGCGAAGCCAAGCTGAAGCCTGCCAGCAGCTATACGAGCACCTCGATCCATGAGGCTGTCAAGCTGCGTGTATCCGAGGATATTCCCCTGGAACCATTGACAATACCATCATACTTTCGCCAGATTTGCAAGCGTTATGCGAAACTGCCGGCCTTGGTCTGGGAAAGGCCCGAGGTGGCCAAGGATACCTGGAAAACCATAACATATGCGGATTACGAAGACTGTGTCGAGCAAGCGGCTCTGATGCTACTCCATGCGGGACTGGAGGAGCGCTCTTCGGTGGGCATACTTGCCTTCAACTGTCCTGAATGGTTCTTTGCTGAGCTGGGCGGATTGCGTGCCGGCGCCATCGTTGCGGGCATCTATCCAAGCAATTCGGCAGAGGCAGTGCATCATACACTGGCGACCAGCGATGCCACAGTCTGTGTGGTGGACGATGACAAGCAAATGGCCAAGGTGCGTGCTATCAGACACAGACTGCCGCGTCTTAAGGCTGTCATCCAGCTGCACGGACCCTACGAGTCCTTTGTGAACCATGAGTCCGGCTACTACAGCTGGCAGCATCTGCAACAGGTGAACTTTGATGCGGATCTGAAAGCGGAGCTACTGCGTCGTGAGAATGCCATCTATCCCAACGAGTGCTGCATGCTGGTCTTCACCTCTGGCACAGTTGGCATGCCCAAGGCTGTGATGCTTTCCCATGACAGCGTGGTCTACGACTCCAGGGTTGTGGCACGCAACATGGATCACGTTGTGGAGGGCGGAGAGCGCATGGTCAGTTACCTGCCTCTAAGTCACATTGCAGCCCAAATCTTCGACATCTTTCTGGCCATGTCGCTTGGCGGTTGCGTCTACTTTGCGGACAAGGATGCCCTCAAGGGAACAGTGGTGCGTACTTTCCAAAAGGCACGGCCCACCTGCATGTTTGGTGTGCCGCGTGTCTTTGAGAAGTTCCAGGAGCGTCTGGTGGCCGCCGAGGCCAAGGCCAAGCCGTACTCCCGCATGCTGTTGGCCAAGGCTCGCGATGTTGTTGCCCAGCATCAGTTGACCACAATTGCCGGGTAAGTCTAGCACTTATATACCCGCTACTCACAGGTTATGAACATGCAATATAGTCTTCTTCAAAGCGGGGTTTTTGCCAGTCTGTCTGTCTGTCCTCATCTCAGCGACTACTCGAGCGAAGGCACAATGCTTCAAAGTCTGGCTGCAGATGAATTTTTTTTCAAAATAAGTCCAGCCCACTTCCTCGTCATATAGGTATATGATGATAGGTAAAAACTGTGTGTTTATATTATATACTTAACACTTTTATATTCGCTAACCATAGGTTAGAATGTTAGTTACATATTCTTCCCCGTCGTCTGCTGAAATAGCTAATATTTGGAAACTGTTTGAGCTTTTAGTGCTAGGTGCAGATTAGAAGTGTTTAACAATATGCCCAAGCTCCGTTAATTAGATTATATACTTAGTAAAGTGTATATACCTAATCAAATATAAGCTAGCAAGTTAAACAGTAGTCAAATATTGCAATTAGATTATATACTTAATATAATGTATATACTTAATAAAGTGTATATACCTAATCAAATGTATGCTAGCAAGTTAAACAGTAGTCAAATATTGCAATTAGATTATATACTTAATATAATGTATATACTTTATAAAGTGTATATACCTAATCAAATGTAAGCTAGCAAATTAAACAGTAGTCAAATATTGCAATTCATATTCCCTAAAAATGGGTAGCTTTCCTAGTTGTTTCCTTCTCTAATCGGTTTTAATTGCCACAGCAAAAACTCCTCGATCTATGGCATTACCAAGTATTGGTTGGCCTCTCGCCTCATCCGTCCCATACAGCAAATGCTGGGCTTGGATCAGTGCCACACATTCTTCACAGGCGGCGCTCCAGTCTCGCCAGAGCTTAAGCATTTCTTCCTCGGCTTGGATATGCCACTGGGCGATCTCTATGGCATGTCGGAGACAGCTGGCGCCATCACACTGCACACGAAAATCAACAATCTGTATAGTTCCGGACCAGCAATTGTGGGCACAGAGGTGAAGGTGCATGAGCCCGACGTCAATGGCTGTGGCGAGATTGTGATACGTGGACGTTCCAATTTCATGGGTTATCTGAATGAACGTGGCAAGACCGATGAAGTAATTGGCGAGGATGGTTGGCTTCACACTGGCGATATTGGCAACATCGATGCACTTGGCAATGTGGTGATCTCGGGCAGACTTAAGGAACTGATCATTACGGCCGGTGGCGAGAACATTCCACCCGTGCACATCGAGGAGCTGATCAAACACGAGTTGCCGTGTGTGAGCAATGCTCTATTGATTGGCGATCATCGCAAGTATCTGACGGTGCTGTTGGCCCTCAAAACCAAGTCGGATTCCGAGACGGGCAAACCCTTGGATGCATTGCGTGAGGAGACCATTGAGTGGCTGCGTGCTCATGAACTCAACCAAACCCATCTTTCCGAACTGCTCAACATTCCCGCTGATCTGCAGTTGCCCAACGATGCGAATGCTCTCGCTGCTGCCCTCAAAATCAATGCGGAGCCCAAGCTGTATGAGGCCCTCGAAGATGGCATTAAGCGGGCCAATCAATGTGCCATTTCCAATGCACAGCGTGTCCAGAAATTTGCACTCATTCCACACGAATTCTCACTGCTAACTGGCGAACTGGGACCCACGTTGAAGATCAGACGCAATATTGTGCATGCCAAGTACGCTCAGCTTATTGAGCGGCTCTACAAATGAGATTATTCCATTTCGAATATGATTAGGACTCAGCTAGTATGATATTATTAGATTTAGGTTTTATTAATGGATCATTCAATTTAATATTTTACTTGTTATAAACTAAACATTCAAGTTTCCCTTATTATTATTATTTACATTATCATCGTTCACGACCGTTTCTCAGGCATTGAGTTTCCTCTTCCACTTTGATGGTGTGCTGTAATTGGAAAAGGTCATTGTTGGTCTATGGAAATGGTCTGAGTTATTAGTCTGTGAAAAAGATTTTAAGATTCATCACCATCACATTGATTATCTAAATACGAGTTAATAAAGTATTTTTATTAGCCTGACTGAAAGCTATTTTAATAAAACTCTTCTTTACAGTTTACGTTTTCCTGTGGCCAGTACTTTTAATATAAGACTATCATTATCAGACTATTATTGCAAAATTTTCAAGCTAAGTAAATTAGTCTACTACTAAACGGTAAGTAAGAAAAACTCACTTGTTTGTTTTCCTTTTTTTAGCTGCTGTGTATGTTAAACTATGTTGATTTTCTACAGCCATGCCAGATTTCCCATTTCCGACACAATCTCTTCTTATCTTTTAAGAATGTTCGCTTATCTCATAAGAGATTTGCGTTCTTTGGTTATATTACATGTAAAGAATACTCCTTCTTGCCTTCGGACTAAATGTTTCAATAATTTAAACTCTACGAAAACAATTAATGTTGGAACTAGCTGAATGAGGCTGCCTTTACATTGCAGTGCTAAATGTTTCTGCATATTTGAATAATATATGCAAAAGCTAATTATTCTATTCCGTTTCCTTCAACTTTAAATATATTTTACATGAATTTTAATATATAATGCTAAGTGCTTCTCCTTTTTCACATTTGCTGCTAGAGTTTTTATTGGGTTCTTACCACTTTATTGGCATCATTTAGCTTTTTGCTGACTTCCTTGCGATCTATGAAGCGCTGAGCCCAACGCAGTCCTGCAAAGGCCAAAGCAATGGCCACCAGCATCCAGATGATCACAGAGCGCGAATCGAAGCGATCTGTGCGTATTTTAGGCCATGATAATGGCGGCGTTAAGGGGCCTATATCATCGTCACTTTTCTGAAAGCGAGCTATTGGCTACTTTACTATTCACAATCCCCAATTCATTGACTTACCTCACAGTTGCAGCTCTGCAACTGCGGTTCTTTGTCCACGCCGACATCCAGCAGCACAATGGAACGATTCTGTTGGCCATCGAAGCAATCGATGCCGCGGACATTTAGCAAATTATCGCGCCAGGCGCTCAACATGGGCCAAGATTGATCAAAGCTCAAGGTGGCTGGTGGCGTTCTCAGCATATTTCTGGTCAACCACAAGCAATCCCAATGATTGTCCGCCAGATGCACATGCTCGAAGAATGCCAAGCTGCTCAGATTGAGCGATCTGATGTGATTCGAACTGAGATCAATGCGAAGAGCCAAACGATTCAATGCCGTCGCTAGATGCTGTAGCCAGGCAGCATCGTCAAGACGATTCCCGGCCAGCTTCAGTTGCTTCAAATGGATTAATTGTTGTAGCAAATGAAGCGGCAACTGTGATAGCTGATTGTGAGCGAAATTAATATCCTGGAGTTGTGTGGTCGTATGGAGAAGCTGCTCGGGCAGAGTAGTTAAGCGATTAAAGCTCATGTCCAGCTGTTGCAGAGTGCTCAGTGGTTGCAAGCAGCCTCCATTGATGTGGCTGATGCTATTGTGACTGACATTGAGGCGCTGTGGACTTAAGATTGATTAGATAAAGTTAATGCACTAGTTAGTGTAATCGCCAACCTCTAACAGCTCTAGGCCGCTGAAACTGTCGTTGTTGAGCTGCTGCAATCCATTGAAACTCAAGTCCAGCATTTGCAGTTCGTAATTTTTGGAAAATCCCAAAGGTTCCAGTGTTGATAGTAAGTTTGTTGACAGATTCAAGTGCACCAGTCGTGAGAGTCCTCGCTCCTGCAGAAACTGCAGGCTATTGATTTCATTATGCTCCAATCGTAGACTCCGCAGATGTGTGTTGCTCTCAAAGGATGCGGGCTCTACAGTTTTGATCTGATTGTGTTGCAGTGCTAGACTGTGTAGTCGATGCAGACCGTTAAAGCAATTGCTGTCAATTAGCTGAATGCGATTTCCATTTAGTTGCAAATGCTTCAAGTGCGATAAACCATAGAAGGCGTCCAGCCCAAATCGCTCAATGAAATTGTTACTCAAATTGAGCTCCTGCAGTTGTGGATAGCGTTCAAAGCTCTTCGCTGGCAGCTGCATAATTTGATTGTGGCTCACATCGAGTGAACTAAGCGCCACCATTGGCTGCTCCGACCACGATTGGAGCTCACTTATATTGTTGTGGGCCAGCGAGAGTCGCTGCAGACGTGCCAGGCCATTTAGCGCAAAGTCCTCCAGTTCGCTCAGAGAGCAGTGCAGCAGCTCCAGGCTCAACAGTTGGTCGTAGTGCAGAAAGAAGGCGTTCTTCAATTGCGGCAGGCTGCAGTGGATTAGGCTCAGCGAGGTCAGTGACTTCACATCTTTCAAATCGCTCAATGTGGTCGCGTTGCAGTTGCTTAGTTGCAAGGCCTGGGCAAAGGATGCGCTTGAGACACCACACAGCAGTGCTACTAGAAGACGTAATAAGAACCTTCTGTGCCACATTTCAGCCAAGACTGAATCTCCTCGACGTGGCATCGGGAAGCTGTAACTGAAGGTGTGTCTTATCTCAATGCAGCTGCTCAAGTCGGCTGTCAACACGTCAAGATAGTTAATCAGTTAAGCGACTGGCCAACGTATGTTTTGGCCAAATATTTGCCAAAACAACACAAGTCGCGACTACCGTTTCAAAATAATCAACCCTCTGCCGTTGCTTCCTCTAACAACTCGCCAGGGATTTCGCCAGATTTGTATTTGGCCATGTCTGTGTTAATTATGTGAGACCACGAAATTGTATTTGTGGTGAAAGTTTGCAAGTGCAATGCAAGTAGCCCGTTGAGATGTCATTAATGAGCCATTAGAAACCTCTTAACATTACAGTTATTATGACTGTCTAAAGAGCGAATTGCACCTCATAATTTAAAATATATTATTATTTTTATTGCATAATGAATTCTGAACATGGAGACTTCATATCAGGAATACAACATCCAAGCAACAAACTGTTGCTTAACACATTTTCATACCCGCCTACCCAAAGGGTAGAAGGGTATTATAACTTTGTAAAGTATATATATTCTTGATCAGCGTCAACACCCGACACGATATAGCCATGTCCGTCTGTGTATTTTATTGCTGCAGGCAGATCAAGTTTGTTTTGGATTTTGGCCACGCCCCCTTCCGCCCCCGTACATTGAAGAAACCGAATTCCAAGCGTCATGTTAATGATAGAATGTTCAGTTTTGGCACGCACAATACTAATCATCAGCCTAATTTGGGTACAATCGGTTAAAAAACACAGAAGTTATTAAAGAATTTCTATTATAAGGTGAAATCAGGTGCAGCTTTACCTGTTCAGCTGGCATGTCACTTTGTGACATAATAATGGTGTTCAATAAACATAATAAAGTACTACCAAGCTAATCATATTAAAAAAGTTATTTTCGGTATATTTTTGGTATATTTTCAGGGTAGTTTTAGTATATTTTTCAGTATATTTCTCAGCATATTTTTGTAAAATATAATATTTCGATGATTGCTCTTATTTATTCTTCTATTCAGCAAAAATTGGGTTGCGGGTATCTCACAGTCGAGCATGCTCGACAGTAGCTTTCTTACTTGTTTTTTTTTTGGGTTGTAAGAAGTTGAAAACTAATAATTGCTTAATTTAGAACTAATAATGTCTTAATTTATATTATAGATTTTAAAATTATCTTGTCGTATTTCTAAAGATTTCTTTATGGTGCCATCGTCAACTCTATAATTGCAAGCCTACATTTATTAGGCGTATCTAATTGTTGTTTTATAATGTTTATAACCTTTGTAACATAAATATGGGTAGATGATTTAAATATATGTATTAGAAATAAATTATAGATGTTCATAATTGATACGTTGTATGTAAATTAACTCATTGTCTAGCAAAAAGCTTTTCAATTAAATATATGTGTACAACAATAATAAATCTAAAGCTTTTAATATGTTTACGTGCAAAAGCTCGACAATAAGGAAACAACTTTGCATCAATTATCGATGCTTTTAACTCAAGATCGTTAGTTGAGATGGAACTGTACTATGGTATACTCGAATTAACATTGCACTTGAAAACCTTCTTTGTGATTCGAATAATCAAAGTGTTCTCTTTAGAAGAGTTTCTTCCTAAATCTTTTCATTTTTAATTAAACTTGCAACTTCAACAAATAATGATTCAAAAATACACAAATTACTCAACATATGCGGGTCTTATGCTGGCACTACACTTACTTCTGATACAAGCCACTAGTGATGAAGGAATTTGCACAAAATTGGAGTATGGTCCAGTGGAAGTATGTGTTTAATGATTATTATTAATCAATGTGTATAAACAGTGATATTTACCTGTGATATAGGATGGCTATAAGCCAGTGCTCGTCCAATACTGTTGTCCAGGCTATGGAGGACTTGATGACACCGAATGCCTTCCGCAATGCGATATGGGTTGTCCCCCCAACAGTCACTGCGTGATTCCCAATATCTGTGACTGTGACGCGGGCTTTGAGATCGAAAGCACATACCCGTACTATGGAATCGAGGCGGTTAAAAGCTGTAAATTAAATGGAATAGCTATTACTACACTTGCTATTTCGGGTCTCAGCATTTTGGTGATTGGCATTGTACTTGTTGCTTTCATTAAATATCTTCAAGAAAGACAAAAAGAACACGACGAAAACAAACAGCAAGTTAGTCTTAGTGAACTAAGGCAAACAGATGTATAAGTCAGTAACGAAGTTATATTTTATATATTAAATATATTTAAACAAAAAACTTCTAGATACACATATGTTATTATTTGTTTTAATTGTTGATAGACAGCTATAATAAAAGGCTATGCCTTTTGTGTATGGGATGTACTGAAAATCAGTGAAAACAAAAACATTTTTATGGATTTATTATATTTAGAAATGCATGAAAATATCCATTGTTTTCAGAGGTTTTTTTTTTTATTTCTCTCAATGTATGATTCAGGAATTACTTGTTAATAATAAAGTGTGAATATGATTATGCGGTTTTCTAGTTAAAACGATAATTCAGTATGTCGTTGCCTAGCATAGACGTAAGTTGTATAACTGCCGATCTACAGACGAAGAATGTTGAAATACCTCAGGTTGTTGCTTGCTGTATTGCTTGGATGTAACTTAGGCTTCTGTCAGGAATACAATTGCGTTTCCCAATCATATTCGGTATGACAAAACATGGTAAATGCTTCATACATAACAGTAGCCTTTTTTTCAGGATAAGAGTTTTGGTGATGGTAGTCCGATTAAATACAGTTGCCGTGAGGGATGCATAGGGGATGCGCCAGACTGTAAGCCGGATTGTTTTGGCAAATGTCCTGAGCATAGTACGTGCATTAAACCTTATACCTGTGAGTGTGATGCCGACTATATTGCGAATGATACGGATATCATGGTAATGCCGAGCTTGAAAAGCTGCAAGTCTCGCCAGGAATACAAGTGTCCAGCGAACAGTCGAAAAGAGAATCCCAATACTTGCATTTGTGATGAGGGATACGAGGCGAACGTTACCGATATTAATGTGATTCCAAGTTTACAGAATTGCAAGCCAATTTGCCAACTGAGTTGCCCTGAGAACAGCTACTGTGCTTCACCAAATGATTGCCAGTGCTATAAGGACTGGAAATTCAATGTAGTTAACGGTGGTTGCGAACCTATTTGCGAACAGGGTTGTCCTGACAACAGTTATTGCATTACACCAAATGTTTGCAAATGCAATAAGAATTATGAACCCAGCAAAATAAATGTGGACTCTATACCAAATTTGGAGAGTTGCAAACCCATTTGCGACCCCGAATGCCCCACACACAGCGATTGCGTCTCTCCCTACAATTGTCAGTGTCACAAGGGTTATAGCCCAACTAGAGATAGTTTGGGTATCTTGGAGAGTTGTTTGGAGATTCACTTCAATGAATTCCACATCGTAGTCTACAGTTTTTTAATTTGCTGCCTAATATTCTCGACCATCGCTGGCATCTTGATGATTACCGTTTTCATCAGAAGAAGGAATTCACTTGTTATAAATAGTATCGGTGTTACACCATCGTGGCGCACTTCTTTCGCATCGTATGCTGAAGTAGAAATGAGGTAATGAACCAAAAATATACAAATTAATAAATATTATCGTACTCTTAAGTAGAAAATATTATAATTTTTGCGTGGCCAAAAAGTCAATTCAATACTTAATTTATTTTAAATTTTGATACTACTATATGTATTTACTACTTTATGTATTTGTTTTATTGCTTTTTAAATTAGTCGATTGTGGACCAGACATTTCCAATATTGCAACAATTCGATATAAAATAAAGGTTGGCATAGGAATAGGAAAAAACTCAGAAAGCTATAGACTATTTCATGAGAGATATTTATTATTATTATTATTAAGTCTTATTACTATTAAATGGAGGAAGAATTTCCTTATGGTAATAAATATCATAGCCATTTAAAAACAAATTTTAAGATCTGCCAGCCAAACAAAACTTTGCTGTTTCTTATAAATATCCCTCATTTAACATAATGTTTGTGTGACTCAGAAATTTCTTTGATTAATTATACAGTGTTTGATTAATTATACAAATGTCGAAACGATAATTTAGTACATTGTTTGAAGGATTATTTCAATGAAGTGGACATCGTAGACTATAGTCCTTTGATTTGCGTTTCAATAATATCCGTCGTAGTTGCAATCTCCGTGATGATCAAATTATTGAAGAAACCCAAAGTGACTCAATAAATGAAATTAATGACACAACATCGAACATGGAATATGCAATGAGAGAAGAGTAGAAAAATAAATATTGAAATTAATTTAATTCAAAGAAAGTATGCATACTTATTTTTGTAGTTTTACAATTTTACATTAAATATAATATATTGTTTTCGAAGAACTGCTGGAAGTGTATCTTAAATCAATGCAGCTGCTCAAGTTGGCTGAAACACATCTAGATAGTTAATCAGTTCAATATATACAAATTTGTACCTTCTAGTGTATAGTTATGTCGCTTTGGTCACACTTTTCTTTATAAAGTTTCTAGTTCAGAGAGAGTGAGTTTAATTTTGTATGACTTGGTGTGGGAGTAATACAATACAATCTGAATCATTGCCTATTTAAACTAGCTTATCATAGTTTGTAATTAATAAATAACATACATAGCAAAGTGAAGTTGATGTCTCAGTTGCAAAATCAGCGTTCAGGGCCAGCAACGTTTAGTGACAAACAAATTAAACAATATGGATCAAGATAAGAATTTTACATCACCTCTACATTTTCTTGTCTACAGTCTTGTAACGTGCATTGTGTTTTTTGTTGTATTGGCAATTGTATTAATCATACGTTTTAGACTATTGAAAAGAAAACAAAGAAGAAGTGCAATAAACATTCCCGCATCTGTGGAATCGCTGAACTTTTAGATGCCATTAGTGACGTGTCAAGAGTAATAACTAAAGCAAACTCAAAATGAAACCAACAGAATACTTAATCAATTAGTTCATTTTAATTTGGTTTGTTTTCGAATTATGGAACAATAAGCACTTATTCAAGCATTCAATGCATTAAGATTTGCTTTATTTAAATAAGTCAAAGAGTCTGATGCTTATTCGATAGCTTTGGAATATTTCTAATATAATTATGCAATTTAGTGCTTAGAGCGTTATTTATACTTTGTAATTTGAAAATGTTTGCACAGGGTACAGTAAGTAAAACGATTACTGATAGAAATAGAATAAATATAAAAAAATGAACTATATTAATGATGTCTCGGAAGAATTCTTCTTAATTGTACAGTTTATTTATTTCGTGAATCTTATCATATTTAAATGTACATTTTCATTAACAAAAGTTATAACTAGAGTGTAATTATGAAATAAATAATTTGAAATTACTTTATAATTTTTATAGTTTCATTATCATGATTCTAATTGGTATTACTTTTTCAAATATTCAGGGTATTTCGCAGTTAATTATTTATTTTCTGCAGTCCCGTGTTTGCATTTCACCTGCATTTCAACTTTTAGTACTCCATATAAGTACTATATGTGTTTGCCAATGCGGCTTAGTTCAGAAGCCACAGGCTCCAATGCACTTATCCAGCTTGGCTGGACGCAATGTTACAAAGGGATGCACAGTCACTGTAGGCTGCTGAATTGTTTGGGAGGCGAGATTTAGTGGGGAGGAAAGCGGCGGAGAGACGAAGGGGTTATGACTATACAAATTTGCTTGTTGCCGCAATTGTAATGTTTATTAATTTGGATTTTGAAACAGTGCCAAGCATTGAGTCTGGCAGCGCCAGCCCGAGTTAAGCCCGGAGTCCGGAGTCTATAGCCAAGGCAAAAACTACACCACAGACAAATTGCAATTGATATAAATGGGCCAGAAAAAACAAAAGATTATTGCAACCATGGCCAACATAACAGCATGCAAGCATTGAAGTGCGCCTTGTGGTTTCAGTCCACAAGCAGAAATGTTGAAATACATTTTCATATGTGGTTTCATAATCTACAATGAAGGAAATTGAATGACAATATTTTGCCAATAAATCACTGTGAGTTGAGCCTGCAATTGGAAATGATAAAATGCTGCTAATATATTAAGATGGCAAATTATTTATGCTATTCGAGTGGAATACTTCAATTTAGATATTTATACCTCAATTCGTAAAATGTAGTTTAGTTTATAGTCAATATCTGTAGTTCATTTTTTGACTTGATGCATTGATAGCCTCAAGCCAAAGCTTAAGATCCTCGGGCATCTCTGGCTGATCTTCAGTCTCTGGAAAGGATTCAAGCAGGTGGAACACGTTGCACTGTATGAAAGAGAATTTAACGAGGGCCACGGCATTTACGAAGCCATTAATAAGATTGATAAACTGTTGCTCCAGATAGATGTCCTTTTCATCCCACCAGATGAGCTTTGTGTGAATCGTATATGGCTGAAAGATATGTATATATCGGCGATATCGTAAACTGACAGCAGTCTGCACGACGCTGCCGCCATGCTGTCGAACCAGATTATACAGATCAGTGACGATGTAATAATGCAAAGTGGCAAAATTCAATTCTCGCAAATATCGTGCATTATTCATGTGCCACAAAAAGATGTCCACATCCTGTAGGGTGCACACACCAATGACGGTTGTGGTATCGGTCAATTTGCGCTTAGCCTTGAACACTCTTGCATTGCAGTAGATAAATGCACAGCGTAGGAAATAATTAACATCAATCAGAATGTACAAGACGAGCAGCAAGACAAGTGTGGAAAAGCCGAGAGTAGTTTCCATTCCGTATAAAAGATATTTTAAATGTTATACTTAGATATATATAATAATATTGAAATATAAATTTGACTAGAAAAATTATGAACAATGATTGCTAAGCATTTTCTTAAAAGCAATATAAATTGATTTTAAGTTCACGATCTTACCATAATCGTACTTTAATTTCAACTCTATAAAATAATTAAATCTGCTAAATTTACTACCGAAGACTGCAGCATTTTAAATGCTTCATAAAATTAAAAATAAATTAAATAAAGATTTCTTTGCAAATATGCTTGGAATGTAATTTTTATTCTGATCATTTATATTTTATGACTACCAACAGAACTGTGGATTCCAGTTTAATACGATTGTCATTGCAGCACTGCAAAAGGAGCAACTGTCAATGACCACTCAAACAGATATAACCGAGTTTTGTGTGCAAATTGCGCATACGTCGCGTTGGACAATGCGCAATTCAACTATGCTTGCGGCAGCGTTGTTGCTGCTGCTGTTGCAGCATCTGCATCTGTTGCCTAATAACATTTTACCACTGCAGTTGTACATAGCCTTTAGTTGTGAGTGTGCGTAAGACTGTTTGTCAGTTTTGCGAATTATAATTCAATTTTCATGGCCAACGGTTGCAAAAAGCGTTTTTAAATTGCACTGCAATTGACAGGAACAACAGCAAGCAAAAAGGATAAATTGGACACGCCTCTCGTTTGACTTCAGCTTAAGCGCAAAATGACAAATTTAATATGTCGCTCTTCTTTGCATTTCTGGATTGCAGTCGCGTTGCAATAAAAAAGCAAACTTGGCCAAGTGCCAGAGAGAGGCAGAGAGAGAGAGAGAGAGAGACAGCATAACTTCACTATGAAACTACTGCAGGAATTTGCACACTTATAAACCAGGGTTTTATTTGACTGTCGAGTCGCTTCTGTCTGCCGGCAGTCGCAGTGCTTTGAGTCTGCAGGCATGTCTGGTCTCTGGTATTAAAATATTTTTTAAGCATATTCCAGCTGCCAAAATTATTTCAATTTAGTTCCGCAAAATAAATTTGCCCTCGTCTTTTTCTATGCATTTTTGTTGCATGTATTTTGGCTGTGTAATGAAGATAAAGTGCCACAATATTTACTCATGTTATCCTGTTTATGTGACTGCAGTTTTATGTACTTGACTAACTTGCTTTCTTATATCTTTAAGCTTGTTAGTAAAATTAAGTTTCTTAATAAGTTAGAGGGATTTATTGGAGTTTTTGATTACAGTTACGTATACTTTATTTCTTTATATTATATAATATATGTGCATTTAATATCTTATCTTTTAAGTAACACATAATTTAACTATGTTTTTGCCATTACTTTTAATCGACTCTTATTTACAAATAAAAGAAAGTAATTGATGTTATATATAGGGTAATGTAACTATTTATTTATTTGTTTGTTTTAATGGATTAGTTTTCCTCATTTGATTTAATTACTTCTGCTTATATTGTGTGTGAAAGGAGCTGGTCAGTCCATATTACTTTCTAGCTTTATAATAGACTGACTGCTTTGGCTACAACTAGAGAGTTCTTACACTCTAGTGTTTGCGCTTTCAATGAATGTTTTAATATGCGCATTGTCCTTTTTTAGGGCACTCACATCTCCTCCTTGCCGCGTCTCTGCATTCAAGTCCAAGTTGTATCATGTTGCTTTAACCTCTAATTGCAACACTGGCCATTGCGCCCTTGGCAAATCCAACTGAAAAAGGGCAGTCTCTGCTTCAGCTTTTGTTCCTCCAGGATCTTTGCTTTGGCTTTTCAATTTTAATAGAATTTTTGGTTTATTTACTGCAACAACAATAGCAGAGTATAACAGCAGAGCTTGAATTGTTATATACCAGAGTTACAGTATGACGTGTGGGGTAGATAATTTAAAAGTTGCCAAGATGTTAAAATTATACTTATTCAATACAAGTATAAAAATAGTAATGCCATAAATCATTTACAATAATGTCAATCTAAACATAGCAACAAAGCACAAACTTGTTGTTTTCTGCCTTTGCTCTCAATAAAGCAATTTAAATGGATATCTAGTAGTCGAGGCAATTTTAGCTATTTGCTTAAAGCTCCCTTTACCATTTGTGTGTTTTCATTTCTTATTTGACGTCTTGCAGCAACAAAATTTCTAAAGTTTTCATTACAGGAAACACTAGACTGCGTTTAGTTTTGTGTTTCCTTTTTGCCTGCACTTTGTCCATGTGTGTGTGTATCTGCGTATGTATGAGTGCGAATGTGAATTCTATGGTATGTGTGTGTATATGTATAGTATAGGTGTGAGTGTGTCTATGAGTGCATGTGTATGTTTATTTATTTGGAGTGCTGCAAAAATTCGGCATGTGAACAATGGACGAGAATGTGAATGTAAAACGAAACATGGACGAACTAAAAGGATGAGTATAAGGATATGGACAGAGAGCTGGCTAACCGGATGGCTGCCTGACTTTTTCGTACTGTATACGACCAGTTGACCGACTGACGCTACTGATGCCTTTCCGCCCGCACGCTCTTTGCATTTAATTTCATTTTGCTGGCTACTTTTTTACTCCATTTTCCGGGTTTTAATACCCCGTGTACTAAAAAATGGGTTAACAGGACATTATAAAGTGAAACTAATGGAATAGTTGAAATCATAATCATTTAATAATTAGTAAAGTTCTAGTGTAGGTTGCATAAATGTAAAATATTTCGCGATTTTCGTAAGTGTCGGAAATGTATTTATATTTAGAATTCCGATGGATTTGTCATATGCTACACTATTTATTCAGATACCTATATCAAACAGAGAAAGAGTTGTCGAAATTAAAGGGTATTTCTGTGATAAGTACTCTCGATTAAAACCGTCTTATTTGTTTTTGTTCAGTTTTGCAGCCAGGCTTCATTTCGCTCAGCTTTGCTTTGCTTTGCTTTACTTTGCTTTGGTTTTATTGTTGCACAAGTAATTCCTGTGAATTTTTGGGCGTTGTTTTAATTGCCGCTGACAACGAAACTTTCAACAAATCAGTCTCATGTTTTCCACAGCTTTGCAATAGCTATGAAAAGCATTTAAATTCATGTTATCCAACAGATTGAATACTCGACATGATAATATTCACGCTTTAAACGTGGCCAAAATATAAATTCAAATGAAATGAAGTGCAATTTATATTTGAATGCTTCGACTTAAATTTCATATGTTCAATGCAATGGAAACCAAATTTCCGCATTACGAATTCTGTATTGAATCAAGACATGGTTGTGAATAAAAATCAGTTAATTTTAATACAAAAATAATTATTTTTAGCTTAGGAAAATAAATCAAAATGAATTAGCTAGAGCTAGCTAAAATTAATTAACTAGAAAACACTAATCGTTGATCAATATAACAAATTGCTTTAAACATAAACATTAATGAAAAATTGCAAACTAACTAATCGTTTATCAAATATGTTTTATCTCGTATAAGGGAAAGCGGGAGAAATTAAAAGCAGTAAATTTAACGTGTTAAAAATGTAATTGAATAATTATTTTTAATGTGTAATGATTTATTTGTCCTTATCGTTCAAGTGTTTACTGTTTCGCAATAATAAATTTTTAAATCGAATAATTATTTGCAATTGTATTCGTTTGTAATTATATTAAATGTCATTGCATTCATTGACTCTCAAAGTTAATTCCATGCAAAATCAGCATTCATATAAAGGCTTATACTCATATGGTTTTAAGCAGCATTCGAGCTCTTCTGAATGAGCAGAATTAATTATAATTCGCGACAAACGTTTTCCACTTCAGTCAATGGAAAATATGATAAGAGGACCTGGGTTTCATTTTAATGCTCAAACACGCGGCAATTCAATGCACGCTATTGATAAGTGGCCAAGAAGACCCAAACATCAAGGACCAATCATCAAAGACCCAGGACCAACTCGTTTCTCAACACTTTGTCGACTTTAATCCGCAGCTCACGTATCGGATGGCGTAAGGTGAAGGCTTAAGGACTGGCTTGGCAGGAAGTGCAGCTTCCTGAGCTGTCATGCTGTAAATGGCAGCTTCATTCATTGGGCGTGTACTGGACATTTTCCATTACAGAGCCACTTTAATGCAATAATCCTCAACGTCGAACGCACGGACGAGTTGATAACAATTTCAATTTTTATGACAAGTCTACTTGCAACGGAGCCACGCCAAACGAACTGCAACCAATGGTCGATGCCGTAGCCGTAACAGTAGCAACAACAACAGGAACAGCAATAATAATAAGAACAGCAGCAACAACAAATAATAACATGACCGATTGCACCATTACCGTTGCCGTTGCCGTTGCCAACACTCGAGTCCGAGTCTCTGGCTGAGCCGGCGCATTATGATTTATTGCCGTGCAACACGAAAAGCAGTTTGAAGTTTGTATACATGTTCATGTGTATGCAGTCTGCCAATTTTACGAGCACTTGTGTTGAGGCAGAATTCGCGGGGAGGGGGAAGGTGGTGGTTTGCCGTGGGCTGCATTCTTGTGGCAGTTTGGGTTGAAGTCAACAATTTTTGGGTAATGGCCAGGATTGGGTCCAGATAGATATGGATGCAACAAGTGCCACGGGATATCTATATCTATATCTATGTCTATATCTATATCTATATCTATATCTATATCTATATCTATATCTATATCTATATCTATATCTATATCTATATCTATATCTATATCTATATCTATATCTATATCTATATCTATATCTATATCTATATCTATATCTATATCTATATCTATATCTATATCTATATCTATATCTATATCTATATCTATATCTATATCTATATCTATATCTATATCTATATCTATATCTATATCTATATCTATATCTATATCTATATCTATATCTATATCTATATCTATATCTATATCTATATCTATATCTATATCTATATCTATATCTATATCTATATCTATATCTATATCTATATCTATATCTATATCTATATCTATATCTATATCTATATCTATATCTATATCTATATCTATATCTATATCTATATCTATATCTATATCTATATCTATATCTATATCTATATCTATATCTATATCTATATCTATATCTATATCTATATCTATATCTATATCTATATCTATATCTATATCTATATCTATATCTATATCTATATCTATATCTATATCTATATCTATATCTATATCTATATCTATATCTATATCTATATCTATATCTATATCTATATCTATATCTATATCTATATCTATATCTATATCTATATCTATATCTATATCTATATCTATATCTATATCTATATCTATATCTATATCTATATCTATATCTATATCTATATCTATATCTATATCTATATCTATATCTATATCTATATCTATATCTATATCTATATCTATATCTATATCTATATCTATATCTATATCTATATCTATATCTATATCTATATCTATATCTATATCTATATCTATATCTATATCTATATCTATATCTATATCTATATCTATATCTATATCTATATCTATATCTATATCTATATCTATATCTATATCTATATCTATATCTATATCTATATCTATATCTATATCTATATCTATATCTATATCTATATCTATATCTATATCTATATCTATATCTATATCTATATCTATATCTATATCTATATCTATATCTATATCTATATCTATATCTATATCTATATCTATATCTATATCTATATCTATATCTATATCTATATCTATATCTATATCTATATCTATATCTATATCTATATCTATATCTATATCTATATCTATATCTATATCTATATCTATATCTACATATATCTATATCTATATCTATATCTATCTACATCAATTCCATCTAAATTCAAAATAGATATGACGGTGGTGGCTAATTTTAAACTTCAGTGTCCTCGACATACTTTTCGTATAAATTTCGGTCGGCAGTCACGAAATCAATTGACAAGGTGAATAAGCAAAAGTGAGGAGAAGTGACTTGTTTGGAATTTGCATAAATTATCAGCTGGCAATTGGAAGGCGAAATGCACGAATTGAAACAATCCAGCTTCTGCAGAGTGGATATCTGCCACAAAAGGGTCTCTTGGTATCGCTAACTTAAATAAAATGTCGTCGACTTTTCTTCAATTTGCGGCAATTTTCGCATCGTTGCAGCAACTGCATCGTTCTGCATATTTAGAGTTTAGTCCCTGGTTCGTGAAATCAGCACAGTCGCACCCACTTCACAAAATAGAAGGTGAGCGACAAAGGGCAATCCGCTTCTGCTGCGGCAGATTGACAAAAAGACCTAAAGGAAAACAAAACTCAAGCGAAAGTCTGAAATAAAACGAAAATTTCGTTCGCTTTGGCTTGGATTGTTTTTATACCCGCCCTTCCAAGGGATAGAAGGGTATTATTATATTGTGCCAACCGAAACAGTATTCAACAGGCAAGTATACAGCCGATAGAGCCTCTCTTTTTAGTTTGTCTCTTCCGCTGGCCTGTACATTTTTTAACTTTTGCCCCAATTTTGGATGTTGAAATCTCGTTAAAATGTTGGTCAATTGCATTTACATAGACTCTGTCCAATCCCTGCTCCTGAATCTCATTGTTACTATAGTTTTCTACTCTCCCTATACCATGCATCCTTAAATCCGATTTTCGAAATGCACAAAGTATGTTTTTGTCTGGAAAACTGATTAACACATTTAGCTCCTTTCGTAAGTTTCCCTTAAACTAGTTTTATTGACTCAAAATACAATTGAACTTTTAGCGAGATTTTTATTCGATTTTTGCGCTTCAAAAAGTGCGCCCACAATCATCAACATTACTTACGGGGAACTTTGCTCAACTCCTATTTTCGAAATGCACAAAATATGCTCATACCTCAAAAACGTATTAATATATTTGTAAATTTTCCTTACTCCGACAACAAATTGGCTTTTTAGCGATAATTTCAATAGATTTTTATACCCAGCAAAGGTATTCAATAAACCTAGTAAAATGCAGCAAAGCTAATAATTTTAATAGTATAGTATATTGTGGTATATTTTTTTGGCATATCGTTTAGACTACTTTTAGTATATTTGTTGCATTCTCCAAAAGTGGCTGGCGGGTATATTACAGTCGGGGAAACTCGACTATAGCCTTCTTAGCTGTTTTTTTCTTCGTTTTTTTGCCTGATGGCGGAGTCTGCTCTAAATTGCACTTTATTTGTGGTTTGTTGATTTTATTGCACAACTCTGTTTACAATTCTGCTTAAATTTCATTAGACTGTCCTAGTGAAAAGAGGCAACCGAATCGTCCGTCGGAGCTAAGTTGGAGCAGAGCTCCGAGCTGACCCACCTTCAGACCGAAGAATATTCAAAAAAAATGACGAAACCTTGATATGAATTAATATTTGAACAGTGTTGAAACCAAATGCCAAGTGGAGCAAACAGTTCGCCACATTGAATAGAACAGAAGACATCTTTTAAATGGGTCAAAGCAAATCACTTTCGAAATTTAAGTAACTCAATTTATTGCATTTTTCTGATATTTCTAAATATCTTCATTGCATTTAAAGCGATAGAAGCTTCAACAAAGTTTTTAATAAGTGTGAAATTAAAAGAGAGTCTTAGAGTTGTGAGAAGCTCTTTAAAATGGTATTTAAGTTATTTAAGGCTGATTTTACTTCAGGTCCTCAATAGTTCAACGTGCTGCAATGCTCATAAGTTGGGTAGTTAAATTTCATGACTATGAGACTTGATTTTAATATTTCTGTGACACGCTATCGGTCAAAGCATGCAAGGCAAAGGTCGGATGCACTTAAGGAATACAACGAGACGACGCCTTAATGAGTTAAATTACCAGTAAAGTCACAAAGTTATGAGAGGGGGGAATATTAAAACGAAAAAAGATACAAACCGAAAGGGAAACATGGAAAATCAAAACAAATAAGCAAACAAGCCAACATGCCAAAGTGCCGAGGAAATTAAATAAAATGCACATACACAAGCAGCGTAAAAAGGACGAGTAATAATGTAAAAGCATAACGCAATCGGAGTGTATCGTAGGTACCAGGTAGATATAGACACAAAGATACAGCCATTTACGCTCTCTGGGCTGTGTTTGCCCGCCAGTAATGAGAATAAAGCAATTGAGAAGCCCGTGTTGAAGAAAACAATCTGACGAAAAAATAATCAAAGCATACACTGGCTTCTAAATACCCTCGCCAAATTAAAATTTACATAATTTTCAAAATTATTTTATAACACAGTTTGTATTTAATTCATGGTAAGTAGAAATTATTATTAAAATACTTATTTAAAAAAAATGTCTTTCCATCTAGAAATGGTATTTAACACATATCCAGAAATTCAGGAAATTTGAACTGAATGTATAAAAAAAATATATTTATCTCTATTAAATAATTAAGAAATTTATACCTTAATTTGTGCGAGCATTGTGTGAAACTTTATAGTTTGCTTATCCTTTACACTTCCTTCGATTGCTTTGATATGTGGCATAACTTTGAGTGGAGGCTTTTTGGCCTTAGTTATTGACGGCATAACTTAGTTATTGACCTGCTTTGAACGAATAGACACGCAGTCAAAGGCAAAGGAGCAAAGGTAAAATACCAAAGTCAATTAAAACAGAAACGCCGCAAAGTATGCTGGAAAAACAAAGTTTTTCATATGTTCAAGCGTAACCAAGGACACTAGACACTAACCAAAAATGTTCATGAAGCTTACAAACATGCTTGCAGAAGTCGTAGCATCTAACGTCCTGTGGAAAACATTGGCCATGTGCACGGGGCGGTGCGTCTGGCGCAAATGCTGTGCCAACTGCCAATATCAGCCTCCATTCATGGATACCAACCATTTCGGTCGAGCCGAAGCAAGGCGAGCCGAGCACAGCCAGAGGGAGTTGCACGAACGAAAATAGCAGCTGGCGCTGGAGCTAGAGCTGGAGCAGCCTCCCGTGTCCTTCGTGTGCGCGAGAAAAGTTTGACAGCCACTGGAAGTGCAAACAGGGATAAGCACAATGGAAATTACAGCAGCTGCGAGAGCACGTTAGAGAGCAGAGAGATTGAGCGAGCTTAAAGCTCAATTAAAGAGAACGCGAGCCGTCTACAAGTGGCTTAAAAAAGAGTTAGCTCTCTCTCTTAAAATGTGCGAGCTTATTCTCTCTTGCGCTCGGTGTAGGCGCCCTGTAGTTTTTCGTTTGTAAAAGCCATTTTTCATTCATGCGAATTTACTTTAAATTAATTTTTTTGGGGGTCATAAATCATTTTTGGCTCTGGACGCAGCGCTATAAGTGTGTGTGTGTGTGTGTGTGGATGCGCGAGAGAATCTATGTATGTATGCGTTAAAATGTGCTTCTGTATATGCCTCGTGCATGAATGAACATGCGTGAAATTTGAAGCATTCGAGTTAGTTTTGATATCCATATCGCTATAAGCACTGAGTACTTAAAATATCATATTTTTTTAACTGATGATGTTGATTGCTCAATTAAGAGCTTTCGCTCTAGAGTCATGTATGTTTTGCACAATCATTTAAATTGGTTTTTGGTTTTTGAAAACTGATATAATTCTGATTAATGAATAAAATTATTAAAATATTTACTATCAAATTAAATACAGATGTTATTAATTGTTGAACTTGTCTTATATTTTAAACAATTGTCTTTTGCTGCATTACATTTGTAAATGCAATTAAATGCCCAAAATGTAGTAATGAAATGAGTCGCAGCCAATGAGTTGATTTGTTTGGAATTGAGTGAGTTTTTGCAGCTCACACCCTGTATGCTAGCAGCTCACAACTGTGAAACTACCTCAAGTAAAGCTCAATGGAGCTCGCTCACGCAGCTTCCCAAAAGTCACGCATAATGTACCCAAAAAAAAAAGCAACAGCAAAAGCTTTGAGCTGCCGCCTAAGCCAACATGTGAGCTGTAAAGTCGTGCTCTCTCTCGTCGCTTGTCTCTTGTAACGTGTATCGCTCGCAGCTTAGTTCCAGGCACGAGCAGACTGAGCTCGTCCGAAGCTTTCCAGTTCACGTTCATGTTCATGTTACGTTTTTAGCATCCCCACGCCTACTGCTGTCGCTGGTGCTGGCTTGGCTGCTTGGCTGCTTGGCATCCAATCGGTCCTCTGCAAGAGATGTTCGTGTGCGAGCTGGCAGACTGGCTGGCAGTTCGGTTTCATTCCTGCAGTCACTTCCAGCGTCGCCTGGCTGGCAATTGCGGGCTGTCAGCGCATTCAGTTGGTGTTCCGGTTTCGGGTTGTGCTGTTAGTTGCCTTTTCCTGCACAGAGCTAAGCGGAGCCAAGCGGAGTCTCGCGTCTCGGTCGTGCCTGTGCCCGTGCCTGTGCTTGCGCTTGTGACTGTGACTGTGACTCTGTGTGACAGTGTGTTTGGCATTGGCATGTGAGTGTGAGCGTGAGCGTGCTTTTCTATCCTCTGTGTATTTGTATGCGTAGTATATGCGTGCGTGCGCGCGCTTGTGTGTGTGCCATTCTGCTTGTATATGTATATGTATGTGTGAATTTGTTGTCTGTCGCTAACGGTGCGCGCGCGTTTGAGACAGTCGTTGTGTGCGTACGTGTATGAGTCTGCGAGTGTGCGTCTGTGTAGGAGCCAGTGTGACCATATGTACGTGCGTGTGTGCGCTTATTGTGCACCACAATACTAATACTAATACATTAACACACGCACACGCACACGCACACGCACACACACTAAATGGCAACATTTAAGCGCCCAGCAGGATGCTCAAATGGCAGTTATAACCACCAAGCAGGTAAATCGAACATATTTAGCAAATTAATCAGCAGCATCATAATTTAAAATAGAGACATGCATATATCGACATCTACGAGTATATTGTATTTTGTACATATGTATGTATATTTCTGGCCATCGACTGGGTCTTCAAAGTGCGTACGTATGCGTGAGAGTTTATTTGTGTGTGTGCGCGTGGAATTGAACATTTTTGCCATGGTGTGCGTGCGGTGCGCTTTCCAACTGGAGGAAATTGATATTCTTATTTCTTCTTGTGCTTTTTTGCAAAAAAATAACGGCACGAGGCTCTCGCTCTCTGCTTCACTGTATGCCTGAATGTGTGTATGTTTCTGAAAATTCCATCATCATCATCATCATCATCATCATCGTTCTCGGTGGAAACATTGTTGTACACATATTTCTTCTTCTGTCCTCCAAAGCACATCCCCGCACCACCTACACCAACTCCTATGGTTGCCTCTTCCTGCCTGCCCAACTCTCTATCTCATCATCTATGTATTTTATTTACTGGTTGCTTTTCTTTTTTTATTGCTGCGGAAAAACGAAATGCGAAAAACGAATTGCAAATGGCAGGCAAATTTCTAATTGACCATCAAATAAATGTTTCAAATTGCAGCAGCTTCGGCTATAGCTTCAGTAACCCCAGCCCAAAAATTCAGCTCAATGGGTATCGCACAGATACATGTCAAGTGCAAGGTTGTGTGTGTGTGTGTGTTTGTGAGAATGTGTGGGCTTCTTTGTATAAATATAGTATTCGAATATGTGTATAACAGGTGCCAAAAATAAACAGATACATAAACATATAAGTATGGAAGTGGCAAATTTGATATTCATATTCATATTGCTACTGTCGAAATCTTCTCAACAAAATTGAACTAACTAATAATTTTTTTTTACATTGTCAACAAGTGAACAAGCTCAGAAAATTGTTTATGATTTGTGAATATAAGTAATTTTAGAAGTTAAGTTAATTTATTTTAGAACATTTTTAAAATGCTCTTTAAGAGGTCATAATGAGAAATATGAAAGCTTTTAGCAGAGAGCTTTAATATGAACGAGAATCGTTTCAGTTGCTTATTTATTGTTATTTATTACTTAATTTTATTTTAATTTGAATACTTAAATCGTAAAATGTTAAACACCTAATTCATAGCATATTCGCTTTTCTCTTTACAGCCCAACCGCAAAACAATGGCTCAAAAAATAAAATACTAAAAATACAACATTAATAAAATACTTCTTGAATACTGAGCAATATTTTGATGATTGAGTGAGAAGCACAAGAGTATTTAATAATACGGAAACCGTGTTTGTGTTTGTGAAACTTTTCGATTGAATACCAAAGACTATTATAAGAAATGTGTAAGAATCTGATTGAAATCGCAAAAGGAAAACTGTTACTGAAGCAATTGATAAAGGCTTAATACCAAATAAAATGAGCTAAAAGTATAAAGAAACTATAATAAATATATTTGAAACTACAAAAAGAATAAAGGATACTTTGAAAATTATTTTAAATATTTAAAGTTCTAAAAAACAAATACATAAGAAATAAATGAAAATATAAACATTTAAGCAAAGATGACGGACACATTTTTGGCAGAATGAAAAACGTTTTTAATATTAATTGTAATACAACATTTTCTATTATATAGAATATAATAAACGGTATTTAAGCTCAATAAGCAACTGAAACACGCACAAAATTGAAATAATTCAAATAAAATTAAAACAAGACAAAGAGAAATTTTAATTTTATATTTCAAATATTGGCTGCAATTGATGATTTGCATTGGTACATTAACTTATTGAATGCAGTGTAGCAACAAATTCAATGCAAATTTATTCATTATTCAATTTGAAAGAGACAGAGAAATTTTCAATCATTCAACCCATACATAAATATATTCGATAATCGCAGCTAACTAGACTAAAATAACCAATTAATACAAATATAAATAATAATAATAGCAATTAAATTAAACACTATAATTGAGCTACAATTAATTCATTCATTCACCTACTGCTGTGTGAGTACACAACTACTTACATCATTCATCAATTTATATGTGCATAACAAAGCTGCAGAAAATTTGATAAGTTATTTAATATATCATAAGAAACAATAAATGGAATATTTATAGTATTCAACTAGATAAACCAAAACTTTATACTTATACACAATAACCAACAAATTGGAAAGTGAAACATTAAAATCAATTTTAAAGTAAAGGTGAGTAATCAAATTATTACGTATACGTATTCTCAATGTTGTAAAGTTGCAATGAAAGTAAACTTTTCATTTCTACTATTATTTGTTTACTATTATCATACATAGAGACATATGATAATCCAAAAAAATTGTTTGCAACATTTTGTTTTTTAAATAAGAAACGATTGAGAAATATCGGATAGTTTTATCGTTTTATAGTTTCGTAATATATTGCACCATTTCAAAGCGTATTTCATGGCACTCGGATACGAATAACTGCTTTATTAAAACCATAACTACAGGCTCTTTTGGCAGCGCATAACATTTTTGAGATGCTGCGCTCTGAACGTGGATGCCCCCAGGTGCAGTGTGTCCTCAAGTAACTTCAGTTTCGACTGTGGTTTTTCTTTTCATTTTGTGAATTATTTGGGTTTGGGATGCCTTCATGGGCGACCAGTTGAAAATTGTTCCGTTGACCTTTCGCGACCACGCGGTGCGGCACGAGGGGCAAGAAGCAAGGGACCTTCAAAGTGGGTAGGTTGCTTGATTGGGATGGTTGGGCAATGCCCAACAGCAAACAGCAAACAGCAACTACCGCAACTCTGACGACAATAAAAAGCAACGAACAATTGCCAAATAAATAACTTGACGCTCGCTCAGCGCGTTTATTTGCTTTTGTGACGAGGTCTGGGCTTGATTTTCATTTTCATTTCGCAAACACACACACATACTCGCACAGCCAGAGCACTCCCACACAAAAGAAGAAATGGAGAGAGAGAGAGAGAGAGAGAGAGAGAGAGAGAGAGGGGACATATGTACATTCAGTCGCTAGACTGTTGCATATTAAAAGTGCCTCAGCTTCCTGTTGTTTTTCATCTTTTTTTTGTCGTTTTCGTTTTCGTTGTTGTTTTTATTTTGCAGCCGCTGCTCATTTGGCTGACTAAAATCTGGATCTACACACTGTCGCTCTCCCATGGTCGTCGTCATAAACTTAGTAGTTGCTTTTCTCGCTTTTTTTTCATTAATAATATGACACAATTCCTGCAGTATTGTCTTGGCCAGCTGCGCCTGAGAGCATTTTTGGCTTTGACGCCTCCTTATGCTCATTATGCTCATTTGAGGCTTTGTCTTTTAGTCCCGCGCTGGCAGCTAACGTCTTTTGCCTTTTCTTTCATCATTCATTCATTCATACTCACTCGTGAACTCACACACACATACACGCCAGTTGGGATACATCAGCAAATCCAAATGCAAACACAGGCCGAAAGAGCGCCAGCCAAACAAAAGTGCACTATTCGAGTGCGTGTCTATGTGTGTAATCAAATTCCAGATACTCTTCTGCGAAAATGGACAAATTCTGAAATGTGCATTATTTACATTATATATTTCCTTTTTCGGATTAAAATACATATATTAGACAACTTAATCGAAGCGGAAATAATAATTCACAATTATTGACAGCTGTGTGAATTTGTGAAGGACCATTGTGGGAAAAAAGTTTGTTATATTTTTTGAATTACTTGAATTAGTTTGGTTTTATTTTTTCAATGTTGTATTTGTTTTAATTTAATGTGAACAACATGAAAGCAGAGTATTATAAATAGCAAGCGGCAGAGTTTAGATCTTAATTTGTCAATTAATCTTAGCACGCTTTTGTTTATGTATTTATTATGGATATGTTTATAGATGCTTCATAGTCTTTTGTCTCTGTCTCTACATAGATGGTACATAGATTGTTTGCTGGTTAAGTGTATTGGAGCATCGGCCTAAAGTTTTGGCATAACTTTTATTTGTTGACTGCTGTTGTACGACGTCCTTAATTATGTGCCAGCCATGACTGACTGTCACAGTGGCACAGTGACTGAAAGGACATACGCACACATTGACACGCTCGTAGGCACAACTGTCAGGCTTTTCGGCGTCGTCGGCGTCGGCGTCGGCGTCGTCGTTGTCCTGATGTGTCATGTCGGAGAGACTCGAGACTAAAGTCCTTGTTGCGCTTGTTTTTATGGCTTGTGTTTGGTCGTCGCTGATGAGTGTTGTCGTCTCACTGCTGTTGTTGTTGTTGCTGGTCGTTTTTGAAGTGCGCCGCTGTAGTGGGTGTCATGTCCGCTTAGTTGTTGTTGCTGCTGCCGCCGCTGTTCTTGTTATTGTTGTTGTTGTTGTTGTTGATGATGATGTTTGCGTGGCACTTTTGAGGCGACGCCGCCTGCATACTGCTTATTTATGTATGAAGGACCTTAAACTTTCTTGCAAATGAAAATGGCCGTGCACATAAATGAAGATGAAACAAAAAAAAACACAAACTAACAACTGAAATGCAGTCTACAAATTAAGATACTCTGTGACTTTTACCATAAATATATTTAAGTTAAATTGTTGATATTAAAAACATCGTATTAAATTATAGATTTCTAAGAATGTTTTAATGTAACTGAAAGTGTTATTTTTATTATTATTCGATATATGTTTAAGTCAAATTGTTTCAATTCTTTTCCAATAGTTCTTTAGCACTCATTTGTTGAGTGTACGGTATAAACAAGAACAATATCGCCTAGCTGCTTTCAATTACTGATGGCGATGCAGTTTGCCAGCCACCTCACGTGTGCCAACATCGTAACAAAAACTTTGAGACAATGCAAACATTTTTGTAGCTTGGCTGCGTTCTCGTAACCTTCGTCAGGGAAAATGTGAACAAAATTTAAGGTTAAAAAAGATCGTTATATTGCTGTTGTGCCACTTAATTGAAAACTAGGACAAGTCACACAACAATGTGAAAATGCTTTACAAGATGTAGATTTATACAGAAATGGTTTATTTAAATACATACATATTGAAATAGTTTTGTATTAGTATTTTCAATAGTAATTTCATTAGACTTTATTACGTTACATTATCTAAGCATTATTGCATCTTTTTCTTACTTTTTACTGCTCAACTGGGAGTTTCAGCTAATTCATAATTTAAACGATTGTCTAATCATTTGGGAACTACTTGCACTGCCTTCCAACTTGGCAAAAGACTCTGTGAGCGGCACCTCAACACTTTGGTAGTTAAACTGTCTGTTCACATCCACAATCTATCCCCTCCCCCCCCAACGTTCAGAGAGCAAGGAAGCAAACAATCCATTGGAGCAGCTCGTTACGTGTCTGTGCATTGAGCACCAGATGTCACATGGGGTTGGTAAAAGTTTTCGGCGCTCGCAGCTTGGATAATTTAACAGTTAAGCAGAAGGACACTGGCAGAGAGGGCGACTTGTGTGTGGGGGCGGAGGGTAGCGGAACTGAAAACGATGTACCTTTCGCTCTATACGTGAGATAATGCAAATTTATGGCTGGCAATTAGCGGGTCGCGAATCGCAACCAAAGCCAAGGTAATAACTCAAGCGAGCGAACTTGGACTAGCCCAAAGTTTTTGCCTAATTGCAGTTGGCGAACGTGCAAAATCTCGGCCAGAAAGGAAGACAAGGCAGACAATGACAAACCAAAATTCAGTTAGCAGTCCTCTAACCATTAATTATCAAAGGCGCCGCGTCGCATATGGGAGCTAACTGGAGCATAAGCCAGAGATACAAAATAGAGTTGCACACATGTACATATGTATATATGTACATATGAACGAGTAGATACAAAGTCGGGAACTGATAGAGATAGAGATACAAAACAAAGCGAATGCTGTGGATGCGGGCGTGGAAAAAACACAATCTTCGACTGAGGCGACAACTGTTGGTGGCACATGCCTCAAGCAAAAGGCAGCCTGCTACTGAAAATGTATCTAACAGTTACACTTTTCACACGCACTCACAAAGCCAACGTGCTGTATCTGTATCTGTATCTGTATCTGTATGTGTGCCTTTTTGCTACACAGAGCAAGGCATCAGTTGCAATCTGACTTCAATTCAATTATTTTAGATTAGAATGTGACTGTGTCACAAACACACACTCGACATACACACACACACACACACACACACACACACACACACTTGTTTCTATGTCAGCTGTCATTCATCGGTTCATATGTTCATTTTGTTGGCTCGCTGGAGAGACAGGCAGATTGGAAGACAGAACGCAGGATACGTGCCCCGTGACGCCTGTTTCTGCATTGACAGTTGACGCCTTGTGTCCATCAGCTGTGTGTATGCATGTGTGCGTATCAATGTGTGGGTAGATGCACATACATGTGCCAAACTAATGTGCTAAATGCTAAAACTCTTCGTCTTTTCAGTTTAAAAATTGATCATTTAATTGAGTTGAATTGCAGATAAACTATATATTAAATACACACTTGTTAAAGTCCATTTAGTTATGTTAAACTATTTAAAGACGTTTTAGTTAGTCTTGCTAGATATAAATAACGCACTTTGATATCAAAACAGAACTCCCAGATGAATTGTCTTGTATGTGCATATTTTCAGTTTGCATCGACTTAAAAATTGTACAAAAAGATCAATCACGTCTTGTCATATAAAATAGCATAACATCTAAGGAAAAAATATAATTTTGAAAATTTTGTTTTATTTATTATACTCTTTTAGTTTGGGTTGTTGTACTCTTTAGTTCTCTTTATACGTTCTCTTCGCTGTTACTCTCTTTGCTATCGCATTTTCTTTTCATCTACTGACCTTAATATCGCTTTTCCAACCAGGTAAAAGCCAGACCTGCAGGTAGATAGCATTGCCGTTGATAACCAAATTCCCTAGTTTGGTTTTATTTTTATTTTGAAAACCAGTTCCGAGTAATTCAACTCAAAGAGAGCCATGTGAGGGTTTTCTCTCAGGGTAAACGTTGATAAAATGCTCAAGTTGAAATCAAAATAAGTCCCCAAGACCAGATATTAGTTCCGCCTCTAAATTATGTGACGCTGTTGAAATACAAATGCATCTTTTGCTGAGCACAGATGCAGCAATTTTTCAGCTTATCAGCGTTTTGAATGCGGGCGACTTAAGCGCGACTTATTAAGCGGGTATTATGATAAACTCAAATCTCCAACCAGCATTCAGCATTCATTGTCTTTTGGTGCAGCAACAACAGCTGATTGAGGCAGCTAACACTATGCAACGAGGTGGAGATACTCGAATAAATTCACAAATATTTTTCATTTATATTATTTTCCATTTCTCCTTTTTTCTTTCTGTTTGAAAAGTGATTAGACCAGCTTGAATATTCAAGCGCGTTTTCTTATTTTGTTGCCCAGTGTAGGCTTCTTTTGATAGGTTTGCTTGTTGCCTGCCTGCCTGCTTTCCACTACCTCCTGCCGATGCGCAGCAACCCTCGATTATCAGAGGCAACGGCATAGAGCAAGGGTCGGCCTGGGACTTATCTAGCTGGCGGATGTTGTTGTCATTTGAGGGATTTGGGCAGCTCTCGAGCGAGCATCGCTTGCCTGCCCAGTTCAGTTGTCGACCGAACCTCAAGTTGTACAGTTCAGTTCAGTTCAGTTCAGTTCAGCTTGTTCGAAGCACACACATAAATAAAGCAAAAGAGAAATGAAGCAAGAACGTGTTTCGCTGTGGCTCTGTATGTGGTTATGGCTCTGTCTCTGGGACAGCAGTACGGCACTGAGGGAGCATTACTGTGAACGCAATGTGTCGGTTAGCCACATGGTGCCAGTGACCAAGCAGCGTACGATAATTAGGCAGCCATCGAAGTTGAAGTTTTGGAAGAAAGCGGAACATATAACTGAAACTTATGAGACACAGGAGGAGCGTATCACGCATCAAATCGTCGAAGAATGCTGCCAAGGCTATCTGCAAATGGATAATGAACTCTGTGAGCCCATCTGCGAGCGTGGTTGTCCAGCATTTGCCAGTTGTGTGGCCCCACAGCGCTGTCAGTGCACCACAGGCTATATCTCGGCTCAGGATCATCGCGATGGCAGCCATTACTGTGAGCCCATATGCGAGAGCCCCTGCCAAGGTGGTTCCGAGTGTGTGGCGCCCAATACTTGCACCTGCGCTAAGGGTTACAAAGCTCAGCAGCCCACTGGCGATGGCGTGAGTGGACCCTGTATTGCCACCTGTGAGCTGGGCAATAATTGCGCCTTTGGCGAGTGCACGAATAGTGGCCTTTGCATTTGCAACGATGGCTACTGGTGGAACACATTGACACACGAGTGCGTGGTCGCAGACTTTGAGGAAAATACATCGGAGCTACTTCTTGAACGGGCTATGCTGACAACACAAGCCGAAGAGAGTAGTGCTCCAAAAGAATGCCCCCAGGGTTTTGTTTTCTATGCAGGTCTATGCCGTGTTGAGTCCTTTGAGAGCAATGAGCAGCTGTCTCATGGTTGTCAGAAGACGGGCTGTGGACCATATCAGACCTGCAACGAGTCCGGTAACTGCACCTGCAACATTGGCTATGCTGAAGATGAGCCGAAAGATGGCCAGACGAAGATCTCGTGTCATCGCAGCATTCTGGGCGATATTCTGAGCATCGATCAGGCCGCCGACGATGAAAACGAGGTGAACTTTTTCACTATTCCCGTGCTGGGCTTCTCCACTGGTTTCTTATTCGTAATGGTCGTTGCGAGCCTGATCACCCGCTTACGTCGACGCCGTGGAGCAGCTGAGAATACCGATTTGCAACCAAAGGAAGTTCTGCATTGTGAATTCTCCCAGAAGGCGTACGATGTGGATGAGTATGTGCCATAAGCAGTTGGTATCATTAGAGTGGGCTGTGCTAGTTGAATTTTCATCATTAGTCGATAAGATTGTAATAACAAATAAATTGTGTACTGTTTAAAGAAAAGGTTTTCACTTTTTTTCTGTATGTGATCTGAGATTGTGAGTTGTGAATGAATGTCGAGTTTTCTATTTTCTATTTTCTCGCTCTCTACCAAATTTATTGTGCATTCGCTTTCAACTTTGCTTTCTTTGTCATCTGACCATTCTCTTCGTAATGAATTTGTGTGCATAGAGGGAGGAATAGCGAGAGAACTAAATAAACAGAGAGAGAGAGAGAGAGAGGGATAGAGAGACAGTCCATCTCTATTCTATTTTTATTTAGTTGTGAGTTTCTCTTTTCGAACCCTCGAATACGTCTTTGCGTTGGTCTCGCTTTTGAAAACCTGAAATGGAGAACAGCGAAAAACCACGAGAGTTTTTTTTTCCAAATATGTAAATTCTAGAAATACCTAAATATTGTTTTTTTTTCTAAATTCTAATTATAAATGAAATATAATATTTTTTTAAATGCAGAATTAATCTATTTAAGAAATATATTGATAACACTTGTCTGCAGAATTATTTTAAGTAGGCTTAGAGATATTTAAGTAACAGATTATGAAAATAAGAAGCAGACTGTTATTAACATTATAAGTAAGGGATTAACTGCAAGTGATTAAATTTACTGATGAACATTTGAACTTTCTATAATGGAACAAAGAAAATTAAATAGTGGGTGTTACAGTCATACTTTGCAGAGATGAGTGCACTTCCGAGGGCCAGATGATTGTGAAAAGACTTGCAAGAAAATTATTTATCGGCAGGTTCATAAAGACAATTGAAGTTGCCTGCCATACGCGGCTGGAAATACACACAAAGAGCGTGAGATAATATTTAGTTTATCTGCACAAGCGAGAAGAAGACTGTCTTCAACATGCAGCAGATTAAAAATGACTGCAGTCAACAGTACAACAAGATGTGTATAAGCAAGTGTCTGGTTGGTACCAATGCCTCGAGAAATGACAAAGTTTATTTACGTCCTCATTTTGTATATGCTATGAATCTCCTATAGTTGAAATAGGAATATCGATCCAGGTAGACATTTGTTTATTATTATTATTATTAATATTTTGTATAATCTAATTCAATTTAGTATAGTATTCAGACATAGCATAGGGAACAAAAGTAAAAATACCAATAATATTTAAGATATATAAATATTTTTAGCACTCATTTGGCATGAGATCCATTACAGCTAATTCAGCCATATTCCAAAAATATGCGCAAAATGATTACTAAAACTTACCAGTATGCACAAATTTGGAAGGATATATGACTTGGCTCAGGGAAGCCATCGCTTGAGGTCCCCTAGCAGTCATATGCACTCATCTGACGATTACAGTCATATTATAAAAAATGTATAAAAATGCGGGCTAAAATGAAACAAAAACCAACAACTTAAAAGTGTCTAAAAATATGCAAGCACACACTCGCACTTGCACACACACGCACACACATACAGGGCTGACACTCTCACTAATGTAAGCGAGAGTTTTGGAAGCCAGCGCTTTAATATCCAAAGCAATTTTTTATCAGCTACAGATATGTATATGTGTATGTACATATGTATGTATTTTTAGCTGTATCTATATCTGTGACAGTAGCACAAAGATCTTTCAGCCATAATCGCTGCACATTTATATATTTTTCGCACTAAGCCAAATGCCAAACACGGACACACACAGACACACGCCCATTCAGGAGCTTTAAGGTGCGCAGAAAGAGAGAGGGATAGAGAGAAAACGCGTAAGAGAGCGAGGGAGAGAGAGAGATAGAGAGCAAGTGCGTGAGAGCGCGTAAACTTTGGCAGGCTTGCAAAATCTTAGAAAATATATGAAAATAAGAAAGAAAAATAAAAGAAAGTAGCAACAACATGAGGACAACCAATTTCTGATAGTAGCAACAGCAACAGCAACAGCAACATCAACAGCAGGAGCAACAGAAGACCCCTCTTGGCTACCCTTCCGTTTTCCCCCTCCCGAGACAAGCCTGCACATTTCCTGTGGCGTTGGCGTTGCCCTCAGAGCAGCAACAAGGATACTTAAAGCTTCTTTAATTTTTATGTTGTTTTCTCTTCTCTTTGTCGGCGCGTTGAGTGCGTCTGTATGTATGCCTGTGTTGGTGTGTGCCTCAGCCATTCTCTTTGATTGCTTTTGTGCGTGCATCTGTGTGTGTGTGTGTGAGTGTGTGTGTTTTTGTATTGGTAACCTTTGCTGGCTATGCTAACATTTTGCGTGGGACGTTGCCCAAGGACATGGACTCGTTGCCTCGTTTGCCCCGTTTGCCATTTCGCTTCACTATTACTTTGCCCTGTCTCAGAATCAGCCTCAGCCTCACCCTCCCTCTAACCATCATCCTCATCCTGTGCTTGTTCTTCTAACTTCTCTTGTTCTCTCCTTATACATATAGAAATATATGTACATTGTTCTTTCATAGCTTCGCTCTCTGTTCAGCTCTGCTCTACTCTGCTCCCTGTTTAGTTATTTATTTATTATTTGTTTTTTGCAAAATTTATTTTTGGCAAAGCTCTAAAAAACGTGCCAAGTGCCAACCAGCAGCCCCACCTGCATTTTATTGAATTAAACCTTGAACAGAACTTCAAATGGCAGCACATTAGAGCTCTTTTTGTTTTTAGTCCAATTCTCGCTTTCAAAAATTAATTACTTCTTACATGTCTAAATTAAAACCAACATTTTTTAAAAATCAGTATTTTTGTAATTTAAACAATAATTTCTATTATATGTTGATGATTTGATGCTTTGGTTTAGTTATAGCCTTTATATTTGTTTTATTATTAATTTAGCTCCCAATATTTGATTGTAATTAGTAATAAAATATTGTGTAAATTAATGCATAAGAAAACAACCAGAGCAATGATTCTTATTTGCGAAATAACTCGTTTCATTGTATGGAGAATGAAAATTTAATCACCTATTATATGAATTATATAATATTTTAAACAATTTTATGAGGTAAGCGTGAAAACATTAGTTTTTGTTGGGCATTTTTTAAATTTCACAATTGCACTTTATTTATCAGCTGATAGTTGCTTGAATATATTTATTTTTGCAATTGAATCCATCACTGAAATCCTTATGAAGTAAATTACTAAATTATTGAAAACTACACAATATACCATATTCAGATTACGATATCTAATGTGTCTTATCACACAGACTGAATGGAGTTGCACACAAAGATTATTGCTGGATTTACGACTCCCAAATTGATTTGTTGAGTGCAAAGCTCATTTCAATAATCGTGTAAAATAGAAAAACAAATATTGCTCCCGGAATTCGCCAGAGTTGTAGTTTATTTTAGTGTTTTTTTTGGCGGATTTCGAATCTCTCACTTTGCTGATGTTATTGTTTTATGATTGCAGCAGCAGTTGAAATTGGAGTTGCTGGGAAAACGATGAGTTATAAATGCAACGCCCAGTTTCATATTGAGGAATTTCTGTGTCTGTGTGTACTTGTTGATGCAGCTCACACTCACACACGCATACTCGTTCATGTAAAGCCATTATGTGTAGTGACTGCAGCTGCAAAAGTGCATTGTCTGAAAGTAGGTCGCTGCTGTTGCTGATGCAGCTCCAAAAAGGAAATGCAAAGCAGTAGCAGCCATCAAATATTAACCACTAGTTGCACATAGCATGCCACGCCCACTAGCGCCAGATTAACTGGCAAGTTTTGGGAAGCTATTTTATGCGTTGGAGTTTCTGATTGTGGAGTGCAAGAGATACGGGGCATAAAACGGGTGGGGCAATAGGGAGCTTTAGAACTGCTGCAACTTCAGTTTGCCACTTTGCCGTCACGCCCATTTTAACGGCAGCTTCAGTTGCTGCAGCAGCAACAACTCAGCTGACCTATTTCTGCCACACACACACACACACACAACAAATTTTCAAATTACTTACAGCAAAATGAGAGATACACACAGATACACGCAGTGAGCGCAGAGTGCTGAGTGCTGAGTGCATTGCGTATACGCCGTGTGCTGCATGGCATGCGAGTGAATATTCTCAGGTGCAAGTGTGTGAGCGTGTGGTGCGTGCGTGTATGTGTGTGTGTGTGTGTGCACATTTCAATAACCATGGCAAACGTTGCTGGCGTTTTTCATAATTTGCAAGCCGTGTATCCTGCATTTTATTGTCAAGCTATGGCAAGGCTAGCAACCCATCAGGCGCAGCTGCAATTAAACACATACATACTGCCATTGAGTGAGCGTGAGCGTGAGAGAGAAAGAGGGGCAGGGGATGGTACTGGGCATACTCCTAATGCATGCGCCCTGAAGTATGTTAATAAGTTTCGCATTACCAATGCGCGCGGACTAGCTGAGTTTGGGTTTTTTTTCGCCAACTGCCTCATACAGGAAATGCTCATAAACTGCACTTTATATTAGGCTCCATATGTGTGTGGGTAGTGCTTGTGTGAGTGCGAGTGTAAGTTGGCTGACATTCATAAACTGCCGCGGGTAAGTCGGAAAAATATTCACATTTTTATGCTAAAATATTTTTGCAGCCTGACCTAAAAAAATCGTTAAATGTTTGAAAAGCGGCTTCGCTTTTGCTCTACCTTTACCCTCCACTTTGCACAGTGTACTGCCTTTTAGAGACCAAAGTGCCCAACCCACAAAGCATTTAAGTTAATGCACGTGGCACTCACACTCAACATACACACATACATATTGTATATATTTCTCGAAATGTGGCTTGACAGGTTAAAATGCTTTTGGATGGAAAGAGGAGGAATATTCTGCCAGCAAGTGAAAGAGCAGAAAGCAGGCTGGATGGGAAAGAGTGGCATCTTGTTTGAGTTGAGCGAAACTTTGCGGTTGCTTTAACATTTATCATGCATACATCAGTTTCTAATATAGAATGTATGTAGTATATCAACTCAACTATCTCGCAACAAAACAACCAAATAGTTGCTGGACCAAAAAGTTACAGCGAAATGTCGACAGACATTCCAAAATTTCTAATCCAACCAAATGCCGCAACAATTTTGTGAAGAAACTACAGTGCCACTGATAATCCTCAGTAATTCGGTAATAATCGGCAAACCCCTGAAAATGAACAGCATTCTGAAGAACTTTTATATAGGATATAACTGAAAGTATATAAAGAGTTAAAATGTAAATTCAATTACTGCTTTATCAAAATTTATACTACATTTTATACGTAATATATTTCCATTTAATAATAAAATAGTTCAGTTAACTTCAACGTTTCATTACGAATATTTTCAACCACATTGTTGGATAGCTGTTTTCATGAAGTATTTTTAGGTTATGAAAGGCTGTCCAATATATAAATTGATGACCCTGTTAGTTGGTCAGGGGTCTTGGTCGTTAGACTGGGTTATTGAAGTAAAAGGCTTTCAGGCTGGCTGCAATTCCCAATCGAGAAAAGGAGACGGTGTTAAGTGAATGTTTAATGCTGCCATAATGGTTGAATGTGTGCCGTTAACACCTGTCATAAAGTTAAAGCTCAACTGCATTTGCAGCGTGGCACAAAAAGGTAACTCCAGAGTCCCATTCTCATTCCCCGGAATGCGTCCCCGCACTCAAATTAACAATTTGCTGTGCGACTGCCTCAATTAGAAGATAAATGTTTGTGTATACCAAGAAACTCGCTGAGCAAAAAAGGTTAACGAGTCCCACACACACACACACACACACTCGCACACATGCATATAAAATTATGCTGCAATATTTTGTAGAACAGCAAGAGGAGAAGAAAGTTGCGAGGCAGGGTAGGGGGAAGGAGGCAGGCAGCCAGGTTGCCGGGTTGTTGTGGCTTTGGCCAACAGCTGCGCGTCAAATAACTCAACTGTGCGTTGAGGCGAGCTAACAGCGGAGGGGGGAGGGCAAGTGCTTGCGGGTGGCAAGGGTGGCAAGCTACAGCTTGCCTCTGTAAATGTTTGTGCAGCCAAAAGTGAGGATGTGGGGCATGTCGCGCATTTACACGGCAGGACAACCACGCTGGCTCGCCGCCTCTCCGCCTCGCCGCCTGTCCGCTTCTCCTCCACGTCTACACGTTGCCTGATTATTGGAGCAAAAATTAATTGAAAATGTTGGTCAATTGCTTGCAGGAAACGTTGCCACAAGACAAGCCCCCGCATGCTTCTGACTCGACTTCCTATACCTCTCTTCAATCCTCGCCAGTGGCAATCTACGCAGCCTTGCCCTGTGTGTTTATTCTGCGCAACAAAATGTTGCTTATTACTTTATATTATTTATCCAGCGTTGCAACGAACTTTGCTGCATGCCTCGTTGCAAGGAGTATTTATAAATCATCCCCCGGCACAGTATTAATTAGATTTAATGGAGCTTGAGGCAAGCCGCTTATTATTGGAAAAATAGATAATGGATAATGCTGCAGCTGAAATTGCCACATGCAACAGCTTAACGGTTGCTTTTTCATTTTCCTCAGAAGTTTAACAAGAAATTAAGTCATGGAAGAAATTTGGTGGTTCAAATTGTTTGTGGCTTTATACAGCATGAGTCCGATTTAGTTCATCAAACGCTTTCTTTTGTTGCATGCTCCATTATACATTTCTCTAAATAGCTTATGTAGCTTATTTTGTATCTCACTTGAACGACTAACTTAATTACATTATATGCATATTTCAATAGAGCTAAGGAGTGCTCACATTAAAGCTTTTAATTTATAATTTAATCACCACCAGAAGTTCTCCAAGTTATCTTATTGGGATTTGTTTGCAAGTAGATGACGTATTGATGCTGCTAATAAGGCATACATTTGGTAATGTAAATTATTTTAAGAATAAATGCGAGAATCTAATGTCCTTTGCCTTAAAGTTAGAAACAATTGGATTCATATACTGAAGCAAGTAAGCTTTATTATAATACATCAGAGAAAGGCTATTGATAGATGTGAGAAAATGAGCTGAATTCGGCAGACACTTTAAGTACGAGTATCTTCAAGTTTGTCTGCCTTATTCCAGTCGTTATAGTACAACGTCTTTGAATGCTTCTATGAATGAAGCGGCAATAGTTAATAATATTTGAATAAAGCCATAGATATGTTAGTACTATGTACTAGATATATAAGCGCAAACATGGCTATTTGATAATATAAACCGCAACTACAAAAGCAATCAAAATCAAAATGAAATTGCGTGCAGCTTCCAGCAACGGGCGGAGAGCACACAAACACACACACACGCACACACGCACACACTCGCACACACAGTTGCCCTCGAAACTCAGCACGGAGGACAAACATTAACATTTCTATGCGTGCCACAGCCTATAAGTAGGCAACAGAAAAAAAGAACGCAACAAACACAGGCAGGCAGGCAGCGAAAGGAATTTCCAGCAGCATCCAGGGATAATACCAAAGTCGAGCTTTTGCCAGACTCGTGACTGAACGCACAGCGAAAGAGAGCTCGAGCGTGCGAGAAAGAGAGACAGGAAATTGTACAGAGATTGAGGGAAAAGAGCGACAGAAAGTGCGAACAAGTTTGCACTCTCTTTGATGTAAAAGGCACCGAGACTAATTCGATTTGTTGTTGGCGTGCCGTGCGTGTATGTGTGTGTGTGTGAGTGTGTGTATGGTGTTGTGCTCGCTCTTTAAGCGTTTGTTTATGCGTGTGTTTTTTGGCTTTGGGCCTGCCTAATAAAACTCATTAAAAAAGCAGCAAAGCGCCCACGCGCTTTCCGACTAAAGAGTCGAGTGGAGCCCACATGGCGTATGTGGAATATTTTTGTAACTCTTCTCGAGGCCGTTCGCTGCTGTTATTTCTAGTTTGTTGTTTGCTATTGCTATTGTTGCTGTCGGTTGTTGTTGTATATTTCGCATCGTGCCATTTATTTGAACTTAATTTATTTTTGCTCCGTTGCTTTGCAAATTTCCACACAGTCGTGTTTTTCCCATTTTCTGCGCATCTTCCTCCCGCTACTGTCACTGCTGCCTTTTTCGGCTTTCGCTTTCGCTTTGCCGTTCGTTTATTTCGTTTATTTGTGTACATACATATTTATTTTGCAGCATCTCCCCCAACATCCAGCCCTCGATGCCTTCGCTTCGATACACGCTTCCAGCTCATTTGCCGCTTCGACGACAAAATTTCAGTTTTCAGCTTTGGCTCTGTTAATGTTCGCTGTATGCCGCTGCCTGGAGGAGGAGGTGGTGGTGGAGGATGACTACTAGCTGGGGATAGAGAGGTATACAAATATTGGGTACAGTGATTGCTGTGGAATAGGAAGATGAACGCCGGGGAGGGAGGCGCCTGCTTCTACTGAAGTGTTTGTATGTGAGCAGCTTTAAGTGGCACCAGAGCGGACGAAGTGGCGCGAGCGGTGCTGGCTGCTTGTCAGCCATTGCAAATATGGGTCAAGTTGTTGCCGCCTGTGCTAAAAATTAAGTCGTCGCTGCTTGCGTCGCAGTCGCTGTCGCTGTCGCCGTTGCCGTGGCCGCTGCCGTCATGGCAATTATTGCTGTTGCGCATTAAGGGTTAATCCTATTGCCCTATAGAGTACAGAAATAAATTTCTGAGTATGTGTGTGTGTATGTACATGTGTTGTGCCATCATCCAAATAGTCGAACTCTTGACCGTATTCTTGTTCTCACTCTAGTTTGCTCTTTTCGTTAGCAATTTTGTGGTCAGTTAATCGGCAACAAAATATGCTTATTTATGATTGCAGCTGCCGAATTTCAATTATACGTCGTAAATTTGACTTCAAGAACACTGCAACACATTTACGTTTTTAAATTGATAATATTGCTTACTACCATTGAATATTTGAAATAAGGAATTTATAATCATTATTATAATTGGTAAGATTAAAAAGATTACTGAATACCAATAGCAATTTCCCTTTCTCAAGATGTAATTGAGGTATAATATTTAATAAATAAAATCACCAGGATTCGCTTTAAAATTATATTAAAAAAAATATTGTTTTTAATTTGGTAATTAAATTAAATTAGTTATTATTATAATTCTTATATACCCTTGAGAAATAAAAATATACTTTTTAGAAGTCAACCATTTTTTGCTTTCAATTATAAATGTTTTGTTTTTAAATATTTCGTTTAACTTGAAACCCTTTAATTTCTCAACTGTTTCTTCAGCATTTCATTTTTAATGCTTTGTAATTAACAGCCTTGCCATTGCTTTTAATGCCTTTAACATCTGCTGGTGTACTTCACACTCGTATCTGGCAGCTGCAGCGCCCGTTTGGCATATGCAATAAACAATTGTTGTGCAAATCCGAGAACTTCAAAGAGCAGCTAAAGCCAAGAGTCAGTGAGAATGATAATGCATTCCTGGCATATTCATTATTTATGCGATGGCTTTCGAATGATTTATGTTGGTTTGTTTGGCGACAAGCGACATGGGAACAGTAGGAGTTGGAAGCCAACCGATAGGGACCTGCAATGCAATTACAGGCGCTGTACGGTGTCAGGACAAGGCAAAAGTATCGCCTGTTTTTATTGTATTTGTGCGTATACTGACGTATACATATGTATGTATGAACATACAAAAACAACATGCCCGACGACAACCCGCAACAAACAGCGCGAGAACAACATAAGCAGCAACGACTTGACAGAAATTCCGGGCAAACATCGACAACGACAACTGGCAAATATTCATGAGCTTGTCATGTTGCAGCCTCATAGATACCAGCATAGCACTTAGAGCAATATGACATCCCTATCCCCCACAGTCTCCTCATGTTGCCGATGTAACCAACAACAATAGCAATAACACCGACAGCAACACGGACAACGACAACGACAACGACAACTACAACTACAATGGCAGCCCATAAATTGTTTCTTTGCCACATGAGCTGAAAAATAATTTATTTACATTTAAAATGCAAAAAGCGATCCAAGCAATTGTCAGAAGTTTGCTAGGTGAATTTAAAGTTCAATATACCATTTTGAAAAACTGCATTCTAAAAGGAGACGAATTCAAGCGAAAGAAGTTTAGAAAATTTAAATGCATTGCTAATTGAAGAGTAAAGAGAAATCTCGTACTGAATTGCTAATTGGAAAAGCAGTCAATCGCTACTCGAAATTTCGAGGAAAATCAATTAGAATTTTTTCTAGTTAGCAATAATTGATGAGAATACTTAGAATATCAATGAGAGAGATAGGGACAATCAGAGAGACTATACAAATGATTATGAGATTAAAAGTAAAGAGGATAAATACATGTTGGTTGAATGTTGAAAGCAAAATCATCACGATTGCTTCGCTCCACTCTGCATTGCTAACAACCCAATCGATTCATTGATGATGAGCAAATAGGATTGTGGGAGCTTATTATAATCTCAGTATCTATGATTGCATAACAATTACAGACTTAACGCTAGAGTAGTAGCTTTTTGTTTTATTTAGTAAGCAAAACTGCTTTAATTTAACTCTTTGAAATGTTTCTCTTGTCCATTAATTTATCGAAACTCTCAAATATTGCGTCGAAACACTGTTTACTTTAGCACCCCATAAAAATGTTATGATTTCCCAAAGCTAAGTAAAATTTTTTGCCATATTTAATACTCATGTGCTACGTATTGTTGTATTTGCTGAACTATATTTGAGGGCGGTCACAGAATGTGCCAAGAAAATATGCTTCCAGCTCATTGACCAACCTCAAACGGGGACTCGGAGTTGGGTCTCAGGCGTCGAGTAAACTATGCAATGCAGCATCCTGTTTATGTGCAGAAATATTGCCAATTTAATGGGGCCGGCCAAGACCATAAAGCGACAGCAAGGCACAGAAGCTAAAAAGCTTATGGCACCCACCACGATCCATTTTCAGTCTATTTTCACCAAAAAAATAAAAATCCTTTCAATGCAACTAAGCACGAAAAAAAAAAATTAAGAGGAAGAGCGATAAAGAGATGAAACAAATGCTCGACTATTATATACCCAGCATTACACAATTGTCCTTAGTTGTCATTAATTATTCTTGCATTTTTGCAACTGTGCATGGATTATAATATAGGGTATATATACTTTGTTTTAGTGGTCAAAATTCTAACTAAAAACCATAAGAAACAAAAGTCATCTTAAATAAAGCAGATCCATCTGCAAAATACCATATTTGTGTTTAATGGTTTTAAGTGCTCACATACCCTATGTCACAAATTCTTAACATACAATATACATATAGTTGTAATAAATAAAAATCTGGTATTGATTGTATTGTTGATTACACAAGTTATTAAAATATTGCAGTATTTATTAAATGTTTACCTAACAATACTAAGAATATCCTAATATTTTTGAATATTTTTGCATACATTCTATAAAATGCTTGTAAAAAGTTTTGCTCCAAATGTATTTATAATATATTATTTTATGTATTAAAACTCACATTAAGCGTAAATGTGCTGACAACTCCTTGGTATATTTGTATGTATACTTTAAGAATGTTAAGAAAGGACAGTTGGGCATATCTCAGCCGCATTCCCTTTGTAAATAACAAATGTTGAGAGAATCCAAGTCTAAATATAAATTACATGCCATAATGGCCAGAGTACGAGTTTTTTTTAGATACGCCCACATACACATACACGCACACACATACACATTCAAAATGACACACTGGCTCGTTTGTTGTGGCTGTGGCAAGATGCTATCTGGACTTGGACATGGCACAGGCTGTACAGGACAGAGGACACGTCGCTTTGTTCCACGTCAATTGGCTGACCGCGCCCTCACACGCAGCAAAATTAGTGAGGGATCCTGTTGGTGGCGGTTAAGAAATCACATAAAATATTGCTAATATAATCCTTTATAGTTAATTCGACAGGACGATAGCAAAAGAAAAGGGTTTTTGCCTGTTGTTATTTCGGTTGATTTTGCCTTTGTTGTCGTCTTTTAAAACGTTGACATTTTTTTCGGTGTTTGCTGTCCCATTGTAAGAATGAGGTCAAAGGGAGCAAAATGGACAGCACAGTGCTAACAGTTGGCAGCTAAGGACATGGCATTTATCCTGCCTGGTGTTCAGATATATGTTGTACATTTGGTATGTGCGTGTTTGTCATTTAATAGTTACGGCTGTCATATAAATTTCAGCTTAAATCTATTGAATTGGATATACTTTACTTTGAAATCAATTTGTGTTTAACTCTTGCGATTTATCAACAAACAGTTAAGTACTATCACGTATTTTATTCTTAAAATATAGAAATATCATAGAAAGTTTCAAACAAGATTTTGAAGGCTACACTTTCTTTATTCTAAACCAACTGCATGATCTGAAGAATTCTGTTCTCCACGAACAAAAGATTGCAATGGGCGCCACTGGAGACTTTTTAGCGCACCTAATAGAATATGACAGCAATGCACCATAACAGCATTTAAACTACAATTGAACTTTGCCAACAAGAAAATAAGAAAGTGCAAATACAAGCAAAACTAATGGGAGAAGACAATGAGAACTGAAACATATTCAACTGTTGCAAATGGGCTGCAAAGCGAGTCGGTCTGTTTAGCAGACATTTTTCGGTTCACTTGGCCTCTATTTTGGGAGACAAAATATTTAATTTGATGTGCATTTGAAAAGGTTGCACTCTCCTCTTCTTTTTTTAGCTTCTGGTCCAATGTATACAAATATTGCTTATACGCCGCATGTTTCAATGTAGTTACAAATAATTTTATTGCGGGTTTGTTTCTCAGCTACTTCATGTGCTGTCTAATCAGCTGAAGTGGTAACCAGAGGCCATGGCCAAAAAAGAGGAGAAAATGTCCAGTTCTCAGTATTCGGGTAGCGTAATATTGATGTATGGAATTTCATGACATTTCATGAAATTTATGCGATGGCCGCCGCACGAGTTGTGTGTGCATAAAATGGACGCCATTTTCGCACACTCATAGCACAGAGAGGAGAGCAAAGAGAGCAAGTGAGAGTGAGAAGGAGAATATTTGTGGTAACTGGCCGCGTCGCATTGCAGATGTAACCATTTTTGAAGGCAGCAACTGTGGGCTGACTCTCGACTGGCGCGTGAGCAAATTAATTTTCATCGTTGAAAAGAAAAAAATCAAATATGGCAAACTGATAACATTCGACTTATGGATACTGTTGAAAAATAGAGTGTAGCCAAAAGTGGTGAAATACCTACAGTATATTCACTATGCTACATTAAAATGTATTTCTTTAACAATGTACACATTACTAGCATTCATAACTTTTAAAAAGTTGAACTAGAAATTATCAAGTATAATTTCTGTGGTTCCTAAAATTGTCGAAAACATTCCGCTCCCAAGGTATATACATAGCAACCATAGCGAGTGAAATGCATGGTGTAAATGATACGGCGGACAGTAGAACTCTTAGCAAAGGTCCCAGCCCGGAGACCTCTTCCTGTAGCAGTAAGCCCGTTTGGGCTTTGGCTCTCTCGATGAATTATGAATTCGTTTTGTGTGCAGCAGCGGCAAAACTTTTTTTTCAGCCATTGCCTGCCCCTTCTTTTTTGGTTACTTTGTGTTTTTTTTTTTTTTGGTTTTCCCCACCCATTTTTATACAAGTTGGCGGCTCGTTTTTATTTTGCGGCTAGCAAGAATTATGTGCAAATGTTCTTAGTCATGTTTGGCTTCGCCAGTGTTGTTGCTTTTGTTGTCGACATATTTTAGAGTACTGGCGACAGTGCCGGAAAATTAATATTTGTTCAAGTGGATTTTAGGGTTGTATTTTCTTTACTTTTGTCGCCAGTTCCAACGAAAAAATGCTTGATGATAAACTGTGCGAATTTCGTTTGGTTTTAAATGTGTACCATTTGTCGCAAAATGTAAGCTTCTTTTTATAGCTGGCACAAAATTTTTGTTTTTGCAAGAACTCGCAGAAGTAAGTTGATAGTGGCAAATTGAAAAGCTAATTTGGAAGGATTTCAATGGTATACATTTAATCAATAAATTCCAATAAAAGTCAGAGAGCACAATAATACTTTGAGAGCATACTCAATTATTAGCTGCAGAACACAACATTGACATCATTCAGTTATTCCTCGTTTGCACTTCTTCTTTCTTTTCTTTTCCATAGTTTTTGTTATTTCATTTGAATTTCTTTATATTTAGATTTTCAGCTGAAGCCACAAAAATGTTCAACTTTTAAAAATAATTGACAGTGAATTGCTTTCATACTCAAGCCCTTGTTTTTGTTATTCTACTTGTATTGGACAAGCCTGAAATAGTATGCAAAATGTAAGAAGTTTTTTTGTAAATATGCATAAGCTGATGTCAAGTGTCCTGCCCCAAATAGGAGATGCTATACGAGTAAATGTCCCGCACGTGTCCATCAACGTCAACGTGTGTCCTGCAAAAGTTTACTATTTGCATTTGTTGCACGTTATTGTTTGGGTTACAGCAGCTGCAGCTGCCACTTGGCCGTTTGGCCATTTGGCTGACCACAAATAGGCACACGTACACACACCCACATACAAGGCAGCTGAAGGACACCCTGATGCACTTGTGTATTTATCGTTTTGCATACGCATTATTTATGAATTCCGAGAGCAAAGGCTGCTTTGCATGCAGCATTAAGTAGGCCTCCAGACAGGACTGAGTGCTTACCATCAAACACAAGGCGGGATGTATTTGCCCGTCTCTCTTTAGCTCTCTCTCGCTTTGTTCCTTGACTATTTTAAGTTCTAGCGGTGCAGCATCTGCATGAATTCCCTCGAGTAATTAGCATGCAAAATGTTTGGGTTTATTGTTTTAGTAAAACTAATTAGTCTTGGCAGTAATTGAATCTTAAACTCACTTCTTCGCCCCCAACAGACATGAATTTTGTATCAGATAACTAAAATGATTTTCAGTTGCTTTGCAACAATTGCATTTGGATTTGTGATGGAATCAGCCTTTGTCACAAACTCACCAAATTTGAACAATATTAATGGAAATGTTGCAGCCAATTATTCTAAACTGCAATGTCCAAAGACTACTCATGCTCTTTCAGCACAGTAATAAAATCCAAACAAAGATCTAGGGCCTCAATGTATAATCCACACCACTCCCACTTGCATTTATTATTGCCATAAAAAGCCTTCAGGTGTTTTGGTGTTCATAGACAAGAGAAAAGAGAAAATCTATTTTGAAGATTGTTAGATGCAGCCATAATCTGGCAGCTGATAGTAGCTTACCTATAATTGAAAGCTAAATAATGCATTAAACAAAGTTCGTGATATTTGAGTAAAGGTTGGCGAAAGCAAGATGTGAATCATACACATTGAAGATATTATAGGAGACTTAAGAAATGGGAAATAACAAGGCCACATAACAAAAGAAGAATATTACAGGCTGCAAGATAAGTTCTGAGTTTTAAATCAAAATATTTCATGCTAAATAAGTAATTAGCTTAATGCGTATAAATAAGCTATTTCGAATTAAGTAATTTATTTTGTATTATAGTAATATAAGATTTTAAAGAATATTAAATTTTTCTAATCAATCACATTTAATTTACGTTCTTTGCAGGCTCGTCTTGCCACAGCAATAAGAAGCAACAGCAACAATAGCGAAGAGCTACAAAGCACTGCCATCTAAAACTGCATACAATTGCAATTGAACAATACCCACAACAAGAAATACGAAATATAAGAAACAACAAAAAAAGTAACTACCAATTAAATTGCAAATATACATGAGTAATAAATAATTCAACATATATAATTGTATATATATATATATATATATATATATATATATATCTATATGTGTATTACAAATAAAACTAGAGAAAGCAAATTTTACAAAAAGCTGACCACAATATAAACTGCAAACCATCGCAACAACTGAGTACTTGCTAAAAAATTTCAGATATTAGTTAATAACAAAATAATAATAACGACTTTCAAGGCTCTCTCACTAGCACATGGTCAGGAGAAATGCATTGAAACTGAAGCTGAACCGAACTTAAACTATAAGACGCAAGAAAATAAAGAAAAACACTCTTTGGGTTGTAAAGACAAGCACAAAGAAACCACAGTCAGAAAGAAACAACAAAAAACTGAACGATAAATATAATAATATTACAGCTAAAGGCAACAATAAAGCATATACTCGCCATATTGAATAATAGAAAAAAAACCTAAAAACAAAAGCAAGAAGGAAAAGTTGAACATTTTTGTTAAATTAAGAGCTATTAAGAAAAGTTGTCGGAGCATCGCAAAAACTGTGCAAGAAAGACAGCCGACGAGCAAAGAGAGAGAGAGAGAGGGAGAGAGAGAGAGAGAGAGAGAGAGAGAAAGAGAGAGAGAGAGAGAGATAGAGAGAGACAATGTAAGCCATAAAGAAAATTGAAGAAGAAAAGAGGAAAAACAGATACAAAATATTGGAAACAGCTGTTGCAGAAAAAGCGGAGTAAAAACAAATATACGCAACGTCATCAGCAAACACCGAAGAGACTATGAAAAATGCGCAACTGAAGTTGAGCGAAGTTGATGACGATGAGCTGTGGCTGCAACAACAACATCAGCAACAGCAACAACAACTACCGTTTAGATTAGCACACAACAGAAGCAAGAGCAAGCAACTTACTCAACAGCAACTAAAGAGCTTAAGTACAAAACACCACAGCAAAAACACAGTAGCAGCATTAACAGCATTAACAACAACAACAACAGCAGCAGCAACACCAACCGCAATAGCAGCAGCGTCAACAGCAACACAGCATGTAGTCAGCGTGTCAAACGACAGCGGCCAGCAATATGTTGAACGGGCCTCGCAGCAGCAGAGAAAACAGTTAGACAGCAACATGTTGAACCCGGGGGAGGCCGGTGGCAATCAAGCAACACAAACAAACATAAGACTGTGCGTACGCAAGCGACAAAGATTACGTCGGCGGCGAAAAAGAAAACCAATAGCAGCATCAGCAGTAGCAGCAACAACATTTAGCAATAGCAACAACAGCAACAGCAATCAAAGCACCAACACAACAGCAACAGCAACAACAACAACAACAACAACAACAGCATCCACAACATATTGGTTAGCCCGCAGCAATGAAAACAGCTTAACAATATTTTATAGCATTTGGTCTGTTAGTGTTGGCTTTGTTCTGCATATGTTGCTGACGGCACTGAGACTGTGGCAACTGCAGTTGCAACTAAAACGGCAAGTAGCAACAGTGATCAGAGTCATTGCTAATAGCACCACCGCCATCATTTCCTACGCAAATGCGATTGCACTGCAGCTACACTGTTGTAAGCCCAGCAGCAGCAGCAACAGCGGCAGATACAGCAACAGCAGTAGCAGTAGCAGCAACAGCTACAGCAGCAGCAGCAGCACACAAATAATCAACGGACTTAATAAACACTCATGGATATTTTTATTGATATATTTGAATTTATCTGCTAAAGGTAAGTGCTCTTTAACAATTATCCGATTATCAAATCTACAACAAGAGCAACACTTAAGAGGCAGCAACAGCATCAACTGCCTGTCGCTGTAGTGAGTAGTGAGTGTTGCAATTGTTGTTGGCACAACCACTTGGCAGCAACTGTTGCCTCACAAGTCCTCATATTGTTTAGCTGCACGCCAGAAGCAACTTCATAATGCACGCCACCAACATATTGTCACTTTGACACATAAAACCACTCAAGGGTGGGACAACATTTTCATTTTCATTTTCATTTTTTTTTTCTTTTTTTTTTTTTTTTTTTTTTTGTGGGCGTTGCTGCCGTTTGTTAGTTGTGACATTTACGACAGCTTCAAGTGAAGCATGTCGACAACAACAAAATCCACAACAACAGCAACAGACCCGACCTCAGTCTCAGACGCAACCTCAGCCGCAACCTCCGTCTCTGCATCAGCCTCTGCTTGACTGTCTATGGCACTTGAAAGCGTCTGCGCCTAGGGCTGGTTTTTGTTGTTGTAGTCCTTTATGTTGTTGTTATTTTTATGGTGGCAACTAAAACGAGCCAAGTCGCATAAGGACGGCGGTTGGGCCATTGAATGCTACCTGAATGAATTGTGTAGACAGTTTAAAATGCTTAAAAGTATACTACAAGTATCACCATGCGAGTATAGGAGAAATCCTTCCCTAGCGATGGCAAATAGTGTATGCAGAACTGCAAGTAGGAAATATGCGAAGAGGACTTAAAGAGCGGCATAAAAACATTTTGTGAATAAAGGACAAGAATAAATTGCAACGCTAATTTCAAACATATCGAAAATCATTTTATTTAATTTAGTATATAACATTTTTTAAAATGTTTAATATCAGACTCATTTTAGAAGGAGTACTACAGTTTCGATCCTAAATATATTTTTCAAGTTTCTAATATTCAGCTTGTTACTTTTCAAAAGTAACATTAAATTTTGTTAAATTATCACTGAAGCCACAGCATTAATATGGCAAAGATATATATTTTTAAATCATTAGTCAACATATATGTGATTTATTTAGTCTTTTGATATTTAATAAATTTCAAAGAGAAACTAAAAATTTATGAAAATGTCTCATCAAAATTTGATATTAGAAAATCATTAATAATTATGAAATTAACATTAATTTAAAATATTTGCAGAAAGTGTTATAGTTGTAACACTTAAAATTTTTTAGAATAAATATATGAATTTTGAAAATTGTTTTGAGGATGAGTTTTTTCCTAATTGATAGATGAAACCATTAGTTGTGCAAAGCATTCAAATAATTTTAAGTATTTTTCGTATTTATTACATGCTGCTATGGTCTTCAAATAAACTCTGCTTTGATCGAAAATTGTTTCATGTTTAGACTTTTGTTAGCCAATGCTCTAAAATGAAGCCTCTAAAGCTTACGAAAATATGTTGTGTTGTTTGTCTGCAACAATTTCTATGTGCAAAATATTTTTAGCAACAATTCCTAGTGTGGGATTTTGGTACGCTGTCAGTGCAAATCCAGCTAGCGGCAGGATGCTTGTCTAGTTTTATTTTTCCTGTGCAATTTTGTGTGCAGCTTGGTAAAATCCTTTTAATGGCTTTTTAGCAGCTTACAAATTTTTTTGCCATGACAACAATATTTTTAGTGCCGCGAGCCTTACGGGGGAAGGATATAAGCGTAATGGCTGAGAACACACCTGACGACGTTGCCGCCTGGCACTTACACATATTGGGGTTATTAATGGGCACACATGGCTGCTCGGGCGTTGGAGGTAAAATGAAGAGGAATGGAATGGCAGGGAATAATCACATTGGCAGCAGTTGCAAAGTGTTGCCTTGTTGAATTGCCCCCCTTCCGCCATTCTAAACCTCACTCTGCATTGGCGTTGAATAAATCGCTGAACTCTGCGTGTCGTGGTTGTTACCAGCTATGAAAACATATGACCACATACACCCACACATACATACACGCACACGCACACGCACACATAAAATCATTATGCACACGTGTGTATGTGTGACTGGGGCAACGTCTTTGTCTCTGCATTCGAAGTCGTCGTCCCTTCGCCCTCCAACCATCCGTTTGTCGTGTCTGTCGCAAGGCGAGTTCATGTTTCATGCAGGCAGTGTCGCTGTCCATGTGCGTGTGTGCATGTTTATGATTTTATGGCAGCACTTCCGTTTCCGTTATACCATATTGTACTCTGCATGTAACTACCCCTGTAGCTACCTCTCTTCCTTCTCCTCGCCTTTTGCCACAACCAGAGCTGCCAACGATAATCAGATTTAAACTTTACACAACGTCAACGTCGCTTACATCGATGCATATGCAAGAAACTGTATTTAAGTGTGTGTGTGTTTCTGTTTTAGCTGCCCTATGACATCGTTTATACGCCCCGTTGGCCAGCCAAGTGCCCCTGTTATGACGTTTATTGCTTCGGAAAGCTTTTTGGCATGCTTCAAGACTTCAAGACTTTGGCCATTTGACAGCCAAATAAAGCGACCAAGTTGATTTTAATGCTTTTTGTTTGTGCGACTGACTAACGAGCTGCATGTGTCAAAAATGGAAAGCACATTGAGTGGGCAAGTCAAGGAAGTTGTTAGCCTTTTAAAATATAATTTCTGATGTATATACAAAATGGTAACTATATAGAATCAGAAGAGAGAGAAAAAGTTCGCAAAGACTCAAGCCTTAAAATATAATTTATAATGTATATACAAAATGCTAAATATATAGAATCAGAAGAGAGAGAAAAAGTTTGCAAAGACTCAAGCCTTTACAATTTTAAATATTAAACTATAATATATAAACTTGTTCTTGAGTGTGTGCTTGACATTTATTAAAATAGTATTCCATTGCGATATAATCCAGATACTCATGAATCCATAATAAGTATAAGCCAGTAATATTTCTAGTTATCAAGCATCTGCTTATTAATATTGCAAGCTCTAAAGCCACATATGTTATCCAAGCGCCATTCATCGATGCGCTCTATCAATCTATTTTCATACTGTCTCTCCCTCTAAATGTCATCTGCTCTTTCATCATTAGCTAAAGGGTTACACACGAAAGAAAAACAGAATGTCATGACTGTCATTTGCATTGGTATACATACGCTGATATTCACGCAGGCACAAGCACATGAACAGAAATATACACAAAAATATATGCCCATCATGCTATACAAACAACTTCGCACACACCTACTCGTACTTTTCTCAGTTCTCCGAGCTGCGACTGATATACGAGTACAATGGAAAAAGCAACGGCAACTTTTCTGTGCTGAAATCAATCATCAAATATGATAGCATTCATAATTTCAATAGTGGACACAGGCATTTGATTGATAGCCTGCCCAGGAAATTGCCAGCCTCCAGGTTATCCACCCAGCACTTTGCAGCTTCTGCTTCCCAGCCTTAAAAGATATCTCTTTCGCCTTTCCTTTTCCCTGCATCCCTGTCTGCTGATTTGTATCCATTTTTGAGTCTTGTTACGTCTCACTTTACCAGCAGATGGAGGATAAAAAACAAAGAGATAGTCATAAGCAATTAAATACTCAGCAGTGCTTTATCCAATTAGGGTATGTACTTACGAGTACATACTCATGTGTGTATGCGTGTATGTGACCCTTCGATAGCTGCTGGCATTTTTATTGCATAAATTAAGGTTTGAATGGTTAAGCGTCACCTTGGCGCTATTAAAATGCTCAGCTTCACTGCTCCTTATATCGTACTAACTATCTCTATCTCTCTCTTACTCTCACCACAGCCATTAGCAGGTGCTGCCCGCCGAGTTGAGTGGAGGTCAGCAGCCACATGGTCGCTCAGACAACCCATCAAGACTAACGAGTCAAGCTGTGACCATTTTACCTACACGCCATTCTTCCTTTTTTTATATCCCAGCTCACTCCTTTGTATAGGTTTTTGCCGCTTAAGTGGTTTGGCGCCGCGTCAGTTTTCATTTCGCTTTCAATTTTTAATATCGACGTGCAGCACGAGTGCCAAATGTTGGAGTGAAACTCTGAGTTTTAGAGTATTTTTGAGGGTGTTCCAACTGTTTAAAAGATCGTAGTTAGATAGACATTATTCTTCTAGTAAAAGTATACATTTTTGAATTAAATAAGTCATGCATTTAAATAGTTTTAAATTAATTTCAAAGACTCTTTTATTATTTTTTTTAATATTATATTTCTTTATTACCACATTTTTCTGTGAAACATTTAATTTTATCCATAATAAAATTTTAATTTTGCTTTATATGACGCTTTATATAACACCAGTCCCCTATGAATTCTTAGGCAATATTATTGCATTTAACTAATAAATATATATATCAAAATACATTTCTATAGATACAGGGTAGAACTCTAGGTTCTTTGTTCCTTGTCCTTGCCGAGCAGTTAGCTGTTTGCCATTTTTGTTATTATAGCTGCCGTCTTTTGTAGGCGACTGCATTTTCTAACCAATTTTGTTGCTTTTTATTTTGTGCACATTAAATTGGCTTTGGCTTTGCGGTCGTTCTAGGCAACTGGCTTTGTCTCATCCTTGTGAGCCACGGCCCGGCCACGTCCTGGCTGTTGTCTTACTGTCCAATTTCGCAGCTGTTGCCGAATTTCGTTGTCTTTTTGTTGTTTGTTGATGTCGGTGTTGGTGTTGGTATTGGTGTTGGTGTTGTGTGCGCCAGCGCTGACTTTGTGAAATAGCAATTACTTTTTCATGCTTCACTGCAATAAAATTGCAATTTTATGCGGCCTGCCGCAAAGCAAGCGAAGTCTAAAAAAGATGAAGCAAAGAAGTGGAGATGCCAAAGCAAGTGCAGTCATTGAAAAGGCATTTTCAAATGGACGCAATTTATGGTAGATGCCACCAAATGTTAGAGCCACAGTGCAGGCTTTGACTAGACAATTTAACTGCCTCTTCATGTGAGGCATTAACAAATGTCGACTAAAGAGTGAACAAAGTTTAGTGAATAAATTCACTCTGATTTATGAATTTTTAGTGCCTCTGCAGTTTCAAAATCTGAAGTTATATTTATTCAAGCGTACGCTTGAATATTCATTGGTTTAGTTTTCCGTTATGTACAGCCTTAAAAAATACGCTGAAATTTTTCATTCCTCTTCCCAGCTGCAAACAGTGCGAATAAAAAGTATTACAAACAAGAGTCTTAGCAATAAAAGTATATTTTTAAATACACAAAGGTTTTATCCACCTCTCTCTTGCTCCCTGGCTCCCTGGCTCTTTCTCTTCAGCTTCTCTTGAAGTATTTGTTTTATTATTACATTCATTTTGACACTTCATCAGACGTTGGCCCTGTTTTGTTTCATATTTTTCCCTTTTTTGTTGTTGTTGCTCCTGTTTGCTTTGTGCTCTGATGTCAATGCTTTGCCTTAAAGGCTTAGTGCTGCCGTGTTCTTCCCTCAACACTCTACTCGCCCCTTCATTGTCAGCCAGCTATGCTCGTTAACAGCGACGCCTGTGTCCTCTGCATTTTGTTTAAGAATTTTTAATTTTAAATGCAATGCAAACGCGCAAAATGAGAATGAAATATGCAAACGTGCAAGAAAGTGAAATAAAAGAATTTCACCCATTTTCCACAGCCCGCCTAGAGCAGGTAATACATATACACACTGTCACTCACACACACATACACACATTGTGTTAGAGATTGCCTGCAAAAGACTAAAGGCGAATTAAAACTAACTAAAAAATTTATGTGCATAATTTTATAGATGTTCATTTTGTATGCAAATCTTGGAACATAACATTTAGCTAGTGAAAAGAAGCGAAACTACATTATAATCCCCTACATTGGACAGTTTAGTAGTAAATATATATTTTCAAAAAAAATTATGAACAATTCTTCCATTACTTAAAGTATTTGTAATCATATTAATGCATATGGTAATAAACAAATTATTTATTGCAGTATAGTCAGTTTTTAAGTACATAAGTTCTTAATTCTTAATTTTAAACACCTGAGGTATCAATTGGTTAAAACTGCAATATAATCGAGAACAATAACATTTCTTATCAAAGACCGACAGCAATTAAATCAGTATTCAATTTATCTACTATGCAGTTGGTACTTCATGAAAATGCATCTCAGAATACACAGGATATTAACCGAGCTCTCACTCTGCAGTTTTCTTTTGCGGACTATTGAAAATTCATCTCATAATAGTTAGGGTATTATCAGCTCTTGCGTCTGCAAATCGTTTTCTCCCTTTGCACTTTCATATACTTTCGCATTCGGGCGCCACAAGTGGCGAATCATTAAAGATGAATCCATCTGCAATTTTCTTGCATTTTTCGTGGCACCCCCCGTAACGTGGCACTTCAGTGAATAAATCCGACACTTACAACTACTTTGCAGCTAGATTTTTGCTATTCTTATTGTAGATTGTGGCATGCCACAAAAGAAACTTGGCGAACTAAAGCATACTCGTGATCCTGGAATGGAATTGTTTGCTCCAAAACTGCAAAGGACTCTTAAGAAATTATCAAATTGTGAAAGAAGAGAAACAAGAGACACGGGACGAGGAACATGGAAATGCTCCACATGGTTGCCATTCTTAGTTCCTCTTTGTCGTTTTCGTTGCATGCATAAATAATTCGACGATAACAATTCGACAAACGGCAGACAAATAACGAGGCGTATGAGTGCTTTTTGCTTCTTCTCTATTATTAGGTGTGCGTCTGTGTGTCTTCGTTTGTGGATGCCTAAGCCAATTTATTATCGCCAAGAAAGCGAGCAGTCCGAAAAGAAAGCAAGAAAATTTGTATGTTAAAAACTTTTGGCTCAATAAAAGTTTCTCTTTGTTATTCGGAAGCCAGAACAATGGAGAAACAGAGGTCGACAGGAAGACAGATAGATATAAGGACTCAGGGACATATGGTGAACAAAAAGAGCAAAGCCAGAAAAGGAAAAGTTTCTCAACGTACCCGCATGCTCAAATAGAAACTGAAACAGGAACAGAATCAGTTGGCCAAGTTGCAAAACCAAACCTAAAACTAAAACTCTTCAACTTTTGCATATCAATAAATTTCTAGTTACCTCTGTCGCCCACGTCCTCTCCCTCCATTTCTTTCTTGCCCACTCACCCTGTACTTTTGTTTCTACTTCCATTTGCCACACGAATTATTGATGTTGATTTGCGGTGCTTTTGTGAGACAACAAACACTTGCAGCGACCCTCTTAATACCATTTCACATTCTACCTGGCACACTCTCCATCCGCACCTTATCGATACAGTTTGATCTTAACAAGTGCTGCAGTCAAAGTTGCGGAAACTAATTTAATTTTTATCTTGTATTTTGTATCAATTGCAGTTTGCTTAGCAGGATATCATGAAAAGAGACTGTTACATGATCTTTTGGATCCTTATAATACACTAGAACGTCCGGTTCTCAACGAATCGGACCCGTTACAATTAAGCTTTGGGTTAACTTTAATGCAAATTATCGATGTGGTAAGTACAACAACTTATTTATAGTAAATGAAATTATATGAAATTAATATAAATATAATTTTTCAAAATTATCCAGAATATTAATATAATTATGAAAGGAAATTAATAAATCTAATCGTCTTCTAAGCTTTATCTCGTAATATTTTATTTTATTATAATATTTCATAGTACTTTAAATGAATCTTAAATCTTAAAGTCCTTTCACTTTATAAAAGACCAACACCATGAAGGTGACAAAAACTGATGACCCCATTTTGTGCACCGTGCATGAAAAGTGAATTGCCAAGAAAGTGAAATTTTAATTATTTGCTTATATGTGCGGGTGTGTATGTGTGCGTTGTGTGAGTGTGTGACTGTTCCCTGAATGATAGTTTGGCTTGAGTTCTCTTCTGGCTGACTTGCTGACTGGCTGACTGGCCTGGATGCAGACAGGACGCACACATCCTGCCCGTTTGCCAACCTGACTGCCAGGCAGTGTCGAGTAAATTACATGCAACGTCATGTGGCGTGTGGCATTTGGCTCATTCTCACCTTTAGGAAGAGTGGGAAATGGAGACTTAGTGCTACTACGGAATTGCATGTTGCATTCATTGGGGCAAAGTTTGTTATTTTTTTTTCTATTTCATTCTTTCTTCTTCTAGGGTTTTCGCTGCGTAGAGGGCAGCAAAAGGTGCTGGCAACATTTGTATATGCATCAAGCCAGAGAGTTGCATTTGCTTTTGTTAGTGAGACAACCTCAATTCATATTAGATTTCTGTGTGAATGTGTGTAAGTGTGTGAGTTGTTTGTTGCCTGCCTGACTGGCTGACTGCCTGGCAGGCTGACAGTCAGTGTCCCGTCCCGACCAAAGTTGGGATTCAGCAAAATGGAGCGCACAAACAAAAGATACTGCGCGTCAAAGCCGAGTCCAGGAGAGGAAAGAAGAAGCGAAGAGAAGAGAAGCATGCTCAAATGGAGGGACAGGACAGGAGGTTGGCATGGGAAGTTGCTGCTGGCACAAAACAGGCCTAGAACTGCGCATTCACTGGCGCGTTAAAAGTCACACACTGCGAAAATACTGCAAAGTATTCACAATACACGCAAACACACACACACTTGCACAGACACTTCCACTCACACATGTGGCATGCAAATAAAATGAATAAATAAAATTTGCACATGTGTTGTTCGCACCTGCCGCTACAACACATAAAAGTTGGACGCAAAAATGAAGTGCGAGTTGCTGTTTTTATTGTTGTTGCTGTTGCCGTTGTTGTTGTTGTTACTTGTGCTGCTGCTGCTGCTGTCACAAAGCTCCTGCGAAATGAAGTTGAAAACGAATGAGGCACAATGCGTTGGCCAGAGTTGTTTGCCGTTTGTTTGCTGGCGTTGCGCTAAAACTGTTGGCAGTAAAAACTGCAGCACGCACACTCAAAACGCAGCAACAACGACGACAACGACGACGACGACGACAACGACAGCAGCAACACCGACAACAACAACAGCAATTACAGTTGGTATGTCGGGCATAAAAACCAAAAATCGGGTCATTTTGTTACACTGGAGCTGTGTCCGGGTGTTAACACAGCACCCTGTGGAGCTTGACAAAGCAGGCGAGCAACGTCAGCCAAGGGGATCTTGTGCTGTTGCTCCCGTTACTTCGGCTCCTTTTCCTACTCCTGCTATTTTGAGCCCGTAAAGTTTATGTTGTGTGCAAAGTGTACAAAGTGTCAGCAACATCTCGAAGCGCAAAGTGTGTGGGTTGGCCAAAGCTAGCGGTGCTTAAAGTTTTTATTCAACGAATAATTTGCGAATTGCTTAGGTGTGGCAACGCTTTTCGCTCTGCATGTAAATGTTCCCCAATTAAACTCGGCAATCAATGCGCTGGCTCGTTAACTGCATCTATAAACAGGCAAGCCATTGAAGCTGAGAATATGCAGAATGATTCCCGATTAGCAATTCAATTCACCAAGTAGTCGAGAGTGTCAATATGCGCAGTAGTTAATTTTTTAGATGTATCGTTATGTTTTATATTTGGTGGTGGCGTAAAATATATGTTTGTAATAAATAAATATTTAAAAAATGCATTAATGAATTTCTCTTTATGAATTTGCGGAAAATAGAAAAGTAAAGAATGAAATTCTTGTCGAAATTATTTGCATTTTAAAAATGTTTTTTATATATCAAGAGTATTTTATTGGTAGGAAAGCAGTTCTGTCTATCTTCCATATATGTATAACACAAAGGTAAATTCGTGTAAAACAACATGAAAGAAATCTACAGTCGATCTCCGGAATATAGTATGTTTTTCCACAACATACTAAGCAATATTCTTGACGCTGATCAAGAATGCATGAATGGGATCGGAGATGTCTTGTTTAATGGATAGTCTGTAATTAAAGCCTTGTGTGTTGTTACAATTTGAATGAAATAGTTCAGCTTCCATGAACAGTTCTTGAAGAGATTTTAACTAACTTTGCCAATATGTATGCCGGCTGGCCAGATGCAGTTTAGATAACAGCACAATAAATCAACTTGGAATGTACCTTGAGAATGGCCTACTGGTAGTTGAGCCAGCAGCTGCAACCATGGAAAATTGCTACAATCGAAGTTTAGAATAAAACTTTAGAATTTCGCCAATTCACACCCAGTTCAAGTACTTTACACTTATTTACACTTAACAAGAAAAATATTTATGCACATTTCCTTCATTTTTACGACCTCTTTCTCTCGCCCTCTCTCTCTCTCTCTCAAGCATTCGCACTCTTTCTTTATTTCCATTATATTTCCCTTGGGATATTGAGGCATTTGACACTAGCAATATTTTAACTGCTAACTGCACTCGTAGTTGCATTTGCATATTTTACATCTTCACTGGTTGGTCGAGTGGAGAAGAAGGAGGAGAGGGGTTGGTCTCAGAGCAATTTGAAGATTTAACACCTGACAGCTGCCGCAGCTGCTGTTGGCAGCTGGGATTGGGGGGCGTTGCAAGGACATGAAGCAGTTCGCAAAGGCCAAGCGACGTTTTCCCAAGAGCAGCAGCAATTCAATTTGAGGCAGCTCCAAAACTGGAAACTGGAACACGCACACACCCGTGTGTGTGTGTGGGGGGGAAGGGGCAATGTTCTTGTAAGCGTAAAGCATCATCAATTCAGCTGCTTATCAATGAGACAGTCAACGTCTCTTATCTGTCAAGTTGCCAAGTGATTAAGCTTTAAGCATACCAAACGGAGCTGTTAAAACGAGCGTGGCGAACAATGGCATGTGGCCATTATCAGAGTCGCAGGGATAATCGCCGCTTTGCTCTATGAAATGCATTTCTATTGCATCTGATTCACACTGGTGCCATTTGGTAGGCAAAGCATATGCCATAATTGTGCTCCTAGGAGGTCAACTGTAAAAGGACACACGGCAACAGTGAAGTGAGATGGGCGAAGTGCAACAATAAACGAGCGACTCGTGCAATAACAGAAAACAAAATGAATCCAGCTAACAATGCTGTGTGCGGTGTAGCTTGAAATTGCATTTGAATAAGTCGCAATTTATGTGCCACATTGTTCACACAGTAAGCACATTCACATACGCTTGGTGAGAAGTGCAAACAATGAAAGGCTGCGTCGCAACGCATCTGTCCCACAAAGTATGCTATGAATTTTGTGCTGCATACCTTTGTTTAACTGTTGTCCTAGACAACGTAAACGCCATGATGTTGCTCAAATTAGAATGTTATCGTGTTGCAGTTTGCTTACAGCTCGCTCCTGTTTCTGTTTCTGTTCTACTCGTATTGCTGTTCTATCTTTGTCTATGCAGTATGCAGTGTCCTTTGCAGTGTTCACCTAATTCCAGATTCCCGTCAATTTCAGCTTTACTGGCTGGACTCAAAGGCGCCACAGGGATGCTTTTTCTAAGCCGCATGCATGCATTTCATCAATTTAAACAGGACGTTTCACATACACACACGCATGTAAAACTCAGAGTATGTTTGGCATACTTTTCAACGTTTTCAATGCATTTGCCTTTGGATTTCATTGGGATAGGTAGTGGTGCATCTCTCACTTTCTCTTTGATTGATGTTGTTCCAAGTGCGAATGACTGCGGCTCTAGTGCAGCTATATGTGTACGTGCTTTGTGTATGCATCTGTGTATCAGTGTGCTGTCACTTTCAAAGGCGAAAGTTTGCTAAATGAGTACAAGCACACATTCCCAGAGCACAGATGTTGTATCCTGTGTCCAGAGCATTGCTCAATGGTCTGTGCGAGTGTTTGTTCAAATTGGGACAGCACTTCGACAACAAATGACACAACTCCACTTAACGAGCGGGCACATGGCAAATGTCCATCAACCTTCCTGTACCAGTTTTAAAACCATTAACTTCTCAAGCAGTCAAGCAGCTGAACAGTTATTGCACTCAAATACTATTCGAAAATTAAAAAGAATCCACAAAATATCATGCGATTGAGAAAGGATAATAAAATAATACATCGCAGGAAAGAATAATAAAAATATGTTGTAAATAGAAAAAAAGTTTTAATATTATATTGAATTAAATAAATACTGGATTGATTTTCGACAGAAACTATTAAGGGTTGTACTATCATAACTGTGAGAAATATTCCAAGTGCTCAAATAAATAAAGCTTGAAGTAGATAAAGTTGCTCTTTCTTGTTTTTCTAAGGTCATTCAAGCAATTTTTCAGAACATGCTGGTGCGCTGTTGTCAGTCTAATTGATTGAAAAATTTGTTTTTCCAACATATAATTGTATCGATCAGTAATAAGCTGTTAAGTCGATATTTTGTCAAAGCTAATGACATTGCCCGCTTTAACGCGACTCGTTTGCCACAAAATGCTGAATATGAGGAAGAAGTAAAATGTATAGTTTAGCTTAAAATCCAGTCAACAAATGGCTGTAATTGTCTTTGAAGCCATTGCCATTGCCATGCACAGTTTGGCTCGAGTTGATGGGCTTTATGAGCCACAACGGCTTTTTGGTTTAATAGCTAAGCCAGTGTGGCACTGGCTGAACATTACGTAAACACATCAGAATGGAAGTCAAGTTTTCAAAAGTCCTTGAAAAACAAGCGACAAGCAGCTCAGTGCATGTTTGTGTGAGTATGTGCTTGAGTATGGTTGATGATAAAAGCGTAATTTAATTAGCTGAACGCGAAAGATGCGCGCATCAGATACAAATACAAATTCAGATACAGATACAGACAGACGCACACAGCAGCAGAGGCATTGGCTTTGCTCGATATCGAGGTTATAGCACATTTATATGTAATATATTATGTCTGTGTATATTTTATATACTCATACATAAGCATATTATGTGTGCTGCCTTGTAAATATTTGCCTGCAGCTGTCATTTTGATAATGGAGTTTCAAATGTTTGCTATTCATGCTCATAAACACATGTTGGTAAGTCCTAAGCTACTCTTTTCTCCTGTCTCCTTATCATCATCTCCTTGTCGCATGTCCTGCCCTTCGTCTGGCAACTGTGTTTGCCTATAAAGAGGGCAACCACATGAACACAGCCCACTCTCTGTCACGCACTCACACATAGAGCACGTCCGTTGCTTAAAATATTCAAAAAAGGCCACGCCCACACTGCCGCACTAGCCCATGCTTCTATTTAATTGCATTTTAAAAGCACAGGAACCACGCAGCTAAACTTTTTGTTGTCATTTTCAATTAATTTTCTGGGCGAAAATTCTTAAATGTTTTTTAATTAAATATAAAGTGCACGTCGATCTCCATTGAAAACTATCGATCGATTTTCAAAACTTTTTGTAACTTTATTTAAGTACATTAAATGTTCAGCTGCTTAAATAACCATAGTTATGGCTTTTAAATCCTTCCTTTTTTTAATAATAGAATGGGATTTTAAATTGGTAGTGTCGCTCCATCTATTTTTTTATAAAAGGGATTTTATTTAAAGTTTTCTGTAACTACTCGAATATATTGACTAGAATTGAAATGTGATCCTCTTCTATATGGTATTTAATACATTAGCTTGAACATAAACCGAAGCAACTAAACTAAGAAAATAGTTTCTTTGTTGGGTATGATTGATGTATCACCAACAAATTAAATGCAATTTACATATGTTTATTACTAAAACAGTACATAAGAAACGAAGACATCTGTGATTTTGCAAAGTATCATGGATAGAGAAGTATCTGTAGATTTTAAATGAACTTTCGTTATTGGAGCACAACTTCAACGGAATAATTTTAGCAACAATTCGCTTAAAATCTGCTCTTAATCCCCAGAGCGTTCAGATAAGTGTAACTTAATAAAACCATTTTGGAAACTGTGTTAATCGCAGAATGACAAATGGAACAGCTCTATAATCAGTATCAGTAAAGAGGTTGAAGGAAAAACACTGAAAAGGAGATGATAAAATGGAAAAATATAAACAGCAAGACGGCGAAAAAAGACAACTCCCAGGCGCATCAATTAAAAGGCACAGACAATGCGAGGCGCAGATTAATTGGCGTCAATGAGTAGCAGACAAATAGAAAAGAGGCAACGATAAATGGACTAAATGGGAGAAAGAGAGAGTGAGAGAGTGAGCAAAGAAGATAAGACGAACAAGTGACAAGGACGAAAAGTGATTAAGTAGACACCGGCAATGGAAAGAGCATTGGAGGGAGCCCACAAAAGGACGAGGCATATCAACGGATATCAGCGAAAATGAGTAATGAACTCGAGTCGAAGCCAAGCACCAGAACAATAAGAAACTAGGCCGGTATCTGTATGTGTGTGCGTGGGGAATGCGAGCCACGTTTTATGCTACAGTTTTTTGTGTGTTTTTACTTCGCTTTTTAAATTCCCAGAACGCACCACATGTCAATGAACTACTGCAGCTTGTGTCGGTGAGCGTACATACTCTGTGGGTGTATTTTACAAGTGTGCGAATATATGCAAATTATACACAAGCCAAAAACTTGTCTTTGGGCAGTAAGCGAGCGCCAAGCAACGCCAACTTGGCTGTAATAATTTTGCCGTTTGCTTTTTTCTGCTCATTTAAAATTCAACAACTGCCGCCTCTGCCATTTTTACCACTACATAAAGAGCGAGAATCGGGTAGAGCTGTGGAGACGAGGAGGCATATAGGCTGAGAAGCCTAGAGCGAGCAAAAGAGAAGGCGAGCTCGCACTTTTTCAATGGGAATAAGCCTCGTTTATGTTACGTCTGTTGCTCTACTAAAAAAAAATTCCAAAGGAGCAGCAAATACATAACATGCGCCTATTCGTACTCCATCCCTTTGCCTTTCTTCTGTCTGCTGTTTTACATGCATGCAACAGCAGCAACAATAACAGCAACAGCAACAACCACAACAACTACAACAACAACCACATCAGCAGCTGCAGAGGCCACCGAAGGCGACGACAAATAAGCGCCACAATTTCTGTGGCTCCAATTTTGCTATTCGTCTGGCTTTTGCCACGCCTTCTCGCCTCCCGCAGTACCCACAGTTTTATTTTAATTAAACTTGAAGCAGTTTTTTCTCGTTTTTGCTTATTTCATTTCTCTCTGTATGCAGCCATTTTTGTTGCTCTTTCTTTGGCTTTATAATTGTGTTGAAAGTTTTATTAGAGCTACAAATGAACATGTGTATGCAAATGCGACTTGAAAAAGAATGTTGCAAAGACAACTGCGGGGAAAATGTGGTGAATGTGTGTGGTGTGGTGAATGCATAGAATGTTGCCGGTTGATTGAAGGTGCACATGCACTTCTCTTGATGTTGCCCTTTAGTACATAAATGAGTTCATTTACTATACCCAATTGAAACTTTGAAAGTGTTATTTAATAAAACGAATGCAATGTAAGTCTTATTCTTGGGAGCAGACTATACATTTATTAAGGATTTCTAAAATCTAGGATATCAATGTACACTTATTTGTTTTTTCTTCTTTTAACCCAATACCAGAATAAGACTATATGATATTTAGATGTGGCAGTCTTATTGACGTCCAATAGTTTTTGGCAAAATTTGTCTTCTACAGGCAGTCAACAATTCAAAACTTTCGAATCAAAGTTTAATTAAGTCATTATGTCGACAAAGTAATTTTAAAAAAAATAGCACTTCAAACAGTCTAGCACATAAAAACATTCTTGCACTTGCTGGACACCAATCCTAACAATACACAATAAAACCCAACGCTAAGCACCGCAAAACTGCGTTACTGCATAGCAATTGACCTATCAGGGCGAATTATGCGATTGCCACGGCCCTCCTCCTCCCCATTCTGAAATGACTTAGCTGAAGTACAAAAACCAATTTTCGTTCTAATTTGTTGAACACGAATTTGATTAGGTTGGACGCTGAACACACACGAAAAAGGACAACGGAAGGGCAGAGCGCACTTTTCGGTGCTCAATTTGTTGGGGCTGTGGTTTGAGATCCACAAATGCATTTCGAATAACGCGACCTGCGGCAGTGAATGCAATGGAAGTTGCAATCAAGTGCAATAATGTAATGGCCACAGTTACGAAGCGAGATAGAGGCACACAGAGAAAGAGCGAGCGAGATGGGCGAAGAGAGACCGTGTGGTGAAGTGTTGTTATGACCACAATATTACGTGTTCTGTGTACATTTCTCGTAGCATCCTGATTTGACGGCAACTCTGTTAGCCTCTGCTTGCTTTTATTTGCTAACAGTTCGATTTTGTTATATCACAATGAAAAAAGTCAGAAAAAGCTACAACTTATTGACGGCTTCGATGCGACCCGCTGGGTAGGCTTCACTCCCAGGCTGCAGGACCGTTTGGTCTGGCCATTGCTCCATTTCATTTTACCGCATTTCTGTCGCAATTTTGCTGCCACTTTTGTTATTTGTTTGCTGCTGTTGCCGCTTGGCGCATTTGGTGATTGCACTTGCAACTTGCGCACAGTTCATACCCGGAAATTGCTCGGCCAAAATATTTCTGCAATACCAGGCATGGCTTACAGTGGACAGTGCACGCCTTGCAAACTATTTCAGCCACCCTCTATTCCATAGCTATGTAGCTCAGGGCCCAGAGATTTGGTTTTTGGCAGTTCTCTGGCTCGTGCACCCATGAATATTTCAGGCATTTAATTGTAAATTACACATTCGCCCTGTGTGCGCTTTATACATTTTTTACAATTGTTGGCGAGCTGCTGTTGTTGTCGTTTTTATTGTAATGTGCGGATTTGGGCATTGGGCCACGTGCCTAGGGAAGGCTTTTATCGGGGTCTGGTTAGGGCGTATTTAAAAATTTAACCCGCTTGATTAAAGTTCGCGTAAATTGAAATGGTTTCTCTTGTCGTTTGTCGCTTGCTGCTCTTCAATTATTCAGTGATTTGATGGATGATGAAAAATGCTGCGGAGTTCATAATGCCCCAGGGATTAACTGTATAAATGTACATATTTGGCATTATTGTGAGCTGCACTGAGCTTCATAAATAAAATATTAATATTAATAATTAGTGAACGAATTAAATTATATGCCAGTGAACAATTGAAAATAAATTGCTATAAACTTTAATGTCTCACTTATATCAACTACTAATGTCTGTCTATACGTCTTAATTGCAGGATGAGAAAAATCAATTGCTTGTCACGAATGTGTGGCTTAAACTGGAGTGGAACGATATGAATCTCCGCTGGAATACATCGGATTATGGTGGTGTCAAGGATCTGCGCATACCGCCGCATCGAATCTGGAAGCCAGATGTCCTGATGTACAACAGCGCCGACGAGGGATTCGATGGCACCTATCAAACAAATGTTGTGGTCCGTAACAATGGCTCATGTCTGTACGTGCCGCCGGGTATCTTTAAATCGACGTGCAAAATAGATATCACGTGGTTCCCATTCGATGATCAACGCTGCGAGATGAAATTTGGCAGTTGGACCTATGATGGATTTCAGGTTTGGTTCAGTCGCCCGATAATGCAAAAAGCAAGGCAACCAGGGAGTACAAAGCTCGTAGTTGTTATGCTAATACTAAAAACTATTTGCGAACTTTTATTTTGTTATGGCTTATGATTTCTTCATTTGATTTATTGAGAATATTTCGAAGAGAATAAAGGAGAAGAAGAAGAAGAAGGAGGAGGAGGAGAAGGCGGAGCGATATATATATATTTATATTATTCTACCCTCTCCCCATTGTAACTAAAGCTGGATTTGCAATTACAAGATGAAACTGGCGGTGATATCAGCAGTTACGTGCTCAACGGCGAGTGGGAACTACTGGGTGAGTAAGCCAATGCCAGAACCAAAAGAATTATCCTTCTGGCTCCAAGGCAGCCACTGCTTACTTTAAGTAACTCACGTTCTCAGACAAATGAAACGAAAACATACACATTAGAAAAATTGAGAAATGACTGCCGCAACATGGGCATTGTCATTGTATACTACTCGTACTATGTACGTCAACTACTATATATTTATGTATATATCCTACATACGCATGTATATACACACTCGTGTATGTGCGAAACTCGTTTGCCACGGCAAAAAAAAAAAAACATAAAAACATCAGAAATAAAAGAAAGAAGAAAACAAAACAAAACGAAGGAAAGTAATACCTTATTTCTCATGTTTGAGATGTTTCCATAAGTTTCAATAAGGACATATAATACCTTAAAGCCTTCAAGTGTGAGTACTCGCACAAATAGTCTCATGTAACCCTTCCACAACGATTAAAAAACATGGCATAAATATTTCTCACTCAACTCTCTAACTGAAGCAGGGTTCAGGTTGCGAGCTAAAGTTCCGAACTCGTTCCGTTCGAAACTAATACTGTTTTAGAAAGTGCGTTTTGCTCGACAATTGATTGAATATTTTGCGCCAGTGCTGGTAAGATGCAATAGCAAAAAATGGCATTTTCAATTTCAATCAATCGGCTGCTTTAAACGCTCTCCATCACTGTTGCTCACATCTTAATCATCGACGTTCCCAATGCAATTTCGAGGCCAATGAATACGGAATCAAGTAATGCACCTAATGAACCCTGTTACCCCAACTACTCTTCTTATCTATATTCTGTACTTTACTACTGTTTCTTCAAGTACACTCAAATACCAAATACCACACGCTTATCCAGTGTTTTCCCATTCACTCACTACAAAAAAGAATATGTATATATTGAAAATTAAAACCATTAAAATTCGATTAAAAATAAATCTACTTGGGCGCTTTAACTTTTCAAGTCCGAAATAGCCGCATAAACGTTTCGTTTACCATAGATCAAATTGACAAACATGATCAAGTACATGTCAGTGGTGGAGCATACTTGTTGGCTAAGTGCAGTCGAGAATATGCTGCTCCGACTGCTTGTACATATTTCAAAGATAAATTCCACTAAGCAAGAGGTAAGGCCTGGCCCGTTTATGCATTCCCTTAGCAAATTTCTAATCTCTTGCTCTCTGATTTTTTACAAAGCTCTTATGGCATGAATAAGTTCGAACCAGAACTGTCCTTTAAGATTAAAATGAATGCTGCTTAGAAATAATATTGTACCTATACAATATCATACAAATATTGCATTTTGTGTAGCATTAAGTAACAACAAAAGAAGCATACTGAGAAGAAACAACAGCTAAAGCGTCCCATCTGTTCGTTTTTGTATTTAATCAAACTCATACAATATATTAGACATTTAATTGCTTTTGATTTTCGGTTGCATCATTTTCCAGTCCTCAAACGGCTACTTTTGATTACATCCTAAGGTCCCGAAATTTACAAAAATGTAGACATTGTTTTCGAACACTTAAAAAATAGGCAAAGTAAAATTAGAACTAAAGGAAAGCGGAAAGTTGTAAATTGCACTTTTCCGCACAAAGTGCTGAGGCAGCTAAATGCGCAGTCCCTCAAACACCACATATACAACCAGACAGTCACAGTTACAGAGACAGATAGTCACAGTAAAACTTTTAGCCAGCATTCACTTAACCATTGAAAGAAGAGATTTGGTCTTTAGTTGGCTGCAACCACGCACCAAACCAATTAAGAAATTAAAAGACAAATACAAATACATACCCAGACACACACACACATAAGCAGTACTATAAATTAGCAGATGCATATAATCACATACACACACACATCCACGTATACAGAGAAGAAAGAGAAATGAAAGCAAAAAACTTATTTTCTCAACTCTGGCCACAAAAGTTCACAACTCACAAAAGTGCTGAGAAAGTTTGTGCAACAAATTTTATTTTTACTCCTTTTTCGTTTTGGTTTTTTATTCCTTTTGTGCATTTCTCTGCAGCATTTTATTTTTGTATTTTGTTTTCATGGTTTCATTTGGCTTTTCTTTTATTCGCTGCGTCATTTTTTAAGGAGTTTTGTTAAGTTGTTGGCTCGTTTAATGTTTATCGTTCGTTATGCAACACTTCTCAAGGCGAATTTTCAGAATGCCTTTAGCAGTCAGCTTATGCAAATAATTTTAGTTTTACTAGTTTTCACAGATCCCAAATGATAGCTGCTTTATTCTAAAATGCTTAGCATCAGAGCTAACATCTATATCTATTAAAATAGTTATAGAAAGCTTATAGTGATAAATAGGAATCATATCGACATAGAAACTCAACCGTTTGAGCAAAACAGTTAGATTAACTATGTAGTTCACATTCAGCAATATACATAACATACTTAGTAGTCCACTCCTATTTACCCCGCTTTGAAATCAAAATTCTGCTCCTGCTTTTAACTATTTATATTACTCTAACTAACTTGCTAGTATTTCAACTCAAGCAAAGTGCTAAAAGTTTGGAAACATGTTTGTCTAGCGCAAACTCAGTCGCCGCTTACTTCAAATTAGTTGCTCGTATGCAAATAAAACTTTTGCTGAAACAACTTACTACTATATATATATATTACTTACGCATAGTCGTATCTACCCTTGTGCCGCCTACACCTACACACCCTCAACTTTTTGGCTACACTTAGAGAAACCACAGCATGCACTGAAAACCACACAGTTTTTGTACTCAAATATATCTTACTCCTAACTCTACTATACTTACTCGTACTTATAAGCTCTATCAAATCTATAAATACATAATCCAACACACATATAGAAACTCTTGAACTGCAAACACTTTCAAATACTCGTAGTGAACACTTCATTTTACTCGAGTTTCTTAACGCTTTACTCCTCTCTACATACTTACTTACGTACCTATCTATCTCTCTACTTACTCTTATTCGTATTTGCCTGTATGCCATGCTCGAAATTTACTATACATACATAGACATGAAGCTCAGACCAAGGCCAAGTAAACGCTGACACAAAAACCGAAGATTCCAAAATGCTAAAACCCACAAATGCTATAATGAATATCTTTGATTTTACTAATGTGCACGGTATTCTCGCAGGTGTGCCTGGGAAACGCAATGAGATTTACTACAACTGCTGCCCGGAACCGTATATAGACATCACATTTGCTATTATCATACGACGACGAACTTTGTACTATTTTTTTAATCTGATCATACCCTGTGTACTGATTGCATCAATGGCTCTGCTTGGCTTTACACTGCCGCCGGACTCGGGTGAAAAACTATCGCTTGGTAAGTTATCGCCGATAATAATTGACGGTAAAAAGAAACTACAGAATTTAAATGGAGGAATGAGCAGGATGCCAAATAGTTCAATAAATTAATATGAATTTTCACTTACGTAATACAAATACTTGACAGCAGCTTAAGAGGCGCTTCGAAAAGTATTTGCCAAGTACTTTTTATAATAATGATAGCCCCTCGCTTCGAATTTAAAATAAGATGAGGCTGTCTGGGCATAAACCCCCATAGCACACTCTTGGCATTGCCATTGGCGTTGTCGATGTTGATGTCGATGCCGATGCCGTTGATGAGTGCTTGGAGAGCAGCCTGACGAGCCTCGAGCTTGAGTCTTGAGCATGGTTGACATCGCACATTAGTCGTTATTGTCAGACTGATGATGGTGGGTGATGATGACGCCACAGCTGGGCGAGCTGCTTGGCTGGTAAACAAACTATTGAACTTTTAATGCTGCGATAACTTTGTAGTAAGGCGGATGCCAAGTATCTGAGTTATGTTTAACATTGCCTCAAAATATCCTCTAAATAACAAACGCTACAGAGTAGGAGGTTAGGTGGAGAAAGAAAGTTATGAGATAATCCTGAATACCATAAAACGTTTTGGATGAGAGCAACTTAATATTAAATATATTTGGAAAAACGAAGCATTTCTTATTAATATTTTGTAAAACCGTAAATTCATTTTTAAATAGCACATTTAAAACAATAAATTCACAACTCACCACATTCATATTTTCAATATCTAGGCGTCACGATCTTGCTCTCGCTGACCGTGTTCCTCAATATGGTCGCCGAGACAATGCCGGCCACCTCAGATGCAGTGCCTCTGCTAGGTAAGATGATTTTGTTTACCAATCTTGCTGCTGGTTATGTTCACTTTATATGTATTCCACGTAATCCTAATTGTGTACTCGTATGTGTTTGTATAATCGCTGTGTCTACGTTCGACTTTGCTTTTGAGTTCGTGTGTTCATCTGTTTACAGTTTATAGATCCATATTAAAAACAATTTCATAAATCTAAAGTTGCAATTACTGTTCCACTCATACATTCATATTCATGCATTTCTAAAACGATTTTAATAATCAAATAAAATCCGATGATTTTATAATATTAAAACTTTGACACACAATTAATATAATTAACAAGCATCAGCAATATTATCATTATTCGATAGCAATTTCTTTCGCTTCAAAGGCATACAATTTTGTATGACTTTAAAGCGCTTAAAGAAATCGCTTGCTGGTGCTAACAAAATAATCTAAAAATCAGTAGAGAAAGAACAAATTTAAAAATAATTAAAAGGCATATGAATTTTGCAATTAAACTGAACAATAGTTTTGAATTAATAAAATATACAATGATAAGAATAATATTTATAATCCCAGATATGATACACAGAACACACGAGTTGGTTTGATAAATGCACACTCATTTTAAAACAAGTTAATTGCACGCTATAATCTTTTATTTTGGGCTATAAAGATACTTGCTTTTGGGCTATAAAGTATTCTAAAATATACTCATACATAGAATGATATTTTATCTATAGGTTTCTTCAATTTAAAAAAAAAATATGTATATTTAGATTCTTACAATTATGTTAAATATATTACTTCTGTACATTTTCAATTGAGATTTCTTAAATAAAATCCAAATAAATATTCTCAAAGTTGATTTGAATATGAAATATTTAAATTTCATTGGTTGATAAAGAAAAAACCTATGGAAAAAACATTCAACAATTTTCACAGTAAAAACAATTAACTTATAAAATTGCTCAAATATTTCTTCAAATTAAAATTTAAATTTTCGTCCAAATTTAGTTGTTTCAATTTCAATTCTATCTTTAAAAATATCTATAAAATCAAAAACTTATTTAACTACGTTGATAAACTTAATCTATCTAATTCAGTTTCTGCCATACATTTTTGGGTGTCTAATTCTTTATCATATAACTAAAATACTATTCCAAATAAATAAATTTACAAGTTACCTGTGTGTGTGTGTTTTAAAATGAGTTTTTTTTTAATTCAAATAAAAATAATTGTTATGAATAAAGAGTTAACGCAAGAAACAAAAAACAAAAACGTTCAAACTGAAAGTAATAACTATGAAACAAGAATTGCATTTAATATAAATACTTACTAAAATATTGTATATATCTCTGCCTTTTTTCTTTCTTTCAAAAATTGTATACCTTTGCCAAACTAATCTTAATAATCAAAACAAAATCTACAACAAATATCAAACACTGAATGAATTCTGAACGAAATATGCTACCCTGAACTATGCTCGACAAAACTAACCAAATCGAAAACTAAACCAATACAATGATGAACAAATCCATCGATACAAATCCTCAAACAAATAAATAACCATTTGCACTACAACAATCACAATAACCACAAAAACCACACTGAATAACACACCCATCGATAAACGATAAACTATTTTATATATTGACAACACGCCCAACCAACCAACAGGTACATATTTCAATTGCATAATGTTTATGGTAGCTTCATCCGTTGTGTCAACGATTTTAATATTAAATTATCATCATCGAAATGCTGATACGCACGAAATGTCCGAATGGGTAAGTTTCAAAATGGGTCATTCAAACAACCCACTCAACAAAAAAAAAAAATAAAAAATAAACCACCAACCAACCAACCAAATCAAAAACCAACTTACAACTCGTATCCAAATCAACTAACAAACAACAAACAAATGCAGAATGCGACCATCACTTATCATAGCCTCCAGCACTAGCAACGGGAGCAATCTCCATTCCTGGACAGAGTCCTGGTACCGGACTTGCTCGCCTGCTGCTCCGCTGTCCACAGTCGCATAGCATTAGCATATTTTCATATGATTTATCTCTCTAGCCACAAACAAACTGAGACAACTGCATATATATAATTTTGAGAAATGCGCAAAATAATTTATGTGTTAGTTAGAGAAATGTTTTTGTGTTTACTTGTTTCTTGTCATTCTCGTTATTTAGTTATCGCTGTACCTTGTGTTGTATTACTAATTTATTATTGTTGTTCCAAGACGAAGTTAGTATATTTGTTTTGTGTTAGTACAAAATTAAGCCACACAATGATCAGCAATTAAAATGTTAAATGTAGCTGCGCCAAACTATGCAAATTCAGCTGAGTTTCATGGCATTTGCCGGAAATATTGGAGTATTTACGGATGGATTCAGATACTGTTCGACCATTTTAGAACTTATCACACATAAAGTAATTAAATACGTCATAATTAACAAACATGTAGTATTGTGAACTAACAATCTCCGGAAAATCTCCAAAACGAAAAAAATTACAAAATGCAAATTTCTCTAGTTGCTGCACCATAAATATATGTTTGTTGTTGTTATTATGATTGTGCAATTATTATTGCTATTCTGCCCCCGTTTGTTGTCGTTGCTGTTGTGTTTTCGTAACAACATTTTTATTTCAACATTTTGTGTTTTTTTATTGTTTATATTGTGTTAATTTGAAGCCTACTTAGAGGCGGTTATGCAAGCAAATATATTTTCCGTTTCCGTTTTTAGAACTGTACTTTGCCAACAAAATGTCAGTTGAGTTATAGCCCATATGTGTGTGACCCAACAAAAAATTTATATATATTTATATATATAATATAAAACAAAATAAAACCAATCCAATTCCAACAAGAAAAAAATAAAAATGACAAGCCCAATGTGACGGACGGATGTACAGAGTTCGAAATGAATGTTGTAACTAAGTGTATAAACTAGCCAACATGTCTGCTACGACGACTACTGAACGTGTCTACTATAAAATAATTTATGTAATGAAAAATATCGTAATGTTGATGTTGGGCCCATAATTTCTTCTTTAATAAGCAATGTCACTCTGTACAATGATCCATCACAGCCCCAAAATTCCCCGCAATACCTATCCACAAAACCTACTACTTATCTAACTAACTTACTAACCCATCACTCTGAGCCCTTTGCTCCATAATAGTCACCAGTTGCACAATGATTTTCTATTAGTTATTCGTATTTCTATGACGTTAAAGTGCAGATAATTTATTACACAACATTGTATCAAATGATATATCAATGGTGAACTTTACATATGTGTAAATAGCTCTGTGTAAATACTCGAATATATATATATTAAATAGATTGAACTAAGTGAATGCAATGTCTGATGTTTGACAGAATGTTATGGGTGCTGAAGTAAATTTAATTTTTATTTTTAAATTGTATGGGGTTGTTCATAATATGTGTTTTTTTTTATTCTTTACGGCTGCAAGAAATAATAATCTTATACAGAATAGTTGAATGTTAAAAAAGCAGAAAAGCAATTTATTGTAAAGAGCTCGTATTCATATGAAAACTCAAAACACAAGTGAAAGAAATGCTTGTCTAATACTGACATCATACTTACATATCAGTTCGAAGTGAATTGAATATACCCAAGATGCCAAGTGGAAAGCAATTTATTCATATTATTGCAAATGCATGAAGAGTATAATGGAAAGTTAGAAGAACTGAAGAAGTTTGACTCAGAAGTTGGCTAAAAGGGACGCTAAACCGAATGCAGCTCAGTGGAAGTCGATTGGCTTCTAAGAAGTCAGTCACATGAAAAGTTTGGCATGCTTTTCGCCCAAGAATGTGGACAGGCACTTGTACTGCCACGACATGCAATTGAATTGGGGCAATTGAAGTAAGCCCCCAAATCAAATACAAAAATACACACGCACACACACTCAGATCCTCAAACACATCCATATAAACAGTGTGTAAAACTACAGAGTCAAAATGTGGCAGGCAGGCGACAGTTGGCCCAGTTGCAAGTTGTCGTGAGACGGGCATGAAAATTGAGCCAATTGGCAGCGCAGGTGCATTAGAAATGTGCAGTTTAAGGGACATGACATCTACAACAGTTGCCGCGTCTCCCTTCCGAGTTTGCTCCCCTCTTTTATGTGATAACAACAAATCAATTTGCACAAAATTTGCACAAAACGAATGTCTAAAAAAGAAAGGACAGAGGAAAATGGTGAATGGAGAACAGCTGCGGTCTGTGGCCATGTCTCATATCATAGTCGTTGCGATATAGATACTAGTACTTTTACTTGTACTCGTATGCCAATGCCAGAGTGTTCCATTCGATAGCAATCCCAACTTTGCATTTGGTTTGCATGCCACGTCCTCGAGCGCATTTCCATGTTACCATCGCTTGTTAGCGAAACCGCCAACCGTCAAAGGAGTACACCGACGGGGCGTAATAGAGGCGGCTGGAGTCACTGCAGCAGATGTCAACGTGGCCCGAGTTTTAACCAACTACAGTTGGTGGCAAAATGCTGCCCAGAATGAAATGCAGCTTAGCATGACAATCGCTACCATTTTTTCCACTTTATTCCGCCTTTGCAGAAGATATATTGTATAAAAACCAATCCCAGTTAACGTATCTCAAAGCTGCCGCTCCTATTTTAAACATTTCAAAACTTGACGATTTCCTGACCTAATAGGTCGTGGAAAAATATAAATTTGATTAAATAGTTATAAGTTCATATTTTTTTTTAAATTTAATTGATTGTGATTTATTGATTTGCAAAAATTTAAAACTTATTTCGACAATGATTGGACCGAAGATAAATTCTCAGATATAGAACAATTAACTTTAGTTAGTAGTTGAGTAGCACTATATATCACTGTGATTACTTACAGACTTTTAAAGTCAAATTACTGCTTTAAAAGATTCTTGTATGGCTATTATTAATTCAGATTTTAGACGATTCGATTTTGAATTATCGAATTTTATAGTAAACTTGTTGCATTGCAATGCATTGTATGTACATAACATATTATCATTCACACTGTCGTAGTCAGCTTAGATGAAGTGTGTGAATACAAGTTGGACTAATAGTGTGTGCGTGAAAGTGTTTTGATTATTTATAGCACGAACTCAATTGAAGGGTGGGTGTAGAAGGCCCTTGTTCGAATATGGGTATGAAATACACACATAGTATATATTTGTCTCTCTCAGCGATACTACTAAATTGTTGTGCTGTCTTGTTATTGTTGTTCTACTACATATATTGTTGTCTTTGTCGTTGTCGTTGTTGCTGTGTCGTGTTAAGTTGTAAATCATAAAATTTGCATGTTTCATAGCTATAAATAAACCGCAACCCGCCATGGCGCAAAGCAGATCAACACCGAGAAGCGCACATAAATATTATTATAGCTAAGTGTTATAGTAACGCACCAGCGAATATCATTCCAAAACAGCCAAAGCGACACTTCCCAACACTAATCGACACATCTGACTGACAGACAGACATACAGACACAGAGACAATAGAAGCCACTGAACACCGATGAGCTGTGCCCCATCAAAGTGTACCAAAGTTACAGCACTCGAGCACTCGAAGGGGGCATATTGTTGCTTTAGTGGTAATCAAAATCAAATATAAATCATAATTGTGGCATGCGTGTGCATGTGTATGTGTCTCACTGTCTCTGTTCATGCAAAAGAGCAATAAATCGTTTGCCAGTCCAGTTAAGTATGCCACACACACACACACACATGCACACGTTTACAGAGAGGGACAGACAGATAGAGACGGACAAATTCGCATATGCAAAATACACATGAAACTTGAAATACTCGTAATACACGCATTTGGAGTCGAGTCAGCCTGCAGTTCGTCTACTAAACGTTTCATTTCCACCTGCCCCATGCCACATGCTACATGCCACATGTTAGATTCGCATCGTATTTTTATGCTGGCTACCATGGATATTGCGCATGAGTCGACCGGGACGACCGCTGATATTGGAATTCCCAACAACGCCATGCTCGGATACATCATCTGAACGCAAACATCAGATACTATCCGATGTTGAGCTGAAAGAGCGGTATATTATGCAATGATATTCAAACCAATTCAATGATATGTTTATATGCTAAAGCATTTCTTTTCTTTTCCGCCCTTTCCTGCCTGTTACCCAACCATCCCGATACTTGAAGGTCCTCGAAGTCGCTGCTGGCCAATGTGCTCGACATTGATGATGATTTTCGGCACAATTGTCGCCCCATGACGCCCGGCGGAACACTGCCACACAATCCGGCTTTCTATCGCACGGTTTATGGGTAACAACAGCATACTCACACAATACACAGGCTAATCTCACTTTAGTGCTATGCCCAATAAACTTATGCCCCTTTCTCTCTCTGTCTCTATCTCGTCGATTTGCAGGCAAGGCGACGATGGCAGCATTGGGCCAATTGGCAGCACACGAATGCCCGATGCGGTCACACATCACACGTGTATCAAATCATCAACAGAATATGAATTAGGTTTAATCTTAAAGGAAATTCGCTTTATTACTGATCAGGTAAGTGCTTTCGTTGTCATTCAAAGAACTAGCTTTTGCAGTACATTTTACTACAACAAGGCCTGAATAAATTATATTTTCATAAGCTTTACTTTAACTTTTGCGTATATTGTATTAACAATAAGAATGACAGAACAGAATTTTATTTCAAGTAGATAATTGTATTAAATTAATGGAAAGGGTACCAAAACTTCATCAAACTTCATTGTGTTTTGATCAGATTACCACAAAATTAAAATTCCGAATAAAAAAATACAAATGCATTTACAAAGTAATTTATAAGAAACAGTTATTTTTTTGGATAGGCATTCACTAACAGGACAGTCTTTTTAATTTCTAGTGTAAAACATCTACAATAGTATTGGCTTATTAGTAATACAAGAAAATATATTATAGCTTCTGTATAGTATTATTAAGTTTCTTGTATTCGATGAACAACTTTTACAAATATATTTATTTTTCGAATGCATGTTAAGCATTACAAATATGTATATTTATACTAGTATTAGAAACGTTTAATAAATTTGCACAAAACTTAAGGCTGGCAGATATTAGATATAATACTTACAAATTTTTAAAATATTATCCCTAGAATTTTGTTTACTAGTAAAACCAAAATCCAAACTATTTTTACTTCTTTTCTCTCTCCAAATCTCTACCAATATCTCGAAAACAATACAAATATTTGATAAAACATGAAACAAATATAATATAATAATTGTTATAATATAGCTACGTAAAGATGACGAGGACAATGACATTGCCAATGATTGGAAATTTGCAGCTATGGTCGTTGACAGACTGTGCCTTATCATATTCACAATGTTCACAATATTAGCCACAATAGCTGTACTACTATCAGCACCACATATTATTGTCTCGTAGCCATATGGGCGAGGTGGTTATTGTTATTGGTTTTATTATAAAATCAATTTGTTAATTATTAAATTAATAACGAAACTTTTTAAGTAAATTTAAAAACGTTCAATAACAAAAATCAACAAAAAAAGAGAAAAACACTTAAATAAAAACATTGAGTAAATAATACCAAATGAAAAATGACAAAAAAAAATCTATAAAACATAATAATTTAAACCAAAAATGAAAATTTATTTAAACAAGTCTTTAATATAAAATTAAAACCAAAAGAGACTTAAAAACAAGATAAAATTGTTTATACATTTTTAATTCAAAAAAAAGAAAAAAAAAAACTCTAAAACCACATAAAAAAATCTTAAACTTTTTGAAACCCCTAGATACCTACAACTTTCCAAACTGTATCTCCCATGTCAGTAATTAAGTTTCTTCCAATTTATAAACAAGAATGAAACGGGTATATTTTATTTATAGATTTGTATACTTTACTATTTAAGAGCAATTTTTCTCGAGATAGGCAAACATTTTCAACTTTTTTAGTACACTTTTAAGAAATTGCAGTATAACTCGTATATAAAAACATTTTGAGGACTTCATTGTATACGCTCAATTTCGTTTTGGTTGATATTGAGCTTTATAAAGGGAAATACATAGTAGAAATTAAATGGATCCAAATGTTAGGCGAAACCCAACGTTTTTTATTCTGGCTCTCTAGCAAGATTATTAGAATAACTGAATCCTCAGAAAACTCTTCTCCATCACTATTCAAGTCAGTTAGTACATGTAGTTTTTCCAGATTTTCTCATAAAATCATCAAATCCATTGCTTCCAAATAGTCTTGAAAGGAATTGGATAAAACACATAAGATTAAAGTTCCATCTGCATTTCTGAACAGAACCAATATTGACGATCTACATATCCAATGAATTGTACGTAAAACTCCTTAAATCCTCTGAATAATTTTTATTTCAACTAAAGAAAAAAATAATGAAATACCTATCCCAAAACTAAACGCATATACAAAACCAATAGAATAACCCATCCATTGAATTGAAAAATAAAACCAATTGGAATTACAAAATTATAAAGAACAAAAATTTATAAATGAATAAGGCGAAAATCAGAACTATTCGATATTACTCTTTCGAATCAATTTCAATGCTTAGCATATTTTGTTGGTAAACATGATAGAGCCCTAGGTATGTTATAGCTTTTAGATTGATTCGAAAGCGTTATTCAAATATTGTCTGAATGCCACAAAAAAAAAAAGAAAAACTACAAAAAGATCTCACTATAGGTCATTCCTCAAATAGTATGAAGCCAAGCCCAAGGCGCGCACAATAAATGAAATCCAATTTAATGAATTTCATCTGATTGTGAATGATCGAAACCGAAATCGAAAATACAAATTGAAAATTTTAATGGTTGCGAGCAATAATATCTGCGTGTTGATGAATTGCATGATTTTTTGGTGATGCAAACAATGATCGATCGATCCATTGCGTAGGTACAGATATCTAAGCAAAAGATCGCTTCTTCATTGCATTGAGAACAGCGAAATATATCTAACTGTATACAATCTTACAACTTTCGGTATTCCTTATTATTTTCATTTTAATATTGTTTTCATTTGAATTACTAAACAAAATATAAATAATTTAATTATTCTAAAATCTAAAATGAATACTGAAACTTGCTACACCACCAAAATGCATACAACATGATTCAACAATTCTCAAAAATTAATATACTCACAAAATATCAGCAAACAAAAAATACCAATAACAATGAACATCATATTGAACACAAAACATGTCCGGTGCATTGAAAATTGTGTGCTCTGCTTTGGTATTAAAAGCATAAATATATTTGAAAACAAAATTAAGAGAGAGCTTTATATGTATAGAGAAGATCACTAAAAATCACAAGAAAAAAAAAACGAAGAATTTCGAGATTCATAGTTGAATGAATCTTCTTTTAACATTTGTTTACTGACAAATGTATGTATACACGAAAATACTCAATTATTAGATGATCTTTCCACTTAAGATTCATAGATCAATAATCATACAGTACAAGCACGCTACTGTCCGCAAACTAGCCAAGCACACAATTTCTGTACATGCGGGTCTGTATTAAATTCCCTTTCAGATTGAGTTATTCATAAATATGAACTGCATACTTTTAGAGATCGCACTTACATATATGTTGGATTTCATATGTGGCATAAAGTATGCTTTGCATGGTATTGGGAAATCAATAGGAAAGTCGAATACGAAATTCAGATCTGATAAACCAAAATACACAGCGCAACAGAAATCTTAAAAATTACAAACGCATGTGAGGTATTTAAGGGGCTGAGATAAATCAATACTCATACACGATTTTGCAGTTCTCCGAAGATTCTCACACGCCGATAAACAAAAACAAAACTAAATATGTTATATTTTTCACAAAATAGCATTATTTTTATAATTTTTAAGTTACAGCAATTCTGCTTCTAATTGTAAATCTTGTGCATTGAAAACAATCAGAATTTTTCTTTGAATATAAAATTAAAGCAAAAGCCACAACAACAAATAAAATAAAAGATACATTCACGAAACTACAAAATATTAATTAATAGTAATACGATTACCAAAACCATAAGAAGTGTCATACAATTAAACTAAGCTTACAATTAAAAAAAATACACACATAGATATCTCGTTATTAAGATTCTATCCATGAGCTCAGAATAATAGCAAAAGCAAGCGTATTAGCAATAGTTTTTACAAAAGAATTAACAACACTAAGAACCATTAAGAAGAAAAACAAAATAAAACACTTTGTATATTATGAATGCGCAGAAACCGAGCAACGGGATCGAATGTATCGCAAACCCAATTAATTTTTACTGCTATTTTGTATATTGTTTTCCACTTGAGGATCTTTATAAACATTTTATTGTACACAAATTTTATACAATTTACATAAGCAAGTGCAATTTTGAGACTATACAAAACGAGTTGAGTTGTTTTTCATTTTGGGTTTCTTTTACAATACGAGTACACTTTATTTTGGAATCAATTTTGAAATCGTAGTGTTTTTTAAGAGTGTCAAAATTTGTGGTACAGTTTAATAAAGTTAAGAATTAGCTTTTGATAAAGAACATAACAAACAGAAAAACTACAAAATTTGAACTCTTTGCAAGATGTAATTACATAAACTAATGAAAGGTGAAATCATATTTAATTATTATTTTTTAATTGTTCCATATTTAAGAAACTGATGTATATATTATTTTGAGCATTCTAATTCGATCCTAATACGATAAGAAATATTTACAATAAAAATAATAGAAATGAAAATAGCAAACAAGCTGCCAGCATTGAAAAATAATAACAATAATTAATTTTAATATTTTATACACTTTCATTTTATTATTTGAGCTCGTTTATCTGCATAAACAAAGGATTCAGCAACTGATGAATACTTAGTACAGCAACAAAATAAAGCTTAGCATTCGATAATGGGATTAAATTCAGATCTTATCAATTGAATAACCGATTGAACTTATTCATAAGCAATTTTTAAAGAAAAGTCAGCGAAAAATACAGCAAATAGATTTAAACTAATAGCAAATAATGGCGATCAGCTCTATGGAAAGATGAAACTCAAATAACTGCACCCGAAGTGATCGCTAACTGATCGAAGCAGCTAACGCGATTAATACTACATATAAGGAGCATACATAAATACAAATACATTTCTAGTAAATAAAGAAAACAGTTTGGAAAACGTTTCTTTCATCAGCATATACACAAACATAAATACAAAAAACACACACACACACATATGTATATTCATATAAGTATATATGGTATTTATTTCTTTTTTACACTGAAAGCAAATATATATATAATATATATATACTTAGTGTACTATGTAATAATACAACAAAATATTTAAAAGCAAATGAAACTTTTTCCTAAAAACTAGTTGCATTTAAATGAATTTTAAAAAATATACATAAAAGTATATATTTATTAAATGGATGAAAACAATACAAAATTAAAGAACACCCAAGCTCCTTTCTCTACTAAAAAAAAAAATGAAATCAACATATATATAATACTTAATTAGACATTAATAATAGTCAAAGAAGGAAACCAAAATGACAAAAGAGATAAGAAAACCAAGTAAAAGCGAACAAGAAATCGTAAACTAGAAAATATTTAAATTAAATTAATTTTTAAAAATGAAAAAACCGAAAAAAAAGAAAATGCGCTGATTTTTTATGTCGTTATTAGTATTTAAATTAATTGCATAAAAAACCATACAAAATTAAAGAAAATCCAAACCTAAAAATAATACAAAAGAAAAAAACAAAAATATAATAAATAATAAATTAGTAAAATTGAAATTGGTCATTTTGACCTGAATAGTAAATTATAGAAAAGAAAAAAACTAAAAACAAATTGAAAAGCAAACCCCGAAAAGAAAACAATTGTAAAATTTTAATTATTATTATTCAATAATAAAAATACAAAAAGAAACGATTTGACAGAAATACCAAACGCGTTGAGGCCAACCAGTTTTATTGGAAGCTTTCATTTTAGTTTGGATTAGTGGATCAAGATCAGTACGATGAGTATAGAGCCGCCCCTAGATCGTATTCCAGAACATTGACCAGATCCAAATTCGATGACACGTGTGGAAAGGTAAATCCAGTGATGCTAATTTTAGTCTAAAATGATGTAAGACAAGTGCAATGTATTATAAACACAACACAGGAATTTCTAAATGTAAATATTATTTAGTTAACTAACATTCATGATCATTGCAAGGACACTATCGCATTACAAACACTTGGTTTGTTGTGGGACATAACAAACATATTCCTTTTTTTCTTGTAACATTCAATCATTTAAACATCAAAAACATTGTAAAAACAAACACACAAGTCCATAAAAATAGTGTATAACAAAAACATATGACATTCTATTCAAAAAATAACAACAATGAAATATCATAGGTCCAAATCTATTAACATACTTATATTCAAAGTGGTAAAATAACAGATCAGGTCACATTCTGATTCTATTAAAAAGAGAATATTACGAAAAAATTCTGATGTCATGCGCAGTTTGTCAACAAAACCAGCTGAAGCAAAATTAAAAACAAGTCATTTCTTTACAACTCTTTCCAATAACAGCTATCTATAATCACCAAATGTAATATCAATTATTAGCAAAATATAAACAAAGATATCAAGCAAGCCCAACAGCAGAAACGTCCTTAAAGTAAAAATATATATCGGATGCTGCGTGTATGTATAAAAGTTATTTTAACTATATCTTCAAATTATACTACGTACACTTGTTGACAATCTGTTTAAATCAAAAATTTTCCTATATATATCCAATATTTCGGCATGATTTCTCTATTTACTCCTGCTATTTTCTTCCAACTCCACTAAAAATTAGAATTACTTGAAATTTTTATCAAACAAATAATTAAAAGAACATATCTTCTTCATTACTCTGCACTTAGATTTTCATTTGTATACAATTTTAGTGCATGCAAAACTATTCATTAGCGAATTAATTTTGTTCTATAAGTATTCAAAAACTAATTCAAGTGATTTTTTCTCAATTCTATACTGTGGATGGCAATGGATTGGAGAGGTAAGATGTAATATCGAAGTACATAGAAAGGGATTTTATAATACTAATAGAAATTTTCTTTACAGGGAGAAACTTATGGACCCAGCAATGCCTTAGCTATTTGGATTATGACTATAAAATATTATATTTCAATATGAATAAAACATAAATATATTGTTAATATTATATCTAATAAATATTATAACGTTTAAATTGAGTAACTGCTAATTTACTTTGAATAATAGGTTAATATTAAGGGAACAGACTTCAGTCAGTACAAATTGTTATATTAACAATTTGTCATAATAAAATTACAAAAAATCGATGATGAAATTAAATTAGAATTTTAGACAGGCATCAGAAAAATTGTGTGTCAAGAAAGAAACAAATGTTATTTACATTCACACAAAAATATATAACTGAAACATATATTTTAACGGTAAAGGAGCATTAGCTGATGAACTATATTGTAGTTTTATTAATAACATTCAACTTAAACTTATCTTATTCCCATCCACACAAATCACAAATACATTCTTAGTTGGGACTTAAAAACACAACTACAACACACTAAACAATTGAGCTTCAAAACACATTTTCTAAAGAATTAAATTAACAATTTATTTTAAATATTTTGATTATTTAGTTATGTTTTAAGTTTTTATTCTTTCTGTGAATTTGAAAAGTGTTCCCATTGAATTTAAAAACAAAAAGCACTTTTGTCACTGGATTGATCAATACATATTGATCGTTTACTAAGAGCCAAGATATAGATCTTGGCCATATTTTTACCAATTTTAAAAGACTTTGTTCTCTAATCACAATAAAAAATTGTATCTATAGGCATTTAAGGATTAAGATCATCCAAAGATGCACTGCATTGTTGCAACTTCAAGTTAATTTTGACCTATCGTAAGAATCATTTGTGATTCTATGAGATCCCATTGGTTTTTACTTAGTTTTCTTAATATTTCATGCGTATTTAACATACTTTAACAAATAATATATTTCTTAATTAATAGTATATAAATTGATATTAATTGTTACTAACTAACAATCAAGGATTATTCTTAAAAAGGTTTATTGATTGAAAGGTTACATAAAGAAATGGGTTTACACGATGCAATCAAAATTTATAAGGTAGATGCATGTGGTGCTGCATTGAGATGAGTGTATCTTTCCGTCCATCGTAACTATCGGTAAGCATATAGAGGCATCCGAAAGTCTATTATATTATGGTCCTTTCGATCTCAGCAATATTTATTATGTGCTAATGTTCAAAGACATGGCAGAGTTATAACTTAGTTTCTTAAATGGACATTGCTTTTAAAGCTGTAGCTCGGCCAAATCTTGAAGGATCTCTTAATGATATACCTTCTTGTAGACATAGTAATTGTAGCTATCAATTGGCATTCAAGGATTTCCAACCCTTTTCTAAAAAGTTAATCTCAATTTTTTCTAAGGGGTAGGTATAGAAAATTTTACGACAACAGCCAAGATCCGGCGTATCTCCGCCATTTGAAGGACGATCGTTATGTCCTTTGGCACAAAAATCTGTCTAGTCCATGCAAACTAAACACTACACTTAAAAGGACGAATATCCTGTAAGCAGCCGAGTTACAAGGACATTTTTGAATATCAATAATAGAGTATATCTCAGGCAAATCTTAGCGTATCCTTGCGAGTCCTGTGTCAGTCGTATTATTTTAGAAACTACTATATGCATGCCAAAGGAAATTAAAATCGGACTTGTGGTTCTCGAGATATCAGGTTATTAGCGGCACGTGCCCGTTTTCTTAGGCACTCAGTGCAAAAATATACAAGTGTAGGGGTTCTTAGATGACCCTGAAGTTTTTTGATGGCGATTATTAGAACTCGTCCTTACGAATCAAAAACGACAGGTCCTGACAATATGAGAAAGGATGCGACTGAGATATGATACTTTTTGTAAGGAATAACAAATAATATTGTGCTGTATTTAAATTTTTTGTAGCATACTTTCGGGGCTGCATATTTTAATTCGTAGTTGGAGCGACTGCCCACAAATGGCGCCACAACTGATATATTTATATATATTATAGCATACTTTTAGGGCTGTATTTTTAAATCGTGGTTGGGACGATGACCAACAGATGGCGCCACCATTGATTTATTTATGATGATTTGATTGATTCAAAATGATAATTCGCTCGCTTTCAATCTTCACCACTAATCACAGAGTAGCCGTGTCTGTTCAATGTCTTAGCTTAGGTGGCTAGATGTCGATGGCGCTGTCAATATATTGGGTTGTCACATAACCATTTTTAGTTGCGCCATCCATACAGGAGTTACCAAATTAGGTGTAGCTAAATTTAAAATACATACTCGACTGTATACATACTTGACTGTATACATCCAGCATAAAATCCCGTGGTTGCGCCATCTGTGGGCAGGCCTCCCAACCACGGTTTAAATAAGTGCAGCCCCAAAAGTATGCTATAATATATTTAAATACATCCGTGTTGGCGACATCTGTGTGCGGCCGTCGCAACTAATTTTTAAATTGATCCGAGGTTGCGCCCTCCGTGGGCAGGCATCCTAACCACGATTGAATTAAGTGCCGGCCTAAAAGTATGCTATACTATATTTAAATACATACTTGGTGGCGCCATCTGTGTGCGGTCGTCCGAACCACAATTTAAATTGATCTGTGCTGATTTAAATAAATGCAGCCCCGAAAGTATGCTACAAAATTCAGCACAATACGGCTTGTTATTATTTACAAAAAGGATCATATCTCAGTCATATCCTTGTGCATTTTGTTAGGACTAGGTGCGTTCGATTCGTAAGAATGATCTCTAATAATCGCCATCAAAAAAATATAGGGTCATCTAATAACTTCCACACTTGTATTTTTTCGCACTAAGTGCCTAAGAAAAAGGACCTATGTCACGAATTCCCTGATATCTCGAGAACCACAAGGACGATTTAAAATCTTTTTGGCACGCTTATAGTACTCATTGAAATAATACGATTGACACAGGACTCGCAAGGATACGCTTAGATTTGGCTAAGATATAAGCTGTTTTTGTTATTCAAAAAAGTCCTTGTAACTCGGCTTCTTACTGGATATTCGTCCTTTTCAGTGTAGCGTTTAGTTTCTGTTGACTAGACGTATTATTGTGCCAAAGGACACACTGATCGTCCTTCAAATGGCGAAGATACGCCAGATTTTGGGTGTTTTTGAAAAATTTTCTATACCTACCCCTTAAAAAAAGTTGAGATTAATTTTTGAGAAAAATTTTGCAAATCCTTGAATGCCAATCGATAGCTCTAATTCTTGTGATTACAGAAAGGTATATCATTAAAAGATCCTTAAGGATTTTCCCAAGCTACAGCTATTAAACCAATGTCCTTTCACGAAAATAAGCTATAACTCAGCCATATCCTTGTACATTTTCGAATAATTTATATTGTTGAGATCGGAAGGACTAACTGTATCGATTGACGTTAAAAAAAATATGGGGTCATCTAAGGATCCCGACACTTGTAATTTTTTCTAAGTCTAAATCGAAGTCCAAATCGAAAATTTTCTCATAACCACAAGGACGATTTGAATGTCCTTTTTTATGATGATACTCCTAATTAAGACGATTTCCGTGACACATGACTCGCAATAATCAGACAAGATATGGCCAGATATGAGCTATTTTGGTATACATATTTATTTCAGCTATGATATTTCTTTTTTATTATATTTATTAGTATAATCGTGATGTTTTTAAACTTGTTTGTGCTCCATGGGTATCATTCTTTCAACGAGGAATAAGAAGAAACAATATTCAATAACATAACTTAGTATATTGACAGGTTATAATATGTAATATATTACGGAAACACTGTTTTTTTTATTTAATTACATTACATTGCATTAAACAGAGAACAAAAAATAAAACCAAAGGTGTTTTATTATCCTTCATCACTATCAGAAATTACTCTCATTCTTTTTTTCGGAATCGAAGGTTTCAATTCACTTTCATCACTCGAAGTTATTTATGCCGATACGATGTTTAAAGCAGAAATATTTACATTCTGAGAGATGATAATAAAATCGGTTATTAACAATTGCTTCGAACAATTGCTTCGAAACCGTGTAAAAGCGAAAACGTGTAAAACAAGTACCGTGAAAATCGGGGGATAGGTGTACTCACATTGCGCAGGCAAGAGCAGCCGACTTCACTTGACGCAGATTTGCGCAAGTGGTGAAATTGGGTGCTAGAAATTCCCACTTAACGTGAAGTTGGCAACACTAGTTTTGCGTAAAGTGGGTTGTGTTACATGCTTAAGCTTAGACACATTCGTGGAAGAGTGCATTTATGGCAATTGTTTGAAAACTGAATAATGTTATGGTTATTTTCAAATAAAACGATTTATTACCGATGCATAATTTTATTGTGTCGTTACATTTCGGATAGTAAATTTAGTTTAATTTTGTAAAAATATAATTAAGTTAATTTGAGTAATTAATGCTGTAGCTTTCGCTTGATTCGGCATAGTTCTGGATATTAATTAGAATTTGGAATTAATACCCTGGTTACCGTGCTGTTTTGTAATTGTCATATATATTTCAGTGGCCTTTTCAATATGTCATATCAATTATGTGGGTGCCTTGTTTGCATTTCTAAGGCATCAAAGCCTGTAATGCCCTTTCCACGATTCCTTCGTGGGAAATGTTAACGTTTGAACTTTGTTTAAACATGTTGCGATTTTTTCGCACTTGTAACTCAAACAACAAAACAGACATGTGTACACAGCATTCATATATACGAGTATGTGATTACCTACACACTCTTGCCACTTCTGAATCTATGAAAAATGCAATTCAACTGTAATCGGACAATAGCAACAACAACAACTGGCCATGCAAAGTGATTTTTTCATTTTATTTTTTGTTTTGTACTTATGCTGTGGCATGTTGCAACAAATTTGCAAAGCAAATACTCAAAGCAAGGGCTTTCATATGAGAGCTGGCGTTAATGATGCCGAAAAGAGGAGGTGGGATGGAAGGGTTGCAGTGGTAGCCCAATCTATGTCTGACCCTATTGCCTATGTATTGAAGTTTCGTTTGCTTTTTTCCTTCCATACTTTTGTGCGTGTAAAAAATAATAAATGCACTTTTTTTACAAACTCACACACACCCACGAACACTTGGCAACAACAAAAGGGGCTTAAGCCTGTTGTACATAAGCTATGTACAGTAAATATATAGTTATGTGCATGTATGTATATATTGTAGTTGTATTTATTGTAGTTGTTGGTTATGTAAATGGAATTCTATGTACGCAATACCCACGCACAATTGCACCAGCAGCCCAACAACAACAAGCGTTATAATAATAACAGCAACACCAACAGCAACAACAACAACAAAGGAAAATACGCGTTTTTGTTGTACATTAAAATTGCTGCCTGTCTTACTCTCAGCATGTGTGCGTGTGGTAGTTTGTGAATGTGTATGTGTGTGTGTGTCACGTAGGCTAGTGTAAAGTATATAATTAACGGCGTTTCACATATGTGCATTGCAAGCGGGTATTCGAATCGCGTACATAAGCAGCGCTTCCACCTCCCAACTGCCCATTCAGTGCCCCCTGCACCACTGATTGCATGGAATACATAAAGTAAATGTCAAAAGCGACACACACACACACGCACCTCCAAAGCTGTTGTTGTTGCTGCTGCTGATTGAGTTTGAGTTGATGATGAGTGCAAATGGCGACCCCAATGATACCTCGACCCTTCCCAGACCCACACCCAACCCCAAACTGGCTCAGCCTCATACCTTGCCACTGTTCTCGGGCCTACCTCAATATTAGCACACACAACTTCAACTGTCTGCGTGTGTGTGTGTGTGAGTGACTCTGTTGTTGTTGTTATTGTACTTGTCATTGGCCTGAGAGCACACCCGTTGTCCGCTTCTTTTGTAGCCCGTGTGCATCGTGTACTTGCATCTTAGGCACAGCCTCTTGCCCAGTCGCCACACTTAACTCCAATCTTACCCCCAGCAGCCGACAAGCCACTGGACAGTACAATAAGCACAAATTACGAGTACGCATTTGACTAGATCTTAGCGTGGGACCTCCACTTTCGCACATTCGATTGTCCTCCATGGGGGTCAACATCAACATCCCCGTCTCTATCCCCCTGCTCATCCTTGTCCTTGTCCTTGTCGTCGTTGCGCACGTTTTGTGCTGTTCCTGCTTCTTGTTGCTGTCAGTCGACGTCTTTGATGTCGTTTCTTATGGCAAAATTTATGTGCACTCTTAATTTATGCATTGGACATCACAACGGGTTAATGTGTTCTGATTTTAAATCCGTTTAAGGCATTTAAAAACTGTACACCTCAACATAAGGCATTCAAGTTATCTCGGTTTTAGTTAATCACAATCCTTCTTGCAACACTCCGGTTTGCAGTTAATTAAATAAGATTGTGATTGATTACAATCTGTAGCCTAAGACTGATATTGTAATAGTCTTGACATTATTGTCATAAAATTACAATTAGCTCATTAAAAAACAAAGTCCAATAGTATGGAACACCCGAATATAGCTCAATATTTATGATGCTACCGCTGACAATTGGAACTAAAAATTATGCAATTTATTTAAGCAGGGTACAATACAAATAAAATGTATATAAATTATTATCTGACCATTTAAAAGAAAATATGTATATATATTAATAATTTCAATTAAAATTCGTTAATACTATAAATCGATGCTAGGTTTTGGTTCTGGCAATGCGTACTGGTATTAATATACAGATATTAATGTATTAGCTCTACCATGTATTGATTATCCTAATTTAGCGGCATCTTCAATAAATAAAACATTTGAGAAAGTATAAAATTGAATCTTCAGCATAAGAGCTTATATCTTTTAATTATTATTTTTTTAAGAACTAATTAGTAATAATATTAAAAAAATACATTAATTTCTTTACTATCTCTAAGTATTATTCTCATTTTATTATTAAATATTTTAAAACCTTTTTTAAAATTATTATAGTAGGTTGGCGACTTAGTTGCAATTGAAGCTGGTCGATTTAAACCTACGGCTACATATGAAACATAGTCACATTACAGAGTTTGTTTTGGCATATTTTTTTTTTTGATATTTCAAATTGTGTGATTTTGTCCAGTTTCCTTTCGGTTTCGATGTTCTTATAAAAGGTGCCTCAAAACCTTCGAATATTTTACTAGTAGTTAGCGATGGTTAATATTTTCAATTCTGCATTCCTGAACATTTTTTAACAAAAGGTCTTCTTGCTGCCAAAAGTCTCAATGAATATGTATAAATACCTGAACTTAAGTCCCTGAATAGACTCCGAAATTACCATATACTGACGTAAAACTGTCCAATAAACATTTGAAAAATGATTAAAAACACGACTCAATAAATAATGAACTATTCTCATTCTCAGTACTCATGTGTTTGTACTTGTGTTTGATCAATCGTAATTATTAAGCAGACCAAATCTATCCAAATAAAATATTCAAGCAATAACTTACAAAATGTACACATTATCCAAAGTGTCATCAGAAAGTATTTTTCATATGTTAATACTGAGTACTAAAAAACTAACCAATTACATAATTTGGCTAATGGCAGCCGAACGAATGCTGAGTGTTCGATGCAAATACACACACAGCTAACAAACACCATAACAGACACAGCTCGCACTCACACAGGGCCACACACACTTCATACTCACACTCACTATACAATTCTTGCTATATACTCTTCATAGCATATATATACATAAGTGGCATTTGGCCTGCCGGCAGTTTTACAGTACATAGAAAACATACATAGAAAACTGTACTCGGTATGTGGCATCTAATTATATACACGTACAAAGAGCAGAAGAAACACCCTGGACAGGCGGCTGGTGTGCTGAAAAATCACTTGAAAATCGACCACTAGCACTCCCGCCAACCGTCAGACTCCCAGAGCCAGAGCCAAAGCTAAATGATGACCCAAGCAATGCTTAAGCATGTGCAATAGATTTTCCCAAGCTGCAAAGACAATGCAATGGGTCTGCAAGTAGGCTTAAGATTTTCTTGGAGTGAACAATGCGTTGCAAGAGGCAAGACAAAACCAAATATAATGAAACATTTTTGACAAGATGCAGCACGCACAGCAACGCACACATATCCACATGAATGCAGCTGCAACAATGTGTGTGTGTGTGTGTGTTTGTGCTTGTGAGGCTTTGCATATGGTGTCTTAGTTTACTTTACTCATTTGCAATGTTTTTGGTAAAATGTAAAATTGAATTATTTAAAATTTTAATAGAAAATCTTTGACTTGCACTCAAACATTTACATTTCTTATATACACACTTCTTTACATACAAATGCTCTACGGTATATACACATTTACGTACATGCAGGTAAAGAAGTTTATACACTACCAGAGTGTACTCTGAACTTTACGTGTAGCTTGACACACTTTCGGTCTTCAACACAATTGTCCGCTTAAACCACTTTGTAAATTAAAAATGTTCTAAAAATGAATTTTTAATCAAATATATTTTCGTAAGTTTTTCATTAAATTACAATTATTTTCCTGAACTATATTTTACAATTTCATTATTTTTTTGAAAATTTTAACGTGTTCTTAAGTGTATTGCAAATGCTATATTTGATAGCCATTTATTTCCATTTTGTGTATATTAATATATATTTTATGCTTCACTTCAAATACACATACAAACACATTTAAACTCACACGTACACACAATCTACATGACTAGGATATCAACATCTTGAGCTGGCCAGCAGAGTTGAGGAAGAAATCGTCTCGAATCCTTTTTGCTTCCATAGGCCATGTTATCATTTTAGTAATTGCATTTTTGTGTTTGTCGTTGTTTTTGTTGTTGCACTTTGCCATCGTTGCTTCCGTTGGATTCTCTAAGGGGTTATTTTGGTAATTTTCTCAAGAAAACTCAACCCCATAAATACTTGACTCGGCATCTTTCCATACTTTGGTGCGTTTCTGTATCTAATTTGCAACAAAATGCAGTGCACACTAACACACGTACTGACATCACACATGCATACGCATATGCATCCAATGCAGAATGGCATTAATAAATAGGCACAGCATGCTTTTATATAGCATACATTCAGGCGCTAGCCTGTTCACATGTGGATGTTGCTAGGCATTTATTTCAATGCTTTTTTCCTGCTGCATCTCCCAATTTCTTTAGATGTTTCTACTTCTTAACATCATTCAGCATCATGACGAAGCTTAAAATGAATAAATCCTTTCAATTAAAGCTAACAATTTTAAACAATTAAAATATATACGAAACTTACCATTCAGAACTTTGTAATGAATCTCTTCCTGTATTGTTCTTGTTAATTACCATAGTATGTTATACAATTATATTTAAGTTTAAGATTAACATAAGTTATTCAATTTGTAGGGAAAGTTTCTAATGTGAAAACTATGCTGTAATGCAATAATTTTTATCAGGCAATTGAAGTTAGTATTGTTAATTACCATTAGTAATAATATATAAATAAAATTAAATTTAAATTTATTAAAATTTGAATAATAAGATGTTCAACATTTTTTTGGAATAATTTTAATAGGAAAATTACACTGTTAAACAGTGAATATTTTGTTAAAACTTGTCTTGGTATTTTAGTGAAAAATTCTTTGAATATTAATTGATAATCTTTTTACTATATTGGCATTCGAATTTAGTATACATTTTAAAAATTTCATGAAATAATATATAATGCATTTTAGCTCTAAGGTTCAATAATAACATATTGAAAAGCAGAGCGAAGTAGGAAATTTAAGAAAATCACAAATGTAACAAGATATATACCTGTTTTGGATATAATTCACATTTGATATTTTAATAAACAAATTTAATCGGTAGACTTAGTGTTGAGTATCAATCACTAAGACATCGGCTCAATCTATGAATCAATTAAAAGTCTGGTATCAAATATTTTATTGTTATGAATTCAAAATGTATATCAATTAATTAATTTCATTTTCATACAATACCCAAAGGGTTGAAATCAGGTGCAGGTGAAAATCATGGTCAGCCAAGTTAACAATTTTGACAGTGGTTCATTGCGGCATATTTTCGCTTTCTTACGAGTACTTGTTAAGATTCGTATAGTAGCATGCTTAAAAACTGCATTTAAAATCCCACCAAAATTAACAAAAAAAAAATTATCAATCATGCGATCATATTCAGTCGTATTGTACTGTGTTGTGATTCTTTTGCTTGTTGGTAAAAATTACAAGCAAACAAACGAATTGATAAGGCAAGAGGAGAGGATTGGACTGGAAAGCAGAGAACAAGGCAAACAAACAGCGAGCATTGTGGTGCCAGAGACGGTGGGATGGCGTTGGCAATGGAATGAAGAATGCAAGTAGGGAGGCTGATTGAAGAAGACAAATAATGAGCTTTGGAAGAGGAGTAATACCCAAAAAGAAAGAGGTGTGAGAGTGAGAGTGTGCCAGTGTGTGTGTGTGTGTGCAGCTTAACAACGCAACATAAATTAACGCATATTTCAGATACAATATAAAAACGCACAAAGCGAATGGAGAGCTCTGCAACGGACAACGACGTCAACTTCAGCAGAGGCAGAGGCAGCGACGGCGACGCCAACGTTTCAATTATTTGCTGTTATTGTTGTAGTTGCGCTTGTTGTTGTAGTCGTTCGTGTTGTTGTTAACATTAACATTGTTGTTGTTGTCAAAAGTGCCAGAGCAGCGGGTCCTTTTTTCCATTTTATTGTTGTTGCTGCACGCACAAAAAATGAATAAAACAGACAACGCCCTATCACACACATACATACACAGAGCCACCCTTCTGCCCCCCCAATAGCTGTATGTGTTGTAAAAAGCTGTCGCCGCGCCTAAAAGTATGCAACGCATTGGCTGACTATCTGTCAGGTTGCATCCTGCTGCATGCTGCACTTGCCGCTCTGCCACCTTCCAGTTGTACATTATTTACCACTTGTTCGTTTTTTTTTGCGAGTGCATCGACAGCCACAGCCACAGTCAGAGCCGCAGCCGCTGCCGCTGCTGTTTTTTACGAGTTTTATTGTGTGCGTGCGCGAATGAAAAATAAAATATATAAAAATATATAACGGTACCGCTCCAACAGCGTCGGCGTCGTTGCACGCACATTGTCATGCCCCACCATTGGCCTCGGCGTCCAGCGACATCGTGCTGCTCGTCCCCATCCCCCCATCCGCTCCCCCCATCCGCAGCCAGGGGCTCGATGTCCGCGCGGATGCCATCAAAAAATGAACAAAAAGCAAAAGAGATGCCCAAATGTGAAAACGCGTGCAAGCAAACGGGCCGAAGCGATATTCCTGGCCGGGATCAGGGCGTATATATTGCATCCACATATATTTATGTAAGTATGTGTTCGTGTGTATATATGCATATGTATAGGTGCACTGATTGCCACCGCATGCGAGGGGCGAGTGTGGCATGTTGGTGGCAAGTGGTAAGGGCAGTCGATGGCATGAACACAAAAAAATACTCCCCCGGACAGCCGGCGGGGCCAATGGTGCGTATGTGTCATGATGGTGGCGGGATTGACGCTGCAACAATAATAACAACGATTAAAGCAAAACATAAATTTAAAAAATAAACAAAAAAAAAACAGTGAAACGTTTGCTGTTTTTGTTGTTAAGCTCTGCACATATAACATATATTGCAAATATTTGCTGCATATTTATTTTATTTGCCTATAGCGTTTTATTTGGGCGCCTAAAAGCGCACAACATTTTTTAATTGGGTTAGTAATTGAAATTTATCGAACGCTTCCACGCACAGCCCCACAGCGCTTCGGCACAGTCCCCAGGGACGAGGACCTGTTTCTGTTGAACAAAAAGCGTCAAATGATTTGCACGCATTTGAAACGTAGATATTGACAACAATGTAGTAACAATAGAAAGAACCATAAAAACAACCAAGTCAAATGGAGAGCGTTAAAGAAATGAAAATAAAGTTGAGTCCATTCGATTGTAATTATTTGAAAAACCCATGGGACAACTAATTGCCTTTTAGTCGAGAGAAGTATCTTTCATGGGGATTAGTATCATAAAGCCATTGAGAAATACCTGAGGCATTTTAGTAGCTCACCATGTATCAAATCATAAGTTAGACATCGACAACATATATCTTTAAATTTGTAAAAATAATATAAAATGTGCTTATTAGACTCAACTATCTGTTGATAACGTATGACATTGATTACTGGTACAATTATTATTAAGATATCTGATAATATAAAATTATAATTACATATATTGAAAGCGAATTTAAATTATTAAACTTCTGTTGGCTGTTCAATGCAAATTTTCCATTTCAATATGTTTTTAATAACCACACACAGAGATTACAGTCCATTATATTGATTTTGAAATTATTTTAATTATTAGAACTACTACTATTTATTGAAGGAAACTCAACCAACTTGATAATCTATTTGATTCTAAGCGAGCGACAGATGTCAAGCGATGCTCTCATAAACGTATGATGTGTCTTGAAAAATCAACAACAAAATGCTTACCAGCAACTGGCCATTAAGGAGAAACTGGTTGTATCGAATAATGTGTGGACTTTTTATTGGTGTCCTTTGGCACAGCATCATTATGAAAAACAGCAATAGAAAAGCAAGATCATCTCAACTATAAATCTAAATAGTCGAATTCTCACACAATGGGAACGCCACCAGAAACTGGACATTATCTACCGAAAATATAAGCAAAACAAAAAACTGTGAAGAGGATGTATGCGGGCCAGGAAGATTGCAAATCAAAAAGACACCAACAGCATCTCGGAATCCACCCCAAAAACCAAGAAGTGACCATCGGTGGAATATATGAAGAAACTGGTTGACTGCTTGACCGAAAGGGGTTGCATCTTGGCCGGGATGCGTGTCAAAGTTCACCGTCTCGGCTCTACACATTGCTGGTAGATCGTTGATGCTGTGTCCAGTTTGAAAAACCGGCCTGCTTTTGCGTTTGCTTCTGGGCTCAAATCTGTTGAAATTTTGATGTGAAAGTTCAGAAGATTTTTATAAAAGTTTCGTGTCCTGCAACGGATGCTCGATGCGGCTGCTGATGCTGAGCGTGAGAAAGTTTCAATCGCTATCAAAGAAACTTGTTTATGCCCAATGTACTAATGTCCTGCTGCAGATGCTGTCCACTCCACTCTACTCCACACTACGGCCGTAACCAGTTCAGTCCATCGTCCTGCCACTTAGTCAGCGGCCCAGCGACCGAACGATTTATTCATGTTATTTGGCCAGTTTGCTAATTACTAACCAAATGCCAAGACTTTGCTGCCAAACATTAGCTCAACAAATGGTCAAGTAACTGCTGCTTACTGCATTGTTTGTCTCCAAGTCGTTGCACTAATTGTCCTCGAAGGCACTGACTGTAGTGTCCTGAGTGTCCCTTCGAAGCGACTTCGCTAACTTTGCTGACATTTCTCGCCGCTGAGCGATGTTGGCCCTATTAGCTTAGATATTCCATTAGGCGGCATCGATTACTCAGACATGCATTGATTTTTTCACAAGTGACTGCAAATTTCAATGCATAACCGATGAGACGCAGACCTTAATGAGCTCCTGTTTAGCGAGAGTATGCGATTGCTGACCACATATGGCCACATAAATAAGCCAATGAATTTGGGCTAACTACTAAAAGAAAGATGAAAAATGGTTTGTTGGACTGTATGAAAATTGTACATCTGCTGAACTTGTACTACTGTACACATTCTTAAATAAATGTATATAAAAGCAAATTAAGAAATTTAAAAAATGTAAACTTACTCAATTAATAGTTAATAGGAAAGTTTGATATCCGAGTATTTTAAGAATATAAAAAGAAATATATATATTATGTATGTTATGATTAATAATTCAAACATTTTTATGTCATTTTCATTTGTATTTAAGACAGATAACGTTTTGATTTATTTTTAAAATAATTATAAGCTATTACTTTGATTTCTTTATATTGAATATTTCAAATGGTTTTTTTATTGGTAAATTAGGTAAGTTATTTGCTTAAATTACATAACATACGGTTGCCCTATAACACTCTGGCATACGGGTTCATTATATTATCTGGCCTTTGTCCAGTATCAATTGCATTTCATTAAATCACCAACCAAGGCGGATGCCCAATGGTATCTAAAATTATTATCAGCTTCTAGATATTTCAAGAAAGACGTTACATAAAACCGGTTTGATTTTAATAGTTTCAGTAACTGTCAGTTGATGTTTTCGTAATTTTGGCGGTTAAAGTACAATTGATTTTATGCCAAAAAAGCCAGTTTTGTGCCGACGTTAAAAGGGTCCAGGAATTAGGCCGAATTTAGTCTGAAGATGCTGAGTTGCAGACAGAAGTCACATAAACAGACCAAGGCACAGAGGGAAGTTCCCTGTTCTGGGACAGTTCTTGCGACCAATCAGGAGTCCCGTTACCTCGCACGAAAATTCCAGCACATAAGAAATAATCAAAATAAATAGGTTACCCTTAAAGAGATAAAACAACAACCACCCCAATGTGCAGTGCGAGCTGCGACAGAGCACATCAAATTCATTTGCATACTTTCGCGCACTATGTTAAAATATTAAGGACCGACCATCTTAATATTTGTTAATTTGTACATGCTCTTATAATCAGTGTAATTTCCTTGTGATCTGCGTGCTTTTCTTTTTGTTCTTACATATATGTTAGACTAGCTCCAGCCATTACAGGTAGCAGAATGCTTGTCTAAATAATCTAAATATAATCTCTTTGCAATCAAAAAAATATTTGGTTTATTTAGCTAAGGACTGTTGTTAACTATTCAGCTTGAAGCTGTTATTTTCCATTATGCCTACATACATATTTTATTCACCGTGCTCTGCTTGAAGCAACATGTGGCGCGATGGCAGAGCAAACAAAGAAACAAAAGAATAAGCCGAAAACCAAAACAACACGTACTTCATGGCGAAAAAGGCGCAACAGGCGACAGCGAGTGGGCGTCTAAACGTTTAGCAACATGTGGGCGAGCGAGGAAAATGAGCGTAAAACATTTTTTTAAGAATCAAGCAGAAAGTTAAGCTCTCGCAAAGTGCCGCCGAAAAGTATGCTATGAAAAATGCAAAGGACGCCAACTTAGGGGTTGCTCGCGAGAGTTACGGGTTGGTTTCGGTAAGACATTTTTCGGCATTCCTTAAAAGCACAACGATGTGCGCTGCCCTCACTGGGTTGGTCGCTCGCACTCTCTGTCTCAGTCTACAATTGTTGAATTATTGAGGTAGGCACATGATTATCTATTTATTTGTGCTGGATTTCCTTAAATGTATTTGAGAGCTACCCCTTTGGACAGACTGCCCTTCATTAACTTGACATGCAAAGTTCAAAGATGACCGGTCAAGCAACCGGTTTGTATCTGGCCCAGCCTGTCTTCGACTAGACCTGGACCTGAACCTAAACCTAAATGTTTGCTTGGACAGCATCCTTGCTTTACGATTGTGGTGACTGGATCTGAAGCTGATCAGTTGAGTTTGAACTTTCATTTCGGTCGCGTCGCGTTCGCAACTTTTCTTTTGGCTTTGTTTGTTCCATTGAAATTCTCCCGTTTGTTTTTTCGTTAATGTGGGGATTTCATTTATGTTTTTAATGTTGTTACAAAATTAACATTTGTTTTTGTTGCTATTTCTGTTGAACATTTTCGTTGTGCTCGTCTTATTTTGAACGTTTTAATGAAAACTATGAAATTAAATGTAAGTGAGCATCGATTCAAATTGATGGCCAATTCAAGTGAAAGTGTAAAATAAAAAGCTTAATCGATTTGTGAATTTTAAAGTTGTTTAAGTGATGTTTCCTTTTCAATTGCAGTGCACTCCATGAAATCCCACAGAGCGAAGAATTAATTTCAATATAACAAAGCCGCAGACAAAATTTAAAAAAAAAACCTTATCAAAATTTTTTATTTTTTTTAATGCGCTGGTTCATCGCTTGGACTTTGTCTTGATCCCACATTTATTTTCGTTAGATATTTAGCCACAACTACATTCACATTCCTATGGAGCAATCCAATGGCAATCGCAAACACAGCCTCGATCAGGCTCAACCCACTGAGTCCTCGATAACATCCTTGGCACTCGCCATGACGGAGAGTTGCAGCAAAAAGCGGAAACTCTACGCCATCGACGAGTGCGAGGAGAGCTCTCCACACACTGTGTGTGAGCTGGAGACAGAGGCAGCCTATGATGCGGATGTAGATGAACTGGAGCAGCCCGTGGGTTGTCCGCCGCTTAGTAAATTGGCCAGCGAGCGTGAAGTTATCTACGAGCTGTTCCAGCCCTGGGCTCTAAAGACCTATGGCGATCAGGCAAAGACCAAGACGATAACACTGCGCAAGAAAGTGCGCATTCTAAAAGCACTCGAGGGCAAGGAACACAGTCGTCCGGATAGCTCCAAGTTCCGTTTCTGGGTGAAGACAAAGGGTAAGCAACAGCCCACATAATTTGTGTGGTTTTTTAACTCAACTCAACTCCTTGATGTTGTTCATAGGTTTCACTACCAAGCGACCTGAGGGTTTCGAGGAGGCGCCAGGCAGTCGACGGCTGCTCCAAGCGCTGCCCAGCACTGCGGTTCTCTCTGATAATCCGGGCGCCGTCGACCTGTTTGCGGCTTCGGCTAGCAAGGACTTTGGTCGCCGCATCTACCGCAAGGTAGCTTGTGTGGAGGAATTCTTTGATATCATCTACAACGTGCACATGGAGCTGGGCGGACGCAGTGGCATGCACGCGGGACAGAAGCGTACTTATCGCATTGTGAGTGTAGCGTACGAATTGAAAATACTTTAATCATTTAGAAAACAATTTAATATAAAATGTTTTTTAATGTCTCTTTCTTCTAATAGATTACTGAAACCTATGCTTTTCTGCCGCGTGAAGCCGTCACTCGCTTTCTAACCATTTGTCCCGAGTGTAAAAAGAATCTGCGACCCTCTTCGCCCTCGACAGGCGTCAAGGAGTCGGAGCTGGCTGGCAATGAGAGTTCCTCAGAAGTGGAAAATTACTTGAGCTACTCATCGCACACGGAAAGCTCGCTGGAAACAGGTTCTGCGGCAAAGCGGCGCCGTCACTCGAGCGCCGACCTTAAGGCACATGCGCCATTGGCCGCCGGATCTGTTGCTAGCAGCGCCAGTGCCAGCCAGCTGGATGCCATAACATCAGCAGCATCTTCGTCAAGTCCCACCAGAACCATATGCTCATCGGCAAAAGCCGAGGTGGCTGTCGAAACGCCGTCGGTCAGCGTCCCTAAGATACGAGTCAAGAGTCAATTACAGCGTCCGTTTAGTCCGCCAGCGGCTCCACCTGAAACAGCGGCCCCATTGCCGCCCCATACCCTACCTGACCCCCTTGACTTGCAGCTGCTAAAGTCGCACGATAATCTTGTCCGCTATTACGACTTTATGAGACGCTTCTATGCCGGTGGCTCGATGCTCAGTCAACCGGTTTTAGCACCGCCCCTCTATGGCAGCAGTCTGCTGCAGAGTCTTAGCTATCCAACCACCACTCCAACCACCACCAGCAGCACATCAACAACACCACAAGCCAAACCGTTGTCTGTCGCAGCACCTCCCAAGACAGCTTCCCCGGCGCCAACTACGTCCGGTTCTCAGCTAGTGAAGACATCCCTTGATTGCTCGACTCGTGCACGCTCACCGATCGTTTCGATAGCCACGCCCCTAGCACCACAAGCACCACATACGCCCATCAATTTAACAAAAGCTCCATTTTCCAGTTGCAGTTCCAGCAATGGACAGCCCACATCGACGTCCACTCCTGTTGCAATCCCACCTCTTAAATTGGAGCTACTCAGTCCACCCAAACCGTTGGCAGATCTTCGTATTCCTCAGCTAGTTTTACGTGGTGCTGCTGCTGCTGCCGAGCAGCTTCCGGTGCCGCTGCCGCCTCTGGACTTGGAACGATTGAAGCCCATTACCTCAACCTATTTGCAGCTAACACGCAGTATGGGCCTCAGCGATGAGGATGCCTTGCGGTTTGACAATCTGGTGAGTAAAGACTTTAAATACTCTCTCTAAAAAATAAGCAGGGAAAATATATTTTTTTAGGCTACACTTGTAGTTCATTTAACTGAATACGAAATCTCCGAGTACTGCCTCTTTTTTAAAATGGAATACCCCTTTTACAAACTACATATAACAATTTATACATTTTTATAATATTATGATCTCTTATAAAAATTTTACAAGAATTTTCTCTCAAGTTCAGTTGATCTCTTGACAGAAATTTAAATCCTACTTTCGAACATTTTACACTAACTATTTATGAATAAATAAGATTTCTTCCTTCGAAGTCCTTTCACATTTACCTAAATTTTTATCACACAAAATTATCGAACTTAAAAACAATTGAAGAACCGTGTTTATTAGATACGTAACTAAATTTATAAATTTATTTTCATTATTATTATATTATTATCTGATACGTTTTTAATAAATTTAAATGCCAACGCATATTAAAAAGTAATTAGAAAATATGCAAACAAAAGGGTTTTTTTCATTAATGTATTTACTACAATGGAATATATAAATTGGCAAACAAATTTTCAAATATTTATGTCTATTGCAATATTTTAATATTTTTGTTATTTTTTACGAAATACGTTATTGATACTCGTTGGCATAGTTTAAATGCCTAGAGCACTCACTTTTCACATCAAATATGGTGAAAATTACAGTGTCCGAAAAATATAATGGAAAAATTTAGTAATATTTCGCAATTCTCAATACTTTTAAAATTATTTACGAATCAAATATCGAGACTATGTCGAAGTTTTATTCACCTTAGTTATTAATAATGAATAAACCATTCATTATTTAAAATATTTTTATCATATTAATAATTTACAGACCCAGCAAGGATATAAAATCTTCGGGCATCCGAAGTTCGCTAGGATAGATTAATATTTTTTAATTTTTAATTTGTTATTGCAAAATTCATTTTTGATCAACATAATTTTTTACTAATTTAGTTTCTCTTTTCTCTGACATGCTTGGCTTATAATTCTAACGCTTCTATCGCAATGTAATCGAGAATATACATATATGAGAGAATTACCTATGACAACTACAACATCATCCCCAACAAGTACCACTGTATCAGCTACAACAACAACAATGCTTTTCGGCCACCTCCAATGCGTTCAAATTGAGCAGCGCACAAAATTATGCAATAGTTTTTTTGTTTGTTTGAAAGTTCAAATTGAATTTTCTACTAATACTTTTTGTACATGATTTTTGATCTCTTAATGCTTGAATTATTTGCTGCAATTTATGTTTTACTTTAATATTGCTGTAAACATGCTTAATGTAATGCATTTCTATTATTATTATTAGTTTTTTTATAATTTGCGTTGAATTTGATATTATTTGATTGTTTATTCACTTCTCATTTCTTTTTTTTCTTTGTTATTTTCCAGCTCAGTTATTAGTGCAAGCCAAAAATTGTTGTAATAAATTAGTTAAACACAAAATTTAATGCTTTTTCCTAAAGTTACATTGCATTTGCAATTGCAAATGGGCTGTATAATAAATTAGAATGCTTATTAAAAATGATAAGCGTAGATTAATTTTAGACTGCTTTGTAGAAGTATATTTTAAGAATTTTGAATTACAGCTGCGGTAAGTACTGAAAATTAATTGAACTGGTTTTTTACTAAATCATTTCTTTAATCTGTGTAATGTATTTTATATACATAAAGTCATATTGCTTCGAAGCATTTGTACATTTGTACTGTAAATTATATTGTACCAATGGAACATGATTTTCGGTCTAAGCTAATCTCTAGGGAAAACCCCAAATTATAAGAATTTATTTTGTTTATTAATAAGAATGTTATTATTATACATTTTGTATATTTTGATTGTTTAGTTTGCATATATATTATCTCATATGCTGCTATTATTTCGTTGGTAGCTCCTGCTGACCTTGTCCCTGACTCTGTTCGTCACCCTTGACTGAGCTAAGCACGAATTTTACGCTTAGCACTCGTCCATCTTTGTCCACAATGGTCTTGACAACTTCTCCATTTTGGGCCAAAATATCAGCGGGCTTCAGATTCACCTGTGAGAGAAAGTTCTCAATAGACTTGTCCTGTTGTGGGCCCTCCACCGGCGAGTGGGGATGCCTTCCTGCTGCTGGTAGTTGGGGCAGTGGATCAAATTGCAACTCTGGGATCTGTGTGTGTGTTGGTGTTGGGTTTTGAATTGGAACTAGCCGGGTGTTAACTCGAAGCGTAGTTTTGATAATTCTACCGTCGGGCAATACACGAGTACGTACCACATCTTCGCCCTTGGCTTGTGCATTATGTATATCCTCGTCGGTGATTCCACCATGATTAAAAGCTTCGCGCATTGCTGGATCCACGTTACTTATGCTTGGTAGTTCATTGAAGTCGTGGCTGAAGCTGGTAACTCTGGTGTTGACAGTGGGCAGCTCATTGCTGAAGCTCCGATATGTGGGCAGATTGTCCACATTGATGGTGGCTATTGTTCGCGGGGCGTCTCCACTGACTGCATTGCCAGGTAGTGGTGTCGGCACTGGTTGTCTTGCATTTGGAGGGGTTGGTAGTGGTGGCAGAAAACTGGATTGACTTGGTAGCGGCGTGGGCAGAGGTGTGGGCACTGCTTGCGGATCGGTTGCAGTCACAGTGGGTTTTGCGGCGTTGGTGTCGTCGCTAAATAACCAGATTGGCTTTTGGCCTTCAAATGGATTGGTTCTGGGTGGCCAGCTCGCAGCTTCTGGTGCCCAGTTGTTAGGCACTGTTCCCTGGTATGTCCTTGTTGTGGTCGTCACTGTGCGGCCCTGATCATCCTTTTCGGTCTTGGTGGATACCTGTGGTGTTACGCCACTTGGGAACGTAAAACTAGGCCAATTGGCTGCCGGTTGCGCATTGGTTGTTGACCAACTGCTAAATAGGGGTGTTCTATACGACTTGATTGTTGTTGTCACAGTGCGGCCCTGACCGTCTTGCTCCGTTTTGGTTGACGTCTCAGGTGTAACACCTGCGGGAAAGTGGAAGCTTGGCCAGTCGGGACTGCTGTGGCTGGTTGTCCATTGAGGAAAGCCCCCTTGAATGGTAGGCCAATCGTTGCCCAAAGACGTTGTTGTAAAGGTGCGTCGATTGCCAATTGTATTGGGTAGATATTCCCAGTCGGTCTGTGGACTGACTGAGCTAGGAGTAGTAGTGCTTGTTGAAACCTCCAAATTGGCAGCTGGCTGCTCCTCCGTGGTGACGATAATAGACTCGCCATCGGGCGACAGCCTGTAGGTCGTCATGGTCATCTGACCCAGTGCGTCCGGCTTACTGATAATCACCGGCTGCTTGTTGCGCCACAATTCACCCAATGTCGTCGCATCCATGCCAAGTTTTATGGCTTGCCTGGTTAGTGCCACGCTAGGCCCCTTATCGCTGTCACTCGTCGCACTAACTAGCTGCGATAACAACAATATTAGACCGTGACGTCACTTTGGCGAATTTACATTCCATAAACAACCTGACCTACCTCCAGTCCCAACAGGCAGAAGCTGACCAAAGTCAGCAAAATATTCATCCGTTTCATTGTGCACTCTCGGGTTGTTTCAACTCAACTAAGCTCAGACCTGAGTGGGTAATACCTAAATAAGCTCCAGTTGTGGAATTATACTATATGAGTCTGTCTGTTTGTTAGAGTCAAAGGTTATCGCGTTTATTTACTACGACCACATTTAAAACACTCAAATTCGAATTACTGCTGATTCCCGCATAGTATAAATAAATATTTCATATTAATTTGCATTTGCAATTCTTCAAACTATCCAAATTTTTGCACTCTGAAATTTCTTTACAATCTTCTTTAATCTGATAAACAAAAAAAGCCGCCCGGCTCGGTGTGCTGTTGACACATTCAAATTACTTTACAGTCTGTGCAAAAAACTATTCAATTGGAACACATTTCAGTTTATAATATTTATATACGTACATATGCTTATGGTATATGAGCACACTCTCATATATTTGTGTGTGGAGAACAAATATTTATAAAAATAGTTCGCGTAAATAAAAGGCATTGACTGACCTGCCCAATATCACAACAAAGCCAACAGCTAACAAAGCTATTAAAAAACCACGCACATATTGTGTAAATAAATAGCATGACATATCAATTAATTTTGTACAAAGACTCATTAATACTCTTTTCGAAAACTCTTAGAAATCGATGAAAAGTGACATGCAGTTGTTAATTATTTAGCACAAAAAGGGTGACTATCAATTTCAAATACCTATTTAATTTAAAATATCTATAGAAAATTATTAAATAATTATTTAAAATATCAAAAGCAACAACGTGGTCTCTTTAAATATTTAGGTAAATAAAGTTTTTAAAAATGCTTAATTGCAAGCTGCACAAAAGTCTCGAACAAATGAAAATATACTATTTTATGGTTTCCCAGTAAAACAATAGGAGCTACAACAACAAACTTGTGATGACCTACAAAAATAAAAATGTATTAAAGTTTCAACTTGAGTGTGAGAGAGAGGGATAGACAAACGCTCCCTCCCAGCCTCAAAAAAAGTAAAAAAATGAAAAGGATATTGAAGATGCCGTCTCAGCGATAGTGGCCACTGAGGTTATGGTCCAGCGGTGGTTGACGACCAAGTCCGGTCCAAGTACAAAGGGTGCGATATCTAAAAAATAAACCAGATCGTGGGGAGCAGGGACAAATAGCTAGCTGTCCGGGTTACCGTTACCCAACCAGTTCGGGCAGGATTTACGCTAAAAAGACGCCGTAAACTTGGAATTCCGGTGGAGAGGAAAAAAAGGGACCGAAATTGGAATTTGATAGACGCCCGGCTTGGGCCTGTTCGGGTCTGAGCCTGGCCCTCAGTCTGTGACTAGTCCTGCGAGGGTCCTCACAGCTTTCACAAAGTTCAGAGGCCGTTGCACGGCTGAGCCACAGGCTCGGCAAACATCCTCGTGCTCGACAGCCAACACTAGGTGGATTGAAGCGGGGTACAATCCAAGTATTGACGACTTTTTAAAAGGGTCGAGTGACGTCGAAGCTGTTAAGGACGTCGCAAATATAACTGGGGAAGGGCACAAGCTGGTTTGGCGCGTGTAATAAACCAAGCGATTTTAACGCTTACGAGCCGAGTGTGGGTTATTGGGGGGATTGGTATAGGAGTAGGAGTCGCTTTCGTTGTTGGTGTTGTTTTTGTTGTGCGTGTGTGGGGGGTATGGGTTACTAGGTAGCTGAGCTGGCCAAAGTTATAAAACTTTACAGTTAACTAGGCTTGGCAATCAAGCTAAAAGCAAAGGCGTCGTCGTCACCGTCACCGTCCTTCTACCCCATATTCATTCACATAGCGTTGCAAGTGCCTGTCGCGTCATGTCTGGCGCCACCTAGCGACCGCTGCACGAGACTTTGCGCCAAAAAAAATATGTAAGCGAAAAAGAAGGCAACACAAAACGGAAGGCAAGCACCTCTAAACGTGGAAATTTGAGCACATACATTCACACAAAAACAAACACCTCTACACCCACTTGTGGCACACCATGTGTGTCCAGCGTGTGTGCGTGTGTGTGTGTGTCATAGCTATCCCTGTCCCGCAGTTGGTGAGTCGGTTTGGCTGCCTGACGGGGTTTGGCTTATCCAATGTGCCGTTTGTTTGCTCAAATCGTTTCTCGTTTTAAGCATTGCCTTTTGTTTTCGCCTTTTGCCTCTCCACGTTATGGCGTTTTGTCTGTCTCCTTTTTAGACATTGTCTATAGATCCCTCCAAATGAACAGCACCTTTTTCAGTGAGTACTTCATGAGTAGGAATTAAATTCTATTCACAAAAGTATTTTCATTATTAGATCTAAAAGTAAACCAGAAAATTGAGAGAAAATTAATGTTGAAATGTAAAGAAGCAATAGAAATATAAAAAGCATTCTTTTAGGGGCGTCGAATAAATGAGTTATGTTTGCTTCGCATATTTTTCTCATTTAATATAATGAAATTAAAGGTAGTTTTAGATTTTAATCAGTATTTCATAAGTAATGAAAATAATGCAATATATATTTCAAATCTCTACAAATCCCACTAATAATAGTTTTGTGAGTTTAATTAAAAAATAGAGGCGAACTATTTTTTGAAAAATTTACATTAATATAGAAAATTTGAAACGATCTTTTCAATTAGTATTCATTTAATTTTTTTCTAAAATTAAAGTACAAATTGATAAATTTTACGTTTTTTTAGATATTTGGTGTTAAAAAATTTTTTATTTTTATTAGGAAAACAATCTCAAACATTTTTAATATTTCTTTGTTTTGATGTGATAGTAATTTTCAAGAATTATTTTTGAGGTTTCATTAAATTCAATTTAAAGTGCAACCCATCAAATTCAAGAGAATGTGGAAGAAATTAAAAACTGTTGTGTATTGTAGGCAAGTGAATTATTGGCCATCTTTGGAGTTTCCTGCTCGTCCACTTGATTCGACTGGTTGGCGTGCTTGTTCAGGTAGGCAACAGCTTGACGTTTAAATGCTAGAGAAAAGAAAAATATTTTTGCAATGTGTTGTTGCTCATAAAAGCAGCTTTAATTGCATTGCACTTTGCGCAATAATAAGGTTATTTTTCCACTTCAAGGTAACATGTTTACTGTATGACATACATGAAAACAAAATTCTACAGTCAATTCTAGTAAAATCTACATTAATGTAGACTCCGAGCACAAAAAAATGTTCGGTTGGCAGACAAAACATTCTTTAAAGGAGCTGGGGTTGGATTTAAGACTGATTCTGGTTCTGGTCGGGGCTTGACAAAAAATCGGCACGCACCCTTAGAAGGCAAAGTCGCAAATGCAACGTCAAAACTGAGCTTTGGGTGCTACTTCTTTTACACTCCAACAGACCCACCGCTTCTCTCGCTACAAATTTAGCCAGTCTGAGGGACTGGGCACGTCAGTCGTGAGGGGATGGGGTTGTGGAGTTTTAGGTCTGTTGGAACAAGGGTCGGGCACTTCTTCATTAATTTTCATGGCGGCACAAGAACAATGAACGGAACGGAACGAAACATAGTCCCAGTGCCGTATCCATGCTCCAATATGAAAACGTAGAAAATAGAAATGATGATAAAAAGAAGAAAAGCAGGAAAAGTTACTCCCGCTGCCAAGTTGTGGGTGTGTTTTGTGCAAATGAGTAGAGAGTGAAGGCAGCCAGTGAAGTGGAGTTGTGATGGGAATGGGAATGGCGGCCTGCCCGCCGTTATCCTTCTCTCTGTCGCTTGCTGTCTGTGTGTGCGTGTGTATGTGTGTGTGGGTTGATTACTTTCTGTTTTAGGTGCCTGTCCGTCCACGCCCAAACGCCCCCAGTCGCCTTTCAGGGCACAACTTCTGAAGGCAAGTACGCATTTTTATGTTTGCTCGCCTGGGTAGCGGTCCTTATTTTTTATCGCAGCACTGGAAGCCCTTTTTGTCGTTTCCCCTGGCTGCACATCCCCACACCCGCCGATAATGGACGACAGGCAGAGACAATTGTCGACACAACTAAACAGACTGCCTGACTGCCTCCTTGGCCAGCACGGGATGGGATAGAATTGCAATTTTTGCGAAGAAAAAGCCAAGAAAACGTCTTGGAAACTGTTTGACATGCTCAGCCTCCCTTTGGCTAGAGCTGAACGCTCTAATGAATTTCCGTCCAGGCCCTTGGATGGAAAACGCAAAAAAAAGAAGCAAAAAAACAATTAAAGTGGACTTAGCATGGGGTTGGAGGAGGGGGAGTCTGACGCACCCATAATCATAATTGCGCGTCCGACAGTTACCCCTGGACTTGTCGATTCTGTTTTCGAGTTTCAACTGACTTTGCCTGAGTTCCCATTCCCATTCACCTGCTGCTCTCTGCTTTCTCCTTTTTTCCTTCTAATTGTTCAACCAGTATCCCTCTACTTTTTTTTACGTGCTCTTCTTATTGCGTGGCTCTTCCAATCCTTTTGCTTAATTGTGTACCCGACTCGTTTCCCATTCCGATATCTGTCCTTCAATTTCTCCATTTTTTTGGTTCAAGTAAAATTTTCACTTGCTTTTAATTTGTCAATTTTGTGCTGAACGCAACTTTTATCTCTTTTTTCTTCGTCTTTTTTTCTGGACATTTTTTATGTTTGCTGTTGAGCTCTAAAAGTTGCAAAACAAGGTGGTAATTACTTATTTGGGCTGGCAAGCAACTTGCGTGATAATTACTAGGGAGATTTTTCTACCATAAGGACCTCTTCAAAGATTCATATTTAACATCGTACATTTTAATATAGGGGAGTTTTGAAAACAGTTAAGTTGAGAACTGAGATTTAATTCGAAAGTAAAATTACTTAACATGAGGAGAATACGATTGTTAATTGAATTGTTGTTCTTGTTTCGCACTTCCTCCCATAAGTGTTTAATGTAATGCTATATCGTATATATCTTACTCACGATCTTAGATAATGCCAAATAATATACACACTGTATTACAATTGTCTGAGGAAAATGTAAAACTCGCTGAATTAATTAAACTTTATTGAGTCAAATTTTTTGGCTAGCAAATATAGATATGAATATGAAGATGATAAACGAAATCGTAATTCCATAAATAGAAGAAGTCAACAATTTTACACGATAAAATCAATCAAATATTGTCATACATTTCCCTTGTTGTCATCGATTTGTGCTATTTATGTGCACATATCAAATATCAAGAGGTGGTTGTGACTGGAATTGTGCATTCCACATAATTCAAATTCAAATTTCAAATAATTAGCCGCAACTGTTGCTTCCTTCCTTTTAACCTTCCCTCAAGCCATCAAACTTCAATTACAAAAAATGAAGAGTAGAAAGAGAAAAATACATTGCTACCTAGTCAGCTTCCGTTGAAATCAGACAACGAACATGAGCAAAACAATAAATGAAACAACGTCGATGATGACAAATAAACAAGCGATTAAAGTCAATATCAAACTTAAAGAATGTGAAAAGGGAGGAAAAGGAAAAGGAATTGGAAAATAATAAATTCCTTTGGCAACACACAAATTGATAAATTAAACGCCACTTACGACAGACCGAAGAGTCGGGTAAAAACAAAATAAGGAAGATGAAGAAAAGAGAGTGCACAGTAGAAAAGAACTAAAGAAATCAAACAAAACGGCAAGGACACGCACGATAGCAACAACAATAATGAAACGAACAACCACAAAGTGCACGCAAATTGAAGCGGCAATAAAAAACAGAACATAAACAAGGCACAAAATAAAAGTTAAAAGATTCACATACAAACACATACACACATTCTCTTTCCTACTCTTCCGTTCGCCATCTTCCAGTTCCTCTCAGTGCACACATACCAAACGAGTTGAATAAAAAATAGAAGCAAAACAATTAACGTCCTTGGCGAAAATATTGTTTTTTTTTGTTTTGCACGAAATTCAAAGAGGAGGAGCAGAAGAGCAAGAGAAACTTGAGTTTGCCCATATAAAAGTGCAAAAAGCAAACGAAGAAATTATGCACAGAGGGGCAAGAAGGAAGGCGCCACAAAGAAGTGAAGCAAAACAAACAAATAAACAAATAAAGCGAACAAACAAAACAAAACGACGCCAACGCCAACGCCAGCGTCGACGTCAACGCCGACGCTGACTCTGACTCCGACCTGACTCTGGCTGTAACTGTAACGTTAACGTTAACGTTCTGAGAGCGAGTAGTGAATTGTGGAATTTCACGTCGTGAGAGCCCAAAGAGAAAAAGACAATGTTGTTGTGAACGTGGAAATGACGATGATGATGACGATGATGATTGTGCACGCACACACGCAAAGAATGGCGCTGGCAAAAGTATTTGGAAACAACAAAAAAAAGACAAACTAGAAAACGAGCAAAAAATACTCAATGACAATGCCAGCAGCAACAAGAATAACAAGAACAAGAAGCACAGGCAAGCCAGAGACAACAACCTGTTGAGTCTGGCACACACGCATACACGCACACAGGCGCACACAGAGACCTGCAAGTCAAGCGGAAATGCAAATAAACAAACACGAGGCATGGTGCGGCGAGACGAGGCGAGACGAGAGGCAGTCAAAGAGCAAGAGCAAAGGAAGAGAGCGAGAGATGGAGAATCAGCAACAGAGACTCGCGTCGTTCTCAACTACAGCAGCCTTTCATTGTGTTGCCACATACATACATATATATTTACACGCTTTGAATAACATTATGAGAGTTTCGCCTTTTACTTTTAACACTTTTTACAATATAAAACAAAAGCAAAACAAAAAACAGCAACAACTGAAACAAATGTCAAGCGAAAGTTGCTCTGCCGCTGCTAAAGGAATTTACAACTTTTGCCAAATCAATTGAAAACTGGAACACAAAACAGACTCTGAAAAACTTACGTCCCTGACCAACACTGGTTTGTTGTATTTTCAATTTTTTGCTACAAAAGAATTACGATTTATCATATTTGCAGGTTGAGGTACGGCACTTGTTATAGCATGCTATCAAACAGTCCATTCAATGGCTGTACTGTGATTGCGCTTTTGTTGTAATAAATGCGACGTTTGATTGTTTTGTAATTGCTTTTTATTGGTGCCAAGAGTGCTGAAATATGCCTGTCGATTGTGCCAGTTGCTAAATTCACTTGCAATAACAAATAATAAAGTGTGTGATGGACACAAATGAAGAAAAGTGTAGAGTTGATAATTACGAATTATTAGCAATGAAAGTTTCATAATTTTTCAATTACATTTAGAAAAATACATTCAATATTCAAGTTAAGTTTAAATGATCAGCTTAAAGAATATCTGGAAAACGGATGAGGAATTCTCGAAACAATTTTGATAATTATTATAAGCATTTCAATTTGATATATTTGACTTTGTCTCGTTTGCTACTTAAGTCGACTCAAAATTGGATATCTTACTACTTGAAGTTTTTGAACTGAATTGTTAGTAATTTTATTGCACCTATGCTAACATTGGTCGCTGCAATTAAGCAGACAAAAGGGTCAAAGGCTCAGTTTCAATAATTTCAATTTGAGTTTGAAGCAGCTAGCAATTGATATGCAAACATATTTGACAACAATTTCCAATTATATTTTGCAACTAATTTAGGGTAAAGAAGTGCTGGCATCTCATCTAATACAACAACTCTCTCTCTCTGTCTCTCTCACACAATTTCGGTGTCTTTTGCTCTATTGCAATCTGTCTTGTAGTCAGTGTTTGGTGCGGAAGAAATGCATTGATTATGCATGCGTAAAGCTAAAACTGAGCTCTCAGTGGATGTCACTGTACCAGCCTTTGATCTTCGGTATCCCTTGCAGCTCCTGCTAATCATGCTCCTGGTATTGCGTGCTGCCGTATGGCAAGTGGAGGCTTTCAAGTAAAAAGATAAGATAGAAGGACAATTTACACAGACACCGACCAGAAATGTGTGTGTGTGTGTCCAAAAGGTGCAGAGACTGTCCCAAGATTTACCCAAACTCCAATTTGCGCACTTTGTGTTGAATTTTCTTCAAAATTCTGCACGTAAGGTGCTTTTGTTTGCTTGTGTGTGTGTGTGTGTTGGTGTGTGTGTGTGTTGGTGTGTGTACTGTACAAATTAAAAGCATTCATATATGTATGTCTGAAAGTACATACGAGCCACTCTCTTGGGAGAAATTACACCATACTCCTTCGTTACGAATTATGCACAAAACTTCATTCGTTCAACGTTGCGTATACGTAACATTTGCCAGGACTCAGCCTGCTGTGTGTGTTGATTAGATTTTCTTGCAAGAAAACTGACCAAAGAGTTCTCATACGTCAGCACAACATGCATGTGTAGGTGTGACCACAAACACTCACACTCAACCTCCCATGCATGTACATAGAGACTGTCGAATGTGTATGTGTGTACGTAATGCTTGCATTACTTTTACTGGAGAAATTTTTGGGCTCTGTACATTTGTGTGTGTATGTGTATGGGATTGCATTCTAAGAAGCTGACCACACAACCTCACATGAGCAGCTCTCTTCTCACAGACACAGACACTCAAACCAATACACATATACGATATACGAGGCACATGCAGCTGCAGCTCCGTAACTTTTCGGGGGCTTTTCTTGGACTTTTCTAATGCACATTTTTGCATTTCCTCTAGAAAGAGTCGACTGCCCTGCTAGAGAGAGAGAGAACTTAAATTTGAAAATTTTCTTATTAGTGCTTACACGCAGTGTGCGTGCGAGCGAGTACGATATATGTTTGCGAAGAAAGTGCAGCAAGTTGTGGTTGAGGTTTTGCTATTAGGTTTTTGGGTGTCAACCGCTTGGGTCAGCCTTAATGCAACTGCATTTGTGAGTACGTGAATATGTATGTTCCATGACAATTTTTTCTAGTACAACGAAGCATTTTATTGGAATTTTAAAGATTCTAATTAGCGACAATTGTTTGAGTATTTACTGAAACACAACTTTAAAAATTAAAAAAAAAGACTTAAATCTAAATTAAATAAAATTTTATATGTTGTGTGATTATTTTTGCTTATTGGAGACTTTAGAAAAGACATTATTGTATAATCAATTTTCTGCTAAAAAAATTTTTTAATTAATAAATAATGCAGGCTGTAATTTTATGTATTAAACTATATTCTTGTGCAAAAAATATACATATGTTAGTAAGAAAATGATGCATCTCATAATCATAAAAAGAATATTTGCATTTGCTCAAGAATTATATAAATTTAATCCCAGAAGGAGCGAGAGAGACAGTGAGAAGGAGACAAAAAATAATAGGATATATATAAGAACATGGCTATCTAAAATATAAATTAATCTTAAAATGCTAGAAAGCAGCAATCAAATGCCAAAGTAAATTGCTCATTTATGTATAAAACTAGCTTCGTATACAAGTTACAGGACGTTGAGCTGTTGTTGCAACAAGAAAATGCAATTTCTTAAGACATTTTCCCCTTTTGCAAAAACAACAAAAGCCTCCCACACAGGGAAACCCCAAGCCTAAGCTTTCAACGTACGAAAACTCAACAAAGATCCAAGTGAGAGAGAGCATATTTGTGCGTGTGTAAGAGTGTGTGTTGGTCAAAATTTTAATCAAAATGCGTCTTAAGAAAAATGGAAATGCTGCAAAGCGAAAGGTGTGCGTTAGAGCGAGACGTATAGAGAACAACAAATGCTGCAAATCGATTTCATTGCATACTTTTAGGCCTCCAAGACGTGGGCGTCAGCAAAGCAGCAACTGGCAACTGCTGCAATAATAATAATTGTAACAAGAGAGGGCAGCATAAATTTGGCTTCGTTTTGCCTATTTTTAAGAACATTTCACTCTGGCCAACTGTGACTGTCTCTGTCGTTTTGCTAGGGTTTTGTTGAAATAATTATGAGGATATGCCAAGTATAATAAAGGTGCAACTTAACTCCTTATCTTGCACACTATATATGTATGTGTAAACGAGCTGTCCTTGTATGCAATGCAGTGTAGGTGTCACACTAGCCATAGGCGAGCAACAGCAACAGCAACAGCAACGACCCAAAACCCAACACCCAAAACTCAAAACTAAACCCTAGGCTCAGCTCATCCACAGCACATCGATTGTCTGGCCAAGTCATTGATGAGTTTAGCCCTAAGCTGGCAGAGCGACGCCCTGCCCCTCTCTCAACGCATGAGGGACAGTGGGTGCTTTGGCTATCCTGGCCATCCTGGCCATCCTGGATATTGTGTGCGTGTCGCTGCCACAGTTCGCTTTGTTCTATGATGATGCATCGCCATCATTATGATTTTCTATACATACATTTAGTATGACCGGAACTGGTTGGGGTGGTCTAAGGGGACTGGGGACATATATCAGCATGTGTGCGTATTTTGTTTGTGTTTGTATATAATTTTGCACATATAAATATGCATATGGAGCCTGTGTGCCAGAGCCACCTTTATCCCGGTCCGTCCTTTCGCTCTGACTGCCTGCTGTGTGTGAGTAAATACATGTGTGTGAGTTGTTGTTGCATTGGTATTATTATTATTATTTTTTTTTAATGTTTTCATTGCATTCCGCTGTATGTTTTTAGCTGACAAACCTGCCACTCGGCCCGCGACATATGCAGCAGCACTCATTGAATTAAACGCATTAACTTGATTTTCAATTAACTTTAAATATGAGCGATTTTTATGATCAATCTATAAATGCGTTTCTGATTGCAAGTCATAAACAATATATTATGATGCGTAAATCATTATACTTATCACATTATCAATGTAAAATAAGATGAATAGTATTGGATTGAAGTGTACAATTGATAGTCTTTCAATTCACGTACTCAATTAATTTTTTCTTATTCATTTGCAGGCTTCGTTTAATTTGTTAATGGCTTGGAATTGTTTTAAGATATTTTCCCACAACAATTGCCAAGTTATTAAACTACCACACGTATATGAGATTAAATTCAAACAAAACATTTCTCGTACTCTCCACGGTCGATGTGTTTCATGTCTCTTTGATGCTTCTTGGCAACTGGCAACCCCCTTCTTGGCCAACTTTCAGTCAGCTTACTTTCATGATCAAGCGCAAACTATTCAAAAGTAACTTAAGAAATATCCGCTGTTATATGCAACCCTCTATAAGCCAAACCTAGTCCCAGCCCCACAGTCAATTGCCACCCTACTTAGATGTTGAGCTCACACTCAACCCCTAATTTTTTTTTCTAAATTTTCAGCGCTTTTCTGCCATTATTTCCATCAAATACTCGAGTGTTTTGCTTAAATGGAAAACACAATTAACTGAAATTAAAATAAGCGTACGGCCCGAGACAAACAGACAAGCGAAAGAGTTGGATGAGAACAACCCTTATAGAGTCGTTAGCCCCGACCATTTCACCTGCACAAAACCTCGACACATCTTGGCAGCCCAACCCCTGAAGGTTACTTTTGTGCCACGTTGCTGTCTTGCCTCAATTTTTAATCACTTTGTCACCCCTTTGGCTAGCGTCCTCGTCGTCGTCGTCGTCGTTGTCGTCGTCGTCATCGTCTAATCCTAATTCCGAGCGCGTAATGCTAAACCCTTTTCACAAACGGTGCTTCGGTACCCGTGCTCAACCCCTTCCCATATGCCAGATGCCGTGCCCATCTCCATCTCCATCCCTGTCCTTGTCCTTGTCCCATCCGCAAATGCAAATCAGACACATTTTCAGACCCAAAATGAGAATTCCAAACGAAAAATGCGACTTTTCATACCCTGTACTCAACTCAGCTGAGGGTATACAATCCCAATTTAATTATTGGGATATGCCATAGAAACTATACTATAATATCTAAATGATCTTATTATAAAGTGAGTTGTTAAGTTGATGAACTATAGTGCCTTCAAGGATATCTACTAGTCTAGCAGTTCTTAAAATATAAATCACATTTTTACATTTCTTATTTTTTTGGGAGTCTCAGTTTGAAAAGTGAAATTTATTTTTGATTAGGAACACCCCGACAAAAGCGAGAACGAGAGCGGGAAGAGAATGGAAGACCCATTTTATATGAATGTATACATATATATTTTGTGCTGTTCCTGCTCATCATCATCATCATGATTCAACTTCATCTCACATCTCGCAACCCCACCGAATAATGGGAAGGGGGTCTGAGTAACTTTGGGGATCTTGAAGACTTTTGCGCCCGGTTGCCTTGACTGCGACACTGGTGCTGAGACCAGACCAGACCAAACCAGACCGCACCAGAGCCAGGGGGCAGCTCCATCTACCACTCTAATGCTCTAACACAACTTGATGTTCTACCATAATCCTGCACGTAAAGCGTAAACTGAGCTTTCCTCCTCGCCGTCTCCGTCTCCGTCTCCGACCCCGTCGCCGTTGCCTTCGTCATTGTCGTTAGCGCCGCCTGGAAGGACATCTTTGTATTATTTTCAACATTTAATTTGTTGCCTGCGACGACGGCAAGGACGGAGATGGGGATGAGCAAGAGTAGATGGGGAAAAAAGGTGGGAGAGAGTGAAGAGAAGGACTAGGATGAGGACGGATTGGACGGCGTCACCCCACCAAACTTCCCCGCACACAACTTTGTTACTTTGTTTCACATTTTTCGTGCCCAAATATAAAATAAAAATGCTCAGAGACTACGAACAAGGACCCCACACACCCACACCCACACCCACACATACAAACACACCCATACTCACTGCTGTATGGTGTTCCCAATTTTGGCCGCTCGTTTGCTCTTATATAATAACCTCGAATCTAATTACTTTCTGACAACATCGAGAGGGGTTTAGGTGAAGTTTTTTTCCTGTTCTTGATTTCGATTTCATTGAGGGTGCTTAGGACCGGGGCACATGACCGCAGGGCTATAATTGCCAACTAAACTCATAATGCTCTTGAAAATAGAAATATCTGGATATAGAATTACCAGCAAGTGTAGCTAGTTTATTTCTTCATGGCATTTCAACTATCACCTCACAAGCAATCGTTCTCTATTTTTTGGGAGGGTGTGAGATACTTTGCTTTCCTTTCAGTTTTCCTTTATCTTGAACAGAGTTTACATTTTTTTGCTGCCATAACTTTGGCATCTTACGAGGCAATTCAACTACCTATGGCACTCCTACCCAACTCGGAAGGTGTTTCTTTTGTATGTGCTGGAGACCCAAACCTTTCATATTATGCAAAACAGCAGCCCAGGCACTTGATGAGCAGCAAAGAACCCTTGCAATTCGGCTCGAAATCGAAATGAAAAGAGTGCGGAGCAAGGGGAGGGTGAATCGCTCTACCTACCCAGTTATTTTTCTGCTTTTGCTTGTTTGCGACCCAAAAGTAAACTTTTTGTTAGCCCATTTTGCAGGAGCGCGAATAAAAAAGTTATGAAATATAAAAAGAAAGTTAGGGCGCTAAAAAAAAAACGTAAGGGATCGGGATCGGACTCCAGGTTCCTGGGGTGCGGCAAGCCATGCGGCATATCCTTCATTAAATCGAAGAACAAACGAGCAGACAAGCAGCATGGCGTCGTCCTCGTCGTCATCGTCATCGTCGTCCAGAAGCAAAAGCAGAAACAGAATAAGAGCGAGAGCTAAAGGGGCTAAGCCCAGGGCAAACGTAGCTCTCTAGCTAGGAGACGATGACGGTGTACACACATGTACCATGCCCAATCCCAATCCCAAGCCCAAGCCCAACCCCCAACCTCCAGTCCCCAAGTCAGAGTCTCGAAGCCCGCCCAGTGAGGCGGATTTCTTTCATTTTAGTTTCCCTTTGCTTCATCCGCCATCCTCCTGCCAGCTGCGGCAATGTGTGCCAATGTGAGCGACCCTCTTCAAATGTGTTGCCGTTGCCGTTGCCTTTGCCTTTGGCTGGCATGTGGCGCGACGACCGGACCCCATATACTTCCCCCACTCCTTGGCGCAACAACGTTTCAAATTCAACAACGAGGACGACGACGAGAACGACAATGATGATGGGAACCCAAGAACATGGAGAGTGGCAGAAGCGGGAACGCGGTGGGGGGGAATTCAGGGTGTGTGGCAACGACGTCGAAAAAATAAAAAAAACTTTTTCTTGGCATTTGTTGAACAGGAAACAAAGTTAGAGTGTGGGGTTCGTGGGGGATTTCTGTGAAAAAAAGGCGGCGTGCCAAGCTAGACGAATGAGCCAGGGCAGCGTCTGATGTGTCCTGGGTTTGGCCCAGGCCCAGGCCCAGGCCCAGACCCTTGGCTCGCCCTTGTAATGGGTATATGGCGCTTGGGCTTGGGTTTGGGATTGGGATTGGGATTGGAACTGACTGACGAGCTCGCGCTTTTCTCGTTTTTGGGTTCGCTGCGGATAGATGGAGGTTTTATTTGGGCAAGGCCAATGGATTTAGTGTGCCGAGAGAGGGCGCGGGTTGAAGTCATTGTGGCATGTGTTAGTTTGAGTTAGACCCTTGGCTGGAGCATTCTCGCCTGGGGGGTTCGCTGCGGTAACCATGTCGCCTGATAAGACACAATGGACATATCAAATTGTGGCTTAGCTCATGTGTGTGCTGCCCAAGTAGACCCCCCACTCTCCTCCCCACCCACGCCACCACATCACTTCCACCCAAGGGGCGTTTTTGCCTCTGGGGCGCGGCTGTCGGTCGCCGAGCAAAGTTTTGGGAGTTCGTTCCGGCATGCCAGAAGTAAAAATATATATAAATGGAATTTATGTGCCAACAACCCCTAACCCAGGCCCAGGCCCAGGCAAGCCAAGCATTTGGTTTATGTGGGAACCGGCGACCAGTTCAAGCGGACAGTTCTAATAACTAACTAGCGAACGTTCTAAAACCCCAGCAAACCTTCTCATTCTAAGTTCCTGTCGTCCATTCGTAATACAGCTCTGGCCAAGCCCCAAACACGCAGGTTGCCCCCCATCTTAGTGGCCCAGACTGTCAGTTGATGGACGCCAAGTGCCGTGGAAAACATTATGCGCGATACTTGAAATGAGTTTTGATATACACATGTGTGTGCGAAGTGTATGACAGAGAGTGGCAGCTACCATAGGGCTAGCAGACATATAGACCCAAGAAGCAAGACTGTTGTGCTCCAAAGTTATTAGGGGAATAGCTTGTAAGTTCGTCTTACAATGTACATTGTAGACATTAAGACAACTTTAGAGCCAAGACTGACGATTTTCCAACATAGTGTACAATTTTAGAGCTGAAGTGAGTTAATGCTTAAGGCAACCTAAGAACTCTCCTTTAATTTTGTTAATTTAAAGCACAAAAGAATAGAGTGTTCTCGATTTCAACTATTTATATTTAAAATATAAAACAGTACTTTAATCTTACATATATGTAGTTATATACTAAATTAATTTCCAGAATAAAAATTTATTTTCTAAAAGACAATCACAATAAAAATAAAATTGGTCCGATCATATCCAAAGAGCCGAAACTGTTTGAAGCTTCAAAGCTGACAGATTTCGATCTTGATTTCCTTTTGGATCTCGTCCTATAGCAGACACTCTTCATTTCTTGAGCTAAACTCAAACCAAATTAAGAATTCATTTCTACATTATCAAACCTACTTTGTCATAAGTATTTATCGGTAACAATTCCTTGGGATTCATCAATATATTCCTAATCGTTTTATCTTCCTGTTTGTTTATCAGTCTTTGAGGCTCTAACCTTATTTTCTGTCATGAAGCAGCAGCTCTCCCAAAGCAGCCATTGAATCACCCCAACCCAAAGTAACGCAGCCCATCAAAGCCCACTCCGCCCATTCCTTTTATGACGATTATTTTTATGCTCTCACCCTTCCTCTGGTCCGACTGTCGTCTTGGCAGGCAGCTTTGACTCTGACTCTGACTCTGGCGCTTGTCTCACGCCCTACCAAAACTTTGCTGGCTGTTACCAAAAATTTTTGCGATTGCTTTAGTCTTCCCATCCCCGTCCGCTTATTCGGCTCCCCCTTGCTCTGTCTTTACCTCATACTTTCTCGCAACATTTCCCAAGCTTAGCGCAATGGAAAAGGATTTTTGGTCTTTTATTGCACGTCAGACGTTAGTCCGCTCACAGGACTTCTGGCTGGCATGACTCCTGCCAGAGCTACTGCTGCTGCTGCTGCTGCTGCTACTGCTACTGCTCCTTGGACTGGCTGCTGTTCCTGTCCCATTGCCTTGGCCATTATGCTGCAGCAGCAAGAAAAAATTTAACGTTTATTGCTTGCGCCAATGAGCTAGTCCTCCTACCGCTCCTGCCACTCCTGCTGCTCCTGATGGTCCTTCTGCCGCTTATCGCCAGCTCGTACTCCTGCGCAGTCCTTTCGACATTTGTCGGGCGCCAACTTGTGCCTTCCCCCATTGCTTTTGGGGCTTTCTTTGGCTGGGCTGCCCTTTCGTTTTGAGCAGCGCCATCTTGTTGTTTTGCTGAAATGCGAAGGACATTTGATGTAATGATGCCTGGAGGCAGCCAGCAATGTTAGACTTTCGCTGTCTATGTGTGTATTGGTGTGTGGCCAACGGGGGTCCTGAGTCCTGAAGCCTGCGTTCTCATTCGTTCTTCTTATGCGAAAAAAGGCTCTGTGGGGGCAGCGTCCGCCCTCGCATCCTTCACCTCCGTCGCCTTCGTCTTTTGTTTGAGTTCACTTAAGTTCAACGGTTGGGTCTTGGGTCCTGGGTCCTGGGTCCTTCTAGTTGTGCGCTATGCCTTGCCTTTTTGCAAACTTTTCCTTTAGCTGCCACTGCCGCTGCCATTGCTTTCATTATCCTTTTTGGCGTATCCTTGGCAGCCACTGACTCATGTGGGCGTCTTGAGCAGTCGAAAAAAAGGAAAGCCAAAAGGAACGTGCAAAAAAAAAAGAAATAAGATGAATTACTTCTTTTGGCTGCCGCGCCAATGACCAACACCCCGCCAGACCCGCCGCACCCCCGGCTTGACTAGTGACTAGTTCGAGTCCTAGTCCAGCAGCACAAACCTCGCCAGCTGCCCTGGTCGGTCATCAATTTTCGTTCTGCGCGAGGCCAAAAGATGTCCGTTTCATTTCTGGCGCTAAGAGGTGAACGACGCATGGCAAGGGGAAAGGGAGGGGATGTAGTGAGGCAATGCTTGGCTGGGGTCCTAGCAACCGACATGCGGTCCTGGGCATCAGCAGTCGCTAGGAGATTAGACTTGATGGGCTTTAGTTGCCGCCATTGCTGCAAACATGGTGTATGTTTCCTCTGCTGCCCTCCAAGAGCACTGTGTCTTACAATATTATGTCCGAATGCTTTTTGCGCCACTGTAACTACATATGTCGTTCTTTCTTGCCGTCTCTCTGTCTGTGACATTATCGCACAACTGATAAGCTGCAACTGTAACTCTCTCGAGATCAGTAATTAGAAACCTCTCAACGAAAATTTTCGCTTGATTTCATTTTCTATAGTGTTAATTACTTTGATATGATTATAAAAATGCAATTCCATTTATTTGCTTCAATCAATTTCCATCAAGCGAACACAAGCTGTGGCCCGAAAATGCCACAGCAAAGACGATGCCATACAGTTGCTTGCACTCCAACCCTTGGATAGCAGGGGGAGGTTTTATCTTCGGGTTATTACCTCTGAGTGTCGCCACACAAAATAATGCATTAAAGACGACAACGATGAGGACAGAGCAACAACAGCTGTGGCGACAGGAAAGAGGCAGAGGCAGAGTCAGAGGCAGAGGCAGAGACAGAGGCTGTGGCAAGTGTCGACTTCAACCCCAACGCATGCATTTGAAAGGCGAGACAAACTCTTCCACCTCGACCACCCGTCTTGGTTGCAGTCAAACTGCTGTGCTCACAAAGTGCATTTCCCCCTCCCCCCCACTACCGCACACCTTACACCTCAAGACACATTGAATGCATTGCTTGGGCTGGCCCCATCGAAATTTATGATGCTTGCAATGGCAAAATCAAATGCAAAAGTGTGAGTTTTCTTGGGCCTTTGACCAATACCAGGCAAGATTCACATATACCATATATATATGTATATCTATATATGTGTTCAATTTGGTATATGCCACATAAGGCACCCTCCAGTGCAAACACAACAAAAATGCATTGCATACTTACAGGCGTCCCCTACTGAAGCATCTTAAAATTTAATGAAAATCTGCAGCTTTTACACACACACATTCACAAACATGCACACGACTGCTCATTGTCTGAGTATGGCCAAAAATCTATGTATATGTATACACAAGCAGGTATATGTTGTTGCTGCATTTGTTGTTGTTTTTTGTGCTTGTCAGAGCCTGCAATAATAAGTTTTCTATGCACTTAATGTCAAGTAAACAGACCAACAGAACTGCCCTCCCTACTGACACTTGAGGTGCAAGTCAAGCTGCTCGGCAGCTCAGTTCGGCAGACGGCAGCCAGGCCGAGCATTTTCCAAGAGACTTTCGCATAGTTTTAGGCACACATTACGCATACGCACAGTAGGCTGTGCCCCCCTGTCTCCGGTCTATGCAGCATATTGCAACTGCAACTGCAACTGCATCGACTTCTTGTGCAATTTCTTAAGATTTGAGGAAGCCACAAGCCCTACTGCTCTAGCTAGTAGCTGCCTCTCGCTTGCACCGGTTGCAAGCATCTATTGCAATGTCTTTTGACTCGAATTGGTTGTTGCTGCATTTTCTTAAAATTTTGTACAAATATCTGAGTAATTGCAAGCCTATGTGCACTGCATTTAATTTTCCTTTCTCTCTCATCTATATAACCCACACTTATAACACTGGGGGGAGGCACTGTGCGTGTGTTCGTTTATATTTATATTATGTTATACTATATTACCAGCTCGAAGATATTTTGCAATTTTCATGCAGAGCCTTTGTCAACCCGCCAGAGACTTACATGAATAACTAAAATTTTAATACATGTTTATTAAAGTATACTTTGGCTTTTAAGTAGCACCCGCTTGCGCCCCTCGCCCCTCTCTCGATCTAATTGTGCAACTTTTGATTGGCCATTGATTGTATACTTTTGCAGGTACTGTTCTCAGCATTAAAATTGCAGCACTAAAAAGAGACGGCCCCTTCAGCTCCTACTTAAATATGCACATTTGATGTCTACATATCAGCAAATAAGCAACTAATATGATATGTTTCCTGAGCCGTTAAAATGTACATACAGGTTGAAGAGTTGGAGAAAATTCTCAAATGCACGAAATTGTACTTAAGAATGATTAACAATGATGACAGTTGGGGTTGAAAAATACCATGCATTATCAGCCTAGGTTGTCTCCGAGTTCAGTGCACTTTGCAAAACGCTTGAATGCTTCATTAGCAGCAATATGTGGTGGTTTTTCTGATTTTAGATATTTATTTAATAAATTTGTATAAGAAATATGTGAGGCCTGATTTTATAATTAATTATTTTAAATATTTATTGTTTTTATTAGCAATCCATTTTAAAAGTTTTGCATATAAATTTATATATGTATCGATCGTTGCTTGAATTAATATTAGATGAAATTAAAAATCATTCGGGTCAAATTTTGATTTACTGGTCACTTCTAATTCTTTATTATAGACCACGCCCATTGCCGCAAGCTATAGCTGATTAACCCAATATGCATATCTATATATGCATATGTATATATAGGCTAATATGTTTGTATGAGGGGACTCATTGTATGTACCTATTCTATATTTTCTGCTCTCTACTTGCTTAACCTACCTCAACAAACTCGCGGCTCAACTGAAGCGCAAAACAAACAAATGCAACCAATAGGAATACAGGCGAGCTATGAGCTATCATGCCATAGTTATAACCATAACCGACTTTCCTCCCGCAAAGCACCCCTTCTATACTTTAGGGCAATGCCCAAACCGTAAACCGTTGCCAATTTTTGGTACACGCGTCAAAGCAGAAAAAACATGGGACACAATAAAAGTTGTGTAGGCGCATTTTGCGTGGTAGGGCAATGGTATAGGGGCAAGGATTGTGGGTAATAAGTGTAGAGGGATTTTAGGGTTGTGGGTGTCTTTTGACTTTTTTCTATGGGCCTTTGGCGGGTGCAAAATATTTCGATCAGGCGTAAAATGTGCGCAAAATTCAGCACAATTTTTTGTGCCAGCGACAACAATAGAGTCGGTCGTGGGTGTGGGTGTGTATGAGTGCGGCATGTACACGCGTGTGTGTTATACTTTATTATTTATTATAAACACACACCCGCACACACACACTATGCACTTGCTTGGTGTAGTTGTCGCTGCATTTGGTCAAGCGCAAAAAATAGACAAAATGCAAGCGAAAAAAAACGAATGAAAAATAAATTCAAATAAAATGTTCTATATACAAAGTGAAATCCATGTGTGTGTGTGAGAGAGGACAGCATATATGCAATTGCAGTTGAGCATAGGTGTGTGAGAGTGTGTGCGTACTATTTAGTTTGCTGTTAAGCTGCATTGCCTGACCTCGTTGGCCCAGGGCTGAAAGTATTGAATTTCAAATTGGCTTCAAGCTCAATTTGTATAATTTCCAATACGACAGAAAGAAGTTTCAAATTCCGCAATTAAACCCATAAAAAATTTATCTCAAGTTCAAGTCGAATTTTAATGTAATTATTATAAATTTAGTTAATTGTTTCCAAATACTTAAACCATAGTCCGACAGCTTAAATATTTCGCCATGCCTGGTTGCAGTGCCATGTGGCTCCAAACACGCACCCCTGCGCCAGCCCCTCCTACCCCCTCCAGCACTCATACCATTTAAGCTTAAGTGGCAGATTTTTAATTGAATTGGCTGCAGTTGGAGTTGCAGTTGCTGCACTTCCTGCTGCATTTTGAGGCCAGCGTTGACCCTTGCTTCTGCTTCCCCTTGGACTTGTCACATTTCTACCTAGTTTTTTGCCCATATTACTAGCCATTTGTTTTTACATTAGTTTTGCCAGCTTGCAAGAAAAAAAGTACGTAACACACAAAAACAAATCATCTGACATTTTGTACATGTTCCGTTATAGTATATATCCATATATAGGCATATTTTTGAGGGGGTTCTGTATAGGCGGGTCTGAGTTGTAGGAAGTCTGCGTCCGTCCAATGCTGACATTTTCAAAATAGAGGCGACTGCGCATTTTACGCTTTTTTCCAATGGCTTTATTTTTTGCATTTCATTTCGTTTGGACTGCGCATTTATGCAATTTATATAAATATTTTATATATTATTTATTTTGCATATAATATTTTTTCCATTCTGCAATTTTTGCTTCATTTTCTGCGCTTTATAAATATTGCATTAATTTTGTTTTTATTCTTCGCTTTGCGTGTTCACATTTATGCATTTTTGATGAAATAGTTTTTGAATTTCCTACAACTAATTTCGCTTGTTTTTTTATTTGAAATCTCTTAAATTGATATCCACAAACTCTATAAAAGATTTAATAATTTTGCGAATTGATAACCGGCATCAGTTACAGGCTTTGAAATTATATTGACGTCAACATTTCGAAATAATTATTAAGTGCAAGTTAAGTACAAAATTTATTTCTTTCGAAATTTAAATATTTTTTACAGATTATTTTGAAATCGACGCAGAATTTTTTAAAATAACCATCCAATCATAGATATTTTTAAAAGAAAACTATTTGCTTCAGTAAATTAAAAAAAAAAAAACATTTTCTACTGATTTATAATACATATATTGTAAAGCAGTTAAATTAATTAAGAATTTTTTTTGAGAATATCTTCATTGATTTTGGAATTAATGTTCAAAATACCGATTAGCGATTAAGTTAAAAGCTGCTCATCACTTACATGATACATTTATTACCAAATTGTCTTTAATGGGAATCGTAAATATATTTTGAATTAATGTGAATATGATGTGAAACTTTTAGCATTTATTCGCTTTGTTGAACAGGAATAGAGTAACAACCAAACCACATAAGTACATATTAATCAGATAGTAGTTTACAAAATGTGCTTAAGAAGCACATTTGAAGCAATTGGTGCCAAGTGATAAGAGAATGCTTTTATGTTAGCAAATTAATCAAGTCAACCATTAACAAATAAGCACATTTATCGACACAATGCGAATATGTTAAGATGTCTAACAAATTTTAACAGGAACAATGAGCATTTCACTAAATTAGAAGCTAAGTTCAAAATCTACCATCGCGTCAATTTGGCTGCCAAGTTAAAGTTGAGGTCGAGGCCTCGTCATAATCGTCATTGTCCTTGGGCACGTGTTGAATGCTTGCCGAGATGCTGACGGCATGGCAAGCACCATGATAGCCATAATAACTAGAATAATCAACAGCTAGGACCGCAGGCTGAAAGCTGAGTGAGACAGAGAGAGAGGGGGCGAGCGAGACGCACAAAGGTGGGTCAGCTCGTTGGCCACTAATGCTAAACAATGGCGCGATATCCTCTGCATGATTTGGGGCTTAAATTGAAGGCGATTGATGCAGCTGAAATTTGAAGTCAGCGCTGTTGACATATTGAACCGAAAAGACGAGTATAATGGTAGGCGCCCCTTCAATCAATTGTTTTTTGCTATTTTAACCATTTTCTGATAGCTTCTTATACCATTCGCATTGGCCGCATGTTTTTCGCAAACATAACAAGGCACTTTCCTTGGAAGTACTGGACTACCAAACAGTTCTCCTTCCGTATGATTATCATACACTGACGGTGCAATCGACGCTCAGATTTCAAAGATTGTTTATTTCTTCTTTGGTGGTTTGGCAATTTTCTATGTCAAAATTTTGTACGAGATATTTTCTAGACTCTTTCTGGGCTGAGTGATCAATGCCTATTGGCTAAAGTTCTTGAATAATAATTGGAATAGAGTTTATTAAGGATATTCAAGGGTATATTGAAATGTGCAAATGCAGCAGGCTATCGTTCGAAAGGTTGCCAACTGTACCTGCATAAATCTCAATGCTAAAGACAATGAGCTGAACGCAAATCAACTGCACAGAAAACGAAGACGTCGTTTTGGTTGACGACATCCACCCCAGACAAGCTCAACCCACGAGCAGCAATAATGACATACAAGACTCATCTCTAACCCCTCAGCGTAGTTGGCTTCAGCCTAACGGAGATGCATTCTCACTATTGTTTGCGGGACAAAAAAAAAGAAGGAATGAAAGGAAAATCAGTCGAGTTTTATGATCAGCAATGGACGTTTCTCTGAAGACAAACCTCAAAAATGTTGAAAGAGCGACGGCTATAACGTTCAACTCGAAGTTAAAGTTGAGGTCGAGGCCTCGTCATAATCGTCATTGTCCTTGGGCACGTGTTGAATGCTTGCCGAGATGCTGACGGCATGGCAAGCACCATGATAGCCATAATAACTAGAATAATCAACAGCTAGGACCGCAGGCTGAAAGCTGAGTGAGACAGAGAGAGAGGGGGCGAGCGAGACGCACAAAGGTGGGTCAGCTCGTTGGCCACTAATGCTAAACAATGGCGCGATATCCTCTGCATGATTTGGGGCTTAAATTGAAGGCGATTGATGCAGCTGAAATTTGAAGTCAGCGCTGTTGACATATTGAACCGAAAAGACGAGTATAATGGTAGGCGCCCCTTCAATCAATTGTTTTTTGCTATTTTAACCATTTTCTGATAGCTTCTTATACCATTCGCATTGGCCGCATGTTTTTCGCAAACATAACAAGGCACTTTCCTTGGAAGTACTGGACTACCAAACAGTTCTCCTTCCGTATGATTATCATACACTGACGGTGCAATCGACGCTCAGATTTCAAAGATTGTTTATTTCTTCTTTGGTGGTTTGGCAATTTTCTATGTCAAAATTTTGTACGAGATATTTTCTAGACTCTTTCTGGGCTGAGTGAGAAAAATTTCAACACTGAAGTACATACAAATGTGCTTGTTGACTTCCATAATAAGGATACATTAATTTAGAATTATATATAGAAATGAATATATTTGTGATCAATGCCTATTGGCTAAAGTTCTTGAATAATAATTGGAATAGAGTTTATTAAGGATATTCAAGGGTATATTGAAATGTGCAAATGCAGCAGGCTATCGTTCGAAAGGTCGCCAACTGTACCTGCATAAATCTCAATGCTAAAGACAATGAGCTGAACGCAAATCAACTGCACAGAAAACGAAGACGTCGTTTTGGTTGACGACATCCACCCCAGACAAGCTCAACCCACGAGCAGCAATAATGACATACAAGACTCATCTCTAACCCCTCAGCGTAGTTGGCTTCAGCCTAACGGAGATGCATTCTCACTATTGTTTGCGGGACAAAAAAAAAGAAGGAATGAAAGGAAAATCAGTCGAGTTTTATAATCAGCAATGGACGTTTCTCTGAAGACAAACCTCAAAAATGTTGAAAGAGCGACGGCTATAACGTTCAACTCGAAGGGGGGTTCTGGACGATAGGCATTGGCCAGGGAGCTCCCAGCTAGAGTTCTAGCGACTCTTTACCTTGCGCCGCCCCACCCCCCGCCACTGCCATGGTAGCTAAGCATTCCTTTTGGAAAAGGTAGCCATAGCCCAACGCTCTTGACCCTTTTTGGACTCAAACCAACATCGAAAATTGACTGAAGCCCACCCCCTAATCCCCATTCTGCACCCGTTGCCTTTTTTCTCTTTTATTCTTTTCAAAAACTTCACGCTGCCCAACCCACAAGTTGGCTCCCGCCTCCTCCCCACAACCAACACTCGGCTCTGCCGTTATCCCACAACCCGCACAGTTACGCAGCGCACACGGCAGACAAGCGACAACAACGTTGTCCACTTTCGCACCATCCACCCCAACCTTCTACATTCACACGCACGCACACACACACACACACAGACACGCACCCTCTCACCCCTCAGCTGTTGCCCCTGCCAACAGGAACAACAGCAACAACGTTGCGTTGCCGGCTCGTATATTTTTCTCATTTATTTTTCCAGCTCCCAACTCCGGTCTGGCAACTTTACCCAATACACCGACATGCCCCGCACCCCGCACCCCACTCCCTAACCCAAAGAACCCAAACCCAAAGCGCCGCAAAGCATGCTTTATTTTTTGTGCGTTTTTCATATCCGAAACGCCGACGAGTACCCAACCCCCAACCACCCGACCAGTCGTCCACGAACCACGCGACCGAACTGACGAACCGACCAGCCGGCCTTTTTTTTCACCATGCCGGCGAAAAACAAAAGCAACAACAACAACAACAGCAGTAACCCCCGGCCCCAACTGCGCTCGGCCTCTGGTGCCGCTCTCAGTCACATTGTTGTTGTTGTTGCTGCATTTTTGTTGGCGACGCGCAAAAAAAGCAACAAAAATAATTGCCATTCCCCCCTCCGCCCTTCCACTCACACACACACGCACACAATCACCACACCATACTCAACAAACTCACAGCTCACACCTCACACCTCAACTGCCCACTCCCCTCAGCCACTCGCACTCATCTCTCTTCCCAGTGTCTCCCTAACCATTCACAAAACTCAGCACTCAGCTGTTTGTCAACTCATCTGCCGTCGCCATCCGCTTTGGCTACGGCTGATTCAACCCACCCTCTCTCTCTCTCTTCCCCGCTATGCTCTGTAAAGCGTGCTCGCCGCGTTGGTTCGTTGACGTCGTCGTCGTCGTCGTCGTCGTTATCGGCGTTTCTCTGTTTTTGTACTCATATCCCTCGACTCGACCATGGACGGTCGGTCGCCCATTGCCCATTGCCCCTCGTTCGTCGTTCGCCGTCGTTCCGTCCGTCGTCCGTCGTCCAAGCACATTGTGTTGCATACTTTTTGCCATTTGCCTTCCACACGCACGTTCCGCGTTCTCCATGTGCTTTTTGGCGGCGTCCCACATTCATATTGCCTTGCACACGCGCATGTCATGCTCTCGCTCTCACTCACTCTCTCTCTCTCTGTCGCACCCTCACGTATGCTGGCATAATTACGCTCTCTACTCTCAGCTCGCCTCTCACGCTGCCTCAGTCGGCGTCGCTGCCGGTAGCGCTAGAAAACGCATTTGGCAGTCTCTGTTTTGGTCAGTCAGCAGTTGGCTTTCGTCGTGTTTGGTTCGCCTCTGGTGGAGCGCTCTAAACTTGCAATCAGAACAACAAAAACAAACAAACAAATAAATAAATCACAAAAGAAAACACAAGCGTTAAGTGTGCCAAAAAGTTAGCTTGTTGCATTCGTCGCGAACAACAAAAAAAACAAGCACAACAACAAACCCAAACAAACAACAATTTCCAGTGTTGCAAACCGCAGCGAATCACAAAGAAAGCAACGCAAAAGAAACCGCGCCAAAAATTCATTCTTGCCTATTTATTACACTCTATCAAATCAAATCGAATTGCATCAAAGTCAAAACAAATCAAGTTCTTAAGCCATCCAAAGTGAACAGTGTTAAGTGTCAAAGGTCAACATAAGAAAAGTTGCATCACCAGCAACTTTGATATCATCGAGTTTTGGCAACGTTTGCATCTATTCAACACTTTGGTTTTTGGCCAATTTCATTACCCAGAGCAGGCATTCCAAAAATTTGCCAAAATTCCGAAAAATCCGAGGAAAACACCAAAAACTTCGACACGTGCCGCATCGGCAACCGGTGGCGGTGGCGGAGGTGCTGGCGGAGGTGCCACCACCAGCACAAAGATGGCATCTAAAAGAAAAGCATCGGTGTTGCTGCACAAGGTGAGTCTGCCCAAGTGTTAGGAGCTCGCCAAAGTCCACCATAAAAATCGTGATGGTTTTTTATTACACCTACCTATGATTAATGTCTACAAAAAATGGGAATTATTGTTGTTTTTTTGTTCGGAGGAAAAATAAGATTATTTATCTCACTACGATATATTGGAATTACTTATTAGAACAAAAACGTTTGGATTGGAAATAATCACCGAAATTATCAGAGATTTTTTCTTAATATATTATTGTTTTTAATCTTAATTTTTGATAAGAAATAGTAAAAGGCATATGAAATGAAAATATTTACTTCTTTGCAAACTTTCCTTGAATTTCTCATTATCCTTTTTTTAGAATTTCAAAGAAAATTCTTCGTAAGTTTTCCACTTCATAGTTCACTTAGATTTTGTCTCTAAAATGTGATCCAGTCCAATGCTTTACCAATATGAGGACTTCTCCTGCTTGGTCGACCATTCATGCCCTCTGGCTTCATTATTCCTCCTTTCCTGCCATCTAAACCAATATGAAATCAATTTGCCTCCTTGCCAAGCCTCACATCCGTTCTTTTGATAACCTTGGACTACCAGACACACTCGCCCAGCCGCAAAGTAAACAGGACTCGCCTGCGCTCCTTCCTCTCAAAGCTCAAAGGAAAAAAATAGAAGAAATCGAAAGAAAAAACGTAGACAGTCGCAGAAAATATTACTAATACGCCGCGTAGGCAGCAGCCGCAAAAGAAAACCTGCTCATAATGCCATTTAGGATGAGATGCTGCCTAGACGTGGAGTATTCTAATGATATACGACAACACGTAAGATGTGTGTGTTTGGCTTGTGTTTAGGTGTGCTTGGTCGTGGGTGTGAGTGTGTATTTCAAGTATATAGAAGCGCGAATTGAACTGACATGTGTGTGTCAGTTGTTGGCCGTGGCGAATGGGTGTCTTCTGAAACACAGCGCTGTCTCCATTCTTACACTCACACGTACACACACTCACTAAACAGAAGGTCCCACACTCCTACATACTTACCCACCCACACTCAAGCAGACTTCCTCAGATAAACCACCCAAAAGGGCGCACATTTTGCCCTGCACGGTAATTCATCAAATGCCGAAGACGCAGGCAGAGACGAACACGAAGATGAAGGTGAAGGCAACGTCAAATAGCCGACGGGGTGAGGCCTGGTGAGTGGTCGCCGGGTAACTTGGGCGCCACCGCTGTCGCCACAAAAGAAGTAAAGCTTCTTGAGCCAAATGCCACCCAAAACCCACTCAGTTGATACACACACACACCCCATCACGTCCAGAGACTGTCCAGCACCCACCCAGTCTGTATGTGCTGCTTATACCCTAAGCCAAACGAGGCGTACAAACTTTGAAACGGCAGAGAAATAAGGCGACATTTTAACCATCATCAAAGCAACATCAAATTTATGAAATACAAATTGCAGATTAATAGAAAAGAATAAATTGAAAAGTAAGAAACAGACGAATTATTTAATTGCAATTTCTTTGATTGGGGATTTGAAGTTGAAGAATTCGTTTTTTAAAAAATACTTAAAAGTAATAAATAATAAAAAATAGCCGCAAAATCAGTAATGGATTGAAAACAGTTTTGTGCAAGCTAATTTCTGACATATGTTCACACGATTTTTTGTATGTAGAGTATTTTCCGGTCGCTCTTGCCATGAGGGTCTACTCAAGTTGTTTGTTTCTTGCAAATATGGGTGGGTCGAGGCGGGAAGGGGTATCGTGGCGTGTCCCCAACAAAAGCATTGACTTTTGTATATAGTCAGCGGCATTTGTATATAAATAGTGGAACGCTCTGTGTATGTGACGCTGTGGGAGGGTGTCAAAGGCAACTTCAAATCCATGAGGGCACTACGTACATATATGTGGTGGGTGTGTATATGTGTGCGTATGTGAATGGTCAAGCTTTGTACTTAAGCGCACATAAGCCGCCGCAGGGCATCGCATGTCCAAAATGTCTTTAGGTTTAATTTGTACCTCGAAATGCTGATGGTTTGAAACTTAAAGATGCGAATGAGTACTCAAAAGTTTCGAGTACTCGTTCCAAGTCAAATACCAGGCATAACTTGTTATGCTGCTCAGCTGTAATCAAACATGATTTGGTGATTGTGACGACCCGCTCCTATCCCTCACACAGTTATCAGTTAGATGGGGGGGGAGGACACACTTTCGTCTTGGGCTGCGGCTGAGGCTGTGGCAGTTGGTGGAGTGTTACGGTTACACATCTCAGCATTAGTGTCGCAGGCAGACAACGTGCCAGGCGAATCGAAGCAGACATACAGACAGCCAGAGCCAGAGATAGAACCAGTCAATGCCATCACCAGGATGATGGAGAATTCAGAAGGTAGGAGTTTTGCGACGATGTCTTTGCCTGACTGTCTTGGCTCTCTACCTCGGTTAGATGTTACGGAAAATTGCTTACGGTTTTTTGCACACACTAACACACATATGGTGCGCGCACACACACTCACACACACGCTCGCATCAATGTTGAACGTCTTCCACACATGAATAGAGCTGGAAGGGTAGAAAGGACCGCGGGTAGCGTCACATCATACAAACAGACAAGTTAGACAGCCCAGGACCCTCATCTGCACATCCATTGCTCGAAAATAGAAATAGATGACAAGAAAACCGACGAAGACATGGCTGTAGAATATCCAAGGGAATGGGAAGCGACTGCCACGATTCCAGGACGATGACGACAGCAACAACGAGCACGAGGACGTCTTTGGCTAAGGGCAAGCGACAAGCTCGACGGGTTACATTTGGTTGATGCCACACACTGCACTGTGAGAAACAGTTGACCACAAAGGGGATAAACTGGACAAGGATAAACCAAATCAAGTGGAAACGATACTTAAGATATCATTCAATATTACCGCAATTATTGTCATAGAAAGTGTGCTATTTAAACTAACTTCGGTACATTTATAATCGAAATTTGCACTAATGATTGATCCATTTCAATCAATACCGACACCCTTAAATTGTGGCTTGATAGTTCCATCATTTTTGTTAGTGTACCTCATCACTTGCTCCTGGGCTTACCATCCAAGTCCCTCCTCACATGCTCACACATAGACCGGCAAGCACACCCATATAAATAACAGCCATCAGCTCAAAGCTTCCTCGCTCCAATCGGCATACACCCACACACTCCCTTGGCTAGAGGAAGAAGGCGCTTGGCTCTTTGGTTTTCGAAAAACCTTCCATAGAACGTCTTTGCGTACTGTCAAGCACAAAACAGACAAACCAAGGTGGCTAGGCCATCACCCACACTCATCGAAAGGCACACACACATGCTCACACTCACACTCACACACACCGACAACTAAACTAAACTCCATCTTGGCCAAAATGAAGGCGCTGCAGCAGCAGCAGCAGCAGCAATGCCACAATCAAAGTTGCTGCGAAACTGAGTTAGAGGCGGGTACAGACTTGGCTCATCCCAGTTTTACCACACACACGGGCACATACTCGCACTCAGCCTCACACAAATCCCACATCACAAAAAGGATGCCCGACATGCGACGCCGCCCCCAATCCACACACAAGCACACACAAAAACAATGCCAAAAGTTTCTGCACACACACACGGCAAGTGAAAGAATGGAATGAGTAAAAGAGAAGTGTTGGGCAGGGGGAAAACGAGAGAATGGGAGAAAGGCGCCTCACCTTCGTGCCAAGTTGGATGCTGTCTTGCCATGTTGCCAAGTCAAAGGCTCCTGCCATGCACTCTCTGTCCCAAATTGTATGCTACACTTTTCGTAGGCATAGCATCGTTTCGTATGCGAGTGTGTGTGCCTGCATGTGACGGTGTGTGTATGTGTGTGTGTGCGAGTGTCTTCGACTTTGGCTTAGTATTTTTGGTTAATTTTCTTGCAGTTTTAGGTTACATTTTTGGCTTTCCCCCCTCTGATGGCTGTCGGTTGTCGACTCGGATCTTCAGCCTCTCCCCATTCTGGTTGCCGCCCTCGAACGCCCATACTCAATCCTGTGCTTGGCCCCAGGCCTTTCACTTGTAAAAGACGTTTGCTTAAAAGCCACCACACCAACAATACACACACTCACACACATGTATATATAAGTATACATACCCACTCACATTTAGTTAGTTTGTGATGCTTTTTAGTGCCAGAGACCGAGACATCTTAAAGGGGTGCCGGCTCACACACACACAAACATACACAGACAGACTCACATGCCAGCTAGCTGAAGCAGGGACGTTAGCTCAAGTCCTGCAGCCACTCCGCTCATCCCGCCCCGACCTGCCACTGTCGCCAACAGGCAGCATACAAATGAAACCCATGTCAGTTTTGTAGCAAGTTCCACGGCGCAACCCCCAGTCTCGGTCTCCCGTTTTCCATCTCCCGGTTTTTCTTCTTCGTCTTCGTCTGCAGACGCCGTGCTCTTACCCTTCATTATACTGAGAGGTAACCCAACTGTTAGTCGAGGCAGCTGATGAGCTACAAGGCAAACGCAAAGCCAAAGCCAAAGCCAACAAATTTTTATGCTTTCTGCCTTTGTGCGCTGTTCATCAGCCGCATTTTACTTTTATTGGCTGGGACAATGTCCCAGACCAAAGCCCCGAAAGCAACTGTCCGCCTCCCAGTCCGACATTTTCGGCTTAATGAAAATGAAGGCACGACAACGACATCAACAACAACAACAAGTCTTCCACTGCTTATCCGTTATCCCCTGAGCAACGCCCAGCTCAAAGCAGAGTCCTGCAATGGCCGCACGATTGATGTGTAGATGGAGCACACTTGAAGGCGTCGCTAACCAACGTTCTTGTCTAAAGGTTATTACTTGCGACAGTGCGCGACGCTATCCTCTGTCCAAGTCCGGCACTGACATCGACACCGACACCAACTCTGAGTCCAAGACGGAGCCCTCGTCCTTGCCTTCGTGTACGTCTTCGTTCGCTACGCCATCGCCATCGTTTTCGTTTTCGTTTTTTCTTGGCAAAGCATAGCCAAACGCTCAACCAACCTCTCCTTGCCACCCATCTACCTAATGGTTGCCCACTCAGTCTGGGAGTCGCTCACTCGAATGCTCAAAACGCCAACACAAAACGATTCATCTTCCCGTGCTTTCAATTCCACCCAAGACCCACATTCATATCCACATCCACAAGCAGCCGCTGGAGCCAACTTTCCGCTTAGCTAAAACGATGGCCTTCATTCTTGAGCTACGTTTTTTCCCTCTTCGTCCTTTTTTTGTTCTCTTCGTTTTCCTTTTGCGAGATTTGAGGCAGGCAACCTTATCTTTGGGGCCTGAGCAACGTCTTCTTTGCTGCCCCGCCTGATGCTGATTCACAGCGTTGTCTGATGCCCTCCTTTTTTCATTCCATTCCCATTCCCAATCCCATTCCATCATCATCCTCATCCACATCGTCTTCACTTACAGTCCCTGGATAGCAGTGCCAGCAGCACTAGCGAAAAAAAAGGTATCCGGTTGCGACTTCCTTTTTGGCTACAACGTTCTCGTTGCTTGGGTATTGGGTTTGGCTCAACTCTCACTCTAGCTCTCCCACACCCTCTGCCCTAACGGCGATTGCTCTCGGACACCAGCAGCTCAAACACAAATTAGAGAACTTTGCAGGCAGCCAACTCTCCGCGAGGATTGTGGCAAGGTTTGAGGCGCAAAATATTGGGAAAAAAGAAAACAAAAATATAAGCCGCAATTGAGTAATGAACAAGGGGGTAAGAAAATGATACAAATGTACAAATTTTTGCTAGAAGGTTGAAGGGTTGAACGGTACACAGATATATTTTGCTTTAACAGACTTTAAACAACCATCTCTCAGACAACATTTTGAATCTGAACTTGTCTTCTCACATCAAATAGACAATTTAGTTTGGTCCTCACACATCCTGCACTGCACCTGTAGTTTCTTCAACAAGCCCTCAACAAAATTAGCTCCAGAGCGCACATACTAGATTCATCGGTAGTCCCCGGTAAATGGGGTAAATGACGAAGCGGACTCCTATCCCTGTCCGAGTGCTATGCCATGGTGTTCCATGACAACCCACTCCAGTTTACTCACTCACTATCTGAGCTGCTAATGAAATACGCCACGTAGCGTGCGCCAGCAACTTTTCCTTTGGATCTGGGGGTAGTTGAATTCCTTCGTCCTGCTATTGAATTACTCAAGCATCGTCGTTGTCCTCCTCCCCTACCCCACCTCATACTCATCGTTTCACTTGGACTGCAGACCTCGCTTCTCAGACCCCAGACCCCAGACTCCACTCCCCAGTCCCCAGATCCCACACCCGAGCTAGCAACTAGCTCAAGTCAGCAACATTTCAACGCGAACGTTGTCTTGTACCCTTTCAACGCTCTGCCCCGTACACTTCACCCTCTGCCACTTTCAAGCCACCCCTTCTACGGTAGGTGGCACACCAAAAAAAAAGAAAAATAAAATAGAAAGGAAAAAATCTATTCTACAGGGGCTTTAACAAGAATTTGCGCTTTATTTTCTGCTATGAAGTCGGGTAACTGGACTGCCTCTACCACCGCCCAAGGTGGCTGGGTTTTAAGACAAACTGTGGAATGGATTGGCAAATATTTGTTCTTGACGTATTGATCAAGTTTACTTCCACAAAAGACCACTATTGAATCCTTCCCAAGCACCTTTCCAGTTAGCTGATTTCACTGTCAATTAATTGCACTTAATATCGATAATAACTTTAATGAGTTACTGCTTAATTTTGTTGTTAGTCAAATGTTCATTAACCGATTGTGTTTCTTAAATTTGAAACTTAAATTAATGCTGATTTTTGCTCTAAATATTCACAATTTAACATTCAATTTTCTGCTATGATGTCTTATCAATGAAATAACTTATCAACTATGAAGTGTGCTCCACCGTTTGTTATCGCCTGCTCCTTTAGATGTCTTTGATGCTGCCAGCTGCCCAGCCACCACCTCTCACCCCTGCTTTTTGCCATTACCTTCACTCTCCCACGCATTTTATCATCTGCTTCCTAAGCCATTTACTTTTGCTGTCCCATTGTCGCTACCCACAGCCCACCGTGAATTGGGAGTTGCAGCAGTGCCTTCATCGCAGTCAAACCTAACCCTTCATCTGCTAACCAACATGCCGGGACCCTGACACACCCCGGGCCACCTCACCTCATCCCATTTGGTTGGTTACCCTTGGCTTGGTCGTTGTCTGCTTTTTGCTTGCTTTTCCAAGCGCAATTTTTATACAAAAATTTTCTTTTTCCGCCACCCTACGATGGTCTCAACCCCCGACCTCTTGCCGTGCCGAGCATAATTTGGGGTGTAGCAAGGCAAGAAACGGAACAGAACAAACTGGAAACGGAGAGGGGAAGTGAAGGGAAGCGAACGGAACCCTCGCTCAGTGTGAGAGTCACTTAGTAGCAGGGGCAAGAGACAGACGACTAGAGAACTGGGGGACTAAAGGACTAGTTCACGCGAAGGTTCTCCACAACGCTTTTTATTAGTGTATTTCAGATGCTTTGCGCTGCTTTTGCTGCCTCTACCTTTTACCATTCGTGGCTCCCTGCTATGTCCTGTACCCTATACGATGTACTCAACGTCGCAGTCCTTGCTCATCAGCGAGTCCGCAGTCCACAGTCCACAGTTCGCAGTCGGTCGTCGGTCGACGGTCGACGGTCTACGGTAGCCGACTCCAACCACCGCATACCGCATGCGAAGTGAGCTAGAGATGCCTTTGCACGTTTGTCCATTTTAAGTTCGAGCTCTGCCCGTGGCACTCATCCAGCAGCACAACGAGTCCTTCAGCTGGGTGCCATCCCTCTCTAGCTTGGCCCTCATTTATTTTGCACCCACGCCTCGTGGCAAAGTTTGTCTTGCGTTTCGTTTCGTTTCGTTTGGGTTTTCATTTTTTAGATTATTCCTTGCCCCACTCACCCCGAACGTTATTTCACCCACCATTTTTTTCATTTTTACTTTAGCATCCTCTTCTATCGTAGCCTGGACTAACGAGCATGTTACTCCTTTCCTTGCCTTTCGCTTTTATTATTATGCTTTGGCGCACATTCCAACAAAAAATCACAAAAAAATATAAAGTTGTGTACCGCTTTGCCACTATCCTCCCTTGATCCTTATCCACTGCATGCAGCTGGCTCTGCCTCCATCTCCAGCGCTTTACGAGGCTACGAGGTCCGATTCTGGACGCTGCAAAAGTTGCATGTCCGACTCGAACTCGGACCCAGACTCAGACTCTAACGTTGGCTCTGGTCTCGGACTTGGTCTGGGGGCCATATAAAATAATAACAACTAACTAAAAATCCGTACGCTTTAGCTGCAAAATCCTTTTGTTTTGTCCGCTTTGCCCCTCTGCACGAAATAAAAAACCGAAACTACTGGCAAAAAAATAACAAAAATAAAAAAAACCGGTTGAGGACGGACTAAAAAAATAGAAATTGTTTGGCCCGCTCAAATTCAATGCAAAACTTTTGCCTCCGTCGGCGTCTGGCAGCCCACATAAATTTTGAGCCCGAGCAGAACCCCAGAGCACCCATCTCCTTCCTCCCGATCCCATTTCCCGCCAAGCCTCTAAGCGCTCGCTTTTTCTGGCCCTGGTGGAAAGTTTATCAGCGCGTTTGTCTGCCAGTACCCAAAACCCCAATCCATCGCATCCCTCGCGCTAACCCCCCGCACCTCAGCGACCGCCTACACTGAGTCCTTTTCGACCTCGTCCGGCTTGTTTGTCTTACTTTTGACCTCTATAAGCGTGGCGCCGCCGGAGCCTCTGAAGCAGCCCCGATAATAATGAATTCGAAAATAAGCGAATGCAGTTCCTCCAGCTATTCTATATAAAGAGGAGCATTCAGGGTAAAGAGAACTCTAGAATTAACTACGAACAGTTGCTTTGCAGCCGTAATAAACATGACTGTGATGTATTGCAGTACAGGGGCCACAGTTCTTAGAATGCTAATCCAACAGAAAGTACATTTCTGCAAAATATAAAATATCTAATAGAAAATAAAGCAGTTCTAATGATGCAAACTAAAAGTAAATTATAGTAAGGTGCAAAAAATTAAAAAATTACAACTTTAAATTTATTTATTTTTTTTTAATGGCTTGATGTAATTATTATTATAATAATAGTTAAAACTAGTAGCAATAGGTAAAATTAACTCTAGTAAAATTTATCGAAAACCCTCCAAATAATTGCAATTGTCATTGAATTGTATTATTGATTGCACAATGGTTTGATATGAACTACAATTATTCATTTTATTATTGTAATTTTATTTGTTCTGTATAGTATAAATCTTTCTTAACATCGAAAAAATTTAAATTTTAAATATTTTTTATTTATTTTCCTTGTCTTATGTACTTGTACCTGTATTACTCATTTAAAAAAATGTTGTTTATAAAAATTTTAACTTTTTTATTCAAAACTAACCGATGCATTTGCTCTTTTTCGTTTCAGGTAAGCAACTAATTACAATGCGCTTTAATCAAAATAGATCATCTTTTGGAGCTGTAAGTACAGGAACATTTTAACGACGAACTTGCTTTGTCTATTTCAACTCACGTTCATTTATAAAAAGCTTATATTTTGGAAGAGTCAGTTCATAAACACACACAAAATGCTCACAAAATGAAATAAAAAATGTTCTCTCTTAGCTTAAGAAGCTTAAAATTAATTTACATGAAACTGGCATTGGACCAGAATCAAGCAAGGATCTGGGTGCTACATTGGATGTTCTAGACTTGTAGTCAAAATGAAAAAAAAAAGAAAATATGCAGTTGCAGTGGCATAGGAATTATACATTTGCCGCCGGAAGTTGAAAGTGGCAGTCTCGTTGGTTACACAGACAAAAAGAGAGAAATAGAAATAAAAATAGAGAGGAGAAAGAGGGTCAACATGCAAAGCCTCCTTAAACCCAAACCCAGCTGAACTACAATCCAAACCTCAACCCCATTACGACCACGCACTTAATAATACGGTTTATTAGCGACATAAGCACATCCGACGCTGGGTGTAGACATTTTAATTGGTAGGCGAGTGCATGGTAACATAAAAATTATAGTAGAGTGCAGTGTTGAGCACCGCTGTGGGGTAAAGCGGGTACACGAGGGTGCGTCCTGTAAACAGAGTCTGTCTGTCAGTGAGGCAAAGAGACTGGCTCCTGCAATAGCGAGGGGTGCAAGGCTGAGGCAATTGAAATGTAGGATATACTCGTACTTCAATCATTGGCTGCTTTTGTCTTTTCCAACAGTTAAAAGTGGCTCATGCTATGGTCTGGGGGCTCTGGGTGCTCCTGGTCCTCGGCTGCTTGGCAGTAGGAGTGTTAGATGGTACGGTGGGAAATAGTGCCAGCTGTATTGCCACAAATTAAAAAGTGCTGCGTTTTTTTTAATCAAAGCAGCATTAAAAACTCATAGATGCATGAAAAAACGGCGCACAACACTCTGCTGCATAATTTAGGAGCTGAGTTTTAAATGATGCGAATTTAAATTTCCTTGGCTTTATCTTGATTATCAATTATCAAACAACCCACAAAATTCTCCATAATCCTCTACAAATACTTAGAAATTATGTTTGATCTAAATTAAAACGTTTTATAATAATGATGTAAAGTTTTACTTACTTACAAAATTATTTTTGCCAAAAAGTGCTAAGTATAACATTTTTTAACGATCTTAGACCTTCGACTCGAATAAAGTAATTAATTAATCTAATTTCATTTTTATTAACAAAAATAAATTCTACTTTATTTCACTCTTAATATGCTTATTGTCTATGAGTAGACAATTATTAATATTATTATTTTTATAATGACAACAATTTAATACTAACTTTTGGTTTTGAGAAAAACCAGCCAATATTTAACTGTGCAGACATCAACCAGAAATTGTAGTCTTTTCATTTTTCTTTTCTTCTTTTTTGCTTAGTTTTCTGAGCATATATTCATTGCCAAAATGCAAGTTACTGTGCAGTTTAATTGAGTACTTTGTAGACGGAGGTATCAACACTTTAGGGTCTACGATCTGTGTGTCTCACGGAGTTGCCAATTTAAAAGCGGCAGAATGTTGTGTTGAAGTGCAGACCAACATTTGTCGTACCTCGCTGCAAGTCTCGAAAACAATGCTAACGTTAGGCTTGAGACCCTGCAGAACCCTTTTCATGTCCCTGGTCCGTGGTTCGTGGGTCGTGTTCCATCGCTGTTGCTGTTGGCTGGCAGACGTATGAATTTTCCACATCCCTAAATCGCTAATCTGGTACGCATTTTTGCCATGCCACACACCACTACCAAAGTCTAAACCCAGTCTATCCCAGACCATTCCCAACTCCAACCCTGCCCACTGTTTTTTGTCATAATTTCACAATAAGTAAGTGTGTGTGTGTGTGTGTGTGTGTGTGTAAGGAGGGGCTTTTCCGCTTTTTTTCATTTTTTGTTGCACCCAAGCGCGAATTGGCAACTTCGAGCTGTAAACTTTGGCGGGTCCTAGCACTGGGTACCCAAGCGGGTTTAGCTTGGGTTCGTGCTGTGCTCGGTCTAGCACTGGCATGGTTATGGCGCTGGGCTTTCTCTGCCTCTGCCTCTGAGTTCGACTCTAACTCGCACTGCCACATATGTGCGAGTGCGCGATAAGGCGTCAGAGAAATTGAAATTGTTACCATTTGTGAAGGTTGCCGCCGCAACGCTAGACGACGACGTCGACCCTGCCAGGCATACTCTTACATACATAGGTGTGTAAACTGAACCAGGGTGGGGACGCTAGAAAAAAGAACAAAAACAAAACCAGAAAAAAGGAGCGCAAGTTTTGCCCCGGCGAAGGTTGTAAAACCGCCAGTGACGACATGGGAAATGGCAAATGGCAATGGGAGCCTTTGGAACATTTTGTGCTGCCAACTTTCAGGCGCGCTCGCAAAACTCAAGTGCGCTTCGGGGACGCGATGCGTGTTCCTCATGATGTTGTTGTTGCTGCTGTGTTTGCGTTGCCGACGAAATGACTGTATGGCCGTAGGTATAGCGATGGTGATAGTGGAAATGGGGGAGGGTGGTAACAAAAGGTTGTAGGTGTAGTTGGTTGATTATGATGGCATCGGCCATCAAATTGCGGAATGGGCTTGCCTTTACTTTGGTATGAAGTTGCACTCAGAAGTTTAGTTGACTCAGCGTGGCCGAAATTGCTGTTGAAAATGTCTGGAACAAATTGGATTATAACTGCGTGAATTATGACTTACATATAAGCGCCAGTTAAATACACATTTTCCTATTGTTTCCAAGTTGTCTACTTAATATATATATAATTTCATTGCTTGATATTAACTTAACATTTATTCATCATACTTCAATAACAGAGTCAATCGATTGACTTCAAGGATGAGTCTATCAGTTTTCCTCTCCTCTTCTCCAACATCAGTCAAATGAATATTCATAACGGATAGCACAATATCTATACCAGTTTCTTTGGCCAACTCGCTTCAAATTAAGTTCAACCCACTGATAATCCAGCAAAAACTCGAACCCAATCCTTTGGAACTTCTTCTTCGTATTGTTACCAATGTGGCCGCCAAATAAAAAGTTTTTTTTTGCAATCTATTTGCTGTATTATCTAGCTGGCTTACGTATCTTTTTTTTGGTTTTGGGGGCAGGGGAAGTAGCCCATAAAGGCAAGGTTCGATGAATAAAAGGGGCTCCCATTTTTGCTAAAAATATCACCTAAAAAAGAAATGAAAAAAATAAAAGAATGAGCAGGGCAAAGAGAAAACCCACGTGAACTCATGCCAACAAAACGTTTGCCGCATCTTTTGGGATTTCTTGCCTCGTTTAAAAATCATTCAAGCAGCAGACACAACCCAACTCACAACTCACAGCCACTGAATCACCAAGAACACCCATCCACCCACATACTGGCATACAGACAGTGGCACAAATTGTGTCAAAAACGTTTGGCGTTGTCGCTGGAGGCAGCGGCAGAAAAAAGCAGCGAAGTTGGTTGCAAATAGAGGGGGAAGGTGGCAAGGAAGTGTATGGCATTTTGGGTCCATGTGCCCACCTCTAAAACATTTGTTTGGCATCCCCTTCATTTTTATGTTTTTGCGCAGTCCCAGTCGTCCTTCTTCCGATCTCCTCCTCAATGTATGAAACTTTGACGCCTAACGAAAGAGGCAGCAAATAATTCATCATTTTGCCTTCAGACTTCAGAGCGTTTCCTCTGCCAATGTCGCTGGCAAATCCTCTGGCTTGCTTGCCATGGAGCTAAAGTTGCCCATCTCCACCTCTCTCCTGACTCTGACTGAATACTGACTGCCCCTTCGGCGGTAAAGCAAAAAAATATTATTTGGAACGGTTTATCATCAATTTTATGTGCGATTTTTCTTTTATTTCCTTTCTTATTTTCGCTTTTTTTAGTCTTGTTTGTTTGCGCTTTGCTTTTAGTCTGCTGCTAGCCTCCCGCTCCTGACCAGAACTTGGCTTCATCAGTTGCTGTCTTCCTTTCCCCTTTCTCGTCTTCCTTGTGCTTATCTTAGTGCGCTCTGGAAATGAGACCCGATTGCAACTTGGGGCTGTCAGGGCATCGGCACTGAGCTACTCGTTGTGACTGTCTTTGCGAGTGAAAATCAACTGAGATTCGATTTGATTATGATTTCGTTCGATTGGAGACGATGCCAGTAGTTCAAAAAGAGCGGAGGCAGCTCGAAAGACCTACCTTAGTCTAGCAGTGGGTCCCTCCAATTGCACTAAGTGGAGTCGCTGCCTTCCTCTGCAAGTTGAATTTGATTTTTCGCATTGCCAGAGAGACTTCCATTTAATAGGATTTTCTAACGAGGTTTTCTCAGGGCAGTTAAGAAATTGACTCTACCCAAGAAGACAATGAAACGTAGCTCAATAGTCAGAAAAATATAGTTTTATATTAATTTTAAATGTGTTTGCCAACTTGTTCACAATATAATATTTATAAATTTCAGTTCTGCTAATTACAAAAATATAATTTATTAGTGAATAATGGCAAATAAATAATTCAGTCTGGAAATATTGTTCTTTTGAAATATTATTATTATTTCATTTAATTTTACTCAATAAATATTTCCCATTTTCTATGATTTAATACCTGTATTATTCGTGCAATCTGCATACATGTTTTATGTATACCTATGTATTGTTTAGTTTCCATAAAAAACATTTATTGGTACACGTTGCACAAAAAACTGTCAAACGCAACAACGCATCAATCAGCGGTCAAATACAACAATAGAGAATACCAAATATTATTTTTATACATATATAGATATACAAATTTCATGTACATATATGACTATTTATATATAAAATAAATACTATTTTTTAGACCTTGTTTAATTAAGCTGCGTATTTTGCTATGATTTTTTTTTGTTGTTAGTAAAAAATTTAGTTTGCTTAATATTTCATGCGTTAAATATTTGATAGCTGGAATTGGGTATACTGTTGTATAGCTCAAACGGTCAGCAACACAAAGCAATGTACATTATTTTTTGGCAATCCACTCGCATTTACAATCAAACAAAAATCAAAACGTAAAAAAACAATCAATAGAAATGATTTTAAAAAAATTAAAAAACGATGAAAATAAGTAAATTTGGAAATGCAGCTCTTGTGGCATTTGCATATTCAAACAAGTTTTTATAAAATCAGTACACATATAAAAAACACGCACACATCACGTATACAGCATGAGTACATATAATATAAGGATTGCATATAATATGAACGACATATAGAAAAATCAGTGCTGCATTAATAAATAATCTCACTCCTTCGCCCGCGTCCATCGTGTACCAAATGCAACGAATGAAACACATATTCTATATCAATTATCCCGTCTTTCCGTACTATTAATAATATTTATTTCATTGCAGCATATTAAATGTAAATTGATTATTTTTATTTTATTTTATTTAATAACAATACGTTATGTTCCCTGTCGTTTGAATGATTTTTTATTTTTATATATTTTACAATTAAATATGTTCCTCAAAAATTTGGGGACCGACTTGCGAAAATTAATTCAAAATTTTTGCATGTCGATTTTCATTTCATATCGGCATAAACAACTTTGTGACACTTTGGCCATTTGTCAGTCAGCTTGTTACGCGTCTCATCTAGTAGTACTGCACCGGCTTTTGAGCAAGACCTGCTCTTTGCTGGTGTCGTTGAATATGCGCTTTGAATTTCCATATGAATGCTCATCATGATGTTAATGTAGATGGCGTGCACGATGATCACGTTGTAGCTGTTGCATGCCTGTTGCCGACAACGGCACAACAGCCAGGCATTGCAGTTTATTGAAATCTTTTGCCCCTATGCACTCGACCAACGAAACCCGCCAGCAGCGCCATTCATGCCCTTGCCAGCACAGCACATTCGGCACCCGTGTGCTTGACTTCATTTAGAAGTCCAAAATATCTCATATTAGGTGAAAAAGATAAACTCTTGACCAAGACTTGACTTAAACGCAGTTCAGTTTTATGCTAACTGCTTCTAGCATCAGATTTGATTTTTAATATGTTGCCTCTTCTCCCCATGCTGATGAACATTATTGCGTTTATTGCAATTTAAAATGCAGCAAATGTTCATTTCAAATCTATTTTTTAATAAGATCGTCAACTTTAATTATTGCCTATAGATTTGAATGCCGTACCATCCATGGTCATCATTTCATCAACTCGTTGCGTTTTTAGACTAAAAATACAATCGTTTCGCCAATTTACATGCAAAACATTTGCCTACTGTTCTACGCATTTGTGAACAAGCTTCTAGGCTTACCCACGCCCATCCTCGACTCCCTTCGTCCCGTTTCGAATGCACCATTGTGATAGCGCGTAAGGCTGGTGGCGGTGGTCTGCTAATGCATTGACTAACGGCCCATTATGCATATGTGGCGTATGAGTGATTTGTTGTTGCATACAGCCGACGACAAAAAAAGTGAAGAGAATTGCAAAAACCTGCAGCACGCTGACAACGAGTTGCGCGCACCAAGAACCAAAAATAAAATGCAATTTTTGTTGCAGTCGGACGTTAAAATTATTGCGTTTGCTGGCCGAGTTCAACCAGGCAACAATCGTAGCCCTTGTGGGTGGCATTAACTGGTCCACCCGTTGTCCCCATGCCACCACCTCATTTGTGTGTATGCATGCGTGTGTGGGTGGGCATTAATTGTGATGTCTGGCGTGGCCAGGAGCCGGCTGATGAGTAAGTAGATTTCCTTGTATGCAGCAGTAGGCCTGCCATTTTTTTGTATTCGTATTTCGTATTTGTTGGTGCTGTTGTTGTTTTTGTTGGAATTACGCCTACTTTTGTGCATTGCAGGGGTAGGGGTTTACGACTCGGTTTGGTTTTTTCTGCATTACCTCATTGATAATAATGCCCCTCGACCGTGCAGCATCGGCTGCAGTCGCGTTTGCCCGCTCGGTTTTTTGTGCTGCATGCGGCGTATGCGTAATATTTTTAAACACATGCACTCACACTCGTGCAGAGATTAAGAGGACGAGTCGGCCTTTGGAATGGGACAGCTCTGAGGTTGAATTGGCAGTGGGTAGTCCGTCCGACTCCGACACACACGCATCGCATCGGGCATTGCCCAGTGAGAGAATCGTAGTGCGTGGAGCGTTGTACGTTGTGCGTGTGGCCAGCGCGAAAAAAGGACCAAAAAAGCTCCGCCTTAAAAATATGCGCGCACCAATTGCCATTTGTGTCTGTTTTTCTCTTTTTTACACGCACATGCGAAATGTGGGCCTATGTTTCACAGTGTACGTCTGATAAGCACGCATAGTTGTTGCATCTCTGGTTGTTGTTGCTGCTGCTGCTGTTGTTGCTGTAAATAAAAAACGTTGCACAAAAAAGTGGAAAGCGCACGCGATGCCAACGGCTGACAAATGAAAAGTGCAAAAAGCGTAAAAATCGCTGCGTCCGCTGGAGAAGCCTTCTCTTTTCTTTTTGCCCACTTTTGGTCGTCAAGCTCCGTTACTGGTCCACGGGGTATCCCCAGAACATATGGCAGCAAAACTTTACATACTTGTAGGCGTTATTTTTTTTGCATTATTTACGCACCTCTACGTTGCGGGCCGAGGGTTGTGGTTAAGTGGCCGAGAAAAAAGGGAGCGAGTGTGTGTGTGTGAAAGAGAGGGAGAGAGAGGTAGGCAAAGTTCTTGCGGTTACAGAGGAAATGGGCATCAATGTCTGACAATATTATGTTTCAATTTCTCCCTTGGACTGGGACAGGGTCCACACAAAACGAAGGGTAAAGGATAGTGGGAGTTGAGACAGCTGAAGCTTTTGTCTGCTCGAAATTTGACTTGATGATGGCAATATTAATAAAGTCTCTAGGGAGAGAAACCTAATAGAATATGACATTCATGGTATGTCAAAAGCGAAAGGGAAATTTGTTTTATTTTATTGAGGAGTTAATTGGGCTGGAATGCAAAAATGTACACAAAAATTAAAAATTAATCTCAAACAGTGGTTCAAGAATTTTCCAAAATATGTACTCTATTTAAAAAATTAAACACTGATTGGAAATTTTCTAAAATTAATTTAACATTCCAATCGCTTTTGCACAAATGCAGTAAATGATTGGCCAGCTTAACAAAAGTCAAAGAGTGATCCCTAAACACACGGGCATAATGGAGTCCATTGTTTGAAATCATCATCTGCACCATCTGCATATTTTGCACCTAAATGTGAGTTGCTATTCAGTCGAAATTTTTTGCTGGCGATGGCAACTTAGAATACTCATACAACTAGTATGTGCGTTTTTGGTGTTTCCGTTTTATATTATTTTTTTTTATTTTATGCATTTGGAGCGGAGGGTAACTCCACTATATATACTCCCTTTGATGCATGTGCCTAGTTTTTACAGCTTTTTATATTTTGCCGATTGCCGCTAGGTAAAATATGCAAAAGCAAAAGAAAAGCTCAATTTAAACTCGCTATGGAAAACACAAAAATTATTTTTACAAAAATAAATAAGAAGTAAATTTTAGAAAAATTACTTCAAAAACAAAATAAATTAATTAAATATGCATAAAATACGCTATACATTCCTCCAATACTCTGGCCAAAAATCAAATGGACAACTCTCGTTCTTACCCTTGGTGCATTGCCTCTCCAGCTACCCTTTCGCTTGTGTTCCATCCTTTTTGCATTTGTATACCACTTGTAACCAGCGACTGTTGGTAGACTATATTATATACATCTAAAACTAAATAACAACAAAAAACTTATATATTTATATAAAAGGGCATTCCAACTGCCACCCCCTGGCTTGCCCGCTCTTCACTCTGACAAGCTTTTGATTTGCTTTCGGTTTTCGGATTTTTTCCCGTTTTGATTTCATTTTATTTTTCTATTTTCCAGCGACTGCCCACAAAGCGGGTCAAAGTTACTCACATCATGAGCGAGTTTGTTGAATCGTCGCTGGCCGTGTAATTGTTTCGACATAGCATGTAGCATACTTTCGGCCGGCACTGTAACTAACGCTACATGCCACTCAATCGCACAGCAACAATAACAACACTCAGAGTACGACAAAGGGGGCGAGGTCGCTGTTACGCTTTTTATGCGGCACGCGAATATTATTTGCAGTGCGTCATAAAGTATGCAACATTTTGCTGACCAGACCACTGTTGTACGGTATGGCAGGTTTCTCCGCTATAGTCCAGCAAAAGCCTGAAGCATGTTTAGTTGCCAGTGCACAGCACCTTGTCTGGCTGATTAGTTTATGATGTGGTTGGGCCAGACAGCATTATAGTACATTCTTATTCAGGGTTGGCTTCAAATTTGCGGAGGGGACAGCTCGGTTAGGATTACATTTTCCACATGTAAAGTCTATGCGCTAATTTGAGTGGGCAAATGTAGTGAAATGTCTGTCTATCAATGAAGTTGTTGAATATTTAGCATAATATTCAGGTAAAAATTCTGAAGCTAATGCTACACAATGTGTTAAATAGTAAGCAATGATGCTGAAAAAACACTTATCAGAGATAAGTTTACAATCAATTTTAAAGTTATTTGGGAGTATTACACATATTATACGTAAATAATTATTTTTATAGTAAAACATATATAATGCAATTATTGTTTCAATAAGTATGCACAAAATATAGCCAATATTAAAAATATTGCATATACAAGTAAGCCATTTTCTCTATTCATATTTTATAAGCATTTGCCGAAATCGCTCTTCCCTTTACCTTCTTCACTCTCTCTCCCTCGTTAATGGCCGTGAATCTGGTTGGGAACTAATTTAATGCTGCCGTGTGTCTGCTTTGAGCCCATATTTGCATCTACCGATTTTTTATGTACATCATGTATACATATATATTTTAAAATCTATTTTTTCGACATCAACAAAAATGGCCGTCTGCCTAAAAGAACGCAGCAGTATGGAAAAAAACAAACAAGTTTTTGTAATTGCTTTGACCAACGCTCGCATTTTAGCAATGGGTTGGGGAGACCTTTGCCGTATACTATATGTATTCCCATATATTTTATAGTTGCCCGTGCATTTAATGCATTTAGACTGCAGTTGCATCAAAATGGCGCAATGCATCAGAGCTGCGAAACTGAAATGGAGAACATGCATATGGAAATTGTTGACCAAATATTTTGATGCATATTCACGTCCCAGTCGAAGAAGAAAGTTTCGAGCGTTTCAAATATGTACGAAAGCAAATAAGAAAAAGTATGACACATTTTCAATCTGTATCTAAACTAATCGATATTATGTGAATGACATCCAGCACTACCTATACTTTAAGTCTACGACATTGTCCCATAAGTTCGTAAGTTCAAACACGCAATACGCAGTTGCTGTTTAAAAATGAAATAAATATTTATTTTATTGCACTTTTTGGATAAATTTCAAGTGTTGCTAGTCGAAAGAGTTCCGAGCTGCTGTTCTCATTCTTGCAATATCCCTCTCTATCCATCTATCCAAATACATAAAACTACATAACGTTCGATATGCTCTCACATCATGTGCAATTTCTTTCAATTTCTTCAGCACGATTGCGTAGTTAAGTTTCGAATTCTCATTAGACTAAGTTGCCAGCCCACAGCTCAAGAGCTAGACCGACTTTGACAGACATCAGGGTTTCCCCCCCGGGGCCCCGCACCATCCGTCAGTTTGTATGCTGTACAGCCTCCCCCGAAAACCAATGTCGTAACCACAAAAACTTTGGAGCATGCCTCCATTTACCGCCCTTCGTGTGAGATGGCAATAGGTAAGAGAGAAAGAGAGAGTCTGAGACAAAAACTAATGCATATGTTTAGGCATTTTAATTTATATACGACAACCCACTCACTAGCACACACAGACAGGCATACATAAAGGCAGACAACTTCTAAGAAAGCTCACATGCACACACTAGCCCCCACCCCGTGTTTAGGGTAAGCATAACCCGTGCCACACTTGCCCCGGCGTCGTTGATAAAAGCAACTTCCATTTCATTTAAACTACAATTTCCTTGACAGCGCATAGAGGCAACCTCCCCCCCGTGTTTGGGTTGCCTGTAGCTTGGGAATAGAGGAACGGGGATGTAACATAGTTGGGCTTGGGGCTGGGATTGGCGTTGCGTTGGGGTTGGGGTTGGGGTTGGCAACCCTTTCACGCACTTATGAGTTAAACGCAAATTTTCTTAGCTGCCTTTTAGGCGCTGCTCGGAGAAGAGGCTGTGCACGGCGCTTGTCTGGAGAAATATGTCATCGGCAGTTGGCAGTCCTGGAACGCACACATAAGCACACACTCCCCCCCAAACAGACACACAAGCATGCACACTTTGACTAACGTGCACGCATACACATATGCGTTCATTCGAGCCGCTTGGTAATTCATTATGCGTGTGCTTAGAAGCTTTCTGCCATTGTAGTGGTGTGTAGTGGCAGTCATAGTCTGCTTTTAGGCCCACCAGACAACAATAATAACAACAACATATGCCCTCCCTTATCCACAATTTTGGCCACCCTCTGTTAGTGTTTCATTTGTGCCTTTTGCATTGAACTTGTTCGTTCCCCGTTTTGGCTTTTGCTTTTCTTGCAAGATGCCACAACCCGCATATTTCTGACATCAGACTTGGCAACCAATCTCTTCAGCATACTTTTAGGCGCAACCGTAAAAGGGTTACAATTTGTCTGGCACCCATCTCCCCACCCTATCACTATCCCATTCCCATGCCACTTGCCACTTCTCAGAAACTTCAAAAGCAACTTCGTTTCGACTCTTGCCTCCTGCACAAAATGTTGTGCCAATGAAAATAAATGCTTGGATTTATGTCCGATTGTGTGTACATGTTCGTGTGTGCTTATGAATGGATGGGCTTCCCTTGCAGGTGCTACTTATATATCTTGTGGCTCGATAGCACACACAACAAATTGCTTGGCACATTGGTAGCAAAAGGCCACAGTGAATGCGTCCTCTCGTGCCGAAGTCAAGGTTGCCTTGGATGAGCTGAGCAGCTTAAGTCGAGTTGTGCCAGGCAAATGAAGTGTTGTCCACTTCAAGCTAAAAATCTTGCACATAACCCCCACTCTCACATAGAACGCTCACACATACACACTGTGGGTGTGTGACCAAGTTGGGCCGGACACAAAGACTCCCGGCGGAGTTGCTCAACTTTACAAAAATGTCAGTCATTTGGTTCCTTTGCTAGACTCAACCTACCTTCTCTTAACTTTTGCCTTTCTCCTTTTTCCCTAACCACCAAATGTTCAGCTTTCAATTCCTACTTGGCCATTGACTTAGTCCAGTCAAGCTCTGACCGAATCCACACTCTTCTTCCTCCCTCCTTCTCTTTCTATTGTCTCCCCAGTTGCTTTTCTTATACCGTTTTAATTAATGGAAAATTTGTACGTTTTCTTGTTATTCATGTGGTCTTTTCTTCAATCGACAGCGGTGCCTTAAGCAAAGGGTAACTCGAACTAAAAGAAATTGCCAGCCAGAATGGCAACTGTACGAGTAGCTTAACCTGAACCCGAACCCAAACTTAAATCCACACCCACACATGCAGTCGCATTCGCAATCCCAAACCGGGACCCCAATTCCATTCCCTTCTACCCACAAACTTCCACAATTTCTCCATCTAGGGCTCTGTTGGCTACTTTCGTTTGACAGTGGACAAAATCCAAATTGTCATTTGTTCTCCACAGCTTGATTAGAAAATTGTCTTGGGAGTTGTTGCTTTAAGCTGAATGAATGATTTTTCCTAACTTATTTAATTTCTTTGGGTCTCTTTTCTCTTTTGACTGAGAGTCTTGTGTTTGTTCTTAGTCAGATGTATTTAAAACAGCAGCCACTTCAATGCATCTTTTTTTCTATATTGTGCATTTTCATTGCAATATTGTTTAAAATAATCGATCTTCTCTTAGTAATGAAATAAATAATTAATCGAAACTTAGCTTTACAATTCTATTTAAGCCTATATAGATATTAAGGTTGTGATCAGATTCTAGAACTACCTGTGGACTCTATGCCTGTACATAAAGCTTCTTCCACTCAATGCTAATTAGAAACAGTGTCCTAACTTCATTTTCATTTGCTGCGTCTGCCATATTCGCTTCCTTTTTACGTTCAATGCTTCATCTTCCCGGCATCCGCACGGAACGCAACTTCATTTGTGTGGCAAGCTGGCAAGCTGGCAGCCAGGCAGGCAGGCAGGCAGTCTAACTTAACCACTGTCCTTCAACCGCAAGCCAAGATATAGAGAGGGAGACAGAATGGCAAAAGAAAAAGCAGACCTGAGTGAAGCCCAACGTCTTGGAAAGTAGAAGGAAAACGAAATGTTTCATTAGAGCAATGTTTGCCACAAATGGCAGAGACCCAATTCTCTCCACTCAAATCCTGGCAACTAATTTGCAGCGCAGCATAAAAAGGAAGCAGTCTGAGAAAAAAAGCAATTCGAAGAAGAGTGAGAAAAAAAGGGAACCCGATTCCCTGGACTTTCATCTTGGGCCAAGATAAACTTTCCTGCTGGTTGGGTTAAAGTTACTCATTCATGGGGAGGGAGAGCTGTAGCTTGAGTTTCTTTGACGTTTTTTGCGCATACTTTTGAATGGTCTAACGAGCTTGGGTCTGGTCGAGAAAACCCCCTCAAATCATTGAGATTTTGGTATATCGAACCTTGTCCCAAAAACTTTATGCGGTCATCGAAAGTTGCTTCAACTGAACTTGTTCTCATCTTGCATTCTCTTCTCGTCCACCACAGGAAACCATACCAGCAACACCGGCCACAACCACCGACACCAGCAGCGTTGTCGGTGTAGGCGGTGGCGGAGGCGGTGGCGGAGGCATCGCCGGTATTGGCAGTGGACTGGGTGACATTGCGAGTAGCCTGGGCGGTGGCAGTGGCAGCGAGTCGGAAGCCTACGCGGGTCTCATGAAGGATGCGGATAAGCTAAAACTGATGCTACTTGCCTGGAACTACCAGAACTCGACAGCTGTGCGCAATGGCACCGAGGGTCCCGATCTGAGTGTTGTCGGCGGGCTCTGGGCGCAGTATCAAAATGCTTTGGCCCAGAATGCGGCTGCAGTGGCAGCAGTAACCGGTAAAATGGACAGCTCATTGTCGCCGGTGCCCAGGCAGGATGCACCATCACCGATGGAGGCACAGGATGAAACGAACTCGTCGGGACAGAAGGAAGAGGACGAGGTTTCCGAGGACGACTCCGATGATAAGCTGGACGAGAAACTGGCCACCACACACGATCCTGAGCGCCTCAAGGCCTTCAATGTGAGTAAACTGCGTAAGAGAGATGAGTTGTTGGAGTTGGGCAGCGAATGTAAAGCAAGCGTTGCCAATGAAACCATTAGAAATGGAAAGCACTCCGCCAATAAACCGCAATTAATCGCAACAATTTTGCCTTGCAGATGTTCGTGCGGCTGTTCGTGGACGAGAATCTCGACCGAATCATTCCCATCTCCAAGCAGCCAAAGGAAAAGATACAAGCCATTATCGATTCATGTGCCCGACAGTTTCCCGAGTTCAGTGATCGTTCCCGCAAACGCATTCGCACCTATCTCAAGTCATGCCGCCGCAACAAAAAGACACGAGACGGTTGGGAGAATACGGTGAGTGATGTTGCACTATTGTTAACAACGTGTAGTAAAGATATCCAACTGACGCTATGAAAATAGTTTGCATACACACCGATAACCAGAGAGACTATGGAGAAAATTTGAGACAGTTTGCAGCATAATTACTTGTATTAAGATTGTTATATTAAGTTGCAAAGCTAAACAATTTTGTTTTTCGAAATGGATTCGTATCCACCCAGATTAGAAAAGATTTCATTTGTTTTAAAACTTTGCGAAGGTAATTAGTAGAAAATGAAAAATATTTATGTGTATAAAGTTCATGAGTTCCTTTGTGATGACACAAATGCGAGTGTAACGAATAGCAATGCAACATTCTCTTCTTGATTAGCATCAATATAGTTTTGTAAATGTCTGATTTTCTGCATTGTTGTACATAGTTTCCTAATTTCTAATAGGGAATAACTTCAGTTAGATATGACTTTTCTTTTATTCTTATACTAACCATATATTACAATCATCACTTTGCAGACTCGACCGACGCCCGCCCATCTGACCTCCGTGCAGGCGGAACAAATCCTAGCGATTGCCTGTGAGAACGAATCGATGAATGCGAAGCGTATGCGGATTGGCCTGGAGCCAATTACACATGCGGTGCCGGCGCCGGGCAGCGTTGTAGCCGCTGCAGCTGCAGCGGCTGCTGTTGCCGGAACCAGCACAACATCCGCGAGCAATGCTGCCACCGTAACCTGCACGGCTGCCGATGCGGCTGGCCTGAGCAGCGTGGCGGCCGCAGCGTTGCCGTTCGTTAGTGCTGTGGGCTTTGCCCGCTCCACGCCCAACTCGGAGCATGCGGATGCCGCATTTGGTGGTGGCTCGAACCTGGCTGGCGCTGGCAGTGCAGGTGGCAACAGCACCAGTGGTGCTGCTGGCGGCGGCACCGGTGGCATGAGCTCGGCGCGCAGCTCACCGTTGGCATTGAGCTCGAATGCGAGCGTTGGCGGTGCCAGCGTAACGGGCTTGGCGTTGGCCAATGGCGCTGGAGCATCAAATGGCGCAGGCCTGCCCTCCAGCAGTCCATATACCACGGACTTCAGCTCGCCCTCGGCGGCCTCACCTTTTGTGGCAGCTGCTGCGGCTGCGGCTGTAGCAGCTGGACGTGCACCCAGCTATCCCAGCTACTTTCCGAGCGTTGCAGGGCTGGGTAATGGTAAGTAAATAGTGTGAATGACAGTAGCTAGCAGTGGGACTGGATTAATCGATTAATTAACTACTTATTTAAGCAACTGTCATCTGCTCATAGTGCACGCTTTATTAACCCGCCTCTTCTTGCAGTTACGCCCACCGATCTCTCCATGAAGCCCACGGCGCTTAGCATTGGCGCCGGTCTCATTGGCAGCGGCAACAGCAACAACAATACGGTCAGCGCGCAACTGAGTGCAGCCAATTTGGCCACACTGAGCAGTGCCAGCAACAACAACGTGCTGGCCACGGCCACACAGCAACTGCAGCAGCTGCAGCAACAGCAGCAGCAACAGCAACAACAGCAGCAACAGCAGCAGCAACAACAGCAACAACAACAGCAACTGCTCTCCACGTCCGGCGATGCCAACTGCTCTCGAGTGCCGCCCATACTCCCACACAAGCTGAGTCCCAACGAGGTGACCGCGGCCCGTCAGGTCATATCGGCGTACAGGGAGAGCGCTGCATTTCTCCTGCGGACCGCTGACCAGGTGGAGCAGCTGCTGGTGCAGCAGCAGTAGGCGTGCCATTTGGTGGCGGTGGCTAGCATTGGGCAGTTTCCAGACCCAAGCGACGCGAGGCGCGCGCGGGTTGTTCCTATTTAAATTTAAATTTAAATTGAATTACACAGAGCGACAAAACACAGCAACTAAGCAAATTAGACAGCGAAAGCAACAAATAGTCAAAGCGTAGCAGCAAAACAAAAACAAAAACCAGCCGAAAACCAATCCGAAAACTAAATAAAACAGAAACAAAAACAAAAACCAAAACCAAAATAGAAACAGATTAAAAAAAAAAGAAAATAGTCAAAGTTCGTTTTAACAAACATTTTAAGTGTTTTTTCCTCCAAACTACGTACAGCATATTACAAATAGCATTAACGGATAAACAATTGATTAATACAAAATACCAGCAAATTTCAAAAATACAAAAAAACCCATCACTAAATATTGCAATTATCGAAGCAGCAAAACAGAATTTTGCTTAGCAGTTTAATAGCTCGCAGCATTTCTAAGATATAACAAATGAAAAAAAATTACGAAAAATATTTCAATCATATTTTTAAATGCTACTATTATTTATGTTCTTTCCATATGTTCGGCTGCGAGATATTCAACTAAGAAGCATAACTCTGTATAACACATAAATTAAAATATAAAAAATAAAATAAACAGAAATCAGCAGCAATTCAACTTACTACAGTGTCTACTAAAAGTAAATCCACAATAGCCACAAAAGCACAATGACAGTCACTTAAATATGTTCACACTCGCATTGCGTTCAAGTTTTTGTTTAAATTTTACAAGTTTTTATTACATTTTTAATGCTCGAACCGAGCTGCAGTTTCCGGCCCAGTTTGATGTGCGCGATTTGTTAAAAAATGAAATACAAAAAATATATACAAAAAGAAAATGATAAACCAAATATTATATTGTATGTAATTAAGTTGAAGTATTGTTGTACATTTTAAGTGTATCAAATTAGAAGTGAATGGACGAGATACAAAAAACACATTTTAAGGCAAAAAGCAAAACAAAACAAAAAATATAATAAATAAAATATTATTTAAAATATATGGGAAACTATGAGAAAACACAGGGTGATACTTTCAGAAATTATGACAAAAACCTAAGCTAAAATTAAAAAAAAAAACATGTGTAAAAAATAAAAGAATAGAAATTGGTATGTGTGTATTTAAAAATGAAAAACAAACAAAAAAAAAAGAGTATTTATTTTACTCAAGAAGAAAATTTATTTTATATTTGATTTATACTCTCTCCTGCTTTTGTTTGCATTTTGTATTCTGATTTCTATATTAAATTTAATATTTTTATTTGGATTATTCAATGTAAAGATCGTTTGTTATTTTATTGAAATGCTTACGAAATATTTAATAAAATACATAAATACCAAATAGCCATTAATGTTTTTTGCAACTATAAATGTGCATGTAAAAATACAATATAAACCGAAATTAAATCGAATCAAGAGAAAAACAAATGAAAAAATCGCTATGCAAAGCAAATTATAGAATTTAATAATATAAATAACAAAAATACAACCAAAGTATTGAAATATTTAATCAAGTAAATAAATATTAATTATACGAAACAAACGAACGAGACATTTGCTGGCCAGGCAAATCGAAAACTATAATAATAACAAAAACACAAATTTATTAATTATAATATAACGGATTGGTATTTGCATAGAAAAGTAAAATGATAAAAAGTCCGATAACAAAAAAAAACAAGACACAAAAAAAAAATTTTAAAAGTCGACTTAATAAAGAATTTATGAGAATTATATGTATATTAATTATTTGTTGTTGAATATTATTTTTATCCTCAAAAGGGAGTCTTGGTTTTTGTCTTTACTATAAGTATAGTCTTGGGAGAGCTCATTGTTTGCGGCGATGCTATGGACCAAATATTATTGCGTATTTTCATAGAACGTTTATTACAATGATCTATTCTATGGATTGGCAAGTCTATAGTTTAGTTTTCTTATCTCGACATTGCCCTTTTAGATATAGCATAGAATGACACTAGTATAACACCTTAAATACACCCCCAACTGATACAACCAATCAGAGTTTTAGCCCAATTGCACTTAAACAATATTCTAGCTTATACACAAACCACATATGAAGAATGCTTCCAAAACCGTCTACGGTCTAGCATGTACCCAAACCCTGGAGCACTTTGATTGCCGCAGTTGAACGTCTTCAATTCGCCTCGATGTAAAAAGTGTGTATTTGATAAATTATTTAAACTCGAATTTAATTTGTCATTATTGCCTTATTTGTAGTTAAATCATGATTACAATGAAATCAATCTCCCCATTTTTTAAAACTCACGCGAACAATTGCTTTCATACTGTACAGTTTATTTAATTCTATATTTATTAAGTAATAATTATTTAAAACAAATCAACTTAACTAGAATTCTTAATTAACAGAATTTTGAATTGAATTTAACGCCCATATAATAAATTAGATGTGAAACTCTTAAAGTTATTCCATTTGCATCACTCTCCTCCTTCTCAAAACAATTTTTTTTTACACTCTATTATTTAGTTTTCGCTTAAATTAAACTATTTCTATTTTTAATGACTGTTTATGAAAGCGAAAGACAAATAATTACAGATATCATAATGGAGCACCCTAATATTGTGTTTGTTGTTCTCGTCGGTGTTTGCTGTAATGATGTTGCACCAATTCTCTATAAGATTGCGATTTCTACTCGTAGTGGCAAGATTTCACAAACAATTCGATTGATCTGTGATAAGTATAAAGATATGTTATCCCCATCTTGGTCAATGCATCCAAAAACTTATAGACTAAACAAAATTTGCAATAACAAGGCCCACAAGTGGCCAATCGTTGGCTAATCTCTTCACGCCAGGACACCGTCCAAAGCATGAATAACACCATTGGTGGCCGGTATATTCGAGGTGACCATTTGTGCATCATTCACTTTAATTTTGCCAGCAGAGGTCTTTTGTAGCACAACCGTTTTGCCAGTGAACAACGAGTCCTTGACCTGATAGAAGCGCATGCCGGCAGAGAAGAGAGCACCGGGCACAATGTGCTTCATGGCAAACTCTTCGGCGGCCTCCTTGTCCGTGTAGAGCTTCTCCAGCGTGTCCGAGTCCAATTCGGTGAAGCTCTTGTCGACCGGTGCAAATACTGTGTATGTCTTGACGCCTGCTGACAGAAGGGAGAGCAATTTAATCGTAATGAACTTCATCAAGTCTCGAGCTGAAATTTACCTTTACTTTGCAGTTTCTCGGACAGTCCAGAGGTGTACAGTATCTTTAGGAAGTTTGAGAAGCGACCTTCGCGATCAGACTGCAGGGTTTGTAGCAAATCACCCACGGGCAGTGGGAACATAACGCGATCCACGGCATGGGCAACACCTTGCGGTATCTTGATGTCCTTTTTGTTCAGCACAACCATCGCTCCATTAATGGTGGTGAGCTGGAGAGAATTATGGTTTAAGTAAAGTATTAAATCGAAAATGGAGTCAGAGTCTCTTACAGTGACATCGTTCCACTCTTGATCGTGCATATTGTACTGATTAACACGCAGCTGGGTGCCAGCCAAGGAGACACCCGTCATCTCGTCCTGCAGCGTGGCAATCTCGAAGGCGCCAGGAATCACATGATGCAATAGCAGCTGCAAAATATCAAAGATTGAGTAAAAATGCTATGCTTGTAACGAGCTCAACTTACGCCACTTAGCAGACGCGGATTGGAGTGGAACTTCTCCTCGGCACGCTCGGGACCTCCTAGTTGAACCAGCAGATTCTTGAAGGCCTTGTCCGTGGGCACAAAGATGGTGTAGGGTCCGGTCTCATTGAGTATACTGTCCAGACCGCTCTGGCGCAAGTACTTGGCCATGGCAAACAGTCCATTCGACTTAAGTATCTGCAGCAGATCCTCGCTGGGATTGGACAACACCGAGGCACCAACCGTGGAGGCTGCCTTCTCAGTGTTCTCGGTTTCCTGCACCAAGGCATCTGCATACTGCGCCGGTGTCTGAGCCAGCAAATCGGGAGTTTGCGTAATGTCCGCCAGCCGCTCTGTTACCACCGGCAGATGTGTGGATGCACCCGCAATGTACGAGGAATGTGTGACGGGGGAGGAGCCGTAAATGGGTGCGGGTGTGGTGCGAATAAGACTAGCTGCAGCGGCAGCGGCGCTGACAGTGCTGCTGCTCTCAAACAAGGTGGTGTAGCGTGGCGTGTAGGGAGCATTGGTGGTGCTTGTTGTGGTGGTTGTTGTGGTGCTGGACAGGCGCGAAGGATGATACTGGCGATGATTGCTGGGTGTGCCTCGCGAGTAGAAAGGCACTGGCGTTGTAGTTGTTGTCGTAGTAGTAATAGGTCTAGCTGTGGTTGTGGTGGTGCTGGTGGTGGGTGCACGTGTCGTTGTGGTTTGTATAATCTTGCCACTCTTTATCTCAACCACCTCATCGTTGGGCAGTGTCAGACGGTAGACGGAAGGCGGCAGCTTAATCTCTCCACTGCGGATGCGCTCCAAGATGCTCTCGACCTCGGCTCCCGTTTGCTTGGTCTCCTTTTCGCCGTTGGCCTTGACGCCCTGGATCTTGAAGCTGCCGTCGGCCTGCTCCTCCAGATAGACATAGGTGGCCTTCTTCTTGGGTGGCAATGTGGGCGGTGCTGGTGTCGTCTTCGAGCTAAGACCCTCGATCTCATAGCCATCGGGTATGAGGCCACGCTTGGCCAGCTCTTCAAGTGTGGGTGGATCATCAGAGTCTGAGGTAATCACTGCCGAACTGGCAATACTATTGGCGCCATTGCTTACACCCTGAATATCCCCCGCGCCACCGCCATACAAAGCCGCCAAGCTGGACAAGTCGACGCCACCGGGCAGTCCGCCAGCTGGCAAAGTGTCCGATTCCTGTGGATCGGGAGAACGCAGTATTTGTACTTTGCCGCCACCAGGCAGCACCAGGTCCTTGCTCTTCGTGGGTGCCACATCGCTGAGACTCAACTTGCCCTCCGCCCCCAACGCCTGCTGGGCCAGCAATGTCTGCAGCTGCTCCTGCGAGTAGGCCTGTTGTCCCTGCACCAGGTTTGGATCCGTGGTGCGTATGACCTGCACACGTTGTCCGTTGGGCAGCACCAGATCCATCTCATCGTATGTCTTGTTGCCCGTCAAAGGCTCCTGTGGCGTCTCTGACAGTGCAGCCTTCAGTTGCTTCAGCAAATCATCTCGAGCAATGGTCTTGACGGGTTTTTTGCCCAACAACTTCTGGCTGTTGTATTTGCCTAGATCAGACTTGACCTGCGAGTAGATATTCTTCTTGGGTGTGGTGCTTGCCTCTGTGGTTGTGGTGGTGGTAGTTGTTGTGGTTGTCGTTGTGGTGGGATGCTCCTTGTAATATTGCTGCAGTGCGCTATTGAACTGATTGTATTCGGTGGGGTGGGCAACAGGACGACCACGTGGTGCCTGCACATATTGTGGTTGCGGTGGATAGTTGTTGTGCTGACTGATGATGGTGGGCAGCACATGCTGCTTGATAGCATGCTGCTTGGCTAGGAAATCCTCATGTTGCTGACGCACCTTGTGTTGTGATTTCTCATACTGCTTGGCCACAAACTGCTCGTGCTTCTGTATAATCTTTTGTTTGTACTCCTGATCGGCCTGCTGTGGCTGTGGAGCATTGCTGATGAACTGATGCTGCTGCTGCTGCTGCTGTTGTTGCTGCTGTACGAAGAGTGGTTGTTGTTGCTGTTGCAACTGTTGCTGCTGCTGGAAGGTTTCGCGGGATGGCTGCACGGGGAAGGGCGTGGACTGCACACTGTTGAACAGTTGTGGCAGTGGCAGACCCAGCTGTGGCGTCAATTGATATTGCTGTTGTTGTGGCTGCTGCTGGGATTGTGGCAGTTGCTGCTGCTGCTGCTGCTGTTGGTAGCTAAACTGCGGCTGTGTCAGCGACTGTTGCTGCTGTGGCTGTGAAATGGTTTGGAAGGTCGGCACTGGCAACTGACTTGGCAATTTCTGAGTGGTCTGCTGTCCAAACTGCTGTGGCTGCTGGTAAGCGAACTGTTGCTGTTGCTGCTGTTGCTGCTGCTGCTGTTGCTGGTAAGCCGGTGCTGGAAATGCGGTAGATTGCAGACGTGTATCCGGAAATTGCTTGTGGCGTTGCTGCAGAGGCTGCTGTTGGGAACCAGCAAAGTTGCGCAAATCCAAGAAGTTCTGATGATGCAGGTCGAGATTGCTGGCAGCCGATGGCAACTGCTGCTGTTGTTGTGCCTGAGGATACTGTGGTGCAGTTTGCAGTTGATTTTGAGTGGAGCGCTGGAATTGCTGATTGCTGTGCGGTTGCTGTTGCTGTTGCTGCTGTTGTTGCTTCTGTTGATGTGGGAATTGGCCAAAGCGATGTTGCTGCTGTTGCTGTTGCTGCTGCTGCTGATGATGATGATGCTGTGGCTGAAGCGATTGCTGGTGTGCGTGATGCTGGCGCTGCTGCTGATGATGATGCTGAGGTGGTATGGGCAACTCTACGCCAGCCTGAATAAAGTTCTGCTGATTGTATTGCAGCAAATTCAACTGTCGACGATGCACATTGGGAAAAGGTAGCGGCTGCAAGGCAAGAGAAGAGTAAAAGTTACAATAACAAATCAACTTTCAGTTACATCATGCAGCTGACATTAATCCCCACTTGGACAGCAAAAAACCAGATTTATCAGCGAAAACGAAAACTGCCATTGAATGGTCAAATGTGGGCTGGTCCACATCGCCCCAACTCGGATTAATAGAGTTCAACCAGTTTGCAGTTTACAACTTGTTTTGCTCCACTTTAGATGGAAACTAAACGATATTGTTTTGTGCCACCGTGGGGTCCTGTGAGGCTGTCGGGCCAAGTTTAAGTCTATTAATTTGCAAAACTGGGTTGAACGCCAGTCAAAGTCATAAAACTTGCTCCAAATTATGCCATTTGCAAACAGGTTAGAGAAACGAGGGTAAGTAAATCACGTCACAACGTTCGCACAAAGTTAATGATCTAATTTAGCGCTCACATCCTTATAAATTAATTGGCTGCCTTGCAATTATATTTCCGCAAACTATAAAATATAATTACATGCACAATTAAACTTCAATAATACAAATGTTTAATTGCGGAATGAAAAGTGTAAGATGAGCAAAAAGAAGACTCGCTCAATTTGATTGAGATAAAGATTACGTTTCCGCACATATTAATCTATATACTTTCATACATATTTAAACATCTTCCTTAATTAGATTGATTTGATTTTTTACTTGCTTTCCAAAACCTTTTCCCCAAAAACTCTCTGCTTAGAAACCCATTTTGATTCATTCACCCAGTGTACAAGACCTTCGGCATACTAGGAATTAATCTAATCCTTTACCAAATCTGCCATTTGATAAACTCAGACGGGTAAACTATTGTTTGATTTAAATTTATTTCGCAATATATTCAAATTCAACATTTTGTTTAATTTCTAATGTAAATTTCCAGCTGAAATAGTATTATCAACAAATATAACAGCTTTAGCTCTAATTGTTTCTGATATTTCGACACGAGCTTATAAATCATCGGGAAAGTTACGTAAACATTTGTGAGAAGCATAGAATTATTTCAATAAATGGAAATAGAAACAATAATCATTCATATTTACTTGTATTATTTTATGATAACTCATCACTTGTTGAGTTAATTTGTAAAAAACGCAACAGACTTTGCCAGTCGCCACACGCTTTTGTGTTTTCAAACAAATATGTAAATATGTATTTGAGATCTTCAAAGAGCTGTCAAATGCAGTGTGAATGAATGATGGATTGGAAGATTGAGACATTGCTTGGTGAACGACAGGGACTGGAACTTCCTTTCAATTGCTGGCTGTTGCTAATGTTGTTGCTGTTTGTGTTGGCAACATGGTTGCATTGTAACAAATTTCCTTTGTTTTCATTTTAGTATTCGTCTTCAGCTGCAATTGTACAAGTAAATCGTCGCGAGTCGCAACTCGTGTTGTCTGGGATCTCTCACTGTTCACAGTGGCAAAAGAGCTTATACAATCTCGCTTGTCATACGCATCGTATACGCATTTCGAGTTGAAATGATTCGACAAAACAAAAAGCGTGGCAACGACAGCGACAATAGCAACAAAAAAGCCAAACCGAAAATCATTTTATAGCAGTTATTCAACGCAATTTCCATAGGCAAGAAGATGAGAGAAGTGCGCGCATTCACAGGTGGGGAAGGTGGTTGGGGGGAGGGCTTATAAAATGCTTAGCAGCATGCATAATTTAATTGCCAGGGTCATAAATCTTACAGCTTTTGCACTTATTTGCGACATTTGCATGCGTCTGCAAGATTTTCAAAGATTCAGGCCGTTCTCCTCGCCCTTTCTGTTTCCCCCCCTACAGCTCTTTCTTTTCGCTTGGTAATTATGTTGTTGGCGCTAATGATTCAGCTCATCATCGGCATGCCGTCGAAGCTGCCACTTATGCAACTCCAACTGCAGCATAATGATGGAGCTCCCGTCTACCTGCTACCTGCTACCTGTGAAGCCAAACAGGTGTTGCATGGGGTTCTCGCTGGTAGACGACTGGCGGGATTTGTGGGCTTTCGTCTAATCTGCTTGGGCTTAAGCTCAGAGGGGGCTCATTGTTGAATCGGAATCATCTGGAATCTAACCTATCCCAATAGCGAAGAGCTCATAGGTCAGCGTTCAATGACTGCTGGAGCATCTTCTTTAATAATTTTTCACACAACAAAAGAGATTTCTTTTTTGTTAAGGTTTTCTTTTAAACATAAAAAGTTTCCCTGCAATTTGTTTTTGTGTTTTTGACAAATTGCTCAGCTGGTGAAAACATCAATCAATCATCAATCAAGTGCCCGAAAACTTTGGTTCAAGATGCCGGACTCAGAGACGACATTAAGACTGTCAAGCAGTCAGACAGTAAGTCAGTCAGTCAGTCAGTCAGTCTCTGAAGTCCATCAAAAGGGTTCCATAATTTGCGTCATATTTCATGGCTGGAATCTTACGGACATGTTAATTTCACGCTTTAGCGTCTTTGCTCTCAGCATTTTCTCACATGCAAAACACTTTCATTTCTCTTCTTCTTTTCTCCATTTCATCTCATGACAATCCCCAGCACTCGGCGCTGCGCATGCGCCCAACTAACGACTCCCATAACAATATCACCATAACCATATAGGTAAATGGGCAATAGGCAGGTGTGGCTTCTGTTGTTGTCACATGCCAACACGACGTCCATTAGTCGATTGTTGTTGTTGTCGTTGTCATTGTTGCCGTGGGCTGCTCTTGTGATAGAAGGTGTCAATGGTTCGACAATTAAAGAGTTGGCGATCCACAAATTGAACGCAAGATCAGAAAATATCAAAACGGTGGCCATGTTTAAACAAAACTCAATTAATCATTGAGTATTTGATTGATTTTTGTTTGGTGAAAATGGTTTTGACGATTGGCAGTTGAGATTTCTGATTTCTAATAGCTCGAACGAATTAAATTAATAATGAATAAGTGACTAATAGATTGTTCAAAAGAAATGAAAACATTTCAATGCAATTTGCAAGAAAATGTTAGGTTAGGTCTTTTGTAGAGCTCAAAAGAATTCAATTAATTTAACAACAATGGCTAATAGATCTTGAAAAAGAGTTTGCTACTTTAGATAATTTAAAACATTTTCACTTCATTCTCTTAAATCTCTTAAATATTGTGGGACAAGTTTCTAAACAATTTTTATAAATATGAGGTAAGGTCATTTATAAATATTCAGATTAATAGACTGCGTTCATTTATCAGTCAAGTCAATAATGCCTACTTAATAAGCTGCAAATAACGTTGATCCATAAATTACCACATGTTTGGGCAACAAAGAAAGTTCCACGAGACACCAAAAGTGTTGCAGTCCATAAAAAAGAAGAGGGGAAGACCAAATTCCCGCCTTCCAATCGATTCAATGTTCCTAAATTGTATTTTATTACGAAAGCGGTGCATATTAGAGCTGTCATATCAAACGGGCATTATGCTAATGAGTTTATATCAGACATGAGATGGGAACATGAACATAAATATGAAGAAGAAGTTGCTGTTATTGTCGATGTTAATGTTGATGTTGAGGCAGCAGTAAAAGCCGGTTACGGCATTTATCAAACAAACATTTTTCACTTGGCCATAAGCGCATTTTTCTAACATTTTTTGAACGGGGCGTTGATCCATGATGTTATTTCTGTCAGTTACACGAGTCGCTGGCAATCTGACTAATTTGTTAATAAGTCATAATTGATTTCACATCACATCACACATCAGTAACAGTTTCAGTTCAGTTTCGTGGTTACGCTGGATTGCCCGAGCTCTGCAGCTCTAACATAAGCTTCAGATGAGCTCCAAAAACGGCCAATGAAAGCGAAATCTTCAATCTAAAATTTCTTTTCGTTGTTTCGTTATTTCATTTATTTTTTTTCGGTTTCTTGTTTCGTTTCATGGCGTTCGCAGTGAAAGTGATTTGTAGACACTAAGTGAGCATTTATGTTGTGTATGTTAATCAGAATATAATGGATCAAATCAGAAGCAACAAACAGACAACTCGCCGCTGGCGCTTAGAGCTTGGCTCGTTTGTTGTTTTACTCGTTTTAGTTAATTAAAGAGTTACCCAAGTGCTCTGACCATAAATTCTTCAAATCTCCAAGCCAACTGGGTTGCGCAATGGCCATGACTATTCGAGTACAAGTATTCGAGTATCTTTTAGATGCTTTTGCATCCAACAGTCTCTGTTTGGGGCAACGTCAATGGCCAATGGCAACCAATCTGTGAGACTACTAGACTGGCCTCGTTTCCCGCTGCCTTTCGTATTTCCTGTCCAGCTCCCTCTCCTGCTCGCTGCATTATTGTTTATGTAGTTTTTTTAAATATTTTGTTTCTTTTTTTGTGACTTTACTGTTTTTGTTAACTGCAACTTTTAGCTACCGGCTGTGGACTTGTCTAGATGTAAGTTTGTTTTTTCTGAGCTTCTTTTCTAGGGCGCCTGCATTTTTGGTCATTCGTGGAGTTTCAAGGTTGTTTCTGCTCAGTTAACTGTGGCTTTGAGGGAATCTTGTAGTTTTTAGCTGCTTGACGTGTGGTGCAATCTGCAGATGCAGAAGTCAGAGTTAGAACAACTTGTTTTTTGGGCATAATTAATGAGAGTTTCGGCACTGTGATTGTATCATCTGGGGATTTGATAGACAGCGCTGAATTCGATTTCTAAATTGAAATTAATTGGCATAGAAAACATGGTATTCACAACTGTAGCACTCAACAATAAACTTCATAAGCATTTGCACGATTTAATTGTCTGAGTTAAAATCAAACTACTTGCGAAATTGACCACATCAAAGATTTACAGACATCGATTTGCTGTAAGGCTGCTTAAATCTGAATTAAAAATCATTGTTTGAATCAGTTTACATTGACTATTGTGTGGCAGTTGAATTGACTAACAAGAAATAGTCGAGTCTTATCGAAGATCGCAAATATCGTGCCCACATCATTGAAATGACACTTTGATTGAAGCTGTAATAAATTGGGATCCATTCAGAATGGCAACAAAACAGTTCCAATTTCTGTCAACAGACTGAACAGAGAACTGGTTAATAGCGAAGCGGCCTCCTCTTGGTCGGGTCGCATAAAGTGTGCATAATAAGCATTTGACGACTGCTTTGGTTTGTGGCTTTTGGTTTTGATGGTGTTGTTGGTCAATCTGAAAAGATTTGGCAATTGCCTTTCACTTTTTTTGTTGGATGGTATCGACAAATGACTGCAGTTGGCAAAGCGAACCCAAGAGATCCAAAACTAAAGGCACTTTAATTGCCTACAAAATAGTTTGCTTGCTACGCAAATAAGTAATTAAATCGTGGCCGCACAAAGAATGCACAGCAACAGCAACAACAACAACAACTGTAGTAGCAGCAGCAACAACGAGCGCAAGAGAAATTTACATAAAATTGTGTAATTAACTGAAATTTTGTCTGGCCAAAAGCAAAAACAAATTGCCTTCCAGCAACTCCTACACCTACACACCGAGTCCAGTTGAGGTGAGGCACGAGGCGGATCGCATGCCACAACCGGTCACATGAAAGCGAAAGAAGCCACCCAAAACAACAACATCAACAACAACAGCATCGAATTGCCGCCAGCAAGTGAAACAATTGCAAGCACAACAAATAACAAAAAGTCCAGTTAAAAGCAACAACAACAACAACGGCCACAAATGTTACTTAACAATTGTTTGGAAAAAAGAAACTTGGTCAAACTTTTGCTGATATTATCGCGCTTCCCCCTCTTTGCTCTGAGCCGAAGTGTAGCAAAATGCTTGTAAAACTGTTTATAAATTAGCACGATATGTCTTCTTATTGTTGTTGTTTCGGTTGTTGTTTTTATTGTAAATTGTGAGCAACAACAAGTGAAAAATGTGCCTTTATGTTGTGTCTAAGAGCGAAAACTACAATGCAAAACGAATTCTTAATTTGAAAATTGCTGTTGAAAGGGTTTTCGAAATATGAACTGCCACTTTAAATAACACAAAAATACATACATACACAAAAATAATCAATTCACAAAATGAAGTATATTAGAATAAATAAAAAATTGAATTTAAATTTGAATTAAAACTTTAAATTAAATGTATATACTAGATATATACATTTCAGATTAAGTGGAAATTGTAGTCGTAGTTGCAAAAAACCCAAGGCACAAAACAAATAGCATGAAACGATGATTAACCCGGATTGACGGCTGTCAAGGCAGCTTGTAGTTGCTCCGGCAACTGCAACATTTGGTTAATTGCGAATTTCGCATCTTCGAGATGCGATGCCGAATCATGGCGCATGTGCAACAGTCGGGGGCTAACTTATGCAACTGCCACTGGCGCTGTGGCTCAACAAGTTGCAGATACAATTAACGCAATCGTCAGCTGAAGCACTTCAAATTGAGTTGCCATGCAAATTTCGTTGCGTTGTCTTCACTAATTGAATGTAATGCATGCAAATTAGTTGAAATTGGAACAAAATGCCAATGGCCAAGTTGGGAGTAAATGCAACGCAACACAAAGACCACGCCCACGCCCACGCCCACGCCTTCCCAAGAGAGGGAAATAAGATGCGGGCAGCAGCGGGTTGTTGGTAGCAGCTACTGCTACCTAATCTCATATGGCATGCCTAATTTGACAGGGTCTGACACTTTTAACGAGTTACGAAGATTTATTATATCATTAGCGCTACTGCCCTACTGTGCCCCGCTCCGATTCCTCTTGGCTGTAATTGTAGTTTAAATAAACCCAGTTTTTGGTCAGTCTTTAAGCTGCATGAGTATATCGAGGTTTATGTGCCAATTAATTTAAATGTTCATATGGCTAATTGCAATGGAGTTTTTCCTCTTTAACTTTTAGTTTTTTCTCCGAGATTTGCTTTGATTTTTTGCTGCTGTGAGCAAAGTGAGATCTAGCCAAAAGACGAAGAAATTAATTAGCGAAAATCGCACAAGAGAGCAGTGCTGATGGACAAAGAGTTCAAAAGGGTAATAGCAGAAAGTTAAAAGAAAGTTCGTGCGGGTGGTCTCAAGAAATATTAAAATGAGATTAACTCAAAACCATTTAACCAACCCGAAGAAATCATATGATTTGATATTGATTTGAATTGAATTGGATTCCATCCTCCAGCTTCCGCATCAATATTTATGGTTATTGTCCTATCATCAAATCAAACACACTCGCCAGACTGTCAAGTAAATAACTCAATTTCAAGCACACACACTTTCAATTTACAACTCAGCATACCGCAAACATAATAACAATCTCAACAATCATAATTATAATTTGTTGGTACCTTCACAAATATACATAATTATCGAAGGCAAATTGCGTGCTGGCTGCACATCAAATGCGAGACTCGCAAAACACATTTGTATTGTAGAAATACATTTAAATAGATATATGAAAATTAAATGCAATTTTACTTTCCAATTCAATAAATTTGGCTTTGCGTGTCTTGAATTTTGTATCTCTATCTGTGTATCTTGTACGAGTATTCATGCAGATGGCGCCCACAGTCAACTGTTGATGGACAGCAGCGTCAGGCTTAAAGAGCTGGCCACAATGTAAACACAAGAGTATCGTTCAATAATTGCGCAGCCTTGCCCAACGCAAGTCTCCACAGATTTGCATTAACTGGGAAGTGGCTGGGCAATTCAATTTCATCATATTTTGAACTAGACTCGCTGTTTCGTTGTACTATTTCATTCCACGCCCAACACGACTCAACAACTGACAACCTTTCCACGCTCATCAAATATTTCAATCTTTTGTTTCGTTTCTTACGCCTCTTTCAACATTTTTTTGTGCAATTTTTCTGCGACCACAAAAGTACCAAGCAAAAGAAGAAAAAATACAGATATACAATTTTTGAACCGAAAGCTATTCAATTTTGATTGTTTGTCTACTCGTTTTCATGGGCTGTCACTTCAACTGAGGCGTTCAATTGCAATTGACGCCACATCCATTGAAAATGGGTCAGAAATAAGCCAACATATTCGTACTCGTATTTGTCTCTAGACTAACGCTATTTGTTCAGATGAGTTGCAAGTCAAGTTGACCTTCTTCAGCCTTTTGTTTTAAGTATTAAAATTAAGTAGTCTATTATACGACTAAGATTTGCGGCTAAGATTTGTCTGAAATTGTCGTGGGATTGCTTCAAGTGCACCTTGAAGTCGACAAGGCAGATCGTCAAAGATCTGCATTAATAAGGAGTTATTTGGCATGATTAGGGTTTTCCCTCATCATCATCACTTTAATAGAACTGGAGAGCTGTTTGCTCACCTTGTTTAAATCAAATATGTTAAATAGACCTATTTTAACTCTTTCCACAACATTCCATTAAGGCAGTCAATACGCAGCCGCAAATTACAACTTTACGCTTTAGATCTTTCTAGTAATTTCATTACAATGCATTAATTACATATTATATTAGCATTAGCCTCAACTGCCTTTCCATTAATTTGAAGTCTTTTCGACATGCAATTGCATTTCCAAAGCAGCTGGCAATCCCCCCTCTAGTGTCTCTACTCAAACTGGCTCTGTGTCAATTGGACTACCATTGTTTGCAATGAAATGGAAACTCTTGTGTTATTTATTTTTCAGTTGGAATTCATAATTTATAGGTTAACCATGTGCAATTGAAAGTTCTTTTGCATTTAATTATTTTTTATTTTAACCAGTGTGAGATGATATCTACAGACGAACTCATCTTGATGTTGTTTCTGATTTTCCAAATGCCTAATGTTTCTTGTTGGCTTCTTGTTGGTCTCGTGCCCAGTTTTGGTCACGCAAACATTGCACTTGCCTCGCTTTTCCGAGAAACGGTATTAAGAGTTGTCCCGACATGCAAATTACTTTGAAGAGGTCTCTGGGGTCCGGGGTTTTAGGTCTGGGCTCTGACTAAATGTTTAGCGCAGTCTCTGGACAGCAAAGCCCATGTGGAGTCAGTAAACTTTCGCATGTTGAGTTCGTGACAATTTTTAGCAATTACCTGAATGGGACGATGTCATCGTCTAGCTAACTAACGGCGCACTGGCCATTGTTAAGGGGTTAATAACCCGACCGGGCTGCCCAGTGATATGACAGACTCTAGTGCAGTTGACAAATTTACAGAATGCTTATCAAGTGACTGCAACAGATGAGAAAGTTGGTCACCGTAGTTAGCTAAGCGTGAGAACTTTCTGGCTGCCACAAGATGCAACTGCAATTTGTGTTCCGTACTAAATGTTTGACTTTAATTTCCTTTACCCCGGTTCAGTAACAACTTTAATGATATAGCAAATATTTAGCTCTAGAGTTAAAGTTGTGCTAGACATGTTTTTACTGATTGCTTGTATCTCTTGAGAACAGTTTATTTCACTGCACGCATTCTCTCATACTCTACAGTAGCATTCTTGAACGTGCCACATTTTTAAACGATTCGAGCATCATTACTACTACTACTACTTAATAGTAGCAGAATACTTTACAACTTTACTTTCATACCGTTTTGCCGTGGCTTTCTATTACAGCATTGCAAATTCGTTACAATTATGCAGCCAGAGCTGTCAGCTACAAGTCAACTGCTCTCAAGCCATCATATTTAACATATTTACTTAACTCTGATGCAACTCGGTTTAATTTGTGAGACTTGAAAGCATTTTCTGGACGCACATTTCACGGCTAAGCCGAGTCTAACGCCAACGGCAACGACAACGCCAACTCCGCACCAATGAAAAGTCAAAGCACTCACAATGCCGCTGGTACGAGTACGAGTACGAGTACTTACCGCCTGTCGAGGTCCGAAACGCCTCCCCCAAAACCAAAGACTAACGACTGTAGACTGCCGACTGTAACCCACTTCACACTAGAGTGCGGTCGGGCGACTGTGGCATCCATGGCACATTATGGCCAGCCCAGATACGAGTAGCAGCCAGCAGCCAGCAGTCAGCAGCTGCAGACTCAATGGCTGGCTGCCACTTTCAATTTTTTGTGTTTCTGCTGAAGCTGAGCTAAGCTGCGTTTGGGGCTGGGGATGAGACTGAAAGAAAAACACTTTTCGCAAGCTTCGGTGAGCAAAGAGCATATTCCAATCCATTCCCCTGTTTTTGGGTCTGTTTGTGCAGTTCTTCTTCGGTTGCTGCTCGTTGCATTTGTAGTTGCAAATACACGTTTTAATTTGTTTTGTTTGCGGCCTCTGCTGCGCATTTGAGTGCATCATCTGAGCATGCAACATACTCGCTGCAGAGCAAATTGCAATTTGCTTTCGATTTCATGGAGAAAATCATTTAAAAGTTAGCACAAAAGAAAGGTCCATATACACTATTTGAAAATATTCATATTGTTCTTTGATCGTGCAATCAATTTATGGCAATTGCTTAACCTCTCCCCCTTTCAATTACCACAATTTGCTAGCGTTCCATTTACTTTACTCGTATTTGCATCCTTCACAAGCTGAAAGCTTTTTTATTGTTATGCTGCTTTTACTAAACATTTTTGCCAATTTTCTTTTGCACCTTTTCGACCACAAAAATGTCATTAAATAATTGCCTAGCGCATTTTTTCGTTCAAAACAATATTAAAGTGCAAATCAATGGCCAAGTCTTGGCCACAAAAACTTTGACTCCCACCACCACAACGACCCAACGACCACTACTACTAACACGACTGACTGGCAAACAACAACATTTGTAGAAAAGCAAATTATGCAACTTGTGTTTGGCTTGCAACATCTTCCAGACAAGCAGTCGGGCAAGCAACCCAGGCAGATCTTAGCGGCAGCATAGCTTAAATCTTGTTTTGGAACTCTCTCGCAGCAGCCACAACAGCAACAGCAATAAACGCTTCTTCATTTTCGCGCTGTAAACTTTTCACCCAGCCGATAGGCAACAACAAAAACGAAAGTGCAACAGCCGCAACTAACCAGTTGCCAGTTGCCAGTTTCCAGTTGCCCAGTTGCACGGTGCCAGTTGCAAGTTGTAGCCAGGAGGCGCCTCGTCTGGGTCTCTGGGCTTGGTCGGACGCTTACGTGACCGGCGACGAGGATCGTTTGACTTTTGGCCATATTTGTGTTGAGTTATGGCGAGAGAAGATGCTGCAGCAACTGCAATAGCAACAACGACTTCGACTTCGACATCGCCTGCAGTTGCAATTGCATTGGTGCAAAACCAGTTTAACGTGGCGTATGAGTAATGCGGAAGTTGACACTTGCTGCGCTTGGCAAATCACAGCGGTGGGTGAAAATTGCTCCCTGATATATTTACTGTGCATTGCAGCACTAATTGCGGCATTCATCAGCTCCCTCCCGGCAAAAGACGTGAGCTTAAGGCGCAAAACAAAACTCATTTTGTTTCAAGTCTCAACTAGCTATTAATGACCCAACCCAACGTAACAGCAACAACGACAACAATTTGCTCAAAACTGGAAATATCAAAAATTCAACAAAAAAACTAATAAACAAAAAACAAAACACAACTTAAAAGAGTCGCCTGTCAATAAGCAGCGATGAGTTATGTCGCAGGCCCTTTTACTTTCTTTTCCCAGCATCGCTTAACTATCTGAAAGATGCCTAAAGTAGAAGCATTAATGATCCACCTCTCTCGCAGTCCATGTGAATTTTTATCGGCCTTTTTTGCTTAGCTTAACTTTATCATCTCGTACTGCAAATATGGGCGTAAGTCGAACTGTTTGAAGTCGGTAAAAGCGTACAAAGTTAATGTCTTAATAATTGACCAGATTCGACTGAAGTTTACAATGAAGAAATACAGGAAATCATTTTTATAACACATAATATATGGGATTGAGAATCACTAGAATCGTTGGTATGGATTAAATAATTTTGTGTCAATAGGAAGTGACAGAAGATAGTACCTTTTGAGAGCTCCAAACTAATTCGAAATTAACAATATACAACTGTGTTATATTAAGTGTAATATTTTATAAATTATTTGCAGCAATTTTGATATTAATTTTAGTATATATATTTTTTTTTTCGATGTTCCCTTGATTGCTGCCATTGTATGCCGTATAATGCCATGGCCATTGTCCTTAACCTTTGTGCAGCTGCTCAGTTTCCTTTTTTGGCTTTTTCACAAATTTCTACAATAGTTTTCAGAGTTTAAGCGAAAAACGTGTCAGACCAGATTGCTGCCGTCTGCCTCTATCTATTGACATAAGTTGGCTGAGGCAACAGCTTCAGCAACAACAACAGCAACGGCAATGGCCTGCGATTAAAACAACAAAACAGCCGTAACAAACTATAGCCCATTGCGAACTTTTTTTTTTGGTAAACAAGAAAAACACAAGAAAGCATTTTCAACCACATCATCATCTTCCTTTTGTCTGCGAACAGGAACTGGTCAGAGTTAAAGTCCAAGACGAAGACAAAGGCGAAGACGAAGTCGATGCCGAATCCAGAGTTAAAGCTGTCTCAAGTTTCTTTTATGCGATTTTTTGTTTTTCGTATTTCTTAATTTTAAGCCTGTATGTATTATAGTAATTTCATATAGATGCATACAGTACTTATGTATTGCCTCACGTAGCGTTTGCAGTTGCCTTTTTGTGTCGTGTAAACAGCCAACAAAAACAACCAGAGACAACTGTTCAACATTGCAACAGTCCGTACAACATCTGTTGCCCATCGTCCAATTGGTTGGTGAGCCATGTTTCTGGGTTGGCCAAATTGTTGGCATAGCTCTGCTTTTTAATTTTCAATTTCGTTCGCTCTTTTCTGCTTTTGTTTCAAATTAAAAATCTTAATGCATATCTCCTCAATCGACGATCAAAATATTTCAAGTTTGGGTGCTTTCTTTCACTTTCAATTCAAATGAAATGCATGAAGGCGTTTGCAGATTTAAACTAGATTAGATAGATAGATAATTTTGGCGAATTCGTGTCTTACATAACAAAATTAAGATAGACTGTTAAAATTCAAAAGATATAAAAATTTCTTTCGAGGTAGAGAAGAGTGCTTAGAATTCTATTTAAATTTACTTCAATAAATTAATTTCTCTATTTTATTTTTAAAAAGTATATGGAACTGTCATGGGTATTTTGATTTGTTTATTTAGCTTGATCAAAAAATGTATTGAATCATTCAGAATACATTTAACAATTTCACTTAAAAAGCGTATATATTATTTATATTTTCACTAGAATCAACTAATAGTCTTGCATAGTTGACTGACACCGTAATAGGCATTGTAACTCTAAGCTTTAATTGAAGTTTATCAATAATAAGTAGACATTTCATTTTGAATTGTCCAGCAGACAACTGGAAACCACTTGAAGATACTTTTTGTATCTTTTACTGTATGGTCCGAGTATGACAGCCCTTGAACCTGTTCATTGTCCACAACAACTCACATTTCTTTTGTAAGAGTTTCAAGTTGTAATTTCTTTTCATTTTTGCTGCTTATTTTTGCGCGACTTTGAACGGGGCTCGACGTTCTGGCTGGTTTTTTTTAATTTTGTATTTTTTCGTTGAGTTTCGTTTCGTTTTCATAGCATGGAAAGTGGGTCAATCGAGAGATCTTTATACATTTTTTGGGTTGCATATTTATCTGAAAGATATTTTCGTGTTCCGCTCAAGTGACAAACTGTTAATGGATTTGCGTTGAAAAATGAAAGTTGTTTAGCAACAGGAACAAATCGATGATCGACTGCATGGCACTTGCCAAAAACCCATGTTCAAACACAAGATCTAATTAAGCTTAGTTTCGATCAAGTTACCCATTGATTTTTCACGTATTTTCCACTTCAACCTTGTTAACTGGCGCTACACAAAGTCAAATGTAATCGTATCGAATCAATTTGAATTGAATTGAATCACATCGAATTGGATCTCATTGAAGCGCCACAAAAAACAAATAAAGTAATTGAGCGCTAATCACACGCAAAGTCCATTAGTGTCTCCCTTTTCACCCTTCTAATCATGAACCCTTGGCTCCCATTCACTTCAACACTCAATCTTTTAATGTGTTAGTATTGTGATTTATTTCACTTTGAATTGACTTCGTAGCTGTTGATTGGGCTGCTGTGCTGTTAGTTGTGCCTCGATTGAGAATTAAATCGAGTTTCCATTTAATTTCATCTCGTTTCATTCGAAAGTGCGCTTGTGCCTCTGATGACGTGCCTGATTGGGCACTGGCCACCGCCAACGACACGGACTCTGACGAAGAGCTGAGTTAATGGCAATCATGGCAAAAGTATAAATGTTGGCCCAGGAAGTGCTGCTTAGCACAACAAATTGAAAATGCAATGGGGCATTCCATTTACTATGATATAAGCCAGATTATGAAATCATAGTGCAATCTTGTTAACTAGAAAGAAGTGGAAATTTATGTATTTATCATACAAATACTTCTTTATATCATTGGAGTATACATTTCACTCAATAATAAACTTAGACTTTCCCACCTAGGTTTAGTTACTGATCTATATTTGCGCTCTGCTTCAAGCGAGGAAGTTTATTGGTCTTAAGCTTAACAATCGGCTGTTTGTTACTAACAAAAACAAAATATTGCCTACAGCTGAAATCAAAATATTGTTATGAAATACACGTATAGCCTTAACAAAAGCCTCAAAAAATCCCAATTATAAACATTAGTTCATCCGCAAATCAAAGACAACAAAGCCAACAACAAATAATATATTTGAAATCATAAATGATTGGAAGCTATTGCCAAGTTTGTTGGTTGTGGCCATGAAAGTGAAAACTAAGTATAACAGCGGATGCCACAGATACCAGATTGACCAACAATCAAAACACAACAATGGCAACAACAAACTGAGCCGTAATCCAGCCATAGCACACTCGCACTCACATAAGTAGAAAATGGCTAATGGCAATAAATTATTTTGAACCAGCAATTTGTTGATGAGGCTTAACAAATTATCTGGCAAAAAAAAAACCAAAATCTTAGATAAGCAGATAAAGATCGAATTGAGAATGGAGCTGAGTTGCAGTTTTTGAACTCATGCGTAAAGGTTGTTCAGATATTTCTTTTTTGACCAGTCCGAATTAACAGGTTTATTATCTGTCCGTTGTTGTTGCTGTTTTTTGTTGTTGTTGCGACTTTAAACGTTGTCATGACTTTATGACTTTTACTCTCCGCTCGCTCTGTGGCGCTTCCTTTGCATCTTCATTAAACGAATCACACAGACAAAAAGCTCAACCAAAGTAAATAAAAGGGAAAGTTCATTCAGGCGTGTGAGGCGCTCATCTCGCTACTCAGTTGCATATTTGTACAATTAATATGAAAATGTATATGAAAATATTTTGAATAATTAAATGCTTAAGCATACCAGGGGCTAGGCTTATGCAAGTCTCTAATCGGTAGGAATTCATTTAATATTATTTCCGCTTTAAGCCCATGATTGCATAACTATATTTAGATCAACATATAGTACATTTTTTGACTCTTTTTGGCATCGATTTTCCCCAAATATCAGCAACTTTCTTTATCTCGAACAAGCCTTAAAAAAACTGTGTCACTCTGATTATTTTGGTCTGGCGTCAAAAAAAAGGTGAAAAAATAAATTCACAAAAAAACAGCTTCCACAATAAATATTTGCATAACTAACGTTCAATGGAAATGCAAATTGAGTAATAAATTTTTTTCTTATGAATCTTTGGCACATATTTGGCTTGAGAGCTTTGTCTATGAGTAACTGGGACACCTGATGAAGTCTGCATATTGCTTGGTCTATTTTTAAATTGAATGGGATGTTTGTTGAATGGAAAAGTGTGCGTTAAGCACAATACAGTTGTAATATTAAGTTGTATATTTAATAAAAGTTAACGTCTTATGGATATAAAATAAGTTGACTTTAGATCATTTCATGTTTCTACAAAAAAAGTCCAAGGGAATGGCCAATTTACTTTAAAATATTTCTCAATTCATTGACATTAATCCGGACTTACCGCATTATGTATTGCCGCATTTGGTGGTATAAATCCCTGTGCATGGGTGGAGACCGCCCACAGGCACAAGGTGCCCCAAAGTGCCAACGAAATTCGCATGATTCGCACAAATTCGAAACAATTTGTTAGTTAATTTCAGATGCGGCAATAACTTGCAATTATTGTGTTAATTGTATGACGATTGGATACTTCAATAACGTTGCACTATTTTATTATTTTGTTTTATCAATTTAAAATAAATCACGACGAGGATAAAGAGTATGGAAATTTGAAAAATTGGAAAATCCAATTGTCGCGCCAGAAATGTCAAAAATGCGAAGATGACAACAACAATAAAGCGAACACAAAATTGAAATTCAAATCAACTTTTGCCTGCGCGTTTCAAACTTAACGTTTTCTATTTGCTTTATGCAAATGATGCAGTTTTTTTGTTTTTGTTGTAGTTGTTCGTTGTGTTATTTGTTTTTAGTATTCCGTTAGTGTAGCTATTGCTGTAGCTGCCGCGGACTCGAGTCGAGTTGAAGTGGCAAGTGGAAGCCGCAGACACGACTTGTCTGGTAAAAGTTCGATGCTTAACTGAAGATCATTAAGCGTTTGGTAACAATTTAAGCCAAGCCAAGCGACGATGATGCCAAAAAGCAAAAGACACAAATACGCGAAGCGACCACGCTTGCGATGAGCCAGCAACATGTTGCTAGCAACATCAGCAACAACAAGCGAAGCATCAGTAATGACAACAACACTTGCTCAGAGCTGAGAGCGATGGCTTCAAGTAAAGAGAAAGCAAAGAGCGCTCAACGTGCGCTGAAAGAGAAAGTATTGCACTGGCAACATGAGGAAATGTTGTGCTCTAACTTTAATTTTCAAATGCAGTTTTTGTTCAACTCTTTTCATAATGGCTGAGGTCTTCTTCTCTATCAACCCAGAAATGGCTATCAAAATATGATGCCATCTTCAGAGATTTCGATTTGACGCGCCAATCACGTAATTTCCTCAAGCTGGCGTACTCGGAAATGCCCCGATAAGAACGTAGACCAATTTGAAGGTGTATTTTTGCATCGAGACAAAACAATAATTTAACAGATAATTTTTAATTGTTGACTAAGAAATGCAGATATCATTATTATTGCTTACAGACGTGGGCCAAAATAGTTGTGCCAACAACAACACTACGAACAACCCATTTAAATTGCATTCCATGGCACGCAGCGATGTGTCAATTATGTCTAAATGCCCACAATTTGTCTGCCTCGTTTAAAGTGATTCATTTTTTTCGAGTAATTATGGAAGTTGATGATTAATGTGGCCCACTCTTAAATCTACCAAAATTATTCATGCTGATTTGTGAGTAGCAGCTTTGATCCCGCTGTGATCACATCTCAGCCGCTCTACTGATCAACATATTACGCACTTACATCACACTCGAATGCCATTGGATCAGTTGATAGTTCAGGTTGCTTTGAATTTTATGAGACGGCTCAGCATGACTTGATCAACTGATCAGAAATAATTAATGTTTGTTATTAGTCTATAAAGATTTGTGGGAATTTAAGCAATACACTTGCGATCTCCAATTGATTCCCTACAACCTCTCTCTCCATTATTTCCTTTCCATTTTCATTTTAATATCGGTGCACATAAATTTTGTAGATTGTTCATTTTTTAAAAGTTGTATTTTATTTATTATTTTTCATTTATTTAGGATAAAATCTAAATAAATAAAATTGCGTACTTCTTATCAGCTATATATCAAACAATTTCGATTTGCACTTCATGGCAAGAACATGCAAATATGCAATTGCACAAGCTCAGACTTGTTTCGAACAAAGAACGCAGGTTTATGCGTTGTTTAAGTTGACACCTGTGATGCCATTAACTTTACCAACATTCACTTGATTTCGTTAAAGTAAATTCGAAAATTGATTTCCTCTTGTGCAACACTTGCCGGCCAGTTAGCTGCCACTTCTGGACCTTATCAAAACACAACTTGAGCCAATCAACAAATTATGGCATTTTCAGCTTTCCAGCAATTATAGCAACAACATTTTTGTTAGACCCAAAGCAATCCGGCAGTTGAGACAGCAAATACGACTAATCGACAAATCCATCAGCCAAGGCACAGACACTTCATCGCCAGCTTTCATTAATAAATTTTCACTTTCAAAGCTGCGCAGGGCACAACTAAAAATGCAAGCCAATGGGCCTATTAAGTCAATGCCCACTGCAATTCTAGAGAGGCCCCGAAGCCAGGCCCTCCAATTCAACCCCTTGGCACGTTGCATAAGCAGCTCACAGCTTATCAGGTTTCCATTGAGTCAGAGACAGACAGTCGCAAACCGAGACCCAGACCCAGACAATGATAATGGCTCTGCTGATTTGACTGATTTGGACGATGACGCCCAAGCCATTGTCCAAGTCATTCGGCTGAGTTGCTCTTTTGTATCTCTTGGATGTTTAAATTTTATTTGATGGCTTTCTTTATTAACCGATCAGATGTCTGAAAATCTGTCGATGAGTCTTAAATCTAGGAAAATAATGAAAGAAAACATTTTCACCTGTTTTGCCAGGTGCCAGTACATAAATAACCCAAAGGTTGATTTAATTACTTGGCCAGGGGTTTCTCAAGCTTCGAGAAAAACTGTCCAGACATGCTTTCAGCAAAGTTTTTCGTCTGTTGCCAAAACTGTTTCCAATTAAAATTTGTCGTTTCTAGTTTCTCGCGCTTATGAATGGTTTTGGTGTCTTACAGAAAATATAAGTTTATTACGACATTTAATAAGTGGAAGAGCAAGTAGACTATAACAACTTTGAATTACTTAAAATAGTTTTAAATAAATAAGTTGCTAATATTTTTTGTTTGGCTTTGGTCCTAACTGTTTTGGTCCTCTCAGAGTGGACATGCGATGCTTAAGCACATGGTGAATCCTAAGAGCAGAAGTGGATCCCAAGTACCACAAGGCGCAAGCGGCTTTATCTTCTTGAAACGTGCTACTCATTTCCGATCGCCTTGTAGAATATGCCAAATTTTTAATTTTAACGACCAATCGTAAAAAACCAAACCAAGCGAACTTAAATTTAATTAAAAACTTATCTTTCTTACCATATTCGTCGACTAATTTTCTTATACTAAATTAAAATTAAATGTAAATTCTCAAAAAAAAACTATATTCTCGAGCTCGTTTTTAATGTAAGTTGCATTCAGTAAAAATGGGTGGTGAGTATCTCACAGTCGAGCGAACTCGACAGTAGCTTTCTTACTTGTTTTAACGTAATTTGTGTGATCCCAAATGAATTTTATAAAAATAATTAATTGTGCCTTATGACAACTATACTTATGTATTAATTAAGGTAAAAAGTGTGAAGGCTGTTTGTTTCATTTTAAAATTAAAACAATTTTTTTTAGGTAGCCTAGTTGACGGACTACAAATTGGCCTTTGGACCTTTAGTACTCACATTTGTCAGTTTTATGTTTTATTTGTCATGCATAAGCCTTGCTTCTATCACATTCTCAACTATATTGACCTTACCGAGACGTGACGAGCTTGCAATTTATTTTTATGCTAAAGAAATGAAAATATCTTTTTGCTAACCGCACCTCCATATGCGTCACAATATGGGCTCCACCTTTAGATAAGAAATTAAATGATTTAGCACCAGTTTTCTGATGGTTGCTTGAGATTAAAGTAGCTAAAATGCGTGTTTTCAAGTGTGAGAGAATTTTGACGGAAGTTTCATTGCATTACAGTGAAACATCGCTTCAAGGTACTATATGTGTCGTTATTTATGAAACTCCTTCTCCTTACTTATGAACAGAAATATTTGTAAAGTAAGTAATTTGGTAAAGACAGAAAAGTATTCAATATTAAAGTTTTGATTAAATTTCAACGATTTATGATTAATTGATTTTCAAATTTGTACAAACTAACTATCTGACACTGAAATTAGTTCTCTAATTTTATTATTTAAAATCCAATAGAATTCAAAAATTATATTTATTTTCATTATAATTTAATTAATATATTTATATTATCTTTTTTCAGGCTTAGCTCAAGTTCTTATTATACTCTTCATAGTATTACTCTTTTAATATAAATTGGCCCTATTACTCCAATCCTTCAAAGGAGTTCTTCAAGAAGAATACGAAGAAACATTCTATGGCTAGAAAATATCGAGTAATACAACTGTTATAGACGTAACAAAATGTGATTTAAGCGACAATCCGGTTAAATTCCTAATAGCCCAGGTAATATTTGTTCAAGAGATTACCAAAAGAGCGTGCAAACTCACAATCCAAAGCTAAGCAAAACAACAGAAATCAAAACATCGTGAAAGAAAGAAAGAAATACAAAAAAAAACAAGACTAAATGCTGTACAAATAGCAACAACAAAATGCTTGAGGGAGAAAGACTTTCACCTTGCGACGAATGATCACCATGCACACCAAAAAAAATATCAACCAGAGGCAGCAGAAGCGGCGGCCTTCGAAATGCCATGGACCCAAAACGAATCAACCCGAACTGGCCTGGCAACAAGTGCCATGAAGAAGCCACAGTAGAGACCGAGCTGGAGCTGAAGCTGGAACTGAAACGTAGACTGGAGTCACAACTTGCGTCAATAAACCTTTGACTCAATGACGCTTACACGCGGTTGCTTATCACTCAAAGCTCTCAATGGGAATTTTGTTTTTTCTTTTCAATATTTTGTTGTGGATCAACGATCTGCCTGCCCGCCGATCGTGAGGAAGCAACTTTTACTTTCCATTCAAGAATAGGCTTTCCAACACATTTGGGATTAAGTCATCTACCACTTATGTGAGTGGGTTCCTACCTCGAAGTACTTAGAATTCTCAACACTTTCTCATCGTCAGATGATAATCCCCACGCAACTGACAATCATTTAAACTTGTCAAGTGTTTCATACGAAAAGTGAAAAGAAAAGTGTTTTTGAGAATTGAATCTACAGTCAGCAGAGCTCGATTTGAAAATCAAATTATCATCCATTAATAAGGTAAACATTTAAATTAAATTATCTTTGCACAAAAAATAACTAAAATTATACCATGCTTTATCAAAATATTCAACAAATTTGCACAGTCAAATATTACATAATTCCAGCAACTATCTTACAAAAAATGTTAGTAGCAAAAACTTAAGTTAACAAATTTATGCCCTGTGGTCTTATCGATTGGTGTCAAAAGCCAAGATCATTAATAAAAAACCGCATCACCGAAAGAGCTCAATGTTGATTATACATATTGACATTTCGTGGTGAGGATGGAGTCAAAGTCTGCCAATTATTTATATATAATAGATATTCATTAGGGCATAGGTGCGACACTTTCCTGATAACCACAACAAAGAGCAGAAAAACATTATTGTAGCGAACACTTGTGTCGACTTATGGTTTTTGTGAACTGTCTAAAAGTATACTATATTATATATTAAAATCTCGTCATTATTAACCCTTAATGACCGTGCTGCTGCAATCGACTGAAGTTATACAAAGAAAAATGTTTTAACTAATTTTTACCTCATTTCTTAAATAAGATATAGGTTAAACATTTTTCCAGATATCTAGATATACATATTTAGATAGATATATATTTAAAAAACGGTTTCATTATTTGAATACATAATTTTTTAATTTATTTTTCAATTATTGTAATTGTATTGATTACATGCTTGTTTTGTTTCTGGCTGCTAAACCATTAATATGATTCATTAATTAAAAATTGATATATTTTTATAATTAAATGTATATTTTTTTGTTGTTTTAATTTAATACTAAACTTTAAATTCGAATCAAGTGTTTTGTTGGTTTCTTTTTTTGTATGTATATATTCTTGTATAATCAAATAAAAAGGCCTTATGCATAAAAGGAAAGAAAATAGTAAGTGCAGTATTTAGAATTGGCAGAGAAATACATAATATAAATAATACATAAAATAGGCGAATTAAATTGTAAATAATCTATTCTGTGATACATTTTACTCGTTCATAATCGTATTTATATATTTATACGCAAATGTAGTATATATCTATGTATGTATTTATAAACGTTTACATTATCAAAGTCATGAGCAAAAGTTGCATTTGTTTACAGTGATATCTAAAATTACATTACAAACTTTGTTCAATGACAGTCTAGGTTCAGATACAGAGACGGAGAGTGCGTGTTTTGTGTGTGGCTGTGTGTGTGTGTGTGTGGAAAGAGAGGTTCAGGGACACACTCTGCCAACGGTTATTATTCAACTGTATTTTGTAGTTGTGTGTTTCTTAATTGATTATAATAAAATTGTATTTATTTCTTGTTTCGACTAATACGATTTACATAGAATTAGTTAAAGTTCCATCTTATTTATTGGCCATAATTGTTTGTTGTTTTTCTTCTTCTTCAATATCTTCGTTTGCACAAAAGTTCATATAACTAGACATTATTACGTAATATAGTTCATTAAATATGTTTACTCATTAGATTATGACATGTTTGATGAGTCGGTTTGTTGGATCCCATTTCATAATTCTCCCACAGATAGAGAGTCCTACATAGGCTTGAATGTTTCATACTGCCAGAAAAGAACAAATGTATTACATTTATATGTATATAATTGTGTGTAGATTGATAAGTTGGTGGGTCTATGAATATGTTATTCGTTATGGAGTTACATGATATCAGATTTAGGCGATTAATGTTGTATATATTGATCGTAGTATACATATATGCATGAATATGCGCGAGTTTTATATGAAACATTCTAACCTATACCAAAACTAATGCTATACATAATATTTATGTAGAATATTACACATGTTTAGCTACATTTTGCATATGTAACTAATAACAGCCTTGATACTGTTGCAAAAGACATGGAAGCTGTATGAAATTGTTACAGATTTGAGTCGATACAATCGTATATCGTTGAATTACCATATTACTATATTAAAGTACTACAATCTATCCGATTATAACTACATTATGTTTGTTGTTTCTTTGAGCTGGTTGCGGGCGGAGTACAGTAAAATAAAGAGACGAGGCGGAGAAATACAGCGTTGGGTTTTTTTGGGGAATACTTAATGGGAAAAATACAAATACATATTCAGCTATGGCAGTAGCAAAAAATCAGAGAAAACTGAGAATACTGCAAAGTGTTGCAATTGTGTGTGTGTGTGTGTGTGAGTGTATGTGTAACTACATATACTATGGGATTTAATGTAGGCATTTCAATGCAACATTTACTTCGTCAAGTACGAATTCAGACAGACAGCTTTGCGCTCACTTTCAACAGAACCGGGACACAAATACATGCACACATATATATTAACCAAACCTAGACATATATAGCCTATATAACAATATTAGTGTTAGAACTAGGCGTGGCCAGACGGAGCTTTTGCCTCGTCCAGTTCCTCCTCCCGCAAGGCAGCGCATTGCTGTGGACGCCACTTCTAGCTCCAGAAGTCCATCATATTCACCAATTTGCACTTCTTGAGCTCGAGTTTCGTTGGCCGGGCGCGAAGTCAAGCCCGCCCAAAGATGGCCCGATCCGAGACATCACCGGTGGACTGTGAGTGTGACATGGCCACATTTGAGGCGCCACCACCTGCCCCCATCTGTGTCTGGCCAACGCCATGATGATGATGATGATGGTGTGTGGCAGTCGCAATCGTTGCCGTCGATGCATTGTGATGTGTGATATTGTGATGATTGTGCGCCATCGTCGAGCTGCCGTACTTGCTGCTAACTGTGTTGCCACCGTTGCCACCATTCAGATGTTTCCTGGTCGCCGCCGACGAGACATGCTGTGTGCTACCTCGGCCAACGCCACCATAGATGCGATGCAGCGAATACTGCTGCACTGATTCCAGATCCGAGACGCTCGACGTGATCTTTGAGCGCACCGCCACCTTCTGCATGCTGTTGTATTTGTCGCTGGCACTGAGCTTAATGTCGGGCAGGTGTCCATTGGACTGGGCATGGCTGTGGCTGTGGCTGTGACTCTGGCTCTGGCTCTGATTGTGTGGCTGGCGCGAACTGGAGCTGGACTTGGTGGTGATGGCCGCATTGCTGACCGCAGTGGTGCTCGTTATAGATGCCACCACTGGGCCCCCGCTGCCGGGTGAGATCTCTGCAAAATTGTAACAGGAAGACTTCTGGGAGACACTGTTGAGACCCGAGCTCGATGAGCTCGTTGACATGCGGCAACTGCGATGGCGACTGGACGTCGATGGCTGCAGGAACTCATGATGGGCCGCCTCATCGGGTGTCATACGCTCCGCTGGATCCCATTCCAGACAACGCTGCAGAAAGTCAATGAAGTAATGATCCTGGCAATGCACAATCTGGGACATCTTCTTGCTGCCCGGCGTTCGCTTGCGTCCCTTTGTGTTGGTTATGCAACGTGGCTCACCGCGTGAGTCAAAGAACAATTGACGACGTCTCGCCGCCGACATGAGCACCTTTGGCGGCAGTCCCAGAACCTCCATAATGCAGGCCAACTGCTCCACTTCGTTCTCGCCGGGAAAGAGGGGAAAACCCGTGTACAGCTCAGCCAATATGCAGCCTGCAAATAGCCAAAAATTATAGCGTAATTAATATTGATTTCCATTCAATGTTTACTATCATTTTACTGCAGTCATTCTGGGTGTCAAACAAGCGCATTGACCTTGACTCTGTGGACATCGAACACGTGCCTGCTCTCAACTTGACCACAGGCCACCATTGAAAACAGTCACAGTTAGTCCACAGGGTATTATTTATTTACTGCTGCTATTAGAAATTGTTTAAGTGGTTTTTGGGTTCAAAAGTTCACTGCATTATTGATTGACTACATTTTAAGTGTGGCAAGTGCTCTTACTTAGTTGAGGTCAATCCGGAATAAGAGTGCGAGAAGGGTTTAAACTGAGAGCTGCTTCGACAGATCTAAGTTGGCATTTGCTCCCTTCTAACTAGATTTATTGTTATTGAAATGTTGCAAAGTTAACAAAGTTACACAAATAGAAAAGGAAAAATTAAGAATTTCACAAATAAAGCAAACCAATGTAAAAGTTTAAATTGAACAAGTTAATGTATTTATTGTGCTATAATTTAGGTTAACCTAGAATTCGCTCATAAGTGATTGATTTTTCTTTCAGCTATGTTGTGTATTTAATGCCGAAGCCATCAGTTGAGAAACGGCGAACCTTGAGATGATACTTGATTAGTTTTCTTTGGCTCTGGAATTAGCTGCAAGCTCAAGTCTATACTCTTCAGCTGCACTTCAAGTAAATCCCATTAGTTCCGTATCAGTTGACTGCACTCCATAATTCCCTAGGCTCATTATCCATCCATTCACATGTTTAGCTGCCAAATGGCATTGTTCAATCGCGCCCTACTAAATTGGTAGACTGCTACTTCTTATAGGCACTGTACGAGTACGATGGAACCCAGCCAAGTGTAAAAACACGCACTATGCCAATTAGCAGCAACAGGCGGCAAATGGGCAAAGGAAGTCAGGCCAAGCCAGGCCAGGCCAGGACTAGCAGTAACTGGAACAACGAGATAGCATGCGGTACAGATTTCAGGAGACGGCACTTGGTCGAGGGTTAGTTGAGTTGGATACTCAACAAGTGCCGCCCACTTAAAGTTTATGTATACAATAATATGGCCTGAACCGTTATGCTTGCTACTGCCTACTCGTTCCGCCCCTTTTACATCCTTTTAGCGGCCATTTCCGACGACGACCACATCCGGTCAGCACAAAATATCGTAGAACTCAGCTCGACACAAAAGACTCATTAAAAGTGCACACTACGTGAGCCATAGTTACTCAGTATGTATATGGGTGTGTGTGTGTATGCGTGATACTAATAAAACCTGTCCGAGTTTATTTTTAGCTACTGTCTTGGCTACCTTACGATTGAAAGCTCATGTGGGCGCCTACTTATTTGAGCTAGTGTGCGCACACTTGTAAAATGGGTTACATGTTGCACAGTGTGAAGCTCTTAACAAACAGCTAGGGGCTGGCCACCTTTAATGTACCACATACGACTACATGAAAGAGGTAGTTTAGAAGGGTTTGATAAGCAGCGGAGGGAAAGGAACTTTCAATTACACAAATGAGCACAGTATGAAAGTGCTTCAAAAACGGGAGCACTTGGAAACAGTTGCTAGTCTACTATATGCTTTGACTTGTCAACTGTAATACCTTTTGGTACAACTGAAACTCAAATTGGCTCCCGAATGCTGTTTTCGATTTATTACGTTTACATTTAGCTAAATAAATTTAAAGTTGAGTTCGAAATGAATGCATTTCATTGCTGTTTCGACTTATTAGAGTTACAATTCGCTACATATATTTAAAGTTAACTTTTAATTTGATATCGAAAAGCTGTCAATCATAAACTTTACTGAATTATTCCTAACCCATAATACTCATTTCATTGTGAATCATACGTTATTAATGATTGTAACAAGCATGCATATTCGCTAGTCCAATATTGCGAGTGATAGCTGTCATTAAGTTGGCATCGTAAAGGCCAACCATTTAGGGCAGCAACAACCCAATGAAAAATTGCGTTAGATATTTGAAATGTCGACCTTTCCCTGAACACACTCAGCCATCGCACAAATAAAAGCACCATTCAATGTTGCTATAAAACAGCATATAAAATATTTAAATGCTACACGTAAGCTGGCTACAGCTCGTGCTACACCTACACACATTTTGCCACACACTGTAGCTGTGGTTATTTATAGGTGTAACGAGAGGGTGTATGCCGTACACATGGCTATAAATTTGCTTGCCAATGCAGGCGAACCATTTAAAAATTCATTTTCATTGCAACGAGGTCAAATGGCGTTCAGCAGAGACACACAGAGAAATTGCAAAATGTTTTTAATTAAAATCAACCAGTTGACTACATTGCACTTACCCAAGCTCCACATGTCAATGGCAGTACCATATTGCAGGCCCAATATCACCTCCGGGGACCGGTAGAATCTCGACTGAATGTACGTATAGATTTTTCTATCCACATAGCATGAGCTGCCAAAATCGATGACTTTAATGGAGCTGCTGCCACGCTGTTTAAGCAAAATGTTTTCCTAAAACAAACGAGAAGATTGATTATTCAAAAGGGTCTTACACTTTTACTTTTACTTTTCAATTCCAATTTCGTATTAATTTTGTTGCATTATTTATGACATACTTTGTTTAGCAATTTAACAGAAAAAAAAATTGGAATTGATTGCAGGATAAAACACGTAACAGGTTTGATCTATGTACGCAACTTACCGGCTTGAGATCACAGTGTATGATATTCTCTTTGTAGAGCAAACGCAGACATTTAACAATCGAATTGCAGAAGCGTCTGATGAGACTCATGCTGAAACCATTGTAATTATTCTTCTTTATCAGCTCGTATAGATTAAGACTGCAAGCAGAGAGAGATATTCGATTAGAGCTGCAAATATTCCAAAAACATGACTCACAGCCACCCCTTAAATTTGTTTACAATACAAGCAAGAGGCAAGGAAGAGAGTGTTGGCTTTCCAAGTTCCAGGTATACAAAACAAATTGCATAGTAGTGGGATCGAATCAAAAAGACGCTACAAAATGCCGGCCGCTTTAAGCCCATATCGAAGCAACAACGATAAAATAGCATGCATTGAATTAATTTGCATTGCATGTCGCACAGAAATTTGGATATATGACGATAACAGGCAACAAGAAAAACAACAATAACAACAACAACAACAACTGTGATGGCAGGGTCGATTGTGCCCCAATGTAATACAGTGGAAATTTGTTGCTATCGATTATGAAATCTGTGAATTGTGATTAAAATAATCTCATTAGAAGGTACTGTAGAGAGGATGACACTAAAGATGGCAGTTCAATAAAATAAATAAGAAGTTGACATTTCGAATGACAATGTTGCAATGCTATTTATAAATTACTTTGTTTTTGCACAAATTCAAGTATTTTCATCCACTGTGCCACTTTTCGCGTTCCCCTGTCGCAAATTTTTGTCAACCCGTTTGCTATTTTTGTTTACAATTTTCTGTATTTTTCTCTACTTTTCGATTTTTATTATACGTTTTGCATTCGCAGTTTTTTGCGATTGTTGTCGATTAATTAACTGATAACAAAGGAGGTTGTTTTTGTTTTGTACCAATGTCATTGCAACCACTAAAACATTATTCACGTTATGTGGTTGAAACTGGGGTTAGGCCAGCACAGTATCCACCATGTTTTATCAATTGTTTGATGACTGTCAGTTTCGGATATTGCGTTCTGCTTGATGAGTTATTGCCGGTCGAAAAATCATCATTCCTTCTCTTCCATCATTATTGACATACATTTCTCAATCATTTATCATTTGATATGCTTGCAGCAATGTCAATTTATTGAACTCTCTGACCGACCAAACATCCACATAGTTTTTGCCTTCATTTCCGTTTCCGTTTCCGCTTCCATTGACCCCTCCTGCATTTGCCTGGATATCATCTTCTTAGTATGCTATCAATAACTTCATAAGCTCAACTGCTTTGACATGCACTTAATAGATGCTCTGACCCAGATGCCAAAAGTAATAACTGGCAATGGCAATGGCAATGGCATGAGAGCAGAGACCAGTATGCGTTATCCTCTGTGCTCGATGGAGATAAGACTCTCATCATTATGTTTGCCAAATAAGTTTCAGCAAACTTAATGATGTACGATATCAAATAAGCGACAAATGGAGTTGCTTTAAGCGTCTATCAAATATATCTGGGAATACAACAATTGAACTCATGAGGTTCGTCTAATTCTATTTTTAGTATACTACTAAGGCAATTTATTCACTTTATTAAAACAAATTATATTCCATTCAGCATTTGCGTATGTCGCCTCGCTCGCTATCTGTTCTTCTTTTGTCAATTATGACAAGTGCTGCATACTTTCAGACAAGCTCTTGCCATGTTCAACATCTTGTCATCAAGTAATCCAATTAAGATTCGTGTCTTCTGGTGCTAAGCGACAAAGCTCAGCCACGTACACACCTTCACTTGGCTGTAATAGTCGGCTGAGAGCTGTTCAGGAGGTCTCAAATCGCGTTAGGCTTATTGGGTTATGCTGGCGTCGTCTTAAGACCTTGACTCTAGCCGACATAATGGATGACTGTCAGAGTGTTTGGGAAATATACTATATATAATATATGAGGAGTGCGACTGAAGCCACAAAGGTCACGCGGCTGATGAATTGGAAAAGTTGCTCAAATGCCGAAGCAGTTTGCATTTAAAGTGCTGCCTCCTTTAAAGCGAACTTTTATTGATTTTACAGGCAAAAAAGCAGACGACAACTGCATCTATAACAAACCAATAAGAAAATCATCAAAATGTCATAATTTCAATCGGGCAAGCCAACTAACTGGGCCCATTGGTTGATATCTGGTTGACTGCTCCTTGTAGGCATTGTGTCAAAATGGCATATTATAACTGCATTATGACATGCCACATGCCGCTGCCGCTGCCACTGCCGCCTCGCAGCAATGACACTGACAATGCCAACCAAAGTAGAGGGCAACAAATAAAAAGAGAGAGAGAGAGATAGAGAGCAAGTCCATGAACTTGAAAATTGTTGTTTATAGCATATTACTTGTGCGCTTTTCCTTTTGCTTTCCACACGCCCCTCACCTTTTCATCGTTTGCCTCATGAGTTGTGTGCCAAATTCCTTTCGGTAATTTGATTGATTTGCCGGCTGTGTGAGGCAAACTAGGCAGGCAGGAAACTGGAAACATGCAACTGTAACGAGCCACTAATGCTCGCATTTAGCGCGCCACAAATACACACACATATGCATGTATATATTCCAAATATAGCGAACCATACTATTGTCTAAACAAGGCGCGGATCGTAACGGGTGACGCCTCCTATAAACAACATATCGAGGAAGGTATTCGCTTGAATAGAGCATAAAACACTTTTCATTGCATACTTTCAGGCTCGAGACTGTCAATTGGCCGCAAAATGAATTCGTTCGACAGGCAAAAGCAAAATTGGTGTCGAAAAAGTTTCTTCTGTTTTATTTTGCATAAAAGTTGCTTTTCGACAGAGAAAGTGAAAAGTTTTCTGTGAAATTGATTGACAGACAACTGCAAACAGCTGCCATGACAAAGTGCAAACCACCTTTTCCATTTATTTACATACAATGTCACGACGATATTGAAATTTTGTCCATCTTCAAGTTTATTTGTACTACTGTAAATAAGCTTAAATTAAAGCTTATGGCTTTAAAGGGAATTGCTGTGCAAGCAGAAAGGTTCACAATCTCCAATCATAATTAAAAATACCTTTGCTCTTACATTTTGGCCAAGATTATGAGTCAAATTTATTGGCATCCTCGAAAGCTTGCCTATTTGCGTAATAACACTCTTAAATATCTATTAATAATATAGCTTTTAGTTAAGCGCCTTAAAGTAGGCCTGGGGCGGATTACTAATTAATGATGCTGCCTCTGACGACAACCTTGATTCGGTACGGATGTCACATTGGTTCAAGGCCTAATCCCCATGCATATTTATATTCCTTTCGCTGTTCAGCAGTTACCACAATTTGTTGCCTGGGTGGCATTTTAATTAGTGAGCAGTCTGTTGGGTCTGTTGGCAGAGTCAGAAAATCCCAGCAATGCTTGCAAAATGCTATAAATATTTCAAAAATTGTCAAAAAGAACACATGATGAATAACTTTTGACCTTGGCCATCATGGTGTATCATCCGCTTTGTAAGCTGGGATCTGTTTATATCCATCTTAATGCCTGGCGAATGTCAATTAGCGGTAATTACTGTGCCACGGCACGGCATAATAATAACCTACATCAACAACAACAACAACAGCTGTCAACAAGGGTGTTGTTTACGCAATACCAACCTCGCCTCACCTTACTTTGGCCATGCCGTGCCCCTCAGCAGGACTCAGTGCGTCTGTGCTGGTAACTCAATCCCCAGTTGCTTCCCTCTAATTGCAATCTACACGCTAAGTGCAAAAATTAATTTTTAAAAAAACCCAAGCACAGTATGCTGCTCATTTACATGTACACAAGCAAGGAATGTGGTTGGGGGGGAGCGAGAGCATTCTCGCTATGCATGCTGCGCTTTTAATTAAAAATCTCCCCACTATCTACTCTGTTGCCTGTCGTTCATCATTGTCTATCAGAGACTATTCATGTCAGCCTTCATGTCAATGTGGACAGTTACATGGCTGCCGACAGGTCCAAACACCATATTTCTGAACACATACAGCCCTCTTTTAATAGAATGCACTGATTTAAGCCAACTTTCAATTAAAGATTATTTCATTAATTAATATTGAACCCACAGCAGCTTGAGAACTATTCAACAATCAATTTGGATTAATTGTCATTTGCTAATTAATTGCTCGAAATTATACAAAAGCAGTTCAGCCAGCTCTTAAAGCAATCACATAAAGAGCAGTTTAATACCAAATCCATTATCATTGACATTGTAGTTCATGCGCCAGCAAAATCTATAGATAAAGCCTTGATTATCTCATCATGAGTTCAGCAAATTGAAATAAATTTAACACTAAGACACAAATGCTTGACACATTGTCCGCATGACCACAGGCAAGGGCAGCAAGCAGCTCATCCGCCAGAATAGAGCCAAATTTACGACCCTGACACCTACACCCTCAGACCCATGGCACAAAAACGAGGACTCTCGTACTGTGCATATAGAGAGAATTGGCAACTTGGCCATGACAACATTATTTTGGCAACGTCATCTACACAATATGCTGCATAGTTATGGCACTCAGTGTGACCATATCTTATGGCATTTGATGGCAGCAACGCTCTCTGTCGGCTGTCTTCCTCGCTTTGGCAGCTCATTTTATTGCTGTCGTTGTAAATTACGTGGCCCATAACATTTTTCCCTCACGAGTTATGGGCCAGTGGTCCAATGTGGAAGGGAACAACTAACGACATGTTGCAGGTGAGTTTAAATGTCTGTCTGTACTCGTATGTGTGCGTTGGTCCAAATGTGTGTCTGTCAAAGTCCTCTATGCCAAATTAAGTGCTTGAAATGTGTGTTAGTGGGCGAACGTCCGCCCTAGTCTCTTGATGAGAACGAAGTGTCACATTAGAACCATGGATTAGGTTTCATATGTGCAAAGAGTCCTCGTACTTCTGCATGCTTCCATTTTTTTTTTAATTTAAAAATTTTCACAGTTTCCGGTAGTTTTCCGGAACATGCTAATTAGCTAATCAGCTTGCGGCTTCCATGCATGTTCTGGATGAGCTTCACACATGCCGCAGTCACCCCAGCAAAGCAGCAAAAAAGCTGCCAATTAGAAATGTTTACAAGCTAAGAGCATACGTTCAGTGAATAATTTAAAAAAAAGACCGCAAAAATGGCAAAGGGATTGCAGGATATAAAATTTTAAAATTATTTTTATAAAAATATGCTGGGCTACACAGCAGACTTTGTGGAGCAGAATATAATTGGAAGTTATTTTAATGTGGAACTCATAATTAATAATTATAAAATGTATGTGAAAACCTTGAAACTCAACTGAGATTTAACTGCTTCATATTAATAGAAATGGTGGTAGAGTATACAAATTAAGATAATGAGACTTTTATTTATCGCAAAGATAATGAATTAACATTGAAATTGATCTTAGCTCTATCCAATTACAACAAACTTGGCACGTATCACTTGACCTAAGTTTTAATCCATCATTAATCCTTTAAAGCGAAACCCAATTTGCAATTGCTGCCCGAAGAGAAATTAGCATGTAAAATTGAATTGCGTGCAAGTAAATTGAATTACGTAAAACTTGGCCACAATTTGTTTACTCGTTCACAACAAACTTTAAACTTGCCGCTGGCTTGTCAATGCAGAGCCCCATCTGCCATTTCCACCTGCTTAGCTCTTGCTCTGCATTACAGTTTCTTAGTTCCATGGTCATTGCAAAAACTTTGCCCATTGGTGTAACTTGTTGGGAAGGAAAAAAACAAGACGTAAAGTGCGCACTCGAGTAGCGATTTTGCGGCTAATTAGCCCGAAAGGCAAATAATTAATTAAGTTTGTGATTTCATTTTCTTGTTTTCTATTTTTTTTTTTTGTCGTTTGGTTGCCTTGTTTGCATGGCAAACAATTTAATTTTGTCGCGTTATCGATTTGCATACAAGAAAGGAAATAGTGTACCCAAAAATTTCGTTTTTCTTAATGGCGTGCCGTTAACCCATTTGAAATTAGAAATCCGAAATCGGTGCTCAAAAATGTCAACTTAAGCAAAACTTAGTGGCAAGACGGCAACTTGTAGGCCTGCAATTAAGACAAATTAGTTGCCGCCTGCCGGAAATGTCAGAGCGTTCTGATACAGGCACGAGCCTGGCCAAAAAAAAAAAAAGAAATGAAGAACACAAAAAACCGGGCAGACGGAAGCAAGTCAAGTCAATGCAATGGTTAAACCATGACCTTCAGCGTTTTTCTTCTTCTTTTTTTTAACTTTTTCTTACAGTTTGCTTATGTATTTGCTGTTCATATTACTCTGGTATTTCTGCATCGCGTGTTTCTAGCCATATTTGCGTTGCCAACTGTCTAAACTATGACATATGCAGGCTAAGACAAAGGGACGGACCAGGAGAAGTCTACGAGCCCCGCCTTTAAAATCAACACCTGATACGGGCGTTGGCTGTCTATCAATTAAATTGCTCGACTATCGTATCGAAAACCAACACAACAGGTAAATATAGACATACTTCGCACATGTGCTGCACCTGCACGCGTACAATGCATTCGACTGAAGCATTTCGCATGCACCTGAAAGTAGGCTACACAATATTTAAATTGAAATTGATAGTCGAGCGGCGTCTGCGGTTTGTTGTTCGTACACTTCCTGCGCTGTCTATCAGGATATTGTGTGTGCAATGTGTGTAAGCAGGCATGCAAGCAAATTAAATAGAAGTTTATTTGTTTACTTCACTCAAGTGGCATTCCAAGCGATAAAACTGCCATTTCCGCCCAGCAATCAAAGTGGATATAGTTCAAACTCTTAATGGACAACACGACATGCATTCAAGTTGTATTGCTATAAAAGACTTGTTGTTTAAATATGGGAAATTCTATAAAAATTGAATAAATAATTGTGATTGGGATCGAGGGTAGTTAATTAGATAGTTCAGATTGTCATCAAAAACAAGAGTTATAAAACCATTAAAAACAGTTGTTAAATAATTACGATAACCACTTGACTTTTAACGATTCTCATGTGAAAGACCAATAAGATTTATGATGCCATAAAAACAAAATCAAAAGGCAAAGACAATGGCAACAGCAACAGCAAAAATGCCATACATGACACGAGCTTATAATATGTATTTATAATCAGGGGGTTGTTGTCTTCAAGGGGATAGTGGTGTATGGCTATTTTTAACACAAGCACACACTATACGAGTATATATATTTACATGCATACGCTTCAAGAGCTGGCGAAAGGGCTGTGGTGTGTTATGTGTTGTCAAGGTAAAAGCGCAACAGAGGATCAACGTAATGCGTGCTAGGCACTTGTGAGGGCAGAAAGAAAGCAATGATTACGATTGTCGTTTAATGGGCACAATGCACGCAAGGATAAAACTTGCGAATAAATTTAATTGACTGAATGTTAATAGAAATGCGAGTGATACGCGTTTTTAATTGAGGACTCAAGAAGCGACAGTTGTGTCGTGACAGCCACTCGGTTTCGTCATTGACGTCACAGCATATTAACTAACAGAGTGAGACTCACCTCATTAGCTCGAAGGTAATGCACAAATGTCTACGGAAATATGTATAGTCCAGCATGTGTATAACATTATGAGATCCATCCGCATCCTTTTCCCTCAGCTCATCCAAAATATTGAGCTCAACGACCGCCTGGTTAAGAAAACGCTTCTTATTCCTTATGATTTTGATGGCCACATGTGTGTTGGTCTTATGATCTAAGGCTCTGATCACCTGACCAAAGCTGCCCTTGCCAATCACCTCCAATATCTCATATCGAAAGGCTATATGGTCGTGTTCAATCTGCCAATAAAGTGTAAGTATTAGAATGGATTTTCATCATCATGAAATTCTACGTACGATTTTATAGTTGCCATTATCATCGTCATAGCCCATATTTGTGGTTTTGGCTGTGGGGGCGGGCTTGTTGTAATTCTTCCTGGCATGCTGACCAAAGTACCAGACCTCCTTGTACACTTTCAGCTCCTCAAATTCCAGATCGGTCAAGTAGGTGCGATATTTCTTAACCAGCTCTGTAATCAGCAAAAATATACATTTTAATAAATATTCGTTGTAAACTCCTTCTAGAACTTTTCATTTGTTCGACTATAAACAATTTGGTATTAATTTATTTTTTAGAGTTTGTGGCCTTGCTGCTGTTTATTTGCTTCTTGTTCTATCTCTTCAACCTTTGTGCAGCTTGATGGTCTCTCCGTTGAGTGCCGAAGGCAAACATATAGAAAAAACTAACCCGTATTGCACAAAACACCTGACCTTGACCTCAATGCCATTTGTATATAAAATTAATTAACGGCAGCTTCCAACTGTGGAACCAAAGCAAAACTCAACTGGGAGCTTTGCTAATTCGCATTGGGCGTCAGCGATGCGTATTAACCCAACGTGTTCAACATTGCAAATGTTGACAAGGGCCCCGTCTCCAGCCCCACCCACTTCTAATATGCCTCCCTCCCCTCATTCCGCTACAAACCTGATGGTGTCATGGGCGTGTTGCATTTCAGTTCGGCGCTTCCTGTGCTGCTCGCCGAGTTGCCGGAGCTGCCGCTGCTGCTATTTGATTTAGTCGAGGAGCCTCGCTCATTGCCGCTGCTGCTGTTTGTGGTCGTGCAGGAGACCGGAGAGCCAAGATTGTTGTTGCTGTTGTTGTTGCTGCTGCTGCCGTTGCTGCCATTGCCATTCAGTGTTGTTGTTGTCTCATTCGTGTTGTTATTATTGTTGATGTGGCCATCAAGGCGGCGACTCACATTGCACAACTGTGGCAAATCCAGCCTAGAGCTGGATAGACGCACGTCGCGTCGCAGCTTCTCGTTGTCCAATTGTATCTGTTGGATGGCAACAAGAATTTTTATTAACTATAAATGGCTTAAGAGATTTTATTCAGTTGAGCAGCATACTTTTTGAGCGCCTACAAAAAGAACAGATCTTGCTAGATTATGTTGCATACTTTGTAGCGTTAATAAAATAAAAATAATTCCAAACTCATTTTGCATTAAATAAATTTATGCTAAGCTGAGAAATATGAATTATTATATATTTGCACAGTATTTAAATATTTTCAGGAATTAAACTATATTATTTTGAATTATGATTAATTCTATATTTATAATCACAATCAAATATTTTATTTCTTGCTTTACCTGACCTCATTTCAATGGCAATCTATCGATTTATTTGTCTACTTTCTTTCAATTCTCTGTTCATGCGAAATGCATAAATATCATGTTGCAAATAAGCAGCTTATTTAATTGAATTTTTAACGATATTTTGCTATTTTCATAAGAAATTAAATATGTAATCTCTTAATCTTTTTCCCGTTCTCGCACTCTCCAAGTCTTTTGCAATCTTTTGTTAGCCACTTACCGGCATTTCACATCGATCCAACATTGTGATATGCTCTGTGTGTGTTTGTTAAGTTTCCAATGTTATCCAAAATGGCACAGTGCTTTCGCCACACAGTGCTTAGTGGTTGCTTGTTCTTATGGAACCGGCCAAAAAGAATTATTATTGATAACCAGCTGCTGGGCAATGTGTCTTTGGGGCGCACCGCATTTGCATTTGAATGTGTGTGTAAGTTTCCGGGTGCTTGGTAGTTCTAGTTGGTGTTGTTGTTGGGCAACACTGCAAAGAAATAAAAGAAATCGAAATATTTATACAAGCACAAATATAAACACATTAATAATATGCTAAACTAAACGGACGGATGTCTTTAAGCCCTTCTTGACTTTAACCCTTGACGTTCAACGGAACTACCTCTCAGCGAACAGGTAACCAACCACTGCACCAACAAGAACTCTGAATAATCGATGTGCATTCAAAGCACACACCATAAATAAAATGCTAAACCAAAGGAAGTCCACCCTAAAAAAACACACACACACACACTAAAGAAATACCCCAAAAAATCGACGACATGTCAAAACATAACCATAACTAACTCAGCGGAGAGAGCCCTAAGAAAAAAAACTTGAATGTCAGTCAGCGGCATTTAGCAGTTTTCATTGTCAAGGCGGTGTTTGGCGGCAAATCATCAAAAGGCCAAAACTTTATTAATATTTTATGCAAAGGGTCGTTCCATGCACTCATAGCCTAACTAGACGCCAGCACTGCCACCGGATCCTTGCGGCCTAGGTGCTTACTAGTACTCTATGCAAGCTGGCATAAAACTTGGTAACCAAAAGTCATGACCAATTATTGGCTTTTTGTGTTTGCGCCTTCGTCTCTCTGTTAGCCCTTTCATGTGCATTTCGTTGCGAGGGGCATGCATAACGATTCCTAAACCCTTTCACTGCCAGAGCGGGAGACCAACCCTTTTTTTGGGGGCTGATGCAGTGCAAAAGTTTGCTCGACAAGTTTCCCTATGAATAGCAACATAATGAGTAAACAGTTAGGTAAGTACACTGAGCGTAAAAGGGTGCTAAGATTGAGTCTTCTTTGCCATTTTCAAACTACCAAATATTCATGTTTCATGACTTTTGGCAATGTTTCTTCGTTTCCGCTTTCATTTCGTACAGTGCACTTAACTGGTTCCCACATTTCAAGGTGGCACTGAGCGAGACCCAGGCTAACTTGTCTACTTCTCAAGTTTAACCTATTCCTTTAGCTCTCTTTTTAAATTTTTCTTTTATTTTTTTGCAGTCTCATGACATGCCCTGCAAAATTTATTGGCTTTTAAAAAGTTGTCTGTCATAAAATCATAATTTACAGCATTCGTTTTTGACGCAGAGTTTTTGGATAAACTTGACAGTTGTTATGGCATCAGTGGGTGGTTGGGCTGGCCTTTTTAGTCTCCTTTTTATGATACACAGTATATCTTTGGTTTCTTTTTTTGTTTCTTTATTTTTGCTGGCATTTTATGTGGATACGGTTTAGTTTGCGTCTTAAAGCTCGTCATCGTCATTCAGTCAGATACAAAAACACTCTGAGCTGGTTTTTCGCAACCACAATTCGTGTATAGAAAGCAGAGAGTTAGTCGACTTGGAAAAGAGCAAATGGCATATGCCCAGGTCAATGAGTAGCTCGAATTTTTCATTGTCTGTCGTTATTTGAAAAAAAAACTGAAACATTGTGAACCCATTTTGAAAAATGACTTGATTACAAGGCTGTCAAAAAATGTCCAAAAATAACTGTCGACGGTCATGGGCAGCATTAAAATGACAAATCAATGATACAGATACAAGATAAAAAAAAACAAAATGTATGTATACAATGGTCTAGGCGTTTGTTTTTTGCGGTGACTTTATTTTGTGCGGTGACTTTGAGCATTAAATGTTATTGCATTGATTTTAATTGAAAAACAGCAAACTCTTTGACTCATTTGCCATTGCTTTGACACCCACCCAATGTATACAATTGTATTTAGAGGTATGTATGACAGTGAATAGGTTTTATATGCTCGATTATAAACGATATCTGCAATTTCTATGAATGACATTGAAATTTAAATGTCAGTTTCAATGCTCTTTCATGTACTCAAGTTGGCGAAGATGTGTCAGAGAAGTTGTTGGACTTTTGCTGACATTGAGATTTGTGTTTCTGCGTGGAACATAATTCAGTTGAACCTGGCCTCTGAAGAAAACCTCCATATTGACAACTGATATGGTCATATTGGAGACAGCTGTTGCCTAGTAATCGAATTCCAGCATTGATTCATCGGACTCGAACTCAATCGCTGGCTTGGCAATGGGAAAAATAAAACATTAAACATTGTTTTTTTTATAAAACACATTCTGCGTGGGCTTTGGCTTGTATACAGCTTTTTTAGAGTCTTGTCCAATCCATCAACGGATTGCGGTTTTTTGTGCTTTCAAAGCTTTCACAGTAATTTACCTCTGACTGATCCCAGCTCACCCCAGACATAACTAAATATTAAGTCATTTATATTAAATTTCTACGTCAAGTGTCGGAGACCCTTAGCCAAAAAAGCAACAGTAAATTGGTCACTCAAAGCAATTGACTTGCTTCTTTTGGAACGAAAACAAAACAAGGAGAAGGCAACTTTGATGGCAATAAAAATGTCAAGAAGTTTATGTGAATAATTTGTCAATTTAAAGCAGAGTTTTATTTTGACAAGCGCGAGAAAATCATTTCAATCAAGAGCCACATAAAAAAGTAAATAAGTTATAAAATTGTGCATCGTTTTTCAAGTGCATTTCATTTTGGAGTTCCATTAAAGCCGCTACACAAATTTGCTTAATAAATGTCAATTGTTTTTTTTTGATTTGGCTTTTGTCTTTTCGTTTTGTTTTGTTTTCTTTATTTTTGCGGTTCGTCAATGAGCAAACACATAAAATAAACCAAAACAAAATAAAACAACAAAACGTGACATTTTGTTGTTGACTTTTGACACTTGCAATCATTTTTGGACAGTCGGATGGAAGATTTATAAACTGCGCGTACAAATTTAACGTTGACTCGGCGAATCTCAGGAAATCACATTATGTAAATTACCTTTTAATACCCTACAACCATTGGTAATCTTTAAAAAGCAAATCCGAAAAAGGTTTATGTGGCATACATGTGAATATGTCTAGATTCTAAACACTGCTATAACTATGTATGTTTTAAATTGTTCAATTTTATTATTTCTTAAGCTAGTACTTTTTACGGCGTATCTTAGAGTCGAGCATTGTCATCTGGAGTGTTATCACTCGTTTTATTTTCATCGACAAAGAAAAACCTTGTTGCAAATGCCAAACTTGTCTGGGAGTGTTGCCATTTAAGTTTTGAAGTTTTCAGCTACCCGACAATTTACAGCAAGCGACAATTGGGCCAACTGGCAGATGTTTCCATTCACATTGAATGCCAAAGAACTCTTTACAACCAAATTCTTTGCACTTGGCTTTGCCTGTCTGCCCGCCCAGCTGTCCATAACTCTCCATTGAAGTTCTGACCCATTGTTAGAATCAGATTTATTAAAATGTTTTCTTTTCATCCATTTTTGACGCCTCAAGTATCATGCATGCAAAATACATGGAAAATTATTCGCATTTCATTCGGACATGTACACACTTGTTGACCATAATGAGCCGCAAGGCATCACGTCTAAGGTTTTTTTTCTTTCGATTCAATGGTCTATTGTTCCATCAGTTTATTGATTTGTTTGAAAGCAGACCAAAAATGCCAACAAATTTTGACACATTGATGTTTTTGGGGTGAAAAAACACATTTCGGGGCTTTGATCTTTTCGTTCGGTTGAAGAATCTCAATTATAATCCATCTATGCTATACTACTTTATAGAATATTTGTGAGTAGCTAGAAAGAGCTACACAATTATAGCAAGTCAAGAGGTTCATCGTAATTGAGTTGTAGACATTGAAACAAATATTTTCAAAACTTGCCCCAAGTTTATAACGAGATTAACTATTAAGTTCAGCCTAGCATTGTCAGTTATTCACAAGCCGTAACTACAATATAAAAGTAACTTTTATTGGAAAAGGAAATTGCTGAAGAAGCTGCTGAGGTCTTTATATTACTACATAAACATGGTACATATAACATCTTTACGGTGTAGTTATGGAACCCAGTTAACATGCACAATTTTGTAATAGCTGAGCATAAACAAGCCAATTTCTGACTGCGATTTACTTGTCGAGCCCATTTACATGCTTTCTTTGCCCAGCATAATGAGTTATAATTTTATAGCAACTGCATTTGTGCATGCAAGTCTCAAATTTCTTAGCACAAAATATTTAATAGAAGGAAAAAACGAAATAAACGCGGCCAATGCGCCATCAAATTTGGGCCACAGAACCACAATGGGCGTACTTTGAGCTGAATATCCTAGAACTGACCCACGACAAGGGGAAATTGTACTTAATCATATGGCACACCAGGTTAAAGCGCAACCAAAAACATCGTTTGTCACAACAAGCTGCAAAAAAATATCGGCCCGTGTGGCCCAGAAAGAGTCGCCCTCAAAAACACAACACAAAAATAGCAAAGAGCCAACCAGGCAGCCAGCGACATGCTATAAACATTTTCGTTACATTTAATTTGGCGCAGGCACGACACATAAGTGAAATTCATTTAGTTTTCATTATTACCTGAGTTATTATTATTCGTATTTTTACTATTAGTTTATTGTGTTGGCTCTTATTATTATTAATGTTGAGCAAAAATAAAAAAACAGGCCTACAATTGCATGCCACAAACAGACCATAGCCAATTCGAATTTTTGTATGGCGGCCGTTAACCAACTAACTAATAGAGCCTACCAAATGTGACCTCATAAGCTATTGACCCACTAACCCCAGCAGCAGCAACAGCAACAGCAAACTCAAGCCCCAGTCCCAGGCCCAGCCCCCCAAAGTAATGACCTCAAGCAAAATGTCAACTAATCGCATATAGATTTCAACAGTCCAACGGAAGTACCCAACGCTGGGGCTTTGGGGCGGAACTGGCTACTGTCAGTCAGCGGAGACCAGACAAGTGTTAAGCTGCAATTGTAGTAGTATGCGTGTTTGCTGGCATGTAGAGTAGTTTTGGGAGCAGGTGCTATGATTGGATTAATAAACATGCTTATTAGCCAAGCAAAAAGAGCACGCCAACTAAGGAGTGCTAGACGAATGGAGCAATGAGAGCGAAATGGGTCAGAAAAGTATTGAGACCCAAATGACGTACAAATTAATTCAATCAAATAAATGCATAACTTATAAATCGTAATATTCTATTTAGGCAACAAAATAAATTATTTATTACGACGATCCGTGATCATTAATTCAAGCATGCGTAGGGTATTGCAACAACCACAATAAAACCGAAGCAGCGCAACAGTTGTCAGGGAACTAATTTAATTGTTAGGTGCGACATATAAACCCTAATACCGTAAAATAGCTAAATGTCATACGTGCTGGCCCCAACTGGGCGCACGTTGCGTATGTGTAATAATTGGTGGTCAATGCACTATGCAACAAACCCACTCGCTCCCTCCACTTGAAAAGCAACGGTACAACTTTGCTACTAAAACAATTTTAATAACTTCCGTTCTAGAAACACTTTTCGATTCACATTTCCCCCTATCTTCCATACACTGAGCTGACTGCACAAAGACAATAGATGTGAATGTGTAACAGGGCGGCCCAGCAGTGATAGTTGGGCAGGCCATTAAACTTGAAAAGAACTGCAGCAGTCTAAGGCTGAACAGTTAGCAGGGAACGAAAGTTAAAAACTGAGGACACAGAGTGGAATTATGTTTTATTAGGCCCAATTGGCATGGAGTGGAAAATAAACGGAAAACTGCAGTAAATTGAGCAACTGTCAACTGTTCCCCTCGCCAAAGTTGTTGTCGGAAAATGACAATTAGCCTGGTGTTGTGTCGCTGCTGAGATTCTCCCTCTCATTTGCCAGTTGACTGCATTCCTTTCTCTCTCTTTTACTAACAAATATAAGCACATAGACGATCGCGGAAGTCTTTATGTTTGATTGAGTAATATCTGTAAGTATCTTTAACAGTATGCTATCTGTATTTGTATTTGTTTTGTTTTCTTTCTGTATGTTTGAAGGCAGCTGCTGCTCAAACGTCTTGCCAATTTTGTTAATAGCTCTGACAGTCTGGCAACGTCTGTTGTCGTCTCACCAATGAAGCAGGAAGCAAATGAAACTGTTACAAAGCGCATCGAGCACTTTTCGCCAGCGGCCTATTTACTTAGCTCAGTTCCAACAGTGGGTCGCCATTTCGACAGGGAGGTGTGGAAACGAGCTGTGCGAAAAATTCGACCAGTTTTTGTTAGGGGTGTGGCCCAAAAGGCAACTTGTTTTCTTGAGGAGACATTTGAAAACATTTTCAACACTTTTGTTATTTTAATACTGCTATCAACTGTATATCGGTTAATATTTTTACTTTATTGTTTACAATATCAAAACGATAAATCTAAAAATAAACAAAGAAGAGTACAACATGTTCAACTTCACACTGATCTCAGACTTCGGCAAGCTGATCTCTGTGATCTTCATATAACAATTGTCGCAATCATAGGGGTATCATAAAGAAACTATAACTACGCTAATTGCGTTGATCGTGCCTCTCCACGTATTGTCACATCAAGTTCGAGTTCCACATACACACACAACCACACACATACACACTCACTCACACAGTAGTAATTGCTTCAATTATTTTCATATTATTATGTGTTAAAATGCTTTTTGTTCAGTTTATTTATTTCACAGTCTAGCCCGCCACAGCCTCCTGACATCCTCACATCAATTCATTATGCCGCCATGGCCTGTGTCTGTCCGTCTGTCTGTCTGTCTGTCCGCTTGTCTGTCACCAGGTCTAGCTCTGCCCATACGGGGACTGCTCGCTAAAGTGTGCTCATGTTCATTAACGCCAAAGTTGAGGCAATTGTCGTCGTCGATGTCTGTCCGCTGTAATCTGAGCGTCGAGCAGCTTTCCGCTTTCCTCTGTCGCTCTCCCATCTTTATGGTCTGACGTATGCCAACAATTGCCAACATATTCCATGGCCCATTGTAAAGCGAATCGTCCCCGCCTTGTCCACTCTTGGCATCTGATTTTCTATACCCTATACTCCAAAGACGATTACAATGGTATAGCAAAGTTGCAATTTGCGGTTCGATGTAATAAATTAGATTGCGATTTCCCAGCAATGGGTATTCTATTAGTCGAGCACTCACTCATCTGCAGCATTCTCACTTTTTATTAATAGTTGCTTGATATAGTGGTTGTTGATGCTGGTTTTTTTTTTGGTTTTGGTTTCTTTAGTTTGTCAGCTGTCAGCAGATTTTTCGGGCATGGAAAGTGTGACATTTTGATTAGTTGATATTTTTTGCTGGCTTTGCTTGTGATTGAACTTGAGGCGCTTGTGGGTTAATGAACGTCAAGGTTGACCAGAGAGCGCATATTAAATTGAATAATTGGAGAAGTTACTTGGGGAGAATTGGAATTGGAAAGTTAAATATGACGAGAAAAAACTGACATATCAATTGGTGAGCTTGAGTGAAGGGATGTATTCCACACAATAAATGTTCCAGACTTCTAAATGTACTCATATTCAAGGCTCTTTCACGCTTCGGTCTTTCACACACTACACTTGCCACATACTCTATCATGATTGATCAATCCCTCTTGCTGTGTGTGTAATTGATATGCCTAAAGATGCTGCCCACAAGCTCCGTTTTGTAGCGCCGCTTTGTGGTCGATTAGTTACTCGACTCGTCTTACACTCCATTTGTTGCCTGTTGCGAGTCTTGCCATCTTTTTCTCACTTTCCCCTTCAGTCACTCCACTCCGCTCTCATCCACCGTTCCCAGTAACGATTCTGTAAGTCTGAAACCGCAGGCGCACCCAATTGACAGTTGATTGACTGACAGTTGTTTGTCAGTTTTTTGACAATTAGGCGGCAAAGTGAAATTGCTTTCGATTTCGATACGTTACAGCAAACAACAACCAAACGAGAGAGAACAATAGAATAGCTATTTATGTATGTGTTGTATTCAAGAATACAGCAAAGACGAATGCCCCACGTTTGCCTTGAACAAAATTGATTGGGAAATTATAAATCAAAACGGTATTTTTACACAATATTTCCTATTTTTATACGAGTACTAGTATATGCGATTCTTTTTTGGCACGGAGAAAGCGACTACCCATAGAGAATAAGCTGAGTCTGAGACTGTGGGTTGTTTACTTACCCTGTCGAATATTAGTAATCATAAACATTTGCTAAAACACTTTGGTTGAGTATATCAGTTCTTAAGCTGGCATTTTGAATTTATTATTTTGGTCGTTATTTAAATTTAAATTTTATGAAATTGAAATTGTCTTGTCCACATTAATACTGATAAATCTATAACAAGTTAGCGAATAAAAGTCCTCAAAGTGTATTCAATATTCGTGAAATCTGAAGTATCATTCTCTGGTCTCTTTTGTCTCTTCGATGTCGTGAGTTTTATTTTGGTTTCGGAAAATTGATAGAATGCTGTCAGAAATTGGGTCACAGCAAGTCACTTGACATGTGAATGTCGAATTTCGTTGTCGTTGCCATTTGAATATGAAACTAATTAGATGTTGCGTAAAATGTATATTTTCTAATGAAATTATCAAGTGGTCTCAACATCAACATCATCGCGATCTCAATTTCTACCATCATCATCATCGCCATCAATAAGAGCTATCCATAATAGTTTATCATAAGCCACAGATCGTTTTGATGTTGCCCAAGTTATTTATTGCCATTATGATAGCTTTTTAAACGTTTGATGTTCTAATTTCGTGAGCTCAGCAGGCACCCCAAAGAGAGCTTCGAATTTATTTAATATATTATGTAAATTTTTTTATTTTTCTATTTTTTGTGATACTTTTTTGGCTGTCCCAGTGTGTGAGCAGTTCAACATACACAATTGATAATATTTAAGACACACGTTAAAACTACTTCGGTGTCTTCATATTTGGGAATTCCTGTTAGTTGCTAATTTTCACAAATTGTGTTTTGATCTTTTGTATATCAAATTGCAAAATCTCTGAAAGTTCAGCGAACTTTATGCAAGTTTTATAACAGGGTTACAAGGTGTGATTTCGTTTGAATTCAAAGATCACTTAGAAGATTCTAATGAAATATGTAGAATAATTAAAAAAGAAATTCTTTATGATGTAAGAAATGAAGCGAAAGAGCTATAGTTTTTAAAAGGGTGATAGACGTGTTAGAAAAGGAAATAAATGTGCTATAAAATAATTATCTACAGTTGAATAACGTCATTATTGAAAATGTTGAAGCAACAAAGTACCCCTTTTTCACTCTCAGTTTAATTTAGGGGTTTTGTTTAAGTTTTGCTCTATTGCACCACTATTTTTGGATTTTACTTAACAGTTTTTAAATATACATCACCTGACTGTCGCTGCAAAGTACAGTTACAAATTGCTTTACTAAATTGCAGGCAGTAGCCCAACTTTGACTCAGGCTGCGGTCTCATCGACATTTCTCACTCCCACAAAAACGCATCGATTACCCACCAGGCAGGCAGGCAGGCAGGCAGGCAGCTGAAACAGCAGCAGCTCTGAGTGCCACCACCATCTAACCATCTAAAGCAGAAACCACAAATTGCAAACCACGCAAAACCCATTCACTGTGCACTCCATGCAAACCTCTTTACCATCCACATTGCATCCCTCACAGCTGCCTCCCCATTGTAGCGTTGCATTTGGCAGCACCAAAAACGTTAACTAAAAACACAAAAATCCATTTGGCAAGCACCTAAAAAGCAGCTTCTCAAGTGCCTTAAAAAAATCATACACCCCAAAACAGCAGCTCGGCACTGCAACACAGTGGTGGCTAAGTATTTTGGGTGCATTTTAGGTTGGACAAGTGGACCGCGTGCAGCCTTGCAAAAATCCAACAAAGACCGTAAAAAGAATCTTCAGAGCCGAAGAAACAAACAATTTGTGGGTTTCCCTTGAGTTTCATTTTTGTTGTGCTTTTGATAAATATTTGCGTCATTAAAGATTTTTTTATTATGCTTTTTATGCCATCATATTTATATGACTCAACTGATGTTTGATTTTTGTAGGCTTGTTTTATGCTTTGTCTTTACAAATTGGCCCAATTTTTTGCGCATTGAGGGAGGACAGGGTCAGATTCAAAAATAGAGAACAAGCGAATTTCTTTGTTTACACAAGAATTGAGTTTTATGGCAAGATCATTAAAAATTTGCCCCTATTTGGCTATCTTTTTGGGGCGCACAGTACCTTTGCAAGCTTACGTAAGATCCAGCTGAACTGCACTTGCCGCACCCTGCCATTGAACTCCCCCTCCCCACAAATGTATTGTAAACGTTTTCTATTAGACACAACTTAGCCAAGGCCGTAACAAATCCCATTCACTCGTCTTACTCATTTTGATATATTTGCTTTTTTTTTATTTGTATGTTGCCAACTCAGCGTATTGCAAAATTGCGAAAATTCGATTTGAAATATTTGGTTTTGCTAGTAATTTTCTTAGCGCAGACAATACAATACGAAGTACTCGTACAATACACAAATTGAACAACATTTATAGCATCTCTTCAGGCAAAACAAACATTAAATTGGCAATCGTCATGAAAACTGTAAGACTCAAATCTAAAACCCCACGAAGCGCAAAGCAATTAGACATGCAATACTCGAAAGTACTCGTAATGTCATATTTGTAATTAAAACTAAACTCGATTTCGATTTAACGAATTATAAAGTAATTTATTGAGTTGTTTCAAATGAGACTACTAGTTGACGAGCTAACTCAGCAACTTGCAAAATTATCTTTAATAGTAATTACAACAATTTTCTAGAACTGATTGAACATTTCGTGACAATCGATGAAGTTCAACTCATTGTCATAAATATTAAGTAATCACAAAATGATGTTAATTGAAATGACTTTACTTTTAGTAAATTTTTTTAAAATTTACTAAATATCAAATGTCTATTGAACCTTCCAAATGTTTTAAATGAAAACTTCACACTTTTTTCCCCATATCTTCAGTCTAATACTCAAATTGACATTCATATACGATTCATAAATGCAAACTAAACGCTTTAACTTTAAACGACAGAGACAGCTCATATATCAGCTGGAGCACACTGCAGACAAACTGACAGCCGTCTCTTGTCGAGTATTTTCCTCTACTCCATTTCCCCTGTGCCCCTTTGTGGACAGGACAGTCCAAAAGCAAATGCCGCCGCCATAGAGGCGCAAAAGACGAAAATCGTAAATAAAAATGTCACATGAATTTCCATAAGAAAGCACGAAAAGTCAACTGAAAGTGGAAGTTGGAGCGAACAAGACAAAAGAGCGCAAGCACAAATGCAAAATGGTCAAATAGGCTGTCTGTTAACGCTTTAAGAGACCATTTCAAGCAACTTTGAAATGATATTAATGAATTACTAAATGGAATCGTGTGGGCCCCAAATGCAGTCAGTGCTTGTGGCAAAGAGATACAAAAAAGTAATTGGCCAGCCGCGGAACTGATTCAACTTTGTCGTGTCGTGGCTATTGCTTGGGTGTTTTTAGAGTTGGAATCAGAGCCAAGTCAGATAAACCCTAACACGTTTTGACCGCAAACCAAAGACTCTGGACTTTGTATTGAAGTTAAAACTTGATAAACTGGCTTTTAAAAGCTTTGCTGCTGCTGCTGCAGACGTTGCTGCTTCTTTCATATGCGGCTGCGGAGGTTGCCTTCAAGTGTTGCAGGTTTCTGTGAAGATCATGGTCCAAGCCAACAAGTTGTTGTTACTCTCCTTGTGGCTATGACTGTTGTTGTTGTCGCCAAATACGCATGCCTCCTTGCTCTTGCAGATGATGTTATTGTTGTTGTTGCGAGCACTTAAATGCTGATTGTTAAGGTTAATGCACTTGAGTTCGTTGTCGCTTCTTTGCGCACCAAACTTGGTTTAACCACAATTTGTGCTCAACAGCGATCGCCCCAAGGATTTATTTATAACGACCATGCACCAATAAATGCTTGTAAAACGTTATTAAAAAGCTGTCTACGACAAAATTCATATCATCAAAAATGTTCAAAAATAGTTTTCACTTTAACAAGCATAAAACTAAAATATTACGCATACGCAACGCTGCACAACGAATTTCTGACATGATGTGCACTGCTGGACTTTCACTTGTTTGGAGACTGCCTAATTAAAGAGACATATTATTTAACTAGCAGTAATTTGGCTGAAGGAAAAGTTGTTAAGATTAAAGATTTGCAGATATGTTGTGTTGTAGTTAAAACAAATTAAAAGTGTAATTAAGGAGTTAAGCTTTTTTAAGAGGACCTAACAAACAAAAATATATTGACTCTCTGTTAGAAATTACATAGTATTTAAGTTTTGCCTATAGTAACTCATCATCGAAACACTGTACAAAATATGAATAAACTAAATTGAACTTATCGAGCGACTTGCAATATATTCTTTACTAAAAGTAGAATTCCAATTGAGTACTTCTAAGAATTTACACTTTTGTTTATAAAGAGCGAAAAGCGTGCGTTCTCATATTAAAATTCTACAATATTTTATATTTATTTACATTTTGCAGGTAATCCTATACTTAATTGGTTGAAACTTGTTGAGCAACTGAATATCAAACCAATTTTCATACCACATGTGTTTCAATACTACTTTATAAACAGAAAGGCAAATGCCAAAACGAACTTCCCCCATTCCTCTATGCCACAAAAATTTTCCGCTCGTATTTTTTTTTGCATAAATTCCGCATGATTTTTGTTTTGTTTATGTTATACACACGTTTTTTCTTCACTCAATGCCTCTTTTCTTTTTGGCAACATCAAGAAGTACGAATAGTATATGTTATGTAGAGAGAATTAAATTTGGGGAGGCCGTTGCTTGCTTTTAAAATGGGTCAGTCTTGTCTCTTTTTGATGATTTGGGTCAAATATGCGTTGCATACGAAAGAATAAATCATAATAATAATAATTATTATCATTCGCATGACAATAAAAGCCACAAGACACACTCCGAGAGGAAGTTCTTAATTAATGCTCACAAGAATAAGAAGCACATAAAGAATGAGTTAAGAATAAAAAAGAGTTGGAAAATGTTTACGGGTTCTGCTTGTGGTTGGGCTTTTAATTAAAACTGGTAGCTTGGATTTTTGGATGGCTTTAAGTGGCAGCAACTCTTATTTTTTATGCTCGAGCAATTTGGTAATATTTGAAATGTTGCTTAGGTCAACAGAAGGTGTGACCCTTGAAGAGTTCATGCCGAATTGTCTTAGAACAGTTATGCACTGGGCTTAATGTTTGTAGTACGTACTATTCACCAGATGAGTCTTAACAGGAATATTTGAAATGGCCTAGTTACCTGAAATTAAAAGAAATACAAAATTAAATCAGTAAAATATTTTTTCATTGGAAGAATTTTAAAACAGTATGCACAATCGTTAAGTTTTTGTGTATTTATATCCAAGGAAAGGTCAGCTACCACCCCATTTGCTCAACTAACAGGAACTTTTCATAGAAATCACTTCCCCTTTCTGAAAATCAACCGCTTGACACTTTTCCTAGCCGATTTCTATTGATTGTCCGCAATTTGCGACTTCCGATTGCTTGCCTATCCTGTCTTTTGGCTGACAGTCTGTCTGGGCCTCTGTCTTTTTTGTCTGGCCGCATAACTTACACACGCCACACCTCACAAATCTCTTAACCAGGCTAAGCAGAGCGCACTGCCGGCATTTTAAGGGCAGCCAGGGTCGTCGTGGCTATTAATACTCTTTAACTTGTTCGCATTTTGCATTCGGTTTAGTTTTTCATTTTCCTTCGGTTTGCTTCTGAGGCACGCAATAAATTTGTATGTTTTCTGTCCACTTGCGTTGACAGCTGTCACAGATTGTCGTGTGCAGAAAGTGTCTCAAAGATTGCCCGAGCGACTTGCAATTCGCACTCAAATTTAATTCACAGATTAATTTATGTGTTGGCCGTTATCCGTTAGCCGATAACAATACCGTTTTCCCATTTGCTGCGATTGAATGCAAGGCGCGATAAGTATAATTTTCACTTTTCTTTCATTTAACAACCACGCCCATTTCCCATACACAGACATAACTGAAAGATGTATTGCTCTGCGCTGCAAGAGACCCAATCAATTATACATTTACGCTGTCCATCAGTCAAGTTTGCTGTCTTACATCATAACCACATAGAGTCCAATATCATGTGCATTAATTACAACTTGCAGTTGCATCAGTTAAGCAGTCATCGAACCAACCAGCTAAACAATGCTGCACCGTATCCAGTTCCAAAACAATAAAAAATCAAACACGTCCAACTCTCTTTGAAAATTTCACCCAATTTCCGATCAATTGGCTATTCAATTTTCGCTGTCATAACAACAACAAAATCAGCTTTTAATATATAATAGAGACAAGAAAAAAAAGGAAACAACAAGATTACTAATGATAAAGAAGAAAGATAGGGTAGTTTTGTAGCAACAAGTACGAAAATGAACGACTGACAGATACTGTGTATTAATTGTGCCTTGCACATTATAAGCTAACTATTAAATTTTCAAATTTTGTAATACATTAGTTTTCGAGTATTTTTAAAAAATATTCTGAGAAATCTTTGCAACAGATTTAAGATTATGAGCTTCCTTATATAGAATTTAAGTTGAAGAAAATTTTAAATTAAATTTACTTAATTTTTTTTCAAAGCCCCTTGCAAACCCCATTCAGTTAATAAAAAGGGTATGCAAAAAAATGAAAACTGGGTGCTTTTGATTTAACAACTGCCTGCAGCAGCAGCAACGGTTTTGCTGGACAGCGTAATCAACTTTTTGCTGCTTTTGCTGTTGTCTGCCGTTGGCCATTGGCCACTGACCATTGACCAGCACCTCGACATCGACATCGCCATCGCCATCGCCATCGACATCGACATCGACGTCGACGTCAACATCGGCAGCTTGGATAGCCTCTTGGAGGCGCTACTTAATCATAGTGGAGCAACGGCAGCCAAGTCCAAGTCAAGCAGGAGGCGCACTTCACTTGGCCTGAGGCAATTTTTATAGTTTGTTGCTTGCTTCTTTCTATTGGCAATCAGTGCAAGCTTTTGTCGCGTCTCCTACAATTCCTTCACCCCCTCCTCCTTCTGCTTATCATCACCATCATCATCCTCGCTTCATTTGGCTCGCTGTCAATTTTGTTGTCTATTGGCTCTGACCTACGATAAATTTCGCTCCGTGCTTGATTATAGACTCTCGAGAGTCTCGCATCTTATCGAACCATGCATAATTTTCAGTTTCAAGTCTTGAGGCACAGTGTTCAAGTAACGAAAGGTCTGCTCTCTGTGGTCTACCTACGATCTGTTATGGTTTTTGTAGGTCGTTCGGGGTTGTTGATTTCAATGGTAATTTATGAGATCCAAAGCAAAAAAAATACGATTTAAATTTCAAATGTCAATTGGATGCGAAATGTTGGACCTTTTAGCGAAATGAAGTTTTACAGAAAACTATGGCACAAACGAGCAATACATTTGCATACCATTTAAGTGTTAGTTTTTAGTTACAAGGAAGCTTTGGGAGCGTTCCAAATGTATAAGACCGCTCACTTCAGCTTAATCTTTCATTTACTAAGGGCAATCGAATTGCAGGGTTTACAATCACAATAAATACTCTCTCCAATTAATTTACATTTAATCAACTAGGTAAATTAGCCAATTTCTCGAAATTTCTCAATACGTCACTTAAGCTTCCTCATTATAATTCTTGGAAACAAAAATGCAACCACATGTGGATTTTGCTCATCTCAAGAGCAATTGATAAACAAAGTTTTTAGACAAAAAGTTTCCCTTTTTGCTGTTCGATTGTTACCTGTTGGTAAGTGATGCATAAGTAAATAAACACAGAGATATACAGGGGGGCAGAGAACAGATCATGGCGCAAGATCATCGAGTGCCAGACATGCTCCGAAATCGACCCAGTGACCAAGTTATGTTAGCCAGGTCGACAGAGGTGGGCAACACAGCAATAGACGACCAAAGAGAAAGGAACTCGCATTTGGCGGCGATTGCCCCCAAAAGAATTTATGAGATTTTCGTTGAACGTTGAATGTCTGTGTGTGCTCAATATATATATAATGAAAGATCGTTCAGAGGAGCAGACAGATAGCAACTAGAACGGCAAATGAGAACAGTTGTTGTTGTTGCTATTGCTGGCTGCTATTTGGTGGCGCCCCCTGCCGGCCGCATTTTGTCATTGCAACTGAAAATGAAAAGCGCATGCGCGAACGAGTTTTACAAACGTGAGTTTTATTTTTTCATGCTTCATACTCTCTCTGTCTCTCTCTCTCTCTCTTTCTGCCCCCCCTCTCGCAAGTGAAATCGATATCGAGAGTATCGTGTATAGAGTGTTACTCTAGACTGGAGTAGGAAGAAATGGCCGGGAGGGGCTGAGAGGAAGGGGTTGGCCATACCAAATCGCGCTTATAATTTGCTTTGTTTTCCCAGTGAAATTGCAAAGCTGTCGAACATCTTCACTTTGCTCATATCTTGCGTCTAATTAACGCTTCGACTTTGCCTGCTTTCCAATTGTTGTCTACGACTATTGACTTGTTTCCACACGTCGCAAATGGTACTCTTCCTCTCTCTCTCCGCTCACCCCACGCCAGCTACCCCGGCGCACTCCTGGCACTGCTTCCCAGAAAATGAAATCAAACGAAATCTTTCACGCGCCAATTCCTCGCATAGTTTACGCTGTTTAATCAGCACGTAAATGTTTGATTTTTATTTTTAGCCAAAATAAAACAATTTAACTGAAAAGGCTGCAATATGGTACGTACACACATACACTCGCACACTCGTACACTCGCAACACACTCACTCGCAATTAAGGATTGTATAATGAAACACTTGGCGCATCAAATTCATTTTTGGCAATTCCAATTGCCACGTGCCTTGGAATTAAGAGCACATTACAAAACCATCTATAGATGCGCATATTCTATATCTAAATTGCTAAACAATTACCATAAGTATGAGTAATTTATATAATATTTTAAAATAAGGATAGCGTTTAATTAAGCAGATATTTCTTTAACTACTATGACAGTCTTTCTTTTAAATTACAACTAGTGCCTAGACGGGTTTAGCTTCAAATTTCAAAAGCAATAACAACTTAGGTATTTATTTATTTTTGACCTACAGCAAACAAGTTTTTGTAATATTCCAACTAATCATATTTTAAAGACCCACTGAATTTTAAGTCTCAGAAGATTTATATATTTTAGGTTTTCATGCTTTAATGCTACTGTGTTTTTACAATGCCACATAAAGAGTCTTTCGGGCCTTCGTACCACCCAATTAAAATGTCCCGCAAATATGTATTTTTTTATGCATTTTTAACTGAAAAGCCATTTAAACATTTATGTGAAAGCATAATTTGATGTCGCTGATTAGTGCCCGAAGACGCAATAAAATGCGGTTTAGTTTTAATGGCGTTGCTAAAAAAAAAAAAACAAAAAAAATTGATGACTAAAGTACATGGCGATTTCAAATAGCAGTGGAATTTCATTGCACATTGAGCATAAACATTAAGCAGTGAGCATCATAAAGAACACCACAGCAGCAGCAGCAGCAGCAGGAAAACTAATTAACATTCTTTGGCATTACGAAGGGAGAGAATCGAGTCTATTCTCTAGTCTATGTTATGTTCTATGAAATATGTGGCAGGCGGTCAGCCACAGCTGGAGTTGGAGCTGGGAGTTTCAACTGCATATAGAGCGGTTAAGTGGCTCCACTATGCTCACTTCACGCTTTAACGGCTCTCTGACAACCGCCGCACCACCAACCGACACTCCCTACCGGGGCATTCCAATGGAGTGCACAGTCCAATTGGAAGGGAGCCGTCACTTTGCATCTGTGCAAGTTGTTGTTGCTGTTGCTGTTGTTATTGTGTTGTCGACCCTTTGACAACTTTTCGTTGTTATTGTTTTTGTTGTTGTTCGTGCTTCATTCGTTTTGCTTTGTTTTGTTTTTCTATCGGAAGTTGTTTTGTTAATTTATGACTTTTTCAAATGGAATTATGTCTACCCCCTACAGGAAATGCAATTAGGTTTTTTTACTTCCCCAACTTTTTTCATTTTTTTTTTTTTTTTTTTTTGGAGGTTCTGCACTTCGACTTTGCGTTCGGTTCTGGTTGTTGTTGTTTTTGATGTTTTTCAGTATTGTCAAATGCCGGTTGTTTTACTGCTGTGTGTGTGTGGCCGATGTTTGACCTACATGTTTTTATGCGCCGAGATGTTTTCAGCGTCTCTTAAACATTTTTATGACACATTTGACAAATTAGTTGAAAATTTACTACTTGACATGTTGATAGATGAAGAGTGGCATGCAATTGATGTTCCAAGTTGAGTAAGTGGAAAGAACATGTGTTCCAAGAAAGTCTAAAGTGCGTTAAATGAACTATTGATGGCCTATCTATGGCTAAAAACACATACTTAGATAGACAAATAGATAGCTAATAGATATACAGCATGTATCTATCATAAGGCTGTGGCATGAAAGATAAGTGTTACATATCTTAAGTACAAGACTACAATTCATCAAGAGCAATAAAGGGTTGTAAAGAAAAGATTAGGTAGAACGTAATTAAAATTATCAAAGAGATAAGTTGTATGTACGAATGTATGTATATGTTAAATTAAATCCACTGACAAGCGAAGCTAAAGCAATGTTTATTTTCTAATGCTGTCATGTTTATGCAAGTTAAAATAAATTCTACTACGTAAATACTTCTGCACAGTCATAATGCTTCTATGATACGATTAATTTACAAAAAATTCCCATCAAGCAATGCCTCATTGAGAGTCAACGCCCCGTTTGATGATGGTTCAACAAATTGGCGTGTTTTTAGCTCTTTTTAACGCATATGATTATACTTTGTATTTGAATATCAATTTGCGATTTCCTGTTCAATGTGCCAACAATACGCGATGAATTGGCGAGGAATGTGATTGATATATTTATGTATGTATATACATATTGTACAATTATTTATTTATTAACGTTCTTCATTTCTGATAAGCTTTACTAAATATATATGGCTTTTATATCGAACCTTGACCACCTTGGCAGACCTTCAGTTACTTTGCCGCGTCATCTGCGGCTATTAGCTAACACTTGCGATTACGTGTTTTTTGCTGCAGTTTATTTATATGTAGCAAAATCCCCCCTGCACACACACCAAGCCTCACCCTTTCTCGGTTAGTCAACATAAATGAAGTGTCGAGAGCGGCGATTCTATATAGAATTACGTGGGGCACTTTTACAGACGCCGTGCCGTTTGGTTTGCATATCGTAATATTCAGACAAAAAAGACGACGATAAAGACGTCGTCTATTCTGTAATGTTGAGTGGCACGAGTGAATGGGGTGAAGGGGCTTCTGGCGAGGGAGAATCGCAATCTGCATGCTGCCAGTCTTTTGTTTTGTGTGTCAGTCTAAGAATACTCAGACATTCAGCTATTGTTTAGCTGCATTTTAATTGTGAATTTCAGTTGTGAGCATTTGCAATCTCAAGATACGCGTACTCGTATTCGCATTCGCATGCACACTCGTATTTGTATTCGTAGTATCTATGCCAAATAGTCAACTCAAGTCCCACATGCTGCATGTCGAACTGTTTGAGTGTTCGAGCTATCTGCAGTTTGTGCACTCTTAAAAAGTAATATCTCAGTACTAAACTGTTGATAAAATTCAATCCACTTCTCAATTTTTTATCAACAAATTATATTTGTATTTAAATAAAATATATACAGGCATCAAACTGAAACTACTTGGTTAGATACTTTTGCTTCTACTCATCAACTCCTTTAGTTAGAGTATTCAAATGTTACGCTCGCACAGTCATTATAGTCTCTTATGTGATATCTTTAGCTTAATTGTTGCTACGTGTATTTGAAGAAGAAGGAAAAAAAAACTTTTCTAACTTGAAGGTAATTGTTGCTTATTTGCCTGTCTCTCTATCTGTTCGTCTGTCTGTCCGTCTATCTGGCCACATGGCCATTGTATAATGTCAATTACTTGTGATTTACGACAGTTTAATGATAGACACTGCCTGAGTTTGTCTTGGACTTATAGAAGCGCTGCAAACAATTTACATGATGCGAGTTTAGCATGTGATGAATACGATAAGTTCTTGGTGCCCAGTGTTGCATGTAATTGGCTCGTAAAACTTTTCCAAATGCTTTTTTCTTTCTGCATCCAATTACAATATGTGCATTCGATGGACCCCCAAGTGAAGGGCCGGCCCAACTTGGACCATCAAATGTCAACAAGTTTCCACATGCCACATACTACAACATGGCGATGATTGTTCACATTGTTAGATGTGACGCAATCAATGCATGCAAGAAAGCAAAAAACGTTAATTTGAAGTTATAAAATACTTGCTTATTCAGAGGACAAGCTGCACAGGTGTGTTGCCTCTGCTATTCCAAGCACACTAAATAACAATTAACCAAATACGGAAAATGTTGTTTTTTTGCTCTGTTCTTTTTGTTTCTTTGATTTTTGTTTTTATTTTGGTTTTGATTTGGGTCGCAAAACTTTTGGCAAACGTCTTTTTATATTGAGGGAACGCCAAATGTTGTCTTGAGTCAGCGATTGAATGTGACAATGGGTTGATAACAAACTTAAACTAAAGCATCGATTCGAAGATCAATGCTTGCAATATAGGCAAGTCTGAAACTAAGTAGAGCTGATCAAAATTTATAAATATTCCAGGTAATATAAATCTATAAAACAATCGGTCGACATTGCTATAAGTGTCTGCAGTAAGTTTCTTTTATTCATGAATTACTTTCTTTATAACAATAGTAATAAAAATAAAATAATTAGATAATAGTCAAAAACAAAATATATCTTGCGTGAAGAAAAACAACTTTAATTTATTTGAACTGGCATTCACAAGTGATTTATAAATATTTGTATAATCTTTGTCAAACAATTCTAAGCTGGTTTTTCACATTTTTTGCCCATTGTTCAACTATTTCGTTTGAGTCACCGCACTAATAATTCAACAGGTTCTGCTTTAAAATTTCTTGCTGCTGTTTTGGTTCTAAACAGCAACTGGAACCTGGCAATCTGAAGCGACCACCTAACGACTACCGAAAGGGAAACGAACTCATTGAAATTCTTGACAAGCTACGCACGCGAATTGGGTAAAATAATAAAAGAACACAATAAAAACAAAACGAAATAAACCGAAGAGAAAGAATAGAAACATGTCAGTCAAAGAGGGCCCATCTGGTTAGGCTTTGGCTCGATTGTAACGTGTTTGCTTCCAAAATGTCAAAATGCCACACGCTGCGGGTGTCAGGAGTTTTCTGGGCGCTTATCGGATTGTTGGACACCAATAAGGCGGCGCAAAGTGGAAAAGTCGCTAAACTTATAAGCTGGAACTGCCCGACTGTTTGTGGCCTGGCGACTTTGTGCACAGTGGGTGAGCAATAAAGCTTCGTAATGTGGCAAATGCATAAAAGTTTTAATTAGAAAAAAAATAATAGGAGCTTATGCATGAATATGAAAAGTTTTTCCTCAGTTGCGATGCTGCTGAAAAAGCGAACAATGCAGTATCAGCAGCTCCGTTAAAGGGGTTGGAGTAGTTAAAGCAAACAAAAGCCCGGCTCAATGACAGCAACAGCGACTGTAGCTGCATCAGCCATAGAAAAGTATCTTTCGCGTCGAGCTTTGTATCTGTGAAGTTGCAAGCGGGCGAATGGCAAACAATAACTTGACACATATTGGAGTACCCGGAGTATTTATCAAACAGGAAGCACTCGTCGTCAAGTGCATTACACTTTGGGCATGCCATAGCAGGCAGCTTCTGTCAGCCAAGCAGGCAAGTTGAATGAACCAAACACTGTGCGCCGCCTTTCTCTTACATTCTCATATTCTCAAACTCCGTTTATGGCTGATTAGGGAGTCGCCCCCAGTCTGTGACCGACTGCCAACTGGCAACTGGAACAGCAACCTAATGTTGACTCACAAATACGAGTATTCATAGTAATTTATTCGACAATATAAAAAGTCAATACTCAACAACGCCACACTGATAAACAGTCGGTCCAACTGTCTAACGCATTCGGAATGTGCATTATGCAGTGACTGCGTATTGTAATTTTTATCTTTTGTCGGTATTTATAAAAGAATTTACGATACAAGTTGCTGTGGTGCAAGCTGGGCACATGCAACACTGTCGCTGTTATCAATTATGGTACTCAGCCAGAGAAGTTAGTAGGTCAGTGGAGCAGCCAACTGATTAGTAATAGATAAGTTTAAAGTTACATTATAGATGCTCATGAATTAACATCAAGGTAGGTTTCAAATTCTATCTGATTATGTTCATTTGAGAGTCGATTGTATATTTAATTACTTTTAATAAAACAAAGCCACCGTTATGCAAGAGTTAAACAAAACTCATCATGTCCGTCTGATCGTATGTCATGTATTTCGAATGTTCATTTGATTAAGTCTCCTCAAGTTCGCAAAGTCAACGACTTTTCACCCCTTGACATGAACATATGACGGCAACACAAGCTCTTGCATAAGAATCTGCCATTTGATACGCCTCCAATCGCCTTTAATTAATTGTTAAATATTGCTTATGGAGTTTTTCTTGCCTTGCTCATAATTTGCGGGTGCTCAAGAGCCAAAAAAGTGGCTGAAAGTGGAACTCACCTTTACACAGAAATTTTACTTGCGCAATTGCCGTGATGTCTGCAAAAAAAAAGGAAAAAACAAGAAAAATATAAGCGAACGTTAGATAAATGTCAGACAGAGTTACATTACAAACAAGAAAAGATATGTAAATGTAAGTATATAAATATGAAATGTATGCATACAATTAGTTAGTTATAACAACAATCAGACAACTGTCGGGCACTTAAAATTAATCAACGTCATAAATGAAAGAAACCAGAAACCATTACAACTCATTATGAACGTCGTATGAGAAGTACTTGCATAATAAACCTGGCTACCTGGCTGCCAATTGTCGAGTAACGTATCTATTCTAACCAAATCGAACAACCCACAACAAAGTCTCTACTCTGAGAAGGTAAGCAAAACTTGTCAACTGTAACGCAAGCAGGCAATCAACAGAAATGCATAAATTAATAAAGCTAGAGAAATGATAATATGAAATGTTATCGACTGTGACTACCAACAACAATACCGATGACAATGACGATGGCCATGTAATGAGTAGAAACAAAACATGACATGAAAGTCAGGGTTACTTTGCAATTGTGGGTGTGTGTGTCGAGGGAATGAAATGGGATTTGCCACTACGTGGACTGTCTGCTGCACGCAGCTAATTTCATGCTCAGTTGCGCAGTATCTTTTATAATTGATAGTCCATAGAGTACTCGGAGAACGGCAGGTAACGACCTCAGCAAAGGACTCTCTATGGGCAAAGAACAACAACTAGAATCAGCAAAGCGGAAATACGCACTGCGGACCCGGCAAAGTTTTGTCAACTTAAAAACTTATCAAAGCAGAGAATATGAAACAAAAAGGACTTAAAGTAAAGTATTGTCAATCTCCGTCAAGTTTGTTTGCCAAACAAAGTTTCGTATAATGAGTGTATAAAACATACGGATACAGAGCAAAAATATTTATATGCAATATTTGCAACGTTTGCAAAACACTCTAAATTAAATCAATTTCGTTTGAAATGTTGCAAGTTCAGCGTACTTGTAATTTGTTTCTATCCCCCTAGCTGCACACAAACTCTTTGCCACTTTATTGTACCAAGAGCTCACTTAAATACTGACGCACTAAACGCTCGATGATGAGGGTAATTTGTGAATAGACGCCAATTTCGTTAGTGACGTCCATAGATAGCATAGTTAACCGCAAAAATTACAACAAAATTGGCAATAAGTAGACAGTCTGTCCTCTTGCACTTGGCATTGTCCTTGCCACCGTTCGTTGGCTCCTCCAGATATGGTGGAACTTCTGCCCCAGTATGTACCAACTGACGACACGCACTTTGCGTGTTTATTTAATAAATAAACATTTGCATAAATTTGCTAACGCAAACGAGCAAAAAAAAGAATACAAATAATCCCAAGCGATTGTTGTTGGCCTTTTTTTGTTGGCAAGTCGACGATGCTTGCATCAAGCAAGCAAATAAAATTTAAAGAGACCCGTAAGAAAAGGATTGTTGTGGAATAAAGTGAGACGCAAAGTGTAATCGTTGATTAGCAGTACAAAAAGCAAAATGACACTGATTTCTCATGCATAAATTCAGTGGCTTTTGATGGATATGCGAGTTGAGTTAAGCCAAATCCTTGGCCTTGTCTGTCACTGTCTGATACCAAAAGGCACACCCATTCTACTTAAAAGACGCAACGTCTGCGGTTCTGATGATGAGCTCAACTTGAGGCTTACCTTGACCCAACCCAACCCAGCCGCACCGAACCCAGTCTAACCCAACCCAACTCAATTCAACTCGAGCTTAGCTTAGCTTCTATGCATCCATATCTCAGTCCCTCAGTACTCCACGTAATAACCCGTGGGGCACTTTCAATGAGTTCCTCTCCCCTCTTTCCCCATGGACTACTGCAAAAGTGTAACTAATACGCAAGCTTGGACTGGCACAATAGTAGGTAATGGGAGTACACAAAACCGATGGCTTGCTCTTTGATTAATGGATGCCGCTACTGTTTGAAACACGAGGCAGACAGAGCCCCAAGAAGGAGCACGGATCGAGGGGCACAGAAATGTATGCACGTTTAGATTCGAGACGCTGGCGGCATCATGATTCTTTGTGTATTAAAAGACCGAACCCGAGCACAAAGAAGACGCAATATTCGTATACTCATATCGTATGTAGAATGATGATGTATAGAACCAGAAATTAACTATAGAACGAACCCAATTCCTGGCCCATGCGGTGTGGAGCGGAGCGAGCATTCAGTTAATCGACTTTAAGTGGTCGTCATCGGGCATTAAATGGTTGCCAGCCTTAGTTGAGTCAGTTCAGTTCAATGTTAAGCATATCATTTGTCTTATGCCTTAATAGTTAAGTTAGAACACAGCATGGCTCATATTCTCCTTGTTCAGATGTCCAGATGAGAAGGGGACTAATTAGTGACAATCATTTTTCATTTTTTTTCGTTTTGTTTCGAATATCGTATTTTACTTTTTCAGTGATTAGCTCGACTCAATGCCAAGCCATGAAATAAACCACTTAAAGCAACAATTGACCAGTTTTGCAGCATTCTACAAACTATCGCAGCTAAGTCTGCTGCACAGTTATCAAAATGCTCTGCCTGTTGCTTTTGTTGTTATAATTAAGCAAAATATTCAAATAAATTATCAACTAGAACAAATTGCTAAACGCAAAAGAGGAAACGAGACAAAAAACTGCTGCACAGAAGCCTCTCCGTCAGTTTTCAGCTTTTGTTGTCGCATTGTTGCACAAAAGTTTTACATGATAATAAATTTGTGGGCGCCGTTGTAAATGTGCAGATGAAGGGGGCGTGCCAACTACTGGTATGTGTGTCATGTGAGCTTTGGGTGTCTGTATCAGAGTGTGGGTTGTAAACGAGTTGAGTTGAGCCAGCAGAGCCAAGAAGATGTTGCCATTGTGTATCAGTTCTTACAAAAGAGAACAAACTCTTTATAGTGTTGGGCAACACACTAAAGCGAACAAGTTAATAATGGGGCACATGCTGCAGATTGCTAAGACTTTGAAAGTGATACCCCATCTAGCGAAATTATTAATGGATTTCATTTGAAATTCAGATTCTGCACTGTCACAAAAGTTGTCAAAACATAGACGATTTTAAAGACGATGCGCTTTTTATAACTACAGAAATATTGTTCTTATGAAGCTAAAGACTATCGTCGAATATATATGATGGATTATTAATTTTAAATATTTTTTGTTATGTTTAAACATTCAAGCGAACCTGACTTATGGCGTCTACAGAGTCTGTCTCTTCTTGCCCATTAATATTAATTATCAAAAGCAAATAATTTCCGCACTTGGCAATAAGATAATTAAATATTTTGCTCTACTCTGCAAAGACGCGTCTCGTCTCCTGGTCATTTGCATCTCCTGATGCATTTTCAATGTTGATCACACTTTATAAATGCAAATTCAAATGCCAAGACAGCGCCTTAAAGTGCTTTGATTTGTTGTTGTTTGTTAGGCATATGCTTAATATGCAAAGTATGGTATATTGTGGCCACGACAAGTTGTGCTGTCATTTTGCGTGATTGCTAACGAACAAAAGAAATGAGTTATGAACTGCACTTGTGTTTGAATAGGTAAGTGAGTGTGTGAGTGTGTGACTGTGTGTGTGTAGTTACAATTTGTGATAAATCTTGGTCAAAGTATTGGCCACAGGCATTTACGGAAGTTGTTGCCTAACCAGTTACTTGATAAGAGGTGCGGTCGATGATTGCAACAAGAAAAAAACTATATCAAAGCGAACGCATTTTTGATGATTTTGATAATGTTCCTTTATTTTTTGCTTTCATTCAAGGAATGTAGTTGAACAAAAGTGCTAACTTGTCAGTTGCAGCACTTTATTTGAGTAACTTTTTGTTTTATTTTTATTTGATTGTAAACCTCTTTATCTACCTGACATTTCAAAGTGTTATATGATGTTATTTCTCAGCTTCACTTCGCTGCCAGCTTGTCTTTGTAGCTGACCGACTCCATGAGCAAATATTTAATTATCGCATGTTTTTGTTTGCTTGTTGCCATTTCTTAAAAATGATTCTAATTCGGTTTGGCTTTTTTTTTAACGAGCGCTTCTCGTGTGCAATATCAAACTTAACATGCCAGCTTTGCACAGAAATAAAAACTAAGCGCGAAATCTTAGATAAGCCCAAATTGCGTTTCTTTTATATGGGTTTTTTCTTTTTCTTTTCCTTTTTATTTTTATTTTTGTTTGGCGCTTGACTCTTTTTTTTATTTTATTATCTGGACATTTTGTGGCGAGCTTGAAAAGTAACTTCTTTGATAGCTCGTTTTGTGTGTTAAACACATTTTATGTTAGCATTACTCTCTCTCTCTCTCTCTCTGTGTTTGCATCTGTGCCTGCCTCAGTTGTGATTTATTTATCAACAATGTTAAATGTCTTCCTACTTTGCCCACACAAGGTTGACTTTCACGCGACACTCGGCTCGACTCTGAATTGCTTTGTTTCCTTTTACAGTTTTCTACTCGTAATGTACGTAATTCGAAATCGATTTCGATTTACAATATGTGTGGAAATGTGAAATGATGTGCCACAAGGTTTGTACACACATTTGAGGTCTTTGTTCGAAATATCTTATCACATTTGATTGGGTTTCGAATGCGCAATTGTAAAACGAGTGCATATTGTAATTTATATGGCTTGTTAAATGAGTAATTCACAATAGTTGAACCTCATGTGAATTGAAGTATGTATACTATTCCAGTTTGATTTTACCATTGTTGTTACATATAGTTTATTCTAGTTTTAAACAAGCAATCTGTTTGCCAGAAAGCTCACATCACACATTCCCAATAATTTCAAATTCGCAATAACTATAAGAACAGAATATTGGCATTGAATAATTTGCTGTAAACCACAGGCCTCTGAAATACGATAATATTTAAAATAAATACAAGCATTGTTGTCGCACAAGTACATATGTATGTGTGAGTATATGTATGTACATATTTACGCCTACATATGGAACATGTCGGACGCTATCAATGGGACAATTTATTGCTGCACAAATTGCGACGCATGCAAATCATAGAAATGCGCTTTTAATTAAATACCAGTTGGGATATTTTGTTACGCTTGTGCCACAATTACAATTAATTTAAATTATTGGTGCATAAATATTAATTTAGTTGAAAATCAGTGGTCGGTTCTGCATAATTAAACAATATCAGTTTCAGTTTCAGTTTCAGGTTCTGCGCACTTTGCACAGCTGTATTCCAAATCTTAATAAATATCGCACAGTTACGCTTGAAATGCAGCTTAATGTTTTGTGCAGGAATTTTCATAAAAATCAAATTGAATCTGAAATTTGCTGTAAAGCGGAATGTACAAGCAGCTTTGCAATAAGTTGGAATGAAGGCAGAACAGACTTTCATTACACATCTTAAAGGTAAGGTTAGAATTCAAAATAATATATTCTTAGTTTAAATAACTTACCGAATTTTGTTTATAGTTCAACCTCGAGTTTCTCACGATATGTAAACCTAGTACATAAGGATTTCTGTAAGCAATAGAAAGAAAATAAGAAAATTTAATATGATTTCAAAAAATGTGTGTTGAGGTTTTTTTTATTTAATCGATCAACCGATTGACAAGGTACAAATCCTCATGTCCACTTCCAGCTTATATTCAGGCGGCCTACATTTTAAATAGAACTGCCCCAAGCAATAAAATTGACCCAAATTTACGCACTTCCATTACAAGCGATTCTTATCAGCTTACGAAACTAAATAAGTACAATAAATAAATAATTCCCTATGCGTGTATCTAAATAAATTGAAAATGATAATAGAATAGAAATTCCATTGAGGCCTAGACAATTTAGTTGTAGCGCCTGTCTTATCGCGTGTGTGTGAAATTAAACGTTTGACTGATAAGCGTCTGTAAAGGTAATCCACACGCATACACACACACACATACACGCACGCTAACACCCTAATCAGTAATTGGGGGCGTGTGAATCACTTGTCAGACTATATTGCAGGCGCAAATAAAATACGCTCGATGATAATCAAATGAAACAAACTTGCCACATTAATTGATAGTAAGAAAATGTCAAACAGCATGATTGATGAGATTTGATGATTGAAATTAGAGCACGATAGTTGCCAAGCATAGTAGATATATATTTCTTACTGGTTACTTACAGTGCATAATTAATATTTAAGATTTGAATCAATCAATAGATTCCCTTTTTCTAAGGTCGCCTAAGTTAAATTAATTCAAAAAAAATAAAATAAACAAAATCGGCTATAGCAAAGCCAAGCAAAATTGATTTCAAAAGTGCGCTTCACACATAAATCAGCTGTACAAATAAATGATAAAAGCTCAATGGGCTTGAACAACAAATCAAATTGTTATTAAGCAGCATAAATTTCGCATTGCTTACGCTGAAGACGGGCGATTATTCAAAGATTTAACTGCAATTCATTGCCGCTCCTCTGGAGATCGAATAAAAGAAACAGAAATAACAAAAAATCGAAAGTGACGACTGAACAAATCTGAGGATCTTATCGGGTGTGTTGTGTGTTGTGTGTTGTGTGTTGTGGATCACGTCGGGTTGTCTGATATTTCATTTAAATGTGCAATTTGCATGCATGTGCAATTTTTTATTTGTATTCATTGAAAGGCGTCTTATAAACGCAAATAAAGAAGCGATTTCCTCGTTTCATTTGATTTTCATATGGAGACACAGCAAGCCCCCACAATTGTATATAAAGTCTGTGTTCCAGACATTGAAATTAATATATTGCCCCTGTAATTATTTATATTCAAGATTTCGCATAAATTTTCGAAAAGAAAACAAATGCAAAAAACATTGCGTGTATTTTAAAATACGACAAAAAAGAGCAGTTTGTTAAACAAATAAAAACAGCCCAGAAAGTGACATAAATGAATAGAAATAATAATAGCAACAAGTGGGAAACACAAAACTGAAAATAGCCCAAGAAAATAAATAAAGTGTTGAAAGCACGCAAATTGTGTCTGTTCAAAATTGAAAAGCTCGTAAAAAAAATCAACAAGTGAAAGCGCCAAAAATAATACAGACTCGTATATATCTATTACTCAGCTGTTGGCCATTGAGCAGCTGTTTGAGCTGATTTATATTGTGTCTACAAGTATTTGATATTGTACGACAGCGGACAGTAAAAAATAAATAAATATATAAACAATCACTTCAGAAAGGCACTTGGAATAGTTACGACAGATCTTTGACATCATCTGTAATCAACTTTATGCTGGGGAATTGAAATGAGCGACAGTTCATTAAGTTTGCGAATTCGATCTACTTTCTTTAGACTTTAACACCTTATGCAAAGTTGAACTCAACTTTTGTTGTACATAGCACTATGCAAAGCGTCATTCGCCCTTGAGCATTAAGTTGTTAATTTAAATTAGGCAAATCTTTATGTTAGTAGACAACTACGAGGGCAATGGAGTAAACTAAATAATTGAAGAGTGTCAAGTACATCGCAGTAATCAACCTAAATGTATGCTTAACATTAAATATTGCACATACGCAGTGTTGCACACACCACGATTGTGGCATTCAAATACACCCATATCCTGCTGACCACGTTTTGAAAGCAGCTTGTGTGCAGCTGCTAATTTAGCAGCAAAGGCAACAACGACAGAAATATGATTAACCGCAACTGCAGCAGCCCCAAAAAGATACAAAATGAATGTTGCAATCTGTGCTTGCCGCTTGGCAACAACAACAACAACAACGACAACGACGACAACAAACAACACGAGCCGTTGCAGCCAAAGCATTGCATGATTTTTCGAGTCATAATGAAACTGAAAGCAGACAACAACAGTTGGCGTAAATTAACGTTAAAAAACACTGCAAACCAATTTTTATGTTTTTTATTTCTATTTTTGCATTGTCGACTTGAGAGCGAGAGAGCGAGATGGAGCGAACATTTAACAATTTCTGCTTTATTTTGCATCTATTTTGTTGTGCACACCCCAATATTTTGCACAGTAGTCGGCAAATCACCACTGATCTCTCACAGCCCAGCCCCGTACTCACCTGATAGCGGGGGGCTTGTAACACAGTCGTTATAAAGTGGACAACAGCGATCGGTTGATCAGGCCTTGCCTTGCCTTGCTTTGCTTTGCTTTAACATATAACTGCAGTTGGGTCTGGTTTTTCAGCTGTTTGCCGTTAATTTGTCGCTGACTTATCCCCATCTACATAAGTAAATCGCTTTAATTTGCCTCTTAATGCCCTACTGTGAAAGTTGGCCGGGCATATTAGCGACACACTGTCTATATGTGACACATTTTTAAATTCTAAATAAACTCAAAATTTAAACTAATTGCAACTCAGATTAAGATTAGTCTAACAACATTTATTTTGAAAACAAGCCTTCGCTTTTAGATTCATTTTTATTATTATAATTTGTGGATATAAAATTAATGCAGAGTAACTCGAAATTTATCAGAAATTAAAACAATATTATTCTAGTAAATTTACTTTTGTTTTTTAAGACAATTTAAACAGAAGCCAGACCTGTTTTGTGTAAATTTAATACACAATAAAATGTATGTTTCACATTGTTTTTTTACTACTCGCATTATATAAGTATCAATGCTGAAACGATTGGCAAGAACGCTCTCATTTCCTAATGCAAAAGTGAAATACCTGAAGCATTAAACATGAATAAAAAGCGTAAATTACAAACATTACTGAAATATTGTTTTTGGAGGTTTTGGCTATTAAGTCGAATTGAAATAATAATCATAAATAAATGTGAAATATTATCGTACGCTTCAAATGATTTTTGTGTAATTATTTTATAGACCTGCATTTCTTTTGGCCACCTCGCGTTAGTACGCCTACTTTTTACATCATTTGTTATGTGGGCAATATAATAATAATGGCTGCGATTCGAGTTGAAATTACTTTTTACTTAACTGCAAGTACGAGTCGAGTTTAGTTGAGGGGGTATCTCATTGCATGTTGTGTGGCACGCTTCGCTGGCTGCCCCTGCGTTTATCGAATCGCTCAGCTGCAACTGAATGTATCTGCGATTGCATTGAGCATTGAGTGAGTGATTGAATTGAAGGTAGGCAGAAGGCAGGCGGCAGGCAGCTAAGCAGGCAGGCGACTCACTCTCAAGCACTTTTCAGTTTATTGTGTAGACCATTTGCAAGATACAAACTATATTTTTGACGCATTACTTTGGTATCTGTAGGCGTTTGTTGTCTGCTCGCTGGGCTTTTGAGTGTCAAGAACTTGTCTTGGCCATAAAAGAGAAACCGGCAGATATGTGCACCAAATGCACCAACAACTGCCAACTGCCAACTACCAATTGGCAACAATTTTTGTTGTGCTTCTTATTAAAGTTCAACCAGTTTGTTGAGACTTTTATGGTAGCTTGCAGACTAAGAAATAGCTGTCATGGCGCAGGTTGAAGTCACGGCTATACCTAGGCCATGTTTTTGGCTTCTACAACTTAAGGGCAAGTATACGTTGAATTCAGCTTTGAATTTCTATTTTTTGTTCAGATCAAAGGAAACTTTTGCAGCATTAAAAAGACAATTTTTATCTGGTCAGGACCAAATACGATGACCTGCATAACAGAGTCAATAAACCCTTTAATATCGTCATCTGGCATAATCAAAACAGAAAAGCCAACTAGCCAAAACAAGTTTAATATACTTATAATGCTGAAGCTGTTCTTTACTCCAAATACACTGAGGACGGACGCAGTGAAGCATTGCGAGGCGAGAAAATTCTGAAAAATGGCGTATACTAAAAATGAAAAAGAGAATAAAAAAAGCGTAACAAAGAGGGGGCAGCTCAGATACACACACACTCACACACACACACACATTAGCACACAGAATAAGTACGGATAAGTACCTACGACAAGGCAAGACGACTCGACAAAGCGCCTATGAACCTAGCAACCTGGCAACCGGTTCTCAGCTCTGGAGTACAAATACAAATAGCAAAACTTGAGCTTGAGTATCCATAAACCAAACAGGCGATACCAAGAGCAGCAGGCAGCAGGCAGCAGCAGCAAAGGGCAGTAAATGTAGATACTTGTGTACAAAATCGAGTTTTAGAAGCTGCTGGCCAAAGTCAAAGAGCACAGGTAGATGCACCTCGAGTAGGAAATGCTTTAGCCCAGATCAAAACTACACTTGCCCAAACTTGCCGCATCAAAGAGTTTATCAATTATATAGAATACCAACGAAATTGTTGTTCAAATTTCTATAGATTTAAAAGTTTCCAAATTTGCATAAATTAATAAAAAAGAAACTATAAAATATCACAATTAAGTAAACAAATTATTAAATATTTAAAATAATAATTTTTGAATTTATATTTATTTTATTTATCAAAATTGAATAAACATTTTATATTGTCGTACATTTCAACTCAAGCAGCCATTTCTTGCAGTGTTGGGCAATAACAATAAGTGTTTGTTTGAAGCCTTTTTGGTCAATGGCTTTAGCAGCACTAAGATCAGCAGCAGTTACCGAAGAGTCCACAGATGGGCCGACTTTGTCTTTCTACCAGTCTACTCCACCGCCCTCTCCACCATCGACGTCGTCGTCGTCATCGTCATCGTCATTATCATCATTCATTTTTCATGGCTGAGTGCCTGCCATGCAGTTAGCTCTGATTGTTTACAGCTGCCGTCGAGAGGCACAGACTGCGGCTTAAAACTGGTTTTTATTTCCAGACCCGGTGCCAGTCTCAAGTCTCGCCCCAAAGGCGTCGCACAGCTGTTGGCCAGGTCCAGAAATTTAATATGCTCCACGCAGGATGCAGACACCCAACCAACTGGGACTGCGACTGGGACTGGGACTGGGACAGACACGCACTCAAATCGCTGACTTGCTGAACCACTGGAGCTGCAGTTGGCAGCAGCCAGGAGCAGTGGCTGCGGTTTGACCTAAAACTTTTTTAAAGACATCGCAGTTTCATATCCGTCCCGTGTCTCACGTCGCATATGAAAATGTTGAAATTTCAAGCTGGCCCAAAGCTTTGTTAGTCCGATTCTTGTCTCGTCGTGTTGTCTCTTTGTTTCTTCCCCATATACCCTGCACAGTGGATATTATGATTTTTTTGATGATACAATAAATATGCTTTATGGCATATTGTTGCACTATTTGATTGCCACATTAATCTGTCAGAATCATCTGAAAGGGTATACAAATGTCGTGGGGACAGGCTTTTATTTGTTATTTCATTTATATTTGGTCGTTTTGGCGTTGGTGCAACTCATTATTTTGCGGTTGAAGAAGTTCGTTCTGGGACTGGGGCCCAACTTCTGTTATGGCGTTGAAGTGCATAAATAACTTCTTCTTCTTTTTTTTTGTTGTTTTAAAACGGTAAACGATATAGCAAACGTTGCTGGCTTTGGTATAATCTTTGAGGCATTAATATACCTCTCTCTATATGTACGACTGTTGTTGGCTTAGTCAGATTTCAACAAGTCTTGCTGGTGGGTGAAGTGGAAGTTGTGTGAAGTCTGATGAAATAAGTTAAGATTGCTGTGGGTCAGCAGAACAAGGAAAGAGGCTAACGGGTCTTGCCATCAATCTGTGACTTTAAGGAAATGTAAAAGAATTCATACAGACATGTATAAACATATGTACATATGTAATGTATAAGTATATTTTTAATACAAGCATACCTCACATTGAAGGTCTTCAAATGTTAACCTTAATTAATCTCAATTAGCTAACGTTTCGTTTTATGCCTACGCTTTAAAGTTTAGTTCTTGTTTATTTTTAGATAATTACTGTATTTTAAAGATTTTACTTTTGCTATTAAGTTGGCTTGTAGAATCTATAAAAGCACAGTAAGAAAAACCCGTCAAACTAGCCCTGCATTTAGAATATAACATATTATTATTATTATTAAAATATGTTACAAGCAAGGTTTTGCTAAAACAAACCCAAACGATCTTTATTAACATGAGACTATAATAAAGAAGATAATTCCTCTGGTATATATTTTCATTTTATTCAAGACTTTAATGAACATATTTATAAAAAGGTATTTTACTTCGAATTATATTTATTCCCAGTAGTTATTTGTGTCTTTTCAGGGCTTACCTTTTCAATAATTTCTCATTGACAACAGCAACGCTACAAAGTGCAATGCCAGTGGGACACTGGGAAGCATTACACAACCCGACCAATGAAAACAAAATTCCAAATGGAAAAATTGTAGAAAAAAGCAAAACCTATTGCCTTCAAATGTGGTGCTACCCACCCATTAGCAATGTGAGACGCCTAATTGAGTTTTGTCGCCAACGTCTGCGACAGTCGAGTCGACTGGTTGTGCCCAAAAACAAAAATGCATTGACTAATAATGATTTAATATAAAAATGAGATACTATTGATATATGGAATGGTATATTGTGGGCAGCCAGACAACTAAATGATTTGTTCATGTTTCAATTTTAATTGCTGGCTTCTTTATCATTTAATCAAGAGATCAGAAGCGCAAGAGAATGTAATTCATTATTTAAATTAATTTAAATTCCTTGATTTCTTGTAAGCTGATAATAAAGGAAGTGCAATTGGTCATAATTAAAGTTAATTAAACTGTCAGACATCTTCTGCTTGAGGAAGTCCAACCGAAACTCTTCCTTTGCTGCCGAAACTTTATTCAAATTTCAATTGCTGCACCCCGTCTACAGTCTAGAGTCTAGACAGTGGCTCAATGACAGCATCACTAACACAACTGTCAAGGTGTTAACACTCAATTACATTTATAAATACTAAAAAAAAAAGTTGGCTACTTACGAATCTGACTTGTGTCTAGAAACATTAAGTAAAAGTGTGAGTGACAATTAGAGAAAAATACTGACTCACTGTTTGAGAGAGACAGAACCAAAAGCTGATGATTAAAATTTAATTGCAGCTCTTCAAACGCTGCGATTTCACTTTTATTTTTCCTATGCGATTGCCTTATAGACTTGACCCAGTTATTAACAAGTACGAGTAGTTGAAGAACCACTGAGAATCATAATTTGAAAATGAATATTTGTTGTTGCCCATCAGCGTACGCCCTCATGCGTGAGTATCTGACGGATACAAACGTTTGGCAGGTGGTAAAGCAGCCGACCAAGACCCAATTTTCACATGACAAAAGGAAAATTTGTATCAACTTGAAGCAACATATTGAGTGTCTCTTGCCGTTTCAATTACAATAGACGCACAAAGGTCTCAGCGACAATTAAAAACTACATACTTCTATAGTTCCTTCACATATGAATGACCTTTAAAATGAAACACACAAAACTTTGCACTTATCCGCCCACTAGCTGGCTAAATACGACAAGTGCTAAAATGTCACCCACGAAACTGGGAAAGTTCGACTTACTACAATATATGCTGAAGGTCTGGTAAAATTCACTTGACAAACCCCTAAAAATACTAGCTAGCTTTGCTATCAGACATTTTGATCGCATAGTTTCGAAATCTATAAGGCTGCATTTTCGAGGTGGGCGTTTCGTGTCTTTTACTTGAACGGTGGAAAATCCGGTCTGCCTTCAAGCTTTGCATATACCATAATAACCGTGTTTCTTGTTTTTTGTTTTTTTGTTAATTAAATAATTTGTTGGTCTTTGCGTGGATGTCGCGCGACTAATCAATTTCAATTGAAGGTGTCGGCCTGGCACTACAGTCAAGTGATCCATTGAAGGCCTAGAGGCCTACAAGAGAAGAGCAACTGACGTAGGCGCCATAATTGTACTACAACTGTGACATATGATGGAAGGTTGACTTGAAAACAGAAATGCCTAGCAACAGTTCTGCGAAATGGATGAGTGAAGCGACCATTTAGGTAATCTACTACTATTGCCTACCTTTAATCTATTTAGCCATTTTTTCATCAGCTTTGACTCACCGAAACTGCAAAGACAAACAGAGAGAAAGAGAAAGAGAAAGAGAGAGAGAAATTGTTAGTAAGTCATTAAATGTTTAGTGAAGTGCAATAAATTGCTCACAGCCATGTGCTTACATTTCCAATAAAAGCTTTCGAGTGCAAGAGGAAATGCCATTTGGCTGTACTATTTAGTATTTGTTTTTTAATTGGGTTAGTTTTTGTTAGGTTTACATTTTTGATTTATGTTTCAAGTTGCAAAGTTTTTTTGCATATATAAAAAACACTTTCAAATAAATTTCAAATGCAAAACAATGAACAATAAATAATTATGATATCTACACAATTTCATCAAGCTATCACAACACAATTCTCTATTGCAATCCAAACTTATTTCTCCAGCTGAAACTTGTTTCGCTGCCAGCTTTATTGCTTATCTCGATTTAAATGAGCAGTTTCAGGTTATTCGATATTAATATACACATTTATTTAACTAATTGCTTAACATACTCAGTTATCATAGACACTGTCATGAGTCTCCAACGATAAGCGCAATTCAGAATTGATAAGCGAACAACCTCGTCGAGAATATCGTGTAGAATTTTCAAATCAAATATCAAATGCCTGGAAGAGCACTATCGCTTCCTATATTTTTATATACTATAGTATATATATGTTTTGTAATCAGATGAAACATTACATGCTTGTAGCTATAAGCAACTTAGGCTAGATCAAGAAACCCTATAACTACACACGCAATCGAATCGTGAGTAGAAACGTTTTGAATATACTAGACAATTGTCGGAAGATTTATGCCAAGTGATGCCAGCAATTGTGACGCACATCGAGGGGGGGGATTGGCGGCAAGGGGTACGACTACAACGTGTCGTCAGTAGTTCTCGCAGTGCTAAATTTAAGCACAATACATACGCATATATAATACATAGTATGCTTATAACAATCTATGGAGACTTTGCATTCATATTCCGAATGCCGCCTGACAACTAAATATTATGACTGCTCCCCCCTTAATGCCCCCTTTGTTCTTTCGGCTTTTGTTCACTAATTTGTTGTGAATTGGTATTTGATTTCATTGTGAATACTGAGAGTCGCTTTTTATCACCAACTCTCTGTGTCTCTTTCGCTTCAGAGGGCCAGTTTCACCTGTTCGGAGAAAGATTCATCCGCTGTTTCATTGGAAGCATCAATTTGTCATCAACATTTTACGGAAGTTGCGGAATTTCAGTGTTAATTCATAGTCTGAGAGGTTATTTTTTGGGGTCTTCCCTGATAGAAGCAATTTCTGTGTCACATTTTTTATTTCGAATTCGATTGATAAGGCGACCATTAAAAATAACACTAAATATCTACGAGTCCAAAACTTTGTTATGTTTTTTTTTTTTTGGCTGATATGAAGCATACATTTTTATTGTACTGCCGAGAACTTTGATACTTGAGTCTGGTTCGGGCAGAACAATCTCATTGATAACCCAAAGGGGCGTGTGTTATTCATTCAACAACCTTCTAGTACTGAAATCGAACTTTAAGCATTGTTGGCTAAATTATTTTTATTTCAAGATTTGCTACAAAAGATTTTGTGTTCGAGTGTTGCGATTAAATGGCATTGACCTAGCCTTATATTCTTTGGGTTGGTCTCATTTATGGTGCTTTTAATGGTACTTATATATAGATTATTATTTCTGAAGGAGATAAATGTAATTATATTCAATGATCTTTTATTCAAGAAAATAAGCTTTAAAACATTTCGGAAATGCAATATTAAAATTATTTGATTTTTTACAAAATATTTACATTTTCTCTGTTATTATAATAACTCATACAAGACTTCGGCTACTTCGCGAGAGGTATTTCGGGGCCTAACGGTACTTTTGCCACTTGTCTCTCCATCTCGTTTGCATAGATTATTCCTCAAGCATGGGGCAGCCAAAACTTTTCTGCACATCATAAAAATTGCGTAAATGGCAACAAAATAAATACTTATAGTACAAACATTTTAGGTAAAGTCCGTTAGGAAACGGAGCAGTCAAGGGGCCCAAGTGGGTTACTTTTTTTATATGACACTTCAGTGAGGCCATAAAAACAAAACAAGAACTACATATAGTACATATGTATGTACATATATATATGTACATATCAGTATGTTTGTGGTATATAAGCAAATCACACCTGAGGGCATCCAAATTGTGTCACTGTGAGTGCTTTATGCGTGCGTTTTGCAGAGAAGATACTACATTTCATTAGAATTTCTAAACAGCCCAGAAAAATTCATTTCATTTGCATAAGTTGATGAGTTTCATGGCAGTTAGACAGAGGAGAAATACACTAAACAAATATAAAGAATTTCTGTTTCATTTTTTTAACATTTTGCTAATAAATATTTAATGTGATGTGTAAAACAAAAATGCATTAATAATTATTCGGGATACTAAGAACTGCAGTAGTTTTATAGCACTCAGCTTCTGATCAAGCACATGGCTGTGTGTAGTGAAATGGAAAGCTTAACTAAATCCAAATGCAAAAACGTGTTGCAAATTGATTAAAAAAATTAGTAAGAGATTATTAATAATGCTTTCAAGCTAAACAAGAAACAAGCAACAAAGCGTTGATTAGCCAGCAGGTAACCAAATGGGGAAAGAACAGTTATCTGTGGGATGCTGCAAATCAAATACTCTTATAAAAAAAGTATTTGGCTGCACTCAAATAATTGATTGCGATTGACGCCAATAAAAAAGGTGTATTCAATTTGCCACGAATTAGTTCCATAATATTAATATGCACATAAAAATAATCTTTACTGCGACTTTTGATCACCCATATGTTATTGATGAATAAAATGTTCGATTAAAATGAAAGAAAGCTAGGCGATAAGGGAATTGCTAAATAAAAATATTTACATTATCTTGATACTTAATTTGTAAATATATTAAAAAATTAATGAATAAACTTCTTAGTAAAGCTGTGGCATAGTTGGTACGAAATGTATGATACTCTTTTTGAGAGTATTAGAAAAAATCAAATGTTGAAAAAAACAGAAATTTCACTAAGGCTACATTTTGTATATAAATGTCTAACAGCATCTTGGCCAAATTGTAGTGCTAGCAACATAAGTGTGCTTGTGTGTGTGTGTGTGTGTGACATGACTGAGCTGTTGTTGGTTGCTTCTTATCGTTTCGCAGCTGATTTAAATCTTCAATAGCCCCCCCGAGTGTGTTCCCCTTTGTACACGAGACTGCTCATTAGTGACCAGCGAACGACATTGACAACGATATCGATGGTTTTATAAATTGCTTGTTGGTTCTTCTATTTTTATTTGGCTTTTTGTTTTTGTTCCTTCTCGCATGTGCAAAAGTTTCACCGGAATTATTTGGTTCTTTCTTTTTTAACCTTTTCGTCTTGAGTCAAAACAAGGTCTATGGTAGCTCTACGAAAACGAGTAATATCAATTTGCAATGTGTTCAATAAAAGTTCAACTTGGTAACAAATAAATTAATAACTAAACAAATATTCTAATCTATAAAAGTAATCTAGAATTTCGCCCATGTATTTATTATTATAGAATAAAAGATCACCTTATCTGCCTTATTCAGTGGCGCTATGGAATTTGTTTATAAACAAACAACAGATTAATATGTATAAAATTCAAAAGCAGGTGTAGAGGGTAGAGTATTTGCAGTTAGCATGAATGAGAGAGAGTTCATCAAATATTCAAACCCTTTGTATTCAAAGGTGATATAATACGGACTAATACAATTATATTTGTTTATTATTTATTCAAAGTGTCATCGTTCCCAGTGTATGTATGTATGTATGAATGTACAAATAAGCAATTAATTGATATTGTACTTAACAACAGCTGAGATGACTGATAAGAGTTATGACTTTTAAGCGTGCTATATTACGGGTGGTAAAAAGAATTACCTCTGCTAGAAATATTACCATTAACAAATAACATTTTCATTCATTTCATATTGTCACATGCTAGTTTCGTTTTTCCTAGAACTCAACAGCTGATATATTTTACCCTGCATTTGAAATCTCTCCGTCTGCTTTTGCATTGCCTTTTTGTTTTCATTTTCGTTTGTTGCTTTGCCACATTTTGATTCCTGGTTGCTTTTTACTCAAAGCTTCCATAGAAAAGGCTTTGAATACATGTCCTGCACAGACACACAGACACAAGCAATGAATATTCACATTGGTTTTGGGATGCTGCATAACTCTCCCAGTTGTATACTCTCTCTGTCTTTCACTCCCTTTAACAAACTTCCGCTCTCTGAGCACAATGTGTGACAAACAACTTCAATTCGCATTGTTGTTGTTGTGTGGTGGATGCATGCAGACAAATGATTACAGTATGTGTGTGTCTACACCTTTTATCCACACAGACAAAATACATAAGCAGGTACATACATATGTACACACCTCTACTCGTACCTTATTATTATTATTGTTGTTGTTGTTACTGTTGTTGGTGCGGCTGCTGCTGCGAGTTATTGTTGTTTCTTGAATTCAAATTTAAATCGCTCGAAATTGTTGTATGAATATTCACACTAAAGGAACACTTTTAATTTTTACTGTTAAACTGTTAAGCACTTTTGTAATAAATACAAATTAGTAATTTTCTTTTGTCGTTAGATCTTTTACCAATATTTTATTGCTTAAATTAATTATATTATTGCTTCTTTTTTAGCGTTTCATTCAAAAAATTTTTTGCACGTCGTCGCGGTGTATTTGATTTACCGTTGTAATTTCTTGACAAAATTTCACTTTCAATTTTTTTACAGATTTCTATTTAAATTGCATTCGTAGAATTTACTGCCGCGTTTTATTGAACCGATTCAGAAAGCAGCGCCTGCAGTTTTTGGGATGCTGCTGCTGCTGCTACCGCTTCGCTCACAATTGAAATCAACAATGCGCCAACCGAACGAATGAACGAACGAGTACAACACAAATGAAAACCTTTGGACAAATTGAAAGTAAATTTCAAGTCTCCGCTCCACACAACCGCACAGCGCGAACAAATTTTCTGAACTGAAATCCAATAAGAGTCTGGCAGCAGTGAACGCGGCAGAGACGACGGCAGCGACAGCAGCTGCAAGCGACGGACAAAGGCAAAAGAAAACAAGTATGAGCTTGTTTGAAAGAGAAGACCGACTACAAAAATACTTCGTGAAATAATTTTAAAAGAAACTCTGATAGTGGAATAAATAGAATGCGATTCTATCGAGATTAAAGCTATATGTCAATTAGTTTTTCCAAATTTCATATTGCCATATTTATTATATTGTTTATGTCATCATATAGTCATATTCTAATAATTTTACAGAGTATTAACTGAAGGCAAACGCACGATTGCATGAACAATGAAAAGTACAGCTCACGAAAGCAGAAGCAAAAACAATTGTACACAACCACTGCAAACACAAAGTTGGAGCCAGAGCACTATAGCGAGAGAAAGAGCGTGAGAGCGCATGAGAGTAATAACAGCAACTCAACAACAACAATGCAAGGGAAAAGAAAAGTAAACAGAACGAAAAGCCAGCACAACATAATTGAATGAGAGCGTCAAGCTAAAGAACAACATAATGAGAGAGTGGGAGAGAGAGTGGTGCACATCGACAAAGGTGTGCGTGTGGGTGAGACTAGAGAGTTGTGTGCGTTTGAGCGGGCTTTTTGTTGTTGTAAGATTTTGTGACGACACGCGAGAGAATACCGTGGCGTGATATTTCAAATTTCAATAATGGAAAATAGATATTGTGGTCCATATGTAAAAGTACTATACATATGAATACATACATATGTATATGAGTGAATATCCACCCCCAAGTGTGCTTTTCTTTGATGTTATCAAAACAACCAAAACGAAAAGCCCACATTAAATATAAATTACTAATTTCATATAAGAGCTGGAGACAGATCGATCATGTTGCATGCAACATTATTCAACAAGAGGTCGGTTCAACCCCCGATGGCCATAATAACACATTAAGTTACTCGAAATGCGAAACACTTTAAACAATCATACCCGCATATGAGATGGCAATCGGAATTGCATTATACTTATTTTATTTACCTTCATATGAGCACTTAAATTTCATCCCTCGATTGTTGATAAATTATCATTAAAATGTTCCATTGATCAACGCGGCAGAGGAAATTCAAACCAAATGACAGTCTGGCAACGCTTTAAGCGCCACTTTGAGCAAAGTCAATTTATTTTGAAAGTCAAACAAAGAAACACACACAATTCGTGCGCAGCTCTCTTGTTATTGTTTTGTCTCTGTCTTTGCTGGAGAGCGAACGAAAAGCCAAAAGCAAACACAAATACAAAGATTGCAAATCATTCGCTCTCGTCGCTCTCTCGTCTCCAGCTGTTAACAGCGCCGCGTGTGGTGGCCATAACATACCGCTGTACATTAGCAGTGTCGCTTAACATTACATGTAAGCAAACGAGATTTAATTAAGTCATTTCACAATAATTTAATTAAAACCAAAGCAAAATGAAAGGGAAGCAACTGGTCGCACAGCCGATAATGCAAAAACGAATGAAATAAAATACGCAGCAATCTGCGGGCATTTGTTCTTATCAAACTCAAAGAAAGCCAACAAAAATTGTTTATTTCAATTACAACACATGGAACAGCTGTTGTCAACAACTTGGGGCATGGAAAAAGCAAAGCATAAGTTGAAACTGGAAAAACAGACAACATCAAAATCAACAGCAACAACAGAAACTAGAAATCAAAACAAGCTCTACAAAATTTCAAAAGAGGACAGACTCGGATGTGTTTTGAATATTTATCACAAAAAGAAAGAAGAAGAAGGGGAGCAAAAGAGAGAATAGGTGCTAACAAGTTTAAACATATTCGATACATTCGAAATCGTGTCGACATTGACACACACAACCATCTAGTTAAGATCTGGATGAGTTGACGGTGGGCTATTAAAACAGGATACTTAAGATCTTTAGATAACTTGCGGGATTGCTTGGATAGATTATTTATTGTGTGCCTATACTGCAAAATTTATTGGGTATTTTTAAATAGAAATTAATCACACTTTTCTAAACCATTTTGATTCATATACTTAGTTTTACATGTGTACTTGTGTGTACTTGATAGATTTGGTAAAATAACAATACATGTTACTTGCAAAAAATTTTTAATTTTTATTTTATGTTAAATTTCTCTGTCTTTTCCTTAACCAGCTCTTTCCACCTTCACACACCCACATTCATCTACGCATACCTCACCTCAAGTCCCACATTCAATCTACGTCTGGTACACGCATTTTGAATGATAATTTCCAAATGAAAAAGTTGAAGTAATACAACTTCTATCACAAGAGCAGCCCACATAGGCGGACTGTTGGCACTTTTTTCCACAGTTTTTATGACAGGAAGAAATCCATCAACACGATTCTTCTGGCCACTGCAAGCAGAGATTTTCCATCAAAAATTCAAAAAGGCTGCAAAGTTGACTTATAATAAACCCTGTAAAAATATAAAAAAAAGCTTTTCTAATATTTGCAGTAGATATTATTAGATTTCTATCCAAGCAACTATGTACATCTTAATGCTATTGACCAAATTGACCAAATCAAATTACTATGTAATATTTGTATAATAGAAACGATTCATTGTCAATAATAATAAACTTTTGTCTTGACTACAAACAGCGTATACCCTATTGCATTTTATGCACAGGGTACAAAAGAAAAAACTTGGAACAAAAGTTGCATTTAACACTCGCTTTCTTTGCGAGTCATCGTGTAATGTGGCTTGAGGGCCCGTAGCTAAATATTACTACATTAGGCTAGTTGCTGCCCCCTCCTCACCTGGTTGTCTCTCCCCTTCACACTTAGGCATGCATGCCACCTCCCTTTGGGTCGCAACCCGTTGCGCACATCGTTGGGCGTTGGGCAAACATTTTACACTGTCACGGGAAATTGTTTGTTTAACATGCGCGGTGCGTTTAAAATTACATGATGAGCCGCATTTATCAAAAAAAGAAAAAAAACAAAACAAACTACAACGGCAAGCAATCAAAACATAGCCGAGAAAAAAAAACAAAAAAAAGTGAAGAAAAGGAAAAACAAGACGGAGAAAAAAGCAAAGAGAAGAAAACATTTCTGCACATTGTCAGTGGTCTAGAGCCTAGAGTCTTCCACAACGTCTATGTCAGTCTTCATCGTCTTCTTCAACTTCGTATAGTCCTACGCAAGTTCAGTTTGTAACTGTATGCGAGTCTTTTGATTACATGTACATATGTACGTATTATACGAGTATATTTAGCTGCTTGTCTTCTGGGGTCGTCGATGGGGTCTTCATTCAATCGACCGGGGGCAGTCGCCGCCAATTCTCGAGTCTGCATCCAATCTCATGTCTCGCCTCTGAATTCTCTTTGGCTGTGCAATCATTGGCGATGACTTCCCACTCTGTCTTGGGCCACTGTCTGCTGACCTATGCTGATTTCTTGGAAAGAAATTATGATATTTCTCATATTCCATCATCAATCAGAAGACTTATTTGGCTTCTGCATCGCAGTCTTTAAGCTGCCCACCTACGCGACTTGCACAGCATTTAATGCAACTTTAGGGTGAAATTAACTAGATTGCCAGTTATATATTGAAAAGGAACTAATATTTCGAAATTCAATTTATGCAAGTTGTTTTTTTGGAAGAAAAGTAAGGCAAAAATCCGAGTTGTTATTTAAAACAGCAGCATTTATGACATCTTACAATAAAATAATGTCTATTATAAAGAGAGCTGAACTTTGACAAATAAGATTATTATGATTTTGTTGTTCAAGGGATCGAAGAACTTATTGAAATCCCTCGCACTCTAGCATCTATGTGATATATCTGACATTACTCTTCATTTAGCCCTGCCATAGAACACCACAGGAAGCCAAACTGAGGCTCAACAATTGACTCGAATCGAATAATTCAAGATGATTAAGCTTTTGTTGCCTGTGCTATAGAATAAATCTTCATTTATGTGTGTAAACACCCCGTAACGCCCAATGCATCGATTGGCTATTCTCGGATACTCTTAGTTGTTTAAGCTGAAAGTACTTTCCGGACTCGCAGTGTTGACAATTAATCACAAAGAAAATAAGTGCAAGCACTCAGAGCATGTGTCAGACTCACAGTGGAAGGAAGGGGCGAAGTGGGGGGACTGGTACAGACCCATAATTACAAGAGCCCCTACCTCCCGCTCTCCATCTCCCGCGTTGACTGCAATTGAAAAGTTGACCAGAGTTTGCGGACTTAATCGGCTTGCAAGACGTCGCGATAAGGTCTGCGACTGTGTCTGAGTCTGGGGCTGGGTCTGTGTCTGGGCGGGGAGGGGGCCGGGGTGCGCTCATAATCAAGTAACGGTTAATGTACGCATAAATTAATTATTCCACAAGACAGAAGTTACAGCAGTGGCGGGACGTAAAGAAATCAAATGTCAATTAAAAGTAAAGCCACAAAAAGAAATATGCTCGAGTGTAAACAAAAGATCAAATTGTTGCCGATAAGGCGTGGCTCCAACCGCTCTTAAGTACGAGTATGCGCCTCTCCCGAGGGCTTTACTACTTTCTTCCACGTCGAAAACATAAACAGAGTTTCTCAAGTGCTATTCGCTGCTCGAACCGGTTACCCAAATGAATCAGGAGTCGTGACAGCTGTGCATCAGAGAGCCAGCCCGAGGCGAGGTCAATCAGAGAGTTTCAGTCTCGAGGTTCAAAGTCCATCAACACAATTTACACAAGATTTGAAATTGTTCAAATAAATCAAATCGGTCTGAGACTGGGGTGGGGTATATGGGATAACCAAGAAGTCTGTAATGCTGTGGGAACGAACTGGAGAGGAGTAGATAATGTGGGCAGAACTCATAATGAGAGCCACTTGATTAGCTAGTCGAATTTTTATAACTTGCAGTCAAATTACAAGCAATTAAATGTGCTTGACTAGCAGGTACACTTGGTTTGAAAATTTTATTGTATTAGGCATATAAGCATAATTAAGACGTACATGAACTGTTGAAAACTTTATCGAATCGGATATTTAATATACCATTTCTTGATTGTACCATTTATTTTCTTAAATTTCATATTTTTTTGAGACAGAGTATACACACTTCAGCCAATTCCCTTCAATATCAAGTGGCTTCAAGTGGATATGCCAACAAACGTAATTCGATATGGAGGAGCAGGAAGAAAGAGAATCTGCAAACGTCGCTGACTATGCCACACACAACGTTGAGCATGTGAAGGAGGGAGTGGCAGTGTGAAGGCTACCAGGGGCATATGCCAGGGGGAAGGGATACAATGTAGAAGAGTTGTGAAAATTACCACATTGTATCCTCTTCCCTCTGCCCATAATCGTAAAACGACTTCGTCTAGGCGACGTTGATATGATTTTTTACGACTCGTCGCAATTGCAAATTGAGCGAAATAAGAAATTATTTTCATAAAGTAAATTTGCTTGTCGTTGGTTGCACTTCATAGAGCAGTTTGTAAAGAAAACCACAAACTATTCTTACTTATCATTTTATGCTCCAATTTTACATTAACTCATTTAACGGACCTTTTTTAGCTATTTCAATTATTATTTTCTTTATTTCACTACGATTTCTCTATTGTCAGGAAGATTCCGTTTATTGATTGTAGCCAAGTTTAATTAGATTTCGAAAGCATTTCGATTTAATTCGTTAATTCATATTGATTTGAATTGAGTTTAATTTTATTACAGTTAAGTTGGGATATTAAATTGCATGTCGATAAATGTAGTTTCATTTCAATTTAACCATATGAACCGTTAGCAAACATAATCAATGCAATCAGACCAAACCAGAAATAGCAGCTGTAATTAATTCGCACACGTTGACCTTTAAATTAGTCCCTGATCTTGATGAGCAAATGCTTCAATTTTATAAAATCCTAGCAGCATTCTTAGATACACTTGACCCACATTTGAGCACAATTTCCATTTGCATTTGCATTAATTAAACCTTCAAAATAGACCTCGACAATTGTAGACATTCGAGTAGTTTACAGTCCAGAAAGCACGAACCGAACATACTTGAGTGGCCCAGACATATGCTACTATATACTATAGTAGACCTTACACAATCGAGCGACCAACCAAGTGATCCCAACGACCCGACCCATCGCGACCGACCCACATACCATAAAGGCCGAAAAGTGTTCATAAAAATGCGCGCAATGTAAATGAAAATTGCTAAATTTTCATGTAATTTTCATGTGTAATGAAAAGGGTCGACGTTAAGTGAAATTTGCCTTTGGGTAGTTTTTCCACAACAAAAGGTCGCTTTCTGCACACGCTAATGGATTAATTATAGGTGTAAGCGACCCCAAAATAGCGTTAAGTGTTTCCAACGGGGGCATTGGCACACTTATACACTCATACTACTCATATAAATAGATGTGAATAATACTCGAACCGTTAGCGTGTTAATTGAAATGCACGCCAAAATGTTTTCTCAGATTCGACTTTAAATATTTGCATCATCAGATGCTATTTGTAAACACAACTGCTATCGAAAACGAAAACAAATTCATAGAAAATGCATCATAAACATTCTCACTTTTTTCTGGACTCTCTACCTTCTAACTTATTCCGGAAAAGCCCACCACCCTTCCGGTCCCCGCTACGCGCCAGCAACAACTATAAAATGCACGCGTTGCAACTAGGAAATTTTCCGACTCAAAGCGCATACAAAAATGAAATGAAAACAAGAACAAAGCAAATAAACAAGCCAGTCGGAAAATGGGAATGAAGAAAATACTTATTACTATTCGCTGGCACGCACTCGAACTGGACCAGATGGTCCAGAACTTTGGCAATAGAACATGATTTTTAGCTAGTCGTGCGAAGAACAACTTAAAATTAATGACGCCTCTAGAGGGGAATATCTAAACAATGTAATGCTCAATAAATTGTTATGTAAGCTAAGGAAATGAGGAAAGCTTTCGAAAGACACGAAATGCAAAAAGAACAATGTTAAATAAGAATGACGTTCCTATCTAGGTTAGCCATAAACTACATTAAAGCCACAATCAGAGACTGTAGAGCTAAATTGAATATTTTTATTGTGCACTTCACTCCTTACTTTATAAATAATCACTTATTGGATTTTACATTTCTTTTTCTCTCTGATGATCAGATAAGTCTAGTTTTATATTCACGTTTACTAAAAAGTTTAATAATCATTATTCTTAACTACATATATTTGGTTTGCTAATACTATTTTCCTTTGTTGTTTTGATACAAGTTGGTCATAAAAGAGCTTATATGATAAGAGAAAGGCTTTAAATTTGCATGCTTTACACAAGTATGAATAGAATTTAATACAATCACATATTGTGAAATACAAAGACTAGAAAATATTATGCGCTTTGTGCGCTGCCATTCGAGATAAAACATGAAAAACAAGACCGATTGATGAGAGTTCTAAGGCGAGACTTTTGTTATCTCGTCTGTGCTAAAGATGCAGATACAAGTCATCTGAGATTGAACTTAGCAATGCAATTGCGCAGCCTGCATGTGATAAATACGTGTGCAATCTTATATGAACACACATATTATATACATATATATTGTATGTGCAATGCAGACACCAACAAAATGTAACAATTCAAAAATGGCACACTGCACATTCAATTTATGTGCATTTTACGCCTTTTGTATTTCAATTGAGCAATTGCATTGCCATGCTAAGCGAACTGCTTGTGAGATACATTCTTATCTTTTGCAAGTCTCAGCGACTTTCGGTTGAGCCAATGCAATACCACAACTTAAGGTTTAACGTGTTGACATCAATTGAAGAGAGAGATCATAAAAGTAAACTAGATTAAGCTGTGACAAATTGATGTTCATTTTATATTCATTAATATATGTAATATAATTGCTTTGTCATAAATACAAATAGACTCAGTGTAATAGTTACCTCCATTTAGGCGTCTCGACTATCTGGAGACTTTCAAGCTGCTCTTGAGCTAATTTCTAGCCATACAAAATCTTTAGGGGAAATTTTTGAGATTTTCCCTTTTCAGAGAGCTTATATCTTAATTGGTGGCAAAGTTTGTATAGTCCAGGATCGTCTTAAAGTAATTTCCTGTTATTTGGCAACTCAACACTTCAGAACACTCTGCGGCTCTTGAAGCTTGCCACATTTTCAACAATATTATTTCGTTTGAAGTGGAAATACAGCTTAATGAAGCACATTAATTTTAATGCCGAGGCATTTGTCGGCTTTGCCAGGTTCGGGATGAGATGAGTAGAGAAATGGCTGCCATGGGGCGCCTCGTATGAAATTAATGAGATGTTATTGTTGCCGTTGTTGTTGTTTTTGATGCAGTGGCAACATTATGTGTCGTGTTGCCGCTGCAAATGTCAGGCACTCAATCACATGCGGATTTTGAAGATACTTGTTCAGCTCGATGGGGTGTGAGGCAGATTCGCGCTTTGCCATCTTAAGTAGATACAGTTTTAGTTGTTGTTCTTGTTTGGCTGTCTGTCTGACAGTGGCAAGTATAATGGATTATTATGTGGGCGAGCTGGAGAGGTGTTGAAGGGTTTTAAGAAGGCAACTAAATAATGCCCCATTGATTCATTAATGAACAAAAGAACGTGAGATATTATTTATTATTATAAATACAAATGATGAAGCCAATTCTGTGAAGCAAAAAATGAATTAATTTATAGATTATTCACTGAACACCTGAGGGAGCAGTCTGTCCCTTAATATGTTGACTGCATTTACCACAATTGCAATGAATTATGAATTCTGAATTTTGTCATAAATGTCTTTATTAATTAATTGCATTTCCCCCAATGGGTTCTTCAGAAATTTTTGGTTAATTTTCGCCTTTCTTTGAATTTGCTCTTCTCAAAATGAAAAGAGTCATCGTCGTCAAGAGGCTGACAATTTGCAAGAAATGCTTAATAATTTTGACTCATTTCACGCTAACACAAAGACTATATTTTTCACCTGACAAGCTGCGGAATTTTACAGAATTTTGTGTATATAATTTTCAATTTTTTTTCCCGGAAGCAGAAATTTTCATGAGCAAATCAGCAGAGAGCGAGAACAAGCTTGAACAAATCATGATATTTAATTGCTGTTAATATCGTTTTGGTCACAAGGAAGCGGGTAAAGGCTAATGGAATAGCAAGGTCAGCCACCTGGAGTGGGCGTTTTGTTGCCAGGGTAGGGGGGGGAGTGGGCAGAGGGGGTGCAATGGGGTTAACATTCGCCTATTAATCAACAAGTGGTTGCGACTTGACGTACAGACAGGCGCGGCACCCAATGCTTGTAACTCGCACCAAATGAGTCGACCGATTATTGAGTAAAATATATTGTACATCAGATTTCTCAACAACAACAACAAATTCAAACACAACAACAAGTCACGCAAATGTCCAAGCTTAAAGTCATTGAACGTGGCCCGGGCGGAAATTACCAAACGGAAGTCGCGTTCGAGAAAGGATTGCCAGTAAAAGTATCTACAGGTAAGTATCTATCAGTTAGATCGCATGCTGAAGCCAAAACTACTGTTAAAGCAAACTGCCAAGGCGCCTTGCGTGCTCAATTGCACTCCTAAATTAAATTATTAAAGAGGCTGCACAAAAAACAATAAGTGCAAAAAGTATTTTCACGCATTGCACTTCGTTTACTCTACCTGAAAGTTTGTAAATTAAACAAAAGAAAACATAATGTTGTTGCAGCTTTTTGATGAGAAGTTAATGTCGTGAATAAATATTATTACTTAAAATAATAATATTTAGCCAACATCTAAATAATTTAATAATGTCTATTGATTGTTCAACTGACAGTTATATGATATAGTTATTTGATCTAAGGTATACTTGAGTTTCATGAAAGTTGCCTTTAACTGAACGAATGAAAACAGAATCTAGGCTGGCAGACGATCAAGAGCACGCAGCTTTTCGCCTTAACAATATATACAAACATATATTTGAGCGGAATTGATTACACTTTGATTGGAGAATATTTACAAAGTACTGTATTATATTTAACTCTAAAATGAATATACTCTTTCTGGTAGCTTCGCTTACTTTGATTGTGTTTGTCCAACAGCCAAAATATATTTAATAGACAAAATTGCCAGGCATCGTTTAAAAAAGTTATTAGAGTGCGTCAACAGCAACGAAAGCAACAACAACACGGACTGTTGCCAGCTGTGCCCCCATAGATGATAATGATGTAGTTGATGTTGTTGTTGCTGTTGTCGCTTAAAACTGATCATTGACCGTCACGCCTGACGCAAATGCGGCATCGGCTGCTGGTTGCTGGCTGCCGTCGCTTTCCAAATTCGTGTGCCAAAGCTGAGTGGGCGGTGCGGAAAGTGGCGTGAGGAAAGAGAGGGGAAGGGGGAGAGGAGGCTACTTGTCTGAACGTTGGCTACTCAATCAAATGACCAGCGAAGCGCCATTCAGACAATGAGCTAAAAGTACACACGAATTCGCCAACTGCGATTTGCATTTATGAGATAAACTTCAGCCAGCACGCGTTACAGATACAGATACAGATACAGCAATAGCAACAGCTACGGATACAGATACAATGCGAATGTGCTTTATTTTCGGTTATTTTAATTTTTTTTTTTGTTAATTTTCAGCTAGGCCTCCCATGTGAGCATGCAAAATGTAATTATAAATCAACACAAGTGTGAATAAACTTTTGCTTTGAATTATAGGCGGCTGCTGAGGCAGCGGTGTGGGCTGAACGGGGCGTATGAGTGACGCCTTGGGAATTTGTGGTGTGTTTAGATTAATCCAAAGTGATAGAGCTCACTCTTTAAGCAAAAGACCAAAAACATTGCGAATTTGTAATGATGCGATTATAGATACAATCTATGCGATTGCCATACACAATCATAGTCATGATGCTATACTATTTTTTCTTAACAATTTTTCGCTGGTTATTTTTATGGCGAATTATGAGTAATTACGTGGGTTTGGCTACTTTTGTAGCGCTGACTGGTTAAATATCAATTAGTTGTATAGACTAAATTATGCTTATGGATTGCCAATTAAACAGTGTACAACTAAAAGCTAGCTATGATATAATATAATATATGGTATATTTTTAATTGTTATAGGAAGAAAGTAGCAAGCAATGCAAATCCGGGTTGCACATAACTTAAGTGGTAAATGTAGCTAAAAGTCAATCTGAAACTCATTTTGTCGTAACTCGCAAGAGCTACAAACAACAACTACATTTATTTCAAAGTTAAAGTTGAATAAGGGACTTGCAAGTTTGATGGCCTTTAATTTTGCCTTTCATGAGCCAATTTACATAAAACGTTCATCCAACTATTCTGTCGAGATTCATTGACGTCCTTTCGTATCACATTCTCAGCTCATTGTGAGAATCACACACAATTTCACTTTACAAATCCCACAGATACATGCTGGCAATTGTTTAGTTCATTTTGCTAGGCAACTAAGCATTCGCCACAGCATTCACAGCAGCCACAGCCCAACAATCAACAGCTTGTCTATCAAATACAAAAAAAGGCACCCAACGTGCTGCTTATCCGCAGGCAAGTAAATAATGTATTACGGTGCCCCCGAAACTTCCCTTGAAAAGTTCATACTGTATATCACTTTCGCCTGTGCGCATTTCCTATGTACAGGCCAGACACAATGTAGCCTACGTCAACATGGCAGACACTGGATGAGTCATCGACAGCAGCATTCGTCATACAATCGCATCCTGTGGGATAGACCGGAAGTCCGCGCTGCTCCCACGCATGTAAAAAAAAAAAAAAGACTATTTTCCCATTTTGTGCCTTTTGGTCGCAATTTTCATCTCTCAGCACTTTAGCCTAATTAAGCGAAAACTTGGCAACACTTTTGGAGTTTCGACATCGAGCAAAAGCTTTGGTCCAGACAATTTATACAATTCCATTTACAACGTTTCAGCATTCATGCCCTCCCAAACCCCTTCCAAGAGATGCTGTGTATCTGTTGGTTTTTGTATGCTGTCACACAGGCAGACTTCCCAATCTCTCTGACTCTCGTTCTCTCTGTCTCCTCTCTGATTCTCTGTTTCTCTGTGGCGTTCGTAGCTTTTAATTTTATCGATTTGTATCTTGGTCGTCTGTTGGGGTTTCACTCCCCAAATTGTTTTTGGCTGCCATCTGGGGGGTTGTCCTTGTTGCCGCTGGACCATACAATATTCTTTTTATTGGTCATGGGCATGGGAGACTGTAGTAGCCTTGAGTGAAGCGCAAGGAACTTTCTTTTCGTCCTTTTTTTAGGGCTCGGCATACATATTTATATTATGAAGTGCTTTTTTTTGGGAGTGAGACTTTGTGGTATGTCATTTGGTAGGGAAACCAAGCTGTCAGACATTATATGTGTATTTGAAAATGTAAATTAGCCCAAGAGTTGAGTATTCTCTCAAATCCATTTATTATTTGGATATTATTAATATTATAAATTAATCCCGGCACAACTTTTTTACTATAAAAAGCATTTTTTATCGATACAAAATTGCTAAAATTAGAGTTAAATTTATTGATTTCATTTACATTGTACTTGTATCCGCAAAGAAGAGGATTTATTTCTGTTAAATCATGAGCCCCATTTGGCACAAATGAAGGTTCTGTTGACTTAAGTATTTATTTATTTTGGGCATTTGCGAAGGTTCAGCCAGTCTTATAAACTGATCCCAGCGGTGGGGAAGTCAATGCCCTGAGAATTTAGGATTAGCGGGTTGAGGAAATGAGTACCATATTGATGCCTATTTAGGGGCAAGAAAAAACAAACCAATTGCCACGTGGAAGCTACTTGTCTGCTTGACCTTTCAGTGTAATCAATTTTTAAGTAAGAGCAGGTGCGGATAGAGTGAAGTGAGAGGAAGATGAGGCGGAACAAGTTTGTAGTTAGTGCCAAAACTGTTGCCTACTTTCCGGGCATGTAATAAAACTGAATTTTATTACACACATGTCGAAATGGCTAACGGAACTCACATAACACTACAAGCTGTCTGAGCCAACTAAATATCATGTAATATATACACACACACATACACATTATAGTTGCAGAGTTTGGCCTCGACAAATGTTGAGTTCAAGGAGACGTCACTGATGCTGTCCTCGTTGTATTTGCCCATGTGTTTGTAGTTGCAGCTTCCCACAGCTGTTGGCCACAAGCGAAGGACTCTCAATACGCACAAAACTCTCCAATATTTTGCTCTCTCTCTTCGTGCTCAGCGAGAGTGCGCTCTTGGTCAGGAATCTCCCCGCCGGATTGCATCTCTCTTACAGCATACTCAACAGTTATGCAATGTTACAGACGTATATATATATATGCGCCATATGTACATTTCATTTGAATTCCGAAATGTTATGTTGCGATCTCTGTGGCTGACATTAACATGGCCCACGCACATTTCCCCTCTCGCTCTAGCGACTCGCTCCTCTCTATGACGTCAAATGTCTGCAGCCAACTCTCAACTGACTGCACAATCTTAAACAGAGAGCCTGCTCTATTATACAAGATTTTGTTCTCAAGTGTCGTTGACAGTTCCAACAACATGACGTCAATATGGGGTGTGCGTTCTTTTCTTAGCGGGTGGCAACTGATAGCAGTCACTGTTGCCAAAGTTTTATCAAAGTAATCCACTAAGTTAATGATTGTCTTTAAGCACGGGATAGAAGTCAGTTGACGGTCTGATTTTTGATTTATTTCATTTACAGGGCATATGTTACTGCACTTAGAGTTTAAAGTACAATTCTCTAACTAAAAGATAAGAAACAAATTGTTTTCATTCAATATTTGCTATCGAATAATGCAAAAGTTTAATAGGTTTTGTATAATATCTGGCAATATGTCAACGAGGCACTGTCAACTTGTCATCAGTTGCAACACTTTGTAGCTAATTTATATAATTTGAATGAAACACATATTAACTGCACCTCACGGCCTCCAATTAAATAATGATACCAGAAAGAGTGAATAACACTACTTATTGCAAATAATCGCCATATTAGGTAACAGCGATAGTATCAACATTTTCATATAAATTGCACTTGATTAGTTGATTAATAATAAAAAGGAAGTCGTGAAAATGCACAAACTATATAAACAATTACGACGAGTTTGTTTAACGATTCGACTGTAAGTCGTGAGCCAATTTTATAGTACGCACAGACCGAGATTGCCTTCAATACGAATTTCATGACAATTTCAATCAAAATCAAAACAAACATGATTTTTTAGTGCGTAATGCATCAAATAAAAGACAGAGAAAGAGAGAGAAATTACTTTTCTATGCAATGATTTCCGCTTTGACAGGCCAATTAATACTACTTGGGTGCTATGGGAGCGCATATGCCACTGGATTTGGGAAAAAATCAGCTCGGGCAATGAGGCAATTTCAAAATGTTGTTGAAGTTGTTGAAGGCAGTCTTCAAGTGCGCCAACTGATTTTCAGTATTGAATTTTTGTGATCATCTTGTCGAGATAACAATAGCATTAACTATAATAACAACAAATACAGTCATTCACTGCTTGCAACTGATGCAGCAACAGCAGCTGCTGAGATAAAGGAAAAAGCAAAATGATCGCAGCTTCAACGAATATCAGTTACTCTTTTCAGAAAACCTAACAAATAAGACTGATCGGAACTTGACTTTAATTCTTCAAAATAAATAACTTACATATTAGCACACAATTATTTCTTTTTTAGATATTAAGAATAGGTTTAATATGATAATGATTAGGGTACACACATCAAGTACTACATCTCATTTTTGTAATGAAAAACAATTAAATTTCAATATACATACACATATAAAAGAAATTTATAATGTCAATGCAATAACTGAAATAAACCTTATAAAAACTCAGGCAACTAGATATGAACGAACTTTTCGCATATTACAATTAAGAATTTACTATATAAATGTGGAAAATTGTAATACCCTCTCTAAGCAAGTGTATAACAATAACAAAAAGTTAAGTTTTAACTGTAAACAAAACGCACGCGTCGCGAATGAAGCAAAAAGGCGGCTGAGGCGATGGAGTTGAGCATTTTTGGCTGGAGCTGCGAGACGAGACGAAAATTTCACTGTGTAACATCGTCAGCCCCATATGGAAAATTTCACTTGCACGCTTGAGAAAAAGTGCAGTCATAGGGGGATCGGATGAGGGACGGGTCGGGTATTCGAAGGGGTCGGGGGCCTGTTGTCGAGTGCGGTAATCACGCGTTTTCATGGATTGCCAATGGAGGAACCGGCTACAATGCGTTTTGTATTTTGTATTTTGTTTTTTGTATTTGTTATTGTATTACTTCCCTCTGCTTCTGTCTGCGTCTTCATCTCCATCACTTCTTTTTTTTCGTTTGTTTTTTTTTTGGCACTTTCACTCTCATCCTCAGTTGGTGTCGGTCTGTTTCGTTGGGGTTTAAATATTACGTTATGTTTTGGATGCTTTTGGGGAGATAAGCGGGGCATTTGTTTATGTCATTTGCAAGTTTGGCTCTGTCAAATGGAGCGTTTTAACTATACTCTTCCACAGGGTACTAAAACTGTGTAATAAAATGTGTAGCGGATGCAAGCATATAAAATACGATTATATATTTGAAAGTATAAATGCATATAATTTATAAGACTTTGTTATATAGGGACAATCTACGATATAAAAAATAATTTGTTTAGCATTTTAATTACTTGTTTTTGAAGTTAACCCAAGTCTATTAAACTTAAAGCATGTGCGATATATTAGGATTCAAAAATAGAATTAATATATAATTAATAAATTTGAAATAATTAAAAACAAATGCGTCAATTACTCATTTGATAAGGGTGTTCCAAATTCGACATACTCGTACTGAAGATAACGACGCCTTCCCACTCTTGCCTTCTTTTTGGTTCGTTTAGCTGTTTGTAAACATAAGCAAAGCACGTGGAGATTGAATTGGAGTCATTTATTTTACACAAAATTGGGTGCATCGGTTGAGTCGACTAGTCGAAATCAATGTTTAGTTGTCCAAGGTTCGTTATACCGACAAACTCTATAAATATTGTTAATAGCATTTCGTATCTTTCCTGTTCAAGTCTTTAATTAATTTATGCATTTTAATAGCGACGGGGGCGACTCACAAATACATTCACGAAAATACATAATTCCAATGCATTACGATTACCACATAATGTGATTGGGATATCATAGATAAAGCGATCGATTCGGATTCATTACGAAGTGATTAAAAAAGATTATATTGTCTGGGCTGGTTTGCGCAATTCAGGGAAATCAAACAACGATTTATTAAGTTTGAAATTGCTGTGCGATATTGATTTCTTTTTAAAAACATTAAAATATGTGGAATATGGTTTGATTTAAAAGCTGCCCGCAGTCTGCAGATGTTCATATGCAATATCAGCAATTCTACTTAAGTTTCTCAACACCAGACGTTGATCAAAGAAGCATGTCGAGCTCAAGGTGCATAACAAGACCATATTACAAATGACTCGTAAATCTTATTCGGATAATAATGGTTCTGCTTATGTATTGTTTACTGTTTATTGCGGTTGAGAAAGAACAATAAATACCACCCAGAGATGACAGTTTTGAGCTTCATTATCGAAGGGAAAAATGAGAACAGAACGCATTTAAAATCGAGACTCTTTGAAATTGGAGGATAACTGTGCTGTGCATTGCGGCATCTGGACACCAGATGGCGCTACCTTGCCCCATTGCAACGCCAGATGCAGCCTCATTGAACTGTCAGCGCAATGAATTCGAATTGCATTACAATGTCGAATTTGCTTTAAAGGTTTGTTTATGGACTTTCCCCAAAGCAACGGTTTATTAGCTAACGGATAATTTTTGCAAACGCAATGCATTGCTTGCTGTTGTCTTAGTTGTTGCTGTTGTTGCTGCCACGTGCAGCGTGTAAAATTATATGGCAGATACATATGTATGCACCTCAAGCATTAGGGGGCCTTATTTAAGTGTCTGTCAAAAGCTGACTAATGGCCTACGCATTGGATTTATGTGGGCGCCTCAGAGGATAAAGGGGGCGGACTGCGGGCAGCGGGCCAGCTGTCAAGCGGGCGGCGTGTGAAAATCGTTAACAAATTGCAGCGTCGAAATGATTTGAAGAATACATCGATTTAAATTTACAAAAATATCGAAATATATGTGTAACGCTTCGGATTGCACTGCCAGCACTGCAAGAGGCGCATTCAAAATCGAAATGTGTGAAAAATTGTTGAGGTTTCTTTTTTTTTTTATATTGCTTGACTTTTCTGTGGGCGGAAGATGCAACTTTAATTGACAATTTAGTTGGGAAATGTTTGAGAAATGGGCATAGCCGCAATGACCTCTGCGATGAGAGATGAATGCGGTAGTGTGACCGTATTTGTTTTAATGCACTATGTGATAAGTGAGAGCCAATTTGTGAGATGTTTAAATACAATTTTATAGCGAAGACTTTAAAATTAAACTCAATCTTTTTGAAGACAATTATTTTCGGTTATTAATATCTACAATTTCTTAATTCATTATATATTTAAAAATCATATGAAATAAAATGTATTGTAAGTGCAAAGAATGTTGCATTTGTGCATATATTAAGTGCAATTAATCAATCGAAATTAATGTTGAAATTATTTTAACAGCTGAAAGAGTCAGACTGCAATAAACAAATCATTATGCAAACAGAATACATTTATTGATTGGCTGAAGGTTCTTTTTTATAGATTTACTTTCGCAAACGAATCTTAATTGGTTTATTACTCATTATTGTTATTACAAAATCAGCAAACATTTGGCCTTTTCATTGAGAGGCAGTGGCAAGCACAAAATGATAACAATTCACACCTCAATGTGGAACATGTTGTCGTAATTAACCCACTTATGGCTGGGCTGTTGGTACCTGGTTCCAGGCCAATGGGATGACTCGACATTTGTTGGTTTAAGTAATTTGTGAAAATTATGGGCCATCGTTTGAGGTATTTTATTGTTATTATAACATTAACAACAATCAGCGAGGGCGAAGAATCGCAAGACTTTCGTTTGGTTTACTTTTCAATTTTACATTTATTTCACTCTTTTCGCTCTGATTTACAATCGTTGTTTTTGTTTTTTGTTTTTTTTTTTGGCATTCTACGCACACGAACATACTTTCCAATTACGTCGAGTTGAACATGATTTAAAAGATGGTATGGTATAAGGAAGGTGCAATACTCTCTCAAATATATTTTTAGCCAATCAGGCAATTCTGCAATTCTCTTTAAGCGAAATATTGTAAATAGTTCATTTAGAATTGGAATTGAAATTGTTTAATAGCTGATCCATCATAGAAAGACTCATTCAAACTCGTTGTAGCTAATCTTTATGCGGATCACACAAGCTTAATGGGATCGTAAGCGTCTCCCGCAAAGTGTTACGCATTTCGTGACAAATGTGTAATAACCTTTAAAAAGACACGAGTGACTCTCTGTGTTTCTTCTTTGTATCTTTGTATCTTTCTTCTGTGCTGTAATTTCACAAAATTTTGTAATTTGCGCATGCGTCAATCTCTTTTTCTTTTCTTGGACCGGTTTTTACCGTTTGTCGACATTTCAATTGGTAAATTCAAAAATAAACAATAAACAATAAGTGTCTACAGTATATAAGTATGTATGTACAAAATCTGTGCGTACAAGATTTTTGCACATTCGGAATGAGTAATGGAAATGTGATTCACAGCACGGCATGTCAATTTTGACAGCTCTTTTGTTTCGAATACGTTTCGCCCGCTTTTTTTTGTGGAGCAAGGACGTAAGCCCACTTGTCAGACCTTGCGTTTCCTGCTTTCACCTTATTTTAGATCCGCCCACACGCAACACCCCCAAAAAGGCAACGTGCTGCAGTCACCAAGAAGTAAAAAAAGACTCATTGAAATCATTTAACTGATTGAGCGGTTCACACTTCTGTTCATTTTTACACTAGTACATCTGAATATATAGATCGTATCACTGTTCAGTTAATATAATTCAACATACTGTTCAACATTCTAAAGCTGCTTTAAATAAAAGTATTAAGGGCTGATTTAATAATTGTTGGCTTTCATTTAGCGCATTTATCTCCTGCTGCAGATATTCTATTTCCAGTTTTTGCTCCAAGTCATCAATGGGCAGGACGCCGAACTTGTGAAACAGTTGTATCGTCCTTAAAGTGATCACAGCGCCTTTGTGGCCAGCGGCATAAGGAGCTAGAGCATTCGTATCCAAGAAATATACTCCGTGTTTGACAGGAGAAGCATAATATCCCATTAATGCTTGGGTCGATTGGACAGTACAACGACCAAAGACATCAGGAGACCAACTATCGCATCGAATACCCCAGAAACCAGTTTCAGTCGTTATGGACTCGGCATATAATTCAGGAGCTCGCTTGTGACTACAGCTGCCACCTTGCAAAGTGTTGTTGCAGCCAGGCTGTTCAGCTTCCTGAAAATTGGGATAGAAGTCGGCATGGCCTATGGGTTTCAAAATGCCACGTGCTGTAGGATTCGTATGTATAATATCCACAAAATCAGCATCCCTGACATCCAAACGATCCATACTTTCGGCGGTTGTATAGAGAGGTTTGGCTGGATCTAAGCCTGTTATATGATGCAGTGCATGATTCACATAGTTGGCCGTTAGGCCAGCCACTTGGGCACCCAGACTGAAGCCAATGAGGTGCAAGGCATTGTTGTCAACAATCCCTGGAACAACCAGATTATTAATCAGCTGCGCCAAACACATACTCACCAGCGGAGCATTCGAAACGGATTGGGCAAAGCAGGGATCCTGCACCAAAGGACTATAGTCAATGGAGATCACATAGACTGCCTCTTTGTCAAGCAGTACGGGCCGTATTTCCAAATTGGGCGAAAAGTCTCGGTGTCCTGTATAGCCGTGAATAAGTATAATTACGGGAAGTGGCGGTGTAAAATCGTCACGATCAATTTGCAGTGGATCAATTTGCTTGGGATTATTCGCTGTTGCACTATATTAAGTATATGACGCACGGCACGTGTTTGTGTTAAACCTTTACTAAATTCAATCTAAACAAAACGAAACTTACTTGGAATAAAGCCAAAATGTCACGTTCTTGTTGGGACAACCATCTTCAACCACAAAGCAGCCCCATGATCTCAGAACATAGGAGCAGAAAAGCAGAGCTATAGATAGATTAACTTAAAGTGTTTCAGTTTGCACTCAGGTAACTTTTTTACAAACAAACCTAGCACTAGTATCTGCATTTCGATAAGCTTCGCGGAAAACTGCAAGTGCTGAAAATAAATATTCTGCTTTTTAAAGCGTTTAGGCAAATTATACACACATCAATTTTACAGTCAATACTATTCAAATCATATTAAAATCGGAATAATGAAGCGAGAATTATGAAGCAAACGAGTACGCAGTTAATCTAAAGGACGGAATAAATAATCTTCAAATCAATGACATGATTCAATAATATATAAATATGTATATATGTTTGTAAATATAAAGTGGAGCTCCTAGCAGCTTTTTTTGTACCTTAATTGTAGAATACTTTTTGGGAAAGAGCATTTTACATGCTAACAACTAAAAAGCTAGACAATATTTATTTTCCACACATCGATGACAAAATAGGTTAACAAACTGAAACTGCATTTATTTCTGGATTTTATTTTAAGACTGAACTCGAGTTCACATGAGTTTGAACTTCAAAGAGAAGTTTATTTAAGGCAACACCTGGGTTTACAATCATTGGGAAATGAGTTGTACTTTATGGGCTTCAGTTGATCAGTTGAAGTATTGCTGTCGACGACGTAGTGCGGGTGAAAAAATACGTTTCCAGCAATTAGTTATCGGAATAAAAGCAACTCAAGTGCATTAGCCTATCGATTTTCAAATGGGCGACTAATGGGCGACAAAGAGTAGAGGGGTAGGGAGAGTCGAAGACTGTCAGGAGTCTCAATTTGCAAAATCAAACTAATCCGCTTAAAAGCCTCGATTTTCTGTCCAGACAGTGACAACATTGCAATGCCGCAATTGAGGCGAACTAAGCTGCTGCCCCTCGGGGAGGTGACCAAGAGTGGGATATTGATTTGCAAACCGGACCCAGGTGAACAGTCAAGATGGGTCTAGCCACAGACACGTGACAATGCATGTGCCCAGACAGAGCAGGGTTAGACAGCTATTTTTAACAATGCAGCTGCTAATTTTGAGCACCTGATGTGTATGTGCGAGTGTGTGTGTGTGTGTGTGGGGCTGCTCTTAGCCAACTGAGTGGATAAGTCGCCCAAGCTGCCGGCTAATCAAAAGCCAAAGACCCACCCATTTGCCAGCGACCCACTTGAACATGCGCGCTCGTGACATTCGACTTGGAAACGTGCAAAGCGACGGGAAATCGGCCAAAGAAAACAAAATGCGAAACGTGCAAAACGTCACTTAAGTTGGCCCCAAACCGAGCCAACATCAGATGCGTCACAGCGGAAAAGCAACAGAAAAGCCAACACAAAATTCAAAACAATAACAAACAAGCAAGCTAAAGCAACATGCGCTCACCTAAGCGAACATCGGCTACCCTGTATACACTATACAAAAACTGGTATTGCAAAAAAATTAAGCATAAATATGTTTATTATTAAGCTCCAAAAATGATCTTGGTTAGAGTTTAAAAAACACCAAGATATGGTTTTGTATCATAAAATGATCATCTTATGGTTTTCAAATAATCTCAAAATGAGAAATGATTTTAAATAAAATAAATATAAAATTTACAAGGTTCATAAGTAGATACTTCTATCACTGCCATTTAAGTCATATTATATACAACAGGGTAAACAAACAAATGCATTAAACAGAAACAACAGTCAGGAAATGTGCGGCGCGAAAATGCGCAGCTGAGCAATGAGACACGCACGAGAGACAAGTGGAGACAATAAACAAGCTGAGATAACAAACAACAGCGACAGCAAAGTAACACTATGACAATTGCCAAAGCTGACAGTTTGACGTTTTAAATCACGCGCCAAACAGCAACTGCAACAGCAGCAGGCGACAAACAATAAGAGAAACATCTCAATGCAACGAATATCTTACAATTATTTATGTTTCAATTCCAAACAATAACAAATGCAATTAATGGCAGACAACGAAATGATAGCAACAAAAGCATCGGAGAGGTCAACGGTGTCAGATGCCAATGCAAATGCAAGCAAATGAATGAATGCAGCGCTTGTTAAACTATTGAAATGCTTGCAAAACTGCAGCTCAAGCTGTCAATTGGACTGGCTTGAATAGAAACATGGAGAAATATCTGCATTACAATATATGAACAAAAAATTGGGAATTTCGCATTTACTTGGGTAAGCTTTGTTCATATTCATTATTGATGACACAGTTTTAAAATTACTATAAACAATTTTTACATTGAAAATATAAAGATTAATATTGGAGACAGGTGTCTTTTCTATGTCCAATTGTAATCTGTATGCGGATGCGAATAAACAATTTATTAACATCAGTTGCCTTTATATTTTGCCCAAATGTGGCCTAAATAGATTCCTTTACATATACAAATAATGAGCGCTAAGTGAGACAACAATTTCGCATTGCTTCCTGGTCAGACATGCACATATTCAATAGCATTTATTATTCTGCTAATTTTCACTGAACTTTCTTCTTATAGCTACAAATGCCTTTCAGACTCATGTCACTTCTATATGCATTTATGTGTCCAAGAACTACCCACACAACAGACCCGGTATCGTCTTAGTTGCATCTTCTGACCACTTTGTACTCGTATAGTTGTTGCATTGCATCAATTGTTATTAATTTGTGCGCTGAGAGTGTCAGCTGCACTTAAAATGACACAAACAACAACAATAAGAACAGCAAACTGTCTGCAGAATATGAAAAGAATCGCACGCGACTCATGTCAATTGCGAGTCGCATTCTCAAGCTCCGACCCGGGTCAACTGCCTCTACATTGCATCGAGTGTCTTTCCATTCCCTCAATAGTTCTATTTGCTTTCTATGTCTACGAGTACTAATAATTGAGCCTAAATGATTCAATATTTTCATGCTGAAGACTGAATATCAACTATGCTATCAATTACAATGTCGGCTTTTGTTATTTTCCGTCAAGTCATGGATTAGGGGTAAAATTAAATATAAGTTTTAACAAACTCACTTCAATATGCAAATTAAACTGTATGTGGACAAAGTTTTAGGGCCTGGTCTGAGGATTATTACATCGTTTAAGCATTTTAATGGACTCTCATTTGTTTGTGTAGTCAAAGTTTTCGTCACAAAGCTTTAGCAGCTACCACGTGTCAAATGTCGCTAGTGCTGACTGGTAATTCTAAAGTTTCTTAAGTCCCACGCACGTGCCGGCCTTATTTAACATTTGAGCATATGAGATTTAAGATCCTTGAGGCAATGACGACAGTCGTGACCTAGAATGCGGAACTAATATTAATACTTTAAGTAATTCTAATAGAGTCTAGACCATATTGCAGATTTAAATAAAGAATTCCATATTGATTTGCATTACGAATACATATTTTGTTGTACGGTGTTTGCCTGCATAAATAAGTAGCTAGTATGCGTGTTGCATACTTTTAGGCGACGGTTCAAAAGAACTTTTGTTTGTGCTTACGCAAAGAAATTTAATTTGATTTATTTTGCGTCAACGTAAATTCGCCAAACGGCGTTTGCTGACGATAACTGTGGCAAAGGTAAGGTAATTAATTCAACTTCAAGATACCCTGTAAGAAAGTGTCTTCGAAGGGCGAGTTTCTATACAATTAACACGTAAAGACAATATAAATTACATTTTTATTTATTTATGTCTATTTGATCAACTAATATGCATTGAGTTGAACACAAAATTAAACATACATTTTTTATACACCCGTTCTGAAATTAAAATATTTGTCATAGATTTGACGTCAATCTTGAACACAGACTGCTAAAGCTTGTACCATATATGAATTTATTCGAAACTAAATGAACATTTTAATAAATGAATATTCAGCCGTGCTCTGACATTCTATTGCGATTTGCGATTTTATGCAAAAAGAAATAATGAAATGTTTTTTATGCAAAATGAGCACCAAAAGATATATACTTAATTTGTATTTTTTTTAACCTGTTTGTTTTGTGATATAGTTAAACGATTTAAAAAAATACCATTGCATACCTTCAGGCAGCACATAAATTTGTCAGCACAGTGGATGTCAAACTGTGGCAAAGAAAGAAACAAATTAAATGCCTCTCTCTCTGTGTATTTGCTTGACAGTATGACAAGTCACTAAATATATAAGTTAGGTATTTTATAATGAATGCAAGTATTATAACACAATTACTTAAATTAATCAAACGCACATTTCAAAACTAAACTTTGTATACATATGTCATGGCTAAGTGTAGCTTACAAAAAGCTTAACCGTTAAATTTTAGACTTTTCCAATTTATTCTCCAATAAGTGTTCCTATCATACCCTTTACCCTTACATAACAGCCCATCTAATTTGCATGTAATTTGTTGTGTCGGCACCACAAGACCAAACAGAAGAACACCGAATAACTCGACTCCATTTTCAGGTAGACCCAAAACAGGAGCAGTCTCAATATTTTGCATTTTCTGACTGTAGAGATGGTTATCGAGGTGACAACAACAACTGCACCAAATTGGCTACAGCAGACCCAAAAGCAAACTCGACTTTTGTCACTTTGCATATTGGGCCCGCTTTTTAGCATAATATCAAGTTCACGCTGTGAGCCCAGTTAACCAGATCACCATTGTTGCTGTTGTTGCGGCTGTTTGGTCTCCTGATCATGTCTTCTTTTGGGCAAACAACAACAACAACAAATGCATGGCCCAGTTGGCAACTGTTTGACGTGTTTACCACGCTTCTGTGCAAAATCAAAAGGATTAACATTGTGCCCAGAGTTGTTTCATGTTCTTGTTTCCAGTTATGCGGAAGTTATTCACCGAGTTCTTCTTTATGTTTGCTTGAGAAGGTGTCGGCTTTGTGGTGATTGATTGGGGCTCTGAAAAGAGGGCCACGAAGCAAATTATTAAATATAATAAATGTTTGCTAAGAGTATATTACTAAGCATAGGTATCAGCTTGTATAGGAATATATTATTGTTAGGATATGTTTTCATAACATACGCATTGACAAATATGAGCAATTATATTAATTAAGAAAAAATTAAGTATACGCACATTTATTTTATTTAACTATTATACTGAGAGATTAACTTGGATTAATTTTCTAATAATATTCAAGTTGAATTCAAAATTATCAATACATTTTTTTCATGATAATATCCATTTAACTATACCCGAATATTCTGACATACTTTGGCGGCTTTCGAATTTCTCCAGCAATTCCTTACGCTATATACAATACATTCACACCATCAACAAGATCACACGCCCACCATATTTTCACTTCACTTACCGCAAACGCGCCATTGGCCAACACTTGCAACCTGCTATAATACCTTTAATTACGCCCCAAATATTGCGGCAGACAGGTTGAAATCAGATACAATCTCAGCATTAAATCAGAAAAGTAAAGAAAACAGAGAGGCGAGTAATGGGAGTACTGAGAGAGGACTGGAATGTTATCAGTGGCAAGCAATCGGCGCATGCGCCACACGGCTATCCATTGAGCCACTGAACCACACTGAAAAAGCAATTACACGCCACATGAGATGCCAAACCAACCACTTGGAAGTATATAAAGTTTATGTTGTTCCTCCCCTCACACATTTTATGCAATGGTAACATCAGTTTCTCAGCTGTCTCAGCTTACCTTGAACTTCGGTTTTGTTGCCGTTTTTCTCTCTTCATGTTTTATGCAAATTGTCCGTTTAATAGGCGCTAATATGTTTTGCCAGCTACCGCGTTAATTTACAGTTTACTTTTCGCAGTTACCAGTTGCCTGTTGCCAGTTGCAACCCACGCGACCGACTCGTAAATATAAAGCTCAGAGGCACCGCCATATACTTTTAACGATTTTGTAATACCACCAAATGGCGCCTCGCCCTGAGGTGTAATATTTTGTGGGAAACGTGCGTTGTTTGCAAAAACAAATATTTAAATACCAGAAATTCAAACTTGGTTTGGTACATTTAGCTTTTGCCAGAGATTCGAATTTAACTGCAAGTGAATCATCAACATTAAAAAAGAAAACAAAAACTACACTCGAGTGAGGCCATAATTAAAATAAAATAAACTTAATCTGCATGGAAAACTTTTATTTTCTATTAAAAATAGATTAATGTTTATGTAAAATGTACTTTATTAGTTCAAAAACTATTATTATTGTAGGAATCAAACATCAGTTTATTTCAGACTTTCATAATGAACAAGCAGTTTGTTGCGGATATATTGGTAATGGTAATATTCCATTATTTTCTGGTTTCAGACGGAGCAAAGGTGACATAGATAAAAATAAACAATTAAATCCTTTATATTCCATTAAAAAATTTACATAATTATAACTACTATTTAACAGCGCGAAATGAGATTGGAATACACTAAAATGAATGTTGACAATAAATTCCCGGGGCTTGTCGACTTTCATTATCAAATTAATCGAACATCTAGCAACATATCTGCTTTATATATCGATTTCAAGTTTTCCGAAGATGTGAAGAACCTGACCGGGACTTTCAAACTAAGAATGAAACTTACAGACAAGTATATTAATTATTTCTCTATTGATATGGACTACTGTAAAGGACTGCAGTCGATATATGGCGACTATATAATGCAGATGATAGTTAATGAAGTACGCTCTGTTTCCAATTATCCATTGGATTGCCCATTAAAAAAGGTTGGATGGTAAATATGTATTCACATTCATTATTTTATAGCGTACTCTTTTTTCCAGAATACTCTATATTATATACAAGGCTTTACTGGAAACACAAAAATAATACCAAGTTATTTTCCCGAACTATCATTTGCGGCAGATATATCATTTTATACCAATGGTCGGCATTTTCTACTTATGAAAGTTTTCGGAAACTTTCTAAGGAAGTAAGTATTGAATAAAAGTGCTAAAGTGCTAAATAAATACAATATTCATCTTTAATGCAAACTAAATTTAACCATGAAATTGTCTTAATAGGGAATAATGTAATTCATTTAACCAAAAATCTGGTTATAAGACAATTGGTAAATTAACTTATTTTTTAGTGTCTACACTATTTGGTTAATGAGTATAAAAACCATTAGTTTCGTTAAATAGCTAGAACAATCATTATTTGCCAATCTGCCTAATTTTAGTAATGATTGAGTCAAAATTTATAACTTAATTAAAATCATTATTTCGACATTCTATGTTAGTGAGTAAGTTGTCATGAACTAGAAGAACATACAGTTAGGCCGTGATTATTGTCATGTATATCAAAATTTGATATCTCTGCAATTAACATACGCCTCTTGTGCGGAGCATCAAAGTCATTAGAAACTCATTTTACCATATATGTAGATCTACTCAATATTCCACGATATTGATATAATGCATACACTCTAAAGTAAAATAAAGTTGAGAAGCGTATTCAAAATTGTATTGACAAAGACATAATGATTGTCGATTAAGGCAATTAAATACTTTACTATCATATTTAATTGTTGCATTAAAAAGACCTTAATGTTTATATAATATGTGTTTTATTAGTCCAAAGTATATTACTGTTGTAGGTATCAAACATCAGTTTAATTCAGACATTCAAAATGAATTCTAAAAACTTTTTGTGTGTATTGATAATTGTAAAATATAATTATTTTTTGAGTTCAGAGGCAGCAAAAGTAAGTTGGAAATTTGATTTAAGTAGAGAGAAGCACTTACTTAATTCAACTAAAATATTCAGCCCTTGGTGTACCTCAAAATTAACATACCTATATACTATATAACTTCTCTTTGGCAGCGCACAGTAAAATTGGAATTTTATGAAATGAATATTGATAATCCAATCCCAGATATTGTAGAGATTCATTACCAAATTAATCGCACACACAGCAACACGTCTTTAATGTTCGTGGATTTTAAGTTTTCCGAAGAAATTAAGACTGTGACTGGAACTTTCAATATAGGAATTAAAAATGCCGGCAAATTATTTAATTATCTCAGTGTTGATCTTAACTTCTGTACTGTTCTGCAGTCGATAAATAATCAATATATGCTGCAGAATATAATTAATGCAATACGCTCTGTTTCCAATTATCCTTTGGACTGCCCATTAAAGAAGGTTTGTTTGTAAATACGAGTATATATTCCTAATTATCATTAAATAGTGTTTTCTTTCTTTTTTCAGAATTATCTTTATTATATATATGGCCTTAGTTTACCCAGGAAATTAATTCCATCCTATATTCCCAACTTAGAATTTAATGTAAACATAACATATATCGTCAATAGTCGGAAAGATATTCGAGTTCGTGTTTCAGGTGAATTGAAAAAAAAGTAAATATGAAATGAGCATTGAATTAAAGGGCTGTACTAAATAAATACAATGTTCATATTTAATTCATAATAAAACGAGTTGCTCTAATAGCAATTAATGTAATGTTTACAATGTAGTGTTTACACTGTTTGCTAATATTTCTTGGTTAATGTGCTTAAAAGACTTTAGTTGAATATTTAATTCAAGATTTAAATGATTATCTGTCTAGTTTCAGGCTAATTGAATTTCTCCATAAAAATTATTGTTCGAGATTTGTCATGAAAAATTATATTAAAAAAAAATACATAAAGAACGTCGTTCTTACGATTCCAGTTCGTTTAAAACAAAGAAACTGAATGGAAGTATTTATACCTGATTTAAAAATACATTAAATTCTTGAATAGATTTTAGATCGTGATTTATTATCAGGTCGCATTCAGAAGATGGTATCAATTTATTGTTTAGTATTTTCTAAGACAATTTTGTTGTGAATAAAAAACAATTTATTTTACATCGGTACTAAGTTAAATAGCCCTTTTAAACTATGTCCGTCTGTCTGTCTATCTGTATGAAAATCTAGATTTTGAGAGACTATAAGAGCAAGAGCAACCAAATTTGGTGACAAGATGTATTTATATAGCCCCTAAATCAACTTTCTTTAAGAATTTGGCCACATCCCTTTCCACCCCCTAAATCGAAGAACACGGATTGTAAATGTAAGTCACAATGACAATTACCATCTCAATGATATCGATTGCTACGATCGGACAATACTATACACAGAAATTATTCAAGAAATACTGTTAATAGGTGAAATCAGCAGCTGCACCTGTTCCGTTGCATTTCACTCTGTTATATAATAAAACAAATAGTGGTGTAACCAAGCTAGTAATATAGAGAGTGGTATAGTGAGTGGCGAGTATCAAACAGTCGAGCAAACTCGAATGTAGCTTTTTACTTGCTCTCAATTAAGGCAGGTAATTAGTAATATATGAATAGTTAATTATTGTATCAAAAATAGATTAATGTTTTCATAAAATGTATGTGCTTTAATAGTTCGACTTCAGTTAATGTTGTAAAAATCAAATATCAGTTAATTTCGGACATTTAAAATGTACGCTCGAAACTTTTTCGTTGTATTGATAATTACATTATTTAATTATTTTCTGAATTTAGAGGGAGCAAAGGTAAGTTTCAAACTTAATTTAAAAAAAGAGGATAAAATATGAAGCGCACGCTCTTTCAACCTGTATTGTACCAAAAAATTAACATACCTGTACATCATTTTTTTTTGAAGCCCACAACAAAATTTGACTTTATTAAAATGAATATTGATAATCCAATCCCTGAGATTATGGACGTCCATTATCAAATAAATCGCACATATAGAAACATGAGTGCAATATTCGCGGACTTTAAGTATTCTGAAGAAGTGAAGACTCTGTCTGGGACTTGTAATATAGGGATAAAATATACAGACAAGTTTTTTAATTATCTCAGTGTACATCTTGACTACTGCAATTTCCTGCAGTCGGTAAATAACCAATATGTATTACAGATGGTAATAAATGGATTACGGTCTGTTTCCAATTATCCATTGGATTGCCCATTAAAAAAGGTGGGTTTGTAAATATTTATTTTGTTTTATTGTTATAAAGAGGTTTCTTTTTTTTCAGAACTATCTTTATTATATAAAAGGCTTTACTGTTAACACAAAATTAATTCCAAGTTATTTTTCCGAAGTATTAGTTAATGTAAACATGACATTTAGAGTCAACCATCGTACGGATATTCGACTTGATATATTAGGTAAATTTCGAAGGAAGTAAATATGAAACAAGTAAAAAAGCTACCACTGAGCTTGCTCGACTGTTAAATACCCGCCACCTAATTTTACTGAATGGACCATAAATAAGAGCGTCCATCGAAAGATTATATTTTTCGAAAATAAACTAGAAAATATACCAAAGTGCGTTTAAAATTTTTAATTTGGTAGACCATTGTTAAGTCATTGAGGGACATAGCAACTGAACAGGTGCAATAGGTGAAGCTTTCTCGAATAACTTCTGTGTATTATTGCCGGATTCTAACCAAACTTTTAGAAGTCATTAAAATGATTATTAATATTGTGTGTAATAAAGTTGAAAGTAATTACCGAAAAATTTTTCGATCGCAATTCAATTATAAGCATACATTCAGATTTTTGTTGTTGTACATTAAACAATTCTTGAAATTCGCTGTTTATTATTTTCTACACAAACTTGTTCTGCATAAAACACCATTTTTTTGACTCTGGCACTAAGTTATAAAGCCCTTTTAATCTATGGGTTACGGGAAAAAAAATCAACTCACAATTGTATGTTAGTGAATAATAAAAAATAAATAATAAATTGGAATGCTTGTCATTTAAAATAGATGGGAATTGAGGACACGCTTTCAAATCTTTGTTGACTAAAAAACAAATTATTATATTTGCCTACTCAAAGGGTAAAAGGATATTATAACTTTCTGCCAAACGAAAATGTATGTATCTTGCAGAAGGTGGCATCTCCGACCCCATAATGTATATATATTCTTGATCAATAAACCTAATCAACTGCACCCAAGCTAAAAACTTTTAGAACATGATACTGCGGTATTTTCTTAGTACATTCTTGAAAAATGGTATGTTATATTGCTAGCTCTTAATATTTGTCGATTTCAGTAAAAATGGGTGACGGGTATCTTACAGTCGAGCAAACGCGAATGTAGTTTTCTTACTAGCTGTCAATTAAGGCAGATAATAAGTTATATTTAGTACAGTTAATTACTGTATCAAAAATAGATTAATGTTTTCATAAAATGCTTTAATAGTCCAACTTTAGTTAATGTTGTAAAAATCATATATCAGTTTATTTCGGACATTTAAAATGTACACTCGAAACTTGTTTGCTGTATTGATAATTGTAATATTTAATTATTTTCTGTATTCAGAGGGAGCAAAGGTAAGTTGTCAACTTAATACAAATAAAGAGAGTTGAATAAAATATGAAGCCCAAAATTAACACACCTGTACATCATTTCTTTTTTGCAGCGCACAACAAAATTTGATTTTATTAAAATGAATATTGATAATCGAACCCCAGAGTTTGCAGATATTCATTATCAAATAAATCGCACACAAAGCAACACGTCTGTAATATTCGTGGACTTTAAGTTTTCCGAAGAGATTAAGACTGTGACAGGGACTTTTAATATGGGAATGAAATATACTGACAAGTTAATTAATTATCTCAATGTTGACCTCGATTTCTGTACTTTTCTGCAGTTGGTGAATAAGCAATATATATTACAGATGGTAATTAATGGATTACGCTCTGTTTCCAATTATCCATTGGAGTGCCCATTAAAAAAGGTAAGTTTGTAAATATCTAAAAAAAATTCTTTACTATATAGTGTTTAATTTTGTTTTTTTTTCAGAATTATGTTTATTATATAAAAGGCTATTCTGTAAATACACAATTAATTCCGAGTTATTTTCCCGATGTATTACTTTCATTAAATATCACATTTAATGTCAATCGCAGGTCTGTTATTCGAGTTGCTGTTTTGGGTCAATTACGAAGGAAGTAAATATGATAAACAAAAATTGAATTCAAGGGCTATGTTAAATAACTACTGTATTTATATTTAATTTAAATTATTAAAAGAAAACCAGTGAGTTGCCCTAATAGTAAATATTGTAATGTCTACAGTGTAAAGTTTACACTGTTTGCTAAGATTTCTTGGTTGATGGCTTTCCTTAGTTTGTTGTTTAGTTTGGATATTGCGTTCAAAAGTTATCGACTTGTAAACATGGAGTTCACAAACGCCAAAATTCGAGCTATTTTAAAGTTTTCCTTCGTAAAAGCCAAATCCTCTAGAGAAACGTTCCGCGAGATCAATGGTGTTTTGGGGGATGCTACTTTATCAATTCGAACCGCGGAGGAATGGTTTTGACAATTCAGAGCCGCAGAAAACGACACCAAGGATAAGCCAGCCGGCGGCAGGCCTGTGACGACGAATACCGATAAAATTATGGAATGTATCGAGTTAAACCGGCATGTGGCATCTCGGGACATCGCTCTGGAGAAGGTTGCAATATGCTGCTGAAACAGAACGAACTTGACCCATTTTTGAGGCGGATAGTGTCTGGCGACGAAAAGTGGATCACTTACGACAATATCCAGCGAAAACGGTCGTGGTCGAAGGCCGGTGAATCGTCCCAAACAGTGGCCAAGGCGGGATTGACAACCAGGAAGGTTTTGCTGTGTGTTTGAGGGGATGGGAACGAATTATCTACTATGAGCTGAAGCAGGCGATAAGAAGGGTGTAGTGTTTCACCAGAATAATGCCAGACCACACAGTTCTTTGATGATACGTCAGAAGCTCCGGGAGCTTGGATGGGAGGTTTTATCGCATCCACCATATAGCCCGGATATTGCGCCAAGTGATTACCACCTTTTCTTGTCCATGCCGAACGCTCTTGGTGGTGTAAAATTGGATTCAATAAAGGCTTGCGAAAACTGGTTGTCCGAGTTCTTCGAGAATAGGGAGAAGGGTCAGATCATCGAACAAAATGGCGCATATTTGAACTAAATCGGACTACTGCAACACTTTTTATGCAGCATTGAATAAATAGCAAAAAAGCGGAAGGGAGTTATTAGACAATATTATATTTATACCTTATATTTATATACCGGTTATTTCTATCGAAATTTGGCAATTAATTGGTAAGATTATGATTTCAATAAGCGATAATAAGAATATGATATCGAGCTTTCATGATTAATGTAGTTTATTGATAACACGACTGATAGTATTATTGGCTTTAAATCCATTTACTTGCGGCTTCACAGTAGGCTCCATTTAGATAGATTGCTAACATTAACTTATAGTGGCACTTTTGTACAGCAGCATACAGTTAGCCCATTTATGAACTCACATATTTGTTGGGGTGTCTAACAAAGCAATTAATGGCAATGCAACATTTTTGCATGCAACACACATCCATATGCATTTACTTTCCTGTGTGTTAAAGCCCCTCCTAATATGGCAGATAGAGAAGGAGTGAAGAAATGAGAGAGCAAAGTTTATTAGCTTAATTAAAACTCTTGAAAAGGTTCATCAAAGCAACGGAAAGAGTCGATTGGACGCGCTTCTCTTCGCTCAGGGGCAATGCAACAAAATCTTGAAAATACAAAAAAAATGTGTTGAATGCTGGCAATTTAGCAAGTTTATAGTTCTCTCCGAGACCTCATAATGGAAACCTATGCCCCTTTCGCATTCCCATTCCCATTCCAATTTTCATTCCTATTCCCAGTTCAAGTCCAGTCTTGGATCATTGCTGTCTCTCATTCCGTGCCAGGTCCCAGTTGAATGACGCTTTACTTGATTGCAGTTAATTTTTTTCCCTCAGCATTGTCCATATGCAAATTCTATTTTTCTATCATCTCCCACTCCGCTGAAAATAGAGACAGAGAGCAGCGACAGAGGAAAGTGGTTTTGTGGCTATGCCACAGCTCAAATCCAATTGAAGCCACAGAAACTTTTGATTGTTTGTCCCTCTATCCGCTGACAGGGTTTCTTTGGCGGGGCATATAATAAAAAATTAAGTTGTAAAATGTGAAAAACGTGTTGAAAGACTTTGGGGCCTAAGCGAACTCTTCAATTTTCTACACCCAACAGCATTTCGAAGTGTGCGGCATTCGATTTTTATTGCACTTTAATGTGTGTATCTTTTTTTCTTGCTGGTTGTGTAGGAAATGGGATTTTCTAATACAAAACTGCGGATTGAGTTTAAGAATAAACCTACATTTTGTCAAGTACCCATAAAGCAAACTATTTTAGGCCTGTAAGATTAATATAAACATTTATAAAATATGGTAATAAAATAAGGATTTATTTGAGAAAGATTATTATTTCTTGAATTTTCATATATATTTATCCTTGAATTATTTATTAATATTAATATAATAATAAATATATAAGAAAAGGACACAATTTATTTAAATTGCAGAATGTAAATACACTTAATCAAATTATACTATAGATTTGACTTCCGTTTAATATTATACTTATTAAACTTAAGCACATTTTTATGACACCAACATCTTGAAGACACAAATTCCATTCTTAAAGATGCTGACTTGAGAAAAAGCCACCTAATGCAATTGATGACCATAAGGCCACATTATAAAGACCGTAGGGCAATGAGAAATTGAAGTTTCATGACTTTTAGCTCGTCAGTGAACTATTGACCTGAATAGTTATTCGGTTGCCCCCACGACGGAGTCGTCAATGACGTCGCTGATGATGACTTGTGTTTGATTTGCCAAGAGCTCTGTTCGGTTAAATCGCTGCCATGACTCTGCGATTGAAACATTTCGCCAATTGCAAGACGCAAAAGGTGAGCGGAGGGTCAGAACAATGGGGAAAACTACAGGAAAGTAATTTGAAAATTTGTGAATAAAAATGAATGGCAATTAGACAATTTTCTAGCATCAAGAAATAGGTAACAAGTTGATGGGTAAACGACCAGTGCAAAACCCGTTTATGAGCAGAGTCTTCTGGTTCTTTGGATAAACTTGTTCAGCTCGTTGTCAATATCAATTACATAATGTGGGCATGTTCAATATTAATATTCAATGTTGGACATGAATCAGCTGAGTTGATTATCTAATAGAGTCATAAAACTAGCAGCTTTTTGAGAGATTTGCCAATAAAATGTGTGGCCTTTTATAGCAATGGACACTTTTGTGGCAATTAACAGCATCCACATGGTTCACAATTAAACGAAACTGTCAGCAATTTATCTTGAAGCGTCGAAGATGTCGATGTCGACGACGTGACTTCCCAGAAAGACCCAGCGACTTTTCATTTGCGCCTCCATAACTGGCCAACTGGCTAGTCGAGGCGGCCGGTAATGAGGCAGCCGTGGAAAGTAAAAGGGTTAAGATTGCAGTACAGTGCAACCTCTACCTCTAATTGGCACCAAATATGGCAATTGGCTTCTACCACGGCCAAGGCTGCTGTGGCATGCAGCAAAAATATGTCAAAATGTGACAAAATGCGTGTAGAGTCGTACTCTACTCGCTTGCCAATATGGGAGAAAGGTATTGGCGGAAACTGCGGATAAATCCACATACCAATGGCAAAACTCTGGAAAACACCATTTAAGGTGTTCATTAGTCGCGCACAGAGCATCATGATCGGTTGAAAAGGGACGTCCAAAAATGGCAGCAAAATCTCATCAGTCGTTGCCCATTTCTGAAGATTACAGACAAAAGATCATCATGATCATGATCAAGATCGATAATGGAAATGCCAACATGCCGCATCGATCACTGCTCATCAGCTGTGCCCAGAAGAGAATTTCTCAGTCTCTTCACTTCCTACCACAACTGCCTCTCTCTCTCTTTTCGCTTTCTTCTGCATAACTGTAAAACTTTGCCCTTAAATGTCATTGTCTGCTGCTGTATTGAGTCCGAAATTAAGCGATTTTCGCTTTGCCCAATTTACATTTCTCGTTACCAGATTTCGATTATTGTTTGTCCATCAAGGCAATCGTAAATCGTCCTCAGGTGTAAAACGAGACCAATAAAAACCAAAACTTTCACTTGTCATGCACTCATTGTGCAACATGTTGCAAGTGATGTGCTTTAATTGCAATCTATATTTTGAACAGCATAAAGGTAAATGTGTACGATTATATGCACTTTATTTATATCTGTAATTATTTATTACATTTATGGAATCTATTTTGCTCAATACGGCCAATAAGAATTTCAGCTTGTTAAGTGATTTGTCTCAAATTAATTAAATTGAACATTTTATGCCCGGAATGCGATAAGCCAGACCACAAATGAAGCCAAACACGCAAGCTGCCAGCAATGCCAAAGGCGAATACCGCCCAACAACATGCACTTGGAGAAAATAAGCTTAATGAAATTTTAAATGGGAGCTTAGTAATTTAAAAATATGCGCATAAAATTAAACAAGCTTACAACGCTAACAAACGGGTATAAGCGAAGAAATTTAAGGTAACGTAAGTTAACAACAAAGTAAATATAGATAATATAAAATCTTTGTATTTTTGCAAAAATGGTCTATGACTTTAGTTAATGGCTGTTTTATTCACTTTAATATATTTATTGCATATCATTTTATTCATCTGAAAATATTCTATTTACTATTTCTTGCAGTGTGCGAATAATCAGGGCGCAGGACCTAAATTGAGTTTAAATTAATGGGCATTCAGTAGCACACAGGGCAGACAGAGAGATAGCGAGATGTGGGAAAAGAGGAAAGAGGGGACAGCCGACAAAAGGCAAGACCTGGCAATTGCGTAGGAGTCCAGACCCAGGGAACCTGCAGACATTGCCCTCAAGTGGCGTCTGCGCTGGCGATGGCTAATCAAAATATTTAAAATAGTTGCCGCAGGCTGTGCTCCTCATAGTGGAGATATAAATAACTGGCAAGGATTGCCTGGACTCAAACTAAACCTACTGTAATCGACTGGCGTGTGCTTGCTTCATAAATTATTGAGTCTCTTCTCTCTGCATTCAGCATCTTTGCCGCCCATTTCATATTTCATAATTTTCCTCTGAGGCAGCAACTTAAACAATATGCTTAATCATTGCAGGGAAAAGTGACACTGTAATTGCGCATGCGCGACATGACACAGCGGCGGCCTCTTAATAAGCAAAATGTGCCGTGTACTCGTATTAAAACATATATCATGGCTTTGATTGCCCCCGCCTCCTTTTCCATCGCACAGCTTGAGTATCTCGTTTATTCTGTGGGTGACCCACTAAACGCATTTACTTGACCCTTTCCCCGTCTCCGCTGCTCCCATTCACTTCCATTCCGGACTCTGACTGTGACTTTGTCGCTGTCTCGTCACGCAACGTTGCACCGTTCTGGGCGTGCTTTGGCATTTCCCTTTCATTTGACTCCAATTCGACCCCAGAGCAACATAAACAACAGAAACGTATCCTCAAGGTGTGCTAATTTCAGTGATTATACAATATTATGAGCTGAGCCAATTAGAGATCAGTAATTCGACCACACAAAACCCTAATTGTCTCGTATCGAACTATTGAATATTGGCGTGGTTAACTTGAAACTTTGCCATAAAAATGATACAGACAGTTCTGTTCTACATTGTTAGACTCTTCATATATATTTGCGGTACGCTGATCATAAAATATGGCATACTGAACTGAACTTAGTAACAACAAAGTATTAAATATATGTTTACACAAAATTTTGATCTTGAAAATTATTTTAGTCCGATTTTCGAGTAATCATTTAAATGACAGCTATATGACCAGATATACACTTGTTGAAAAAAAGGAAAGGATTTTTAACAAGTTTCGTAAAGAAGGCTTTAAAATTGTAATTTTGTATACTATATAACATAAAATACTAAGTCCGAGTATAAGAAATTCGATTTTGAAAAGAGTAATTAATCTATCTACGATGTGCTCTTACTCCTTAAAAATGCTCATCATAATACAAAAGTTATATATTTACCATAAGTATATGCAACACAGGTTCCTGAATAACGCAATTAAACAAAGATTGAAGCCAATAGATAATGGTAGCTCACATAATTTTCGTTTAACTCAAGTTTTTCGACTCAATTAGATCTGTCAGCCAAATATAATATTCTGCTCACACATTGAGTTTTATTTGCGGTACCTTTTCTGTAACAGATGCTCAAGTTTTAATTAAATTACAGAATGTAACGCCTCCAAATCGCTGATGGCACGGCATTCAGATTACTATCTGGTGGTTGCCGTCTTCCCTATGGTTACAAATGCATCTCTTGCCCTATTATTTCAATCTTAAGCTAAGCGTACCCACAATTATAACTTAATTTTACAACATTTTAAACGCTTTGGGGCGTAATCATATTAATTTATCGTAAAACTCTTTAATTAGTAGAGCATTCAAAGCGCCGCCCGATGCGCAGCTGGTGGCTATAAAAAGCGAGTTCCAGACAAAGGCGTTACCAAATTTTCCAGTGTCAAAAATCAAAATGCGGTGCATGACACTTAAAAGGTCATAAACTTGTTTGAACCCCTTTAGAATGACCGTCAACTGGGCTCTTCAGTTTGTTGTTGAACTGAAAAATTAGTAAACACATTTCATTCCCATAGGGTGGTCGTGATTGTGGTTAACTCAAGAACCTTTCCACTCTATGTCGAACAACACTTAATTATGAATTCTTTATGCATAATTTTGTCATTTCAGGAATACAATTTTGGGGCAGGTTGCGACTCTGCATAAGAAGATAGGTGTGTTGAAGGAGTCGAAGATCAAGAAATGATCTAGAGTCTAGACTATTCAGTATGCACAGTCATGTAGCACAGACACAAGTGTCTAGGTGCACAAATGAAAATGAAAGATTCTTATATCACGTATTTATGAAGCACGATATAAAGTTAATTGGTTCTGGGGTAAGCTGAGGTTCAAGGCAATGAATGTACGTGATAAATTATTATACACGTCTTTCAAAAATAGTAAACTAATAATGTAACACGCACTTGGCATCTTTATATATTTCAAGATTAGTATTAGATAAAGGACTAACAAATATCACAAAGTATTCTTTTTTGCATTCGTCTCTTATTTTCTGGTAGTATTTCTACAATATTATGATCGTAAATTCTTTATTGATTCTTTTCTTATTATTTTACTTGGACATTTTGTAAGCACATTGATACAGGCACATCATGAGACCGTTACTAATGAAGTGATCAACATGGAAACCCCCTGGGAGATCTGTTTTTACCGCTAGCTCTGTGACCAAATATACAAATACATCATTAATCTTCCAAACTCCTTCGGCAAAGCCATAAAAATTTTTCCTGGAAACCCAAAAAAAACATAGAAGAATAAAAATGAAGAGTGAGAAGTAAAAAATGCAACCTTGTTAGCACTTGGAAGTCTCTGTACTCGTTTCACCCACAAGAAACTTGAAGCAATTTACATAACAAGACCAGTTCCCAAGGCGAGAGAGACAATCAATGGCGCTACAAAAACCCAAAGCCTGTCAACATGTAATCCATCAAACGACAGCGCTCAACATGTGAGGCAACAACTGGCAGTTGCAACAACTGTCCAAGGCATGCAACACAACAGATGTATGTACATACATAATGCTAGAAACAAACAGTTGAGAACTGGCAACTGGAAGACCCCATGGGCGATCGAAATCAATTTGGCGCTTTAACACACGAACGTGCTCCATAGATGACACGCCCACCGCCTCCTTGTCCAGTGCAACACCAACTGGAACTGGAACTGGAACTGCAACTGTGCAGCCGCTTGGCCCACAGGAATTGGCAGACTTGAGTCTTGAGATTGTGCCCCAGCTTGCACCTAACTCTAATTGGGCATAATTTAAATTCCGCTCGTGAGCGCCATGAATTGTATTTAACGTTTTGGCGCTTCCAAAGTTGGAGTCGATATCCATCCAGACTCCATAAGACGCGATGGCATTGGCGGTAAATTTCATTTGATTTTATTTAGTTTTTTTCTAAGACTTTTTGTGTTTTTTTTCTTTTTTTTGGCCACCGAAAGGCGATTGCGACCAGAGAAACTTCCTTATTTGTATGAACAGGCAAAAAGCTTCTTTTATTTTCTCTTTTGTTGCCAGCCAATTCTCAGCTTAGCTTAATTGGTTTTGCGCCTACAGAATCTTAGAGAAGTTCGATGCCTTAGTTTTGATTAGAAGGCGGCTATTAGAAAATTGAATACACGAGTTTCTGTAGATTCCATTCGCAAGTCCAAACTGAACAACGATTGCCATCTCGTAAACTGGTCATGAAAAATTACATGACAGTCTGATAAAAGCGTGCACATTTCACTGGGTCATGAAAGGTTTTCAGTAACTAAATGCAATTTTATTAGCCAGAGATTAATTTATATGAACATTTAAATTGCTTGAGCTGCTTTATGCTAGAGAAAAAATGATTTTCACTGTTTGTTTAACAACAAATTGAATTTCCTCTCTAAGCGATAAGTTATATAACTCTTTACTTAATTAAAATTCTTTGGACATCTTATTGCTAACAATTTCCCAAGCCATCTCTATCTCTGGAAACAAAAACTCCTTCCAATTGCTTACCTAAATCTAAATGACACTCAATTCGTGTTGCTTCAACTGGGCCTCTAATGATTCAGAATAACATTGCCTACAGGAAGTTGTCACACTCCATCAAGAACCGATTCTAACTCTATTCACGTTGCACTCAGGCATTCCGGGAAACAGAAACTACTTGGCTGGCATGCCAAGGCCAAACGTGTCTCTGTCTTTGGCACTTGCGCCAACAATTTGTAAGCCATCATTTCAATTAAGTCGCATAAATCACAAGGAAATCAGCAGCATCATCATCATCATTATGATGATCATCGTCCTCGTTATCCACAAGTACAGAGAGCACTTAAACAGGCACTGGGCATGCGCACAACCTACGCAACCTCAAGGTAACCGAAAGAGAACCTTTTCTCAACTCGTTCGAGTTCATTTCATTTGGTAAACGAACCAATTTAAACGGCGCATCGGCAGGCACAAGATCGAGAAGTAGAATGAGACAAAGGGCCGACAGACTTAATCCTTGTCATGACCAATACCCGGGGGAAACGAGAGACGCCTGGCAATTGCAGCAGCTCGTGAAACTGCTGTTTCACGCTTCGACAAATGCCCTTTGTGCTCGGTGTCCAGTGTGTTGAGTTGCAGCGTTGAGTTGCAACAATTTGCGGCAGATACTTCTCGATTTACCTCTCAGCATGGTGAACTTATTAGGCGCAGTATATCGACAACGAGTACGAATATTTATGCAACTGCCACGAATTGAGTTGCAAATAACCAGCGGCGCAACATAAAACGTGCGCCACCGAAACTGAGTGGCTCAAGTATCTTTCAGATACTTTTCGATGCACTTCTACACTGAGCCCTGGGCGGCGTTAAGTACCCATCATTCGTTGCGAATCCATCACCTGCTGTGCTGCAGCGTAAAAAACACGAGCACAACAAAAGCACCGCAAGGATAATCTGGAATGACCCCTGGTCAACATTAAGTCCGTGTGTTTGTAGGCCTGTATGTTGTTCTAGCCCTTACTTGCAACTGTCAAAATAAATTTCAAGACAAACAATAAAGTGTAAAATGTGAGACAACAATGACAGAAGGCGGCTCAAGGTGCGGGAGGTCAAAAACGAAATGTTTTTCTTTTGCACACCGGAAAATCCCATTGAACCCAATACGCATGTGTATATTTAAAGTACCTGTAAAGTCACTCTGCAACAGGTAAATACCGGCAACAGACCAAAGCCGGCACAACAGAGCACGACTGAGCGAAAACCAAAAGTGAGCTATAGCGAAAAAGACTAGTAAATCATTTGTGGAAGACGAGTCTGGAAAATTTTAAAATTGTAGAGAAAACTGAAAGTTCATTTCCTTTGTTACATATTTTAAATTATATTTGACTTATTTCTCAAATAATTCGATAAGAGATCATTAAATAAAACCTTTCTTTTATTTAAAATATTTGGTTGACCATCAGCATGGAGCGATCTTTAATAAGGATAAATTCTAAAGAATGTCTGCAATTGCAGCGCAAATAACATAAAGGCATCGAAACAGCAATACGTTCCACAAACTCAAACAACCCAATTACATTCTGGCTTGCACTCAGTGTTGTAGTTTTAGCAAAGTTGTAGCCAAAATCAAGATTTTTCTTACAATTATAAAAAGAATCCAAGAATTTTAATGAGTTTTTACTTTAAACTCTGGAGAGACAACACAATATACCAAATATGGAATTAAGTAAATATTATTTATAGATTGATTTCTTTAAAGATTAATATGCCATAAGAAATAAAACTTTGAACAATGCATACAAAATCGACAAAATTTATAATCGAACATATAACAAATACGCATTGTACATTAACGAAATTAGAATGTTGACTTATTTGGATTTGTAATTGGAATAACGTTTCTCAGTAAAGCAAGGTATTCGAAGTGTATTTTTGTTGAACACGCCGACTCGTATTTTTAGCTTGTTATTTTGTTAGCCGTTTTTCAGCCAAACTCAGATGTTGGCATCACTGAGTGCATCGAACAGGCAGCACGATCGCCAAGCCGGCACGAGCATTCGCATCAGTTTCGATTTGACGGTCGTTTGTGTAGGACGTAGATCTCGCTCAAAGTCCGAAGCGAAGAGATCATCGGTTGTTCGTTCGTTCGTCGGTTAAACAACAACAGAGTTCGTGTTCTCGATGTTGTTCGTGTTCACAGTGCGTGTTGATGTTCTTATGGGTTTACTTCTATTCCCTGATAAATAAGCGTGTCATAAAAATTAGCTTGCAGTGATAATGCAGTGGCGATAAATAAAATAAATGCGAAATTGCTTTATGCAACGACTGAGATTGTGTATATGTTTGTATGCATGTTTGTGTAAAAGTACATACATATATTGATATCATTATTTTTTGCTTCTTTTGCGTCGAGGATATACGAAAATAGCCAGTGAAAAAATTTGTCGCTGTCGCCGTGCAGGGAAGTGCGAAATGTGCGTGAAACGAAAATAAAATTAAATAGCGCAAAAATTGCCGCAAGAAAGAGCGAAAATAAAAGATTGAAATGTTTTTAAATACATATAGAAAGTTGAGTCTGCAATAGAATTTGCATACCAAGTCAAGTGGAGTGCCAAAGGAAATGTGAAAAAAATAAAAATAATAAAATTCAGGCAAACGTCGCGTCATCATCAGACAAGCGGAAATTGTGAAGAAAATAAAAAAAGAAGAGAATTACAACAAAAAAAAAAAAAAAATATAAAAATTATGAATGAAAATTCTTGGAAATGGGCTGTGTGAGTGCGCGATCATTTTGATAGTAGCCATAAAAATCTTAACGAATACGAAATAAGCTGAAGAAATAATTAAAGTTCCCAAGTTCAAAGTCAAGTCGTTAAATATGCGCGTTTGAGTTGTGTTACAGAATTGTTTTGTGACAAAATGAAAACCAGAAAGTTATACAATTGCCCTTGCTGGTGCCTCTTGCTAATCCTCCTGCTGTTGATGGTCATCGATTGCCACTGCAGACGTCAGGCCAAGAGCAAGGCACAGTCGAAGCGTCTTCAAGTTTTCTCGCCAGCACAACTGCTTAAGGAATATAAAGCCAGCGATAGCTATGCCGCCTCCTCAGTGGACGAGTTGGATGAGAACATCATGTCCTGGACAGGTGTGAGGATAAAGGAGCATAAACAAAAGACAACTTCAAAACTACAAAATCCACGTCGTCGTAAAACCAAAAGTGGCCTCCTCATCGAAAGTAACATTGCCGACGAGCAACTGGCAACTACTTCCGCAGAGTTCCAGAGCTCCAGATCGGGCAAGAAATCCGCACAGCAACGACGTCGCAATGGACGCCTCCAAAGACCCAACAGCAAATCGAATGCGAATGGTAAGTCGATGCCTTCTATTGGGTCTAATGCCTGGCTTGGAATTGCATACTAAATATGGCTTTGATCGATTGTTGCGCCTCAAAGAAGTCGATCGTTGTTCGGCTTCCTTGTTGTTGTTGCTCTTCTTGTGTCGTGTCCAACGTGTCTTGTGTCCATATTTGGGCGCTCAAGTTGAAAGAACTTTCATGTGAAAGTTGTGACAGGAGGAAGAGATTTTTTCTACTTATTATGATTTTTTTTTTTGTAATTCTATACGTTATTACGTGAGAGGTCCAGTTATGGGCCAGCAATGTTGTCGTTGTCGTTGTCTTGGCTCCAGTTGTGGTTCTTGCATGCTCAGCATTTGTGTATCGTCTTTGTCTTGTGATGTGAACTTTGCCTATTAGGCGTGCTGTCTGCATAGTTGCATCTGGTTGAGGCATCCACAGCACTATAGATGAATTACTTTACGTTGAATATCGAAATCAACCATTACCAATCTAGTACACAAACCAACCAACTTTGTATTAAATACAACATCTAAAGCATTCTCTATTTATTATGTGTGTTATTCTAAAAATAAAACAACAGTTTTCAGCAGTCAAAACAAATAATTGTATTGTTTTCAATAATTTATCGGCAATTGAACCCCTTGAAAGCAAAGGCACAACACAATATAGAACAAACAAATGAAAAACCCAAAAGAAAACCAATCCAACCAACTATAGAATGTCCACCACTTAACCGATATAACATGTCTCTGTGTGGGTGTTTGACAGTCTTCGAGACGCACATATGACCCCAAACTAAGAGCACACCAGCAACAGAGCATAACAATAGCGCCAGGCTCTAGCTGCAGCCTATCGCTGCTACCTACTCTAGGTCTAGTTCTAGTAATTGTGGTCGAGCCTAAAGAAGATGCCGTAACAAGCGAGCAACAGCAACAACAAGGCACACAATGGCCAATTGTTAGGCATTTAGAAAACACTCTTGAGCATATAATAGATGGGCCAGTTGGGCTGAGACTGCGTGAGTTGTTGTACTCGATGCTGGTATCTCGGAATATGTCAGACAGGAACCGCAACACGCGCTAATAGGAACATGTGTTCGACTCATAGTTCGACTAGGTGTCGACCAGAAGAATCCCGCACATATGCACATATGGCAAGTCTGTAGGGTTAGACATTGAGTCCAACTGGTTGCACTTTTTCCCCCTCCCGCTGCGTTCTTCGTTAAAATTAAGTGGCTTATCGTGTCCACTGGCAATGCCGCATCGTTTTAATTTGTTATGCCCTAAACCAATTTCTCGCTCAAATATGCATTCTTGTAGTTCTCAAGACTTTGCTTATGACTTGCTAATAGCAGAAGTTCAAATGGTTGGAGCTTACAAAGTTGCGTGTCGATATGTTTTGGAAAAGATAATTTGAAGACAGAGAACTTTTATGATAATCGCTTGTTAATGCTGACGGGTGTTTATAGACTTTACAGTGCTTCCAAAACACGATTGACCTAGTCTGATAAGGTGCAGTCTAAGTTCTGTTGGTATTGGAAAAAGACAAAAATGTTAATAATAATTTTTGAAGCATCTGCAACGGTAGCTAATGATTTTAATCATCTACTGGAAAACTTGTAAGGGTGATGCTACCCATTTAAGTGTAACTGTTAGATACTTAAGTTACACAAAGTATGGTAGAAAAACTAATGAAAAGGAGCAGCTAATATTAAAAGAAACAAATTCTTTTATAGAAAAGCTTTTAATATCAAATTGACATTATTTATTTAAAGTAAAGTAATAATAGTAGTAAGTAAGAATATTAAATTCATATCAGAGCTTATACAATTTTTAATAAAGTATTGAGCCCGTACAAATACAGTTGAAAAGTAGAAATGAAGCCAAACCACTTTAACGATTATTCATTAATAAATTATATATTTTCATAAGTTTTTTTACGGGACTATCATCTCATTCTCTTAAAATCAAATTGAATTGCAGCTGTAACAACTTTCGAGCAAGTCATTGAAAATGAGGCAAATAAATTGCTGTGGTAATAATTGTAAATCAAATGCATCAAGCAGTTAAGTTAATCATTCAATTGTAAATAGATTTAGTGAAAATGTTGACTGCAATTCAAGTCTGTGTTGTCAAGTGGGCTGCTTTGGGCGATGTGTGAGACAACGAAACATAAATGCGAATTGATAGAGCAAATTATTTGCGATTAAACGGCGTGTTGACTATTTATAAAGCCAAACAGCGAATTCAACAGCTAATGGCATTAATTGATTGATGACTTGTTTAGATTAGAGAAAATGAAAGTTCGTGCGCGCTTGAAATGGGTCACCAAAGTCGTAAGCAATGAGCCACAAGCAGCAGATACAAACGCAGATACAAATACAGATACATTTACTGAAAGCTACAATGGCTACTGAATGATTGAGCCACGCCGACGCCGCTGCATTTCCTGTTGTTGTTGTTGTTGTGTGTTAAGCCATGCCTAATCAACACACACACTTTAAGAGCTCATTAGCTGCCCCGTGTGGATATAGATTCTTATACACATCGATTCCATAAGTCATCGACAACCTCTTGTATCTAAAAGATATTTACACAATCCAAGCTGGAAAGCTGTTGCTTTTGTTGTTTTTGTTGTTGTAGTTGCTGCTGCTTTTGCTGCTTGCCCATCGGCAAACTGTTTGGAGAATGCATTCTTCATTGATTTTTAACGCGGCTTTTTTGTTTGCTTCTTGTTAACTGCATTACACAATGCATCCAGCACTCCGTAGTGCTGGAAATTTAGATTTGTGGGAAAAACTGACGCAGAGCTCCAACTGTTTCCCTATGCCACACCACTCGCCACTCGTCACTTGCCTCTTGCCTCTTGCTTCTGCCTCTTACTGCCTGTCATTGACTTTTATTTGTTTTTAATTTTTTATTGACATGTGAAGTTGTAGAAGTTTAGTGAACTTTACTGTTGGTTTTCTATTGCGTTTTATGCTTAATCTTCGTTTCTAAAGCGTGAAAAGCAAAAGTTTTCAACTTGCATTTGATTTTCAATGTTATGATTTTATTGGGAAATTGTCTTGAAAATGTAGCATTTCCAAGAAGCTAAAGTGTTGGAACTCTTCAGTTTCTTATCAATGAATGGTTGGAGAAGTTGGAAAAACTCAATAAGAGCAAAAGTTTGTATTGATTTGAATTTTCCATCCTTTTCTCCTTGTAAATTTACTGCTTGTTTTTTAGAATCAAGTGAATTAATACTTTCTTTACATAAAAGACAGATTCTTATTGCGTTTTGTACAATTGACTTTAAAAAAATTTAAGAAGAATGAGTGATAACGTTCTGTTTAGATATATTTCCTTTCATGATTGATTTAAATATTTATATGAGTATGTAAAAAATCATTCGATGATTCGGCTTCGTAACTTAATATTCTTGAATTTTTAGAAAGGATCTTCTTTGATGTTCTCATCTTTTTATCTTCCCGTTGAATTTCCTTTACTATGTTTTATTTTAATTTTCTTATATTAAATAAAAAAATAAAATATTTAACCTTCCCGTTGCAGACAAAGTAGTATTCTCCATCAACTGTCAAAGTTTTTCCTGCTCTTTGCTTACAAACTCGCAGAATTTCTCAGTCTCCAACTGGATTATCTTACATGGGCTGTAACACTTTCAGTCATTCCCTCGTTTCTGCTGCATTTCAACTTCAATTTGTTCTCCATTCCTTTGTTGTGATAATTTATTTAAATGCAGTTTATAGATCATTCAGTTTTAACTGCCGAGCGAACACCTGGTCGGCGCACCTGTCTGTCTGTCTTTCGCTTGTTTGTGTATTAATTTGCTCTTGGATAACGGAAGTGCATAATTCTGGAAGACAGCTGCCTGCCTGTGGATTGTAATATTCAACAGTTGCCAAAAAGTAAATCAGAGCAATGTAAGCGAGTAGTGGAAATCTCAAAAGGATTCATTATTAAATATTGTGTACATCGAAAAAGATATATGAGATGAGGGGCGACCTCAATTGGAGAAACACATGTCAAAACTGCACAAAAACAATAAACATCAAGAGCAAAGCGATCAAGGCGAGGAAGAAGAAGCATCGACTACAGCAGCGACAATTGGGAATCTCATTAAAAATAAACAAAAGCTGCGAACACAATGAAGTACAGAGTTTTGTTCAGCTATTGTAAGGCTGGTCATTTGATACTGTAACCTAATACATCCATACAAATTGCCAGTGCGCTTTTGAAGTGAAGTTCCAATAAATAAACCACTTAAGAACATAAAACTAAAGGGCAAGCATTTAAAGTTTTATAGATCACACTCCCGATCATAAAAGCTACAAAAAAGGCCTAGAAGATACCCTGTAGCTGACATACACATTGCTTAGAATAGTTTTTCTGTTCCCAATTCGATTTTGATTGAATTTTCAAAAAGATACAAAAGTTGTACAACATTCATGTCGAAGCTTTCAAAGTTCTTCTCAATGAAAATAAAACATGTTATAAAATTGTCGAATACACATTAAATTATCTGTTTTAGCTTTATGTTCTAGTTTTTAGTATGCATAACAGGGTATTAAAAACACAAATTACATTAGAGAACATTTTGTTGGGCATTCATAAATATAAACACGGCGCAATTTGTAGTTGTAGTTGTAACATTTATAAACAAACAAAAGCCAAAAAAAAAAAAAAAATCGAGTTACAACTTCGCGCTGACCGCGAAGACGCCACAAAATGATCTATAGAAATGAAATTGAAAAAACTCCCAAAGTGGAACTGTCCGTGGCGCTGTTTACATAAATAAGAACATCATTTTGGTAAGTCGGCTTGGTCGGCTGGTTAGCCATAAACTTATGCTTAATTGCTGGCAGATATCTGATGGTTCCAGGGCAGCTTTACATAGCTTTGAAGTGCCCCCACTGGTATTCATGCCTCTAGGCAATAAATTAATGTTATAGACCAACGTTTTGATAAGACATTGACGCCGCCAGTCAGACGGCATCCCTCTCACCCTTACAATCTCATTGACCCTCTCACTGTCTCCGCCTCCATCTCCTCCTCTCACGTCTGCCTTGGGCCACCGGAACATTTAACGGGTCAGCCGGCCGTTGATGTGCAGCCCGTGGAAAAACAAATTCGTAGCTCGTTAGTGCAGACACTTGAGATAAGAGATGGAAATGCAATGCGCTGTGATTGAGGTTGCAGCAGTTCCAATAAATTCTCCCAGGCCCACAATTCCTGAAATTGGGTCAATGAAAGAGAGCATCATGGTTTTGTAAACTACCAAATGTGCTGATACTGATCATAATGCACGTGAATTGAGACTAGATTGAGTAATCAATAAGACAATCTCTTGTTAAATACTTAGACAGAATTCATTCTATGTGGTGACGATAGGAATACCATTTGGTAATCATATAACAGCGCCATACGATTCTTAGAAGCCCATTATGAACTATTCAAATTAGTCATAAGTGGAAATCTTGAAGAGATTTTTGGGGATAAAGGCACTTAGGCACTCTCTTCAATTTGTCTATCATTAAGAGTTCTCAACTTTTATCTTGCACATAATAAAATAACAACATTGGGTAAGGACTAAACAATAGGAGACTTTGAAAATATTTCCAAGAGGTTTTCAAACTTTGTTCTACATCTTCTAGAACCTTGAATTATCTCTTTTACACATCAGTTTACTCGAGTCTCATTCCATCCTTTTCAGCTATCAAAGCATGTGTAAATTCGGCTCAACTTTTCCTTATCTTACACCTCAGTTATCAGCCTAAAACACTCATCAATGTCAGTGTCTCCATGTAGCGCCTACATTTGTTATCACTATCATACTATTTCCTCTTTGGTCTCTTCTTCTGCGGCGTCTTTATCGAGCCATTTGTCAATATTTAAGCTGATAAACGATCATTGATCGAAAGCTACAACAACTGTCATTGAACTTCATTGATAAATGTCGACTTGGCGACAGGTTTTTCTCGAGTGCATTCCAGCCGTCGTCTGCCGAAAAGTATCGACTTGCGATGTCATTGATAAGCTCAACACACAATCCATTCTGAACCTTAAACTGGCAAAGAACTTCAACATCATTGCCTATAACTCAGCCAATATCAGATTACACTCTTTAACCTGTTGTCACTGCTGTTTTGTAACGAGCTCAAATCGTAGCAAATATTTTAGTTACAGACCTTTTCCATGTCATCACCTCGTACTTTTCTTTCACTGATGAAAAGATTCTTGATTTCTGGGAAGGGAAACGAGTGCTTACATTTGCTCGGAAAATACTGTTGTGAGAAATTGGGGGAAAACACTTGAAAGTGCTGTATAAATATTGTAGAGGGTAAATCGCTGGTGAAGCTGTCAGAGACTAGCACTAATTATGCTTTATGTTTGTGCTGAAAGAAGTTTTTCTTTCAGTCGACAAATTGTTTATTTACTTTCGATCGCTATGATAGCTTCCTCTGAGCATTCGATGAAAGCTGCATAAAAATGACTTGCAGCTCGAACATTTCTTTCTTTCAATTGATCAGTCAAGTTGTAATATACATTCTAGGTGCAGTTGGGGAAAGTGTTGAGATCAATTTGCATAAAAGACCAGGATGTAATTTTAGTTGGACATTTCTTTGATCATGTTGCAGTTGCTGTGCAACATGTGGAATTGTATTTTAATGTCGAAATTGCTGGAACATCTATAAGACTTTATAGTTTATGTCCAATCTACATTTTTATTGAAAAAAGGAAGGTATATTATATCACAGATTGTCTTGAAACATATGTGGAAGTCATGAAAAGAATGATTGTGATGAGAAGAGTGATTTAAAATAAAAGAATAAGCTAAAAATATGAAGAAAAATGGTTAGTCCCACTGGATAGTATTGGTATACATAGTATTTGAATTATTTTTATAAATGATTTTATTATTTTTAGTTAAAGTAATCGTTTCAGTTTCAGTAATTTGATAGTGAGTCCTTCATCAGAGACATATGTACATATGACCTCGCTGAAAACATTTTGTAACTCTAGTCTGCAACTTCACTTGCCAAACTGTCTGTCAGCTCGTCTGCCTGTCTGTCTGACATTTCTACAAATGTGCCGACAATCGGCGACAACTTTTTCGCCACTTTATTTTGAATATACGCAAGTGTGATTCCCCCGAGGGGGATATGGGGCGGGCACTGATGGAATTTCCATCAACATGCAGACGATGTGCAGACTATTTACAAGCTGGAAGCAAACGCAAAGGCAACAGACAATCATGCAGATAGGCAGACAGTACGAGTAGATAGATGGATATACTGACTGACTGACTGAGTGACGGACAGATGACGAAACGTGCCTTTACGCATGACTCACGCATCGGTTGCAAGGAAATTGAGTTAGGGAAATGAAATAAGAAATTTGCACAAACTCAACTCAGCTGTTGAGTTGTAGTGTTATCGAGTTATCGCGCCTTTAGTGTGGGCGTTAACAACACTTTTGAGGAGAAAATTCTCATATGGTAATTTCTATTAAAGAGGCAAGTTGAGAAAAGGTAGAACTTGAAGATACTCTGTAAGCAAGATATATAAAAATTATATATTATAACTTTTGAAACTGACATTTGAAAACAATTGCCAATATTATCTCGATACAAAATATCAATTATTTAACTATTAAAATTCATTTATAAATAAATAGGTTATTTTTTGATAGCAATTTAATGAAACTCTCGTAAGCTATTAGTACAGGGTATAAAAAACGCAACGTGCTGTCAAATCACTAGAGAAATGCACGACAAAACAAATTGTCTACAGACACGCGGCGCAGACACGTTAAAAGCTCAAGAAGCTGGCAATGAGGTGGTTGCCAACTGAGCCGAGATCAGGTTCAGCTGCAACTTCAGCAACAGCTTTAGCTTTAGATACAGATACAGATACAGATACTCACAGCTGGAGCCGAGTGTGGAGATGAAGCAGCTGTCGACTGCCGTTGGCGGCTTTTCCTTTCCATTTTATTGCAGCATCGTGGCAACATGAGCTGAGCGGGAAGGGAATGCCGGGATCTTGACAGCTTCAAGAGATTTGTCTTTAAAAGGATTGAAACATTTGGGACTGCCATGATTAGTGTTCTAAATAACGCAACTGTCACCTTGTCAGAGGCCAAGACCAATCAATGAGAAATTGAGGAATTGACACGCGACATGCAAAGTGATTCAGATTCTGTTGGGTAACTGGAATTGATTTGGGATCAGAGACGAGGCCGACCATCTGATCAGTCCCGAAGCGTCGCTTGACAAATTGCTTAATTAATACGCCTTGAAGGCGATTTGTAATTGTTGCTATTCGAAACCTGTTGCCATTGTGACTTCAAAGACCAAAAATCCGCAGAGCTTCTTTTATTTCTTTAATTAAACAAATCTGAGCTGAATACTTAAGAAATATTCATTTATTTCAGTGCAAAAATTGCGTCAACTTTGTTCATCATTATTTATGTTTTTGACGTGCATGAGATTTTCTATATACTGATTTATATATCAGCATTTGTTACTTTGTGTTATTAAATAGGAAATCGTTAGCAACAAAAACCGCAAACATATTGAACACACAATGCAACCGCAAAAAAATGTGATAAAAAATAATAATCAAATATTCAGTCAATTAATAGGATAAAACAATAAAAAAAAAGAATTGAAATTTATTAGCAAAAACTCTGATAATGCAGCATAATATATGTTAATTAAAGTAATATTACATTTATAAACTTTTCATTATGCATACGGCGAATACTTTCAATCATTGCTAATCGGGAAAAGTAATTAGCCTAGCTAAACAGTTACCGCAGTCAATTAGCGATACAAATCTTTAGCAAGGCACAGATCAGGTTGAGCTCAGCTTGCAGTCAGCTTGTTCAATAAAACGATAATTGCTATTCAAAAGCAGCATTTTTGTGACGCGACAGGATAAGCGCTTATCAAATTGCATTGGATATAAGTATGCAGTAGGCTGATAACTGGTTGGTTTACTTGCTTAGTTCGTTGAGGCGATAAAAATTTGTAAATGGAAAACAAACCAGGCAAAAGATACGCATCATCAAAACGATTATAGGCATCGTTGTGTGTTGTGTGTATTGGCGACATCAACGTAAACAAGCAAATTAACGCCATTTCATTCGATGCATCTAACAGATACATTCGACAATTAACCAACGACAGCTGACAACTATTACGGATTGCATATGCCATAAAAACACAATGCAATACAAAACATTCGCGAGACTGTAAAACAAATCGAAAAGCAAAATCCAAAAGCAAAAAGGCCAAAACGGCCACGACATACGGACACTTGGCCACTTCTGGCGGCGCCATCAAATGGCCAATGCGGCGCCTGAAGCATTCGTGGGTTGACTCTGGTGATTTTTGTCTCCTCCGGCGGCGCCTTTTTACAGCCAAAACTAACACGCTGGCGCGTACGTACTAATTAAATAGTTTACAAGTCAACTTGATTGCACCGGAGGTGGAGCTGGAGCTGAAGCCTTCGAGAGTTACAGAGCTGAGTGCCAGCTATTTTGGACAAACTTTGTTCAGTCTTGAAGATTTATTATAAGTCAGCTTGAACACATATCCTCGACTCATAAACTAACCAAAAGGGGTGTAATCTGGTTGTAAAAGTGTCAATGAATTCAATTTTTATGAGTACTTAGTTAACATAATGAATTGTTTGCTTACAAAATGCAGCATTGATTTCTGGTCGCTTTTTACATGAACAGATTAAAGTGATTTTCATAACAACAAAATGTTACTTTAACATATTCAAGGGCAACTAAATTCAATTAGAGGGTGCTTCTCGGTCAATCATTTCCATTTAGACCAATTTTACAGGTTTGACTTTGGGGCGTATCAAACGTTTTTCTAAACTAGTTCCAGGCTGGAAACGCTTTAAGTTTTATGTCTATTGCAAATGATTTGTTTATTGCTGATCTCGTACAGCATGTGCCATTAATGGCTGTCATTTGGATTACCAGCTGATCGAGCGACCTACTTAAATGCTGGCTCCACTCATAAAAATGCACTGCAGTTTGATCTTGCTCGTAAATGTAATGTTTTTATTGGCATTTGCAATTGGTTGTTCAATTTTCACTAATAAAAATAAACTTAGTTTTAACTTTTAAGCTACTTTTGAAAGCGAGTGCGTTGATATTATGAATGTGGTTTATTTAAAATTAATACTATAATGAGCATAAGTAAAAAATAGCTCGAAAATTCTGTTAAGTTGGAATTAACTCCAATAAAAGAAAATACACTTGTGAGCAAAGTCCTAGAACACAATAAAGAAAACATAAATGTTTAAGCAATTACACACGTCGTGGAATGTGAAGTACATGCATTAAATGTTTTAATATATATTCCATATCTCACTGTACAGTGCACCCTGTACTCAGTTGACGACTTCGGATTAACTCTGCTGTCTAGACAATGTCGGCGACAGGCCCGTCTGCTTGTTAGATCCCAGCTAAGTTGCCATCCCGTTGCTGCCTGTTTCGCTGATAGGCTGACTCAGAGTTTATAAAATTTAATTATGACATTATTATGCGATGCTCGCACACGACCACAAACAAAATAAAAGTGCATATGGCAAGCGCATTTATTAATAAAAAGTGACAGCTCATGACAAATTAACAGCCAGCAAGAGTGAGCCCAAAATAACATAACCAACGCAGTCGACTGTGGGCGATTTTTTTGACTTGCGGCTCGTGGCTAAGCCTGAAATATCAGATATCCAATATCAAAGTCTTAAGCTCGCCCAAAACTCACTGAGACGTAAGTAATGAGTGTTGATATACGAGTATAGTGTGTATCGTAATCGTATGATAGAGGAGCCCCAAAAACTGCGCATGTGCAGCATTACCAGTGTTGGTCAACGCGAGTACAGGGTAAATATTTGTCAGTGGTCCGAAACGGCTTTGCTGCAAATGCATTTCAAGTGATTGGCAAACACAACAAAGCAAATTTTCAGAGTCCACATATAGTAGAAAAGCATTTGGATAATGGACATTATTTCAACGCCTTTTCGTGCACTTAATGAATGAAGGCGAACGCTAAGCGATTGCAATTGTACGATAAGAGTTTTTGGGGGCCTCATAAATCGTGATAATTATCGCAGCAAGTGCAGCTGTTATGGCCAAATATCAAAGTATATTCGTGATGTTGTGCCACTTATTAAATTATTAAATGAACCGCTAACCGAACAGATCTTTTGGAGATTTCCACGTCTTGCAAACGTTTTTCTTCCACGTACACATTTCGCTTGCCGGTAGCTTACACAATTTCGATCGCAGATTAGATAAAAGTCGACTGCTTTTGGCGCTCAAGCGAAACAAGTCGCTTAATTAACAGAGGTGACGACTGACAGACTCTGGACTCGGAAGCAGGAGACCAGCAAATCTAGTGCAGCGTTGTCTGCTGGTTCGCTTTGGTTCTTCAAGATGTTGTGTCAACGTGGGCGCTTCCACAAAATGAGTTAATTTACGTTAGTCATAAAAAGCGGCTAAGGTGAGACTTGTTTTGTTAAGATGTCAGTCGGATTCCTCCTGAAGGTGTTGCCAGTGTTGTAGGCACACAAGATTGACTTCAGGAATGTTTGGTAAAATAACCAGAAGTATTGTAAAGTGTGCAAGAAGAAAAATGATACCCAGATAGACTAGCGATTATTTTTTTTAAATTTTAATTGGACATGATATCACAATCACAATCACAAGTTAAGAGATACCATAGCTTCCTATATTTTGAAAGTGAAAATCGTCTTGAAATTTAATCTTAATTTATTTATTTTTTAAAAAAATATAACTATGTACATTATTTAATAATCATTGATATTTTTGCATTAATTAAAATTAATGACTCACAAAAATGTTAATATTATTGATTTCTATGAAGTGACAAATTGTACAAGTTCTTACAACGAAACAGACAAAAATCCCAAAAGTTGATTCTCTTGACCCATTTCTTGTATTTAAAAAAATAGAGCTTAATCCAAGTAACAAATGCAAGTCCACAGCTCAATTAATTTTCTAAACCCATGTTCTCACACCTCCATTATAAGAGTAGCCACCCAATGTGCAGCACTCGAATTAGTCTCGCTGTCTTCGGTCAACTTCCTCGAAACACTGAACAGGCAGTTTGATTGTGTTGTGAGTCATCAAAACAACGCCAAGTGGCAGCTACCAGTCTTCAATACCAAATCAAGCATTACTTGCATAACCCAAGCAAAGTCATCGACCATCATGATCATCATTATGATCATTGTTAGTACGATGATGATCATCATTGTGTTGGCATGCATAAATATTTCTCTAAAGCACAACTTGAGCGCTGCCTCATGGAGCTGTAACTTGGCGTCCACTTGAGCAGAGCGCTGTCAGAACGCCGGTAGCCCCAACGTGTTATGGAGAAGACCTCGAACGTGCTGGATATGTGTGCTTCTCACTGGTTCTCATTGTCGAGACCCATCGCCGCTTGCAGCTTTTGAAGCACCCACCGACGGGCCGGCTAACGGGCAATGTGCAGCATCCACTTTTGGAGACGTTGCAAGTTGCCAACGTTCCCGGTACGGCTTTCAAGTCGCACTATCGTTGCACGTTGTTGTTGTTGTTGTTGCCGTTGTCTTGGCTTGCAATGGTGCGCTGATGCATGTCCAAACATCCTCAGTTCTGGTCAGTTTGATGTTGCTGTTGTTAGTCTTGGTTCTGTGTTCCTTCATTTTATATCTTTTCTTGGAAATGCGTTTGTCGCCCTGTCCGTCGACTTGTCCGCTGTCGGTTTGTGCCTTCTTGTTTGTCAGCTTGTTTATTTGTTTGTCCATTTTGTTTATTTTCAATAAATATTTGACATTTGTCTAGGCATTTTTCCGAGCCTCCCAAGTCATTCGACCGTTTGGCTGCCAACACGGCGCGGGTACATTAATTTTTCAAGTATTCCAACCTAGCAACCCGCCCATCTGGGCACACTGCGGCTGTCACCTGCCACAAGTCCCAGAAGAGTTTGTAAGCTCTCTTCTGCAATCTGCTTTTCAACTTGATGCATTTTTAAGACCCCTCCTTGTGAGTGACTGGCCCCCAGCTTCTATCCCTTCTCCCCTTTCTCGGCACCATCCTCAATGCGGATGTTTGAATTGAACTTTTCTTTTACTACACATTTGGTTGCGAAAAATTGTTCATGGAACTTGTGTGACATTCCCAGCGATGTGTTGAATTTATCGCTTTACTTGACTTGAAATGATTTCAAATGCTAAGCAAGTGTCTTTAAATATTTCACAAACTTGCCTTAAGTGGTAAAGTAAATTCTAGGTATTGTGTTGTAATGTTTTGAAAATATATGTGTTGGGTAACAACTACGACTTGGCCAGGTCAATGACATTTATTTGTACCACATTTCTATACATACTTCCAGTCACACTTTGTTATTGAAATAATTCTAAGAATGCAATATTTAGCAAAGTAAATAATAGCAACAGCTCAACAACTCTTTTCACCTTTAGTTTATTTTACAGAAAATACACCATTTCCATAAATTTGTTATTTGTAGCGAGTCTTTCATTTATAGAGTTGTCGACTAGTTGTTTTAACTTTTTTTTATTGGCGTTTCCGCCCAACTTATAAATTTTGATTACTTTCCATTAATTGTAGCTCCCAAAAACAAAACAAAAATTCCGAGAAATTTGCTCGTCGTCTCAAAATTCCATTAAGTTTTTAAAACTGCACCGTCACCGTCACCGTCACCGTCACCGTCAGGTCCAATGCCAACCATTGTCGCCATTTGTAATTGAGCCGCTTTTGCATTTTTTTTTATAGACAGTCTGAAAAGTAAAGTCGCGAGTCGAGTCGAGTCGAGCCGCACAGTTTGGACGCCTATTTATGGCCATATTTTGATTGCTCCTTCGTTTGTTCCATCATGCATGCATTCGAGCAAGCAGCCAGCCAAGCAACCAATCCATCCTCCAGTCGAGTCCGGGTCCAGATCCAGGTCCAGACAAGGCAGCAACGGTAGACAGTAGCCGTGCAGCCTGTCAAGTTGCATAAAGTTTGTTTTCGTCACGCTGCCGCCTCACATGAGTCTCATCAGCAACGTCATCATCATCGTCATCAGCTGCGGTGGAACCATGTGGAGATATATATTTTGTTTTTGGTTTTTTGTTTGCCTCTTTTGGGCAAGAGCGATTTTTTATTATTATTAAATTTTTTTTCGCTACCTTGTCGGGTTCGAATGTCGTCATCAGACATTTTGGCAGCTACTTTGGCTACCGAATATTATTTTTTATATCAAACACTTTTTGCCAGGTCAACGTTGCAGTGGCGCTGATAAATTGGTGGAGCCAAAAATTGGCTGTGCAAATAAAGCAGCAGTACGGCAAATTGGCAGCACAAGAGTACGAATAAGATTACGAATTGTAGGCAATTTGGCAGCAGCATTCTTTGAAGTTCAACAACTTGAAATGACTTAATAAGCAGCTTGCAACTGGTAGATCCAGGTAAATTTCTACAACTACAACTAGACGTCTCTGGACTGCTGACTATCTGTTTATATGCATAATTGCCCCTAACAACAACGAGTGGAAACCAATAAAGTAACCAGACAGCTGGAAAGCCCAATCGAATGCACAGCTGTGCAGATGACGGGCGAGGACCAAAAATAGTGAAAATATTTTTGTATTTTATGTGCCGGCCGATATGAATAAAATGCAGAAAACAGTAAAATGCTTTCAACTATGCAACAACAACAACAAACAACAGCAGCTGCTGTTGATGTTGCTGTTGTTGAAGCTGATGCTGCCTCTGCCTCTGCTGTTGCAGCATCCAATGAATGCAGAACTGCAGTCGGCAGAGTCCCAACACATGCGTGTGCCCATAATGGTTTGTAATTAATCAAAACGAGAAGCAATCACTAACTTCAATCTGCTGCACTTTAAATACTCTTCACATACTTTACAATATGTTGGGTATTGTAAAAGTGAGCACTTGTGGTCAATTTTGTTTCGAAATAACCTACTTGGCTATTACTTCAAATTATTAAACAAAAATTTGTTTACATTTCGTTTATTCAAATTGTTTCTTCGATTTTTGAATTGTATTCAAAATAGAAAAACTAAAGAACTTGTTGAATCAACATCTTAATTTTTTTAAACCAAACCTCATACCGAATTGCAATTACAGTAAGCAAAATAGACCGATAGATTATTTCTACCGGATGGCTGCAACTTTATCTTCCCAATTTTATGGATTGTTTACCTTATTGGTTGGCATTTGGGTGGAGTGAAGATTGCTTTACTAAAGTTGTTTTAAACAAATCTCTCAAGCGCTTCTTCTATAAAAAATTATCAATAGTTTCCTCATCTCTTTCACTTTCTTAGATATATTCATGCTCGACGCTTTTGTTAATGTTTAATAAATATTGCCATTCAATTTGTCAAAACATTTAATCAGCAAAACTTTTCTCACTTAAGCTGTCAGCGCATGGAAAACTTGTCCAAAACATGGTTGTGTCTTGAGGCCAGGCTAAGTGCGAAGGGGGACTAGGTGCTACGGGAGAGGTACTCGTATATACACTCTCGCATTCGTAGATCTAACTGCTGTGTGGAGTCAACATTTTGGCTACCGCAAATTTGTTAGTTGTCAAAACATTTAAATGCCATTTGCGTGTAACGTTGCATTTTGACAGCTGCCGATAAATTTTCATGGTTTTCCACCTTTTTACACCTTGCCCTGGAAATGCCAAAGCGAATTTGTTTAACATTTCCTTTGACTTTCTACACATTTCATAAACTCATTTAAATAATTACAGACTGTTTCTTTATCATTTTTTCGTTTTCCATTTGGTTTTATATTTCATGGTTTGCCTTCTTGTTGAAACGAAATTAGTGTTAAGTGAAAGTGATCTGAGTTTCGAGTGGTTTTATTGCTTTGCGTGTTCGCTATTGATAGCTTTAATAAGCACTTGCCACCATCTGTGGCAAATAGATTTTTTCATTTACGAAAATTGGCCATGTTGTTAAGGAAGTGGTAAGCGACAGTATTTTGCACTAGCTATGGGTTCAATAATGTCACAAAATGGGAGGCAAGTGAATCGAACTGATTTTAAGTGTTGGACGTCGAACTGATTTTCAATAGATGTAGTTAGTTATTTAATTGATTGCTTTTAAAGAAGTTTCTAAATATATATTCTTTTCTTTTGTATAAAATTCTTTTTATTAGTTGACCTTTCTTAAGCTTACAGCATTTATTGCTAGTACTAAAGTTAACTATTTCGGAAAGTTGTCGCTTGCCTATCTTGGAAGACATCGAAATATTTTGAGCCTTTGCAAAAGTTTCAAGTTTGGGCGAAAACTTAAATGCAATTTCACAGCAATTACGTCAACATTTTTGCATTGGCCAAACAAATGCGAAAACTTTTGGTTGACAATTGCCAAAATTGCACACGCTGACACTACAACAACTATGGCAGACATAGTATGTTACATAGATATAAGTTCATACTCTTGGAAATAGCAACAATTGCAATTTTAAGCTACTCGTAAGAAACATGCAAACCACATACCAGGTCAACATTTCAAACTTTGACTACAGCTGCTACCAACTGCGCTGGTCAGCGATAAACATTATCTCGAAAGTTGCCTTGTTTGGCTATCTATCTGCAGACGTGAGATACATTTTTCAAGCTGGCCAATCAATACGAGACCAGCCACAAACTGAGCTGAGCTGAGCGAAAAGTTCACAGCAGCTGTATGTGGTGATTTATGGCCACTGTGTAGCTTGTTCTTGACTTGTAGCAGCAATTAATATGATTTACATGGGAAAAACTGTCAAGTACATAAATCGAGCCAGCTAGATGAAGCTGCACTCGATGACTGCATTGAAATGTATACAAATATGAATTTTTATTTAACATATGAATTGAAAGTATTAAATATTAATTATTTCTAAGCATTTAACCAATAACTATTAAATGCAATAATCGAGCAAGCAAGCTAGTGGAAGCTGCACTCGATATTTGTATGAAATGTGAATTTTTATTTGACATATGAACTGAAAATATTCATTGGACTTGATGTTCAACAACCATTTCTAAACTGTTAACCAATACTTATTAAGTCAAGTAATTAAATGCATAGATTGAGCAAGCAGGAGGAGAATGCACTCGATGTATTTTATTTAAATTTTAGTTTACCAAATGAATTGAAAATATCAATTTGACTTGATGTTTAACATCCTTTTTTTTTATCTTTTAACTAATTATAATTAATTTATTTGCAGCTCTGCGTGATCTCAGTAGCCAACAAGCGGATGATGTTAGTGCCGGAAGTGTCAACGGTTTTTATCCTGCCGTCTTTAATGTCGCTCCTCGTGCTTTGATAACGGTGAATGCGACGTGCGGACAAAATGGCGCCGAGGAATACTGTAAATTAGTCGACGCCTATCCGCATCGCAAATGGGCCACGCAATGTGGCACCTGCAATGCCCATAGCTCCGATCGTGCTAAGCAGCGACCCATTGAATCGCTAATTTCACCCAGCTCCAGCTTCGAGGAGAGCTGGTGGCAATCTCCAACACTGCAGGGTGGCCGGCAGTTTGAGTATGTGACCATCACATTGGATCTGAAACAGGTGAGACTTTGACTGTGCCATATATAACCCCCCTTCTGATTGGATGACGAGCTTAGTTGATGCTAATGCTGAGACCATGTGACAGCATAGCTGTGATCCAGTTTGTAATTAAGCCGATGACTTGTCACTCATTTACAAGCGATTTAACGCCAGTTCCATGATCCATCGATGCCTTAGGCTTGTCGCTGGTCATTAGACTATGCATGACATATGATCGCAGTGGGTTGGATCGGGTTTTTTATCTTTTCTGAACCGGTCACTAGGTATTACATTCTAATGCTCAAAATGGCAAACATAAATTTGCTCTGATGGAGTTTTGATTAAGTCGTATCATCTTACAGTGTTTCTGTAACGATTGGAAAGCTTTTCCGGGTTTGCATCAAACAGCTTAACTTTGTCGTGGCAAAAATTAAAAAAAGAAAGGAAACCAAATACTGACATCTGAATTTCAGACACAATAAAATCTGAAAAAACCAAAATATTTTCAAAAAATATAAATCAAAATTCTTTGACAGTCTGTGAACACTTTTGAGCTCATGCAAAATCAACTTAATGGAAGCGTGTAAATTTTGACACATGCCGTTGATGTGTTGAACTGTCTGTCACCCCCCTAGTGCCCCCGTCCCTGCCCTCATCATGAGAATGCCATTGACTGGCGCTGCCCTCTGCCAGCGACATAAACAAAAGTCATGGGAACCTCACAAAAAACGCACATTTTTAGTTATTTTTTTCATTTGTGACATTTAAAAACAATTTTTTTTTGGCTGTCGCTGCCTGACCAAAAATTTAGTTCAACATGTGTCAATTGTAGCCAAGAAATGAACGAAACCAATAAACAAAAATCGTGAGACGCATCCATAAAAGGTAATTCGTATTTTTTGGCAACTATTTTTTCAGTTTTTTCTCTCCATTTCATTGCTCGCCAACTCTAGAAAACTGACAAAGTTAATTAAAGGACGAGCCAATTTAAATATTCATGTGATATTCTCGGCAAGTTGGACTCCCGTTTGGAGTCTTCGTTATTTATTAATAACTCTTGGGGAACTCATGGCTGTCATAAATCTCTCATACTTGAGGCATATGCGAGAACATTGTTTCTTTTACCCTGTAATCAAAATGAGAACAAAGGGTATACTTCTCGACGGTGGAGCAAAAATCTCTGAGATAAATAGTAAATATATTTTATTTATTTTAAAAATTTCCTTGTGCACCTAACATATTCAAAACTTTATTAAATCGGATTATTTCAATGCAGAATCTAGACTATAGAGTATCTGCTGATCGCAACAAGTCAAATAGTGCATTCATACTTGTTAATTTTAAATCAGTGCCTCCAGTTGGTTCTGGGCTCGTTCAGTTTTGCACTGTTTTAATTAAGTGTGCACTTCCAGAATCTTGGTTCTGTTGTACGAGTAACTTTGCCATGTCTTGTCTGTGCCGTCTGTCTGGCCATTCGACGGCATATGGCAATGAAAGAATTATATCAAAACATTGAAATATCTTTTGAGAAAGAGAGATAGTCCCGAGTGCAAACTGCACTTGAAATGTCAACTTTGTGTCGGATGAAGTTAAGCAGACGATTTTTCAGCACACAATTGTCTTATAGAAGATTGTGAAAGTTCACAATTATCAAGCCAATCATAATGATGATCATGATTGAGATTCTTAAATGCTCATTATCTGTGCACTTGAGTGTCTAAACAGCTGCAGTAAGGAAATGCCCTGATGTCTTGTGTGTGGCCACTGAATATAATACTTTGTAGTTGTCTGTTTACCTCGATACCCAATGGAATTTCAATTAACACCCTCACGAACTGGTTGCATTCAAAAGGGCCTTAAAGATCGCAATAAGTGGTGAAGAAAGAAATGTTGCATTGATTGTGGGGCAGGTCAATATCTTTAATAAGAGATTTCCATTGTTGCCTATAAAAGAGTTTTAGATGATTGAGTTCGAATTCAGAATTCAGCCGCAAGTTATTATTAAATATAGATACAACATAGACCCTACTTTAGACGATCTAAATCCGGCACCAATTGCTATGTTTTATTTTTAAAGCACCTCCCACCTCATGGGAGTGACAAAAGCAATTAGTACTCATTTCCTTTGTCATTTCCTATTCCCATTGTTCAACTTCCCCAAATAGTTATCGCTTTATTTATGTATTCATCTGCTTCGACTGGAGCTATTTGAAGCATTTGTCACAACTGTTTAAAAACACATTTGAACAAATCTCCCCACGGCAAGTCGAAACAAACGGACGACATACAATCACCAAGCCAAATTTATGACCTCTACTAAAAACTTGACATTCGAAGTTTTTTCTCATTTCATGGGCGACAAAAACATTGAAGTCTGCGAGTTGATTTTAACAATTAGACTATCGAGTTATTTACAACAACAACAAGCACAGCAGGAAATATAACAAGAAGAAAAACAAGCATTAGACAGGCATGTGTCAACGATTTGACAGCTTAAAATATTTTTCTCGCTCACAGAAAAGGCAACAGACTGCCGCCAAAAGCGGCTAGAACGGCGGCCAAAACCAAACTGCAACTGTCAGGCAAACAGTCAGTCAGTCAGTGAGTCTGTCAGCTTGAGCTGGCCACAACAATGTCTAGATTTATGCTTCATTGACTTTGGGGCGCGCGTGACTAATTGAAAGTCTAGCGAGCATTCTGGGAATTGCGACCATGTGAGAAACTCCAACGCTTCTCAAACTGTAAAGCGATCAGCTAATCACAACTGGTTTATAAATGCTTTCGATTGTGATGTCACAAAACTAATTCGCGTTGGGAGTTACAGCTGTTTTACATAATATTTTATATTTAAAATTTATTTTATTTAAGTTGCCATTTTTGAATTAAAAAACTATATTTAAAACTGAACAAATGCTCCATATTGAATGTCCTTTATTTAGTTAGTTCTAAATCGGTTAAAAATCAATTTATATCAATGATTTTACTGTCTTAAATGTCTTTGTATTTGTCTTTAAAGCGGCAACATCAACAAGCTAAAATAAAAATGTTTTTCTTTGATTTTTATAGCCATTTAATTGCTTCATTAAATTTAGCCAAATTTGGCCAAAAGTTGTGCTTGTTGTTGTCGTTGTGTTTGTTGTTATTGTTGTTGTTTCTGGCGGCGGCGCCCGACGCTGGGGCAGCTTTACGTAACTGTAATTCAAATGTTTGACAAGTTGTTGCAACATTCGCCAGCAAACAGCGAACCAACTGAAGCAACAAAAACAACAACAACAACAGGCAAAGCGTGTTACAAGCCACGTTCGCGACGCATTTAGGCGTTGCAATTATTTTAATGGTCAATTTATTTATTTGTTTTGACTGTGATGTTTTTCACGTTTCTCCTTTTTCAGAATGCTTCTCCCCCTTGTTTTTCCGCTTGTACATTTAATTTTCGCAATTGTTGTTGCTACTTGGATTTACATAAATCGCTTAAAGGTTTTGCTGTAAACGTTAACGTGATTGAAGTTTTGCTTGAACTCCTCCTCGAACAATGTCCACGTCATTCCCCAACTTTGATTTTAGTCAAGACGACTCGAATCGACTCGAGTCCCAGTCAGTCTCTGGAAATGTGAACTGTGAACTTGCTGCAGTTGCAGTTAATGCGCCAATTTAGAGATAAGAAAAAGTTGCCAACAAAAAGTTTTCCATTCGAAGCATTGAACTTTTTATTACCCCCACACGAAGTATAAAGAAAACTAAAGCAACAGAGCAATCAAGAATTTTCAACGACAATAGGATACGCTTTAAATAAAATTATGCTTAAGATAGCAAAATATAAATATAATATTATTTTTGGAAATGCCGCTCTTAGCTTATTATTAATACGAGGGTCGTTTGATAAGTCCGTGACTTTTTGAATAAAATATATTTTTTTCGTCAAAGAAGCGTTTTATTTCTCAACATAATCTCCTTTTAGCTCTATACATTTAGTCCAGCGTTTTTCCAATTTTTTTATTCCTTCCAAATAATAGGTTTTCTCAAGGCCCTCAAAATAGTCGTTTGTTTCTGTGATGACCTCTTCATTTGACCCGAATCTCTTACCGCCGAGCCATTTCTTCATGTTTGGAAACAAAAAATAGTCACAGGGGGCTAAATCTGGAGAATATGCTGGATGGGGTAGCAGTTCGTAGCCCAATTTATGAAATTTTGCCATGCTGACTACACACGTGTGCACCCGTGCATTGTCCTGATGGAACAGCACTTTTTTTTTCGCCAAATGCGGTCGTTTCTGCTTCAAATCAATATCGAATCTGTCCAAAAGCTCTGAATAATATTCGCCGGTGATCGTTTTACCCTTTTCAAGGTAATCGATGTGAATGATACCTTGTGCATCCCAAAAAACTGTGGCCATGACCTTGTTGGCCGACAGACCCACCTTGGCCTTCTTTGGTGCACGTTCACCCGGAGAAACCCACTGTCTTGATTGTTCTTTGGTCTCTGGTGTGGTGTGGTGGATCCATGTTTCGTCTACGGTAACGAAACGGCGCAAAAATTCGTTTGGATTGCGGTTGAACATCGCCAAACACTCCTTTGAAATGGTCACACGGTTGCGCTTATGGTCGTGTGTGAGCAATCGCGGCACCCATCGCGCGGAAAGCTTTTTCATGTCCAAATATTCATGTAAAATGTGATGTACCCGTTCAGTTGAGATGCCTACAGCCTCAGCTACCTCACGCACTTTCATTCTCCGATCATCCAATATCATTCCATGGATTTTGTCGACGATTTCTGGCATGACGACCTCTTTTGGGCGACCTGAACGTTCGGCATCACTTGTACTGGTACGACCACAACGGAACTCAGTAAACCATTTCTTAACCATTGAAATTGATGGTGCAGAGTCCCCATAATATTTATCAAGTCTTTCCTTGGTTTCGGTGATGGATTTTTTACGCAAAAAATAATGCTTAATTAGCACACGAAATTCACTTTTTTCCATTTTCGTTAAAATTCACGAGATCGTCTGCTTTCAATGCCTATAAAACGCAAACCAAAAAACGCAGCTTTCTCAAAATTTTACAGTCAGCTGTTAATCGATAACTGCTGACAGGAGCAGTGTTGTATTTAGAGCAGGTGCGCGGCAAATACAAAAAGTCACGGACTTATCAAGCGACCCTCGTATTTTACATTAATACTTTTTTAAAATATATTTTCTAATACACTTTTCTTCCTCATATTTGTAGGGTATACATTCATGCTTTTGAGTATATGTTCATTCACTACAAACATAAGCCAGAAATTATGCGCTTCGCTTGTTGGCCGCCTTATCTTAAAAACGTGCCAGCCAAAAATTCTATTTCTTGGACGCTTCAAATAGGACAAACTTTAAAAATAATAATACTTTGCTAACAATGCTCGACTTAAACCAACTCTATAGCCAATATTATAGATAGAAATTTTACAATTAAAGACTACAAATAAAGAGCAAATTTGTGTAATAAATCAATAATGTATATGAATACTTACAAAATATATTTAACCATTGCAAGACATACAAACTTCTTATATGGCTATAGGGTATTTGTAGACATATGATTAATATGCAGATGGCAACTATAACATAACATGTATGCTCAAAAACAAAACAAAAATCTTACTTCAGTTTGGTTTTTTTCGGCCTTATTTTGAACTGTCAGCTAGTAGTTGCTGTCTGTCTAGCCCCAAAATTTGGCACTTGTTTATTTTTAAAGTTTATGATGCGACTCAGTGAGTTTTCTGGGATTACGGCATTTGTTTTTATGGTTATAGTCTTATTCCATATTTCTTCTTTTATACAATTAGCTCGGACAACATGTTGCTGCTGTGCTCGATTAATATCGGTCATTGAGCGATAAATATTTAATGTTCGTCTAAATGCCAAATAATATTAATTTATAGCCTGCATTTGTGAACTTTGATTTCTCTACTATAACTCAATAGCTCATTTACCGCTATGTAGAGTAAGATAAGACAGCCAGCCTCCTTTGTCATACCAATTATGTTGTCTCCGTTGCATATTTTTTTACCATTTTGTTGTCTAATTTGACAGCTCCACTTGAACGCGATTGGGGTTTATCAATTGGCAGCATCGAAGAACAGGTTTCATTATGCTCAGTTATCAGCTGGAATGCATATAACAATAACTTAAACACGGCTCTAAACAAATAAATTAATACGTTTGTATTTGCATTTCATTGACACGCCCTGCACATGATCATCTCTTTTTCATTTTGCCCCTTGCACATGTTTGTTGCTATTGAAAGTCATGTCAATTGGCCCGTCACTCGGTTGCTGATAAAAATGTCAAGAGCTACATTGCCTGCCCCGAGCACTGACAGCTTCCAGTTGCCGCTGCCGTTGTGCCGATTGCAATCTACACAATTCCTCCAGTGCCCTATAGAGCCCCTACCTGTCTGTGGTTCTGGCTTATCGGCAACTTGTTTCTGGCCAGGCAGGAAGCTTCAGTCAGCAGACGCGTGTACTTGCTTTTGGTCTGGCTTTAATCTGCGATCAAGGTTAGTGCAATTGACGGAGACAACATAATTTCAGCAGATGAGTTATCGATACGCTTATAACCAGGGAGCTATATTACAGTTTGATTCAACATTTAAATTGGCCTATTTATATATTGTAGAACATAATTGTTCTTCCTATGACATTTGATTCATTAAATATATTTAATTTTAGCAATGGATGCTTTAATTATACTTTCAGTCTATAAATCATTTGTAGCATGCAATAAATTTCTCGCATGGCATTCGCTAATTTGCCTCTTGCGAGATCTCAATGAATCTCTTTGCTCCTGCTGTTTGTCTGTTTTTCTGTCTGTCTGATGGCCTATCTCTGTCTAATCTTATCAACGTCTTGTGGCAGTTGTTGTTGCGCTGTAATCGAATAGGGGCAGAGTAAAATTGATGTTGCCGCTTGCCACTAGCCACTTGGGAAAAGTGCCATGAGGCACGCATGTGCAGTGGCTTTTCCGGTGGCTTTTCCAGTGGCTGCGTGCGTTTTATCAGTTGCTGCAAATCGGCAAAACTTGTGGCCAAAATGTTGTTGTAACTATGTGGCAGCTGGCAACTAGCAAGTGGCAAGTGGCAAGTGGCAAGCAAGTGCCTATGAAATTTGATAGACTCGTTGCGGCATGTAACTTGTCGCGGTGTTATCGCTGCCTGATATGGTCCTGACATTTTGGCCATGAGTTTTCTTGGCTTATGCATTTTGGTAGTGCCACACAAACGTTAGATGGCGCCAGCTGGCTTAGCCACGTCTTATAATCAATTACAGCCTGGACCAAAAGCCACACCTTGCCGCCAGTTGCCTTTTATTGGCTTCAGTTTTCCATTTTGCGATCTCTTGACATCGATAGGCGCAACACGCGACGTTTTTGGCATTTGCCATTTAATTTTTATATATTTTGAACAATTTTTCCAAAAAGTCGCATACCACAATAAAAAAAAAACAAATAAATAAATAAAAGAAAAATATAAATATCGCTTGTCAGCTGTTGCTGCCGGGCGTGTTCCAGGCGATTGGTAGGTGGTTTTTCGCGGCATTTTTGTTGACAGTTTGGAAAATTTATGACGCGACGATGGCGTTGGGTTATAGTTTTTCTTGCCGTTTTCTTCATTTTATTTATTTTGTTGTTGGCAGCTAACGGCAACAGCAGCCAACCACATAGGCATTAACAGAGTCATTGGGTTTGTTGTAGTCGCCGATAGAAAGATATTCAACTAAATGGAAACATCAGCGACTTGCTCCAAAGTGACAGAAACAACGCCGTTTGGCTCCTTGCCTTATTTATGACCCAAACAGTGGCTGTAAAACTGTAATGGTAATAGCATATAACGACCCAAATACTATATTAACTAACCAAATGAATCAGTTAACGAAGAGGTATAGTTGCAATTTCGAGTCGATTCACTTTTCTAATAATAACATGTGTCTAATAAATTAGTTGCCTTATATTTTCGGTGCTTAGAGTTAACTTTTGATTTCTTAAAAAAAAACATTTATTCATCTGACGTTTAACATCAATTAAATGCAAATGCTATTTGGCTAAAATTTAATATTTATTAACATAAAGCACAAAGAGTCTTGATCTGTAAAGTTACAGAGCTGAGCTTGATTTTATCTCTTAGTTTTTTATGTGTAGCAAAAGTCCATTTGCTAAAATAAAATAATGATAATTAAAGAACATATCTACTTCCCTAATGCCACATTAAAGATTGATGGTTAATAATTTATAAATAAAACTCAAATATTTAAAATATACTATTTTTAATGCTCTTAATTAGATTCCGCTAACTTAACTTGTTATTTCTGTATCCATTTTGCAGCCCTACCAAATCTTCTTCATTATGCTGAAGTCGGCCAACTCGCCACGACCCGCTTCTTGGATACTGGAGAGATCTCTGGATGGCATCAACTACGAGCCATGGCAGTACTTTGGACTCAGCGATGCGGACTGCAAGCGTCGCTACAATTTGTCTGGCCAGAATGGCAAATATATATTTCAAAACGACACCGAAGTCATCTGCACAACACAGTTCTCCAAGGCGCTGCCCTTGGAGAATGGCGAGTTGCATGTCTCGCTAATGAAGAACCGACCTGGTGCCACGGCCCAAACGCCCGAACTGATGCAGTTCATCACAGCACGCTTTATGCGCATACGATTACAGGGCATGCACTCGACTGCCAATCTCGACAACAGCGTCGACTGGGTGCTCGACTCCCAGTCGATGGAGAAGCGCAGTTTCTACAGCCTGAAGCAGCTGCGAGTCAGCGCTCGACTCGACTGCCATGGACATGCGGATCGCACACAGGATGTGGCCGGCAGTCCATTGCTGCAGTGCAGCTGCCAGAACAATGCTTGTGGCATGCAGTGTGAACAATGCTGTCCACTGTTCCAGGATCGCGTTTATCGTCCTGGCGTCGAGTGCGAGATCTGCCAGTGCCATGGTCATGCTCAGAGCTGCAGTTATGATGCCTATCTCGAGCGAGGCATCTGCGAGAACTGCGGCAACAATACGGCGGGCAACGAGTGCGAGTTCTGTGCCGGCGGCTACTACAGAGCTGCGGATGCGTCTCCAACTGAGCCCTGTCTGCCCTGTGCCTGCAATCCGCAACGCTCGACCGGAGTCTGTGCCCCTGTGGGTGGCGCCTGCCACTGCTTGGAAGGCTTCCAGGTAAGTTAATGAGTTGGCAATGATGCCAAGCACAATAATTTACAGCTCTGATTTAAAAAATAAATATCTGTAGATTGCCGTAAAATTCTTAATTTGTATTTAATTTTACAATTAAAAGTAGCGCTTAAATTATTATTTTGCGACTTCATTAATAATTAATATGTGTTGCTTAAAGTTTTTAATAGTATTAACGAAGTATTCAAGATTTAGAGACTAGCAGCAAAATAATTAATGATACAATCATTTGTTGATCTGTTATAAAATAATCAAATGCAGCATTTGGTATAAATTAAATTAAAATCTACAGTTTATATAAATTCCTTTAAAACTTTAGCAAAATCAATTATTTATGCCTTCAAAGTTATGAAATCATAATAATTAAATATAGTCGATGCATTAGCTACAACTTGAATAAAACACCTCAATTATCAATTAATTATCAGCTTAAAAAAAGCAAATACATTTCTATTGGTGTTTTTAAAAATAATAGTAATAATAATAATGATTATTTATATTGAATCTGTTTTATGACAAATTAATATTAAATTAAATTAGGGGTGCTTTTAATTTATATTATATCTATCTTAGACTAACTTCTAGCTGTTTTAGATGTTGATAATTCAATATATTCAACCAATTTAATTATAAATTGATATTAAATCGCTGTAGCTGTTTTTAAGAAGAGTTTATTATTCAACACATTCCATCAAGTTGTGATAGTTGTTGATTATTGAATATATTCTACTGATTTTCAGATAAATTAATATTAATTTGTTGCAGCTGTTCAACAAATTCTATGACTCTCAAATGAATATCGAGTTATTTTAGATGTTGATTATTCAACATATTCTATAAACTAATATTAACTTTGTTTTGGCAGCTGTTTCTTCAACATATTGAATCGATACCAAATTAATGCCAATTTGTTTTAGGGCCCCCATTGCGAGGAGTGTGCTCCCAATCACTACGGCGACGATTGCCGGCGCTGCGAGTGCGACTCAAGGGGCACGATGGAGGAGAGCGCCTGTGCGGGCAGTTGCCAGTGCAAGGCACATGTGCAGGGCGAGACGTGCTCGGAGTGTGCCACTGGCTACTATGATTTGGATGAGCAGAATCCAGAGGGCTGCCGCCGCTGCTGGTGCTCCCAGGTCTCGGAGAACTGTCACAGTGCCAAGCTGCAAACGCTGGCATTCGAGACACTGAACGATTGGAGGCTGACGGACATACAGCGACAGCAATCGACAGCTGTGACCGTGGATGCGGAACAGAAGCGTCTGGTCTTTGGCAACGAGCTGGAGGAAGTGGAGGCCATTTACTGGCAAGCGCCAGTGGGCTATCTGGGCAATCGGCTGACCAGCTATGGAGCCAGACTGCAGCTGCATGTCGCCTGGGTGGTCATGCGAGGCGACACCTCTGGCAAGCCAACCACGGGACCCAATGTCATACTGTGTGGCAAGAATGGCTTGAAGATTGCCTATGCAGATGAGTCCTTTGCAAGCTTGGAGGCGGCATTCAATGTCACGCTAACCGAAGAGGGCTGGTACCATGTGCCGCCCGCTGTGGAGGACATCAAGACGCGTCTAAGACGCACCTATGGTGGTGCCTATCATGGCGAATCCGTGACAAGATCACAGTTTCTATCCGTGATGGTTTCACTGGATGCACTGCTCATACGCGCTGCCTATCACACAGATCAGGTGGAGACGGCCCTAGAGCGTGCCATCATCTACTCGGGAGGTGTGGAACTGGGCGGCAAGGCTACCACACAGGTGGAGCAATGCACTTGCCCAGCCGGCTATACAGGACTGTCATGCGAGGGCTGCGCCTTTGGCTACAAGCGCATCTATGAGAACTCCACGGATCATCAGCTGCTGGGCAAGTGCATACCCTGTCCCTGCAACGGACACTCCAATTCCTGCGACCTGCAGAGCGGCAACTGTGGCGATTGCATGCACAACACTTTTGGAGAGCGGTGAGTGTAAATGGATTCCACAGTCCACATTAGCCAGTGCACACACTGTGTGTGGTTTGCACTCGTGCTAAACTCACCACAGCACAACACAACACAGCTTAAGCTAAGACACACACCCCGTATTCTCTATTACAGCTGCGAGCGTTGCCAGCTCGGTTTCTATGGCAACCCCTTGCAAGGCACTCCACACGACTGCAAGAGATGCGCCTGCCCCTTGCCGGAGGAGTCGAACAACTTCTCGCCCAGCTGCCAGCTGAAGAGCTACAACTACATGGATCTGAATCCCCAATTCGAATTGATCGAGCATGCCGAATACATTTGCACCCAGTGTCCCGAGGGCTATACAGGCGATCATTGCCAGGTGTGCGATGATGGTTACTTTGGCAATCCCATGCAGCTGGGCGGCAGCTGTCAGCGCTGCAGTTGCGAGGGCGGTCCCTGCAACGTGACCACCGGTGCCTGCATCACCTGCCTGGGCAACACCGAGGGCTGGCACTGCGAGCGCTGCAAACTTGGCCACTGGGGTGACCCAGCCGTGGGCTGTGAGCCCTGCCATTGCCTTGGCGAGGGCTCCGAAAGCGAACTCTGCGACAGCACCGACGGCCAGTGCCTATGCCGTCCCAGATTTGCTGGCCAAAAATGCGATCAATGCGCCACTGGATTTGCCCACATCGAGCTGCAGTGCCTGCCCTGCAATTGTGATGCACTGGGCGCCGCTGCACTGGACAGTTGCAATGCCAGCACTGGGCAGTGTGAGTGCAAGCTGGGTGTGATGGGTGTCAAGTGTCAGGAGTGCCAGGATGGCTACTTTGGCATGAATGTCAATGCCGAGGAGCTGGAGGATTTGGCCGCATTGCGTGAGGCCGAAAACGATGCTGACTGGGAGCTGGTAACAGAGGACGATGGCCAGATGGATGCTGTGGCTTGTGAGGGTAAGTGCAGATGTCAATATCACATTGATAGTCGACTAGCAAATACACTTTGCTGCTATAAATTGCAATTAATACTTTACTGGAATATATTTATTTACTACATATTTATTCAATTAAGTATTGATAAATATTTTTACCAAAAAGATAAAATAGAGCTAAAATATACTAACCGATATTTAGTTCACAAATAAATATTTAGTATAAACTTCAATAATCTTTAATGAACATAAAGACACTTTCTAGAATCGAGCAATATTTTTCACATCTAAATCGATAAAGCAACATTTGTAATTGGGATTACACTGTTTTAAGCACTTTTTATTTATTTAATAAACTTAAACTAACTATTATTTATTTATAACTTAAACACACCTTATAGTATTTAAGTTTTCTTTGACACATTTTGAAGGTCTGCCAACTAATAGACACCATTCATTCACTCATCTCGAACACAAAGTCTACACAGAGATTTTCTCTTAAGTGCGGTTAAGAACAAAGAAATTCTTGAAATATTCCACGTTGCATGTGCAACATGCCCCTAATTTGTGTGTTGGCCTTTGATAGATGGATGTGTGCTCTGTTGTGGTTGCACCTATGAAAACCAGATGTGAGATGTGCTGTGGCCCATCAATAAGTACGAGTGCGAGTAGAAGTACAACAAAAATGCGGTTGATCTACAAGCTGCACATAATTGAATTTTTGCTCCATTTTTTTTTGGATCTACTCCCATATGTAGCAGACTTCTAATTACCCTAACACAGTGGCTATTTTGAAAATCAATTACTTTGCTCACCGTAGCTTATTGGCTAATTAACTGCCAGTTGAACAAAGGAGATAATAAAATCCCAGAAATGACCAGCTTAAAATGTCGACAGCCGCAGCCAGTGTTTTGAGTTGTTAACTTTAAGCGTTTTTTACTCCAGCGTTACGCAGCATTGGGAAACAAGTGAGTGAAAAAGCAAAAGCCAAGAAAACTCATGAAAAGAAAAGGCAACGTTTTTGGATTATGCAATTCGAGTTCTTGTCCAAGTACAACGAGAAGAAGACTTCAGTGAAGACACATAAAAGACGAAGACCTGTACATCTAACTGCTGAGGTTTCTTGCAACCAGCCGTGTTACAAAACAATAAATTGTTATTTGAGTACACTTTGTATTATACGTATACTCGTACTACAGCTGCCTTTTTTGCCTATGTCTATTGTCTATGGAAGAAAATGGTGTTAAAAATTGTAGAAAAAGAGTTGACGGACTTCAAGGAGAACTGCTTCAGCCTACAGAGGTCTGAGTTGTATCAGTTTACAATGTGCCTCTATAATGAGCAATGCGTTGAATTGAGAATTATATTTGAATTTGATGATGATGCAAAAATAATACGCCTATGAAACAATTATAATACTGGGAGGCGATTTGTTAAATTCATGAACAAATTATATTCACAATGTATGTTTTCAAATACTTCCCAAAATGTATTCAATTGTAGTTAGTTATTTGTGTAATTATCGTGTAACTAATAACAATCATATAAATTGTACTCTAAATTGTCTGCCCACATCTACATTTCAAAACCCCTTTCTTAGCCTCATAAAAACCCCCACTGCAAAATATTTATGCAAAGAACCGATTTCAACAATTGCTTGCCAGGCCCGGCAACAACAATCGCAGCAATGATTTATGGCCACATCAGGAATTTAAGTTATGACAGCACAAAAGTTCACATTTTGTTATGCAAAATCTTTTGGTTTGCGACTTGACTAAAAGAACACTAAATTAAGATTTAAATGCATTTGAAAATAAATAAATAAAAACGCAACGTTTCTGTAAAAGAAAGACATTAGGGTCAAGACTCGAAATTTGAGCTTGATTGAAGCGACTTTATTTGCAACTTGAAGGTGTTTTTGCTTGCAACACGTTGCAAGTTGTTTTTTTTTTTCCTAACAATTGCTGTATTTTGGGTCAAAATATCAAGTCGCTTAAGCTTAACTTGAGCCATCATACTTAATTAAAAATTTGTGTGTGCTTGCTGCAGTTTTACAAGCACTGGCCACCAACCAGTTTGCAAGGCAGTCAGTTGTTGTTGGCATTATATCTAACACCCGAATCGAAGTTTGACTTCTGTGCTCTAAAGAAGTCAATAGCCAAAAGCCAGTTTGGGTCTCTCTCTCTCTCTCTTTCTCCTATCAATACATCTCACTATCTCTGCACAGCAGCAGCCATGACAATGAAAGGCCGCAATGACAGTTGTGGCCTGGACTTGGACTTCGTCTTGAATTTGGTCTGCCACACACAACGGTAGATCGGCATATCTACTATCAGTCGGCAGTCGGCAGTCGACAGTTGGCTTACAGTAGCTCTAGCTGCAATAACAACAACTTTCATAAGCAACACCCACGCACATGCCTGGCAATTGTGTGCAGAGTCAGTAGCTCGAGATATAAGATATGTAGTGTGATGGAATGGGAAGTGATTGGAAAATAAGTTGGGCAATTCTACAAAAACTGTACTTGTGCTTATATAGATGCGATTATAACTAAAATAAATAACCAGTTGTATATTGATGTTGAAATATGTTACTATTGTCATCATCTTAATTTTAAAAATGGTATGGTCTTATTTTATTTTTATTTAAAAATATATCAAAATATCTATAGTTTCGAAGTTCAGTTGCACCTTCTCGACATTTGTAAATTGAAATCATTTAAGGCTTTTCTTTTACGTCTACTAATTTAACTTCTCTATTATTATTTGATAGTCAATTACATAATCCAGATATATCGTACCTTTCTCTTTTAAGTACAGTCGGATTCTGGCAATGTTATCAATTAATTTGAAGCTTTATTTGTAAAATAAAAAAACTGCCGCCAACGCAATGGTTTCATATAACTTCATTTGTGGCACAACTTGGTGAAAACCACAGTTGCAATTAATTTCAAGGTATTTAACACAAATATTTGAAATTGTTTCACTAATCAGTTTGGCCGAAAACGTAAATCGGCAACGGAGCAAAGTCAAATGGAAGGTAGTGACAATTTTCGCATATCGATATTTGGTTTTTGTTTTTTGTTTGGTTCGTTGCTCGCTTTTGGTTTCTAAGGGGTCTGGGTACCGAGGCTGGGCATACCAATGTCCATAAAAATGTCAACCACAACAACAACGACGGCCAGGAAATATGTACCGCTTGACTTGGATTGCCAAAGTGGTTGCAGTGGTTCGCCTGGGCCTAAAAACTGGACACCATCTCGCTCGCTGGCTCCATGCTGTCTGAGACTTTGCTGTGGTTGTGCCTCCAGTTGTTGTTGTTGTTGTGGTATTGTGGCATGTCTTGGGTGAGCGGCAAATGGAACTGATTACAAAATATGACCAGCGGCTAAATGTATTCGCCGTTTGCTGCTTAATTTCTCAGATAGCAAAGCCTTTGCCTCAACAACTCTATATTTTTTTCTAATTTTTTATGCGTGGGTTGTAAATTTGGTCTCTCTATGTGCACCACAAAACGCACGTGCTACTGTTTCTTGCCATTGCTTGTTGCCATTGCTGTGGTTGCCGCATTTGTTGTTGTTGTCGATGTCGATGTCCACACTAATGACTAACCAACTGCCAAATTGGTAATGCAAATGAGCTCCTTAAGTGCCTGCCCCAGTTTCCAGCTACATTAGACTTGCTCGAAAAAACAACTTTAAATTATTTTCAAGTCTGCTTAATCTCGACATGGGAACAAAATGTTAATATACACATAACACTAACTCAGCGCCAGCAATAAATAGTAACAAAGTGCAAAAAAATCTATTTATTGATTATTAAAGAGCACACTAATTTGACATTTTGTCGAAATGTTGTGAAACGTTAGAATCTTAATTAATTAATTTGCCATCTGTGATTAACTCGCCAAGGGGAAAATAATATAAAAGACAAGAAAGAATTGATTGCCATTGGAAAGTATTAACAATAAATAATATCATATATAAAAATATTAAATGTGTATATAAAAATATATTATTTTATTTATTGTTTTTTGAAAAATAAAGGACTGTGACAACGATTCTCACATACATAAACTCTCTGAGATGCTTCAGCTGTTAACTGGGACAAAACAATTACAAAATTATAGGTAACAAGCACAAAAAAGCAAGCCAAAAAATAAAATATGTGTGGAGCGAGTATCTTTTTCACAATTGCCAAAGACAAGACTGAAAATTGCTTATGCCGAGCGTAAGAGAGCTGTGTTAGAGACTGCTCGACTGTTGGATACTCTAGAAATACGACAAAGATTGTGAAATATGATTGTCTAACGATTTAAAGACTTCCAATTGCACTCATTTGTTGCAGTGGCATAACTTTATACCCTAACTGAATAAGTACAGGGTATCGAGTGCAACTTAATACGTGCACGTTGACTTGATACTCGGAGTCGCTGCAATGTCGCAGCAAGGTAATCAAGAAGCGTCTAAATGGACAAAATGGAGCAACAACAACTCTGACAAGTGGTTGTGTTTGTTGTTTTGGCCTGTCAACGCATCTGGCTCTGAAATGATGACTGGAAATGGAGCAAGAGGATCCTCTCCTCACGTGGCAATAAATTTCAAATCATTCTCAAGCGAGTTGCCCACTAACACGGTAACGGTAAATGCAATGACAGTTGGGAATCAGTTAACGCAATTGGCAAGAAAGGAATGAGGATTCTGAGAGTAAAATGCAAAGCACTTGACACTAATGAATGCGGCTAAACAAAATGTAATTGTCAAAAGATGACAATTTGCTCACAATTTGAGTCGAATTTATTGCCTGTTATTAAAAACCGACTGCCCGGGGCATTCAATTGCTTTCAAACTGTGTTCCCATTGGTCAAATGATCTCACACAAAACACTCGCCTTTTGGCATTTTGACTATCTAATTTATGACCAGTCTTTAACCGCAGTAGCTTCTCCTCCTTGGTGTATGGCATCTCTATCTGCCACCTGGTTGCCATGTTTCTCTATCGCCAAATGCCACACGATACTGTCCTCAGTCGCATGGTAAAAGAAACACGTCTCCAATTTCCACTCGATCGTGGTGTGATTTTAATTGGTCCAACAAATATTCTTCGGGCGCGCATCGAGTGCAAATCGATGTATCCAGCGAGCTCTTTTCGGTTTTACAGCATTCGAATAGCAAGCAATTGGGTTGCATAGTGGCTGGAGACAAAGCACAAGGACATAAAACCCCCAGGCGACTGAGAAAAGTGTGGAAATTTAGTGATTGATTGGTTAAAGAAATATTCAACTTGTTTATAAATATTCAACAACCTTTTTAGCAACGAATTTGCTCAATTTCATTTAATGGATAACTACAACTGACTTTTTCCAAGCTCTTTGACTACCTTTTTAATATTATATACATTTCCCTCTTTGAAAGGCATCACTGTAATGTCTTTAGGCCCCCCTGACACTCCATTATCAAGCTTCAATAGAGCATTAAAGTATTCAAATTTATTTACTCGTAAAGCTTAATCTGCACTCAAACGATGCGTTGCTTACAAAACACTTGAAATGAAATAAATAAACAAGAAAAATGCCACCCAAACAACGAAACTAATCAGTGAAAATATTTTTGAGGAAATGAAAATTAATTAGAAAATATAAAATATAAAGCTTGAATGAAGCCAAAGCAAAACAACAAAAATGCACAAGGCACAAAGTAATTAATAAATTATTTCCAGTCAATAAGCTGTGTGTAGGGGTCCCAGTTGCAACATGTGCTCTGTGTGTGTGTGTTTGTTGTGTGAGAGAGTGTGTGGGTCTAACGTAGGCGCCCCGCGGATGCGCTAGCGCCGCACCACCACATCAGCTACAACCGCCATGCGGCTGCTCCATGTCAGTTCATTAGGGTCAAATGGCTGTCGGCAACTGTGGCAAGTGTGGAAACTGCAGCAAACTGTGGCAACTGCCACGACTGTGGGTTGAAACAGCTCTGAGCTTTGATTTTTTCACATTTTCCATGCATTTAGCGCTTCATAAAAATTAGCTAGACATAAAATTAGCTAGTCGAGAATCTCGTGAAAAAAGCATAAATTGAATTGCACTTCATTCATGAGATTCTTTTATCAATATTTGTTGCTTTTTCCCGTCGACACATATTATTATTTATGGTTAAGCATTGCTACAGCATTCTCCCCTCGACCAGAATCATTCAGACAATTTTACGAGCATTGCGCCGCGTTCATTGACTGACAATGAAATTTTTATAAGGAACTCGAATGGACTGCGCCCATTGACTTGTGCATATTGAATGAGTTGAGTGGCAGGTGTGAGTTTTACATTGTCAAAAAAATAAATTGGTTCGATTTAATGAATTTTAGCTCATCGTAAAGCTGTTGGCAGTGAGCTGAGAAAATATTCTGTGAGCATGCAATTATGCTGTTAAAAAACTGAACCTCAAGTTCAACCATTGGGAAAGAACACTTGTCAAATGTGTTGATTGAAAAATAAGCATTTAGTTCTACTTAGGTCTATTTTATGCAAAATACAGTAGAAGCTCACAAAGTAGAACTATTTGCAATTCAAATTTTGACAAATGAATATTAGATTTTACAATATATTAATGGCTCTAAAGGAACTTATAATATGTATGTATTTCGTAGAATTGTTACCATTGGTCTTCTTTTTTTAGTAATAAAATTTATTTAAAAAAAAGGCTTTGAGTGAAGGGAAATTTAATCAATTTATCAAAACAAAAATTAGAATGTTTGAAAAATTAAAAATATCTTAAAAACAAAATGGCATTAAGTAAGCCGCTTGTTTTGTTGGATATATGTATATTATTTACATTAAAGTTAGATAGTTTACAAAGTAAGTGTATTGTGAGCATTGCAATAGTTATACAAATTTATGACAAAACTTTCTAAATTTTCGCATCATTTGCAATTCGATTCATTATTCTCGCATTTTCTTCAAATATTGTAGATTTCTTAACTATATCATATCTCTCTCCCATTCCTTCAACTTTGTCTCTTGCATCGAAGCACACACATGTGATGCTCGCTGAAAAGAAATCTCGTTAGGCTTTTCTTTTGCCCAAAACATACTAGCCAAAACAATTTTCGAGTCGCGTTGATTGATTACAAAACGTGCGCCAAACATTTTCACGGCAGCAACATGCAACAAGCGTAGCAAGCTAACAACAGCAAGAGCAGCAGCATTGGCCTCTGCTGCAACTTTGCAATTGTTTTTGGCGCATAGATTTTTCCACAATGGCATTTTCTTCATTTGCGCCTAACAATGGCAACACTTTGTCACGATTTTGCACCGCTGCAGAGCGGAGCCAACTAACAAGACACAGGCAACATGTTGCTGGCGTTTGCCACAGCAACTGCAGCAGTTGCTACCATTTAATGTTGCCGTTGCTGCCGTGTTGAATTATCACCGCGCATGTGTGACTAACCCCCTGAGGCGGTGCACAACAAAAAGATAACGAAATGTTGTTGCCAGCGACGGCCCTCGATTTTGGTTGCTCCTAACTTGCATGCCCCTTCCAGCCTCCTTGCTGCCGACACAGCCAGCGGTAGCCTGGCCGGGCCCAACCTGCTAATGTTTTCCCTCAAGCTTGCGCTTCAGTCATAATTTCTGCTGCCAGACGACAGAGATTCCCTCCTAATTTATGAGAGCAGCGTCTAGCGGGCATCACAGCTACTGTGGGGCCATTCGCGACCATGCAACCAACCGACTGCGGCACGTTAATGATCTTGTTACTCTCGAACATCGGTCGGGCCCTTTTGCATGCGGCAACCGGCAAATGGACGTAGCAAGAGACTGACAAACCCATGTATAAAGTTAGCCTAACGAGCAAAGCCCCTTTTCGCGTTAATTTACACGTGATTCCATTGTGTGGTGTTGTTGATGATGAATCACCCAATCATTCACAGTTAGAATGGGTTATGAATTTAAAATGTGGAACAGCTTCAAAGGCCTTTTTTTAATATAAACTAATTCCGGTATTTAAAGAACATTAGAGATGTGTTAGCAATTCTATTTAGAGTATGCAAAGTCAACCTTTTTACTTTGCACACAAATTCTTGCTATTAATTGCAGAATGAAACCTAAGGAAATAATTACAAATTTTAGGTGTTCTAAATTTATAAACTTTAACTAGTTTTATAGATCATTATTGCACTGACTTTTGCTGTGAATGATTGTTCGTATGACCATCTGTAATTAGTCCATATATATCATATATCATAGTTTTTTTGCCACAATCACATGATGTGTCTAGCACTTGCATCTCCCCAGCTACTTTAGCTTCATCGGCAATATGTTAGCCGTGTTTCGTGCTGTGCCCGATTAGCACTTCCCATGCACTTCATACTCCATATAAATTTGTTTAGACTGCTGCACTTCCGTTTCGGGCTTTGCATTTTGCCAGCTGCTAAAGTCATCTGTCTTTTGCTGTGGTCCACAACAAAACAGCAACGGCAACAACAACAAGACGACCCCAACCTCCACCTCGTCTTCCAGCGAACAGACACGAAACGTCATCAACTTGACATTTAAATTGTACTCTTGATAAAGTTGCCAACATTTTTTATGGCAATGCAAAGCGAGAGATAGAGAGAGGGGAGTGCGAGAGGGGGTCACATTGTTGCAACGTTGCATTGTGTATGCACACATACACACACACACACACACACATCTCCTGGCCAGCTGTCATATTCTCTAAGAGCTGTGCCCGTGTGGTCTCTGAAAATAATTCACATAAAGTAATTTATGTCAACTGAGGTGACAGTTTTGTTGTGCTTTCACACGAACATGACGTACAGCCACAGCTCGTTGACATCTACGACTATTTTTCGACTGTGAAGCTTTTGAAAGCTCACCAATACTAACGCACTGCAAAATTGGGCATGCAAAATGCAGCTTACCGTTATAATTAGCTACTTTATTAGAATGTGTATGGCCCATAAAACTTTTGACTCATCGAGTCGAGAGAATTGCGCCCCCAACTCGTTTTGTTATTTTTTTTTAGCCCAGTTCAGTTTTCGAGTGCCGAGCTCAGTTTTTACGGTTATTAGAAGCTTTCAACATTAAAAAATCGTAAAAAAAAAAAATATTTGAAGAAGTAGTTGGTTTAGCACACAACTCAGATGGTTTGCGGTGCCATTAGTTTTATGTCCCAGAATGCGACCGCAAAACATGTCAAATGCATTTAGATAGCAGCTCCAGGGCACATATGTATCAGTATGTATACATTTATTTACATACATCTCCATCTGTATGTAAGTCGTTGTGGGCGTTACCTGATGCACTTTCTAATGGTCATGAAACGCCCCTTGCTTCATCAATCTCATTCATTCCTCTTCCCTTTCTTTCTCTCTCCTGCTCATACACGCAATGCATTTAATCAAAGTGCAGACTGTGGAACCCATCGTACGAGTGAATCCATTCACATTGCGTGTATTGACACTCGACAACGTAAATCACAAGTGCAATTAACAACTCCTCCAACTCGAAACCTCATCAGGCAATCCATTTGGCCAATACTCCAAACAGTCCAACAGCAACACCAACATCAACATCAACCAATAGTCAGTCGTGCAAACGGAAATTGTTGTTTGCTCAATAAAAGTAAATTGCAATTAAATAAAATTGCTAATTTCAATGATGACAGTCGCCATAAATTTGTAGCGAAAAACCGGCGACTTCATAATAAATGCGACTTTTCCTTACCGATCGTTTACTCAACTTGAAGATGCTTCTATTTTTTTTTATTCGTGTCTTACGTGTTTTGCCTTTATTTCAATTCATTTCATTTTTTCATTAATCAATTTGTTTTGTCAAGCGCTATAAATAATACATGCTGCTAAATTGCAGAGTTACGTTCTTGCATTGCTAATATCGGATTGGAAATCGGTGTTAAAATAAGGAAAGTCAGCACCTTCTCAAATATTTATCTAATACATCGATATTAAACTGATAAATAATAATAGATATTATATGAAAGTTAAATAAATAGGGGAATATACACAATATACCTAGGGAAAATTATTTCATATTCTACATATATACCGTAAAGTATTTAATATATATACCGTAAAGTATTTCAATAGAAGCAACCTTAGTTCTACCACATTACCCTGTGTTTCTATGTTGCACTCACTTTGGCAGCAACTTTTGTTGCCTGAGCAACTTTCGCCCATTGCAACATGTTCTCAAAGTGAGTCGGGCACACAAAGCGTTGCCGACCAGTGCAACACCAACAACAACCAGCCGAAAAAATCAATTAAAATCAAGACGACAGCTGCCCCAGCAAAAGGAGATAGCGGGGCAAGAAGGAGGATCATATGGGGGGCAACAGCAACATTTAAGGTAACATTCAAGTGTAATGCATTTACACTTGGCACGCAAAGGAAGTTGCAAGTTGCAACTGTTGCTAATGTTGCAAGCTACACACTAAAAACGTTGCCAACACTTTCAGTCACTGCTGCTGCTGCTGCGGCTGCCGCTAGCGCTGGTCGGGTGGAAAACAGATCAAAAGGTCGAAGATTGCGCTAACCTGAGGACGCCCACTTTTTCGCACGCTTTTCTTGTAGCCCCGCGCCGGATACGCGACTTGGCGGATACATGTACGTAGATAAACCCTGAAGCTTTCACAAGCATAATCTATAATAATGCCCATGGAGGAGAGGCCAACTCCAGCTGCCCAACTCCAAGTTAAAAATTGAAAAAAAATGGCAACGACAGCCGTTGGGGAAATTCTTTCATCAATAGTCCCTAAAATCAGTGAAGTAGGAGTAGGAAAGAAAATCCCCAGGCTAGGTGTGGCAATTAAATCAGGGTTACAAGCGGAATCAAGTAAGAAAATCCTATTCACATGTGTATCTCCCTAATTAAGTCCTGCAGCATCTTCAATTTAATATTTATTTAAATTGATTCGATTTGCCCAAAAACTCTCTTCCTGTGATCAACCAACAACTTCGAGAGTCTCGACAACCCTACGAAACATGCGTAAACCGTTTGCAAACGCAGGTACCATCTTGGCACTGCTCAGACCAAACAACCAATAAATAGTATCAATCACAAATGATCGCAAACGAGGCAGTCGACTGCGCCCAGAGGGTCCGCAAAGAGACTGGCCAAACTTGCAGCTGTCCCAAAAGATCCTCCTGTGGTTCGTTTAAGCTCAACAACAAATAATGATTCATGCGAGAAAAGTAGCGGCAAGAACAGGTTCTACTTAAAACGTGACGGTTAGTAGTACTAGCGCTGTAGTATTAGTTCTAGTAGGTTGTAAGGTTGCAATGAGAGAAAGAGCCGGTCTTCGGTTTAGGATCCTTTCGGCACATGCGCACATCCATATCCATTATGGTTCAATAGGTCAACGATGCGTTGAATGGCGATGCGGATGACGAAGCCCCAGAGATGCCATAAGTAGAGATCATTGCATGAAAAATTACAGTAAGACACGTCAATCGTTGAACTGATCTCGCAACGAGCCATGTAATGGACCAACACTCCGTAAATAATGCTCCGACCCAAAGACTCAAAACTCGCATGAGACCGAAGCCAAAGTAATGATTGCGATCGCAACAAATCAGAAGAAGAAAATATATACGAGTATATACGAGAAACTTGCTTAAATGCGACTTGTGCGCTCTTCTCTGAGAAATGTGCGGACCACCAGAGACAGCTGCGGGTTCTTTGGACCATTCAAGGAATAGGGGGAGGAAGGCAGGCTGTCGGACAAACAGGGGAGGGGGGCGGGGGGAAGCGGGACATAGAGGTCTGTTCGCAGTTTGTCAAAAAGATGTTGGCGTTTTGATAATTTGCTGCACACACAGCACTAGCACTGAAAATCGCTGTGTAGGATTTCCTGTTTCTAGACAAAGTTTTTCCAAAGCTTTTACATATAATATTCTCCAAATGTCTCGCTTCTCTTTTTCTCTGCGGCCGCAACAAATCTGTAGCTGATTTCAATCTTTGCATTTACTTATTGTTAGTTTCCAGTTAGAGGTTTAAATATTTGTATGTCTGTGTGTCAGCCTTTTTTCTCTTTTTGGTATTTCGTGGGCTTGACTTTGACAACCAACGTTGGAGATGATGGCAGGTGGGGTGTGTTTTGCATCCAACAGCGTAAGGCAGATAAAGCGACGCAAAGTCTCTTAAATCCAGATAAGTTAAGTAAGAAACAAATAATAATAATAAAAATAAGTAACCACCAATATAATACGTATATGGATTCACAAATAATTAAATTGTCAAATTTTGCTGGAAACTTTTGCGACATAAGAAAGTTACAAGATAATACTTTTGGGAAAAATAAAAACATAAAAATATATAGACAATTTTCTGAATTTGTAGAATACTTTAATTGAACTCTCAGCTCTCAGCCTACTATAATCTATTTATTATATATTGCTAAAACATTAGCACTTAAAAAGAACTGGCGTCCATAAATATAATTTTTATTGTTTCCAAAACATATTTACAATTTATTGGGCCTAAATCAAATTGCAGTCTGTCTGAAGCCAACTCTTTGTGCGCTCACTTGTATTCGCCTATCGTGCCACACTTGACCTTGTTTGCTTCATAGTGCACCCTCATAATTTCATAAGACGGCAAGCTTTTATCCACAGTCATATTTTTAGACTTTACTTATGTATTTAATTGTTTAAATTGATAAGATTCAAGATTTTCAAAAGTTGTTGATCTCATACCGCGCTGCCTGCTCTTTTCGACTGCACTTCGGGGCGTGAGGCTATGTGTATGTGGAGACCAGTCCCCGGATCTGGATTGGGTTTACATCCAGCACGCCCAGCTAATGCCGTTACGCCTTTGCGAATGGGGTCTCGTCTTGCTAGGTCGCCCTTGTTCCCCATCTAGCCATTTTTCATTGGCGTCTCATTTAGCATACGTAATTTCTATAGAGCTCTAATTATGTATTTTCTGTTGACTATGGGTGCATTCAATGGAAAAGAAAAGCAAAGTCTAGTTTACATTATTATTATGCGACGTTCGTCGATTATGGGCAATAATTTCGAGAGCGTTTTGTTGTTTTTGACATTTTTATCGCTCACTTAGCTCCCAAAAACAACAAAAATAAAAACACAAAAAAGAAAAGGTTTCCAAAACTCGTTGCGAGCAGCAGCAAATTGTCATCAAAATGCGACACACGCATCGAAGACCATTTGCTTTATTGGAAAAAGTAGCAGAAAAATGATTTTCCCGCAGAATGCGGACACACGCAGTGGACAAGCTGAAGGAGCAGGAGGAGATGGCTTCCAGACAAACCGGCTGCGTTTTCAGGCTTGGCAATTAAAATATTGACAGTTTTTCCATAGCGATGAATAATAAGTTTTTCTTCTTCATTATTTAAAAGATCTCACATATACTACAAGGTGGACTCCTGCTGTTGTTGTTCTTGTCCGTCTTGTTGTGGTTGTTGTTGTTGTTGTTCTTTTGGTTATAGTTGTAATTTGTGTGTGTTTGTTTGTATGTTTTTGGCGCGAAAGGTTAAGGCGACATGTTCATGTGACAATGTCATAGAACTGCCGGCAGTCGGATCGGTCTCCGACCGTCGGCGCTGAAGCGCATAAATAACTGCGTTTGTGACATGGAATGCTTGTTGTCGCCAGACCAGGCCAGAGCCGAAGCCAGAGCCAGACCCGACCAGGTTGAGGCCTAGTCGAAGGCATATGGCCTAGACGGCTCTCACTGCCCGCCAGTCTGGGCTATTGGCCATGTCTGGCATGGATTGTCTTTGACTTTGGCCTGCTGCTGACTCTGCCTCTGCCACCTCTCTTCAGTCTCTAGTGCTGCTTCTGCTGCTGCTGCTGGTAGCAAGGTGCGGTGCCCATATGCAGCACTCAAAGCTATTTGTAGCTCTCATTGTTGCCTGGCTGCCTGTGTCGCTGATTATGGAAAATCGTAAGATGTTTTCCTCATTCGTTTCTTTCTTCTGCAGTTGTTGCTTATTTTTTTTTCATTGCATCACAGCAGATGCGTAGAGTTTTTGATGTGATAAAAAATAAATAAGTGGTATGCTGCCGCCCAGAATGGATGATACGTGTACATCTGGGGCATATGTGTATGCTCTCAAGTGCTTCAGAGTCGAATCTCTAAGATGAGCGTTTAAGTCTGCAGCTTTATGTTGATAAGTTTGCATATTTATGAGCCATATTTTCAACAGAAGATTACAGTTATTACCAGAGATTGTCACTTCAAATTATAAGCCGAGAGGGAGAGGTCGAGCACTTTCCGAAATCTACAATAATTATTCCGTTAATCTTATAATTGTTGACATTATAAGCGCTATAATTTAATATGATTTAAATTTCCAAAATCATATTTAGCTGATATTGGCTTTGAAGCTATGCTGCTGTGTTGCCAACGCACTTGTCGCTAGCAACATGTGCTGAACTGCTTGGCAACATCAGCCAGTGACTGGCAACATACTCGCAACATGTTCGAAACGAACACTGGGTTTTCGGTCATCGTTTTCTGATTGGGACAATCGCGATCAGTTGCAACGAGACGTCGCGCGCGTTTGGATACCTGAAAATCGTTCGGCTCTTGTTGGAGTCTCGTATTGCGTGTACCTCTCTATGGATGTGTGTGTGTGTTAGAGCTTATGTGAAAATTTGTTTATGCAGAAAGCAAAATAATTCAAAACAAACGAAAATAAAAAAGAAACAACAAGCAAATCATCTTTTCCGTGTATGCAATTCTGCGGAAATGGCAAACACAAAATTTGTATCAGCAGTTAATATGTTGATTTTGTTAATTCTGGGCAATCTCAGTTGCCATTGATTTCCTCCCGACATAACGGAACGCGACGGCAGGCGGCACGTACGAAATCAAATAAAAGAAAAAACCTTTTCATTTGCCAAGAAAATTGAAGCGATTCGATTGATTGCTTGATTGATCTATTTTTGCACTTGATTTGCGACGCACGCGCCGCGTTCGCAACGTGACTGGCGCTCCATCTTCATCTCCAGGTGCATCTCCATTTCAGTTGGAGTGCCGCTGTGTGCAGTGGAAGAAGAAGCCACCTCTTCGTCTTGTGCCGCGTCGGGGGCAATTATGTTGATTTGTGTACCGTGCGACTTCATCGATCGATCGTTTGACGGAACCGAAACCAAAACCGAAACCAAACCGAACCGATCGTCAACGTTGATAACGAAAAATTTGCAATGCAAAGAAAGAAAATTGATTTGATGATCGCGTCCCCGCTGCTCTCATCCACCATCGATCGCTGAACGTGATACGCCCACAATTTGATTATAGAATGCATGGCCAAGGTGTTCATTAGCTGGGCGTGCATTGCTTGCATTTTACACGAAATTATTTCTTGGTTTATTTTTGCTTTTTTTTTAGCATCGAAATATTTACTAAAGGTGCGAAGAATTGCGCGATCAATAAATAAATCTCCAAATTGATAGTTGCAGCGTGATTAACAATCAAAATTAAAAATATTCAAAATCAATTCGTTGACTAATGATTAAGCTGATCAAAACGCTAATGAAACATTTGTCTTGGGATTCGATTACACAAGTTCCCATGTCATTTCTGCTTATTCGGTTCACAATTTATTAAATTTCATCAAAAATTTGATTGAAGCTTTTTCGTTGGAAACGAAAGAAGTGCTTGCAAATTCTAGCAATAAATCAATTGTAATTTCAAGCTTTATTTAACCCTGGGCATATCAGATTTACATAAGTTATAATCTGATCATTGATCATCGTTAGGAAAGGCGGGCGCCATACGAAAACCTCCTCCTACTTGTTTAATGAAAAGCTGCTTAATTAAAAGTACCAAATCAGTGCCGAAAATCATCAGCTACTAATAGCTACAGAGATTACACAATGTAAGGCCCATAACTCATTAGTGGAACGCCCTAGAGCTCTACTTAGTGGCTGATTGTCTACAGAGTTGTTGAAATGCGCTGCAAGTGATGATTGGTTCGGACATCCATGGTGATTAATGGGCGAGACTGCACAGATTTATGGATGAGCAAACTCTGCCCCTCTGCTTTCTCAGTGGGTAACTAGTTTGTGATTCTAGGAATGCTAATAGAGCTGCAACTGGTACTTAACTTGGTCTGCAATCGCGTTGACTTCACCGAATACAATAGGGAATTCAGCCAACCCATACAGTAGTCTGCTTTGTTTGTTACATTTCAAAGCAATATTTGCCCAAGCGTCAGATAAAACTTACGACACTTACAAGACTTGGGACTAGATGATTTTTCATTAGCTCAATTATACTGAGAGCGATGACAAATGCATATCTAGAAAATGTTCATATTTGTTGAATGATAAGCTTGGAATTCTGCTATGAGTATTTTCTTTTGTATTTTGGCTTTTGTCAATAAAGGTGCCAACATTTCTGGGCTTCTATGACTCAAATTAACTCATGTTTTATTTGTCGCATGTGGGCGCGTGTTGCCAAAAATATGAATACTCGTCTAATCAAGAGGCGGTAATCCAATTAAATGTCTCAGTCTACAGACCGGTTGACCCAATTAGCTGCGCTCCTTGTCGATCGTCATGGATTGTACGAGTAGCAAAGGCAATGGCAACAACAACAACAACAGCACCAGCAACAGCAACTTGAAAGCGGCGCCTCTCCATTGTTCTTGCCAGATCCCTAAACCGGCATCCCTCTTTCGAGCGTGCTGCGGCAAAAACAAGTTTTAACTATGCGCAGTTAACTCCCTAAAATAAAAAAAGATCGCATCGAGTTGATCTAACGGCCGCCCTGCACAGTCTCAGTGATCTCTCCCTCTTCATCTCGATCCACCATGCTCGGCTCCTTCGCATTGCTCTGCGTTTCAAATTGTAGATCAAAGATCAAGCAAAAAAAAAGTATTCTTAAATTGGCATACCAAAGCCACAAGCCTCGAAGCCAACGTTCTCCCGTAGGCACAACGAAACTTGGTTACCCTATGATTTGGCTTCTCCTTGATCTACTACGACTGTTTGGAACTGTGCACTTTTCTCATAACATACAAACATGTGACCTTAGTTCTCTTTTGATCTTATCATAAAAGAGTTTGGCATGATCATAAATTAAATGAAATAAGACCACAAAAAAAACCCATATTTCTTACTTAACTGCAAATGTCTAGTACCCCCAGCTCATGTGTGTTTTCATGTTCTAATTTAAGCAATCGTTTTTGAGGACATAAGCTTCAATCGTTATTCACAATCGAGCGAGTAAGAGGCAGCAAATTTTGCAAAATTACATCTGAAAATATGGACATAAATCTAAATTGTGCCACACATGGAATTCGTTATAAAGATAGCGAATGATCGATTGAGAACCATTATAATCTCAATTTAATTGCTTCCTCAATTAATGGCGCCTAGCAGTAGTACTTTCCTGTCACTCAAATCGCTGGACATCAGATTGAAAGTTTGCAGCTGCTCGAATGGAATCGAAACGAATCAAGACAAGTGCATTTGAGCCAAGTGATAGAGTTTGAGTGCAATAGATTCATATGCATATGAGTGCTACTTTCTACGCTGTGAATGCTTATGGGATAACCCTTTCCCAAGCTTTTAGCTCCATCGACGACACACACGATTAATCACATGACACAGTCGGCAGCCACGATCTGTGATCGTTATCAACCAGGCATAAACTGACACAAAGTCAAAGTTAAACAAAATAAACAATGCAACTTGCTTGAACTCTAGACTAGACGATGAACCAACTCTACCTCTCTCTCCCGATCATGCTGTGTGCGATCTTGACAATCAAGATCAATATCATGCCATTACAATATTTGTACAAGCTCTTTGCCTTTACCATCTACTCAGTCTCAACCACAGACTGACTTTCCAACACACACACACACACATACAGACACATATACATTAAGAGCAAGATGCCTACGGGCTGTAAAGGAAACAACAAAATGTTACAGAAGGAAATTATGTTTTTGGTAACGAAATTTGAATACTCTTTGTCATTAAATCATCAAAAGATATAAGGCAATAGATCGTATTGCCCAAATTCTGATAGTAGTATATATTCTAAAAAAAAGAAAACGTCGAATGAATTGTTTTGTCAATAGGTAGCTCTTATGAACTTCTTCAGCTTAAACAATGCTCCGGGATGTTTACCCAACTGAGAACAAAGTTCAGTTCAAGTTGTGTCTCATTAGCAAATAGTTTGTAGTTAGGTTTATCATATGAGTGGGTTTTACAAGCATCATAACACAGTTGTAGTATCCTGTCTTAAGTACTACGTGTACTCGTATTACCTAGATTATATGGGCAAACAAACGACTGCAATGTGGGGTATGTTAAACAAATTGGCCTGAACCTAGGCCAATGGCTGGAGAGCAGAGTTGCAGAGTCTTTCGCTCAGTTCCTAAGTTGGGCTCGGCAGCTCTTGGCCGGAAAATGCTATAATTATGCAATTCCTCAAAGGCGCTGACGGTGGTCCCCCTCAACTCTCTTTCTCTCTCTGTTCGACTGGGTCTCCAGTCGAAGATACTATATAATCTGCAAATGGTGCGCGTTTCGGGGCATCGGAAATTATTGACTGGCAGTCATGAGTTTAGGCCTTCAAGAAAATTGCTGTAAATCTTTATTTGTGCAGCTACTTAAAGACCCTGACTACAAGGTTTACAGCGGGGTTAACAAGCCGCCAGCGATTAAGTCATTTCTTATATGGGCTCATTATTATTTTTTTTTTCCTATTTCATTTTTTCAAATATTTCTTTGTAGGCTTGTGGCATGCGTAGCTATGGCTACTGGGCTTATGCGTCCGCTTAACCCCCTCCTTTGATGGCATTGCAATTTTTCAGAGTCTAAGCCCGAAATTTAATGTCTTTCGTTTTGTGGCAAACTCGTTTCGTTCACTCGTGGCAGCTTGCAAGAGTTGCTACTTGCCACTAAGTGCCCGCAACTTTGTTAGTAAAATATTTTTGCTTTTATCTTGACAATGTGTTGTACCTGGGTGTATATCTTGACTTTTTCCGCATTTGTTCTAATTAAAAGTGACAATTCTACGTAATTAGCTGGCGGCTATTTTTAACACTCGACTGAGTTTAGTAGGCAGCCCAAACAACAGCACCAGCGCCATCAAAGGACAAACTAACCAACTTTTTATCATATCAAATTTCAACCAATTATTGATTTGCTTATTTCGCTAATTAGTGTTGACACTTTTGCTTCTGTTTCTTGTGCAAACATATAATATGATATGGCAATGAAGAAATGCATATTCTATAATACTTTGACTTCACAATTTACGTTAGGTCATGGAAACTATCAGTATAGTAAAATACTTGATGAAATATATTTTTACATTGGATTCAGTTAATTGCAGTTTCAATTATTTGTTTTTAAGACTTTCACTAGTCTCCTGCTGTGTCATGCCACATATATGTCCCAGTTTGTTGCATTTATTCCTCACTTCGACAACATGCTTGAGGAAATAGCTCAATTCAAGTGGAGCCCATTAACAACACAAATTTTCAGCCCAACTCAACGCTCCAATTGCAAAAAAAAAACACAGATTTGTGTTGTCTTCATAAAGAAAATTTATAGATCTGTTTGTTGTGTGTGATCGAAGCTAGTAGCCAATACAAGAGTCTTGTGCAAATCATTAACATATTTTCCAATTTAAAAGTCTTCAAACAACAAAATGAAATCGAAACGTGCAAACAATTCAATTACAATTATGCAATAAATGATTGGAAAACCCAAATCGAAATGAAACCATTGCTATAAAGCTCTACATGTGGCCATGTCCAGTCGAGACTGATCAAACGGATCAGCGGGTGGTTGCACCGGTGGTTTCAAGTACCGTCAAACTGCGCTGCAAGATATTAAAATAGTTTATGGCCGGCACTTTGCACTGTTCTCTTCTTCTAATTTTTCCTGTATTTCTTTTCTTTATTTGGTAGCCTGATGAAGGCGTTAATAGATTAGTTTTTCTCTCGGGTGTAAAGTGAACGGTGGAAATGTGCAAAATGTTCAACAGTTTTCTAATTGGGTTACACTACAAGACGAATGGAAATGGAAATATATGTATGCATGTTTCTGCTTGGGTGTGCCAGAAAGGTGAAGTCTACAAGGCTGTCAGCAGGTGAAAGATATTAAATTTACCAGACTTCAGATTGAGTACAGAAAATGAAAATCGATGAATATTTAAAGTGTACAATAAATTAAGAGAGTAACAATGTGAATTAGGCTAATGTAGCAAAACAAGCACTTAATCTAGTAATTGTAAATGATTTGAAAGACGAACATTAAGAACATGTTACACTTGATTAAAATTTCCTTAAAAGCTTCAAAGCTGTAACTTTATGTACTATGCTTCTTTTATGATCGAACATATTAAAAAGAATTTAAGCCTTGCTATATCGATCATTTATATATTCTTAAATCATTTAGTGTTATTATTGTAGATTATATTCTTTATTGATGACTTCTTGAATTTAAAAGCGGTTTTATTGAATTATTAGCTAGTTTTAATAGATTCTTGTCTTGTATTAATAATAATTTAAGAAATAAGCAAATGATTTAATATCTCTAAAATGTTAAACGTTTATTAGTCATTGATCAGTATCAGTTTCAATAGTTCACAAGAAAATGTTTTTTCGCCGCATTTGTTCACATACGTTCTACCCAGTATTATATACATTCAAAAAATGCGTATCTTTAAATTTATCTGCTAAGATCGAATAAAAACCCGTATCATAAATGTTGAGAAAATAATTCGCGTCACTTACCAAAAAGGGCCGTCACATTCAATGAAGCCCAATTCCAGAATTAATTATTTACGCGCTCGGCTCTGACATATTTGAGATTTTACATTCATTTGGCACTAAACTGTCAGTGCAAATGGCCTGGCAGGTTTATGTATGGTTGTGCTTAAATTATAGTAAGTGCAAAAGGTAAATGGCCCAGGTAAAACGGTCCAAAGTTGAGCAACTGGCGAATGTCCAACGTTTTCATGTTCAAAATTTAATTGTAATGTGAGAAATTTAAATTAGGTAGCCGCAAATGCGGCTCAGAAACCTCAAGCGGAAGATGCCTAAAGAAAACAACAATAACAATCAAAAGCAACAAAATTATGAACAAAAAAAAATGTTTTATTTTGTTGTTGTTGTTGTTAGGTTTGTTAAAAAAAGATCAAATAACGAAAAGCCGCCAAATTTCAATGGAAAACAAAAGCTCACTTATTTGAAATTTGTTGCTCGACTCTTAAGGCATCTAATTTTCCACTTGTGAATACAGAGAGCGAGAGACAAATAGAAACAGAGAAAGGGAGAGAGCAACACATAACCCCTCATTTCGCTGATTTGTCAGTTCATGTTTGATTATTTACGATCGTTTGTTCAGCGTTGTATTGTATTTTTTCGATTGCTGAAATATTTGATGTTCATCATAGACTCAATACTATAATATTTTTATGGGCCGTACTCGTATAACTAGAGACTACGAATACGAAAATCTTTTCGCCATTTTTTGCTTAGCAGTTCCATTCGAAATTTATTACATCACGATCATTTTTGTTTGCTTTCGGATTCTCCAGATCTACTTTGTAGTTTATGATCATCTTCTTGCTGTCTTTTGTCTGTCTGCTGCGAATTTTGTTTGCAGCTGCGTTTCCTGGAAAACAATTTCAGCTAGCATCTGACGATAAAACCGCTTACGAATAGATATTTGTGGTTGAACTCTTTTATAAACCATTTAATAATAAAGTTTTCGACATAAGTTTATGGGTTTTGCGGTACATATTTATGGCATTTGCCCAGCAATAAGTTTCCTTTTCTACCAAAGGGTGCTATTGATTTCTTCAAAAGATTGTAGTTTCTATATCTTCACACATTTGCCAGAGTTGTGTCAAAACTATATTATGTTTTAGACACAACAAATAGACAAGTCTATTACAAATTGTAACACATTTGTTTAAAGTTCTGTTGTATTTGTTTGGCGCAACACCCTGTAACTAAGTGTACAAAAGGGTATACACCGAACGGAGAAGATAGTGATTCAAATGTACTATAATAAATACCAATACTAATGAGAATTTGTTCGTAATAATTTATAGGGTACTACAAAGTGTAGCATTACAGAGTGTTATTTGCTATTTTTGTAGAACTTTACTAATTAGTTTACCAGAGCCCACACAGATGTGTTTGGCTTTGCTCTGAATTGAAATAGTAAATTACTATTTGTTTATTTACAAACTGTCAAAAGTTTTGTTTAAAAATTGGCCTAAACTGTTTGTCGATTGCTTTAATGCAATGGAGCAACAATTTTCATTTTATTTGCTCCGTTAATTCAGTAACGGGAACCAAGATGACTTATTCGTATTAAGTGAAAAAAGTTTAGAAAAATACACGAAATTTTCATGTGCGCTGCAACTGTCAAGACGTAGAACCCGCATAAATAAACACAAATTAAAGTTGTCCCTAAACCCTTACAAATAGAAAAATTCCGTGTAAAGAAAATGCATTACAACTCAAAGAAAAGCAGAAACAAAACGTGCCGCAAAATGTGTGAAAACTCAATGAAAAGCATCGAATACTAATTGGAAACAAATTTTCGAAAATGGGAAATGTGTCAGCGTCTGACATGCGAACTGTCAAAATGACAGACGCGTCAATAAAACAAAAACATGAACAACAAATGACAGCAGCAAGTCAACGACAACAACAAGTACATCTACAACTACATCGACAACGCCAGCGACAACGACAACGATATAGTACAGCAGTAACCGCAGCAGCAGCAGCAGAGACAACAACAACAAAATTGCTGCATTTATGCATTTTTCTAGTCTGCATAACACACACGCTGCAACATGCAGCACATCGGCAACAGCAGCAGCAGCAACATGCAACGCCCGAGGGCAACATGTTGCAGCAGCAACAGCATCAAACAACTAGTGTAAATAGCAGTGTAAATATCAATTTGAGCAGTAATTTCAATGAAATTGTCACTGCCACGGCCTCGGCAAGAGCCTCGGCAACGGCAACACTTCACACGGCAGCAGCTGGAACATTAACCACAGCAGCGGCAATTGTAACAACATCAACCACATCGACTCCAATGCGCCGCAAATGGCGTCGCAAATTTCCCTTTGCCGCAAATCGCAATGCGAGCAACAGCAACAGCCACAAACGACGCAAACTGTTGCGTCCTCATCATTACCAGCGCAATGTGACGCATTCAACGCGTACCACGACTGCAATGGCAACAATTGCTGCCAGCGCGACAGCGACAACTGCAGCAACATTGATACCAAAGATTCAGCAACAAAAGCAACAACATCAGCTGCAGCAGCAGCAGCAACAATTTAGCTATCGCACGCGCTTTCAAAGCAGCTTTCAGCAACAGCAACAGCAGCAGCAACAGCATCATGTTGCAGACGCACAGCAGAAGCAGCAACAACAACAACAACAGCAGCAGCAGCAGTACTTTGTTGCCATAACTCCGAGACCGCAACAGAAGCAGCAACAACAGCAGCAGCAGCATGGCTTTGCCTTGCTGCCCGCCACCTACTATCAGCAACAGCAACAGCAGCAACATCAACTCTTTGGCAATCTGAGCCAACAGCAGCAACAGCAACAGCAGCACATTCTAATACAGCCGGGCAAAAACAACATAATGCTGTACAGTAATCTCGACTCAATACCTCCCTGCCCGCCAGGCCTTGTGCCCACAACTGGTGTGCGTCTGATGCCACAACATTTCATACCACTGCGCCCCACAACAACACAACGCTCCCGGCAACGCGGTAAGCAAACTCAACGCAGAGCTCAGCCAACTCACGAGTCATTTAATTGTCACGATGAATACATCGAATGCGCTTAGCAAATAAAATATAAAAAAAATATAAAAATTTGAAATAAAAATATAGGTGTTAATTACGCTAATAAAAAATGCATTCGCTCCGTTTATGGCATTAAATGTGTTTACCCACTTAAATGGCACCAGGTGGCAATAAGCTCGTCATGGTTGGCGCCTAAATTGCCCCTCTCTACCCATAATTACCACCATACCCCGCTGTAGTAGCCTCCAGCTGTAGCCGAGTTAGAAAGCCTGCCTAATTGGCCAACGCAATTGGCAATTTGGTGGCCAACGACTTTTAAAGGCGCCAAATCAATAAAGCCGGCCGATAGTTGTTGCTTCTAACTCAGAAGAAAGTTTATGAGATTTACAAATGAAAGGGACACCAACAATTTCAGATCGTGTTCGAATAGAAATACAACACAGCTAATGAAACAACTTAAATAAGATCAAAGAACCACTCATTGCAAGATTTGCAAAAAAAAAAAAACTGAGCAACATTTATATTATTTTTAGAAACCAATTAGAAACAAATTTAAATTTGTTGTCAATTAGGCGGAATTTTAATGATCTGCCTCGACATTATTTATTGATTTCTAGTTATTTATTTTTTTCTGCAAAGTTTTACTTATGTAATCGAATCACTCAACAAATTTGCAACTGACTCAAATTACGTGCACATTAAAATGCAAAAAATGTTGTTGCAAATTTGATTGGGGTAACAGAGTTGGGGGTCTATTGATAGATTGTTTTGGCGCTGGACATTTGGCGCCTGTTGCGCCTGCTCAATTAGCATTTTGGGGAGACAGCCGACAATGACAACATACGAGTACTAGTACTCGTATTTGTACCACAGACATGGCCGCAAACGAGCACGAAGCTGACATTAGAGTGCTAGTTGCTTCAATGGGTTTTCGATTGCTGTAGGCGCCCAACGTGGAGTGCTGATGACATTAGTATATTACAGATGTTTTTCGTATAGCTTTGTTAGATGACTTGACTATTGCTCATTCACAACAAGCTCTCTACTCGCAACAAATCTTATTTTTTTAAATTAGATATACCACATGGTTGAAATTAGGCCGGCCAACTAGCTAAAGTACCGAAATTATTGACATTTTCAGTGCCTAAGATTTTCAACCTAGACGTCATTTGCGGGCACAATCAACCGACCAAACGATAGACACCAGACCCACCTACTACATTGGACAGCAATCTGTAGTTTCATGCACAGAATTGGGCAACATGATTCGGGTTGCAGTTGATTTTTTAATTACAATGAAACGTGCCACAAAAACAAACAATGTGCTCGCTAATTGCGCATAAAGCTCTGGCAAAGACAGAAAAAAAATGTGTTCGAAAAATAAACAGGAAAACGACTGCGATGCGGAAAGACGACTAATGGATTGGAGAGCGACAAAGGGGACAGTGAAAATTCTGTAACAGTAACAAACTTCAAATGGACAGGCAAACAAAGCAAAATAAAACAAAACGAAACCAAAGCAAACAAATGAATGACAAATGCAAGTGTCAAACTTATAGGTAAAATAGTTGTTGAGTTGACATTAAGCTGCAGTGGCTCTCAAACTGTATTGTTCAAATTTAAGGATTAGCAATTATTGAGAAATATCTCGGAATTTGAAATTTTCGTATTACACAATGGTGAAACATTTCTACATAATTATTAGAATCATTTTTAAATGAATTAAACACAACTACTACTACTACTTGAAAAACAAATATATCAAATACTTGTGTTATAAAAAATTCTCGCAAAAGTTTCACTACAAATATTCAACTCATTTAAATAAATACACTTTCCCAACTTTTCCCAACTGTGCAGTGCAGAGATACATATATACCTGTAGGTACTTTATTGTTTGTTCCCTCCATTTCCAAAGATCAACATTAGGAGAGCAGCCACTTATTCAACACTTTTACGGTTGCAACTTCCCCCCACTTGGAGTCTTCAAGCACATGTTATGCCAACTTCTTTGACGCTTCAACTGCCAGGCGCAAAAGTTGCCGTTTCATTTAAATTGCCGCTACGTTGTTTACGCATCGCCACAAACAAAAACAACAACAATAACAGAGTCCAAGTGACGGCAGCGGTAAAGGGGACAATGAGGCAATGCCAAGAAAGAAATCATTTGAAGTGCATAGATCAAAGTGTCCGAGGCGCCAGTTTAGTTTGTTGTTGTTATTATTATGATTGTTTTTGTTGTTGTTGCTTTTGCTAGCATATTTGAGCCTTATGTCTGTCTGCTGTTTCTGTTGATTTTGGCCCACGAGGCAGGCGTCAGCTTTGACTACAGCGGCAGCGTCATCTTGTCTCTGACCTTAGACAACCCGGCACACGTTGTGGGGCCCAGGTAGGCATTCAGGTATTCAGGCATTCAGGCATCCAGACACAACTTAAAAATTACCAAATAAATATGAAAACGTGACTAGCCAGAAATAGTACAAGTATTTGCAAAGCTCTTCTGGGATCATAGATACTTTAAAAGTAGTAAGTACAACTGAAATGCACTCTCACAGCTGTGTATCTGAACTAGTTGGCATTATCTGAGCCCTGATGCTGACCAATAATGAAAAGCAAAGTTAAGCAGTCATTAAAACAAAAGTGAAATTCTTCGTTTTGTTATTTGAATTTCTCTGGCACTGATTAACCTAATTTTCCTTCATTTCCAATCTCAAAACCACAATGAAACTCTTCAATCTCCACACGTGGTCTTTCACACAGAGTCTCGTATTTCCGGTGTTTTTGTTTGTTTTTTTTTGTCTGCTTCTTTTAATTGGAAATTGATTTATAAAGCATATCGTGCTTATCTTGCATTGTCTCTTCATTTATCTCTCTCACTAATTTGACATTTACTTGTAACAGTATACGTTTGTCTCTGCGGGAAATACTATTGTGGTATGGAAACTGTTGAGCCCTTGAAGAGTAATAAGAATAATGGAGAAGAAACTGTGGAAATGGATTAACAAACAATTAAAGTCTAAAGATTAAGTTACGGTGTACAAGCAAGTCGATTACTCTCTCTTGTCTTACTTTGTCTCTTACATATTCGATACACATAGACACACTTATCGCACCATTCGCTTGTCACAACAAGCATAGCAACACCTTAAAAAATGTTTTGCTTATTTCTCGACATGATCTCTCACAATTTTCGATTGCGCTCGAAAAGATATTTATGAAGCCGCCAGTGGCCCATTGCGAAAATTAATGCTTAATTTAAGCGTCACAAAAATAATTTGCTTGCATTTTTCTCTTGCCATTTGCCACAATCGTTAGACGGAGAACGGGTTAGTCGTAATCAGATTTAATGAAAATTGAATAATAAATATTATCAGGCTCAAAATTGTTCAAAATTACAGCTGCCAACTGTGTGTGTGCCGCCACCGTTGGCTTTTAGTAATGTTTTCATACACAGAAGCTGATTGCCAAATAATAAGCCAGAATAGCCATTTCGTCAGATCAAAGATTAAATGCGTATACGTCATTAGTTAATTCTATTACATCGTCTCCATATATCCACACAATGCAATGAGATCTTATAAAAAGAGTTTTTAATAATAGAACGTCAGCATAGTTTTTAATGCAATTGTAAACTGAATATGCCCTCTGTTAGCACATAATAATTTTTATACCATGAGTAAAAATGTTGAGTGGAATTGTTGACTGGCAAGAAATTGATTTAATGCGCTGTAGATCGCTCAAAGACTACTTTAACAGTAAACGAGTGTTAAAGGCGGACTTGCATTAATGAGAAAGACGAAGTAAATCGAAATAAATAAAAGGAAATAAATAAAAGTATAATAAAATTAGTTGTTCGTTGCAAAACTCTTAATAACTACTGCAATTAATCTACTTTTCCTCTCAACATTGATTTTATTTTTATACCTCGCAAAAAGCCTTTATAATTTCCACCGCACAGAAACATTTCTCATTATCTATGAAATGTGCAGTAAAACTGAATTAATTGAAAAATTTGCAAACTTTTTACACGTTTTAATGACCACGCGAATCAACTGTATGAATTATGGGTATACCATTGAAAATTCATTTGCATTCGCATGCAAATATTATCGAAATCTATTGGGAGACCATTCAAATTGTTCGTAAAACGGGTTGCATCTTTCTAGCCAGAAAACAACTTTCACACTTTACACTCGCACACACTCACACACTCACACACACACACACTGAATGAGAGCTCTGGCTGTCTAGACCGCCCCTAAGCAACTGCAACTTCTCACGTATTTAGCCAAACTATCTCCACATGCCATAAAAACGTCAAATTGAATTTTATTTCAATTAACGAAACTATTTGCCCAAAAAGAAAAATCAAAAACTAAATAAAAACATAAACCAGATACACTCCAAAAAATAAAATGCACGCCATCAAGCACATAAGCCTAAAGTCTAAAGTAGTCGACTAAACGATGACTACTAAGCAGCTTAAAGATGACCACAGTTTTGACTTTGTGAACTTCAAAGCAGCATGCATAATTCCTAATTGATAGTTTTAAAAGTTGAATCATATAAAAGATATCTCTTTGGAATTCATTTGAATAAAATGATATGCATTTAGCTATTAGTTAGCTACTTTCGCAATGCATACAACTCGATTGCATAAATTTGCAACTACAGAGTATACAAACATCGTCAAAGACTGTAGCCGGCAGCGTTTCAACTCTTGAAGAGCAAATACTTCTCCAGCAGCCAAAAAAAATGAAAGCAACCAAAACGCGCCGAAAAGCATTTAACAAAACACTTTGGGGCATTGTCGAGGGAGTTGCTAGCGATGCAGTTTAAATATTTGATAGTCGCGTTTAAATTAAAAATACATGTCGCAAATAAAGATAAGAAATTGGCAGACATAATGTTACGACTGATCAAGACCCCCTCCCCTAATAGCCAACAACAAAAAAGTTAATTAAAAATACCAAAAGTGCAACTGTTGTAATTAAAATTCAACTGCAATTAGGCAAAAACACGCTATGGCCTTTAAAAGTTTAATTTTTCTTGTTAATGCTGTAATAAAACTTGGTTTTATTGTCTTGTATAATTAAATTTTCAATGGTATTTTAAATAACATTTCAGAAAGGATATTTCAAGAATGTAATACAATTTTGAATTTTTTAAGCTTTTTACTTTGTCATAGGAATGTACACAATGTATTGTACTTATGATTATTCTAATTTACTTTATGTTATTCAGAGCACAGATCATTCAAATTCAGACAACTAGTCAGACAAGCTCATTTGTTACACTAAAAAACAAAGTAAAATGTAACCTTAATTATAATTATTGAATCGTGAAGTTAACATGAGAATATAAGTCTCAATAACTTGACTTCAAGTCACTTAAGAAGTAGTTAAACAATTTGACATACAACAAAGTCAATTTATCAAGCACTTGGAAGGTGTATTCCATATATCAATCAATTTCCATGGGAACAACTTTCAAGGGTATTCGAAGTTTTGCAATTCAAATTTCCAGCATCCTTACTGCATTTTATGACAACAAGCGAAACAAAAAACATATGCCATCTAGTGGTAAATGGCCCCCGTTGTTGTTTTGGTGTTGGTGTTGATGTTGATGTTGATGTTGTTCACCAGGCTACAGTGCCGACTAGTATATGTAGACCCATGAGACACACCCACAGCATTCATAGAGGCTGACATACATGTAACTTTGCATGTCGTGTGTTGTATGTTGTGTGAGGGGACTAACAGACAATCAGACAGCCAGGCAGCTAGGCAGACAGTCGGGCAGCCTGTATTAGATCCCGAGAGCCAGAGATATATGCACACACCCATGAATTTAGCCGGAGTGCTGAGATGCTGGGTGCAAGATTCATGGCTGGGCTGGTCGAGCAATCGGCCAAGTGACAGGAAATGCAATTTGAGCCCGCCAAACATTTGACTGCGTTCATTTTGATGGGCGAAAGTGTAGTGTGCCCAGATCTGGCTATAGGCCAGCATATATTGCACACATTGAACACGTTGTGGGAGTTACCTAATGGGCGTACACCAAAATCTTAGAGCATATTGGAAAATTGCTTAATTAAACGCATTTAAAGGCTTAATTGCGTGAAAGTCTTCAAATAGAAAATCCCCTTTGCAGTTAATTGGAAATCAAAATAGTTGATGCAGTAACTATTAATTCACAAGAATTTTTCCATTCAATATTGTTGTTAATCTCAATAAATCGTAAAGCATAGAAAGAGTTTTTATACTTCAGTTGTACAATTAATCAAGAAAGCTCATCAGTTTCTGCAGAAGCTGAGAAATAGCTTGAAAACCATAAAACACCTATCAAAATATTATAAATTGAATAAAAATAAGTTTAAATGTAAATCCGAAATTTCATGAATAGCTTTGATTTCCAGTTAAAGATTAAAATAAGGCGACACATCTTTGAGTTCACACCAAGGAAAACCAACTCTAAAAATAATACCTAGCCCTATCAGCATTGATCTACACACTTCATGTAAGCATTTAGAGCCATTAAATAAAGCATTAAAAACTACCGAAACACTTGCCGTAACCGAAACTCTTCAGATGATGGGCCGACGTGAGAATTTGAATTTCAGACTGTGATAAATACTTTGCATAAATTTGCACGCACAAAACTGTCAACAGCATTAAACTCGAAAAAGCCGCCAACGCCAAAAAGAGGGGGAAAAACAAATTATAAATTTAATTTTTTTTTTTCCTTTTTGTGGGGCGCGCCTGAAATTTGGCACGGCGGCATGTGAATATGACATTTACAAAATGTGTTTTTCATATTTCGAGAGCTGCAGTCCAATCTATTTGGTCGCTGTAATTTATGTTTCCTGAGCTCTGCAAAACGGTATGTTATTTTTATGAAAAACTAGCTGTTTGTCTCATTATTCAATGACAAGTTTAAAAGCTGAAAAGCGAAACCGAAAAAATGTTTGGCGCATTTAAATGCAAATTAATATGCCATTCATTAGCGCTGTGGCAATTCATCATTTCGCACAGTTTGACAAGCACTGCAAAAGGTCAAAGCGCTTCAAATTGATTGCCAGATATTACAAATACATAAGTATAGCGGCTGGCTTTCAAAATTCCTAATAATCTCAATGAGTATTTTAAAAGTGACTGACTTTCAGACACCCTGTAGAGGTCAATAACAAGCCAAACCTTAACACTCAATATATATGTATTATAGATATAATACAAGAAACTGAAATTGATTAGTCCTTTCATATAATTATTGCTATGTAGAGTATATACTTCTATAATCATATTATACCCTCCGCTTAGTCATTTTACAGCTAATGTGTACAAAACACGTTGTGGGCTAATGCCAAAGTTTATGCTGCTTAATACGCTCGCATTACGTGGCATAAACAAATTTGCATATGAATTTTTATGGCACGGGTGCCAGCATAAGTCTTAAAACTGCCACTTGTCTTAAAATTCCCCAACTACTCGACTCAACTCAAACGCCAGACTCGTGACTCCAATCTCCCAAAATGCCAAACGACGTGAAAAATCTAAAAATAAAAGCGCGAAATTGTAAACTAGAAGTATAAATAAAGAAAAATAAACATAATGCTATCCATAATTTAGACGTCGAGACGTCTTAACGGTCTCTGGCAGTTTGCCTCTATGGATATGGTTACAGAAACTCCATCATTTATGATTTGAGCTTGTTTAGTAATGGAGACATTCGGATTAAATGGTCTTACAAATGTGCGTTCACTTGACAAGGGGCACATATGTGTAGTACAAGTCTAAATGGATTTGTTTGCAAAGCTTAATGTGAATTTATATTCGCCAAATATGAAGAGCTGCAATTGACACAAAGGGGATTATACTTCAATACAGAAAAGTGTCCATGAATTAATGTAAACAATACTAAGTACAAAAATACATATTATAGAGAATTCAAAATTGAATTCAAATTCAATAGATTTTTAAGTTACATTCCGTTGAAAACTATTTAAACCAGTTTATTTCCCAGCACCTACGATCATCCAGCAATCTAATCTTCCACCTTCTCGCTCTTCTTTCCAATTTAATAGAGTCAACAGCAGCCAAGAGAAAAAAACGAATTTAATAAATTGCATACAGGCGATATTTTAATGTAGCCACTTCCACACCGACTGCCACTTATCAAGCGCCGCAAATTCAACACCGTCAACCGATTATTATAATCAACAAAATGCTATAATTAATTTATACCCTGTAGCAATATAGATTTATTTAAACGGATATTTTGCCAAAGTCATTATAACAAAGGCCATCAGATTCTACTTAGTCGGTTACAGCCAAACGTGATGGGAAGTACGCTTAATGAACGCTTTTACGAATGAAACGACTTTTGTAATCAGATGTAAACATAAATACTAAGTTAAACTCCCACTCTACAGGGTATTTGTTAGTTAATCTCTCTAGACTGGCGGGTTCTTACATTTTTCTATTATTTTCGAGGTGGAGCGATCAGCCAGCAAGTCAAAGACAATTTCCTGAGCAAAGTTAACATTCGATTAATTTATGGGGCGCACGAAAACAATCGAGAGACTCTGTACTCGGCACTTGCAATCATAGTCGGGACTCTTTACTCGGGAACTGTGACTATTATGACGCTTAAGCGCCGAGTTCGATCAAAGAAAGCATAAATAATGCAACGCCACGGGAGTGGGAATGGTACTGGTCCAATAATAGTTGTTGTTGTTGTTGCTGTTGCTGTGGTTGTTGTGGTACGAGCAGTGTCTGGAGCAACTGGTTGAAGCCAGCAGGACCAGTCAGAAGGCCTGGCCGAAACAAAATGTATGCAAACGGGTTAATTAACTACGAAATTTCAAACGTTAGCGTTAGCTACGTGAGCCTATTAAAAGGCAGCACAGCCGGGTGGTCGATTCCTCCTACTGCTCACTCCTCCACACGGCAGTTCAGACTCTTTCCGCCAGTCTTTCTTTCTTTCTACCATAGTTAATGTGGGTCAGCGGTGGGCGGCTAACGAGGCAATAACAACACAAACAATAACTACAACAAAGACCAATGCAACAACAACAACAACAACAACCAGTAACTGCAACTGCAACTGCAGTAAACGCATTAAGTTGGCAGTAAACCAACTGCTGCAACTTACTGCAATTGCCGCTGCGGTTGGCCAAGTTATTTTTTGACATTTCAAATGTCAACTTACACATAAATCTTGTCAAGACAGTTGGTCACTCAGTCAGTATATCTGTCAGTCGTTCAATCATTCATTCATTCAGTGGTCAACGCATTGCCACAAGATTGTTATCGCAGTTGCCTACAGATGCTTAATTGCCGTTTGATTTCTCACACAATCTACCCGAAACTAATATGCAGTGAATGCCCTTTCCAATCTCGAGTACTTAAGCGACTACGATTAATTTAATTTGTAATTCTTAAAAGCTAATTTTACGTTTGCTGCGTATTTATTTTATTTACCTCTTTGATCTCAATTGTGTTTCCTCTCATTTGAAAGAGTATTTACAGTTCGCGGATAAAAATGTCATTAAACGTTTTTCGTATCTTAACAATTTTGTTGTTGTTGATTGGAGATTTATGATAATTGATTGACCGCGTTGGCGCGAGTTTCTTTAGCAATCTGCACATTGCGCATACGCAGCGGTGTCTAGCAACTGGTCGCAGAATAAATCATTTAATCAATATTTTGTCATGTCCCAAGTGAAAAACCGTATGGCAGCCAAACACGTGCTCTACATTTCAGCTGATATATTTTTCCAAATTTTTTGTTGTCATATTTTTTTTATTTTGTTCAATGCAGTTTGCAATTATATTGTCAATTTTCGTCATGTTCATTTATGGCATTTTAGAATTATTATTGTTTAATTGTTAATTTATTGTATTTTTGTGATTTGTGTTGAAATTTCAATGATATATTTCGGAACTTGTTTGCAATTGTGATCAGTAGACAGCCGGAGGCCAATATCATGGCAGAGATGAAAAGTACATTATTTTATCGGCAGTTGAATTACAAATTGTTTAATTAAAGTTTTCTCTTTGAAATATTTATCAATATCAATACTATGTCTACTAACATTATTTTGTGTCTTACAAATCGCCTTAGCATATTTGCTTGCAAAATCTACTTTACCTCTAAATACACAGTTAGCACGATTTTTCTGGCAATCCATCAGCAGCAAAGCAATAAAATGCATTCAATACAATTACGCACACTCTCAGAAAGGCCCGTTAAACGAACGGAAGTGCACTTTAACTGCCCACAGATGACCCACACACAAACAACATTTGACCATACATGTAGACATCTAGCCCGTTTCTAGCCAAACTTGGAAGCAGTCAAAGCAACAGACAACAAAACGCGCTCATTAATAAAAGGCAAACAATGAAAATTGTCAATAAAAAATTGAAAGAAACAACCACAACAACAACGGCAAAGTGCTGAGGACCCACGCAAAAACTAAAACTCTAACATTTTTATTCAGCAGACAGCGCAACTTCTGTGGGTGTTGCGAGTGCTGCACAGTGACTCTCAAACTGTAGCATGACAAACGCATTTCTGAAGCGGCAAGTCGTGATGCCTTATTGTACATTTTAATGACATCATTTGCTCAGCGAGAGAGGGAGAGACCGAGAATGATGAATGAGAGAGAAAGATATGAGTGTTGTATTTAAATTGCATCAGTTGATTGAACGTTTTATTGGTTAACTGTCTGAGAGGTGGCAACAAACAACAATAACAGCAAACAACGACAAGAAGATTAAGAAAAGGAAACCTTTCTCTTGGATGCTTTTATCTGGGATGCTGCGACTGCGCCTCGTTCATTCATGAAAATGCAAATCCCAACCAGGCACTTGACAGCTGCTACAAACAGTCAAAGCCTCAGCCAAGTGCCTTGAGGCCTGCCTGTTGCCTACCTGCCTGTCTGCTCTTCCACCAAACTCCTCCACAAATCTCCTCTCGACGGCGCAGTCGAACTACTATCTCCTCTTGTCGCGTGCTATGGCATGTTCATATTTCTAAGCATTTAGTTTGTATACGCTTTTTAATAGAATGGGTATAACGAGCTGCTCAGGAAGTGTGCAACAGCAGCAGTATCGAAAATAATACATTTCAAAATATGAAGGATTCACTCACCAATTATTACGACTTCTCGTTTGTTTTAGTTCTGCAAAAGAAATATATTTATATGTTAGTAATAGCTTTGGATATACATAAATGACATAAAACAGATGACGAGACAAAAACATTGTTTTCAATATTACTAAGATATTAAATAATGGTTTTTGTAGATTCGCTCTCCTTATAACACTTTAAATACTCTGATCTATTGATATACACATATATTTGGAAGCGTACTTCAAGTTCGTCAGGTCAATACATTTATTTCTACCTAGTCTTTATAGATATTTTTCATGTTAAACATTTTTAGCAACTTTTTTTTTAGATCTCGCAATCAATTTGAATATTTTTGCGTTGGTTTTACCGGATTTATGAATGAATTTATTTTTGTATATGCCTGCAACTCCACGTACGCGAGGCTGGCTGACTGGTAGACAGGCAGACTTGTCTACCACATCCATGTGCGACTCTCCATACACATGGAGACGTTGCCCCGTCAGCGTCTGATCGTATCCTCTGTCGTAGTTGCATTTGTCGTTTGTCGCCCGGCTAGGAAACTCTATGCAAATGTGGGCGGTTTTGGTGCTGCCTACGCGCAACCCACAAGACGGCCAACTAGCTGAGTGATCTTTTTGCCTGGCCTGCAGTTGTTACCAGTCTTGGGTGCAGTTAGCTTTTGCTGCCGTTCAACTCGATGATGATGGTGATGATGGCAGTGGTAGCACATGTGGCCCACTAAACAAATTACAAATTGTAAAGAAAGCGCGCACATAATAAATGCATTTACATTGACCTATGTTATAACATCTAATGTATTTAAACATCTGCTAGCTCTTCAATAAAATTAAAGCGTCTAAATTATTCCAGAAAAATAGAATAAATGTCACTTACCTTCAACAAAATGAAGCAGAAGTTGGCCAAGTTGACAAAATGTTCTTCCATTTCACATATTCTATACTATTTCTTAGAATATTTCTGCATATACCGCAAAATATTATACATAATTAATGCTTTTCATGAATATTTCAAATGTGTAGTTTAAGTTCACAACATATTTTCATTCTTCCATTAATGATTATCCTTAAATTCCTTTCTATACTTGCAGATTGTCAATGCAGTCCAGTGGGATCGTTATCATCTGCTTGCGATAAGCGCTCCGGACAATGCTCCTGTCTGCTCAATGTGGCAGGTCGACGTTGCGACAAGTGCAAGGCGGGTCACTGGAATCTAACGCAGGGCGTGGGTTGTCACGATTGCCAGTGTGATCCGCATGGTGCGCGTAGTCACGAGTGCAATCCATGGACTGGTCAATGCGACTGTAAAATTGGAATTGGAGGCCGGCACTGTAATGAGTGCACCGAGGGTTTCTATGGATTTAGCACAGAGGGCTGTCAACGCTGCGCCGCTTGTGCGGCAGAGGGTCAGGTTTGTGATCCCCTCAACGGGCGTTGCATTTGTCCCAAGTTCACACGTGGATTGGGCTGTGCTCAGTGCGTGCCTGGCACCTGGGGCTGGCAGGCACGTCTGGGTTGTCGTGAGTGCGAGTGTGATCACATTGGCTCCATTGGCCAGCACTGCGCTGCCGTTGGCGGTCAATGCCAATGTCGTGAGGGATACACTGGCCGCACCTGTGACAGCTGCGCCATCGGCTACTTTGGCTATCCCGAGTGCCGACGTTGTGGCTGCGATGCAGCAGGTTCCTTTATGCGGGCCGATGGTCTCATTGCCTGCGACTCAAATGGTCAGTGTCCTTGCAAGTCGCTAGTGGTGGGTCTGAAGTGTGACACCTGCATGCAGAGCACCTTTGGTTTGTCATCCCTCAATCCGGAGGGATGCACACGTTGCTTCTGTTTTGGCCGGGCTGCAGAATGTGAGCAGAGTGACCTCTCCTGGGGCCACGTACGCATGGCAGAAGCCCGCAATCTCAGTGTGCAGCAACTGCGACCGCAGCATGTGCCCAACAGTGACTACGAATACATTGTGGTCATCCAGATGGCGGGCAGCGTGTCCTATCGCGAGGATGCGGAAATACAGCGCATGAATGACCTCAACCTAGTGCCACGCTCCACGGGCAATGTATCAATTGGCGCCTATGCCCAATTCTATCAGCCGCTCTACTTCCAACTGCCGCCGCAGTTCTATGGAGATCGCACCGCCAGCTATGGCGGCTACTTGTATTTCTCACTACTCACTGATGGCGCCCACACGCCGCTAGAGCGCAAGGTGTTGGCGCAATATCCGCTTGTGCAACTGCATTCACATGCCAAGCTTGTGTTGGACTTTTACGAGTACGAAGAGTTCGAGTACTCACTGAATGTAACATATCGTGTGCCGCTGCATGAATCTTATTGGAAGTATCATCACAATAGCCAGGCGGTGGATCGTGGCACTCTAATGGCGGCACTGCAGAATGTGCGACATATTTTCCTGCGCGCCTTTGCATTTGCAGAATTCCAGCAAGTTGTGTAAGTTTATTTTTTTTAACTTTATTTGCTTAATTTAATGTGCGCCAACTAATTGTATTGAGTGCACTATTATTTTATTTAGCTTACACAATGTACATATGGATGCGGCCATTTTTGTGCAAGGCTCCACAAATCTCATTGCCAAGGGCGTAGAGCGCTGCAAGTGCCCCAAACGCTTCGATGGCCTGTCTTGCCAGGATCCGGGAAAGTCGTTCTATCGCTGGCGCAATACAAGCGATGTGGAAAGTGTATTCATTGAAGACTTAATTGGACGCGCGGCACCATGTCACTGCAACGGACGTAGCAACGACTGCGATCGCGAAACCGGCGTGTGTCTGGTAAGAAATTCCACCATTGATGATTCGATAATTTTATCGATGCGCGCGAAAACTGCATACCGTAAACAATCACGAACTAGTTTGTTCGTTTAGTGCTGAACAAGTTCATTGTATGCCCATGGGGTTTTATGCAGATCACTGATAAGTAGAGCAGACAATTAATTGAATTCAAAATTGCTAAAGAATGAAACAACAAAGTAAATTAACCAATGGAATTTTATTCTTAATAAAAAGTTGTAATTTATCAGTGATATGCATTAGAGCCACAATGTATATGTATATTTGTTAAAAATTAAATGTCTTTGCAGAACTGCCGTGAAAACAGTGGTGGCGCTCATTGTCAACAGTGTGCTGATGGCTTCTACGGCGATCCCAACTCACGTCATGGTTGCCAAGCCTGTCCATGCCCAGAAACCAATCGGAACTTTGCACGCGGCTGCAATGTGTGGGAGGGCGAGGTCAGCTGCATCTGCAAGCCCGGGTACACAGGGCGACTGTGCGAGAGTTGCCACCCGGGGTTCTTTGGCAATCCCATGCTCTATCCAAATAGCAGCTGTCAGGCCTGCGATTGCAATCAGGATGGCATACGAGCTGATGGCTGCAATGCGGAGACGGGCCAATGTTATTGCCGCGACGGTGTCACGGGCCACAAATGCAACAAGTGTTTAGCGGAACGTCATCATCTCGTGGAGAATGGCTGCAAACGTAAGTTGCTCACTATAAGTTTACCACACCAGCTGACTATATATTTTATTTAGTGTGCGACAATTGCACATTGCTGCTGCTGGACTACGTCGAGCTGGTTGGTCACAAGTTGCGCCGTGGACTGCACAACATGGATCTAACGGGTATACCGGCCCCATATCAAATGTTGTCCGAATATGAGCGTGCCTATGAGATCTGGAGTGCCCGTCAACAAGACTACAGTCAGGCCAAGCAACTGCTCCTTGGCTACGACAATGCAGCACTCATTAAACTAGATGCACATGCCGAGAATGTCAAATTTCAATCTCGAAAAGCTGTGGCTACAATAGGCAAACGTCACCATGCACTCAACTCCATGCAGGATGCAGCATTAGTCGTCCGGCATGATGTGAACACGCTGCAAGCTGAGATTAAGCAGACGGTGCATAATTTACTCAATTACGGCCAGGGTGCACAGCATCTGAGTCTGCCAACGGCGCTGAAACAGGCGCGTTTCTATCTGCAGGCCATACAGCAGCACCATCAGCTTGTGCAGGACATTCGCAGCACCAATGACTGTGCCTGGCAGCAGTTCTATGCCACGGGAAATGCCTCGGATGCGGCATTCGATTTGCGTGCACGCCTAGAAATGCTCTGGCGTGATCTGAATCAGACCAACCATCGTGTGGCAGATATGCGACTGCACATTGATCGCACCCAGGAAGCTCAAAACGAAGCAGACGATGTGCTTGAGCATGTGCGCAATTTAAGTGGACATGTTATGGAACAGTATCAGCAACTTGGCGATCTTGGCGAGCGCATCGGCAAGCATCTCAATCAGAGTTTAGTGGAGCGTGGTGAAGCCACGTTAAGCAGAGTCTTGGACCAGCAATACCAGCTGAATGAGCAGCGCCATCAACTGGCGGCTTTGGCTGCCAGACTCAATCATACACTCGATGCCCAGCTAGAGCCACAGCGGGAAGTGCGCAAGCACTGGCTGCCCAAGGCGGAGAAGCATGCAACGCGTCTGCTCGAGCGCTCCAATGAATACGCCAGACAATTTCAGCCCACTAGGAATGGAGCACGCATCGCCATGCTGGCCAGGTAGGAATTAAACAAGGCAATTTCCAGATAGTCTTTCTATAACACCCGTTTGCCATAGGGTAGAAGGATATTATAGATCAGTAGTAAAACGAATATATATATAGTAAGTTTTCTCTCATTCTAACTTTCTCAGCTCTGCACATAGCAACATCTCCACGGCCATTGAGGATGCACGCCAGGCCTCGCTGCTCGCCAAGGAGCGAGTCTATGAGGCACAGCGCACACTTTATCCCAGCGATAGCAGCTCCATGATTGAGCGAGCCAAGCACTCATTGCATAGTTCCAAGCAACTGCAGCGGGAGGCACTGCAGCAGATGCAAAAATCGACGGTTCTCAAGGGCAAGCTACAACAGCAGGAGCAGCAAGTGGAGGGCATTAAGCGCATCATCTACGAGACGGGCCAACGCAGCAATAACATAACCAGCCAGCTGCAGTTGTTGACCAACAACTCGGCGCGTCGTCTGGCCCAAAACAGCATGGAGCTTGCCCAGCGGACTAGCGATGAAATGCATTCAGAATTGCATTCGGCAAAGGAAATGCAAAGATCCATACAAAATATGCGCAAATCATTTGCGATGCTTGAGCCCGACTGGGAAATAAAGCTCGGCATGGCGGAGGAGAACATTTCGCTGACCAAGACTAATCTGCGACTGGCAAATGTCTCGCTTAGCTACATTGAACAGCAGGCGGACAAGGATCAGCAAGTCTTTAAAGTCTGGAACAACAGCATGGCCCAACAGCTGCAGCTGCTTAGGGATCAGATTGCTAAGGCACGGCATGCAGCTGAGGCGGTAAGTTTCGAACATAATGTAAAGGAGTACAACAATTTAATCATTTATGCTACTGCAGATTGATGTCTCCTTGGAGTCCTTGGGTCCGAAGTGTAGTCGCACTTACTTACCCGCCTCCTACGGCTTGAGCACCTCCAATTCTCTACGCGTGAGCTTTGCTCTATCCAATCACATGGGCAACTCGCCACTATTGCATGTGGAGGGCACCGAGGGACGGCATTTAACATTGGAGTTATATAAGCGCCGAGTGCGCCTCAGTTGGAATCTAGGCGGCAGCACGGCAATCATTACCCATCCACTGGAAGTGCAGACACGGGATCCCAAGTTCGATGATGCCTGGTATCAGGTGGAAGCGAATCGAACACTGAATCTAGGCAGCTTGCTGGTGCGACGCATGAATAACTTTGGCGCCTTAACGCCAGCTTCACCAGTGATGGGCTCCACGGATGCGGAGCACACGCGTTTCTATCAGAGCCACAACGAGCGTATTTTGCTAGGCGGCTATGCGGCCAAGGAGTTGACGCCGGGCCTTAATGTGGTGGTGCACCAAGTGGAGGTGGATAACAAGCCATTGGGCTTGTGGAATTTTATGGGCAGCGAAGGACGCTGCGGTGGCGCCATGATTGGTGCCAGAGAATCCTCTGCCTCATCTGTGGCAAGACACTTCAATGGCTTGGGCTATGCGCAGCTAAAGAAGACGCGTCCACGTCCCTATCGAAAGAATCTATTTGCGCTGCAGATGACTTTCCGCACGCTTGACGAGAATGCGTTGCTCTTCCTGGCGGTTGATGACAAAAACGTAAGCAGGTCATCTCCAAATCCTAAACAGTTTTTAACTGTCTTCGTTTTGCATTTCCATAGAACCGCTCAGTGTCAGTAACCTTGAGTCGAGGACGCATTATGTTCCGCATTGACTATGGCGACGAGTCTAAGCTAGAGATCAACACCACCAAGAAGTACAACACAGGTCAGTGGATCAAAATGGAGGCAGCCAGAGAATTCTCAGCCAGACGCAGCACAGAGAATGGCATGCTGCGAGTGAACAACGATCGTGCCATCTCTGGAGCACCCACATTGCCAGTAAAGAGTCACATGCTTCCAGATCTGTCCAAGGCCATGTATTACTTGGGAGGTGTGCCACCAGGTAAGACATCAAAGCAGCTCCAGTTTTTTTGAATATGACATTTAATTGCATCTTTTTAATAGGATTTACTTCGGGTACCACAAAGGCACCTGGCGCAGATAATCCCTTCCTTGGCTGCATGATGGATGTACAGGTGAACGGAGAGACCTATGATCCGCTAGAAAGTTCGACGTACTTTGGCGTGGAGTCCTCCTGCAAGGACATGATCACCAAGTATACAAGTGCAAGTCGTTTATGTGAACGCTAGTATAATTTCTTATTTACTTTCGCAGAGCTGGCTTTTCCGGCAACGGGTATCTGGAGCTGCCCTCACAGTCGCTGAGAAAGCGTGCCAACACAGGCCTTGTCTTCCGCACTTTGCAGCCGGACTGTCTGCTACTGTTGGCCGCCTATCCGCCAGAAGTATTGGCAGACTACGATGCCAAGGACATAAAGGGCAACTACTCGATGAGTTTAATCGATGGTCAGCTACAGGTGTGGATCAATACTGGACGGAGCTTCGTCAAAATGTACTCCAACGCCAGTCAGTTGAATGATGGTGAACTGCATGTGATTAACCTCATTAAAACTGGTCGGAAACTGGAGTTGATGGTGGATGATGAGCAGCAGGATGTGCGCAGTATAACTGGCTCACCATCGCTAGTCAGTCTACCACAGGATGCAGGTGGTCTCTATATCGGTGGAGCTCCGCCACACGAGAGCTACACGCCCTTGGCACCAACGTTTGTTAAGCTCGAGGGGGCTGTTCGTGATGTGGTGTTCAACAACCGCACCATTAATTTTAATGATGCCTTGACCTTTGCCAATGTGCAGATTGGACGTAATGGTCCTGTCATGGGCAGCCTCAAGGGCGGTCTCTATGATGTGCTGCTCAAGACTGAACCGATGATTGGCAAGAGTTTTACAGCATCTCCCGAAGGCTGCAAGCGGGTGAGTTGTTGATTCATTGGTTACACTTGGTTGGTATATGGGAGGTAACTAAGAGATGCATGATTATAGTGTATATTATACTCGGTACCCATAATGTGAGAGGGGGAGAGCATGTAGCGATAATTAATATAGTATGTAAAAATCAGTAGGAGTCACCTCCGATTGCATTCAATTTATATTGGTATCGACTTAGTGAACGAGTAGATTAAGTCATTTTGACCGTCTGTCCGTATGTGTGAACTCCCACAGCTCAAAGACTATAAGATTTAGAGCCAGCAAATGTAATTTAGATCTTCTCCTAAGTCCTGTACAATTAAAACATGTTTTAGATACTTCTAAATCTAAATACTTCTAAATTTAATCTTCATTGATTAAACTTATTTGCAATTTAAGACAGTCATTGCAGTCCGCTAGTTTTTTATTTGATTTATTCAAATTTTTGTTTTAATCATTCATATTGTAATTGTATATGTGTACCGGGTATCACCCAGTCGATCAATGGACGACTGCAGTTTTCATATTTGTACACGATCTGTGGTTGCCTAACTCTCAACTTGATCGACTTAAATGTTTCTCTTTGTTTTTATAGGATTTTAGTTGCTAAGCAATAATGTCAAAAGCTGCTACGCTAAAAGCTTCAAGCGCTGCGCTGCAAGAAAGCTCTTTTGTATACTAATTTCGCCTAAAAAGCTTACTAAACATAGCTACTCAATGTGGTCTACATGTGGATTAATCATACCATCATCAAATATAATATATAACCTCTGATTTAACCAACTTCATTTGAGCTTGACTCCAAGGCATATTAACTTGGTCTTGAGCATAACACGTCTAAAGAATCACAAAAAGTTGGCTTACAATCAAAAGCAAAGGCAAAGCTCATGGCTTGCTCTTAAAGCTTCTTGTTGTAGACCAGCTTACTTTAATAATTAAGATCTACAATTAGTTGTAAGCTTTTAAGCTCTGTGCGCAGCTGGTTATCATGGTCCTCGGCTAACAAAAGCGCCATTTGATTTATTAATGACATTTGACAACATATAAACAAGCATACATATTTGTAAATATTTCATACAATTTTAACTTCTTATGTATTTTATAAGCTCGAAAGCTCTACTTAAGTAATTAAGCATCAACATCATCTATGCATACATACATACATACATACAAACATACATACATACATAGTTCGCTCATCTACGCTTTGTGTACGTTTTTGCTTTCATTGATGTATCATACGAATAACTTTTGCTCTCTTCAATTTCAACTACATAAATTGTTATCACATTTTGCGTTTTTAATAAAAAAAAACAAAAAAACATTTTTTAACAAAGAAAAAAATAAAAATAAACAAAAATCATGCCAACGTTTTTATTTTTTAACCGCTCTAAAAAACAAACAAAGCGCACACTGAGCTCGCACTCAGAAAAATCGCTCACAAAAGCTCAGAACTAACACAAAGTCGTCGTGGTGAGTTAAGTTCCCGGGTTACTTAGGCTAGAACTAAGATTAATTCAATCCAACTCTCTTACAGATTGGCAGTTACTCCTACGAGCCAAATGCCTTCAAGTTTGGCGATGACCTCTACAGCTATTCCCAGCTTAAGCTACCGGAACGTCACTTCTGGCAACGGAACTTCCACATGAGCTTCGATTTCCGCTCCTTCTATCCCAATGGCATGCTCTACCTATCGCCAGGCAGCAAGGAGAAGCCCAAGCATTATGTTGCGCTCCTGCTCAAGGACGGCCAACTGGTGCTGATCGTGCGGGGACGCCGACGAGAGGAACTTCAGCTGACGGCTAAACTGAATGATGGGGAATGGCATCGGGTGACGATCAGTTGTCATGATCGAAAGGTCACCTTGAGTGTGGAAATTGGACGTACAGACCAAAAGACTTCAGCTCAAATAAAGGTGCCCAAAAAGATTGGCTCGTCGCAACACTTGCTTGTTGGTGGCGTTCCTCAGGTGCCGGTAAAGGTGCCCTCTGAGCTCTACATGCGACTAGAGCCATTCAAGGGCTGCCTACGACGCTTCAGCATTAACAATAGCACACAGGATCTGGCTCGACCTGGCAAGCATTCGAATGTGGGTCAATGTTTTCCCATTGTGGAGCGGGGCAGCTACTTTCCAGGCGATGCATATGCCATATACAGTAAGTTTACTGGCTGGTATATAATTAAAAATTAATAATTAGTTAATAATAATATAAACATTTTTGTCGGCTTTTATTGCTGACCTTAAATATGAAGATCATCGTAATGCTTATATATTGCCTTTGCAGAGAAAAACTTTCATGTGGCCAAGTATTTGGAACTGGAAATGGAGTTTCGCACCTCTGAGTTATCTGGCATCTTGCTGAGCGTCTCCGAGCCCAGCGGCTTTCCAGCGCTTTCGCTAGAGATCAACAATGGCAACGTGAGCTTCATGTTTTTAAAGTCGAAGCTTATTCCAACATAATTTCATAATTTGCAGATTGTTTTCTCTTGCGACCTGGGCGATGGTGTGCCCTTCCGTGTGGAGTCAACGCTGCCTGGAAAGTATGCGCTCTGCGACAACAAATGGCATAACATATCCGCGCTCTACGATGGCGAGCAAATTGCTTTGAGAATCGATCAGTTGCCTGCAACGATCAGCATGTCGAATCAACGCAATGCCGCCAAAGTGCAGACTCGGTCTCCCCTTTACATAGGAGGGCTGCCAGGTAGTTATTTAAACTGATGCACCACTCTATGATGATTACTTTTTTATTAACACGTACTTTATCTGTTCAGATGTCGCACCTAGCGGCTGTTTGTTGGCACGAGACAATTTCAAGGGCTGCATTCGTAATGTGTCCATACGCAATGAGAGACGGGACTGGATCGATATGGACGATCTGCATAATGTTCTACTCAGCGAGTGTCTCGTTTCCAGCGATGATAACTGATCCTGGTTCCTGTGTTGACGCCACACCGAAACTTTTTCCAAATGTATTGTGATCAATTACGAGTTTTATAGCCATAGACTTAGAGAACGTCCAGTTAGCATATCACTGCCATATAAGTAGCATAACATAATATTAAACTAGTTATTCGATTTATCTGGAACAATTTATAATTGTCAGTGACTGCATTTCTTATGTCCTTCAAACCCCTATTTATTTTTTCGTTTCATTATTTATTTTAAAGAGGCTTTAAGTTTTGCAATTTGAATTTACCTGCATTTTTTTTATTTGAAAGTTTATCATTTTAGAATCTCCTCCCATTTGTACAGAATTTATTTATATAGTACATAAAAAATATATATGGTATTGATTAGTATTTTCTAATTTCTAAATTTCACTTGTACATAAAAACAGCCATTTAGATAATAAATACGTATACTTAACATTAGTTCATAATTATCATTTAAATCGAAAGTTTAATGAAATAAATGCATCTTCAAATAAATATTTTTAAAAACTACGTGAGTTGATTAACTTGATTGTAATATATAAAGCAACTCAATACCTTCCTGTAAGGAAATAAAATTTGCAAATATGCAAAAAATATAGTTTACAACGATCAAGATTTTGTTGTCAAAAAAGAGAATCGTATATTTTCAATTTATATTTCCTACAAGCCATACATACAAATTTGATAGCACACTAGTCTATAATGAGTGTTATGAGCACCAGGAGAACTGGCCGTGACAGTCGTCGAAGCAGCCGAAAAAATGAGGAATCCATATCGGCGTCGTACAACATTTATTGCGTGAACTTCTATGATAATGGTCTGAGTGCACTGCGTAATGAGTATATTAATCAAATAAAGAACGGCCTTCGACGTTTTCTCTTCGTTATCGATGTTGAGGAAGAGATACGAAAGGCAAGATATGCCAATGAGTTGAGCAAACGCCTTTCGAAAATTAAGAAGACAGGTAAGCTGTCTAATTCAGATGAAAGCTGACAAGATCAAGAAGATCATTTACTATAGAAACCGTACCAACGGATCGATTGATGTTGACATTGTTGCGAATAAATGATTGCTTGGCGGAATATGAAAATGTGACTAAGCGAATTGATGCAGAGACTACCTTCAATTTACTAAAGCACTATCAACGAAATGTACCCGCTGAGATCAAGTTTAAGGTGACCAATAGCAATAAGGACAAGGCGGGGATGGAGTCTCAAAGAGCCAAGCCTACTGCGAAAAGCAAAGAAACTACAGACACTGTTGTAAGGGTGAAGATTGCATGTTTCGGTGTCACGTCGAAGGATCATCATAGGGTGGGCAGGGGTCAATCTCTGTCCAAGCGTCCGGTAAGCTCCACAATTAATGCCTGTGACAACTCGAATAAAGTCCCGAATCAACTCAATACAGTACATTAAGGACCAGCCACTATCTATGCCGATTGTTATACTCATAGTGGGAAATCTGGACAATGACTTCTATCTATCTCTGATATCGTAAGTGAAATTTGACACAATAAGTTATTGTTTATTTTAACCCAGCAGAGGGTACCGTGATCCGATTCAGAAGTCTGTAATTTAGCTATTATCATGGGCGTTACATCGCCTGTCTGTCAGTCCGTTCGCATACATACATATGTATATGCCATTTAATCTCTCAGTTTTGCAGTTATCCTAAGCATCATGTTCTACAACTGAATGTATCGGGTATTAATGTCACATAGATACCATTGGAATGATCAGTCTGAAATTACATTGTTAAAGATATTGCAACGATCTTTCCAATTTGTGTATTTGCGACCTTGTTGTTGCTTGAATTATTTCAATAAATCTTACACAACATTTGGTTGGAGTCGTACATCCAAAATAAATATCTCTTTATACTCTATATCTCTTCTTTCTTGTTGCCTGATTATTAACTAGGAACTCACAGCCACTGCAAGGTATTATTCACTTTCTGCCCGAGGAAAGTGCGTATGATATATTGGTGCCACGCCCCCGTCGCATAAAGGAGCTTCGAGAGAGCGTTGAAAAGATTCAACGGGACATTTATTCGCTACGCAAAAGAATCGCAACAAGGCCAGTGGGCATGTTCCAACAGCAGTTGCCCCAACTATCCAAGTGCCAGGCTAGCAGATACGCTAGTGATGTGTTTGCTCAGCTCAGCTGGTTCATTTATGATACGCAAACACTGAGAGATCACTACGAAGAATATTATGTGAAGCCCTACCAGGAGATCAATATCAAGATGAATGCGGATACAAGCATGCAGATAACCTACGACTTGGCGAAGTCATTGACCCTAGCGGGACATTACTTGAATCATAATATGGCGGGGGTGCACAGCGATGACGCAACTATCTATCTGTATTTAGAGTCTTTGATGAACACATTTGGCAGTCCAAAGGAGCTGATGAACGAGATGGAAGTGCTGCTGCTGGCCAATCCATCGGGCCTGGCGCAGAACCACTTGGCCGACAAACTTAAAGTATATTCCAATGCCTTCAAGAGCATCGTTAAGCTCAACAAAACTGAGCGTCTGTTCGTTGAGCAGGCGAATTCCTTGCTCACAAACATTGTGTCCTACATGGACCAGAAGCGCATGAGAAACATCTATCACGCCTGCCTCGAGTACAACATAATCCGACGGTATTTCAGTTCAGGCTACGCCACAGGTAATCTGCGATATACGCCGTACAACAATGATGCGGAGCCCCGTCATCTGCCCAAGTACGCCCAACTGTATTTAACCGACGATGCGGTCACCCAGCGTATTATTCAGCTAATCGATGAGTTCGAGAGCTATAAAATTGAGGAAATTTATCCGAATGTCAAGCTCTATGCATTCAGAAGACGTCTAAACGAGGTGATTGAGCATCAGAAGGATGTCATTTTGCCGTCACGACTCTGCTTTCGCGACTTTACACTATATAATACCCAGGCGTTTTTAAAGGACTTGGTCACACCCGAAATGTTTGAAGATTCTATAGAATCGCCGCCGGATCCTGAGTCCGTCTATCAAAGTTCACATTCAATTCTTATGCATGAAATGCAATATCCAATCACTGAGTGTCCGCCTCAAACACAATACACTGTTATGCCCAGCATCTTCATACGTCCCAAGTCCCTCAAGGACAATAAGCTGGCTCAGCAGCGGAAGGAGAAAGAGAAAGGTGAGAGGTCAGCACGACCATCGAAAAGCTCAAGGTTTTCTCACAGCAACCTTAAAGGCAATGCCTCAATTCCAAGCGCATCATTCATGCCGACATCCAAAGAATCGGTGAAGGGACAATATTCATTCATTGGACTGGGACCCGATCATCCAATGCTAAAAGGCTATAATCTTGGTGATACGCTGCACACCGTCAAGTCCAAGACATCAAAGTATCATTTTGAAGAGGGCCTCCTGACGCTCTACCAGGAGAAATGGAATTTCCGCCAAATGAACAAATATCTCGATATTGAGATTGACAAACAGATTGTACATTTGAGAAACGAACGTGGCGACATGAATCAGATCTCGAACAATATACGTATTCAGACTGCCAATGGAATACACTTGAGGATTAGGCCTAACGGCGATGAATGCGCCAAAGCGGTGATGCATTACCCCAATGGTCTGTCTCTCTACTGTCAAGATACCCATGCCGAGCACCTGTGGTCTGGCCACCAGAGTGAGATCAACGAAAGTCGTCGCATATGCACTCCCTACGGCTGTGTTATAGTCTTCTATAATAACAATGATACGGTGCTAATTATGCGTTATAATGGTGAGGTCTATAGACTGTATAGCTTTCCGGATGTCATGGATGGAGAGGAGCAGGAGGAAATGGAAGAATCATCGGAATTTACGAAGGCCTGCGCAACACAATCGACCTACAGCAGCTACAAGCCTTTGCAAAAGGAACTGGAGACAGACTCATCCACAGTGGCAGGCAAGCGGAAGAAGAAACGAAGCAAGGCTCCAACCAATCGCACATCGGGCGGCACTGTTGGTAAGCTGAAGAAAACATCCCAGAGCTCTTCCAACTCCTCCCAGACACAGGCTGTTCGAGCAAGCAAGTCACAAGTTAAAGAACTTAATTTGCTTAAAACAACGGCACTTTTTGCCAGCATCGATAACGAGCTGAAGTATCTGGAATTCATCATGGAGCTCTTCGGGCTTAGTTACGTGCATTTGAAGTTAACCACATCGCTGGGTAGTGTGGTACATCTGCAGGGTCAGGATCAGATCTATTGTGGCAAGCCCATACGTGTCACCGAGTGGCATGATTACTATGCCAATGAGAGCTATGCAATGCGAGATGATGGTGTCCGTATGATCTGGACCCACGATACACTTAAGTGTTATCACAGCAACGGCACCGTCATCAATACAACCACAGCGATGGGCACGGATTTGGGTGTGAATGACGATGATATTAATAAGGAGATCAGTTCGAGTAGTTCCCATGAAACTAATTTAGCAGCAGTGCGCTCAGGTTCCTTACAATCCAAAGAAATCTATATTAATACGCTAGAGCCTACGGACTATGCCCCGAAGCTAAAGAACTTTGAAATCTATGAGGAAGTAGAGGGCGAGGGTGAACATCTTTATGATTACACTTTTGTCACCTATACTCCAGATAGTCATGTAATGCTCCACAAGTCCTATGCAGGCACCCAATTCTCTTCTATCAATTTCAATTTGTCGAATCTGCAGATGGAAACAAAGATTATGGCTGCTGATAATTTAGAATTTCGCATTTATCCACTGTCCAACGATGTTGGTTATGAACAGAAGCCGGGTTTCGGTAAATTAGATGAGAAGCTCTTCAACAAGGCCTTTAAAGAGCCGGTGTCTTCCGAAGCCGATCCCGATGAGTGGACTCGAGAAACGGAGCCGAAATCACCCCCTAGGGATCCAACCTATATGTGTGTTGGCATTGAAGTCAACGCTTCCAACTTACATATGTCGCTTGAAGGAGATAACTTGTCGCTTCGTACAAAAATACAACAATTTCGATGCAATGAGCATCGGGATGTGGTGCGGTAAGTTGCTTTTATTCTGACTACAGTTTCGTTTCGAGTCTCAATTATTAACAGGGATTTCATTGAGCTCAAGTTGAGCTTAAATCAAAATCTCAGTACGGTCTTTCGTAATTGGGTCGAAGCCTTCCATCAATTTGTCAGCTGTACGTGTCCTCATTGGAAAACCACATACTTCATTGAGACCCTTATCGAGAATTGTCGCAAGAAAGGTAAACTTTTTTGAAATTAGCCACATATTATTCATGGTTACTTATAGTTGTTTCTTTGTAGGGCTTGAGCTATTCAAAACCAAACCAGACCTGGGAAAGTATAACTTATGTGCTGGCAACTTTTTGCTGGATCCAATAGAATTAAAATCTCGCCATGCGCAAATGACGCAACATTTTCAATGGTACGAAAAGGACATGGCTAAGTTTCCACGTTTCTCTCAGCAAAAAAAAGGGCCAGCAACAGTTGAGATTATGGCAGTTATGACAACCAGGTGAGCAAATATTGGATAGGAATAATTTTCAACTTTCTATAAGACAATTTGTACAGAATCTTTTTAGAGATACCAGCACAGTTGGCTTACACGGATCGCATCCATTTGTTTTTGAATCCATTCGACAGAATAAAGTTCAGAAAACTGAAGCACCGTTTCAACGAGTAAGACAATCAATATGCCAAATAGTTAAACTAATAATCTTTTTCCAGGGCCCTCGTCTATCATATATATCCGGATCTTCTCCTTAATGTGAATAAAGAGATTAGCCAACAAAGCTGGCGTCATCATCACGCAGCGATCAAACGACGCCAGTTTGTGGAACAGCAGCGACTTAGTTTATATATAGCCATGCTAAAGCATAAGGTGTATCCTAATTATTTCCAGTTTAAGGATAAGTTTTATGGCCATGTGCGTAATATTGACTTTTTTGAGTTTATGTCCTCTAAGTGTGGTGAAAAAGAAAACCCCGACAAATATAAGACGGTTAAGCCTGAAGAGGAAATCCATAATAAAGAGGAAGTGCCGTTAAACACCGAGCAAAAGAAACAGCGCAAGAAGTGTATGTGCCCTAAATATATAAAATCCCTTCAATAGTTTTCATTTTATTTATTTAAGTATACGATCAATAAACACCAAATGCATCTCATATGGTTTTCAAATTCAAACTGTCCGCCATGGTGCTTGTCACAATTGCCTCACCGATTACACAAATTATAAGCTTTCGATAACATTCTTTGTTGATTATTACTAGCTGTTTGATATTATTGCGTATAATAATTATTTATTGAAGTTCATTTAATGTAAACGGAATTTATTAATTTCCGTTAACGGTATTTGCACTAACCATGTAATATACACATATATATTATGAATTCATTTTTGTATATTTTTAGTATATTTTTTGAATTGAAAAAATATTTTGAAATACTACAGTCACACCGATAGGTTATTTGTTCTTCACTCTCGGGAAATACGACGAGAAGGCCTCTATTTTTATTTACGGTTTGTTTGTCGGTGCGTTCGGTTGTGCATTCTTCTTTGACGTTGCTTACAGTCGCGCGCGTGTGTAGTTCTTGAATAAAACCCAAAATTAATATGAAGTGCACGCAATTGTATTAATCATCCACAACACACAAAGTTAAATAAAACAATTGAGAAGCTAGTCAAAACACGCACAATGGCGTCGACAGTAGAAATAACAACAGCAACGACAACACCATTGGCAAACGGAACTGCTGCGTTAACTGCAGACTCCGCTAGCGCTGTGTACGCAGAGCAACTGCAACAGGAGGAGGAACGGCAGGCCGGTGAATCAAATGAGATAACGGCCGTGCCGCGTTATGGATTAAAGCTAAAATTTGATCACGTTTGGCCTGAGAAACGTAATCAGAATTTGCGGCCATCGATAAAACAATCGCTGCCCATGGTGCCGCTGGTCTGCAGGTGAGTCGTCGACGTCGATGTCAGCGTCGCTACTGGCGCGATAGATGCTGATTGGACAGCCAACATTTATAAATAATTAATTGAAGCACATAATGCGAAATCAATAGCAGGCCTAATATAACTTCAGAATATGTACATACATTGTGTGTGTTGGTGTCCGTGCCTGTGCGTGCCAAATATAGCACCAGGTCCTGCCCACAAACATACGGAAACAAACAAACAAATCCATACAAACGCACACACACACTCATGTTCATAAATTGAATATTTTTGTTCGCTTGGCGCCAACTAAATGACATTAATTTGCCAGTACAAAAGGCTCGAAAGTAGCGATGAGACCGTGTCGTGCACTCGTGACACGACTATCTAAACACGCAATAAAACATAACAAATATTAAATAGAGCCATACTTTATTCTCGAAGCCACACTCCCATCTGTAAGCATCTTAGTATGAAAACCGACCATTGTCTAACCATTGAACTGGTCGCACTGACCAAGGAATTCACTACGCCTTATGCGAGGCGCTGCTTGAGTTCAATTGAAAGCGAATCCTTTGATAAGAGCCTTATTACTGTTCTGCTTTTACACTTGACTTGTCGCCTGAGGCTAGGGTGGCGCCATATCCAAAATTGCCTCCCCTTTTGTCTGCCCGCATTGGCGCCAAGTTGGCCGCACTGCTTGCGTGTCCTAGCCACATTTGGAGCCACAAAAGGCTGCATGTATACCTTGTTTGCCCTCGCTTTACAAACAGTCGACTATATGGGTTTTTCTCAGCTGCTCCATTTATGGCCTGCCAAACGGGCAATCAGCGCCAACTGAACTGACCTATCTGAAATGTCGAACCTATTCAAGTGCAATGAACTCTCTTACAAATTTCATCACATTCCTACACAATAAAAGGAATCAAAATCTGGGTCATCTGACAAACTTACTTTTAGTTTGTGAAAGAAAGAAAACTAAGAATGTCAAAGATGTTGTAAAATTGTTCAAAAATAAATTACAAAAGTTATTTGATTTCGGCAACAGATAGATATATGAATTTAAGCAAACCTTTAAAAGGTGTTTATAAAGTAATATTTGATTAATATAACTTTATATTTTATGGCCACAGGTGATACAAAAAAATCATAAATTTTACTATAACTATAAAGTTAATGGATTCGACAAACACGTACATAAATATATCTCGTATGAAAAAAATATTTACCAAAAATACATACATATCAATAAATGACACCTCCTGTTCACCTTGTCTTATCTGCTACCCTTTAATATTTACACGAGATATTTTTTAGTTTCGTCACGCTTTTTGTGAACTATGAACAGACGAATGGTAGAAATAAAAAGTACACTTATATAGTAAAGGGAGATAAAAATGTCATATATTTTTGCCAACGGGTGTGGTTACTACGATTCGATAACATAACAATATAATATTAGTTCAATTTGATTTTAATTGTTTTCATTAATTTCATGTTTGTTCATGCGTGCGGTCTCACTTTTTATCGTTTTGGCTTATTTTAAGTGAGCTACAATAATAAAACATTTTTGTTCCTAAGTAGTTGTTGATATCACAAAATAGTATCGTTTCACGCCTTATCTGTGAACCACAAAATTTAATAACATTGAAGCTTTTTATACCCGCCTACCCAAAGGGTAGAAGGGTATTATGGCTTTGTGCCGACCGAAAATGTATGTAACAGGCAGAAGGAAGCATCTCCGACCCCATAAAGTATATATATTCTTGATCAGTCTCAACAGCCGAGACGATATAGCCATGTCCGTCTGTCCATCTGTCCGTCTGTCCGTCCGTATGAACACCTAGATCTCAGAGACTATAAGAGATAGAGCAACAAATTTTTCGCGACAGTATGTCTTATTGTTGCACGCAGATCAAGTTTGTTTTTGATTTTGGCCTCGCCCCCTCCCGCCCCCGTAAATCGAATAAAACCGAATTGCAAGCGTCGTTTTAAACCTAGAACGTTCAATTTTGGTACGCACAATACTAATCACCATGTTAATGATCTCTGCAAATTTGGTTACAATCGGATAAAAAACACAGAAGTTATTAAGATATTACTTTTATAAGGCGTTACCACGTGCTTCTGCTAGTGCTGCCTAGCTAGTTGCTATGATACTCCGCGACATAATAATGGTGTTCAATAAGCCAACTAAAGTGCCGCCAAGCTAATAACTTCGAACAAAGAAAATTTTGATATATTATTTTGGTATTTTTAGTATATTTTTTTGTAGTATTTTTTCAGTATATTTTTGAAAAGTATAATATTTTGATGGTAAAATTGGGCGGCGGGTATCTCACGGTCGAGCACACTCGACAGTAGCTTTGTTACTTGTTTTTATAGAAGCTTATCATATCTACTGTTTGTATAAAATGAGTAGTTGAAAAAGATTTCTGTGTTAAAGCATGATTTTTTTTTTATTTTGCACTGCTGATGTCACGTTTCAAGTACAACATTGTGAACAATTCGGACATGTACCTACAAGATGATATCGGAAATCAAAAAACCATCGGTTAGATGTGATTAATATTAGCTTGGAGTATTGTACAAAAATGTCGAACTGGCCTACTAAATTTTAATCAATATAAATTTAGAAATTCAGCTGCGAATTCTTTTTATTGTTTCTAATCAATCATGATAACATTTTAACACTGTTTTTTGCTTGCTTAAATAAAAAATAGAGGAGAAGGAGATTAGTAAAATCGAAACGCAGAAAAACTACTATTGTACATAACGATCCAAGGGGAGTAGAGCATAGCATTCATAGCATGTTGTGAGATAAGAGTGCAAAATTGACCCACTTGGATGACGGTCGCTATTCAAAGAGCGTTCAATGTAACAGAATCGTCAGAGTTGCAGCAATTTCCTTTTCCTTATTGCCATACCGCATTTGCACACAATTGTCGTATTCGCGTATTTTCCGTTGTGCTCCTGGCGCCAGCAGCATCGGGATAACAAAGTCCTGTCAGTTCACTCCGTCTGTCTGTCAGACATTAAATGCCTTTGGCAAGCACCCAAGTGCACATTTTAAATGAACCTCTCCCATTTACGAGTATGTATGCATTCACGAGTAGTATGTGAAGTAACCACATCCCGAGCTTATGTATATGACATGGTATGTGGGCTAAATCTCATGTCTTTGTGCCAAGTCTATTATGTTTCCATCACGAATAGTGCGGCATTATCTCACATAAAAACTAAAGAACAAACCCTTTTGATTTCTTTCTCAAGAGACATAAAAACAATCTGGAAGTGTATTTTATATTCGACTCAAAATAGATCGGTGCTCTTACTTATTTTCATTTACTTCACTCAAATCATACATATGTTATGTGTATTCAGTCGTTGCCTGCAATCCCAAAGCACTTTTCCTTATTGTTTTTCCATGGCTGGCATTTCATTTGTCACCGTCCAACAAACCAAATATCTTCCCGTCTCCACAATAGTGTACAAATTTGTTACTTTGGGGAGTTTTTGGTTGGATGCCGTTCAGTTTTCATTTCGTTTTTATTTTAGTCTTCATTCCTCAGCTTGTCGCATTTTGTTTATTTTTGGCTTTGCTTTGGGGATAGATAAATGTGATTTTCTCTAGCTTTTCATGGGGAGGGATTTTATATTTATGGAATTGCTCAACTAGAATTTGAAATGCACCCGAGGCATGTATGATTTATTGCACTTAATGTAATACGATTTACGTGCTGCCACAATAAAAACTATTGTGTCTGACGTTAATTTTTATTTTCAATTTATTTCTTTATATAGTGTTCGTCAGGACCTGACTTTTATGTATATACACTACTACTGTATTCCGAATGAATTTAAAGTTGGACAATTAAATTGATGAAGTTTACTTTTTAAATAAATATTGTCCAATATATAAAAATGAGAAGTGTATTTTATCTTCAATTTTCGAAATGGAATTGATAATAAATAAGTATAGGCTATATGCTCTTCTCTTCATATCAGTCTCGTCTAAACTTGTGCTCATTCCGAACTGTTAATATGCCATGAAAATTGTTTTTCAATTGAATTGCACTAGCTGCAATGTTGCCACGAATAGTCGTAATAAAGTTAGCTGGCAAAGGGAACGCGATGAGGTCATGTGGGTGGCATTGTTGGCCAGCAAGAGCAGGAAGTTGCAGAGAACCGGGACACAGCGCCACAAATTGCTTGTGGCAAGTTACAAATATAGTTAGGAATATTGTTGCAGTTGGCTTGTTTAGCCTTGCTGATGGATGACTAAATGGTTGGAGTGTAATTAATTTATAACTTGACCACCCGAAACGGGAAATGTCCTCTGGGGAGTTCATAAAATTGTTACGTGTTGAATGTTTTAATGTATTTAATTTTGGAAACAGACTATCCACTGACTTTATTTTCAACAGAAATATAATATATAACATATGTAGAAATCACTTTCGAATCATTCGTGTCAATCTCTTAAAAGACCTAAGCTATTATTACGAGCTACCTTTGTTTGGTATATTCGTGTTGTGTGCAGTAAAAGTTTATGGGACCATCATCAAATCAAAGATCTTCGGGTGAGTGATATTTGCCCTCCAGTTCGTTCAGACAAGGCACCTGATCGCATATTCTCTCTCGAAAGTAATAATGATGAACCGTCATGAGAACATTGTGTGCAAGGGTTGCGGCATCGTGAATTTGACGGGTCGCTGTTATCGCTGCCTGAGTTGCCCGGACTTTAACATGTGCGCCGAGTGCTATGATAATGACTTCACCACCTCCCAGCATCTGTTCGATCATCCGGTCAAGTGTGTTCATACGTCGGCCGCTGTGGAGCTATACTTTGGTGGCGAATATTTCAATGAACCGCCGCAGAGCTACCGATGTCCGTATTGCAAGCAATGGGGCTACAATGAGTCCACATTTCTTGAGCATGTCTCGGCCGAGCATGTTGGGGCTAGCACCTTGCTGGTGTCCACCATGGTCACTCTCTTTGAGCAACAGCAGGCAGTACGCCTCTTTCTCGAGGATGAGCAGTTGGCGGTGTTTGCATCCACTGCCACTTCGCGCAACGAGAACTTGAATCGCAATGAGGAGGGCTCACTTGAATTGTATCTGGAGCCTTTGAATCCCAATGGCAGCTATCAGCGTGATCACCTGGCCAATCCACTTGCATTTCGCGCATCGAAACCTGGCGCTGTCGAAGTGCCGCCTTGGGTGGCCGAAGCCGGTGCATTGTCGTCATCGCATGGTAACCACAATGTGGACAACAACTTTCTCATACCGGATCCAGTGCGTCGACAATCGGTGTTGGAGCGAGCACGTCATCGCTTGAGCTTGGATCGGTCGCCATTGCTGCTGCTGCAACAACAACAACAACAGCAACAGAGCTCAGCACAGTCCACGCTCTCGGAGATGATGCGCTTCAATGAGCCATTGCCCACCAGTCGTCCACATCGCAATGGGCGTGCCAATGTGCCAATGCAGTCGACGAATCCAAGTCCCAGTGGCCGTGGTTTCAATATCTTGGGAGTGCATGCAAACGGCGATTCAATGCGACGTCCCATTCTTCCGCAAGGCGATTTAAGCAGATCGCGTGGTCAGCGCCATCGCAATTCTCGAATGCAATTGGATAGCTTTGGGGCCGGCGGTGTTAGGCAAGTGCATGTGCAGCGTTTAAGGGGCGGGCCCGGAGCTGGTGCAACATCCGGTCATGGGCCAGCTCAACGGCATGTCGAGTTCAGTGAACTTCCGCATGGACCAACGGAACTAATGATGGCCGCTGGTCCAGTGCAATTGCGCACCATCGAGGAGGAGGATCAGCAGATAGCAGCTGTAAAACTTAAGCACGTAGAGCACGAACGTGAACGTTTCCTTTGCTTTCCCTATCTATCGTGCTCATCCATGACTTTTTGTCCACCCGAAGAACACACTTCGTTTCTAGTCAACCGTGCCGAGTTTGTTGCTCAGCTGTTGGCATCGGTTCTCTGCGAGGAGGAGCTAACAACTGGCATCTCTACACCCATATCAGCAGAGACTGGGACTACGACTACGACAACAACAACGACTACAACGATACACAAGTTACGTAATCGATTGACCAGCGAATTTGTTGGAGCTGGCGACTCTGAGATGGATCTAAAGCAGACTGCACCATGTTAACACAGTACTCGTACATTCCTCGAAATTTGTTTCGAGTTCATGAAGCGAAATCTCCTTCTTCATTAGTTTTTACTAAGCACAAATTTTGGAGTCTTCCACCTTATTCAGAACTTTCGGATCGCAAGGCTAAAAACCTTTAACAAATTGGAATTGTCATAAGTAGTTCCGTTCTTGATATGGATTACACTGAACCCCAATGTATTATTCGAATTGTATCAAATAAAAGACGCAGATGTATCTTTGATGTCAAGTCAATGCGTGATTATCTGAGGCAAATTCTCACTTATTAGTAGCTTAGTTTTAGCTTCAATTTAATTGTTAGACCTTTTCATTATTTTATATTTGATTATGCCCTTTTAATAATTCATATTAGTGAATTACACTCGGAGTACTATAAATTGCTTGTTGTCGGCATTTCAAGGAACAGCAAAGACGTTATTATCCTTTGGAATCATTTTAACATTATACTGTTCTATTCTCGCTGCCTAGACATCCACTCGAGTCCAGTGGAACATCATCGTTAGGCTTTGCCCCGAGCAAAGCCCATAAATAGCTGACTTCAAGAGCTAATTAAAAAGTCAACAACAAGCTGGCTTCGCATGTCATGGAATCTGTGCCATCAGTTGCGGTTGACCCTTGCGTGTGATGGCACTGTGATGGTGAAGAGGTCGATTCACCCCAAGTACCCAAAGAATCGTCGCAAAAGCTCAGCAAATTTGTGGCTTAATTATATAAATTGCAGCTCACAACGAGTAGAGGCCCTTGTTGTTGTGGGAGTTGGTTACAAAAATATGTATTTAATCTGCCATCTCAGATTCCATCAGTTGTATTTTATAATTGAAAATAATTGAATAAATGAAATTGTGGCACAACTGTGCTGCGAGTTTTTCTCGTTTGTGCCACATGAAATGGAAATCCCTTTGTGGCAATTACGTGCTTACGCAATTCTATCCATTCGAGCTTGCTTCCATTTATCATATTCTCAGAATGGAGGTCTGTAGTGTGTTTTCCTTACTTTTAGTATGCGTAATTAATGTGCTTAAATTTAATGGATTCAATGTGAATACTGCAACAATTATTATCAGTAAATGTGCAATAAATATTCGTAATTATTGTGCTTAAATATAATAGGTTCAATTTGGATACTGCAACAATATTGTCTGCATACTTTTATTATTGGTTGTACAAGCAGTTAGAGGCATTCAGTTTGCAATTCCACAATCAGCTTGTTATTATTCTTATTGCATTTGCCTATGTGAATCACTTATCCTATTAGTATGCAAGACAGTTGCCCATTACTCAGCTAGATACAGTAGGTGTCTCGCCCAATCGGTTAGATTATTAGGGATTGATTGACTTTAGGAGCAGAGATACATAATGTGTATGTGTGAACACAAATAGTACACTTCGTGTTGAATGATTGACAGATTAGCCAAAATACAAAAGCGATAGTTCAATTTTCTACGATAATTTCCATTTATTTGTGCCCTGATGAAGATTGCTACACTCAGCCCAAACTATCTGTGTCATAAAAGCATTTGACAGGATCAATTACATATGACTTTTATAGGCTTTTCAAGGTTAAATATTGTTTTGGAAAGCTTCTTTTTTTAATTTTACCAGTCATTTATAAATAATAGTAAGAACACTAAATACATAAATAATTACAAATTAAAGACATAAATTCTATCTATCCATATATAACATAGTTGGCATATTTTATGATTATTCTTACATTGTAACAAGGTATAATTACTTATTGGCTGTTTCTGCTGTTATGACTACAACAATAATTAAAAATAATATTATATAGTGTGTCCATACATATAAGATTTGGAGTCTCTCGTCTGTCTGTTCGATTGCTTGAGCATGTCAATCTCAGAGACTACAAGAGCTATCAAATTTAGGGCTAATATTCTCATGTGTCCTACGCAGCTAGTGGTGTTTTAGAACTTAACAGCACCCACATTCTACTGATAGACGTTGTTCGAGTTAATAAAATTGTCGAATTAGACCTGAATTCCATTAAATGAATATACGTTTTCAGTGTCTGGGTCATTGTCGATGACAGCACTTAACATTTTGCTGGATTCCGCTTGGTGACCAGCGGCATTTGGCTTCGTGCCGCACTTGCACTTGACTTTGGCAGGGCGCTCGACTGAGACACTGGCCTTGAAAATGAGCCAGTGGCACAATATGTTAAGCCAAGCAGCGACCAGCCCTAAATTCGATATGTTCATGTATGAGCAACCCTTAGACAAGCCCAGAGTCGAGAAGCCAACCACCGGACCACCCCAATCTGGGGGCTAGGCTAACATTTACTGAATTGTGACATCATCATCATTATGAAGTGCGTTACATTAGCAGAACAAATCTGATACATGCTCCTCATTCTGCTCTCCATTTGCAGATATGCGGCCTACTACTGGAAGGTCTCGCGTGAAGGTCGTCGCGTGTATATGGACTATTATTATATGGAGCATGGTAAGCAGATTTATGGAGTGCCCATTGGCGGCATTGGTGGTGGCAGCATTGGACGCGGCTATGCTGGAGAATTCTGCCGCTTTCAGATGCGTCCCGGCATCTATGAGTACAATGTGGTGCATGCTAATCAGTTTATAGTCACCATTAAGGATCACAAAGGTTGTACCATCTTTCAGAGTTTGCTTTCCAAGTGCAGGTGAGTTTCCCAAAACACATTCAGTACTAAACACCAACTTCCAGTAACTGCAAATATACTTAAAAATTTCCATTAATTTTCATGCTTTCATATCTCTGTATTCTCGTATGGCAATATGCACTGTGCTTAACTTATTTATTTATGAAGAACCTTCTGTACTTTTCTGTTTAAATGTTTTGTAACTAACCCAAACATGCTTAAAACATTAGATTCTAAAATATATTTAAAAAAAACAATTTTTTAAACTAATACAAAACAGGTATCAGGCAGTCGAGCATTATTTTCTACAATATTTTCATTTTCGTTTTGAGCAAACATTTGCCTATTATAATTGTAATTACTATAATTACCTCTAATGGCATTTTCTTATTGTTGTACCTAATCACGAACTGTGCAAAATGCAAAAAAATTGGCATAGTTTTGCGTTAAACAATTTAAGAATTAAGCTCAATTCCGTAATGTGTTGTGAAAAAAAAGACACAATCGCGTGCCCCAATAATACAAATAGTGCTTTAGTCTTTTTTTAAGTTTTATTTATTTGAAAACATTTTTATAAATTAAGTTATTTTTATAATATTACAATGACAATTATCTCTCTAATTACGTGTCAAATATTCCGTGCCAAGTAAATTGAAACCTTCTGTACATGTACATATATCTCGTATCTAACCCTCTCTTTTCACATTTCCTCCTTTTAATGGATCTGATAACCCACTAATTAATGGTCTGTCCAATTGATAATGAATACATATTTATAATTTCCAAATATAATATTTTTTCTCTCATTTTTGCTGCACCTACAATATTATAAAATACACCACGTCAACAATAATCACAACAACAACAAACACCGACAACAACAATAAAATTCTTTAATCATGATTAAACAAAATAAAAATTTCTATTCACGATTTGAACTGGTAAATGGATCCTATTGCAATTCGGGTTTACTGCTTTGGGGATATGCAATTTTATTCAATTCGATTCACTTTGGTTTGCTTTGCTTTTGTGCGCTGATCAACCATTCCATTCCATACAAATATATGAATCTGTAGCACCAAGTCATGCAAGGCAAAGACCAACAACAACGATGCCGAGGCCGATGAGGCCGAAGCTCAAAAAACTAAATGTCAACTGCCCAATTGCAGCAGTCGGCCCAGACAGCCGTTGAGTGCTTGGCACTCGAACATCGAGGACTCCAGATGCAGCTATACGGGTCTCTATCCACGCGCCTGGACTGAGTACGATCTATCGCACTATGGTGTGCGTTTGGTTTGCCGTCAAATCTCGCCAGTGATTCCACACGACTACAAGGAGTCGAGTCTGCCATGTGCCGTGTTCGTTTGGTCGGCAGAGAATGTGTGCGATCAGGAGCGCAAGGTATCCATCACATTTACGTTTAAGAATGGCACTGGCAACAAAAAACAGGATGCAGAGGGCAACGCCGAGTCGCATTTAATCAGTGAAGGCAATGCCAAAGGTGTTGCGATCAAGCAGAAAATAAGCGATATGCCATGTACCTACAATCTTGCTTGTCGCGTCTTGCCCGAGATTAGCATAACACGCTGTCCCCAGTTCGATCCGGCTGGCAATGGGGAACAGTTGTGGGCACAGCTCAAGGAACATGGCCAACTTTCGGAGCAGCCCACCACAGAGACGCTCAAGAGTGAGTACATTGCAAGCACCAGAGTTGAACTTTTCTAATTTTGTAACTTTTTTGATGCAGCCAAAGACATTGGAGTGGCTGTCTGTGCTCAGCTGGCTTTAAAGCCGAAGGGCTCACATGAACTGGAGTTTGTGCTTGCCTGGGATATGCCAAAGATACAATTTCCACGTAAACTGCAAACGCACACACGCTACTACACCAAGTACTTTGATGACACCGGCGAGTCTGGCCCCAGGATATGTGAGTACGCATTGAAGCACTATCCGAGCTGGGAGCGACTCATCGATGGCTGGCAGCGACCCATACTCAACGATGAGTATGTTTTTTTCGATCAAACAGTTCGCCCTATTAATACTAATCTACTAATCTGTATATTTCTAGAGGACTTCCCGATTGGTATAAATGTGCCATATTCAATCAATTATATTTCATCTCTGATGGCGGCACATTGTGGCTCAAGTGTGAGTCTTCGCTGGGCACTCAGTTGGCTTATGATGATCCACGATTGGCGTATGGTCGCTTTGGCTATCTGGAGGGTCACGAGTATCGCATGTACAACACGTATGATGTGCATTTTTATGCCTCGCCTGCATTGGCTCATCTCTGGCCCAATTTGCAAGTGAGTTTGCAATACGATTTCAAGGATGCCATTGCCGCTGAGCTAAATGATACACGCAAAATGCTCTACGATGGAAAAGTGATGCCACGTAAGGTCAAGAACTGCGTGCCACACGATCTGGGCGATCCTGATGAAGGCAAGTTATTCAAAACTATAAATCTACAACAAAACCGTTTGTGTAATGTCGTTTTTAATTGCAGAACCCTTTACGCTTATCAATTGTTATAACATACATGATGTCAACGACTGGAAGGATCTCAATACCAAATTTGTTCTGCAGGTCTACAGGGACTACTATGTACTTAATGAATTGGCCCAGGCACAGGCAGACAATGCTAGCAAATTTAGTTCCATTGAGTTTATCGATAAGGAAAGTCTATATGAGCTCTACTCCCAGGACAACAAGCGGAAGAACTCAGCGGATGAAAAGCAGCGTAGGAAATGGAGTTGAAAATCTATAACTATATGTAATTCACATGAATCCACTTTTTTTCAGAGAATCGCAAATCTGCTTCCATGTACATTAATGAGACCAATGGCAAGGTATATCTTATGGATGCAATGGGCTATTTAAAGGCAATGTATGGCGCCTGTAAGGCCATTATGGAACGCACCATTGAGTATGACAAGGATAATGATGGACTTATTGAGAATACCAAAATGCCCGACCAGACCTACGACTCTTGGGTTATGGATGGACCCAGTGCTTATTGCTCTGGACTCTGGCTTGCCGCTCTGCAAACTATGTCGGTAATGGCCACGCTTCTGGATCAACCGAATGATTGTCTACGCTACCAAGATATCTTAGAAAAGGGCAAACATTCGTTGGAGGAGAAACTCTGGAATGGCAGCTACTATCGCTTTGATTTGTCCCACAATCATCGAGATACCATTATGGCTGATCAGCTGTGCGGACATTGGTATTTGAAGTCCTGTGGCTTTGATTATGAGATCTATCCCAAGGAGAATGTACGAACCGCTCTAAAGCGAATTTACGACAACAATGTGATGGGCTTTCATGACGGCAATATTGGGGCCGCTAATGGTTTCATAGCGAATGCCAGCGAACCTTCCAAGCCGGGTCATGTGGACGGCAGCAACATTCAGGCCGAGGAGGTTTGGCCAGGCGTAGTGTATGCGCTGGCAGCTACCATGTTACAGGAGGGTATGTTCGAAGAAGCCTTCCAGACGGCAGGTGGCATGTATAAGACCATTTCCGAGCGCATTGGAATGAACTTCGAGACTCCAGAAGCGCTATATGGGGAGAAACGCTATCGTTCCATTGGTTACATGCGACCCCTAAGTATTTGGTCTATGCAGGTGGCCTGGGAACGACGCAAGGCGCTACGTGACTAATTTGAAAATACAATCAATGTATATCTAGTTGATTTACCTTTACACCTACGAGTATGTACCGCGATACCAAAGATATTTCTAAGCTGTCACAATGAGGTTCTTAGCTTTTAGTTTTTGAGGTCGCAACTTTACGAGCTTAAATGGCGGTTCTAAGAGTCGCCTCAAATCATAAAACTGTATTCAAATGTTAAAAGAAAAGCTTTATATTTATGTATTTTGTAAATTAAGTTCAGCTGGTTGCTTGTTCTCAATGTCTTCTCTATCTTATAAGCCTGTCCATGTAATTATTTAACAGTTTCAAATCGAAGAGCACTAGCTATACGCTCAGCTCTGTCCTAAGTACAATTATAAAATGGTATTCAAGAAGGAAGCACAAAAGTATTTAAATGTTAGCTAAGCAAGATATTTACATTGAATCACGATTTATGTTATTTTGATTATATAAATGTATTTATGTCTCAAAAATAAAAAGTATTCAAATGTTGCAATCAATATATATTTACATATGTATGCGTGGCAATTTTAGTTTAGTAATTAACGCAGTACAATAGACGATCAGTCATTGATAAAAATCAAGTATTTGGAAAATTATTCTGCAGATTCATGCTGCGATCTTGCTCGTTGACTTGTCCATTCTTGTATAAATTTGTCGTACTCACGGCGACTCCGACACAGAATGACCAAGGTATTCGGTCGACAGCCGTATGATGCCAATTCATCAAACCGCTTTTTTGTGGTCTTGAGACTGTGACATAAAATGCGCGGCACCTGAGCAATTTCGAAACGGGAAAATTTGGCTTCATTTAGTAAATAGTCCAGCACCTCCTTGATCTATTAATTATATATGTATTAATTTTTACATATGTGGCTTCTTTAATAAGACATTTTACCTTTGTAACGCGAACTGTGTGCACTTGCGGATGCCTGTCCATAATGGCCTTTGCTTCAATTACGTTGAAGTCCAGTCGATGCGCCAGGTACTCGACAACTGAGGAAAATTTTCCCAACACATGAAGCTCATCTTGTGTAAGCTTCAGTGAACTGTGGAAAGTTATTTCATTGTAATTAAAGTGTTAATGAATAGGAAATGTAACATACCGCTGTAGAATGGGCTCTGGACATCGCACCATCCAAGGCATTATTTTATCCTTTTGGGCTCGCTTGGCGCGTTCCAGGCGTAACTCAACTGATTTGGGTGTATAGCGGAAGGCCCACAGATCCTTCAATATGTTAATGGGCGACACATTGTAGTGAATCATGTGCTGCAGGTTCTTCTCAAACATGTCAAACGGCATTTCTAGTATGAACAAACGCTTGGACAGATACTTGGTGACAATCTCTGGTCTCACATTCAACTTTTCACTTATATAATAGACCCGATTCTTTTGGGATAAGTCGCCGATTTCTGCATTTAAAGCACTTACAAGTTTGCGAAGGCGAGGAAGTGTAAGACGCAGGAAAGGCACAAAATGGTTAATGTCGTCCATTTTCATTGTTTTGATTATATCCAACTTAAGCTCCAATCGTTCTAGAGTGAATTAAACAGTAAGTACATACTTTAGCAACAATAGAATTTACTACTCACTCCCTTCTAATGCCAGAAGCCAGGGATACTCAACAATGCTATGCTTGGTGATTCCCTGCATTATCAGGTTATCCAACGTAATAGTAAGGCATCGATTCCGATAGAAGCGTTGCACATGATCATCACTTACAATTCGCTGCACTTCGTCTTTTGAAAGACGAAATCGCTGGCGTAACTGCTCAATCAAAACGCTAATTCGGCTGCCACTTTCTAGTTCTGTTCGATACGGCACATAATCATTGTCCGTCTCGCTACCAATTGTCGCATGGCTGCTAATCCGTGCAGATGACAGCTCTGCGTTTTTTGATATCGAGCTATTCTGATATTCATGTTGTGTAAAAAGCGTTCGTCGAGCCTTTGTTGTCAGAAGAGATGATGTGTATGCTTTTGAGTGTAATTTCAGCGCACACTCAAAACTACGCACCAGGTTTCGCAACATATTTAAAGTGTTTGTGTTATTCTATTCGTAGTAAATAATTTACACTTCCATAAACATTTTTTGTGCGCCATGCAATAACAAACAGCTGTTTGAAGAAGCAGCGTAACCGTAAGTTGAATTTAAAATATAGCTTAACTTAAGAAATATACCGAAATGCAGCAATTCGTTTTATTCGATAATATCATTAATGGTCATACTATAAGAAAGCAATCCATTTATCGATATAAGTTATATACTGTATGGCAAGGCTAATAACGACTAATAAAAATATCGATATTTCTACAAATGATCAATCAATTGAGAAATACCATTTTATTTTGAGTTTTAAATATATTTATATATTATCAATTCAGTGCTATGTTCGCATATACGACTAGCATGTTAATTGGAAATATATCAACAAAATAGATAAAAAAAACAGAGTAAATTAGAAACCAAGTAACAACAAACGATACCAGTCGCAGCAAGTGTATAATACAGAGACTGTTATTGTAGTTTAAAGCATCTTGTCAAGGGTCACGAACATAGTGCCGTTTGACGTGTTTTGACTGATTTGCATAAAAACTTAACATTAAACAAACCCACGGAAATTCAACGCACCATTGCACAACTGAAGCTGGCTGCGCATCCGAAGATAGGTCAAATGTCGACTTCTCGTTGTGTTGTGTGTTATATATATAGAGAGAGTTCGTATCGCGAGATCTTGCCGTATCCTTAACTATGTCCCGATGATAATGAAGCAATTGTCTACCCTAATAATTTTTTGAAGGTAATTTTCACCAGCATCACCATTATCAATGTAGTTTTACAAGACAAGAAATCTTTTTTTAAAATTTGCAAACATTTTTAAAATATATGTATAAGATAAAATATATGTATTGGTCGCACAAATTAAAATAATCTCGAAAGTGTAAATATTTTTTAAATGACTTTATTGCAAAAATACTGTTTTCTAACATTGGTGTGTTATAAACAACTTGAAACATGTACATAAATCATGAATATTTATCACAAGGATTCCATTAGCCTTCAAATGGTCCAGTAAACAAAACAATTGGGAAATCAAAAGTGTTAAAAGCAATTTGACAAATATTGAAACCAAATCATTTACTCCACATCAACGTCCTTGGTAACACGACCCACCCAATAGACGAATCCGGTTTTCACCACAGTAGCCATAAACTTGACATTGCCCTTGTAATTTGCTGGTGCATACCAATTGAACGCTAGGCTCGACAATGGACTACCCTTAGTAGCTTTCAGATGGGTCAGAGTATCCTGTAATGGTTCGATATTGCCATCAGCTATAAGGTTGCATGAAAGCATCATAAAGTACTTACATTTGGTCCTGAGCATTCCAAAGTCTGGGAGTGCTGTGTATCCACCACCTCAAAGTGTCCCACGACACGGTTCTGACCATCGCGTGCCTGGATTATGAAACCCAAGAAATCATCACCTCCCAGAGTAAGGCTTAGCTTCTCGCCAGCGCGGATATGAGCTGGGCCAGACAAGCTGTAAGGTGGTTTCGTGGTCTGCAATTCAGCACCGTGTTGAGGTGTCAAGTCGCGACAGGCTGCTTTTGGAGCACCATCGGAGTAGGCGTAGGTACTGACAGCCAGACAAACGGCAATCAAAAACAAACGGAACATTTTGGCTATGAAAAAGATATAAATTTACTTTAATGCATATATAATATTGACTTAGACCCTGTATGAATATTCTTGTATTCTTTTAAACAATGTCGTTGTTATGAAGTAAAATACAATTATCAACAGTTGGAAAATTCAAATACTCAAATGGTCATATCCGTTAAATATCAGATTTTATTTGCATTTAATTGCAAATAGTTGTTTTGACTAATTAATCAATTAGCATTGGCGCTGAAGTGCGTCAAGTATTTTTTTTAAATTTTGTTGTGCCCTTGGCCGGCTTAAGATTGTCAACGACAGTCTGCCTAATATATGAAGAAAAGATCCTAATATTTAAATACCCTGTAAAAATACTCATAGCAAAAAACAGGTAATAAAATTAACAACAAGCATTTGTTACAATTTACAAGTTTGAAAAATCCCAGAGAGATTTATATCAAAAACATACTATAGACTTGAGTTACAGGGTATATTAAACACACCAGTTTTACTTAGGAAACCAGCTGCAGTTTGTCAACGTCTTGTTGATTATGCAGTTGGCTTAGCCTTGAGTAAATGGACCTGTTGCCATATGTTAAGAAAAGTTATTTAAGTGTCGGCAACTCGTAAGAAATGAGTAATAAGAGATCCAAAATCTTCTCGTCAAATTAACAAATTCAGGCACGCTTTGGTTATAAATCGTTTCGAAGAGTACAATGACATATGTTGTACATATATACACAAATGTAAGCATACGAGTATAGGTTCAAACATACATACTACATTCGTCTGCGATGTATAATGAAATAATTATAAACTTGGCCAAGTTGCATTTGCATGCTGATTAAAAAGTGTTTTAGATAAAAAAATATCTGTAAACTGGTTTCTGAGTTATAAGAAATTTGGAAACCCGTTTCGAGTACAATTCCAGTAAAAAGTGGGTTCATAAATTTTAAATGATAGTTGAGATCGTGTTTGGAACAAGAAATCATATAATTTATTGCATAATGGAGGAATGTTACAATGGCTCACATTATTTCCTGAAACATTCACATAGAAATCGTGTGGCTAACTCAAGTTTATTCACTTCAAGTTCAAGGCAACAAGTTTCATAGCCTCCGATAGATCTCAAAACAATCAATTCTCACACCGACGCAATCGACCACTAAATTGTTTAAGACCTTGTCAATGCCCAAAGATTTAAAAGACGCAGATAAGAAAAATGTCAGGCCAGTTTGTCGAGGTACTACTCAGCCAAGCCTCAAATACAAATGGTATTTGTCTTGTTATATGTTAAAGTTCAGCATTGGACAAGTTGCCATAGCCACAGTAATATTTATATTCCCTGTACTTCTTGCACAGAGAAGAGTTTAACACCACGCAAAGACGATAGAGTTTATTAATTATTTTTAGCATTGACTGTCGATTTATACGGATTTAGAGCTGGTGTATATAGAACGATTTTAATTTTTGGAACAGCTCTACGACACACTGAGTATTATTTATTCGAGCAGAATTGACTAGTAACTACTTAGTGCGTTCTCACTTGTATCTTTCTTGATTTTAGTGTGCAAGTATTTACTATATTTATGGGACTGTGCCAAACCGGTTACTTTATTTGTTTAAATAAAAGATCATCGGTTTGGCGTATTTATTTCGCCACAAAACATTAATTATCGACTTTTGAAATGCTGGGAAAATTGTGCAGTTGTTATTTCAAGTAAGTTCAGTGAGGCTTGAAGCACGTAGTTAGTTTAATCAAATATTAGTATGAAAATATTAAAGTCATTGTTTAATGACACGCAATATTTAAATGAGAAATTGGAAGCCAATTTATATAATTAACGTAAATTTAATTAAATTTAATATTCATGGTCAATTTAAGAGACCATTGTCTTTTTTTTTTTAATTCATTTCAACACTATTCTATTATAAAGGTATTTTATTTTATTTAATTTAAATTCTCCTTTCTGATTTTCCAATATGTATACGAGTATAACCCCTTTTGCAAATTAACTTTATCAACAAAGGGCACAACACGTTTCGCCTATTAACTAAAAGTAACCTACCACTGAAGGACTAAACAACACGACACCAAAGAAAAACTTGAAATAAGCTGAAAATTCTACAACAGCTCCCTATTTATACTCAAAATTGAAAGCCATCCGTAAGCCGGTCCACTTGAACTACAACGAAGCAAAGCTTTTTTTAAGACCGGTCAGAGCTGAGCTTTATCTTAAAGTTTGAAAATCACCAAGAGCATAAAAGCTATTTACGCCAGGCCCAAGCTCTGAGACACTATTCGATTTTTAAATAGAAATAAATGATTGCTTGCTATGTTTGCTATGGGAATTGTGATAGTTTCGTCAATAATAGCTAAGCGCTGACTAATTGTTTACTATAAAGAAAATCTAATGCCAGGCAATTAGCACATAGGTATATCAAATCAAATCTCGTACCTCAGCAATAATGCTCTAATAAATGTCGCGATTCAATTAGAAAGTTTAGTGTAACAGTAAGAGTACGATAGGTGTTATATGCGGAAATACAAATTTGTAAAGTTGAAGAACCTTGAACGAGAACAAAGTTAATATATACTGAATCATACTTGTCAAAAGAGTATTTGAATGTTATGTCCTGAAATTTTTATAACTACGCAATAATAATCGATTGAATTGCCTAATCTGTTTTTGTTGCTGACACTTTGTACTGAGTAATCTTAATCAAATTGCACAAAACAAAAAAATCTTAGTAATCCATTTTAAAAGACTGCTAATTACTATTTGGCTTTTGTTAATTTCATCTTTAATATGGGTGCAGAGCAATCAGCATTATTAGTCTGCACACAAACTGGAAAACCGGAGGCGCCTCTTAAGCTCCACAATGCTGAACATTTTTTCCAACTGTACTTTGATAAAATGCCAGAACCTAGAACGGGACCTATAACAGAAGCCCTTTTGCAGCTATGCATGAGTATGCCCAAGAGAACCTTAAGTAGGTTAGATTAATTATAATTATTAAGTTAATCTATAAAATTGTAACCGTGCAGAAGGCAGCGATAGTTTATGTACCACGTCTTTAGATCTGGACTATCAAAATTTCGATCTTAAAAACAAGGAGGTGAAAGAAGCAAATTATGATAAACCGGAACAAGAAACAAGTATCATATCCGACGAAGAGAGTCCAATCGATGATTCTTCCGATAGTGATATTAGCATAGACTCCACATCAAGCACTATTAATCAACACAATAATGATAAATGCGATTTTGAGCTGCTTTCATTAGATTACGTAGATCTCAGACCGATTCAGCTGCTCAATATGAACCATCCTAAGCTGGAATTTCATACAGAGTATGTCATACAAGTGGACGATTTAACTAACGAAGATATTTAAGACATTCACAGAATTAAGTATTTGGAGATTTTACATAAATTATAACTTTATGTAACAGAAATTAGTTTTTATAATTCTACTTAAAATTAACTTTTTTCAGTTTTAATGATTTAATTGGCCTCACGATGCCCCGCCGCTCTTCACGATGCTTTTTCATTTCTGCCTCACGTTTCTTTGCCATGTGCTGGGATTTCTTTTCCCTGTTGATTTCGAATGTCATTTGACGATTGCCAATTGAGCGGCCCACATTCGTCACTTGTCCTTCCAAGCTGGACATAACGCGCACACGATCCTGCAGACTGACCTGCTTGATGCGTCGCTGAAGCTCACTATTACCTTGTTCTTTGTCGATAGCTGTTAGCTTGAAGTTGAGTTTATTTGCGGGCGTTTTATTGCTGTTGACATTTGCCAGTGGAGACACATAATCGTCCGGTCCATCTGGTTCTTCATTTTGTTCATCGTTCTCTGCCTGCTGCTCCTCTTCATCGCGTTGCTGCTTAACCTGTTTGTAGGCTTGCTTCATTTCCTTCACATATTCTCGCCTGTCGTCATCGTCTGACGATGCCTCATCACCACTGCTCTCTTCGGCATCGCTCTTCTCAAAGCCAAATAGATCTTCGTCGTTGTCACTTTCCTCGCGCGGCTGCGCCTCGTCGGCGTGTAGTGCTGCGACATGCGCAACTTCAACACGCTGCTTAAGCTCCTTAGCCTTTGATTTATCTAGACGATTGAGCACTGGCGCCAGCAAACGATATTCCTCGGCTTCTTTGTTAACAGCAAAGTCGGTGTTCTCGAACATGGCCTTGAAACGGGAATCCTGCAGCAGATTTGGCATATTGCGCTGCTTGGCACTATTTGAGGGATTCTCCTGCTCATCCATAATCTTAAGTGCCAACTCTTTGTTAACCTTTGGCAGTTTAGAATCAATTTGCAAACGTGACTTGCGCTCACTTTCGATCTCTTGACGGACTTTCTCCTTGCGGAAGCGATCAAATGCGAATGGTTCTACCACAGCCTTGGCCTTGTTGTACAGCCTCACATTCATGAAGTATCTGAAGCAGAATAACCCAGTTAAGCGGAGTTAAAAATAACTAATTTAAATGACTCACCCATGCATGTATCCCTTTAGTAGATTCGTGCCGATAAGATGTTCCATTCCCAGTTCCGCGAGTTCCTTATGAGTGACAAATTGATAATCGTCGTACACATTCTCTACCATCTCTGATTCAATCTCCTCGGTGAGATTGTCAAGGAAAGAGCACCAGCGTGGTGCTGGTCCCATGGCAGGTACGTAGTATGTTAACATCTTGACATCCTCTTGCGCCAGGAAGAACATTCCCGAATCAGGAATCGTGCAGAAATCGTTGAAGGACGTGGTGGATTCTATATAGGCTATTTGTTTGCCTGTCTGCTCGTCCCACAACTTCAACGTCGCCTCATCCAAGCTATAAACTGCATTTTGTGCTGGATTGAAAGCTAATCGCTTGATGGGCAAATTATTTAAATGGTTCTTAATTAGCAACGGTTGCTTAGAGCGTATATCATATAGAAGAACATGTCCGGAGGCTGTGCCAACTCCCATGTGAAGTCCGTTGCGAAATTTAAGTGAGGTTACAGAGGGAAATTCCTTAACGCCTGGTAATTTCATGGCCACATCTAAAGTCGCACACCTCTGTTTGGTGCGTGGATCCCAGGCTTCGACTGTGCCTTCTTTGGTCCCTACCACTAGCAAATGGTGTTCAGGATTCACTTCACAGGCATTCAGACAGCTAGAGTCCGTCTCATAAGGCTGGAGAAATTGACCACGTTCCAAATTTAGCCGATAAATATCCTATTAAACAATATTGTTATAGTTGATACCATCACAAATCAATTGATATTACGTACCCTGCCCACGCCAACAATGTACATATCACAGCTGGGTTTATGATACTTCATATCGCGCCCGAACCGTGGAATTCGCAGCCTATAGTGTCGACCATGGGCTGCATGGATTTCCACATAGCGATCGCATTGAAGAAAAACCATTTTGGTGTAATCGTCACTAATCACCTCAAATGTGGTGACCTCTGAGTCGAAACAGCGCTCAAATTTGATAGAAAGATTGGACACCTCGAAGCATTTTACACGTGGCTTATATGTCCCGGTGGCTAGAATGTATTGCTGATCTGGACTCATGCGTATGCTTGTGCACACCCCGGGCATATCGAAGTCTTGAATGAGTTCGATTTGGCGACGCGAGTCCCCCTTCTTCATCAGCTGTGAGCGCTTCCGGCGATCGGTGAGCCACTACAAATAAAAAGTATGAATTGAAGTTGCGCCACGTTGAAAAAAAAAGACTTACATCTGGCACCGATTTGCCGGCGCTTAAGTTGTAGATTTTCACATCATTCACTTCGTTGACAAACATTACTGCATTTTAGAAGCTAAAATCGTCTATAAACTAAAATCACACGTGCGGTAGCTAAGTGCTGCGAAGAATAAAATATTTGCTTCACTTTACAACACTGTCAGTAAGTGCTGCACAGCTGTTTTTATTTAGTGCTTACAATACTTAGTTAATTAGTCTGGCATCACCGCAGAACTCGTCGCTAGAATTGCAAACAAGAAAAACGCAAAAGAAATTTGCTAAAGGCCATCAGTTTCAATCTTTTAAAATTATAAATATACTCTTTGCGATTTGTATTGCCCCCATATTAATGTTTGTGGTCGTTTCGGAATAAGCACATAGTTGTGCTATATGTCGACAGTGGGTGATTGAAATATACAAACAACTACAGACGCGAACTAACATATACACACAATCACACATACACCCCCCACAAGCCCCGTGCTCGTTGCTGCTACCCAACATTCCTGCTCCCTAGTTCAACCTAAAATACAGAAAAACGGTGAGTAATATGCAGTATGGTTGCTTTTAAGTCAATTATAAGGCAGCGGATTTTATTTCAATTAAAATAAAATGTGAAATGTGCCGTAAGAGGGAGGGTTGGATTTCTTAGCAGTATCCCATAATGACAACTTTCCCTGGCACTAAAGAAATTACTCGTTATTATTTTTTTTTTTTTTTATGGTTGTAGGACGACCCATTTTCCCTCTCGTGTCTGTAATTGATATTAGGGTCTTAGTGTACACCCCCCATTTGTTGGTATTGTCTGGGTGCGCCTTGTGTTTATTTTATCAAATGTCGGGGCTTTAGCGTGCCACAGGGAATAAACATTCTTATATAGACATACACATGTATGCAAATATTTTAAATTAATTTGTGTCACTATATTTTATAATAATTATCGCTAAGTTCTACGCCCAGCAGACACATACATTTTAAGCTCTGGTTTATTTATTTACTAACGCTTGTGGCGCTTCTATGAGTCAACCTTGAGAGTAGCGAATGCCTTCGAGTTGCACCAGCTTTCATTCATTGTAGTCTGATTGACTGATAAGAAGGGTGCCAATCTGTATTAAATGCGTACTCCGTATGACAAAATATACAATTGTTGTTTAAGTAGCAAACAAAAGCTGTGCTACTAATAATGACCTAAGAAAACATTGACAGTTAAAATGCGCTAAATTTAACAAATAAAATAATTTGTAGTTATTTGTTAGATATCTCAAACAAAACAAAAAACAATTTCATATAAAAGTTTGTTTTTTAGCATATTGTATATATCTTACATAGCTTACATATTTTGACTGGCTACCTGAATGTATCCGTGTTAAATCAATAAATACTAGAAGTACGCACAAAAATAAATCTTATCACTTGTGATTCTCAATTTATTTGTTTCACATTTTCCTTAAGTTCTCTAGTGCCATCACAATTTAATTGAAATCCCCCTTTTGAATTTGATACACATACTTCAAGCGATGAAGTACAACTATCTGATGAACTGCAAGCGGGGTTAAACCCTAAAACAAAAGACCGACTCATACTTTAAACAACTGTTTTGTTTTAACTCAGTAAGCAAATAAACTGGCCTGCTGTTTAAACATAAGCTACAAGCCCCCTGAATTGGGGGCAGTACAGAAAACCACGCTGGCGACATGCCACAAAAGACAGCCAGAACCAAACGACGCTGAAACGAATTAATGCACCATTACAATTCCTGATAAAAAAAGTTGTGCTTCTGTTTATATACATATATCTATTAAATAGCAGCACTTATAACAGTTACTGTGTTGAGTGGGTTGCCAAATGGGCAACAAAATGGATGCCAAAAAAAGTCATAAAATATGCCGTGTTGTTAATAAGCTATATGATCGTTTTGACACCTTTATAGAAAAATGTGGGAAAAAATGTTGCTTGAGTGTGTTTTTAAAACATGGAAAAATTAAACTCCTATTACCGTTAACAGGTCCCAATATGACTGCTGCACCTTACAACTACAACTATATCTTTAAGTACATTATCATTGGTGACATGGGCGTAGGCAAGTCTTGCCTATTGCATCAGTTTACCGAGAAGAAATGTAAGTATCGTTAACTAAAATATCAGTTCGATCTTTTCTAACTCTTTTCCATCTTCAGTTATGGCCAACTGCCCGCACACAATTGGCGTCGAGTTTGGCACTCGCATCATCGAGGTCGATGACAAGAAAATTAAACTACAAATTTGGGATACGGCCGGTCAAGAACGCTTTCGAGCCGTAACTCGTTCGTATTATCGAGGTGCTGCTGGTGCTCTTATGGTTTATGATATAACCAGACGGTAAGTCGTCCGATTAAAAACCTAATACCTGAAGCTAATTCATTGTCATATTATGTGTAGTTCGACATATAATCATTTGAGCAGCTGGCTCACTGATACGCGCAATCTCACAAATCCTAGTACTGTGATCTTTCTCATTGGTAACAAATCGGATTTGGAGAGCACACGAGAGGTAACCTACGAAGAGGCCAAAGAGTTTGCAGATGAGAATGGACTCATGTTCTTGGAAGCAAGCGCCATGACGTAAGTATGAAATGAAATTCAAAAAGAATCAACTTGCAAAGACCTATTTTAAACAGTGGCCAAAATGTGGAGGAGGCTTTTCTTGAAACAGCACGCAAAATCTATCAGAATATACAGGAGGGTCGTCTCGATCTAAATGCATCAGAGTCGGGCGTACAACACCGGCCGTCACAGCCTTCGCGGGCAAATCTCAGCAGCGAGGCAGCGCATGTCAAGGATCAGTGCTCGTGCTAAATGTATTAACTTTATATACACGCATAGATATAAAAATCCAACTTTTATTTTTAGCGCAACTCGTAATCATATTGATTTCTTATCTATCTAAACCAACATGCAAATAATATGCAATGAAACAAAAACCATACATAGTTAAATAATTGGATTAAGTCTAAAAAGTGTGAACAAAAACCAAAATATATAAACGTCCCCTATATGACAAACAACATTTAGGTATCTAGTAAGCTAAACATAGAAATTGAATATCTACAAACATTGTATTGTTGCATTACTTCTCATTAATCGTTGGCATTTGCTATGAAACTGTTTTGATATTTAGATAAAGGAAAAACGAAAGCCAAATGGAAAAAAAAACATTGGATAATAGCAAATATGTTTCTCATTTCAATACTTTATACATTAATCATTTTATATTTTGTTCTTTACACCACAATTTGTTAGAAATAATCTGTATATATTATAATATGTATCCTTCTTTATGCTCATTTTGTTAAACGTTTTGTAATGTAAACTAAACGTGCAAAATTTGAAGGCAAACATTGTTATATGAATATTAAAGACGTATTTAACGCATAATTCTATAGAGAATAAAGAAATATTATTTATAAATTCCTTAAAACAACATAACATTTTCAAATCGTAAAATAACAGTTGGTTTGGCATTTCGTTCTATCAAGTGGCAAGGCCAAGAATCATCTGTTATACGAACTATCGATATCAACAGTGTGACCAATAATAGAATTTATTGATATGTTTATACTAATAAAGCTAATTGTGCTTTAATGATTATTGCGAAAAGAAAAACGTTACTTGTTTTTAATTTTCGGATTTTTTATTTTTGCAAAAATCAAATCACTTTGACGAGGACATTTGAATGAATTAAAATAATGCTTTAGAGGGTCGGTAATAAAAGGATCAACAAACTATTCCAAAAATGGAATATGCCCTTTGGAAGTAATAAAGCGTATTTCTAAATTCAACATGCGGTCACACTTTATGCAAATTAATTGAATTCAATTAAGCTCGGCTAGCTAGCGGCAGTAAGCCAACAATAAGTATTGACGCCGCATAAAATCCGGTTTTTCAAGACATGCAGTGATGAAGTGTCACTTGGTCGTTAAACATACTAATAACAATACGAATTTATCCACGTATGATGCAAATAAAGCGTCTACTATGCAAATCCTGCACCCTTGGCTCGCTGTTAATAGCAGGCGTGTGGACAGTGGCGGTGCTTGTTTACATTCATATGTTGAGGAGCTCCATTCCAGCAGCTGGTTGGAGTGTGACTCCTCGTGCCGAGGCAAATTACAAGGCACAGGTTACCGTTGGATGTAGGCCTGAGTTTTTAAACTATTCGCGATCTTCGGCATTGTCTACGGGTGAGTTGGTAACGGAACAGGGACAGATCGAATTGTTGGGCGTTGTACGCAACAAACAGGATAAGTACATACGAGACATTGGATACAAGCATCATGCGTTCAATGCGCTCGTCTCCAACAATATTGGGCTCTTTCGTGATATACCCGACACACGGCACAAGGTGTGCGTTGGTGAGGAACTCAGTGAACCGGAACAGCTCCCCCATGCTTCAGTTATAATGTGTTTCTACAATGAGCATAAAATGACATTGATGCGGTCCATTAAAACTGTGCTGGAGCGCACTCCAGACCATCTGTTGAAGGAGATTATACTGGTGGATGATAACAGCGATTTGCCGGAGCTTGAGTTCCATTTACTGGCTGATTTGCATGCCCGACTCAAGTACGCCAATCTGCGGTATATTCGCAATGAGCGACGTGAGGGATTAATACGTTCCCGCGTTATTGGAGCACGCGATGCCAGCGGCGACGTTTTGGTTTTTCTCGACTCGCACATTGAAGTGAATCGCGAGTGGCTGCAGCCGATGCTGCGACTCGTTAAGGAGGAGAATGCAACGCTAGCGGTGCCTGTGATTGATCTCATCAATGCAGATACCTTTGAGTACACGCCCAGTCCACTGGTGCGCGGCGGCTTCAACTGGGGCTTACATTTTCGTTGGGAGAACCTGCCAACTGGCACGCTGAAAGCGCCGGAGGATTTCAAAGGACCCTTTCGATCACCCACCATGGCGGGTGGATTATTTGCGGTAAATCGTTTGTACTTCCAGCACATTGGAGAGTACGATATGGCCATGGACATTTGGGGCGGCGAGAACATAGAGATCTCATTTCGTGTCTGGCAGTGCGGAGGAGCCATCAAGATTGTGCCATGCTCACGTGTTGGACACATCTTTCGTAAGCGTCGGCCCTACACTGCCCCCGATGGCGCCAATACAATGCTGAAGAACTCATTGCGCCTGGCGCATGTCTGGATGGACAAGTACAAGGATTACTATTTGAAGCATGAGAAGGTGCCCAATGACTACGACTTTGGTGACATCAGTGCACGCTTGAAGCTGCGCGAGCGTCTGAAATGTCACGATTTTAGCTGGTATCTCAAGAATATCTACCCTGAATTGCGTGTACCTGGCGAGGAATCCAAGAAGTCTGCAGCGGCACCGCTCTTCCAGCCGTGGCATTCACGCAAACGTAATTACGTCGACTCATTCCAACTGCGACTCTCCGGCACCCAGCTATGTGCAGCCGTGGTGGCTCCCAAAGTCAAAGGCTTCTGGAAGAAGGGCAGCACACTGTCACTACAGCTCTGTCGATCTCGTGCACCCAATCAGATGTGGTACGAAACAGAAAAGTCGGAGATAATCTTAGACAAGCTATTGTGTCTGGAGGCGGCCGATGATGCACTTGTCGTGATCAACAAGTGCCATGAAATGATGGGCGACCAACAGTGGAGACACACAAGGAACAACGATAGCCCCGTCTACAATATGGCAAAGGGCACTTGCCTGCGGGTCGCAGCCGCCGAAGTTGGTGCTAAGATTAGCCTGGATTTGTGCTCCAAGGCGGACAGCGTGGGAGGCGCCTGGGATATTGTATTAATGAAACAAGATGATGAAAAGGAGCAAAAAAAAAAAGAACAGCCAAAGCCGGACAAGCAGCTGTAAGCGACGTTCGTGCATCTCGTACACAATATTAGACTGATGTTAGTCTCTAAGTATATGATGTTGATTGCTGTATTAAGTTTAAATTAGTCTGTATTTTTGCACGAGTGTAGCTTATTAATCAACTCGATAATAGCTGATGGATTGTATAAGAAAAATGTTCATTTGATTTCAAATCGAATTTTATTAGTTTAACTATTTGTTTAACTCAAACCGTTCATTTACTCAGCATTTTAGTCTTTTCTGTAAATAATAAAAATAATTTTACAAATGGGTGTATGACTCCGTTAATTAGTGGAACAATAGAGGGCGGCTAGCACCATTTGAAAGTGTCATTCCGTAATTCATGACGACACACAGCTGTTTTGTTGATTCGTAGCATTTACCAACACTAATGTATTCGCGTCTTTTTCGTTGAGTGGCGCGTAAATTGGCAAAATTTTTAAAGCAGCTTAATAAAACACTAAAATAACTAAGAATGGAAGGAAAATCTATTGTCAGTAGGCAGGAACCTGTGCTACATTTAGGTGAGTTTTGTTAAGTAACAAAAATGGTGCCAAATACACAATAAAACGGTTTGTTCCACAGATACAAATGCACGTCGCAATTTCATTAAATTCCACAACAAACTGGGCGAGGTGAGTTGAATGAGAATGTACCTACATATGCATTTTTAATGCGACAACTCACGTGTCTGTTCGATTATAGAAACCTAGCTCGACGGTGCGATTCTACGATCAAACCGACTGCTATACTGTGCATGACAGCGGTGACTGTGAACTGGTGGCCAAAATAGTGTATAAATCCACGGCGTATGTGCACATATTGCTACCGGATGACAAGAAAGAAACACTGCAGTATGTCGCACTGTCCAAGGCGAACTTTGATTTGGCCGTGCGTGATTTACTTCTGGTGCGCAATTTCCGCGTGGAAGTCTATGTAAGACGCTCGGAATGGCAGCTGGAATATCGCGGATCACCGGGCAACCTGCTGCAGTTCGAGGATATATTATTCGCAAACAAGGAAGTACTTGTAGGCAATAGTATCATTTCGCTGCAGGTCAAACTAGAGGGCGGAACACAGAGACGGGTTGGCGTTGCTGCCGTTGAGCAGAACGATTGCACATTTCAGCTGCTTGAATTTGTGGACGATGATTTCTTTACTGAACTGGAAGCCACGGTGGTTTTGCTTGGACCCAAAGAGTGCCTGTTGCCCTCAGCTGATGGTGAATACTCAGCTGTCAAGGCCCTACTCGAACGTAATGGTGTCATGATTACTGTGACCAAGAAAAGCAGTGCTGCCGATCGTAATGATCTATTACAGGACTTGAATCGCTTACTGCGCTTTGCTAAGGGGCAGCAGGAGGATGCAAATGGGCGGAATGAATTGCAAATGCAGTTGGCTTCTGAAGCCTTGAGAGTGGCTATCAAATATTTGGACTTGGTAAACGATCCTGGCAACTTGGGTCACTATGAGCTCAAACAGTTGGATCTGAAGCGGTAGGTAAATACTTACTTAAAATGTATAAAGCAATAATTGCATTAATTTATTTGAAATGCAGCTTTGTGCATTTGGATGCTGCTGCTGTGGCGGCTCTTAACATAATGCCCAAGCCAGGTACACATCCATCAATGCCTTCGTATCGCTGGCAAAGCATACTTGGTGTGCTAGATCATTGTCGAACGCCGCAAGGGCATCGTCTCATGTCACAGTGGGTGAAGCAACCGCTGCGCAGTTGTGAGATTCTCAATGATCGTCACAATATTGTACAGTGCTTTTTGGAGTCACCGGAGACGCTGGACATGCTGAGCATGGACTATCTTAAGCGTATACCTGACATTCTGATGCTCACCAAGAAGTTAATGCGACGCAAAGCCACATTACAAGATCTATTTCGGATCTACCAGGTCATACTACGCACTCCAAAGATACTGCAGTTGCTGATTGATCTGGAAAACAGCACAGTGCAGAGTATGTTGTGTGCCCCCTTCAAAAGCTTCCTGGAGGATTTAACTGGACTCAAGCAAATGGTCGAGCAGGTGGTCGACTTTGAGGCCATCGAGAAGGGTGAGTATTTGGTCAAGGGCTCGTTTGACAGTCGCCTCATGGAGTTGCAGCAAACAATGGCAGAGTTGTATAAGAAAATGGAGCGTTTGCTGAGCAAGTGCAATGAAGAACTGGATCTGGATGGCAAACTGCTCAAGCTGGAGAATGTGGCCAAGCTAGGCTATCATTTCCGCATCACCCTTAAAGATGACTCTGTGCTGCGCAAGAACAAAAATTATCGCATTGTAGATGTCATTAAGGGTGGTGTGCGGTTCACCTCCGACAAGTTAGAGAGCTATGCAGATGAGTTTGCCAGTTGCCGTAGTCGTTACGAGGAGCAGCAAGAGTCGATTGTTGAGGAGATAATCCAAGTGGCTGTGGGCTATGCGGCGCCGCTTACCTCGCTGAACAATGAGCTCGCTCAGCTTGACTGTCTTGTCAGTTTTGCCAAAGCTGCTCGTTGCGCCCCTACCCAGTATGTGCGTCCTAAGATGCTGCCAGAAGGAGCTGGTCAGCTAAGACTTGATGATGTGCGTCATCCGTGTTTGGAACTCCAGGAACATGTTAGTTTCATAGCCAATAGCGTCGAGTTTGCAAAAGGTACGATGTATTACTATTCGAACATTAGTGTTTTTTTTATTTTATTATTTCATTTTGATTTTTAGACAAATGCAACATGTTCATCATAACAGGTCCAAATATGGGTGGCAAAAGTACCTATATACGTTCCGTGGGCACAGCCGTATTAATGGCACATGTTGGTGCCTTTGTGCCTTGTAGTTTGGCCACCATTAGCATGGTGGATTCCATATTGGGACGCGTTGGTGCCAGTGATAATATTATTAAAGGTTTGAGCACTTTTATGGTTGAAATGATTGAAACCTCCGGCATTATAAGAGTAAGGTGTTGATTTTTAACATCAAAACAGTTTTGTCATAGTCATATATCCCACAGACAGCTACAGATAAGTCCCTGGTTATTATTGATGAACTCGGACGTGGAACGTCTACTTATGAGGGCTGTGGCATAGCCTGGTCGATTGCTGAGCATCTAGCGAAGGACACCAAATGTTTCACGCTCTTCGCCACGCATTTCCATGAGATAACTAAACTGACTGAAACTTTGCCAACAGTGAAAAATTGTCACATGGCCGCTGTAGCCGATGCCGACAATTTTACATTGCTTTACCAAGTGCGACCCGGCGTTATGGAGAAGAGTTTTGGCATTCAGGTGGCTCGACTGGCTAATTTCCCAGCGCACGTGGTCCAGAACGCCCAAGAGGTGTACAATGAATTTGAAGACGAGCATGCAGATAAGCAAAATAAAGCGGACAAGGCACTGTTGGACAAGATACAAGTAGCCATAGAGCAGCTATCAACAGCAGGCAACAATACTGAGATTAATGTGGAGGATCTAACGGTGTTGGTGGCACAATTCGCAAAGGATATTAAGCAACTTGATAGCGATTACTTCAAGGCAGTGCTCAGCGCTAGCGAGGTTTAGCTTGTGCCTTAAAATTTTGTTTAAATTTCATATTCATATTGAAGGCTTATCTGAAAACAGAGGTTCAAATCCATCCTTCCATTAAAAGTCTTTCAATTTATTATTTTTAACATGTATTGGTCTTTTTTCTTATTAGCTGTAAAAGTTTTTTTTTATTTTTATTTTTGTGTACATATTGTATCAGTTTTAAACCGTTTCTGTGGTAAACATCGAATTTGCATACGAATTGTTTTAGATTTGCTATTTGAAATTATATAATATCTTACTATTATAATATTTTTAATATTAATTTTAATTAAGATGTTTAGTTTAGTGGACATTTTTTTTATTTAAAGTGCACACATGGCTTTGTCTTACACAAATCTCTTTCGAATTCCACATTTTCTAAAATTAAATTCAAATCCAAAAAATTTAGAATTGTATCCCGTTAAAAATGTGTAGTGTTGCATTTATTCTTAATTGGAATTCGAAATTGAATTGATTGTTTAGTTTTTTTTTATTCCATGTATATCCTTCGATTTATTATGAATTATAATTAGTTTTTTATTTTCATTTAATACAACGTTTAAACACTCCAAAAAATAAATATTGTATTAGTACTCGTAATTTAAACATTTAATTAGTTTTTGTTTAGTTTATTTTTTGTTTTGTAAATTACATTTAATAGTTAACTGTTTGCGATTAAAATTTTCATCCTCATTTTGATTTCCATTATGTTTTAATTCGAAAATAAACTGAATTAAAAATTTCATATTTTTAAATTACATTTACTTTCCTATGCGTAAATTCATAAAATGTTTCGAAATACGATACAAAGGCATTTAGGTCTTTTTGGTATTTGTTATTTTTTTGGTTTTTTTTCGTGTATATGATAACTAATTTTGTTTAACTAAAAGATCAAAGATAATATTCATCGTCAACTAAACACAGATTTTCGAAAATAGTATTGCATATTTAGGTGGTCCTATTTGCTTACCCCTGCACAGTGGACGGGCTTATATGGAGAGAGCGGCCAAAATACTTCCAGTAGGCATATCGTTCTAAAATTTTAACTGTATGTTACTTGAAAATAAAGAAATGGAGAAATGCAGAAAAATGGGCGTGGTCGCTAGTATTTACGCCCTCAGCAAGGGAAAAACACAAAATCCACCTAAAAGCATGCTTCAAATTTTTTTTTTCTAAAGTTTATAAATTAAAATGTTTTTAAAATAATAAATTTTTAACGATTTATAATCAATTGTGCATAACAACACTAACAAAACATAGAAAAGACGTTCACAAAATGCACAAAAAAGGTTAAATTTAATTAAATGTCACATAAATGTATTACCAATAGAAAAAATATTACAAAAATAATTTAATAAAGTAAATACCTTCAACTTTCAAAACCATTTTTAATTTTAGAATTTGAACAATTATAGTTCTATTCTTAGAAAATACCGTTAGGTTTACGGTAAAAACCGGTTTGACATCGAAAAGTTTGAACATTTTAGAACCAATTTGGTTAGTTCGCACCGAAATATTTTGACTTAAATTTTTTTATTTATGGCCTATGGGAGCGCCCACTGTGCCCTGCAGAGGGTTTGGTTTTTACTTGTAGAGTTTTAGACATTACAATGTGGCATTACATAATATTCAAGAACTAATTTAAAATTTAGATAATTGTTGATGCTGTTTAACTTAATGTTTAAAAGTGTATTGATTGTAGAAAATTACATATGCGCCATTTAAGATGATGTTAGTTTTAATTCAAAGTTTATAATCAAGAAAGATGTGATTTATATTTGTAAATTAATGGTTATTTCTGCAAGGATAATCGAGAGAGCTATGATTTCTAGTATGTTAGAGTGTGTTTGTATTAAAAAACCAATATAAATAATCGGTTCCTGCATACAAAACCACATAAAAACTTTGGATAGCAGTTTAAAGATATCTATGTAAACATTCAATACATTAAATATATTGTTTATATATTTTGTAATCATATTAAATTGTATAATTTAAAATTTTTTTGATTGTATATGAAAAAGCTAATGAATTTTGAAAGACATTTTATATTGTTCGGTTGGGCTTAGGGACGAAATATTTATAGTATTCTTCGTGTGTTTGTCTTTCTTTGTGTGCGTATATGTGTGTGTTCAACAATTAATTTACTTTCAGTTTATAAAATTCAACTTATTTTATAAAATTACAAAAATATTTGTTCGTTTTTTTTTTTATTTTTGTTAGCTTCTTGTTAATATTTGGCATAGGTTGTACCATATTAAACTATCAAAATAGTTAATGAAACGTGGGCTCTTTAGCTAGTATATATGTAGTATGTATTTAACAAATACATGGTATATAAATATAAAACTTAACTTTTCGTGAAAGTCGCAGACAGACGAAAATGTTTCTCATGTGGGAATATTATGAGGAAATAATAAAAATTCTCTCGACTCAACATCAATAACACAATAATACATATAGCATTGCAAAAGGTATGTTATGTACATTGAGGTGAGATCGATATACATACAATTAAATTTGATGATGCTTTCGTCTGTTCCACGTATCTTTCTATAAGGACTTTATAAAGTAAAACGGGTTTTCTTAACATTTGGCGTATTTTGTAAGTCTAAAAGTTGAAATTGTAGTTGGTATTGCTGCTAAACATGTATTAGTTAGTTAAAGATTGTGCCATTGTAGTTGGTATCTGGTAACTGGTTTAGTTGTTGTTAAACATTCGACTAAAATTGTACTACACAATAGTTTACAATCTATAAAACAAACAGATCGCAATAGTACATTTGTAGATATACATTATATATATATATATATATATATATATATATATATGCTTGTATAGATTCTATTATCTAGATGCGCATAAAGCAATGCGTCAAGTAAAACATCAAAATTATGGTCAACGGCAGCAGCTGTACCGTCAGTCCCAGCCGCGAGGCATTACCGCAATAGGTGTAAAGTTCCTCCTGGAATAGAATAGAAATTTATCATGCTAAAGATTATGATACGAGTATAAAAACTGTTTTCAACTCACGTCCTCGTGCTCCGTGTAGCACTCTTCGATGCGTCGCCGCTCGTAGAAGCTCATGTTGAGCTTGTAACAAGGATATTCGGATTGATAGCTCGTGATGCGCACTTTCTCGGTGGTAAGTCGAACGCTGCGAGATGGCATTAGCACATTGACCACGACCAGCACCAGGTTCGAGTTGGGTATCTTTTTGACCAGAAATGGACGCGTATATGGCACCTCCACATAGTCATTGATTCCCACCAGTGCATCGGGTTGCAGCGAGTATAATGTGGATTGCATATCGCAGGGCTTATAGACAGGCTCCGGTTCGGGTTCTTGAAATATTGCCTCACCATCGTTGCCATCCTCCTTGGGTTTTGCTGCCGACGGCGAGTTGCTATCAGGAGCCACATACTCGTCCTCGATAGTATCCAAGTATTCCATAACTAAAAAAACGAGTACAAATGTATAAGATCTAAGCTTCATTTGACTTTCGTTTGAATACTTACAGGGTGCACCATCCACCCACCATTGCACTCTTTGGTATTGCAAGAAAAGTTGCGCAATGATCCATTTCCAGGCGAGGCCCAACACTTTGAGCGGCTGTAAAGCAAATATTAAACAGTTTTTATTGGATATATATGTAACCTCAGCTGTTGACTTACATGCAGAAGACTGTGTCCATCGCTGGGAGTTGTGGGCTCCACTTTGCAAAGTTCCTGATAATCGTAGACGTCGATGCTTTGGTAGATGCCCTTTTGCACCATGGCGGCCATGACATCGCCATGGAATTCGCCAAAGAATTTGCCCGTCGTATTCACATTCTGACCCACTACTATGTAGGCATTGTTATCAATAACCACACAATCGACATCATCATCCGTGCAAATGGGCAGACAATTGTTGCACTGTGCACAAATTGGAATTGCATTTTTAAATGAAATACACAAAACTCAATTGAATTGAAGACTTACACTGTCAACGGCTGTGATGTTGAAGAAACGATCCCACATGCGGGCATGTGAGAACTGGAAGCCAACGACACAGGCGGGCGCTTCTCTTCCGCCATCTCTGGGAAAGATGGCATGCGAGGCTGTCACCTTCAGTTCGTTCTCTTCGGCTGGATCTTTGTAATGCTTCACTGAATACACAAAGCTCTCGGTGTTGTCCTGATGATGCTGCAATATGGCGCTCTTATACCAGGTCTCATCAATGGCTGTGGTATGATAGTCGCCAAATTCTCGATCTGTATCGACCTCCACCTCGCCAAAGATGAACTGCCACCGTGTCAATCCACTCATAGTGGCTACAAAACGAATTGTGGCTCCAAATTTCTCAATTAATTGGCGTTCCTCCTCATTCTCAAACTTCCATGTACCGTAGCTAGAGTTGGTCACCTTGGCGTCAAAGATGAGCAAGTGCACCAGCTCTTCATTGCAGTAGTAGGCATCGCTTCCGAGGGTTTTCCGACCACAGTTCACTAAGAAAAAATTAAGATTGTGTTTATTGGGATAATGTTTTTGAAATTGAACTTACGATCATCTTTATCATCCCAATCGGATTCGTCTTCTGCATATTGGTCGTAAAATTTCCAGTCGAGCTTCATCATCTTCGCCAGAAACGCACGGAGCTCCGCTTCAGGTGTCTTAAACTCATGACCTTCCAGATAATGGTACTTGCAATAAACCCTGGAATAGTGGGATCAGTCAATGAAACACAAATGTATTTATTTATATAATAATTAATTATTTTCTCATTTTTAAATGTTCCTATGTACAATGTTTCACCAAGGATATTATTTTATACCCGCCTACCCAAAGGGTAGAAGCTAATCCATTTGAATAAAGTTAATTTCGGTATATTTTCAATATATTTTGTTTTTAATATTTTCCAGTGTATTTTTAAAAATATAATACTTCGATTGTCGCTCTAATTTATTCAGTATTCTATTCAGTAAAATTGGGTGTCGGATATCTCACAGTCGAGCAAACTCTACTTGTTTTGTTTTTATGTTTTTGATTATCACATTTTGTCTTACCAATCGGGATGCACTTTCCAGTTTTCGCCAACGAAGAAATCGGTGATGTTGACACTCATGTGCTTGTTGTTATCAACCTCGTTGCTCACTTTGATCCAGGTCTTGCCATATTCACTGGGCATTACAATGCCCAGAGTGAAGGGAGTATTTGGTAGAGGGGCAAAGAAATAGTCCTGTTTCTCCTCGGAGACACGTCGCATTTGGTCGTAGTGAAACTTCACAGAAATGTCCTTAAACTCTTTGGCTTCGTGGTGCACCATGGCACGACGTATGTTCAGAATCGATTCACCAGGATCACGAGGACTCTGATCCTCAAAAAGATGCTCAACCTCGGTGAAATCGATGCTGTTGTAATTGGGATTCATTTTGCCATTCGACTAAAAAGGATGCGCAAATATACTTAGTTATAATAAATGAAAGGAGTTTTGATGATGCTTACGCCAATCGGTCGTAGATCTGGATGGAGCAGCACATAGCCATTGTTGGACACCACAAAGGAGTAACCATTGACGCCCAACTTTTAGATATAGTAATTCTTATTAATCAATGACTTCACAATATGCAAAAAACTCACCATGTAGGGCAATGTTAATTTGTCAATATCCTCGACGGGCACATCCGTCCCGGCCACGCCCAGCAGTCGAGCACGCGGCCTTGTGACATTCGCATGGCGATAGGAACGATCAAAAGTAGGCACCCCGACGGCAATCATGAGACGTGGTCTTCGTTCCGTCGAGTTATTTGGATCGTAGGTTTTGTCGGTGAAGGCATGAGTCCAGGTGGGCGGATGCTGTTCGTCTTGCAGCACCAGAGGCGTGGCAATCACATCCACATACTTGAGCACCTCTTCATGGACTTCATCAAGTGTTTGCACATGCGAATAGTAGCCTCGATTAAGGCATGCCATCCATTGAATCTCTCGCACTTTGGTCACCTCTTTGCCTAGCAAATACGTAAAGATGCGCACATTCATTCTGGATGTGCCATTCTCTCCATTGCCCCAGTTATATTTCTCGAACACCTCTGTGGTATTGCCCGCAACGCCATCGGTGACCAGCATTATGGCCTGGTTACACGTGGACGTCTCATTGCAGCGTCGATTCACATAGTAAGTGCGGAGAATTTGAAAGGCCTTTTCGTAGGCTTGTGTAAGATTCGCATAATCCGCTGGATCAGGCAGATCCGCAATGGCCGAGTTAAAGTTCTCGATATTCTCGGGTGTAGCTTGGACGAGGGCGTCATTGAAGCAGGAAATAATGCCTGTCACATTTTTCGAATACTGGAAGATGGTGAAAAAATCGTTGTTTGAGAAAGTGTCCATTATGCTGCGTATAGTGAACTTGGCCACATGATGCCGATGTCCTGTCATCGAGCCCGAATGATCCAGCAATATAACAATATCCTTCGAACAGGTAGCGGTCTCAATGTACCACGATCGTTTGCGACAGTCATAGGTATCCGCATCCAATTTGTTGGGCCGCGTTTCTGACCATTGTGCTGCAGGATAATGCCTTAGTATACCTGTATCGGAGCCAAAGTATTGCCACGAGAGAGCGGGATCCGATTTATAATTCTGACGAAATACCTCATCCAGTTCCTCTGACCATTGAATGGTCTTCAGCACAGTGCTCTGACGATGATAAACATTCGATGGTACATGTACTGAACTATGCGCCGTGTCCACGGAAATATTATAAAAATGTGTATCCGGATTGAGTTGGAATTCGCGATACATATACGAATAATCTTCATCGTCTTCATAGGTATCCGTCTCGGAGCTATTGCCATTGAACTTTGAATACTTGCTGGAGTAGTATGTGACATTCTTTTCAGCAATTGTGCCATTGTATTCAAAGTTCTCGTTAACTATCTCTGCCTTCTCCTGGATGCAACGCACTGCATCCATTTTACGTGCCAGCATTTTACCCACATTTGCGGTTATTGATCTGATCAACTCGGTGCCATTCTTTAGCTTGACTTTGGCATTGAACAGCTTGTATTTTTCCTTTATCTGCTGCGATTTTGTTATCTTTTGGGCCAGCAAAAACAGTTCGTCTCCAAATTGTGTCGCCCATTTTCCAACACTGAAACGGCAAACAAATGAGATGATAATGCAATGCATTATCATTATTTTTTCTTGTATAATATTACCATTACTTGTGATTTTTATTTTAACTGTTAGAGTTGTATACTTTTTAAACTAATAGCAAATTACCATCATATGTGTGAGATGTTTTTAAGTGACAAAAATAGGCGGATGCAAAAATAAAAATAAGCTGGCAACCACAAACGAAATGGCAACCACCTGTCGACTCGTCGTGCAACTACAACAAGGCCGCTAATTAAATTAGCGCACATGTCTGTCACGAGAGTGTTGGTAACAAGTGCGGAGCAAAGCAGTGGCAGTGGCACGGGGTATTGTCCGAACGTGTGTGTGTGTCAAAGAAAGCATCCAAGCCAAAGGCCGAGCAGCAGCGAAGTTGGCAGCGACACTGGCAGCGGGCAGAAACAGCTGTGCGGCCCCGTTGCTTTTGTGTGAGAAATCAACAAGTGCCCAGTTAATGCGCGCGCACGTTTGCCAGGAAACTCCAATCTCAGACGCTCTTAACATGATGTACTCTTAAATGGCGAAGTGCGCTGTTGTAGGACATTAAACTATTAATATTCTGAACTGCTTACATTTTGTTTGCTTATATTTGTTAAAATGCTTAAAGTCGACTATATCTGCCCTTAAAAGAAAGAATTTAATAATAAATAACAAATTTATTTGAAATAATATTAACATTTATATATTAAGCATTTAAGCCATGTAGGGCATTCAAAGTGTCTGCAGCCTACCATTTGCTCTCTTCATTTTGGCAGCAGAGCAAACCTGCGCACTGGCATTGCGCTCTCATGATCTATTCCATTTTGCGCTCACTTCTCTTTTTGCTTTATCTCTGCCTTTGTAATCGCCGCTGCCGGCGGCGCTGCTGCGGCCATTTTAAATTCAATGCTTTGGCCGTTGTAGCTTTGCCTTTGACACAGTTATTCAGCCTGCATTCAAGTGGTGTCTTGGCTGTTGTCGTTGTAGGAGCTGTTTTTGTATTTGTAACGAGCTTTTTATTTCATTTTGGAGTTGTTCAATTAAATTTGCTACATTCTCTTGTGGCGCAGACCAGTGGGCAGCCCTTGTCCGCTTTCTTTGTACTCGTATTGTTCTGAATAAGCTTCGTTATTATCTGCTCAAAATCTGCCTGGTTAGCTGCGAGAGACCGCGAACGTATATATCGTTGGCTATTACTTGCTGGTTGCCAAGTTTTTTCTTGCCACATTCTGTTTTTATTTACTTTGTACAAACTATCTATTAAATATTACTCAAGCGGTATTATCACTAGTGAATAATAAATTCATCATTGCTTTTATTTGACAATCATGTATTTTTCTATTGTTCTTGTTTTTACTTATTATTTACAATCGCAGGGTATTTACTATTTACTATAAGTACCCTGAGGTCAATGAAATTAAGGAAAACCACACGATTTTCTTGGTTTTTGAGCGAGATAATTGAAACCATAAATTATGGAGACAATAGAGAGCCTTTGAATTATGTGAGTAGGTTTCGGCTTTCACTAAAATTGCAATTGCAATTGCTATTACAATAATCACCAAAAATATTCTTCTTTTGTATTTCAAATATTATACATAATGTTGTACTGATCTAAGCTGAACATTTCAAAATAAATGTGAAACTAAACAATACTTTACGTATACGTGAAGTACATTTATAGAAAAGATAAATATTGCCTATTTTTAATTCGATCGTATTGTTCGATCTTTGCTTTTGCTTTTACAAATTTATGCGTGCATCTGGCCTTAAGAGAAAAACAACATTATCTTAATGGCCGGCTACATTTTATGGGTCTTTTGCTGTGCTATATTAAAGTAAATATTTTGTTGTATATTTCTCGAATAGGCTTTATTGCTTTGCTTTAAACAATAGCAATATAGTACAAGTCCTCTTAAGTGAACACCAATGATATTGCCAGACGGGTATACACGGGTATACACCCGTTGAAGCAGTTTTTTAATTAGAAATTACTTCAAAGGCCTGAGCCAAATGCCTTGAAGCCACATAGCTATCTAAGTATTGCTGCGGGTGCTGACAATTCGTATGGCTTTCAGAGTGCGCACTAATAAGTATGTAGGTAGCCTTTCTTATTCTTAGCACTATTCCGTGTATTATAAATGATGATATCATTGAATAGTTGAGAGCTCCGTGGCAAGCCCCAAAAATTTCATAATTAATCTGACTAAATGGATGTATGGCTAAGTAATGAGTTCTTGTTTTTATTGCCCTCGGGCGTTGGGCGTTGGTCTTAATATTTTTGATAAGTTTGAAGGATTGGCCCATTGGGTTCTGAATAACATATTATATTTTGATATGACTTATGACCAGAGCATGTCAAAGCGTAATCCCACTACACGTAAACTGTTAATTACGTTTACAATTTGATTTACATTTCCTAATTGTATTTACATAGTAGTTGCTACTACTAGTTGGTTAGGCTTGGCTTAATTCAATTGACACGCCTCCTCGCATCCTATATTTTTTTTAGCGTCAAATTAATCACACGACTTTCAGCAGTCCCACAAAATGCCCAATAAAATATGCATTACGCGCAAATAGGCGGCTGTTGTACCTGCTGTGGCCCCGAGTCAACATGTCTGACAAATAATTCCTTTATGTGACTTATGAAAACTGGTCCCAAAAGCAGTCAGTTGTAAACGGCAGCAACAACGACAACACCAGCGGCAACAACAGCTGTAAAGTCGCCAGCGCGAGTAGCTGAATTGAGGGAAAAAATGCTGACGCACACACACACTCTCTCAAACACAAACACATGCACACACGCGGCAAATAAAAATTCAAGACAAAAGACAAAATGCGTAAACACGCAAAAAGCAAAAGCATAAAAAAGGACAGACGGCAGGTTACGATTGGCATTAGACGAATGCTCTATGCTTTACAAACTATTCTGAACACTATTTCTAGTTTTCAATATTTGTGGTTTTCTATCAGTTACACTTTCTTAACTTGACTTGACTTTTAATTTTTTGATTTTATAAGTTATATTTCCATAATGTTTAAAACAGGAATTTTTTTTTTAATTTCAGTATTGTACAGCCAATTATAATTAATTGTTAATATATATTTCCAAAGATTGTCTGTGCTTGGCATTTTAACATTCAATCATTTATTTTGGCAAACGTTTAATAAATTTAATATAGTTAATAAATTCCTTTTTACTTGAATTTTGTGCTTTCCATATACTATGTGTTTTAGACACCTAAGTAAAGACTTTAACTTTCCATCGCGCCAACAAATTTAATAAGTTCAAATTACATTTAGCTCACACTAGAAACTTTTGCCTCAAATGCTCAATTCGATACCCTACAGATTCCTATGGTTCTTATATTCAACTCATGAAATGGTGGGCGAACGATAAGAAGTGTATGGAGGTGACTGCTGCCAAAAAAATTAGCATAAAGTGTACGAGAAATTAACGAGCGACAACGACAACCCAACAAGGACGAAGTGGCAGAAGAATATGATGATTATAATGACGATGTTGATGTTCATTGTGATGGGAACACGCCCTTTAATTCAGTTGTTTTCGAAGTGCAAAAATGCCACGAATGAGCAAAGTATTCTTTAATCATAAATGAAAATTTGAGAATGTTAAAACTTACGCTTCATCCGCGGCGGAGGCGTGCACCAGCATTGGGGAATAGGAGATGCCGCCATGCGGTGTTGTTGGCGGACCGCAGATCAGCAAAAACAAGAGTGGCTGGGAGGCAAGAAATGCGGTCAAAATGACAGCAAAATGTGTCATCAACTTTTCATATGTACCAAACATTTTTCTAGCATTTTCCGGTCTTTTGTTGTTGCTGTTTGTGCACTGAGACACTCACACACTAAGCACTTAACAATTGCACTTGCAATGCACTTGAGGCTATTGAAACATTTACCAAAACTTGCTACCAAATTTGGTATACAATTTTGGGTGGAGTCGCGACGTCGGCAGCGATGCTGACGCTGACGCTAGCGCTGGCGGTGGCGCTGGCGCCAGGAGTAAACTTTTGCCAATAATTTTTCACCACACACTCACGCGGCGTATGCGTAATATTAATGTTATTTTACGAAACAAAGCAAGTTTAACACAAATATAATCGCTTAATATTCTACGTAAGTTTTCGTCAATTTTCTTTCATTTATTTTCAGCTGCTAACCGATTTTGTAATTTTCCCTCAGCTGTGCGTATAATTTTCTATATATAAACTTTTGCTCTTAGCGCGGCCCGTCGATTTGATTACACATATGGCACACTGTCACTGTACGCGTGTGCCTCAATGTGTGTGGTTGTGAGTCTGTTTATGTGTATGAGTGTCCGTTGTGCCTAAATGCGCTGTTCACTTTTCCGCTTTATTTCGGCTACCGACTACGTTGAAGAGCTGCGTATAACTAAAACGGAAAATCTGATTGCGGCCTGGCCCAACCTCAGACTAAGAGAGAACAGTTTCTCTTCTTCTGCGGTTGTCCTATTTTTAATTTTTCTCTCGCTCTATCTTAGTGTGTCTCTCTCTCTCTCTCTCTCTTTGTCTCTCTTTGGTTTTCCTTTGACTCACTTGTTTACGTTGACTCTAAAAAACGGAACAGCTGTTTGGGGATTTTTTACCTATTGATTTTGTCATAAGGGAATCCACTCGGAGTCTCCCATCTAATGGCATTCCATGTGGTTGCCTTTCTTATTGGCATGTCTGCTTTATGCCGCACATTCATAACAGAGAGCAATTTTCCTGCGACGCGAGAGCTGAAATGTGAGAGCATTTTCATGTGAGTGTGTTCTTAAATATCCCGTATTATTATTATAAGTATTCTATATTTTTATGACTCTTTCAATCTTTAGGGCCATACTTCTAATTTATCTTTCTATTTTCGTTACATTTTGCAAGTATAGTTTTGTTTATTTGTTTACATTGGCAACCTTAATTCAACTTAGTTTACATTTTGGGACAGATACGCTTGGTATTCAGACCTCTAAATTAAATTGTAAGACTTAGTGGTTACAAATTTGGTTTGTGGTTGCCAGTCAATTTAATCATGGGTAAAACAGACTCCGACTTTCGTGGATGTCAAGGTAAGATCTGTAAAAATAAACAAAAAGAAAAACATTTAAAATGTAAAACATAAAATTGCCTTGAATTACAAAAAACATATAATATTAATCAATATTAATTGTTATTAACTGTCACATTGGTCATGTAAATAAATCAAATGAATGCTGTAATGCGGTAAGTGTCATATTACCATTTTCGAAACCAAATTTGATTCTCAACAAGATTTGATTGAAACGAATTAGCGTTAAGCTCTTTTAATTCTATGAATAATTAATTTTTTTTGTTTCTGCTGTTAATGTTCCACAAATTCAAATTATGCCTAGGGGAATTAGGCACATTTTCGTTTCGAATCATTTTTGGTTGAGCGCAGCATGAAAACCCAATTTCGGCGGCACAGCGAAACAATTTACACATACACTCATGCACATCCTTAAAGAGAAATATACATATATATGTAGACAAGAAAGTACAAGTGTGCCTGCCGCAGTCACGGTTTGCACATCACAATAAGGACAGACGGAGAAACAAGTATCCTCTTCAGTAGGACGGGGGAGTAGGCGACTGCGGGCAACCTAACAATGTGGCTGAGGACCAACCATATGGTAGCTGATGATGATGATGACGATGATGAGGACGCACTTAGTCAAATTTTTTAATGAACTCAACAACGTTTTACTTTTAAAGCAGCCACAAGAACAGCAACCGCAACAGCAACAGCAGAAGGCTCACAGTACGAAGGACAGTGCAGTTGCCTGCAGTTGACTCTGAGTGCAAATAGAGGCATGCTACAAGCTTGTCAAAGGCATTTTTCTACTTTTTTTCAGAGGTAGGCTTAATTACGAGCTGGCATTTTTTACATAGCATACTTTATGGGGCAACTCACTGTGCGCACTTTGTGGCTCTTGGCAAATATTCATACACAGACACAGACTAGAGCAATGGATGCCTAAATATGGAATGTGTGTGCATATCAATGTGTATATGTGGAAGGAAACCTTTTGGTCTTATCTCTGTAAGGTAACGCAGGCTGCTTGATATTGGTGGCCTATAAAGTTGCTTGTGTACAGTTCATTTGCATGAAATTTATGTGCCATAAGAGGCAACTTAAAAGCTACTGTAACTTACATCCTTTGCCACTGATTACACTTTAATAAGTTACACGTCAGTTATGTGAACTGTTAATTAGCGTAAGGTAACGCATCGATATCTGCATTTCCAACAAACGTGTGGATATGCTAAAACTTTGAACAAATCATACGAATAACAAAATGCAAAGCAAGTTAAAACAAATCCAATAATTGATAGCGCAGAAAATAGAGAAAACCAATCGAACCTTACGTCTTGAAGCACATCATAAACTTTTAGCAATTGGAAAGTTTCGCCTGCTTTTCCAACGCTCCCTAGGGGCCAATTGCTTCGACAATATTTCGTAATATGAACTTGTGCTTTTTTTCTTGTCTGCCATGAATAAAAAAGAAGGAATTGATAATCAAGAAAATAATAAAAAATAAAAGTGGAAGCAGAAGTAAGCAAACCTTAGCATCGAGTTAATACAGGGTGTGGATTGGTGGATTTATTGATTCTTCTGTGTTATTAAACCTAATTTGCTTCACTGTTCCCTTTAGAAGAACTCGTAATTTTAGACCCTTGTCATTAAGTACATGTTCCTCTAATTATTTGTTGCATGAACCTTTTCGTGTGCTCTGTGTCGATTACAATAGAACTTCTCATGTTTTCGCCACAGAGTCCTCCTTGTTTATAATTAAGAAACTAATTTTAAACTTTCTAACCTGTAGTCATAGTAATTAACACTAACACTGTGATCTGATTGGGTTTTTCTGGGTTTTCCCCAATTTTTGCAACAAATGTTGGATCACTTTATATTGAACTTTGTATACCCCAGATTTACATACATTTTTTTTTTTTTTTACATACATTTTACATACTTTTAAATACATTAAATATTGGTTTTAATATCATTTTATTTTTAAATTTTAATTTTAATTTATCTTTCTTTAATTTGTTAATTAATCTTTTCGGCTGCCTTTAGCTGACTTAAATAAATAAATAAATAAATGTGTTCCACAGCTTTTAAGCGGTAAATTAAACACAGAATAAGTTTAAAGAGTTAAAATATTTTTAGTTTATTTTTTAAAGACTGTGTACTTAAAGACTGTAATACTAAGTAATCTAAGATATAAATAATTAATTTAGGAACAAAAATTCTATTGTAAAAGGGATTAAAAATTTCACATAAAAAATGCTTATATTTTGTGGCTCGGTTTGTAAATTATTTTTAGATCTTTGTGCCCTTAGGGTAACAACCAATGATTGTACCGATTCTATAAATTAAAAAAAAACAAAAAAAATATTTTTTGACATATTAAACACCCTGTACCTGCACTGGGCAAACGACCATCAATTGCTTGAGCAGTCATCTATTTTTTACGTTGCTTCACTGCTTCTGGCTATGGTCACCCATGCAATAACAAAAACAAGAGCAATGTCGTCTAAAAAATTGTAAAGAGGTTGACACCAATTTCCTGTTGTCATTTACCGTTTTTCCTTTGGACTGGTGCCAATTGCACGGCAACATTTTTTGTCAGAATATCCTGTCTGTTTTTTCGACATGAATGCTTTATGCATTTATTGAAATGCAATTTTATTCAGTTGCTTGATAGTTTGAGTGTCGTTGGTATTGAAATGTAATGGGGAGCGACATTTGCGCGAAAAAAATGGCCGAGTCCTTTGTAACGTATGTAATCAGCTTTGCAGGTTAAAGCCAAGTTTCGATTATTGCCATTTTTGTGGCACACTTTTTAGCTCTCAGCTTAAATTGTAAAAAGTCTAGCGACCACGCCCCTTTGTTGCCTATTACTCACAGTTGGTTGACGCTGTTTTATGTGTCAATGGCCAGCAATTCGTTTTGACCGCAAGTCCCGAAATGACCAAAATGTTGCTGCCAACAGCAATCTGTAGTCTCATATATGTACGGGTGCAGTCACTGGGAAAAAAGAGAAATAGATATAGAGGACCATTGCTGCTGGGTATTTGTCCGATAACGACATTGAATATTAACTACACCACACAACTAGCGCTTACTTAAAACTCGCAAGCCCATTAATGAAGCATACCTTAGTTCGCAACGGATTTAATTGCATATCAGTTGCATGACGCATGAAATGAACCAACCGAGTTGAACTTTGGCACCGATATGTATCCTGTGGCAGGTAACGACGATAATTTACGGACTTGTGCCCATTTTCAGTGGATGTGCTGTAAGTTATGGCCACTTCAGCATGCGTCCTTGTATCCTTTTTTCCGTCCACACGCGCACATAACAGTGTTGTTGTCACTTTATGGTGATATTATCCCTTTACCTATCCGCACCTCCCACACTTAAATTCTGTCACAAACAGAATGAAATGTTAGTCAATAATATGAGGACGAAATGTCCTCATTACGCAACCCGCAATTTAATTAATTTATGCTTTAGGTAATTTGTAATTAGCATTATTGCAAAAACAGTTAAATCATTGGCACGTGCTGTGCTTTGACCTCTGCAATTTTGCGGTGTTTGTGGCTTTTCAAACCAAAAACCGCTAATTAGTCAGCCATTAATTGGCTAATGCTAGAAACAATTGCTTTATGCAACATATGTGAATGGCGCATTAAATGGATTAAATATCAAGGGTGACCACTATATAAGCATTAATGACTGCCTATTATTCCAAATCAAATTTTAAAAATCCATTATACAAAAAAGCTATATAATATCGCAATGATGTCTCTTCATTGCCATCATTGGTAGCTAACTACGAGTATTTAAACACATCTTATGGGATAGCCACTTGAAGCTTAACTTGTCCGCATTTAATCCACACAAATTGCCCAAAATACTAATCCATAATTGTTCCAGCATCAACTTTGGCATTTGAAATGGACTTGAGATAGCATTGTGTGACCCCATGACCGCTTTACTCATTGCCAAAGCCAAAGTCATTTCTACTTAATGTTGGTTTCATTCCAAAAGAATTTTTTGCTTTTTAATTAGGCATGAGAGGTTTGAAAGATTTTCTTTCACGGCCTTTGCCTAATTCACAGTGGCACTCTGCTTAATTTATCTTTTCAATAGAAACTCAGCCACGCTCTAGCATGTTCAATTAATTTGCGCGTCCTTTCAAATTCAACTAAACAAAACGATTTCCAGCTGAAAAGATGCCCACTTGATACAAGACACTTGCCCCAGATGGCTGCCACTTTTGGGTGCTTCAACTTTAATAAATTGCTTTGGGTTTTGGGTTACAACAGTTAAGTTTATGAAACACTCAGGCTCAGGCGTTAGCTATAAATAGACATTCATCTGCAATCGATAATTGCTTTGTTGGCCAGAAAATCAGTGCAGATTAAATGGAATTAAATGAACCACAAAAAAATTTAATAATCTTACTCTGCTAGTTAACGGAGTTTAAGAATTGTGAGCTTTATAATTTGTTTTGCATAAAAAATTATAATTATGTTATTGTGCTGAGTATTATGTTAGATATTGTATTTACAATAGTATCTCTTCTGTGTCTGGGATAATATAGCTATCAAATTTATATTAGATAATTAAAAAAATTATATTATTTTATAACTCGACTATTTGTACAATTTAAGAAACGAATTTTTATTTTTTTTTTTGAATATATATTTTCAAAGTACTTATTGATATATTGCATATATATATATGTATATTCACTGGTTACAAATTAAATATTATTATATTTATAAATTACATATGCAAAGGTTATTTATTCACTTTAATGATAATTGTAAATCGATAGTTGATCGGCCCAAATGGTATATATATAATAGTGAACGAAATATTGATTCAAAAAAGCGTCCCATGACATTATGGTGACTATATATGTAAAAGTAGTCTCAACACACCTTCAATTAATTTCCATTGACAGAGAGGGACGATGACATTTACGGAAGACTGTATGCGTCAGCTCCCATTTAATGGCTTTGCAGGCTGGTTGGTTGATAGCTCCTATTGTGTCCTTGACTGATGATGGGCGTTATATGATTTATGAACCTGGTGCAGACATATGACCAATTTTTTTTCTTTGTACCTACTTTTTTGCTGGCATCTATAGTTAACTGCGTTGCATGGAAGCAGGAAAATCATTGGGGAAATTTCTTTGGCACTGGCAAGCAATCGACAAAAAACTGTCAAGTAGAAGCTAAATATTTTCATGGCAAAAAACACCATTTGCAGGATAAAACGGAGTGTTAAATGATAGTCGTTTGGCTCAGGCTCAAAATGTTTTCGAGAAAAAGAAAAAAGAGAAAAGAAAAAAAATACATAACGTAAATTTGTTACGACATTGTTTTATTAAATAAAATGATCAATTTAGAGGCGGTAAATAAATTAATTAATTCATGATATGAAGTTAAGAGACATGAGAGGATTGAGAATGATACTGTTAAGTTGAATTTAATTTGAATTTAAATGGTTTCTTAAATGGAATAAATAGCCTGTAGACATGTTTTCTACCCGTATGAACTCAGTTCTTGTTATCCTTCTTAACAAAATACGACCGAAGTGTGAATTCACCTGACAAGAAAAGCAACAACAATGGCAAAGGGAATCGGAAGAGGAATACGTGTTGACATACTAAGTATCTGTCATTATGCAACTAATTAAAATGTCAACAATAGTAACAGCAGATGCAAACACAAATATCGTACACGAGCTCAACTTTGGTATATGATAAATGCCAAACACTTAGTAGTGTACATACAAAGATAGTATGAGAACAAACCTATAAAATACTAAACAGACTTAAATGCACTTCAACGCTGGTCACCGAGTTTAGCCGCTTAGCAGAACCATCGTCCATGAGAGGCACTCGTAGGGCCATCATCGTGACAATAGGCAGTACTGTCAACACTTGCCTCCTACTTTCTAGGTGTGCGTTGTGCCTTCTGAGTATAAATGTGTTTGCAGTATGTTAGCCGGGTTGAATATTCATAGAATCGGAGTAGAGATGGGTACGTGAGGTATGGGTTACTTGCGATATGTCAATCAATATTGAAAATGTTATTCTTATGCTCTTTAACTTTATGAAACTTAATCTTAATAAACAGTTATTCACAAGGTGTTGTTTAAAAATTGTCTAACACATTAACGAATGATTAACACATTGTGAATTGGGTGAATTTAGAAAACTCCTGCGATCTTATAATTACCGTACACAATATTTACTTAAACTATTTTCAAATGTTGTGAATCATCTGACACGTGTGCATCTCTAGCTGGTAGAAGATGAACCTTGTGCATGCATAAGTGGTTGACGCTCATGCATTATGCAATTGATAGGACAACTAAAACGGCAACAACAATGCCAATACCAAGCACCACACAGAGTTTCCAAGAAACAAGGTGGAATGAATATACGGGTACTAGTATTTCAACTGCCACATGCCATCGTGAATGCTATTGATTTAATTGGAATTTGTGATTCTAAGTGTTACTAAAATGTTGTCATAAAATGGAAAGTAATAAGAAAATTTAAATTCAAATAACATTTTTTCCACAACAGTACATATTTTGTTTCCAACGAATATGATATCAATTAGATAAATGTCATCTGAATTAATACAAGTTAATAATATAGTATTCAATTGATAATAGCATAAATAAACGAGAAAAACAATAAAACCGAACGTTTATTATTACAAATTCAAAGGCAAATAAACACATATGCCATGCCACTTCTCATTTTACGACCTTACTTTGAAAAATACACGTTGGTATAATATTTTGTCCTTGCTTGTAGATTGGTTGTTAAATTGGATAATAAGCACAAAGAAAAATCCTTGTAAAGCTCAGTAACTAAGAAGCTTTTGGAGTGCGGCATTGAAAATATTAAAGCTCTCATGTGCTTAAAGCTTATTGTGAGCAAAAATTCAAAACATTGACAATAGTTGGCGCTTTATTATTGTTGCAAACAATTTTTTATTTAATTAATAACCGAAACGCATTCAATTTATTGCAGTGGAATTAAATGTATTGACAAGCAGATATTTAATAAATATTTTGTCTTTTAACCATAGTTACTAGAACTTGCTGACAAAATCAATAATTTTAAATAATGGATAATTATGGGGCAGTATGTTTAAAAAGTGTATGTAGTTGGCAATATACCCATTGTCGGCATAGACATAGGGTGAATTAAAAGCCAATGAGCATATATCAAAGGAACAGTAAATACAGCACCAACAAGAACAATGTGTAATTTACAAAAATGACCTCAATTTAATTGTTTTCGGTAAGTGCAACAATGCGTGTGTGAGAGTGTGGGCGTGTGTAGTGGTATGTAGGGGCAGATAATATTCAATACAGATATTCGATTATTCATCATTAAAGAATCATTATTAATATAAATGCATTACATAATTAAATTGCTTTTTACAAGCTTCGCCCGTAAAATGTAATTCATAGTCTGTTAAATCCATTATAATAAGAAATTCAAATTAACGACTGTATGAGCCGAGACAATCATACAGTTGAATTTATTTTGTAAGGCTTCTTTAAGCCCTTTGAGCTGTTCAAATATTGGTTTGATTTACATTAAAGCTGATCGTGTAAATACATACACATATTTACATCCGTTTCGACATTAACTGAATTGCAGTAAAGCCAGTGGACATATTTTAAGGAAAGGAAGCAAAATATTTTACAATAATATACAGCATTTTTTAACAAAGAAATCTAAAGCATGCAACACGTACTAAATAAAATGTCATGGCAATGTACTCAACGACTTTCTTGTCCGGCATACAACAATCAGACAAAGTAGTCAGTGAATGGACGGGCCGTAGCTCGTCACAGAATGCAGTTGAGTCATGCAGCGACCGACCCGAGCGATTATCATTTATTTACAAATAGCATTACCACATACGAGGGCAGTCACAAAAGTAAGAATTTTCACAAGTCTGAAAAGATAAATTATGCATAATATTTTAAATTTGACCCATATGTCATGATTTGTTGTCTGAACTTAGAAAAAGATACATAAGTTAATCAAAAAGTTGTTTATGCTAAAAGAATAATAATATATTTAATTATATCACAATTAAAAGTCATTTACAAGAAATGTAAATACATTTATTTAAATACTTTAAGGCGAAGTCTACAAAGAAATACTTCAAAAGATAGATTGTGTGCTATCAACAGCAATATCATTTTCTTCCTGCTTCTAAACGTTTGTGAAATATATTCGGTGAACTGTAGAATTATTTAGAATGTTAATTGAATGTAGCAAGATTCTAGAAATGCTTCTAGGATGGTCAGTATACGAGAATACCCAAAAGTCACGTAGTCCTTTCGAGTAGTTTATTGCCGGCAGACGTCGAGGACGAGAACGATGCATGCAATGTGACTGAGGCCCATTTTCAAAAGTTCTTCGCATATATTTTATGCAATTTAATGCTGCTGATAATAAAATGTGCACCGCTTGTTAGATGTAGTATACTATATACATATATCTATATATTTTAGTGTTTTTCTCTTTTTTTGTTGGTTCATTGGACATTATTCATAGGCTTAAAAGTGTTTAACAGAATGCGCCAAGCGGGGGTCGTCCTGGAGGTACGCCCTAATAAGTCTGATAGCGGTATGCAAATGGTGTGTGGCAAGCCTGGGTTTGTAGCCCAAAACTGTTGCAAATTGCAGTCGCAAGCATTGCAGAGCCGAGCACACCCAAGTCCAGCACAGGACAGGACAGAACGGGCCAGCGCAGGACATTTAAGGACTATGGCTTCCTCCAAGCTGTGTCAAAATTTATGTGGCTCGCGTGACCTTCATGCGTTTGTGCGTGATAAATCAATTTCATTGCAATTTGTAATTGTGTAAAATGTATTTTCAATTTGCCCCATTGCAGCATTACGCCCCGAAAATACAAAGAGAGCGTGTGATAGAGAGAGAGAGAGAGAGAGAGAGAGAGAGAGAGAGAGAGAGAGAGAAAAGACAGAGAATGGAAGATGCATAAGCGGAAATGCATGATTTTGGTCACATTTCCAATTGTCAATGCGATTTCAAAATTTGCCGAGATTTATGCGTGTAGTCCGAGTCGCACGCATACAATAACATTTTGTTCGTTATGTCAAGCAATTTCTATGCCATTATGTATACTACAAACGCATGTGCATGTATGTGTGCATTGACGCGTTGGTGTATGTTGCATTAGTATGTTTGTATAATTCGGCTTTTGGTTTCATGATTTATGTATGCTGCCAGACTGGGAGACTAAGCTAATTGCATTTGGCTCTATCTGACTTGAGAAACGCTCTGATTTCAATTAAATAGTTGCTGGATTGTGTATAATAATTAAAGAGGCGTTTAGCTAACTGACAAATTCGGGGGTATTCTATCCGATTTCAAATTAAGAGCATCTAACTTATTTAATTTTATAGCACTCAATTTAGTATAATATAGTTGTAGTAGTAAGTATACATATATGATATATTAAATACAGATGTACGACGTATTTAATTCTTCATTCATAAATTCTGTATTAGTTATTATTGTCAATCCAATTGAGTCAACCAACACTAATACTTATTTACAGAATAAAACGGACCAAATATAATCGTAAATAAAATACTAAATGACTGAAATTCTAACACAAATATTTCGTTTTGAAAGCGATGTATTTAATCTGCATCATTAATCAAAGGGCAAGTGTTTTAATTATGCCATATAATAGCATTAAATGAATTCAATTTCCAACCCAGCCCGGGCAGAAGTTAATTTCGTCTATGGTCATAGATAAAATCGATAAACTTCCACGTGTTTGCGTAAGCGGCCTAAATAAATTAAATACCTGTAATGCGAGTATATGAACAAAAGTTGCTGCCAGTTGCAGTGTTGAAATTACTCAATTCTAATTAACAAATTTTTGTGCACGCCATTGCCTTAAAATGAACTTTTTGCAAATTAAAAACAATTATCATAATTACACATAATCATAAACTCAAATCCATGGCACAAAATCCGCATACAGTGACATACAACTTTTAATAGAATTTCGGCATTGTTATGAAATAATACATTTTAACATGGCTTGCCAAAAAATAAAACTTCCTAAAGTATGAAAATAATTGGGTTGAGGTTGTTTAAATAAAAATTGATTAAATTTTCCAATGTGGCAGCAATTTTTCCGTTCGAAGTTAAAGTTATATCGATATACATAAATGAGTTGTAATCAATATTAAACACTATTAATGTATGCAATTTTAATTAACTTATATTTATTTCTTAGGACTCATGAAATGGGACCAACTTGAGCATGTTAAATAGTGCAACATCGTTTTAATTACAGATTTTAAGAATTGTGATAAATTATTTTACTTGTCTTGTCAATTCTAGTTTCGCAATATATAAAAGCTGCGACTTAAGATTATGATCTGACAGCTGCTAAGCTGATGCATTAAATACGAAATGCATTTAATTGCACCTTTTGCACATCATAAGCTCCACTAAATAAGGGAATGCTCAATACGAGACTGACAGTGCTCCATTGTCAACGGCTTTAAGGGGATTAAAGACCTGACTTGTCTCACAGCTCAGTGAACAAATATACTTGTATCTTGCTTATTTAGAGGCAAACACATGAAATCAAGAACTTTTTTCCTATAACAAAAGACAAATTGCAGTCTAGTCAAGCTTTGAGAATGCCTGCCATTTGATATACTGCTATCTAATGCTGTGCAGTACATTTAGGGTCAGACCTGGAAAAGTGGAGTCTTTAGCACTGCAGACAAAAATGTCCATTGAGATAGTACTCACATGTGGCGTACATTAAATAAAATACAAAAATACACACTCAACCCTGTAGTAAGTAGATGTAGATAAGACTTGACCATGACGAGTGTCAAATATTCGAATATTTTAAATACTTTTCTGTATAGAACCTAACTAGCATTTAATACTTTAAAATGTACATTCCAAATTTGAAATATTTAAATTAAATTGAGTTTTAGAGTGTGCTTATTATTTGTATGCATATTCAAATGATTTAACGCATTTGATTACACAAAGTAAAAGAAGAAAATCAAAAAGGGAATGAAAAACTTGCTTACTGCTGCAATAAAAGATTTTTGAAAACATCAAATGAAATATTCAGTGAATGTTTTTCTAAAAAATTTACATAAGTGCTAATTTACTAATAAAAATTCAAGAGTAAATAGAAATGAACTGGAAGACAGAGAGCAGGAATGGCAAGTGATGTAAGTGACTGTAGTCAGATAGTGAGTCGGTATATTTATGCCTGAATGGAATTCAATTTGCATAATTAAAGTGAAATGCATTTGTTGCTCAGTAAATATATAAATATGCACTCATACTCACATCCACGCAAAGATTGTACATACACACAGAAAGTCATCACAAAGAAAAAATGAAAGGAAACAAAAGGAGCACATAAACAAACAAGTCAGTTTGCTCGTTATGCAAAAATTATGCAGTTGCTTGTAACCAAAATCTAATAAAATTAAATTCAATATCTGACAACTAACAAAATTGCCTACAGCACGAAAGTTTGTTAGATGATTGCATTGGAATTATATGAAGCGGATAACTGTGCGTATGTGGAATATTTTATGCAGCAGCTGTTCAATTTCAAAAGCAATTCTTTTTTAAATGCCTCTCTCTATCTAACCATTGCCATTCGATTTAATATCCACCCATTATTTATATATGTTTCTATGTGCTCAAATAATTGCTTATGAACTAAACGTGCAGCTGCTAAAGAAGGCTATGAAAATAGTTGAGCATTTGACAAGTTTTTATTTGCTGTGCCACAGCAACAAACTGTTGAGGCGTGCTTATGAAATTGTGTACTTTTTTGAAAATAAATAACTCCTCTTCTTTATGATACTTATAGAATAAACAATTATTTAAAGCTATCATTTGTAATTCTTCTTGTTTTCTTCAATTGTTAGCTTTTTGCAACTAGTTGATATTTTGTATTAGTAAAATTTAATACTAAGACAATTTTAAGAAAATCGTTTTAGAATGCAGCTTTTAATTAACAATTCAAGTGTAAACAGACAATTTAATTGAAATAAGTCAATTGCAATAAATATTTGTTTGTTCATTTGTATAACGGTTAAAACGAACATAGATGTGGGTCAAATCAATAAGCAAAAGCAAAAGCATGGCAAATCGAGTAGAAGTCAAAGCGATTTGACATGCTATAAAATATAAGTAAATATGATGGCTAATAAATACGATAATAAAACGGTTTGAAAAATACAATTCGAGAACAAAATGGTCCCCAGGGATAAGAACATATACACACCTATACAATGGGCCCGCATCAAAAGAAAACCAATGAGGCAAAGAGCCAAGCACGACCACAGACAGCATAGGAGATGTCCAACTCTATGCTATTCGATTATGATAAAATGCCTTAAGGTGACCACAGCATGCAAACTGTGTGAGAGTTGGAGTCAGTGTACGGACAATCCAAAATAATAATCGTGCGCATAAATAAAACATTTTAAATCAAGTGGTTTCTCATTCGAAACAAACAAACAAATCGAAAGGAACTATGCAATAAGACACAGTGAGAGAAAGCGAGAGAGAGAGGAACGGAACACAAGCCATGACTGGCCAAGTAGAAATTGAAAGTCAAGACATGAAATATTTATGTATGTTCTGTGTGGGACTTTTTGTGGGTGCGTTGCCATCCCGGCATCTTTGCTATTTGTGGTTTATATGCCAATAAATAAAAACCTTTGCCAACAGTCGACAACAACATTTTAAAGTATGCTCGCTCACTGTAACCAACTGTATCTGAGGCACAACCCAAAAACACACGCCCATGCCCGAAACTCAAACTGCTTACAGGCTGCCCTTGTAAATCTTCAGTTTCTAAATGACCAACACACTCACCCACACACACACACACTCTCAAACACACACATTCGGTCTAATCGTTAGCTGAACTTTGCTTCATCCAGTTCTGTTGATTGAGATGTTGGTTTTTAGGGTCTGCCTGGTCGACTTCCCCTTTGCTAGCACTCCTTAGACCCAAGTCCGCAAACTATTTGCACTTGGTTTTGGCTATAAAATTGCATAATAAATGTATAAACTTTTTTTTTTTTGTACTTTTCAGTGGTCAGAGAAGTGTAAATTATTTTCAAATTGTTGTTTCAATAGGGAAATTTCAGAGTGAAATTGTGGCACAGTGGATCCAGTGTTATTTGAAACATATTTTAAACAAATGTTACATAAGGATTCGCAATATCAAGGAAAACTTTAACTCTAAAATTAAATTATTGAATTATAATACAAACAGTTCTCAGCAATGTCAAAGCTATAAAACCCTGAACTCAACATGCTGTATAGCTGTGACAAAAATGTTGGCTACCCATTGTGAAAGAAGTTGAAGCAATCGCCTCGGGTTTCAACCACGTAAAGGCGATGCTAAGAACTAAAATAGAGTCAGTGCTCAGCTCCTGTATATTTTAGCCAAGAGTCAGGCGCCAGTCTGATTTGAGACTCCTTTGACCTCACTTGCTTGGCAAACATTGGAGCATTCACACAGCAGCCAAAAGAATGTCTTCTTTTTGGCCGCTGCTCAAGATCGACCGACAAGTTATTTAATTTATTATAAAACATTGAAATATGTATTATGTTTATTCATGCCCCGCATCGCCATCCTGTGTCCCACAATACAAATGAAACAAACGGCTCGTGGCATGGGTAAGGAAATGGAAAAGTTTTCGGCGCAGCTGCTTCAATGCCGCCGGTCGGCCTTTTCCGTATGGCCGTAGGCTTGTGCTGGCTGTTCTTTGAATTTTCACTTAGGCATTTTGCATAATCAAGATAAACGATAAGTAAATTTATCTTTATTAACAAATCTTCAACGTGCCATGGTAATTTATTTGCGGTTTGCCCTCTGCTGCTCAGTTCCTTGACTGGTCATTTACAAGGCACACGAAATTGACTTACCATTCGGATTTGGAGGTGGTTTTTGGCATTAATCTAAAATTGTGTGTGTTAGGTCATAGCACCTTGAAGTGTGTAAATGTTCATCGTTTTCAGCAGTAATTGAGCATAATTATGTTAAAAACTAACTAAGGGGATGGCATAGTAATTTAATAGATTGACTATTTAGGCTCAAACTTAGTAAATCCAATTTAGCAGTGTTGTTATGCACCTCAAAAGACAGTAAGTAAAGTATAAATTATGGAGTTCTAGAAAGTTATGTGAACCATTTAAGAAAATTATGCTTCTTAATCGAATGCTTGAAAAATGTATTTTAAAGCTAATATAAATCCTGTTCATTAAATACGACAGGCTTAAAATATTCATATTTAGCTTTACACGAAAACAGTCTTTTAAATTCCTTGACTTGTCTCTTCTTTCTTGAGCTTTTCTCCAGAAAATTTTTAGCAGCAAACACGTTTCGCGGAAACAATCATGCTTGCAATAGCTTCCTGTCTGATTGTAAAGCGATTATCCCTATACGTATAAGGAATAAATATGTGTATGTGTTAGTTTGGCTTAAATATGTGTAAGCATCGTTGCTGTCTCAGGCGTTTCTCGCATCGCTGTTGCTTCTTTTCAGAGAAAAAGAGGATGTGCAACCGGCACACATGACTTCCGCTTGATGGAAAATAAATAAAACGAATTGAGTGCAGGACGTTACAGGACTCGCATCGAAGAATGCCACTGATTAAAGTCAGCCAAAAGAATTGCAGGCAAGGTAAGCGTCTAAAATAGCTTCCATATTGGTTTACATTGCCCCTAACAGTTTCCTATAAAGTAAATAAGGAATTCGAGATGCTGTACAGTGCAGAGCACTGCACCGTTGTGCTGGGTAACATACATAAGTGCACAAGCAGCTAAATGGCATTAAAGGATTACTTAGTTTGGAATTTACTATATTATGGCTATCACTGGCTACTTCTTTTTGTCATGCTGTTTGGAATTTATAAAATAACTGCACAGGAAATAAAATAGCAGACGATGATAGAGCGAACACCACATCATAAAATATGATATATTCGTGCCCAAAGCAGTTTGGCAGATTATCTGATATAATGCTGAAAGTCCATTAAAATGAAACAATCCAAATATGTTAGAAATCAACAGTCAGGTAGTCCCAGCTATTTGTGAGGTATTTTTACCTCAAAATAATTTTATAAATATCAAATGTGTTCTTAAGCACGTTAACAATCAATCAATGTGTTTCGCCAGTAATCCAGTTTTATTCTTGACCATTCTGCTGGACGTTACTCGTAGCAACAAGCACAATTCAATCAGCCAATAAAACTTCAATTAATTGAGCAAAGTAAAGCGTACACAATTCATGCAAGAGACGTGTGTCCTCGAATCTGGTTCGTTGCCATGCTCGTTCAGGTTATGGACTCTGCTCTCAAGCCTCAATCACTCAACGGCCAGTTGGACAACAAAGTACAATGTGATAAGACCCAGAGAGACAGGAACACGAAAACAAGCCATATAAAACTTTTACTTACGCACGCACACTTCCATGCGCACTTTTTGTATACACACATGTACGCACACAGCGACAAGAGAAATGAGTCAACAAAGCAGCGGGTTTCTTCCGGCCAGTAGAGAGTTGTAGAGAGTTTGGTCCATTTTTATTTGGCCGCAGCTAATTGTTTTTCGTTACGCAACGCATACCAATGCATTTAGCATTGAGCAGCGACTGCCTGAGACCAGGACATAACTCTCGAGTGTTTTATGGCCACACGCACGGCAGGACAATATCTTACCGTCAGTTATCCTTGCACGAGGCACACATGTGCGTGGTAAGCTGAGCAAGTCATAAAATAAACCATATACCGGAATTCAAACACTTGGAAATTTATTAATGTGGCCAACCTCCGCACACAGTAATTCCGGCATAACTTGAATGCACATTTAACGCATCTCCTGCGGCTCAAGTTGGCTTCATAAATTTCGTTGACCAATTAATTGCCAGCAAAATAAATAATTTAATTAATCAAAAATCAATTCTTGTCATTGATAAAAATTAATGTAGCATACGCTTGGCAGCCACACAACTAGACTCCTTCAAGAACAATGGATGACGCAAATTACATGTTGCTGGCTGTTGTAAGATGCTTTGGATTTTGTTGCAAAAGCTGCTGTTAAATGAACCGTAATAAGCTCTTGGCTCCATTATGTACTTTGGCTCTTCGATTAAATTATTACATGACCAGCTCTTCATATGATTATTGTCTAATGGGTTTTTTTATGGTTTATTAAGCTGTGGTATTATTTGCGCAATAACAACGAAACTTATGAGTATGTTTTAGATACATAAGAATAGTATACAGCAATAGCATTCATATTACAATAGCATATATTGTTGGTATGAAAAGTGATTTAACGATTAGTATTGAGTAATTGAATGTAAACTCAATCTAAGAGAATATGTACTCACTAAAGAGAAATTTAACTCTACATAATGTAAACTCTACATATTTGCTTATGACAATTTTAATTAAACTTGTGCTTTGTTGAAAGGTTTCGGGTCCTTACTGGCTAATTGCTATATGTATGAAGGCTTCGTTTTAACGAATAAAACTTTTTCTGGCCCTGCAGACTCTTGGTTATGCTACAATTCCTTAAATATTTGCGCATAAAGTTTATTGCAACGTTAATTGTGCAAATTAAGCTGGAAAAAAGCCGAAACACAAAATGCAGAGCAACAAACAATGTCGTATAGCGACGAAGCAGAGGCACAACAACAATAGCCAAAGCCGCATGCCAACACTTAATGCCAGCCACGAGCAGGCTGCTGTTGCAGGACGAGGCTTAATTATAAGCAAAACGCACAAAGGATCCTCAATGCTAGCAGTGGTGTCTGAACTCGCCAGGCGCATATTATACACATGTCCTGCAAAATGGCCAGCACATACACAACGACAAATTCTGCACTGCATTGGACTAAAAGTTGAGCACAGCGAAAAGTTTTTGCACGCTGTGCTGCTTTGTGTCAAAATGTTGGACGTAACAGTGCAACAATAACAACTTGCAATGCAACAACAATGAGAACAACTACAGCGACAAAAGGAGAATCAGATTTTTGGTCATGTCTTCGACATGGCCTTATGCAAAGTTTGGGTATTTTCAGCAAGTTCGTCGCCTTCTTATCGACATTGAAGCACAGCCCGCAAAGCAAACACAAAAATGCTGTTAATGCTTTCAGATTTCTCCATAGAGATGACTGATGTTGGCTTGAAATCTCTAACATTAAAGTTCATTACCAAACATATCCAAGTGCTGGGGGGGTGTCTAAATCCCTGGCAGTGTCAGTGTTAGGCAGACATGCAAATATATCAAAGTTTAGTTCTCTACGCTCCATTGCAATCCCTGCCAGAGTCTGCAATGGCTCCACACGCTGCTGATGTTCAAGATTTATTATTTATCAGTGCAGATTTTGCTACAACGCCAACTCTGGCTCCGGCTCCGACTCCAACTCCGACTCCAACTATGATTCCAACTCTAACCCTGACTTCGTGTCTCTCTTTGCTTTAGACTACTTCAGCTCAGTCATGTGTTTAGTGTAAGATTTCACACAAGCGTACACACAAACAGAGCATATCGCATTTCCTTTGGCAATGCTTTATTCATTGTCTATGTCCCTGTCTCAAAATGCAGATTGTTTACGGATGTTTTATGTTATTTTCAACTGCTTTACTGTGCTTTTCATTTCATATTCAATTGCCTTGATTTTTTTTTTGCGATTAATGAATATTATAGCTATAGGACTTGTTTTTTTCATTGGTCATAATTTTGGTACAGAGTCTTCTTTCGGCGTTATTTGAAAATATTTGTGAATAAATTAACTTAATAAAAAAAAGAATATTTTTAAATATTTCATAAATTAGAGGAATTAACTTTCTGTAAATATATTTTGGAAAAGAGAATTATGAACATAATTTTTTTTCCCATCTTTATGTGATTATATGTATTTTTTAACAACATCTCTTGTAGGAAATTATTAGTTATCCCTCAAAAAGTCATTCAAACTACCATGTAGATGTAGAGAACATAATAGAGTAGAAGGTGGATTTCACAGGCGCAGCAGTGCGATATATGAGCACATGGTGGATCCTAAGAGGTAAAAGCACATGGTGGTTTCCGAGAGCGAGAGGCGGACTACGACAGCTACTCTAAGCAGGATGTGAGGCCGTAGCAACTGTTACTTAATTTAAATCAAATACTTACTTCACTTACGTCTGGCGATCTTCACTCGAAGGTAGGAAGTATTGATAACTGTGTTTTTGGATGAAAAACAATCCTTTGACCGGGCAAGGCATCAAGGCATGCTTTAGAAATTGAAGTTCATGCTGCCAGCACCATTCTACAAAACGCTCAAGTCTTATGTCTATAACCGGATCTTACACCTACAATCCAATTGGCTGAATCGGACGTTTGTCAAATCAGTGCAGGGGCTCAAAATCCGGCAGCTAAACTGATTACCAGGATTCCGATTGCTGCTCAATTTGCGAAATAAAATCTTCCAGTACATAGCCATTATTAAATCAATTTTGGGGCACGGCCTCAACTTTGAAATTTCCTAATCTTCAGGCTTTGTCAAGACACCCTACAACGTAAGAGATGCAGTCGTCTATAGGGACCTCGACATCCTTTAGCACATGGCCCGTCTATATAGTTACACCAAACAGCTTACTATTAATATTAGATAATAGTCTCCATAATTGTAATTCTGTAATTAATTAATTGTTGTAATTCTTGACTCTTAATGCAATGTATTGGAATTTGAGCTTGCCTACTATCGTTAAGATAGATTGCAAATGAAAATAACTTAATAAAAAGAAAAAAATAATGGGTTACACATATTTCCTAAGCATGTTTTAAAGACAACAAGCACGACATTAACTAAGTATATAAAAGCCGAATAACCATTAACACTCCTTTGCATAATCCCAAATGCAAACTTATGTATATCCTTTCGGATTATCGCCAGACATATGTGGCTTCCCCTCTTCCCCCCATTTGGGGTTTTCTTTGCTGACTTCGTTTTGCGGCACAGTTGCCATGGATTCGCCTCACTTCCCGTTTGCCGTCTTTGGCTGTTAGTCTTAATTAATTATTGTAATTAGTTAAATGCAGGCAACAGCACAAACAACAACAGCAGCACGGTATTGTATGCAGCCCGACCAAGGGGAGGGAGGCCTAGATAACAACAGCTGACTGCGGCAAAAATGAATTTTCTGCTTTCATTTGCACGAAATGCTCAGATAATTTTCAGTTCTCTCAGTCTGCGTGTTTTGTTTTCATTTTCATTCCCATTTTGTTTGCCAATTTATACTTGTACTGGTTGTGGCTGTTGTTGTTGCAGTAATTGAATTGTTTAACAGTCTTACCAGCATAAGGCATAAGGTCGTTGTTGTGGTCGTCGACTAAGTTGACTGTGGCCTATTTGTTCTTCTATTGTGCCTTACAAAACAATAACATCAATTGGATAGATTTAGCTTTATTTGAACTTAGCTTTTCACTCGATTAAAAGCATTATGAAGATTGACAACACTAACTACGTGGCATTGGGAATTCGCCACAATTTATTTGTTACTTTAATTGACATTGTCAAGTATACAGAGAACAAAGATTTTCCATCCATTCAGAACTGTTTGTTTTAATTAAATGCATTACGAATATTAAAACTGTAAGCACAAATTCGAACTTGTCCGCATTTCTTTTAAATAACCAAGTGGGTCTATATTGATATTAGTTTGATTCATTTATTAGTTATATTTGGAAGTCCCCAATCGAGCATTCATATTCAAATTATCAACAACTCAGTTAGTTCATGCATGAAAAAAACGATTCAGCTTGTTTACTCAATGCCTGCCCTTGTTGTTGTTATTTTTTAACACTTTAGCACTTGGGATTGCAAAAAGGGATTCCTTTTTTGGCCTTTTTTGCATAACAAAGTGAGGACAACGAGGATGTCCCGCTGCAATCTATTTAATAAAATGGGAAAACGCAGCTAAGGACCAAGGACCCGCCGACGACAGCGACCCACGCAATTGAAACTTTTTCAACCGCAAAATACTAAAGCATACTTTTAGGCAATAACGTTATTCAAACGCCACGACGTAGACGTTGTCGACACCAGCAAACTTTGCACATTTTTCGAAAAACTCGAAACTGAAAACAGAAAACAGAAAACTGAAACCGGTTTGGGCAGTGAGCAAACTTTTTTTGTTTTTTTGAAAATGGCGTAAATTGCACAGGACGCTTTGAAACCCTTTAGAGCTCCACTTGGACCCGAGCCCCTTTTGCTGTATACAAATAGAGTTGGCGGCTAGGTGTCCAAGTGGGGCAAAGTCAAAGTCAAAGCGCGGCGTTTACTAAAATATTCATGGTTTGGTGCGTCGAGTGTCACAGTTGGGTCACCAGACTGTTGTTTGGCGGTGATGGGAGTGGCGTGAGACTGAGGGTGAAACTGAGTAGCTCTCGGATGGTTCCATTTTTCTCGGCTGGCTTGCGCTTTTTGTTTACGACACGAATGAGCCAAGTTGTTGATATTTGTTGATTGCTTTTCGCATTGCAGCATCATGAAGCCATTGCTCAAAATTGAATTCAATTTTAATTTTTGTTTTTGTCATATATTGTGTTAGTTTGAAGTGTGCGACTATCGAGTTGACATCTTGATTGATAAGTTAAGGAAAAATATTTGTTCAATCAAATAAGTTATTTACTACACATCAAGGATCAGCTGTTCACTCAACCAAATTGATAAATAAATTAAGTAAGAAACCATTTTTAGTGAATGCAATAAAAATGAAGAGTAAACTTCACATATACTTTACACGAGAGGTAAATGTATTAAAATATATCACGCTTGAAATTATTAGCTTGGTTGCGCTTTATTAGTTTTATTTAATATCATTATTATATCAGAAGGTGACATAGCACTGAACAATGCAGCTACACTTGACTTAATCATTGAAAAGTATTACTTGAATAACTTTTGATATTTGTCCCATCATCTTGACAGCAAAAAAAAACATATTGTCCCAAAATGTGGTAGCTCTTCAATTGGCTCTGAAATCGAAGTATTCATAAAACGATCTAATTCTTACAAATGTAGATGTGTACAAATATGGCTATTACAGTAAATCTAATTATAAGTAGTGTTTTGTTTACAGAAAAGCCTACAGTGAACTAAAATATATCCATCAATTCGTAAATTGCACCAATTACAATAATAAATAGAGAATGTGAAATTGGCACTTGATTAAATTTGAATGCTTTTTATAATAAAATTGAAACAGAAAAAGCGAAGCAAACGGCATTATAAATTTGCTCAAATGTTGTTTATGGCGGATTAAAACATTTTCTTGACATTTTTTTAATCAAATAAATCACTAAAATACTGTTTTTTAATAATTTTGGTATTTTATTTCAAACCTCATTCGAGAAGTGTTAGCTCTATATTCAAGCGTATGCATTTGCAACCAAAAAAAAGCGGGACTCCCCGTTTTCAAAAATTCCCAGCTCTCACAAAAGATAAACGAAATGAATTTCCAATTTGAACGTATAAATAAGTCCGCTTTTACACAAATACATATGTAGCTGATAAGAATATACTCGAAGAAAGGCCGACTTACAGAACGTTCAAGCTTTGCTTCATTCAGTTTTAAATTGAAGCTGATTGCGTGAGGTTTGCACATACTTGTATACTACCATGAACATTTTTGCAATAATTGTACTTATACTAAATACGGTGCTTATACAATCTAATGAATATGATTTCTCTACGGTCAGCAATGAAGTGGAAAACTCAGTGAGTTTTTTATTTAAATAGTAAAATTCTTATGATTCTTCTATGTATTTATTCTTCAGAATATCACACTCATCGAAGATAACGAAGAGAAGTGCTATGCATATTGTTTCAATATAATACAGCCGGTACTTGAGCATACAGTCAACATACAGATAAAGGAACAACAAATTCAGGGACAAAGCTCAATTATACACAAATTGCAAAGTGAATTGGCAGGATTGAAAACCACTCTTGGAATCTATGAAGCAACCATCAAGAATAAAGATATTCTACAACAAGCCTCTGAAAAGCGCCAAAACGAGAGCACCGATAAAATCAAAGAACTAGAGAATCAATTAGTTGATTTACAAATAAAGGTTGGAATCTATGAGCAGACAATTAAGAATAAAGATCTTCAATCGGCTCAAGAACTTCTTACTTCCAAGAAATTCGAGAACGAAACTATAGAAAAGAACAATATAATTGCGAGAAAGGACGAAGAACTTATTGAATATAAAGTAAGACTAGGGAATTGTCAATATCCAAGTTGTATTGGTAGATTGACTGATATTTATGAGACCAAAGTTGCTGGCATGGATGCATTTTCCGTACCGTGCGATTCGAGTTTAGCTGGCAAGGGTTGGACTGTCATTCAGCGCCGAAAGGATGGATCTGTAGACTTTAATCGGAATTGGACAGATTATCGCGATGGATTTGGTGATCTGCGTGGAGAATTTTTTATTGGACTCGAAAAGTTACACTTAATAACTACATCTCAAACGTACGAGTTGTACATTTATCTACAGGACTTTGAAGACAACAAACGATATGCCCGATATGATCATTTTTACATAGGTGGTGAGGATGAATTCTATAGTATAAAATCACTTGGTACTTATTCTGGAAACGCTGGCGATTCAATGACGGAGCACATAAACGTCAAGTTTTCAACTCCGGATAAGGATAATGATGAGAGTAAAAGAACGTGCGCACTATCCTTTAAATCAGGCTGGTGGTTTCATGGATGTTATCACTGGTAAATATTTATCTAAGGGTTATTCAACAACAAAATGATTATTTTTAATCATTTTTTATATTGTTAATCGCCAAAAGCGGCCTCAAGGTTTATCGATACAAAAAACAAATCAACATTTTCTATTTTCTTCTTTATGACTCTTGCTCTGACCCGCTTCGCTCACAATTAAATAATTTTTTCGCACAATCGCTATTTTAAAGAAATCTAGAAAGCTGCATACATATGAATGCTAATTTTTTATCACTTTCATAATTACTTTATATATTTTATTGATTTCTCCTAAACAAAGGCTAAGTGAGCAAACAGAAAGAAACACATTCCTACTAGTGGTTACAAATTTGACGTTACATTGAAATTACATAAATAGCCGAATATATTAATAATAACTGATATAATGTTGAGCTTGGTGAATATAAATTTTGACCTTATACTGTTTGACTTCAAAACGCATCGAATTAAATTGTTTCACCAGTAAGCGAAATAGATACGATTCAAATACCAACAATGCAAACAAGCGACTCTTCTGACTTGGCAGATGCTGGATGGACTTACTTACAGCGGCTAAAAGATAGAAGTGTGAATTTTCATCGGGCTTGGTCAGAATACAAGAAAGGTATCGGAGATTTGCATAGAGAGTTATTTATTTTGCAAGATCAGCTACTTTTACTAAACCAATCAAACTCTCAAGAATTGTATATTAGACTGTGGTAATGAAATATGAAATTACTTTGTCATTGTCAATAGGGAAAACGCCAATGAATTAAAAGAATTTGAAATGTACTTAGAGAATGCTGTTGATAGGGATAAGGACAATGATAAATATTCAATGACATATTTGAAGAGTTGTGCAGTTCTTAACTGATCTGGCTGGTGTTTTCGAGACTGTTATAATTGGTCAATATTAATAGACTTTTGATTTATTTACAGTAACCTTAATGGACCTTATACTCCAGAAGGCTCGGGGGAGAATATAAAATTAATTGAATGGAGACAATGGAAAGTGGATCAACCATTGAAAGTCACTCAAATGATGATAAGACCAATATCTTAATGGGTATTACATTAAAAAACTTAAAAAACAATTTACCATCTACATATTTTTTCACCTAATATACATATACATGGTCTAATTCCGATAAATTTGTCTATTTTCAAACATTTGTTACCATATTAATTGTTTTGCTCATTATTTAAATGGGATTTTTTTTCGAAGTAGCATTATTCAATCTTTGTTTAATAAATATACTACTATTATAATATGAAAATTTTAAATTATTTCGGTTCCGTTTCAGAATTTTACTTTACTTTTTCGGCAATTTAATCACAAGATCAATGTCAATCTTGAAGATCCGTTGAAAAGTTTGATGCTTGTTGCACTATGTTGCTTATTCGGGATAACAACAATAATAAATGTATTAATTTGCTTTGGAAGTCAACATATAATACATTTTATCACCCCTTATTTTAATTTAAAATACAGTTAAATTTTAATTAAAATCTGTTGCTCTTCAACGATGACATTGCCACTGAAGTTATTTACATTTGTAATTGCAGCCATTTTCTTTTAATTATAATAAATATTATGAATACACATTTAACCAATTATATTTTATATTTTCATCTCACCAAACACAAAGCAAAATTCAGGCAAAGAATACCAACAATTAGAAAAAAGTAAGAAGGCTCTACTCGAATTGCTGTACTGTGAGATATCCTTCACCCATTGTTAATAAAGATAACAAAAAGAAAGTGTGACCTGTGATCTAAGTGCAAGAAAAGACATATTGTCACAAAACTTTGTTGGACATGGCTATATAGTTTCTGCTGTATATATTTTATGTGGTTGAAGATGAGTCCTTCTGCCTGTTACACTCATATTCGGTTGCCACAAAGTTATATTCCCCTTTCTGTTAGTTTTCATCATATTTATATTTCGCATTACGATAATATACAATTACTTAAAGTTTATATATTTTAAAACTACCCATTCGATAGACAATTGATTGATTTATAAGCAAATGCGTCATGCACGTATATCCTTTGTTGCATTAGCAACAAATTTATGCAATCAAAACACTGTGACCACTTGGCGTATACATTATTTTTTACGGTGTTTATTCTGTGGGATGAACAACTTGTGTTCCCACAATTTATTCACTATAAACTTAAACAGAAAGAGCAAATGTATTCGCTGAGCGATTCCTACTGATTCGAACACTTTAGCGAAAATCCCAACAATGCTTTTTCTGGATATGCATAATAAAAATGGTGTGCGTGTTTGGGCTTAACAAAGATGCAGCCACGTGCTATTCACTCATCTTATGGGGATTTGGGCAGACAAGTTTCTTTAATGGGTATAAAGTTTGAAGATTTTACTATTTATTCGAATACTACCAATGGTTGGGAACATTGCGGTTGCATTAACAAAAGTGTTAAGAATATTACAAATGACATTGTTCAACGCGAAACTTATAGAAATAATTAAATTACCTTTTTTTAATATACTATATACCATTCTACTTAAAATGGAAATGCTAATGTAATAACATTTATTGTAAAACAATTAATTTCCACTTTTAGTTGTACATCACCTTCTCTGGATTATGTCTTTTTAAGCTTCTGTCTTCAGCTTTATGTACATTCTGAGATAAGCACACCCTGGACACATCCAATTTGTCCATCGCCTGCCACAACAGGTCGATTAAGAATTTGTAATATCCTGGAGAACAATGGCTAGTGTTGCGTCAACTCCAGACTAGAGCCTTACAAGGACAGCAGCTCGCTGGAATGGCGTTTAGCAATAAAGTGGAAGGGTCTACATAAGCCCGTTACTTAACCAAGGTTGCCAGGTTATAAAATGGCTGTCACTTTCAGGTGTTGCTGTTGCTGTCGTTGTCTGCGAATCGATCTCTGGCAATTAATGCAAATAATGTTGATTGATTATTGCAACCAAATGTTAAATATAGAACTCAAACAGAGAGTGAAAAGTTTATAAGCCGTGACAAATAAAGACGAAAATTGATTGACATGCTGCTGAAATGGAAATACATACATACACATACGATATACGCACTGAAAATTGCTGCCGGAAATGAGCTGAAAATGGAAAAGAACAAAACTTTTACAGACATTTTGGGCGATACATATGGCATTTGTATTGTTGTTATTTTTGTTACATTTTTGCTTTTGCTATTGTTTTTGTATTTTTGTATTTTTATTGCCTGTCGCGTCCATGGTCGACTGGCCGCTTCGACCGTTGATTACAATTCGCTTCCGGCAGTCATTAATTTTTATTTAGCACATTTTCGCAACGAAAAAAGTAAATAAATAAAAGGAAAACAATGCAAAGAGAATGGGAAAAACCGCTCAGAGGTAAGAAAAATGGCGCAAGGACAGCCGAGCAATATGAATAAATTATATCAGACAGAGTGTGAGTGAGTAAGTTCGAAAATAAATGTGTGTGTGTGTGTGCGTAAATGTATGGGCTGCTGCGGAAACGGAAAGTGTGTTAATTTCCGACAGCAAAATGTTTGCGCTGATGATGGACGTGAACTGCAATTGATTTCAATGGATGACCAAAATCAATGGAAGGCGCCACGTAAACTGAATCGACGCAGGGCAATATAAGTACATACATATGAGTAACCTTAAAATCGAAAAAGAGTTTCACTGAATTGTACACTTTTCAAAAAGTAGTCAATTAAATTAACAGCAAATGGATTTCACACAAATATTAAAAAAACTGGGTACGTTATTGACACATATAAAATTTAATAACTCATTTATTGCCTGAAGGCTTAAGACATATTAAAAATACCGTACAATTAATAAGTGTTCATTTCATGAAAATTGCCGGCAAGTCCGAAAATAAACTGGTGGTTCAACTAGTAGAGCAGCAACAATTATGTTCGACGTGATTAACAGTAAACAAGGCATTCCTTATTGATTACTAAAATATGGTTCAATATTTCTGTTAGCAAAACTCGTAGATTAAAAATTTATTAAAAGTCGAAATATCTTATTTTGTTAATACTTTTAAATAATTAAAGCGAGAATCAATGCTTATGCTTTTACTCATGATAATTGCAAATTTAAATACTTCCTCGACTCCCTAGAAACAGCCATAAGTGCTTCATTTTTACTAAAGTATGCTTTAACTTCAGTTTATTTTTAAAAATTGTTTTCAAGTAGGCGTTACGTAGTTTCGTTCTGAATGCACTTTACATGTTGCTTGCTCAGTAAAAGAGTCGAAAGGGCTATAAAAGAGGCGTACAGCATCAGAGGCGGTTCCTGCCAGCCATAGGGCGTGTTCGTAAGAATGTGAATATTAAAATGTTCAGAAAAAAAACTAAAGAGACATATGCAAATGATGTGCAGAGGTGGACCCGGATATGTGAGGTGTTGTTGTTACTTTTTTTGTGGCCGTCATTACAAGACGATGGCGATGGTTGTCGTTGGTTGATTGTTGACTTCGGCCATTGATACATCAGGGCAGAAAATAAAGAATTGCTTAAAGACAGATGAATAATCGTTTAGTTTCACATTTGGGTTGGTTCATTTTTAATACACATTTATACCAAGGTCTTTGGTATACTTAAAAATATTAATAAGTATTGTTATTTAAATATTAAAATTTGATATTATGTAAGTTATTGGCCCACCTTTTGTACCTCACTTATGTCCTTTGATTATGTGCAACAATAAAACAGCTGCAGCTACAAGAACAAAAACAACAACAGGTGGCTGTGTCTCAAATTTAGTCAGCGAACAAAATAAATTGTTAAGTCCTACTTCTACTTCATAAGTTCCATGCCGGACAACGGCCCTTGCCATTACGTTTTATGATCTTGACACAAACAAGCACACTACGAACATGTACGCACTCTGGCCGCTATATCCGTTTCCGCTCGGTAAATGTTTCATTTTGTTTTCGGTGGGGAGAGCAATGCCACTCAGCAAATGCGCCGTGTGTGGCCAAAGTTAATGTTCTATATGCTTGTCCATATGCCATTTAGTTGACTGTCCAACTTCATGAGAGACTGTTGTGTGTGTGAGTGGCAGTGTGCGTATAGGCCATGTGTTAGCTTTCCAGGCAAAATGGCTTAAGTAGTCACTTTTTGTGCTTATGGTTGGACTTTGGTTTAATTAATTACAAGATTAATGCGACTGTTGTATGTGTGTCTGGCCTGGTAGCTGCTGCCTCAACGTAGCACGTCTTGATAAGGATACGGGGCGTGTGATATTGCCTCTGACTATGCTACATGAAAGTAATTAGACTGACACCTCACAAATTTGTCACAAACTTAAACTAAGAGTTTAACTGTTAAGTACATGAAATATTAACTGGATAGCAACAAGGAATATAAAACAAGTAAATTAAATATATATGAATATCTTTCCTATTATATAATTTACTTATGTTTATTTTGTGTATTTATATCATTAGAATTTTTTATATATTTTTAAATAAATAATATTATTAAAAATTATAAATATAATTGTGTATAATAATATTAACCTTGATATGTAAATATAACAATATAATATTGTATATGCTATTTTAAAGTTCCATCAATTGGTTTACTTTCCTTGCATCAAGTCGAGTTTAAATTTTAAAATAACTGTGAAGAATGAAATATATACTATGTGATTAATTTATTCATTGTTATCGACATTTTTGTGTCGAGCTATATATGTATTCCGCAATAAAAATATGTCGATATTTCTTTACATGGTGGTTGACAACTTGTTTTCTTTTTGTGTGGAGTATTTCACTTTATTGGTAGACGTGTACTACGTCAACAATTTAATTAATGCTTCAATGCTCAATTTGATTGAGTTGGGGTTTGGTATTGTTATGTCGCATGTTAACAACATCCCACCATTCCATAACGCTTTCTCGAACAATTGCCAATACTTATTAGCCGAATTTTCGTTGATTGATGTGCCTTTTCTAATTTAAATGCAGCGAATAGAGATGAGCAGAGATATGTGTGGATAGGGGTCAAATTCAAAAGGTTGCTTTAAATTGCGTGTACATGAAACTCTTCTTTTACATTCAAATGGCGTGCCATTCTCTTTCTCTCGCTTTTTTTCGTTATACTTCTCTTGTGTCCTACATCGACGGTACACTCTACTTTTTTAAAAGGGCCTTTCAACTTTCGATATGTAATCCTTTGATTGATGCGTCTAGCGTCAAAGCATACACACACATGTGCACACTCTTATACACCCACATGCATACATACAACACCTTGTATGGATGTTTGTCGGTGCACTTCTAAGCGTCGTTCTGCGAACTATGTCCTGCGTCCTTATGCCTCACCATCGACCAGTAGCCAAAATCAACGCCTATGTAAATTCGCATGGTTTTGGTCTAGGTGTGCGTCTGAGTGTGTGTGCGAATGTGTTGGGTGTGCGGCTCTTAGTGTGGTGTGTTAGACACATGATGACAAAGACGATTTCAGCATTTTTGCTTTTTGATTAGCCCAGACAGTAGTAGCAACAGCAGCAGCATCAGGAGAGCTGAAAGCAGAAACTGAAGAAACCAGAGCAGTAGCATAAGCTAACCAAAGGTTGTCTGCTTTTAGGCCGTAGCCAGAGAAATATCAGCTTACACTTTAGTTAGGTTTAGTTGAGGCAACCGAAACCGTAAACAGTGGCACAAAGCAAAGCATTTGATTAGCCCAACCATGTACTCCCAAGACAAGGATTCTGCATGAAATAAAGCTGTTCATTTTGTAACCAGTCGGTCAAGTCTCCAGCTCTTATTGTAGAGATTGAAAGTAGTTGAAACATTGTGGTTACTCTTCAGATTGGGTGATTAGCAAGTTCCAAATGGAATTCATGCGTAGGGAAAGAGAAAGGTTATTGTTAAATTAAATTGGAAAGCAATGATTGCATTACAAAATTACAACATTTGTTTAAATACGGCAAATGCATAACAAATCCAGATTAAAAACCTTTTCACTTAGCAGAATTAAATGACCTCAAGTGTTAAAGCCGCAAAGGGGCATTCAGTCAAAATGCTTAAAGCCACCAATAAACCACATTTTGATATGTACAGGAAACACCAAGGCTGCCAAAAAAGCCACGGTTCCGCAGTCGAAATCAATTAGCTAATTGTGGTACAGATTGTGGCCGCAAAGTGGCATAGGAAATTCCAAATATCAAAAATTTAAATTTAACAGCGAAAATGATGAATTAATCTTTAATGAATGAATGCAAGTTTAAAGTCAATCGATGTTCGGTTCGGTTAATTGATTTGCTGTGGCTCATAACAAGAGCCACCACATATTTGGAAACCTTAATAGAAAGCAAACGAGAGGCTGTATGGAAGCTAGACCAGCGGTGCCCTGCAACAATTGAATAATGCAAATTTTCCTAAAAGCTCTCCCTCTTAACTTGGCCAATGAGCCAAGCGGCAATTGGTACGCGCCTTTGCTAGCCACAGGCAAATTGCGATCCGCTAGGTATAATTGAAAGCATGCACCAGCGTAGAAGGAGAGCTGGAGAGCAAGAGAAAGAGGTTACGACGCTAGCAATGCCAGGTGGGCGGCTGTTGGCTAAAACTCAAACTTTGCACTCTGGCAATAATATTATTGAAGGATTAAAGTTTAAACTTTTAAGTGCAAAAACACTTCAATTGAATTGAATTGTGTGCATGTGGCAATCCCTTTTTGCCCCGTATACAATCATTGTTCCCACACTCATCCCACCACCAATCTCGACAGCTAGGTGAGCCACTGTGAAAGTCGTGTGGCAAAGCGCATTTTGAGTCAAGTGGACTAAAAAGTTTTTGTTGCGGTTATTGTGGGCATAAAAGCAGCTACAAAGTTTCAACCAGTTAACGTTACAGTTGCAACGCCTTTCCGTATTTATTGGACAGAGTAGGTTTATTTTTTTTCGAGATTTAACGCATTATATCAGATTTTAAATAAAAATAGCACTGATAATTCAAGATTAATTTAGTTAACATTTTTTAAATTAGCTAGTATTTTTAAACAAGTTTGCAATAATAAAGCAAAAGAAAGAGCGAGATGAACATAGACAAGAAAGAAATTTTATCGATGGGTGTGTTATCAATGCGGATCAACAAAAAACAAGTATGAAAACTACTGTCGAGTGTGCTCGACCGTGAGATACCCGGCGCCCAATTTTACCATCAAAATATTATATTTTTCTGAGATTTTAAGAAAATTCGATAAACCGTAAATATTATTTACTTAAGCTAAGCTTTTTTAAGCCCTTCATCCGTGGCAGTTGGCAGCGCCACCTTCTTTATTTTCAGTTTATTTTTGAAGATCTGAGAACTTTTTTGGAAACAGCCATAGGTGTATACACTTTGGTAACACTATTTTATTTCTTAAAATTTGGGAAGAACTCAGAAAACGTGCTTCTACATTAACACACAGTTTTAATAATCAATAAAAATGAGTATCACTAATAATCGTTCTACGACGCCCAAAATTTTGACGACATCTCTAAAATGGACAATTAGAAATATGATTTTGATTCGTGAATTTGGATTAATTGAAAAACAAAAGACAACGTTTAGTAATGTCGGTGGATACAATATAGATTTAAGTTTTTACGGCAGTCAAAGTATAAAATTGGATATAGGCGTAAAAGGATTCGTAAAAGCAAAAGTAATGTTTTCTTATAAAGGGATAAAGCCGGAGGCGAGCTATTTATGTTCATCGAGTAATACTGCCGCTACATATACAATTTACAATCTCTCGAACCATTTCCTAACTAAACTTGATGATTATTTGACCGACGGCAATCTAATACTCAAGTTCGACTTAAATATCGTGGAAGAGTTTATAGCAAATAGAGATTTGGATGTTCCCGAACGTAAATTATGTCTGGGAAAGCAATTTTCGGATGTAACAATAATAACAAGCGATGATCTTAAGATACCAGCACACAAGTGCTTATTATCAGGTAAGAATAAAACATTTAAGTAAAAATTGTTGAAACTGAGTTTTATGTCCGTAGCATGCAGTGATGTTTTTTCGGCCATGTTCCAACATCCAATGAAAGAAAATGAGGAGAATTTGCTTACTATTACCAATTTCACTCCCAAAGTTGTCCGTGAAATGATCGAGTTTATATATACCGACAAAGTGCCCCACTTGAAGGATATGGCAGAAGATTTGCTGGCGGCAGCTGAAATGTATAATATCGACAGGTTGAAGATAATGTGTGTAAACGAGATTTCCAAAAATTTGTCAGTAAAAACTGCACTTAGAGCGCTTGAGCTGGGCAGGCTTTATAACCAAGAATATCTCAAGTGCCGGGCCATTGAATTTATTAAATCAAATATCAAGGCAGTGGTAAAAACCGCAAAATGGGAGAATTCAGTGGACTCATACAAAAAGGAAATATATGAATTATTATACCTTAATAAGATATAAAATTTGTTTGTTATCTACTTAAAATTACCAGAGCATGTGAATGAATTTTAATCATTATTTTTATATATATCAGAATATCATTGCAGCATATGAGAATATTTTTAGATCAAGATTATAAATTCAAAATATCTAAAACTATCAAAGAAAACGTATATCTAACTTTTTTCCACTTTTTTTGCTGGGAATTCCCAGATTTTATCATAAATAGCTGTCAAATCAGTGTTGCAAAATGAAAATTTAAAAAAACCTGCCAAAGTGGTTATTTTGACTATAATTTAATTAATTTTTATTTTTATGAATTAACCGTTTTTGAACATTGAATCTTGTTTACTTTTATAGAAATAAAGACTATGATAAAAAAAAATTAGATGATTAATGAATTTTTTAATTTTTTAGGCATAAATATTCAAAAGTGGGTATTAGTATATTATTTAGTCAGTTATCGCGCTATGCAAAAGAGCGAGATGAACATAGACAAGAAAGAAATTTTATCGATGGACAAAAAAATATTAAAGTGGCGCTGTCGACATCGCAGATGAACTCGAAATCACTAACCATATAACCATATTGTATGGTTAGTGTCGAAATGGTATCGGTGGAAAAAAATATATTTGCAAAAATTGTATCAAATTTAATCTGTTCAAATATTTATAATTATAACTGCGCTGAGAATATTTCCATATTTTCTGAGATTTTAAAAAAGTTCGATAAGCCGTAAATAATATTATTTACTTAAGCTAAGCTTTTTTAAGCCGTTCATCCGTGGCAGTTGGCAGCGCCACCTTCTTTATTTTCAGTTTATTTTTGTAGATCTGAGAATTTCTTTGGAAACAGCCATAGGTGTATGCACTTTGGTAACACTATTTTATTTCTTAAAATTTGGGAAGAACTCAGAAAACGTGCTTCTACATTCACATACAGTTTTAATAATCAATAAAAATGAGTTTCACTAATAATCGTTCTACGACGCCCAAAATTTTGACGACATCTCTAAAATGGACAATTAGAAATGTGATTTCGATTCGTGAATTTGGATTACTTGAAAAACAAAAGACAACGTTTAGTAATGTCGGTGGATACAATATAGATTTAAGGTTTTGAGGCAGTCCTATATATATGAGATTGGATATATGCCGAAAAGGATTCGAAAAAGGAAGAGTAATCTTTTCGCATAAAGGAATAAAGCCGGTGACGAGATATTTTGATTCAGGGTCACATTGTTACAATAAAGCTCACGAGATTGAATTTATACTTTACAACATCCCGAGCAATTTCTTAACTAAACTTGATGATTATTTGACCGACGGCAATCTAATACTCAACTTGGAGTTAAATATCGTGGAAATGTTTATAGAAAACAAATTTGGATTTTTCGGATACAATAACAATAATAACAAGCGATGGTCTTGAGATAGCAGCACACAAGTGCTTATTATCAGGTAAGAATATTACATTTAAGTAAAAATTTTTGAAACAGTTTTATGTCCGTAGCATGCAGTGATGTTTTTTCGGCCATGTTCGAACATCCAATGAAGGAAAATGAGGAGAATTTGCTTACAATCACCAATTTCACTCCCAAAGTTGTCCGTGAAATGATCGAGTTTATATATACCGACGAAGTGCCCCACTTGAAGGATATGACAGAAGATTTGCTGGCGGCAGCTGAAATGTATAATATCGACAGGTTGAAGATAATGTGTGTAAACGAGATTTGCAACAATCTATCCGTAGAAAATGCACTTAGAGCGCTTGAGTTGGGCAGGCTTTACAACCAAGAATATCTTAAGTGCAGGGCCAATGATTTTATTAAATCAAATATTGCGGAATTGTTAAAAACCGAAAACTGGAAGAATTTTCGTAAAACAGACAAAGAGGAAATAGACATGTGAATTATTACTATTCAATTTACATAAAATTTATTTGTTTTCTACATTTAGTAAACCAGAGCTTGTGAATGAATTTTTATAAATATTTTGAGCAGCTAATAGTGATTGGAAAATTAAGAATATCAGTTTCCTTCATTGCAGCATATAGGAATAGGCTTGGGCCAAGATTATGAATTAAATATGTCTTAAACTATGAATATAAATAATAAAAGAATACGTTTAAATACGTATATCTAAATATATATTTTTTTGCTGGAAATTGCCATCTTTTGTCATAAAAAATCTGTCAAATCAGTGTTGCAAAATAAAAATTAAAAAAAACGTGCAAAAGTGGATATCTTGACTATAATTTAAGTAATTTTTATTATTATAAATTAACCGTTTTTGAACATTGAATCTTGTTTACTTTTATAGAAATAAAGACTATGATAAAAAATAAATTACGATGATTGATGCATTTTTAAATTTTACAGGCATAAATGTTCAAAAGTGGAAACCCATGCCTTCAAGTCTTTCTTGTTGGCGTCTAACAAATACCTCAATTTAAATAAGCAGTTTATACGTTAAACACATAATGACAGGCAAATAGTAAAAGAGAAATACAATCCCAACAGCGCATAAAAATTGAAAAGGCACCTAAAGATGTGGAGAAGAACTGCCGGTAACAGCTCAACATAATGGCTTGAAAAGAGACAGCCCTTTGGGCCACCCCATTGACAAGTGGCCTTTAAATGAAGTGAAGTTAGTCCGAGACTGCATCTTCTGATGAGAATGATGACATGGCTGGGTGGAACAGACTGGGCATGTCCTTGACTATAAGTTGTCATGTTTCTCAACAGCGGGCGTTTTGCTTTAGACCTGGTCACTTTTGTCTTAACACGCTTACAACGATTTAGTGGATAATTTTTTTCATTCTATTATTTTTTTCTGCTCCTTCAACTTATTCGCTTTTCGTGGGACTTTTGCTTGACTGCATACTACTACTTCGTGGAGTTTAAGTGATAATCCAGACTTATTCTGCAAATAATTTGCTAAACTGTTGCCGCCTTCTTCCTTCCTAAACTTAAAGTTTCTCATGTTTTCGTAACGTTTTTTTTTGACAAAGTTTCCTTCGCTTAATTCGTTTATGCGCTTGTCTTGTTGCGTTGTCAGCCACAGAAGAATAAACTCGTAACTATGAGTACTGTAAATATATGTATTTGTATGTAATGCGATACAGACACGCATTCGATATTCCTTATTCGGGCGCAAAATGTCAGCCGTTGAAATTCCGCAAATACTTCTGCATGCCAATAGCAAGTCCTAACCCGGTTCTGGTTGAATCCTGGTCCTGTTTTTCCTTGGCTTTCGCTTTCTTCTCTTTTTTTTCCTTATGCAACTGAGTCAAGAAAAACGTGGTGCACGTTTTTGTGAATTGATTTGCTAGCATTTTGGGTCCCTTCGCTAACTTCTCACCAGCCCTTTAGTACTCCACATTCATAATGAATAATTTCCGCACGACTGAAATTCAATGGCAAAATGGTTTGCCGGTTCAACGTTTTCCTAATGGCCATTATTATTATTAGGATTATTACGATTACAACGACGCGCCCTTCTGACTGTGGGGAACATTATACCATTTATGTGCTCTTCGGGATATTCAATAGTTTTCTTTTTGTTTGGCGAATCATTTATTGACGGCACTATTTGCTTTACCTCCGTTGATTTATTGCGTTATTAATTAAGGTACAAGTAGACAAAATATTAAAGGGTTGCGCAGGTTAATTAATTAAAATTATTAGGTGGGAGGTTAAAGGAATCTCCAAAGTAAGGTCTGACCTCACCATTTTTTTTTACTATATGTACTGTGTTTTCATTAAGTTAATACTAAGTGTTCATTAATTTTGCTAAATATATTATTAATCAAAAAATTTTACATTGATTTGTAAGTATACAATTAATGCGTCATTCAAAAATTATCAAGCCATTGATAGTGTGGTGTAAGCTCAATCAATTTTAAATATTATCCAATTCAGAGTCATCCAAATTGTGCACTACAGCTAACAATTAAGTTGGAATGACGAAATAAAAATGTACATTCACTTTAATTGAACATCTCAAATTGTATTTAAACAAATTGAAAACATTTACGGAAATTAATTGAAAATATCACAACAAAAAATGAAAATGACAAAAATTAAATTTGATAATGCTCAATAGTTTTGTTTAAAGGTATATTCCAAACAATATGTCCATTAATTGCCAAATGAAAACAATGCATGGCAAATTCCAGCAACCTCTCCTCTGCATTTAAATGCGAATTACACTGGACTAAAAAATGCCAATAGTCGTATAGCCATTGACCAAAGCCTCAGCCAAAAGCTTTTATGTACTCTATAAAAATTTGCAAAACAAGCCACAAAAGTAAACAATGAAATTACACACTGAAACGCACAAAAAAGCAGCTCAATAACAACTAAAACAAGTATAAAAAAGCTTCTGCAATAATAACTGTATTTGCCCATTGAATGTTATTGCATTAGTTTTGTCGCAAACAAAAAACAAAACGCAAAAAATAACAAAAAAATGAAGTAGGTAAATGAAAGGAAATCGCTGGCAACAGAAAAGTTTTCATCGAATGACGCTTTGCCATGGCAATTACATTATCATTCGATGTGCGAGTGAATATGTGAGTTGAAAGCCTTTAAGTTCGGGCTAAATTTACTCTAGTGTTTGAACATTTTTTAAAATGTTGTCTAAATATAATGTATGAATTAATCTTATCTTAGTTGTAATATTTCAATTATTCTCTATAAATTGTTGTAATTTTTTTATTAATTCTTATCTTTGAAATCGATCATATTGGTGATAAACTGGTGCACTGAATATTATATTATCTGTACCCAAAATCCGAAAGTTGTCAACATTTCCTCAAATTTTATTATTTGTCACAACATTAAATAACATTTTGATTTAATGTGTGCTTAAAATTTCATAACCCAACAATAACAAGAATAATAATTATTTTACACATTTACAAAAGCACGTAAAACAAAAATAAACACATGAATTTCAATGCAGTCAACGCGTCGAAATTTTGTTGCAGACGAAACAAAAGCCAAACATGCGAAAATAAAAAGAGTGGGAAGTCAAGACAGAAATAAAAATAGAAAAAAAAATGCATTCTTTAAACTTGATAGAAAGTAACAAATGGACAATTACGATACACATATATCACATTTATCATAAAATATCCGTATGAAAAAGAAAATAAAAATAATTATACAATACAATAAAGATTTATTTATTTTATATTTATAATACATTTTAATACTCAATTTAAATATTCAGTACACTATTTTAAGTATTGTATTCATTGAAAACCGATAATAATTTTGGATTTTGGCAATCACTTGTATGGCATTGATTTGAGGCATCTGCAGAATTTCGGGTTCTTTATTTGGGGCGAGCATTCTGGACGATGCAATGGAAAACGAAGTGGCAAACGCATTGAGCACATAAATTTCTTGGTTAAAATTGCGACTCGATTTGGGTAATATGCACACTCTGTGCGCATGTTTGTTTAATGACAACGAGGAGGGGTATTCGAAATTCAACTCTCGATGTATTTCAACACAGGTACGCAACAAGTGTTTGCCGGTAATGCACTCCTAGATATTGAGGGGCCTCATAGAGGTGAGATCTTGCACAAAATGAACGAAGGGGAAATTTTATGGGCAGTGGTGAAGTTGGCCGCACTGCTTTGCCGATAGCAGGTTGTTAAAGTGTTGAATTCAATTTATAAAGGTGAATAATTTAAATTGAGTTTCCTAACGGATTAGGTGGATGCAAGTCAACATTATTTAGCTATATGAATTTTAATATTAAAATTGTAAATAAAATAAATATTTTACATATACTTCAATAGCTAACTCACATTGCGGTTAATTCAAAACTGAAAAAACAGAAAAAAGTTTATACCGAAATTTGTTACATTTTTACGCTTTCCACAATTGAATTCAAGAACCTTTTTTCTATTAGTTTAACTCTTTTGTATATACTGCAAGTGTATTGGGCGGCAACGTGGAAATAATCCTGCGAAAGGCACGTGACAAATCCTTTGGCAAACCACGTGAAATGGAAATGCACACAAGAAGCCAGAAATAGGTGAAACAAGAATACCTTTTAACTTTTCATGAAAGAAAAAGTCAAAGTTGCATATAAACTTTACGGCATGTGCTGCTGCATATAATTGCATAAGGAGTGCAAAGAAAAATGAACTTGTTGCATACTCAATCTACTCGTACAAGGAAGGCAGCACACAACAGCAAGTATTTTCAAATGATGCATTTAATCGTACTGAAGCGAATTTGAGGTGCTTTGGGGACAGGTACGCTTTGTATGAGTTTACTGAATCATTTTATACCGGCGAGACGAGCCAGAAAAATATGTAGTTGTAAAGCTTGAGCATTTTACGTTTTTTTATCACCTGCTCAATTTTATTCCACAATTGGCTAACACTCGATGAGCTCAATTAAGTTGAGGACAGTTAGCATATTGTATGCATATTCTACACATTCACAGATTGCCGGACCGACGCAAATGCAAATATATTTATTGTGACAACAATTTCCAAACTAATTTAACATGGCCTTCCCCCTCCCTTCCAAATCAAACTATGTAAAATAGGCAAACGAAATCCAAAAACGAGAACAAACCAGACGGAAATGGGGGGTTGCAACTTTTGTCATGAATTGTTGTCATAAATATTTAAGCACAAACGTCATGCAAATTACTATGTCTCCCTCTCTTCGCCCAAAATAACCATCTTCCTTTCTACTTATGCTTTCTCATCAGAGTTAAGCGCTGAACCTTAACACATTTGCTACCCAATGTGACAGCTAATTATTTGCGTCTTTTGGCTAGTGTGACCAAGAGTCAATAAGTTGTTTTTTTGTTTACAAGTTATTTGCAATTACAACCAGATATAGAAAAATATATATACAATTTTTAATAAATTTTAATTTTGCTGTTCAATGGGTTGCTATGAGTAAGTATTATGTGGAATTTTGCATTGCCATTTTTTTTGTGTTTACAACAAAAGTAAAATTTTAAATGCACTTTGGTAAGCTAATTAAAAGATCAAGCACATGAATTAAGTGGACAAGGATGCTTACAAATAGCAAAGTGACAGGAAGGACGAACTTTAGTTAAAATATGAACAGCAGTCACAGTGTGTGTGATACGACTCATGTGAATAACTCGGCATGCTTGAGCTAAAAGCCTGGCAACAGTTGTAAGTGCATCCTGGCAGCTCGTCTTGACTGTCTCAGCAGGAAGCACTTAATAAATTCTAAACTACAATTGTTTGTGTCCTTTTGCAAGCATTTCAACAAAAGCCAACGGCCCATTGTCTGGCCAGAATCAACCAGCTGGCAGGAGTCAATGAACTTGTTACTGTGCGTAAATAGTATATATATATATGTGTGTTCACTGGCTAGTTGGCAGTATGAAAATCAAGTTTCGTGTGGTAAAATACCAAACTAAGCGACGAAGCCAGGTACTGTCCTCTCGAAATATGAAAATATTGTCAAGCTCCTAAGTTCCACGCTACTCGTTGATGTTGATGATTGAGTAATGGTGTGAAGAGGAATATAGAGCTTTGGTTCTGACGTTCATGGTTATGACTCCTATGTCCTGGCCACTGACATGTTTGTAATTAGCAGATCAGCGTGGTGGCCAATGCGACATTGGCTTTGGTTATGGCTTTGGTATTTGACTCTAATGCTGTTAAATATTTTTCTGCTCTTAACACTTTTCCCCCTTTGTCGGTTTAACACCGACACCACACACAGTATCTACAAGGTATTCGTGACGAAATTTTGACAGTTTTCGGCTGATGGCTGATGGTGAACGCGTGACGAAATCAACACGCAAATTAGTTTATAATTTAGACGGACAAGAAAAAAGGTAAAGGAAAACAGACAGAGCAAGGCCAAAAGCCAAAATATGTTAGAAATGCAAATTGCAATAGTGTGCACATACAGTATAGAGTCGAGGCTGCTCTTGCTTAACTCATCATTTCGTCTTCATTTCACAATTCTAAATAATGTTCCAGTATAAAAATGCTCAACATACCATGCGACATTTTCATGTCAATTTATTTAATTTGTGTCTTTTGAGAGATCTTTTAAATCGGATTACCCACCCCATATAACAGTCTGCATCGTATGGGAATGAACTCTGAAAAAAGAGGGAATTTAATTTCGCCATTACCTTTGCTTTTCTGCTATATTAACTAAGAATATAGTTGACGTGCTTCGCATTTTTATTTCTAACTTCAAACGTCAACTAAGTGCACCAGTAAATCGAAGCAAGGAATGTCAAATTAAAGTAAATTAAAACTGCAAACTGGCACGCCAAATAAAGGAAACGGAACATTTTCTTCACATCTTTACATAAAATGTGTAAGTCAACAGTCCACAAGTTCCAAACGGAAATGATTCAAGTGGGCGATGATTCAAATGGGGGCTTGACTGCTTTATTAATTCGAAGCGAATGCAATTTGGTGGTTCCAACTGTAAGTACCCTAAATCTATTAGAAATTTTTCTCAACTATCTTTAATAAACTTGATTATTTATTTTGGACTTCTGCAACTGCAAGTTGGGTTCAAAGAATTTATTATGATCTTAATACAAAGGAATGAAGAAATTGTCCAGATTAATTGGATCAGAAGTTGTTCTTATATAATATTTCTTACAATTTTAATATTATGATTACTCGTATTTTGTAAGTTAGCACAGATGTTGGCAAAACAAGTATTTATAGGGTATATACTAGCCGAGAATTATTTGCCGTCTGTTACTTGTTTTTTAAAATCAATTTTTATCTGGAGTTAAGCGGGAAATTTACTTATCAGGTCCTCAAAAATGAATTCAATCAAAGCCCACTTCAATAGTGACAAACAGTCTGGAGCATTCTTGCCTCAACGTGGCATTAATATGACAGCCAACAGTCTGTTGTTGGTGCTAAGGGACCCAAAGAGCCAAGAGCGGATGAGACTACCAGGACACTGAACGATTCACTGTTAAATGCATTTGCTGTCGTTCATATTTTTCCAATTTTACCCACCGTCACTTGCAACTTGCATCATTCGTTTTCATTGCATTTGAGCACAAGGATGAGCAAATGAGTGACTGAATAAATGTCTGAATGGATGGATGGATGGTTGGATTGTTCGCTGACTAGCTAGCTTCCTGACTTCGCGACTTTCCGGCTACACAGCTCTCTGAATCTCCATCTCTCTGACTGTTTGTTATCCCTTACTGTCGCCAGTTTGCGATTTTTATTGGTGCTCTTGGTGCTTACTGAGAATCAGTTGGTCAAAATTTGGTATCATTAATTTTATTTATTTATTGTTTAGACTATTTTTCCAGTTAAATCGGTGAGATGAAATAAAGCTAATTACAGTCTGAGGATTTAAATAAAATAAGTTAAGTGTATATTTATAATATTTATTATTATACATAATAGAAAGAAAAAGCCAGCAATTACAAATGTGAATAAATTCACTGTCAATGTTATAGTTGATGAGCAACAGCTCTTACATATAATTAAACAGTATTTTAACATGACATAAGATGTGCATAAAATGTATTAGGTATATTTTGGTTTTTAAAAATATGGCAAAGCAACTAATTTATTATTATTGTTATCCGCTAAATGCATCAAAGCGCAACACATTGCGACAAAACATGTCAAGACATGAATATTGAGCTTGCGATTAAATTGCCGAAAATTGTCTCTTCTGAAAAAAAAACAAAGTAAAATTAAAGATACATACAGTAGTAGTAGATAAATTAAACAAAGATTGAATAATGATTTTTCTGAAGAAAAAAGAGCGTAATCAAAATAATGTACGCATCGAATAATGTCCTAATAAATGTTTAGTTTACAATTTTTGCAATCAGGACTATAGTTTGTGTATATTAGGTGAACAATTATGTTGATGGTTAATTTTATTTTAATTTCTTTGATGTATTACCCATTAAGCCTTTGGTCTTATCATCATTTGAGTGATTTTCAATGGTCGATTCACTTTCCAATATCTCCATTCAATTGCATTTTTATTGTTCCCAGAATCTTCTGATGTATAAGGTGCATTAAGGTTACTGAAAATAAATCAAAAGTCTATTAATATTAACCAATTATAACAGTCGCGCACCAGCCAGATCCATAAAAAATTGCACTACTCTTTTTCAGCAGTATTCCCTGAATACGTTTCAAATTCTTTTAATTCCTTGGGGTCTTCTTTATTGCCAATGACAAAGTAATTTCATATTTCATTGGAAAAGTCCAACAGCGATACATATAATTCATGAGACTTTGATTGGGTCAGTAAGAGTAGCTGATCGCTGTATGAAAGCATCAGCCAAGTTAGAAGTATCGCAAGTTTGCATTGATGGTATTTGAATCGTATGTATTTCGCTTACCGGTGAAAAAATTCGATTTGATTCGTTGGGAAATTAAACAGAAAAAGTTGAAAGTGAAAATGTATGTGTGAAAGCACAACATCTTATTAGTTATTGTTAATATAATCGGCTATATTGGCTTTAAATTTGTAACCGCTAGTAGGAATCTGGTTGTTTCTCTCTGCTCAGCTAGCCTTTGTTTAAGAGAAATCAATAAAATATATAAAGTAATTATGAAAGTGATAAATAATTTACATACATACATATGTATGTAGTTTTCTTGTGCGAGAAAATTATTTTATTATGAGCAGAGCGGGTCAGGGCAAGATTCATAAGGAAGACAAGGACAAAATACATCGTTCTGGCGATCATTGCGATCGGCTGCACACAAATTATACGGTTCAATAATACTTAACAATATAAATAAAAATTAAGAATAATAATTTTGTTGTTGAATTAACTCTACATAAATATTTACCAGAAATAACAGTCACTAAACCACCAGCCTGAATTATAGAATAGTGCGCACGATTCTTTATACGTATCATTATCCTTATCCGGAGTTGAAAACTTGTCGTTTATGTGCCCCGTCATTGAATTGCCAGCGTCTCCAGAATAAGTACCAAGTGATTTTATACTATAGAATTCATCCTCACTACCTATGTAAAAATTGTTATATTGGGCATATCGTTTGTTGTCTTCAAAGTCCTGTAGATAAATGTACAACTCGTACGTTTGAGATGTAGTTAATAAGTGTAATTTTTCGAGTCCAATAAAAAATTCTCCATGCAGATCACCAAAACCTTCGCGATAATCTGTCCAATTCCGATTAAAGTTCACAGACCCATCCTTACGCCGCTGAATGACAGTCCATCCATCGCCAGCTAAACTTGAATCGCACGATACGGAAAATGCATTCATGACAGGAATTTTTATATCATAAATACCAGTCGTTTTACCAGTACAAATTGGTGATAGGTAATTCTCCAATTTTGCTTTATATTCAATAAGAGATTTGTTCATCTTGGATTGAAATTCATCCCTTTTTGCAATTATGTTGTCCTTGTCAATAATTTCAATTTTAAGCTTTTCTAAAGTTTGTAAATGTTGAGCTAACTGAATATCTTTATTCCTGATGGTCTCTTCGTAGACTTCGGCCTTCTTTTTTAAATCTACCAACTGATTTTCAAGATTGATTTTCTTTTCTATAGTTTCATTTTTGGACTTTTCTGATATTAGGAGCTGTTGAGCTAACTGAAGATCTTTATTTTTAACGGACTCTATGTAGACTTCACTCCTCTTTTTTAAATCTACCAACTGATTTTCTAATATGATATTCTTGGCAGTTTCGTTTTTTAAGTTTGTTATTTGAACCTCATACTGATCAATTAGTCTTTGTTGATTTCGATTATGGGTTTCGAGAGCCGAACTCGATTTAATTTGAAGTTCCAGAAGCAGGTCTTTTTGGCGTATCAATTCATTTAAGTTATTTATTGTCGCATCTTGATTCTTAATTGTATTCTTTAACTCGTTATGTTTTTCTGTCATTGATTTTACCGTGTTCATATATTGTAGAAGCGGCTTCACAACTTGATAACAATAGGAACTGCATTGTGCGTCCAATTCCTTAGAGCCTACAAAACACTTAAGAAAACTAACTAAGTTTTTTTATTAGAACACTTATTTTAATTAAAATACTAACTGAGCTTTGTACTTCTAGTAGTTTTAAGAATATTGTCACTACACTCGTGTAAACAATTGTATTCATTTTAAATTTGTGCTCTAATTCGCTTCACAAGAAAACACTTTTTGATAATTTCCGTCAGAAATGAAAGCATAGAAAGCTCACATTGTACATTGCTGGAAAAAATAGTATCAATTGTTATCATGGGTTCAAGCTTATGTCACATTTGCAGCCGTTATTCAGATTATTAGTCGGACGGTTTCTCTTGATCATAAATACAGATGCATACAGCTGTGTACATGTGCCAAATTGTTGATTTCACACGAAGTAAGTTCGTGAGCTTGCATGTTCTAAAATAATCAACAAATTTGTTGTTATTCTCAAGCATGAGTCGCTTATAAATTATACCTGACCTTTTTCTCGCAGTGTGAATTGGTTGTGCTCTTCTGGATGCAGCGGAAGCTGTATTATCAACAACGTTGATAACATTTCAAGTCCAGGCCCGCTTTACCGGATAGGTAGTGGGAAAAAATTTTGTATACATACAAATATAGACAAATATTATGTTTAATATATAACCGATTTGGGGATGCCGGAACTCGCGCATAATTATCTATATTGGCAATAATGACAGTCAAAATTGGTAAAAAAAAACAACTAAGAAAGCTACTGTCGAGTTTGCTCGACTGTGAGATACCCGCCGCCCAATTTTACCATCAAAATATTATATTTTTCAAAAATATACTGAAAAAATACTAAAAAATATACTAAAATTATACCAAAATAATATATCAGATTTGAATGATTTGATTTGAAAATAATATATCAGATTTGAAATCTCTGACATATTTATATTTTCGCATTTAATGTATTATTCATATTGATTCGTTAACTATGGAGATAGTTTGAGTGTGTGTATGTTAATAATGAATTAATTGTATTGGTTCTAATGTCAATAAGCTGATACGTCAACAATTTGATGCCTAGATTGATGAATGGAATTAAAATACTTTAATATTATTGACAATTTGGTCAAAAATCTCATTAGTCATTTAGCACAGCAGTCATGGCACTTACATAAGTGAATGGAAGTGAGGGACAAGTGATGTCCTGTTTTTAATAAAGGGCACTCGAGAGAAGTTCAAGTTGACTGCGAGGCGACCACCAGCAGTGCGTTTGCATTTTCCATTTTTGTTATTATTATTTTGGCTTTCTGTTTCATCTTTTTTTTTGTGTCTCATTCTGCGCCCAGAATGCGTCCTTCACATCTACATTTTTGTTGGTTTTGGTTTGGTTTGTCGGGCAGGATATTACACCTCGTTTTTTGTCACTGTCTCTCACTTTCACATGCTGTGACATATTTCTATAGCAGCCTGTCCCCTCCTCACTTCCCCATATCCAACTTCTGGCGGAAACTTGAGTGAAAAGTCTGCTGTGAGGCAGTCAGCCAGTCAAGCAGACATTTTTGCGGAGGTTTCGCTGTTTTTAATCTTATAAACAATGTCAGCATGAGCTCTACTCTACGCTGCTACGCACTGATGTTGCTGCTTCTAAATGTTGCATACACACACACGTACACATTATCAACAGCAGCTCAAAGCCCTTTATTGCTTTAATATGTTAAATCACATTTGCCCTTAATTTTGTTTTCTCCACATCTCTTAATAAATAAATTGTATGCATTATTTATGCTAGTTCAGAATTTTTAATAAATGTTGACAGTTGAGCTAGCAGCTATTTTTACAACAATATTAAAATAATTTGCATAAATTAAATTAAATGCTTTTAAGTAACGCTTTAAAAATGTCAACAATCATTCATTTTGATTGGAAAATGTGAAAAATTATATAAGCTAAGTAGGTGATTGTATTGAAACTAAATTAATATTCCATAAAAATGCTATTGAAAAGGTGACTAAAAGTCTCTTTATGTTCGTTTGTATTTGAGATTGCTCAGTATATTCAAGTTTGCAAACGCAAGAGATTTCACAAAAGCATAAAAGGAAAAAATTGTGGCTACTTTGCCGTCGAGTTATGTAAAATGAGTTTGCTTAATGATATTAAATGATACATTTTTAATAATCTCTTAGGCCTCTTTTTTAGTCCAGTCTTAACGGCATTTTTCTGGCTAAAAAGGCAGGTCATTAAAATTTATTGGATATTTATTATGTCAAGATGAAAGAAAATTGACAAAATGTAAGCAGGTTTTAGTACAGCGTAAGTTAACATCATGGAAGTCCAAATAAATTAAAATTATGCTGGAATTTATTCAAATTTTGGCAAATTTTACGCTTTGCCAACTGCATTCATCCGTTAATTTATCAACATTTTTTCTATGCCCTTTGGCGAATGTAATTAATACTTCTGTGCTGCTTTTTTATTTACCTATTACGTTTGTTTTATTTTTTTGGGTTGAATTGTCGATCCTGGGGCCATATTTTGTACCGTACGCGCGTTGAATTAGCTCGTTTTCTAACGGAATACAAATGCGATGTTAGCTCATGTGTTGAATCCGTCTAAATGTCTGGCTGATAAAAGAGCAAACGATAGCGCCAGCGGCAAGTGTGTGAATTTTTTTGGATTAGACTGTGTACGAGCTACATGCTGATACCATGCATAACTTTGCCTTGAATTTGAGCATAATTTGCCCAATTAATACTCTCATAGAGGGCATTATTCTTTTGTAAGCAGTTGTGGAATATCCTTAGGCTCATTTGAATTCTTAAATAAATGTAAGGGGACAGCTATCTATTATATGAAATTTTTTGATTTACAATAACAATGTAAAAGCAACTAAAATGTTAAATTAAAACATAAAAAACAGAAAATACTTTCTTTTAAATACCTCAAAAAATTAAACACAATTCTTCTGGAAAAGTATGTAACATTCGACAAACATTTGGCATTGTTTTTGGTTTAGTTTTACTTTTTGTGGATTTAGTGCTATATATACGTGCGGATAATCTCAAATGAGCAACGCAATTCCTCTACACATAATGAGGCCAATTAGGCCTGCGGCAAAAACTAAATGCCGAGTACAGCTTGTGTAATGGGTCGCTTAACTACGAACGAATATACCCCTGTCCCTGCCCTTGCATATCTATCATGACTTGATAAGTAACCCAAATGCCTGTTTATTCTTTTGATTGGAACAACTACAGGCAATTGCTCGTATTAAAGATAAATTCTATTTGCATCTCCTTATTGCAAATAAGCTTTAAATCATTCATACTCATACTCATACAAGCAGTTAAGTGCCTTGCAGCAGACTTGACGACGCCTTTGCTAATAATAAAAGTGGCAAGACGCAGTCGTTATAGTTAACTGCAGATGCTGTTATTTTTTTTATGACATTATTCGATTGAATATCTGCTGAGTAACTCCATTAAAAATTGATAAAGTTTCAATACTACGGCTAGTAAAAATGAAATGAGTTTTAATAAAGTCAATTTAAGCATTATGTAAAAAAGATTGCAAGATTTCATGAATATAGTTAGAAGGGTAGTTTTAATAGAAATGATTCCTTGAGTACATTGGGTAATGGGTATAAAAACTTAATTTATTTCATAAGTAGTAGATTCCAATAATTATTCTCATTTTGACTTATCAAATGTTCAAAGAAAGAAGTGCTCGACCATTTAAGATAGCTTTATTAGTTATGATTATTTAAGACCTGTAAAGTAAAGTCTCGACGTATTCTTAAGTTGTATATCTACATATGTACAAATATAATACTCAAGGCTAGCAAACATACCCATAAATACTATATGTTACGTATACCGAAGCACGTACAAACTCACACAGAGTGAGATAGCTGAATATTTGCACAGAATGCATTAGTCCCGACATGAGAGCATGTGAAATATTTATGGAGGAGGATTGTAGACGTCAGATGATTAGTTGCATATCCTGTGTGCAGGCAGGCAGCTCCCACAGCTGTCGATGGTTTTGACCGAGCAAATATTTAATCTTAGAACATTTTTGCACTGACCTCAGCTGCCCTGACCAACGAGCGTGCTGGATGTCTTGGAAATCTCAGTTGTATTCCAACTGCAGCACCAGGAGGAGCAGCTTTCAGCTCAGCTCGTATTAGCTGAAGTCAAACAATGGCAATGGGCAATGCCCAAGAAACAACGCCAAATTGCGATGTGTACAAAGAAAAAAAGAAAACGTAAAAGGAAAAGTGCTGTTAAGAAAATGCAGAAGACAGAAAATCGATGTGTTTTGTGTTTGCATTTGCGGTTTGCTGTGTAAAGTTTTCTTTGGATGTGAGAGGGGGGCGTGAATGCCACTAAATCCTCAGTGTGGCAGATTAACACGTGCTGGTCAAGCTATAAGCGAAGTGCTGCCAACAGTAGAAGGTCAAATTCCAGTATCATAGAAATAAACAGAAATGATATAAAACTAAAGAATTGTTAACTCGACTAACGTGTTTCAGATAAACATTTTAAAAACTTTATTTTTGCAATATCTCCTTAAACAAGCTAAGCAAAATAGCATACATACCTTGCAAAATATACTTGTATCATTATACTGTACAGTTTGGATTATATAATCAGGACTCTTGGGGGGGGATTCACTCATACAATATGTAAATAATAGCAAATAGTTTTAAATTCACGAACTCTCACAAACAAAGTAATGTTAAAAGCTGTCAAGATCGATTAAAAATTCAAGCGAAATCAATATGCACTTTTTTAATTAAACTTAGTTGCTTCACTTTTACTCCGGACCCAGGTATACTTTAGGGCTTTTAAATGTTTTATGGTTCCAGCAAGCTGTTGTTTACTTTGGTAGCTTTGTGTACGTTACACCGAAATTGAAATTTGCAATAAAAAATCAATTAGTACATTTACTGCTAGTGTTTGAATTTCATGAGAATTAAATTAAAATAATGCTAATAATAAAGACAACAATAAGGTCAAGATTACTAGATATCCTGTGCACATTTGTACAAACATAAATTAACTATATACATATACATATATATATATATATATATATATGTATGTATGTGCTTCTGTATGTTATATATTTCTGCACATATCTGCATAATCTTTTTCCATATTTTGAATGGAGACAGTGTATCAAAATAACCAATTGACAATTTGCACTAAAAAGTATTGAGTACTTTATTGTCGACATTTATTACAGGCTGACTGGTAATAAATGGCATAAAACTTCTTGTCATTCACAGTTCATAGAAGGAAAGCCTTAGCTAAGTGTAGAAGTCGTCCCAAATGTTAAAGGTTTCCTCTTCAGTAGGGCTTATAGCAATATATAGTAAATATGTTAAAACATTGATTTTCCAAATATGTTCATTTATTTTATAAAATCAATCATAACAATTCATTTCGCAGTTTCAGGGTTCGAATACATTCATTCACTATTAAGTTAATAAGTGTTTTTTTTGTTTACATATTAACCAATTCCAGATTTGTATGCTTTATTTACGCAATTGTTAAATTCTTAAAAAATAAAATGCGTCTAAATCGAAATAGTAGTACGTACACATCAGATGAATTATTTTATTATATTTCTGTTTATTTTTATGGATTATTATAATGACCAATCCATTAAGTTGAATTTTTTTAATTATGTCATTCATTTGAAAAATATATTTATTCATATACAATAATTGTTGTGTGCTTTTGTTTCCTTAGTGAGATTGAGTTTTTAATTGTTATTGTTTTTTGTTTAAATTTTGTTTTTGTTTATTTGGTTGTTCATAAAGGACGATAAACCATCATAGACGTTATCAAAAAGGCAAACCATTAATTTTATAAGTACATACAATGTTTTTTTTACAAGTTTTACAATTTGCTATTTTTACTCAAGTGTTCAAGTTACGCAATATTTGACTTGAGTAAATAATCCTAATGTTCTTTTTTCTTTTCTAAAAATTATACAAAATTTCATAAACATACATTTAAAATTCCATCAAGAAGACATTTTGCATGTATCGTCTACAGTATGTATGCTATGAGGCGGCAGGATAACCCTGACCACTGCCTAAGTTACGCTGAGGCGATTTTTGTTGTTGTTGCTGTTGCAGCTGAGTGGGTGAATTTGTTGTTTGGCTAGTTGTAGGCGATGCTGCATTAGTTCTACTGTTTAAATTATTATTAGTATTGATTTGGCTAAATTGAGACTTATTATTATTAGTGGTCGTTATAGTGGCAACTCGTCTAAGACGGTTATCTGGTATCGGTGGTGATTGTAGAGTGCCCGAACCTTGATGCAACGGAGAGAAGGATGATGGTCCACTGGCGCTGCCACCGAATGCACCAGCAATGCTGCTGCTGCCTCCGCTTATTACACCACCAATAGCACCACCAAAGATGCTGCCATTGCTGCTTCCAATAAGGCTCATCGAATGCTCATTAGACAATATTTGATGTGCAGCCAAATTCATCTCCTCAGGCGTCATATCTAACGCCTCTTGCATCTCTCGAGCCGCCGTGCCCACCAATTCGGAATCACAATATTTTCCCAAGCCCTCAGCGGCGAGTACCTAGTCCAAAACAATTCATTAAATTAGTATATATTTAATTTATTACTGTTTGAAGAGTCAGTCATACCCCTCCAATCAATGATTCGGCTAGGCCATTCATTTCAAATGAAGTTGGTAAACGACGCTGATCGTAAGGACTAGCTGGTGTCGATTGGATCATGCGCTCGTGGCCAGGAATAGCACCATTGGGTGCGTAGACTAGATAATTGCAAATAATGTAGAATTAAATTGTTTGTTATTTGTTATCAAAAATTCCTTCATCGTGGTGAGATTATATATGAATACATTTTTTACAGAGCTTGATGATCATTATGCAACCATATATTATTATAGAATATAGAATTTAATTTAACTCAAGTAACTCTCTAACCATATACCATAACAACTCTAACCATATACTGAATAACAAATCTTTTTTTAAATTTGTAACATATTTTTTTTACCAGTATCCTTATATAAGTCTCTGTAAAATTTAAATACTATCCACCTCTTTATCAAAATTTTGAATTGTGAATAATAAATATACTCAAAAATTATTTCAATATCTCAATTTAATTGCTTTTGATTCCTACTATACCTACATATTGAAAATTTTAGATTATACTAGCAATATGATATTGACTTTAACTAAATTTTAAATTTGTTTAATTTGATTTCAATTTCAAAAACTATATTAAACCTATTCTTCAAATAATATACTGGTTCATATAATTAAATAATGTTTTTTAAATTTACCCCGCTGTGGAATGATCATCAAACATTTAATTTAAGAATGTATTATGATAACTTAAAGTACAATTGACTGTTAATTATGCATTCATTAATTCAGGCGATTAATATGTTACATTTTACTTTACAGCTATACTTAAGTGATATATTAAGCATTTTCTTAACATAATAAAAATTGGTAGTTAATTAAAAACTGAAGCAAGCAACAAACGCTAAATATAATATACTTTAAGACAAATGTCCTTATTAACAAGGAGTTCTACTATTGTGCTATTTAGGCAACTTCTAGGACAAAGGCAGCAGCGTTATATGAACGAAGCAGGCGGCGCACTAAAGCGATTTATAGATCTAATTAATAGCCAAGCATGTGTGTGTATGTGTGTATGTGGGTATTCACAACTTGAATGCATCTGTTTGTGTACTTGGATACTTCGGATCACATTTGAGTCCACCTCGACACACGCAAAAAGAAGCGACGACAAGACAACATTGAAACAACAGTTAACGAACATTTGGTTTTCAACATTTGGCATTTCAAAAAGTTGGGATTTACTATATATATATATGTACATTTATACAAGTATCGTTGACATGGGTATCATAATTATTATAATAGGTATTAGATGGACGCAAGGCACACTTTGATGGGGTACGGGCTTAATCGGCGAGGCCAGCTTAATGAGTATATATGGGCACAACAACACTGTACTGTTATACGAGTATATGAATGTAGGTATTTATATAGACACCGATATCATTTTGATAAATATTTTGTGAATAAAACTTTAATTTTGGTAACCTTTTTTCATTGGATTCAATTTGTTTCAATTCGATTTGATTCGATTGATTCGTTCATTGACGCGTTAAAACGGTAGTTGTTGTTGTTCAGTTGTTCAGTTGTTGTTGGCTGTTGTTGTTCTTGTTCTTGTTGGTGTTATGTTTTTACTCCACGCAGGTTATATTAAACTCGTTCTTTGTTATTTAATATGAATCATACTCTGGATTTTCGGGGTAATGCGCTCAAAATAAATTGTAAACTCAGGAATTTCAAAACAAAAATTTAAACAAACAAGTGTCTGACCAATGGTCAGATTAAGAGCTATGTATAATTGTGGTTCGAACTCTCTGAGACTCATCCAGCAAGTATTTAATTGTTCGAAAATCAGCACTCGGTAGTTTTTAAACTCGAATCACTTAAGCTATAATAAAGATGTTTATAAAAAAGAGTTATACAAAAACAAATTAACATACATTAAGAACATAATTTGGCTTGCAATTTGTAGATGTAACCTAAATCATAATAATATATCTTCATCGTCAATTAGTTAGCATATAATAATTAAGAACTCGACTCAACTCAACATTGCATTTATTAACATAACCTCAGTTTGTTAGTTTGTAATCAACAAAAGGAGCCATTAGCATGTTGGTTAGTCAGAATAATTAGCGGCTTAGGTAACCCACATTTTTAATAAAGCTATTCGTTTACTGGTAGCTGCTATTAAAATGATATGATTAAAAAAATTCTTATTGCTAACATAAAAGTAATACTTGTTTAATGTTAATTAAACTGCTTAATTAATCTTACAACTTAATTTTAATTTATTTGAATGTCATCAATATTTGAAAAACATTCACGTCTTATTATCTACATCTTTTATTATCTATCTGTAACATAGCAGAGGGTATTTTCGATAATTAAAGTGACATAAATCTAAAACTAAACGATAATTTAAGTGACTCATATTCTTTATCCATTTTTAGCTTTTAGCTTAACAATTATATTGTTTAAGTCTTAGTTACTTGCGAGTTGTAAATTTCATGGGTATTTCGTGGGATTAAGTATCACTAGAAAATATTTTATTTATTTAATGTTGTGCTCAAATGTTGTTTTGTGTAATTTGTGTTATTTATATAAACTACAATGGCAGATTATATTCAAAAATGTAAATATATAAAATAATTATAATTATGATCTAATGGCGGCAGAAGCGATTCTATACTAATCCAACTAAACTACTGAATACTACAGCTAATTGTTTGCTATAACTAAGTATATACGATATTTTTATTTCATATTATCAACTGCTTGTTTAACTAATGTGTGCTACTAGTCTGAATGTAGCTACATTCTGATGAGTGTCTTGAGTGTTGTCTTTCTGTGGAGACGCGTATAACAAACAGCCAAAAATTAAATACATTACAAATGTAGCAATTTTAATAATTATTATGTTAGTTGCTGCACAGTTGCACTCTTTAGTAATTGCTTAATGTTGCTTTTTTTATTTTTGTTTTTCTTTTATTTGCTTGTATTAATTTGTTTTACTTTATTTGGCATGCCGCAGGCAAAATTCATAACTCAGAATTTTTAGTGGCTGTTACTAGTAATGTACAATGATAATAATTATGCACAAAGTATAAACAATCAGAGGATTCATATGATAATTGAAAGTGGAAATCAAAAGCTTGATGTGAGGAAGTTAATTCAAATGTAATAAAAAACGCCACAACAAAAAATCAAACAAATGTTTTGGTTTCGTTTTTGTTGTTTGGTAACTCTTTTTGGTTAAATTAGATAAATAATAAATAAATAAAGTTTCATGAACTTGTTTAGTGCAATTGCTTGTTGCTGTTGTTGTTTTTACAATTGCAGCATTTTGCGCTTACCATTGTTATATGGATGCAATAAAATACCACGATTGCGGTTGCTGAAATTAATGTTCGGGGATTGAGTAAAATAGTTGTTCGGTTCTCAGTGAATGTTGGTTTTTAAAACGCGCTAATTTATCAAAAATAATCTATATATTCCATTTAGAAGTGTATGTTTAGGGTATATAATTATTTGATTATTTAATTTAATATAAATAAATGTAAGTTCTTAGCCAGGTATTTGACATGTAAATGTTTTCATCTAATTAGCTAGACAACTAAGTTGTTTTGGCCAATAACATGAATTTGCGGCCTGGGCTCCTTTTGTCCATTACAAACGTTAAAGGCGCACTAAGTGAACTCAAAATGCCATTGGCCATTAATTGGCCAAAATGTGAATAAAGAATAAAAATAACTCACTAAACAGCAAGCCATAGTAACAGGAAGTATTGTAGTACATATATATGTAAGATGAAACTCAAGAATTATTGGCATCGTGTGCGGCTAAGAGTATAACCAAATGACCAACTCCTTCGTCTTCATGTTGCCCACCCAGTACTCACTCACCACCAATGTGGCCCCCATACTCACTCATAAGATATCGCATTGGCCTCCGGTGGCAAGGTGCCGGCAACTGTCGATGCACCGCTTCCATTGTTTGCCAGCGGCCTCATTGAGATGCTCTCGCCAAAAGTCCGTAGTTCACCGCCACTGCTGGCGTGCAGCTCATCCTGCAGCTTGCCACTTGCCGCCATACGGGCTTGCATTATGTTGCGTGCAATGTGATTGACCCCATCGTTAACACTGCGATTTAGGCTGTCGTATAGATAATCGCTGCCAGCGGGATCTGCGCTGCCCAGCACCAAACTGCTGCCACCCACGCCCGCAGCTGCCATGGAGGAGCCGCCAATAGTCAGTGCTCCATTGCTGTGGGAGGCCTTAGCGCTGCGTCGGAAGGTGCCATTGCCATGACGGCGAATGGAGGACCAAACACTGCCAAAGAGTGTGTGATGGCGCTGCATTTGCATTCAAGATGCAGTAAGGGAGGTCACTAATTAGAATTCTATTTATATTAAACATTTAAGACGCCGAGTGCTTGGCATAACTCAAACTAACTCAACTAAGTCATTCAATTCTTTCACTTGTTCATTTACATTGTGGCACCACATCTACCATAATTATATAGTATTCACCTATTTTGTGATTTGTAAACTTACGCGGTGCATGGGTTCAGGTTCCTCGGCCAGCTCATCCAGGTTGCCGGAGATGGCGCGTTTTAGTGCTGGCGACACCTCGTGCAGTGTGCGTAGACCAGCCTGCAGGGTGACCGTATTGCTATCGGGATGACCCTCTTTGCCTTCCTGCTCTTTGCGCTTCTTAAAACGCCGGAAATAGTCCTGTATTAGATAAGTGGCATAGAATTTGCCCACAGTAACTTCATCATCGTTGCCAGGTGGCGGTACCACCTGATCCAATAGCTTTGGATTGGTTCGTTTCCAGATTTGTTTGATGGTGGCACGTAGTTCTGAATTGGCATCATCAATATTGCCATCTGTCTTGATGCTGAGCGAGGTGCGAACTACAGCAAAGAGCGTGGCATTGAAGAGAACAGTTCCATCAGAGTTGAGGGGCATGTTCATGCTGACCAGTCGCTTGCAGGCCATGCGATGTGGACAGAGCTTGCCAAAGCCCAAAGGTGGTGAAATTTTACGCAGCAGGGTCACCACATCCAAGTGCTTGATACGACCCTTGGCATCTGGATCGTACTCGCTCCAAAGGCGAATAAACTCATCCAAGTGATGTGGCCCGAGAATGGACCAATCACGTGTAAGGTAATCAAAGTTATCCATGATGACGGCCACAAACAGATTAATAATCTAAAAACCATATCTCAATTAGCTAATAACCAATTGGAATTTAAGTTGTTTATATTTACCAGGAAGGAGCACAGAACATAGAAGGATATGAAGTAGGGATACGCCATCGAGGAGCCACATATGGCGTTTGGTGCTGAATCCGAGTTCCTATCACACTTCACCTCGGACTGTCCAGAGCACGCCATCATGATATCCTGCCAGGCCTCGCCAGTGGCTGAGCGGAATAGCACCAGCACTGCCTGGTGGAACGACTGGAAGTTATTGTTACCCGTAATCGCGTTACCGTTATCCAGTGCAATTTTTCCAAAGACCTAAATTCATAAACCGTTGATCGGACAATGCAAAAGAAGTTTATGTAAAGGTACGAACCTGCATGCCCACCACCGCGTAGATAAAGAAGAGCAGGACGATTAGTAAAGCGACATATGGCAAAGCCTGAAATGATTTGATGAAGGTCCATAAAAGGGTTCGTATGCCCTCACCCTTGCTGAGCAGCTTGACGAGACGCATGACTCGAAACAGTCGAAAGAAATTAATGGAAATCAAGTTCGAGCCGCTCTGGAAGAAGGATAGTATTCATAATTTTAGCAAAGTCTTATTGATCTGCAGTCTGTGAGAAACCTACTTTTGTGGTAGTTTGTGGACAACCTTGGACTATATCGCACATAGGATTATTGTTGCTCTTGAGCTGTGGAATATGTAATAGATTTAGTAAAAGGTAACTAATGCTACGAGTGCACAAACCTTAATTTCCGAGTAGACGATATCGATAAAGCTGCCCAGTACAATGATGAAATCGAAAACATTCCAAGCATCGCCGAAGTAGTTCTACAATATTAGCACAAGCATTGCATATAATTGAAAAATAGTCAAATTTTTTATTGACTTACCTTGAATCGAAAGGCTGCCAGTTTAAAAACAAACTCCAGTGCAAATACCGCTGTGAATAACATATTGAGTGCATCTAGAAGATCTGTATACCACAAAGGTTGCTGGTAGAATTTCATAGCAAGTGTGACTGTATTTATCATAATCAATATGAATATGGTGTACTCAAATGATGAGGAAGTCACAAACCACCAGACCTTATACTGTATGCCATGTTTGGGTATATATCGTCGCACTGGCTTAGCCTTCAATGCAAACTCAATGCAGTTACGCTGATTCTTGTCGAGGTCACAGTTTTTATACTCCTGTTCACCCTCATTTTGGAAAGTGACAATAACGAAACCAACAAAGATGTTCACCATAAAGAAGGCAATTATGATAATATAGATAATATAGTAGGCAGCAACTATAGGACGGAAGTTGTGTATTGGACCACCATCTTCCTTGTTCGAATCGATAGAGACGTATAGCAAGCTATTGGAAGGATTTAAATTGATTAAAGTGTTAAAGACTCTGTCAACAAAGAAACTAATACTCACGCCGGCCAGCCCTCAAAGGTGGAAACAGTAAAGAGGGTTAACATGCCCTTGGCAACATCATCGAAATGAAAACCATTATTAGCCCATTCGCGATCCTTGAGTCGCGGCTTGTTAATATCACCATCCTCGTAGACAAGATAAGTACCACTTAAAGATGATACGATTATAATACGTTAAGATATCCTTATAAAATATTCCAATCAAATACTTACTGACAGTCAGCATGTGTCATTTTAGAGCCATCGGAGCACTTGAAAAATTTACCCTATGCGATGTTTGTCGTATAATGAATGTGTTGAATCAGCAAACAGAAAACATATATAAAAGTTGGATTAAGTCTTGTAATTTAATAAAGATATCCTATGAAGAGTGCTCTAAACTTGGAACTGATTAGTTGAGGGCGCTTTTCTAATACGACTGTAGTACTATCAACTAAAGCCTAACTATTTGTATTATGCAGCGATACAATAGACTAAACTAGTCTATATAAGTATAAGTATATATACATACATATACAGGGTGTCTCAATTGCATTCAAAAATACATTTTTTTGCTCTGAAACGGACACAGGATTAATTAGATATGCATAGGACATCACAATATTTACAGACGTTACCAAAACAAAACGATACAAACATTTCGGGATTGGTTAGATACAATTACTTACAAATATAACGAGTATATGAGTATATTACAGTAGGTTAGCGAGCATCTTTTATTGGAACTGTGTCTAATTAGCCATTGCTTATTTGACATATTGACAGAGTCCTTGTTGGTATAAGTACATATATGTAAGTTGGAAAGCTTCAACAATATCGGGTTAGGTTCTTGGAAAGCTAATAACAGCTAGCAGGGCATTGAAGCTAATAGCTGGCTGATTGGAAAGTGTATTTGCAACGATATAATGATATTATATAAGTAGTTGATGAGATTTTTGTATTTATGTCAAGTTTACCAATATTATAATCTTTCTGTTAGGCTGAGAAAAATTAAAAGAATCGTTTAGAAGTCAGTAAAATTGAATGTCTGTAACTTTAAGCCGCTAACATACAAAATATATGTAAATATTCGAGTATGGCCCAATAAACTAGGTACAAATTGAAACAGCTTCCCCAAATTCAATCTATATTTATTTATTTCCAATCACATTCAAAGTTGGTCAAAAGACATCGATAATCCAAAGCACATATAATCAAGCAGCGAGTAATTGAATTCTTTCACAATTAGAAAGCGCACACATAAAGCCGATTCTGGTTACCCTTCACCAAGTACATTATTTTTTTTTATTTGTTGTAAATAATTGAAATGAAATTACCTTAAAGAGTTGCACTCCAATAACGGCAAACATGAATTGCAATAAATATGTAACCAACATAATATTACCAATGGTCTTAATTGCGACTACAACGCATTTTACCACGTACTGTAGTTATTTTTTTCAGTGTACGAAAAGAATTGACAGGCGTGTGAGTAATTTGTGTTTTTTTTTTTTTTTGGTAAATTAAATGTGTGTGTGTATATGTTTGTGTTTATGCAGCATCAATCAGAGGAATTTTTGTTATATTGGCCACATTTTTGGAATTGTTTTAAAGAAATCAAAAGTTTATACATATTGCCAAAGCAAATGGAATACATTGCAATTTGTTGTGTTTGGCATAATTGGAAACCCGAAACGATAAAAGAGAGAAAAAAGAAGAAAATTCATTTGTAAGGGGTTTTCACGATTTTCATTTGTTTTTCATATGCTAAAAATAAGTATGTATATATGACTGAATGTGTTCTTCATTTCTTTATACATTAAATACGAGGTTAATGACATTTACGGACAGTGGGCTAAAAATCAGTAATTTGATTTGAAAGTAAAAAAAACAAAAAGTATGACTGAAAAAAAAATAAATGGATAGTAATTGTTAATTAATGATTTAGTATGAACGTTGTGTGACAAGGTTGGTTACTACAACAAGTTTTTCTACCGACAATTATTTTACTGGAACTTTTGTACACAATTCGAGAATTATATGTGATACTCTTCTGTTCTGTTGATTGGATTGCCTTGATGCTAGGGTGCAAGGTAACATAGTTCGATATGACTATTAAAATAACAAATGTGTGTTGGGTGGGCTTGTGAAGTGTGCTGTGATTCACTTTTTTCATTCCTTAATTCGCTTTGGATGCTTTGGGATTGACGTATACAACGCAGAAAATGGGTGTGGAATATAAGAGTTGATTTGACAAGTTCACATGGTTTATATTTTTGTGAGTATGGTTAGGTCTGTATTCGGTTAAAAGTATATCAGTTTATTTATTAAGTGCACTGAAAAAAACAATATAACGTAGGTATATCTGTGTTCAACCTATTTTCGAATTCCCATTTCGAACCAGCTCCACCGAAACGTGAAGAGCAAACAACAAGAAAGGTTGTACACCAGAGAGTATGCCTTACAGATTTGGGTGGAACTAGTTCGAATCTTGATTTATACGATGCCCATCATTTTATAATTGCTTATATATAATATAAGATTTCTTAATAAAATTAAAACTCCCTTAATATATTTATTCCTGCTTTATAAAATGGTCTATCTTGCATTTCAATAAAGTAGTCTTTGTTATGCTGAGCATTAAGAAGCAATACCAGGCATTATATTGGCATTATTTACAATAAATTTGTGTGTACATTTTTAACATGTTTTCTGATAGTAAAATTAAAAGGTGTCTTTTTTTAAATAATTAAAAATAATTACATTAGGTAAATTGATTAAATGTTAAGGATAGAAATTCAAACATTTAACAATTTGGAACAACAACAAAATGTTAATATAATTAAATGTTATATGTGCAATAAAAGTATAATAGAAATTACTTAAACCATTTACAACTAAATATCTTAAAAAAGCATTTTTAAGTACAATGTTAATTTAAACCTTGTAACTGATATCTTAAATTTATTTTGAGTCAATTGGGAGCTTCAGTTTGCCCTAAATTGTCTCCTAAACAGTATTGAATATGATTATTTTCATTTGATAATGATAAATGGTAGATATTTTGGTAATCTAAAAATATGTATACTTAAATAACATACATGTTTTAAAAGGAGACTCGATTTTTATACAGTCTTATAGTCGGTAAAAGGAGTGTTACTTATCGAAAACGTAAATTAAGCACTTAGGAACAAAATCATACCTTAAACAATTGGACTCCTATAACGGCAAACATGAATTGCAGTAGGCATGTGACGAGCACAATATTTCCGATAGTCTTAACAGCGACTATGACACATTGAACAACATGCTGTATATGATACGACGGTATATTTATATTTAGTTATAGTTCGATAGATAATATAAGATGTACTCTATATAAATATAATTAGCTATAGTTACATATTGCGAATATTGTTTAATTGCATTTTGGTTTAGTATTAACATGAACGGTACATAGATTGACTACGCCTAAGCCACGCCCCTTCCATTTATTCCACGCCCATTTTCGTTAGATGTTAAATGTGTAACTCAAAATCAAACAGAATATGTATTATATAACTATATATATATATATTGAAATATTTTTATATTTTAATTTTCTTTACAGTGTAAAGTTCTTGGTGCACCCTACACCCAGCATTTCAAGGTTTTTTTTAGAACTCGTATTCAATATGGATTGTTGGTAATGAGCCCAAAATCTTCACTTCGTTTCGGGTTAAAAGTCAACGTATTATTATTAGCTCGCAGATAACGAAAAATATTATTTTGTGTATATTGTTTAAAAATGAATATAGCCGAAAAATAAATATGTCAGAATTTAAAGAAAAATGTTTAATAAAAGCAGTTGAATAAAGAAAATTGAAAAAATAAAAAAAGCAAGAAAATTGAACACAAACTGTGAGTGAAATCATTGAGAATGGCTTACCTTTAGACCCTTGGCTCGATTAATGGCTCTTAGAGGTCTTAAAACACGAAGAACGCGAAGAATTTTCACGAATGAAATCGCATTCGAACTGCAGTTGAAATCGACGTTTTAATTATGGCACAAAAGTAAGTTTTCAACTACTGGGTTAGAGTAGTTTTATTAATGTTTACCTGTTTACTAGAGATACCAATGATACGCAAACCACAAGTAAATCTAATAGATTAAATGCGGATCTGCAAAAGGCTCCGTCGTGTAATACGAAGCCGTATGAAATCAATTTCAGAATGAGTTCTATTGTGAAAACTGTCGTGAAAAAGTAATCAAATTTATTGAGCACCTGTAAATTGAACGAATGACAACATGAAAAGTACATAAAAAGAACCCAATTAGAAACAGATGATTGAAACCAAGAACGTATAACTAGGATCGATCAGCAACTTACAAGATTATCAGATGAATTCGGCTTTGGGTGGAACAGGAGCTACTTACTTGATTTAAGTCAGTGTTGGTCTTTAGTGGATTCTCCGCAGCCAACATAGCGGAGGAGAACATAATACAGCACAGGATTATGTTGCCAAAATTACTGTGATTACAGAGCCAGTGGCAAAACACGCGAAATCTGTGAATGAATTTAATGTTGTTAATTAAATCTGATTCATATACTTATAAACAGATAAGGAAGTTCACGCAATAACACAATGAAAACATAACATGCAAAAACAATTGTTAAAATCATAGGAGTGTATTAAATGAAAGCAATTCTAAGTGCTGGAGTTTGCTTATCAATTGTATTCAAGAACTCTACCAACTAAGTACAGAAACAAATCTATGGGTCTGGTGATACACGAGATTTCAGGTATTGCTAGGCAAGAAAATCAAATGTGCTTCTAATCATCTAGACACAGGTACACATATGGGTTATATGCAAAAGACAAATACATTTTTATAATAATACAAATACACAAGTAATTAAGACACATCACATGTCGTTCGCACACAAAAACACGCACACATAGACAAATAAAGGATAAAGGGTTATCAAATAAAAACTCTTTGATTTATTTGTATGGTTAAAGCTAAAACATAAAAACCTGTTTGTTTGGGAGAAAAGAAAGAATGATGTGCCCGGTGGTATTGGTAGAATTTTGGTAGCCGTATTAACATCAGACATACGACGTGGGCGTGCTGTTATCATGCCTTCTTCATCCACTATATGCAATAAATTTTTCATATATTTAATTCGCCAATGAGGAAAAAATAATAAACACAAATTTATTCAAAAATATAAACCGTAGCTTCTAAACTTAAAGAAAATAATATTGTATATATACTATATAGTATATAATGTTATATATATATACTACAAAATAAATAGCTTAAGGTAGAGCTCTAAGTCGATTGTACTCTCGAGGATACGTCATTTTACATTCATCCCGTACATATCACTTAATATCACATTTATTATTTATGTCATATTGCAGCCTAGTAAAAAATTAATAAATTAACTCGATAATACTTATTATCGATGAGTCAGAATATCTATAGCTAAAAACTTATATGTATTTAATATAAAACTCATTCTTAAATTCTAAAAAATTATTTTCTATTTGAAACTAAATATGAAAAAAATTTCATTTAATGTATTTGTATGTGTGATTTTATTTTATATTATAGTTGGGGCTCTGAATCAGGGACTGTGTTTGTAGATCTAGTTTCTTCTACAGCGACCAAAGCATCTGATTGCATATTAAGTAATTTAATGATAATTAATTTCAATTGCAGACGATTATCAGTTTGAGCGAGTCAAATTTGTTTTACGAACTGAGAATCCAAATTAATTTTCAATCGTATAGAAAATGTATATTATATTTGTATGTACATTCATAGGTGCAATAGGTACAGCTTAATACGAAATATTCAAATAAATCATATTGTTTTACTTTAATTTGAATAAAGGTTTTTAATAGTTTTTTAATATTATGAAATGCAAGCATGCAAAATAACCGTAGAACCAGAGTGCATAGAAACATTCAACAAAAGGTATTTGAACAAATATTTTAATAATACAAGTGTGAATAATAGTGTATTGTATTTTGATGTATTTTCAATAGGTTTTTCGTCTGAATGATGTTTCTTGATTTACCTGTTTGTGTGACTGAAAATAAAAAATGCACTTTCGCGTGGCATGGGTTTTTTAGTCTTCTTCATGCTGACTTCGGATAAACGTCGGGGTCGTGCAGTAACATGTGCTGATACTTCAGAATGGGAGTCTTTCGATTAATTCAAAATTGAGAGTTGTGTGCGGTTTTCCAAGGCGGCAAATGAAAGCGTCAGTTGCATGAATATCATTCTTTTTTTTAACTATGATTTAGTATGTGTTGAAGCTGTTTTTATGTGTTTGCTTAACTTAGCTATTATACTTAAGATATAAGTAGTTTTAATATATATAAGCTAACATTTATCTCTAGCTTAGTTAAGATGGGTTTTAGCCATTTTAACATACCCTCTTCCTCTTCCTCGCACATTTCTCGAACCTCCTCATCGGATAAGGTTTCATGGTCTCTAAAATATAAGAATATTTAAAATTAAACACACGCTCAAGTCAAGAGCAATAAGCACACAACTTATCATCATCCAGCTCATGATGCTCCATGTCCATATCAATGCTCATGTGTTCATCATCCATACCATCTATGGTCGGCGTAGGACTGTGAGATTTTTTCATAGCACCCTCGTCATGCTATTGAAGAGAAGTTCAATTAATTATCAAATGTGATCTAATGATAATATGATAACTTGCCGGCTCATCTTCCTTCTCGACCTCTGATAGTGAGTCAGCATCGGCCAAATTGTCGACAGCAATGGCCAAGAACACATTCAGCAGAATATAGTTACCGCATATGAATAATATGATGAAATATATGCAGGCCAAGGCACCGTATGAGGACACACCGCCAAATGCATTGATACCTACGTACATAACTGCATTCCAATCCTCACCCGTCATTATCTAAATAAGTGAATTACGACATTAATCTGGAGTAACTATAAATAATGGCATACATACCTGAAATACTGTGAGCATACTTTGCCAGAAGCAATCGAAATTCTGGCGACTTTTCTCGTCCTCATTATAATTAAATTTACCACCAAAAACTTGCATACCCAACAATGCAAATATCACAATAAATAGGAAGAGCAGTAGAAGTAGCGATGCAATTGATTGTATCGAATTTAATAGGGAAGCAACTAGATTTGACAGTGAGCGCCAGTATCTGAAAGACAATTCCAGGGTTAAATATATATATGTATATACTTATCTAATAATATCTCTACTTACTTGGTCACCTTAAAAACACGTAGAAGACGTACACAACGCAACACGGAGACACCTAGTGGAGGCATTACTCCTGTTTTGGTCAATAGCGTCTCAGTGATACTGCCAATGACAACAAAGCAATCGAAACGATTGAAGAGCGATACAAAGTAGCCCTGGAAACCCAAGCTATACATTTTCAGCAACATTTCGCAAGCGAAGAGTCCAATAAAAACCATATTTGTATACTCTGAAATATATAAGTAGATTTTTAAAGTATTCCAAATGCAAAGAATGGTTCTCTTACCTTGAAACTCATCTAGCCAATTGACTTGTTGATAATGTTCTGTTGCCAGAACGCCAGTGTTGAGAAATACCAGAACAATAATGAGCCAATAGAAGGCCTGAGACTTGACGGCTCTACGACAGGCGCGTCGCATTCTACGATTGACCCGATCAAAGTCTTTTTTCATTTTCCGCCAACGTGATTCGGTGACCTGCATTTCGGGCATCTCTTCGCCCATATTCTCAGTGGAGTCCATTTCATTTGGTTGCTTTCCCTTGCCATCGGGCATAAGACCCCCAGTGGCATCAGGCTCAATATCCTCTGCTTGTGTTATCCAATCGAGGTAGCCACGCAAGTCTTCCTCAATCTGTTGCTTTTCACGCAGCTTTTGGAAATCGCCTCGATTTTTGGCTTTGTTACGTTCTTTGGAGAACTCACCAGACAACACACCAAGAATCAAGTTCATCACGAAAAATGCTCCCAAGATGACCATTGAAATAAAGTAGACCCACTGCCAGTCGCTGCCCATGGCATCTTGTATCTGGGAAGAAGACTTAAGTATGCATTAATGGGAGCTAAAGCACTTTCTTACAGAATATAAAACATCTGTCCAGCCCTCTAGTGTGATGCACTGAAACACCGTCAACATAGCCAGTCCAAAATTATCAAAGTTAGTAATGCCAAAATTGGGTCCAGCCCAATTGCCATAGCATTTCATACCCTCTGGGCAAGTATAGCCCACACCGCAGGGTCTTCTGGTTTCCTCGTATTCACCTAGATTCCGAGTTATTGTTTTGGGATTGTTTTTGTTGATTTTTATTTCGTTTCATGCATTAGTTATGAGATGTACTATGAGATGAGATGATAATTGGTATGATCTAATGATTTTTGTGTATGAGGTGATATTTTTTTGTTGATTTTTTGCGGAATATGCCGCTCATTTGTCCCATTTATTTATACTTCAACAGCTCTATTTACTAGCAGATTAGTTATAATGCTGCGTCGAGATTAAACAGCAAGTAGAATTTTAAATTTCGTGTCTGTATTTTATGAGTTTTTGGGGTGCATTTCTTGTTGTGGCATATCATTGTTGTGATTGGATGTGTAGAAACTGTGTGTAGAGCGTTTTTGTTTATTGAGTTTGTTTTGCGTTGTAATTGTCTAATTGTTTGTTTGACTGATTGAACTGTGTTCTGTTCCCATAATGACGAGCACTAATCTACTATTAATAGAGCTACAGGACGTTGAATTTTAATGCGACATATCTGGTAGCATTCAAGATTTTGAATGACATTCGTACAACGTATAAATATTGTACTGTTATTAAATGCTTACCTGTCACCTCATCTCGACACGCCTTGTGCAATTTACCAGAAAACAACTCAAGACCAATTATGGCATATATTATGATTACGAATATAACCAGAAGTGCAATGTGAAACAGTGGCACCATGGCCTTTAAAATTGAATTAAGCACAACCTGTAGACCTGCGGAAAGCGTATGAATTGCCAATATATAGTGGGGGTTTACATATACAATAACATCAAGTGCGATTTACACTACAAAACACACAACGAAAGCCGATCATACTGCACAGACATTTGAAACGCCTTCGGTTTATCATAGTATCATTAAAATAATTATGCGAGTATATTTAATATTGCGCCCATTCTGATTATTCTATTATGACAAGTGATTAAATAAATAAATTAATTCTTATCGGACAACAGATAAATATTGTTATTCAAATGATTTTTCTGTAATTATCATGGAAGCTCAATTTAAATTGAATTTGTTTTAACATAAATTAAATTGGATTTAACATAATAATGATCTGTGCAGTATTTCAACTACGATTTCACGCCGTAGTTATTTGATTTCTTTGCTCTACTGGACATAGTGATTTTGAATTTGTTTTGACGCATTTTTTGGTTTTTTTTTGTAATGTTTTTGTTTTGTTTTGGTGCAGAAAGCGCTTACTTGGTACGCCCGATACAAGTCGCAGTGGACGCAGTACACGAAAAGCACGGAGTGCCTTGACATCAAATCCATCCTTCACGAAATGGGACAGTCCTGTACTTATCGCTCTGTAAAATGTTTGTTGGCATACAATTTCATACGTGTCTCAGTTATCGATTGAATTGGATATAAGGTAACATAGAAAATGGTTAAAATTAGGCCTGAAGGAGCCTCGGCGCTTTGCGCTTTTAACTGGCATATTTTATATGCTTACCCTATAACTACAATTGTAAAATCTAATAAATTCCATCCATTTCTTAGATATGCACCATTATGTAACACAAAACCATATGCTAAGATTTTCATAACACATTCCGCTGTGAATATAACTAGGAATATATATTCAACTTTTTCCTAATTGGGGTTTGTTTTTAATGGTTTGTTTGGAATGAACGATCGTTCGATGGATTCAGATGCATGGCAAGTGGAATAATGATGATTGAATGATGATGTGAGTGAAATGCACAAAATAGATGAAATAAAAAATGTATATAGATTAATAAATCTCGATATCAGCTGTAGGTAAATTAAAGAATTTTCAAAGAAAACGCCTCTTCAAACAGGCCGCGTTGAACTTACCAAGGTTTGATTCGTGACGTTCGAATCGCTTCCCGGATAAGGCGTGTAAACGGCCAAGGCGATACAATTGGCAAATATTGTTAGCAATATAAGGAACTCAAATGGTCTAGAGGAAGAGTTTGCATTGAATTAAGGAAAACCATTCTAACTATTATAAGTATAAATGAAATAATTAATTTCTCCAAGCATGTACATATATAGAATACAATATAGACAAAAACCTAAACTGAAATATTCTTGTTATTTATAAAAGGATACTTCCATTCCACGATGCGTATGCAAAGTGCTCGAATGGGATTCTTGACCCCCAAACAAAATAGAGCTCGTTGTGGCCGATCCGGCTGGGGCTTGCCTCGTCGTTGGGGTCGCTTTTGTCCGGCAACTCCGGGTTTTTGGCCACCGGCTCCGCTAGGTCCGATTGTGGTGCCATTCATTGTTTCCGGAATGTTTGCAATGCCCATGGTGTCAATTCCTGCAATAAATAAATGCCAGGGCAGGTGGAACGAATGGAGGGCGGGTAAGGGTTTTGGTTAGTACTGCTATGGACTTTTAGTGAGTTGGTGCTTGAAGCTTACCCATAATATTGGTGGCACCGCCTAGGTCAGTTTGCGGATTATGGGAATAGGACATGTCTCCGCCAAGGGCGGCACCTCCGTTGCCATTGGGCGTGTAGGTGCCGCCTCCAGCGGCGTTTCTTTCAAAGTCCATAATGTTAAAGAACTTGCCCGCGCCGCCGCCAAAATTGTCAATTAGCTCAGCCGAGCTAGAGTAGAAGGGCGAAAATGCTTGAGTATCGTCCTCCTCTTCTTCGTAGTACTCGTCAGCTTCTTCGTCGTCCTCTACCTCTTCGTCGTCGTCGTCGTCGTGGTTGTGATCGCGATCGTCCTGTTCGCTATAGTGCACGTGCTGTTGGGCCAGCTGCTCTTGTTCATCAATATCAATAGTTGTACCCTCAGGTTCGTCTTCTTCGTCGTACTCGTCGTCTTCGTCGTCGTCCTCCTCTGTTATTCTACATGTCCTTCGGATCGAGGGACGATTATTGCGCGTATTTCGTCTTACAATGACATCCGCATTGTCATCCACATCACCAACATCCTCGAGCGAGTCGTTGCCACTGTGCGCTGTTCCAGCAATGATCCGAATTTCATCATCCGCATCGTGTCGTCGCTCACTAATGCTCTCGCAGTCAGTGTTGCCAGCAGCCGATGCTGCTGCCTGTTCCTTGGCTGCTGCTGCAACGGCTGCAACAATTGCCGCTGTGCGTAAAGTCTGAGAACTGAGATCCGCCTCGTCTGGATTATTAGAATCGTCGTCGTCGTCGCCTTCCTCGCAATCGTCGTCTCCAATGAAACTGCTGATATCGCCTACGCCGAAGCCATGCAACGTGCTGTTGTCACCGGTGATATCGCAGTTGCAACTGTTGCTGCTGCTGCTGTCTCCGCCGACTGCGCTGTAGCTGCTGTCGTCGTCTTTGCCGCCGCTGCTGTAACTGCTGTTGGTGCTGCCAGCGCTGGTCACACTGTTTTGTGGTTGTTGCTGCCACGTCACAATTGCAGCTGTTGCTGCTGTTGACTGTGCTGTTGACTGTGATGCTAGGTTTAATGCCTCCTCTGGCGTTAGACGTTGACTGATGTTTCCACCACCAATGGATCCGCCACACGAGTTGCAACTGGACTTGCGTCTCTGACGCTTACTACCGTTATTGCCGCCGCTTCCGTTGTTGTTGTTTTTGTGCCTGCGCTGCTTAAAGTCAAGCTTATATGTGATATTATTAACAATTTGGCTGGTTACGGTGCTAAGGGCAAGTTCAGTATTGTTTGACCTCTTCCTGCTACAGCTGGAGGCCGCTGCTGCGGTATCCTCGCTGCTGATAATCCCCTCTAGTGGACTGCAACTGTGAGTGGGTAAAAAATAAGATAGAACTTTAGTATTTTGTTTATACTCAGTGTCGAACTTATACTATACTATTGTACGCTTTGGATGCATTTTACAACGGTTGTGTGAGTTCCTTTTTTATGCAATACATTTACCTATAAGATTCTTGTAAATTTGGCTTTTAGCTAATTGTTACATATCTACTGTATACTGTATAGTTTTATTGTCTTGATCCAGAAAAAGTATTTTGATTAGTAAAAGGAGAAAGTGATGTACAATTCTTTTTGTTTGAATAGCTTGAAGATTGTTTTGTGCTGTCTTAATAGATTGTCTAGAGGATATCCTTGTTTTTGAAATTCACTTCTAAACTAATAAAAACTATATATTTATTTTTTAATAAGTTTGTGGAATGGTTATTTGCTCTGAACATGATGTTATAGGGTTAAACATATGTCAACGCTGTTATTATTTTTAATGGTAGTTGGAGCTAATTATAGAGATTATCTTTCCAGTCCAGATAATTTTATCAAATGATTTTTATGTAAGTAAATGGATGTAAGCTTCCTTTAAAATTTAACCTTAATATTTAATGTTAGCATGCGTTGGAACTGCAGCAGGTACTGTTGCTGTATAAAGTGTTGTTTCAACTCTATCACAGGTATCTAGCATGCGTTGTCGTACTCGTACCCATACACACTTACACTATTGTACTTACTTCGAGAGAAAAACAAACGCACACAAACAGAGTAGCAAAGTTCGCGAGACTGACACAGACAAACATTGATCACAACACATAATACGATATACGATATACGATTTACGATTTACGATATATATAATGGTTAATGGGGTCATTGGCTAACTTACTATGCCCTAGAGTTTCTAGAATTTCTAGAATTCGTATGTTCCAAATAATCAAAGTCTTGCATTGCATTGTAAATGAATTTCTTATCGTGCTCCTGTTGGAGCTGCATATACCTTTGTTGTAGCACCGTTGGCCCTGTCGAAACCGTTGGGGATGCTGCTGAGCTGCAAGTTCCCGTTATTGATGTTATTGGCACCGGTAACGTTATCGTCGGCGACCGATGCTGATGATGATGATCCGGCTTAAGAATTACCACCTCGAGGTCACTTTTGGGTGTTGTCGATTTGCGATTATATTTGCGACTGCCACGCGTCGGCGTTTCGGCCTTTAAGTAGCGTCGCGTTGTGGCTGGTGAAGTTGGCGATGGTTTGCGTTCAATGACTAGTGTATTATCGTCATAGGCTATGCAGTTGACCAGCTCGCCGCCACCCATCACACTTGTCGATGTGGGCTCATCGCTGTGCTCATAAAGTTTCGCCTCCTTCTGCCGCTGAAATTGCAGTTGGCGTCGCCGCTGGGATGAGGACGTTGTTGTTGTTCGCGCTCCGTTTCCGGCCTGGGAACTGCCGGGCTCGCAGGATAGGGCTTGTTGTGTATTTTTGGGCAGGCATGATGATTCATCAATGACAACGCTACTCGGACTCGGTGATAAATCCTTGCTCGTCTGCCTATCCCTATCTCTATCCCTTTCCTTTTGCTTGTCCTTATTGATATTGTTTTTATGATTTAATTTATTATTGGTACTAGAATTATCTAAGGCATCGAATTTATTAATTTGTTGCGCTTGCTGTTGTTGTTGTTGCTGTTGCTGTTGTAGCTGTTGTGGGTCTTTTGCTGTTGGAGATTGTTGTTTTTGCTGCGTTGATGATGCATGCTGCTTATGGTCTCCTGGTTTTAATGGTTAATGATTCATGTTAGTGCTTGAAGTTAATTGATACATCTAATGTGCTTTTACGATAAGTGCACCATTAAATTATTTATTTTTTATTACATTATTATAATCATCAATTATGATAGGCTAATTTCTTTGTGTAATAAAATAAACATGATATCATCATGAATTCATGCAAGACTTATTTACTATATTTGAAGGATATAATTAATAAGTGTTATGAGAAAATTAAAGAAATATGAAATCTAATCTTGGAAACTAAAAATAACTCTTTTATATAAAAATTTGTATAATTTAAATTTAAATATTTTTTAATATTATATTATCGTTATTGATTTGATTTCTTGATTTAGTTATGTATGTATGTACAAGTATATTGGCCATCTGTTTATCTAATTTTAATTGACAATTGTTTGACTCTTTGACAATACAAATAATTGATGCATATTTTAATACAATTCATTTTACCAGTATTCATATTTATAGATTCCTTTCCTCGATCAAATTGATTGTTCCTTTCATTCAGTGCGTCTTTCTTAACGCTGTCGCATTAAGTGCGGTCAACACGAGTCATCAACAGGTGTGTTGAGTCCCAGTGCCATTGACATCATTGACATCAACGCTCACATGCAGGTTTTATTCGCACTCAAACACGTTCACACTTAATGAAGCCTGTTAAAAGCTTTTTGTTGTTTGCCACAAATAAGCTATGATTATTATGTTAGACGGTGGTGCATAATTTTCTTATTGGACGTTCAAGTGGCGGTTTGTGTTGATTGATTTAGTTTTGTGTTGATTATGATTATTATTTAATTGTAATGTAAATTATTTAAAATTTGGCATTTTTTAAAGTCTGTTGTAATTCAGCTGAATGTCTGACATATTAAATACGAGTATAAAGGATTATTGGTCTTATTAGCTAAGTTATCATTTATTGAATTTCGCTTATTTCCAGCTGGTTGCACTACACGGAATATTCATTAGTTGGGCCTGATAACTTATCACTGATTGGCGCTCTATATATAAACCTAAGCCCATGACACACATATGCACACATACATGCTTGGGAAGTGCGCACGTGTATGTTTATGTGCTTCTGTGGGTGTGTGTGCGTGCGCATCAAAACAAAAACATACGCAATGTTTACATTTTCTTTGTTGTCGCAACATTATTTTGGGTTGACCAACTGTCAAATGGGCAATCAACTTTGGCGCACTCTCTCGCTCTCTGTTTCCTTCGCAAGCTGTGCAACCTTTTATCTCTCCCGCTCTCTTGGTGTGCAGAAAAGCACAGTTAGCTTTGCAGAGGCCAAAAAAGTTTTAGCCAAGTGTCAAAAAAGCATTTTTGCTTTTACTAAATGGCAGCACCCGCTGTCCTGTCCTGTTCTGTCCCCGCCCTCGCAGCTACCCCCTATAAATGGCCCACTTTTGTAGTCCGTGTAGCATTCGTCACTGATTAAAGTTGGTAGAATGTTAACCACAACTTGGGGGCTGCCTGGCATTTATCCGCAATGGGGTCAAGTGCACGTTGGGCTGACTAAAAAAAAATAATTTGCGCGTTTATTTTACGAGTCGCTTGGGGAAATGCATAGCATATTTTTCAGCGAAATGTCTCTAACTCGTAGTACTGACCGATTGACCTACCCAGGCATATGTAATAAGTACATACACTCACTAATATTTACACAAACACATGCATATGCACAGCACACACACATACACACGTGTGAAAAATTTCAGTCGCAGTAAGTAGAAAAGCGAAAGCGTTTTTTCCAATGCACTCCTTGCCTATTGCCTCGAAGCACTTTAATCACAGTTTTATTAAATTTGTATTTGCATTAGCCGTTTAGTAGTTAGATTTGCATTAAGTCGATTGGATGTTATTTGTATTATTATTATTTTTCTTTGTGGTTTCACACACAAGACAACGACCAACAGCAACTCGAACGAGTTTAAGGAATCAGACACAAAAGCACACTGTGCAGGAATTTTTAGCTTTTCGCGTGGCAACCGTGAAAATGTTGACATACACCGAAAGCAGCTTTTCCAGATAAGCTTGCAAGTTCAAAACTGGCTTTATCGATTTTTATAGCATTGATGATGACACAAAGGTGTGGAAAACTGCTCAACGGGTGTGTGAAATGAATAATTTAGAACGTGTCCCATAATCAAGCGCAGCAAATAAATTACTTGCCCAGAAATTCAATAAATTCCCATAAACAATTCACAATTTCAAACATAAAAGTCAAGTATTTTGTTTACAAACAAACTAAACACAACAAATGCCAATGATTCGACAACGTAAACTACTCACACATCTTCAGAATTGTTTTGTTACGTTTTCAACAAGTTCTATTAATTTTCTATTGAGATTCTTTGCTTCATTTATTAGCCTCTCGCTCGCACTTACAATTGTTTTCAAATACGCAAAAAACAGCTGATCAATGATGGCGCATGCTCCATTAGCTCTATTCTAAATTTTGACATTTGCAGAGCGAGAAGTTCTCTCTCAAAAAATAAGAGAGTGAAAGCAAGAATAAATTGTCAAATTCCGTTTGACACTTTTACGGATTGGAAAACATTTTTATTTTGCGATTTTCCTTAATTTTCTGTTTTCTTGCTTTCGTCTTTACAGCTGACTCATCACAGCATTTCTCGACGCTGTCCAATAAATCAAAACTTTTCACTTTACTGTGTATGTGAATATGCGATCTTTTTATGAGTTGTACAATTTGCTAATTAGCTATGTCCGGCTGGAAATTTGTTTTTGGCCATTTTTTTCATAGTTATGATGAATGTTCACAAATTCTCATCAGCACTTTAGTTTTCGTAAAGCCATTAATATTATTATTATTTATTTTGTTTATAGTACTTCAAGTTTCTAAATATTTTATTTCTCTCATCTTTTCAATAAGAAATCATCTTGAATTATAATAACATCGATCTTAGGCAATTTAAAATACGTTTTGATAGACTTATAAAAATTAAAATGAAATAATTAATGTGGTTTTTATTGTTTAAATATATTCTGATTTTTAGACTTGATGTTCATTTCTTATGGGTGAATTCATAAATGAACTTTTATTGTATGACATTCATGGTATGATATTTTTAATATTGGTTCTTTGAAGAAACGAATTATTTATTCTTCCATTGATACTTCTTATGTTTACCTAAAGTTATTGGTCTACAAAGATGGTAAATGTTGATAACAACTCTTTAAAAAGTCATTAATTCTTTCATAAACATTTGAATATATGTTCTCTAATAAATAGTTCTCTTTTATCATACAGAAAAACACTTTGATCACTTTTGATGGACAGAGTAAAAATTAAGGCAAACTTTAATAAATTGAATGGAATTCATATCGCTTTGGATAAGCGGCATTTTGGGACAAAGCATAGTTGAAATTGTGCTATTGTATTCGTTGGTTGTTTCAATGAAAAATGTGTTGCTAAATATTATTGAAAACAACAAAATTAAACAAAAAAAAAAAAGAAAAGACAACGACAGTGCTGCCAAAACTGAGGCACGGCAACGACAAGCTGTTGCCGGTGCTGTTGTTTTTGTTTTTGTTCTTGGTGCCGGTGGGAAAATACGTAAAAGGGGGTGGTGGGTAAGAAGGCGAAGGCAGTTCGTCGGTCATTTAGTTGCTTGGGCATGATGCTTTTTTCCTTGCCCGCACTTCTATATTTAGAACAAGCACACGTAGTTGGATCTGTCGATGCGATCGTATAGTTGTGTTCTTGCTGCTGTTCGTAATATTGTTGTTGTTAGCCCCAATTTTGAGTATCAAGCAGACAATGAAATTAAATTTAGCTTAATTGAATTGCCTTTAGCTTAAAAACAAAACTATTAAGAAACAATATACAAATTCATGGATGCAGTGCAAGTACTTGGAACTAAATTGCTCCTATTATATTTTCGACCATAATCAAATCTAGCGCCCCATATGATATGCACATGCATACATGCATAGATTGAAATAAATATAATATATGATACACAAGTATTTGCTTGTTCTACATTTTACTTACATGATATCACAATGCTCTCCCTCGTGGCAACAATAAAAACAAGCAGAGAATTTTTATGTGTCCGTTGTTCATACAAAAATCCGAGCCAAAGGCTGAGGCAAATACAGCATACGTGTCGTTGATATTTTTAACTTTGCAAATTCTTCACTTATTTGGTTTAGCCAACAAAACTATTTGCATTTGAATTTTTGGCGTCAAATTTGAACAAACTTAATATTGATTATGATGGTTTACATATATTTTTCTATGCGGTTATGACAGCACACAAAATGCTTAGTATTTGTATATCTCACTCAAACACATATATGAAAATCTACATATATGCAAATTAGAATAATTTTTATGAAACACTGTTAACCTTTTTCACACAATTCAAAAATAATCTGTGATTGATTTAATTAATTATATTTATTTCATTATCACCAAAAAAAAGTGTTGAGAAAATGATTAAAATCGCTTGGAAAAGCCCAACAAGTGTATGTCAAAATTTTTTTCCACTTCACCCGCACAGAGAATATAATTTGTGTGAAGCTTAAAAATAAATCTGAACACACACGAGCGCGTTGCACGGCGGTTGGGAAACCGCGAATACGCCGAACCAACGGACCAAGTAACGCCAACGATCAGCCGAGAACTGTCAGATTGATGCTGAGGTCTTGAAAATTTTTTAAGATTCAGTATTTTCTAAATTTTATCTTAGGTATTATTTAGTTGATTAAGAAATTTTTTGGTATGATCTTCTGGAATATAAATATTTAATTTTAAATTTCCTAACAACTGCAAAATAAAATAAAGAATTAAAAAAAAATTGATGTTTATTTTGAAATAAATAAGTAACTGAATTATAAAAAAAATATGGCGTTTATTGCAACGATTGAAATGACAAAACCTGCATACCTTTCTCTATAAGGGTATTGAGCTTTATATCAAAGCTTTGTAAAGAGTTTTACTGTAACATTGCTTGAGTGTTTTTAACAGAGTTTCTTAGTTTACATTTATGAAATTCGTTATACGAAATATTTTGTGATATCAATTATTATAGTAATGTTATTACGATGTAATGAACGAATGCAATTTCAATAATTAGCGTATATAATTAATTAGCAAAAAATTACATATAGGTTTAAAAAGTAAATATTTTTATAATATTTTTTCCCGATGTTTTTATTTTTATTTAAATACTTTTCTTCCATATTATGTTGTCCAATTATAGTGCTCACACCTTACACCTGCCATAAATTTGCCTTGGGACAACCTGTTTAAATCTGTATAACATGCACAAAAAACTTTCATAATTACCAACTAAAACAAAACAGAGCAGCAAAATTCAAATGGCAATACACATACACACAAACAACACTTACGCACACACACAAAATTACAAATAAAAACAATATTTATGTATGATTTTGTCAGTAGAATGCCGACTCTGGGCCAGACCAACTTTTGTCTGTCTTTACCTCATTCTCCCTCTCCTTACCAAAGTGTGTTTGTGCTCATATACATAGCATATTTACAGGAGTTGAACTTGTAAGCAGCACCACAGTAACAGCAATACCAACAACAACAAGAACAACAAATAATAACAAATGAGGGCAACAGGAAGAGTACCTTGCAGATTGTCTTTGTGCCGCCGACAAGCCACTCGGCATCTGCTTGCATATAATTATGCACATGTTAATGATATAACAGAAACATCAGCAGAAGCTGCTATCAGTATATAATTATAGAACTCGCACACTCTATAATAAAAGCATATTCGTTTTATTTTTAGGTAATAAGCGCAATTATTGAATATGATAAATTTAATTTAAATTAATGTATATTTTTAGAATTCGACTAGATAAATATACTATTTTATATATACTCGTATATAAAATATTCTTGTAGATACTTATATTAGAGTTGATTGACACGGAAAATAAATGAATTGAAGTCATCACATTTGCAAAAATAAGCAGAAGTCGGTGTAACTGCAACATAGAGTATTGCAAAATAAAAATCCATGTAATGAATATAACAGTGAGTGGAAGCCATCAGCGCACATTAACTCATTGGTTCAACATTCCGTATGCGTACTGTTAACAGTTGGTTAATTAAAAGTTTCGTATTGCAACATCAACGGCAATTTCATAAAGCTTATTCAATTTCTGCTTAATACTAATGATGGCCATGTTTATTTTCAAGCAATTGTAAAGCTAATTGCATTAAAATAACTGACAGTAAGCACACTTACACACACTCGTATACTCGTACACTGTTACACACACATGCACTCACAAGGGACTTCATTATAAGTTGGCAGGGAGAAGCAACTGCAACAAAATATTAAACTTGATAATTTTCTGGACATTTAAACAGTAAACTGACATTTTATAGTTGGACCTTCGGGTTGCGAGTTGCAATTGGGCTGAGGCGTGGCCTGGGCCATCAGCTGCAACAATATACATAAACGTTACTGCATCAGCAGCAACAGAAGCAGCAGCAGTAGAAGCAGGAACGGAACCAACACAAACTGTTTGGCTAGGACACTCGATAAAGTTGCGCAAAAGGCAATTCTCCAAGGAAATTAATTTGTGTTGCAATGCGAAAATTGTGTTAAAAATGAGATTCTTACTCTGTATTTTGTTGGCACTATTTTGAGTAACTGTTTCATATCCTATATATAGATGATATTTAACACATATTAGTAGCCTTTTGCTGCTTAAACTTATATGGTATGGCTTGCTTTCTCATATATTTGTTCATATATCGTGATTTGTTGGCTGAGCTAGATTTTATTAACATTTGGCATATCCTTTGGATGTTGTTATGAATACTGGCAAGACTTTATATTGCCACCCACAGTTTCATCTTTTGCATTTTGCTTTTATTAAAACATACAAATAAACCCAAAGCAATGTGATATAAGCAATACTCAAGCTTCGGTATGGCTAGATAATTGGAGTTCGTCTGTCTGGATATGGATTATTGAATTCCCCTTTTATGACCAGTATTTTGTCTGATATGGCAAATATCAATAAAAATATTTTTCTACTTATTGTTACGAGTTTTAATTAAACATATCACACTGAACTCGTCGCTAAATCTGAGTCTGATTGCAAATGAAATTTGTATGTTGCAGCTATTATTATGATTGTTTTGATACAAATGTTCCCAAATCTAATTAATTTCACATACTGCTAAATATTATAAATTGAAGGAAACTACTTACTTATGAATTTTATACTCATAACAAGTAGCATTGCAATTGGTTTCGTTTGATTTTAGTTAACTACTCGAATATGCGACAATGAATATTGTCAAATAGCCTAAAGGTGCTAAAACAATTTTCAAAGGATATAGTCATATCATACATATCTTAACTCTAGAGTTGAGTTTATGTTGTTGCAGCTGCTTGTTAAACAAAACAATCACAAAAGCATATCGAAGGCATCGACTCGTATCTGAAAGGATCTCGTTGCATGTGGTCAGTCAATAAAACTGTTGCCCAAAGGGAATTAACACGCACTCCTGCTGCCCTCCAATCTCTGTTTCCAGCAGTCTCGTTCTCAGCTGATGCGAAGGGTGGCGAATACGGTGTCCAGGATTGCGTTTGTTGCTGCTGCATTGTCACAAAACACTTTGTCTCACTTAATTTTTCTCTGGGAAAGTGGAATTTTTTCTCTTGGATTTTTTTTTCACCATTTTGCAGTATTTTTTCAGAATGCTACTGTTGCGATGCGGCAAACAATTTCAATTTAAATTGCCAGCTTTGCTTACCTTTTGCTATGCTCTGGGTACACTTATCAGTGTCAATAAAAGTCCAATGGGAGTTTTAACCCAGCAAAAAATCGGCACAAGACAGATTCCAGTGGCAAAAAAAAATCAACTAAGAGAAATGTTGCAACCCTGACACATAGGCTGGCCACATGAATGTTTTGTCTAACCATTTACCTTTAAGAAAAATGTGAATCGAGACCGTGACGGATGCTATTAAAGGCGTGTGCCTAATTTAGCGTCTGCCGAGAAAAAATTATTTAAGAAAAACATTTAAGAACGAGTCTCAAGGAATAAAGGTTCATACGAACAATTGAGGAAAGAGAACTAATGTCGTAGGAAAAAGCTAGAAAAGAAGAATAATATGTTAGTTTCAGTACACTGCATCTTAAATACTCTATCTCTTCTTTAACTGAAATATTATAATTTAGTCTAGCATGGAAAATTGGTAGCTAAACAAAGTGATTTTAAAGTATTCTCTATAAACCTACATAGAAGTTGCTTTATGTGCAAGTTTAGTTCCTGACACGCTTACTAATAAAATAATACGACCCTCTGCTAGAAATTCAAGAAAGTCACGGTAATAGTCACAGTCACAGTCACAGTCACGGGGAACGTATAACATTTAGCCACGCCTCTTATGTGTAGCCCCTGAAGCCTTGTGCTAATTTCACGCTTCCTGTTTTTGTGGCAATGAAATAAAAACCTTTATTATAGTCTAGCTAATAATTGCAAAGACAAAAGGCGGTGTAACGGTAATGTAGCGAAGCTAAGTGTGTATGTATGTTGTGAGCGAGTGTGTATTAGTATGTGTAAGTGGCTGCTATTTGCGCCGCATGGCAACGCTTAATTAAGCAATGGCCAAACGCTTCAGTAGTTGCCACAGGATATCAACGGTTGGTTGTCGGCGCAGAACTCCGGAATTTCAAGTGTTGCAATTATGCCTATGATTTATGTACAGTTGCGGTTAAAAAAATAGCACTATGACCACAATTTTTTTCGTCTTAATTTTTTTTTACTTTTTGGACACTTTTTGATTCTTTTACTTACTAAACTTAAAAGATACAATGATTATCAAATAATAAATGAAAAAAGTTAGTCGGTCTTAGCGGAATTTTTTTTAAATAATTACAAAAAACAAAGAATGCCTCAAATTCAGGCGGTAACAATAATAGCACCATTGACGTGTTTACGTGAATAAAAGTAATACAAGTGATTTATTTATCGAAATTGCAACCAAATTTTAAAAAGAGGATCACATTTAAGGTTGATATTAAGTTTTATCTAAAAAAAAATGAAGTTTTCTCAAGCTATGGGTCGAGGACAACGTTGCAGTGACGAAGGAAGAAGAAGGATCAAAAGCATGATCTCAGAAGGCAAAACTTATGCCGAAATTGGGCGAATTATCGGCTGTTCAAATAAAATGATCCTCAACGCAATATTGTATAAAAAAAGCCGAAACACGAGGAAGAAAGCCCGCAATGACTCCAAAGGGGGTCCCGCGCTTGGTTCGCTAAAGCAAGAAGGAGCCTTTTAAGCCAGCCATGGAGCTAAAAAAAGGAGCTTAAGATAGCCGCAATAGTGGAAATAGTTCGCAAACATTTGAGGCCAAATGAACTTAATGCCCACAGTCCAAGGAAAGCCCCACTTTTGGCAGCGAAGCATGGGGCAAAGCGCATACAGTTTGCCAAGTTGCACCAAGATTGGCCCGTGGAGAAATGGCGCAAGATTTTGAGGTCAGACGAAGGCAAAATAGTTTTGTTTGGCAGAAAAGGCTCTCAATTATATGTTCGGCATCCACCAAAAGCGGAATACAATCCCCATTTTACTTGTAAGTCGGTAAAACACGAAGGGTCAAACATAATGATGGGGGCTTGTTTTTCATACTATTGAGTAGGTCCGATATACTGGATAAAAACCATTATGGACCAACATGTTTACAAGGACATATTGGAAAATATCATGTTGCCATATGCCGAGAAGGAAATGCCTTTGATTTGGGTGTTTTAACAGGACAACGATCCTAAACACACCAGCAAGACTGCTCGGAAATGGTTCGAGGATAATTCGATCCGCCTTTTGGAATGGCCTGCCCAGTCGCCGGATTTGAATCCAATAGAAAATCTTTGGGCTGATATCAAGAAAAAGGTTTCTGAAGCCAAGCCCCGGAGTAACAAGGACCTTTGGTCCGTTGTAGAGGACACGTGGAACAAAATTCCCAAAGAGAGGTGCCAAAACTTAGTGGACTCCATGCCGAGACGTTGTGCAGCTGTGATCGCCAATAAAAGCTACTCAACAAAACATTAATATTATTATTATTACTTTAGAATACGTTTCCTTAAATATTTAATATTTCCCGGATATTTTTTTTGTTTCCTTATTTAGTTTTAAGCCAACTTCGACTAATAGTGCTATTATTGTTACCGCCTGAATTTGAGCCATTCTTTGTTTTTTGCAATTATTTAAAAAAAATTCCGCTAAGACCGACTAACTTTTTTCATTTATTATTTGATAATCGTTGTATCTTTTAAGTTTAGTAAGTAAAAGAATCAAAAAGTGTCCAAAAAGTAAAAAAAAATTAAGACGAAAAAAATTGTGGTCATAGTGCTATTTTTTTAACCGCAGCTGTATGTGTGTAATATATGCTTGAAAGGAATGGTCTCGTACTTGCGATAAGAAGGCAATCGAACATCTTAAGATGCATTGACTCTGCATATGAGAGCACTTGTCTTTTGTCGATGTTCATTTACTTTGAGCAGAAATTTCATGAATTGATCCAGACGACAAGCAAAAATTAAGTTTAAAATTTAATTATAATTCAAAGATTTGCAGCTTGCAAATTTAGTTACACATGCAAGGTTCTTATAAAGACAATAACATAAAAGCTTGGCAAAATGTTTACATATATGAATTGAAATAGAATAAGGGAAAACATAAGTTGAGTTTTGTCATCTAATTTCACATACAAGTTCTACAGTTAAATTTCATATTTTTGTAGAGAATTTGAATTTATGAACATCATTTATCCGCAATTTCATACAGCAATCAAATTCACTGAGCTAATTCGCATCATCGTATCTGAGAAGGATAAACAACTATTAAGCACTAACCCAATACACATTCGAAGATGACGATTAAATATTTATGCTTGATATTGTGCCACCTTTGCGATTAACTTTTAATAGACTTATTATAAAACAAACTATATGTTTGTGTTTGGATACCGAAATCTTATTTCAGACTTAAAATCATTTGAGAGGTATTGTTTTAAAATAAATAAAAAATTATCTATATGAAAAGTGAGGAGTAGACACAGTGACTGAGTTTTAAGGGTCACATCCTGTTGGGAATTTATGTTTGTGAGCAAAACTTTTACAATACACAATTCGCAAAGCTCAGCCACATTTTCCAGTGGCACTCTGTGACCCATTCGAAAGTTCGAAGCACAAAATAATATCGTACACATCGCATTTTAAGCGCAACTTTTGGAAGAAAACAAAATGGCGTGCAGAGCGAAAGTGCACATTAGTTGTATGCAAAAGTTTTCACTTTGCCAAAGGAATGAAAAACTGGCTGCAAAACGAAGCCACTACAAGGTCTAAAAGAAGGGAGAGCGTACCGATCTGAACTTATGTACAGCAGCCCAACAAATAGAAATTTGTGGAGTACGCTTGGCTGTCAGTTGGCCCCATAACAGTACAAGAACCAGTGCAGCGAGTCCGCAAAGAGGTGCGAAAAATTTGTGCACACCTGTGCAAAAAATGCTTTCAAAAACTTCGATGCATTTTCTTACACTTTTTTCCCGACCTTCCTCTCATTCTTCCCGCTGTTCTTGTTGCTTTTGTTGTTAATAATTTTGAACATTGAAAGTTGTTGGGGTTTTTGGTAGTTTGGCAAAGTGGCGTCTTCGGTTTGCCGCTTGCCGGTTGCATGCATTTCAATTTTCACATTTGTCGGTTGAAATTTTTTTATTAAATTCTGGCAGCTAAGCAAAAGTTGAAAATATGCATGTAAATTGTAAAAGGTATTGTAGCTCAGTCACGATTCTAAAGTAGAGCTGCATCTAAAATGCAGCCTGTCTGCCTATCAAAGCGAGAAGCAGACAAAGATGGAGATAAAGGGAGATGCAGCTAAAGAGATTTATTATTCAGCTGCCAAGCAGCCAGTGCTGGGCAAGTGCACTAGTCACATGATGCTACTTATGGGAAGCAGCTAGATTAGAGCAGTTGAATTATTTTGCACAATTTACCCTTGATGTGACTTCCTATCGATTTTGGTCGATTGGTGGGATTTTTTCTTTGATATTTGCTAATCTTTTCGTATTGAAAAGTGTTGACAAGTTACTTATTCACTCAGCTGAATTTAGTCTTATTATTTTTCTGAGTATTTGAATTTCTTTATTTGAAATTGGTTCTTAACTTTTCTTTCAGTTAATGACTTCTTTAAAGTTTTTCATTTTATCTAATCTGTACACTCGTTTTACAACTCTATTATCATTAGATTTGTCGCAACACTCGCCTAGCCACGCCCAAGCAACAGTTGTTGCTGACATTGCTTGCCGCACATCTGGCAGCCCAATAAAATTTATGGACACCCCGCGCCTTACAAACAGTTCACATTTTTTGGGCCTCTTCTCTCTGAACAATTTGCCAGCTGCTGTAGAATCTGAGCGTTGAATCCAATAAATTTCATGTTGTTTGCAGAATGGGCGAGTGTTTGTCATTAAATTCACGCTAATTTGTTTAGTGGCGTCTTGGGAGACATTGAAATAGAAAAAGTGTCAACAAAAGTGGCCCCAAAGTCGAACGCACCAAGTGCGGTATACTTAATTTCAGTGCTCACGTGTGATTTATGTGGCATTTGCCGCTGCGACAGTCATTTAAATCGAAATTAAAGGCTCACAACAATATATGAGTTTTGTAATAAGTTGCAAACGAGCTGTTTTTAAATGAATCGTTCAAATCATTAGCTTTTATATTCAAATACTCGAATATCATGTAAAATTCATAATGCGATGCGCATTTACCTCAGGAAGCAATAATTACGACAGGCATGTAATCTAATATCCTTCTAATGTGTCTAGTCGCACACATAGAACACACACACAATTATTTAGGCTTAGTTACAATGCTCATTCCTCCGTGTTGCCCACTTGGGCTACTACATTGCCACGAGCCTTTATATATGAGAATATATGCTATTGCATAAATTGTCATTGTTAAAGTGCTAATGAATTTTTGGCATGCAAATCTCACATGTACTCGAAATACCTACATTCAGACTGTGGGGTGTAATATGTTTGTGCCAGGTTAAACGGACCTTAATTGTTTGTAGTAAATTCTTGATAATGAAATAAGACGGTTAACAAAGTGAAAACGGATTATATCCACTTTATTATTTCGGATTCTCATACCATCTCTTCGTAAATAATATGGCAACAATATAAATGTAGAATTGTTTTGACGAAAATAGTGTTTAAATATACATATTTATAAAGAACATTTATGATAGTATTTAAAGGGTATTATAAATTTCATAGTTTTGTTTCATTATTTATTTCTTTTTTCAAATATTAAAACAATTAAACTCTTCAAACATAATTGTTTAAATTTCACAATAAACTTTTAATATGCAAGTGTCAGACAATTTATAGAATGTGTGAAATTCTAAAAATATTCATTTAAGCATAATCGAACAATATATCTGTCTTTCATTGTTGAAATGTTTAACCGCAAATTACACGAAATATTTTACATTTTATTGCCATTTATTTAATAGGAAGCTAAGCAGGTTTTTAATTTTTCGGCATTTCAAAGCTTCACCTTTGCTACTGGGCTGATATTCGCAGCTATATGAAAATGCAATTTATGTGTACAAAACAATTTTCAACAACGACAATAACAACAATACTAACAAGAGCAACAAAGGTTTCGCATTGCCAAAAAGACATTGAATGAAAATTTATGTTGGATGCGTGACCGTAAATGTTGTGTGCGTGATAAATCAATTTTCATTGCATTTTGTAATTGTGTGCAATTTGCTGTGGGCGTGTGGGTCGATGTTGGTTGTGATGAAACAGCAGGACAGTGGGATATAACTACGACATGTGCATAAATTTTAAGTATTTGTGCAGAAAACAGACGAGTTATTTATGCGTTTTGTTGTTGGCCGCCTTTTCAACTCGCTCGTCTCGTCTCGTTAACGGAAATCGCGCAGATTTTCAATTGCATTGCGGTAATTGTCAATTGGCTTGAGAGATTGAAATCGAATACAAACACAGACGTAACTTTTATGCATACTTGGCTGTATATGTATGTGCATTGTTCTGATTATCACCGTCATTTTGTGATTTATGTGCTGCATTTTGAACCGCATACATTTGTCAGACAAATGCATATTGCAATCGCATACATCGCCAGGTTAATTTCAATTAAATGCCGCATTGGGTTTTAATTAACACCAACATATATATACATAACGAAACTGATGCAGACTTTAAGAAAATTTATTCGCTTTAAATAATGCAAACATTTGAGAAACGTAATTATATTTTACGGGAAGATAAATATTATTATATGAGATAATCTAGATTTCTTTTAAAACATTATTTATTTACGGCTATCTATTACTTCTAACATCTGGTTAAAATAATAAATAGTCTTACTATTCAGGTAATACACATCTCGCTATTGTTCTTAAAATTATTTATATTAAAAGTATTTAATTTTTGGAAACTATGTTTAAACTTATTTTATATTTGCTAAAATTAGTTTTCGTCAAGTTTAAAGATTATGGAACGCATAAGTTTAGGAAAACATCAATAAATAAATTGATAAATAATTTTTACGTCCGTTTGCTTTTGAATATTTTACTTAAATTTTTCTAATGTCAGCATCATTTTAAAATTCACAATATAAAATCCGAGAGTGCAACAAGTACTACAAACTCAGAAATATTGTGGTTGCCTCTATTAAGACCATTTTTTCATTGACAATTACTTAATGGGTTAATACACCCGGAAATAGGGTCAGATTTTTCCCAACAACTTATTAATGGCTTTTTATGCGGCACTGCAAGGAAATTTAAAAACTGCTTGAGTTATCAAGTTGTTCATTTTGTATCTTCTATTGCAGTTAAGTTTCTGCTCATTCTCATCTTGATGCTCTCGTTTTGCACTTGTCCCCTGAAACGTTCGCTTTCTGCTGTTTAGACATGAAACTTTTGGTGAAAAACTCGCGTAAGTTGCGATGCCTCTGTTTTTGTTGACTTGAATGTTTTTCCTCGCATCATTTCCGTTGCCAGCTGAAAAGTTCCGTGTGCACTCGAGGAAAGTACGAGCTACAGTTTATTATTGGGCGTAAAGTAACAATAAAGTAGACGTGTTTTTCTTTTCCGTTGTTACATTGTTTATCCAGTGATTTAAATTTTGTATGGCACATAATTCAAAAAACAAATTTTTTTTTTTAATTTATATGAAGTGAATAAAATAAAGTAAAGTAAAGATCATTATGAAAAATTAAGAATCTGTTTGCTAAAGTAAATTTTGAAGGCTTAAAGCCGTTGTTAAGCTTTGAATGGCATTAAATTTCAGGAAAGCATTAAACTTTTGACGGTTGCAGAGTACCGTGGGAGCGATAACCCAAAAGCTAAGTCCAAAGCAGTTCAAACCAGCCAAAAACTGCACGCAACAACATAACCAAGTACACAAGCAAACCCAATAACAACAACACGAAACATCAGCCAACACAATACATGCTTAAAATGTCCAGCATGTGAGCACATTAAGCTTAATTAGAAGCAAACAGACAAAACCGAGCGAATGAAATGACCAAACTGCCACCCAAGCTGACGGGACACGCCCCTTGATACCCAAGAGCAGGCGCATGACACACACACACACACACACACGCAAGTAAACTTTTGCTGAGGCCAAATACTTCAGTTGCATAACTCATCTGATGAGGCAGCGATGTGGCAAATTCTGCGCTTTAATTTGTAGTCCGACGGTCACACTGCCGCATCTGTTTGCGGAAAAGGGTAGCGTTGGCATTGCAGTTGCACTTGCTGTTGGTGTTGGTTTGACAGGATACAGGAATACAACACATGTGTGGTTGGCACTTGCTGTTGTTGTGGCTGCTGTTGCTGCTCGTATTGTTGTTGTTGCTATTTCGCTGGTTGTTGCTGTTGTTGCCACATAGAAAACTTTGTTAACTTGACCTCGACAGGCACAACATCCTTTGCATCCTGTGCGGTTTTTCACACTGCTGTCGCAGTCTTAGCAGCTATCCCCTTCCCACATCATCAAAGCGCTTGTGCGCCTCATTTAAAGCATTAATCATAAGCCCAACCGCATTTGCACTGTCTTAGGGCGAGAGGGAACTTCAGATGGTTAGATGGGGTTAACGGGTCACGCTCATGCACTTTAACGACATCACGTCTCAATCTCCTCCACCGCACTCGGCACTGCACACAAATCCACTTACACTCAAACACACACAGTTATTTTTTGTAGCATACTTTTGTGCGGCAGCAGCTAATTGTTTTGTGCGCAGCTCCGGCCCCTTTGCTTAGCTGTTCCCGCAGCTTGTTGCTCATAATTCTTAAATGCTTTATTACACACACACACCCACAACTTACATACATACATATACAAACGCTCGCTCGGTTTCATCGTCGTCGGCGGCAATAAAAATTAAATAAAACGCATTCGCTTCTACAAATTTCTTAATGTTTCGTTGGTGCTTGTACATGCGAGTGTTTGTGCATGACTGTGAGTATGTCATATTGTTGTTGTTTACTTGTTTTCTTTTAGCGCTTTGTGTGCTGCTGTGGTTTTTCGCTGCCTCTTTGTCATCCCGTCTTCCCACGAGACTTGACATTTATAGCTGGAGCATTAAAAGTCTCAAAAGTGGGTATGCCAGCACAAGTATAGAGGCGTGACTGCGTATGCCTGAGAATGAGTGTGTTATAAAGTCACTTTAGCTGCCTCCTTAGGAATCGTAAAAGCCAGACGCCTTGCTTGGACCATAGACGACTTACAACTAATCACTGCATGTGATTGATATTTATAACATTTTTAAACATAAACAAATAAATTGTATTATAAATATTATAAATTAAAGTACAAGCAAATTTTACTGCATTTTATCTGAATTTACACTCGGCATCTCCTTTGTTGACGACACACACAACACAACCATTTATTAAAGGTAGGCTCACCTTGATGACAATTTCCCAACTGATATTGGTAATATATTTTTTACTTTTCCGTCTGTTGTGTGGGTCGGAAATTAATACACTTCCGCTTAGGCGCCCAGCGCATTACTCAAAATGTTTGTTGCTCCCGACATAGAGACATAAAAATTAATTTGCTTTTGCCGTCGTTGCTGTCGTCTGTCGGAAGCGCGTTGTAATCAACCGACAAATAAATTAACGCCAGTCATCAGACAGCAGAGGGGAAGCATACAGGAGTGAGAGGAGAAAGGTCGCGCCCGGCAAATTGCGAGTTTTATATTTTGACCTTTTCACTTGATTTCCGTTTATGACTTGCGCTTCTTTTTTTAATACTTTGAGTTTGAGCATTTATTTTTTATAGCCGCCCAAAGAGTTAGCGGTATTTTGCAACTGATTGGCAGACATGTATACCAGTTATTTTCATATAAATAAAATGCTTTTTAATATGCACAGCGCGTTGCTTTTTCAGACATTTTTCAATAAGCAATTTACGCGAGCTGCGAACCAAAATATTAATATTAAATTAACGGCAGTAAAAATTAATTACAGACTTTGTCAAAATGCGAGTGTAAGCAACATGACAGCTAGAATAAATTTCAACAAGACTTGTGAAACATTAATGCCATGGAATAAGGATGAAAATCCCTCAGTTTGCTAAAAGCTTATGCAGACTTAAAGTCATTCCCCCTGCCACAATCAGCTCAATTGAGCTAGTCACTGTCACCGCAGCTGCTTTGAGCAGAACCCCTATTAGATACCCAACATACACATTCCCATTGGAATGACTGAGATGCAGGATACAAACACCACATGAGCTTGGGCATGGCAAATATTATCAGTGTACTGTTGCATTGAACGTGAGCTGCTTATTGCCAAACTGCTGAGGACACCTTCGATGTCTACTCCTCCTGCTGTTGCCTTTTGTCGTTATCTTGTGGGTATGTATACGTTATAGGCCTGATTGCCGGTCTCAGGTCGTAGCGAATCTTCGTACCCTGCGAGAATGCAAGTACACGGCATCCAGCACCATGGGCGCTGCATCGGTTGATGAAGGTAATAAAGTGCTTTTTGTTGTTAATGTCGATAATGATGTGACATATAACAGAAAGCGATGCTCTTGCGTTGCCTTTAAAGCACAAATAACAATGAAGTAGTTGTCTGCATGTTGTAACTGCTTCTTGCTTGATGTCTTTATTTGACATTTTCATAAGCAATATTTTCAACGTGGTCAGCCATTAACATTAAAATCCTACCGAAACCCAATCCCTTAACGACACTTACTCAAATTTATGATCTTTCCATGCAAATTGCTTATTGCGACCCTGGGCCGAAGTAAACCTTTTTTTACCAATGCCCCAAACAACATCTGACCATTTATTAATGTTCTATGCATATATATTTTTATAAAATTTATGCTTTACGATTCGAAAATTCGAAAATTAAAGGATAAGGAACTGGAAAACTAAGAATTCCATTCTCAGTCATGCTGCATATTCATGTCGCATCAATTATGTGTTGTTGTTATTGTACAATTTCACAATTTTTATTTAATTTGTTTTAATTTATTCATATAAGACCGTTTTATTTGCTGCCACGGCCAACTCATAAATACCGAACCTCAAACACTTTGAGAGTATTTACTGGCACAAAAAGTTTGTATTTAAAAAATAGTCGAGCTCTGTGATGAAATTATACAAAAAATAAATATTGTGTTTATATGAGCTAACGAGGTGTTACTTTTTTTGGATAAATATATGAGCATTTAAAAGAAGATATTCTGTTCATATAAATTTCAGTAATTTGGATATGGAATGAATCTGAAAATAACATATCTACGAATAATTATTTACACTTTGGTAAAGATATTTCGCAGAGTATTTCCATTTTCATACATATCGCATTGCATTTTTAACTATCTGTTAATAAAAGACATTTTTGCCTGCGTGTATTACAAGCTGTGAACAACAATAATAAAAATTCTTTTAATGTAAATGCAGACAACGGATATAATATATATACTATATACCCATCCGAACACACATCACAGATAAATATGCGCACACACACGTCCACGTATATGACCACAAAATATTTTATATGCTTGTTCGTGAACGATTCACAAAAGTATGCAACGAAAAGTGTTGGACACAGCAGCCATACAACGAGGCACGACCACTTTGTGTGCGTGGGGCATGCAAATGAAGTTATCCTGCGGTTATTTGTGGCTGTCGTTCTGATGTCAGTCAATGGCACTGTATGCGGAATGGGAGAATGAACTGTAGCAACGCATCAGAGGCAGTGCTGGCAGGCGTGAGCATTGCTCAACAGGATGCGTATGTTATGTGCTCCTGTTTTTGTTATTATTATTATCCAGCACTGATCACAGTTGCTGGGCAATTGATTAAAAATTAATTGAATTTAAAGTTGCGACGTTAAATTATAAATTTCATGCGCATTTATTGCAAAGGCCACGGACCAATTTTAAGTTTTCGATTTCTTTTGCTTAAGCCGAATCCGCTTTGGAACCAAGCCAATTAATAAGTTTGGGAACTGGCAAATGCATAGACAACAACCCAAATACTATATATGCATTAAAGTGTATTTCTAATAAATAACGACAATTATGTGGCTTGAATTCCGTTTGACCAACCACTTATATTACTGGTCTTTTTTGTTGTTGACTCATTAAGATGATTAAAAATTTGTCATTTTCAGTATTTGTGTTAACTATTTCCCAACGGTTTGATATGTTCCAAAAGTATTATACTGAATTTAGCTCAATTCTTGAGATTACTTACCTGTCTTACTATATAACCTCCTACGAGACAACTCCCATTAATCAAACACTTAAAGTATTAGCCTAACCTCGACAGAAATGAGTAAGCTAAGTCTAACAAGTGGAGTGTAACAGATACAAAACAATAATTTATCTTGAAAACAAAATTAACAGCGTCATGTCCTTGACCACTATTTACATATACTTACAAGTATTTACTTCATTATGTAAGCCTTATAGCAATTATTCTGATTTAGTCTTTTTTGTATTCGTCGTCTATATTGAGGCATAATTCAATATACTTATACGTATATAAATATGTATACATATATTCCGAAAATCGGTCATATTTAAATCTCATCTATTTTGCAGATTAATTAATAAAGTTTAAAAATTCGTGTTATACATATCTCAACTTCACTCTTAATATACAAAGATATTTTAAATTTAATAAATTGTTTAAGTTTTTAAAACTGATCTTAATGTGAAACATTAAAATACAATCGTTAAGAGTATTCAATCTACGGCATACTTTAAATAGCTAATCTTTCTCGTTTTTATACCTATCTTTGCATTGCTTGACGTGATAATGCACACATCTACCACGTGAATAATGATGTTCAGCTGCTGGGCAAAAAAATGGTTCAACAATTCATTTTCCCCTAAGCATTTTTCCATTGTCAGGGACGACGACACGCCTGTCGATGACAGGTTGAATAATAATTTTAAAATTATCTACTAAAACGAAGGTGGAATATTTCGAAAATTGGTAAACCAATTCAAGTAAAGTAAGCGGTCCTACTGCATTTTAAACATATTTAATAGTTTTTAAATAATTACACTTAATACCTTGTAATGAGACTCTTTTGAATATTACTGTAATATTGATAGTGTTTTTAATAGAACATATTTGTATCTATATCATTTCAATTGAAGCTATTCATATTTAATTGTATTATTGTTTTTATTCTTCACAGAATTTCAATAAATAAATATGGAAAACAATGACATTAACACATGTTTTATAATTATAAGGAATCAGCAGGCTATGCGAGCTATAAAATGCAATCAAAATGTATGCAATACCCAAAATTAACAATTTGTGTGTTTTGCGAAAAGCGATTGTGTAATAAATGTTTAAAATACAATAATAACAACAACAGAAGCACTCACTGCACAAATAAAAACACAATGTGTACACACGCTGGCAATAATGGATATATTAAAAACTGGAAATGACATGTTTGTAAAGTTGAGCGCAAACCAATAACTGAGGAACTCGATAGGGACAACGGATATATAACACTCTCTTCAGAACAACTCATAACATATAATTTCTTAAGTTAGTTTAAAATCCTTAGCATATATTAGCTTATATATAATGATTATGTTCATCTTCTAATATAGTAAAGAGTAAATAGAATCGAATTTCTATAAGCCCAATAATGTAGGGTATTTAACTGTAGCTGTGCGCATGAAAAGCCGAACCGCAACAATTTACAATTATTTTCACACAATTTTTAAAGCCAACGCGACGAGCCGTTCTGACAATTAACTCTGAAATGAATCCTGGTTGGCGAAAAGGCCAATATCTGGGGTGAAATGTGACCACAACTTTAACTTAAACACATCGCTGTGTACATGCACAAAATTTACATGTAAAGCTACTACAAGCATAAGTTATATAGTCACTTTATTTTACTACAAAAAAAGTTAGGTCAGAGACAAACATTTACAAAATCATTTAATTAATACAATTAAAAATTGCTTTTGAAAACATTTTCCAAACTGTAGGTTACCTCAAAAACTTTGTATATTTTCAACATTCGGTGCCACGCATGTGGTATATGCAACAGGAATATTCTCTTTGATATTGTAGTTTTTCTGTATATACAACACAATTATTTGTGAAAACTGTGAAACAAAATAATATATAAAATATTTCCCTACAAACTTTAGATTATGCTACATTTTAACTAGATCTAATTGTTGCATCTAAATAGTATTTTTGCTCGTGTACAGTATTTATATATTCGTTCATGATGATTCTCTTTAAGTTGCATTTTCTAAAATATGACCAATTATTTCTCGAAATGCTCTTCATAGCAATGGTGTTTAAATTTTTTATTTTTTTGTTTTTATTTTTATTTGCACTTGTCCTAATAAAAAGCTGTCCATCAAATAGTAAATTAGTAGAAAAGTTTTAACTAAACTAGGTCACGCTAGATACCAGATTTTGTTGCTATGGCATCTATCTACGTAATCAGAGGTAGTCTGAGAGATATTGAGCCACCTTCCATCGTTTGGACATATGCTTGCTTTTGAATTGTCGTCCAGAATACTTAGGGCATGCAGCCCTAGGACAGAGCATGCCTACTCAAGTATGCAACACAAAATTTAGGTTCGCATCGTGCATACATAAGGACAAAGTCAAATAACTGCTGACAACGTGTCTGTGTAACTGCCCTGGCATTTACTTAGACAAAACGTGCGTAAAGTTTTAATTATAAACTTTTAGATGTACTCCTTTTTGTAGAGGAATTTAGTTGTCCTTGTTATTGTTTTTATTATTGTTGTTTCTGATACAAACAATGCATTGGTCTGTTGAAGACACTTAATGACACTTTTAAGACAAATTGCATTAGAGATTGACATTACAGGTGTGCAAGCTGTTGTTTGATATATGCATTTAGATTAATTAGTAATTAGTAATTTAGTCCCTTGCACAATCGATTAGTATTTTAATTGAAACAGAGATTATTTACATTTATTATTTAGCAAATATGAACGCCTGTTTTTGTAATTGCCAAGAAGGCAATCTGAGTGAGAAAATGCTGAACTTTAAATGCCATTGAAAATGTAATAAAATAGATATCTTTAGACTTTCTTTTTACTACGTCGGGCTCGACAATAAATAGAGTTTTAATCACAATTAGAGGGACATTTATCTGTATTAAATTCTAACGCAAACTAAATCTAAATTAAAGTAATTTTATGCCCTGTTCTTCATTCTTTTGTCGTTACTTTTTCATCGCGTGCTGGTTTTAAATTTCAGTGCTTAGAGTCGCGCACTGGTACAGTGGTTGCCTGAGAACTTTAAAATATCAGAAGAGCCAAATGTGTTGTGACTATTTTGTTTAAATCTTACGTGCTTATAGTCCCTCTCTTTCTATTAGTATATATGTACAAATAATACATATAGTTGCCTTAGGACCTAGGAAATGTGGTAAGTTCAATGTCCTCATTCAAAGGGACCGTGCAACGGAAGTTTTGCGATAACTTTTCAGTTGTTGTTTTGACTGTTTTGATACGTACATATATATATGTAAACTGGAAACACCGACGATACAAAAATCAAAAATACAGTATGTGCATCGTCATCTAAAATTATTTCGACTGCAGAAGGTTGGTGAGCTGCCTCTTCTAAAATGACCATATATATGGCATACTAAAGATTGCTTCCTTTCCAATGAGTGGATAGCATCAATCAGTCAACTTAATGCATGCATCATCATTGTAGAGGAATTAGTGCAAGTCAAGAACTCGAGCAATCGCTTTCTCGTTCCATACATTCTGCAGTGATGATTGTGTTGAAATCCGTTCAGTTCCGTTCGATCTATCGTTGCCGACGCCATGGGAGCATAACTTATGCCCATTGGAGCTGTAATGCAGCGAATGTTTTATTGAAATGCACAACAAGTCATCCAAACATCCAACCAGGCATCTAGAGCCAGCCAGCCAGTAATCACTCATCGAGTCAGAACGCCCATCCGTCCTTTCGTCTGTCCGTCAGTTAGCCCGTCAGTCTGTCAGTCAGTTCGTCAGCAATTGAGCAATCAAAAGCATAAAGTCCTACACAGAGAGAGAGAGAGAGAGAGAGAGAGAGAATCTTCAATAAGACGACATGAAGCTGCGGAGTCTGATTTATAAAGCGCTGCATGCAATTATATGCTCAAATGGTGTTTGTCTTTGGCCAATCGCCTATTGTGTATGAGTTTCTCAGCATGAGATTTGTGTGACTGCTATAATGATGAACTATGGAATTCTTTTATACTAATAGTTGTCAACGTTCGTTAGTTAGAGCACATACATAAAAGAGAAATCAAGATGTTATGACTTCAACAGATTATGGAATATTGTAGTGTAAATTTTTCTACCCGTCTACTGGAAGGGTAGAATTTATTTGGGAAATACTTTTATAGAGCGAATTATCTACAAATAAATAATGCAGCTAAATGACAATTGTCTTATTCTAAAGCAATAAAATGCCTCGATATTTTTTAATTCATAAGTAGAAAATCTTTAATAGCTAATAAGAAATCAAAAAAATAATTGTCAATCTTACAAAAAGATTCGATGAATACTTTTGAGAAACTTTATCTATCAAGACATAACTCCGAATGTAAGAAATTGGTTAGATTGGTCTTCCAGACTTTGGCAATTAAGCACAATCTTTACATTTTATTGACGGCTTCGACAAGAATCCTTTAAACATTTATTTACGTCGCTCAAGATTCTTTGCTCGATATTCGACGGACAACATACAAAATGTTGAGGTAATCAACTCAATTAGTTGTGGTATGAGGGTGTCAGACACCACACAGAGCACAGAGCACACTCAAGCCGAGGGAGCAGACAAACAACAACACAAAACTCAATTAGATGCCATAACTAAATAATCACAAACACATTTAAGCAAAAAACCAAAGCGACAAGAGCAACACCCTCAGATCCTAGACGACAACGACAACGACATCGGCAACGATAAGGCTGTTGCTGTGTAAGCAGAAAAACCAGGCCAACAACAACGACAACAACAGGAATAATTTTCTGAAACAATGACAACTGCTGTGTGGAAAATTGCTTAAAATGTGCAGAAGCCAAGGAGCTGCCAGTCTCTGTCGCTAAAGTTCGAGCACGGGCTGGAACTGGTGCTGAAGCAGGAGCTGGCAGCAGTAGCTAGGAAAAGCATTCCAACATGTGATGCACGTGACAAAACTTGTCAAATGACTTTACTTCCCTTTGACTGTGAATCCGGTTTGAAGTAAACAACGAAGCAAGTCAAGTGGGTGACGGCAACTGGGGAAAATATACCCAGATCTCGAGCAATAGCAGCATATTTCTATTATGAAATGCACAGCCAAGTAAAGTGGTTCAGGCTTTTGTGTTTTGTCTTCACTTGCGAACTAAAACAATCAAAAAATTGAGCAAATAAAATGTGGGAGGAGAAATGTAAGAATCGGAGTTTAGTGAAGGAAGTGGCTCCACTTGTTGCGCCCACAACTCTGAGTTATGACCGTTTCAAAAGCACGGACACGAGCTCGGGCACGGGCACGGACACGGATACCGACAGCCTTAAGGGAAACTGGCAAACGACACTGGAAATATTTCAGAAGTGCAGTCAAGTGTATTTCTATTTGATTCGCTGCCAGGCAACAGACGCATGACTACACAGATTTCAGCTTCTGCTCTGTGGACGCTGATTTCTCTAAAGTTTAACAGAGCACAAATGCTAATGGTTAGCCCTTGGGACGCAGAGTAAGCAGAGTGGCTCTCAGTGTGGGAGGAAATCGCTTAGCCAATTGCAGAAAAAGCAAATAGTGCATCTAAATGTTATGTTTAAATGATTGTACTTGCAAATGCATGATTTACTTATGAATTCCTTACCCATTCATATTTGTGAACTAACAACTGCACCTCAAGTAGTTCACTTGATTTATTCAAGTAGAAATTAATTAAATTAGTTATTTATGTACTGACTTTCACTGAAATAATTATGAACAACTTGTCGACTTTTAAATTATTAAAAATAATAAACAAATATAGTGTCATTCAGAAAGTTCTTTGATATAAAGCATGTAAGTAAGCTCTTCAATCGTTATCGATCGATCTGCTTAATTTGAAGTTAGCTAGTAGCCTTTGCATTTAAACTCCTCATTAAATTTGTTCGAAAGTCTAAAGTCAGGCATATTTTCTCATTCTCGTCTGGGCTCTAGCACCATAAACATCTTTTGGAATTAACCAAAAACAATTCAATTTTCTAGTAACCTAGCTCCGTAAACAGGCTAAAGTGAGTATATTAGCAGTCTTCATACCTGTTTTATTTAAAGAATTATATTTGCAGTAAACTTGCTACACAATGTGTAATCCTTGCTTACGATCGATGCCTGGCACCTGTTGTGGACCAACTGGTGGACTGGGACCTTGCGGGTTCTGTGGACCCTACAATGGCCAGTGGTTCAAAGCGATAAATCACTGCTGTGGTCCTTGTGGACCATATGGCTGCTGTTCCTGTTACGGACCATACGGTGGACACTGTTAGCCCTGCTTAGAAGGAGAATAGGTTACAACAAAACTGATCAAATATGGTACAAATCTTGCGATCTTATCTTATTGTTAGTAGCAGAAAATTCCATTCGTAATGACCGAAAGTCGTGTGTTGTCCCAAACAAATAAATTGTATGTGATTTTACCAGCTTAAAAATAAGAAGGTACAAAATAACTAAATTATAGTATTTTTCATTACTTAACTTCTTAAATTTTTGGTGCAATTTATTTAATGTGCCAAATAATATATGTATGGCAAATCAGATAACGATGATTGTGTGCGTTGTGAAAAATATGCCTAGTGAGTTTGGGACAGGTCCACAGGGGGTATTTTAGCTAAACCGATTTTATTGTAAATATTTGGCTCGTTTACTGCTAATGATACTACGGGGAGTTAAATGAATGGAGAAGAAATTGAACATTTTATATACAAAATAGAACGCTTAAACAAATAACTGTTACTCAACCTTTAATCGTGGCAAATTTAAGTTGGAATTGATACATAAATGTGAAAATTACTTGGAACGCTTTGAAACGCTCGAGTGACAAAGTGAGGGAAAGAAATCGACATTATTAATATCTGGTGCATGGCCCTTTGGTAGTTTTGCTGTACTTGAAAGCGTTTGCTTTTTGGGACGAACATTCGTATCGATTTGGATCTCACGCAAACCTGGCGGCACATAGACAGATTTGTAGGTCATTGCATTGGAATATGTCGCATTTACTGGCTGCATTTTTCTTTCCACGCCCTCGATATTTTTTGGGTTGCAGTTCGTCATCTCAATGGGTTCAAATTTTAACCAGGGACATACAGATTTTCCAGGATCTTCGGTACTCTGACCAACATCTAAGCCATCGCCACCAGTATCCTGATACTGAGTGTGTTCGATGGGCATCTTCACATCCTCTGTGGCAAGCACAGCTGTGGGACTGAAAAGCAGCTTAGAATTGCGCCTTCGATTTGAAAAAGGCTGATCATGGTCCTCCGTGAAGTCACACCATTCGTCCGTTTCGTCAATAGCTTCGTCGGAGAAGCGTACACCAAACTCGGGTGAAGCGTGCGAACAGTTTGTTGCCACCAGCTGCACCTTTTCATCATTATTCATTTCCTGTGGCACTTTTGCAGTCTCCTCCAAAGTTCGATATAGCTCGTCGGCTGCCAAGACATTTGTTTTTGTTGCGGACTTTTTGCGGTCCTTTTTTGCAAAAAAATCATCTAAACTGGACATTAGTGTATCGTTTTGTTTTGAAATTGGTTTTTGAAAATCACGAATTTCGTTCTGAGCTTTAAGAAACCTTAAATTTTTTGATAATGATACACTATCAAATAGCATGTGAATGATAGTTTTTATTTTTGACAGCAAGCGCATGGAGGTTTTAAAGTTCAAATAAAATTGGTACATTTATTGAAATTCTTATAAGGATGCTTGTTTATGCTAGATGTAATATCAATATATTATTTTAACAATCCACCATTGCATCGATTTTAGCTAATGTGAATAAATATTATTAAGTAATCCTGTTTCTTGGGGTTCTTGTTTTTCCATAGATTGCAAAGTTCCTTATATTAAGATTGTGATCACAACAAATCTTGAAATCTGACCCACTTAATTTTAATCTCAATCTGTTCTTGTTGCCAATTAGCTTCTCTAGTTGTTTATTACAATCCCATACTCTCACATATGGTCGCAAACTCGGGTTACGCAAGCCTCGTTCTTTGGGCACGCCTACTTATAGTTGAATCCGCCCACGCGTAAGCAGCTTGTGCTCAAAAGCCGTAATAACATAATAATTTTTCTGCAAACATATTTTTCTGTGTTCTCTCTGTATTTTTTTTTTCATACATATGCCACTAATTAGAATTACGAGCGCGTAATATGCGCTTCTTCCCTTGCCATAGAAACAGTCATCGCCACTGTCCTAGCCCCGTTTCAACCCGTACTCCTTTCGTTGACCCAGTCGGTTGCTGGCAACCGTAGGACTTTTCAAGTGGCAAAAACCTTTTTATGCCACTATGTCGCATATGTTCATTATGTTTGCTGCCGACAAGGTCCTCGAAGCCTCATCGTGCTCGTCTGCTTGAGTAATTAGCAGCACCGGAACCCGCCATCCAATGCAACGCAATGCAATCCAACTAACGCTCCTTGCTGTCCTCATCGTCCTTGTTGCAGGCGCTGCATTCCATTTGTGTGCAACTGCGTGCGAAGCTCTTTATGCAATGACGGCGTCGGCGTCGGCGACGACGATGATTATGACGACGAAATTATACTACTCGTATAACAAATGTGAGCTGGCCAAACAACAAAATGTTCATCAACAACATCCGGGCTCTGGTTTAATTTATTATTTAATTAGTGTGACATTTGGCAGCCCTATGTGTAAGAATATTTTAATATTAATGCATTTTTACTGCAAATATTCTAATATTAATTTGTAAATATTCGTTTGGTGTCGTCAGGAAAAACGATTGGAATTTGGTGCTTTATTTGCCATTTCTAAGGCCTACACACTATACTGTTTTTTTTTTCGTTATAATTTCCATGTACATTTCTAAGCCCTCTACTTTTACAAACCTCCACAAATTCTTTCAAAAGACCGCAAGAATTTTATTTTATTTTAAGTAAACTTTGGTTCTGTTTTCACTGCATTTGTCGGTTGATAATTGCTTATTAATTAACTTAATTTATTAGGAGATGAAAGCAAAAATTGTATTTGGCCTAAGGGTAAGTTCGGGATTGTTATGCCCGAATGCATACTCTTTATTTATTTCCAATTATGAGCAACAATATTCTTAACTTTGCCGCTTTCATTTTTGAAGTTAATTTTTCTTTTTAATGAAAATCCAATTAATGGTAACAGCCTGAAGTTATTTAACCAATTAATAGAGTAGCTGTCCAATGCAAATCCAAATGTATTAAATTAACAGCATAAACATTTTGTTCGTCTATAAGTTTTTTGTTTTTAAAATTCTGAAAAGTTAAGTCAGCTGGGAAAACTACTAGGAAAAGCCAATGAATAAAATGCCAGTCAGTCAGACAGAACAACAACACACGTTGAATCAACCCCAAGACAACCGGAAGAAAAAAGCAGCTGAAAATATTTTGGCGCCACTATGGCGGGTCGTCTGGCAATGGCAAAGGCGTCGTCTGATGCTCATCTCAAAGAATTCCAGAGTTCCCTGTTTATTGTTATTGATTCTGCAGTAGAGGGAGGTTAAAGAATGAGTATCTTTGGTGTAGTATGATGCATAATTTGGAAACACCCTTGTTGCCAGCACTGCCATATGATGACATCATCATCAAACGGATGGGTAAACAATTTTTCGAAGTCGACTCTTGACTCTCGGGTAGTTTTTGCTAACATTGTATGCATACAAGAGCATTATATTTTTATGCTTATTATGGGAGCAACTTTAAAGCTGCGCTGATCATCAATTGTCGCATCGCGTTACATTTTATGAGTCATTTTGTGGTTCGCTTTAATCTTTCGACCCAATGTGCCAACAATTTGCAAGGCAAACGCATGTAAATCCATTAAAGTAAAGTGTTACAGCACATTTAAATTATGGCTCTTACCCTGACACGCACGTTTTCACTTGCACACTCCGAAACAGGACTTTTCGCCTGTTTGTATGCAATAAAAATGTTGCTATTCTTTTAAAAAGTTCCCTTGGTCCCCTTAACACAACGTTAAGAAAGAAAATTATATATGGAGTTCAGGTAATTGTATCTCTGTGGTGTCGACTACAGAAGAAATAAAAGTATGCTATGTATGTTCGTGGTGCACACTGCCACTTATGCCATGTGTCGTGAATTTGAGTTGAAACACTTTTCAAAGTACGATTCTAAATAACAAAGACAAAACGATGAGATGTGAGCAAAAAATTCTATTAACACTATTTTACAAAGACTTTTTCTTGGTTTTTCGATAGCATAATTTTGACATTATTTGAACACTAAAGATCTTTTAATTTATATGTTGGCAACTAGTCTGCTAAGAATTCATACTTACAAGTATGGTTTTGGTTCTGAATCTGCTTTTTTGGCCAGAAATGTGTAATATTCACTTAATTATCATTGTAAAGGAACAAAAACACAAGCAGGCAACACACAAACAAGCACTGAATGAACAAAGAAATTATTGTGCAAGCTCGTACGCCAAAGAGTTCTTACATAAACATTATTAGTAACGTAGAGCATGGAACGCCACAATGGAACTCGTAGTAAATAGGCAAATACACACACACACACCACTAGATATAAATACTCGGGCACGTACTGGCAAAATGCTTTGCTATTTTAGAGTAAACTTGCAAAATTTTACTTGTGAGCTCCGCGCATTTCGCCCCCTCAGAACTTTTTCCATAAATACAAATATTCATACGCCTCGTTGTACATGGCTTCGGTGCCAAGTGCCTGTCCTTTGTATATATTTATTTGTTTTATTATAATAATCTGTGCTGGAATTAAAAAGAACCTACACCACAGCTATTTGCCTACCGTGTTTGCGGATAAATAATTTGGTAACTACAGTCTGCATAAATATTATTTCTTTTGCTTATTATTCGTAATAACATTTGCGCGTTGCCGAAGGCTCATATTGTTCACATGTGCGTGCATGCTTTGCCTTTGGAATGGTGCTATATAATTTTCAACATAATCCTTTCTAATTGGATGGCTTAATTCCTATCAATTTAAGGTTCAATATTTGGGCTATTAATTAGCGAATGGTATTGTGATTATTATTTCTTTACATTTTACGCTGTTGAAGCAATCTTATTACTACGCACTTGGTAATATATAGATTTTTGGTAGACAAAATCAAAACTAATTTACCGATTTCAAAAGATTTTCCCTTAAAGAGAAGAAGACTATTGCAATTATTTTTTCTGTCCTTGCGATTCAGTCTAAAAGTCAGGCAGTCAATCAATCGTAGTTTATAGAAAATGTACGGAAAACTCATTGAAGCATACATTTTCATCAACAAAATGCAAGTAAAAATTGCTGTGCAAATATTATGTCAGTGGCAATATTTACACTTTTCATGCTTTTCAGCTTTTCACACTTTGCCTTTGACTTTCAATTTTTGCCATTTGGCATTTTCTTGACTTTTTCGCTGCCTTGCCAAAAATAATATTCGTAAATATTTTGCACCTTGATGTGATATTGGAAGAAATATTTTCCAAATGATTTGTTTGCTTATGTATTTACATTTATCTGTGCGGAATATTTCGTTGCGCCAGCCAATTTGCCGTCCATAGCACAGGGAAGCAGCATGGGATAGCAGTGCTAGAGGAGGCCGCAATGGGAGGGAAGGGGCGATGAGTAAACAGGAACTGAGGCACTCACTGTAATTGTATTTGCTTTTGTTGCTTCCTTCGCGTTTTGCACTGACAGACACACAGCAAATGTCAATACAAATAAATAAAGCGTGAAGCAAAAGTGAAGGAGACGCAAGAAAACGAATAATATTGAGGTAGCAACGAGACGAAAGCTTTGATTAAATCAAATAAAATGAGTGCAAATACTAAAATTGCATAAAGTAATGCAAATTGTTGTTTCAATGAGATGCTAAGTTGATTACTTTACAATTCTCAATGTAACGCAAATGCACACAAAATATAATAATAGCTTAACTGCACATTTTCTTAAGAAGTATTTAGTAATTTGATAATTATAGTAGGGTGAAAATACCTCATGGATTTACAGGAATGCATTCATGATTGAGCTTCAATGTAGCATATATTATGCGAAAATGCAACAATAGGATAATAACTTAAATCGGAAATAGTGTTAATAATTGTTTTATATTTTAAAGCAATCAAATTTAAATTATGGTCAATTTTCAAGATTACCTACACAAATTATTATTACATTTACATATCAATTTTATTACAAGAATTCAATTATTCATGTTTAGAATACTTAGAATTTCATGATTGAAAAACTTTCGCACACACTCTACCAGAAAATGGTAGAACGTTGAGATCTTAAGCTCACTCAATTAGTGCTCTATTAGAAGGGCTGTCTACACTCTTAACCTGACCCATGTCGGGACATGGCAAGTATAGTAGGTGAGGAAATGAAGGGCGATATCGGGCAAATTGGTCGTAACCCTAATGAGTGCTGTAATTTTGACCTTTGTGTGAACGGCATTCGCTGCTTTTCAATTTCACAATTTGGATGCCGTCAGACATCGAATGCTTAGATAGAGGGGAAAAATTGACTTATTTCTCTTGTTACAGATGCACTTTCAGTTGAGGTTGTATTTGCTGTTGATGCTGGCATCGTTGCGACATTAATTGTTAAAGGCAAATGCCATGTACGGCATGAACGGACACAGCTTTCAATTTGATGCTTTGACATTCGAGTGCATCATTTCGATAATTTTCACTTCAGTCTTGTGCTCTTTACTGTTATCGTCATGGTGTGTATGTGAGTGAATGTTGGTGTATATGTGGTGTATGTTTGCATATATGTGGGTGAGTCAGCGCTAAACTTTTTGTGTGTGTCTGTGGAAAATTTATGGTGTTTTCATAGTTTTCGCCTCGTTTTGCCATTCAACTTGCTGTGCAAAATTGTCGATGCTGCATATTTGAGTTTTTATCTGCGGTCTGGCATTGGGTTCCAGAGAACGAAAGAGGATGGCAGATATTTTAGGATAGACAACGAGATATTTGCTATCTAACTGCTTATGTGGTTTATTAATAATTTTGACTGCGGCTGCTGCTTTGGCCGTGCAAAAGTTTACAGACGATGTCGGTTTCACATTCAGTTTTTGGCATTTGGTGTTTGGAGAGGATTTGGTTTTCCAATAGCAATAATAATATTTAATTTTTATGTTGCTATCTATATAAATTTATATTTCAAACACTGACATGACTAAGCAATGTCATGCAACTGTAATTTAATTTGGTATCGAGCAGAAATGATTGTGAGATTATTGGTAATTTAAAATATTTAATTTTTAAATTGATATTTATATACATTTATATTTAAAACACTTGGAAGACCAAGCAATGTCAATCATGTCTAATTTAATTTTAGCTTGAGCAGAAATGATTATAAGAGTATGTTTATTGGTACTAAGCATTAAAATTGTTTTGAATTTGAAATGTATAAGGTAGCCAATTATTCAATTACTTAATTAACAACAAATCTTGTTCATCATTCACAATTATGTGTAGTAAATAGGATATCATTACTGTCTTTTAATATTTGATCTGTCACATGAAAGCTGTGACCTACAAAATGCCTAACACTACAAGAATTTTAATCCTGAGTAAGTTTTCTCAGGCAATTATGCATTCCTAGTTTTGTTCATTATTGTGCACAAAATTATTCCACACACTGGCTAGTTTTATTATTAAAATCAGAAAGGGTGAAAATAGTGTGCAGTGCTAAAATTGAATTGAAGTTGGTGATAATTTTCTGGGCATTTAAATTGCAGCGAGCGGGGAAAAGAGTTTACAAAATTGTTGCATTTATGCTCAAATATAGAGAAGGACGGAAACGACAAAACTTGTGGCACAGCGACCAATGCAGAGTTGCGTTTAATATTATCATACTTACACCGAGACACACACCAACATAGCCGTAACGTCTCAAAGGAAATGGCTATGTTGAGTGTGTTTGAAGGAAAATCCTACGTACGAAAACATATTTAACTTTTGTTACAGGACATGAACGGGTAAACAAGAACAACAACAATTGCATGAATAGTTAGAGTCAGCATATTGTTATTGTTGTTGCGAACCCCACTTGAACTTTGTCCAACAGTACGTATACTTGATACGTTTTGGAAGTTGCCTGCAAACTTCTGACTCCGCATATGAAATTTTAATGCCATTGTTTAACATTATAATTGAGAGCAAATTCTTGCTACAATCTGCCAAACGAAAGTGAGAGATGTAGACTTTTGACATAAAAAGTACAGAATTGTGTGCACAAACAAACAGTAACAATTAAATTTACTAAAACAGGTGTAAAAACATTAAATGAAAGTAAAAGAAACGCAATTTAGTTTCATAAATCAACTTTGTGTACAGAAAATAAGTTGGATTTGGTATTACAAATTGCAGAAATCACATACTGTAGGCGCATTAAAGTGTACATTGTCGGCAATGTTTGGAAAGTTTTAAAGCAATGTTGCGATGAAGCGACTCAGAAGCTAACTAACCACACAATTGCCCCGTTGACAGACACATTTCTCTCCTCACCCGTCAAAAGCTAACCTTTTGAAACAATAATAACAGCAACAAAAACAACAGCAGCAAAAGCATCAACAAAACAATAGCTAAAGTGGACAACATTTACACCCAACACCGACCGCACGCTGAGTGACTTTTACAGAGCAGCAGCTGCGGGCAGCAACATCAACAGCAACAGAAACATAAACACCAGCACTAACAACAAGAACAACCCGAACAACAACAAACACAACGCACATACACATCCACACCCATGCTCACAAATTGATAGAGTACTGGCATGAAAAGTTGTTTGGCATTTCACTTTTAATAAACACATTAAGCACTTAATTGCATACTTCAGGCCGTAGAGTGAGTGCCAAGCGAGTGGCTCTATGAGTGTCTCTGTGCGTGTGCACGCGGCCGTGTGTATGTGTGTGTATGCCAGCGCTGATGCGTTAAAAATTTGTTGTAACCCAGCCGCCGGCATGCATGGCATTGCAGCGCTCTGCGATGAATACGCCAGGCATTGCATACTTATGCAAAGTACATAAAAAATGAAATGCGTTCCGCTGCTGTTAACTGTTTGTAGTTTGAGTAATTGATGATTGCCGACAGTGCCGTTGATTACCAACAGCACGCGCCTCTCTGCTCTGTCCTGTCAACAGGATGTCTTCGTCACAGTTGGTGTCAGAGTCGTCCTGAGTTGTCAGAGTATGCGTGATGCCCTGTTGTAATAGATTATTTTTATACACTGCCCAAGAGCGTGTCTGTATAGCTTTGGATCAGTGCCTGTAACTGCATCTGTGTGCGTGTATGTAAACAATAGAAATTACACTTGAGCTGGCACTGAGTTTTAACATACTTGAGAGCACAAAGCTCGTAAATTGTCGCTCCTAGTTCTATCTGTCTGCCGCTTTGCGTGCTCGTAAACGTTTCAATATTTGCCGTTTATTAGCTGTTAATGGTTATTTTTATGGACTCAAGCTACAGGTTATTTTAAATGTATTTAAAATTTAATTATCTTTTTGACTGATTTGATTTATTAAATAACATAAAATTTGACAGTAACTTCATGTCCTTGGCCGTATAACTAAATTACTAAGCAAAACCGCTGAACAACTGGTTGTTTCTATTATTTTTAACTAACATAAAATAAATGTTAAGTACAGAAAACTCTTGTATTATGTTTTAAATTGCATGAGTCTGTTTCTCCTTTTTTCATCTGCCATTGAAACTACCCGCATCTGTGAATAACAAAATATTCAAAAGTATTTCATTATTAACACTAGCTTGTTTTCTATAAAAATTTAAAAAAAAATTTATATTCTATTTAAAACATTCAAACTTTTAGAATTTGTAAGTTTTGATAACCGTTTCATGCTTTATCCATCAAAATCGTGTTGAAATATTCCATGAAGCCCTTCAGCCGACCGTAAACTCTTCAAATTAGTTACCCGTGCCTCCCTCAATAACGACTGCATTCGGGCTTCTCACCGGATGGGCGGGGAGTTCGTTTGTCGGCCATTTTGATGGCGCAGTTGGTGGTGTTGTGGGTAAAGTGGTTGCTCATTGTTTACACCAAGGATTTGCGTACACGTTAACGCAAAGCGGTAGTTTTTGTTGTCCTTGTTATTTTGGTGTGTGAGTTTATGAGCATTTATGTAAGCTTGATAACTGTTGCACAGTTTTGGGCGTTAACACAGCACACAACGGGGGAAAATAAAGTATTCCCAGCTGTAGCTGGATTGGCATTTAAATCAATTTGTCGCGTTTGCTTGGACAATGGATATGCTTGCGGCACAAGGAATTTCAATTTTCAAGTGAAAACCACTGACCATGAAATTGAATGACAAGCCGACTCAGTCAACCAACCAAAACAAACGTCAAATGGCAGTGTGGGTGGACTTGTCTATTTCCGTATCCTATTGCACTACCTCAACATCATTTGGGAAAGCAATCAAAGCAAACATCAAATCAAAATAATGCCTTCATTTATTTTCAATGAAGTTCGTCGCTGCTTTTACTGGAAATTGCAGGCAAACATGCAAACCAGGCTCTGCCTGTCTTCTGCTCCTTATTTCCATTCCATCTGCCCTCTCTTCTTACCCTTCAATGCGCATCAATTCGTTACGGCAGCCTCACTCTCAGCTATTGATTACTACAGAAGAGAATAGATAAACATGTTGTTGTTTTCCCACCCATGAATATCAAACAATGGCAACAGTAAAAACAACGGAAACAATAACTATAGATCCTGCTAAGGATATGCTAAAGCATCTCATATCAAAATAGTAATGAAAGTCATTCATATGTTCGGTTTTCAGTTTGGCCCACTCTCGGATCTCGCTTGCCAGGCATCAAATTTATAGCATACTTTCAAGCCTACCATGACGAAGACACTCCGCGCACATGTGTGTGCGTGTGTGATGGAAAGCATAAGATGTTGCTATTTTCCTTCGATAGCAATTAATGTGAATCGTAGTGCATTGTTGTGAGAGATTGCGTCTTAATGTGAATAGCTTCAAGAAGGACTCGAATGGTGTTATTTGCAGCTTGAAGATAAATTATTATACGACTTTGCTATTTGCATTGTGGAGCCTATATTATTGTTAAGTTGCAGCTTAGACAACATAATTTAAGTATACTCGGAATCAGTAGAGTGTGTACAAAATATTTAATCAATCTGTTCAAGTTATCGAAATAGCCAAAAATTGTACCGTTTTTAATTTTAGGCAAGTGTAATCACCATCAAGTAATCACCTTGGTTATAAGGTCGAATTTTGTGTGGTGCAGTTTGGTGTCTTCAATCACCACTTATTGCCAGTTTCAAAATTCAAATTGCATTTGGCAATCATATGCAGCACACTTGGCTTATGTTCTATCTGCTCTTCAAACTGACCAACATATTGAGAACTGGCCTGGCCTGGTCTGGCCTGGCCAATGTTCTGCATCTCACATACTCGTTGCAATTGCGGCCAATACTTGACTTATCGCTGTCCGTTTTGGTCAAATTTGACAGGCAAGCATTACTCAAATTGTGAGCTGGTAGCCACAGGGGTCACATGGAAACACATAAAGGAAAGCAGCACTGAATATGAAACGTAGCTTTTGCTTTTGCCACCTGCAATGGCACGCACATACCTCTGACAGTTTAACTGTCATTAATAAAGAGCTGCTGGCACACACCGAGACACGCACACACGTGCACACTACTCACTCACACACTCACAAATATAGTAGCCCATAATTGATGTGTTTTTGTGAGTAATGTTGAGCTCTTTTTTGGGGCACCACTCGCTGACTTGCCAACTTTGACCAACTTTGGCCAGCCAGCACCCGACTTTATGGGTTCCTTGCCCATGTCGCCTCTCTCCCCTGACTGCAGCCCACCTAGGCATCAAGTGTTCTATCGCGCTTATCACTACGTCCGTTTATGGTTGGGCCTCTGGTCTAGGGTCTAGTCCTCAGACTATGCTTGGGTCTCGCCTTTGGCTGCTTGTTTGTCAGTCTTGAGTGATGACTTCAAATTGGCCGTCGTTGATGACGGACGCTACGTGTATTTGATGTACCGTTCACAATGACAGAACATGTGTGTGTATGTCAGATGAACATCGCACGTTCGTCTATCTTTGATATGTTGCTGATACGAATCGAGCTTTGTGATATTAGTTGAATATTTCAAGTGTCAGAATATTTATGTAGTGTTTCCAATAATAAAAGCTTATAGTAATTGGGCAATTTCAGTATTTATAACCAGGGTATTCAGTAGTCCATACAGTTCCCTCAATATTTCAGTTGTTTTTCGTTATAGTGAATAACGCCTACCATCATCAATTGCTCAGGTGTGTCCGCTGCTTTGCAGCTTGATAAATGAATCACCATTTGTAGGCGCAGCTTCGTTAATAGAAACAAATTGTTTTCATGCATGAGTGTGTGGGTGGTGGCTATGCGAGTGTATACGTGTGTGTGTGTGACTGTGTCTGACTGAAAACGATTAGTGTTGCTTATTTATAAAAATTATATGCTATTCAGTGGAAAATTAATTAAAATTTATTAAAGCCATATGCCCAAGTATGGCGTACAGTCGCATAGAGATATTTCTTTTGTTTGGCTGCGAAGTGCGTGTGATGAATGCAATTTAATTTAAATATATTTTCGGAACGGTTGTCGAGCTGCTACCGTTCGTTGCATTTAATTTCATTTAATTTTCATCCACGACCCACATCACTTCATTTCCCGCTAGTCATTTCGACAATCCCAAACTGCTTCTGCTGCTGCCTCTGCCTCCGCTGATGTTGATGCTGCTGTTGCTGCTGCTCCTGCTGCGCTTTTCACTTTTCATGAATAATAAAGCGAAAGTCTAGTTAGTTTTGGCCGCCTTCTTTTCAGCCTGACTCCATTCGCTTCACGTTGACTGCTTCAATCCTGCAATCCAAAATCCCCCTAGCCAACCCTTTTCTCCTCCCTTAACTGCCTGCACCCATGTACATTTTGTAATTTCGTTGCATACTTTTGTGAGCTGCCTCGCGCGCGCAGCTCTTTGAAAGGCGGCTACATCACAATTGCAGCCCAGGCGTTTTCATTTTTATTCAGTCTACACATTTCTTGTTGTGCTGCATTTAATGAATAATTTTTAATAGTTCTGCCATTGACTGAGGGGTTATTTTCTACACTGACTTTCAACAGCAGTCGACTGCAAAGCAATTTAATTTTCGTTATTAAACACGGAATTTGAATGTTTATGTCCGAATGATTGAGAACAACTGAGAGAGTTTAATATAAATTCATATTCATTCTTACTCACAAATTTGATGTTATATTTATTATGTACTTAAATAAAGTGTAATATTAATTCTCTCCACTACGATGTACTTATTTATGTAGGTTACATACGTGTTAAACTATTATTAATGAATTTTCTTTTCTCTCAGCATTTGGACATAATCACAATATATTTTATGTGAAATTCGTTTTAGTTATTGTTTCCTTAAATGGTTTGGTGCTTTATTAAATTATGTTAAGTGCACTTGTTGCATATATTTCTGCAACACATTTATTCCGATTAAGTTTCAGAGAGCTCTCTGTTGCATCAGGTATGTAGCGTTCTCCGTCTCCGGTCTGCATCTGTTGCATAAATCACTGCGAGTTTCACGCATATAAAGAGTGCAAAGTGCGCGTAACGAGCATCTTAAATTAGGGGTGAGTACATTAAGGAAAAGCCATGCAAGGAAGCTTCCGAAGAAAGGCGAAAAGGTAATTTTTCATTCTATTTGGAGAAGTTCATTAAAGTTAAAAGCGATTTATATTTTTTCAGTCAGCTAAGAGACTTTTATGTGCCTACCGATTTGATATGCTGAGAATGATGAATAGCAGGGCATCGTCGCTCTCCACCTAACTTATTTTTCTTGAGAGTGTGAATAGTGCCATAAAATGTGCATAAAGCTTTTCAAGGAAAATCTTAAAATGCACTCACCTTTTCCAACATTTTAAATGGCCAACAGGTTCACTTGTTAGCGAAGGTAAAGCAAAGTTGATCATTTCTTCGATATGAAGGCCACTTAAGTTATTGCCAAAAGAATAGCTGATGGGTAGCTGACGTCATCAGCGTCATACTCGTATGGAATTCATTACGGTGCCAAAAAATTGCAAACAATTTGATACAAGAAACTGAAAGTCACGCTTTTAGCTAATGAAAATAAATAGCTTGAATTCGTTCAGTAAATCACAATTATGTTTTCGTGTTAGTTATTAATTCACAATTGGCCAATGCCCAAAAATACATTTATTAGCTGTGACCATAGCTGTGAATAGAGTTCTTTTATGCTCAAAGATTAATGATATTAAAGGAATCCATATAATGAAGTGGTTTTGCTTTCGCTTGTGGACGCTGATTCCTTTTGTTACCACATTCATTGAGCTGTAAGGGCTCAAGGACCTAAGCGTAGTTGTTGGTTTATAGGATGCTCTGCTTGTTGGGGTGAAGCCAATCGCAAAGGCGGCTCAGTAACAGATAAAAACATATTTATTTGTCAATACAATATTTATTGCTTGTGGGCGTTGAGATCATTGCTTAATTAGACAAGTCAGTATATTAATATTATTGTTGTTGTTGTATGCAATAATTAGCTGTGAGCTATTTGGTGTGCTTACGTGTGCAAAATACATTAACATAAGAGTTTTTGCATCTTATGCGAGTTTTGCAAGTAAGCTACGAATGTATTTTATTAAAATATTCATATATTTAGTCATTTCACATTTAATTATATTTTTGTATCATTTATTATCACCCTAATCAGTGTATCTGTTTAATTTGTATTTGTATGTTGCGATTAGCGCTTAAGTGTATGAACAATTAAAATATATTAGGAGTTACAACTCAGATTATATTCTACTATAGCTACCCGGCGAACTTTGTTTGACTCGTACAAATCTTTGTTTTTTTCGTGAATTCCAGAAATACAGAATTGAACAGAGCTGAAACCCGAACTGGAATGACAAATAATTGCTTCAAGTGGCTAAGCATTCAAACAATGGATATTTAATTTAAAACCACTATTATTTAAAGAGAAATCAACTTGATCTTATCAAAAAGTTTTCTTTTGCTTCAACTTGTTCATGGTGACTACAAACAACTGGAGATACAACTTTTCGTAGTAACATTGTTTAAATTTTTCGTTAGTTTCTAACTCTACATTTTTTTTGCAGCCAATTTTAAATTACGCAAAAAGAATTTAGGGATACGGTGTTTTGGTTGAATGAATGAAAAATGAAAGCAATTTTGTGTGTAAATGTGATTATCGGCCGTGACAAATTTTTATCTAAGTCGCATGCAAATGACGGTTTGTTTTATCGCCTAAAACTTCTGACTGCAGCGTCGAATTAAAAAACCAAATGTGCCTAAAAGTGTGCCACTGCGATAACCGAGCTCAAAGTGAAATAGGTAAGTGGCTGGGTATGCACGTCTGTGTGTCTGGCAAGGTTAAAATGCCATTGTCATTGTTTGCGATACAATTGAAAAGTATAATTAATTAGATAGACGCAGCCCCGGCGCAATAGTGTGAGTGGGAGGACAGGTAGGCGATTTCTAAAAGCGGCTTAGGGACAAACACACACGTGACGCCTTTCGTCTGCCGATTGCCGACTGCCGACCGCCTGCTGTTACCTGCCCAAAATCCATCTAAACAAAAATGAACGAGCTTTCGCATTGCAGTCACACATATACATATATACAAGGGCATACAAGCGCACACACAGACACCAGGCACCAGGCAGACAGACGTATGGGAAATGCCTGCAGTGTAATTAGCATATTAGACAGCGGGTCGGGCAGGAAAGTCATTCCACCTGGCCTCCATTTGATGCAATTAACGTAAGGTGGCATCGAGCTGGACAAGGAGCCATGAGCTGCAATCCGAGAGGCCTCAGAGCCCGAGTACTATTGCGAATACATGTGAGTGTAATGATTTCGATTGCCATAGTCTTTGGAATGACAATTCTCAAGCGTTCTCCCCGAACTGGACTGTAAAGGCAGCCCAAGTGGTTGGGAATACGACGCAGCTATGCTTATAATTTATAGCCTGGCCAATTTGTTGCCTAGAATTACAGTTCAGATTGTTGGTTCAGACACAAATGCAATTGTCTCGGGTATCCAAATTGAATTGTCAATGTGTGTGTGTATGTAAATGTGTACGGCAATGGGGTGGTGTTAAATTTATAGACATTTGTGCATAGCCAATGCAAAGCCAAGTTTGAAGCCATTGTGGCAGCTGAAGAGCAGAACCAAACCACACAATCAATGAAGCTGCAACAACTAAAACAATGCCGAACAAAGATATCAAACCAATGAAGGAGGGGTCTTTGTGGCAGCAGCAGCAGCAATAAAAGGCCATGAAAACAACATAGTCAAAAGGATAACCAACAACAATAAAACGCGAAGGCAACAACAATGATGATGTGAAGCAAAACGCTGTCCACGCTTTCAAATCGGGACTGAACAAAGCCAAAGGACCAAAATAAATGCAGCGTGCGACACTTGCAGCGAATGTCCTTCTACCAGCGGCCAGTTGTTCTCTGGGTTAGTTGATAGGGTGAAGGCGAAGGGATGAAAATGTTGCAAAGGATGCGTTTTATTTCTATTGGGGTCATCGAGTTGAACGCGTTTGGATATTGTTGTCAGCCATTGTGATTGCCCGAATGTCTGGCAATGCCCCAGGGGTTTATGCTCGGTTTTGTGGGTTGCCATTTACTGATTGTAAGCACTTTTTAGTTGTTTCTCCTTTTTTCCATTATAATTGTCGCTAACAGCAAGGTAATTGATGCCATACTGAGAATGCTCCATAACTACAGGTGCTGATAACAGTTGTTATGCTGAGAAGATAGAAAGACAATAACAGAAAAGTGTTGTATCCTAAAAGGCAATTTAGGTTATGATAAGAGCAAATGCATGAAAATCTACTACCACATTTATAATTGTTTTTCAACTTATATTCTTTGGATATATTCGCTCATTCGATGCATTATTAAATCTGTATATTTTTAAATCTCAAAAGCTAATGAACATTCGAGTATAATATAACGAATTTATAAATATCAGATTATGGTTATTTGCTTAACCGATTCAGTGAAAAACACATTAATCAGTACACTGTATCACTCTACAGCCTATTACAATTGTTTTGCGTTTTACCAATTGAACTATATGAAATAAAGTTAAATGCATTTTCGTTTACCGCATAACTAAATTAGAGCCAGCTCATTTTCAATTCAAACACTAACCCGTTTTGCAGTTCACACAAGTATACTCGTTTAGTGATTCAAAACCCGAATGTGGTAGATTCTTTACGAATTCCACATAGTTTATGATCCATGTATGCAAATTAATATGCAATTCCGCAGCTGTCAATGATGAAATAATATTTTCCAATCATTTCAAAATGTTTACCACGGCACCCAACTAATAAACAACTGGACCCACTACCCACAATCCACAACTCAAATAACCAAATATCTGACATCAGCTCAAATTAAGTTGGAAATTTTGCCAAAATATTATTTATAGCAAGCACACATGGAATTTCATTGATGCATAATTACATGCTAATTGAATAATTTGCCATGCTGTATGCCTGTTGCAATATGTGAATTGTTATCGGGTTTTTGCTAAGTTCATTTAGTATCGAATTTGATATCATAATGTGTGCTAAGCATTCTCTTAATAACAATATTCGCACATATTGTCAGATTCAATATCATGTCAGCCTAAAGATGTTTTAATAAAAAATTACTCCTTACCCCTTAGTCAATGCTTGGTGCACGTGCGTCAAGGACCAGCTTGAGAAGTGCTCGCAACTGTTCACACTGAAACTCTTGGAGCACAGCATGTGGCAATGATATTCTTGCCATAAATAATATGAAAACAAGTCAAAGAAGCCAAGAGATATTGTAGTAATAAATTGAAATTTAAGACCGCATATGAAATGCTCTTTTACCATAAAGCATAAGCAATTTTTTTTATCGTCAAAGTTAAAATATTAAAAAAAAAAATTCTAGATCATTTAAAACATTCAATTTAGTTACATTTGTAAGTTTTCTGCGAATTTAAAGTTTAATTTCATTTAAAGCAACTTTTTATTTATCATCGAAGAAATGTTGAATTCGCTTACCAACTTACATCGACTTATCAGATATGCTTCATATTGTGACCCTCCTTCTGATTGCCTGCCCCCTGCGATAGTCCAACCATTTGTCAATCAATCCATAAATGCAGAGCACAATAAGAATCTTACAGCCAGATTTAATTCGTTTTTATTAAAACTGATAAAACTGGTGGAGTGAAGAGGATTCAAATAGAACCGATGGCAGAAAATAATGTATGGTACAAGAAAGAAAAAACAAAAAAGACAACGTAAGCCGACCAAATGTAAATGAAATCGTGCGTAAAATGCGCACAAAAGGAAATCGTTGCAAATATGCCAGAGAATATTGCACAATATGTATATTGTGCGCGCGTGTGTGTGTGTGTGTGCCATATATGTGTGTTCGACTCTGCGAGCATATGAAAATTGATGTATGAGAAAATTGCAAAGGACACGCAAGGCATTTGTATACACATTCTCGTCAGTAAGTATTGTCAGATTGGATGATGACGGTACAAATTGGGGCCACAGATTGAGAAGCCACTGGTAAATGGGAAATGGGCTTTGATTTCTGCGAAGCCAGCAGTAAAAATTGAGCAGTAATAAAATTTGCTACTTTCCGGCTGCAAATTCTTTTTTATGGCACCTTTTCTTGATTTTCTTGATTTGCATTGCCTGCAGGTACTTGAAATAAGATTTTTTTGTCACTTCTTTCAAGCTAATTGTCTAAAAGCATCACGAATAAAAAATATATTTCACATTTACATATTTTGAGCTATATGAGTTTGCAAATTATTTGGATAATTTTGATTGACTTCAAAAACGAGTAAATTCAAATTGTGTGTGTTCAAAGTCCTAAAGCATTTTCTTTGATATTTAATGACTCGTAAAGAAATCATTTGCTTTCTGGGGAATTATATGCAACATATAAATAGACCAAATTTATGTCAGGACAGTATTTAACATAAATAATTGCAATTGTTCGGAATCGTTTTCAATCCTAGCTAAATACAACTATATAAAAATGAATTTATAAGGCACGTTTACTCACCTTTTCGGAAGAATTATTTTCATCTTCAGAAACAAGCAAAGTCAGAAAACTTGACGTGGTCTGCATAAATTTGAGGTGAGAGAAAGCGCTGAACAAATTAATACGAAAACTTTCTTGATTATTTGTGAATTACTCGAAGCAGAAGAAGAAGAAGAAGCGAAACAACAACAATAATAGCAAAGAGAACAACAAGTCAATTGACTTCCGTATTTTAAAAACAAAGTCAACAGAGGCATGTATTCCCTTGGGCAAATGGCTTGAGCGAACTTTGGGTCAAAGGGATGTCAAGCAGGCGCCTAATACGCACGAAGTTGTCTAGCTGAATACACGGCTGGTTAGTCAAAAATGTTGCCGCAGTTTGTCCCATCAGCAACCGGAGCAGTCGAAGCAGCCAAAGCAGCCATACCGGCGGCGACTCTTACGCGTGCCATTTAAAATTGTGCAACCGTGCGTATGCGTAATGTTTTTCATATGAACTCGTTGGCGAGCCTTAAAGTGACAGGCGAAGCCAAAAAGCAAATTGAAATTCAACAGACATAGACTAGCATAACTAGGCGAGACGGAGTTAGTGTGAGAGGCAAAGTTGAAGACCGACTGAGCCAGAGGGAAGAGTCCTGTTCGTATGATGAATACTCAGCCTTGCTGCGATGCTGACACCCATCCGAAGTCAACTCGTCGAGTTGACTTTTGTGGCTCAGTGCACGAAATGATGATGTTTTAATTTTTTCGGTTAACCAAAGTTTGCAGCAAATTTTCGACGACATCTCTCTGCATCTCTAAGAAATTTGCTCAGTGCCAAACTAATTTGTATGCCAGGCATCAGTAGAAGTCGCTGCTCGTGCGTCTCTCAGCCGTCCTCAAATCAAAAAGTCTTCTTTGAAGTTTTCCTCTTTCCCTGTCTTCTCAGTCTTCTTCAACAATTTGTACGTTTTACTCTGCATTAGCTGTATGAGTGCAAATTCAATTAGTTTAGCTTGATACGCAGCTAATTAAAATGCCGTTCATCACTTGCTTGCAAATGCATTTTAATCTTTCTTTATATCTCAAATATATTAGATATAGATTTTTAAATTCAAAAGTGTTATCACTTATTTTAATAATATATTGTGTCATACAAATAAAATAATCTGTTTTTAATAGATTGCAGGAGTGCTTATATAATATATTTTCTTTTATATTAATTTTTTGTAAAAAAAGGGTTGAATACTTGTATCATAAAATGTGTTGATGAATAAAGAATTTGTTACCTATGTGGATCTTGGAATCTATATATCCCTTCACATGCAGACACCCTCATGCCAGTCAAAGTGAATTAATGCCGCAAGTTAAGCCAAAGCTGTTGCCATTTCATTTGATATGCAGTAGAAAGAAACACACCCGAATACACTTCAACATACTCATACCTACGCTTCAACCCATAGTTATATGGCAACCCTCCCACTTGTGTATATCGTGTCATATGTTGTTGCTGCTGACGAACAATGGCTGGCAACAAAAGCGCAAGCATCAACTCTTCAAAATGAAGCCAAATGAAAAACAGAAAGAGTGTAAGAAAATATGGGGCGAGAGGCAGAAAGCAACAGGAATAGAAACAGCCACGGCAACAACAAAAGTAACAACGGCAATAAGAGCAACAACATCGGCGGCAACTCTTCCAAATTGGGGAGCACAAAAAACCCTATTGTCAACATAAATGAAATGCGCCCACAATTTCAAGTTTGACGACGCATTCCCCCTCCCCCTGCTACCACTCATGCTTCTGTTCCGACGCATTCATCCCATTCCCATGGTAGCCTCGGTGCGCTAGCATCGTCCAGGGTCTAAAGGAATAAAATGAATGAAATGCGAAATAGCAACAACAAGTAGCAGTGCAAACACGAGCGTAGAAAAATGATGTTGGCCAGGACTCTCACACACTCACACACACATCCATACACACTGCACACATATAAAAGAAATGACATTCGAGTGCAGCACAGCGCAAAAAATGACATAAGAATGCATTAAAACCGCGCGCGTCAACGTTGACTGACTGCGACGCCGGCTAGAGTAGTCTCAAACCCCAGCCCCTACTGCTCTCCTTTTTCTTGCAATCACCAACAACATCAGCAACAACTGCCGACCACCCACAAGCCCAGACTGTTGTGCTTGCTGACTCGCAAATGCTTTTGATACAATGCAACAGACGCGACGGCGTCAAGTTGACTTCAACCCAAACTTGCAGCACGGCCAATCCCCAGTCACTCTCACCAACCGACACCACACCAGACTGACGCCACATGGGGGTACCTCAGTGGAGAATTGCACAAAAAATAGAGGAATCAGACTCAAAAGGTGGCATGTTGCACACAAAGTGACAAACAGTCATACTGATTGAATAATGGTCGTAAATCGCATTGGTGACATTGCTGCGTGGCCAGCAGGATGATGTTGGGGGGGGGGTCACTGTAGATGTGCCCCACCTCCCAGAGGGATAGCCACGTGCAGGTTCAAGCCTGAAAGTTTGACCATACCCCACCTTCCCAACCACGGCATCTTCCTCATCTGTTGTTTACCGTCCATGCCAGTCATCAAGTGTGACAGCAATCGCATTTAAAGTGTTTACTTTGTGAGTGTCCCTCCTCTATCCCCTACCCCACCCCCTACCAACAGCTCTTTCATTGCTTGATTTGACCATTCACTTTGAATTTTAAAGTGTTTTAGCGAACGCGCTGATTTTTTGGGCGGCAACTCTGGAAAGCGTTTAACATTGTTTCCATTGATTTATACTTGTTTCTAAAATGGTAGAACCGTCGCAAATGGATTGAATCCTTGGAGTGGTTGACAGTTTGATGGTTTATTCCAAATGGATCTAAAAAAAGACTGAAAAAATCTTTTGCAACCATATTTTGATATTGTGGATTGAAAATTTAAATTTAATACAACTGATGCCTTAAAACTAAGAGCAAATTAAAATTTTTACAAAACTTAGCCAAAGCTCATTGAAAATGAAACCACCAATCTATTTTTGTTTTAAATTTGTACATTATTTAGTAAGCTTTTAAATCTGCTAAGCGTATTCAGTCAGAAACCCATTTCAGAATATATCTTCTTTTATAATGTCTTCTACCATTCACTTTACTTTTCTTTACTTCCGTGCATTTTATTTTAAACCTAATGCATTGGACACTCAGCCCTTGGCCATTAGCACCCTTGTGTGGGATCCGTCGTTCATTGTCACCCTTACAAATGGTCTATTTCGTAATTAGAATGCATTTTATGCAAGCACACACTTATATATACATATATATTTACAAGCACAGAAAAATGACAAATACGTTGCCCTAATTTGTCAATAGACAAGAAATGTCTTCATAAGCATTAGGCTGAGGTTACAGAGATCCACCCTCTAATTTCTTCCCTTGTTGCTCAGCAGCAAATCAATATATGAATATTAGTCAACCCTCAGGGGATGGTTCAAATCGATAGTCACAAATTTTGACATTTGGCCAACGATGCTGCACAAGTTTCCAAAATTTTCTTAAAGTAACACATACAAAAATTTGCAATTTTATTAGGGCAAAGAGCAGAGCCCCTTTCAAGACCACCCCCTGTCTCCAGACCGGGCTGTGTTTTAAATGCATGAACGGAATTAATACATTAGATATTTCCACCCTGCCCAAAGGGCAAATGGTGAGCATGACGAGGTCGAAAGTTGCACATTATTTGGCTCAAAGTATTTTGGCATCGACGTCGACATAGACGCGTGCCAACTCAGCGTGGGAGGCGAGGGGGCTCACCCTCACGACCAATTTAGCCCCCACTTCTTGGCTGACGCATGGCTCAAGAAAGTTAAATCGTAACGACGACAATCAATTGATTTATACAACACGCCGAGGGAGGTTGAGGAGCATGAGGGGAGAAAATATGTGGGTAGGAGAGTGCGGAAGCAAGGCTGAAGCAATCCTTGATATTTATTTGGCAAATATTTGGCTGTCAGTAAGTCGGTCATGGGACATTGTTTCATGCCCCGGATATTGGTTTAGTCTGCAATGCCGTCTGCCTCACTCGTAATTCTATCCTTCCCCCTCTTTACCATCCCTGTCGCCATGCACTGAGACCCGCCACAAAAGCAGACTTTACGGCTCGAGCTCTTTGCGTTTAATTGCCCTGGCAGCAGCGCTTAAAACATTTGCTTTATTAAACAATTTTCATTCTTCATTTGGTGTTTTTTGAGGTCGTAGCTCATTTCTAACATTTATATCAATTTGTTTCTCTTTACAAGACGCACCTTTCCGGCCTTTTTATGGTGCATTTCCGGGCTTTTCATAATCGAATTTTCGGTTTGGTGAAAGTATTTCGTAAACTGAAATGTTTATGGCCAAAAAGACGAAAGGATTAACGCCTGTTGAGTCAAATATTTATACAGGTCTCTGTGCACAGTGTACAGTAACTCCACACAACCCAACAATGCAAATTTTGATAGTTTTATTAAAACTTGTTGAGGAATTTTATTTTAGAATTATTATATTCAAATATAAATTAAATAAATATATTTAGGGTCTTAATAAATTGAGGATTAAGCCCTATTCAACTTTTGTTTTCCAGCTATCAAAAAGACTTAAGCGTTGTTTATTTATCGACATATGTGTTCTAAGAATATTATTTTTTGTTCTTTTTGTTGAATGGCACCACAGTGCTTGAAATTTCTTAGCTCCTTTTGTACCTTTATTGTTTGTTATTTAAAAAAGAGTCTTATCACTTGCTTATCATTTATCTTTATTATGACCTAAGCCCTTCAACAAATACGGCTTCATTTACTTTTCAACACAAAATAACTGAAAAAATTGTAAGACGAAGAAAACTCGAAGCAGAATGGAAAATGAACGTAAACCGAAAAAAAAGCTGATGAAAGGCAACTTCCGTGTGCGTGGCCTTTTCCTTTTCCTTATCCTTAGCTTCGGTATTGTCATTGAATCTTTGTGGACCACAAAAAAGAAATTCCTAAACAAGTTTGTTATTTAGCTTTGCCACCTTTTTACGCTCTCGCAGATGCGTGCTAGGTGTATTTACAATGTGGCATTTTGAAAAAGGCAAAACATGAGCGCCCTTTAAAGGTAAACACTCAACGTGGACAATGATATGGCTCATTGGAGGGGCGTCGAAAGCGGAAGTAGGGGCTATTTATGGTCCAACATGTGGCTTGAATAACTTGCAACTCAATCTTTGCTAATTGATTGCCATTAAGTGGTTTATTTTTTACTCCAAAGCAGTCTTCTCTTCTTATCGCCAATCTAATGCCAAACGCCAATAGTTTGGTGGACAATAGGATACGAGGGCAAACAAACCGAAAGTAAACTTTGAGCTGCCACATAAAAAACCGATTTCTAAGTTGTCTTCAAGTCCTTTTCACAAAAGAGGGCCGGAAAATGCGCCACAAATCGCTCCACCTTCCGCTGACTTTGGTCTTTGTCTCCTCGGGCCAAACCTATGCAAACATATTGAACTTCCGCTTGTGTGGGCGGTTTTGGTCTTTGGTCTTCGGTCTTTGGTTTAGTCCTCATTGTCTACACTGTTTACCAAGGGCAGGCGAAATATTTATTATGCCATCAAGCAAAAGGCTCTTCACTCAATGAGCATTGTTCCTTCCCGTTGACCAGAGTACAGTACACACTAAGCAGCATCCTTTTTACATAAATTGCCACACCTGCACCTAGGAAGGGTAGTTTCCATTTATTTGCCACTTTGCAACTGCTTTTAATTATATATTAATAAAAATTGTACACATTTTTTTACGTAAAAATTTTCCAATGAAACTGACTTGTCTTCAAAGATTATTATTCTAAAATGCTGTCGAGTAATCTAACATGTTATTCACACACTGTTACTAAAGTAATATTTCTCATTGCAATATATTGTTTATTTTCTTAAAAAAAAATGTGGAGCTATGGTGGATAATTAATATTATATTTTGTTGAGTTCTAGATATTAACTTGCAAAACAATATTAAAAGTCTTGAATATTCAATTCAATCAAAATTCGTTTTTCAAAAAAACTTAAGCAATTGCATTTTATTGCAAAGTATCTGAGATTTGACGTTCTCTAAAAACTAGCTTGCAGCTTTTCTGTGCATGGGTCCTTTCCATGGTTGAGTTAAGTAAATACATTTCAAGTGGATTTAATGTGGTCTAGTTCGCATTACAGACAGTTCACAAAAGCCAGGGGAATGGGGTCACTTCAATATCTGCTATGTATGAAAATATTTAAGGTCGGCAAATATTTAAAATATTTCTCAATTTTTTAATAAAGCTTTATTTCTGCCATCTATTTGACTGCTACTGTTATTATGTAGACCTTTGTGGCTGTCCATTGTGCAGTGGCAAGCCATTAGACGTAATTCAATATTCTATTGAAGCTGGACCAAAAGCAAAGCCAACCAAACGAGCCGCACAAGGGCAACTGGTCACTCTTGGTAGACGACAATGTGAACAGCGTAATAGAGAAAAGGCCACGCGCAAAAGATGGACGCCAGTCAACCAATTAGGGCTAGTGTAACGAAGACTAACTGAGCCAAAGGACGTGCGAGTGCTTTCTCTCACTCACACACAAGCTTATACAACCTTTTTTTCTCCCACACTCCCTTTATTTTAATGCATTTTTCTTTCGTTTTTCAGAAGTAATATGAACTTATCTTAGGGAAAAAATATTAGGTTTGTTGTGTGACATAAGGTTATGGTATATTAGCTTTTCAACAGCAATGCTTTTGGCTATATGAGTATAATATATTATGGGCAAGTTAATCAATCATTATAACAAAGCGCCATTTACTTTATAGTAGACTTGAAATTGGGTCTTAATTGAAACTTGATAATATCAGCTTACAAAATAATAAAAAAACAAAAATGTGAATAACGCTGAGAGGCACAATTAAGTGCTTTTGCTAATACGTAAGAATCTATTTTTGATTCCTAATTAACCGATTAACAAAATATAAGAAATACATTGGCTTAGTAGTAAAATAAATTTTGGAACTTTTTTGGTTTTTAAGATTAAATTTCTACCTAACCAGTGTTTTCTCATTTTAAAATATTTTATTTTATGCTAATTTATTTTGAAAGAAAAATATATTTTTTATTTACTCACCGTATAATAATTCGTATTACTGATGAATACTGTAGCCAAAGTCATTCTATTATATTTAAAATTCACTAAACCAAACGCTCAAAACCAATATCAGATAATAGTTCATTGAATAGCATAGTGATAGCAATCGCCAAGTTCATTAACATTTTAGTACTGTTTATGGAAAATTGCATAAATTATATTATTTACCATGTACGAGCGGAAAAAAGGAAAAAAGACTAGATTGTCGATGTGTGTGAATAATACAAATGAATTCGATTTGTGAAACAATAAAGCTCAATGACGTCGCGTTCGCGGCCGCTTCCGTTGTCTGTTGATATGCAAACAAAATAATATCACGTATACTCTAAAGCGGCCAATTGAAGCGCGAACTCTGTGTATTTGCCTAGTGTGAACGTGACAAATAATGCAAAATTTTCATGCACTCAATTTCGATGATAGTGTCAGCTGTGAAAGAGTTCATTTTGCTAAGAGCAATTTGCCGAATGCCAGCCAAATGAGCTTCAGTTGTTATTTGTAGGCTGCTCAGGTGGTCTGAGGTTGACTTTATGCCAAGTGGATCACAAGCCGCATAAACTTTAGCTAATCCCGCGTAGTGCCAATAGACATGTAGACAATACCAAATACCAATTTCAAAAGTTCCAATGAGTCGTTCCAATGACTAAAGTGGCAATTGCTAAAGTATATTTATTTTATTGGACACCAAACAGCGTCGAGAGTTTGCCAAATTATTGTCATTAGTTGCTGAATGAGCCAAGTTCCACATTATTCCACTACACACACAAGTTGTGTTGTACTTATTAGAAGAGAATGGCCTAGGGGCAGGTACGTGTGTGTTTAGATATGTGAATACACGTCTGGGTGGAGTTCGCTTGGCTAGTTAATTAGCCAATTTGGCCAGACTGTCAGGGGAGCCCGAATCTCTCTCTGGAAAAGTATCATCTCAAAAGTTTGGCTCATATTAAGCACAAACAGCACGGAGTGTGAGTTAATTTGCTGTTTGCTTAAGAATTTAATTTTTGGTACGTGAATTATTATTAAATGGTGCGACTGATAATTCACAAATAAAAAATGTAGCAAATTTTTCGAGAGCATTTTCCACTTACTCGCTTCGGTGGCTTAAACACACAACAGGATGCAGGTCGGAAAATTAAGGAAGTACGAGTAGAACTCTGTTTAGTAATTTCATGGCTGTTTGAACTTGAAAGTCGCACAGTTTAATCATCAAATTGAATGACATGAAGGGAGCGGTAAGGCGTTAAAAATTGATTTGCACGCTCTTTCAGGTCCTCTGGCAGTATATCCCGACGTTAATCATGCTGTTAATTAATTAGTTAATTGTATTTGTAGCGTAAATTATTTACAAGGTAAAAAAGCACAGCTAGTAGTAGCATGGCAAGTGTTAATGCGTAATGAAGTAAAGGCTTATTGGAGGTTGTCGCAACTGTTTGGTAAGCGGCTTCCAGATGATTTAATTATGCGATGATTACAAACTATCAAGTACTTTGTACATTTTATGAAAAGCAATGGTATTTATGTTCATTTAAGTATTATTGAATAAACCCCTGCCAGATTCAATCATCGTATTCAACCATCATTAAATTTGCTCTCGAGGCAGTAGAATTGCTTTTATTCCATACCACAAAGTAGAATTCAATTACTGCTCAAGCAATTGATGACAAATATTTTTCTTATGCTGCCAGAGCACTGGACTCATAGGCATACAAAGATACAAAAACATGTACGGCTAGCTATAGAGATAATTTGTAAATATACCCTGTTCATATGCCAATCAACAATTTGGTTCAATTAACAAGCAATTAAAAGGTTGTGAGTGTAAGAAAAAGACAGAGACTAAATGGGACACTAACCGACAAATTTCGTTGAATAGTATCGCTTGGCTGCACTTAATTAGTCGCACTACAAATGAAACTGTAATATTCAATAAGTACTTTTTGGCCAAATGACCCAAACGATGTACTGATTGATTGATTGGCATTGAAACTGCGTTTCGTTAGCACAATTACGTCTTTTACATTTCCGTGCAATTAGCTTTCAATTATAGGCGACTAGGCCGACTCGTTGCTAAATGCCAGCCGTCTGTCTCTTGCAGTCGCTTGAAAAATGCTTGCCTACATTTAGGGGCGACATTTGTCGTAAGCACATGGAATGTCACAATTACATAAGTAAACAAACACTTGCACAGCTCTCGCCCATGTCGAAACAATGTGCTACAATTTAGCAGTGCTCTCGGGCCACGCCCCCGTGGGCGTAATAAACACTTGACCCATAAACTCCACAAGTATGCTCCACGTGCTCCGAGAGTGCAATGAAGTCCAAGTCAAGTACTCACGTGTGAGTGCGTCTGTTGGGTAAGAAGGGATTCGGCAAAGCGGAGATTGCCATATGGTTACATGCTAATTTGTCCATTTGTTTGACTGCTGCAACTGATGAGAATGAGAATGGTTGTGGGAATGGGAATGACAATGCTTATGCGAACGCTTATGTGAATGCGAATACAAATGCCACTTGCTTTGAGCTCATCTGCCTCATCTTAAGCGAGTGCTTAACTTGCATTGCGTGCAATTAAAATGCTGAAACGGAAGCGACTGTAACAAAAATCCACTTTAAGTTTCCTGGGGAAAGTGTGTAAAATGTTTTCTCATTTATTTTCAATTTCATTAAACTTTCCACCTGCCCATTTGCCGGATGTCACCGAGCAATGTGCAATTGCAGGCAGCAAAACAAAACTTATAATTGGTTTTGCTGCTTATTTATGCCGCATTTCTTTTCTCAATACTCTTAGCCATCTAAAGGGTTTCCTGCAACACTTGCAAGACATGTCTGTCTGACTTCTGTCCACAATTGAGAAATTCATTTAAACTATTTAATAATAGTAAAAGAGATACATTTTTTTAAATATATTTTCAAGAATTATAATTAAAAATGTATTATAAGATTTCATGCAAATATTACCAATTTAATTAAATTCCTAATGTGCAAAAGAGTTTGGGATAATTCAGTGTTTTAGACTTTGTGCACTTAATACTGTTTATTGCGTATTCACTGCTTTTAGTCGCAGTACCTTCTATCATATCCTGCCTAATCCTTGGTGAGCGCATAGAATTGTCGTTGTTTACATGCAGCTTATACAGTGTCGCGCTGTCAGAGCGCCTGGTACGAGTAAATGCAATTACAGCATAAATCTCTGTCATTAGACTTTGCTTGTTGGGCAGTCGTTGCCTCAGCCACCTCAAACACCGCAACTCCCTCGGTCACCTCCGCCTGAATGTGGCATTAGGTAGGTCAAGCTGGGGTCGAGTGCAAGTCTCTGCGGTTGCTTCAGTGTCCATGGCATATGAGTTATGTTGCCTGTTGTTGGAGCAACACAACACAGCGCAGCGTATTCAACAAAAACCTGACAATAATTCAAAGGCGAAAGCTTAGCAAATACACACACACATATATACATATACACACGAGGGTGAAAGAAGGCTTTGCTCATTTCCCCATTTTAGAATTTCACGCACGTTTCAAGACTAAAACATGTCACTCGACGTTTTATTAACTCAACGGGGGGCTTGGCCAAATCTCAGCTGTCAATACAACCAGATATTAATCAGAAGTGCCTGGCAAAAGCCATTGTGGCATGTCAATATCGAACCGCCGCGCCGCGACTCCCCCGCCCGCTCAACCTCATAAGTATGCAAAGTATTGTGAATTAAACAAGCGCCTTGCCGAACGCACATGGGAGGCATATTAAAAAGAGTGCTAACCAAACCGAGACTCAATAGTCAACCCATCAATCCACAACAAGAACTGATGGTGTAAGCCAAGAATGAAAAGAAAAAAATGCTTTATTGACAGGTGTCGATTAAGAATTTAGCATTATTTTTGCTCGTACGCAATGCATATAAAAAATTTATTACACGCACGAAAACACACAAACGTGTCGCATTTGGAGTCATCTGCAGAAGATAGGTGACGGGGGCAAAATGGAAGGCGGCGAACGGCATTGGGTGTGGCCCATGGAAGTGCTCTTATGTCGTGACATGTAAAATAAATCAACCATGGAACGTTCTCCGTCTCCATTCACACATTTGCCTCAGCTGCGAAAAGAAAACTCAGACTAGTTGAGGTTTACATGCAAAGGAAAACTGAAGCTGGAAAGGGGGGAAGACTCACAGACGCTGTATGACAAAAGCACCAGTTGGCAACTCTGGTTTGTATCTCTCTTTTTCTCCTTCCCTCTCTTGAGGCACTGATTGACAATCAAATTGGAATGGTTGATGGCTCATATGGTTGTTTAAATTGTTTGTTAAATTAGAAGAGAGATTTCATGGGGATAAAATTATGGTTTTGTGGTAATACATGTATTTTCATGCTGTGCCCAACATGTTGCAGTTGTTTGAAATCCAATTTAAATGTAATCAAAATACTCATCTTTCTCCAAAATTATAAGAAAGTTCGATAGAAAGATAGACGATAAATAAATTTCTAGTCTCAAATAACTACGTTTTAATGTACTCTAGTCGTTAGCCTTGAAAAATACATACACCTGTCACTAGCTATCTTCATTTCTCATAATTTTTATATAACTTTTTTTAAGCATATGCAAAAACACTTTTCGCTTTCTTCGGTTGACATTCACTCGACTCGTTTGTTGCTTCAAAATAAACTACTTTTGGCCAACAACAACAACAACAATACGAGTTTAATCCAAAATGTAACCACATTCTCGTTTTCGTACTTTGTGCAACTTCATAAAAATGAAAATTTACAGCGTATATCCTTTATGCTCATGTGCTCATATGCTCATATGTTTACCAAACTCAGTTCCAGTGCGATAAACGTTCAGCTCGTTTCCTTTTGCATCCTCCATTGCATCAAGCTTTGTGGCTGTCGTGGGCGTGGCACTAACCCGCTATTAGTTCAGCTCAAACTTTGTTGCATTATGTGAGTGGGTATGGGGGATATATTTGTGTGTGTTTGGAAGGAATTGCTGTGAAGGGTTGCTGAATGTTGATTAGGTGTGGAGCGATTACGTGAAATGCTTACGCATTTTCTGTTGCCGGTGATGAAACTTTATTCTGCTTATAAATCGATTATATAATTCTAAATAATGTCGGCAGCTTAATGGTAAATGATTGCAGGCTCAAAACCTCAAAACCCGGATTATAAAATAACAATAATAAAATAAAATAAGTAATAATTAATAATTAATAGCTTTAAAGTAGTAATTAGTTCAGATAATATTTAAAAGATGTAATGGCTTAAAGAAAGAATCTTCGATGAAGTATTCTTGATATTCTTGAACGACTCCTCCAAACAAAATATATATTTAACAAATAGATCGTTGCTTATTTTAAAATTAAATTAACTTTACGTAAGAACTTATTCTAGGCACTCCGCAATAAATTCTAAAAAACAAACGTACGCTACCCTTTGGTTAACTGCGAGCGAGCGTATCTTATGCTGCATTCCATGTCACGTGTAGATCTTTTATTTCATTTCCGACTCGTTGCAAATTAATTAAAAGTATAGAACGAGAGAGGAGTATAGAGAGAGCAAAAGAAAATGATGAAAATAGTGAGAGGAAAGCAAAAGCTCTAGAAGCAGTACAAAAATCGAATTGGCAACGGAAAACGAACAACAAAAATGTTGGTATTACTTCTTTTTTCGCAAGAAAAAAACAACACAAGGGAAATAATTACACAGCACGTAAAACAATGCGAGGTGAAAATTGCATTTTCTTGGAGCGAACGGAAACTTAAGGCTTGTGAGTTAAGAAACTACACGTATTACATGCTGCTTAAGTATCTTTAGCTGATACGTGTACCGTGCTTGGGCTTAAGATATTTATACGAACTTGTTCAAAAAGATGCCAAGTTATCAGAGTGCATGGCAGAGATGTGAAAATACATTTAACGGAAACTGGGAGAACTGTATGTAATACACAGTAGAGGGAATTATGCATCGTGTTCTCTTTGTTGGTAAGGCACTGTTGAAACTGAGAAAGCCACAAGTTGTTGATATGTGACAGCTGCTTTCTACCGTCTGACGGCTAATGAATGAAAGTGAATACTGCATCGTTTTTTTTTTTGAGCCAAACAGCTTCAAGCTTAAGCTGTTGCATATGCTTTTAAGTGTAGAAGATGGGTTGGTCTTGGTTAGCTGAGGTTAGCTGGATGAGGGCACAATATATGTTATGTCTCCGACGGAGTCTTTTTCCTGCATAAAGTCATTAAGTGGGGGATATGAAAATAAATTTACACTTGGTAAATAAATCTTTTTGATTTCGTTGTGCTTCTGCAACTGGTTCTGGTTCTGCATATTCTTTTTTTATACAATCTTTTTTATTTGGCTCACAAAAACACAGAGAAATTCTTTAATTAAATTTGCATGAAAAACGCGAGTCAAGTCAGATAACATACGTGGCAACAGAGAAACGGAAACGTGAATAATGTCACCCGTAAAACTGTGTCAGCAACTTTTATGTCATTTTAATACGTAAATATTTTTATGTATTTATTTTTGCATTTTTGCAATATGGAAAATATGTTTTTAATATCAAATGATTCAAAGAATAATGTTTTTGCTTTCAAATAACAATTACTTGCAAATATGCAATTTCTGCTAGCAATAATATTAAATTTGATAGAAATAGTTTTATTAGTTAAGACGAAATCAGCTTCCGAACTATTATCCAATTTTTATAATCATAAGTAATTTTTGTTGGAAGCCACAAGAATTGCTCAACAAATATGGTAGGCTTCAATGTAAATGCCGGGTGCAACTTTTGTATGCTTCAGGTGGCAATGAATTTCTGGTGCGTGTCTTGATTGAAAATTGGAGCATAAAAAGTGTTTTACAATTTCTCACATACATATATAATATATGTATGTATATAATACACATACACACATTCTCAGGCAGAAATGCATGCATGCAAATGCAACGAAGCGCAGATATACATAAAACATTTATTTCTTTATGCATTTATAGCTGTTTGTATTGTTTGCAGTGTGTGGCGCTGAGAAATGAGAAAATCCAACAGCAATTGCAAGTGCAACTACAACTGCTGTTGAGGTCGTGTCACAAGTCGCCGACATTTCTTGCATAATGGATGACATTGACATATTACGACCAGTCCAGTCTGCAAAACGCGTTAAGCCTTATGGCGACAACTTACATAAACATACGAGTACATAGAAAATAAACACAGCTTAAATATAATATGTTGGAATTGCACATCATTAAGAAAAAAAGACGCGTCGGCATGCAACTCAAGAACGACCCTCGAGTGTCACTGCTTTTCCTTCCTCCTTCACTTATTTTATCTTAATCTTTATAAATTTCACTATATTTTGCCCTGAGCTTGTCTCAATTTGGTGCTGAAGAACTGCAACAAGTGACTGCGTGACCTCACTTTACATTTATCCTTTGAGGTTTTGTGGGGCGCCTAAGTTTTAATGAGTCCATCAAAGAACTTGTTGAACATTTTCCCAACATTTCTAAGGTGTTACTTATTGATTTTCACGGCATGTAGATAAATTTGGTTAATTTGCCTTCAGATATAACCGTAGCGTTATCAGTATATAATAATATAATATAATAATATATATGCATAGTTATTATTTGTTTGCAAAGTTCATTCATACAACAATAAAAAGTTAACAATATGCTATATATTATTGTTATTTTTTGCAATTCTATTTACCATTAAAGATTTGTCATATTGCTCAGAAATATAAACTAAAGACGATGCATTAAGAGCTTATACAAACAATAAACAAAACACGTACATTTGGTTTTATAGCCACGGTTTATTTACTGAATTTTCTATATTAATAGTAAAATGATTGCATATTTCCATGACTACAACAAATTGTAATTTTATGGATGCAGAAAGCTGCAGAGAAAATTTAAATTCCACAACCGCAAAATTCTTACATTTCTCAGACAACATTTTAAATGTTGTCAGGGCAAATAGAAAACTGTAAACTTGAAAATAAGAATTCAAAAGTTCAATTTACTTATCATTTAACAATTTTCGCATTTGAAATCTTAGACAAAATCAGAGAGAAAATCAGAATCAGGTCGAAGTCTGAGGCAGAGTCAACAGCCAACGATAGAGGACGAGTTGGAGGAAAAGACTCTTAGCAAATCTTTACGCTTATTTACTTTCATTTCCTTAGAATTTCTATAACAAACAATAACAAGAACAAATTTCTCTCTATCTGGCCGCACATAATTCATGCTTGAGGCAATTTGAATGTCCAATAATCAGAATGCCTCAAGTTTTGTGCCTCGCACTTTGGCCTGACTTTTATTGACTTGCCTTGGCCGCTTTTTGATTTGATTATAAATTAAATAAGTGCCATGGCAGCACCAGCAAGTGAACCACAATCGTCACCACCACCGAAGTCTGTCTGCTTTCCTCTGCCCTTTCAGTTTCTTAAAGTTTTGCAAGTTTGGGTTCAGTACCTTCCCTCAGTTCAGGGTCCAATCAATAATTTATTGAACTTGGCCCTGACCAGCGTTGCAAACTTTAATTTAATTTCATGCCAAAAACTTCACTCAGAATTCTGCGAGAGCACACGCTGCGTATGCGTAATCTGTATATCAATGCATTGAACTCAAGACTAGCTTTTCTTATTGTGCATAAATATGCCATTGATATGGTTGCTACGTATTTCGTTCGCCTTTTATGTCGAATGGCGATGCTTGTGCATACATATATATACAATTTTTTTGCATGTCTGAGACATGGCTTTTAGGTAGGTGGCTTGATTTAAATTTCTACAAGGTCTCATGTACAATGGAGTATGCTTCAGTAATTTTTAAATCTTGCAAGATTGATAAAAGTTTACAAAAAGACATACCTTTATTGCATACATTGTTAGGTAATTTACAAAAATTATTGAAAATTCAAAAAAGTTGTAGAAAGAAAAAGTGTAAGGTTTATTTAAAATAGGTATTCACAAAATGCATGCGTTAAAAAATTTTGCAAAATTATTTCAAGCGTTCCCTTAATTCATTCTTAAACCTAGGCAACCTTTCTTCTATTTCTTCAATACTATTACAACGATTTTTAAAAAAATTTTTAATATGTAATATATCAGATGGAGCCCATTGTAATTTAGTATAAGGTCATTTATATATACGTTTAGTTCATGTTTTGTCTTTGTAAATAGAACAACAACATTGACGTCTTTCTAGCCTGGCTTATAACTGTTCAATGCTTTTAGTTTGATATGGGTTTAATTTGCTTGCCGTTTGCCGATTGCCATAGCTATGAGAGGGACAAATGCAGACTGCTTAAGAGATAGACAAAGACAAAGATGGCTTTTGCCTACTTAAGATGCTCGCCAAGTTGAGAGCTTGCACAAGACACACTCAGCTGTTGAGAGACGCTGGTTGTCCTTGCATCGGTCACTTGGGCACACACCTCAGTACATGCTTATTAGTTGCCCAACCAGGCTTTGCGTATTAGTGTCAGCTTCAATGCTGTGGCATTTATGTTGTGGCCATAACAGTCATCCGTAACCATAACAATGCTGTGCCGCACTGTCAGTAGCACTGCAACTCCCTTGGCTTCTGCCGTAAATGTTAAATGATGCATATTTCATGAGACTTACGTAGTTTAGTGGCAAAATTACAATGAAGAAAATCAGTCCTAGCAACAACATACGTCTTATACGAGTAGTTGCCGCTAAATTGAATGCAAGATACCTTCGATTGTCGCCATATTTTATCCATCGGGCACAGGTTTAAAGCTTTGCACGTCTAGTCCAACTGTCGCACGATAAAAGAACTGAATTTTTCCGCACCATATTTCACTCTCCGCTTACCTCCACGTTTATTTTATTTTACATGTATAATACCTTTTGTGTTTATAAATATTGAAATAGACGTCAATAACATTTCACACACTGTGCCTTTTTTTCTTTGCCACTTCGGCTTTACCCAGCTCTGCTACAGCTTTGTGAGGTGATGGTTTTGTTGAAAGTGGAGAAAAGGAGCTTTGGGCATGTGCTGAGGATTTACTTGGTTGAGTTTCGTGTGCGTGTCGCACCCAAAATCTGTTAATAATGATGCTTGACATATGTAGACCCAAGGCATAAGAAGCCGACACATTGGTGCGTGTGAAATATGTTTTGTCAACTTATTAAATATGCTCAATTTTCTTTCTCTTCATTTTTCCCCCATTTTGTTGGTTTCCAAAGCTATTGGCTGAGTACGTGCTGTGGTCTTTGAGTGAAATAAAACAAGGTTTTCTCTTTGTTATGCAAGAGAATTTACTCGTATGGTTAAATTAAGATCGTCGGTTGATTCAGAATGTAATTTTTGTGGAGAAATAATTTAATAATTTCGCTCAAAAATGTATATTACTTTATCGAATTTATTGAAATATTACAAGTATTTCATTACCTCTATTCAATAATATTCGGCATCTTCGAAAATATGCGCATGGTCATTTATATTGCACATACGTACCGTTGAGTGCTTAATATGGAAAAGGCATTCATTTGTGAATATTTCCGAATTTCAATGCAGACAGTCAATAATTTTAATTGGCATTAATTTGACTATAATTTATTTACTATTGATGCATTTATGCCAAACTAGCAATGCGCAATAATAATATACAATTGCACGAACTGAGGGTTTGGCATGCAATCAAAACGTATACTCACTGAAGAACTTACTTGCACAAGCAGCATGCAACACTCATTGCCATGGCAAATGGCATTTACCTGACCAAATGGCAATCATTTTGGGGTCATCCATTTGGTCATCGTATGTTCATTATCAATTGTAGCTGGAAAACAATAAAAAAAAAGCTGCGAATGTGCCTAGACTCGACACTGTTCTGCGAGCACTTATTTTTATGTTAAAAAAAAGATCAAATAAATGAGAAAAAAACAAAAAGATATTTTATCTGCGTAAGGCGACAGCAGGCGTCTGGTTGCCTGGTTGTCTGTTTGTTGTTGCCACGTATTTACAGGTAACAGGTAAAAAACATTGAAATGCGCCCGTGTTTTGTTTGCGAACAATCTGCTTTTTATTTTGAACGTCTAGCTGGCGCCCGTACAATGCAACAACTCCCATTTTAATAGAGTAGACAACAACAAGGACAATAGCACCATTGGCGACACAAAGGGGCGCCAGCTTGATCTCCTCCTCTCAATGCTAGCGTCCTGTCAGCGTCTCTATGTGTTCGTCTATGTGTTCATTTTACGAGCTACTGCTGTGGGGTGCACTCTCATTGTCTCTCACACGTATACTATGTTGGTTTGTATTTTTGTGTTTCGCCTTCTGCCTTTTTCAGAGTATAGTTAATTATGCTATTAAATTTTAGCATTGCGTTCATAACTTTAGCTTCCTCTGCCATTATTATTTTATTGCTGCAATTGAGGAAGTAATAATTATATAAATTAATACGCATAATATAATAATTATATACAAATTATTTCCAAGCCCACTACAATTTATAATCAAAAACCTGTTTATAAAAATATCGTAAACGACCAATATATGTACATATATTCAAAAATTAAAAGGAGTGAGATTATATATATAAAAGATTTAAATAATAATTTAACTAAATTTATTATTCGTTATTTCTAAGCATGTGCCATGAAACATAGTTTTGTCCACAAATGCATCACAACATAGAAGCGCTTACACCTGTCATTTTGTTCACTCCCTCTGATTGTTGAAAGGGTCATTAACTAGAACTACTGATACGTACATACACGCAAACTGTTGTAGACCCACAAGCCATAGATTCCAAGCCGCGTCAACATAATTGATGAGTTTTACTTGTAGGGAACCTTCAAAGCAAACCAGAGTGTCCTATTTGTGTCCTGCGGTTGAGGCGAGCAAACATACGCGCACACTCTGTGGAAACAGTTTAATGTATGAGTGTTAGACGTCGGTAAATTGGCTTATTTTGTCGACAGTTTAAGTCTCCTGGGTATTTATTGAAATTTACTCGAAATGGCAAAACACTTAAGTTAGCATTAGGCCCAAAACATGTTGTCGAGCAGTTGATAAATGATTTGCACGCCCCAAACGGGCAAGAGGTTCAGCATAACAGAAATGTATCAAAATAGATCTATACATACATGTGCAGTAAAAATATTATACAGCTTTAAGCAAACAAAATATGAATAGAATACCCCATAGAGACTTGGAGTCCTGGCATAAAGAGGTGGCTGATATGAGCATGGGATCAGTCACTTTTGGCAAGCGCTTATTGACTTCACACGTTTGGATCAATGCTTCGTTCATGCTATCACCTGCGAATGACCTGAGCTGCCTCGCCGCGTCCAGGCCACATAACATGGCAGCTCTCGTATAGTAGCAGTCGAGCACATCGTTCAAGGTCTGACAAATTTTGGTTGCATTGCGTTTCTCATACCAATCCGCAGGCGCCTCGCATTCGATCATGTCCGTGCGCAGCTCTTTAAGACAATTATGTGCATCATTAAGACTAGTGCAGCGTTTTTTATTGCCGGTGCTACCATCGCAAATCTCAGACTTGTAGTATCGGAGGCCATTGGCCAACTTGCCATAAATATTGTCGTCAGTCAGTATGCAATTGCTGGTGGCACCGCGTATGTGTTCGAGAACATCGGCAATCTCATCACAAGACTCGGTAAGTAAAGGCTGCGCCAGAAGCAACACAATGCGTTCCGGACTGACCACATAGAGACGCGCCAACTGCATTACCACGGGATTATCATCGCACAGACGAACGCTTGGAGAATGTGACTTTGAGCCTTTGAGCTCATAACCAGGCGGACATGTTACCGGGCCGCCTTTATTCGATTTTGAGGTTTGTTCATTGCCTGACCTAGCTCCTGGATAACCATTCGCTGCACCACCATGACGTCTGCTGTGCGGCTCAAAGCCATATCGATGGAAGTACCATGGAAACCATATAGCACACGTTGTCTCCAACTGAAATAGAAGCACCAACAGCAGAAATGTAAAGACTCTACAACTGACTGACATTGTCAAGGCTTTAAAGAGTATAACTGACTGCACGATTTTTACAAAGCACTTTTCACCATGTGCACTATGTTTTTAATTTTTTATATATTAAAAGACAAAATGATCAATATTGAGACTTAATAATATAACAATAAGAAGCTATCTATAAATTATAATTTGAATATTAGGAACTTTTTTACAAGTTCATTAGAGTTAATCTTAGTCAAAAGTCTGTAAGTCAACGCTATAGAAACCATGTAAGCTAATAATATATATATATATAGTAAATCAAGTTGTGAGCATAATTCTTTTTGTTATTTACAAGAAGATTGCAATTTAAAGTGTTATCCTCATATCAGAATTTGAGAAATATTCACAGAGATTGCACAAAGCACATAGAAATAACTGTTTCACTTTGTTCTCGTTCTATTCGTTCTTCAGTTGGTAGTGAGTGGAAATTGTGAAATTGTAAAATTTGAAATGAAATCGCATTTTATGCTGTCCATAAGGCGACTTGCTCCCTCGCCGTTGGCTTTATCATGGCTCGCACCTTGACGCACTTTTTTGTGAATTGCCAAGGATATGGCGAGTGAATTTTATTAGCACTCATAAGTTGTAAAGTGTATGATGACGAGGAGACAAGGACGACCCGAGAACATGCGACAACTGACTGCGGCTGTAGATTTCGTAGCATACTTTTGTGCGTCGCCCCAACTTCATGTTAAACAGATTTTTATTGCACTTTTTATTTGCATTTCTCGTCTTCCCGCTCCCGATACATTTTTTTCTTCTGTTTTTTTTTTTTATATAAGAAATTTACTTTGTCGCTCATTTTGATGCCGTCGCGTGGCATGGAGCATTTTTATTATTTAACATTTCGTTTTATTTTGCCGCTGTAGGAAATGAAATATTTTTGCATATAAAAAACATTTTGACTTCATGCTGTGACAATGTTTTCACGCTGTTTATATGGGAGATTCACTTTCATTCTTTTGTTTTGTATATACATGTAGAAGTATATTTTATGTTATTCGGTGGTGTTCATTTCCGGCATACAATAAAATAACAAGGTAAAGATGCAAAATAGCAGAAATTTAAATATCTCATAAATGAGAGAGTGGGCCGCATTAGAAACGCGCTCTGTGCTCATAGAAATACTCTTAATCAAAATCTGTTTTCATAATCCCTACACATTGATTCAATTCAGTGTTTCATTAGCGAATTTCTTATCATTTATCTTGAGATTGTGTGGTCCATAACAATTACAATTACAATCAAATGACTTGAACATAAACACAACATGCACACAACATGCTTGCCAAAATGAACACATAGGAAGAGGACGTTAGATGGTGGGACGTGGACCAGCTCAGTCAATAGCAAATTATGCCATTAGGTTGGCATGTTGAAATTTGTTCATTGAACTGTGCTAAATATGTTGACTAATTGCGTATGTCCTGCACTGAACTTGGCCATCCTGGTGGCAAAAACTGACACGAGGCTGATATAAAAATTAATTGGATTTCGCCCACTTAAAGGGAAGTGCTACAGATTGATGTAAATTAAAGTGTCAACCATTTTCATACACTTTAGCTTTAGCAAGAATAGTCGTATGAGCTTTTGTGAGTGGAAGGAATTCACTTCTACCTGATGCCAAACAGTATTCTAAAATATTATTTGTATTTATTTATTGAGTGCATATATTAATATTTTAAATTTCACTTTATTTAATGCAATTAATTTGGTATTAAAAATTTAATTGAGAAACGCACAACATAAATAAAAACAAATATCTTTATAATTTATTAAAAACAAATGAAGTTTTGTCTGATGAAAGTTGGTTAAATATAATAATGAGATTTATATTGTTATATGTTTTTCACGCCCGACAAGCATAATTAAAATGTCAAACATGGTATAAATCATGTTGGTTAATGCACTCACCGTTGCGCATGCAACACCAGTACAACAGTGCGTATGCTAAATTTTTAATTGCATTTTCATTAAAATCAATAAAATGTGAACGGCTGAAAAAATGAGCATCACCAAAGTGCACTTCATACAACTGACGCCCCCAAAAATGGCACTTCATTTCGCAAAAGAACTTTTACAGCCAGCCAACCAGGTGCTTCAAAATGAAAACTAATGAAAATGCAAGCAGCAATGTGGAAGCTGCATAGAGTTGACGGAGACCGGTGGGTTGGCCAGTGCAAATGGAAATTAGATTGCCACGGCGCCAGTTTACCAGACAAAACTTGATACAAGTTTTCTCTTTTATTTTTATTTAATTTTTTTTTTATTAACTACTGCCCGTTGGGGCAACAAAAAGGAGAACTTCAATTGCTAGCGTAACTAGTTCAAGTTGCTTACAGTAATTATAAATTTACCTAAGGAATTACGTAAGCTCGTCGAGTGTAGTTGAAGAAGTTGTGCAGTGCAGCTGACTACATAAACTTTCAACGGGTACGGAGAGCACAGTTCAGGAGGCAACTAGCTAGTTAAGTTGCTGCCATGCACTTGGCAGGGGGTACAAGTAATAATGTTATTGATAGATTAGAGTGCGTCCTGGGGGTCTCTCAAAAGGCCAAGTGCAGTTATGACTTCAGGCTCGTTAAAAAAAAAAACAAAGTAAATTCCTAAGTTGCTGCAGTTAACAGATGCCTCAGTCCCATAGATGGGCATTTTTTAGTAAACGTCTTTCTTAAGAGCTTGTACATTAACTGTTAATTAACTTTATGAAGGAAATCGTAAAAAATACAGTTAATACATCAAAACTTTATTTAGCCTTTTGTCTAAGCAAAAAAATTCACTTTTCTATTTTTTTGTCAACCCTCTTGCAGATCACACAGTCGAGCTATCTGGTCCGATTGCTTCATGAAAAAGCAAAGAAAAAAAACAAAGCCCAAATTGGAAACAGACAGCAAGGCGTTACCGTAACTAAGACTCGGCTCAAAGTATATGTCTTTTGGTGTTTCAGTCTGGATTTGTTTAGGCATTAGCACCTTTCACTTCCATTTGCCTTTTAGGTTTTTCTTCCTTTCTCTTTCCGTTTTTGGGTACATGTGAGTTCACCACAAGTATATGAGGCAAACCAAACTTTTTCCTCAAGACTTGAAATTCAATGTTTTTTTTTCTACTTCCTTTCTTGTGCTTTAAGAACTGACCTTCCTTAGAACCCGTTATCATAAGTTTAACTCATTGATAAATTGAACAAACGAATAACGAATCACAAAATTTGAAGCAAGCTTTCGGTTAAAAAAAATGTATCTATTTCAAATAATAAAATATCATAATTATATTAATATTGCATTAACTTATAATTGTAATTACCCTTAAAAATAATTCACAAATCAAATAATAGTTGACTTCATTTCAATTTCTATGTACAAGTATGCCATTCGGTCTTAATTCCATACCGATCATAAACTGATTAACATTTCCCGCACTTTATTGTAGTATACTTGTGTACTACAAAGTGTTGGGTCATTTATCTTGGTAATAATTTGCCAGTCATTGCTGAGCTTAGTAGAGCAATTGGGCTTAAGTTGTGCCTAAGTTCAGATGAAAAAAGCTGCAGAGTTTGCTTAGAGCTGAGAACTTTTCCTAAATTACAATCACTTAGAGCAGTTTTAGCAGACATTATGCAGTCATTTTAGACTTCCGTCTAATTTACATGCTATTTAAATTATGTTGGCAGTCAGGACCCGGCTACCCGACCAATATGGAGCAGCTTCATCAAAATGCTTCTACTGTCCTTGGTTCCGGCACTGACTATCGCTAGCGCTGGCACTGGCTCTGGCTTTGTACTGAATTGCTTCAACTATTCGGAGTCCTTTCTGTTCAAACTTGCAGCAGCTGCTGCCACAGCTACTTTGTAAAAACTTTTGTATGGAATGGAGCAAGACGAGGCGGTAGGACGTCAGCTGGTTCTGGTCCTGCTGCTACTCTTAGTGCTGGTGCTGGTGTTGGTCGTGGCTTAGCAGCATTGGCTCGAACTGCATAAAATTTCGCCAATATAATTTTAAAGAGCAGGCCATGGCAAGTGGCTTCCTGTCCTTTCCTATCCGGCAGCTATATCTGTATGTAAGCTTTTGCAATAAAAATGAATTAAATGCAATGAAGCAGCTCCGCCGTTCATCCTACTTGTCGGTCCTGCTACTCACGTCATCCTGGCTTCCACCTCGGGCGCGCGCAAATTGTTGCAACAAAGTGGAAAGTGGAAGCGTCGCTTTAGCCAGCAACTGGTGTCAGTTATTGTTGGGATAGTTCAGGTATGAGCTAAGTATAAAGTACAGACAGTACGTAGATGCGTTTATGTTCAATTCCCCATCCCCCTTTCCATCTCTCTTACATTACTCTTTCACCCACTTACCGCCCAACCGCCTGCTGCATTTAATGGCAATTTGTAGTCGTGGGCGGCAGCCTCATGCAAATTTGTGGCTTATAGTTTATCAAGCCCAGCGCTACGACTGCGAACCCCTTCTCCTGTTCTCCATCTCTTCGGTTATGCAGGCATTCCAAATGCGTAAGTTTGCATAAACTGCGTAGTGGGGGAAGACGGTCTGCAGTGTTGCCTTTGTTGCGGCTTTTATGGCTTTTAAGTTGCGATGCGCGTCAACCGGCATTTTTGCCTAGGTAAAGTGAAATTAAGTTGTTTTACGAGTGATTCCCAATAGCCCAAACTAGAAGAAGAAGGAAATTCAACACATCACTCTCTTAAACTTTGCCGAGACATGTGTTTGTTAAAAGTATTATTAGCTGAAAAACACAACTACAAAACAAACGAACATTGATCAAAATAATTCTCCATATAATTTTTTTAATTAACTTATGTAACAAAACACAATTTTTTATTTGTTTTATTGAAGTTGAGCTAGCATAAAGAGAGACTAGTAAATTATTGTTCTTAAATTAATTTCCAGAAATGAATTCCTAAGTTATCATATATGCTTGAACCATTTTGGGATAATAAATCTATATCTCCATCCCTGACCTGTAAACTGCTTATGTTCTGTGCTTAGTTGCCCTATTAAAAGATTATCATAAATCAATCATCCCTACAAGATATCTCTGCAGTTGGCGAATTGCCAAATTCCAAACGCCAGATATTGTTTACATAATTTCAAAAGCAATCAAAAATTATGTATTTATTATGGCTTTGTGCGAAAGTCACAATATTGGATAAGCCACATTTTGCATAGAATATAATAAAAAAAATATCTCTATTTTTGTAAGTAAAATTAATTGGAAGCTTTTCTAATACGAAAATGAATATTATTGAAATTTGCCAAAAGGCATTCAGAAGCAGACAAAGATATTAAACTCTAAATAAATTTCAAATGCAGGCAAAAACTTTTAATTAAAAGTAGATGCAAATGTGGAATTTCTGAATGCATTTGAAATATTGATAACAAAATTAAATTTAAATTTACTATTGGCAGAGAATAAAGCATGTATTTGTTCACAACTTCTATTAAATAATTTTAAGGTTCTAAAGTAAGTTGGGAGTAATATTTATATTATGATCTTTTCATAAAGGATTTATTTAAATTTAAAGACTTGTACAAATGAAACCTCAAGCATTTAAAACCGTTACTAGTTAGGTAATCAAGAATAACAATATTGATACGTTAAGAAAATCATTAATAGATTTTGATATTCGTGCCATGTAGAGCTTAGATGTACTGACCACATCATCTCTTATGTGTGCATTTCTGCTTAAATGAACTCGTTATCGTGGACTGTTTTTTTTCCTTATGGGTTGAGGAACAGTGGTCGCAATTCGCTCACACACAGTTCACACATCTCGTTACAAATTCGTTTAAGACCCCTAGGTTGTCTACCTGTAAAAGCACATTCACATAATCACGTGATATTCGAAGTGGCAACTAATTGCGTCACAGATTTAATCTCAATAAGCTCCAATTAATTACAACATCAACAATTGTTCTGATTCTTTTTTCGCTCAAAATCAATGTAAATTGTTGCTTAATCTTCCTGAGCTAAATTCTCCGATTAATAAAAAAAAACAAATTAAAAGTTCCTACAACTTTTGAATTGTTTCAAGGGAATACAAAAGAGCAAGGGAATTGCATAATGTTATCAGTTTAAAAGCAACATGCCTTTATGGTTGATCTCTCGGCTGAATTCAGTTCAAGAAAAAAGAAAAGTGCGTCCCACATGGCGTATCAAAGTTTGCAAGTTGTGCGCGTGTTTCGCTAAAAAGTGAAATAAAGCCATGCTCACGTTAGACATGGGAATTGTTATTATTGTTATTGGTGTTAGTGGAGTTGCTGTTATTCTTATTCTATTGAAATAAAAAAGAATGCAGAATTGCAGTGCACTATGCAAATTGGGTGCTCTGCTTTTCAGCCATGTCTGAAGCTAAGGCTAAAATCAAATCCAATGTTGATGTTGAAGTGAAAGCAGAAAGTGAACGAATCGGAACTGGCAACAACGAATGCCGAATTGCGAGTGGCAAATTGCGAATTTGCGAATAGAGGAAAAGCGAAAGCAAAAGCAGAAATAGAAATAGAAGCAAAGCATGTCTTACTGTTGTCCTGTGGCGTAACAGGAAAACGTGAGGCAGCTGCTTCACTTCCAGCACTTCACTTTCATGCAGCGCCTTTTCTTTTTGTTTTGTTTTATTTGATACCATTATTTCTGCATGCCTTATGCAAGCCGTTCTTCTAGCTTTTCTTGTTGTAGTTGTTGCTCTACTGCTCCTTGCGTCCTGCGGGATTCCTTTAGCTTTGTTGGCCAACATCTCGTGCTTTCGCTTGTTTGTATTGTGTTGGCTTCTCCCTCATCTACCACCTCATCTACTGATGCTGCTACTGCTGCTGTTAGCAGCTATTTGTTTGATTGTGGAAATATTTGCATACTAGTATAGTTTTTATTGGCACAATGTTGACACTGATAAGTTCCCCTCGGGATGCCCTTTCAGACCTTTCTCTGATTCTCTCACTTTCTCTCTACTTTCTGCTATGTCGCTTGCATAAAATTAAATAACAATAGGGAAAACAGAGAAAAAGAAATGAGAGCAAAAACAGCAGCGCACTTGAATATTAATTAATGCTTTCGGATTCTCTTTCGCCCTCTGTGCGTTTAAAACAAAGATCCCAGAACTGAAGAAAAAAATAGTACAGAAATGACGTTACTTCAGTTGCCCCATGGCTCTTGTCATTCGATTTGCATAGCAAATATTTTGCATGAATATGACCACTGGGCAATACACAAACTTATTGAATTTGTCCCTTCAAATATGTTCGAGAATAATAAAAAGTTATATCAAATTTAGGGGAATTATAAATGAGAGCATTATGCTGAACTAAGAGATAAAGTGAATTACGAAAGGTGCAGTGAGTGCAAGTGCTATTCAAATTATTCTACATGTTCATTACGAAATAAATGATTTCTCGTAAATGAAGACAATGTCTCAATTTATGAATTAATTTAAAGTCTTGTATCACTTACATATGTTTATGCCATTAGAAATATTTTGTACTTATGAATTCAAAATTGATATAAAAAATTAAGCAAATATTTTTGTACAATTCCTAAAGGGGGAAGCAGGTGCAGCAACACCTGGTCACTAGCTATGTCATTCTAAAATGTAATAACGATATTCAATACAACTATGAAAATGCAGCAAAGCTAGCAATTTTGACTATGGTCCACTGCAGTACATGTTTTGATGATTTGATTACTATATTCTCAACAAATTCTATATTCCCGAGCTCGTTTTAGCATTCTTACTTGCTTTCATTTAGAAATATATAGAAGAGTAATATGATGTAATAATTCTAAATGAATCTCGTTAAGAGTATTTAACCTTTATTAGAATTTATTTTTGAACATACAATAACAAATTTAGTTCCTAACCAAAGAATGCTTTAATTTAAATTCAACTATTCAATTCCTATACATCCAACTTTTGAACCAAATTTAAAATACAATTTTCAGCCTTTCTCCTCACAAAAATGCAAAATGCAAGTCACAAACATACATTCAAATTGAATAGCAATCTGCGTCTATGTTTAGACAGACCGATTATAGGCTACAGGCCAAAAGCAATCGTTTCAAAACAAACAATAAACAAGATACAAAACCACATTCTAGTTTGCTCGACAGTGAGATACCCGCCACCCATTTTTCCTGAATGCTTCAAAACTAAAGGCGACCTCCGGAATATAATATTATTTGAGAATGAAATACCAAAAAATATAACGTTATATACCACTGTCAAAATTATTAGCTTGACAATCTCTGACAGGTTTTCGTACAGATAGATGGACCTAGAGACGGACACACGGACATGACTATATCATCTCGGCTGTTGACTCAAGAATATATATATAATACTTTATGGTATGGTATGTGAGATGTATCCTTTTGCCAGTTACGTACATTTTCAGTTGGCACAATGTTATAATATCCTTCTGCTCTTTGAGTAGGCGAGTACAAAAAGAAACATTGATTTGTGAATAAGTGACAGACTGCATGATACTCTTTTTCAGCATGAATGTGCTAATAACAAGCTGTTAATTTATTTCATATCAAACTAGCCCATACACCCGGTGAGCAAAACTTTGTGAGTGCGAATATAAGAAACTTTAGCCAAAAAAAAAGGTGTCCAAACTGCATAGATGTTATTGTGTATTTGGGATTTGGTGATTCTATTGCTGTTGTGTACCCAACAAAATAGAGATGACAACCCAGACAGGCTGTTGCTGAGCTCTCACGTTTGTCGTTGTGTCCATTCATTAGTCGGCTTTCAGTCAAGCCTCACATTTCTCACATGCCCTATTATCGAGTATTGGTAATATCAGTCGGTGCATACGAGTATTTTGCGGCGTACCAAAAGGGAACCAGGAGCAGTACTTATTATTAAGGGCAATGTCGATAGTCGACTGTATATTGGATTACGTTTGTTCAAATTGTGTTGAAAACGCGTTGACAACATCGAGCGAAATGAAACTCATTTTCCAGCACCACTCATTGTGGGATATGTTTAATAAAATATTTATTTATTTATGTAAAACAAAACAGGTGCGAAATTTTGAATGCGCACTGCGTATACATCCAAAGGCATTTCATTTATTTATTTATTTTTATTTGCCGCAATTCTGGCAATGCTCCCAGTGTTTTTCTTTCATTCGTTCGTTTCAAGCTTATATTTTGCACAGCCTGTCGGGCAGAAAACTGTTTTCAATGTCTTTTGGCGCTTTTTGTCGCAATTGCTGTTCACTTTTCATTTTGTTTAAATTGCATGCATAAGTACGCAATGATTTTAAGCCAAATACCGACGCGCTCTTGACAAACACTTCATTAAAAAGCTAAGCGAATGTGTGCGGCACAGTGTGTGGCACATGTGGTGTCCTCAGCTAATAAGTACATGAATTCATTAACTTTGCATATGATTTTCGTGCTTGCAATGATAAGAATGTCTACTTGTTTATTTCAAGGAGGTTTTATTTACGAGTATATAATATATTCTTCAATATCAGACTTACGATAGTTGAGCTGTCGCACTACTTACTTGTATCTATCTTCAAAACAAATGCTTGCTTATCGCATGTCTCAAGTTGTCCACCTACTGTGTAATGTAGTCCAAATTTGCTTATTTTAACATATCTAAACTATCCTACTTACATGACTGCATTTCCGTTCCGCTCTTGGCACTGGCTAACCCAAAGAGTCTCCAAAACGAACTGTAAACATGGCCAAAGCGTGTAGATTTTCTGTTTGTCTTGATTTTGATTTATGTTGCAGTAAGCAGCAGCAGAAGTTGCTTTGGGGCAACCTCATTTGATACTTTGTCGCATCATTTCACCACAAACACACAACCACATAGACACACATTCACATTCACACTCACACTAACACTCACTTACACGCACACTCACTGGCACTCAGTGAGCAACAAGACCCAACTCCAAACTAAACTTCAACCTCGTCTCCAAGCCGCTGATAACCTTCTAACCCCCAGGACCGAGCAACGCATTCCAAAGCATGCTGTATAGCTGTTGTTTTTGCAGCTCCTTCCATGGGACTGTGATTTTTTTGCTGCATACTTTCAAGCGGCAAGCCAAAAAGCCACGAGCTGCCATCTTACTCTTTCTCACATAATTGTGGTAGCATGCCAAACCGAGCCGTGTTGCAAATGTGAGCCATAGAGTGCGAGTTCGAGTGCGAGTGAGTATCCATCCACATTCACATTCATATTGTGAGTGTTTACGCCTTATAAAACGCAACATTTTCAGCCATGCAGCGACAACAACATTAGAATCGCTGCCAGACTGGCATTTGGCAATGCCACAAACTTGCTATTACCCCTGCCCCACCGCTGCGACGCGTCGGGGATGCTTCTATGTAACTCGCACTTGGCATATAAAAAAACATGAGCGTTACGCTTTGTTTGACTAAAATTTATGCTGATGTTTCTTTTGCTGTTGCTGGCTGCATTTTCTGTTTTTCTTTCTTCATCTCTGTCTTTTTTGGCAACGCCTCGCAAACTTCGTCGCATGACTCATGAGCAGCGACAGACAGATCCAACTCAGCCGGTCTGCCAGTTTGTCTCGCCATTTAAAAATGTTTTAATTCGTTGCCAAATATATATATGTAAGCTTATACGTGAATTTTACACAACTAATTCAAATCCCAGGCACAATAATTTACAAGCATCCTGCTGCTTGCCCAGCCATAAAATCCATGTTTAACTTGCCTTCCAGCCACATAATTATGTTTATATGGTACATACATTTTATATAAGTAGTTGGCATCTCTATTTATATGGCTTATTAAAATTTATATCCATTGACGAGCACTTTTTATGTTTGCGATTCATTATTACTTGTATTTTTTATAGCTATAGAGACGTTGCTTTAGTAACAATGTATGTATTTGGTTTGATGCTGTAGTTTCAGCATATGCCTATCAAAATTGATGGCATACTTTTGTGGCATCGTTTTTTATGCGTTCAACGCACTTAAATCTTGACTGCAGTTTTGTATACATCTCCAAAATATATGATTTTATGATTTTTATCAATGTGACAATAGAATATTATGCCTTTTATAACGAAAACATAACAAGAACAAAAAAAATATAAATTTGAAATATAGTTTGAACTTAAAACTTTAAAATTCAACTTTCGAGTATCTAAATATGATAATGATAACAATTTGCAAACGGTAGACCACATGCAATTAATGCCATATTATTATTTTTTTTTTACAAACAAAATTTTAAGTAGAAGCAAGCAAACTTGGCCAACAATTTCAAAAATGACTGTGTGCAAGTTGCGAAACTCGGAACCTCAAAAAGAATTTACTATTAACGCACGTATGCACAGAATGTGGCTATCATGAAGGGTTGGAGGGAGGGCAATGATAGGGAACCAGATGTTCCATACATATTCAGTTTCAAGTAGTGCAATAAAAACAGAATGGAAGAAGTCATTCTCAGGTAGGTAGGTATGTGAGAAGGCAGCAACAACTGACTGACAAAACCTCAACATGCCACTAAAAGCATAATCATGCACTTAACTAAAGCTATCTTGAAAGTTATGTGAGGGTATGGGTGTGTGTTTGTAAATGTTGGTATTGGTGTTGTGTGGGCGGGGGAGAAGAGAGGGGCAATGGAAGTTAGGCATGCAGGTGTAAGTTGAGTCGCAGTAACGCACGTAGAACTTAAGTCATCATCATACAAATAAAAATTTATGACTTTAAATGTGAACACATGCGTGTGGTTGTATATGTGCTTAGTGCCTACATGTATGGGTGTGTGTTTGAGTTTTTTGCGGTTAAGTGTGTGTGTGTGCTTGTATATGTGGTAGACCCACAAGTCAGTTGGTTTGGCTTTGCTACGTTTGTAAAAATACCACTTTATTTGCCCTTGCTTGTTGTTGTTCTGTTTTTCTTGTTGTTATTGCTGTCGCTTGTTTGTTTGTATTTTTCTTATTTTTTTTTTTTTGTTTGTGGTTAGCCAAAGTTGGCATTTCAGACAGCTGGGACAATTTTTAAAGTGGCCAACAGTTTGAAAATGCGACAGATGAAGCCTGTGCGTGATTTCGTTCTTATCTTCTATGTATTTATAAATATACACATGAAACTCTACATGTATAAGTGGTAAGGAGGTCTGCATTATTAAAACTGCAATTATTTTATAATTGCCTTCATCCTAAATAACATAGATCGATGCTTTCGGTTCGGTTTTTGATGTATCCATCAACGAACCATTGGCATGGAAATATAAAAAATCAAAAAACGCGTTCACTTCTTTTTTTAACCTTTATGAATTACACTACATCTGAATATTTATACGAGTATTTCTCAAAATGGCTCTAGATACGCATATATTAGATACACTTGAGTGGCTTCTAAATTTGACAATAATTTAATTAAGAGCGTTTTACTTGTTGAAGTGATCGCATTGGAGACTCATGAATACATGCACTCATTATCATTGCAAAATTCGTAAGGTTAATTTGATATTTCCATTTTTCTGGAGAGATTTCATTAATTGGTTTGGTCCATTCGTATTTTGATTTTTTCATTGCTGAAATTCCGCCGAAAAATTCATTGTGGAACAATGTGAGAAACTACTGCTCAAATCTGCTTGTGAGCTACTTTGCAAGTTAAAGTTATTATCCTGCAGGGCTATGGGCTGAGAATAAGAGGAGTGGGATTGTACGGTGTGCGATTCTCAGTGTGCGGTGGTCGGCAAGCAGCAGCACTTGCAGACTTGACAGACTTTTGAATAAATTTTCAATCTCTTGGATGACAGCAACGACAACAACGACAATCAGCATTATGAATATGTAGCTACATCAACTTAACTTGATGTGTGCATTGTTGTTCCTGTTATTATCATAGTTACTGTGGTTGTTGTTGTTGTTGCTGTAGGGCGTCAGTTTGTCGCTAAGTGAAAAGCCAAGCCAAGTTGCTTGAACATTTTTAAAAGCCGCTTTACTTTTGTAAATACTCAACTTTCGTTTGGACGCAAACTTTTCGCCAACAGTGTGCTGGATGAGAAACCAACAAAAACTGAAAAAAGTAGACGAAAAGTCGCATTGAAAGACGAAAATTCTCTTTATGCTTTCTTTTTCTTTTAAATGCTTTTAGCCGCTTTGTCGGAAACTTGGCTGATACGCTTCAAGCGTTCAGAGATTTTTTTTGTTGCTTTTCCTTTATTATCTTTCCAGATATAATGGCATAAGCAATGCAAATAATTAAGCACTAAACAGCTGATAACAAATCATCAATTAAATAGAACCAATTAAATGAAATGATGCCGCCTCTGCGAAAAGCGAAACTTGAAATAATATGGAAGAAGACAAGTGCGCTAATCAGGAAAATGCGCCAAGGAAAATGCGACAAAAGAAGTGGCCGAAAAACGAAGTGCCGCAATTTCTCTTTGTGGTCAACCGCCATTAACGTTTATTACACCCACAAATCGCCAACAATGAAGGCGCACGACAAAAAGCAAAAAGCAACACTCGCAAAACCAGGAAAAAAATAAGCAGAAAATAAACAATGAACGAAAAAATATAATTAAAAATAAACATTACGCAGTGACAGACAAAAGGAAAGCGGCAAAAAAGAAATGTATAAATATAAAACAGAGTCCAAGGAATGTGTAATAAAAGGTGCAAATTGCATTGGAGGCTCTGCTTATGTCCTTGCTGGTATCAAGTCCGGTTGCAAAAGCATTTCAGGCGCCTAATTGAGCGTTTTAGTTATGCTAATTGTAGGGGGCGCATACTCCAACGTGTCTTCCCATCAACAAACTCAAATTGTTTTTGTTTTCATTCACTGCCTTGGAATGTCCGGAGAAACTCAGCTTTATTGTTGTCATTTCTTATAAGTATTTCTAGTCAAGAGGAGGCAGGCTTCTCATGATCATTAACGAAACGCTATTGGGGCGTGAGTTGTGAGTTCTTGGAATAATTAATTATATAATTCTTAGGAGAAGCAGAACCGCAAATTGCGTATTTTCTAATTAGAGCACCTAAAGTTCCAGCTGTATTAATTTCTTATCAAGTCAAGTCCAACGAAATCTTTAGAAAACTTGTCTTATCATGCTTCATTTGAACGGATATATTAAATAATTTACAGTGTTGCTTACCGAATTTCTATTCCTTTCGAATTGAAATAATTTGCAATCTTTTTTTTTTTTCTCTTCTTTTATTTTTGATTATCTACCGTAAATACTTATCATACACAATTCTCAATTTTTCATTTATATTATATACAAATACATATATACTTTTAAATATATAGGCGTATTTTGACTTATCAATTAATTGCTTCTCTTCGGTTTGCTTTCTGGGGTCTTTTGGAATTACAATTAGGTATAATACATATACGAGAATATGTATGTTCATACATATATAACGTTATATGGTACATTTAAATGTCAATCATTTATAATAATTAAGACTTGCGATATATATATATGTATAAATATATATATGTGTATATATTTAATAGAACCAAAGTAAAAAGCTTAGCACAACATTTTTCTTGTATGAATGAACAAAACTGCATTTGAGAACCGGTGTGAAATGGTTCATTTTGTAAGTTAAGCTTGAAGTGCAGAAATGCTTTGGCTCGGCGATGCAAAGAAATTTGTTTGGTTGTATGGGTAATCGAAACCATTCGATATACGGCACGTTTTCTTTGGAACAAATTTTCGCAACCGGTTTTCATGTTCGACAAGAAAAATAAATGCCAAATTTGATGCATCCTTTGCTGGGTTAGTTGTTGTTGTTGCAAGTATCTTTTTGTATCTGTTAAATGCATTCGAAGTTACTTTGAGCTAGCTGAAACATGTGTTTGTTTGTGAGAGTGTGTTGGTGTAAATATTTTAGATACATTTTGCTGTTGCAGATGGTAGTTGCCTGAGGCTGAACTTTTACATCTTCAACATGTTGCCTATTTTGCTTCGGCTGCTTCTCGCTCCGCATTATCCTTCCTGAAGTGTGGCACAAGAGTTGCGTGACAATTGAATCATGTTAATTGCCTGATACATCTGCTGCTTCCTTTGCTGCTGCTACTGCTGATGCTGCTAGTGTTGCATCTGGTCACCCGCAGGCTTTGTCTCTGACGCTGTTGTTGCTCCTTTTGTGCTGCTTCATCCCGCATGGGCAACTGACAGGGCTTTGTAAACGCCACCAGATGCGACACTAATTGCCTGGCCAGCGACCAGCTGAGTAGAGCCAGCAGTGTTGCCGTCGCTGTTGCACCACTGAACGCCACAGATTGGCTGCTGCCCGAGCCGGCACCTCGCCAGGCAGCACCGCCATCCTCTAAACCATCGACGCCATCGTCTTCTTCGCCTGAGGATACAAAATGAAAGAGAAAGTCTAGCGAGAAATAGAAAAATGCAGGCCATGTACTCTTTGTTGTTCTTGTTGCTATTGTTTTCTTTTGTCTCTGCTTTGCAGCGAAACTTTGTGTATGTGAAAGCTAATTGGGCTGCACAACTTACCCTGGAGCTGCGTCAGGTAACTGTTCTTCTTGCTCTGAAATTGCTCATCCTCGTGAAGCGTATACTGGTCGTATACTTCATCGGCACTCACGCGATTGCCACTGGCACTGCCACCGTATTTGCCCAATAAATCCGCCTCCAATATCGTTTTCTCCGTGGTCTTCCAGTACACATCATGAAGCTGTGCACTGCATCGCAACTACATACGGAAAGTTAAATGTAAATCATTTCTTTCATTAGTATGTACAAGAACAATTAAACTTACTTTCAGTTTGCCATTATCAAAGTGCAGATCGGTCACCACAAAATGTATGCCCACAATTGCTGTTTCCATGTCGTTGCGCGAATCCCGTAGGATCTTATGATGTCGCACATGAGAAGGATTTACCTACGAAGAAATCAATGAATAATTTGAAGAACTTGAAGAACTAAATATGTGATAGTATGAATATAAGTTGTTATTGATGAAAATAAATTCTTATTTTTGTTGAGTATTTTAGTTCATTTCAGTTATATGGAAAATTAAAATTAATATTCATTGGTTTTGCAGCCGTTTTTAAACAACTTTGAATTTGTGTAAAAATTAATTAACTAATGAACATACTTTTCTGTAAAACACCAGTGGCAAGTAAGAGTTCAAATGTTTTTGTGCTGTTTAATGTGGCATGAAGTTATAATGTGTACTGATGCGGATGGTAAATCACATAATAAACCCAGCCAGCTAAATAATTAGCAAAACAACATACATATAGACAAACACAATTACATACTCATAGACACACACCTGCTGTGTATTGTGGCAATTTCTCTCTTTCTCACTATTTGGCAAACATTGTTCAATGATAGCGCACAATTGCGGAAACAACAAGAAGAAGTGGAGCAAGTATCAGCAAACAGCAAGGCAATCCCGTGCACTCATACAATCACACCTACAGTATACGGATATTCACACAAGCACAGAGGTAAACCGCAACTCCGTGCTGATAGCTGAAAAGGCGCTCAACGTGCAATTGCTTCGGTTTCGATTGAGTTGGGCTTGAATTGGTTGCATTCGCTGTTGCTTTGTCGATTGATTGAAAGCTTCGAAAATTCACCCACATCGTCTATGCCCACCCTACTTGACGGCATGTGCGAGCCCGTTTCCTTCACCTTGTAATCGACAATGCTTCAATAAATCAAGAAACTATTGAAAATAAAAGCGCACTATGAAAAGTGAAATATGAAATAGAGACACTTATCATCATTTAATAAAATCATTTTGAACAACTGTTTTTTAAATAGTTTCCAATTTTAGTATTTAATAGTTAATTAAATTATTTATGTAATGAGTTACTTTAAGCAGTATGCAAGGAGAATTATCTGTTTATAACATATTCTATGATAATCTACCACAATTAATTCAAGAAATTACCATCCAAGCCCAATAAGTAATTGCCAAAAGAAACATGGTAAAGCATCAGCTTATGAGTTATGCAAAAAACAGGCAGTTCATTATGCACAGATTTTCGAATTACAAACCCCAAAAAAGACCGAGGCAAATGCAGTGTAAATATGCATACAAAATAAGCATCGCTTGCATTTGAGGGAACAACTGGCATATTAGTTTGGCAAACGAAAAAGCCAAAATCAAAATCATAGAGCTTTAGACACTTACGCAAGGATTGCGTGGTTATGATTTGTCCCTAACCCGCCCAAGAGACAAAAGCAATTTGGAAAAAATGTCGAGTAACAACAGCGAAAATGTTTGCGCCACTAAGAGGAGTTTTCAAATAGCATTTCCCGCATTTTCATGCCCAGTGCGTGCATAAAACTGCTCTAAATTATCACAGGCAAGGGCCTAATGCATTGGGCGTGGTAGGAACGAATCGGATCTAAGCGCAGTGTATTTGTGTTTGCTCTTGTGGCAATTACATGACTCATGCCACAACTCTCCCCAACACACACACGCATAAATTACGCACAGATGCCGCTTAAAAACAAGAAAATTGTGTTTGCATAATTTGCGTTGGACTCACCTCTTCATTATTCACCGTCCATGTGAGATTCGCCGCCGGCCGTGAATGTCGGGATGTGCAATTGCCCCGCAATATGTCGCCTACCCGATAGCGTGGCCGGATTCCGGTTATGTATGGTGCATTGTGCGGCGTCTCTGTAAATGCAACAGAAATGTGGGTGTGAGTTGGTTACAACTGGGTATTGGGAAACTTCTTTTTTATTTTGTTTTTTTTTTTGTTTCCAGCATCAGACTGCGTATATCTGGCCATCGATTGTCACTATAGTTATGATACACGGACTGGCCCATCGCATCGCCCCGAGGTCGACATGTGTGGCAATATGAAGGGTTCCATTTCAGTGTTGTTTTTCTGTCGACATTTCGACATTTTGCATAATGACAAGCAAGTTCTGATCTCTGTGGTTACGAGGTCTATAATTGAAATGCATTTATAAACACGAACTCGTATTCGTTTAGTATGAGGATTACACATTGGATTGCGGTCCAAATTTTGTTTAAAGACAACTAAACTGAAGCCGAGGTTTGCTCTTTCTGCCTTAAAATCAGTTGCTCTAAATTGTGTTTAATAGGCAAACTATTGAATGTTGACACAAGCATGCTCCACTTAAACTTTGTATAGTTATTTTCAGTTATTGCAGTCATATAGCAATTGAAGAAGAACATAAACTTGCAATAAGTCAAACAGAAATTTGAGTGCGAGGACCAACTGTCTAATTCCGTCCATGGCTGTCATATACGAAGAGGACCAAGTTCAATTGAGCAGGCCAAAGAGCCATGACTTGACTGGATTCTATGTCAGAACTCAGAGGTTAGAGACCAAGTGAGCAAGCAACTGCCAGACACCAAAGCTGACGCCAAATGTGGGTAAACTATGTCTGAGTGTGTGCAACTTGAAAATAAACTGTAAGCTCGTATGTTCGAGAACGTTAGTCGATTGGATAAAATACAAACAAATTTTCTAGCTACAGATGAAGAGAAGATATTTAGCAGCCAAGAGTGAAAGAACGCAAAAAACACTACTTCAGATGGTCAATAAACTTTCAAGCATGTAAGAATGTGTAATTATTTCCATACATGTGTGTGAATAGATATACGGCTTACGGACTTTTCCGCATTGAGAAAACTCAAATCGACTGCCACTTTGACTTAGTTGTTTTAACAAACTTTGGCGTTGTCTATTTCGCATCTATATACATATACTAGATGATATGTTTGTAAGCGTTCGTAATCGGCTATTGACAGTAACGAGAGACTACAATCAAAAAAATTAAAATCATCATCAAATGATATCTCTACGGGATATATATATATATATATATATATAAAGATTACAGTAAGCCGGTTTGCATTCGCATCTAAGAGAGGCTGTGATATCCAACAAATTCACTTTTTGCATTTTAAAAATAATGATTTTTGTTTATGTTGACCAATATTCGGTTTGAATTCGCAATTCAATTTGGCTTTTCTTTGGAATCTTTTCAGATTTCATCCTCAACTTACGAATGTTTTATATGTTAAAGACACAAGTGTATCTATTTAAAACCCATTGTATTTATACATTTCAATAGTCAATGGTTTTTCCTTATTCAACCAACAATTGGGAACACCATGTTAAATATTTTCCTGTGGCTCAATTTTCATCCGCGGTTATACTTGTACTCTTTTTTTTTTTACTTACCAATAACCTCCAATTCGGCGGCTGCTATTAATGTATGAAATGAGGGCGCATCCGCAGATACTTCGCAACTGTATTTACCGGATGTTGGCATTGTTACCGCATCGAGTACCACTTGGCTTTCGTTGGAGGCTGTGCGCTGCAAAAGGAGAAAGATACAGAAAAGTGCAGAATGAGTATGGGAAGTGGACGACATAAAAGAGAAATAAATTTGTTTAAAAATAAAAAGAATAAACATACACAAACTGTGCGAGTGTGCTTGTTATGTGAAAAATTGAACAACAAACGTATCTCGTGGATTGCTGGCGGGTTCATGTGGAGCTTCCTCAATAATTGAGCGGACACAAAAAAATTCTCACTGGCTGCAAAATAGTTGAAACTGGTCAACTTTATGCGCATCTCAATGAATTTTTGTTCATTTATCTTTTTCTATTTTTCTTAATTTTCGTTTTTTTTTCATCATACGTTTGTCATAAGCCATAAGTTTATGGATCTGACTGCTGTTTGCATTTAATATTTATGGCTAACTGAGAGGGTGCATATGAGTATAAAATCATCATTGAGTTAAATAATAAAATAGCCCGTGTGTCATGTTTGTCAAATGGTTTTTTAATATATTTATTTTGGGTAAATAAAAACTATACCGCATGAGAAATATGCCGAAAGGTGCGGAGCAATAATTTTGTTTTATGAAAAACTCTCTTTTATGAAAAAGTTAAGTCTATTCTGACAATATTGAAATCCCAGTGGTGGATTTTATTGACCAGCTTTTGGTTGTGTATCTATGAAGCATTGTAAATTGACATGTTCACCCAGTTGATGAAGCTGTAAATACTCATTCATTCTTTAATTACAAAGGACCACACAGAATACTAGAGCTTGAAACTCTAATAAGACATTTTTTATAAAAAGTTTCATTCCTGATGGAGGATGTATGTTCCATAAAATGCAACAGTTTTTTGTACGATTGGTACGGCAATCCAAGCGTGTTTCATAATATTTTTGTAAATATTGGCAGTGTATTTCATTTGCAATTTGAAAACAAATATTTTCTATTTTCCGCTTTTCTATGGGCTGCGTGAAAATTTGGTATTCTATGTTATATTTGCCATTGTCGCATGAAATAGAAATGTAAATGGAAATAAATAAAATGTCACTGTATTTCTCTGCATGCCTGAATAATTTTAAAAATTGTGAAACAAGTTAAAAATGCCAATATTTATTGAAAAAAGAATATTGCCCAGCCGCCAATCCAACAAACCGAAGCATAAAACAAAACCAAAATTCAATAGCTGCATAAAAAAATAAGAAAGAAAACGATTTGTGTTTTTTTCCGGCTCGTAACTGCCATCAAGCGGAAGTTAAAAACCGTGTTTTGATTTGATTGTGCATTGAAATGTTGTATGTCTGCTGAACTATGCCCCCATTTCCACCTACTTCACGAATATCCCAAATAGTCACGCCCTCCAGTTAACTGAAGCATTTCACTGGTTGCAGAGCGCACAAAATGCAAATATTTCACATTGTTGAGCTCGTGTGCATCTATTTTAACTTATTTCGATTTTCTATTGCAAAAACCAGAAGCCGCAAAAAAAGCGAATACTGCATAAGCTGAATCGAAATTTAAATTCTCATCAATTAAATTTGTTTCATACTTATGTTTAAGCATATTTATCAAATGTTATATATGTTTTTTATTAAGTTATACAAATTTCGAAATTCTATTTCTGAATACTTCATAAAAAAAATTAACTGTAAAGTAAATAGCTAAGGTAGAACACGCAACCAAAGCTTAAAAAACAATAGTATTTTGGATTTTTATTTTAAAAGATATTTCTGTCAATTTCTGCATAATATCAACCTGTTATTTATCATCTTTGCATTTAAGAAGAACTTATTATTACAGTTATTCATGATTTTTTTTTAAATAAAGCTTAGATTTTCCATATTTACCCGCACTTTGACTCCTGGAAAATGAAACACCTTCATGGGTGGCGTTTCCTTGGGTGTATATCTGTAGAACTCTCTTCTTCCTTTATACCATTTAACCGAGTACAAACTGTCATCCTCAATGTCATAGAAGCATTTTAACATCGCCTTCTCACCACGTCTCACAGCATGTGGCACCCGCACTCGCACATCCCGTAGTGCGGTGGAGAGCTCTGCAATATTATATAAGAATTTGAGAAAAAATATAAATGTGAATTATTAATTATTTAAATTTATTTGATGTCAGCAAACAAAATTGACCTAAGCAAATAAACCCTTTGGGCATTTCAACAATAAATGCACCTTTCCAACAAAAAAGAGACAAACACGTCGTCTCATTTTATATTTTTTTCTGATTTTAATTTACGGTATTCACTTTATTATCAATTTTGATTTTTTTTACGACTTTGCGAATTATTTATGATAGGCATTTTATGTTATATTTTTGTGCAATATTAAAACAATCCCAACAAGATTTTATTGACTCGACAATTCCCAAAGCACGTTTAGCTTTTGCTGGGGGATTTTATGTTTTTTTTGTGTTGAAATTGTATGTTGATGAGGTTAGGGAATTGGCACAATAAAAAGGATGTTCGAAATATGCTGACATATAAATAATTAACTGATGAGAAGGATTTTGTAATTTATTAGCCATCTTTATAACACAGAATAAAAATGATTAATTTCCATTAAAACTCATCATTTCTATTGTTCTTTCGATTACGTATTGCATTAAACCTCATCACGCTTCTAAACATTTTTATCCAATAAATATTCAATGTATTGTTTTTGATACAAATAAATCTGACTCTGCCATATATACTTTTGTCATCACTTTTTTATTGTCAGCGCATTTGAAATGTGTTTTGTGCTACTTAACAAGGCATCAGCAACTCAACTCCACCTGCAATTTTTATTGTCTGTGAGTAATAAAATCTACAAAAACAGTCAATTTCGATAGAAGTCTGATTAAGTGTATGAGATTACAAATAATACACGCCATTGTTGAGTGTTAAATGTAATACAAAATGTTACCAAAAATCATAAAACAAACGATTGTTGGCATATTGTTATTGTGGTGGCGTAAGCCGTAACTTTTTTTTGGAACAACAATCAAATTGAAGCGACAAAAATTCAATAATCATATTTTTATATTTTAGCTAATATAAGCTGATTCTTTTATATACTGAAATATAATAAATCAATTTAAAATAGTCCACCAACCCATTTGTAATTTACAAAATTGAGTTTTAACATACAATTAATTAATATGGATAAATTAACTCTCTAAAAGTATTGCAAGTTTTCCTATTTATTTCATTCAACTTCAATAAAGAACTCTTACAACAAGTTTATGCTTGTCATAATTTGTTCCATTAAACAACACTTATCGCTTTCTTGTTGCTTTCGTGCCACACTGCATCGTCAAGGCCGTAAAAATGCGGCAGCAAATGAATGTCGAAGCAGGCAACGCCCGCATCATAGACGCTGCTCAAAAGGAGGGTGTAACCCTTGTAAATCCCATCAAATAACTGTAATTGCAAAGTTTTTGCTGCTAGACACAAGCTCACGCCTACAACAACTGCAGCGGAAGCAGAAGGAGCAAAAGAAGTAACAGCAACAGCTAGGACAATGTACATGCAACCCGTTCATTTGTCTATGACTGCAACTCCCAATTGCCAGGACCTGCCATGAAGGCGGCTCTTGGAGGCATGATTCTCATGGTTGTCGGTGGCACTGGCAACGTGTGCAATAAATATGAAAAACGAGTACAACGTGAGTGGCACACAAAGTACAGTGTGGCATACACACACGCCCTCACCTGTAAATGAATCTCTGCTTGGGGCAGGCTGAAAATGGCAGCATCCAGTCGAAGCCAACGGTGCGTCCTTGTCGCCGACACACGACAGCAAATATTTACCAGGTATAGCGATTGTGTGGCACGTCAAAAGTGGGCAGATCCCTGGGCTCCTTTGACTTCTTTTGTTTAATCCATGTTTATGCAACATGCATGACATATTTTAAGCAAACGGTAAAGATACAAGCTGCTCCCCCTAGTTACATAAATGTCCACCTAAAGACTCTGATTTACACGAGTCTGCAAATATACGTCGAGTGTAGTTGCTAAATGAATGATCGCCAATCAAGTCAGTCAGATCAAGTCTTTGCAGTCTTCATCCCGCAGATAATTAGCTTAGCTTACTTAAAAATTTATAATTAAATACATGGCTTTATATAATTATAAATTATAAGTATATTTCTTTCAATATTACATATATCAAATAATTAAAGTATTTAGAGTACTGACTTCAACTGCATTCTAAACATTAGTTTATAGATTGTGCGATTGTGCAAGTTTTACCAAACATCAGAATATTTTAAATAAACTTTTACCCCATTCCCAATGGAAGGAACAATTTGATTCGTAAGCTGTCACAAGAAACTTCAAGTTTTGAAGACTTAACATATTTCGAAATGATTTTTGGAGTCAGTTAATTGAAAGTTTAAATACCATAAATAAGTAAAAAGTTAACTTCAAAGAAAACTAACTGCAGCCAATGTCAAGATATTCCATTCCCAACAGCTACATCATTTCGTTCTACAAGAGTTCTTTGGTAGCAACATTTGCCTTTCTGACCACACAGTTTGCACGTGGAGCATAAAAAGGAATTAGAAAACATAATAAAAAAAAATTAAGGAAACTATAAGTTTTCGAGGCGGTGCTCTTTTCTAAAAGTTTTGTTGGACAAGTTTATGAACTTGGCTTAGAATGTTGCGCAACATCAAGTTTCACTTTGGCAACAGTTGCTGCCAAGCCATGGCATTTAAATTTTCTATTAGCTGGCAGTCTCTCAACTAGAACTGCAGCAGGGCAGGTGCGATGGACAAACTGTTGCTGGAATATGCCAAAAGGAGAACGGGTCGCTTGGATGTTGGGGTTCTCCATGTTCACTGAGATGCAATCTATGTTTATCGGCGGCTGCCATTTCACAGCTTTTGACTGCGACTGTGTCTGTCTGGCCCCACTGGCGCCAAATACATCATAATTTGTCGTGACATTCAAGCCATTAAAAATGCAAAATCGCATCAAAGTGTAACTTAATGCGGGTGCAACAGAGTAAAGCAACTACCCTTACATTGAAGCCATGTACTACGTGGAAGCCATGTAGTTTCAGCAGTGATTATTCAATCAGATCGACCATCACTATTGCCGCTAGAGTTGAGTGCGTGTCGTGAGTATTATGCTAAAGGTGTTTGGCTCAAGCAGTCAAAAAAACTTTTTAAATATGTCACTAATTATTGAATTTAAATAATCGAAACTCTTATAAAAATGTATTCATATTTTTTGTATTCATTAAATTCATTAATCAATCATGTGAACCAAAATCAAGAAACTCTGTAGATCTCTACCATCTCTATTCACCAGCAACCAGAGCAGGCTCTGACGTTCTGACTTTACCAGCTACTCTTACTCGCATCTTTGCTTCCCCATAGTCTGTTTATTCTCGCAGAATTGACGCCGTCTGGACGGGGATGCTGAAGTCGAGGGGAGTGGGTGAGCTGGAAGGGATGAATGAATGTGACTGAAAAATTGTTGACAATTTTTGCTTAATGCATTTGGTTGTCAGTTTTTTGGTGACTGCGAATGCGAGTGCAGTGCTCGTTTCATTCGCTTTTCCTACAGTTTGTTTGTTCCTCACACATACTGTCATATGTATATGTATATATACTGGCATAGTGAGTGTCATATGTATGCGCACTTTTCATTCATTTCATGCATTTTTAGCACTGCCAACTGGATATTGCAAGCAAGTTGATGAGTCTTCTCCCCTTTAGGGTTGCCTTTGCCGCCTCGTTGGAGCCATTCAAAAAGGCAGCCGCAGTAACACTAGATGCTGAAGTTGGAGTTGAAACGGCGGCAGGACATTGATGTCCTGACTCAATGCTTTGTATGAATTATGAAATTTAAGGACAAAAACATTCTCATGCTTTTTGTCTGACTCTTAAAGAGAATACAGCTCGTATAATTGTGCTCCCACTGCTTTGTCTGTGATGTGGTTCTGTGCTTTGTTCCTTGGTGTTTGCCATTCAATGGCACATTTTCCGGATCCCCTCAAAGGCAGTCAGAGAGTCACATTGTCAGTTGTTTGTTGGTTTTTCATTAAATTTAATGCATTTTCTTTTAATTGCGGACACATTTTAGACATCTCATGCCTTTAGCATAAAGAAAGTAGAAACTTATGAGTCTTTTTATATTTCTCGAGTAATAGATACGAAAACTTTGCACATTTAACAATTCATTAGCACATTCTCCTAGTGCTTGTCGATGACTGTGCTGAGTATCGCTTCCACACTCATTTACACTGAATATATGTATCTTCGAAACGCTCTGGGGGCAACCTTGGCCATTTATTTAAAACTAAATAAGACAAGCATCGCTAAATCGCCAACTAAGCTCATAAAACCCCACGAACAAGAGCCAGCAAGTGTAAAGCAACGTTGAAAACGTTAAGGCAAAGTGAAAAAGTAAAAAAGCTAAAAGGAACACTCAAACGAAAAAAGAAAAAATATCAAATAGTGCCTGGGTGAAATGCTATGAAAAAGTGCAAGGGATCAAACAACTGAAAGCAAGAGACACTCAGCATGACCAAAACCAAAAAAAAAATTAGAGTAAAATGGAGATAGAATAAGAGACGTGGGAGTGCGAGGGTAAGCTGTTAAAAGTGAACATCGTTTCGTGTTGCACTTCCCGCCCCCTACCGATTTACCCCTCCCCACCTTCCACTACGTGTGAACCGTTTCTAATCTAACACTGAAAATTGCGCAAGAATTTGTTGCAATGAGCTTTTTATTATCCATTTTCAACCCACATGTTCTCACAGCGACACCTGCACCTACACCAGCACACACATGGCGCCATAGACGGCTTTGTGTATGCAATGCTTTTTGGATTTTACACTCTTTTGCATTCCTTTCGGCGAAAATTGCAATGGCAGCGTGTTTTCGGCTGGCAATCCATGTGCACAGGTGAAAATTTATACCCTTTACTCCAATGGATTGTTAGCTCACGGCCAACCTTACTGCACCGCTTACCCTTTCACCAGACAACTAGCATCCTGCCCTGTGTTCAAATTATTTGCGGATTTGTTAAATTTGCGCAGTTCCTTTCTTATTTTTTGATATAATATTACACAATTTGCCACAACTTGAGCTCTGTGGAAAGGACTCGCTTAGGCTGCCAACTTTGGTTTGAGCAGGGGCTGAGGAACTTATGTATGTCACTAATTCACCGTATTCGTTGTTTTATGTATTTTATTTTCTATCAAACAACTAATTTGTTTTATAATGAGACGCAAAATATTAGTTAAATAACGAGTAACAAGGAGTTCAAAGTGGTAATGAAAAGTATATTTCTTAAAAGTTTCTATATGAAATTCGTATTTGCCTAATTAAACTAATGTAAAGCTTGTAGACTATAGTTAGGTATTGAGTTCTTGGCGAAAGAATTTGTCGTATGTCCTGTAAAGACAAGCCGCAAATGGCAACAATAACAACAAGACATCCCACATAAGTCTAAGTTAAATTTATAGGCATTGAGCCAGGAATTGCAACTTCCGGCAATGACAACACATGCCCAATACACTTAAACACACTCCCACATAAGCGCATACAAGTATATCCATAGCTACAGGCATTTGCAGACAGGGCAAACTTACAGTTACATTCTCCGGCAACTTCATTTGAGAACGCAACGGAACTTTAGAGAAGTTCTCGAGCAAACCGACGACGACAAGATAAAATATAAATAGCTTAAATTGTTGGTGAAGGGGCTGGAGAAGAGGAATGGTGCGGAAGTGCCACTGATAGCCGTCACATGCTGAAGATTTACTTATTAATGCCAAGCCTGAATGGCATCCTGCCAAAAGGACAAACAGACACTGAGTCGGAGAGGCAATGAGATAGACAGACAGACAGACAGAAAGGCACGCACACAGATACACATGGAGAATTACCACCCGCTGTGTGAGTTTGTTTTGTTTTGAAGTTTCTTTGGTTTGCCGGGGCGGATTTAGGGTCTCTTGGCTGTCTTCTTCTGGGTTCCCCATTGACTTTCGACACCCTTCTGTGTTTTCAGACATAATTTGTGCCCGGGACCTGCCCTGGGACAGTCTGTTGCTTCTTGCTTTTAGTGACTGTGACAGTTTTATACGATTTATGTCATGGTAAATTAAAAATTACGCGTCCTGCCTTCTCCCTTAATGGTGTGCGAGGGGTTACTCATTGTCGTTCGGTGCCGGGGCAAGATATTGCAGAAAATTGGGTAATGGAAACACAATGGGGGAGGCAAGTACTGCCAATCTGTGTTGCTTAATAGTTTCCATCTCAATAAATTCATGTTTGTTATGAAATGTGGAACGTTAAGACTATCTTGAAATTCCTTTAAAATTGTATTTCTACTGCCATTGAATTGTGCTTTATCAATTTTAATCAAAGTTTTTCAATTCGAATCTTATAATTTTATTTGCCAAATTACGCAAACTGCAACGATTGCGATTTGACTTTGATTTGCATATAAATGAATTTAAGCGATGTTAGATTTAGAAAAGCCAGCGTATAAAAATTTATAACCAATCAAAAAATCTTTTTTGTTATTTCCAGTGAAGTATATTGTAACTTTAGTAGATCCTTTGAATTTTTTGTATCCTTCAAAAAATATTCTCTGGCAAACCTCTGGTATAACTTTGCTGACTTATGGACAATAAAATACATCTGAGTGCATGTTGATTATTAATATATTAAATGAGGCAAGTTCTCAGTTACTCGTCATCTATTGACGAATAATTTAAGCCCCTTATAAGTTTCCCATCGCGTGATTGGAAAACATTTCTGTTGCTTCTTTTGGCAGTTTTCTGGCAATCAAAACGCATACATAGATAATCAATTGATTTATACATAATCATTACTTAAGTTTAACTATCATTGGGATATAGAATTATTAGCTTTTTTGGCCAGAGCCAAATAACATTTCTGGCAAGCAAATTGATACTATAGTAGTTAGAAAAAATATTTCTCTCTGACTAATTTGCAATGCATTTGAGTTGCGCATTTTTTAAAGTAAAGACCTAAAAAACGCGAATAATTTCAGAAAGGAAAGCTTAATATTTTAAATAAACTTATACCCTCTCTTAAGCCATCTTATCATGAAATTAGAAAAAATTTAACTCTTAGAAATACATCAAATATTTGAAAGTTGTTGTGAAGTAAGCCAAAATCTGAATGAAATAAATATTCAAGACCATAAAGCATATGAGCTCAACAGTAAGCACATAAAAGATTCTGCACTATAACTAAAAATTCAAAATCAACAACAAATAATTGGTACTAAATGCATTTTGCGTCAAACGAAAAATATCATAAAATATTAAAATATTAGGAAAAAAGAAAACCTCAAAATGAAAAGAAAAAATACAAAATTTGGAAGCAAAACAAAAAATGTTCAGAGATTCATAGGGATAAGCATGTTCGCCCATGTTCCGCACAAAATATGGCACAAGTACACAAAGGACTTTCCCCGGTATACCCATGTATGATTGTATGTGTAAGCTAAAAACAAGCATATGAGCTGCTTATCAGTTTACTGTGCTTGCTTTATTGTTTTAATAAAATTACTTTTCTGTTACATTCCCGGGTGCGGGGCATGGGGATCAGGAATCAGGGTGTAGGGAAGCTGGGTGGATTGCTGGTGCACATAGGGATAACTTTTATGGTTGATGCTCCAAGGGCTTACATAATTCTTGGCAAATATGTTGCATAATACAAACGTTCTAGTCGAAATAGAATTTAGCTTTTACAAATTCAAGAATAATACATGAATAAACATGCTTTTGGCTTAAATACATTTTAGGTTTAATACCCTGTAAATAACATATATTGAATGATTGTTTGTTGAGCTTGAGTATTTAAGATAATTTTTGTTGTGGTATTTGAGTGATTGATATACATGCAACATAACACCCTAATAAATGGATAGCCTACACATCGAGATATCTAACAGATATTAAGTAGGTAATAATACTATGCATATCATATTTTAATATACCTTAAGTTCTGTACACGCTCATTTTACCCACTTCTTTCACTGTTGGAGTTATTCAATGTTTTATTGTGTGTCTTTAACCAACCAACTGGCTCTCTCCAATATCAACATACACTTAATGCGCTAAAACCAACGTGTATTATAGGGCATGTTATTTTGTGTTATAGCCTCGCATGCTCACGATATTACAACTCAGAGCAACATCGTGACGGGAAGCCAAAATGTACCTAATGCAATTTTCACCTGACCACAAGCTCCCTACTATTCCTCCCGCTCCCTTGGCCAGGCAGCAGACCCTTCAGTTTCCAACTGTTCTGTGCTTGACGTAATTACTAAATACTTTTGGCGCTTACGCTGTCCAGACTCGCTCCTCGAATGATTCTAGTTTAGCTATTTCTTTTGTCTTTAGGTGTGTTTCATTCTCTCATGGTCTCTCCCACTTTCTCTGCCTCTCTTCTGTTACTTATTTTCTTATCGTCTCGGATTTGTGGCCGCAAATGTTCGTGCGCTTTTTGTTGGAATTTGGCTCGACTAGGTTTTATTTTCCTTATTTGTCTGCCTTGCTTCGGCTTCACTTTTTCCTTTCTTTGTTCTGCTTTTTTCCCTCTCAGTCCGTCTCCCTTTCTGTCTCATTCTCTTCCGTTTTCCTACCGACTCTATTTTTTGCCACAGGTTTATTTTGGTTGGCATTCCTAAAGTACAAGCGTGTGCCATGTTTATTTTTAATTAATTTTCCTTAAGCAGTCTAAGCCCCGCAGCCAAGACAGCTAGAAAAAGACCTTTCTACCTACAATAAAAACAACAAACATAGCTGAAATTTGTGCATTCTCGTTTTTTTGCTTTTCTTTGGGGGTTTTCTATTTGGTTTTTGTTTTTTTGGCTGCTGTTAATTTTTGCAATTTTCTACTTAATTTCCCACCAGCTTGTTTAGCTTGGCTGCCCAATTTGGTTGGTTTCTATTTTTGAGGTCGACACCATAAATGTTAATGGCGGTAATTGTGTGAGAGAACAAAAGCTGAGCTCGGATTGTGATTGTCTGCTTGGTTAGATAAACGAGAACTAAACAAACTGCAATTGTTAAAAGTCAGCTTAATAAAGTCCCGTTGGAGCACAGATAGTATTTTCAGTACTAAATTTGAGTAGGAGCAAAAGAATTTCACATTGACCTAAAATTAAATAAAATATTTTCAAAACAAATTCCTTGTATTTGTAAAGCAAACGTAATAAAGTTCTCCTTCGTTGCTCTGGTGGAAAATATATTTAAATTAAATTTAAGTTTTGCACAATATTTTAAAATATTCATGAAAGCAAAAACTATTTCAAAGTGTAGTTAATAAATTTTTATTTGCGTTTCAAGCCTTAATATCTTAATGGTAAAATTAAGGAAACATGTCTTTAACTCAAAGAAGTAACAAAACTATTTATAAAAATCCCTTAGTATTTTGGTATGGTAAGTGACTAAGTATAATTAAAACTTTATGTTGGATCTTAAGGGACATCGTTTTCCAGCTGACATACTTGACAATAGAGCAAATAAAAATAAGAAAAGGTTGTTTTGTCTGGACTGGCTGTTATAAATATGTATTATATAAATAAAATCTACATTGTCAATAATTCACACTGGGGAATTCGAGTAGATCAAACACTTCATTTATTATACAGATTCTGAATTAACGACAGAAAATGGTGAGATATTCACACTCGGAGCAAGAAGATTCGCGCTCAGGTGACACTCGGGACGCGTCAAGCGGTCAATTAGCTTAATGCTATCAACCAATAAAGCCCAGTTAATTAAGCGACTTCCACCTGACTGTCACTTGCCTGAGCTACCTATATCAATTTCTAAAAACCAAATTAATCATTTATACGCTCATTATACTTTAAACGTTGCTAATTTCAACTTAATTTGGCCAGCCCATCCCGCCCATCGCGCCCATCCTGTCCGACGCCTTGATTTTGCTCGGCATCAAGATGGGCGTGAAAAATGCCGCCGACTGTCGTCTAGTTCACAGCACAGCCACACACAGAGAGCTCGAGCTAAAAGTAGCTGGAATGGTGAAGGTGTCCGCTTTTTTGCGGCCTGGCTTTTGCCTTGGCTCCTGTCAAGAGCGCCAGACAGGCCGTTTGGACATTTAAACTGGCTTCAATTGTGCTTGAAATTTGCACCATTAGCGGCACGCAGCTAAGTGAAACTGGCTTAAGCTATTCGAAACAAGTCGGGGATGAAGAAAAGGAATAATGAAAGCACTGAGATAGATTTCGGAGGACAGCTGGCTTAGACATACAATTATTACCCAACAGTTTAGCCATTATCGAATCCATTATGTTTGAAATTGATATTTCAATTTGGATTATTATTAAATCGTAATGATTTTAACCCTTCTGTTTAAATATGTACGTCATTTTGCATTTCATCACTACCGGAAAAAGATGGTTAAAAGTATCCAGATGGAACTATAGAAACGATTAATTATATGTATGGAAGACCAGTCTATTAATTTAAAGCTTTTAATATCCTACATGTAATAATATCGTAAGGGTTAATTTACCAATTACTCAGCTTCACTAAAATATTGTGATACACAAATGACAGCTGTCTGTGGACAATCAGCCATGCAGCCTTTTCGTCAATCAACACACAACATGAGCGTTAATTGAAGGCAAACGAACTGATGTAACAATCCACTTCAGACCTCAATAGGCCACAACTCAGAGCTCAGATCCCAGATCCGACAACTCAACAGCTGAAAATCCACGTGAAGCTCTCAACGAAATCAGTTTAAATGGAATTAATATGCCGGAGTTGTGCTCTCGTGTTTCGACCCTTGCAAAAAGTTTGTCGCAAAAAAAAATGAGCTGCATAATTTTTGGCGTAAATTCAATTTAGACTTTTTCAACAAGTGATAAAATAAAATGTCGTCGAGTTGCAAACGCGTGTGTGCATATTAATTTCTGCTATTCTCCCCTTTTTTGTGAACGGCAAAATAAAATTGAAGAGGGGAAAGTGCAGCGAGCATGAAATATTGAAAAAAAGGAAGCACAGCTATTACCATTGCCATTGAAAGAGCTAATATTAACCGGAAATCATATCGCGCACACTTCCGGCAAGGAGATATTTGAAGGGCAGGTAGATTGAGGTTGAGTCGGAAATGCGTCTTGTTGGCCGTTATTTCAGTTTTATTGGCAAACCAGCGACAGTTGACAGTCGGCCATAGAAACCTAGTGCTTACGCATAAATAATAAATATGGCATGTAGTAAATGTAAATGCGCACTGAAGCTTCCATAAATTCAAAGGCCCAGCTGTGCGAATTACCCCCCAGTCTCGCATCATGGATAGCCCTTTCATGTCCTGCCCCACCCAGGCATGGCACTGCTCATGACATTTAACACTTTGGCAAACAGGCAGAGACGCCATTCCATGAGGCCATTCAAATGCACTTGAAATTCTTGAAGCAACAGCTGCGACCTGCTAAACGAGTTGCCTCTAATGTATGTGCCAGTATATCTGTGTGTATGTGTGCCCGCGCGTGTGTTTGAATGTGTGTGTGTGTGTGTGGCAAACTTGTTGGCAGCAGCCGCGTGAAAAGCGCCAAAGCCAAATTAAATAAGATTTGTTTGGCTGCCATTCAAGATGCGACTGTGTGGGTGAACAGGTCAGACTCCAACTTTTACAGATGCCAAACCAACGAGACTTAACGCCTCGCATTTTAATGAGCCAACTGCCAGAGCTATGGCTGCGGATAAAACGGGTGGCTGGGGGTTGTGCGAGGGCGTGGCTTACGTCTGTTTGCCAACAAACATGCCTCAAGTTCAACAGCAGCAACAGCGAAGTCGAATAAGAGGGGCGCACAAAGTTTTTATCATGACGTCTGGGCCTTAATTTCGTTCTCAAGCACTTGCCACATTGTCGCCTTAAACACCAACCAAATTGTTGTTGTGTTTCTTCTTGATGTGGTTCTTGTCCTTGTTGGCCACGTTTTTCATGCTGCAAAAAAAATGTGTTTAGAATGCGGAAAAGTTGTAGAAAATTGAGTTTTGTGTGCACTTCTTTCTATTCATTGAATTGTTTGTTTAATTCTCATTGGTCCATTTACTGGCCCTCAGCGTCGACGAGCGCCGTAATGGGCCCTATTAAAGATTTCAATCTGTCAATTGCAAACGAGTAACAAGAATGACAACACAATACTCAGGATAACCGAAAACAACACATAAGCAACTTTAGTTTAAATGAACAATTGAAAATAAGAATTGTTTGCTAAACGATATCAAATATCGAAACACTTACAAACATTTAATTTCAATAACTAATAAAAAAAGTTTACGCAAAATATATTTTGATAATCAATATCATCCGCATATAAATTCAATAGACTTATTGACTATTGCTATGTTCACATAGTATTGTACTTGATCTAAGCTGTAATCGCCTTACACATTGGTTCACCTGCACAACTAATCAATACCAAAGCCAATGCCAAACCCCAAAAGTCTCGACCTGACCCATTACTGCTATTCGATATGTACGTGTTTATTTGCAACTTTGGCTACTCATTCCCCATTTTGGGGTCAGAACGAAAGAGAAATGTGAAATGTGTCTGCCGTATTGAGAGTTTTTCTCCAATGAGCAAACTTTTATATAGCAGAAGGGAAGGTTAAAGTTATATTTAGTTGCAATCGCAAATAGAATTTATTAGCTGTTTAATATAGAGAATTCTTAAAATTTAAGTTTATTTACCAGGTTTATCAATTCCCCATGCGGAAAAACATTATTATTATACCGCTAACATTTATTACGCTCACATCATTGTTTCACATTCAGTCATAAATATTAATCATAAATATTCATATTAAATATGCACTTAATTTTAAAACTAATATGTTATTATATTATTTTGTTTTTATGTAACGAAATTTTACATTAAAATTGCATTTGAATTATTTTTTAATCCATTTTAATGTTGTTCGTTATTTCATCTACGAATTAAAAACTTAAATACTCATATAAAATATAAAGATTAATTGGATTTTAATTTCTGATACTTATTAAGCATACTGTTAAAGTTCATGTACAACCACATTTGTGTAATCACAAAAAATTAAATGATTTACAATAGAAGTCCACATTGTCAACAGAATATTAATAATTGTATATAAAATGGGAAGTGTTTTCTAAGTGCTTTTATTTATGCTACCAATTTACGATTTGTAATTAAACGTCTGAAATGTATACAAACTTTAGAAAATATAATTTCCAGGTCAAGTCAGTTATTATCATAGTTTGCGATATTATTGCAATAGTTACAGTGAGTTAACTGCAATTAAAATCAAACAACAATTAACAAAAATTTCTATTTTTGATATAAATTTTAATTAATTTAATTAATGAGACTTTCAATATGTGATTATTATTTATATTTGAATTACCAATTTATCAAATTGTTTGCATTATCCTAATTAATTTACAAATATAAATTTATAAATTATTAATACCGTATTACCGTATGCTAGGTTAAACTGCAGCTCAGCGTTTGCTGAATAATAATACTACGATGCATGTGGCAAACTCTCATAATGGCAAGTAAAAGGTTCAGGTGTAGCATGAAACCGGAATTATTATTATTGTCTGTCCGTGTGTAAGATAATACATATATGTACATATATGAACTAACGTATCTTAGTAGATGTGATTCAGCGGTGTAAAGTGTGTGCAATGTTTTGTTATTATATGCCAAGCGTTTGGCATGTAAATTGTTAATAATGATTATTTACTATCTGGCCCACATTACCTGTACAGATAGCTACAACAGCTGAACACAATTATATATCCTTCAAGCACCACGCATTCTCACCGAAATGTGTCTATTTACATTTGAACCTACAAATGTACATGTACATGCACGTATATAATTAAAATAATGAACTTATAAAATCAATTAAAATATTAATTAATTAAAAAAGATTATTTTTAAAGTTTAAATATTGTTCAAATTTAATTTTAAATGGATTTAAAAATAAGAAACACAAATATATTAATTGTAAACAGAAACTATATATTATCGGCAAATGTAATCTATTGAATGAGAACCAAAAAATAAATATTTATATTAATTAAAATATAAGCGTACTATTTTTTCAAATGATTATATTTTCAATTAAATTACCATCATATTTCTTCACTTCAGTTTTAATTTTATACAATCACTTTCTCCATTTTCTTATATGTTATAATAAACCGACTCTCATTCCAATTCACGCAGCCTCAAACGACAGCGACTCAAAGGCAACGAACTCAGTAAAAGGGGTCACCAACATCAACATCAACTGTCAATCGTCATTTAAATGGCATTTTCCCTTATCACTTTCCAGTGATTTCTTATGTCAACCCTCTTGAGATTGCAACACCTTTGCCTTTAATTAAATCTCAATCTAAGTGAGTAAAAAAATCAAGCTCTGTATAAATTATTGAACCAATTACTGAACATGTTGAAACATAGCCTCCCAAACACTCCAACCAGAACGCACTCGAGACATACTGGAGCATGTCGCTCTTCCTCCTGTTACCATGATATAACCACCTGCGTTGCGGCACTTGGCTCGACTTGGCAATCGTTTGGCATACTTAAAACTAACGGGCGAATCAATGGTAAACAGAAAAATATGAATAAACCACTATACGATGTATACGTATGTTTGTAGATGTGCCAGCCGGATAGAAACGGGAGAAGATTTCCATTGCAATTCGACTGTTGAGCAAAATCATAACAGCCATGAGCCAGCGAACAACTATTATTGAATTTGCAATTCGATACATTTTTTTTCTACGCGTGACAACCGACTCTGTATGTGTGTTGATTTGTGTGCATGTGTCTATGTGCTGGGTTTGCGTACTAAGATCGTTACATAAAATTCATGAAAATCTCGCTCAGAGCTAAAAGCTAAAAACAAAAACAAATTGAAGCTTTAGAGCTGACAAACTGCAGCTGTTACAGCCGGAAGTTTGGGTCCATTTTTCCATTTGTCAAGTGAATGGAGAAGCTTATCAATTTTTCTGCGGGTTAAGGGTGAAGCAAAAAGGCACCACTGATGAGGCGGGACGAGGGGCTTTTGGCCATGGAGGTTAAGCGGCTTAATTGCTGGTAAGGTCAGTGCTGGACATTGCAGTAAAAGGGATTTTCATTTTCATTGCATTCTTTCCCTCGCTTCAAGAGGAGCTAAAGTAAATGCTACAGCTGTTTTCAAACTAGCAGCGAAATTTTCATAATAACAGGAAACAATTTCTATGCACATTTATGTTCCACAGTGCGTGATGAAAGCATCGAACTGAACGGAACTATGCACGCGGCTAGCCATAATGTATATAGCCATGCACCGGGAAATTAAGTGTTAGTTTGACAAAATGAACACAAAAATGCAATTACAGATCAACCAACTCAATAGGAATGACCAGATTTTATAAGGTATACTGAAAAACAAAAAGTTCTCAACAACACAGACGTACAATCCTAAAATACAATTTCAATATATATTTTAAGAGTAATGCTGGTATTTTTAATTAAAATTTTAAAAGTCTTTATCATTTCCCGGTACCAATCACGAAACATTTGAAAGGGTTCGTTATACTCTTTTTCCAAGTAATACCCATATTTCAGGATTTGTTTGTTTTAATTTTGCAATAAACTTTAATAGAAAATTTGAGAATGCCTGTCTTCTCAAGGGGCTACTCAATGAAGGCTGTAAATTAAGTCAATTAGCCGGCATTCCATTAAAAATTATAGAATGCCAGAAATCAAGATGTGCGACACGTGTTTGTCGAATTGCCGCCTAAGAGTATGCTACGAAATACGTAGCTGAACAAAATGGTAGACGGGCAATGTCCTGACAGTCGGTATATGTGCGTGCAAATGTCGCTTCATAACGTTTATTAACCTGCCATTATCGGGCAGACCCAATGCATTCACAGGCACACTGGGTTTTGTTGTGGTTGTCCTTGTCGTTGTTGGCTGTGATGTCAGGTAAGCGTATGGTAGCTGCACAATTTACACGCCCCGATAAAAATCTTCAGCACGCACCACAACAAAACGTAATTTGTATTTGCATTGTCCCCTCGCTCTCACCCACTACCCGCCACCCTCAACCCCACACGTAAGGACCATCGCCAACACCATTGAGCACCTGTTTGGTATGGCAAACAGTGCGCCGATTTCCACAACAAAACAAAATCCCTAATTAGTCTGGGGCTCGACTCACTGCTGCGAACTCTATGGTTGTTGGCTTTCAGCCAGCCAAGTGTCGAAAATCGTCCTTATACTTGATTTTATTTTAATAAGCACTTGAATCAACCTCTAAGCGCAACCTTGACGCTCTCGCAAATTTTCCATTGGGAACTGAAGCTCGTTCCCATGTCGTTCCACACTTTCACTCCTTCTTCATTACATCCATTCACTGTTGTTATTAAACAAAACGATTTGTATGCCTTACTTTGTTTCATGTGACCCGATTGCATTACGCCCCATTGTTAATGTCTTAATGTGTTCACATTTTTTTTTACCTGAAAATTGACATTTAATTACAATTTGCTTTTGCTTCAAGTCGAATAAAATTAGTGCCTAACCCATGCATAAATAATACAATACGAGTACATTATATTAAGCGATAAGTGCCTTGATTTCGAGTATTTCCAAATGGGTATTAAATTGCAAGAGAGTTATAGATAATTCATCGATTTTTCCTTCAATCAAAAAACATCACTTTCATGTGGTTATCTCTGACAGTGAATTATACCAGTAGTTATCTTCCATTAATGACATACTTTATGTCGGTTTAAAGGCGTTCCCTAAGGTCGGATAGTGAAAGTTGAGTTAAGTGTGTCAGACAATTGATTAAAGCTAGCATTATGAATAAATATTCTCTGAGGATATGAAATAAACAAATAGCCTTACAAATTTGTGTACTTCACTTGAAATTAATTTTGAAATTCGATTATGCCAAATAATGATAATGTTTCAACTTCAATATTACTATAGTAGAATTACTCTGCGAACTTCGTCTCGACTTAATGCTAGTAAATTCAAAATCTCATCCAACTTTGGCAATAACAAACAACTGAAAAAATATTTGATCCGAAGCTGCCGAGATTTGTGCAAATCCGACGTGAATCTTAGATTTCCAGAATACATTGTAAATTATATTTAATCTCTTATTACATTTATAGTCTTCCCTTCATCATGCCTTAAGTCTAGTGACATTTTAAAGTTTTCAGTGCCTTGTATGTGATAAAACCGCTTGTCAAAGCCTACAAGAATGCAGCACTAAATAAATCCGCCACATAAAATAAGAAAATAAAGAAAAACCTTAGGCCAGGCACGTTGCTAGCATTTATCAAGCCTCGTGTGAAGTCCACAGACACTCACATACACACTAGTGTATGCATACAGATGTCATGTGCTAACAAGAACAACATCATGTGACATACCTTTACACCCACACAGACTCACACCCGAAAGCCCAAAGACTGGCATAGATGAGCCTGTCGCAAGTGACAAAGAGTCGAAAATTTCAGTCACGCGAAAGGATTGAAAGTCATTTGATGTATTCACTGTCATTTAAGTTTCTGCTGATAGAGTGACTGATAGATATGTAAGCGTATGTATGTAGGTATGCATCCGAGTTTATATTGAATTCAATCGATGTGCCAATAAAACTACAACAACGAAACGCTTTCAGATCCACACATCTATATATATGAAGGCACTATGTATATGTATTTTATTATAGCAGCAGATAAACCGAGAAGAACCTGCAAGTTAAATGCATTTAAGTGCCAAGGCAGGTTGTCTCAGGCTGGAAGTAAGTTGCTTTATTGACATGTGTCCTGGCAGGCAGGATGATGGAACTCAATGGAAGTCGATTATAGATGTGTGTGTAAGATGCAGATAAAATTTAAATCTGCGTCGCATACTCAGAGGTGAATCAGTGGTACCTGCGAGTCTGCGAGTTTGCCAGCAACTTGTGATTTATTGAATAAATCAGTGGGGGGTGTTACTCAAATATTTATCAGTGTGTGAGCCCCGAATGTGAACGCGAGTGTGTTGTGCGTGTGGTTTTGAAATTTATGTGCGTTGGTAAATAAAATGAGCCTCCGACGGCTGCTGAAAGCCGCAAGACGAGTGAGGGCAATAAAAACTTGAAAATGTGTGTAAAACATTCAAGATAAAATTGTAAAAAAGTTTGCACACATACACTTGTCAGCGGACTTAAATCAACATGCACATACACACTCGTACTCTTGCTTCCACTTAAGTTGCTAACTTTGCATATATATTTATTTTTTTGTCCGACCATAATTTATTTCACACTGCCAACCAATTAAACACAATCAACAAATTGTTGAATTGATTTGTATAGCAGCAACAATTGCAAATCCACAATAAGCATAATTCAAAATATGATTAAATTTAATTATTGCGCATTATATGTTTTTACATCAATAATTTTTAATCTTTTTTGCATTATTTATAAAGTTTTTAAGAGCTATGTATTTTTTCCATTTCCATTTTCCATTTGCCAAATTAAATAACTTTTAATCGCGCGGAAATTCTATGACATAAACTTTAATTATCGCTAATTAGCATTGGGTCCTGAATAAAATTGATTACAATTAATGCGCATAAATATTGTTTTTATGCTTGATCATAATTTTTTAATATAGCCATTTTTTCAACAACTATTTTCGCAATTTATTGACTGGATTAATTTTTAATTTATGTGTGACATATCATTTCATTAATATATCCTGCTAAATGTGTAATTAAATTTTTAATGACGAATTCTCCCACTTTTCTTTGAGTTCCCGTGATATTAACTTAAACAGAATGTGTATTGCATCAACAATATAAATTTTAAGTATAAATTTTGTTAATATTGTTGATTACACTTACCAACTAATGTAAGCAGAAACGCTGTTTGATAGAAGATATGTAGAAACCTCATGTCTGTGGTGGCGTTATGGAATTCTGTTGGAAGAATAACAAATATTATAAATTTAAGTGGTTGGAAAATGACATTAGGAGGAGCATAATATTATCAATGATATCTATAATGAGGAATGTATATGTATATATGAGGAATATTTCAGATTCATGTCTAGTATTATTTTAAAGAAAACTTGCACGAATCCCAAATTTAGTTATCCACCATACAATAATAATTTATAGTATGGCCAGCTATTGTTAACTGAGTGTCTAGTCCTGCATGTCGACGAATATATCCAACAGTCTTTACAGTTCAACTTTGTCTAAAGACCAATAAAGATCCAACAGAAACAACAAAATGAGTTCCTTAATGCGTTAAACTTTTGCTGCAATACGTAACTCAAGTTAGGCTGCAGTTCAAGTTACCTGCAAACCAAGGAGTAAAGCAGGCAACATCTGGACCGACGAGTTTGTTGTTATTGTTGTCAAGACCCGTTAGCCACAAAATACATATTGAAAGCAATTTTATAATCAAAAAGAAAACCAAGAAGTACGCTTTATAAAGTAATAACTATAAAGAAAACTGCAGAGCGATGTTCCGTCCACACATACTGCAAAACTCAAACACACGCACCCAATTTGGGTGTAAACTTGGCCATTACAAAGTCACAGATAGAACGAGCCACAAACTGTTGCCAAAAATAGTAAAACCAAAAAAAAAGAAACAAAATGCTCATATGAGAAATATTCCAAATTGTTGTGCACTTTTAGAGTTGAAAATCGGATTATAATAATCCCCTTAGTTGAGTCTAAAAGAGAAGCATTTGGAGAGGAGGCAACTAACTACAGCCTGTGCGATTCTTGACAAGCTGTAATCCTTTATGGCAGCAAATCGTATTATAGTAGGGACATCCTAAAAATCTCATATGCAGTCTACAAATGGAATACGATTCCACCACCCCTTCTCCATATTCGCCTAGGAGCGGCCTAGCCAAAGCAAAACCCGACAACAGAAAATCTTTGGCCCATTAAGTTTGTAGTGCCTTCACTTAATTGCTTTAGCTTCATTAACAGCATCCAAAAAGAAAGAGCAAAATAAACTTTTTAATTTATGCATTGACAAACTTAAGCGAGGCGCGCAACTACCCCGCACGTTCTTACATACCCCGTAACCCATTGAAATCCAAGTGGTCGATGGGGTAAGAAAACAAAAACAAGGTCTGGCCAAAATGCGATAAGCCGCAAACTGCAGCCCAGACACAAGAAAGTTGCACAGTGAGACGCCACGTAAAGGGTACACAGAAGTTTGAGGGGGATGAAAGCAATTCCCAGTCGAAAAGGGAACAAAAATTGCATAGAGGGCAAAGGCGCAGCATCCTTTTAATTGGTTTTCGGTCAAACAGTACAAAAAAAAAGAAAGCTGTTTTTAAAGCGCTTCTTTGAGTTGGATTCCCATCAACTGAAACTGGGCTATTTCAAGAGATTTCGCATGCTTTACAATTCTAGGGATAGCACTCCTTTGCTACTTCTTCATCCTTTCCAATCTGGCTTTTTAGCTTTAAAAAATATCGAATCAGTTGCACAAATACACTAATGCGCTTGAATTGCGAAAAGATTTGTAGAACACATCAAGTTAAGAGATTGGAAACTGGTTTCGTTTGATTGAAAAATAGAAGATAATTAATTAACAAAAGCAAATAGAGACTGTCGAACTTTTGAATAATTTTCATTAATTCATATTTAAAATGTTTCCAATAGAATTAGATGTATAAACCTTACTTTGAATTCAACCAATATTTTCTTCTATTTTCCTAACTTTAAAAAGGTCAACTAAATAAAATAAAAAATTACTTTCAATTCTTTCACTCGCAAGCGCAACACTGAAATTTATACTGAAGAAAAATTTCCGAATTATTTAGATTTTGCAATGTACGCATTAAAATGAATATATAAGTAGTACAGTAGTTATTTCATATTCATTTTTTTTTCGAACATCATTTTTTAATAAAAAAATTATTTTCACAAAATCTATATCCTAATTACGTGAAAATATGAAAAAGACCTTGACGAAATCGTGAATAATACTATTGTTCCGAATTCTTTATATATAAGCTTGACTGTATTACGGTGAGCTGATAAGTTATTTACGACACAAGTTCACAGATCAAAAGTGCTCATTATCAAGAGAAGCACATAAGTAAAAATCCTATACAAGATTATAAAAATAATGAACACATATATTTCTTAATATTACACAGTTTTTTGTATAAAACGGTTCAAAGTATATTAAGCAAAATTCGATTCAATAAGACTTTAGACCTGCCCACAATGTCACATTTATGTATTTCATAAAATCATACTATGAGAAGTACCACAATACATTTTTTTTCTTATTGTAATTAAAAAAATTGTACAACGAGCTCGATGAACCTTAAAAGCGCTGACCTTCTGAGCAGCTTATGTTCCATCGGAATAAAACTTAACGAACTTGCAATATGAAATAAAATGAAATGAATACAAAGGCAAGGGAACTTTTTCGATGCCAGAAAGTTGAGCTTGGAAGAGCCACGTATCAAAAGTTCTTTGGGTAAACAGAGGCGGCTCTTTCGGCGATTGAAAATATTTTCATATGTAAATTTTCCCAACAGATTCTTGTTGTTGCTTTATTCTGCTTCTGTTTATATGTCCAGCAGCAGCCACAATAACAAACACACAGATAAATCCACATGCACACAAATGCAGAGTGTCTATTGATATGATATCTCAAGTGCAACAACAAAAATAAATGCGCCAGGCCTCGTTGACTGGCAAGATGCGCAAAACTCTACCTAGAAGCACCCATAGAGTTGGAACTAGATTGTTAGCTGTGGTTGGCAGCGCCGTTGTCTGCGAAAAGTGTTGTGAAAATTTATTTCATAATCTCTACAGCAACAACAACGAAGGAGCCAAAAAAACTTTTACATATGAGAACCACGAGTAGCTAAGCATGTAATTTATATCCTTGAACGTTGCCCTCTTTTTCTCTCACGTTTGCTCCTTTTTATGTATCCTCCATCTATGCAGTTATTGCATTGCATACTTGAAGGGACAGAAATCGGAGCTGCAGCCTGTGCAAAGCTTTGGTACTTGGGAGCACCCATAAATTTGCTTCTGTTGCGGCTACTTCTCTGTCGTCCTTTTTTCTTTACTATACAGCAATTCTATTTGACCACATAAATTGTTTACCAATTTTCACAAGTTGGCCTCTCGTTCCATGTGCAAGTACATATATGGGCAAATGTATGTAAGTGTAGCTGTGTAAGTCATTGCTTGTTCTCAATGCTAAAAGCGGTTTAATACCACTTGGCCAACATTTTGATTTAGCACACTTTCCGGCCTGCGTGCATCTGTGAAGGCTGAACTATCGTTGTCTTTCGGATATTTTCTAATTGGGATATTTGTATAATACCACAAAACCAATGAACAACAAATTTTGTGTCACACATAATTTATTGTAGGAAGTATATGAAATCATGTTTGAAAAGATACAAGAATTTGCAATATAGAAGCAAATAATAGAAAATATTCTTTTAAAACTGCATAACGCAAAATTTGAAATTTATTACATTTCAATTAATATATTTCGTAATTACTTGACTATTTTGATGAATCACGCAACTTTAAAATGTTTTAACTACTTGTTCGAGCATAATTTAGAATTTTTTTTGCAGTTTTCATTATACATATACTTTCTCCCTCTGAACTTAAAAATTATCCATAAAAAATGCACTCTTAGCAGCCTCTGCTTGAATTCGCATCACTTTGTCAGTATTAAATTTCGTTTTAATTAAATGCAAATTAATTACAAAACTTTATCAAGGCAGGCAAAAAAATGTAAGACAGAACGGGAGAATATATAAGAAACATTATTGCAAAAAAGCTTTGCAATAATTCTGAAAAATTCCCACAACGTTACACCTCAAGCTAATTAACGATGCTGCCGGCTGAACTGCGTTTACAGTTCCCATTTTTCGAGAAACATTTTTGAAAAATCTTAAGCATTAACCACAGCAAGCGAAACATGGCACGTTAACCCAGCAAAAAAATGGAAGATAAAAGCGGCCAGAGAATTTCTACCAGTGGAAATTCACTCTGCCGTAACAGCAGCTAAAAAAGAAGAATGTGATGTCCTTGCAGGTGGCAGTAAAAAATTGTTTAAATTCTTGGCCAGCTGCAGAGTAGGGCGTAGCTGCTCTTCGCAGCTCACAGCTCATTAAACGCTTGTCACCAGTTGCCCATTTTTATTACTGTTGTTGTTGTTGTTGCTGTTGTTGCTTTCGACTGGTTTTTGGCCAGGATAATCCGAGAACAACTTAATACGCCCCTTGACCGTGCTAAATAGCTTTCATTATTTACTTTATTTTCGCATAAAACGGACAACAACTTTTAGCATTTTTATGGCCAAAAGCAGAAAATGCAACGAAAGCGATAGGAGGCAACATAGAGTCAAGTAGAGAGAAGAAAAGCGAAATAAATATTATTGCGAATGTTTTAATGCAATGGGAAAAATGGAAGTTTCCTTAAAAGCTGTTACTTAAAGATACTTAAGGTTCTTGGCCTTTGCCTGACACTAATAAATCATGGCACATATCAATCAGTCAATCAAAAATGTCCCAGTAACTTGTCTACATATTGATTGTGCAGCGAAAAAACAGAGAGAACAACAAATTATGCCTGACTCAGCAGTTTTCTCAAAAAAACTATACTATGCATATGACATTTTTCGTCAATGATACAAGCAGCAAAAGCAGCACACAACCAACAAAATAAGGCACGAAATGTAAGGAACACATGACAAAGCCAAAAGCTAGACTGACAAAAAACCAGAACATTGTTGCATTCTAGTAGCACAGCAAAGATAGTTCTAGGTCCTGAACTTTCAGCTCGCAGTTCATGAGAGCAAATGTTGTGCAGTTGACAAGTTTTGTTTGCTCAGTGTTGCCAGAGGATATTTCTTGTCTCCTTAATTCCTATGCTGCCCTTTCGACAAATGTCGAGATTGTGGAAATTGACTAAAAGTTTGATTGAAGGGTATTTAGTGATAAGCAATAATATGGTTGTACACTGAAGGAAGTAATGATTAAACAAATTTTGTTTTTAATATTTGCTCAAAAAGTAGAAAAGCTAAAAGCTGTGGTATCGACAATTGTCTAATTAAATAATTTAAAATATTTCCTTTAATTTAATCTTAAAATATTTAGAAACATTTTAGAAAATAAGTGTATTTACATGTTTATATATACATATGTTTCAATTAAAAGAAACTTGAATTTGAATTAAACTTAAATAGAAGTAAATTCATAAATAACAGAATGCATAACATTTATACAAAAGTAATAAATGTTCTATTTAAAATAAACAGTTTATTTAACTATGAATGCCACATTTGAAACTCATTACTTACTGTTAATAAACCCAAGAGAATGACACTTTTTGTATATACTTTGTTTATTTGAGGGATTCTAAATATTTCGCCGTATTATAAATTTGAAAAGTTTTCACACATTTTACACATCTATTTATGATAATATGATTTTTTTAATAATTTTATTTATGTATATATTCGGCTGCTTTGCACAATTTGGCAAACAATTTGAATCAAATTTAAAAATGATTTATGCTCAGATCCAACCCAGCGTTGAGTGTGTGTGTGCTTGCTTGTGTTTATATTGCTTGCGTTTTTTGTTGTGCTTTTCATTCGTTCTCTTGTGGCTTTTACCGTAACGTTGCAACGTATTTTTTGTGGTTTCTTATCTCATTTCGCGTATCACGGAACTCGTTAAAATCACCTTAGAACACGTGACTGCACGTCACTCACATGCATCGAAACACACACATTGTTACACACACACTACACACTGCACAGAGTTTTGAAGCAACAGCGGGCACACAGTCACAACAGTAGTGGAGGACACGGCAATTTATGGCAGCAAGAACAAAATGTGCCGTTAGGTCGATCGCCGGCTTGTTTTTGCTCCGTTGTGGTCCTGCTGCTTTTACTGTTTTCACGTTTATTCCTACTGTTGAGGCTGACGCCTTTGCTTGTAGTAGTCCTGTAGATGGTGCTCCTTTACTTCGTTTCTAAGGAGCAATGTCAAAAACACAAAATTCTGCACACGACTTGCAAATATGCACACACAGACTCACAAACACAAAGAGACATCACATACTGCAAACAGCTGCAGCTGAAAGTTCAATTATCCTTATTGTGGCTGCAGTTTCTTTACTTGTTTTTGCTTTGTATTTTTTACGCACGATACAAAATTGCAACGGAGCCAAAGTGCAAAGCAGTCCTTACGCAAAGGCAACGCAATGAAAACTAAACTAACAACTGGCGACAGCTCTGTCGAGTTGCGTCGCGTCGCATCACATCGCTTCTCGTCGTGTCGCATCGAATCCCTTGCACAGATTTTTCATGGCGAGCACCAACCGAATGTCCCACAGTCCTCGGCTCCAATCACGAAGTCCCACACGAAGCCTCTGTCGGTTTTCTTTAACCAAACACAACAAACGAGCACAGACGAAAAATGGGGAGAGACTGTATGTGTTGGTTTAAGAATTGTGTCAACTGCTTTGAGGGGCAACAAGTTGAGGGGCATGTCAATGGTGAAAAACAATGCAGCTGTTTAAGTTCCATGACGTTAGATTTGAACAAATCGCTCACTTACAAAACTAGATCCCTTGGTGTTTTTGCTTTTTTTGTTTAAATTATTTATCTTACTGTCAATAGTAACTTTTGCAAAACAATTCTTCGAAAATTTGTAATTTCATTACTCAATTGGAGTTTTCATTTAATTTCTGTTCGTCAGTAGTTTTACAATCCTCAAAAGACTTTTATTAGAAGTTTGCGGCTGGCAATTCCACCACTGCAGCTTAAGTATAGTGAATTACACCACACTTCCCCTATCACAACAACACACCACTTTACAATCCCCGCTCTTGCACTTGAGTTCCAACTGCTTGCTTTACTCCCCTGTCCAAGTTGAACACTGCTTGCAGCACGACTTTGTTGGGAAAAATAAATTTGAATATTTAAAGTCATTTATTAATTTAAAAAAAAACACAAATTTTTATATTCACAATTAAAATGCAACTGTCACTGAATTGTATATTTAGTTTTATTCCAAGCACGTTTGTTTTAAGCAACAATTTAAAGTTATCTTGCCCCATTTCAATGGAGTTTAGCTATAAATTATGATGATATCATGACTGGCATTTTGTTCCACATTTGAACCGCTCAACTAGAGATGATTTCCTATCCTTCCTCTTTTTATGCTTATCCTTGTTGGCCTACGATGCTAATGACTTTATAGTCTCCAGTAGTCTGCATAATTTGAATTATTTTTAGAGGACACTTTCAACGCTTGCCAAGAATTTGACGGCCCACAGAGTGCACTACTTTATGTGACTGCATGTATGTAAAGGATTGGACATACATGTATGTAGGAGTACCAGGCTAATGAACTGCAACTGTGTTGTACTTGCTTTGCTCATTTCAGCATAATTTACAATTTGTTGGACTATGAGCTCCAAATCGTTTTCTCAATTGCAACCAATTATCCGTTAAGGTTAGTTGGTCATTTTCACATAAATATGTTAAGCATATGAAGTAAATGTTCCTTTGGGTTCATCCCTGGATAGCTGCTTCACTTCATCATATTCTTTTTCGTTCAGGACAATGATTTACAATTATGCAGTGGAGCCATAAAGTCGCCAGGCAGGACATTTGGCAGGATATTTCAGCTATTAAATAAAGTCCTTAAGTGCAATACACACATTCAGTTTGTATACGTAAACATATATGCCTACTTTTGAATAATGCTGCATCCAGAAGCATTCATGTATGTACATAGTCTGTTCATTTTACAGCAATTTAAATACACTTCCAAAAATATTTATTCTTTTCTGAATATTTACTGACACTTATGAAAGTATTTAGGTTTTGATACCCACCACCAATATGGTTATAGGTTATAATCATACATCTAGGGGTAACCTAACAATCCAGCACTAAAAAAACTCTCCTCCTAGGGCCAATTTGAAGAAGTGAATCAATCAATCGATCCAAATCAAGAGGATAAGTTGAATCATCTCTATTCGCTGTTTTGATCATTTTGAAACCATAATCAGTTTGAAATGGCTGAGGCTTTTTGGCTTTTTGAAAGTCGTTCTAACAAACGTTTTTTACCATTGAAACCTTTAAATGTAACTCGACATAAATAATTATTGTGAATACAAAAATGTATGACCATTTAAAAACTCCATGATTTTCAAGAGATCAACAGAGATATGTTAATGTAAATTTGTTTTGGAATATTTTGATTACTTAAAAGCACGGAAAATTATAGAGATGAATTAGAGTATACTAATATTTTTTTATTTTGTTGTTAATTGAGAGATCATAAAGCAATGACAAATATTGAAAAACAATAACGCTCATGAAGCCTAATGAAAAACATATTCTATGCGGTTAAAAAAGTAGTTTTTATTTTATTCTATAAATAATGTATTTAAATGAATTTGTGTTTAATGTTTATGTGACGCAATGTAAACGGTTACAAGTAACTCGAATAAGTCAAAGTCCACAGATAGTCACAGAGAAAACTAAATCATATAGATTATTTTATTAAATGCAATACAACCCTAAGTCGTTCAGAACGGAAGATATAATTACAATATTTTTTTGTTATTTATTCTATATACGTACTAAGTATCAAACAAATTATTTAAATGGTGAGTATCACTAAAAATGTTTTAAATTAATCAAGATACAAATGTCTATTTGGAATGCCAAATTTTATTTCGTTATGATAAAGTCTTTATAGTACACTTAGAATTCTATTTGTTATTTGATAGGTAAAAACTCAGACCAGATATTCGATTTATTATTATTAGTTCGTCATGGCAGTATATTTACAATTATGGTTTGTTGTTGTCAATTTTAATATGGCCATCATACCAAGTTCTCAATCGATGTGAAATGTCAGCAAATGTTGGACGCTTCACAGCTTGTTCATGCCAGCATTCAATCATTAGTGAATACACTGCGGTCGGACAATTTTCTGGACACGAAAGTAATTGCCTTGATCTTATTAAATGGATTACTTCGGGATTACTGTAGCCACTGTACGGCTGCAAAAAATATAAATTTTATTGTTACTTATTTAAATCATAAGTGTACAAAATTGTTATATATACCTGCATGCCATAACTATAGATTTCCCAAAGAACTACTCCAAATGACCATATGTCACTTTCTGTTGTAAATTTTCCATATAAAATTGACTCCGATGGCATCCAACGAACAGGAAGCAACGACTTTGATTGTACTCTACATGCGAAATTCAAAAAGTTAAATACAATTTTAGCAAAGTTATATATATCCCATTTCATAAGTACCTATAATAGTCGGAACTGTAAATATCGCGGGACAATCCAAAATCAGAAATCTTGACGACTAGCCCTTCGTTGACCAAACAGTTTCGAGCTGCTAAGTCGCGATGAACATAATGATGTCCAGATAGATACTCCATGCCTTCACTAATTTGCATAGCAATTTGTAAGAACTCCAATTGCAATAATTGTTTCTTTTCCAATGGCGAGTTTGAGATTAAAAACTCATGCAGATCACCATTTGCCATATACTCAAACAGCATACAATAGGGCTCCTTATTTAATATAACACCCAATATGCAAACAATGTTTTGATGTTTTAAATCCGATATTAGCTCAATCTCACGTCTGAAGTCCTGTTGTGTTTTTAGTGATGCATTTTCTTTTAAAGCTTTGATTGCAACATTAACTGTTTTCTTATTCAATTGCTTCAGCTGTCCTTTGTATACCTTTCCTATTAAAAACAATATAAGAGATAAATTTTAAGCATTTATCACGGTAATGGCCTTGTGCCAAAATATGGAATATTGTTAAAGTCTATATATTCTATATACGAGTAAACGAATTTTATAAAATTACCAAATGCTCCCTCGCCCAACTCTTCAAAAAATTCCACATCTTGTAATGTGAAATGTGGTATCCTTAGAAGTGAACTTTTTTCCATATTTTTAGATGGTATTCCCACTGCTTCCATTGACCCATTTAAAGGTATCCTTCCCATATCTTGATTTGAGTTTAATTGTGAATTCCCATATATATTATTTCCAGCATTAGGTGTGTTAATCTATGGAACAAAAAAGTAATTATTGGATGATTGACTTTTTCTGAATAATTCAGTACTTACATTTTGTATATTTTTCATTCCATCAGAATCTCTTCTTTTGCAGCATATGAAGAAAAGTACTATAAGGATAACTGCAATTATCAATAATGCTATTGAAACCGTACGCAACCATAGCTTATCAACACATTTTTGAACATGACATGGTTCAATATTTCGATCTAACGATTTATCATCTACGAAACACCAAGGGCTTTTTTCAGTACCTCCAGGATTTCTGCAAAATACATAATTGTTTCTCTTAGTATAAATACGTTCTATGTTGAAATAATAAAATTTTTGAAAATAAATTTAAATTAAGAATATTTCTAACATCATAAATATCAAAAAGATTTACAAAATTTATAAAACAAAAATTTATAATCTCAGTATAAAAAGTGGGTGAATGAATTTAATAAGCTTATTATTTGGTCATCTTTTTAAATTGTATTATATATATATATTAATTAATTGCAATTAATTACAGATCTCGTATTATGAAAGCACATACCTGCAATAATTTTGTCCAATAAGTTCAGGATAGTCCGAAATTTCTTTCATTAGCCAAGACCATCGTAAACATGGTTTCCCTGTAACGCTAACATTTTGAATACCTCTGTATCTTGAGCCATCTTGCCAATAGCAGTCCTCAGCTTCGTCTACTTCAATAGTTATTCCTAAAGTGGAGCAATCTTTGTGCTGCGGTAATCTTTGGCATTCTTCAACTCCAACCATGCCAATTACTGGATGACGTTTTGCTATTGCGTATTCCTTCTGGCAAAGCTCTGTTTCCAATAGTTCGCATTCTTCGCGACAAATGCGTTTCAAATTTTCAGATTCCTTTGTCGGTGGGTATTTGCTCGAAACATCCTTACTGAAGACATCATCATAAAAAATGGATTTCTTTTTAAGAAAAAAATTGGTACTCTTAGAATCTCTTGAAACGAATCTTTTTTTCCTTGTATCATTTCCAATATATAAGTTTGTATACATAGCCAAATTTGCAAAGTACAATAAATTGGTTCGTTCTGGAGTTCTACAAATAGGCAGTGAGCTTAGGCATAAACTCGGTAATGCATATTTTCGACAGTTGGCATTCATATCTCTGTAAATAATGCATTTATTATTTTTCTATTCTCATTTATATCCACATACTTACTTTGATTCTTTTATTACTCCATGAGCCGCTTTAAGTCGTTCCTCGAGGTCATTCATTGTTACATTTGGTGCTATAAATACATAGGCATTTTCTAAAAACTCACGACATATTGTTCCATTATATAGTTGACAGATCCCAGATGATTGCTGGATTCTAAAATAAATTAATAAAATGGACCATATGCGTTAATTCAACTAAAAGATGTAAACAACGTCTAAAGCAAATCTGGCGCCACCTAGCGTATATTACTGCCAACATATTTGGTTTATTTCTTTTGGCGTTCAACTTTTAGAATTGCCTGGATCTTGTATTTCTAGTAGTGTGGATATTGGGATAAAGTCTGTTAGAATATGTATTTTTGATGCTTAAGTAGGAATAAAGTTGCTGCTTTTTAAGTAAGTACACATGAAAGTACATAAGTAAATATGTCGTATATATTTCAAATATTTGCAAAAATATTTTCTACATACCCATAGTTTTCAATTTTGGAGTTCCTTGACAATACAGAATTTCCTCTTAAAACGATGAAAGCGATGTAGTAAAAGACGAAGTTACAATGTCGAACATTCATTTTTTATTTGTTTTATTAATCAGCTTATTTATTTGTATTTTATTACAACCAACATTAAGGTTTTAATGTCATTAAATGTGGTGATGTATGAATGTACATAACTTCATGGACACTAACCCAACTTTGTGTTCGTATGTACATTAATTCTAGAGGGTTGACCGTTTTATGCGCAGAGCATAAACACATTCAACCCCCTTAAATGAGGGTTCGTAAGAGTGCCCATATTTAGATATGAAATGTGGCAAGCGAGTTTCCAATGTTTAGTATATATTAAATACTGTCTAATAAATAAAACAAAATATTATAATTATAAGAAAAGTTCAATAAATAATTTATATAAAATTCTCATGGTGGGGAAGAAATTTTTTTAGGACAGAGAAAAGTAATGAAAATGTGATTGTAACTTGGCTTAAATTTTATTTCTTATTTGTATGCATTATATGTGCACATTATGATTAATGGATCCTGAGATTTGATCATCTATTGTTCTTAATACAATGGCAATGGCCATGCCTATCTACATATATATGCAGCTCCTTTTTATTTATACTGAATACTTAGATTCTGATCTAGATCCTGATAAATATCTAACGGCACAAATTATGCAAGGATTTCTAATTAAGAAAAAAAAAAAACAAAAAATAATAAAAGTTTCGTCACATTTATTTCTAATTCAGAAAGCCTTATTATACGGTAATTTTTTACACTTATAAATATTTTGAAACAGATTATGATTTTGTAGATCTGGTCTGCAACATTGTGTTTTTTCGAGAGCTACTATGATCTGCTTTAAAAAGACAATCCAATTGATCAGCCTCAAAGAACGCGTAAACCACGCGAACATTGTTCGTAAAGCCTCCTCCATCTTTCCAAGCACTTAGAATAACAATGGGATCGCCATCATTAATTAATTCACATTTTTTTGCTGTTGTCAGAGCAAACTTGACGCGTGCATCGACATCACTAACGTAGCTTTCAGCACATTCTGTGGTGTAAAGCAATGGCAGCACACCACGATGTAAATTAACCCAACGAGCTGCCCTCTCACATCGAGTGACTGCCAAAACTGGGCAACGTGGTCTGAATTTGCTGAGAAGGGCAGCACAACGTCCAGATGTCGTAAGTGCTATTATTAGTGTGGCTTTCGTACGTCTAGCTGTCTCAACTGCCGTTATGGCAACTGAGTGACTTGCATCCAGTTCGCCATGCGTTTCATGCACCAAGTCATCAAATAGATTGCGATACCAAATCACCTTTTCAGCTTCTCGGCAGATAGTGTCGCAGATCTCCACTGTTTCCTTGGGATACAAGCCAATTGCCACCTCCGCAGATAGCATTATGCAATCGCTGCCATCAATGACTGCATTTGCTAGATCAAAGCACTCCGCACGTGTCGGATACGGTTGGTAACGCATCGATTCAAGAACATTTGATGCGACTATTATGGGCTTGCCAGCTTTATTGCATTGACCTAATACCGATTTTTGTGTAATGAAAAGCTTCTCAATTGGTATTTGTGTGCCCAGATCGGCTCGACTCAAGAGTAATCCATCGGATGCATACATAATTTCCTGTACACGGCTTAAAGCAATTTTGCTATCAATTTTGGCAATCACCTTGATGTGTTTGCCTTTATCACCAAGTACAGAACGTAACTCCTTAATACCCTTAGCATTACGTACTCCCGAGGCGAAGAGAATATCTATATTAACTCGCACACTAAATTGTAAATCATCCATGTCCTTTTCAGAAACAGCCGGTAAATCAATCTCCACCTCAGGCATTATTACATTGCAATTGTTGCCAAGCATACCGCCTTGAACCACCTCACAGAGAAGGCCATCCACACCCACTTCAAGGATGGTCATAAAGATTTTTCCATCATCGACAAAAACTCGATCTTCTGGTTTTGCCACATTTATAATGTTCGGATAGTCGACATAGACAGCTTCCTTAACTCCCTTGTCGTAAAGATCACGATTTATAGATAAACGTATATTGTCTCCATTGCGTAATAGAATCTCGTTGCCGCCTTCCAATAAGCCAGTGCGTATCTGCGGTCCACGGGTGTCAACAGCAAACGCTACCGAAAGTGATTGTCCAGTCTCGGTTTTGATGCGTTGCAGTGCACTGTTAACTAACTCAATGGTTTGGGTTTGTGCTTCATGCGATTCGTGGGCAAAGTTCAATCGAAAGATATTCACTCCCATCATTAACATTTTGTAAATAGTTTCCGAGTTACGTGATCCATGAGAGATAGTCGCAATAATCGAAACTAAGCGACGTTGAGTTGATTGTTTCTTAACATTCAATTCGCATAAATGAGTCAGTTGCGTAGAGCCTTTCCTAATGTTATCTTTGGCAGATTGCGACATTATGACTTAGAAACAGCGAACAACTTTACTGAAAATTTTATTCCAATTTCTTTTAATAATTTTTTTTTTTTTTTGAGTTATAATGAAAATTATTGATATGAATGAGTAGTTGACATTTTATTTAAACTCAAATCTGCCCCTTACTCAACTGTTCAATGGTATTTTTTTTTTAACAATTTTTTCGAACGAACAATGTGCCTGATGTCCTGTCGTCTAAAATTACTATTGTTCTATCTCTTTCTTTCAATTTTAATATTGAAAGTTGTGTAAACTTGAGCACCAACTTAATGTTAGTAATCAACGGAAAACCGTTGGGAATTTGGAACAGTAACTGCATTATAAATGTTGACAATTTTGTCTCTCTAATTAAATTAGGATGAGCAAAAATAATCGCATACAGCTGAACCGTTAATACTCTTCTAGAGAGTTTTGATATCTACCAACTTTTTCTTATTAAACTGATAATATTAAAATAAATCGATTAGTTTATCTTGTAAAGATTTATTTTATTCCAAACATTGCAAACACACTCATGAAGCATTTTGCTTGATAAAATTAAAAGCCTTTTCATGGGCGCATACATTTTTTTCTTTAAATAAATTAAACAAGCAAGCTAACTTCTCATTTACCATTGTCAGTTTGAACTCGAAAGTCTTAAAATGCAATCACCTTTGCAGATTTACCTAGAATTCCTGCACGTATTATCGTATACACGAATTACCTACGATTCAACCCGAGAGTGTTATAGGCTTGAGCACAATGTGGGCTTCTATATTAAATGCAGTTTTCTGCTAACAATGTGGTTCTGGATCTGCTACTATTCAATAAAGGAGTGGGAGATTATGTATGAGGTCACTACTTTCTATGTGGTCGATCTCTTCGTGCATATGACATTTGCCGCTGAATCCTCCACACTGATTTTTGAACTCATCTGGTGCCTCATGCAGCAGCATCGTCTTTTAAATCTAATGCGCCGCTTGCAGAGATTGTCAAGGGATTGTGGAGTACTCGAAGTGCCACGTTGGATGCTATACTGCTGGCTGGGCTGTTGCTTGATGTTCACCCTGAATGTTTTCTATCAATATGGCTCACTCATTTCGAAGGATCCTTCCCATATTCGTCTAATAATAAGCTGCATATTCCATATGCTACACTCCAACTATATGGTAACATTCTACGCCGCATTGCTTAACCTCATGGCACAGATTTTGCACAAACATAGTGAAATACTTGAATCAGCTCTTGATCGTGGACTTTCACGTGACCATCTGAAAAGGATTATATTGCGTACCATTTTTGTGCACGACGAGATACTGGCGCTTGGTGAGCAGCATGTGAATATCATCTATGGACCTCTTATAATATTGCATTTGATATTTGCAACATTGGCGCTCTCATCGATTTTGTACTTCATATCGCAGGATTTAAGATTATTGCCGCTACCGTGGTTGTTAACAAATGGCTTCTATGCAATATTGCCTTTATTGTGTAATCATCTTACTGACGAGGTATGTATATTCCGTTAGTTTAAAATTATAACCTACATTTTTATTCGTTTAAATTATCAACACTTATATTTGTATTGCGAGATTAATATATATAATCATTGCCTAAGGTTCTCTTTGTCGTATAACGCTCAATTTGCAGAATATGTAATTAATTAAGCCTTAACCTCGTATACATGTACCCATTGCAGTTACAACTCGTTGAGTCAGCTGCCACTGACATTACAAATATTATAATGACGGATAAGTTATAAAAAGTAAATTATATGAAGCACTTCATATTTATTCTTTTCACCATTTTCGATAGTTTGTCTAACTTTTATGACATAGTTCATCAATGTCAAGAGCTGGTTGTAATAAGCCATTAATATAAGGAAATGTAGTTTCATAATAATGGGGAGCAGATATGGATTTTTCAATATTTCACTGTTTGCATAGTATCTTTAATTCCGATTTCAGTATTTGCATCATTAATTTCGATCTAATTAGAACCCTGTAATTCAATTTAAGTAAACACTTTCACAGTCAGCCATGTCCCTTAAATATTAATGCAATTCAGTTGAAAACAAAAAAGAAAGCTACCGTCGAGTGTGTCTGACTGCGGTATATCCGGTATGCATTTTTAAAGTATACATATTTGCAAATGATTTCCACTTCTAAAAATGCTTTTCAATGATTTTAAATGCACTTAAATAAAGGTTTACATGTATTATAGTTGTCAAGTTGTTGCTCCAAGAAGATTGGAGAAAGTAATCTCTATAATCTAGCTTATATTTGTACATTTCTTATATCATTTATCAATTATACCCGTGTACCCTACGGATACCGGGAATAATTATTGCATTACATTAAAGCTCTCATTCAGTTACAAATGTGTCTTTCACGAACTCGCGCGAGTGTTATGCAGTAAAATGCGACTCTTTGGGTTTCTAAAGTATCAACGTTACTTGGGAATAACAGATTTAGACTATTGTGATAATGAAAAATGCTACGTACTCAAGACAAGTTGGATCTGTTTTGTTGTGCGGCTTTTATCTATAGGACTTTTAATTCTCAGCATAATTAGCTTGCAGTTAATATGGTTCACTGGCTATCAGCAAACTGATTCAAAGACATCAAATACCGTTGATTTTATAGCCGTAACGGTAGGCTGCTTGTGCCAATTGGTTATCATTCTATGGCTGTATTTTTATCAGAAATCCCAAATGGTGCTATTACGCCAATTGACTCATGTTGCAAGTGAACTTGATGTAAATAGCCTGGAAACACTCTTTACACGCAGTCTCTATCGAATTTTTGTTATCTACTGCATCTACAATATTTTTGATACCATGATTTATGCAAACTACAACAAAACATTAAATTTTGAGCTCTTAATAGTCGTAATAACCTTTTTCATTCGTGAAATTGTTGGTAACTTTATGGTCACCTGTTTCGCTGCCTTAGTATATGCCATAAAACTTTTGATGCGAGCACTAGTAGATGAAATAAATTACCAGTTGCAATGTGATCGTTTATCCCCGAATGACATGGCGAAGATTCTCAATCTTCATGATAAACTACACTCGATTTGTCAGGATGGGATGGTGCAAATCTTCGGTGTCCCTTTGCTGTTTCTCTATCTCTACATTATGGTAGATGCTGTGGAAATTATTTATTTAACTCTGCCGAAAGATAAACTTTCCTATATGAACTTGCTGTACTTCATTAGGTGGATGTTACCGCTCACAATTTATCTAAGCATGCCATTGCTAATTAACAATTTAGCAGAAGAGGTGAGTAATAAATGTAATGGATTACTTAGAATTACAAATAGGTCAAAAATTAAAAGCAAATTATATTAAGATTTATCTGTTTGTCAACTACGAAACGTCACTTCACATTATAGCTTAAACAAAGTCTTATACCAGTAGTAGTAGGTGTTCAAATGGCTCTCAACTGCTGTCAAGACATGTTTGGAATAGAATTGTCAATTTAAAATAATTGTCTTATACCTCTTAAGTTCATTACATAAGCATAATTAATTAAGCCTTGTAGCTTTAAAATAACGCTGTAAATTTGCTCTATATCTCAAAATTGTATATTTCCTGAGAACTCGGTGTTCATCCAGACTGACAGACATTCTTCCCTTTGTGTGGCCCACCTAACTACCTACAAACAACTTGAATTTTAAATACATGACCTACAAAACTATATACTATGGATAAATGGCTATAACAATGGTTACTTTGTATCTCACATTCTTATTTTAAATATTTTAATAATTTCGTTCTATTTAACAACAACAGGGCAATTCAATTTGGTCCATTTTAATCGTGACCCCGGGACACACGTTACCAAATTTTAGGATGTATTTGTCCTTAATATTTACCCTTTAAAATTGTTTCATAAATAACTTTATAAGCAATATTATAGGGCTTGGAGGAATACGTACATTCAAATGGTAGTCTCTAATTATTTTCAGTAATAGTTTTATATTTATCTAAAGAGTATTTTCCAAACCTTAAATTAACAAATATTTTCCGGTGCCATTAAGTGATTATATATTTGTCCCATGTGGATAACGGTAATAATTACAGCATTGCACGAAAGACTTCATTCAGTTGTTGCTTTGCTCCTCACCAGCTTACGTGTGTGTTTAGCGTTTAGTATAATGCGTTTCTTTGGGTTTCTACAGTATCAACGAATCCTGGGGATAACAGATATAGTCTATTCTGATACTAAGGAACGCTACGTACTCAAGTCGAGTTGGAACTGTTACTTTGTGAGGTTTCTAGTTATTGGTCTTTTTATTTCATGTATTCGTATGATTAGTTTTCATGGTATATGGTATCTACACTATCCGGAAAATGCATCATTAACGCGAAATGGAGTAGATTACATAAACATTATGATAGGCAGCTCCAGCCAAATGATTACCATTCTATGGCTGTATTTTAATCAGAAATCCCAATTGATGCTGCTAAATCGAGTGACTCATGTTGCAAATGAACTGCATGTAAATAATCTGGAAACACTATGTTCGCGGTTGCTCTATCGAGTTTGGGTCATTACATGCTACTACAGTGCCATTGACTCCATAATATTGGTTTTATTTGATATTGGTTTCAAATTGGAGTTAATATTATTCATAATATGCTATTTTCTCGGCCAAGTTTATGGAAACTTTTTGACCATCTGGTACACCTCCTTAGTACATGCTATAAAACTTTTGATGCGAGCACAAGCAGCTCAACTAAATTACCACCTTCAATGTAATTCCTTATCCCTTGATGAGCTGGCAAGGATTCTGTATCTTAATGATGAACTACACTCGATATGCAAGGATGGGTTGGAGAAAATCTTTGGTTGCCCTTTGCTGTTTCTTTATCTCTACATTATGGTCGAAGCTGTGGGAATTATATATTTGGCTTTCCCGATAGATACATTCTCCTATATAAACATGCTACTTCTTATCAGGTGGATGCTGCCGCTCTCTATTTATCTCTGCATGCCTTTGCTAATTAATACTTTAGCACAAGAGGTGAGTCAACTTCTGAGTTATTCCCCAATTAAAAATGCATCTTCATAGTTAATATTTCATTTTTCAACCACCTATGTATATCTATGTTTATTTATATTAAATAGCATTTATAAAAAGCAATGGTTTTTTGAAATTGTTGAAATAAATTCATATCATATGTATATTCTACATCTTCTCTTCAAAATTTAGTGCTCTACTCTTATTTTTCATACAGACAGACAGACGGACAAGGCTATACCGTCTCGGCTATTGTCGGAGATTTCTCCCCTTCTCTCAGATAGGTAGACGGGTATAAAAAATGGATCCCTTAGAATTATAAATAAGCTGAAAATTAAAATAAAAAAATTAGGATTTATGTATTTGACTTATAGGAACTCTGATTTCCCATTAAAGCTTGTCTAATACTAGTCCAAATGACTCTCAACTGTTTTCAGAACATGTTTAGAAAAAAATTGTCAATTTCAGATTAATATAATATCTAACACCACTTAAAAATTTTACATAAACTACGCTGAATATGGGAGATTCAATTTATTATTATTTTTTTTTTTAATATTATTTTATACTGGTTTAACTTTATAAGGCATTTGATATTCATTCTCATTAAAGTATTTTAATAATTCCCTTCTGTCTAACATACTAGTTGCGGATTATTAGAATGTAAAATTAATATTGGTTCATAATTGTGTTGTTCTAACCTAATTTACCCAAAGCCTCACTGTTATATTCATATATATTATCTGTCATTAAGTAATTATATCTTTCCACCATATAGATAACGAAAATAAATATTACATTTCATGAAAGCCTTCATTCAGTTGTTGCTATGCACCTCACCAACTTACGCGTGTGATTAGTAAAATGCGGATCCTTCGGTTTATACAATATCAGCGAAACTTGGGAATAACAGATATACTCTATTCTGATAATAAGAAATGCTACGTGCTCAACTCGAGTTGGAACTGTTACGTTGTGCGGTTTCTAGTGATAGCGGTTTTAATTTCGTGTATAATTAAACTAAATAACATCGGGTTTGCAGACTATCAGGAAGCTGAGTCAATGACTGGAAATGCAGTAGATTACATAGATATCATGGCAGGCAGCTTAAGCCTATTGATAACCATTCTATGGCTGTATTTCAATCAGAAATCCCAAGTGATCCTGCTAAATCGATTGACCCATATTGCAATTGAACTGCATGTAAATAACATGGAAACACTGTTTTCACGGTGGCTCTATCGACTTTGGGTTATTATCTGTTTCTACAATGCTATTGATGCCATGATTTTCGGAACATACAATTTTAGTTTCAAATTGGAGATTTTATTGTTCATAATATCCTATTTTTTATTTGCAATATACGGCAACTTATTGATTACCTGGTACACCGTCTTAGTATATGTTATAAAACTTTTGATGCGATCACAAGCAGCTCAACTAAATTACCACCTTCAATGTAATTCCTTATCCCTTGTTGAGCTGGCAAGGATTCTGTATCTTAATGATGAACTAATCTCGATATGCAAGGATGGGTTGATCCAAATCTTTGGTTGCCCTCTGCTGTTTCTCTATTTCTTCTTTATGATCGATGCTGTGGGAGTTACATATTTTACTCTCCCGAAAGATACATTCTCTTATATGGACATGCTACTCCTTATCAGATGGATGCTGCCGCTCTCGATTTATCTCTTCATGCCTTTGCTAATTAATACCCTAGCACAAGAGGTGAGTCATATTATTTTCAGTGTTTCGGAAAAACGAATAGCTAAATAAAGTTTTAAAATGTATGTCAATTAAGAAGGTCGCACTTTTCAGCTTTTTATTTAAAATGAGACACCTATTTTTATATCAAATTTATAGATCATCTAATTTTTGTTACACCTAATGAATTAAGCAGAAAATCGATTATTTGATTAGAAAGCAGGTCAACACTTCCAATGCTATTTGGGTGTCAATGAAATCGATTACTCTGCATACTAACTCGAAGGGATATTTCCTCATATTGAGTTAATGAATTTTATTCGCCGTATTTATCTTAGAATTAGGCAAGACGATTGTGGCTTGTGTACATAGTAATCTGAATCAGGAAACGTGTTTCACAACATGCTTGAACTCCCTGTGCTGATTATTCTGACTTTGGTCGATAGCTGGTTTGGCTATCAAAAAACCTCCGTGTTTCTTTTGCAAATGTTGGGAAAGACCACCATGCGTCTAGAAGTCAATAAATAAAAGCGCCTGGCCCTAGTAGACTATATCATAGACTAATATTCCATATTTTTAATGCCAGTTGTATACTTTATATACATATCTACTTTAAATGAGTGGTATTTTGATATGGAACTGTGAACATATTTTTTATGATCTTATCCGATAATTTAAATTTAATTTCTATGCATTTTTTTTTTTTTTTTTTTGATAATTGTTCATTCAAGTTCAGTTAACGCATTGATAAAAAGAGAAGACAACGTGTATGAAAAAATTGTAAAATCGTTTGTTTATTTTACACTTAAGTCAAAGATTGTAGGCACTATATGCTGCATTGCGCTACTCCAAATGAAGCAGGAGCTGCTGATGACTGTAGATTAGCTATTTAGCGTTACACATAATCAATTGCATCCGTTGCAAATATAATAAATTTAGCCTGAAAGGCAATTTGTACAATTAATTTACTGCTGAGCTGTGGCTAGGCAGCAAGGTGAACCGTTTGACATTGACCAAATTGTTGACAAATTGTAGCAATGGTTTTTGAAAATTATTGAAATAAATTCATATCACGAGCAGCAATAACGGTTAGGAGCCATGCAGATTGGGATGCTGACCATTTGTGTTCTGTACAGCTTTGGCCACCTCCTCCTGCAATGTGCTCGGTGGCTCCATGACAATATCCGTGTGCATGGATAGGTACTTCAATTTGTTCGTAACAGCTAAAATATATAAAATCCAGAATCAGTTAAAGTTTAAGAATAATAAAGAATTGTTGTACTTACCGGGTCTCAAATCAATAAGCGAACAGTGCTGATCAACCCATAGAAAAGCGGTGCGACGCAGCTCATCCAAGCTGGCGCTGGACACAGTCGACGTGTATGAGGCCAACAAGGGCTCCAAAATGAGACCGAGCTGAAACCGTGACATTAATTAGTTTGACACAGAATGTATACAAATTAATTAAAGACTTACAATCCAAAACTTCCAATCATTCATCGTATTGTAACGTACGTAGACCTCGTACAATTGACGCACATGCTCAGTTCCCTGACGAGTCACCGGAGCGCCATTTGCGGGCAATATCGAGTGCAGATGCCTGTTTAGATGATAACAATACTGATGATTGGCTACGAAGCAATGTGCATGGACTTACGTTAGGGAGTTGTTTAGGGCATCTCGCTCCATACGCAGTGCCTCGATCTTGTCCTTGAGCACGTTGCGCTCCTGTCGCAATTGCTTAATGTGATCGGCACCTTTTTGTAACATTGCCGCCTTACTAAGCTTAGCATTTGGGTTCAGCTGTAGTTGTGGGATGAGTGAATGCAGAGTATCAAAGCCATTTTTGATGTTATAGCGTCGCTTCTGTTCTGCATGAATATGACCGGCGCGACGTTGAGTGTCCCGTGGCTGATACTTAAGGCTGCTCGTTGGCGACAATGGCGAATCCTGTGAGTCGTGAAACGGTGAGTCTGGCGACAGACTGAGGCTGCTGCCCATATTTGCCGTCGTGCCCTGACTAAAGCTAAGCATTTTGCTGCCGGGTGGACTGTGCAGCGAGGGTGCGGCAATGGCCACGGGCAATGAGGCGGACTTCTTTGGTGATTGTTGCTGCGCCGGCACCGGCACCGATAATGGCGACGTTGCAGCATTGCTGATGTAAAGCGACGGCGACACATTGCTGCTGCCGCTGGCTATGGCATTGGCGGAAGTACTTGGCTGGGATTTGCTGGCCACAGCTGCTTGCAGTCGTGTATCTGCAAGGAAACATTTAAATGTATTAGACAAATTGTTATTTGTGCATTGTAATTTTTAACTATTAAGATCATCTCACATCCTATATTGTATGTTAAATTCATTCCTCAAAATTGTAACCGTGTGGGTCACGTCCAAATCTTAGTGAAAATTAGTTGGTTCAAGTCATCATCATCAGTCACAAATTTATAATATTATAGTATTCATTCACTGTGACCATTTAGTACTTACTCTTGGTCAGCAGTTGAGCTAGTGTGCTATTAAGCATGGGATCACTGGTTGCCTGATGCATTTGCTGGGCAACCAGCAAGTTGCCGGTGCTGTTGCTCACGTTGCCGTGACCATTGTTGACAGGAGAACCGCCGCCCGCGGCAACAACAGTGTGCTGCTGATGCATCGAGTTGCTGCGTACCCGAGACTTGCCCTTGGCAAGATATTTGGGCACCGCAAACTGTTGCTGCTCGTGATGGATGAGTTTGGGCAGCGATACATTTAGTGGCAGGCTGTTGGATCGATGCATCTCCTTGGGCAATATGGTTGTATTGGGGGTCGCCCATGAGGCAACACTGACAGCGGGTTGTTGCTGCTGTTGTTGTTGTTGTGGTAACAGTAAACTAGCCACAGTTTGCTGCTGCAGCTGCACATGTTGTTGTTGTTGCTGCTGCTGCTGTTGTTGCTGTGGATTGGTTGCCTGTTGATGGCGTGTAAGCTGTAAGATTTGCTGTGTACTTAAGCTTAATCCTAGAGGCAGAGATTGTTGCATCTGAAGCTGGACCTGTTGCTGATGTTGTTCTTGTTGCAGATAATTTTGTTGTTGTTGCTGTTGCTGCTGTTGTTGCTGCTGTTGTGGCACGCGTGGCATGTTTATAAACGCACCCGTTGACGCAGATTTTTTAAACTGAGGATACGGCTTGTAGCTAATTGAATTATAGCTGCTGTCTGTCAACAAAGATAGCACATCTGCATTGAGAGGCTCCACCTTGACGTTAAGTTGTTGCTGCTGCTGTTGTTGAGGTAACTGCTGCTGCTGCTGATAGCTGTCCGTATAATTGCCAAGAAAACTTTGGGTATTGTAAGAATTTTGTTGTTGCTGCTGTGTAGGAAAGTGCAGGCGTGCTTGTTGTTGGTGTTGTTGTTGCTGCTGCTGTTGTTGCTGCTGCTGCTGTTGCAATTGTTGCTGCTGAGCCGGCTGAAATGATTGCAACACTGCGCCAGCGCTCAAATGCTGATTCTTTTGCTGCTCGGCCAGCATCTGCTGATAAAGGTTCGTCTGATGCAGCGTCGGCTGGGCCTTATCATAGTTATGTGGCTCGCGTCTGAAAGGTCTCTGCGTATTCTTGGCTATGCGTCCATTGATGACGCTCTTGTTCGAGAAACTATCGCTGCCACTGCTGTTATTAATGGCGCCAAAGTGCTTTGTAGCATGCCCACGCCCCGTTGAACTCTCGCCCAACAATTGTTGCTGTTGCGTTTCATTGGCCGATTGCTGAGCTTGTCGGGCCGCAGCAAACTGTTGCTCAATGTCGCTGTAGGGCATGTTGTTAATGGGTGTATTTAGTTCCAACATATTGGCATCCACTGTCATCATGTTGTCGTTACTGTAGAGTGTATGGGGCGCACCCACAATCGCGGGCAGGCAATAGTCATCGTTTTTGAGCATCTCTGCATCGGTGCCCTCCTCGGGCACGGGTGGCAAGCGTGACAAGTTCGTGGTGAGCAAATCTGTAAAACAAAACAACCAAAGATTTTAGTTTCCAAAGTAAAGAGCAGACAGTGAGTCAATTACGAACCTGAGAAGGTAATGTCGATGTCATCTAAATTCGGTTGCAGCGGCCCCAGACTTGGTTGTATAAAATCTGCAATGCCAGCTCCACGCGCTGTACAAAGATTGGAAAGATTTTTTGAATTACTCGCAAGTATTATTCTATTTGCTACTTACCAATCTCTCTTGAATCGGGAAAGGGAAAGGGTCCATTTATTGCCGAGAACAGTGTGTCTGTTGTCCAGTCGTCTGGCATCAAGTTTCTATCGTTCAGTGGTGACCATTCCAAAAAGTCCAATTCACTTTTCTGCAATTGAAAAAAAAGTGTTGCAAATTTAAATATTGACGAAACTTAAATTGATTTTCACTCAAGAATCAGTTGATGTTTTTTTTAATAATTTTATAACTATAAATTTTAACAATATAGTGGATACTTGACATACAGACGTTCTGCATATTGTCAATTACTATCTCTTATTATGCCCTCTCTTTGGGTATTTCAACTCGAATTATCACATACATTTATTCACATTACCTTAACTAATTAATTGGCAATCGATTTTAGTTTCCTCCATATAAGTATAATATAGAATTGTTTTAGCAATTTAGTGATTCGGACTACTTCAAACAAAATACTCGCGTTGTTCGGTTCATAATGAAAACAGCTCAACAAGGGAAATTGCTGAAATTTCTGCACTATCAGCGCTATTTGGGTCTCAACGATATCGACTATTCTAATATCTCGAAAGAATATGTGATCAATGCCAATTGGTGCTCCTACTCTATTCAAATGATAATGCAAATAATTTTTTTCGCCGGTCTCATCGGAGCATTAGCCATGAAGGGCGTACTTTATTTGGATATGATGTCAAGGACTGGAAATATGTTTCATCGATTGGTTATCCTTTCCCTGCCATTCAGTCAGATTTTGTCCAATGGTTGGCTTCGCTATCAACAGAAATCACAACAATTCCTCCTGCAGATGTTGACTAAAATTGCCAGACACCTAGAAGTTGATACATTGAGGCTGTCACGTCCGCGTAGACTATATAGCCTATGGGTGGGCGTTAGCATATTCTATGTCATCATGTGTGTTGTCTTTTCACACTTCTACTGGTATGCGGATCAGAACGCATTACTTATTCTCTCTGCCGTTTGTTTCCTTATCCTTCTGGTGCGCTCCAACTTTATTATAACATGTCACACCAGCTTGGTACATGTGGTCATTGTGTTAATGAAAGCACAGATGAATCAGTTGAATAGTATTTTGGAAAGTAGATTAATATCTTCAGCAGAATTGTCCCAGACTTTGTGCCTCATTGATGATCTGTTGTTGCTGTGCCAGCAAGAGATAGTGCACATTTTTGGAGGTTGCTTTGTGTTTCTTATGATGTTTAATATCTTGGATGCCATTTCCGTACTTTATGTTGCCACATTAGAAGAACGCTTCTACATAAGCACTACCTGGGAATTGCTTCACGTCTTCATTTGGTTGATACCGATGTGTTTATATCTTGCTATACCAATGACAAGCAAGGATTTGACAGAACAGGTGAGTTTTACAAGGGACCTTTGATGAAGATGTAATATATAATAGAAATCCAAACAAAATATTTTCTTGTATTTTTTTATTGCTTGGTAGTTGAAACTCTACTAAAAACAACCAAATTTCAAACTTTATCATTTTTTATTCCCGACTACCCAATAAGTAGTTTGTCTATGTGACTGTACGTAATCCTAAATTTCAAAGACTATTAGTAATGTTAGTCGTAATATAATAATCACATTCTACTTGGCGTATTTAGTGTTGTTGCTGTTAAAATGGAAACACAAAGTAAATGTCTTGTCTCACTCATCACATTAACCAAATTAATAAATTGACCATTAATTTAAATTGCTGTAGTATATAATATCGATTCAACAATACAATTTTTCATACATTCAGTTAGAGTTTTCTAGACTTAATCGAAGTCAACAAGCGCGAGTGTGCAGTTCGCGATGAAAGCAGGAGAACAAGGAAAACTCCTTAAGTTTCTGCACTATCAACGCTATTTGGGCCTCAACGATATCGACTATTCTAATATCTCGAAAGAATATGTGCTCAATGCCAATTGGTGGTCCAACTCTATTCAATTGATAGTGCAAATCACTTTTTTCGCTGCCTTTATCGTGACGCTAGCGAAGAGGGACGTGGTTTATGTAGATATGTTGTCTATAACGGGAAACCTGTTTCATTATTTGCTTGATATATCCGTACCTTTTACCCAGTTATTGGTCAATATCTGGCTTCGCTATCAACAAACATCACAGCTGTTTCTCCTGCAGATGTTGACTAAAATTACCAGATATCTAGAAGTGGATACATTGACTCTGCCACTCCCTCGTAGATTGTATCGGCTTTGGGTGGGCGTAAGCCTATTCTACACCATCATGGTTGCGATTTTCACCTACTTCTTCTGGAATCCGGACCATAATGAGCTATTCTTGCTCTTTTTTACCTGTTTTTTTATCCTGCTGGTGCGCTCCAACTTCATAATAACTTGCTACACCAGCTTGGTACATGTGGTTATTGTATTAATGCAAACACAACTGGATGAATTGAGGGATATTTTAAAAAGTAGATTGATATCTTCAGAGGAGTTGGCCCGAAGTTTGTGCCTTACCGATGAGCTGCTGTTGCTTTGCCAAAAGGAGATGATGCAGGTCTTTGGCGGTTCGCTTTTATTTCTTATGATGTTTTATGTTCCGGATGCCATTGCCATACTTTATATCTCCACATTGGAAGAGCGCTTCTCCAGCTGGGAAGTTCTGCGTGTATTCATTTGGATAGTACCGCTGACTTTGTACCTTTTCATACCAATGACCATCAATGACTTGACGGAACAGGTGAGTTTCCAAAGGGACCTTTATTTATAGGTAATCACTTTCGAATTATATTAAATTTTCAAATTGATCAATTTCCTGGGCCTAACTTATATTGGCTTCCCTTGACTGTCATATTGTGAATAATACTCACACGACCCCATCTCTAAATCAAATTAAATTATTTGCCACGGAAGCATGGACTATTGCATTAGTTCAATATAAATGTGTTTAATTAGATTAATGTCACGAAAGGCCTTCGCATGCATAGACTTGGATCGGCTTGAGCGTATTATAATTTTCGATTATTAATTGTACCATTTTTCAGTCAAGTCTAGAACGTTAACCAAAACGCAAGTGTCAAGCAAATAATGTTCATGGAACCTAAGCAAAGAAAACTGTGCTCGTTTTTACATTATCAGCGTTATTTGGGACTGACTGATATTGACTATTCTCGTAACCATCAAGGATATGTTTTAAGACCAAGTTGGGGCTCTTATGGAATGCAATTATTAGTGGTGGTCATTATGATACAATCCCTATATGTCACTTTAAATGGAAATTGCATCCATAATGTGGAAATGCAGTCTGAGCAGGGAGATGCTTTGTATAATCTAATTCTTTTCGAAGTCCCAATCATTCAGTTTATGGTCAACATTTGGATACGCATTCATCAGCAATCCCAAATGAATCTGCTTCAGAAATTATCCCACTTGGCGTTAAGCCTCAAACTGGATACGGTAACACTTCCACGCCCACTTCGTCTCTACCGCCTATGGGTGACAAGCTGTATCGTCTGTGGTGTGCATATCGGAATAGGAATTCTTCAATTTTGGTACTACTGCCCACTCTTCGAACAGCCTTTCTATCTTTTATGCCTCTTTGTTAATATGGTGCGTAACAATTTCATCATCACATGCTACTCTTCGTTGGTGTGTGTAGTGTTAAGCCTCTTGCAAGCACAACAAGAACAACTTCAATTGGCATTATCAAATTCATCCATGTCAATGGAGAATTTATCTCCAAGTTTGCAAATTCATGACATGTTGCTGTCGCTTTGTGTCGAAGAACTTTTGGATATTTTTGGCGTCGCATTGCTACTTATATTTTTACATCTTGGACAGAGTTTCGTGTATTACTTATATCTAGCTACATTAGATAGTAGATTTTCCAACTTGGAAATTTTATGCGTACTGATATGGATGGCTTTGATCTATATGTATATAACTCTGCCGTTAATGGAGAATGACTTGGTCGATGAGGTGAGTGTTTTGACTTTGATATTGTAACTATGTAATTGAAATATTTTAAAATTTCTATTAAATTGCTGGTAAAGATACCACTTAAGCCATGGCATAAATAACCTTTTTAAATTATACAAGAACACTTGGTAAAATTAAAAGCTGATAGCCGTTTTTCATTAATTTGATGGGCTAATTTATGTATCCATATGATATTCTGATATCAAAATTTTTAATACTAACAAGAAGGCAGTTCATTCGTCGGAAAAACTTGAACCATACTACACCATGCCACGGTTATATTTATTTATTTAACTGCCGACGCGTAAAAAGTTTGTTACAATAGTAATGAAATCCTAAGGAAATCCAATTAAACCAAAGTATCCAAGTGTCATAAATACTGATTGATACGTTGCAGTTACCTTCAGTATATTATTGGCGATTATTGAAGCTATACAATGATTAATTATCACCAAAGTGAACTCTATCCGTACTATGTCATCTGCCGTTTCCTGGGAATCTTCTGCATTCATTACAATCCAAATAGCAAACGTTTTCAATTGCGTCGCAGTCTCGTTTGCTATGTGGTCCACTTTGCTCTGCAATTTTATCTGGTCATTTGCATGATTATTCTCATTTACTTTTGGACAATGTGCTTTAAGAGAGAATGGACCGCAACTGGAAATCATTTTGAACGTTTCGTGCTCTTCTCCGCCCTAGCCATTCAGTTTGTGCAGAATGCCTGGCTCATTTGGCTGCAGGCATCCAATGTTCGCATTGTGCGTCAGTTGGAGTTATATAGACGAAAGTACTTGATCGGAGTTCATCTAAAGTTACCCAAATACCTACTGTGGATTCTTATCATTATGAATGCCATATATTTAGTCAACTTTGTAAAGACCAGCGTGCTGGACTGGCTAACAAGGGCAACGATTTTGTTCAAGTTTGGTTCAATCGGCTTTCCATTACGCGCCATCATCAGCAGCTTCATCCTTGGCACCTATGTGTGCCTCATTCATGTGGTACGACATGTGCTTCGATGGAATCAGTGGCAACTCAAGATCCTGGTGCACCAGTTGCAACAGCCCAAACGTAGTTGCAGTGATGTTCTACGTCTTCGGGCTTGTCTCGATCTGCATGATCGACTGCTGGTTTTGTGTAGCGATCAGATTAGTGTCGTATATGGCTTTAATATCTGCCTCTGCCTGCTCTTTTCCTCATTTGATGTAACTAGTATCATATACATTGTAACGGTCAATGACAAAGAAACTACATTTTGGCAAGACGTGTTTATAACCTTTGTGTGGCTCTTACCAACGATAATGACTTCTATGACCGCCCTAATGAGCAACTCAGTTTGCTTACAGGTATGTACGATATGAAAATATGGCAATACTGAAAAAATATATTATTTTAAAGCCCACTAGTTATTTTTTTATTGCATTAGGACTCTGCACTTCATAATTCAATATAAAAAAATATATATATTAATATGATGGAAATGGTTCAGGTTGAAAACTCACACCTATTTTTAGTATTATTGATGGGAATTAACAATACCATCAATATATTTACTCTAATTTATTCTTTTATACTTTTTAATATTGTCAGTAGGAAGCTGACCCACGGACTTATTTAATATTACATAGTTTATTTAAACGATATCGCATCCAAGTAAGCTTTTCTTCATATGCTTACAACGTTGCAGTTACTACAAAACCGTCACAAATGAACTGAAACTTAAGTGTCACAACCCCTTCTCTTATTTTGTATATCGTAATTAATTGGAGTAATTTCAATTAGTTGAATAGAAAGGTAGTGTGTGTGGATTTGCATCAGGTAACGTTAATAATTTCTTTTATATTTTCCATGTTTCAGTTAAGTGTGGAAAGTTTAACAAAGCGCAAGTGTCGGGACAAAAATGTTTCTTCAAGAACGAAAACTGTGTCCGTTTTTGCACTATCAGCGTTATTTGGGACTGACTGACATCGACTATTCTCATAACCTTCAACGATATGTTTTAAGTCCAAATTGGCAATCTTATGGCACGCAGTTATTAGTTTTGGCGATTATGATAAAATCCCTATATGGCAATTTAAGAGATAAATGTGTTTATAGTGTGGATATGCAGTCTAAGCAGGGAAATGATTTCTATTATCTAATTCTCTTGGAAGCGCCTATCACTCAGTTTGCAATCAACATTTGGCTACGCACTCAGCAGCAATTCCAAAAAGATCTTCTCGAGAAACTGTCCGACATGGCATTAAGACTCAAAGTAGATACATTTACACTTGCACGTCCCCTTCGCCTTTATCGCTTGTGGGTGACAAGCAGCATCTTCTATGCTCTGTATTCTACCTTCGGAATTCTGCAAGTGTATTTGTATTGTGGGCAGCTAGAACAGGCTTTTTATCATGTATGCAATTTCATTGGCCTAGTTCGTAGCAGTTTCATAATCACATGCTACTCTTCGTTGGTGTGTATAGTGTTGAGTCTGTTGCAAGCACAGCAAGATCAACTTCAATTGGGAGTATCAACTTCATTCATGTCCATGGATAATATATCAACCAATTTGCAAATTCATGATATGTTGCTGTCGCTTTGTGCCGAAGAACTTTTGGATACTTTTGGCGTGGCTTTGCTACTGATATTATTAAATACAGGCCAAAATTGCGTATATATTTTCTATCTGACTTCATTAGATAATTTGTTCTCCTATGTGTTAATTTTAAGCATACTGATGTCAACGGCTTTGATTTATGTGTATGTGGCAATGCCATTAATGGACAATGAATTAGTTGCTAAGGTGAGTGTTTTATAGTGACAGTTGTGATCCAAATTATGATTCATATCTCAGCTTCTTTTAAAGCATAAATAATAAATACCAACAAAATCAAACTATAATTTTCATAATAGAAAAAAGTAAGATTATAATTGAACTGGTGGTGAACAAGTGAATTTTTCTAATTAAAACTCAACTAACACAATCCCACCTCTAATTTTGCCTTTTGTAATTAATGAGCTTAATTAGAGTAATTTCAATTAGTCGAAAAAATAAAAGGACGTATGCATTTGAATTAGACTAAGCTTATAAATTTTATTACTATATTTGCCGTGTTTCAGTCAAGTGTGAAAAGTTTAACAAAGCGCAAGTGTGGAGACAAAAATGTTCAGTCAAGGACGAAAACTGTGCTCGTTTTTACATTATCAGCGTTATTTGGGATTGACTGATATTGATTATTCTCGTAACCTTCAAGGATATGTGTTACATCCAAATTGGCAATCTTATGGAACGCAGTTATTAGTTTTGGGCATTATGATCAAATCACTATATACAAATTTGAGTTATAAATGCATGTATAGTCTGGATATGCAGTCAAAGCAGGGGAATGCTTTCTATTACATATTTTGCTTGGAAGCACCTATCACTCTGCTGATAGTCAATCTTTGGCTACGCACTCATCAGCAATCCCAAAAGAATCTACTCGAGAAACTGTCCGACATGGCGTTGAGACTCAAACTGGATACTCTAAGACATCCACGACCTCTTCGTCGTTATCGCCTGTGGGTGATAAGCTGCATTGTCTACGCTCTGCATTTTATATTTGGAATTCTGCAAGATTGGAAGTCTTGTAGTAAGATAGAACAGGCTTTCTATTTTGTAAGCTTATATATTACTCTGGTGTGCATCAATTTCATAAACACATGCTACTCTTCGTTGGTGTGTATAGTGTTGAGTCTGTTGCAAGTACAGCAAGATCAACTTCAATTGGCAATAAGAACTTCATCCATGTCAAGGAGGAGTTTATCGCAAAATTTGGAAATTCATGATAAGTTGTTGTCGCTTTGTGTCGAAGAACTATTGGATACTTTTGGCGTAGCTTTACTACTGATATTTTTATATATTGGACAGAATTGCGTAAATATCTTCTATCTAAGTACTCTAGATAATAGATTCTCCTATATGGAACTTTTATGGTTACTTCTTTGGATCGCAATCATCTATTTATATGTGACTATGCCGTTAATGGAGAATGAATTAGTCGCTAAGGTGAGTTTTTTAGAATGACAAATTATACTCCCAAACTATAACTGTATTATATTATTGATCTATATTTGTGTCATGTTTGGTTATCGATATGAGTACCTAGATCTTAGGGAAAAGGGAATGTTGATCACTTTCAAAATCAAATTTAATTGGTGATGAGAATGTGAAATTTTCTAGAATTCACCAAATACATTTTCAAACGACCGACCAAATAACGTTTTAATAAATTCTCTTATGTATCTGTCGACCATTAATTAATTTATACTATCACCAACATTCATTCCACTTTAAATAGAAAAATGCTCTCTCGAGTAGATTCTTTTTTACTATGTGTTTTTCACATTCATGAATACGAACCAAGTAAGAAAACGAAACTCAAGTTTTGCTCAACCGTAAAATACCCGCGACCAATTTTTGCTGATTGCAACAAACATTAAATTCAAGCACGGAAATAAATTATTTTTTGAGAGTATACTAAAATATATATATAAAACAATATACCCAAAATAGATGGCAATATACCACTCTCTATATTATTAGCTTGGACTAAATCGTTTTAATTCATTTAAATAAAATTAGTTATACCTCACTCGATAGAAAATAAGTTAGGATAATTACAGAGTATTTCACAGCTGAATAAGGACAAAGGCAAGCCAAACATCCCTAATGCAATAATTGAATGGACTTTCAATACCAATTCTCATTTACCATGCGTATAGATTTTCTGATATTGAATATTTATTCTAATACAAAAAAACGCTCAGTCATCGGGGAAATTTGTAGCATACCACACGTAGATAATGCTAGTGCCTTTGCAATATCAACGTTTTTTGGGTTTGACAGATCTGCACTACTCACGAACCTTGCAACGTTATGAGGTGCATGCAACATGGTTCACACTCTCTAGTCAATTGTTAATATTGTGTCTTAAAACCGGAGAACTTATACAAGTACTTGTTAAGTTGAGTTTGGATTATTTGGGAGTTCAATCTAAAATTGGTAAAGAATTCTTTTACCTAGTGGCCGTAGTATCTCCGATAAGTGAATTAATGCTCAATGTTTGGCTTCTAATGACGCAAGAAACTCAAAAACATCTTCTGAATAGATTAGTTGAGTTCTCGCGACGTCTACATGTTGACATTATTTCCTTGAGCTGGCCACGCTGGCTGAATCGACTCTGGATATGCATTTGCTTACTGTATTTATGCTTTGTCTGTCAATATATAACTTCTACCTGGCATTCAGGTCAGCAATACACACACTTGTTCACAACCATTAACCTAATAGTGCTTTTTGTGCGCCACAACTATGTTGTAACTTGCTACACATCCTTGATTTATATTGTACGGAAATTGCTTCAAGCCCAGGCAAATAAATTAAATACTATAAGAAGTGCAGTGATACCTTCAGAGGAATTAAAAGATTGCCTGAGCATTCACGATGAGCTATTGTTGGTGTGCCAAGAAGAAGTAGTGCAAGTCTATGGCGTCGCTTTGATATTTCCTTATCTACACTCTGTGTTGAATGCAACAAGGGTTGTCTACCTTGCCACGTTTCAAGAGCGATTCTCATATAAGGAAGTGATGTTGGTTCTCATTTGGATGAGCCCTATCTGCTTGTATTTGGCATTGCCACTATCCAGTAATGAGGTTTCCAATCAGGTAAGTCACTATATAAATATGTCCAAGGAAAATGACCGTTTATTTATTCAAGTAACAGTGCGTGGAATGTTTTCTATTCGTCCCGCTTCAAACTAGTTGTATGGATTTCCAAGCAAACTTAATTAAGCTAATGTATCAAAGTATCACAAACTCTGATTGATGTGTTGCCGCTGCTGTCAGTATCTGATTGGCGATTGTCGAAGCTCTACAATGATTAAGTATCAGAAAAGTGAACTTTATCCATACTATCGAATCCTCCGATATCTGGGCATCTTTTGCATACATCACAATTCTAATAGTAAACTTTTTCTAAAGCGTTGCAGTCTTGTTTACTATGTGGTCCACTTTGCTTTGCAATCATATCTGCTCATTTCCATGATTATTCTCATTTGCTTCTGGACACTGGGCTTTTACGACCAAATGACCGCTACTGGCAATCATTTCGATCGTTTTGTGCTCTTCTCCGCTCTGCTCATACAGTTTGTGCAGAACGCCTGGCTCGTTTGGCTACAGGAATCCAATCTACGCATCGTGCGTCAGTTGGAGTTATATAAAAGAAAATACTTAAAGGGAGTACACCTAAAGATGCCCAACTACCTTATGTGGATCCTTATCGTAATGAACATTGCATACTTGGCCAACTTCTTAAAGTCAAGAGTGATACACTGGCTAACAAACACTTTGATGTTGATCACGTTCAGTACAATGGGGTTTCCATTACGCGCCATCATCAGCAGCTTCATCCTCGGCACCTATGTGTGCCTCATTCATGTAGTGCGACATGTGCTTCGATGGAATCAGGAGCAACTCAAGATCCTGGTGCACCAGTTGCGACAGACCAAACGTAGTTGCAGTGATGTTCTACGTCTTCGGGCTTGTCTCGATCTGCATGATCGACTGCTGGTTTTGTGTAGCGATCAGATTAGTGTTGTATATGGCTTTAATATCTGCCTTTGTCTGCTCTTCTCCTTATTTGATATAACTAGTCTGATATACATTTTAACGGAGACTGAGACAACCACCAAGTCTTGGCTGAATGTCATTATAACCTTTGTGTGGCTCTCACCTTCACTACTGGCCACTTCGACCGTTCTAATCAGCAATACAATTCGCTCACAGGTATGTACGATAGTTAATTTTAAAGAAGCCCTTATTTTTGGGATTGAAAAATTAACTTTTAATTGTTATAATGGAAAAAATAATATACAATATTGTAAAAATTATCACTTTCTTATCTTATACTTACTCGTACTAAAATATGTTCAAATACAGCTAACGTCCTATATAATACTAATATTAATAATGATATAGGAGTAGTAAGCAAGACAGAAGTCGATGAAAATACCTGTGAGTCAGTTGACTTAATTGCCTTGCAAGTAGATAATAATCCCATTATTAATTAATTAATGAACGACTAACAGTTGGATTTCTTTTGCTTTCACTAGTCAGTTGGTGGTACACAGTCCTTTTCTGCGGTGTTGAAGAACTGGTCTACTTAACTAGTCTAAATTAATCACTTCATTACTAAAGGATTAAATGAAGAGATTCCAGCAAAGTGAACTCTATGCTTATTATTGCATCTGCGGATATCTAGGCATCTTCTGCATCCATTTCAAGCCAAATAATAGACGTCGCAAACTTATTTTCTATGTAGTGCACTCTGCACTGCAATTGTATCTGATCATTTGCATGATTATTCTCATTTACTTTTGGACAATGTGCTTTAAGAGAAAAACGACAGCTACTGGAAATCATTTCGATCGTTTTGTGCTCTTCTCTGGCCTGTTCATACAATTTGTGCAGAATGCCTGGCTCGTTTGGCTACAAGAATCCAATCTACTCATCGTGCGTCAGTTGGAGTTCTTTAAAAGAAAATACTTGAAGGGGGTCCGCCTAAAGTTGCCCAACTACCTGCTGTGGATTCTAATCCTTATGAACACCATATATCTGGTCAATTCCTTAAAATCCAGCTTTATGCACTGGCAAACAATGTCTACGATATTGTGCAAGTTCAGTATAATAGGATTTCCATTACACGCCATCATCAGTAACTTCATCCTCGGCACCTATGTGTGCCTCATTCATGTAGTTCGACATGTGCTTCGCTGGAATCAGGAGCAACTCAAGACTCTGGTTGACCACATGCAGCAGACGAGGCCTAGTCGCAGCGATATTCTACATCTTCGTGATTGCTTAAAACTTCATGATCTGCTGTTCGTCTTGTGCAGCGATCAGATTAGTGTCGTATACGGCTTCAATATTTGGCTCTGCCTGATTTTTTCCTCGTTTGACGTAACTAGTCTAATTTACATTTTAACTGTTACTGAGACAAACACCACGTTTTGGCTAAATGTGATTCTAACCTTAGTGTGGATCTCACCTTCACTAATGACCACTATATCCGTTCTTATAAGCAACTCAATAAGCTTACAGGTATGTACGATAGTAAAAATTTAAGTAATTATTAGTTAAGAGTTTGAAAATGTGACATTTAATTGTTATCATGGTAGAAATCATTTAGTTTAATATCGCAAGAATTCTGATTTTAGACCATTGAAAGAATAAGAATAATATCTAATATGTTATTTTAAAGTAAACCTTAAATGAGTATATTTATATAGATTTTTTAAAAACTTAACTTTATTATTATATCAACACTTGAAAATAGATACAAAGATAACTTCCAGCCTAACATTAATATTGCTAATAGCATAGGAGTCGCTAGGGCTACAGATATCGTTAAAATTACTCGTTAATCAATTGATTTAATTGCCGTGCAAATAGATAATAACCTCTTCATTAATTAATATTTATAGAATGTATGCCTTTCTCATGAATTTTTTTTCTATTTTACTTTGACTAGTCAATTAGTGGTTCTCAGTCCTCTGCTAGGGCTCTGAGGTACGGGTCTATTTAATTAGTCTAAAGTAATCACTTCGTTAACCAAACTGCAAAATGAAGAGGTTTCAGCAAAGTGAACTCTATTCTTACTATAGCATCTGCGAATATCTGGGCATCTTCTGCATCCGCCTCAAGTCAAATAGTGAACATCGCAGGCTTATTTTCTATATGGTGCACTTTGCTGTGCAATTGTACCTGATGAGTTGTATGATTACTCTCATTTGTTTCTGGACAATGGGCTTTCACGACCAAATGACCGCTACTGGCAATCATTTCGATCGTTTTGTGCTCTTCTCCGCCCTGCTCATTCAGTTTGTGCAGAACGCCTGGCTCGTTTGGTTACAGGAATCCAATCTACGCATCGTGCGTCAGTTGGAGTTATATAAAAGAAAATACTTAAAGGGAGTACACCTAAAGATGCCCAACTACCTTATGTGGATCCTTATCATAATGAACATTGCATACTTGGCCAACTTCTTAAAGTCAACCGTGCTGCACTGGCTAACAAAAGTTATGATGTTGATCACGTTATGTTCAATGGGATTTCCATTACGCGCCATCATCAGCAGCTTCATTCTCGGCACCTATGTGTGCCTCATTCATGTGGTACGACATGTGCTTCGATGGAATCAGTGGCAACTCAAGATCCTGGTGCACCAGTTGCGACAGACCAAACGTAGTTGCAGTGATGTTCTACGTCTTCGGGCTTGTCTCGATCTGCATGATCGACTGCTGGTCTTGTGTAGCGATCAGATTAGTGTCGTATATGGCTTTAATATCTGCCTCTGCCTGCTCTTTTCCTTATTTGATATGACTAGTATCATTTACATTATAACGGAGACTGAGACAGACACCAAGTCTTGGCTGAATGTCATTATAACCTTTGTGTGGCTCTCACCTTCACTACTGGCCTCTTCGACCGTTCTAATCAGCAATACAATTCGCTTGCAGGCATGTACGATAATACAATTTAGAAACACTTAGATATGTTATTAAATAGCAAAAAATATATATTCGATATTGCTGCGACCATATTATTTCATACAGAAGTGTTGTAGGGTTTACTTGCTATGTAACATTAATATTGATGATAAGATAAAAGTCGTAAGCAGCTTAGGAATTATTGAAACTATTCTTAACTAATACTAATGGAAAGTGTCAACGCTAATTGATTTAATTGCCTTGCAAATAGAAAAATATATCCTTCATTAACTAATTATTGATTAGCTTATGCCTTGAACTTGGACTTCAATTTCCAATTTGCTTTTAGCAGTCAGTTTGTGGTTCTCAGTCATGTTTTACGGAACTGAGCTTCGGGTTTATTTAATTAGTCTAAAGTGTTTGGGTTTACTTTGTGCCACACTCGATGCTGAGCCCAATCCCAGAGTATTTATGAGCAAAAGCGACGAGTTGCATGGACTGGTTGCCTTTGTTGTGGCCCAAATTGTGTCGTGGTTCGGATTCGCATATCTATTGATGGCGCCGGAGAGATTTAAGTTACAGATGTATAGTCTAGTAGGAAATACCTATTTGTTAATAGGCTACAGCTTTTCCTGCATGATTATATCATTCGTCTACTTGGGATTTTTTATTAAACGACGCAGTTTTCTGACCCTACTCTCTCTGATAATTCATCACAATTACAAGGATCTGCATAATTGTTATGCCAAGAGTTTTTATAGACGATTTTGCATCCATGTGAGCTTGTCGTTGGTCTCTCTCGTTTTACATGCCCTGGCCTTTGCTGACAAGGTTGAGCTACTTCCCAAGCTGCTTTTATTCGCCGTTTTCACCTTTAGCTACACGCTGATAGGGCTTATCGTAGTTCTCTATAGATGCCTGGCGCAAGTCTTCGGTGCCCTTTTGCACCTTTACAATCGCGACTTGAGGGCAGCGTCAACAACAACAGCAATGACAACAATGTGGCGTCTTAGATTATGGCAACGTAATCAAATGCTCATCGTTTGCCATGAACAACTTAACTGTGCCTTTGGAGTTGTCATGGTGATAATTACGGCATTTGTCCTATTATCAGCACTTTCTGCGCCATTCTTTATGGTTTCGATTGTCTTCGAGATGGATATTAACACTATGGGAAAATTCTATTTTACTCGCATGATAATCGGATCAGTTGTTTGGAATCTACCCTGGTTGTTCGCAATGCATATGATATTTCAAACAGATGTGATACGGATAGAGGTGTGTATCATTCAAATTATTTATTTACTTTCATCATTTTTCTTAGTGGTAGTGAATAGGAAAATGGGCAACGCCAGGTATTTATAAAAGACTACCTCATTCACATTTAGAATGATAAGCCTTTTAACAGCATTCTTATTGTCAATTGACAATTTGCTATTCGCCCTGAAGTATGGAACAATGCCACAAGTAAATTATAAATGATTCTCATTTTTTATTGCCATTGTTTTTTATATAAATCAACCGAACAATATTGAGGCGAATGGCTTCATTCAGCAGAATAAATATGGAATGATTCATTCTGACCTTATGACGTTTGTATAGAAGCCAAAACCCCATGCTAATTATATAGTTTCAAGCAAATAATCCACTAAGTGCAATTTTTTATCATAGGAGAACTTAAAGTCACATTGACGTTTACGAAGATAATCATATGTAATATCCAATTAATTACTAACTAAAATATATCGCTAGATCAACTACAAATACACTTAGTTGATTGGTGCGTCCGTTTCAGTTGGTCAGTCAACGCCAACATGTCTGCGTGTCGAGATATGCGCTTGTATCTGAGAGTACTATATGGATTAGGAATGATGTGCGCTAACTTCGAGGAAGAACATTGTCTGCTTCAGATTACAGACCGAAGTGAACGCTATGCACTGATCTATACGCTCGGTATACTAGCCGGAATATTCGGTTGTTTCTCGTACGCCAATATGAAACCGGACTACTTGTACATGAGTGCTTACAACAAGACTGGCAATTTCTATGAGCGACTGAATCTGCAGCGATATTGTGTAGTTCTCTGGTTTCTTCATGTCTGCCTCTATTTCAGACGACGTCGTCACATGGCATTGGTCGAAACACTACTTCAACTGAATAGACTGTGTTCAAGTGCACGAAATGAGCGATACTTCATGCGAATCTTCATCACCTATAGTATCCTTTTTCTGCTCAGCTTCTTTAACTATGTCAATGGATATGTCCTGACGGGTATTCACCCATTAGGCATGTTCCTCTATACCTTTATCTATAGCTATGGTTTTCTTGCCATGAGCTTTTTGCTTGTGTTCTTCGTCTGCCTGCAGCGAATTATTGCCGCAGGTCTGGCATATTACAATCAGAAGCTTAAGGACAATGATGCAAGCTCAAATTGTAGGCGTGTTCTGTTTGAGAGGCAGCGATTATTAAGTCTCATCGCTGGTGAGCTTAACAACTGCTTTGGACTTCTTATGCTACCCATTGTTCCCCTCATCCTGCTAATGCTACCAAGTGGGCCATTCTATCTGATTAGCACTGCCATGGAGGGTAAATTTGTTGGCTTCCATCGAATTGTAATGGCCAGCTTTGTTGGCTGCATATGGATTACACCTTGGCTGATCATGATGACGTTGTTGATGCGCTCGAACGTCATAAGAGTCGAGGTGAGCCATTTCCTGTGCTTAACATTCCCATTTTATCTAACAAACAAAGGGTCAAAGAATGTTATGTTGAGACAACCGATTTTAAAATGAAGAGGAATTTATTTATTTTTCCATTTAATTCCCATCAATCAGAAACAAATTAAAAGTCTTCAATTTATTGTAGGCCAATAAAACTGCCAAGATACTTGCGAAAATACCTCGCACTGGTTCTGGTTTAGATAAAATGGTGAGTTTTGATTGTCATAAAACTGATTTCCTTTATTTATCAAGCATTACACTGATAGGTCGAAAAGTTTCTGCTGAAAAACCTACGTCAGCAACCCATACTGACAGCCTATGGATTTTTCGCCCTGGATAAGAGCACCCTTTTCAAGGTAAGCATCATATGCAGTTTATCTTGTATAAATATGTATCCAGTAATTGTGATATATTTCACAGCTCTTTACAGCCATCTTCACTTATATGGTTATATTGGTGCAATTCAAGGAAATGGAAAATTCAACAAAATCGTTGCAGCAAACACAACTCAATTTGGAAAACTCTTAAATTTGATAGACTTACCGAATCATAAGTCAAGCAGCCAGTTGCTTTTGATTTATAATTTTTGCGCCATTTTCTGTATTCCGCTTTGATGACAGCTGCATGACGTTTCCAGTATTTTCCCTCAAGCACAACGGTCTGTGTAAACAAAAGCAAAAAAAAAGATAAATATAAATACAAAATGTAATGAGATGTTTTTATGTACTTCATATTACAAAAGGTGCAGTAACATAGCAAACCTCTCGGTTATCCAAACTCTACCTTGCACATTTTTGTTTTATTTGGTCGTCTCTAAAAAGTCTACAGTTTATCGTTTGCCTCATGTAATGCTCATTTGACAACTGATTTAATATCCCAGAACAAAGCAAAGTCAATAACTAAGCATTGCGGTTATCAACATTTATAGAATTATAGAACACAATATAATTGTTCCGTACACAGCCGAAATGAAAACAAATTATACACTCTCTCGATAAGATTAATCTGACATTTTACTGGGTACATAGTTCTTTCAACAGACCCAAAACGAAACCCAGACCCGAAACCTAAGATAAGCTACTTCTGTATGTCTGACTTTGGGATCTCTCTGATTGTTATACAGCAAATAAACTACTATAATATGGGTGTGGCATAGAAGTTGTGCCTCCACAATTCAAGTGCATGTTACCAGACAGAGACTTGCTGACAATCTATTCTAGACTTGTTCTGCTGTTATGATTAACTAATTAGCAGCATATTGGAAGAGGTGTGGATGATGTTTACCGGTTGTTTAATACATATTGTACTTGGTGTCAAACGTTTAACGGAATGTAAAATGTGATAATTGCTAAGGAACTATCAAGTCTAATAGATCAATCACTTTGGAAAGCAGCGGCTATTAAAATGTACATTTAATAAAGTGCAGAGCATTTTAATCTCTTCCCTTAAATGGTCACGTGACACCTTGTTAAATATATGGTTATTCAGATATCGTAAAAGATAGAATACGTCTTTATTCGTTTAGAAAGCTTTCATGATCTGAGAGTCAGCAGACTGTAGTACATAATGGCAAAAGTCAAATTGATTTCGGACATGCCATTCATCGTGTTCTATAAATACAGACGGCTCTGGGTGATACCAAATATAAACGCTCGTTCTTATCACGTGCTGCAGGTCGCACCAAAGGAGAACCCCTATTGAAAAATGGAGCAGTCCATCTACAATCTCCCCACGAGTCGATGGCGCGCGACTTTTGATCACGCGTCCAGCGGATGATTTCGCCAGAGAATTTTGGATCACAATCGACAAGTGGAAGTCGTTGTGGCTCCATGTGTGGTAGTTATTCGATTACTTTACAATAGCATTAATTACCATCAAAACTTAAATGTCATGGTTTGATTAGCCATCAAGTGTTGGACTCTTAGTTGTTGCAGAACGGAAATTGAAACAGCTTTGGGTCGAGAGTATTGGTGTTAGACGAAATCTCTACTAAAGTTGCAGCCACATACTTTTTAAATAAGTGCAGTATATTTGGTAAAAAAATCAGAACTAAACTTGAAGCGACTCTTCAGGTTTATTTTAAAAACAAATCCATAAGGTAATTACTACAACATATCATGGATATAGTTATCTCTAAAAAGTACATACTATATCTGCAATGGATTTATATAATTAGTTCTTTTACAAATATTTACTTGAAAGTTAAGGTGTTCAATTATTTAAAAAAAAAAATGAATACATTTACTCGAATCAATTTTGACTCACAAGTTAAAGCCCCATGGAAATTTTTGTTGAATATCCTTAAAGGACACCGGCTCACACAAACTTCTTCAAACACAACTGGTTACTTGTTGGCAATATTTTTACTTCTATGTTGTCTCTTACCGCGCACATGTCCGACTCTTAACCGTCGTAGCCGAGCGTCAAACAGTTGACTATTGTTACTACTTACTTGTGGATTACTATGTATGTCAACGTCCAGTGGCGATGCGAATTGACACACCGGAGTTCTGCGCTTTTGTATAACTGCAAAGGGAGAAAAACATTTACACAGGTTAGCTAGATGATACTATGCAAAGAGAACAAAACAGGCCAGCAACAAAATACAAAACAGAGATAAGATTTTGCCTGACGATAGCGCTATTGTAGTTAGATAGATAAGTCTGGAGAGGCCGAGATGCCAATGGCTACTCTTTCCGATGTTGGGGTGATGACAATGACAATGAGACCGCCAACGACCCACACGTGTTTGAATCGCACTCGTACTTTTGGTTAAGTGACGTCGTTTCACAAACCATTTCACAAGTCGTCGGAAAGATATAGGCGATTATAGGTATCTGTGTGCTTTAGAGTACGTCTAAACAATGAGATAAAAATGGTATTGAGGCAGGGTGCTACAGAAATACTTCTCCTACAAGATGCTGACACATTTTAACAAATGCCACTCTATTCATTTTTACGCCTTAATATATGTTGTGGAGAGCTGTAGACTCTTCATGAGATCGGGATGCCACATCGTAGTCACTCTTTTGGCCAAGGAAAACCACAGACATTACCCCTTATTCTGGGGGTTATCTAGTGCTATAAACATTTAGCATATAGTATCTGGGCATACGTACTTAGTAAAGAATTAAGTGCTGAGTGTGAGACAAGAAGTTGTAGATTTATAAGTACGATACTTTATAAATAGACCTAAAATTTTCCGTTTGCCTTTGTCGCAGTTAATGTTGTCGTCGTCGTTATTTTATAGAGATAATCTGGACTACGAGTCTGTAACGTCTCTGCAACTATCTCCCTCACACAAATGATGTAACTAACAGATGGAATATTATTCTAAAAACGAAACTAAACTAAAATAGACATAAACGACACATAAAAAAAAGATGAAAACATTGTGTGTGTGATTCGATTAATCACTTGATTTTTCCGGTTCGTCTAGTTTGCCTAATGGTGTTAATCGAATAAACAAAAAAATACTTAAAGAATCAAACAGAAAATGTGTCAAACTTTTGTTTCAGCAAAAGTTTAGACGATCTGTTACCATAAATTAGTATACGTGCCTATATGTATAAATTAAATCGCATTCAACAAAGTGATAGAAGGCAAACAGCAAACGATCAAGACGCCAGACAGGCATCTTTTTGATAAGGCCAGCGATACTGATAAGCCGCAGCAGCAGCCTAGGAAAAGTGCGTCGCAACTGTATGGGAAGACCAGACGCATGACAACAAATCTCAAATATCGCTCTCTTGTCTGCTCAGCTACTGGGCATAGTCGATGGCTGAGAGGGAAACCACAAGCCGAAAACCAGTTGACAAATTACCAACAAATGCGACTCATCTCCACCAACAACATCCAGACCAGTCCCATTGAGCATTTTGCGATTGTGATAGCGACTGTGAGTTTGAAAGCTTTTGCTTTGCCTTAAGCTTTTTTCGTCGACAGACATCGCACCCAATTTGTGTTTTGTTATTAAATTTGCACGTGTAGCGCTTAACGCTCAAGGAAACATTCATTAAACATTTGAAACATTCGTTTCGTTTACATAGTACTTTATCAACGACCCTCGCAGCTTAATTGCCACGTGCGATACGGTCCAAATATGTGGAAAATTTTGTATAGATCTGTTCAACTCAGTTTACTAATTAGTGTAGAAAAATGATGGTAAAAGTGAGTTACAAGTCTTCAGGCTATTAATATTCTCCGAAAAGCTACGTGTTTAATTTTAATGTCATAATCAAAGTGTCACGAATACTTCATCTAACCGGATTTTAGTTTGATTCGTTCATCAAATAAAAACAAAATATTTAATTTAATCATCGTCACCTTTTTAGCAAATATGTCTCGATCGCGGAATTTGCAGTATTTTTGTAATGCAGTGAAAACTGTTAATTAATCATAGTTTCTGGTGTTTTGCTTTTTAATTTTAAATTTACTTTCCCAATCATTTTATTTATGTCGTTATTTGATGCCTTAGACATAGTTAAGAAATGCAATTGTCAATTCAATTAATTTATTTTTAATTTATATTTTCTCTGGTAAAATGGTACGCTTAATATTTTGTATAAACCTATTCTGCTTTATTTCGTTTTAGTATTTAACAAATGTTTTATTATTTTTAAGGTTGCTTAATAAGACTTAACAGTGTAGTTTCAAATTACCCTTAATTCTGCCTTTAAACTCATTAAACGTGTATTTATATAAAAATCGATAAAACTATTTTACAACAAATAAATATTAAAATTAGAATTACTATTTTTAATCAGAGACTAGCCACAAATACAGCCCATTGAATGGTATGAATCCATTAAATAATGAGCTTAGAATATTTGTACTCACATTGCATATGCCAGCATCGCCAGATGACATTATTTAGACGTATCTTATCCTTCCAACGCAATCGCACACCCTTGAAATGGTTCCACTTGGGGGAGGTGAGTTTTTGACTGAAAGGAAATGCAACTATATTATCTATATGCTATTGAAAATAATAAACAATTTGCGCGCTAACAATTTGTCCAATATTTGTAGTTTACAATAATAGAATGCATGTCTTGTTTATAAATATTAGAAAGTATACAAATGGACAGATTGTGTGCTATATTTAGCTGGCCCCATAACCCGCCTGGGCCACAATCTCATAACAAAATCTGAATAATTTTTTGTTGGCCGCGTATCTGTTATGTTTATATGTGTTTGTTTGTGTCAATGTGTCAATTGATTAGAGAAAATGGGCAGAACTACTCGTAAATCTGATTTGCTATCAAAATTGATATCCACAAAGTAAATGCAGTTGAACCCAAATCAATTAGTGTTAACAACAAATACATAGTTGGCTGTCGTATCAATATCAATTCACATACGTTATAAACAATAACTTGACTAATCAATACGTTGGCGATACACGATCTGTAGTTGTTATCGCCACTGCATGGATGATTCACTTGCAAAATTCTCAGCAAATATTTAATACAGGTGCATTTACGTGCTCTGTTGTTGTTCTACTAGTTACAAGCCCTCAAAACAGAAATTACACAACTAACTACTCGACAGTTGGTTGCATTTCAGCCACACTCCTCCACTCTTAGCCTAACTGCATGAAACTGTTTGTGTAGTAGATCTTTCGATTGACTTCCCACATTTTGCGGAGATACCTATAAAGTATTTAGTGAGAATTCCAGTTTTTATTTTTCTCTCTCACTCGCTCTCTTTGCGGAGGGGAAATACCTTAATGCAAACGATGCCGAGCCTCAAATAGTCTGCATCTTATTTTGGCTAGACAAACACAACTATTGACTATTTATATATTATTGAATAGAATTCTGCATATTCCTAGTGTTTGTCTTCCAACTTTTCCCTTGCCAGCTGATTAGCTGTTGGAATTCCAAACAGGTTTACTCTCGTCATTATCCACGACGTTCCACGCTCTGGCTCAGTTAATTGCTACGGTTATGTTAAATGCTCTATAGCTGCAAAGCCAAACATATTTGTATTTGAAAAATATTTTTAGAATGAAAATGTACTACTCAACTTACAAAAACTGAACGTTCCACCCACGTGACAATTCGCATTATCTAACAACGGACCCACTGCGAAGTAGTTTTCGCGCGAAATGCAAAACAAAAACACTGAATGGAAGTCCTGGCGTAGTGCAAGCCGATAAGGCAACAATAACATAAATAAAACCCTATCTAACTGATAAGGTGTGCTGTTAATATACGAGTATGCTAAACCGCGAAAAAAAGCCAAAATAAGCAGCCAAATAGCTGACCATAAAAAGAGCCCGCCACATGAAACTAAATATAGATCGTTTTTGCCAGCCAAAAAAAATACGCGCAACATACGATCTTTGATGACTAAAAGCCTGAATGAACCCAAAAACTATGAACTCTATAAGGTACGTGCTCTATGCGAATTAGAGAAGCGGTATAAAGTCCAATCTGCGCGTACTATATATATACATATATGTAGAGTACACATATACACATATACACTTTTATACCAGTACATAAACAGACAAGTATGTGTTATAAGAAAAGTCGTATACCGAAAGCTATACTGCCCTTCCATCAACGTAAACTTACATACATATATTTTATATTGAATGTAAGTAAACAAAATAAAAGAAAAGAAATTACTGTCGTTAACTACGTTGTTCATATGGCGTATACTCGTATTGGAACTATTGATACACACACACCAGGCTAATCTGCTGTATATATATGTGCATTTCTCACTCAAGGAAATTCATTTCAAAATAATTTTCAACAAAATTTTGTGTAATCTCTTTGTTGATTTGTAATAAACATCTTGAATGCATTTTAAGAATTTTGCCTCAGCTTTGCAAATAAGATTTACACATTGTATAACGTACTACCTCTATACTTGCGATGGATCTAAACAAACTCTTAAAGAGTTCAGAATCATTATATTATATTCTTATAACGGTAAAATTGAAGAATAAATAAATGAGAAAACAAAAGAATTAGTCAATAATCAAATTTAAAAAGAAAAACAATATTTAAAAAGCTGCAAATCTGTAGCTAGCAAAGTTGCTTCTTGCCAGGATTGGGAGAACCCAGAACATAATGGCCTGTTGTAGTTTAGTTATATGTATATACATCCATATAAATTCAATAAAATTTCCCAGAACTGCGAGAGAGTAGGGTAAGTCATTGTGGGTGCTAAGTTCGACAGAGCGTGATATACATATAATATTGGAATATTATTTTGGACGAATGCATTTGCGAACGTCTGCAGAAATGGGATACGGAGAAGACAGAAGAGCACGAAGACAGCGACAGAGGAAAGGTAAGCGGGTAGCGAACGAGCGCTTAAAGCGAAGTTGGACACAGGTAACCCGAGCAGCGACGTCGCTGGCGTCGTTAACATGTGCCCCGATTATGCGGACAAGTCTTTTCGGCCAGTCTGCGCTCCCAGAGCAAAAAAGTGTGACAGACCCAGATTAGTATCACGCGCGGGGCGCATGCATAATTTGTGGGGCGACAATGGCCGTAACTCCACTCACCTGTAGGCTAGATTCATGCATTTGAAGAGCTTGGTCAGCGATGTCTCAATCTCCAGATGGGATGTAATGCCCATGCTATTCTCGTCACACTCACGATCCAAATCCATGCGTGGAAAGTGCACCACCGTCTGCGGCACGTACAGCTGAACGTCGCGGCAGGTGTTGATCTCTTCGCCGGCTTTGTCAAGGCTGGGATCTTCGGGATCAAGCATCTTCACCTCGCCATCATCCTCGAGATCATCTTGCGCCTCCTCGGCCTCAAAGTGCGACACCATGAACTGCCCTGAATGTATCGACTCGCGTTCCGCCGCCTTTGACGCCAGCATCTCAGCGGCTGCCAGTTCGGATGAAGTGCTGCCAGTGCCGACTGCATCCGTGCTGCCGGCATAATGCAGCTGAGAAAGTGAATGATTCAGCGTCTGTAGCTGCGGCTGTGAGTTAGAGTGGGAGAGATGAAGCTGATGTTGCTGGTGTTGCTGTTGTTGATGGTGATGTGGGAACATGTTGTTTGTGCGTTGGTAACTTTCGTATTTGTTCAACATCATTTTTTATTGTTATTGTTATTGTTGGTATTTGTTGTCGTCGTGGGTATTAGTTTTGTAGTGTGGCCAGGTGCTATTGTTTTTTTAATTATTTCCATTCGTTTTTCCTCTTTGTTCGCTTCTTAATTTCTTAGAATTAACCATATTTATTTTTATTAAATATTATATTCATGTGCAAGAACTGAACTCTGCAAATGTTTATGAAACGTTTTTGAAAAAAATAAAATTACTTTTAAAACTTTACATAAAAGATATGTATATGGTTCTAAATCTAATTATTTCACTGTCAAAAACTTCAATTAACACTTTATTTTATTTTTATAATTTAATTTGATTTTTTTTTCTGTTGTGTTGTCTTCATCAATTTGCACTTTTATACACATATGTCTACTATTTTATTGACATTTATTAATTATCGATTTTCAAATCGTTGTATTTTTGTTAATTTTTCAACAATTTTTTCGCTTTATTTCTCAGCGTTTTTGCATATGTTGCTGTTGTTTTAATTTAACACTCGAGTTACTCTTCTTCTTCTCCTTTTCTAATGGCAACACGCCCGCTTTTTACGCAAAAGCGCAGTAATCTCAACTCATTACACTTACACACAATCACATACACACGTATATATATGTAGGAATTAAGAATTAACATAGCTGTAAGAGAAATGAATTAACATAGGATTAAAAGCGAACGAACTAGATGAGCGAGTGAATCAGAAAAGTTAACAAGCTAGTGAGCGAATTAGAACACAGAGAGTAGAAGTGGAAACTTGAGTGAAGACAGACGCGTGTGATCGCAGAAAAAGTGAAAATTAAACGAAAAGTAAAGTTATGGAATAGAAATAATTAGTCCAATGAATACGACTTAATAAGACTATAAGTTAATTTGTGAAACTTTAATTAAATAAACATGTTATCATAAGTTGGTTAAATAAACATTTACAATACTTCATATATATAAAAATGGAATGAACCAGAGTGTTTTTGATTTAAAAACGAAAGACCTAATATTACTCTTACAATAATTGGAGGCTCGTCCGGGATCCATTTTATATGAAAGTAGTGTAAATACATTGAACACAATCATCAAATTGTGTGGCAATATATTAGAAATCAACAGTGACATTTGATGACAAATTATGCGTACTGACGAAATTACGCATTAGAAAATGGCTTAGATGAGAGCGACCGAGATCACACGAAAGTAGCGGTTCAGCAGCAGAGTCAGAGGATAGCAACGATAAGCGAGAGAGAACGCTTAGAATTGCTAAAGAGAGAAAAGGTCAACGCATCAGAGACGGCGAATTAAGACGAAGTTTCGGGAGCGAAACATCAGGGCGAATTCGTTTATTGCAACGACGTAATTACGCTGCAGAATTGCTAAAGAGAGAAAGGTCAGCGCATCAGAGACGGCGAATCGAGACGAAGTTTCGGGAGCGAAACATCAGGGCGAATTCGCTTATTGCAACGACGTAATTATGCTGCAGAAACTGGACTAGAGATTTTGCGACACAGTTTGTTAAAGACGAAGAACAAACCAGAGGCGGAAAGTGTGCACCAAGTGCGCACAACGGATAAAGAAAATCTACGAAGCAGAGGCGATACACACTAGCTGTGTGTGTATACAACGCTGGAATTGTGTGCGACGAGTGCACGCAACAACAGAGACGTAATTGCCACGCAGACGAGAGACGAAGAGTTGATAGAGGAGACTTCGATAATACGCAGTCACATAAGTTTGGTAATAAGTATACTAAATTGAGAGTTTGCATATTTTAAATCATTTGTAGGTTATTGATATTGATTTTTATTTACACATTATTTTTATTTACACATTAAGGTAAATTTTAATTCTTTTGTAAATAACTAAGTTTAAAATAACATTTTTAAGTTAAGTGTAAAAAAGAAATGCTGCAAGAAGAAATCACACAATTAACAGTAGCAGGGTTAAAAATTAAGCTTAGAGAGTTAGGATTATCAACCCAAGGACTAAAGCAGCAGTTACAGAATCGCTTGCTGACTCATTTTGGAATAGATAGACTCAACGAATCAGTGTACGAAGATTCTATATCTGATAATTTAGAGGATAGAGTAGCGCCAGTTAAAATAAACACAATGTCGTTCACACTGAAAGATATTCAAGATTCCTTAGCAGATTTTGACGGCAGTAACCAGAGCAATGTCACTGATTGGCTGACAGACTTTGAAAGTATAGCTGTTACTGTACAATGGAACGAGTTGCAGAAGTTTATATATGGGCGACAATTGTTAAAGGGAGCAGCTAAGTTGTTTGTAAATAGCCAAGATGGTCTTACAAATTGGGCAACACTTAAAGAGGCTTTATCAGAGGAGTTTACCGTAAAATTGACAGCCAAGCAGATACATAAACAGCTAGAGAACAGAAAGAAAAAGGCGAATGAATCATTAATAGAATACTATTATACAATGAAAGGTATTGCTAAAAAATCTAATCTAGATGAAGAGAGCATTATTGAGTACATTATCGAGGGTATTCAGGATTCGAAACAGAATAAGATGGTACTATATCAATCAACTGATTTGAAAGAATTGAAAGAGAAATTGAATGTTTATTCAAAGATATCTGTAAGTGTGGAACATAAACCAAAACCAAAACAAGAGAAAGCAGAAACTTCAGGTAGTGGAAAAAAAGAGTTTAGATGCTTTAAATGCGGAGACAAAGATCATTTAGCTAGAGAAAGTTGGAGAAGAGGAGGGTCCTAATAAGACAAATACTGTGGCAGAGTATATGAAAGAGTGGTGTCCATAATGCGGGACGATTATGAATGTAGGATGGCCGAATGTAGGAATTAAGAATTAACATAGCTGTAAGAGAAATGAATTAACATAGGATTAAAAGCGAACGAACTAGATGAGCGAGTGAATCAGAAAAGTTAACAAGCTAGTGAGCGAATTAGAACACAGAGAGTAGAAGTGGAAACTTGAGTGAAGACAGACGCGTGTGATCGCAGAAAAAGTGAAAATTAAACGAAAAGTAAAGTTATGGAATAGAAATAATTAGTCCAATGAATACGACTTAATAAGACTATAAGTTAATTTGTGAAACTTTAATTAAATAAACATGTTATCATAAGTTGGTTAAATAAACATTTACAATACTTCATATATATAAAAATGGAATGAACCAGAGTGTTTTTGATTTAAAAACGAAAGACCTAATTCTACTCCTACATATACATACGATTACTTTTCATAGAGCTCAACTATTTGGTTAACAGCAAAGTTACGACGTCAGTCAGAAATGCTGATTATAGAAAAAAGTCTAAAGCTTTCAGCGGTTGAATCGAACGCGGCACCCGTTGATGGCTTTTCAATTTCATAAACGGTACTGATCGAGCTCGAGCGTTCGTAGTACGTCAAGAACAAAGCTGAAAACCTGTGCGATTGTGAATATTATTTCCCTGCACACAATCAAAACATAAAACAGCTGACGACAGCACGTCTCTTGCTCTCGCTCTGGTTCACGCTCTCGCTCCACCAATGAATGCTACTCTCTATCACTCCCTCTCTAGAAGACTCGCTCTCCCATACATGCGCGTCTTATCAGCATAGGAATTTTCTGGCGCTAGCGGTGGTCAACAGCAAACGTGAATGGCTGGTGTCAAAGAAGAAGCAACATTAGCAGCGACGTCAGCGTTCGCTGCGCCTGCAGATAGGTATTTACTACATATGTATACACTTACATATGAATATGTTTAGATATACATAAATACATATATACCCAATGCATAACAAAAACAAATTGACAAAGTAGTGATTACATTAACGCCAAATTGGATACAATTAGAAAGAAAACGTTATTATGAGAGCACAGCTCTATTTACGTCATATGCTGCATTTGTTGACCATTAGGATTGGCCTTTTTTGGCCTGCGTGCACTTTTGACCTCTGTTTTAGACACATCGCACGCACACATACACGTTGTCTAATTAAAGGGGCGCGTCTGTTTTGCACCGATGCCGTTTATCACACGACCGACATATACACGATATTATCGCGCAAGCGTACGATTTCACGTAGATTAAACGTAGTTTATTAAGCACTCATATTATTATTATTTGTCTTCGCGACCGGAGTGACCGCAGGTTAAATTTCAAAATTTACTATTTTATGTTACAGAATATACTAAGATACACCAACACAATTAATTGCTGGTTACACTTATTAAGTCACATTTATATGAATAAAAAACGTGTGAAAAGAATCACTTTCATTGTCTCTGTCAAAAACGAGAGATCCTTAATGTACCAACCCTACTCACAAAGCTCGGACAAAAAGGGACGAATATAATATTTTGAAATAAATGCAAAAACGTCTCTTTTTTTGAGCATTTTATTATATTTTCAGTATTTTTACTACAAAATTTATTTAACATCTCATTTATGGGACACTTGGCAACTAGAAGCAACACGACAAGAGCTGCTTGATCCGAACTTAACGAAGAATATAGAAACATAGAACAGCTGATTAAATCCTGTTTAGACCTGATAAATTAGATAGCTTCCAACATTGTTTATAAATTTTTATTTTTATTATTTATTTAAATAGGCCGAGTAATAATTAAAAAATATGATATAGTGGGTTTTTATTTCTTTTAACAAAAATACAACTCTTGTATTTAGGAAATGGTATAAATGTCGAAGCATATTGGTATAATTTGATACTTAGGGCCTGGTCACTTCACTCCCTCAGTATCGTTCCAAATGAAACGCAAAAAGGTTCAATTATTTTTTTCAGCCAAGTTTTTTGCATTTATATGGACATAAAAATGGCTTTCTAATTTGCGCGCAAGCAAAACCACAAGCACTTTCAGTGCCCCAACACACAAAAGTTATGAAAATGTTTACAAAAAAATTGTAAGTACTGTTAATTCTAAAATGCTCTGCAGTGTACTTGTTTATATGTAGTTTATACATACATATGTATTTCGCAATGGCGTACCTGCAAACCCGTTGCATATTTGTGATATATTAGGGTCAATGTGTGTGTATGTCTCTTGGCTGTATTGCCAATTTATGGTAACGTGGCAGAGACGAGGCAAGGAAGCCGTTTGTGGCATGCAACAACCACCATAACAATCAGCTGGAGAAACCAAATTGGCTGATGCAATCGTGTCGCAAATTGAATAACCTTTTTGGCTAGAATTGCTTCTGCTTGCCACACTCGGCAACACGTGCAAAGGACAGTGAATCATCTTTCTCGCTCTCCATGTATCTCACATGAATACTAAGCAAGATCGACGTTGACGTCAACTGCGCTGCCATGTACAGAGCTAAACAAAAATGTTGTTTATTTGACCATTGCGCACATGTCTATTAAAAGGGTCTTGGCGCTTAAATTAACATTTTTATGTAGAAATAATTTAATAAAATGTTAAAGCTTTTTGGGAGGGAGACGAAAGGGTTATCAGTGGATTACGTAGCAAAACTGCAATTGTGGAATTATTAATCAATTTCCGCCGGTGCAAGTACAGTGCAAGTCAACCAAATAGTGCCATGTAATCGTCGCTAATAGGACACTTATTAATATGGGCTTTTATTAAATTTTTACAGTGCCACCATGGCATCCTCACAACAACATACACAGCAAGAACAACCAGCGTTCATCACATCTTTCGAACCGGATTCAATATATTGCACACCAAGTTTAGATTCTATTTTTGAACAACACAACAACATTGACAATGGAAAGTTTGAAATTGCCCAAAGAATTGTACTGGGATCTCAAGCTGGAGCCAGCTTCACCACAGTGTACTGTGGACAGCGAGCTCTTTGCGCTTGATGATTCGACAGTGGCAACCTTCCTATATGACGACAACTTTGCAAATGGTAAGTTTGTCTAAACATTTGATGACCACTTTGTAAACCTCTTCTTTTGATTGTAGGCATTTCTATTATGAGTGACGATGAAGCGCAGAGTCTGCAGGAAGCTGTCTCCATGGAGTTGATTAGCGGAGAGGATTTGGTTGTGGAGTTTCTAGATCTAAAGGATGAAGGCAAGTTAATAAAACCTAAACAAAATAGTTTAAACAAACGAAATAAACGCGATTGAACGCTTCGTGTAATCTAAGAAGTATAGAAATGTAGGGAAATATTCAATATAAATAAATTATTGCCGGTTTATTTGATCAGTGCAATTGTGCGAATTGAATTGCAAGTTTTAAGCAACCTAAGTATCAAAATGTTGTATCAAATTTCAGTGTTCATTTTTGATAAGAAGATTTAATAAGTAAACAGAAGTAATCGCTTACGATCTGACTAAACTTACCCGACCCAAAAGAATGTATTTTGAATTGACGATTCGAAAAGTTCCTATTGAAACTTTTAATTATAGTATACATCGAAAGATTTTAAGAAATAATCCGGCAAAAGATATAATAAGGTGAAAAGCAATGTAATCTCTGTTTACGTTGTCTACCAAATACAATTCAAAAACATTTTAAAAACAGTTGAACTTTGAACGTCTGAAAAACGCAGACAAACAATATAAACTGATCTTGTCGAACAGCTTTAGCTTGTTCATTAATTCACACTGAGAAACACATGCATATTTAGGCGCATATACTACTTCCAACTTTGCTACAACCTGTTTAGGTCTTACGGAAAGTTTTCAATTCTTCAATATCGAACAAAATAGTTTTAAAAATATGTATGAATTCAATGAAACTTTTTACCAAAAAATTCAAACTTAATTATTATATCACCACTCGATCTACCAAGGGTGCTTTGATAATTTGAATTTATTAATCTAAATAAAATTAATAACTTAAGCATGCGCAATTTCGCAAAAATGAAAATTATTTCAGCAAGACTTTTGTTTTATCTGCTCTCTTAACTGATTAGTTATCAATTTCATGAACGATTTCCAAGTTTTGTGGGACAGGTGAGTGTCAGAGTGCAGTTGAGAAACCGGTTTGTTTGTTTTTATTTTTTATTCATATTATTTTCGGTGTGGAATTCGGTGTGCTTGTTTCGCTTGTTTTTTTTTCTGACATTGTCAGTAACGTAATTATGGTTTATAAACGTGGTCAGCAGCGAGGTACATAACTATAATAGAGCTGGTCATAAAAATGAAAACAAATGGTTACTCTCTGGCTTTGCTTTTTATATTGTTTGAACAATCACGTATTGATTTTTAACATTTTCGGAGAGCGCTGCTCTCAGTACAAGATTTTTCTAAGAACTCGGAAGAAACCATTTAACATTTTGGGAAGTTGAGTCGAAGGTTGTTAGAAATAGTAAACCAGAAATTATACTTAAGCCTGTTCCGCAACAGAAAGGTAGACAGAGAGAAGGGAGAGGTTCAAGGACTTATCAGATGGTCAGTTCAATGAATCAGTTGATCTTTTTTTGACGCTTTCAATCGGATCTGCATATGGAAATTTTATGGTTTTTGAGCAAATTAAATAATTTTGGACTCCGATTTAAATCGACAGGAAATGGCAATTTGTAATTTCTTTGTTTTAAAATTAACTTTTTCTTTAGGGACGTGCCCCCCATTTTCGCATCAGCGTCAACAACAGCGACTGTATGACTTCTTTTGGGGCTTGGTCTGCCATCATTGCAGGCTCTTCATAACAAGTAAATGATGTTATGTGTGCGTATGCAGCTTTCATCTCTGAAAAGAGTGAGAGGCTGAGCTTTATATAGGGCGCTGTCATTGAACTCCAGAGCTGTCTCTTGTCGTGAACTACAGCTTATCGTGAGAGAAAACAGTTGCACAATGCATTGAATATTAATGTTTTTTCATTAGTACTTAGCTTGATCTAACCTTATTGTTTATATTTGCTGTTAGCTAAAGGGCATTTCTATATATTTTAATGATATTCGAGGTGAGTGGAGTTCAATGATCGTCATCATATTGTTTCGTTCGAACGTTTATATTTGTTATAAATAATCATTTAAACCGCCTATCAGGTTAGGTGATGGAAATAATGTTCAAAGACCTGTTGGGGTACTTTTCACATATACATATGTAATTATTAAAATTATTGATAATGCTCAGTTGAGACAAATTCAATAATAAAGATCGGTGGAACAGTGGGACAAGCGTATGATTCAGTCGAAACATGAGATAGTGCACATTGCACTTGTTTAATCTGGCAACTTTATTGCATAATATTAACAAATATTTTGGGCGGCATTTAATTATTGCTGCTGTAGTTATTATGTGTAGATCGCTTTCACTATTGTTTATTTTGTCAAAGGCCTATCCAAGTGTGATTGGTTTCTATTGTTGGTTTTTCACAGTGCCAAGCCAAGTCCGTTGGCTTCGGAGTCAGATTCGGCTCCGGCTTCTGGTTCGCAAGCGATTGCTGATACCGTCACATGCTGGAGAGACAACAGTAGCACCAGAGAATGATCTTATTGCAGGGCTTGTTGCCTCCCAAGCACACACATACTATACGCTATCGTTGCGCTCTCTTCTCGTACTCTCTTTCTATGTGTATGTCGTTGTCTTGACCAGAGCAAAAACCGTGCGCGCTCTGCGAACAATGCTCAGTACAAATTGTTACTCTGACGCGTGTGCTCGACTAAAAACTCGGCTTTGGTTTCAGCTTGCCCATAATACAAACAACAACAATAATAACAGCTAAAACTGGAAGACAAAGAAACTGCCTTCAAGCGAAAAATAAATAACAAATAAAGCGAAGAAATAAAACGACAACAAGCAAGACCCACGTCTTTGCGTTTTGAAACGCGCAAAAACGTTAAACGGAAAATAACGCTGAAAATAATTGAATCGAATCGAATTGAATTGGTGTTTAATAGAGAGCAAATCAAGGCAAGGTGCAGGCCAACACAAGTGCTTGCCGAACTGTAATTTTAACTGTGCAGTGACTGCCAAACTGTGCTCCGGTCTGCCATTCGCAACGGCGCCAAACAAAACGAAACGCGTGCGTTTGAGGCGATCATTCCGATCTAACTCTATGTAGCTGATCAACGGAACCACAACGCAACTCTATCTTTTTATATTTTCCTACCTCCAATATATTTGGGTCTGTCCTGTCGCCTGTTACTAAACTGTATCTAAACTGGAACATCGTTTTCAAAATTTCGGCCAGAATTCGATAATAAGCGCGCAGGACTTTGTGAGCATGATACCACATTGTGGATACCGTTACATGTGGAACCGTGAAATTGTGATTAATTCGCAAAAGTTGGTGAAGCGACGCTAAACAGCTTGATCGTCCCATCGCAGCTGCCTCTGCCAAACACGCCCCCAAGTATTTGCGGCAGCAGTTGACCAGAAACATTTCCACATATATCTAATTCCAATACCCGAATCTGCCCTTCCAAAATAGCACATGCAATTGAATAACGTTTACTTTGTGCCTTGCCCTTATTACTATTATTATTATTATTATTATTAACTTGGCGCACACGTTGCCATAACCGTTACCACATTTTGATACCCGTTCAAAATTCGCTGTGATTTTTTTATTCAACAGGTTCTTTCCACCTGTTATAATCTCTTTTTCTTTATAATTCGTTAAAATATATAACTTTAGAAGCGCATCTCGTTAATGTATCAGTTTAGACATTAGTTTAAAGTTTAAATTACGTTTTCACGTTATATGTTTAGTTGTCTTTTCGCGCTCTTAGCGTTTTTGTACACTTAATTTATAGGGTTAATTTTTCCCCCCCTTCCCCATTACTGCCAATCGTTTTTAGACAGTTTTTCATTGAAATTTGATATCATCTTTCTGAATCTGAGTCGCTGCTGCCGCAATATGAGCAGTTATATATTTATGCAACAAGCCTATGGTTAGTATACCTACCTAAATGAATGTTTATACATATAAGCTGATATTAATTATTAACTGCAGTAAAAGCAATCTTGCTAATGCAAAAAGTTGATTTTAAAATAGAAAAGAAAATTAAAATGTTTATTATATTGTTAACTTACTTTTTCCAAGTAAGGGAAGTATATCATTTAAATATCAATGAGTACAAAAAAGCAAAATTAATAAACTAATAAGTCATTTACAGATAATTTTATAACATTCTTAACCCAAATTTTAAACACAACATGACAACTATAGAACTTGCATGTTGATCAATCATACATATGCATGTATGTATCTTTCTTTCACTAAATTCCTCTTGTTTATTTAGTTGGAGTTTCGTAGTGGCTGAACAAAGTCTGGTTGGATATTAAAGAGGACTTTCCGGTCGGGCGGGTTTATCATACATTATAGCTCTCTTTATTTTGTTTTTTTTTATTGTTTTCCATTTGCGGCGATTGGTTCGCTTTCTGTTGAGTATTTATAAAATTCATTTGCATATTTTGAGTGACTCTCTGATTGAATGCGCCTTTCCAAAATATTTGTAAATTTCTGCAAACAATGCGATCCCAAATAAAATACTATATTTATCTGTCAACTGATAAGCCTAGCCTATTTCAAATTTATTTGTGCGTCTCTTTTTCTTTTTTGAAATCCGCGATAAGAGTACCGAAAATTTTTAATAGACTTTCTATGACCTTGACCTACTAAGAAATTTGTAGATTTCCTTGCACACACTTTTGTTGGTAAAACCTAATTGTATCAAGGAAAACCCCTTCATTGTGAACATCTTTGGGTAATTCACAAAATATTTATTACAAATCACATTTTTATTACAAATCAATATTTGTTTTTCTAGGCAAACTGCTGATCTGTTGTTGGCAATTTCTAAGTTTAAAACGCCAAGGTTGTTTTTAATCATGCCCCCATTAAATATTAATATATTACTTATAAAAAATATATATTCTCAACGATAGTGTCGAATGGCATGGCATTGCTACGTTTCCCTCACTTAGACGTTCTATTTGTTATTCACAATGGCAACTTTGTTTGCATTAATCTCTGAATTGTTTGTCTAACGTCCAGGCTTCAACTGACTTTCCACTGCAACTGCACATTGCGAAGTATATAGAAAAAAAGTGGGGCAAAATGTGAACTGTCTAGAGACAGTGCATAACTCAGTATAGAAATGATTGCTGCCCGTCTCTCCATATCAAATATTTAGCAGAAGTTAAAAGGTTATATAGAAACGTAAATGTATTTTCTTATGAACAAATATTTATTTCCCTTTAAAATGTCAAAATAGTCAATTTCAAATTGAGTAGATTTGTTATTGATTTAAAAATCAAATAATTTAATAATGCATATCTAAACAATCAAAACATAAACATCAATCAAAAATTTAAACTTAAACACATTTAAGTTAATATTTTTAAATCGTTGACTCAAGTTATTATTAAACCAATGAACCGTTGGCTACTGTCAACACATTAGCCCACATTAATTTAGAAACAAGTTAAGTACTAATTGTGGCCTGACAACAGGATGAAGTCTCTTGGAGCTTGTCATATATCTACCATGAAAAGAATCTCCCCTCGGTATTATAATTTCAATAGATTGTAGTGGGCGCGCCCAATTGAAAAGTTTACCTCTATCCGCATAGTATTGCAAATTGAAACTAGATTTTTACGTAAATTAATTGATTGTCGTTGCAATTGCACTTTTCGCTGCGAGATTGCGGCGCTAAGTATTGAAACGTGTTATGTTAATAGAGATTGAAGTGCTAAGGTGAATGCGACCCAGCCCAAGATGTTATATGTGCCAACTGGTGTGTGCCCAGCAGGTGCGCAGACGAAGGTCATCTCTGCTCTTTGGTCTGCCTCTCTGTGGACTGCGCTTGGTAACTGGCTGGGGAACTGATAACCTTTGACGACTGAATGGGCGATTTATGCTCGTTTTATTTTGCCACTGTTCAATTGAGAAATGGCAACAAATAATCAAATCGGTGACATGGCAGCAACTGATTTCAATATTTGTCGTCTCTCTCGAAGTTTAGAATCAATAAATTGAATTGAAACAAAACAATCAGAGATGGAAATGTGCCACAATCAATATGCAAATGTTTACTATATGCCGCCAATGGTCCAGGCGTCCTTCACTTCAATGGAAATCAGTTTGAATTGAGAATATAGAACAACAACAGTTCTAATATTACGACGTAGTTGTTGTCGTTGTTACTGCGGCTGCTGGAGCTGTAGCTGGTACAGCCATGCAACATATGTTTGAAAAAGTATTGACAAGTGGAAGTCTCAAGTAAATTATATAAATATTAATTAGAATAGATATGCCAATCAAAAAAAGGAGCACAGTTTTAAAGAGCGTAGACAACTTTCAGTTTGTAATGCATTTACTTTAATTGAAAATGTTTAATTAGATATGGCAACTAGATAATCCTAAATAGAATGCATACTTAATAATCAAATTCATTATAATTTTCATCTCTTTACAGAGTGCCTGCTAGACCAAAAGGCGCCTCAATTCATCGAGTATGAGACAGCAAGCTTTCCACAGCACCTTGATGTGGTGTCGCAGACTCTACTACCCATAACCAAAGGACAAGTCGCGGAATATCAGCATTGCGACGCTTCATTCACTTTGCAGCAGCTTACACCGCCGCAGTCACCACCTCAATTTCATGCCTACCAACAACAACAGCAGGAACTTGTCAAAGAAGAACAAAAGGTGGTAAGTAAAACACAAAACTTAACTTGGCAATAGTTGTCTTATATTAAACACCACGTTTCCAAAGCAGCAGCCCTATGCCACGGATGCTACAGCCAACCCAATTGCGCCTCCGGCTTATACTTTCACCAACAACTGGGCGCCGGCCAACGACAACCTCCGCGAGGCTCAGCTGGTTGATGACATTGTCAACATGCGAGCTAAGGAGCTGGAGTTGCCCACGAACTGGCAGCAGTATAATGATGACTGCGAATCGCAAGCGTCGTCATCGTTGGACAGCAGCAGTAACAGTGACACCAGCGGCACGGGCAGCAGCGTTGCGGATGCGGATGAGGAATGGCTGCCAGAAGCATGCAGCAGTTCTCCAACGCATGCCATCGAGGAGGAGCAGTCACCATCAGCATCTCCCAGCAGCTCGGGCAGTGCGAAAAAGCGCACCCGCACGTACGGACGCGGAGTGGAGGATCGTAAGATTAGAAAAAAGGAGCAGAACAAGAACGCCGCTACGCGTTATCGCCAAAAGAAGAAAGTTGAAATGGAGCACGTGCTGGGCGAGGAGCAGCAGCTAATGCAGATCAATGAGGAGCTGCGTCGAACGCTCTCTGAGAGTCGCAACGAATCGCGGTATCTGCGTCAGTTAATACGCGAGTTCTACCAAGGACGCAAATAAACACTGCTGCCCGCTTCCACCTTTAAGTTCAAAATTCCACCCTTAGTTTTAATGCCTTTGCAAAGTTATCGTTATCGTTACCGTCACGTTGTAAATCCCACACCCCTCCCAACTATACATACATTTAATTTGACCAACTCTCTGCACAAATGCAAACCAAATCAACTTAAACAGCAGTCCGTCCTGGTCAGCATTTTGGCACTTATGACAAGTCGCCCCACAAGCCACTTCGACACCCTTTGCCAGTGCTGGCCAAGGACATCCCAACATCATTCCATACCGTACAGGCCAATGGGTCCATACCGGGCACCTATACCAATAAAAAAAACATACCACGAAAACCTTTTCTCAAATCATATCAATATTATAAAAAAAATACCCTGTACGGCGACTGCTGTTTACCAAAACTTTTAATTAGCATTTGTTGCAAGATCTTTTGACAATTGTAAACCAATTATTTTTATATTAACAATAAACTTTATGCAGCATACTTATTTTCAATGTATCAGTAATAAATTCAAAGGGTTTTCAAAAATGCAAATGATTTTATTTGACTATGTGGAAAGTAAGACAAATGGGGAAAATATTTTATGTAGTTATCGAATATCTTATTTATAGAGAAGATTTTTTATTACAAATGAAAAAAAATGAAAAATATTTGTTGTCATTCTCTCGCTTTGACAATAAAAATAAGTTGAACAGATTTGATAATTCATAACAACTTATAATGAATTTGTTAGTACGAGTATATGTGTAAAAATACGTGTACATATTCTAATTAATATTTTCATTTAAACCTATTAAACTTTTAACAACGAAAGCACATAGAAAAGTTCTAAACCATAAAGTGTGCAGTCTGCACTTCTAACAATTAAATGAGTTTCCTTCGAGTACTTAAGACAGGCATAATTATAATACCCTACCTTCAGCAAAATGTGAGTCTCCAACTTTTTATACCTCCTGGATCATTTTAATACTTATATGATATTTTCGATGTCTTAAATTCGAAAATAATTGAATGTGATATCCAAAATATTCAGTATTATTTAAAGCCGCTTGTTTAAACTACTAAAAAACTAGCTTCAACAGACGAATTGTCATTATGTTGGGCTCATGTTAATATTTGCAATTGATCGCAGCCAAATACCGTTATGTACTATAGGTTTAGTTTATGTTTTTTCAACTCAAATGTAAATTGAAATGTGCATAGAGTACTTGTGAGTGAGGTATTATGTGTAAAGCTGCTTTACCTTTACCGTATGAGTAAAAAAGTTTGCTTAATCAATTTGAAGTCAACAACATTGTCAAGCAGCACACTTCCGCCAATAAACAAGCCCTTGCATCGTTGTGACGTAGGGGGCCTTTAATCGGCTTATGATTATGATTATGTATATACGGAAGTTATTACCAGTGGATGCCATGTTATACCGAGACTCTTGCTTCGTCAGAAGGTGCATCGAGAGCGCCAATTAATTGAAAAATTGAGGGACAACATCGTGTTAGGGGTGGATGAAGGTGGAGATGGAGATTGATGCAGTCAGTCAGTGCCAAAAGCGAATCCGAATTGCGGGCGAAAACAACAGCAAGACGATTTCTCAATGTTGGATTCTGGTATTCTGGTGACTGGGATTTGTGCGCCAAGGCGCATTTGACTGATGTGATGACGACGTGAGCCACAAGTTGACTTCTTGTTTCCCAGATGCTTTGGACTTTGGCAGTGGCTTCGGTCGCCATTTTCACTACTAAACTAAATTTTCCACATCGTTAATTTATATTAATATGATTTCTGTGTCAACGGTCGACGCGCTGCCGCCCATGTCTACCAAACGTCCTCGTCCTTCCTCTTCTCTCCCTCTATCGCTCTTCATCTCTCTCGCTCTCCCGTCGCGAGTATGTGTGACATAGAGGGCTGCAGCAACGTCAGCCCGAGCTGTACCGACATGACACCCATGGAGGTCGCCGCGTCGTTGTCGCCGTCGCAATGTTTATCTAAATTGTTATTTTTCACACTCACGCAGTTCAATGAATTTGTGAAAATTACGTTTGGGACTTTGTGTTTGCTCATCGACCGCGCCGCGGCTCTTTCTCCTCCCCGGTCCCGGAATAGCAGAGTTCTCTAGACGGTGACTTTAAGCGCGTATTGGCATCAAATTCAATTTGCCTCCATTGTGTTAATCCTGTTATTAGCCCGCCTCGTCGTCAATCCCGACACACAGCAATCCTTTTTTCGTCCATTCTTAAACGCCGCATCCAACGACTGGCGAAATTCAATTTCAAGTGCTTCAATCGAGCTTAAGCACACACAAAGTCGACGAAAATGGAGCATTTTCGAAAAGTTGTTCGCATAGGCGCTGAATAAATCTAAATCTATAGAGATATTTTTACGATAACAAGTTGTTTTGATTATGTCGGAAGTCATCGACTTTGAGATATCCTGTTCCCAGTTGATGCTGCGATGACAAATGAATAAGTGTATACATCTAAACTATGTTGTTAAAATAATCCGCTTTTAATTAACATTCACATGCATTCAATTTTCGTCATTAGTTTCCTTCTATTAAAAATGTTGACACTATAAGATATAATAGTAAAACCGTGAGTTTTTTTTTAAGTTTTAAAGTTTTTTTTAAATTGATAGTTATTAATAATTATTGAAAGAGAAAATCAATTTCAGTATGTTGAAAACAAGTACAATTTTTTACTCACATCATATTTGAAGACAAGCAAAATTATTTTGTTTTAACCAAAGGCCAAAAAGTCAGCATAAGACCATTCAGAATTGATCAGAATTATACCTTTGTGAACGTGATTTAAAAACTTCTGGTGCAAAATTAGCTAAACAATTTTTATTTATATATTTGTTTTTCTGTTGTCTATTGTTGAGATCCCCGTTGCGCTTGTCCAGGAGTCTCTGCCAATCTCTATAAATAGCAAATGAAAATAATGTCTAATCCCACTTAGCTACCCGGACTGCATAAATACTTATATGTATATGGAAAGGTATATATATGTATATGTATGTAGCACCATGTTGTTAATTCAACCCTTAGGTTGATCAGGTTGAGCTTGGGCTTTATTTGCGAGGCGTAAAGTTTTCAATTGAATTGAAATTGGCCCGCATTGAGGCAACAGGCAAGTGTAACCCGGTTTATTCATGTTGTTTACATATTATTTAAGTTTATTTTTATTGGTCGGTCGAAAGGTGCAAATGGAAATGTGTGTGAAAACTGTACGGTCTGCGGGCCAAGATAAGGAATGGGTCATGTCGTGTGTGGCGATAAGATAAGCAAAAAATCAAACAGTTGGCTTTTATTTTTTGAGGGAAAAAGGCGACCATAAAAATCGTGTATAATGGAAATTTGTTTTGTCCAATTTCATTTTTGGCTAAATGAATTGAATTCGCCAATTTCCCTTCGTTCCTCGCTCCATTGGTCTATTGTGTACTCTCTTTATTTATCCATGGTGTCAGTGTAATTAGGAGATCTAATGTTAAGATGTCGTCTCATGTGGTGCTAAGTCAATTTGTGTGGGCTGTAATTATATAAGTTTATTTCGCATCTTTGAGATACAGGCTTGTATCTATGTTATCGTTGTTGCCACATTTCCGTCATATTTTGCGGTAATAAAATTTACACTAATGGACGCATAACACATTTAGCGAAGATCTCTGGCTATGACTCATTCGTCTAAGTACTTGTGACTTCCCCCCACCAACTCTGGTGCCATTAACAATCGGAAAAGCCGCAGAGCCACAGTGGCTCATGTGATTATCTATCGCATCTCTGGCTTCAGAAAATGCAAATCCGATTGTCGCTCATTAACATGCCAAGGGTTAAATTCATGTCATTCTCATTATGACATTGTTAAATGTTATGAAAAGAGTGTCATGTTTTAATCCCCGCCCACAATTCAGCTCAAATTTCCCCAACACATTGATTCCTTCTACTGCCGCCTCCTTGGCGTCGCTGCTGACTTGCAAATTAAGTCCACTGAGGGTTGCCCATTGGCGTCCATTTACAGGCACCTCCAACAGCTTCATCGCTGACGTTTTGACTTTTAATTGTGCTTTAAAGTGTTCCAAATGGTGGTTGGCTGGACGGGTAGCGGGGTCTTGGGAATAGTGGTGCTGTGGTGGGGTCATCCTTTGACTTGGTTCACTTACAGGCCATTTGGCTTTTGATTTAGCTCGCCCGCTTGGTCATTTGATGCCTAATTAAATTTAACGATGACGTTGATTTCTTCTACACTTTTAATCCCAGCACTGGCCACTGTGTGTGAGGTTTCATTTTACATTTACATTGCGCAGCCAGCCCAATCGAACGGGCTCCCAGTGGAAATTCTTGTTAATTCGAGAATGTGTAGTAAGTGAGTGCTCGAGTTCGATATCCATGTATTTGATATTCAGTTGTTCCCATGGAAATCAAGAATTGGCTGTTAACCTAAGAATAGTTAAAAATGTTGACAAATGTATAAAAATATGCTGTAATTCAATAATGCAAATTAACATTTATTATGGATTACAAAATTAGTTATTTATAAGTCATTTTTCTAATTTTATTAGGAAAAGTGTTTTTGACTGATCTATTGTTCTATTATAAGACTACTTTATTTCCTTGATTTTAGACAGAAATTGATTAAATAAATTGTGAAAATTATCACCAAGTTCAAATAAAAATTGATTAAATTCATCAAATGCTGTTCAAATGACAGTTCTTAGTGTGTTGTGTGACATTTATCATTAAACTATATCCAGTTTAATCAAAAAGCTATCAGTATCTTTAACTGCTTGCAACTGCCATTCGCCCACTCTATCTATTTAAATGCATAAGTATGTGTATCTGTCTCGATATCATTTATAGTGACAGACTTTGTCAAACACAAAATCGAATGCAATTTCACGGCTATTTGAGTGCGGCGTGACAAAAAAAGTGTGATTGTGAATAATGCAATAAATGAGCGCAATTTTCAATTTGCCAACCAGCTGAGGCACCAAGTGGGAAAGGCATTTCGCATTTTCATAGACTGCTTTAACACTTGCAGGGTTCCCCAGAGTTGCGGAAAATGTGCAATGTGCAATGTCCTTTTTAAGCCCTAAGTGCATACACAAAAGTCCTCGGCCGTGCATGCAACGCCGTGAAGTATGCAACATGCTCCATGCGCTAGATGCAACAATTAGCGGTTCCTCATGCCTCAGCTCGGCTATCATTCGCTTAGCATGCACATCCCTTTGACATTTACAAGCTGTACGTGACATTTGGGCAATTGCCTGTACAATTGTTTTCAAGTGGTAATAGGCTGTTTGGAGTGGAGGCCTCTGGGGGGCTTGCAGAAGGACATGGGATAGGGAAAGGGCGCCGGTAAGTTAGGCGCTGCCGTAGGCGAAGCTTGACAAATGTGCATTTAATTAGCAAGTGCGTGGATTCATTTTTCTTTTTGCTGATTTGTTGATTTGTTGTCGTTAGACATTCAATGGCTTCAATACACACGCTCACACAGGATTTTCTCATCATCATCCCATACCTCATCTTACCCATCATCAACCAACATTCTCATCATCATATCATGTATCGTCATACGAATGAGCGTCACTTGAATCCTTAGAAAAATCAAAAACAATTAAAGTTTGTTCAAGAAAAACAAAACTCATCAGCGCACACACACACACACACTGAATCAGACATTCCAACATGTGTGTAAACATGTCCCACGTCCTTAGCCCCCTTCCTTTCGATGGCACCGCAGGGAAAGATAACGTTGCCTACTTTTGTGCGCTCGCCAACGCAAACAACATTCTGCGTGACGTCTGACGTTCCCCCCTCCCCGCCCGCTCTCTATATTGGTCTACACCCTCAGCTTCTACTCTTCAATACGCCATACACCTTCTCCTGCCACACTCAACCTAACGATAACTAAATTTGTACATTTGGTGTAAATGTAAATAGATTGTTGCTGGATTTGTCAGTATGTGTGTGTTTGCGTGTGCCTGTGTGTCTGTGTGTGCATAAGTGTGCTGGGTGATTAACGGGTGGCCTGGCCTGGCCTGGCTGGCTCTGAGTCTGCGTCTTGTTCTGTATTCTAGCAGCGGCGTCGCTCGTTTGGGGCGTCGGTTTTGCGGGCTGGTCCAAGCGGCGCCAGTCAGCCGCCAGGCAACCCAATGCTCAAGTCTCAGCTGCCTGTGTGTCTCATCCCAAAAAGCACAAATTAAAATATGCATTGGTGTTTGCGATACCCTGTGACATGGCACATTATCTCTAGGGTGTATGCAAAATTCTGTACAGCTCAATTCATTGAACACTGAGTATGTATAATATAATATTTTTTAAAAATTATATCAAAGTGTTGAGGATTTTCTTTTTACTACATTGAAATGCTGTATAGAAAACGTTTAATGATACTGTCATATTAAGGACTATGTATTAAGTTTTTGAGGGCCATTTAACTATTAGTTATTAATTTTAGCAGAGTATCTTCTAGTTTGGTCAATTTAGTATATGCTGCTTTTGCCAACAGGTCCTTTGAAGGGCGTGAGTGCGATGAAGGATGGCCTTGAAGCTTAACGTTAAGTAACACATAGAAAACAGCAAGTTATTTAATAGAACACATTGTTGGGCGATCGTAAAGTTTCCTTTGAGCGAGATTTTTATTCTACAATATACGTATAAGTTTCAAAGCTTATACGTACAAATCAATTAGTTAAAATCGATAAAATTACATAGCTTCTTATTGTATAATCGTTCCTTCAATAATTTCTTTCCTATTCGACACACACAAGTTTTTACATTTTTGTACTTTTAGGATAATAAATAAAATTAGGCATCCGTGCTTATCATCAAACTTCGCATCAATTTGGATTCCCCAGTAATTCCATTGCCGATTCTAAGAGGATTATTTGCACGTTTTGCAAAACTGTCCACTACTTATGAACCAGCACAAGTTATGTGAAGATTAAAACAAGTCCTAATCCATGCAATGGACAGACCTCCTACGGAAACAGATTTCAAAAACAGGCCTAAGTATTGCCAGCACGGACAGCTCCTGTTTATTTACATAACAGCAACAATCAGGTGCAGACCAGGTGGCAACTGGATAATGTGCCATCAATAACAATTATACGCGAGCCATCAAAGGCAGCCTTTGGACGTCAGAGTGTCCAGGGCAGGATATTCCAATTAATGCTGCTTCATTGCACGCATTGGTTAAACTAAATCCGCGAGAGAGGGACAAGAGAGGTGAGCGTCGGGCTGCGTAATATAAATGCTAATTTCTGAAGACCTTTTCAAGGTGCGCCTTGCAATGAATTTTTTTGCTAACATTTTCATAATCACAAATCAAGTGGAAGGTGTAAAATAAAAACTTTGATTACATTTACATTGTAAAGCAGTCGAATGGAGTCATGAGTCGCTTGGCTTGGCAAGGAAGGCAACGTGACGTATGCTTATTATTTGCCTGTGGCATATATTTTTTAAAAGAACTCGCTACAACTTTTTGACGACACCAATTAGCAGCCATTGAGAGTGCTGTGATGGCGAAATGACTGCAAGGATAATATACTCATACTGGAAGTGCTGCCATAAGCTGTTACTTCTCCAGCCCTCCTCCTGCTCCTTGGCTGCCTTTTTCGCTCGTTAAGTCAAATGTGGGCTATAAATTCGCTTCTTGCCACTGTGTAAATAATAATTATTTCTGTACGCTCTTTATTGAAGTCGCGTCGAATCGACATGCATCAAAAGGTTTAAGCAAATATGATGACTTTATATTTGTATCTACAAACATGATGACATTAAAGAGAACTTCTTTCGGTTAAAGAGAACATTAAGTTTTTTCAAATGTAAACTGATAATTTTATAACAATTTTATTATAAGTTCAAATGACAAGCAATTTTGCAACCTGTTTTGAATATCAGAATAAGACAATTTTTCTCTGTGTAATTATCGTTTGTACCGAATACAACTACAGTTACTGTAGCGACCTCTGAATATCAAATTTGCGTCAACGCCCAAGTTCATGTGGGACTTGTAATTGATTGGATCCACTAAAGGCTTTTTGCGTTGTACCCAACGTACCGGTAGCTCCAGAGCGTCCAAACTACGATCCAGTTTAATTCCACATTTGCCCATATGTCTAGTGAACGCCAGAGGCTTGTGGACTCGGTGATATGGATCGCGATAGAAGTCGCGATAGTTTTGGCAATCCAAATAAAATGCATCAATCTTTGCTACTTCTGCATAGTCCACAATGGCCAATCCAATGCGAGGAACAAACCCTAATACCTTACGACGCTCAACGTTGGCTCGCCTGGCTACAGTAGCCATATCAACCTCAGGTATTCTATCTAACTGCATCTTTAATCTTAATTGGAAACGGCTTTAAGTAAAAAAGTTGCGATAACAGCTCGATTTTAATCACAATTATGAAATACTTAAAAGTAGGATAACGTACTCGTAATAACAAAGAAGCAAAAGCTACCTTTGTTTAATATTATTTTACTTATGTCGAACGCTATTTCAACCTCTTCTCGACTCGTGAGTAAGAAAATCTAAAGTTGATGGCTTTCCGAACCAGAAGAGAACAGAAGGACTAGTACAATTAAGAGGCTTCAGAAATCATTTTATTCGAAACCCTACATAGATATAAATATCTAAAGTTTATTTACCGTAAAAGTTGCTGATATTACGATGATGATAATGACAATTTTTGAGCAATTGATCTCACTTATCCTCTTATAAATTTACAACATAAAATAATTGAAGGGAAATCGTGTCAATAAATAGCACACAAACCTTTTGACCTCAATATGCAAGTGTTCGGATAGATGCTCAGACTATTTGGGGAGAACCCTCAGTCTAAAGTAAATATTACAACGACCTATTATGAGTGAAATAAAAAAGGAATCAATGTAAATATGCCGATTTCCTGACCCCAATGTTGGAGTGGTATATGTGAGTGTGTAAGCTGCTTGTTGCGGTGATCAGCAACAGCATTGGATTCGTAGAAGGAGGAATAACTGAGCATTGGAGTCGTAGAAGGAGGAATAACTGAGCAGCTGTTGAGGCCAAAAAATCGACGCCAGCATTTGCTATTGACATTTGACAGGGACGCGTGGGTTGTGCGCCTCAGGGCAGAGGTTGTTGATAGAATGAGAGAAGAATGTGAAGAGGTCTAGCATTAAGTCTACTTAATGCCTGCCTTTTTTCTATTATGGCTTTATAATATTTTCCCTTGTTTTTAGCATTTTAAATAACCGCGGGTGTGATTTTTACCAGTGCTAAGCGACTGAAATCCCGCCGGGCTTCTGGTTGAAACAGTGAGGGGTTCTCAGGAGCCGGTCTCTGTGAAGTCCTGTCATGATTAAATTTGTGTGTTACGCGTTTTTAAGCTGGCTAAGATGATGCTGTTGCCTGCTTAAATATGCTACTCGGGTAGAGAACGCTTTTCTTTTTGATTGCATTAAAGGCAGCCACTGACTTGGCACTGGCCCAAGATGATTGACTGGTGGTTGCGGTTAATATGATGCAAGGCCAAACAGTAAGTGTGGCTGATTGTCGAGTCTGTTGCTGAAATACTGACATCAAATTTGTCGAGAATTCAATATTTGATATCCTTACATAACCAGCAACAGGCAAACAAATGTCTAGCCTCGAGAGAGGAGTACATCATAAAAAGGGAGAAACTTAGTTGTTAGTTAATATTATTGTATTTGTTTGTTGGTTTCGGCTTTTGTTTGAGAGATGCGACGTCGAGTACAATGATCGGTTTAATATGTTAAGGACTAGACTAGTTGATGATGACCGACAAAGCAGCGAGACAGCAACTGCATTCAACCACAACAAAAACAACAAGTGCCTGGGCATAATCAAACGGCTACCCGGATGGGAAACAACGCCCACGTTATCCCAAGTCTCGACTCTTTATTCGTAGCATCATGGCCTTCGTTTGCTCTGCGTCTTTTTCCTGTTTATTATTTCCACATCGAGACTGGAGAGTGGCAGCGGCTGTTTGGGGGTGGGAGACGCCAACGCGTTGCCGTTGTGTGTGATTTACATAATGTCCTTGTCGACAGCAGCCACCCCCCAACTACCCCTCGATTGCCATCGCCCCTTCGCTCTTCACTAGTTTAAAAATATTAACTGTCAATTTGTATTTGGCAACACTTGGCTGAAGAGGCATTTGCGAGCAGACCAAGCAGCCAAGTGAAGCAGCCCAGGGCGAGGGCGAAAGAAAGTGCACTTCATGGAGAAGCTGGCTCTCAATACCCTGTAACAAGCAAGTGCTTAATGAATTGTGTAAATCTTAGAGTCTGCAGTGAAATTCAGCTACAATTCAACTATTTCACAACTCGTGCACTCTTTAATAATATCCACAGTTGGTCGATATTGTCCAACATTTTTAATACAGCGTATTTGAAAGACTACTCTACTTTAACTTCAGTTTAATTGTAGACAAACTATACTTTGTTTCCTTCGTTTTATGCCAGTAAATCTAGTGGTACTTATGTTTAACGAACTGTCGAAGGCCCAGACATTTTTATTATTTTTAAAAACAAATAATAGTGACAAGAGAAAAATATAAATTAATATAAGTACAATCTAATTGAAAGTTTCTGATGTTAAAGCTAATATCAAATAGTTTATCTTTTTTGTTCTGCTTCTATTGTCTGTTTTTTGCATTATAAAAATCTTTCTCTGCAATGATTTATAGAGGCCGAATTCACATCTCAAATGAGAACATCTCAAAATATATAATGCCAATTCTCAATATTCCGAAACTCTGACAACAATTTGTTATTATCTCACAATAGTTTATCAGAGCAGGCGCAACGATAAAAACCCTTTGCGATAAGGACATAAGCACTGTGATAAGCGTCGGCAAAAGTCGTAGCAAAAGCAATAACAACAGCAACAATAACAGACAACAAGAGCAAAGACAAACAGACGATAATAATACATAATAACAGTGCAGAAGCGAGTCACTCACTTAGTTAGTCAGTTGGGCACAAAGGCAAGCACATGGAGTCGACTAAAAGAGGAAGTCAGTTCAAACTCATAAGCAACTCGTACGTCAATGATGCTAATCAGAACATCAATGCCCCACTTTCCACACCCACACCCATACCCCGAGTCATACCCGAACCCAAGCCGAAACCCATATAAAAACCCCTTACCCAGACCTGAATGGAGTTGGGGCAGCACGTGGTGTGCACGGCAACAACTCCAAAACATAAGCCACCCCGTTGGGTGAGCTCTAACTGTGGGTTCGGTTAATAAACATCTGCTTATGTATTTGTGGGTGAGTAACGTGATAAGGGCAAAGTTATCACATATGTGGGGGTGCAGCAGCAGCAGCAGTAGCAACAACAGGGGGTGCGCTGCATGCCTTAGCTTACCATCAGCTTCCATCTACCATCACTCAATTGCACAGGCCAAAAGACACTCAACTTGCCAAATTGCACTCAAAGTTTGAGCGAATTTGTAAGCTCTCGATTCGCCAGCCGTCGGCCCTCGTGTGGGTGTTTCCCTTACCCAAGCGTACGACCTCACAACGCACACGACTGCAACAAGTTCGTTCGGCAGTCGTTCTTCGGTCCGGCAGGCTCGTGATTCGTCTTTGGCTTGGCAATCGCTCGGCCTGTGCGATGTCATCGTTGCTGCGGCCATTCCACAAGTGGCAGTCGCAGTCACCGCGTTTCCGGTGCTCAGTTTGGTAACTGGTCCAACGCAATTTGGTCATCGCATGTTGTATTTGATCTGAAAACGTTGTCTGAACTATCGGTTTGTGGTACTCGTATTATAGCATAAATATATATTATATTAAAGCAATCATTTGTTGTTCTCCTAATGCCAGTTCGTCAAGTGAAACAAGTTTTGTGAAAATGCAAAAATGTTTATGCATGTTTTTGATATAAATACCTATATGCAAAATTAATGAAAAAGTGAATGCTCCACAAATTTGTGATTCTATAATATATAACCATCTACCAAATCAGCAATATTGAAACTCAATTGAATGTAAGTCTAAAAAACGAAGGCGCTAATGATGTTTTTAAAAAATGCTTGAAATGTGATTTGCAAAGATTTTAGATTATGAACAAAATGTAAGAGGAAATGATATATTTTTAAGAATCTTTGGCTTAATTTTATGGAGGCTCTGTAATTATAAATGCCATTTATTGTAAATTGGCGATCTTATTAATCTATAATTTTGACTAAATTCAAAGGATGATAATTTTTTAAATAAATGCTGTATTCTTAAAAGTCTAATAATTATTAAAAACATGCCAAGAGATTTTTTTACTTATTCAAGGACAGTTTAAGTTATATTAACATTATTATTTTATTTACACAAGAACTTTCCAATCAAATACGTCTTGTCAAAAAGCATTATTTAGTATTGATTTCAAATTTTAAAACTCAATTCAATTCAAATAAATAAAATTAGATTGGGCATATGCATCTTGAGTGGATTATGGGTTTCATAGGGCTACAATTCCAAAGTATACATTATTTTGACCTAATCCAATTTCGACCAATATCATTCCATTCAGACTCATATTAAGAATATTTTGCTGTTGGAATCTTAAAATATAATCCAGCACCTTACACAAACTTGAATATATTGGTTGTCAAATGCTGTTGAATATAGTTTTCTAAACATGCAATCAGCTTTATTCTTTCAAACAACGAAACGCACAAAAGTATGCATTAGCTATTTAATAGAGAGCGCAATAAATATTGCACAAGCGCAGGTGCTGGCTGGCTGGCTGGCTGGCTGACTGTTTCTTAAAGGCGTTTGTCAGACAAAAGCCACAGAAAATGAACAGGATTTTCAGTGTCAACAATGGTGGAAGGCAGCAACTGGTAGATGCAACATGTTGCCGCATTCAAACAGTCGCCGGCAAATCTGCTACTCATTGTCGGATAATGGAACAAAGTACGTACAAGTTTCGTTAAACTGAGCTGAACTTGCACTCGTAATGGAGCTTGCGGCCATGGGTTCTATTTTATAAAGCGGAAATCCATTATATAACATCATCACAATCGCCATCAGTGTAACCCTATAACCTTATTCCCATTACGGGTGCTGCTGTGTTATGTTGTGCTATGTGTTGTAATTCCTTGTAGCATTCCTTTTAAAGAGCCTGAGACCAAGGAACTTGCCACAACATGCAGTTAAATAATAGCGACACTTTGGTTTCACTCAGCGGCAGGCAGGCGCTGTGACAAAAGAAACGCGCCGCAAAGTGCGCGTTTTGTATTACTTACAACAGTCGGTGTCCGTGTCCGTGTCCGTGTCCACAAGTCAACGCTTTAAATGTTCCACGCTGTTCCGGTCAAATGCTCCATTGCCTTGGGACATAACCATAACAACGACCTCATTCCCCATAGCTGCTCAAAACGAGCAAAGCATTTGCTCTCAAAGTATTTAGAAATCAAGTGGAATGCAATCCGTTGAATTGTTTCTCTCTATAATCTAGAGGCTCTCGACAGTCTCTCTTAAGTCAAGATATTCAACAGCAAAACAGACACAAAAATAATACTTATATTTAGTAATAAAAATTATTTATATTCTAATTTACAATCATAATTGTTTGCTTCAGAGCAAAGAACCTATAGTTTAATTAATAGAATTGCAAACTGAGCCTAAGACTTCCGTATATTTTACAAAAAACAATGACAATTGCGTTGGTAAATTGAATTTAATCGTTTACAAGTATAATTCTTTGTAAAATTCAAGGCCAACATTGAGCATTTAAATAATTTAGCCTAAATTAGAAATAGCAAATACTGAAGATGAAAAACTGATATCAATTAAGTTTTAGCTATATAAGATTAACCGGAAATTATGAAATATTAATACCTTTGATATTATTTAACAGTTGAAAGTAATATTATCGTTAACAATCAAACTAATGTGACAGGAATTATTTCCACATAATTTGATAAATATACGAATTCGAAAAACTGAAATTAGTTGACTAATCCGTTGATGGAGTTATTAACAGTATATAGTCACGTGTGATTTAGTTGATATTGATTATAGATAACGAAATCTAAAAATGACGCAAGTCCCTATTCAAATGAGAAGCAACTCCAATACTAATAGTCAATTCACAGATAAAACACCGGAAACGAACTGTCTGCCACATGTATTGTGGTTGCAGTTTCGCTTGTTAGCCAATAACTGTCAGTTATACAATGGATCTAAAAATAAAGCATTACTGGTTGACAAAACGCGAACATTCTCAACTTAAATATGCATATTTTATAACCAGCATTTTTTTAATTCATTAACACATCAGAAGTTATCGAGACTGCTTCACCATTTGGTTGAATTTTTAACAAATATAATAATTAATTATTTTTTATATTCGAAATACATTTGTAAATAATAATTTATTTTACTAATTCGAATCAAATTTATATTTAAATTGTGGGCAATTGAGTTAAGAATAACCGTCATTTCTATTTAATTTATAATTTATGTATTTATTTTATCGAAGTGTTTTTCTAACTTAGTTGTAATACATCTAAGTTGTATCAAAAATCAACGCATTTTATAAATATATGTAGTTCCATTAAAAAAACAGAAATAATTTGATTTCAATCATTTGATTTATGACATGTAATATAAAAGTTTCAGATTCATAATTACGAAACTCACAGCATTCCCTACGAAATGCCTATTTTTTGATTAGGTTTCCCGATATCTTATCATGCAATTGATAAGCCCACGTATGTGTATGTGTAGTTATTGTTATTGATATAATACCAATAACAATAAGTTGTTGATATTGATCGCCTTATGTGTGAGATTACGTATATTCATTTGGGAAATTCTAATTCGGTTTTCAGAATATTGTTCGTAAGTTTTTGAAAATTCATGAACATTTAAAATACCGTAATCTCAAGAAGAAAGTTTTGAGAATTTAAATTTCCATAGTAAAACTATTTGCACTAGGTATCAATATATTTCCATTATCTATTGTTTATTGGGTTGGTTGATTTTGAAATCATGATTCAATAGTTCTAAGTTCTCAAATTGCACCAGCAGTTTTTAGAATTGAGAGTTGCAACTTGGTTTTAGGTTATTTTAAAGTCGAACATTCCATTATTTGCCGAATTCATTCCGATGTCCTTTTGCAGTACTCTGTTGGCAATATGGATGCCACACAACTCACAGAGCTGATGGGGAGCCATGACTTCATGCAGCTTCAGCAGCAGCTCCAGCACAACAACAACAACTACAATACGGACGGTCACAATGGATTATCGCCGGAATCGGCAGAGAGAAGCTCGCGGCCCGTGCGACGTGCCACACGACGCACCTCACAGGTAAGAAAACATTGAATGCTTTGCGGGCTACAGGTGGGTGGAAGACTACAAGTTAACAACTATTCGTTTTGTTCACAGCTAAGCAATAACACCTACGACCTGGAGATGACGGACTCCAGTTCACAGAGCGACGACACCAGCGGCGGAGGAGGCAGCAGCAACGGTGGTGGCAGCAGCACAAATAACAATAGCAACCAACTGGGCACTGTGAATGGCAGTCAGCGACCGTCGAGCCGCGGCAGGCAACAGAGCGGCGGTGGCTCCAGTCTAACGCCCAACAGCGCCAGCTCCAATGCGAATCGACGACGCAAGGGCGCCCTCAATGCCAAGGAGCGTAATTTGCGACGATTGGAGTCCAATGAGCGGGAGCGCATGCGGATGCACAGTCTCAATGATGCGTTTCAATCGCTGCGTGAGGTCATTCCGCACGTGGAGATGGAGCGACGTCTCTCGAAGATTGAGACGCTCACGCTGGCCAAGAATTACATCATCAATCTGACCCACATTATACTCTCCAAGCGAAACGAGGAGGCAGCCGCTATGGAACTTAATGGTGGCGCCGTCGGAGGTGTACTGCTCTCCGGCCTGACCAGCGACAGCAATGGTGGTACAACAAACGGTGGTGCCACCAGCACAGGTCTCTGCTTTGAAGATGCGCTGGCCAATGGTGGAGCCTACGATTGCGCTTTGCTGGCTGCCACCGATGGCAGCCTTTTGAGTGCTGCAACAGTGGCAGCGACGCCAACAATGCAGAATCTGCAACCACCACCCATGCACATGATGGCGCAATCCCAGGTGGATCAGCAAACGCAGCAGCATCTCCCACATCATCATCACCAGCAACAACAACAACAACAACAACAGCAACAGCAGCAATCCCAGTCCCAGCCACAAACACAACCTCATACACAGCAGCAGTTGTTGCATGCCCATGCTCATCTGGGAGCCACTATGTTGCTGCCCCAACAGCAGCAGCAGCAGCAACAATCGCAGCAGCCGACGCTGATACTCAATGGAGGCTCTACGGTCACAGTGGGCGGGGTGGCTGTCGGTGTAGGTGTGGGTGTCGGTGTTGGTGTAGGTGTAGGTGTGGGTGTGGGTGGCACAGGCGGCGGTGTCTTTCCAGATGTCAACGATAATTTCGATGAGCCCTTTCGGGAGTTCCTCTAAGCATTTGGCAACCCTGCTGGTCTGTGGTAAATGGATATACATAAGAACACAAGTAGAATTTATAGCATATAGCATGTATGTAGTTCGAACTATACTTCAAATGGGAATATACATTATTATTACTTTTATTGAATTTGCTATCGAAAGAAAACTAATTCATTATCAATCACACTTATTCCATAAGAAACCCAGAATTAATATTGTTACGAGCATACATACTTACGTAGAAGGTAAGTTACTTTCAATTGATGTATATATCACACTCATCTAAAAACAGCTTAGCTTCCAATACAGTTGCCAATTTGGCTCATCAAATTCTATAACTAAATTAATTACTTGTAAATTATAAAACGAAAGCCGACCATTGTGGTGCAAATTTAAAGTACGCAATTAATCAAAGTTGTTAATATACATAATTATTTATACTTAAAGTTAAGAAACGCTTAGAAATGTTTATAAACATACGAACTAAGATTCGGACGAATGCTACACCAAGTTGAAAGCATCACCTGTTGAATGGAGATCGAAAATGAAGCATACAACATGCGGGTACCACGGTTGCAACATCTTGTAGAATTCTTTTGAGTCTCGCACAATTTTTGCTATATATTTTTTGTTAAATAAAAATCTTTTTTTTTATATATTATGATATTTTAGTACATTTTTGTTAAGAAACCAGAATAATTATATTTTAAATTTTAAATTACCAACCATGAAGACCCAGCACAATATAAAAAAGTGCAATTGTCTATTGGCTTTTTTACCTCTTTGATTATAAACAGATTTTCACTATATTGATTCTTTTATAAGGGAAATGCAGGACGACTTTAATATATACTAAAATATAGTACTTAATTTGAACAACAAATGGCAACCGTGGAAATTCAACTCTTGATGTAAATATACGAATATATTTAGTAGTATATATGAGGATTTGTTTATACCTACGTAGTTTGTACACAATTGTCAGCAATAGCAAAGACGCAGCATCAATTAACGTAAAATAATAGTACAGAACATAAGTATAGATGCTGATGGCTAAAATGGCGACGCAATGCGTCGCCGGGCACTGGAACTGACTCGACGCTAAGTTAATTTACCACCCATGATCTTTTTAATGCACTTGAAATTTACTCTTGTTGTAATGGCAAACACTTGGTCAGTGGTAAGGGGTCCAAGCGGAGAAGAGGGTGCAGGGGTAACAAAACAATTAACACACAAAACCGTTGAGAGGCACATTGAAACTGGCACACTTCCGTTATGTATGAATATCGACCTTTGTCACTCTCCTCCTCTGGATCAGAATGAGACAGAAACAGAGAGTGGACCGTGGAAAGTGTGCTTTGTGTGTGTGCGTATGGTAAACACTAATAAAATAACGATGCTCAGTGGGTGGTGCGTATGAGAACGTGTATGTGTGCACGCTTTTGGGAGTCGTCGTCCAAGTGTCAGTGTGAGTGTGTGCGTAGGAATGTGTGTGAATATGTGTGGGTTGGTCTTAGCAATAATTAAGTGAAAAATAGTAGTTAGGGTGACTGACTGTAAAGCAGTGGGTGTCAACTTAAGCTTGTTGATTATGTTTGATTAGTCAAGATTTAGTAACTTAAGCGGGGTTAACAATTCCATAGCTTCTAGACTCTGATAGCTAACGCAAATCCTTCCATTGCTAAGCAGGATTTGTATTTAAAATGTAACGAAATCACATCCAATAAGATTCTCAATGATTGGATTGGTGTAGAATGCTTTGGAAGATAAACCCTTAAACGAGTTTTTCTAGTCAATATTCAGTTATGCGACATACTTAAAATCTTTGAAAATTGCAATATAGGCGAGTAATTTAGTTGTGTAATGAATTATTAAGCTAATGTTTCTAAACAATCCACGTCTATTAAAATATTTATATATTGTATAATATAAATTGCTAGTCTCATTGTATATAAAAGTAAGTCTGGTCTAAACATAATGAGCATTTGGTGTGTACAAGCAAAGAAAGTACTCTTATGTATGTATATAAGTACATAATTCATTATGAGTATTGACATACATATATTGGAATATTTATGTATCAACACAGCATTGACGATACTTATTAAACCAAAAAATAGTTTATTAAATAAAGCGAAACAACATTACAAATTAATATTGTTATGCACTGTGTACCTGCTGTCATATTATTATAAACATTAATTTTTTAATTTTTTAATTTCTTACTTATTAATAATTAAATCGAGTTGTGGCTGTTACTTGTATTGTAAATTAGAACCAACATTTTCAAAATGCGCGCCACGGACGGCTGATAATTCTTACTCGATTACTTCTGAACAGTTGCAGATGTATCGATAAGTTCGCGATCCAGTCATTTTGCAATTAATATTTAAATTTAAATATTAAATATGTTTTTCATTCTATTCAATATATTTCTTTAATTTTATTTAACTTGAATATATCAACAAAAATATATACATAGTATAATGGACGCAACGATACAAAACTATGAATGCCATACCAAGGGATGCCATACAGCTAAAAAAAAAAGGTTATGTATCGAAGGAAATCTTTTCATCAGAAGAATTTGCATGTATTGAACACATTTTATTGGATAAATATTGCCAAGCACTTCTTACACAACGTATCTAACAATATTATTTGTTTTTAATTCAAATACATAAATTTAGCAATTTAGCTTTGAATTTGTGACGTCATACGACTGCTGTTCGCTCTTTTGATTCTCACATGAATGCCGACTAACGGGCCTGCGCAATGTTCCGCTCAACAACAATAACCAAAACAAGATTTTGTCTTTGCGCTTGCATTGTGTTTTTGCGCCTTGCGACATAAACATCTTCGCTAGAGTAGAATTTTTAGAGCGGGCAAGTGTTTAAAAGTGTAAATCCCCACAGCATTGTTATTAATAATTTGCTGGCCAAAGTGAGTATTTGAATTGTAAAAAATTGAGTTGAGTAAAGTTCAAATTAGTGATTTTCTGTGTAATAAAAGTGATTAAAATCAAAAAAAAAAATAGGTGATAAGACTGAAATTAATGTTAGTGTGTGCATTTCTGTGTGTCTGTGTGTACGTGAGCAGCTCTTTTCAGGTTCACTGCCTGCTTCCGTTCTACTTAGCTGGTCTTTTGTTTGATGTTCTTCTTTTTCTTCTTTTCAAGAATGCTGTGTGAACATCATTTGGGGCTAAGCTAACATAAATCCATACATTCATATTTAATTGCGTTCATATGGAAAACGAGTTATGATTGTAGGCACCTAAGACCTACAGTATTAAACAAAAACATTGCGACCGATTCGGTGCACTTTGGTGCAGTTTTTGTCTATGAAAATTCCACTACACTCGCCAATACATTTGCGTTTTTGCATTTGAACATACATATATACGTATACATGTACACTGATTGTGTGTATATACTCTTGTGCTTGCATTTTTGTATGGGTTACGTGCACTTGCTGCTTGCCGCTTGAGTTCGTTACAGTTTGTTAACCTCTACTAGACGCTGTCGCTGCAATTTGGCTTTAGCCACACGCTGCTCCAATTCTTTGCGCTTTGTTTTAACAGTTAACACTTTCGTCTATTGCGTTTCAATTTTAAATCTCACCATTCCCGCAAAAAGAAACTCCCACAAACGTATGTATGTATGCAAAAGTATTGTCTAGTGTGCATATGTATGTGTGCACAACATGCATACATACATACATATGTATCTGCATACAAATAGCACAACGGTCAGTCGCGCTCCTTGTTAATGCCCGTTAACCATGCTTATAGCTAAATTTCCGGAATTAGTTGTTGGCACGCAAGACGATTCTGTTGTTGTTGCACATGCATACTTACTCGTATGTTCAGATGGATACCACCTACATACAGACACACTACACACATACATACATACATACATATTTATATAAGAGTCCCACTGACCCCATCATCATGACCAATTCGATTCAAAACCCGACGCAAACAGAAGCAGCCCAGGCAACAAAAATGCCACAATGATATATGTACATTCATACATACATATGTATGCCACAGTGTGGCAATATTATTAAGAATTTGATTACCCCACTTAATAATTGATTACATTTCTCAATATAACGTCAAAGTATCATTGGTAATTTTTTTAATTATCCATTTTTCTTACGAGTCTATTAATGTACGCACTTTCATAATTGTACCTATGGATTCATTTCATTCTTGTATTTTTAACATGTAAAAGCCACCGTGGCGTACCTGTTTGTATTTCTCTCCCATTCTCTGCTCGTCTATTGTCCTGTTTACCTGTGTCAGGTGCGACAGGTGAGCAGCTGAACCTTTTCACGTCAATACATTTTTTAGAACTAATTTAATCAAGCTATTTGTAGAGTTGTATTGACCACTTTTCCACCACTGACACGCATTTTAGGCACGATCGATTTTGTCGGGGGTTGATATATTGTATGTAGTATCCACATAAGATGTTGTTGCTGTTGTTTATTCATGTTTCACAGTGGGAACTTATGCCTATTGCGCTGGTCAGCTAATTGGTACAGTGACCTCTGTCAATTGAAGAGTTTAAATGATCGAGCTCTTATATAATTCGTTGGCTATAAAACGAGCACAGCGAGTCTGGCAATCAAATGCCATAGGTCAACATTTAGTAATTATGGTTATAACTAAAATTCAATGAATAATTTTTTTTTAGCAAGATGCATTGTATAAGTATGCTAATTGTTAAATATCTTCAATGCTTTCAGATTTTGTCAATGTTGTATGGGCAGAGCTCGATTTGCCTTAAATTATTTGAATTATTATTTTCGATTGTTGCTATTGTTCAAATATCAAATTTTGTATACTTGAGTGTTTCTACTTGATTTAATGTTTACAAATTTAAAAAGAAAGATAATCGACTTCAATCAAATTTTAATAGACAGACAAACATACGTACAGTGATTACTTTTGCTTGCCTTTCGCTTCTTTACTTTATAGTTAATGTTAACTGTTACCAACTAAATATGTGTATAATTATTTATTATGTACTTTCAACGACCGACCCACAAATGTCTGCATTTCCATCAACTTTTATCGATTTTTATGGCAGCTGCACTCGTCGGCTCTTTACAGTGAAAACGGGAGCAGACCTCACGTCCTTGTCACCAAAACTATGCACTTTCCACTTAGCCAAGCGAAAGGCCCACTATTCAATATAATAACAAATAATAATGCCTCAGAACTAGGCCAGCGACAATAGAACAGACCCAAGTGAGACTGGCCAAATGCAGTCGATTCATTTCTATATGGACTTGGCTACACTTTCGACGCAGACGAGAACTGGAACGGGGTTGTTTGTAGGGTTAATCTGCAGGCAGACAGTGCCAGACAGGTGTGGCTGGTGTGGTCGGTGTCGTATAGACATAGACACCGTCCGGACATCGTTGGTCCGTAGTGGTTGCGTGTCTGTCAGTGATTTGAGGGTTGGCACCTTAACTTTCCCTCCGTTTATCCATTTTTTGCGTTTGACCATTTATTGATTATTGTATGACTGGTGACTGCTTCCATGTCCTGTTCATTTCATTATTACTTCCCATATCCTTTCAGTAACCAAACGGAATTCAGTGAGTAACGTTCTACGCAGTTGTGGTCTCAAAATGGCATCCGGAGGTTTGACATGTGTCAAATACATCACTTTTTTCTGCAATCTTCTGTTTGCGGTAAGTACTTACAAAGTTGCTAATTCTATGAACTGGTGCTAATCTCTATGAACTCCCAACAGCTAAGTGGTCTACTCATCTTGATGGTGGGCGCCATGGTGCAACTGAATTATGCGCATTACTCAAATTTTGTCAGTGATCATATATGGACTGCACCCATTATACTGATGGTTGTGGGCGCCGCTGTGGCGTTCATCTGTTTCCTGGGCTGCTGTGGTGCACTAAAGGAAAACAGCTGCATGATTCTCACTTTTGCCATACTGGCCGTAGTGATATTCCTTTTAGAGATTGGGCTGGGAATTGCTGGTTATGTGAAGCATTCGGGCTTGCAGCAGCTAATGGAAACCCAGTTTAATACCACAATGAAGCATTACAAGGAACGGGATGACTATCGCGATGCCTGGACTCTGCTGCAAACCGAACTGGACTGCTGTGGAACATATGGTCCCAACGATTGGGAAGGTATCTTTCCCAATAAGACTCTGCCGGCCGCCTGTTGCAAACTTATCAATCTAAGCGAGGCTCAGGAGTGCACCACTATGCATGCCATTAATCAGGGTTGTCTTCAAAAACTATTGGGCATACTTGATTCAAAGACTTTGGTATTGGCTGGTGTTGTTCTCGCTGTGGCGGGTATACAGGTAAATATTCGCATACTTGAATAATATGAATATAAAGATTTCACTGATCAAATTGTACTTTGCAGCTGCTCACTATACTGTTTGCCTGCTGTTTGTATCGATCGTTTCGCCGCAGCTACGATCACGTTTAGGATGCGTAGTGAGGATCCAATCTATCGATTTTAAAGGCAGCCCATTTTTTGTAGCTTGTAGTTTGATCAAATGCATGCGATTTAACTCGTTGCCGTCACAAAGATGCTCGTTAATAAGTAACATGGAATACACAACAAACTAAACACAAAACAATCATCACAACAAAAAACATTAAGTTAGTTTTTGTCAATCCTAACTGTTATTCAATCATTCCCATTTTTAGTTTGTTATTACTATGGATATTTTAAAACTTGTTAATGTTATTTCGTCCTCAGATATGCTGAGCTCCATAAAATGTATTTGCCTTAAGCTATACGTAACATATAAACTATCTCAAGGTTTTCTCCAACAATCTAATGAAATTTTGTACGCTAGCTCAAAATTATTTCAGCTTTCTGTACACATTTCTGTCATTTTCATTAAATGTAAATTATATATTGTTAATTGAATTTTAATTTGTCTGCCCCAATTGCCAACCCATATCGCCACACCACATTTTGCTAAATGCATATGCATATCAAATATAATAATTATAATCATTCGCAAATAATATCACGTTTCACTTTATCGTTTTACAAAGTGTCCTTTCAAACAAATGTATGTGGTAATTAAGATGCATTTAGAACTTTTATTGACTATGTGTGTGTGCGAGTGGCTTAGCTCCCAAATGAAACCCACCATATCCACTTTACGTATACTTGTTTTTATATAGCCCTTTATGAATTAGAATTGATATGATATCAGAAAACGGCATTTTACACAAATATACGTACATAGTTCAGCAACACACTTACATATAGTACATACTCGTATACATATGCATATTTATACAATGAAAATTTATGTGACTAGAATTTATTGTGTAAATCTATTTGGATGAATTTTACATTAATTGGCAACTCGAATTTACAGTTTTCTAACAAATCGAAATACTGCAATTAAATTATCTAAAAATTGAAGATTAATTTAGAACCATGCATATTGCATATTTCGGCTCTAATTAATGCGACCACAGATCAACCTTTTAATATTCAATGTTAGATTTAATAATACTTAAATAAGCAAATACATTCTTAAATATCAGACATACAAAACTCAGCACGAAAAATTGTATCATATACGACGAGTACATCGTATATTTTTATTAGAATGTACCTTAATAAGATTCTGAGTTGAAGCAATTGTGCAGCACTGAAACACTTAAATAAATAAACTATGGAAATATAAATAAAAACTCGTTTAATCTAATTTGGCTTTCTTCACAATGTTTTAATATTTTGAAATAAGTTCCAAAAATGAAAATAAAAGGGATCAAACAACAAATGCATGTTGATAGGTGTGTTCTACGTTGTCCCTAACAATATCAGAGTTGTTTGTTCGATAATAATAATAATAAACAAACGTAACAAGCGCCGACAATAAAGGCAGTCACTTTGATAGACGCTTTAATTATTTGAAATCGAGTAACGTAGAGTAAAGCTTAAAATCATATCAAAAATAATTATTAATCAACTTAAAAAATATATTCTTATCAACGGTGACTTATATATTTCTATATAAAATATATATCAACAACAATCTTAATAGATTTGCATATAAGACTTGTATATCAGTTATATATTAATCGAATAAAATGGCGCAAACTATTGCAACAATTGAGCCGCGTAAGGAAGTGACTGGATTGCATCGCATGACTCAAAAAGGATTACGAGATTTGTGCAAGAAGGACAAGCTCTATCAAACACCTCGTCTCAATGATGTGCTTTACTTGCACTATCAGGGTAACTAACAAACTTGAGGGCATTTCAATTATTTTAATAAATGAATAATGATATATTGCTAGGCTTTCAATATATTGAGTGTTTGGAGGAGTATACGGAACTCAAGTGTCTATGGTTGGAATGCAATGCCATTTCGGAGATTGAGGGCCTCGATCAACAGTCGAAACTTAAATGCCTATTTCTACAGAATAATCTTATTAAACGCATCGATAATTTAGGATCATGCCCGGAGCTGGATACGCTCAATCTTAGCTCCAATCATATTCGCATGATTGAGAATATTGGGTCGGATATCTTGCCAGTTTTGAATACCCTCAATATATCATCGAACTATTTGAAGGATAGTGAAAGCTTGGCACACTTGGTGCAATGCAAGACTCTGGCAGTGTTGGACCTGTCCAACAATCGCATTGAAGATATATTGATAGTCAAGATATTCGAACAAATGGCATCCCTTAAGGTTTTGGTGTTGCAAGGAAACCCGGTGGTGTCACGGTTGCCACAGTATCGAAAGACATTGATTTTGGCTTGTGTAAGGGATGTTTTGAAAACTTTGCCGATATATTGTAAAGATTTTGTTATTTTTATTACCCGCAGAAAGAACTTACTTATTTGGATAGCCGACCCGTTTTTCCTAGGGATCGAGCTTGTGCCGAAGCTTGGTAAGACTCAGATATAAGCCGTAATTATAACTCAATCAATAATATTTCGAATATTACGTTAGGAAAAAGGATGGATATGAAGGCGAACGCAAGGAACAAACGCGATGGATTCGCGCTGAACGGAAAAAAATGCGGGACAGCGTTAACTGTAAGTTAATTTAAGTATCTCATGTACTCTTCTATTCACCTGAAACCCTAATTTCAGATACCATCAAGCTACGTAATCGTCATCGTCCACCAGATCAGCAGGATGCCTTGATTTCGTCGACCGATTCGGAAGCGGAACAAGAAGCCGATAAATGTGCAGAGCATAGTCGAATGAAAGCTGAGATTGGACAAGGATGCGTCGATGATATATGGAGTGAAGTAGAGGGTGATAAAAATGATCGTGGTAGCTCTGCCAAGTCCAGTTCTGGTGATGATGAGAAAGCTGATCGAAAGAGTAGACGTCAACCCTTAGATGGCCGTCCCAAAATTCTTGATGAATCTCAGCTGCCAGAGAACTTAAATACAGACTTATTGACTGGCATAAAGCAGGATCGACAGGGAGGCAGACGATTGCTCATAGAGGAAGTGAAGCTAGAAAGTATCGATACTGAAGAAACAAGTGCTGAAATCCAGGGCAAAGTGGAACTAAATGAACATAATATGGAAAAGGAAACTATACTGGAGAATGACAACAAGGCTCATGTTAACGAAGAGAGTGTTGGAAAGGTTTTGATTCAAGAGTTGCCAAAGAAGGAAGAAAATAAAAAGCTGGATGGGACTCTAGGCGACCATGAAGGGGAGCTTTCGTCTAAGTACGAGGAGGTCAAAAATAAGACTTTACTTCAAGAGTTACCCCAGTTAATTTCCGATCAAGATAGCGAGAATGAAGAGTTAATAGACGATGATAGAGAGAAGCTTGAAGAGATTGCCAGAAAACCCGAAATAATTTCGAACAGTCCCAGTGAAAATGCAGTTAAGGAGGCGCAAATGAACGAGGCATCAGAGCACGATAGTGAGCCTGAACTGGACTATGAAGTGGATCTGGAAAAATCTACACAAATATTAGCATCTGCACTTTGTAACAGAGGATCTCCAACACCTGACGAAATCAAACAACAATGTATTGACAAGATGTATGAACATTATCGCTCCGATATTTTTGTAAATCAAACTGAGCCTATTGACAAAATATTAGAAATGGAAAATCTTGACTATAAACTACAACCCAATGTCTGCTGTGTAGAAGCACGTAAGGTCAAAGATGCAGATAAGGAGAATGAATATATGGTCATTCCTAAAACAAAAGAGCAGTTGTACTATGAGGCAGAATGTGCAGAGGCTAATGATAAGGTGGTACATGATATGCATGAGATCAGTGATAATCTAGACGAGGACTTAAATGAGTTAATACAGTCGATGAAAAAATTGCATGAAGAACACGAAGACTTGAAATCTGGGACCAATTACAATCTGGAAGCTGATGTGGATGACGAGGAGGAGGCCAATGTTGATCCGAGCAAGTATGTGGAATTGACAACAGTAGTTCATTCGCTACGCATAATTGACGAGTTTAAAGTGCGACGAGAACGAGTATCTGAGGACCACAAAAAGGCCACAGAGATAGAAACCACAATTGAAGAGGTAAAGTCTGAGGAGCATGTGGAAATTGTAGAGTCGCATGAAAAATCAAAGAATGAGGTAGATGCGATGGATTTGGCATTTGCCAAGGTACTGGATGATGCTTCAGATGATGTGCCTAAACGTGTCTTTGGTGCTGGTTGTGATACGCCTAGTTACAAATGGCAACGAGAGGAATGCATGCGTCAATTGACTCTAAAGGAGGTGCACACTGAAATCATCGATGAGGACGTGTATCAGGTGCAACCTGTAAGCAATCTTTCGAGCGCTGAAGAGGCCGAGAGAATATGTGAAGAGATGGACCGGAAATTGGGTGCGAATGAGGAGTCGCTGCGAGATCTGCTGCAGCAGTTGGAGGATGAGGTAGACGTTCTCTACGATATTGACAACACGCTGGGTCAGGACGTTGATCTTTCCAGAGCCCCAGAACCAGAGATATCTGTTGTATGCAGAGCTCTGCTGGATGAATTAATTGACGAGTTGCAATATCAGGCAGTCATCAATGGAGAGAATATCAAAAGTTTTGATTTCGGGCTAATAGAATCGGATGAAGAGTATAGTTATTCAGCTGATCCAAAAGTGGACTCTACGGTACCGATTGACTTGCAGGATCCTGCCTCTGGCAAATCTCTACGGGAATGCGTGGACGCTTTTGGAGAATTTTTCTCGTCAGTCAAAGAACGCAAACACATAAAACCGTCAAAAAGCTCTGAAAAAGTTGAAGCTGCCAAGAAGGTATTGAAAGCAAAAATGATGCCAGATGTTGCTCCTGAACACTTGGACGCTGTGCTCGCCAAGCAGGAGGCGAAAATAAAACGTCGTGTTGCATCAATTGCAACACGTTGCTATGAAAAGCGTGAATGCATAGAGGATTCTCTCGAGGTGGTGGACAATCGTCTAGTGATTATCAAGAAGAATACCGGCGAAGTGGAGGATCTACCTCCGCCTCCGGCTCTGATCAGTGATTCCGAATCGGACAGCGAGACTTCGGATGATGAAGACGTCTACGATACAGCCGACGATGAGCCTCATACCACTTGTGAGAATGATGATGGACAACACTCAATGCACTCAGTTAATTCCCGAAGTATGTGGGCGAAGCCGTGTCAACCTGAACCAAAGGATTTGCAACACAACAATGAAGAAGATGAAGAAGAAGCTCAGACCGAGCAATCAATTGACGAATTTTATTCTCTTGAAGCTAGGTCTGCATTTAATTCTTTGGATTCGGAGTTCTTAGAGAAGTTGGATCTAAACAAGATTATTGACAAAGATGGAGAAATAACAGTAGAGGGGATGCATGACTTCATGAAGATGGAGCGCATGTCGAATCCTCCACTGAGGTTGGAGCCTTTGGCTTTAGAGAAGGAAGACGAAATGTTACAAAATTTAATTGATCGTAAAAGGGCGCAGGAAGAACGAGACCGAAAGCTACAAGAGTTGGAGAATTCTTCGTATTCGAATATAAAAATGAAATTAAATTTATGCGGAGAAGAAAAATTGCCTGACTTAAAAAGTGAACTGCAGCTTGAAGCGGATAACGATACTTCGATAGAACATCAACGTCAAGAAAGTCAGTTTACACGCAATCTTGACGAATTGAGTAGTGAAGTGGGTGAAAACTCGAGAGATTCGAGAGAACTTAAATGGGAGCAGGAGAAAAGAGAATATCAGTTACGAGAGCTACCAGATCCGGACTCAACGGGTGAAATCAAATTAACCCTGGGGTCATGTATGCTCTACGAGCGTAAGAGCCAATTAATTGACATTCCGGCTGATGACAAATCTGAAGAAGACCAACAGGAGACTTTGATCAAGAGTGTATCAGAATCGAAATTTGAGAACGAAATAAATATACTTGAAGAAAGGAATACAGAGGATGCAATTATAAATGAACCTGACGAGAAATCCATTGGAATTGCAGAGAACGCAGTTAAAACTCAAATTCTCTGCTCCAGCATTGATGATGATATCGTATCGGATGTATCCACTGACTACGAATCTAGCGAAGATGTAGCTGTCGTGGAGCCTCCCAAGCTACCGGTGGGTGCTCTAAATGAATTAATTACCACACAATTTGAAGACGGCTTGAAGCTGGAGCGTGAGTGCGAAGACGCTTTGCGAAAGGAGCTGTACAGTCTACCCTTAAGGGCTTGGACGTCACATGAGAAGGATCTCAATGTATGTCAGATTAGCAAAGTGCTTGAACCGAAAATGGAAAGTGATTCAAACTCAGATGTGGATATAAATGATGCGACCAATAATCCAGATAAACCGAACACTAAAACTAAAGATGATCAAACTATTACTGATTCGGATACCGAAACAGAAGGTGCAATTGGGGAGCTCTCTAAAAATGCCAAGTTACAGTGGGCCAAGATATCAAAGAAACTGAATGAGTTTATAGACTCAGAAGATTTCAAATTGCTCGACGCTAAAGATTTTGATGATGATACCAATGACGAAGATGATGATGAACTAATTGAAGACCTGATCACTCTGCAAGAATTTGAAGAAGACATTTACGAAGAATGCCAAAGTCAATTGGAAATCGAATGTGAATCGGAAAACTCGCCGTTTCTCGAACTTAATTCAACTGATAAATTGGGAACTGAGTTCGAATCAAAAGTTGATAATAACATGCAAATACCAATGGAACCAATTGAACCACTTGATCGCGACACTACTGATGAAGCCATCTCCAAAGAGACAAATGATGGACAATCCTCTGCGAAACCCACTATAAGACTGGAATATTTCGAGGCCGTTGATCCAGATAAACAAGCCGCTGAATTTGAGGAGACTGGCGAATTAAAAACAAAACAGATAGAGTGCAATCTTGAGATCCTTAGTGATCATGGGGACGATGTCGTAAAAGAGATAAACGTCAACGCACAAGTTACCTACGAATTTCAATAGTGTATTTAACATTTAGACTTTACACATTTATTTCACAACAATTCCTAGTGATTAATTATGATTTGTATATTCAAGTTAATTGAGGAACATTTTCAAAATCCATAATACGAGTGCTTGAACATCGCACCTTTCCACGTGTAGAGCCAGCGTCGCTTGGCCCCTCGTCGATAAGAAGAAAGTTCAGAGCCGAAACCGGTTCGAACTCGATTTTATAATGTTGCGAGTTAGAAAGCAGAGCAATTAATAAAAAAGGCAACGATGAAAACACTTGAGTAAACTCACATATATTATTTATAAATAAATTACGTCTGAAAGATTAGTAGGACTTGATGTATTTGCTGATTGCTCGTACGGGTGTGCTGTGAGACCTTATCAAAATTGGCACATCCTGAGTTGCTTGAAACCGGTTTGTGGCGTTTATGGTGCATCATACTAACCGGTTTCATTTATTTATTTTGTTCCATTGACTCAGATGAGGGCACTCGAGCAGGTTATCACTTATCAGGCAAATGGCTCAACTATATTGCCGGTTTAATAAATAAGCGATGCCAAATATCACCAATGTGAAGCGTGCTCAGTATAGAGGGACACGAGATGTTATTGCATAATCCCACATTGGTCCATATCTGTACATATTCATATATTATTATACATAATTTTATATTCATATGTTAAAAATTTCAAATTTGCCAGCTGACAACAGTAATCTTGGTGTTTCAATTATCAGCCGAATACAACTTCATGTTTATGCCTATTTCATATATGTAGATGTTACCAAGCTCAGTGCAACTCAAGATAGTCAAATCTATAATTGGTGAGCTTGTGCATACGTGCTTATCTAATTTTCATAATTGAAACTAGTTTAAGCCAGTACCACAAAATACTTTGATAGCTGTTATAAATATTTCGGCGATATTTTGATTGTTTTTCTAATCTTATCTATATCGTTTGCCGGTTTACCGGTGACCAAACTTTGGTGCTATAATGTTGGGTGCGAGGGCTAATGTAGGTCATTGGTAATAACGACGATCGATGTAACAGTTAATCGGTCAATTAGGCAATGAGACAGACATCTATAGCGAACCGAATTGCATCAGCACAATCAAGTAGGTAACCATTGCTGTGAAAATCTGTATAAATATTTGTGGCATTAATTGAGGTAAGTTTAGTGTTTTGTTAGAATTCTACCCACCGACATTAACAAGCTGTAGTCAATATCCATAAAGCCCTCTGCGCTGATGATCAAAGCATCCTGTTCCACCTGCATGGCGAATTCGGCCAAAACTGCATTATAAGCTTGTGAGGAGCACTCTGGCTGACGCTGAGAGGTACACGCCAAGCCACGGACATGACTACCAATTAGCATATGCTGTTAACATAGATAAATCATATCTTGCGTTATGATGAAACTTATCACGGCAATCAATTTACCTGTCGCTTGCAGTACTCGCCGCAACGGCAGAAGGTGAAAAGAAGAATTAAAAGTGGCGTAAAGGTGGAGCAAGACATATAGATGTATACAAAATTATAGATCTTAGCCAGAACTAGTAGAGACCAGTAGATGTTGATCATGCTGTCCAAGAACATGACCACAAATATGCACACAATCGACCAGCCATAGAGTCCATTGTAGTGCACAAATAGATGATATAGTTCCATATAGGCACGCTTTAGACACAGCAAGTACTCTAGGGAGCACATCTGCTCGCATTTCACATCCAGCACTGAATGCATGCCAAGCTGACGACAGCCATGCAATTCTAGCAAGCGCAGACCCAACAATTCCACATGGTAGCCCAAGAGCTCAGCATAGAGCAGCAGCAGAAGGCATTGAAAGCGGTTGATCAAAACAGCGGATAGCGAATACCAAAAGTAGCCAATGTAATCGTAGTGCAGAATCACATAAATACCCGGCAGAACTGTGACAACATTAAGAATGCCCAGTAGAAAGTACTTAATGTATCGAGTCCAAGGCAATCCCGCAACCTGCTGCATTAACTCACTTTGGAAACGTCGTCTTAGGCACTTTAATTGCAGACAGAATTCGTAGTATTGTTCATAATGGCACATCACTTGTAGCTCAATAACTATTTGACGACAGTAGAAAACTTCTATTACCATAATGTTAACAGATCTATATACTGCATCAGTTACTCGCCTGACATGGTAACGATTTGGGATATAAAGACTATGCAGCTGACCAACAACGATACCAGTAAATCTCCCTTAGTCGGACAATATACTACCGCATAGAAGGCCACTCCAATATTAACTGATATAATAGCTATAGTATAAGTCTTCTGTAGCGTCTGTTGTGATCCCTTCTCGGCCCAAGGCACCAGACCCATCACAGCAAAGTATTTGAGGTAACGTTGCAGAGCGTAGAGCATGTTAAATGCCGTTGAATATCAGGAGGAAACTGCCAAAGGTAACTTTTTTTTTAATACTCCGTGTGCAGTTTGAAGATGACTTTATACGATTGCACTATTAGCTATTTAATTAAATAATTAGCCTAATGAGTAGCATTCAATTCAATTGGTTTGAATTGCATGGCAAAAGAAGTCGTTTCTATGGTTTCTGTTAACGATTGTGATCTAGGTATTATTAAATATTAATAAAATAAATAAAGTATGGCACACAAAGGATATTTTTTCTTCCAAAATGATATTCAATTCAAATATAAATGCTAATCAAGGCAAAGTGTTACTTCAAAACGTCTACGGAAGCATTACACATTTGTAGTTGGGATTTGTCTAGACTAGCCCCCACATTTTTTCAATGTTCAATGTTCTTATCGTTCAGTCGCCCTTGATTGACACTTTGTTGATAATCAGATTACATCGTCAATAACTAGTTTAAACCCGAAATTGTTTCCAGTCGATTTGTAAACAATATTAGTGGGTCAATTTCAATACATGTGTTGAGAAATTCTTAGAAACGTCGACAGACGAACAGAACAGATGGTAATCATATTAGTGAATCAAAAACGTATGTCAGAAATCACAATATTCTTTCCAAATTTTCCATTTTGAGTTTGCCCCCCTGGTCAGCGAGGTTTTAAAAAAAACAGGCCCACATTTCAATGATCATGCCAAATCATCACGCTTATCAAAATTTTGGTGTGGATTCGCCTCACGCATGAGCTTTTTGTGCTGATAACATGCTAGGCTTTTTAATTTTATTTCACCTAATGATTGGAAAAGTAAAAGTATATGTATAAAGAGCAACGCAGCCGGTCGATGCCTTACTTATTATTATTGTTTTTTTTTATTTTATTCGAGCTGAGCGTCAGCTGATAATAGTGGAGCGGCTGGGTATAAATACGACTGGCGTAAGGTTGCTAAGACTCAGTTAATAGAAGTAGTTCAGCTGCTTCGGTGCTAGGTTGACACAACATTAAAGTGAAATAGGGATCAGGGATCCCCTTAGATTACAGAGAAATAAATTCAAGGGTTACATTAATTTTAAAAGTGATCGTGGAAAGTGAACAAATATGGCAGTTAGTATAAATTTTTCAATATTTTATTCTACACTCAATGCGAGAAATTTTTATACTTTCAAAATGAAACTTTTTTTTAATAATTTCTCTTTATTTTATGATTACATTAAATTAAAACTGCTTGAAGAAGTTTTCTAGGTCACATAAATAAAAGCAGTGCATATTTTTTCTATGCGAAACCTTGTCAATTTCATAATTAATTATAATATTTGAAATATGTGATACAAACAATTTACATAAATTCATGCTCTGTCAAACTCAATATATTGAATTGTTATCAAATTGCATTATCAATTTTTGGCTTTTAAATGATTAAAATAAAGCTCAATTATCTTTAATTACGTGCAAATTCGTGTATTCAAATAATGAAAGAATTCGATAATTATCACTCAATTAGCACTTTGGTTCTGGAGCTAGAAAGTTGCATTAGAAATGTTTACCCATTGCTCGGGACCAAAACAAGTTGTTATTTATTTGATTTATACATTTTGCAATGTTTTCTTGCAAGTGTTAAAAATGAAAACATGATTTTCTAAATATAAGCAGAGATCTATTAACATATTTCCGGTTTAAGCAAATAACTAGTTGTGTTTATTTTGTGTCATAATTGATTAAATAAAAAGCAATGTTTAACAATTTTACAGCTTGATCTGAAAATTGCGATTATTGGGCAAAGCAACTTTGCGGCCGACGTACTGGAACTGCTCTTGGAACGGTCTAACATTAAAGTCGTTGGTGTCTTTACCATTCCTGACAAGGGAAGTCGTGAAGATATTTTGGCCACCACTGCTGCCAATCATAACATACCTGTTTTCAAATTCTCCAGATGGCGTCGCAAGGGCGTGGCTATTCCTGAGGTCATCGAACAATATAAGTCGGTTGGAGCTACACTTAATGTGCTGCCCTACTGCTCCCAGTTTATACCCATGGAAGTAATCGACGGTGCTCCCCTCGGAAGCATTTGCTATCATCCATCAGTTTTGCCCAGGCATCGTGGTGCCAGTGCAATTTCCTGGACTCTCATCGAGGTATATTGTTTAAAAAATCCGATGAATGCACATTTGCTTTATATTGTGAACCTTTCAGGGTGATGAAATCGCTGGATTCAGCATTTTCTGGGCTGACGACGGACTGGACACTGGTCCACTCCTACTTACTCGCCAAACAAACCTAGAGCCTACGGACACTTTGGACACCATTTATAAAAGATTTCTGTACCCGGAGGGAGTAAAGGCCATGGGAGTTGCTGTCGATATGGTAGCCAACGGAACAGCTCCTAAGATCATACAAACCAGTGAAGGAGCTACCTATGATGCAGCTATGTTCAAGGCGGACAATCAATTGCTAAACCTACAGCAATCTGCTGAACGAATCTGGAATTTTGTTAGGGGTTTGGACTCAGTACCCGGAGCAATTGCCACTGTTATTCATCCAGATGGAAGTGAGGAGCAGGTCCGATTCTTCGGTGCACATCTTTACTCGGCTGGTCCAGTGAAGGACGGAAAACCTCTTAAGCTAAAGTGCCTTGCCAAGCCCGCCTGGGTTCATGAGGGAGGTCTCCTGATCGAGGGCACAGATGGAGCCTTTGTCAACATTAAGCGCATCAAGCGGGGATCCAAGATGATCAATGCCTCCGATTGGTTCAAGCAGTCAGAGCAAAAACCCATCACGGATTTCAGCGAAGATGAGCTGGCCAAAAAGGAACAGCTTGCTTCCATATGGCAGGCGATTCTCAAGGATTCAATTGAGGCATCTACAGATTTCTTTGCCGCTGGTGCGGGATCAATGGACGTTGTTCGTTTGGTAGAAGAAGTCAAGGATGCATTCGATGTGCCCTTGGAGAATGAACATGTTTTCATGGCACCCGTCTTCGAGGAGTTCTTTGGCCTCTTGGTCAAGACACTGCGTCAAGGCAGTCGCGACTCCGGAGCTCTGAAGTTGGACTACGATGGATTCCTATTGCAAGCCAATAAGCGAAAGATCAATGTTCCCACTCAACTGTTTATTAATGGAGAGTTTGTAGATGCGGAACAGGAGCGCACTCTCGACATAGTCAATCCCACGGATGAGCAGGTGCTGTGCCAGGTGGCTTGTGCCAGTGTTGCAGATGTGGACAAGGCAGTACAGGCTGCTCACAAAGCATTCTATGGCTCCTGGAAACAGGTGTCTGCCAGACAACGTGGTCAGATGATGTTAAAACTAGCCGATCTTATGGAGCAGCACAAGGAGGACTTGGCCACTATAGAGTCCGTAGACTCGGGAGCTGTTTACACTTTGGCACTCAAAACACACATTGGCATGTCCATCGATGCCTGGCGCTATTTTGCCGGTTGGTGTGATAAGATCCAGGGCAATACCATCCCTGTGAATCCCGCTAGGCCGAACAATGTTCTTACCTTCACTAAAAAGGAGCCCATTGGAGTCTGTGGTCTGGTGACACCTTGGAACTACCCATTGATGATGCTCTCCTGGAAGATGGCAGCGTGCATTGCAGCGGGCAACACTTGCTTGATCAAACCGGCTCAAACTTGTCCCTTGACGGCACTGAAGTTCGCAGAACTCACTGTCCTGGCTGGATTCCCTCCTGGAGTTATAAATGTGCTTCCAGGAAAGGGTTCAGAAGCAGGTCAGGCTGTGGCTGATCATCAATTAGTACGCAAGCTGGGGTTCACAGGCTCCACACCCATAGGTAAACACATAATGAAATCGTGTGCAGAAGCGAATGTCAAAAAAGTCTCTTTGGAGCTGGGAGGCAAGAGTCCATTGATAATATTCGCTGATTGTGATTTAGACAAGGCTGTCAAGCATGTGAGTATTTTTTGTTCTATATTTGTTATATTTGTATATATTTGACAATATTATTATTTTTCTTTAAGGGCATGTCTTCGGTCTTTTTTAATAAGGGGGAAAACTGCATAGCCGCTGGTCGTCTCTTCGTGGAGGATCGCATTCATGATGAGTTCGTGCGTCGAGTTCTCAAAGATTTGCGGACTATGACCATTGGTGATCCTCTCAACAGATCCACAGCTCACGGACCACAGAACCACAAGGCACACTTTGATAAGTTATTGGAATTCTGTCAACGAGGAGTGCAAGATGGCGCCACTCTTGTTTATGGCGGCTGTCGAGTACCAAATATGAAGGGTTACTTCTTTACGCCCACGGTATTCACAAATGTCGAGGATGATATGTACATTGCGCAGGAAGAATCCTTTGGTCCCATTATGATTATATCCAAATTCAATGGCAGCGATGTGGACTCGGTTATGGTGCGAGCGAATCGTACAGAATATGGTCTGGCTAGTGGGGTCTTCACCAAGGACATTAGCAAGGCCTTGAGCTTCGCAGATCGAATTGAAGCTGGTACAGTCTTTGTGAATGTGTACAACAAAACAGATGTTGCTGCTCCATTTGGAGGATTTAAGCAGAGTGGTTATGGCAAGGATTTGGGCCAGGAGGCGCTCAATGAGTATTTGAAGACCAAGTGTGTTACCATTGAATATTAAGTAGACTAAATGGTTGGTTAGAGATTTACAAAACAAAAGACTTAATGTAGCTCATATTATTTTACATAGCAAGCTTTACATACATATGCATGTATATGTAATTCTCAATAGCTTTAGGGAATAATTGTATATTTAAAGAAATTTCACAAATAAATAAATATGTATTGTCTTAATAATTATATTTTGTTGGAGCCTTTATAAGGCATGTGCCGTGTTTTCCAAACCAAAACAGTTAACAAATGTTAACCAATTAAGATTGGTACCCGAAACTGAAATTGTGATTAGACCTTTTATGTGAAATTATTTCGTTAGGAACTTTTGTGTTTCTTCTCCGATTATTACGAAATTTACAACTTGTTTTAACAGTATAGACCGCATACGCCAAAAAAAGAAATGGACAATGGTGCATCGAATCGACTGTTGATTCTGTTCAATAATATATTCCATGAAAATTTAAAAGATGAGAGTTCTTTTCAATTGTTTAAATATTTACATTAATTTATTTGTTTAACTGTTTGTTTGGTAAAATTGAATTGGATTCGCATTTTCCTACTCAAGTTTATAATAAAAATTAGACTTTCAGAGCTTGCACATTATTTAAATATAGTATTTAAAAAAAAAGATTTATTCTATAATAATTCAAGTTTCTAGTAGCGGTGGACCATTTTCTGGAAATGCTTATTTGAAAAAAATTAAAGGACAAAAGTTCCAAAAGTACCGGGCATCTTAGAGTAGAGCAGTGGACTGTAACTTACTTATTACATTTAGCAAAGCAATGATTTTTTAATCAGGCTTCTGAACTTATATACAACAAAAATGTGTTGAGAATTGTTTTACTATTTACAATTTTTGGCAGTCATTAGTCATTTAGTTAAATTATAAGAATTTTTTCAAATGCTAATATTATATCGACATCTGAGCACTGCTCAAGTTATTCGAAATTAAATGTATATTTAACGAGATCTCAAAAAATAGATTTTATCATTTTAATTCATAAAGCACAATGCGTATTGCAATCATTGGGCAAAGCATTTTTGCTGTCGAGGTTATGGAACTTCTTATGGAAAGATTTAAAATTGTTGGAGTTTTTACGATACCCGATAGAGGAAGTCGCGAAGATGTTTTGGCCACAACTTCTGCCAAATACGATATTCCCACCTTCAAGTTTCCCACATGGCGATATAAGAAAGTGGCCATTCCTGAAGTGATTGAAAAGTACAAGTCCGTTAGAGCTACACTCAATGTGCTGCCCTACTGCTCCCAATTCATACCTATGGAAGTGCTTTGCGGTACTACCCTTGGAAGTATTTGCTACCATCCATCTGTTCTGCCAAGACATCGAGGAATCAGTGCTATTTCTTGGACTCTCATCGAGGTGCTAGTATTACACCATTCAATTTTTACTCTAATAATTTCACATTTTGTGTGGTTTCAGGGTGATGAAATCGCTGGACTTAGCGTCTTTTGGCCAGACGATGGACTGGACACTGGTCCACTCCTACTTACTCGCCAAACCAACGTGGAGCCCACCGACACTTTGGACACCATTTATAAAAGATTTTTGTATCCCGAGGGAGTGAAAGCAATGGGAGTCGCTGTTGATATGGTAGCCAATGGAACAGCTCCAAAGATCATACAACCGGTAGAAGGAGCAACTTACGATGCAGCCTTGAATGAGAAGAAGCATCAATTTCTAAACCTTCAGCAGTCTGCAGAACGAATCTGGAATTTTGTTAGGGGTTTGGACTCAGTACCCGGAGCAATTGCCACTGTTATTCATCCAGATGGAAGTGAGGAGCAGGTCCGATTCTTCGGTGCACATCTTTACTCAGCTGGTCCAGTGAAGGACGGAAAACCTCTTAAGCTAAAGTGCCTTGCCAAGCCCGCCTGGGTTCATGAGGGAGGTCTCCTGATCGAGGGCACAGATGGAGCCTTTGTCAACATTAAGCGCATCAAGCGGGGATCCAAGATGATCAATGCCTCCGATTGGTTTAAGCAGTCAGAGCAAAAACCCATCACGGATTTCAGCGAAGATGAGCTGGCCAAAAAGGAACAGCTTGCTTCCATATGGCAGGCGATTCTCAAGGATTCAATTGAGGCATCTACAGATTTCTTTGCCGCTGGTGCGGGATCAATGGACGTTGTTCGTTTGGTAGAAGAAGTCAAGGATGCATTCGATGTGCCCTTGGAGAATGAACATGTTTTCATGGCACCCGTCTTCGAGGAGTTCTTTGGCCTCTTGGTCAAGACACTGCGTCAAGGCAGTCGCGACTCCGGAGCTCTAAAGCTGGACTACGATGGATTCCTATTGCAAGCCAATAAGCGAAAGATCAATGTTCCCACTCAACTGTTTATTAATGGAGAGTTTGTAGATGCGGAACAGGAGCGCACTCTCGACATAGTCAATCCCACGGATGAGCAGGTGCTGTGCCAGGTGGCTTGTGCCAGTGTTGCAGATGTGGACAAGGCAGTACAGGCTGCTCACAAAGCATTCTATGGCTCCTGGAAACAGGTGTCTGCCAGACAACGTGGTCAGCTGATGTTAAAACTAGCCGATCTTATGGAGCAGCACAAGGAGGACTTGGCCACTATAGAGTCCGTAGACTCGGGAGCTGTTTACACTTTGGCACTCAAAACACACATTGGCATGTCCATCGATGCCTGGCGCTATTTTGCCGGTTGGTGCGATAAGATCCAGGGCAATACCATCCCTGTGAATCCCGCTAGGCCGAACAATGTTCTTACCTTCACTAAAAAGGAGCCCATTGGAGTCTGTGGTCTGGTGACACCTTGGAACTACCCATTGATGATGCTCTCCTGGAAGATGGCAGCGTGCATTGCAGCGGGCAACACTTGCTTGATCAAACCGGCTCAAACTTGTCCCTTGACGGCACTGAAGTTCGCAGAACTAAGTGTCCTGGCTGGATTCCCTCCTGGAGTAATAAACGTGCTTCCAGGAAAGGGTTCAGAAGCAGGTCAGGCAGTGGTCGATCATCCCTTAATATGGAAATTAGGATTCACTGGATCGACTGCTGTTGGGAAGAAAGTGATGAAATCTTGCGCAGAGTCCAACCTTAAAAAATGCTCTTTAGAACTCGGAGGTAAAAGTCCTTTGGTAATATTTGCTGATTGTGATATAGACAAGGCTGTGAAGCACGTAAGTATCATGAGCGGAAATAAACCTTTCCACTTACTGTCCATCTTTCTGGTCTAGGGCGTTTCCTCAGTCTTTTTCAATAAGGGGGAAAACTGCATAGCCGCTGGTCGTCTCTTCGTTGAGGATCGCATTCATGATGAGTTTGTGCGTCGAATTCTTAAGGATCTCCGCTCAATGAATATTGGAGATCCACTGAACCGATCTACAGCTCATGGGCCACAAAACCATAAGGCGCATCTAGAAAAATTAGTGAAATACTGCAAAAGAGGTGTGCAAGAGGGTGCCACGCTTCTTTACGGAGGCTGCCACTTATCTGATATGAAAGGCTTCTTCTTCTCGCCAACTGTATTCACGGACGTCAAAGATGACATGTACATTGCGCAGGAAGAATCCTTTGGTCCCATTATGATTATATCCAAATTCAATGGCAGCGATGTGGACTCGGTTATGGTGCGAGCGAATCGTACAGAATATGGTCTGGCTAGTGGGGTCTTCACCAAGGACATTAGCAAGGCCTTGAGCTTCGCAGATCGAATTGAAGCTGGTACAGTCTTTGTGAATGTGTACAACAAAACAGATGTTGCTGCTCCATTTGGAGGATTTAAGCAGAGTGGTTATGGCAAGGATTTGGGCCAGGAGGCTCTTAACGAGTATTTAAAGACAAAGTGTGTCACTGTTGAGTATTAAGTAAAACATATGTGATCTCAGTAACAGATATATTAGGTTCGGCCAATTGACGATTACTATTGCAACCATAAGTATCTCTGTATATGTATTTGTTATTCAGTCTTTTGACTGCAATTTGCATGCCCTTAAACACGGGCATTTCCACTGAATCTACAACGAGACGATGCATGCAGTGCAATGCTCATGGCGTTGACTTAAAACACCAGAACACTTCCCCTCGATACTGGCATCCAATTACTCGCTACCCACAGAACTATGCAAGCAGATACACAATCCTCCGCGGGGAATATGGACACCTCTTATTTTGCATACGCTAACTTTCCAAGCTGTTTGGTGGCAAAAGTTCTGAATGCCAATGTAGGTCAACATTCTGAAAGCTCGAAATTTGAGTGGTAGTTAAATTCTTCGATATGATTGAACTATTGTCTATTGGCTCAAAATTAAATGATTTATAGCCCTTTCTTTCGAGTATATTGATTGCTTTTACTTTCACCCGTTCTTTTTGTGAAGTTTTGCAAGCATTTCGCATTAACTTAGCATTTCGAGGCCAAGGCGTCAGCTTGTCGTATACGAAATATGTCTGCGACTTAAATCATTGTGTTAAATATTGTTTTACTTGCAAGTGCCAGCCATATCTAACACACTCTCTCTCTCAGCTGTTGTATCTTCTGAGTCTATCGAATTGTCTCACAATTTTCCATCTCCTTCACTAACACAATGTAATTGCATTTGCTGTGAGAACATGTGTCTCCGTTGTTCTATTCCTGTACATGTTTCCTTCATGTTGTAACTTGAAATTTATTTACATTGTTCGTGTTTTCGACATGTAACAACTAAGCCAGATTTATGTTGATTGGATTGGCCTTTAAACTGATGCTAGGTATATGTGCATTAATATTTTTACTTTGCAATATTTGGCAACGAATATTTCTTTATATTAGTTGATAGTAATAGTTGAGAATTACTTAAATTCTAATTACGTTAATGCAAGGCAAATGCTCCATTGTGACAACTCGCCAGAGAGAACTTATAATTGTAGTTGTGCTCTGCTCGTGATACCCCTAGACAAAGTCATTTATTCTTTTCTATCCTTCCTAAGAGTTATCTCTTAAAGGGAGGCAATAATATGCCACATGAATAAGTACACACAAAACTGTCAGTTAGCAAGGTCTAAAATAAGAAGGAATTAAGCCGCAATGTCCACAAAAAAAGCATTTACTAAGAGCTTAAATAAATGTCAGTCCTATAAACAGGTATCCTTGTGTATTAATAACCCACAGTAAGTAGTGGGGCTTGGCCAGCGAGATTGTGTGAGATTTGAGAGGCGGCATTTACAGTCAGTTGTATAACAGAACAGCTGAGATATGACGTAATTGAATGTTGGCGAAACAATAAACGTGTAATGAATAGTAGTCATCCCCCAAATTGCAATCTCTGGCACATTGGGGAAACATTGGCGAGTGACAATAATGATGACGTTGGCATGGGGTTCATTTTGCTTTATGTAATTCACCAATATAACGGCTTCTACCTATTTAAGCAACTCGACGTTTAACTCTTCGGTGGAAAACTTTTGGCACCAAGCAATCAATAAATATTATATTAGAGAACTCTGCAGGAATCTTTCATCTACACTCGCTCTTTTTCTCTCTCCCCCAATATTTCTCTTACTCTCATTTCCTACAGTCTATTGCGCAAGTACGCGGCCAATTGGCTGGAAGTTTATGGTCTTTTCGCCTTGGAAGGGTCGTTAGCAGCCTACTGTGGGCCCGTCTTATTTGTTAGCCACATAAATTGAGGTAAAATGTAATCTTATATAATGATAACTTAAATTACTATTGCTTTTTTATTTATATGTTATGAGATATTCAAAACTCTTTTGGCGTGAGCGCTTTTTAGCTCTACAGTTCGGGAGCCGCCTTACAGTTTGTTTGGCAGAAACTATTTGATATGCATCTCACGCCAGCAGTTTGGCTGCCACTGACTGACATTGCAAATCGCAGCGGCGACGGCAGCTCTACAAGCAGAAACGCCTGAAACCTTGAAAGCTTGCAGCCCAACTGTTTGTTGCTCTAGAGCACCCGATCCGCCCGAGCGACCGGCTCAAATCTCGTCCATTGACGCCACCCACAAACCGCAAAGTCCACCAAGCTGAAGAGCTAAACGACTTCGTCTGATGTTCCAGTGGCGACGACAACGATGTCGACAGTGTCGGCACCCAGCTGAGAAAAAGCTATGAGGCGGTTAAAAAAAAAAGCTTTGCCACTGTCTTTCCATGCACAATTGTCTGCCCATCTCTGGCCCCACTATACGCCTGCACACCCATATCACTTCCAGACGACGGCGACGGCGACGACGACGGATAGACGACCAAAGCCGACCAGAGCCGAAGTGATCCCGAGCAATTCGCTCACAGCTGCAGCTACGGCGCTAGCGAAGTTTACGCTGAACGCTGGCACTATCATTGGCGTTTTAACTGTGAACGGTTGCTACTCGCACTCGCTGGCGGATTAACGGCACATAGATATAAACTGATATATATATATATATATATATATATCTCATATATATATATATACATACATAGAGAGTTATTATGTACATGTCTGCGTAGAAAGGAGGAGGCTGAAAACCAGCGTTCAAGAAAATCCATCTGTATGTGTGTTGTTGTTGGTGCGCCGCTGCGAAAAATACAACAAATTTTCATGTATTTGCACAAAACGTTGGTTACATAAAAATAGAAAAATTCTCGAGGTGATGATGCAAAAGTGCCAAAAGAAAAAATCTATTTATTCAATAAACACAACGAAAAACAAAATTAATATTAAAATAATGATTATGCAAAGTTTTCAATTGGTTTCCACATAATTGCAATCTGGAGATGAAAATGACAGACAGTTTAATTGTGATTATGTGAACAGTCGCCAAAGGCGACTCGTCGAGGACATTATGACAGCACCAGCAGGAACAATATATCCTTGTAAAACTTATATACATACCGAATTTCGATTTTTCTTGGTGTTGGCCATAAAAAATACTAAAGAAACCAATTTACTAATAAAATAAAACACAATACAGAAATAAAGGACAAATAAATAATAACTAATTAAACTCAACAAAAGTTGTGTTGATGAGGTTTAAAATATTACATAAATGATAACGCTTAATACAACATAATACTTACCTAATGATACAATAAGAAAACTCTTAAGCCAGCTCAATAACAGATAACGCCTTAATTTTTAATATAAGTTTGAAGAAATTCAAATGTGAAATCTATTCAAAATAATTAAGTAAAGTTTAGTGCCAGACACTTGTGTAATCAATATGCTTATATAAACCAAGTAGAGTTGAAGCTATGACCCACCCTGTTTGCTAACACATTGACAACAATTCAGTCTTAGCATACAAAATTCCAAAATTGCATTAAACTTACACACACACAATTTGTGCTCGGCTAAATGGCGTTGCCTACTTTTGTGCACCGGCCCCTTGATTTGCCCCCTGCTAGACATTTATTTGTGCAACCTTTTTGCCCGCCATCTTCACTTGGCCAATAGCCACAGGCACAGCTCGAATCAGAAAGAACCTCAGCCAGAGCCATTGCTGTTGCTGTTGCTGTTGCCGCAACCAAAGCCGAGGCCATGCCGTCTTTGCGCCTTCTCGGGCGCGTTGCGCAATGTTCGCTGCCAAATGGCTGCGACGTCGCCGGCGGTAGCATTAAAAGTAAGTGAAGCAATGCGAATGCGTGAGAGCGTGGTTTGTATCTGTCTGTGTAACTGTGCTAGCAACCAATACAAATCAGAAAACAAAAAAGAAAAGGAATCTCAAAAGAAAGATATCACAATTAGTATAAGCATATTCCAAAGAGTCTTGACCGGTCATGGTTGTCTTTTATGCAAGCCGCTGCAGTTAAATGTGAGTTTGAGAGTTAGGCTTCTCGATATGTTTCGTTTGAGCAGCTGATCATATAACATATGATATCATATTTAATCCTGATCTGCAATTGACACAAGAATCAGTGCTTCAGCGATGTTTGCAAGGGCTGATCTAGTTGTCATTTGGTTGGCGCCCAGCTGGCAACTTTTATGACATAGCCCATCTCAAAATGTTATTTCGAACAGTTCCAGAGCTGCACCAAAAAACTTTCCAACGCCTCTTCCAGCCGCTCTCTCTCACATTCATGCCTTTGCACAACGCTCTTACGCTTGATTTCTTTCTCTCAATGACTGTTTCTCAAACTCACTCTCTGGGTAGTTTCATTGCGCAAACTCTCTTTTGGCTAGCTGCTTTGGATGCTTTTCCACGCTCCTCGTTCGAGATTACATAACAGTTGGCTGAGTGTGTGGCTAAAATCGGTTGGCGACTGCAATTTGTTTTCACGTAAATGGCAGTAGAGTTGACCAAATTAGCAAAATTAATTAAGCAAAATTTATCAAAAATTCACTACAATTATTAGAAAGTGTGTTATACTGTTTACTAATTTCCAGAGTCGGGTTTAAACCATACTTTTGGTCAATTTTCACAGTGTGTCCTTGTGAAAAAAAAAAACGCAACAGCAATAACAGTTACAATCACAGCAGGCTTATAAAGACACATAATATTTTTTACCATTGGGGCAAAGCCAAAATGTATTTGTAATGTTTATATAAGCAGCAAACAAAATTGTTGAATTTTGCCAATAACAGGCTTCATACTTATGACGTGCTATAATGGCTTAAATGATGATAATGTTGATGGGGAAATTGTTTTCAATTTATATTAAGCAATAAATAATATAAATAATAAATTTATTGAGTGTGGAACATAATCTCTAAGGACATTCATAAAAAAAGGAAAAATTTCTCAAAATGAATAAAAAAAAAATGTGTGCGCTTTGTTAAACCAATAAGAGGACTTGTGTCAAAAATCCTCCGATAGCTTACCTTATCACCTCCCAACAGGTGGTAAAGTAGGCAAAAACGTACACCATTTACTCATAACCTTTACCTTATTTTTATTTCAGTAACCAAATAAATTTAGCGCAAATCTTAACACAATACTGCTACGAACATTAAAAAAATCCATTTAAAAATGTTGTACCAACGCAGTTGATTAAGGCAAACACTAAATAAAAAAAAAACAAACAAAACCAAATATAATAAATAAATAACAAAAACCAACACTAAATAAAATAAATAATAATAACCAAAGCATTCATAACAATAAGCGTTTAAAACCTAAGAATTAATAGTTTAAAGCTAGTCTAACTGATAGACACAAAGAGAGAGACACCCTCATTTGACCTGGTGCAACTGAAACTGAACAGTACTTAAACCAAGAAATAAGCTCTAAAATGGCCGATAAGAAGATTGGTGAATACTATGCACCACCGCCAAAGATGGGCAAGTGGGAGGGTTTCAAAAAATTCCTATGGAACAGTGAAACTAGCCAATGCCTCGGACGTACCGGTTCTAGTTGGGGTGAGTAAAAAGATTTGAACAAAAATCACAATTAATCATAATTGTATACATATAATATTACCATAATAACTATAAGTAACTATATTCTCTATGCATATAACTATTACGTTGTAGTCAGTCAGTCTTTGCATATGCGGCACCCGTCACCCATCACCTGTCATCGATTCAGTCAAATGGCGCATACGCCGCATATGCCGGGGGTGTAGTAATTGATACATTTTTGGGGGACATCCAAGGGCATGTCTAGCATGTAACAAACTGAGTCAGTCTAAGAGCAGCTGGACATTGGATGTTACAATTTATTGAATTGTATTGATTTGATGCTTTGTTGTAAAACTTAACCGACATTTACTTAAAGAAACATATAAATAAATTACGATCTATTAACAATCGCTTGCTAAGACAAAAGATTGTTGAAATTGGAGACGATACTTAAGAAGGCAGCTTTGTTGTTACTAGAATTGTCAGCACATGCGAGTGTATACATATATTTTATTTCAACCTTCGTGTTTACCCTCTTAATGCGTATCGATCCAGTGGGCTCATTTTGTATGCCATGCACAATAAAAAGTCACGTACATTGTACCAGCAAATTGACTGACGGTACTAAATATAGAAGCTAATATTGTCGAGCCCACATTCCAGCCACAGCACATGCGCTTAGTCTAGCAATTCCTCAGTAAGTTAGTAAGTCAGTCAGGCTGATTGTTTGTCTGTCATCCAACAAATAGTCAAATTTTCAATAGTAAAATTGCGTAACAATTATTCCACAAAGAAATGAGAGTTGGGCCATATTCAAAGTGGCCAATAACTGTACTCGAGCCTAAGCAAATATGACTAATCGTTTGATTTTATGTATAAGCGCCATGACAACAAAATGTCTAAAATGCAATAAATTGTCTAAATTGCAAGACAATAGGAAAATAAAAGATAAAAAATACATGGAGGAAATTGAGGCAATTCGAATTTTATCGAGCATTTAAAGTTGTTGATTTGCATAGATAAGTTTGTAAATATGAAATATAGATAGAATATGTCTAATATATGTAGGTGAAATTTGACAGACAGTTTGAAATGATATTAATTGATAAAAAATAGAGAAAGTAAATCAACGTAATCAAAAATCACCTCGAATCTCGAAAATAACACGTTCAGCTCATAGAACTACGATTTGCAATGAAACTAAGCGGTTTTCATCAATTTATATCATACGTGTTATTTAGCTTTTTATCGATACAAGTGTACATTCATATATATAGAGGATTACCCACTCATGGACACCCTCACTCTCCATCATTCAATTTCAGCTGCCTCAGCTTTGCTTATTTCAGTTTAGCTAAGGCACGTGCTAGTTGGTGGTTTATTTTTAGCACTTTCCTGGGGGAGGTTAGTAATTTTTAATGGAATTCAATTTCAGATGCTGTCGCATCGTTTGACAATATTGAAATATTGATGCCATGGATTCTGTATGTCAATCAATGCTTGGCATAGATTGTAAAGGTCACCTGGTAAACGGTTGCTTGCTTGACGCAACCAACTAGGCAAATGTAATTACGAAATCATATTGCAACGAGCCAAAAGGTGTTGCAAAAATCTAAAAAAAATAAAATGCAGGCTGCTGTAAATAGTTAAATAATATATCGACTTAAGCCATTTAGAATAGGAATTCCAAATAGACCTCTTTTTTATGTAGTAAGTCCTTTATTTTTATGCTCTTTAGAATAGCTAGAAGTAAGTTCTAAACGAATTGACTATAACCCAGTTTTGAGTCAAAAGTGGGAAGCTAAGCCTGCCCTATCATTCGCGGCAAAGCAAACAACTCGACAAAAATCAATTCTAACCTCGTTCCAAAGCTTGTTGTACACACTGGCAGCGGCTGCAGCCAGTGCCAGCAACGACAAGTGCCGCCCTGAGCTAAGCGCCAAATTGTGGGCGTGGACCCAGAACAAGCCAGCCTGTTGTAGCATGATATACACTGTGCCTTTTCTGTTGCCGCTGCTGTAGTTTGTTGGAGTCGTTGTTGCATGTTACTACATGCTGTTGCATGATGGTTTTGTCTTTAACCTACTTAGTTGCAAGTTGTGTTGCTTCTTCAGTTAAACACTTAACACGCCTCTAGAAGCGAACTCTCTTTTCCATTTTCCTCAGACAAGTGTTGGTTTAGAGACTTCTATCGCGTTTTTCGCCATGACATCCCTTAACCCCTCTGCCCCGTCTCTGCAGTTTTCAAAGCTGTCCATGTCGTCGCAAAGCTGTCTTAAGTGCCAAATTCTTACATAGCATGTAGGTGAAAAACAACCCAGTTTGAATAATAGATATTATTTATTCCAAATGTTTCCTCTTTGTGATGTAGAAATAACAAGGAAATGAATAAGTGTCATATGTAGGTACAATGAAAAAGCATTTTATATAAATGATTTGTGCTTGAAATTTTTAAAGTAATTTAAGAAAAATGAAAAAATTATATGTATAAATTAATAAAAATAAAATTTATGGGGTATCTCAGAGCTGGTAACAGGTAGCTCCTATCTAGATTTATCTGAGTAAATATTATGTTTAACAACAAATCAATGTGTGACCCAAAATGTAAGAAAATCAAAGCAACTCACTTTAAAAATATTTCAATTGTCGCACAGCCAATCAATTGAAAAACGATCATTTAAATCGTCAATTTATTATAACATCAATGATCTCAATTCGTGGCGATAGGAAGAGACATATTTATCGAGGTCTCACAATTTGCACAGTCATCAAACTGAACCGAGTGCTAAATATAGTGCCAAAATCCATGGCGTACAACCTTAACAGATGGGTTTAGAAATCATCCCATTTATGTTGTTGACCTCCATAAACTGTCAGCCTGTTAAATAGTTTGCACTGGAAAAGCAATTATCCAATCGACACTCCAATTAGCATGTGGTTCGCAAGCCGATTTCGTAAATGCATTTTAATGAGTCCAAGTCCACTCATAATCATCTCATAAATCGAGCAAACGACTCAAAAGAATCTGCAACAATTTGAGATACATGTTTTACAATGAAAAACTCTCAATATGCTTAATTGAAAAACAATTAAAAACAATTATTAGGACTGCACTACCAATGTAAGGCCTATCGACTTCGGAATACCTCTTATATTATTCCAATTTCTTATCATCCCTAAGTTTTCTCTTAGCATTTCCATATTTACAATTAATGTATACTCATCAATAAAAATGTAAATAAATATGTACATGTTAAACATGAGAGATTAAAAAACAGTAGTTTAAACATAAAAATGTGTTTTTACGGATTCACGCCTGATATATAAATCAGATGCTTATCTAATAATAATATTTATTTATACATTACATTATATATTCTTGTACATAGTCGTATACTTTGAATCTGTACATAATTCTGTTCTATATATAAGTTTATTTATGTATTTATACACGTATTTGCGAGTGTGTGTAAGTGCTTTTGTGCAACATAACCCGGGGTGCTGCGAATCCTGATGTTGACAGTTGTATTCTTTGCTCCATTTTACTGGTCATTTTTCTGTTATTTTATGTGACAGCTGCTGTGTATATATGTGTGAGTGGTGGTGGATGAGAGTGTATAAGTGTGCGTGTAATTTTCTTATTTTTTTGCAACTGTCAAAATTTACGTAGAACTCGGGTAGAGCACTCACTGCTCGAGCCCCCCATTTCACATCCGTTGCAGCCACAGAAAGGTAAAATTGAAACTGAAATTAAAAAAGAGGAAGAAATGGCCGCAATTCATTTGTATGCCTGTGCGTGTGTATGTAAATACTGTATGCAGCTCTGGCACACACACGCAACCAACGCATTCACACACATAGACTTGCACAATCAGATACTTACCAACACCAGTGCAATTCGTTACAATTTTGCGGCAGCTGTGCAAATGCCAAAGTTCAGGCGAGAGACCTACAAAGCCAAAAGGAACGTGAGAAAAAGATATAACGAGACAGAGAGACGGGGTTTGGGGGCGAGAGTTAAAAGAGCGAGAGAAATATTGTGCTGCCAGAGAGTCCGCGCACAATGCTGCGTATACGTAATGTTCCACTGAGACCTGCCAGGTGCTCACTAGCATACTATCACACATACACACTCAAACGCATACAGTGGAAAAGAGTCGGAGAAGCTCGCGTAAATCAATCGGATTTTAACGCAGACCTCGCATAACCAAACTGAAACTGGAGAAAGCAATGCCAAGCCGCCGCCTGGCAACCAGATTAAATCAAACAAAAAATCACATGCAATTTTCACATTGTAATTTTCATTAAATGATTTTTATAAAATTCAATTAAATTGAGTTTTAGTTTCAATTCAATATAGGTAATTTGATTCTCACTTAGCAATTTCAATCACAACCATTTGATGGCACGAAATAAAATAAATTTGATAATAATGTTGAATTTGCGACCGTGTATTGTTTGGAAGTAAATCCAAAAATATAATTTTAATATAATAAACATGTAAATATTTAAATATAAACTAAAGGATTTATTTTCATGTAAGCGTAAATCAAGATCTGGTCGACTTTTCGATATAGTATCCATATAATGGAAATTCAATAAAATAAAGATTACCGAATTGTATAATTTTCAATTCACATTAATCAATAAGAAGTAATAGATTGTTAATTATGATAATAATTATTTGTTGTTGCATGTACGTATGTACATGAGATCTTTTAGATGTTGACTTTGCAGTTTAAATTAAGCAGCTGTTTTGTGGACCAAAACTAACAACAAATTTGAGCAGCTTAACAACCGTGCACGCTACTTCCCTCTCTTTGTCGTGTCCTGTCATTTCCATCTCCCGAAAACCTCAAGCCGCCCTTTGCACAACCAAAAGCCACTGAGACCGCTGAAACCAGAGCAACCAGCTCGTTAAGTGCAGAAATACACTTAAGCATATACACACAGAAACGCAAAGAAGCCCAAACACACTCTTATGTACATACATACATACATATGTATATGCCACTTGGAACAACAATAAGAAAATGTACAATAAAAAGCACAACCAACGGCAAAGGAGCTCCTTCTTCCTCGTTCCTCGTTGATTACACCTCCGCTCTCTCTGACCGGCTCAGCACAGAATATAAGAGCTTGAAGTTAACTTCAGTGTTGCCATGCAAACCTGATTTTTATTTAACTGCATACATATAACTTTAGTAAATTACGTAAGACTATGAAAGAGTTTTAAATTTTTCTCTGTTTTCCGTTTGCAATTTGAACGCTTTAATTGACATGGGAACCGAGCATCTTTAATTGCAATGACAACTATGAACTTATCAAGAGCATTCCTTTCAATTCTGAGCATATCTTAATTTTTACAAATATGACAATTTTGTTAGACGAGAGTAAGTAATGAAAATCACCTCCTTAGTTTAACAAATCATTTTTTTTGACAATCACTTTGCTAGATGTCTTGCCTAGCCATAAAGTATCGCAAGTTATAGCTCTATCTATCCATGTATCATAGGAACTTACTTATGTGCATGTAAGAAAACTAGTATGAGTGTGTGTGTACGTTTATATATGGCCATGAGCCTGCTATGCCAGTAAGAGAGAGCGAGTGCATCTCAAATAGCTTGTTGGGTCGAATTGAAAACGCGCATGCGCTCTTTTTATATTGCCAATACTTGCCAACTTGCCAACTAATTGACCATGAGACGAATTAATGTTGCCAGCATACTCAAGATGACTTGAAAATTAACGAATTGTATTCGCTTAAATAAGTTCACGTATCAAGTTGCTTCTCATGATTGATTGGTGATTGACTTGGACGCTAAGCTTAATCGAATGTGTCGAGAGTGGGAATGTTTGTTGATTTGATAACAAAGATGCACGTCTAATACATCTAGTCTGCCAATAAATTATATTCAAAATGATTTATATTTTCTATTGTAGATTATATCTTGGATTTTTTACAATCTTAGATTTTGCATTGAAAATTCATTTTTACATATTTTCTAATACATTTTGTTATTCGCAAGTTCCCACGATTTATACAAGATCTTGGATAATAGCTGATGATTAATGGCTTTACAAATTACGCTAGTGTCAATGTAAATTCCGACTCATTCGCGTTTTAGTCTCCATAAATTGTTTAATTTACGAGTAAAGTCCGCACATTACTAGGTTGCATAGTCGTATATATAATTAAGTTAAGTTAATTGGTACAATCTCTTAGAAAATCCAGATAAGCATTGAAAACAAATAACATAATGGAAAATATATTTGACGGATTTGTAGAAAACAAAAAAAATAAGAAGATGTTTCCATTAAATATAATCTGTCGACCTTTTAATCACTCTTAATTATAAAACACAAATGTCAGAATGCCATACTAGTCAACTCCGTGCACAAGGGCTTAAGTTGCACATCCCCAAAAAAAAGTTAGCTTCATTCCCCTACCATGCCCCACCCCAACTTGCAGCTAGAGCCAAGTAAATGTCAAAAGTCATTCATTGTGTAACCTGTGTCAAGTGGAGTGAGGGCACAATGAAGAAGTGTGACAAACAGCGAGCTATCCGTGGTGCCATAAATAGCGTAACTGCCATTTGGCCAAGGACACATGACATTTGATTTTGATTCTCTCACCAAGAGTGTATGGTATATATAATATTAATTCATTATGCATTCATAAGTCAGAAGCTTCTTAATTTATTTCAAAATATAAAAATATATTCTATAGTAATTTATGATTAAGGAACAATTTAAGTTCAATTAGATGAAATAAATTTAAGCAACCATGTGGTGACAAAACGGTATTCGTATCAAAAACCACAACATTTAATTATATGGCGCTTATAAGTATTTAAACCACATTGCGGTTAACATTAAAATCATTTAACGTCTGTCATATTAATAAATTGTTCTGACCTTTTTGGGTATGTGTAAACTACATGTAATATTGATTTTCGTTTTTTTTTTCAGCAAAAATATTACTTTTCTATATTATATTCTACGCGGCGTTAACCGGATTCTTTGCTGCCATATTTGCGGTGTTTTATCAAACATTGGATGCTGATAAACCGAAATGGATGCTTGACAATGGATTGATTGGATCAAATCCAGGTACGACAAATAAAATGAACAATAATTTATAAATATTTACTTCGAAAAAATAATCAGAAAAATAGTTAATGCTTGCGACAGCCAGATATTCGGCTTATTCATATACTCCGGACTGAATATTAAATATATATGAATAAATCGATAAAAATGCAATTAACTAGTTGACTACGAAAACCGTGATACAAATACAGGAATAATGATTAATAAAATATTTATCATCACTTTACCACAGGACTTGGTTTTCGTCCAATGCCACCAGAGGCGAATGTTGAGAGCACTCTTGTTTGGTACGAATCATCGAAGAAAAGCAACTATCAGTATTGGGTTGATGAAACTGCTCGATTTCTGAAAGGTACGTCAAAATTAGACCCATATCAAAAGGGTTTGAGTCGTTTTCCAATAAGTTTAAATTATTATTTAACTTTCTTAATTTGTGTGAACTTTTTTACATACACACATTTGTTTTTTGTCAATGAATTTTAACGAAGCTCACAGTAAGTGAAATGATTATTTTTGTTCAAAACAAACACACAAGTATTTATTGCTAAAACTGATTTGTCACATTAATTTTGATATCCAATTGTAGTGATTGCGCGATTCAAAACTGCATCTTATCAATTTAATTAATTGTATTATATTAAATATCCTTAGCTTACGACGAATTACCCAAGAAAAATCAAGTAAACTGCTCATTCGAGCAACCTCCAGCTGAAGGCAAAGTGTGCGGCATTGACATACAAAGCTTTGCGCCCTGCACACTCGATAATAGCTTCGGTTATAATGTGGCCCGGCCCTGCATATTCCTCAAATTGAATAAGGTAAGTTCTTAGCAAAATAATTAAATTAACTCTGTACAAAAAATTTGTAACTTTAGATTTACAACTGGGTACCACAAATTTACAACGACTCGAAAAAATTGCCCTCTCACATGCCGGAAGAGTTGCAACAGCACATTAAGGAAAAGCAGAGCCTTCGACCAACTGAGGTAGACTTGACTCTATCGATGGACTATTTGTCACATATATTTAACAATATGTATTAATTATTTTCTTAAATTAGACTGGCGTTGTTTGGGTGTCGTGTGAGGGTGAAAATCCTGCCGATGTTGAGAACATTCAGGCACGCGATTACTATCCTCGCATGGGTTTCCCCCATTATTACTTCCCTTTCAAAAACATTGAGGGCTACATACCGCCAATTGTTGCTGTTCAATTTACCGTTGAAAGTAAGTACCTCATTATTTGTTGATTTTGTGGCGTAAAGCGCGATTAACACAGCATTTTTAAGTATCTTCCGCTTAAGATGTTAATGAGAAAATCAATAATAAACAATAATACATAGGCAAAAAAGTTCTTAAAATATGGGTCATACTTCAGAAAGCGCATGGTATGATAAATGAAATAAGACCATCTAGAAGTATAATAAAACTCATGCCAATTACGAAATGTTAGAGCTCCTGAAACAGCTTCCTCTAGGAATACAATAGAACTGCAAGCGACCCTAATTCCGTACTCAAAGAAAAAAATGGAAAGACAAAGGATAAATATCAGCAAACCCAATTTCACGGCACAATAAATATTAATAGAAAGCTTCAGAGATCTGAATGCGCTCAAAAGGATGAAGTTTCAGGAGAAGGAGCTTATGGAAAGCATTCAAAACGAAATAATTTCGCTTAACTACCATTTTAGTCATTAATTTGTTTCTTCAAGCATTTAGCGTGGGAAATAAGGGTTATTAGCGTTGAAATTAAGAGATATACTCGTGTTCCCTTTTTCGCATGATAATTTGAAATAATCACATTTAGGTTAACGCACAAATAACTAACAAAATATACAACTTATAATTGTTAAGATACTTAATAATTGATTTATCTTTGTTTATCAGCTGGCGTCTTGATCAACATTGAGTGCAAAGCCTGGGCTCACAACATCCATCATGATCGTTCGGATAGGAGAGGATCCGTCCACTTTGAGTTAATGGTCGACTAAGAAAATCGCAATGGAAAAGTATCATAAAATGGCTACAAGCTTGAAGAACAGCAACAGGAGGTACATTAAGGCAAGGAATGGAAGAACGATGGGAGTGTCTGAGAAAATCAGGATCCGCTAAGGGATGGGAGTGACATGACACGAAATAGGCCTACAAAAAATGCGGATAAAGAAGCAAAGTCACGTTAAACAAAAAAAAGATAAATAAAACACAAACCAAAAGACAGTGACAAACCACACACAAAAAGTAGCAGCAAGCAAAAGCAAAAAAAAAAAATACAAAATTAAACAAAAGCTAAAGTAATAATAATGAAAAATAAATACAGCAACAACCAAAGAAAAAAACTTAAACAGAGCTACAAGAATAAAAATAAAAGCAAAGAAAAGAAAACAAAAAACGAATAAATTAAAATAATATTACTAACTCTAGCGCTAAAAAGCTAAAACTACCCAACGCTATCAATACGCCCCATACACATGCATACACATCTACACATACACACGCACACATGCAGACAAAACCACATAAATAAATTTGTTAGGAACATTTTATTTAGTTAACAATTTAGGCAAAAATAGTAAATGGTTGAAATTGGCAAGTCACATAATTTAGCGCAAATATGATATTAATAAATGAAAAGAAATGAATTAATAAAAACAAATTGTTGTTAACAAATTCTACTTTGTTTTTGGTGTAATTTAATAAAGATATAAACGACAAACAGCGCAGCGAAACAAATTATAAACAAATGAATGCAGCAACTGTTCTTAATTCAATGAGAAACGTGTTAAATACATAAAAAAAAACAATTATTTATATTTATAATATTTAAATAAATACTTATATATGAAAAAAACAAATATTGAAACTAAATGAAAAATTGGAATGCATATATAAACACAGCATATGTATACATACGTACATAACTGCATACATTAGAAACATGACCCATGAAACCAATATATAATTTGTTTAAATTTGTTGAAAATTTAAACTGGCAGCAATAATCTCATTAACAAGAGCAAATCATAAGAAACGTATAACTGCAAATTTCTAAAGCAAAACCATAACTGTAGATTTAAAAAATCCAATGAATATGAAATTAACTGCAAGGCATAGTAAAGAAAACGAAAGAACAACAAGGCGCAGAATATTTGATAAACACAAAATAAAGAAACGTATATAAATGCAAAGGAAACCCTCAACAACACATTTAAAATTAATACTCTTCACTTATTATGAAAAACGAAAAACAAAAAAAAAAAAATAAACAAGATCATTAATGTGAAAATTTGCATGAAAATAAAAAGAAATATACCGAAAAAGACAAAAAAAAAAAAAAAAAAAAAAACTATAAAATATAATAATAATTGAGGCAAAACAGATAAATATAGCTGAAAGTAAAGTACAGAGTAACTGGTTACAATAAAAACAAAAAGAGTATATAAAATTAAAATATATTATGTATACAAGGAATCCCAAAGAAAGATTAATAATAATAAAACGAACTTAATTTAACTAAACAAAAAAACCCTACCGTTTCGATATAACATTTTTAACAGCCATCTCTTAGCAGACGTAGAACCAGAATCCAAGGGCGATCTACTCAAAAGAACGAATATCCAATATCCGACCTACATACCAGCGAAAGAAAGTGAGGGCAGCCGTTCTTCAGATACTTACAGACATTTCTTCCCATCCACTGCCTAGGCAAGTTTTGAAATGTGTGGATATTATTTAAACAATTTTCGTAATCTATTTTAAAAATTCATTTCAAATCCGGAAAGGTTTCTTTAAGTTATAACTTTTATTGATTTATAGTAAAAAAAAATACTTCAAATATAAGCCACAATTAACTCTACAACTTTCTCGCTCTCTTGAGACACCCCCACCCCCATAAAAAACGAAGAAAATAAAATAAACAAAAAAATTACAAAAGGAATAAAATCAAATAAAAAGCTAAATCTCTTAACTGGCATACTAAGCTTTATAACTAATCCCTTTTACCATCCACTTAACTAGTGCTAGTCTAAAGTGTAAGAAACAAACCCAATCCAAAAAGAAATGAAACCAAAATGATTAAAAATTAAACATGAAATGTTATAAAGTTTTGCTACAGATGAAGCAAGGTCTCTAAATAATAGTTTAAAGGAAAATGTTATACTTAAATATATATATATTATAAAAATATTATTAAAAAATACTTTTATTAAATGAATTTAAAAATACAAAAACTCATAGGCAATTCTGGTTGAATTTTCCCAATAAAAATGGGATATCTTTTTCGTTAGGAACTTGAGCTTTTGGACGACAAAACCTGACACAATTTCAAAATCTTGCTGATATGGTTTTCCTACAATTTTTATAAAATATTTTCAAAACATTTATTCTCGATATTACTTCATAAAAATTGTAGAAATTTATCATAATATTGAATTATAAGTCCAAAAGTTCTAATCCGTTCCCGGTGAAGTAAATTTTTAAATGTGAAGACTTTCAATATTTGAAACTAAAAATTCAACATGCAGCCAAAAACTTGTTTTCAACATAATTTTCAAAAAAAAAAAAAATGTTCTAGTGCATGTTTTCCTATAAATTAAACAAATTACAAAAAGCGAATCTAAGCAAATAGTTAAGTAGTGCAAATAAAATGCTGCAGTTTGCATTAAGCAAAATATGTTAACACAAGTTGTGAGAATACTCAATTTTTTGATGCAGTCATGGGCAACCGTAAAACTTAAAACTATAATTCATAAAATACTATTGGTATTTACTAGTTATTTTTCTAATTATTTTTTTATGTTAATTTTAAACAGAATTTCAACGCACAAAAATTTCACTTAAATTTTTTTTTTTTTTGACCGGGTAATGTGTGTTCCCAAAACCGCCGATAATTATTAGTAGTTTATATAGGGTAACAAAAGCTAAAAAAAAAATATAATAATTAAAAAGTAAACAACGTATAATTAAAAAAATATAAAACTGCCAAGTAAATGTTGACCCTCTAGCGCGTATATTCAAATTTTCAAAAACTTACTTAGAAATATTGGCTTTAGAATTTTTCAATTTCAATATAACACCTTAGATATCGGCAAATGAAAATTAATTTGCACCAATAGCTTGCAGATCCAAAATGTTGCATACTTTATTACACAATTACTAGCATGCGGCAACTACTAGAACACACATAAAAACATATTTAACAAGAATATATATGTATAAACTGCCATTTTTTACACCAAGTGTATGGAAACAAAAAACAAAAACAAAACAAAGAAACAAACACGATTCACGTGACTTTTTTGTGTGTAAACAGACAACTTACGTAATCAGCACAAGGCAACTACAATAAATGTTCAAAAATTCTCAAAATGCAACATTTCCTTTTGTTTAGAAATTTCACAAACAACAATTAGTTATGATTGTAGCTTTAAAAAAAACTCGGTACGGCTATACTGTTGGTATTTCCTTCAATTTTGACTAGTTAAATGAAATTCATATACAATTGTGGCAGATGTTAATTTAAAGTTGTTTGACCAATTTAAAAATAGTTCAAAAATGAAAATGGAAATTGAACTGCATAAACTTTTCGTTTATTTGAATTTATTAAAATACGAAAATCTACTCAAGTTGCCAGGCACGAGAGTATTCCCGATAGATGGAAAGACACTGCCACGCTAACACATTTTGGCAAGTATTCGAGAAATTCCAACCGACAGAGAGCGTGAAGTATGCAATTTTTGGATCATTATTTGCCCGAGACTTCTCTCACAACACATGCAAACCGCAGCGTATAATAGAAAAATTAAAAAATGTTTTAGAAAAATTAAAATATAAAAATGATAAAAAAAAATTAGCTTGCAAAATTTGTTGACCTAATTTGCAATCCCATTTGGTTGAAACAACTAAATAAAAATAAAAAGATACAAATTGATTATTATTTAAATAATGATAAATGTATAGAATTAAGACATGTAACATTACGGTATACAATATGTATACACAAATATGTTATATAAATGGTAAAAAAATGAAAAAAAAAACCAGCATGTAAACTATACCTAAGTACGATTACTGCAAAATTTTTATTTACAATGAGTAATAAACCAAATATTTTGAGCAATAAGTTCAAACATAAATTACATATAATTGTATAATTTTCTTTACAAAATGCCATTGAGCTGCAGTAGCTTTTCAAAATGATAACATGTTGGTTCGACTACATAAAAGTTTGCAATTGTAATTGTAGTTGAAAATTCTATACAACATTTTAATTAGACGCGAACTGCAGCAAGGTAGTTGCATTAAGCAAAAGAACGAAACAATAAGGATTTATTTCATATGCTATAGTTTTGACATTTATTTAAAGTGAAACACAAAAAAAAGAGAAAACAAAATGAAAAGAAACCGAACAGAATTGCTTTAATTTAGATTTAAAAATGAAAACCAAAAATAAATTATAGATAAAAGAAACCTTCATAAAAGCATGGTAAAATAAAAAATATATTTATGTGTAACAAAATGATAAAAAACAAATACTGCTTTTGTATTGTTTAAGTTTAACTATAAATCAATGAAAAAGATTAAATATAAATAACAAAACCAAGCATACGATGTAATATTAAAATGAACTTACAAACAAAGTAACTGAACATCAACAAGAACAAGAACAAAAACAACAGAATGCTTCAAAAACAATGATAATGTCATGTATGAGTAACAAAAACGAGAAACTGTTTGAAAAATTTTACTGAATTCAATAAAAATATTATGTTGATATGGAATTAAGTAATTCCAAATAAACAATCAAATGTGTTATAATCAGTAACTTAACTGGTTTATTTTCTTTTTTTGGGACAAGATATCTCAAACATTAAATTCAATTTATACCATTTTACCAATATTGTGTTACATTTCATTGATATGTTACATACACACACACATATATATGTTATGTGGCCTTGACATTGAAATAAATCATTTTTGCTTTGTCTGTTACACATTTTTTTATAATACCTATTTTAATATGGTTTTAATATTTATAACATATTTACATAAAAGAAATTTGAGATTATTTCTTTTTTCGATCTTAACTGCTGGGACATTTAGACTAAAAAAATTGGTATAAACAAATGATTGAACAAAAATCTGCGAAATCTTTGAATTCAAATTTTCTACCGCGCACATAAAATGGCGGTTTGCTGTTGGTTTATTTGCGTCTGGTTGCGAACAGCTGTTCACAATTTTAACAGAATGGAAACAGAGATGTTATCAATTTAACAGTACTTCACGAAAATACTGACTCATTCAATTCAATATACCAAAATTTGCTTCATGATCTTATCGGCAAGCCGCCACATATTTAAGTTTTCGAACTAAACGAAAATTATCTAATCATTAAATTACTCTCTATATTATTTGAGTCATGTAAATATATACTAATAAACCAAAAAATTACAAAATTTTCAGATCGATAAAATTGTTTTGCCATTCACAATTATCAAATTACATGTTCATTTTCAAAAAATCATGAATTAGGAATAAAATAGTGAAGTGTTTTATTTTCATTAATAAATCCATATTTAAAACTTTTAATATTTCTCTTAATCATATATAACATTAAATATACCAATGATTTACTTTTATAAATCTAAATCCGATAAGTGTCCTATCGGTTGCAAAATCGTTCGATATACCAAAATGAACTTGAACAAAATCTTGAAGCCGCGTCACTTTTTTTTGTAATTTAAAATAACTTAAATTGCGAATTGTTAATATTTGCAAGTTTTTAAATGGTGAAAAGCGATTTGTTAAAAAACTACTAAGCAGTAAACTATTAATTGTGTTTGCGAAATAGATAGCGGAACATTCTTAAAAGAAGATCGCAAAATCAACGTGAAAAAAGGACGCCGACGCCAATTTTAGCAACGCATTCCATCACATCCTTGGCAAACAGCACAGGGTTATTTCACTAACAAAATGAGCAAAGACATTTACTACTCAGATAAATACTACGATGAGAAATTCGAGTACAGGTATGTGAATCTGCAAATTTGTGCCTTAAGCGCCTTAATAGAGATGATTTATTTGGTCCCCCTTGCAGACATGTGGTCTTACCGAAAGAACTTGTCAAGCTGGTACCCAAAACGCATCTTATGACAGAAACGGAGTGGAGATCAATTGGAGTACAACAATCGCGCGGATGGATACACTATATGATTCACAAACCGGAGCCCCATATTTTGCTATTTCGACGTCCGAAAACGGAGGAGTAGGAGACCAAACAACTGTTAGCTCTCACACACTCACATACACACACATACATACACATAATTCAGCATGCATACTCTCCATACATACAAACGATCAGATACAGCTGACTTGCGGGGCAGCTGCTGCTACTGCGTACCGGTGGTAGCTGCACAACTGGTGCGGCGGCGTAGAAGGAAAACAATACACACTCGTACAATACAATTTACTTCCATTCAAATATTTTTTCTGAAAACACTTGTATTCGTGTCAACCACTGTTTTTTCACTAATGGTTTTAGTAAGTTGATGTATTGATAAATTGAATATGTTGCCATATGTTTTTAGAGATCAAATGAGAATGAAAAGAATTGATTTAGTTTTGCACATTATTAAACATGCATATAGAATTGAAATGCCGCCATAGTTAAGATCGAATATTGTTTTAGTATGTTATATACAAACTCACGTCGCGATATGAAAATTGCCAGCACATTTTCACTTAATGTTAAAGAAAATACAATTTGTGATCTTGAAAATTTTTATCAATACATAATGCATGTTTTTAAACATAATATAAAGTTAAAATACAAATAAATACTAATATATGTAGAAAAATTTCAGCATGGATTGCTGGAAGTTTTCAATATTCAACATAATGTAGTTTTGATATCCGATTTTCTACAATACCCTTAGCATTAAAGTTAACATCGTACAATGCCACAAATTAAACGTTTGGTTTTAAGATCAATTAAATGAAAATAGAGGTATTTATTGAACAACATTGTGATTATGTGTACATGCACAGAATCTGAAAACATTAAAACTTTAAGCAGTAAAAATATACTTATTCATTGGCTAACAAACTCACATTGCTTACATAAATACAAATGGAGTCTGTTGTAAATATATACATATAATAACAACTAGAGTACTGCTGTCATAATATTGTGAAAATATTAAAATGCTACTCGTACAAAAGAATATAAAGTGTATATTGGAACACCAATCGAAAGTTTTGTTTGCCTATCGAAATAACGCTTCTTAATTTCGAATGTTTTAAGACCTTTATTTAATATAAGCATAAGTTCTTTGTTTCATATATATATATATATATACATATATATTCGAGAGCAGATATATTTACACCATTCCTTATGGCATTTATTTATTAGAGAGTATACAAACACGAACGCATATATGCATTTGTTTCGTGTGGTCTGCAGAATGTGTGTCTATATAGTTTTATTTTCCAATTTTGAAAATGAAGATAGACAGTTCCGGTAGAAATGCTTTATACATTTTCGTACATACTGGTATTTGTATATACAGTCATATGTAAAAGTATACTGTCAACCTTTTCAAATATGTTAGCGTTTAATAAACTGGCAGTTGTTCGACTAAAAAATAAAATGTACAAAATAAATGTAAAAGTACATCAATATCAATTATTAAAACAATTTTTAAATCCACTTTAATACATACATAGTACACAATTATAAATATTTTGTTTTCTGAGATAGAATATTTTACTTAGTTACATCCTCAAAGACTAATTATCATTATTTAGTATAAAAAAAAACGGAAACCCAAAATTTGTGTTGCTAGAATACTTATATACCAGACTGTATATACATATATACATATGTATATACGAGAAAGAGATGACAAAAATGTGCTGTGCTATGGGTTGATGCAAGGGTAACTGCTGGTTATGAATTCACCACCCAAGGGAAGAGACTACGACAAAACACTGACAACCATGGGTATTTACTTGCAGTTAGACCCTGCCACTTATCCGTAGTTATAAAATAGCGACAAAACCCCGATACGGTTTTGTTTTTGTTTTCCCACCAGCGTGCGTTGATATCGTTAGGTGTCGCCAACGGTCAGCAGAGCAACAGAACTAGCCCCCAAGGCAAATCGAATAGAAACAGATCAAAGGCAGCTGTGACACTACAGCAGCTGTACTGATTTTTATTACTATTTATTGTCCATTAGTATGAGGAAAGCCGGAAATCCCTAATTAAACATTTCGTTAGGCATTCAGATGAGACTCTTTGGAGAGCGAAATTAAGTTAAAGTTAAAGTAATGGCAATTTACACATCACAAAGTTATTTTATTGAGAACGTGCTTAATATTTAAATTTTAAAATTAAATACACGAATGAATGTCTATCTACATACTACATATGTACATATTTACATCTGTTCCATATGCAATTATTATACAACTTTAAAATTTAAACGGAAATCCATTCCTTAAGATAAAACAATTAACAAAATATTCGATAGTGAAACACCCTTTTCCATATTTCCTTGGGATCAGATAAACTAGCAAAACATTGAATAACTTTCATGTTGTTCTATCCATGTTCCACGCATATGTTTCCATCAATCATTAAAGTACTTGCAATACCCACATTTTTTTAGCTTTTTGCTTTTATAAGCTCTAAAATATATTTTGGTTGTTTCTGCGGAGAGACAAAGATATATAAAGGGAAAAAGATGCATCGTATCGATTGATATTAATGATGAATTTGAATATACTCGTATATTGTTTATAATTAGAGACGCCATTTTCTGCCAAACCTAAACTATATGACTTCGACCATTAGTATATCAAATTTATCCAAGTTGTATGTCAGTTCGAAATTCTTCTTTTGTGTTTGTTGTCCCCGAAAACGCACAACAAAACAATATCAGGCTGATAAGAGCAACTTATACAATGCTGAAACTAATGAGAAGAAAGCACAAGGAAGTGGGCGATAAAAGCTGACCCCCAAAGACACTGAACTACTTTTGAGAAAGGTGTACGGAAATGTTGGAAAAGCGAAAGAGCTCGAGCCATAAACCGCAATCCACTGATAATGAATTCTCTTCAATATAGCCTGCCGATAGAAAGCGAAACTAAGCGAATGCTGCTGAATAGAGAACAAGCCTGCTAATTGTGCAGCGATGTTGACAACGGAGCGTCAGCTTCTCAGTCGACGGTGCGGTTGGCGTTGGGGTAGTCGTTTGCGTTAGTGTTAATGTTTTATGGCAACGCGTCGTATGCGTTACGAGCGCTGTGTAGGAGCCCTGAATGCAATTGATAAGTGTCGTTAAAGGCAGCGACTGCGACGATGTCGCCGACTGCGAAGCAACAGCAACAGCAAAAAACAAAAACAACTTAAGCGAACGCATTTGATGAATGAAAATAATCCAACACTCGCCCATGCACATATACACCGATGAGTTTTGCGGTCGACGCTGGCTTCGCAGTCGCGAACATTTCGCTCGCTCGTTGGCTACGTTTCAAATTTGATTTTAATGTAGTTTTTAGTACTATTTTATAATCAGGCAAGCAAAGTTGAGCCGTCTGTTCTCACAGTTCTCTCTCTCTCCTTCGTCCGATTTGCAAGTGGAATCAGTGAAAATTGTGGGCCTGCGATCGGTGATCTTTGCATGAGTCCGATCAGTCGTGCCATCGTCGCGTGCTCGACAACACAACATACAATAAAACGCGTTCTATATCGTGCACCATAATAGAGTCGATATCAAAATAAATTAACCAAAGGGTTTAAATTTATTCAAATTTAACTGGCGGCTGTTTATTACATGCACTAATTTGTAAGTGTAATAAAATAATACTTCAAAGTCATAAAAATGTTTAGCAGAGACGTATAATCAATTACTGGTATCATGAAAATGTCTCTATGAATAATGAATAACGAAAAACTCACTAGTAGATGTGAATTGAGTGAATAACAAACATTTAACATCAAATTTGTTTTCTTTACAAATAATTAACAAAACATTTATATAATTTTTGTTTACTATTTATACATACTCGTATGATATTGTTTTTGTTGTTTACATTCTTGAATGGAACTGGTAAGTTTGCTTCTTCGGTTGTTTTATGTCCTTAAGGGTACAGAAAATAAATACAACAATTCAACATAGTATTAATTAATATTTAAAGAGAAACCCTTTCAATTCAGTAAATAATAACATATTGATATACTCAGCTGAGACTCGTTTGATATATCCCTCAACAATGAGTATGTCACAGTCAAAAACATTGTGTGATTCTGCTGTAATTAGTTTATGCATCGATTTTCGCTTAATAGTTAAGAGAGAGAACATTTTTGATAATTGATGCTGATAAGCAGCTCGCATATCCATTGGGCGGGCAGATGGATGTTTTTGTCGAAGGGCCAAGGCTCTCTACCCTTCTTAAGGGTTGGCTGCACTGCTGTTTGTATGCATCACAAAGCTTATTTTTGTTTTTTTTTTTTTAATATCTTATGTATATTCAGTATTATTTTTAGCGGCTTTTACTATTTCTGTTGCCATATTTTGTGGGCTTTAAAAATAGAATAGGATATACTCACAAGCTTTACAAATATTATTTTATAGTACTTTGCATACATCATCCCTATTTTATGTCTACGAGTATATAAGGTATTCATTAGATTGGAATATCTAGTGAGGGAATATTCGCTAAGGCAATTGATTCCATTGGCAATCTATGTTTAATTAATCACAAGGAGATCGGGAATTATTTTTTTATTATCTTTTATATTAATTTATATGTTTATTAATTTACAAATTACTTAGCTATTACACTCAATTTTGTAACTAATTTGAATCACCTACTTTAATCTCTTAATCCTTTGCAGAGACTTTTGATATAGGTCTGGTAGATTAATCAGCAATAATTGCACATTTTAAAGTACACATTCAATAAGTATAGTAATAACAAGTATATATAAAAATAGAATATATATGTACGGAAATGTTATTATTCAAATGTTATTATTAAAAAAACAATTGAGAGAAGGTTGATTGATGACATATTACCTTGTTTTAGTTGTTCGCTGGAAATATTTATGGTAACAAAAGTCCGACAAATAGGCGTGGAGAACATGATAATTATTCTGCTAGATACGAGTTTATATAACATATTTTGAATATTGATTGGAAAGTCATTATCATATACACATAGTACATCAAATTGAATACTATATAACTTGCCACAAGTGACCAGTGATTTTAATTCACAATGTTAAATGCAAACAATTCATCGTCAAATTGATTTGCATTGCAACAACAAAGACAATAACATTCACTATGTGTAGGCGGAGAACCTCATTTGTTTTCTCAATGAGATGAAAGAATTAATTAAATAGCCGTCAGACACCAGAATGAATGACCCTTTCTAATCTACGTAAATTGATAGTTATTATAGTACATTACAACAATTATTTAGTATATCACTTTAAACGCTAATAAGTACACAAGCGATTCACTTAAAATATAAGTACGTGTCATCTGTATCATCTTAAGTTCACATATTAATTTCATAATTATATGAGATAATAGGTTTCACGGTAATGATATGGTAATTGCGAAAATATCAAAACGTGCTAAAACTTGGTATTAATCTACATATCTGTCTGCTTGTTCAATTGTTCAATTAAGCGCCCTCCATAGTATGTCATAACGACAATTAGGATCTGCTTTCGCACATGATCTGCTTTCATCCCTATCAGTTGACATTGATCAGAGGCATTTGTTATGTGTATAAAACTGAACATTACTTTTCATTAGGTGGTGTGCCGGTCCGACGCCTGTGTAAATTGATTTGTTTTGCATGCCACTGGCAAAAATGTTTCTCAATTACGCTCAATGCAATAATCAGCAAAGATATATTAATTGAGCTGTATTTCCATTCCTGAGGAAACACTTTTCCACACAATCAATAAGAGCAATGGGTGTCAAATCCCCAATTGACGATAACCGACATTGAAATTCGAATAGCTTGGTAATTTATCTAAGTCTTTGAATTCACTTATCTTCCATATCTCTTTCCATAAATGGTGCCCAAAATAGATATAGTTCGTGCAATTTACACTGTTTTGACCGTTCTTAACAGTAGTTGAATTCAAGATAAATTAAATTGCCCCCAATTGTACTCTGAGCTATCAAACGCTATGTTCGTGAGAGGTGCTTCGTTTATTTTTGACAGACCAATCTAATAAAATAATCAAAAGGTTAGAATACAACAAGTAAATTTGGTCTGATCTTACGACTATAATATAAGTGGTTGAAACTGATGTATTAGTTAATAAAATACTACAGTTTCGATTGTTGAAAAAGAAAGTCAATTTTCAATTTGCAGATTTATCTTAAGACAAAGTAATGCAATGTTCTTGTCAATTTTTTTTAAAATAAAATACCGAATTTTATATTTAATTACAGTATTGCTCTTGATAAAGGGACAATTTAACTTCGGTAGGCTTAGCTGTGCTTAGCTTTAACCACAACTCATCTTTGGGAACGCCCCACGCCCGTGTGTACGGGCCTAGGATAATACTCACACAAAGTCAAAATGACGCGACCCAAGCAGGATGCGAGCAAGTTCAAAAGCTTTATGCAGGAGAATGTGCTCACAATTGGCACCGTGATTGGTGTCTTTGTGGGTGGTCTTGTGGGCTTTATAATCAAGAACAGTACTGGAGAGTGGACTAAGCGTGAGATTATGTACATATCATTTCCGGGCGAAATATTTCTGCGGTAAGTCAAAGAATGAGTGACTCTAAGAGAATGGCCCAATTAACTTTTATATTTATTTTCAGTATGTTAAAGTGTCTCATAGTCCCGCTACTTGTTTCCTCCATAACAAGTGCCATAGGTGGACTTGACCTGAGTATGTCCAGCAAGATAGCAACACGGTAGCCATTCGTAGGTCTTAACATGATCATTAATAATCGAATTAAACTTTTTCAGAGCCATAACTTACTATTTTGTCACTACGATTTCGGCAGTAATATTAGGAATTTGTCTAGTCACAACAATACGCCCCGGCCAGGGTGCCAAAATTGTGGAAACACGCACAGAGACCATAGACAAGGCCTCCAAGGTGTTGACGCCCGATACTTTAATGGACTTAGTGAGGTAGGTTAACTAGTCCAAATGAGCATCTATGATTTTATTATATATTTGTTTACTACGATTAGGAATATGTTCACGGACAACATTATTCAATCGACTATGTTTCAGGTATGTTGATTTCCCCAACACCTATTTATATATATGCATATATATAAATTCGATTATATGGTTGTTCATATTCAGTTATTTTGGTGGAATTTATGGCTCAACACGCATTTGCTGAATTCATCATTGCAACTGAGTCAATTATTCAATTGTTCTGTAGCTTACATAATTTGATTAAAGCTCAGCATACAGCAGCACATAATCAAAACTGACATGATAGGATACTCCAAAGCAAAGTTCTTTCCGTTTCAATTGAAATTGAAAATTATAGGGGACCATATGTCTGTGTCGCGTATGTTACACACATATTCATACGTAATTGTGTATGTATCTGCGATATGTATGTGTGACTGCGTCTCCACTAGCATATATAATTTACGTACACGTTGAAATTATTATCAATTATCACCACATACACAATCGCATATTGCGATTATATACGACTATGCATCAAATTGAATCAAAGTATTCAACTCGGACAATTTTAATATATATGTGCTAGTATGTGCATATATATACATATACGTATGAATAGGTAAATTCAAAAAAATTACATTATTATAATTTACAATTGTTGACCACTCAGAACGATCATGAATCACTCACATAATACTAATGATTGCATTACAAACTCTTTTATTTGACAAATGCTAAGAACTGTAATTGCAAATTAAGTTTTTGTCGTTAAGGTATGGACATTCCATATTTATAAAACAGTGATAATATATTTTTAAGTTATAGGCTATTCTATATAGGAAAAAATTTCTAAGGTAGAGATCAAAAACGGAGATTTTTATTTTAGAAGTATGTAATTCCCAAACTCAGTATGTCCATCATATTACATTGTCCTAATATTTGTATTTAGAAATAATATTTAAGTATAACGACCTGAAATAAATCTCATGATATAAAAAACCATAAATTCTTGCAGCATCGTACGGAGATATTTGAAAACACAACAATTTCCCCAGCACGTGAGTATATACATACATACATTGAGTGTGGAGATCGTTATTTATTAGTTTGATTCTACAGAGCCCATGGAGAATTGGGAATTCAAGGCAGCACAACGTGAAGGTTCCAATGTGCTTGGATTGGTCATGTTCAGTGTGATCTTGGGCACAACTATTGGCAGAATGAGAGAGAAAGGTCAGCTTCTGCAAGATTTCTTCACCACACTCAGTGAAGCAATGATGACAATCACATCGTGGGTAATTTGGTAAGCAAATTAAAACAATGATATAAAGCTGGTGCATGATGAAATGAATTAACTCAACAGGATTTCTCCACTCGGCGTGGGCTTTTTAATAGCAGCCAAGATTATTGAGATGGAGTCTATAGCGGCCACAATACAATCTTTAGGATGGTATTTCATAACCGTGATGATAGGTCTCTTTCTCCATGGCTTTGGTAAGCTATTCAGTTGAAATAACGTAGCATATGTATGTACAAATTATATGATTCTATTTTCTAATCTTAGGAACCATCGCGGTCATATTCTTTTTGGGCACACGTCGTATGCCGTATCGTTTCATTGCCAAACTGAGTCAGGTTTTAGCCACTGCCTTTGGTACGGGCTCTAGCTCGGCCACCATGCCATTAACCATCAAGTGTTTGGATAATATGGGCATTGATCCACGTGTCACCCGTTTCGTCATACCGGTGGGAGCCACAATCAACATGGATGGCACTGCCTTGTATGAGGCTGTCGCAGCTCTCTTTATCGCCCAATATCGAGAGATGAGCTACTCGTTTGGCACCATTGTGGCTGTCAGCATAACAGCGACGGCAGCATCTATTGGAGCAGCGGGAATTCCGCAGGCGGGTCTTGTCACAATGGTCATGGTACTGGATACGGTGGGCTTGGAACCTAAAGATGTCTCACTGATCATTGCAGTAGATTGGTTGCTGTAAGCATCGATGTTATCTAAAGCCAGATATTGGTTTAATCTCATTTGCTTTCAGTGATCGATTCCGAACCACCATCAATGTCATGTGCGATGCACTGGGAACTATTTTGGTTAATCATCTCTCGAAGAATGATTTGGCAAGTGTCGATCGGGTGAGTATTACGATGTATGCTTCTTGCTATTTCTTTTTGATATATGTCTCTTAAATTAAAGTTGAATGCTGAGCCACATGAACTGCTCGAGCTTGGTGCGAATGGACACGAAATGAAAGAATGAAGGCAGTCTATGCTTGGCGCCTATAATCGCAAACGATGAGTGGTGCAGGAAGAGCACAATGACAATGACGACGAGCTCTAAATAGGTATTAATCCTATGGTGCGGTGTCATTGTTTATTGCCTCTCCTCATCATTTGGTTTGTGGCTTAAAGCGGCCAAGACGCAATTTTACTTTCAAGCAATTTGCAACAGTTAATAATAACTGTCGAAAAAACATCAACACGAATTTATTGTATCGATTGTCTTCTATGGAGCTTCGAAAAAGCATTAAATAATATGAATAATTAACTAGTTTAATTCATGATGTAAATAATTTTGGTTATAATTACAATTAAATTGATCGAGTTCAAATTTCAGTTATATTTTCATAATTAGTATTAACAAGAAAAAAAAAAATTATGAAAATCTTAGAGAAGCACAATAAATCGTTAAACAAATATTCATTATTACGAATAGAACATTGAGAGTAACAGAAAATACGTATTGTTTCTGCATTAACAAAGAGATATAAACCTACACGAAATATTACCAAAAATAGAAATTAGAAAAAATGTATGAACAATTTTTGTTTTAATAATAATTAGACTTAAACAATATTAAAAGAAAGAAAACGTTTGCTCAAATTTTACACAGAAATTAATTGCCGTTAAAAGTTCTTGTTCGAAGTTGAACTTTGTAAATACTTAATAGTTTAAGTATAATTAAAATTATTACATAATTGTGTCAGCAACAAAAAAACAAAAGTGTGACAAATATGCAAGAATAAGAAACAATTTTCAAATATTGATTGACAATAATAACGCGCTGCAAAACCTTAAAACAAATGTCAGAAATGGTTATACGTAAAATAGAAGGAATAAAAAATAGTAATATATTTATTACATATTGTTAATTAAGACTTAGACATTAAAATATTTTGAAAAACATAACGCAGCCAACTTCAGAGTTAACTTTAAATAACTTCAACATATTTGAGACGAGTCATCAAAGATTATATTTGATAAGTTAACCTGGCAAATAAATCGAAAATATAAACTGTTTGTAGTTGTGTGTAGTCTAAATGTTTAAAAATAAAATTTTCCAATCTGTACATGTACTTATATAAAATTGAATCTAAGCTTATCAAATTTTAATATCCATCAGGGGATATTATAAATTTGTAATTCTTTATTAATGCATATATTTATATACATTATATAATTTTTTATTACCTAGCTAGTTAGCATGACAATGAGAGTTGGCATCGAAACAAATTTGAGATTGAAGGTGTGGTGTAAATCGGTGTTCTATACCAAATAGTTATTGTTAGAGTGGTAGATAAAATTAGTTTGTATTGCGATTGATATTCTAAAGATAGAACTTTGTTTGGCACTTGCAAGTTTTTTCAAAAGCCAGACGAGTTTTGAGTAAAATGTTTACTGAGATGTGACTGCTAGGCCTAAATCAAAATTTCAAAATTCTGTAAATTCGCCAAAAATATAAAAAGCCAAAAAAATAAGTCTAGGAAGTCTCAAAGCACATTGACCAAAATAGGTATTAGCCGAAATGACGAGTTTAATGAATGAATTGCAACAGCTCACTGATAGTGAGCTGTTTATCATGTGCTACAAATATCAGCTTAAGGCCTTTGACATCGCATACCTCACTCGTCGGCAGTTGGAATTTAGGCTGCACGTGGCCATTATTGAAGAACGCGCCAAGACGCGGGCCCACGATTTATTGAACAGAATACGAACCGAGCAAGCTAATATGGGAATTAATAGTTGGTTCGAAGTTAAACTACCCAATGAAATAATGCATCGCCGCCAAACACCGCTGCCTAGTTTTGGAAATTCTACTGAACGTGGGTCAAGTAGTTTGCCGACTTTTCGGCGGTTTCTTGGCGGCGTCGAGGGGACCAAGCCAATAGAGCATCTAAGTCATTATTTGGAGCGATCTGATTCACTGCCACAAAAGGAAGAATTTAGTGAAAGTTCTGACAGTGATTCTGAGTACCTAGAATCATTGAATGAGAAGAAAAAGATGTGGGAGAAGCAATTTCTAAGGCAGCCGATGGATGCCATGAGCACTGATTACTTGGATTCTAATGCATCCTTGGATGTATTCTCTGATTACTATTCGTTAAGTGAATATGAGGAATGTAAAGTTAATACTGAACTTGTCAGTGAATCTGAATCCACGGAACAAGTCTCTAAAAATCAGTTACAACGAGCCGAACAATTATGGGAAACAACCACTCAAAACTTTCACTTGGAGCCAGAGTCTGAGCATGATGAGGAGGACGATGAGCATGTGTTATGTACATTTAACTATCTGGAAGACCTGCAGCACGGCGATCATCTCAACTCGAACAACTGTGAGAAATTGATTGAAAGTGAAAATTGTAAGCACGAAGTCGTCAATGACACCACGCTTTCAATGCGGACTCATACCAACACATGCCGTACATGGTGGCGCAGCATTTTTAATATGCTTTTTTGTAATTCTCATGGCAAACTAGATGCTAATAAGCTGCGTTATTCTATTGTATGTTTTACGGTGGTAATCGGCACTTTTGTCAGCTTTAAATTTATGAAATAATTAAAGAAAGTGCGTAATTAAGTCTGTTGCAATGTATAAAAACCCTTAGGGTAATTTTTTAAAGCACTTGCTAATTTTTATATTTAAATATAGAATTATACTGTTAATTTACAGTTAGATAGTCTAGTTAACTAAAAGAGCAAGGAATTATTATTATTTGCCTACAATTTTTCAAATTCTATTACATTCTATTTATCTTTTTATACACGCCACGTGCAGAGCAGCATTTCTTGCCAAATGTGATGCTCACGAGAGAACGGAAATGAAACTATAATTATATTTATGGTAAAGGATGTTTAGCCAGCTTGGGCAAGAGTATGAAGTGTATGTATAATGGGATTGCAACAAAAATAAACCCTTAGAATCATCATAAACAGAATTGCATTCCTTGCTGAGTTGCCAACGTTGGAGGCACAGGTGAGGGAATCTTATTGCTATTGCACCAATGCGCAAGCTTAATGACTTTTGGCAATTTCCCCAACTTGAATCTGGTTACTTGCCATCGTTGTTGCAGCTGGCGACGACTCGACGACTTCCGGCCCGTCCTGCACCAGACAAGGTGTTGCCATAAATTTTCTTAAATGTCGTAAAAGTACACAGTTCACAAGGTGACTTCCAAATAAATGGAACGGATAATAGCTCTTAGAATACTTCAAGTGTGGGGGTATTTTGTTTTGTTTAGCATCACAAAGTACTGGAATGATGTAAAATTTATCAAGTTTCTTTTCTGGTATTGTCTTCTTTTTATATATATATATTTATATATATCTATTTTGACAAACATTTTAGAATTTACAAACACAATCATATGGAAAGATTTCTTGGGAAGTTGATGTCGCGACATCTAAAGACAAAAGTCATAAATAAAACTTTCTGCCATAAAAACGCACAGTCATAAAATTGTCATCACAATTGGCAACAAATGCTTCAATTACGTTACACAGCCTTGAGCCTTCTTTCTCGTTAGATTTACTTCATCGTATTTTGTCTTCACAGTTAAAAATAAACTACCAACAATATCATCAATGGCTATTTTCAGCTAATTCTGATTGGGCTGGCTTGAATCTTTGATATCTTAAACTTGGATTTAATACTAGATTTAAAACTAGAGCGTAGTATTTGCTTGCATCGAGAATAATACAAATTTCGTTATTTATTACTGCCATTTTACTTTTTGATCACATTGGTCAATAATATGTGTGATTGTAATTTGATATTTTAATAGACATTGGTTTCCCACAAATTAAAGGACTACTTATATAACTTCATAGATTAGAAATCTGGTAATTGCTTGCAAGAGATTTGTGCATTCCTGTGGGAGTATTTAATTTGGTTTGTCACTAAGCAACCATTTGTCTTCTATTATACAATGGCATAAAATCAATGACCAGCTTTGAAATTGGCCGATTATTACAATTGCTTTGCTTTTGATCCTGGTATCGTCATCTAAAATTTATTCGACTAACATTTGACTGACATCTTTGGCCAATAACAACATCAGTGCCCACTCCAGTACTGGTCCTAGCGTGGCTAATGGGTTTGCTTGTTTTGGCATTGCTTTATGGTTCGTTGGTGCTGGCTAACGGTGATTGCCCTTCAGGCTACTTTGAAGCTTTTGTCAGCACTCAGGCACTATGAGCTTGACATATTGGTACAATTGTAATTTTTAAATAAGTGTACTCAACAGGCAACAGCAGCAACGTATGTTACATTTAGTATAATACATTTCTCTAGACATCAAAATAATGCTACTTAAATTGTGAATTATCTTGCAAATTGAATTTTATTTTCTGTAAACAACCCCACACTCATAGAAAGCAAATTTCTTTACGTGTGTTATAAATCATTTCTCACTAGCCATATAAAAAGTTTAAAATGTTAGCATGTGCAAACTAAAGTGGCCATTTTATTTCAACTAGTTTCGATTGCGCCTGTTTGTGGCAGTTTTAGCAGGGGAACAATTGAAACTCAACCAGGATATGGCCAGGAACTTGTGGTATATGAAAATTCTCATATTTTCTGCCTGAATTCAGCTAACAAATCTTAATGTTGAAAAAATGAATGGCTTTCGATTGCCATTTAGCTTCAGATCTGTGAAGCAGCCATTTATTCTTTCCATAAACCACGACACGAGCGCAATTTGCTGGAATTTGTGTACCTGGCACCTGGTGACAGAAATGACAAGACAATTTGTGTAATGCATTTTACAGGGACGCCGAAAGGCTGCACACATTTTCGGTTTTATAATTTGTCGAGAGAAGCAAATTGCATGAAAAGGATATTACAGGACTTGGCATGTGCATTAATTCATCATAAAACAAGTTATGATAAATTTAAAAAAAGTAATAGGATGGTTTCAATCTAAATCTCAACGGAAGTAATACACACAATGGGCAATTTAAATGTAATTCTAGTTGCCGCTTAAATGTATGAGTTCAAAAGGTCAGAAAATGAGTAATGAGCCCTTGATGAAAACGTTTTATTTGCTAAGGTTTTCTAGAACATAAACAATTGTCTCAAAGCTGATTGATTCTATGGCAACAATTAGGAAAATGGATATCGATTCTCCATTGTCTCATCCATTTTCTTTTCAAAGTAGTGGTCACCATGTCGTATACGAAATATTAATTGTTTGCTTTTTTGCGTTGATAAATAACACACACAGACGATTGTTGGCTACGAATGAGCCCATCGAACTTGGTCATGCTATAATGCAAACAGACTACAATGCAAAGTGATTGATTGAGTTTCATTCCAAATCTGTCAGTTGATTTCTGTATGGGTCGATTTCACACTTCACTAAACAACGCTCAAATAAACAAATACACAACTTGTTACAAAGACAATTAACCAATTAAAAAGGGCAAGTCAACTATTTGGAATACGAATAAATTGTCATTTAACATAAATTTGTAATTCCAAGTCCAGAATTGTTTTGAGAGTAGTCTCGTTTGATTATATTTAACGTTAAACTTCTTAACTGCTTAGCAGAATTGCATTAAGGAGAATCCTGAATATGACTTCAGGTATTTTAATTCCATTATTTGGAATATGGCAATAGAAAGAATTAAATATATTCTCATTTAAAATCAGTCGAGTTATCAAACAGTGTGGACTTTTCCATTGTTTGGATCCGACGTATTCGAATTTTTCTCCTACTTTGCTACTACTAATGGTAAATAGCTTACAAAGTAACACTAAGTTACTGATTAAGCGCCTTATAAGTAAAATAATAATAAAATTTAATGGTGCTTAACATACTTACTTAACACAACTAAGAATTTATTTATTTATATAAACACTGATATCATCTAATATCTTATCTAAATTTAATGTAATGCTTTCTGTTCAGTGAACTGACGTGTACCAATACTAGAGGCACATTGTTTACATATTTAATGATAGATAAATAATACTTGATTTGCTAAGTAAACAAATAAAACTAATTTGGTAGCTAAGATTAAGTCCATGAATAAATAATTTGAATTTTATACCCGCCTACCCAAAGTGTAAGGGGTATTTTAACTTTGTGCCAACTCAAATATATGTAACAAGCAAATGGAAGCATGTCCGACCCCACAAAGTATATATATTATTGACCAGCGGTGGTTTGTTAATTCGACTTTGCTAATAATGGAATAAACCAATTAGTGCTATAAAATTACCAGCTTTTTTTTTAGACGACAATAATACTTTTACAATCACTAAGATCACAATAGCTCAATTGATGAGTCAATTTAAAGTATAGTTTCATATGGATTCATTTCTGTCATTAGAAATATTTTGTTATTATGAATTCAAAATTTATTTCAATAAATTAAGCAAATATTTTTTTTACCCGCCTAATCCAAGGGTAGCAGTATATTTTTATTTTACTTTCCTCTCAATAAATTTTATCTGGCGATACAATTATGATGCAATTTGATTTGTTATGTATGGTTTTACATAGAATAGGGTTCTTATATGGATTTATTATAGTATATAAATGTAATTAAGTTCAGTTTTCAGTCAGTGGATTTGCACAATATTTATGACTTCTGATTCGTCGTGATGACTGTTTTCATTCTTTATTTTTCGCAAAAGATTAACTTTTGATTTTTTCGAAAAATGGGCTTCAATTTCCTACAAAAAAAATATTTATAAATAAAATTAAGTGTAATAAAATAAGATGAATTTATACTTACACCTAGTGTACAACCCTCTGTTTCCGGGAGAATAAAGTACAGAATAATAATCCCAACAAAGGAGACACTGGCATAGAAAGCAAATGTTCCAGGCAATGTCATCGTACTAATCATCACCAAAAACAACTTGTTTGCCAGAAAGCCAAAAATATATCCCATGCAACCAGCGAATCCCGAGGCGCTACTGCGTATGTCTGCTGGAAACACCTCACCAATTAATACCCAAGGTATCATGCGAATTCCAAGATTGGCGAAGAACGCTGCAGCTAACACCAGAATCATTGGAATCCATTCCAGGTAACCAAGTCTAGGTGCTAGCTCAGATGCCACTTGGGGAATTGTCGTAGTGAGCTGCTCCGTTACCAGAATCTTATTTAAAACTGTTGAATTATTCAAAAGTGTTGATACATTCTCCTTCAATCCAATAATCGAAGAATTCATCGATTCATTCTGAACATCAATTCCAGTCATCTCGATTATGTCCAGAGAGTGAGCATAGATCGCAATGCCGAGTATACATGCGCCCGTGCCAAGCATAGATGTGAATACTAGTGGTCTTTTTCCAGTTGAGTGTATAAATGCTGCACCCAGAATGGTGGCTAAGAGCTCGGAGATGCCTAGCAATATCGTTGCATTATTTTTATCCATTGGGGCTTTTAGCGTAGCGAAAATAAGAACAGCATAGGATCTTATCGGTGTTTTACCGGAAAAGTGGCAAATGACGAATGTCAAGAGGACCAATAAAAATGGTACAATGAAACTACGTTTTTGCCACATATGCAGTTTTTTCTTTAGTGCCAGACCCGGTGTTCTGGATACTACATCTTCGTCAGCATTCTTTGCTGATTTCTGAGTAATTAGTTCATCATAAAGTTGTTTAAATTCTGCTTCCACTCTTTGCTCTGGTACCCAGCCTCGTAACCATTGCAATGCCTTGACCGCGTCTAAGAAACGATGCTCCCTGATTAGCCATACAGGACTTTCAGGTATGAAGCTCAACATAACTATGGAAAACAAAGGAATCACCGTGCTCACAATTGCCACAGTTCTCCAATGAAATAGTGATCCGAGCAGGAACTCCGTAAACACGCCTAAGCTGACGCAGGTTGTGGCCAATGCCGAAAACATTCCTCTGTACTTAGGATCCGTAATTTCGGCAACATATGTTATTACCTAAAAAAAATAATTTAAATACTCCTCAGTGTACTTTTAACTTTACCCAACTAACCGCTGCTTCCATCAACCCGCCACCAATGCCTATGAAGCACAATGCCACATACATGTGTTCGGTGCAAGTTGCATAGTGAAAGAGCAGCCAGGCTGCAATCATAGGTATATTGATTACCTAAAATAAAATGGAAATTATAGTGTAAAAGTTATAGTGAAATCATTCATAGATAAATGTATTAGTATTATAATTACCTGCATAGCTCTACGTTTGCCCAAATATTGAGCAAACATGCCAGAGAATAAGCAACCAAGCGGCATGCAAATCAAATTTATTGAACCTGCAAGAAATGTTAGCTCCATATCATTGAATTCGTTAAATATTATTCAAATGAGTTAACGACTTACTGAGCCAAGAAATTTGCTCCTTATTTAAAGTAATAGAATTACTATCCAAACTGTTTTGAATAGCAGGTATTGCAATTGTAGGAAATCCCTGCGTCATGCCATATCCTGAATCACAAAACGAGAATATTAAAAACAAAATACTAAATATATTCACAAATTCGTTTACCAAACTGCAACAAGTTTTGAATGTTCACAGCCAAAATCTGGGGAAAAGCACGTCTAAAATCTGATATTCGTTCTTCGTTCGGATCCAAACTATTATGCTTTTTATCTTCATTTCGCATAAATACAGGCAAATAATTCCTCGCACTAAAATAAAGATTGAAATTTTTCATAAACACTAATATAAACTAATTAACACTTTGTTAATCACCTATTTTCATCATTCGATTTCTCGGTTCCTTTTGTCTTAGCCATTTTAGTTTTTTCTTAAATTTTTATTAATTTTTAAATTATGATTTTAAGCGTATCACATTTATCCCAACATTGGCTATTTTCAAATTGATTGGATTTGTTTAAGTAAAATGTTATAAAGCGTTGAAGTGAGTTTTGCTACTAAAGTGGTTGGCGATGTGAATTTCAAATTTATATAAAGACAAATTCTTATCATCTTATATCTAATCTTAATTTTTGTAATACTTCATTTACTTATGAATGAGCTGACGTGTACCAAATGAAAATCTATTTACTAATAGATCTCTAAGACGTAATCTTTGGTTTGCCAAGCATGTGCGATATTAGGCGAGATAAGTAAATAAAACTCATTCACAAGCTTAAAAATGAATCTATACATAAATATGAATAAGTTGTATAAATACAAAACTTTATGTTTGTAATACAATAGATTTAAGTCGGGTTTACCACTGACGTCAAACTTTTATCTTGGAGTGCATGTCCTGAACGTGATAGAGTAGTGCAAAGCATGATTGAAAAGGAAAGACGAAAGTAAGCTAGACTAAGTTTGATTGAACTTTGAAAAGTGATTGATATTTTTTATTGGCTTTCGCTTTAAAATGCGCATGCAAAAATTTATGGCATCCATATAATAAAATTAGCTTTTTATCTAATACACAAGTCTTCATATAATAATGATAATGCCAGCTCTCCACAAGTATCAACATCTATTATTTTTTGTTTTTTGATGAGCATTAAAACAACGTTTTTCATGCTTATGCGCATCGATTGCTGTTGTCATTTCACTTAAATTTTGTTGTTGTTGTCGTTGATATTATTGTTGTTGTGGCTGCTGCGGCAAAAAGTTAAGAAAGTTGCGCGGTTTTCGAAACTTTTGTCTAGATTTCGTTGATGAAACAAAAATGTTCCGCCATTGGCCAAAAACTTGAGAGTTTCAGCTTTGACATGCTGAAAAGTTAAGGTTGTTGCTATTTGGATAATATCTGTTGGTGTTGTTGGTGAGCTATTTGCTACACTTGCGGTTATGGTTTTCCATATAATGCAACTTACTTTAAATAATCTATCTTTGAAAGGGACTTTCATATTTAATACTCATAAGCATTTAGATATTAATCTATTTCTCCTCTCCAGTCGCTTTTTTTGCTCTGCATAAATAAGGTCAATATAAATATGTACTTAATGAGGATTGTGACTAACTACGTTGATTAGTATTAGTTTCTCTGATTTGGTCCAAGTCATCAGATAAATTTGAAATACCTCTTATCAAATGAAGAATTGAAGGTTATGTTTTTCTTTTTATGGATTTTAACAGTCAGAAGTTGCTCGCATTCGCAGTCGACTAAGGAGGACTGCAGCTTTATAAAGATTTTTTTAGTATGCAACTGTAAAGAATCAATTATAATTAAACCCAATTATAATTTATTCGATAATCAGATCACGATGTTATATTTCGATTCGCAATTAGCATGTGACGATAAACATGGCCGTGTTGACACACAGGAAACCAGAAAGACTATTATTCATGTATATTGTCGACACCAACTGACAGTTGTTGCTGATATTCAATACATCAATTTACAAATAGCGTAAGTATTTTGCACCATGTGGAAATATTATATATGTATGTATGTATGTAAATACCTATGAACATATATATACATATGGATTACTTACGTGCTGAAACCAGATGATGATAATCAGGATGCTCATCCGCATAGCAAAAGCTGGAGGGCTCATTACCATTTTCGATTTGATACCAGACCTAACCTAACCAAATGGTGACGAATATACGAGTACGATTTCTTTATTCCTCCCATGGGAGTTTCACATTCATATTACTGTTCGTATATCGCATCTGTGTCTAAAATGTCAAATATAAATATTTGCTTTGTATTAGGGTTTTGGCTTACCGATAACCAATATATGCCGTATGTACATGCGTCTATGTATGTGTGTGCTGTATGTGTTGTGGGCGTGGTCGTTGCTTATTTATTCATCTACGCACTTGCTGTTATTTGAGAACCCTCATGTTGTTTATTGTGGCATCGGCTGTTGGCACTTTACTTAGTACTCGTTAATTACATTGTAAATAGATTTGATTCTGCATTGCAATGTGTTTTAAATGGAATTAAGAACGTTTCAATTTCTCATCCATAGGGGTATATAACCGTGTTTGCAAAGTTTAAATGAATACATATAAGCAAAATGTTAAGGACAAGTGATTATGTTTGAAGATGTATTTTAAGAAAGAAGATATAATATATTTACTCACACATTCACTCCACTTTGTTTAAATAATATTCGAATAAATAAACATGCACATGCGTCGAGTGGCTTTATTCAACCGCCAATGATATATGTACGCAATACACTCGCATATCGTAAAGCCGTGTCTCCCGCACATACCCATAAACGGGGCAAATACAAATCCTGAAGTGAGCCAACGTAAACCGTCACCCGACGGTGCATACATTAAAGTATCAATGGCTTATTGGCAAGCATGACACAGGAACAGGCAACACCCGTACGTTTACAAATGGCTTACTTATTTGGCCCAAAACATGTGTTCAAATTGAAAACCAATGCCCGCGTATTTATGAGCTTAGCAACTGAAGCTGTCAAAAACGAAATGAATGTGAGCCGCTTTTGAAGTTACTCACAAACTGCAAAAGCCTTGTTGAATATTTCAAGAGCCATTAACGGACAACTTTAGCATAGACAATGATCAGCAAGAGCTAAAAATAATTTTTGACAACAAAATAAATTATTTAAAAACTGTCGATATTTATAGCTTTCAAGTCAAAGCAAATTAAAAAAATTTAATTACTCGTTTAATCAGGTTAATATGTTAGGGAAGATTATTATTTAGCAATCTTATCGAATCAACTTAAGTTGGCTTCAATCAAATTCCTGTGAAATACGATAATCTGAAATGATGGAAAAATCCCTATTTGTACATTGAAAGAAGAAAAGCTGACGAGAATCTTAAATAGAGAATAGAGAAATGAAAAATAAGTGAATATGTCGCCAGCACTTTGGCGTACACAAAGCAAAAGCTGCTTAATGAACATACGCTATAAAATTGCGTATACGCAGCATGTGTCCGGAAAAAAAGCCGTTGATATGGGCAAATGGATTTCGAGCATTAAAAACAGTTTTCGTTACGTTAATAGAGAATCGATAAATATCACAACAGTTTTTTCTTTGTGTGTGTGTTTGTGTTTGTGAATAAGAATGTGTGGTCTTGTGGCTTTTGTGGCGCGGTGCCGAGTGTTTGCGGTATTATTTCTGGGGATTTGTGTTACACTATAACTCTCAATGTAGTCAGCTCTTTCGCTCACTCACTCGAAAATTCACTTATGTCGCCATGTAATTGATGGCATTTTAAATGATAATTGAATTGTGTGTAAATCTATAGCCCGACAGCATTACATTTAAAACAACTATTTTGCTTTTTCTTTCTGTGATTATATGAATATGTAAACATAGAAAATTGTTTGCAGGTTTCAAGAGAAAACCATATTTGTTTGAAAAGTAGTTTTTCTATTAACTTTCAGTTGACTAAAAATTACCTGATCATACACCTATTTGATTTATAAAGTAACTTATTATTTTCCAAAATGAATTCTGTGATGCCACTGATGATTGTCATATTTTTATTAGTTTCGGTTACCATCAACGCTTACAATGCAAGTAAGTACACATTTTGCACATTCTTCTATTTAATGTATAGATTTTTCAATATTATTCTGTTTGTAATAAATTAGGAAAATGTGATGATAAACCAAGTGAGACTGGACCATGTAAGGCCTCATATCCAATGTGGCATTTTATAAAAGAAACAAAGCAGTGCGAATCGTTCACATATGGGGGGTGTAAAGGCACAAAAAATTTATTTGAGGATGAAGATGAATGTAAAGCTCAGTGTTTAACTTAAGAATAATATACTAACGCTCTACATTGATAATAAATTCGGAGAAAAAGATTTCATCTACGCAAACAAATTGAATATCCATAAACGTGGTTTATTTGATGAATTAAATACTGCCAATTTAATTTCTCTTAAAAATAACTATCAGAAGTGATATAGTTTGGCAGGCAATGACATCATTTGAAAGCATATCTCCATTTACTTTTTATGGTAACGACATTCCCAAAAGATAGGTAATGGCAATTAATACCAAGTTGAGCAGGTCAATTTACGTCTACCCAGAGGGGAAATGTCCTGACAGGTTAACTGGCGTGAGCCCACAATAACAACTAATTTTCATTTAATGTTTTTTTTATGAGCTCAGGCAACTTAATCAGTTATATCACACAGTCACACCCCGCACATCGACACAAAAGTCCAATTTGGAAATTGGAAGCCAATTTTGGATACATTTGCTGATCAAATGGGGAAGTAACCAGCCTTCTCACTTCATTGCGATACTGTGGACTGTGAGTTGTGTCTCTGGGGCCGCGCTCAGTGTTGATGTGTCTAGGAGCTACCTATTTAATATGCAGTGCCACACACAAATTAAAACTGTGCTCCACACATAACGTGACAATACCAAAGTACAAAAGAACAACAAACTCTCATTGTTTTTGCGGATGTGTGTGCTGTCTGTTATTAGGTTTTGAGTTGCTACCAAACTTCATTTGACACTTACAGGATGCAACTTGCATTATGTGGCATTGTGCTTGTCTATTTGAGACCCTGAATATAATAACCATTTATATTAATTAAATATTTGTATCAAATTATGTTTAAGCTTAAATATTTATTAAAGAAACATGACAGACATGACATCATTACGTAAACTAAATAGATTTAATTGTACTGTCGCATATGGCTTTGGTTTTGTAGTTATATATGTTACACTCTAATTGTTACTTTTAATGGGGCTTTATCCCTAAAACAAAGTTATTAAATTGCTTGCACTTTTGGCTTATTCTTTTGTCTGCTGGTAAGCTTTTAGACAATAATATTGTATCTTTACGTATTTGTATGCCTCACACATATTTGACCTTAATTAGATCGCAATAGTAAACAAGAATGCAGTCAGTGAAGTAAAAGGCAAACTGAAATCAATTTCAATTTCATTTATGAAAACAAATAAATTTTTGTATTGCTTTTCATATTTTCTATTTTCATTGTATGCTCGCCACTTGGGTTGACTTTCAATTTGGTCCATGAAATAAGTATAACAGTAAATTGTGAAATCAACCCGCACGCCTCATCTCTTCTACTAAGCTACCATTGTAGTACTTGTATACTTGTATTTGTATGTGTGAGTCTTGGGGATTGGTAAATTGTCCTACGCAAAAGGTAGCACTTCGCTCACGACTGGGTTGATAAAGCTCATTCCAAGTGAGCTCCGTTGGGCGTGGCTGTTGTTGCCTATCGTTTAATAGCGCACTGAATAAGAACGTGCATGGTTGTGTGAGTCTTTGCAAGGGCTTTGGCTTTGTGTGAATATAGCTCAAAGGGTCTTGCGCGAAACATTTGGCAGGCATCAAGGACTTCAACGTGCATTTGGCGTTAGCATATTTCACAGCTAACCGAAATACCTGGCACACGCAGCCCTTTTGCCTGGGAAGTACTTGTATATATGTGTGGATGTATAAAAGTACGGGATAGCACCTTTCAGGGCTTTCAGTCCGAGTTATGTTCTCCCATTATGAATGTGTCTGTATGTGTATGCGTGCATCTGACACGTGACAGCTTTGTCTGACTCTCTCACGCATATTGTTTGTGCCCAGAATTTAAAATTAGCTTTCCGTTGAGTGGAATATATTCGCACATTTTTTGCGCCGCATAAAAAAACTTTGAAGCTGCGCGATCACAATGAAAAGTTTTGCGCAAAACTTTTTCCGTCCCAATGGTTTTTAATACGTTACGCCTAATAATCCCTAATATACTCAATAAAATATTTTATTATTCATTAGTCTGCAAAAAAAAAAAAAAAAAAAAAGGGAACAAAATAATGAAATGAAAAAATGCCGAAGTTTACCGCCTCCAGGCACTCAGAAGTTAAATAAAGCAAAAAGCTTCACACAGACACACGCACATGCATAAACAAGCGCACACACTAAGACGTACACCTGCCTACAGAAAAGCTTTGTATTTGTATTTGTCGGCTCTGGACTTCAATTGGCTGTCCAATTGAATCTTGTCTTTGCCTCCAAGGCGCTTAATATACTCTACCAGAGGGAATATCAATTTAACCACTAATGTTGAAATGGATTGACACATATTTTTTAATTTTTCGTATATATATTTTTAAGAGACTTCAACATTAAAGTATTTCAACTAAAAAGAAAAATATCGTTTAATAAGTTATGGCATCAAAGACGATTTTCTTTTTCATTATTTAATTCTCAAAGAAAAACAAGGCTTGCATCAAATGACAACAAGAGTATTAAATTCGTTAGCTTTAAGCATTATATTTTCTATGAAATAATTAAATTTATATTTGTCTAACCCAACGCCTAAACCACTGTGTTTGTCCTTCTATCTTTAATGGCATACTTTGCTGTTACCCAACTCTCTAGACGCTTTAACATTTGTCTTAGCTGTCATTTGCTGTTATTTTCCTATTCCCTGTAGAAAAAAATCAGAAAAGTCCAACATGATTAAGTAAATCACTTAATGTTGTTCAACATTGTTAGAAATATACATACAGGATATACTTTTAGTTCACAATCTAGACAATCGGGAACTTTCTGGTTAGCCTTTTCCATCTTGCCTTGTGGCCTTTTAATTTAATTGGCTGTCTAATTTGTATTGTTATGTTATGCAATGCAAAAAGTTTTTGCATTGAAATGAAGCAATAATTTATTATAAATATATTCGTGGCTCTAGGGAAGAAACTGAAAAGTACATATTTGAATTCATGCTATGATTTGCTTAATTTTTTAAAATTCAACTAAAGAAAAAGTCATAAATTCTTATTATATTCCTTATTTCTGTGATGGTCTGTGAAACGTAATCCCAAGAATTTAATGTGTCCATTAAATGAAATGATATTCTTGCCGCGCAGTCAGTTTATAATTAATGCCTCAGATTAATTTCTACGAAATATTCGTTATTCCTTACGCAAAATATATATTTTTTTCCTCATCTTCTATACTATGTTAAAAATATATAAACGACTGAAATAATTTCTAATTGCACTCAAAGGAATCATTTTGTATATGCCCCCAAATCTTCGTGGAATAATTTCAAAGCGACTGAGAAATGATTTGCGAAAACGGAAAGCTACTCGAGCGCGTCAGGACAATCGAGCGAGCAACAAAGTGCTCAGCCAATCGTTGTGTTGAAACAAATCTCAATACGATTTAATGAGCCAAGTTCTAAATACAACCATTGCCAATAACTGGGATAAGAAATACAGCTTGACAATGGCTGGACAACGACGACTTCTACATTGTCGATTCGGGTAAGAAGTTTTAATTGCTCCTGTGGCCAACAACAGCCACTTGATAGCCGCCCATTGCCTGTTCTGTCCCAATGCTTTCTCTTCATATCCGTTGCCGCCTCCTGTTGTTGTTAATAATTTGTTTTGAAAGTTTCCGTGCACACTCACTCCGTAAATAGATGTAGATCTAAGAAGGCAATCTGGCCATGCTCTGGCTTTTTCTCTTCACGCGGATTATTTGAAAAGCAGTTGCTAAGGGTAAACCTATGTTCAGTTCCGGTCGCTGGCAACTGTTGTGCTTTGGCTCTCTCACCCTGAGGATTAACTATAACGCTCACCATCTACTTGCATTATTTATTAGCTCTCGAGATTGACTTATTGACGTTGTACACGCTTCATGCTACTGGGCTACTGATGCATCACAGGAAATAGCTTTCAATATGATGCAAATGAATTGTTCAGTTGAGAAATATTTTTAAGGTAATTAGTGATGATTTTTATAGAGCACCCATCATTGTTATTTGCAAGCATTTGCATTGTAATTGTAAAATAAATCCGTCACATTGGTCAGACTCAAATTAAAATCAAATTTGAATTAAATAAATAATTGCGATATGATAGGCATATAAAATATTTACCATTCATCAATGTCTAATTCAATCATAAATCATTAAATCATCACCAGTAGAAAGCAAATTCTGCTCAAATATAAATACTCATAGAGCACAACAGGCAAAATAGGTCAACTATGTAATGTCCTGTAGCTTAATAAACAAATGGTACAATTATTGATCATTGTAAAGCTTTAAGAATACTAAGTCGCCCTATAAAAAGCATTTCCAATGATGAATGAAAAAGCACAGCTTCTGCTGCAAATTGGTAAATTTGCTAAATAATTATCGTAAATATTTTCACAAACATATAAAAACATCCTTTTGTTTATATTGCGATAATTTGATAAATGCATTGAACAAATTCTAATTCAATTACCTCGACAAATATGCCTATTTTACTCATCAACTGCATAAGTTAAGTTAGCAAAATTTTAAAAGCATACATCTGTTCAATCGCTTTATATCCCAGTATTATTTATATCATTTTCCTGAATTTCACTTTTCTGCAGGTATTTTGCAAGTATTTACATATTTAATGATAAAAAGTGTAGAAATCGTAAATTCATCTTCAAATGACACCATTAAATATCATATTTATTGAAAAACTTTTCTTAAATAAGGAACAACAATACTTGAAATTCAAAACATATTCAAGAAAGTAAAACGCAAAGCCAACATTTTCATTTTTACACTCATGCATTTGTGTGTTATTCAAATTACCTGACAATTGTTGCTCCCAAAGAAAGGAACAATATGAAGAGCAGCAAAAGCAAACAATGAGGACAAGAAAACGACAGCGGGGAGAAGCTGTATGGGGATGGGAATAAAGATGGAGAAGTCAGTCAAAAAAAGATTCAATTTATGGCCCGAAAATGGTGGCTGTGTTTGCAAGTGTGGTGCAAATCTTTGCTCACACGCGCAAATTGCCACACATAATTATGTAAACGAGTTCTCCTTTGCCAGCCGCGCATGGTTTGGCCGGTTATGGAAGGTAGGGTAGGGTAGGTAGGGTGGCAACGGGGCTGCCGGAGGAACACATTTTAATTACCAGGGAAATGTAAATTAACCGAGCCACCTAAGACAACAAAGCAGAACAGCCAACTGGGAAAACGCACAGCAACAACAGAACAAAGTCATGAAGCTCACATTGTGTATGTGTGTGTATATGTGTGTACTTGGCTCTACAGCTGAAAAGTATGCTACGAAAAACTTTCAATGCGTTGGCTGGGCGTCTGTGATAAGTTTGCGTTTGCCAGTTGGCAGCGAACGCAGAATGTCACAAATGTTCCGAAGATAACAAAAAATAATGTGACACTCGCAAGTGTAGAGTTTCAAACAATACCCTACAAGTGCATAAACAGTTTCCCTAGTCATCATACACAGTATTAATGTAAACAGCAGAAAAAGTGAATCGAAACAATTCAAAGAGTTTTATCGCAACTAACTATATCTATTTAAACGTGTCTTAAATTGCATATCCAAAAGTCAAAACAGCATACCCAACTAATTCGCTACGAACTGGGTATAGTAAATATGAAATTTAAAGTATATTAAACTATGGATAGGCACGAGCAGTTCCGGCGCTCGGCTAAGCAGCTTTAAAGCGCCACCGACTGTTTCCTGTTGGAAACCGTGATAATTACACCACACTCACACAGCCCCATCCACACATACAAACACGCCCCTGAAAATACAATATATGAACACATGTTGGGTCAAGAAACGGCAGGCAGTTTGAGCTGCGAGTTGACAAGCATCTGGCTGCCTTTTTGCGGCTCATTTCCACTCCTACCATTTGAAAATGCATGACATTTTCTGGCTTTCGGCTAATTTTAATTGGTTGTCGTTTAATTAATTTGTGCAAAAACAAAGATTATCACTTCACTTTGCTAATGATATAATCGTTAGTTAAATAAGTCATTAACCTTTCGTCCAATGCTTCTTTTTTTTTTAATTTTCGCCCCACCCACCACACGATGTAACTGCTCTATTTACTACAATTTCCTTTTTTGAACTTTTACATGGTAATGGATTAATCTCTTCCTAAAAAAAGTGAACAGAGCAACTACTAAATAATTTAATTCAATTAAAATGCATAGGTGGTAAGCAAGTGGAGAATCTCTTGTAGAGGCTTCACTGACAACGAGATATCCAGTAAAACGAAATACATAATGCTTTCTGCGTGCACTTTTCAATATAGGCGAAATTTATAAATAATATTAATGTTATTAAAAATAAGACTTGCAAATAAAATCACATCGCTGTAGATAAACAAAAAGGGCGTTTAATATTTTAGGCAAGTGTATTTAGACAAATTTGCAATTGACTACCTTTTGCTAATTTAAATGCTATTGGGTATGTAAAAAAGAAACAATTACGAAACTGAACAAACATTTACACAATTAAATATTTTAAGCTGTAACGAATTAAGTCATTAAATCAATTGGGCAATTTGGCTGCAGAAGCCACAGCAACGCCAAAAAATAACGACTCAACGTTTATCAAAGGAGAGGAAATTTAAAAAAAAATATTTAAAATCAAGTTGAGCAGCACTTAAGTGCACAACGAAGACGTATAACAGAAAAAATAAATAAAACTCAATGAAGGTGTGGAAAAGGAAGACTTAAAAGCGATAGAAACGAAGCACTCACAATAGTGCAATTAACTGACAATGATGTTTGGGTATATCAAATAAGCAAAGTAACCAAATTAGCCTTAAACTGGAAGTTTCACGCACATTTTAGAATCAATATGAGACTACTTTAAATAAAATACGAAGGTCGAAGCAAACAAAATCAAACCTAAGCAAAAAAACACCTAAAGGATGCCCGAGCAACACTTTGCCTAATGTCACCCAGGCCAAATTGGTTGGCACTCAAAAGCAGCTGCACGAACATCCTGTGCATCCTGTGTGGAAGTTGAAGCTAAACAACAACATAACAATAACCATTTCTGTCCCAGTCAGATCCCTTGTCCCGGACTCGGTCCCAGTTTCAGTCCCTCTTGTTCTCCATTTTAACCTATTGCATAGACAATCGTCGATTATACGCAGCGTAGTACGAGTTGCCCAACCGAGTGTGTAAAGAGGGATGGCAACACAAGAATTGGCGACTATCTAGAAATTTGTTCAGCTGTCAACTTCACCAAAATAAAGACCTCCTGAATTGAGCAGTTGGTGTATGTATATGTATCCTAATTGCGAATGTGTGTGATTCCCTCATGTGCCTTGGATATCGATATATGAAGTAACAAAGTTGCATTTGCGCTACCATGAAGAACAAAGCATAATATGCCCTTCCAGGTTATACGCTGTTTTTCTAAGACATCCCATGTTCTGGCATCAGACAGTTGAAGCCATAAAATCGTAGACAAAAATAAAAAGAACCCAAAGATACTTACTTTGGAATGAGAAGAGTATTCAATCGTCGTCTGATGCTCCATTAGGTTTCTGTTTTCCCAGGCATCCAGGCAATTCAAAGTAACGAAAATCAATAGATAACAGGTGGCACAAGAGGCACAGGAAGCGAGCTCCTGGCTGACTGGGAATCGTCAACACAGTAAAATAAGCAAAAGCACCAGCGACAGCAACAACAATGTCAGCGGAGAATAAAATTGTTATAAAAACAACATAAAAATATTCAATTTTTGCATTTTATGTATGCATATACGAATTTTAAATGTACGTATGTATGTGTGAATGTCAAGTACTTGCGTACCTATATGGGCGTGGCTTTTGTGTGCATGTGTGTGTGTTGACGTTAAGTAAAAAGTGCCATTAGCTATAAAAATACTTAATATGGAAATATGCTCAGAGCCTCAAGGTATTTGAGAAAGCAAAAGACGGTAAAAAGCAACTAAAGAAGCAAAGGAACTGAAAAAGAAACTGTCGCAAGAGTTGTTGAGCTTCCCGTTACAAGTGGGGCAGGGTCAGCAGATTACGGTAGGGAGCGGGCAGTCGCCTGTAAAGTGTTTATACTTTTGCACCTGCCGCAGCAGTTCGCATATTCGCGCGTATACGTAATATTTGATGCTCGTTACTAATGCGCTAAAATTGCAGAAATTTTACATGACCTTTTTCCATTGCCGCTCGTTGGCTTATGCAAACAACAAACTGTCATTTATAATAGTGAGCACGTACTGGGAAATAACAGGAGCGTTAGAAAATCCCCCTTCACCATTAACCAAGTACATTGGGTCATGGATATTTAACCGACGCAAAGTCTCATTAAAACTTGTATTATTATCAGTTGTCAACTTTTCAAAACAAAAACAAGTTTTTTATGTGATCAGCCCTAGCTTTTAAGGAACTTAATCATAATTTTTTAAAACAGAAAATTCTTCTAAAATCCAAAAGATTCGATATTTTTGGAACACATATTAGTAAGATGTAAATAAATTATGGAACGCCTTAGAAGCTTAATTCCTCATTTTTTGCGCTAACAAATCGTGAGGTCTTACGAAATTCGTCAATCATAATGAACGCATGTCAATTCGCATTTGATGTCCAAATTAGGAGTTTACTTTATTCCAATCCTGCGTCGTATTGCGTCTGTCACTAAGTCCAGTAAATTGGTATTCGGGAATTTACGATTGGATGTGCCACAATGGCTGCATTTGTTTCACGTCAAGGACAATTACTTAGGCTTCAATGGGGATTATCAGTAAAAACGCGGCCTGTGTGGTCCTTGATGAATAACTGCAGACAGAAGCAATTTCCCTTAGATGATTATGGGAAGAGGGAGATGTTTACTTTTTATGTACATAAATGCATGGCTGAAATGCTATGAAACTAATTTAAATATTAAATAAATGTATTTATGCTAATGCGACGCCTGGCGTTCTGAGCATGTAAAATTGCTCAATTGCCTTCAATTGCGCACATTTAGCGCCAGCCTGCACCAGAATCAAGGCACTCTTCATAGTAGAGGAAAAGTGCGGTCAGTGGGACTCTCTACTGTTTACTCTCTACTACGTCTATTTGCTGTCTGCGCTCCCCAGTGACCCAAACACAGCAGAGTAACAGTTCCAATTAAACTTTTCGCGTTTGGTTTAATAACTTAGAATTGTTTAAAGCCGTCGAATTCAATTTCAACCGCTTTTCTGTTGATGTAGGTTCCCTTCGAATGCTTCATGAATGCTCCATGCCTGCCCCGGTATTATTTCCAATTCACGTGCTATACTTAAAAGAACGCAAAGCTTTCTGGGCCCAGCTTCTCATGTCCGAGCTACCGCATCAAATTACTCTCAACTGCCGATGGAGAGCTTGTGGTGAGAATGCGCAGAATGGTCGACGGAGTCTTGGATGTATGTTTGTAGTTGGACAATAATACACTGAGAAAAAGCGTGTAATATTGAATTTCAAATTTCTATTTTTAATATATGCAATAATATGTTTTTTGTTGGTACCATTTTATTTTTAGATCCTTTTATTTTTGATGCTTTATCCTAATACTGAAGCAGATATTAATTCCAATTTAATGCACAATTCTTATTAAAGTTTTCAAATAGTTGTGAAAAAAATGTATAAATGTTTCGTACTCGTACACATGCCGAATATTATCGAAAGGCTTAATCAAAATGCATAATTTCTTCAATAAACTGAACAATCAAAGTTGGCAATCCGAACAGTAATTTGACTTATGAATTGTTGCATAGCTGCTTAAGGCCTCCTCTCTATACAAAGAGCCTTTCACAGCCTATGTACGAGTATGCCGAGTCAGCAATTACTTAACTAATCAAAACTAAACACATTTGGTTGTGGCACAAACGATGCAGTAATTGCCACAACTGCCACCGGAGGCCAAAGCCATGCCACATCAACACAAAAGTGAAGAACAGGAGGAAAAGTGATACTCATATGTGATGGTAGAAGTCGCCTGGCCCAGGACGAAGCAGAAAGACCAAAACCCGTCATTATGAAAGCAAACAAATTCATACCTGGACTGATGCTGAAATAGCAGCAGCCGCAACAAAGTCCACCAAATAATCAACTGCTGCCACAGAGCAAGTGGCTGAACGGATTCTCATAGCCATAGCCATAGTCGTTGTCGGACTGGCAGCGTACAGACAGATGCGAACGTTAGTCTGGCGACTTTGCTGCAACTTATAAAACCATTAAAAATGACAGAAATTGCATTAGAGCCAACAGTTTAGAGACGCTACGTGTGTGCGTGCATATGTGTGTGTACGTGACAATGTATGTGTACTTGTGTCTGTTAACGTGTGCATCCTGTGGATATTTGCTGCAGCTTCGGACAACTCACATACCGTAAGGCTATGCCTCAGGCTATATGCTGGCTTTTTGCCACACAGCTGAATGTGCATATGTATCTATGAGAATGTATCTATCTTTGTATCTAAACATTTATGTATTTGTGCGTAGCTGCCGCATGACGCGCCTTGTTATCTGAGGCATTAAACTGTTTGAACAGTCACACACAGCAGAAGAAACAAGAGATGAGGTTATGTGGCAAGCCTATTCGCTTGATGACAATAATAACAGAGCTTAAACAGGGCTCAAATGCTTATTACACCTGTTGGCTATGGCTATTGTCTTACATTTTATAGCCTATTAACAGTTACTGAATCACCAATCCGTTTAACAACAAGCTTTATGTAACTTTGTTGCAGTGGTTTAAATATTTAAACGTTGCTTAACATTGAGTTAGAATTCATAAAATAATATATTTTTAATGTCAGAATGGTCACAAGTAATTTGTAAAATGTCCTGGTGAACAATAAATGGTTTTGAAATCATGACAACTAATAAATAAATGATCAAATGAATCATTCGAGACCAGAGTAGTCAAAGATAATATATAGCACATCTCTGGCAGAAGGCAATGTCAATGTCAGCTCGTCACAACAGCTGCAGAGCTTGTTTGCTTTTTATTATTGTAAATAAATAACTTTATAGCCCGACTTAACTGGCTGAATCGAATGGGGAAGGAGTTTTCGTAAGTGCCTGATTTCTGCTTGAAAGCTCCTTGACTCCAGCAAGTTTCACAAGAGGTGTGTTCACAGCTGAAATTTGCTGGGGCATGAAATATTTTATTGCCGATATAAATCTTATTTATGTAGCTTCAAAAAACAGAAGAAAACAATAAAGGGGCATTATAGTGAAAGAAACCAGAAGATGGTACACTCTTAAATTTGTGACTTTAAAATTTTCAGATGCTTAGGAACGTTAATAAATTAACTCAATATTGAGAAAACTAATAGATGTAAAGAAATGGTAGAGTCAAAATTATAGTGTACTTGATGAAAAACTTCAATTAATATTTTAGCCCATGCTTTGTAAACTTTCAATTTAAATAAAATAATTAAATTATCTAATTATAATTTTCTTATATGGACAAGATTTAGCCCGAGTTGTCAATATAAATATATATTTTTTTAATTTTCCAAGCCCTTCCGAAAAGAAGAGTAACAATGACGTTATCCTTTAGAATGCGCAGTCACAACCTTAAAGCCTCACAAACAACCGATATTGGGAAGAGCATGTGGTTCAGACTTCGTGGTACAATGACTTAGTTTGTGTTTTTATTGGGAAAGCCAAACCAAAAATTCGATTTAACTTAATCGAATCTGAGGCTCCGGTGAGTGTAATTTAATTTTTGCAGCTAGACACTTTTGTCAATATGTCACCTCGCCCAGACAAACACAAGCACAAGTTGAAAAATAACAAAAACAAAAGAAGCAACAACAAATTCAACATCGGCAACAACTATGAAAGCAGAAAACAGTAACAACATCAGCATCGACAAAAAGACAAAACAATGCTACATTGAAAGGTAAATGTGAAAATCGTGTTTTAAATGTTTCGATGTCAGGCACAGCCTATCCAGGGACAAGCAACTGAAGTCTGAAGGCTGAATAGCAGCGACTTTGGGAGGCGGGAGTCAGGGAAGTGAAGTGGGAGGGATAAGTTTCGAACAGCCTGGTACTTTGGCATTTATCAAGTCAATGCAGCTGACAACTATTAAAATTTTGTTAGTCCAACTAATTGAAATGTTTGCGCCAGACAACGTGGCGAATGCGCAATCTAAAATGTCACGGCTGCCAGAAGAGCGCAAATTCTCCATCTATGCCTCCCCCACACTCCTTGCCTATAGTCATATGCAGAACTTATTGCTATCCTTATTAGCCAGATTATGGGATTGGTTGTAAAAGCAAGTTAACACCGATGATGTAGACTAGCCATAGTAAGAGATTAGCTTTCGTCAATTTTCCATAATACATTGCTACATAAATTAAGTTATTTACTTGTCAATATATATTGTACAACTTTCTTAAGTGCATTACAAATTGTGCCGTCTTTTTCACTAGAATTCTTTTAAACTTGACTTTAATTTCTATATTAAACTTAATTTTCTTGACTAACAAGTGCTATTAAGTTGTATTGCATCGTTAAGCTGTTTGGTTAAGAGTAGTTAAAGCGAATAAGTTTAAGAAAAAAATTAGTAGATCATTTGAGTATCTTTCTAAGGCATCTTTAGTGACAAAATAAAAGAAAAATTTCTTCCTAAGACTGAATGTTACTACAAGGACAGAAGCAGTGCTAACAGAAAAACATTTACATTTTATGCAGCTGCAGTCTCAGATAATTGCAAAAAAGCGCATAATTGCATTTAAAGTAGTCTTATTTATTTTCCAACAAATTGGACTAATTTGCTTGAGTGGTTGCTGTAAAAAACTAACAAGCAATATAAAAAACAGCAAAAGTTGTATTAGTAACTAAAATTATGCTTGTCCAAGCAATATCTTGTGTGCAAAAATTTGTATATAAGTACTTGTAATTATCTCAATCATATACAAACTAGTTTCAATTAATGTAATTAAAACTGTTTTTTATTATTAAAAAATATTGAAAATTGTAAAATTAAAGTTACTTAACACTTTTACCGAAGTTATTAAAATATTCGCCCTACCTTGTACCAAAGTAATAAAAAATAAACATATCTTCATTGTGTAAACTAGTGTAATTGGGTCATTTCATGGAAGATTAGCCATGCATTTAAGCATAAGGACGAGGCAGTTGTTCACATGAAATGAAGCCCGAGGTGTGTCCTATGCCATTTAAAGCCTTTTCACTTTCCATTTGACATCCCTCCCGCTACCTTTGAACCGCGCAATGGGCGAAGCCAATCTCGAGGTTGTTGCATTTGTTACACAAATTTCGTGCTCATGAGTGTGGAAATGTGTTTAAATGCAAATTGTACCCCCAAGCAGTAGCGACTGGCTGCTGGTTGTAGTCCAGTGCCAAGGAACACCCACAGCGGTACTGCATTCGCCTATAAATTATGCATGGTGCTGGGGCTGGGGCTGAGGTTGAAACTCTGGTATCATCATCGTCATCGGCATCGGCGTCACAGTGTGGCTTGTGGCTGACCATCTCTTTATCTTTGTTTGGGGGAGTAGGGGTCAGGTGCTTATACTTTCTGTTGTTATTGTTGTTGTTCGCTGCTGGCGAAGTGTTTGTTATTGTTTTCCTAATAGCTGACAGCGTTGACTTTGTTTATGCAGGGCTTGCCATTATAATATTGAGCATAAACACACAGCCATAGAGAGAACTAAGCTTGGCCCTCTTTTTAACGTTGTGGCTATGGATGCGGGCTCGGATTCGGATGCGGATGCGGATACGAATGCGACAGCTGCTACGACGTGCATTTGCATGTCGAAATATAACTTATTTTAACCAGAGACGTAGACATGTTGAAATTGCGTAATAGCTCATTTCACAACAATTTTGTTCTTTTTATAAAACAATTTGTAATGAGTCACAGTATTTTTTTTCTTAATTACTTTACAACATTTTAAATGTTGTTTAATTTGCCTAAACACATCCGATCGAATGACAATTTCAGCGACGCCTCTGACTGATTTCATATTCAAATTAATGGTAATACCAGAGTCATGGACTCAGTCGCAACCATTTTGAAAAGCCCTGCTCAGAGTTTAAAATGCATGCAATGCTGGCGACAATGTCGCATTTGCCGTACCTCAATTAGCGTGATTTTCAGCTGCTGCTGCACAAAAACAACTGAGAATGGTATTAAGTGGCATGACGAACCGTAAATACACTTATAGTGATTGTATTTACTTAAAAAATTGCCTATAGTTGAACTAAGAACCGATTCGAGTATTCCTACAACTTCTTATTTCAAATTTGATCAGGCTGATCCAAAATGCATGCTATAAATGTTTGTGGGATTGAACTTTAGACTTTGTGAATTACAAATATCACGATAAGAAGGCAACATTCACGTAGAGTGTATAGATGACTTCAAACGACAAAGTAAACGTCACTGCCAGTTGGTTCGCAATTTGTATGCGCTGCACAAAAAATGTACGAATTCAATTTGTCTCGAGGACGGCGGCGGCGGCAGCGGCTCAGAGAGGTGACAGAAGTGAAGCCAGTTGGAATGCAAACGGAACTGATGGCCGCCTTTGACAAGTTCCAGATCACGTAGAATGTGAATGGGGCTGTATCGTGTGTCGTACTTCTATGACACATGCATAAGTATAACATTGCTGTCGTTTTCTTACCCAGTTATCGGTTACTTGCTGTAGTTATTGTTAAAGTATTTATATATTTTCTTTGTATATGCAAATGCCAGTGTCAAGCTCTCCAAAACATATATCGCTGTCATTTACACAAAATTGTACGGAAGTTGAGAATCAGATGTGAGGTTAGGCAAAACTTTGCAGTTTTTGGCTAAAGTCAAGAATTTTGTTACCGCAATCTCATTTGCGACAACTCAATCCATATCTTTCAAACGACACACTCGCCCTTTCTGTTTCTTTACCTATGGACTTTTTCTCGTTTATCTGCATTCTTATACCCTGTAACAGCCATTTGTATGAACGGATAATATAAATTCAAACAAAAATTATACTCTAAAATGGTATACTTTGAAAAGGTTCAGCTTTTTCGACTATAAATTAAACAAATTTAGTAGAATCATTACACGCCAGGTACGGCCTGGTCGTGTGTTCTCCAACAGCAACTTCGGTAGTTGCGTGCGGTTACAAAAAGACCCCAAAACCGGAAATACGCTACATGTGTATGTGTGTGGATGTGAATGAATGTGCAGGCTGCACTCTACGAAGCCCTGTCTCTGCGGCCCAATGTGTGTAATGAGTGTGAAAAGTTCATTAAAGTTGCACGTGCGAAATTACATTTCACATATGCACACTAAAGCTCACATACGTGTGCTACGTAAAATTTGAGTGCATGACTTCGCCAATACAGCCCCATTATCTCGAATCACTTTGAGGTAAATACCAGCCAGGGAGTTGGGTAGCATTGCGGAGTGGATGAGCAAATTATTTTTCCCACTCACTTTCAAGTTGTTTCACCGTTAATAGCCGACGCCGTGATAGTCATTATTTTCTCATTAACTAATATGCATAATGCATTTTCATTAGTTTCCAATTAACGCATGTGACCATTTATAATTAAAGCCTTTTCGAGCATGTCTCTTTTAGAGAGGAATGTTTAAAAACTGTTAAAACATTATGTTGAGTGAAGTAAATAAAGTGTGAAATAAATTGCTGCTTATCCGATGTATGATTTAAGCTCTTTTATTATATAAGTTTTTTCTTTGTAGTGATATTTACTTGCTCTTTTACAATTATAAACTTAATTATACTATTAAGGCCCAATTCAATGGGGTATTATAACTTAGTGAAAGTTTACTATTCCCAAGGGCTAGCAAGCTTAACCCTAATCATCCTTAACTGACATTTTGAACGGTCCTTCTGGCAAAGAAACCCAGGGAAATCAAGTTTGTTATTTTCTTCTTCGTAATAAACCCATCAATTTTTATAATAAAATAAAATATAAAATATAAAAAATAAAATAATACAATGAAGTCAAAGCAGTTAATTTTATAATTATACCATTATTATTTTTACTAAAAATAAAAGCTGTCGACCTTGAAAGTGTAATCAAAATGTGAGAGAAGTCATCAATAATACCTATTTCCATGGCAACCCATTTAAATGTCAATTCACAATTTTGATTGATTTTTCTAAACGAATGGTTTCAATTACACATAATCTCTACATTTCAATCAGTCTCTCATTCTGGTTCTCTCTTTCCCTCTCTCTCTCTCTGTCTCTTTAACTCCACATCTTCATTCTACATCTCACGCTGTAGCAATTATGATAATAAATAAGTTAACATCCATGTCCCGTTTGTGGCGCACGTCGCATACAATAACAAAAGTCATGCTGTGCCACCTTGTCATCCATTCCCATCTATGTTTCCTATCTCAATCCTCTTTTAACGTGTCGATCCCGGCTCACCTCATCAGGCTTGCAACTTGTTGCTTGCAAATCAACTGGGGATTTTCGGTTCACTGGAGAAAATGCCAATAAAATTGGGCAGTCTGGTAAGAGTGTGAATGAAAAAGGTAAAGGCGACATCTACTAAACTGTCATTGACACTTACAAATTGAATTCTCGATGGCAGCAGCTCTTCCCCTCCCTGTTTAAAAGATACCGAAAGAGACCCTACTGCGTCGCTCAATTATCAAGCAGTGCACATGCCGACATTGGCAATGATAATGCTTGATAGTCAGGAACATCATTCTAACAGAGATCTTAGATAAATAATGCGGCATGTAAATAACAACAAATCAATTTTTAAATAGACAAACCCAGGCAACCTGAAACCGACAACAATGAACCCTATTCAAGTGTCAGATACAGTGAGTGTTTGTGCTTGTGTGTGAACTCGACCTATAGCCGTCAGTTAGTCAGGACCGTTGCCCCAAAATGTTTAAATTCAAGTTCAGTTAACCAGACTAACACAGTTAACACACCTGGATAATTGCCGGACCGCCTACATCATTCCCTGGCGCGGTTACTTGGGCTACTTGGAACCCCAATTGATTAATTGCGGTAACTGTTATGTTAATTTGATGGCAGCTTTTGCTCATTTACCGATTGACGATAAGCGCGTGATGTGGGTCAATTAGTGGTGAGGTGGGTTGCCATTAACATTCTTAGCATTACACCTGCTAATTAAGCCAATTGATAGTATTTATAATACGTTGACGTTAAAGGGAAAGAGCTATTTGATGCAAAAGATTTGCCAATAAACCCAAATACAACATCGTTTTGGACGCACAACTTGAAATCAAAATATTTATATATATAAGTAATAGGATTTTGAATTTTCACCAGTTTCTTTTTCAACAAGTTAACAGGTATTTCTGGTCAACAAAACTAGTGAAAAGAGAAGATGATTTCAAACTTTTCATTTTCATTTTTTTATTTAAATAATATACACTACAAATTAAAGAAAACTGTACGAGTATGTATTAAATAATCTTGACTAAACTATTAACCTTAATGGTTCTATAAGAGAGAGTGGTTTGCTTATCATCAGTCGATGATAATCTGTTAATAGTAGTATATAAAATTTGTAGCGTCATTTTGCAAGGATTATTCGCTGCATAGTCAACTTTCGTTTTGTGCCTGTTGTGGGGTTCAATGTGGGAGTGCACGTGGTTCACGACCCATCCATTTTGCACGCAACCTGAGTGAGGTCTGTTAGTCGAGCTTGAAGTTCGTGACCGTTGGTTTGTTTCAGCAGGACTTTGCGTGGGCGTGGCAGGTGGAATTTTGTATCCAGGCAGAGCACGAATTGTGGCGGATAACTTTAATATTAGCGTATATTCAATTGTTCCCCCGTTTCCTCAAATCCTCTTAAAAACTCAACTCGACAAGATTACGCTTTGTAAAGATTTAACAAAAATCATCGAGTACCAAGGATTTGTGAAACCATAGATTTCAAAATAAGTACATAGATTAGAGTTATGTGGGATCAACAACCGAGTCGATATAGCGCTAAACGGGCTTAAATCGAAAACGAAATATATATGAATCGCTTCCCAATTGAAACCGATAGCTTGATTACACAACTTTTCCCAGTATTCACTTCAACTTTTGACTAAACTTCAATATGTTGACTAAAAAATATATTGCATATCCGTAATACACCAATTAAACTCTTTATGACGAAACGCAGTTAGCGAAAACGGTTTTGTCTGCGTTATTAATTTATTATCAATATAGAAAACATATTTTGCACTAGTTACCTTTGTATTTAAAAAAATTTCATTGAGTAAAATATAAAAATCAACTACAATATATTCATTGCGAAAGACATTCCCCACATTGTAATTAACAAGTATCGCTTATATTTTCTACATGGAAACGCTATCTATCTGTATTGCTGCCTTGCTGCAACTATTCGGAATATCCTTTTTCTTCGAACAACCCTTGGATCAGTGCTCTCCATCGCCATCTGCTGGAAGTTGGATCTATCTATTGGCGACGCTCTGCTTTTTGTGGGACTCTAAAATATATCCAACACGGTATATGCACATGTCCAGGTACTGGCAACTGTTGTTCGAAATTCTGGCTGGCGTGTTTTTGGTCGAAATGTCGACTTTGGTCATATGGTGTAGCATAGAGACCGTATTGTTTGTAATAATGCGAAAGTTGCTTTTCGCATTGGCCAGGACCGATTGCATACCATGGAATTTGGAATACTGGTTTCATGGCTTAACCACAATTCTTGTGAGTAGCACCCTGTTGTGGTTTATTCTTCAGGCCACCGATGGCATGGACTATGCGAACTACTTCTTACGTAAGCTGAAACGAAATTGGAACAAAATTCGTCGCATGCTTATGAGAGAGAGACGTCGAGCTTTAAACGCCTGCAAGATGGCCGCATTTCGCCAGAATAGATGTCGTCAAGAGGACGAGGAGGAAGACTAGTGTAGCCCTTCGGTATCCAGCCCACTACACAAATCATGGCCTCGCAGTTCCGTGCCCGCAACGAGTTGTACATATCTATTTGGAATGTATATTGCGATTGCAGATCTCGGCGCGATTTTTATGCCCTTCCAAACGGAAATTTGTTTTCCTCAATGCATTCAGCCCTACCATTTCGACAATCTGTAACAATATATTTTGCCGCGAGAGCACCGCAAAAAAATGCACAACTGAGGGAGCGGCCAGTAAAGTTCTTAACATTCTTGTCTAAGCAATTTTTTTTATATAGGAGCGTTCTTTTGTGACAACACTGGTCACTGGTAATGTCTATATACAGACAGTCCTATTTTGGCACATACATATGCTACACAGACTCGAAGAAAAAAGTACATTTTAATTAATATATTGCCCCTGGCATGGGTTGACAGAATTAAGCTGTTGTGTCAAATAAATCTAACTGATTTACTTTTGCTAGATATAGCCAAACTTGCAGTCAACTCTATACAAGGAAGCCTCTAATTGCCAATCGAATAAGGAATTTTCCTAGTACTGAGGCGTTGTTTTTGTCTGTTACAAATTCATTTCATCTTTTTACCACAAATTCAATTTTAAAGTTCTCTTTAAAGTCTTTAAAAGCTAAATTTATTTTATCTTATGTCTTTCATTCTGAATTATTGTGAATATCTAGATTCAATGACAGTTCCATGTGCTAAAGCTCCAGACTTTATAATACTTGTAACAATCAAATCAAGCAACCTTCCTATCACAACTATACTGGTAACTAAATTCTAGCCAGTTACAGCTGTTGTCGTGGTTTCGCTATGTGAGTTTGTGTAACGCTCAATCATCGTCAATCATAGTTACCATGCGTAGCAATGGAAAAAAATGGTTGTAAGGCAACAGTTTCGAAACAATCACGAAATAAGTAAAACAACATTCACAGATTGTATTGCATTTCTAAGTAGGAAGAGGCCAGAGCACAGCTGCTAACTTTGATTACTTGGCGAAATTTGTACTTCATTTACTCAAGGTAACAAACAATATGTAGCATAGTATTAATTATATTATATTTCTATCAATCTCCCCAACTAGTTGAATGATTATGTCAGATTACTACGTCATTTACGATAAATTGTGAGATTTCCAATCTATTTTAACGTCACCTATGACAATTTGCAGAAAAGTTGCAATGTTGAATGTAAGTACTTACATAATACAAGTATACGCATGTAATGTGACCAAGTAAGTTGTGATTTGGGGAACCGAAGCCCAGATGGGGACACAGAGCAAGAGAAGTCGCATATGCGAATGGGGCTCAAAGTGAATTATGCCATATAATTTGTCTGCTAGCAGGTGCTGCTCATTAATCTTTTGCTCGCTTTTGAGTTTGCCTCTCTCGCCGCTTCTCAATCGCTTAGTTGAGCACAGTCTTGGAGTCCCACACAGCTACAACATGCAGATACTGACACGCACACATAGACACACATACAGACACATTTACTTACATAGATAAGCTTCTCGCTTTCCGTTTCATATTTTTTTCCTTTACCCACCTGGCGGTTTTATGCCTAATGGATTTGTGCTTTGATGTGCAAACGGTTTATACCATATTAGGCTTCATATATCTGTGTGTGTACTAACATACATGTATGCGAAGGTGCGTATGTGTGTGTGTGCTGAAGTGTCTACATTAGAGGCCATCACTTGCAGTCCTAAGCTTTTTTTCCTTCCAGCACACTGCGGCGCACATAAATTTGTTTCGAAATGGCCATATAAGGGCTATAATTCGGAGCCTTGCCTGATTCGCTGTTAATGGCCAAATGGTTGGTGTTGTGTTTGCTTTTAAAATTAACAAGAAGGAACAGACAACCTGAGGAAAGTCGAAGATGAAATACTCTTAAATCTTCAAGTTATAAAGATTACTTCTTATAACACTTTATCCAAATTGTTTCTGTCCTTGTCATTACGATCTCGTCATCTTGTTGCTATTATACATAATTATATATGCGAACGTTTCAAATCATGAGCTACAATTCACTGCTTCAAGCAAACTGATGTTCTTCTCAGAGTTTGAGTTGCCTTTGTCCTTGTGGCTCTTTTGTGCCCGCTAAAAATTGAATTTCTCTGTTTACCAGCTAAATTACCATATGTATGGAGGAAACGTGTTTGGATTATTTTGCTGATCAAATTTGTACGCATTGATGTCGTGTATACTTTTTTTTGGCTTTTATTTTTAAAATTGGAATTTGTTCTTTTACACACCACAATTTGTTACTTAATTTGTTTAGATTTCAATGGGCTTTAATGTTAACATTTAAAAATTTGCACAATTGGATTTTTCGTAAACAATATGAGTATATTTTTTATATGCATATTATACAATTACAATTCGATTATGGCCTTTCATGAAAATTTGAAATACAGATGTCACGCTTCAAGATTAATTAGAAATTGTTATATTCTTTAACTTTTGTTTTTTAAACTTTTTTATTATATACATGTAATTTATTATAGTTTTTTAACAATTGTATTTAAGTCACCTTTAGTTTCATGCAGATTGATCAGGTGAAATGTATTAACTTTATATATTTGCTAGTTTCACAATTAAATTTCCTATATTTTCTTCCTGGGTGCGTGGATGGTGATGTGATGAATTTGTAATCATTATGAAATATTTGCTTTGCAATAACGCAATTTAATTACATATCAATAAATCTAATTGTAATTCACTTAAATGTAAAAATGTTAATGTATCATTGGCATCTTAAAAACTTTTCAAGATGCGAACCATTTTTGTTTTCCACTAAAGTCAGGCATTACAACCTTTCTAGAAGGGAAATGAAAGCTTTAAACACAAATATATATCACGCACATAAACAAGTTTGAAAAATGTTTTGTTAGTATTTAATGGCGTACTAAACCACTTAATAAATTGTAATATAATTAAAAAGAATTACATAGATCAATTTTTGTTTAAATTTGTAAATTTAAGTTTTTACCTTCAATCAGATTTAATTTAAAGTTATCATAATTTGTAACAAGATTGGAGCCTCATAACTCATTTGTTCTTATCTACTTACTACATGATTTATAATTCTCAAGTTTACATTTAGTTTTAATATTTTTCAAATTTTTACAATTCTATTGATTCTTTTTTTCCTTCTTTTTTGTATCATCATCCAATTGTATTTTGTAGATTATTTGTGAAGAAAATTTTCATCAATCACACACAGACACACGCACATCAAAAACTATAAGTATTGGACCAAAAATTACGTTTGAACCTCAGATAAGTTAATATGGACATGCTCTTTTTTTTCATTCTTTACTGCTTCCATCATTTCGGTTTTTTTTTTCTTTTTTTAATAAACGGATATTTACACGAAGTTTCTGACACATAAGATAATAAGATTATAAAACCCACAAAATTGAGAGAATCGCAGACATAGTCTTAGCTGAATTCCGCCGTATTTATATATGTGCATGTATGTATATGTTAGATTTACAACCATGTCGTTGTGTACGAAAAAGCAAGAAATAGTAAGAATACGCACCATGAGCTGGGTAAGGGAAGAAATGTCATGGAATCCGGCGCCATTGTGTCGACTTCGTTTTTATACCCTGTCGACATTTTGTTGCACAAGAACATGGCTAATGTTTACCTCAAATCCTCTAACCTTCAGCGACTTATTTAATAACAATTCACCAGGGTATTTATTCGTTGAGCAGCCTCGCTTAGAGTATTTCTACATTCTTACTTGTTACTTGTTAGTCCATTGAAACGGTGGCAGTCAATGCGTCAGATAAAGATTCCAAGTCACACTTTTTATTTGAACTTCCTTCCACTGAGGACGGAAAGGTTCAACAAAGGGACGAAGTATAAAGGATGTCAATTGATGCAGGTTATTCAAGTGTTAAAATTTATAGTTCCATGTTAGTTTCCAAGATTTATACAATAAACACCTTGGCGTGTCAAGCATAGTATGAGGATACTCCAGAGCAGAGAAGCACATTCTGAAATGGAAACATTCTCAGCAAGTGGACACGTTTATATGGATGATATGTTTGCTTTGACCGGTTGTCCGGTAGTCCTGCTGGCCGTTTGTCTTGGCAGTGAAGATAGCCAGACCCTGCCGGATGTGTGAGATACAAACAAACTGACAAACAGAGATACTTGTACGAGTATGCCCGGGTACATATATCTCTGTCAATGACAGTTGTCAACATGACAGTTATAAGGACAACACAAATGTATAAATGGGCACCATGGAGCATGGCCAAGACATGTTTAGCCTGTCGGGAGCTAGAGGCGTTACCCAAAAACGTACATTTATTAAAATGGCTACGTCAGTAGATGAAATAATAAGAGCAAACAAATGTGTGGTACGAATATATTATATACTCTCACCGTCTGGGTTACTTTGTTATCAACAACAGTTTGATGGTTTAACTTATCTTTTATAATTTGTGAGTCCAAAAATAAGAAGTTTAATGAACTTTCCATAGTTCAACGCAAATGAATAATAGAAATAGTATCTATTCAAGATATTGCAAGTGGATAAGATTACTATGTGTTTAGAACATATTAGTCAGAATGCGTTGTATCATTGTTCAGAGAAATGCCAGATACGAAAATCTCTTAAAACATTTCTAAAATATTTACACAATCAAAAATTTAGAAGTTAAATTTTCCACTGTTTAGCGCATATTTATAGCCTTTACTCATGGGATTGCCATAATATCAGGTTACCATATCTATAGAATATAGAGCAGACGCCAAAGAGGGAAAAAATATATATAAAGAAATGGCTATTGTTTAGAAAAACGCCATGATTAATGAAAGTTTTCACATTACAATGTGGAAACCAGAGCCTATTGACGATGAAGAACTAGTAGAAATGGAGGCTGATTATCTATCATTTGTATGACCAGGGTAAACAGTTACTTACAAAAGTCTACGTTTTTGTTTTGATGAGAAATGTGTGCTTATTAGTCTCTTAACAATAAAAGATTCATTTCTTGCTCGGAACGTGTTTTGGAACTTCTTGGATAGAAAGGGAAATGAGAGTGGTTCTTTGAGTTGATTGGACATTGTCCAACTGGTAATGGCCAACACATACACATACAAATACGCACATATTTACACATCATCGTTAGCAGGGAAAGTCCCATTTGATGGCCGAAAATCAATGGGTGGATCCTATGTAAACACCACCGGAACTGTCGCCACTATCTTCGGCGCCAGCGCTCTCCTGTTCGACATCCTGATTGACATGCGGTCCATTGTTGTTGCTTGTCTCGTAGGTATCACTGTCGTCCACCAGGCAGCATTCGCCGCAATCATCTGTCGATGAGTTGATCTCATCGCTTAGATCGTCCAGCAGCGTCACCTTAGGCGCCATCAACTCATCATTGCAAGCAGCCGCTGCTCCCGCAACAGAGATTTTTATATTGCAGTCCAATGCAGCAGCCTGATGCTGAAATTGCTGTGGTATGGGCTGTTGGATGGGCGCATGCGTATGGATATGCGTTGCTCGATAGCTTAGGTTCGGTGTCCGTTGCCCCATGCTGGCCATGCCCGGTGGCATCTGGGTGTGGGACATGCTGAGAGTGGGCGGTACACTCAGCACGGTGCCGGTCTTGTGTGCGTGGGCGTGGCTCGCATACAGTTGATTCGTGTCCGAGGCCAAATTTTGTGCGGTCAGCTGCAGCGGATGCTGATCCTTACGTTCTGCTGGGGAAAAAGGCATGCGAAAATATGTTCTTAATATGTCAAACACATCATTGCAACATACGCAGGCGGAGGCGGAACCATTCAAGCTATTCGAGCCAGCGGAAGCGGAAGTGAAAGCGCATGTCAACGCGTTGGGTTATCGGCCACACATTGTGCAGGCGCCTGTAAACTGAGGATAGCCCCACGGCCATCTACCCCACTGCTCCACAAAGTGCTAATATTGACCCACCAACCAGTGTTATCTGTGTCCGGGAGCGGGAAACTTTAACAGAGGACACACGGAGCGGAACGGAGACCAAGAGGGGACTTCACAATGCAGCTGCAGTTTGTGAACCCCTTTGTCCGACGGTTTGAAAAGCCATTTTCCACAATGGCGCTCCAACTATTTGCTCCTATGGCCCAAGGGCCGCGTATGTGGCCACAAGTGGGTTCAACAATTCAACACTGTAAACGCTTGGCAATGTCCGTGCCTCCTGCCTCCTGCCCCTGCTCGCCTTATGCAATTATCTATCAAAAGTTTTGCGAGGCCTCACCGAAATTATCAACTTACCCAGAGGCGCCACAAGTTTCGACTGAAGGGGCAGCATAAAATCGTGTCCAGTGGTTGCCGCCCTCGGCTGCAGACTCTGCACCGGTGGTACACTCAAGTAGTCCGCTAAAAGGGCAAACCAGAAACCAGGATAATGTTTAAGTTGAGCGCCAAAAGTAAACAATGTAACGCGTTGAAAGTTAAAGCAAAAGGCAAAACTTTTGCCGAAAGGAATTGCAAACAATCACAAATCCTTCGTGGTCGTGCAAAACTTTAAAAAAGCACGCAACGAATTTTCTTCTTTCTCTTCTTTTATTATAAGCTTCCTGTACAATATTTTGATAAAAGTTTCACAAAAAAAAAGAAATGTATATACACAACAAAGAACAGCTAAAAGTTATAAAAATAATTTTTCCAATTTTTTTATTCACTGAATGCTCCTAATATTGTTTTTATCAAAAGGCAAAAAGTTTTTACTCGAAAGTGAAAATGTGCATACAATTTTTGATAAGTGCGCAATCAAAAGTGAAATTAATTTCAATAGGTTTCGAGGGTTCTATAAAAAATGAATCAAACAACATTTAATGATACTCAAACAAGTAATAGCAAAAGCATAAAAAAATGGTTTCACAATTCAATTTTTTAATAATATACATATATTGAAAAATGTATTTTTTTCAATGTGGATTGTGTGATAGGAGATAAGATATATAATATGATAAGGATAATTTTAATATATACTTCAAAATGCAGAAATGTGCGCATATGCTGGTTTAAATATTAACAATAAATTTTTTTGTTGGAAGGTGTTACAAAAACTACTACAATACGTATTGTGTTAACAATTATAAAATTGCTCACAATATATTTTGTAACGAACCCACTATTGTATTTTGGTGGTTAAAAAAGGTTCCATTACAATTACTATAGTATTTCACAACACATTTCTTTTCGGGCCCTTGACTTTTGCAAGCCATTAAAAATTCAACCGCTGTAAAACTTGGACTCGCCAAGGTTTCCTTAAAATAAGCAAAACCACTAAGCGAAAGTGTGAAAATACGAGTTTTTCAATTTGCCGGTTTTCCTGGGAACGCAACAATTTTAAATGTAACGAGCAAAGAATTCGCTAGTCAAATGTGCTCGACTAAATTACACCCTACTTGTCTTATGTTTATTTAATTTTTCTAAATAAAATTTAATTGTCTTGACCAAATAGACTCGGGACTCTCTAATATTTGGCCGCTTTTGCTCTTGAAATATTCAGTACTTTTTATAGCTTTATTATGCGCCTTCTGCCCATTTTATGAAATGTTATGTTCGCTGTTCTTAAAAATAACAAATTACAGTGGAAACAGTACTTGAAATACCCTCAAAAAACAAATAAGCAAATTTAAATTGCACAGCTTTTGGCACCATTAAAAGTTTATCCGCCTATGCCTTCAAACATGGTTGCTGGCGAAGTTGTGGTACCATGTTATTTGTAAGAGTATCGAAATTAATTTGCGCTGCAGCTGGCAGGCAGCACGCACCGCGCACCAAGCACCACAGACCAAGCAGCAAGTGAAGCATCCAACACACCCAGTTTGGTGGGTGCAATAATAAATGGAGGCGCCACAGCAAGTAACTATGGATGCGTTGTGGCCCTCTGAAAATGCCTTTAGGTGTCTTTAATGTGCTTTGCTAACGGTTGTGCTTCCAGTTTGCCATGGTGATACTGCTGCTCATGTTGTTACTGTTCGCCTGGCCAGACGCTGCTTTATTTTAAATTGCTTGCCGTCAGTTTGCATGAAAGTGAGCACGACTGTGCCAGATTTTGTGGTACGCTGGCTATTTTAATGACCACTAGAAGTCACCAGAAAGGCAGCCACAGTTTCACGCCTACTAAAGTGCTGCCTGCTAATGATTTACTTGCTATTTTTATGCTTTTTGATGTCGCAGACGTGTCCAACCCCAAGCCCCACAGAAAATGGGCTAAAAGCAAAAAGTGAAATTGAAACTTATTCCACAAAATCACAAGTCGCTACTCGCGACCCTAATACGAAAATAACCAACTAAAAGTCCTTCAGAAAATAGTTGATTTCATGCTTTAAGGACAGGTTGAATTGATTTGACTTACTTATTCAATATTTATTGTAGTATTTAAGTATATTTAATTTATATCTATTTTAACTAAATTCTAAATTTAAATCATTACTTTAAGAGTGCTATCTTCTTTGCGACTACAACGCGACTTAATTATATATATTTATATTTATTATTAACATTTTTAGCGGCCTCTATTTTAAAAACTTTCATTTATAATTTTGATTTAACAAGATGCCCATTCCTGGTTTCACAGATTTAATGCTTGTACACTTATTAGTTTGCCTTATGGATTATGTTAAAATATTGTTGCAGTTAAGTTAATTAGAAATTAGTTAATTCCATTGAAGTGAAATAAATCAGTCGTGGCACAAAATTTAAAATCTTTAGGAACTTTGAGACTTTAACTTTTGACTTGAGATGCAGTCTTTCCACGGGGTTTTAATTAGAATGCATATCAAGTGAGCGAGCAAGTAAGCGAATTAAAGGGCTTAAAATTTTGGACATGTATCAACATCGAGAGGAGCAACAAATTTGCTCCTTCACTTTGGACACAATTTTTCCACAGCTTTGCTGGACGACGAAATGGAAAAAGTTTTTCAATTTGTTTGACGGTAAATGAACTTTTCTACTACGTAAAGCCTTTGGCTCTGCGAGAATGTATGTACTATGTGTTGGAGGGAAGGTTTGCCAAGATGAAACTGGCCATTTGAAATATGGCATAAAAAGGCATTTGGCTATCATAATAAAAGTGTAATTAAAATTGAATGCAATGCAAGTAGGAGACAGGGCTAGGGACATCAAAAGGACATGTGAATGGAATACGGAAAAAGCTTTTAAAATGCTAAAAAGAAAAAACGAACATAAAAAGTTTTTGCATTTTATTGACTCAATACTCAAGTGACAAAATTATAGCACTCAAATTTATAGCATGCGATAAATTTTAACAAGCCCCAAGTATCTCCCAGTGCGTACACTAATTGTGGACCCATAAAAGTTTTTACTAAGCTATTAAAATGAAATTTCGGCTCGGCTTCTAAATTTATCAAAAATATCATGCCTTGTGTATGGATGCATGCGATTCCTTGATGAAAGGGTGAAAGAGAGAGACACACAGAGAGTGAGAGAGAGAGAGAGAGAGAGAGAGAGAGAGAGACAGAGAGAGTAAGCTAAATAGAAGTTGAGAGAAATAATGCTGGACAAGACATGGGCAAGACAACACTTACAACTGATGAACGTGGGGCCCGAAGCTCCGGCGGACACCAGCATCGGCGGCGGCAGCGACAGCGACAGCGGTGGCGGCGGCGGCGACGTCGTTGCCGAGGCGTTTGCGTTGGCGCTGGCGTTGGCGTTGGCAATGGAGCCGGGAAGCGTCGCCGTCGTCGTCTGTGGCAAATGGCCATGACTCGTCGCTAGGCCGTGGCTCTGACTGTGGGCGTAAGTATAAGCGTGCGTGTGGGTGTGGCAGTTGGCCGCGCAGGTCGTTATCGGCGGCCTGTGCAGATGCAGGCCAATGACATTCACTCCGTTTACATTGCCTGACACACATACATATGTAGTTACAGTTACGGTTACAGTTACAGTTACGTTTAGGTTTACGGTTACGGTTTTACGTTTACAGTTAACAGTTACAGTTACAGTTACAGTTACATGATACCACTCACCACTCATACCCAAAAGCATTCACACAAAGAGTTGAAATCGGTGGGGGGCAGGGCAAATTGGGGAGTTACAAAACGAACCATACAAAAACATCACGGGAAAACAACATCAAAAGATTGCGCAAAGAAATACGAAATGTCCAATAGTACATCAAAATACACACAAAACATAAGCAAACTCACACATACACACATAGCCATACACATATCGTACGTACTTATATTATTTATATGGTAAAGAAGTCATTATTTACTTAAATAAATAAATCAAAATATTGCTATTTGTGTGCCTGTTTCAATTTATATAATATAAAAATATATTTATTCCTTACAAAATTAAACAAATCATTGAATACGTTTAGAACTATCTATAAATATAAACTTATTGTAAGTGTATCTTCCAAATAATTATATATAAATTAAATAAAGTTTATTATATGCATAATGTAGGCGAAAAAATACAAGAAAATATATTATTGGCATTTGCAATTAGTTAAAGACCTAGTTTAATTAAAATCCCATTAAGTTGTTTTAAACTCATTATATAAGAGTGATTATAACATTCAAACTAATTCAGTGTAAATAGCCAAGCTTTCACAGTTTCCTACTTAAAAAAATTTAATAATTCACAAGACGAGAAAGGGAAAACTTTTGCCGAAGTATGGCTTATTAATTCCTATTCATAGTAGTCGTACATATGTGAGACTTAATTCAACAATTGTTTGAAGCAAACAAAAACTTCAATTGCACTGGCTGTAAGCCAAATAAGCACTTCGTGTGAATATCTTTAGAAACTACCAGATGCTGCCAGTTTGAATGTTAGTTGAATGCGTTTAAATAATGATCCTTTGGCAATTTCCATATTTAGCGAAATACTCCCTAAGGCAAGAACATTGATATGTAGAGAAAACAGCTGGAGGCCTGAGGCTGAAGGGTGCATTAATAATAAAATAATTAAACAATAAATTGAATAAAATTAGTTTGGCCTCTCTGAGGAGCATAACTCACATCAGCAAGCTCAGCATGCAATGGATGTGTTTATGATGGAGTATGTGTGTGTGTGTGTGTGGGAGAATGTGTCGTTGTGTGCGTGGGAGTGTGTAAATCTGAATGTGCATGTGGTTAGTTGTGTTTTGACCAAGTTGAGAGTTGTCTGTCTGTTGTCGTGTTGACTGTGGTGTGTTGTCCTTGTGTCATGTTGTCTGTGGATGCTTTAAACGGCTGCACACAAAAAGCAATAACGATAAAAGAAAAATTAACCTCAAATTATAATCCAATTTTGAGCAACTACAGCGACGTGTTGTGGCATAGTGTGTTTGAGTGAGACACATACACATAGACATATAAAATGGCAGCAGGATGTGGCATAGAATGGCTCGCCTACTCACCAATTTTAGCGCCGCCAAACGCATCCTTGAACATTGGCGTGGGCGCCTGTACGGCCGTATGTGCGCCCACCACGCCCCCCACCGTGGGCGGTGTTTGTTTGATGGCATTGGCCCGGCCACGATGTGGCGCTGGCGGCTCTCGCTTGCGGCGCGGCTGCTCCACAGGCAGCACACGGCGTCGTTTCTTTGGCAGCTTGGAGCGTGCCTGGCAGAAAAGTCGACCCAATTAAATAGCATCTAGCAATTTAAACTCCTTAACATTGCATTTATAGTACTCACTTGTGTGTGCGAATAGAACATCGAGAAGTTGCTAACGATAACAGGTACGGGTAGTGCTATGGTAAGTACACCAGCCAGAGCGCAGAGAGCGCCCACAAACATGCCCGGATAGGTCTTAGGCGCAACATCGCCGTAGCCCACTGTGGTCATGGTAACAATAGCCCACCATAATCCCAATGGTATGCTCTTGAATTGGTTGTCTGGATTGTCCTGCAAAAGATAATTGAATGAAAAGTAAGCCAGAAAACGAAAATGCAAACAGACAACAGCAAACAGAAAGCATCAACAAGAAAAGTGAAGAGTGCTCAAACAACTCAAGGAATGTAATGTTTGGAAGTTATATCTGATATTTACCTGCAGCTTTTCTGCATAGTATGCCAGGCTGGCAAAGAACACAATGCCGAGCACCAGGAAAAACACGAGCAAAGTCAATTCCTTGGCCGATGCCTTGAACGTATGAATCAGAATGCGCAATCCGGGCGAGTGTCTCGTCAGCTTGAAGAGACGCATGATGCGTACTATCGAAAAGGCTTCCAATAGCCCAGTGTATTCGCCCATTCGCTGCATCACGTCCGTGTAGAAACTGAGCGTGGCCGTAAAGTCAATAATGTTCACGGGAGATTTGATGAATTGCCACAGATTTGGCGAGACCTACCAAATAAAGTTAAGACAATTAATCTAGTTCTACACATGCATTTACCAGTACACACAATTAGTCTAATGACCACTTCGATGAAGAACCACACATTGCAAACCAGCTCCACATAGAAGAATGCCTTATGCGGTTGGCCATAGGTTTCCACCCAGCCATGTTGTCGGCGTCCATTGTGACCCAAAAGCTTTTGCTCAATAAAATCATTGAGGCTGCTTCCATTGAGACTTCGTTTCAGTCGCTGGCGGTGCTGATTGCCCTTGATCGTGGCAATGGATGTGGCCTGGGCGGCACTTAAATTACCGCTGCTGTAGCTCGTGTAGTTCGTGACACGAAATGTGGGCCCAATACTGCCGCTAGGTGGCGTTATGCTGTGCTGATGATACTGTGACTGTGGTGGCTGATTGATGGGCGGCGTCAGCGGATCATGACCAGATGTGGGTGACACAGCATCTCCGCCGCTGTAGCTGGTGGGAAGATCCACTCGAAAACCGGGATGGGTTTTCAGGCAGAATGATATCACAGAAACAAATATAAAGAATACCGACATGCCAGCAACAAACTGCAATCGATGATGGATTATGTCATATACAGTTGATTTCTAGTCTTATTTCATAATTATTTTAGTTTTACCTTGGCACCCGTTGAACTTGAAGGCTCATCGAACATGGCCCAAATCTTGGGCTTCAAGCGTTGCCAACAATTAAGCTCGCCATTGCTCAAAGCTTCCTCGAAACCAAACAGACGCGCTATTTGCTCCTCTGTGGGCTTCTCATTTTCAATATCTAGTTTATCTAATATGGCTAAAGTGTTCTATGAATTCATTTTAAAAAATAGACATTTTATACAAATTCTATATAAATTCAATAAGTCTTAAAATCTACTTACTTGCGTATCACGATGTATACTATAAGTTGACCAGCAGCATGGTTCTACCTGATTGGAATCGAGACCCCAGAACTCCAGTTCCTCCTCGAACAGTGGGCCACAGACGTCTGTTGGGTAATGCAGTTTACCAGTTCTGTAAACATGGATTTATTTTATTATATTTATATTTTATTCTATGTTAGAAATTGCAAGCTACAAATATATATAAATAATGTTTCTTTATAGCTTTTAAGCTATTAAAAAAACCAAAGATTTCCAAGATTAAAATAAATTAAATTTATTTTATAACATTAAACTGTCCGAAATCCAAGCTTTTTATGTCATCTGATTTACAATACAACTTCATGAAATGATTGCAAATTGGCGGATTTGGACAAGAGGTAGTCGTGGCCAAAGCCGAGGAGATCAAATGATTCACAATAGCATATCACATGCACATGCATGACAGGCGAATTCATAGCTGAAGACACAGGTCCCAGAGGTGCAAGCCCATTGTTTTTTTATGACCCCAACATGGGTAAAAACTATTCTTGTTTTTCGTGTGCAAATTGCTGCAAATGCTGCCTGCAAGTGCGTGTGGTGGGACGGGGGGAGAGGCAACATGAAGCACCCACCAAGGACATGTGCCTGTCCGCAGTTGTTGCCCAAGTTGTAATACCATATCAGCTACTGGACAGTCGTCGGCAAATGCAGCAACTACAACACTCGCATTCGAAATGAAAGTAATCGTTTCATTGGTTGCTATTCGGACTTGTTTTATTTTTGGGGTCTTCTTTCTGATGCGGCCATATGCGGCATATGTCCATGTGCCACGTGTGCATCCTGACAGTTCAGTTTTTCTACATATTTTATGCAATTTTTCTTTTTATTCTTTGTTACTGCTGCTGGGGCTTTTTACTTGCTTCGAATCATTTTCGTGCCCCGCATAGTGAATGGTGAATGTTGAATTGTGAATGGCGAATGGCGAATGCTGAAAAGAACACCGAAAAACCTGAACTCGAGCTTCTATCCAAGCTCAGGCTCAAGGACATTAAAAAAAAGAAGTGAATTACGGGTTTTATTATGCGCATCGTATCATCCTTCAAATACGCCCACCTTTGTTGGATGTGAAATGAAATGTTTGACTGCAGTGTCCTGACATAAAGGATTATGTTTATGCTCCTACCATGCCGTGTCATAATTTGCGCTATGCGTAAAGCTATGAAAAAATTCAATTTTTCTTAAAAGCTATGAATAAATTTAATTTTTCAAGAAAAAAGTCATCCGAACCTACTAATATGGATGTGCACTTTTATGATAAAATGTCTCTGAGCCGAGTTCTTTATTATATGCACTACGCTGAATGGACACAGAGACAAGGTAAAACAGAGAGGCGTTGTACTTAAAATTCGCCAGCTTTTAAAATCCCTCAATCCAAAAGCCCTATGAACTGAGTTGAAACAAATTTAAAATACATTCTTGTAAATGCATTTATTAGAATCATTCAATCATATTTTTACATCATTTTGAATTAGAGTTTCATTTTACGATTATTGCACTTTATTTTGAAAGCTTTGCAATAAAAACCAACACATTATTAATAGCATTTACCGATATTACAACATAGTAAGCTTCAACTAAAATATGAGTGCACTTTGTTCTTTCTCTGTGTTTTCCCATGAAATACATTGACCAATTTCCGTTTTCCTTCCCCAGTTAATTTTACTTCTTACAAGGTTACTTTTCCAATATTTCTACAAATTGTTACAGAGCGTTGCGCAAATTCACAAATTGCTTTATAAATTGTCAGTAGCTCGTGGCGTATACGTAATTTGATTCCGCCCAGCGTCACCAACATAAATCCTTGCAGCAAGAATGTCTGCATTTTTGCAGCTTTATTTTTGCATCACAGCTCCTTTGATATGCTTTTACCCTGTCTATGTTAATTGAATTGAAAGAAATGTTTAGCCAGGCCCAGGGCAACTTGGATGCTACAAATTGAAGTTCTTTCTACAACAATCAATAATTGAGAAACGCCCTGGACACCAGGAACGAAAATGAGTCTTAATTACATTCAACAACTTCATTTACACTTGCAGAATCGGGAAAGACCCCTGAAGCAAAAGAGGTAACCTGTCATTAATTTTAAGTAACTTAAGTAACCCACTAACTTTCAATTTATCTTTTCCAGCTAATGAGTGTTGTCTTTGCCTTTCTCTTTGTCTTTGCTCTCAACTCAAAATGAGCCAAAAATTTTGATAAAGTTTTACAGCAGCAGCAGCAACAGCAGAAAGCGAAGATTTATGACTCTTGCCAATGTTTTTCTTGAGGTAAATAATTAAAATTTAAGCTTGTTTACTTGTGCAATGTTAATAATGATGGAAAAGGCTTCGGCACATAACGAATATTAAATACACTTGCACAAACAAATTAATTGAATTGTAGTCTGATCTAAATTTAAACATGAGCTTGCGAGGTTGTTTCGTATGCTATATTATAAAATGATTTCAAAATAATTTTCCATCGAAATGCTTATGTGATTAACTATACAGCAGCAATGCATGCTTTAAGTTCATGTAAGATAAAATGAAAGCAGTTACCTCAAGTATCAATTCGAATACAAACAAGCAAGTGCGTATGTCTGCAGGTTCTTACTAATTAGGCTAATTTCACGCAATTATGGGGCAATAAATAATAATAATGATAGGCTCAGTGGAATAATTTGGCTCACCTGTAGTAATTAAGTATCTGGGTAAAAACACCAGGATGGCGATCGAAGAAATACTCATTGAGTACAGGATCGTAGTTGGCCAGTGCCTCTGTCAGACGTGAGAGGCGAGTAGCCGGAATTTTCTTAAGCGTTGCCTTGTAAGTTTCATATCTGTAACGGAAGGAAGCAACATGATGAAAAAGATGAAAGCAGATGAAAGAGATGGGCAATAAATTTAAGTGGATTTGCATACAAATTAGCTGCACTACGCATACGCCCTTTTAGCCCCATTCGAGCTGCCATTTATGCCATAATAACTTTACAAATTACCATCGCCATAATTCTTTTATCCTTGTGTGTTGTTTGCTTGACCCTTTCGCCATTTGCCATTAAATCGGGCCACAAAAAAAAAGCAAAAACTTATAGCTACACAGTCGGTCAGGTTGGGTTACTTCCTGAAAGTTACCGATAAAAAAAACGAAAGACACCCCACGGGGCGGGACCAAGGACAAGGATCCAAAGTGTAAGTAAATCCAGCCATAAGCCATTTGCATATATTTCCAATTTTCTGCTGACCTTTTTGCCAGCTTCTTTTGCTGTGCATTGAAATTTTTGCCATATTTATTGTATGCATAGAAACCTTTAAAGCACATATGTACATATGTACATATATATGGATATATGTGTGTGCATTGCAGCTGCCATCAAATATAGAAATTGCTTTTTTGCGTAAGGTTTGATTAAATAACATGTTCATAAATTCTTACAATTATTGCAATAATTTCATTTATCGATTTTTGTCAAATGCAGTCAGGCATATATGAACTCATACGAAAATTCAATTATATGTTTATGTATAAAATAACTAAATTGCATAAGAATCCGGTTAATAAATTCAACAGAGCTTATGAAATGTAAACACTTTGTTTCCATTCAATTTAATAATTATTTACAAAATTTAATACATTTTGAGAGAAGTATTTTAAAGAACCTTTTAGCAGAGCATGTTTGAATTTTGCACCCATATAAATTTGATAATCAACGAACTAATAACCATCATTGTTATTTCGCTGGCAAAATCAAGAGATACGCATTGCCTAATTGAATTTCCCGATTCCACACCAAATAATTAAATTCAATTTGTGCCAATTTCCAACAATTTGTTTTTAATGAAATTTCACATTTATGGCCGGGTTCTTGATTTACCCCAGTCGGGCTAGCAGAATGTGCGTTGACATTACAGAGTGTCCTGCGTCTCCCACACGTGATTCATTCTTGATGTCATACTGTGTGTGTTGGAAAAATTAAATATTTCATACGGACGTTGAGAGCGGCATCAAAAGCAAGAACTACCGTAATAAGTGTAAACAATTCACCCAACAAACTGCACACAGAACAATAAGTTTACTGGACCTGTTTAATTATGGTAATTGGCCATGTCAGAGTACAGTCGAATATCGACAAGTGGATAGGATAGTCAAGTCAATGAGTTGCCTTGCTGCCCATATTCATTTGCGATAGTTTTGTAATTTCGTTTGGCTTATTTTTCGAGAGCACTGGTTTATTCCACAGTGCGTAACACTTGGCGCAATCGCCAGTCCTCTTTGATTGCGTAAAAAGTCGGCAAATATTGTGCATACATTTGTAATAAGTGGAACAGCACATATATAATTGCCAAATACACACGAAAATAACTATAAGTTCGACTTCCCAACACAGCATGAAAAAAACATATTCAGATGTATAAAGCATATAAATATGTACATATGTTCAAATATATTTATTACAGATAAATTTAAGCGTTTTTAAATAAAACCAAGTACGTCAGCTACAGTCAAGTAAGCCTGACTGTGAGTTGGACAAGCACAAATTAATGAACATTTTTTGCTTGAATTTACAAAAAATTATTAGCACTCTTTAGTGATTCAGTCAGTCAAGCCAAACAACTATGTTTAATATTTATAAATAGAAATATATTAAGCGTAACGATCTGACGCTCCTTGATCTAAAAAGTTCAATAAACGAGTAAATAGACCATTTATAATAATTGATAAGAGATGTGTCATAATCATAATTTGGCACTTTTATACTATAATGTGACATTATTAGCTTCAACTAAAAACAATAAACAAGTAAATAGCACTAATGATAAGATTTTATTCTGGCAATCTCACATTTTCTTTCTTTTCATCTTCGACAGACATAATCAAATTGTGTTCATTCGTGAAGCGAATCGGAGCACAAATTCACAATGAATATTATTGCTTATACAAATATATTGGCAACATTCCTCATCGCTCTACAAGTGAGTAATACCTCAGTAAGTATATTAATTAAGTATACTTTCTAATAAGTATGCTTACTTCATATTTAGAACTTTGTAGGCTCTGAGGAATTGGACGTACAATGCTCTTCCTGCTCTTTTCAAGAACACGAAATGTTGAAGGATTCAGTTAAGGAGCAAGCTGCGATGATCAAAAACTTAACAGAAACTATTACCCGAAATCAGCAAGAACTTATTGATCAATATGAGCTTCAAATAAGAAACCTACAATCAGAAGTGGAGACCTTGAAGAATGTTAAAAATGAAACTAGCCCAAATATAAATAACAAATTAGAAGATGATTTAAGAATCTGCAGAGTGATTAATGACAGTAAATCAAGAAAATTAAGAGAGTGTTACTATCAATTTATGAATGTAACTACAGACAACGATGAACTTCAAAACAAGATAAATGAATGTCATTTGAAATTGGAGAATTTTCAATCTCCCTGTGATATGAGTTCAGCTGGCGATGGATGGACTGTCATTCAACGGCGTAAGGATGGATCCGTGGACTTTAATCGTAATTGGACAGATTATCGTAATGGATTTGGGGATCCGAGTGGAGAGTTTTTTATTGGACTTGAAAAGCTGCATCAATTAACTGCATCTCAAACGTTCGAGTTGTACATATGTCTGCAAGACTTTCACAGCAATAGGCTACATGCCCGATATGATAATTTTCACATTGGTAATGAGAATGAGTTCTACAAAATAAAATCAATAGGTGCTTATTCTGGAAATGCTGGAGATGCATTAAAAGATCACACGAACAAGAGGTTTTCGACTCGAGATAAGGATAATGATGAAGCTTTAGAACATTGTGCTAAGGACTTTCGATCAGGCTGGTGGTTTTACGATTGTTTTACAAGGTAAATATTTATGTAAGGTTAATTTAACAGCAAACTGATTGGTCTTTTTTCTATTAAAACCACAGTAATTTGAATGGGCTCTATAACGGATCTGGAATTTTGGCTGTAATATGGAATGAAAGGAAATCATTTAAATTTGTTCAAATGATGATAAAGCCAAAATAAACGATTAGGAATGCTACGCTTGAGTCTGGTCGGACCCGAGAGAGGGACTGCAACAAGAATAAAGAGCAAGCATCAAAATATATTATTTAACGAGAATATACAAAAAAATATATACCAAAAGGGTTTATTAAATACCATTATTGTATCAGTGCGTTATATTTTGTTTTATTAATTTTTTTTACATTGGATGAAATTATTCCAAGTACGATATTGGCGACATGAAGTAACTGAGTAATTTGTTCGCAAAGCTAACAAACATGCATGTATGTTCATAATGCATATGTACGTATAATCAAATAGTCTCAATTGACACTGGCCGTTGAGCATTACTCAAAATGAGTGAGAATCAAAGATAAGAGCTGTTTAGAGATCAGTAGTTTTTTCGATGTTGCTCTCGGTGTTCTTGTCACAGTCTCTTTTTTTCGCTTTGCGCTCTTAAAGCTTAAGAGAGCGAACTACTGATTAGAGGGTTTTTTGCTCTCCAAACTTTTGCTGTTGCAGCTTTCGCGCTAAGAGCTTCGTCAGTATTTCGCAGTTCACAATCGAGCGCTGCGCAATAAACACGCAGTTTGAAATTTATAAGGAGTTTTGTTTATAATTAAATTAATTACAAAATGTTGCGTGTCTTAAGGAGCAGCTCTCTGTTGCGTACACAATGTAAGAATTTGGCAGCTTCTGTGTCGTATTCCTCATTACCAGAGCCTCAAACCTCTCCGGATGTGCTCTACACCGGCGTAAGTAATACATTCATATATGTACATACATACATAATATTAGATTAATTCAGCAAGCCTGTTATCAACTGAACATATATTTATAACTTTCATACATGATAATGTGCTAGTTATACCCTTGAGGTTTCTCTCCGCCGGTTGACCTTGACAGACGACAGCTGCTCTTGCTCTCTTGCAGTGCTCATTCTTTTGCCGGTTTTTACAAAGCAACCGCAAGAAGCATATTTAATGTGCAAATCACGATAAGCAAAAGAAAAGCCACATCTTCCGCCACAGTATTAATACCTACAAAATTGAGTTAAGTTTTAATCATGTTTGGAATTAATAACTAATTCCCAAATGAACGTCTGCCGTCTTAGGGCAATGCGCCTAACTATATTGTACATACATACATGTCTTTGCTAATGAATATACATGTTTATTTGCACAATATACTCGTACATACACATGTCTGTATATATGTAGATAGCTAGCCGGCGAATAAGCGGAAAAAAGAAGAGCAAAAAATTTTGTTGTTTTCTTACGCTCCCGACGCTGTTATATCACATTGGACTGTGCTTGCCGCCTCTCTTTGGTCGCGCCTTCTGACAAACATTCGTTCTCGTTGTACTCAACAATTTTTGTTTGACTCTAAAAAAGTTTTGTTGTCTACAGGCAATTTTCACAAGTTGTTAAGCTTCTGACTAACGAACTGTGGAATGCATGTTGAATGTTGAGTACATTGTATATTAATTAACTTAACTCATCCAGTTGCACTTATATTTTAGAAAAATTTAAATTGGAATAATAACAACAGATGTACTTCAAAAGTACATATGTACATACATATGTATACAAATAGTGTATACACAAATTTGCATGTGCATAAATAGATCTCTAAGTATAGACATTTCAATTTATTTGTACTTTACTTTACTTGTCGCGTATGCATTTCTGTACAACTGTATGTTGATAAGAAATGTGTTCTTAGTAAGAACACCTAATGATAACAAATCTTCATGCACAAGTGCATACATACATACACTCATAGATACGTACACTCCTATGATTACTTGAATCCATATGTTTTTTACGCACTCTTTAATATTGCGATGACAATCTTTTGCCTCTATCCGTTTCTCTTAACAGCTGTTGCTGATAAGAAATTTTCCATTAAGATACTACTTTTTTCCGTTCGTTTCGCCAACGAATTTAATCGTAGCAAAGACAATCCGACGGCCTAGACACCGACTAGACAGAGCTCACGCAACGATTGGGAATCGGATGTCTAACGGAAATTTTTCTCAATATTTTACATTTTGTCAAGTCATGCTGAATTTGTCTCTAAACAAATTGGAGAGCTGAGGCTTGATATGTACGTGTGCATAAATTCGTTCGCTTACGATATGTGTATAAAAGATTAATTTGTATTTCACTTTAAGTCCATTGAATTAGCAAATATTATTGAAAGGTGTTTATGCATACGTAAACGTTTATACATTCATATGTCAACAAGAGAATGATTGTATTAAGTGCTTATCAGCTGTTGTGGAGGTGAAAAAGAGGGTACGTCATGTCAAGCACAATAATCTGATGTGTATTGTACAAGGGAATATCACTTTTTTATGACGCGTCTATTATTGATACAGTTTTGATATTGTTTGGTGTTTAATGCGTCTCTTTTTATTGTTTGCTGCAGCTCTTCATCAATAATGAGTGGCACAAGAGCAAGTCGGGCAAGAGCTTTGAGACCATCAACCCAACTACCGAGCAGAGCATTGCCGAGGTGCAATCCGCAGGACGTGATGACGTTGACTTTGCCGTAAAGGCAGCACGTCAGGCATTCAAGTGAGTATAACTACAATCAATCCTTTACTTATAGTGCAATTGTACACATCGAAATCGGCTCCTGAGCAATTAAATATTTTATTATGGTGTGGTAATTCTAATTGGTTTGCAATGTAATCCACAAAAGTACATAAGTATTGTAGAAGTTAATTAGATTGGTTTTTCTTCTCGATAGGTATTGTATATATCAAACTGTATCTCAAATAATTCTTATTACAACAGGTTGGGTTCCCCCTGGCGTCGCATGGATGCCTCTGACCGTGGCCGTCTACTCTATCGCCTAGCTGATCTGATGGAACGCGACCAGGTTTATCTGGCTGTAAGTAACTTTTCTCTTTTACTTTTAGCATTTTTCTAAACTCTATTTAATTTTATAGAGCTTGGAAACCCTAGACAATGGCAAGCCGTATAGCATGTCATACAATGTTGACCTTCCAACGGCTATTAAGAATCTGCGCTACTTTGCTGGATGGGCAGATAAGACACATGGCAAAACGATCCCCATGGATGGTGAGTTCTTGAGCTATACACGCCATGAGCCGGTGGGTGTGTGTGCTCAAATCATACCCTGGAACTTTCCCATTTTAATGATGGCCTGGAAGCTGGGTCCTGCCTTGGCCACCGGCAATACCATTGTGCTGAAGCCTGCGGAACAGACCAGTCTGACGGCATTGTACATTGCCCAATTGGTGAAGGAAGCTGGCTTCCCCGAGGGTGTTGTGAACGTGGTGCCTGGCTTTGGTGAAACTGGTGCTTTCCTGGCCAATCACCAGGATGTCGATAAGGTCGCCTTTACGGGATCCACAGATGTTGGCAAGCTGATTCAGTTGGCATCTGGCAATACCAATCTGAAGCGCGTCACTCTTGAGCTGGGTGGCAAATCTCCCAACATTATATTGGCAGACTCTGATCTGGACTATGCCGTTGAGACGGCACACTTTGGCCTCTTCTTCAACATGGGTCAGTGCTGCTGTGCCGGTTCACGCACCTTTGTCGAGGACAAGATCTATGACGAGTTTGTGGAGCGCAGTGCAGAGCGTGCCAAGAAGCGTACCATTGGCAATCCCTTCGATCTGAAGACCGAGCAGGGACCACAGGTTAACGAAGAACAAATGCAAAAGATACTTGGTTTAATCAAGACAGGCAAGGATCAAGGCGCCAAGCTTGTCGCAGGCGGTAGCCGTCCCGATGGTCTGTCAGGTTATTTCGTACAGCCCACAGTCTTTGCCGATGTCAACGACAACATGACCATCGCTCGCGAAGAAATTTTCGGTCCCGTCCAGCAGCTGATTCGCTTCAAGAAACTCGACGAGGTCATCGAGCGTGCCAACAACTCAGACTATGGACTGGCTGCCGGCGTCTTCACCAGGGATCTGGATAAGGCCAACTACCTTGTGAATGGTCTGCGAGCTGGCACAGTTTGGGTCAACACCTACAATGCTCTGGCCTCGCAGACTCCATTTGGTGGCTACAAGATGTCCGGCCATGGACGCGAGAACGGCGAGTACGCGCTCTCCAACTATACAGAAGTTAAGAGTGTCATTATTAAGGTGCCACAGAAGAACTCCTAGGGAGTCTTAGTTACCCAGTAAGAAGTTGGTTCCATTTGTATCAGACAAATTGATATTGAACTTTTTGTTTAGTTTACGGGCACATTTACTGCTCAGTGCCAATTGCTTTGTATTTTCCATTTGATTTATTATAAGTGAAATCATTAAAATAAAATTGATTAGAATTTGTAAATTCAAATGTTCTTCCACTTAATTCACGGACATGTTTGTTGATATCACTATTTTTGCAATTTCCGTTCTGAAATTGACGCTTGAACTGGTAAAAAAGCAATTAAGACAATTCAAGTCGTTTTTGACTACAAAGTACCCTATGACCAGTTTGACATTTTAAAAACACTTTTAAGCAAGCATTTGTTTACTTGTTTGCTATAAGTAAACGATGTAAACAGTGCATACATAAATTTAAGACGGCGTACCATTCAAAGGATTCCTTCGGAATGCAATTCTCAATATACAGGGTATAAATAGCTTACAACCATTATTAGCATTTATTGGCCATTCTTGTTTTGTGAAAGTTTGTTTTGCTTATAGAATCATGTCATCCTTTAGGCACACACACACACATGTATTGTGTGCGCATCACAGGTTGATGGGAAAACCACAACAGAAGAAAAGCATCGCATTTATCGTGTCTGGCAGGTCGTCGGAAAGTTTTTGCATTATATTGGACAGCAGCTGAGCGTGTCAAGTGCTTTGCGGTCATTGCAAACTTGCAGTTTATTTTATTTTATTTTGCTCGTTTTACTCGTTCTTGTTGCTGCTGTTATAAAATTGAATAAGAGCATTTGTTTGCAATTTATTTAAAATTTGTCTGTCGTTTTTCTGCAATGGCAGTAAATTGAATATTGTATTTTACTGGCCCCGACTGCTCGCTGTAAACACAATTTATTTGAAAGTGCCTTTGGGATTACATATTTGATTTATTTATAAGCCAATTTTGCAGGTAGTTCCAGCAAATGGTAAGTGATTTTCTTTGTAACGCAGCTAATGATTGGTAAACACGAGAAATTTAAACAAGCTTGTTGGATGGTTTTAATGCTTGATCAATTCAAATCAATTTGTTTAAGCAATAAAAACGCCAGCTTTTAATTTCAATATTAGTTGGGTATTATGGTTTGGTTTAACTATACTACTAAACTTGACTTGAATTAATAATTTTTTCAGTACAGGATATCCACGAGACATACCCTCTCATAAAACGATGTCTTGCTTGTTTTTATTCCACTTCAGTTGTTTTTATGCCATTTGCACATTGGCAACCCTTAATACCTCGCCAAATGCAAATGCAAATGCAATATATTTCAATAGCCCGCTTTTCAAACCCGTGCCAACGTTCTACCAAATTCAAAGCGCACTCGGCGTGTACGAAATTGCTTTTACCGGCAGCATTTTAAATTGATTTTGCACAATGCCAATTTCATGCATATTCAGATATGAAGCACAACCAACAAAAAACTAAAAATTGCCACAATGAATATAAAAATTATAAATGATTCCAAAAGTTTTCGAAAAGGACACAGACATCGACGACGACAACGACCAGACCAGACCAGAGAACCAGAATGACAATGTGGACCAGAGTGAGGTGAGGCGAAGAGTATGGCTTAGTAACTGCCAAAAGCGCAGCCGTGTGCAATGAGCCGAGTGCACAGGTACACCAAAGCGTTACGAAGTCCCCCTCTCTCTGCGTCCAAGCAGAGGACAACAGCACGAAACATAATTGAAAATTATTTTTCAGAAAAACATCGCCTAATGCGCACTAAATGTCTCCAATCCGGAGAAAGAGACAAATAGTCGGGTCAACGTCATGCATTGAGCATGTACTGAAAGATACCACGTAAGCAATTACGAATGAAATATAAGTCCCAATACAGCCAATTGATTTGCGTAAAATAAATATTAATAATTTCCATTAATATAGAGTATATTGTAATTTAATTTGGTATTTATTCTTGCTTATTGATGTTAAACTTTCAGAAACAACATGCTAGTTTTGACTGACTACCCGTCACAAGAGCAAGCCTGCCAGGGTATATAAAGGGCGTATATGAAGCAATTTTCATGCATTGCGCCTCCTTTAATTACTCGTATCTCGCCATTGGGTGCCAGAGCATGCATCGTATAATACTCGTACTACGGGTCCAATTACAAATTATGATGGCTATGGAACTCAACTATAACTTAGTACTTGGCACTTCATTAGGTGGTGCGATGTTGGGGCAGAAGGTGTTTGCAAGGACAACCAAAGGACGTGCTGGACCAAAAAAGCGCAAAGTTGGCCAATTTGCAGCTACATTTTGTTTTTGTTTTTTTGCAATGCTTTCGCAGCTTCCTTAAGTGCCAGCAATTCGACTTTATCGCATCTTATACACTCGATTACGTTGTTATGGCTCTGCCAAAAGGTCTAAATGAGCGAATGGCGAGCACCTAACGAAATATATGCAGAAAGCATGGAGACGAACTGACAATCCACCTGATTAGCCGTAGATGGAGCAAAAAAAAAAAGGGGCAACATCATCACTTTGATCATTAACTGGAAAATGGCCAGGGACACGCTACAGATAAGCGAAAAGCAAACCCAAAGCAAACTCTGCGATAGCGTGGGATTGGGGCTGTTAACAAAAGGCTAAGGCAGCCGCAGGACATACCCACGAGGATTAGCAGTCCAAGTACGAGTAAAGCAGATCAAGGCAGTTTCCTCGACGTCAATTCTGATGTCTTAAGGCGGGCGAACATCTTAATTCTTTCTTTATTTAAGTCGCAAGGATTTACGACCATTAACTTATTCATGAGCAAAAGTGCTTTATTTTCAACTGTTTTGTTAATAATATAAAATTATTTAGAACGTGAAACAAAACTAAATATGTTACATTTTCGTGTTATACGAGTTTAATTCTGATTCGCCCTAAAAGTATACTGCAGATCTCATTACCAATGAGCGAGTGATTAACACTAACAGAGTCCTCCTGATGAATCGTCAGTGCATCTTGTATACATAAAACTATATATATGTATGTTTGACTACGCGAATCGGTGCTACCTTGAACCAAAAAGTTCAAACGATTAAATTGGCCATTTATAATAATTGATAAGAGATGTGACAAAGTAATAATTTGGCATTTGTATACATAAAACCGTATCAGTGATTAAGAGACTTCCGGACGCAAATGTGACACTAACTTAACCTAAAGACAATAAATATGTAAATAATAACTAATGATAAGATTTGTTTCTAGCAATGTGAGCTTTCATTCTTTCCATCTCTGACAGACACAATCAAAAAGTGTTCACTCGTGAAGACAATCGGAGCACAAATTCACAATGCGTAATATTTCTTATACAACTTTATTGACAATATTCCTAATCGTTCTAGAAGTGACTAGCTCGGTAAGTGTCTCAATTAAGTGAACTTTTCTAATCAATATGCTTATTTAATATTGGTTTTGTATTTAGAGCTCAGGAGGCACTGAGGATTTAGATGAACAATGCGGCTCCTATTGTTTTCAAGTTGGAAAGCCATTTCTTCAATATGTAAAGTCGGTAAAATCGAAGATTCAAGAACATGACATGTTGAAGGATACAGTAAGGGAGCAAGCTGCGATAATCAACAACTTAAACGAATACAAAAACCATACGGACTTGCTTCTGGAATTTCAAATTAAATCTAATAATGCATATGAAACCCATAATCGAAATCAACAAAAACTTATTGAACAGTATGAGATTCAAATAGGAAACCTACGAAACGAAAGTGACAAAAATGTGCAATTAGACAATCAGTTAGTAGATTTAAAGAAGAGCAGTGAAATGTACAAAGAGACCCTCGGTAATACAAATCTTCAGTTAACTCAACAACTGCAAGCCATTAGAATGATGAAATATGAAACTAACAAGAAGAATAACATATTAGAGAATCAGTTGATAGAATTAAAAAATAAGTGTGAAGTTCACGAAGCGACAATCAGGGACAAAGATCATTTGTTAGCTCAAAATAAACGAACCTCGGAACTTTTAATTCAAATAATTTTAAACAAGAATGACCAATTACAGATTCAATATGAACAATTTAAAACAATTAGTCAAACATATAGGGACGAAGAACAAAAATCTTCAAATTGAAACTATAGTCAAGGACAACATAATTGAAGAAAATGATAAATTCAACGATTTCAATGATGATTAAACCGAAATAAAAACTTGTATGCGCAATTAAAACTGGGGACTTGAAATAAGAATATGCGAAAATATTCATAAATCACAATATTCACCATTTTGTTAATCATATTACAAGAATATTCAGCCTTTAACTTTCAATAATTATTCAATAATGATTAATAGAATACAAACACTGCCACTGATAACCTTTTGATTCATTTACATAAATTCTGCACAATCGGCCATTGATTGCCAACAAATTGTTTCTATTAAACTATTGTTGCTCTTAAGACAACTTGAATTCTGTTAATTGCTGCATGCTTGGCTTTTCTTTCGTCATTTTGTTGTCGTGAGAAATCATTAAAACTACATTTAAAGAAATTACAAAATTGACAACCCAACACGTGTTTGCAATCAATAGCCGATAATATTTATATAACATCAATAATAACAACTGACAAGATGTTGTACTCGGCATACAACAAGATTAAATCTCAACATTTCTCAGTCGTAATTGTTTAGTATTTAATTATGAAACGCAAAACAAATTTAAAATGCTTTAGAGTGTCTTTAAAAATTTTCTAAACAAAAATAAATTAAATAAGAAAAGTTATTAAAATAAATGTTGTACTTATATTTCATCCAATTATACGATTCACAAAAATGTGAGCAAAGTTTAAAAAACTATTATTATTTTATTAAGATTGTCTGTTTAACTCAGATTATTTTATTAAAAGTAACATTTTTAAATAGAAGGTCAACACATATAACTAAAATCAACTAGAGCATGAGTTCAAAAATGTAATACCAGTAATTGCTAATTATATGCATGGAGCAACGAGTGCATCGACTCTTAACCCAATATGAAACGCCTATCAATGCTGCAGCTGTGTATGTGTCAGCATTAAGGCCGGAAAGTGCCTGCACTCGAATGTGCTCAAACAGACAATATCCGCTTATGGTTGCCGTTAAACAGTTTGAACACTTTCGCAGGCACTGTGTCATTTTATGGCCTCAAAAGGGCTAAAATTGGAAAACTGTGGCACAAACTGAACGAGGGAGACAAAAGATGCAAGTCGTATACGTAATATTCAATTAGCTCTTTGAATATGATCTGAGATTGATTGAATTTAATAATTTTTAGTTCTTTTAGTGCTTCCCCTTACATAACTGTTTTGTTTTTTTGTTGATACAAATTGCTGTGATGAAATAATATTTGGATGTGGATTTATGGGTTTGAATCACAAAAAATTTATAACAAAATTTCCATTAAGGAGAAAAGATAACTATGACTTTGACAGCAAAGTGCATTGAGTTTTTGCCATCTCTTAGTTTTTATAGTTGTTGCAGTAGTAGCTGCGGATGTCGGTGTTGTTGTATTGGTTGTTTGCACATCTAGCAAATGCGTGCGCCATTTGGCATATGTGTGTGAACCGAATGCGGATACGGAAATGTGAACAAAGCGAAAGTGAAGGATTCATCTGCAAGCATATGTGTGTGTGTGTGGTCGTGTTCGGGTTGATGTGTTCAAAAGTAAATGACGGTGGGGGGTTGGGGGGGGGGTGCAGTGCTTGGCTCTCGGGACTTGGCCGAAGGGCACGGGCTAGACGCCATCCTGCTGATGAGTCGGCATTGCAGCGCTCTTGGCTATTAACTGTTGCAAATATTTGCATAGGCAACCGCGCAGCACTAGACACTGAACACTGCAAACAACACAGCACACACAACACAAAGCAAACAAAGCAAGCAAACAAAGAGGCATGCAACAGCAGCAGCAATGGCAACAACAACAGCAGCAGCGACAACATGACTCTATACGCATTACACATCTTTTGAATTTCAGACACTTAGCAATATGAGAAACACGATGACAACGACGGTGGCAAGCCTGACAACAGGTAATAAACTTGAAAGCGAACAGTGTGAAAGATGATGATGGCATTTGCGAATATTGTATCAGCTGTTTTACGTTTAGTACTCATCCAGTATCCATAAATGCAAAGATGTTCTTTTAAGGTATACGCGTGTTGAAAGCTTTCAAATTTGAAAAGAACAGAGGGCCTTTTGAAAGTCTTATCGATAATGATAATCGAAAAACGAATGATAATCGAAAGCCGATAAGCAGTAATCGAACTAAATAACAACGTTATTGAGAATCTTATACAATCCATCGTTGTATATAATTTAAGGGTTCTTTGTTAGAGAATAAAAAACAATAATCACAGAGTAGCGACTAGTCGAGCAATTCACGAGCTCTTAACGATTTCTTGAATATAATAATAATAATGTCAAAGTTGCTTATTAATAATTAATTTTCTCTTGGGGTTGTCAAGCATAGAAACGGATTACTCTTCAAGTTTCTTAAATTGACATTTAAGGTCCTTGAATATTGATTAGGCGAAATCATTTACATATAAAATAGATGCAGAATTCGCTTATAGAGCAGTTATTATTAAAACATAAATTATAGACATTCGAAAGGAGTTATATAATATTAATTAAATATTTAAGAATTCCATCTGCTAGGACCAAATCGCGAAGTCTTCACTAGACAGTCACTTATTTGTTCTTGTACATTTGTTAAGATGAACATTATTTGAATAAATTAACATGCGCAAAGTTCAGAATTTATAATTTATTTGATTTAAAAGCCTTCTGTTGTAACTTCATTAGCAGTCGGCAACCGGAGTCTTTAAGGTATAATCGAATATTCCCATAGCATCACGAGTCGGTAGTCCTCTGTGAACTTTTTGCTGTTAAGTTTGAGAAAACTGGAGGCTCCTTTACCTAAGGGGCGCTTTTGCAATGAATTACATAACGGTATATGTATATGACGGGTCCCTACAAGCGAGCTGGGCATTTCGAAAAACCCTTTTTAATTAACTCGCACAAAACGCGCGAACAAAAGATGAGCCAAAATACGAGTACAACGGCCAAAGTGCGTTTGTGCGCCATTTTTATTTGCTGTTGGCAGCGGGACATGGTTAAATGTGAAGCCCCTTCATTTAGCCGACTTCTGAGTAGAAATTTTGTGAGCTTTCTGTTGTTGTTGGTGCTGTTGCTGTTGCTGTTGCCACCGCCGAGTTTTGCCTTGCTTTACAAATTGTATTTCAACGGTTTTGCGCTTCATTAAAATTGCTGTTAAAATAACACACGCACAAGCGTAAACACACACCAAGCAAAATGAGGGGAGGGACGGGCGAATGAGCACAACTCTTGCACAAGGACGATGGCTGGAGACATGTGTGCGCCAGCTGACAAGGCTTACAACATGATTTTGTGGCTGTGTATCCTTTTGTTGCTCTTTGTGCGTTCCAAAAAAATGGCTCACAAATAAACACGGACTACAAAACTGCTGCGCCCGCAAGCAATCTACAAAAAAACATCAGCAGCAACAATGCTCCTGTTAACCCAAAGTATAACGGAAGCTGTCAGGAAAGTAACTTTTTCAGTCACCTCCCCTCCATCCCATACGCCAGTCCAGTTGCAAACATACCATGGCCCAGAGCATAGATATGAGAATTTGGAGAATTTTAGATTTGACTCGATATACTATTGTGTGGTTCTAATGAAATTGCAACAACGGCAAAATCCCTTGATGGTTTCATACACACTGTTTTGTTGAACTACTTCTGTTAACACATATTGAATGATCATCAATATAAAATGCGGTAGACTTTAAAATAAAAATTCTAAATGGTTTTCATATTCTATTTATTTATTTTACACTTAATAAGCATGCTAAAATGACACTCTTAACAATCTGAGTAGTCCTTGAATTTAAGTCGAAGTAAATGTATTCATCGACCTTCAAGTCACAAGTTATTAGTATCGTTAAGCAAAATTCGTATTTATATTGCATTGAAAGTCTACAAAAATGGTGTATAATATCAAAGAGTTCAACTCCTTCGATGCCTTTGATATCCACATGTCCCTAATACAAATTATTTCTTCACATCAAATTCCAATGTATACCGCATATTTTTAAGCTGTGCAAATCTTGCCCAAATCTTGCCAATATCACAGTTCGGCACCCAACGAGTTTTGTTTGCCTGATTATACTCTAGGTCTTTATTTATTTTATGGCCTCTTCGCGTCTTTTGCCAAAAATTGTTTTCCGATTTTTCCACACAAATCACTTCCACCTCCTAACATAGGCCCCAAAACTGTACAAAAGCGGTTAACCATTGGTGTTTAAAGAACTTCTGATAGAGTGACAACAGACCGGAAAAGAAAACAACGAAAATTTGGTATGAAAGTATATTAAATAACCAGAAGTTAATGAAGCGTAAGCAAGGCATTGACAACGATACCAAAAGACCAGTATGTACGTATGTATTTTAAGGAAAAAATAAATAAACCGCAATAAAGCATCAGAAAGTAAAAATAAAACATTAAAGCAAGCTGAAAGTTATTTTTTACTCATATTTGCTCGATTTTTACACTTTAATATGATATTCATAACAGATAATAAAAAAGATAGATGACGCTTTAATATGATATATATTCATGTACTATTTGTTTATTAGAATTATACGCTAGCTGCTAATGTAATGTACATTTCTTGTTTTTTGATCAAAATAAATATTAAATATTACCACATCCATTTTATGATAAAATTAATTAAAAACCTCATTACATTTCTATTTTGTTTCCCTTCATTTATCCCTATTTCTTGTGAATTTTATTTTTCATTACAGGGAGTAATAGAGCCAACCTCGACAAGTTACGGTTACATTGTTAATTTTTGTCGAGTCAAATGCACAGCTGTTGATTTTAAATGATGCTTCTTGTTGCCTGCGGTTTTGTCTCACTTTGCTGTTGTATGAATGACAAGCATCTAGTGGTTTGCTGCAGCTTGTTTCTTATGTAAGTCATGCGCTTCTACTTTGTTGATGGTCTTTGTCTCTAAAGCTTTGCCTCATTCCATTGTTTCTGACACTTGGCTTTAAGCGGCTGCTTCAGCTCTCAAAATGTCACGAATTCTTGCAATTCTTTCAACTTTTCTTTTTTGTTGCGGCAGCGACTGCCGCAGGATCCTTGTCAGCACTTTTTTTCGCCGGTTTTGTTAAACGGTAAATTGAAAAAAGTGAGTGGTGTTAGTGGAAAATTCAGATGAGTTAGTTCGTGAATTGACATTTTTCCAATTCTTGAGACCTCTCAAAACGAGGAAGTACCAAACGGTTCAGTACAATATGTATGCTGATCCTGATCCTGATCCTGATGATACTGACTGAACTTTTTAAATTACAAAAATGTATGATCTATTGAAACCATAACAGTAATGGAATATCAAAAATTCATTTTTCTTAAATGATTCGGTATACAATTTGCAATATGTGAATACCCTATGCTAAATAATACACTTTACATCACATTAAAGTGCATTCATAATATATATATATATATGTTTTGTTTTATATTAAATTAATTTTAAATTGTGATAATTGCATATGGAATGAAAATGTCATTTAAGTGGAGTTACAATTAAATTGAAACTAATTGATATAAATTATTAATAATAATTTAACGGTATGTTGGTTGAATGAAAAATTAAATGTCAATTGGTTGTAATCTGATGTATCTTTAAACCAAATTCAAATTATATCTTTAACAAAGTCAACACACACACACCACACTTTACCCTGTAACACACATCCTTCGTTCAACTTTATACTACCCACTCTGAGTTGTTTCAGGCTCCCTCTTTTATTTATTGACTGTTAAACTTTTCATTAGCCATTTCGTTTAATTCGCACACAATAGCAAAGATTCAAAGGCAACGGCAAAGGCAATGGGAATGGGAATGGCAATGTAGAGTGCCGGCAAAGAAGTCGATGCTATAGCAAAGGCCAGCAGAAGCACAAAAAAAGACGGCAATGGCGACAACGGATGGAATAACATCAACAACAACATCAACAGCAGCAACAACAATAGAAAGCATCGCCACTAAGTATAATGTATTTGTGTTGAAAGCAACCACAGCAAAAAGTTTATTGCCCGTATGAGTGTGTGTGTGTGTATATGTATATATATCTATATGTATGTGCTTCTGTTGCTGTATACCACAGATACAATCAGAGCGCAATTGTCTGCACTGATGAGCGAGGCAATGGAGCGGCCATCATGTAAGGCATTCCCCTGCCGCTGGCACCTAACCGCCCCCCATTCACTGTGCTTTTTATGACAAAGAGAGCACCACGTAATCACAATGATAAGAATCACGCAGCCCGACACAGACTTACAATGAGCACGACAAAAATGAGAATTATTTTCGTATGATGATTAAGTGAAAGTTTGCAACCCAACAAGACAAAACATCTGCGCTTATTTTTAAGGGTCGACAGATGAATACCCTTGAGTTTTTTGGTTAAATTATTGTTATGAAATGACTGGTTGTGGAAATTATTAGCGTTTATCATTGACTGCCAAGCTGTATAAGTATTTTAAATTAGAGACTGTAGCACCCTTTTAGATTTATTAACTCTGCAGTCGGCGATATGTGAAGATCACTTGAAAATGGGCATTTTTAGCGTGCATCTTAAAGCATCGAGTTACATAACATTTATTTGTAAACTTTTAAATTTCATACTCGGCATGACGCTGCACATTAGTGGGCTCATCCTAATTTTTTGCTCAGTATCTCTTAGTATAGTATCGGATGATAGATCGATCATAATACTCAGCTAGGGTAAAAATAGCTGCCGACACATATTAAGGTTTAGGCGAAGACTTGAATTCAATGTAAAACTTTAACAAATAGCAAACAACTTTTAGATACATGTGTATATATACACACAAAAGAACTGACAGTGCCATATAACTGGAATATTGTGTAAAGTGAGTGTGTGTGTGTGAATTATTTGAGCTAGAAACATCTGCGATGTGACAGCATGATGCCATGTAGTCAGGCAAAGAGTCGCGTGGCTCTGACCCGCATAAGTATGCTACAAAGCATGTGGTCCGCCTGCTTTCTCCTGTGCGGAGGCCGAAACTGCCAGACACGTAGTCATTCCGTTTGCTTTGGCAACACACTGACAACCCCACTATGCAGCCAGCAGAGTAGTGCACAAAGCTTAAGCAAACATTGTACTGGTGTGACATATACATATTGCAGCACTTACCCCAACTCTCAAGAGCTACAACTCGTAACCTACTACCAATAGTGTTCCACATGAACAGCAGCTAACGCAACGTGAAGCGATTTCAATACTTACGGAAAATCGCAATATAAATATGTATTGAGCCTGAGGCAGAGCCGTCACACTTTAATTTTTGTACAGACGTCGTGCTATTTTAGTTAGTGTCCTGAGCTAGATACTACCTTAACTCCCAAATGAACTGTGCAAATAGCAGTGTTGAGCTTTAATTCCAATCAATATAAATTAAAGAACAAATCGAATAAATAAGAAATGCATCAATAGTTTCATTTGTTTAATTATATTTTATCTAATCAAATAGCATATAAACATCCCATATATTTCAACCAAAATGTTTCATAGTTATGCACCAGTTTTTGCATAACTAATTTTTGAGAAATGCAACAATTTGCAAGCATTTACCATTGGCATGCATTTTGCTTTTAGTTTGCTCTTTAATATTTCGATTTGCGGTCAGTTTTGCGAGTGCCATCACTTTATCAAAAGCTCTCAACTGGAAACATAAAATGCAAATACATGCAAAACATCGTAGTTAATTTTCCACTGCGGCTAGCCAAAACATACCCATAGCATGTACCAAAGTATCTCTTGGCAACAATAAAATTAACTTGATTTTTACCATGTTGTCCCAAATATAATATTTGAATTCAATTACGGCGTTTTATTTGCTTTGGAATAGCTAACTTAATGTAGTGAATTTTATCAATGAATTTTAAACATACTAACATGGGAAATTAAACCTTTTTGTGGGAACAGATTTTTTTATTTTATTGCTAAAAATTAAATTTTCATCAATTTAAATCAATGATTAACTTTGCTGGCACTTTATTTATAGCTATATGACAGCTCCGTAAATTGCCATAACTGTTATATGAAATAGCTTTAAAAGTGTATTGTCCCTTAAATTATATTTCATTATATCAGGAAAATAACTCGTAAACCTATAAACATCCGTATTTTTATGCTGAAAAATAATTGAAATCAAAACAAATCAAAGTTTAAAGAGTTCTGACAGGTTTTATGACTGCATATAAATCAATGAAAATTGTACTCACCTTATGCCGCCTACATTTAATATAATCCGATTTTCACCATCCATGCTGCATGCAACAGTAGTGGCAACAGCAGCCGCATACCCAAAACGATTTCAGTTAATCTTTTATGGGTTCCTTTTTATGTGTTCAGTTATAGATCTGAATTAGTTTAGTTTCGATTCCAAGGTTAAGTTTTAATGCGTGTAATTATTTAACCTGTAAAATTACATTTCCATTTCTCGCAAGCTCGACGCAAAATGCTTTTTAATTATTACCAAGACTAGGAACATTCCAAAGAGCTGTAGTTCTAGCCGCGTCTCATTGGCTTTCAGTTTGCTTTGCATATCCTTATGGTCCTTTTGACTGCAAAGGGAATGAAATATATGGTTTGGGTTTTAGTTGTGGTGCTCCTAGAGTGATGCACAAGCCAAATTGGGTTATAATCTAGAGTAATGTGTGTGCTTATGTGCCAGTGCAATATATTACGTATGCTGTCCAAAAGCTCCCATAATACTCTACCAAAAGTTCGCATAATTTTATCATAAATTTTGTAAGTATTAAAAACCGAGTTAGGTGTAAGAAGTTATATAAATATACTTAATTAATTATGTAAGCGTCAGAAATCTTATAAGCTTTTTAATTTAGTTAAAATGCATTGATGTAAACATATTAATTTGTTGTTATCTAAAGTACTTTTTCGGCAAACTCAAAAACTATGTACATTATTGATTTTTTTAAGTTTATTTCAACTAAAAGTATTATATAAATAAATAAATTATTGTATAACTGGCATTAAATAGAAAACTGAAAGATTTTACGTACAATTCGGAGAGGGTATAAAAACTTCGACATTCGCGGGAGAAAATTTATATTTGGTAGATTCTCTATCTGGAACGCTCTTTCGTGCACTCTGACTAATGCTTTTACAGTACTCCTTATAGGTTGAAATATATATAAGTAATTGACATATATGCTTTTTATGGAGACGGAAGTGCTTTGAGCAAAGCAAGTTAAGCCTTGAAATGTTGATTTATTGAGTCTTGTTCTTAGTTCTGTTAGTTAGTTAAACAAATTCTGAAGGCAAAATTTAAGCTTTATGTTCCATACATATATTTCCAATGGAATGAAAATCCGACAAGAAATTGAAGCCCGTCCGTGCGATCATCAACAGTGCATGAATTATGTATGTGAATACCTAGGAGTATTGACAGAATCAAATACATGTTAACTTGAAAGGGGCCACAAAAATGTAAATATGACAGCTGGCACGAGTGCCTCATGTTGTTTAAGCCAAAAATTTAAAAGAAAATTCTATGGCCAACCGTACATTTCACTTCACTTCAAAGTTCTTCTGTCAAAGTTATTGCTGCCGGGGAAAACTTTTGTTATTTGCAGATTGTGCTGATTGATAGCTATAGGAAAGACAAAGAGAGTGCAAACAAGTTGAGAAACAAATAAACAGTTTGAGCCTCAAAAACTGGCAAACTGACAAATGACCTTGTGAAACACAAAGAGCATACAATTTTTTCAGATTTATTGTGAAAATTTTACGCAAAGAATATGCAAACATTTATATTTTTGGAATAAAATATATGTAATTAATAAATAATATTACTTTAATGTGAATTCTATTCTCTATCAATATTTTTGTTTTCTACTATTCAGAATCTTTATCCCACTAAAGTAAATAAAAAATTAAATTCTATACAAAATTGCATAAATAGCGATGCAAACATTGGTTCTAAATCCACCAAGCTCGACTTATTGGTTAGGTTGAAACTTGACAAATTTTATTACTTGGAGGACATATTAAAATTGGGGAACTGCCAAAAGTTTAGTATAATATTGAAATATAATTAGGTAAGTTCTATTTATACAACTTTTAATGGCGAAAATACAACATAAAATGCGAAATGCGAGGTAAGTACAAGTAAAGTAATAACACTTATTGAAAGTAAATCCACACGGACAATTCGAATACATACTCGCCACTCACAGAAAAATTGCCACAATAATGTTGCACGTCATTGCGGCATTTTTATGGGCAACAGAGTCGAAACGATGTCGATGTCGATGCCGCTTGCAGCAGATTTAACGATATTTTCTTTCTTTCCTTTTTTTGTATTTCAACCATTTTGCATGGGTATGCAAATTTTTTACTTGGCCGCACTTTTTGCAGATTCTGGTAATACCATTCAAGCCAAGCTGTGGGCGCCGCTGTCAAAATAACAAAATGTTGGTTAAGTGTGCCAAAGCCGAGGACAAAGTCTGTGAAAAAGCCATTCAGATGGGCGGTTAATCAACTGACTCGACTTTGGACGACTCAACATGCTTCCGCTCTCACTCTCGTACACTGACCATCTGACTAGCCAGACAGACAATGTGAACATATAAGAGTTCTCCTAACATGCAATCGAGTGGGGTTACCGAAGGTGGAGATGGAGCTGAAACTGGAGCTGGCACAGCTTCAAGTGCGTCATCAATCTCTGCTGCGCAGGGGCTTTCTATTCATTGACGGGGACGATGAGAATAGACAGAGGGGCAGTGTGGGGCTGGGCATGAAGAGCTGCTTGTGCTGAGTGCTTTCAGTTCGCGCTTTGTCTTAGTCTCATTGTGCACCGCCTGTTAGTGGCACTTTTGGCCTCAACATTCAGTCAATCAACTTCTCGTTGATATTCTCGTGAATTGCGTCTTTCAGGAATGAATAATTTTCACTTAAACGGATTTCCATTCGAACTTGGATATTCCCGATGATGTACTAGAGCTTAAAGATCTTCACATTTTATCTTACAATTTCTGTTAGACAGCTACAAAATAAAACAAAAGTGCACACGAACATATAGTATTTAATTTCATTAAAAAGACGTCACTCATACGCCACATTAAACTAATGATACAATCAAATTGAAACCCAAAAACTTGAGACCAAGAAAAGTTACTTTCAACCAAGCAAGAAAGTTGAAATTGTACGACTAAAAGTTGTACTCTGTAATCCAAGACAAGGGCGATGCCAACTAACTTGATTACAACTACTTTTACACAACAGCTACTACTATTACTTGTACAAGTATAAGTAGTCTGAAAGTAATGTTTAACCAAATGCATTCTGAAAGATAATTATTTTTAGAAGTATGAAAGTATGCATCAAAGTGCTTATTGAATATGAACGAAATTCTTTATTTTTAAAGGGTACAACTCACGTTCCAAACACACAAGTGAAATACGAGTCTTATAGTATATCTGTATTGTAGTCGTGTCTTGAATCTCTGTATCTTTGGCAGCAAATAAAGCAAACCAACTTGCAAAACTCAATACAAAGGAACATGCCAGTTGCTAGGGCCAATGTGTGGCAGCAAGCGCAATGCAAACTAAAATAAAATAAGTAGGTAGAAACCATATTGAACAACCTAGGCGAACTAACAACCAACAACAAAATAACATGGAAAGTCAAAAGTGCAAAAAAAACAACAACTGATCTGACAGGAAAGTTAAGAATATACAAAAAAGTTATAAATATACGAGGTTGCGCTTGAGCATTGTTTGGGCTAACAAATTACAGCCAAAATCAATGGCCGGGAAGTGTGCGTCAGTGACTACAACTAGGACTTTGACTACGACAGCACACAACAAGGTCACCATGGTATTGTCCGAGTCGGAAGCCATTCCTATTGCCAGAGGCAATCAGACCGTCAGAGGATGGCAGAGGGAAAAAAATGATTATGCGACGCTTTGTAAATGAGCCGGGAAACTGCAACTGACTTGTTTGCTCCAAGGCAACCTAAACAAACTGACAACAAAATCGTATCATAATCTCTGATTTAAAATTTATGACTCAACGCAAAGGAACGAAAAGCAGTTTTGATATTATTTTCCTTAATTTTTAAATTTCTATTGGAATAAAATGTATATTATAAATACACATTGCACTGCAAAATAATTCGCAGTAACCATAAAATATTGTATTAAATAATTTGTGCTAATAAGGACAAGAATAAGGACAAGGAAGAGTAATGTAGGGAGCACCTTTAATGCATTTCAATTGAAACAAATATATAGGGAAGAGTATTAAAGGCAAGTCATTTTATCAATGCAAATAACAAGAATTTCAAAATTGGTTTACTGTACTTCTTCCCATCCCAGACAGTCAACATAATTGTAAAATTACTTGACAAAATGTCAAAGCGAATCTTTACAGAATCCAAGCAACAAAGAGTATCAGAATCTAATTATATAAACAGAAAAGGCAGAGCACATAGTGAATTAGAAAATATTGCAAAGTGCCAAACCAAAATACATCCATCTTTATACACAGCTATTTATATGGATTGTATTTGAATGGTTTTTGTATGCAAGAAAAAAGAAAAGAAGAAATATGATTACCTCTTGACAGCTGTTGCAGCATTGGTGTATGGCGTCGAGTGTATTGTGTTGGGGCGTGGCTTTGCTGGCACCCCAGCTGTTGGGCATAAAATCAAGACCACAAGAAATTGAATTGTATTTTATGAGATTTATTATATTACTCCACTGAAGCGTAGGCATTCATATTCAGATGTGTTTCAGCCATGACGTGAAGAGTGCTGTTAAGTGTAGGAAGTTTTGCCATGGGAATACAGATAAATATTCAGAGAGCATTTAATACAATGCCATAAAAGTAATGTAATCTATTAAATAACTCTTATTATTCAGTGCAAGTTATTACATTAATCTTGTGAATTCAAGAAATTGGAATAAAAATGCTAGTACATATGTATATTTGATGCATGAAACCTTTTAAATGTGACACAACTCTAAAAGCAATCTATTAGCCTATATTATTTTATTGAATAGAACAAATATATTCTTATTTGACTATTCTGTAAAATAATAACACACATATTTGTTATCCCATTTGTGTTATCAATCATAAAGGTTTATGAACCATAGCGACTGAGCTTCTCAATATGCAATTTTATCCCTATTTTCCATCTTCATCTATCGGCAGTTATGTGCCGGTCATGGAATTTATCCACATTCACATACACCAAGTTACATTCATATGTCGGAGTCAGAGGACTACGCAAAACTTTTAAAAATCACTTGAACTACGAGTACGGCCATGAAAACATTTAACTGCACGTACACATATGGATATATAAATGTGTGTACTTATGTGCTTGTGAACATACTTATGTAACTTATTTTAGTGCTTACTTTTCAGCAGCTTCTCCTCGAAATGCAACATAAATCAGAAATTGTTCCTTTCCCTCTTCATATTGTATGCAGAGGCAAAAGTGGAAATTTCTTCTTTTTTTATGTTTGTCATGAGAAAAAGTTATTTGAACTACGATGACGGCGAAAGAGTTAGAATGGAGGGGCTGGCACCGTGAGGAGATGTGGGTTTTGGTATTTGGCATTGGCAGGCCATGTCTGAGAAACTATTTTCTTTTCATTTGCCTCAGCAAAGGCATGTGAAAGCACACTTATGACATATGACATAGACCAAGTGTTTGTGAAACATGTCTTATAGCAAAACTAAATTATCAACCTGTAGATACTCTATACTATAAATGATGGATATATGTATCTTCTATAACATTAATTTCAAAAAATCATTGCCAACTAAATATTTTTTAGACCAAAAATTTGAATAAATATTAATTACAATATACTTAGTTAACTATTAAAAATATTAAAAGGCAGCTTCTATTTAAAACACCATTGTTTTGTCTACTTCAGTTTCACACTTCAATAGCTTCGTAACGTTGAATGTTGTAATTTTTTTATTTAAGCTCTCATGGGGATAGTATAATTCTCCCTTTTCTATAATCAATGTGCAGATCCCCACAATATTTATCCTTTACGATTATTTTACGAATTGCATTTGAAATAAATTTACGCTGTTTGATGTACGATATGGGCATGTCGGCTCGTATTGGGGTTTTAATTAAAAGCAAATATGTTTGCTTTAAAGTTACCAAAACCACATAAACATTTCATGCCTTTTACGATACATACTACCATCTCATAAAATCCCCCTAAATTGTTTGTCTAGTTTTGTGGGTGTGTTTACATTTGTTTACCTTGCGGAAACCTTAACTGAACGTAAATTTGGTAATATTTTTCGCAAATTTGTGTACATGTTCACATGTGCATTTTATGGTTGAGCTTTAGGCGAAAAACTCATTTCAAATGCATCAAAGCTCAATGAAATGCAAATTTTAATTTTAAACTTGCTTAAAATTATTTAATGAAAAAATTAGCATACACAAAGAATTTGTATGACTAAAAATTATATGGTAATAACTGATTGATTGCTTGAAAACTCCACAATTGGATTATTCTGTATACTATTTATACAGCATTGAACTATTTTTCAGCACCAAATTAACTTGATATCGATGCTTGTCTGCTTTCTTATCCGATTCATTTTGCAGTTGGCAACCACATGATAATAAACTGTCGAACAAAGATATGTTTTAATTAAGTAGTAGTAAATATGTGTACAAATATTTCCTTTTGTCTGCACAATCTCTATTTGTTGCACCGACGAAAAAATACGAACATTCCGATAATATCGTGTTATCATCATCAAAATACTGTCATCAAAGTGACGGGAAAAACCGCAGCCAACCAAGTTTAACAAATTGCCACCGACAATGCTATACTCTAATCGCTTATCACTGGAAGTTTGACTGATAGAAATATATTTTCAACTGTAAGTGAAACAAAAAAAATTATAATAGAAATAACAAGATATCTAGAGTCTTTTACTATATATGAGTATGTGGAATCTAGGCTGACGTCAATGGCGTTGCACGAGCTGCCTGCACGCGGCATGTTTAATTAAATTTACAAATTATTTTTCTTGCAGTTAATTCTGTCAGCGGCTTCGCAACGCAATGTTGGATAAATTGCAGCACTCGCAGCAGCAGAGGGAGCTGCAACTAAAGAATCCACAGCAAGAAGCAAGAGTGCAGGGCTTCCGCACGGGCGGTACCTGATGCTGGCAGCATGGCGCCGGAAAGTGGGCTACATGAGTCAGTAGGTCAGAGACATGAGAGCAGTAGGCTGTCAATGACGATGCCTGGAGCCATGAGCTGCAACTGAAGCTAAAGCTGAAGCTGTGCGAAACGAAACGGAACGGCCCGCATCCGTGCAAAGAACAACTCGTCAGCGAACACTCCCACGAGTAAGAACATGAGGAACAGTCAAGCCTTCTGCCGTAGGCGTCAACTGGCTTGCTTGCTTGTTGTTCGTTTTGGGTTGAGAGCCTCGAGTTTTCTTGCAAATTTTATACTTTCAGCGCTTCCCCTATTAGTAGCATCACCATTTAAAAAACTTTTTTTTATAATTTATTTATGATTTTTTAACAGTCAAGTTGACTTTATGCATTATTATAAATGGCATTATTGAGTTAAGGATGAAATAACTCACTAGATATAATCGAATTTAACATATTATCAAAAATAAAACTTATCCTTTCTGTATAATCCCCCTGCACTACTCCTCTGGCCATATGCAATTATTCTATGTAGATTTTCAACTCGTTGTGTGTCTTTATGAAAATTGCCAAGTAAAGACTGCTTGCAATAATGGGAACATTATAATTTTAGTAGTTCTGTTGGCAGTCACATTCGAATTACAAAATTAAATATTCATATTGCGCATACGCCTCGTTGCACTCCAGACAACATACGCAGTTTGATGACCAATTCGAAACGACTGCAAATCCTATGCGAAATTACACGCCAGAATGACTGCCAACCATACTGTAAATTATAGCGCAGTTCAACTTCTAGTTGTGGCACAAGTGAACCCATTACAGACACCCAAACTCCTACCATATATGTACGAGTGTCCCCTCGAAGCGGTCATAACTTCGCCACCCCGACGTGCAGAACTGTAGCTTACACTTAAATTTTTGCTGCTCACCAACCACTGGCGCCCAAGTTGAGGACATGTTTTATAGCCACGTTCTACTCTTTGTCAACTGTTAAATGGCGAAAACTGAGGCATCAGACTGTACCTTAATTACATTGGTCGTCGCGTCATTTCAATCAGTCGCATTCATAGTCTCAGTCGTAGTCCTCGTTCCATCCGCAGACCACTTGATGACTTTGACTGCAAAAGTGCAACGTGGCCGTGCAAAGAGTCTTGGTTTGCTTAAGCAATGGCCATAGCAACCTTGTCGATTCCGCCGTAACTCAATTACTGGCTTACGGCGCAAAACGGATTTGGGGCTGACCTGACTTGGCGCACGCGTCACCCATAAAAACTTTGATAAATGCATGAAAAGTCATCTCATACTCAAGTCCCCTCTTTGGAGTTCGTTTTGGCACTTTCGACTATGTTGTGTTTATGTCTCGGCTCCACATAAAAAGTGACAAAAGTTGACAACACTGAAAACTTTTTGTCTATCCCCCATTGGCCTGGCCGGAGGAATGGTTTTAGGCAAGTCCCCAGCCAATCTAAGGCCCCATAAATTAAACCTTTTTTAGCCATTATCTAAAAACAAAAACAACAATAGAAACACCAAAAATATCTGAACACATTAAAAGCAAACTAACAACTTTTTCTTTTTCCATATACAACTGCAAACTAATAAAAACATTCACAACAATAAAATACAAAACGAACTCACAAGTGCGCTTTTCAAGCTTAAAGAAACTTTTTAACCTCAATCAAGTTTTACTAAAATTTTTGAAGAACAAAAACTTTTTGAATAAAAAACACAATGTGTCTATGAGCACCATATTCGTATTAAACATTGAATCGAAAACTGGAAATATTATTTTGTTTTATTTATCTAGTGAATTAATAGACTACAAAACTTTTATAATACTAACTTTATGTCCCGTCGGATTTAAAAGTAAGTTAGATAAATATTTTTTTCCATTCGAAGCTTGAATTAATTAGTTTGTGAATTAATAATCCATTAAAACATAAAGATACAAATTTTAATATCAATCGAACTATTAATTATTGAATTCATTGCTAGATCGAATATTTGGTATTCAAGTTTGTAAATCTGTTAACCTTTAAAAAACTTATAATTAAAAACTGAATAACACATTACATTTTTAACAGGTTAAAAATATAAATATTTTCACGTCTTTTTATCTTATTATATTATTTACATAAATCTACCTTTTGACAGTTCCGAAATATTTTTAAGAAACAATTTCATATGATTATTGAGAATTTCCAAGAGCCTTAAAAACTGAGTCTTTTATATAATTTAGTATATGGGATACGATCTTAATTTTTGCACACAGCTTATTAACAAATACTTAGTTGAGGGTCTGATGAATAAACCATTAATAACCATAAATCCTTTTGGGAAGTTCCATATCTTAAGTCAGGCTGTTAAGGGCAGCGGCAGTGGAACCCTATATAAATTGAGGCCGACATAAAGGACAACATACAGTTGAGCTGCGTTATTTTATAGCTCCCTAGGCAGCTCACACACAAATAACAGAAACACAGAAAAACAACAATAATAATAACAGCAACAACAACAATAACATAGCGAACAGAGTTAGCCGCATTAAAGTTTGGCGAAAACAAAAGGGCAACCCCAAAAAAAAGAAGCTACAAAGTGAGCTAAACAAAGGCTCGTTACCTCGACCAATGTGAGATGCTTTAATCCTTTAAGCAAACGTTGGACTGGCAGTATATGAAATCCGTTTCCCTTGAAGCGCTCGTAAGTATTTCGTAAATAATTTGTTGGTCACAGTTTGCACACTCTCGTTCGCACACTGTCATACACAGTCGCACATACACACACACACACACACACACACCCGGGAACCTGTCGTCCAATTGTCCAAGTTGGGAAACGCGACCAACTTTTGGCACCTCCACACTAATTCCACGCACTTTACGGCCGGCCGCACTCGGAGACACTCGCTGGCTTATTAACACTTTCCAACTTGGTCCTCGCCAGTATCTGAGCTGAGACTATCATGGGCGTCCTTTTGTTTGTCGACTTAAGTGCTCAGTTGTTGCTGCCGCACGCACGCCTAAATACGAACTGAACCCAGCACGCATCTTGGCAAAAGGACATGCCTTCGTTATGCTACCGCTGTCGCTGTCGCTGCCGCTGCCGCTGCCATTGACGCTGTTGCTGTTACCGTTGCGTTACTCCAGCCGTATAACGGGATGCTGCAACTTTAAGTTTCATCTGCAAAGAGAGCGCGATTTTGAGAGAGACAGAGATGCTGTGCAATGGAGATGAAAGCTCTATCTGTGGTGAATAACGCTGACTCTACACTGAGCACTATTATGGTGAAATAACCTGCGATGATTTATTTCCTGTGGACCTTTTTAATTTATTTACTTATGAGAGATATATTTGCATTTTATAGTTATATAATTAATTATAAAGAGCATATTTCATATTGTCCAAAATGCTTAAATTTATACTATTGTAATATCCTTTGACTATTAAAAAATACACGAAATTTAAAACAATTGCATACTAAGCAAATATAATTACTTATCAGCAGTACCTTTTTGACTATAAAGTATATTTTAACATGTAGATATCTTTCTTATTCAGGAAGTAATGCACACATTTATCATACACTTGTATGCACAAGCTCGCTTTGATTGGGGTTCGTTCAATATAGATATGTATTACGTATCGCCTGCACAATGATAAATATAAGGACTCTTTTAAACATTCCCCACTTGTCGCTGAATTCAATTTGAAGCACAACAGATTGCAATAAGTGAGTTTAATGAATCACCCTGTCGAGAGATATGAACAAATGGCTATGTAAATAAGGAAGCTTTGCATATGTGAATCAAAGATGTAAACGAAAACCAATCAAAAAGAACAGCACTACGGCACGCAGGTGGTTATTCTTATTAGCAATGCGACAACTTTTAATAAATGCGGACTGGCAAAAGGTAGGGCGGGCATAAAATAAAGCACACATTCTGATGATAGCATAGGTGATTGTAATCAAATGTACATATGTATGTGTGTGCGCGTGTGTCGAGGGACGGATGCGGCAATTTTCTCACAACGCGTTTAACATGCGGCCAATCAGAGAAGATAAACACAGCTCTGTTAAGTGTTAACATTGCCCGCAGGCCAATGTCAACAGAGCCGCAAAGGCAAAACAAGTGCATGTAATTAAAACATCAGACAGGTTAAACGAAACTCGCGCTCACAAGCTCACGTGCTCTCAGTCGCTCTCGCTCTCTCTGCCGACTCTCTCTCGCTCTCTCGCGGACCGATCGTTTTTGGCAACAGTAAAGCGGAACGAGCGATCGTCGTCGTAACTTGAACTGTTATCAGCGACAGCAGCAGCAGCGAAAAGGCTAAAATAATTTAAGTTTTAGCGCGTTTTGAATCTTCAAAAACGCCTTTGTTGCATTCAACTTGCGTTAGTTGCGATTTTAACGGCGATCCGCGAGCATCAACGGCGGTAACTTGATTTTTGGCATTGAAGTACGTCGGCTCCTTGCCAGTCAGTGCATTTAAAACTGTAATTGTTCAACGAACTAAGTGCAAGTGATTGTGCCTTCAAATCTGTTTTAATCTAAAGCAATTAGACTGTTATCGTTTGGTTATTAAAGTTCAGTGTAATCTTCGAATCATTTTCCATCGACGTGATATCTAAATCTTGACAATTTGATCTGGTGACGACAACATACGTACACTTTTATCTGTGGCTCGTAAACAGTTTGCAAGCAATGGAAGAGTTTTGAAGAACAAGTAAGGAGCTGCAACTCGACCAGCGGATACTCTACATTTAAATACAATTGCATTACGAGGCACCTTACTGGACTTTTTGAATGGCTTATTAGGTCATAAAAGACCAGATAATAGAGCTCACAGCTGTGACAGTCTTTGCACAGTTTAAAACAAGTACGACCTTGACTTGGTATGATTAAGGCAGTTCAGTTTTATATTAATGATTTCACAATATTTTTTATAATTGAATAATTAATCATCAGATCAAAATCAATCAAACACTCACTATATCTATTTAAACTGTTTATAAAATATATGCCTGTCAAATAAACTTGTTCTTGGATCAGATTCGTTTCCTATTTATCCTTAATTCTTGGATTATCTCTGAAATGATTCGCATATGCGGAAGCGCAATTATAAACCTCTTAGCTCAAGCCAGCAATTATCCAATAATATTTGCGCAACTTATTTTAATCTTCAGCAATAACCCAATTGAAAGTTGTCAGTCAACAATTTAAAGTTTACATGTAATGTAACTCTCAGTTTTGCTTTAGATTAAACCCGTTGATAGAATTTTTTTGAACCGATTGAATTGCGTATATCAAAAATAATTTTTGACAAAACATTCAAAAATCAACGTTTAATTTTAATTAGCATAAACAAATTCAGGCACGCAAAAACCAGCTACAAATTATGTTTTTGTAATTTTTGTTATTTGTTTGTTTGTTTAGTTTTTGTTCACATATCAACAGTGTGTTGCCTGCAGGTCAGCACGTAACTTGGCTTACAATTAGTGACTACTTTATGGCCAAGGTCCAAGCATTAATTATATTTGTTTCTGTTCTCTGACATTTACGTCGATTGATGTATAATTTTATTAACAACATCAAAAAGCTCTGCTTTGAGTGAAGAAAACTGCAACCGGATTTGACTAGGGGATTCCCTGAGCATGGTCCAAAAAAAAAAAAAATATTTCGGCCGCGGACTTCCCAAGAACTGAAAGACTCAATTTTATATGTTGTGAACATCATAGCAATAAAAATCCACTTGAAAATCAACCATTCGACTATTTCATACCCTGTTCTTAGGCTTTATCAAGACGAAACTATTTTAAAATTTGATCAATTTTGAAGCAAATTGTTATGAATCCCAGTATGACACATTTAGTGTATAATCTTTGGGGTTTCCCTTCAAAAGTCTTGGAATAGCTCTCAAAAAAAAGCTGCATCATGACATCAATATAAATATATATAAAAAAAATATATATAACCATTTTCACATCGCTAAGCAGCTTAAAATCTTCCTCTGTTTGCGGCTCTTCCGCTGACGCTGCGTATGGTTTTATTTCTCAACCTAACTCAACAAAAAGCACAGCAGGCCAAGCCAAGCCAATAGTAAAAATGCGGCCAAATGACGGATCTGAATAATTGAATTGCGGCATTGTACAAATTAACGACAAAAAAAAGATAAAAAGGCAACAATAAATCAAAATTAAAATCAACACACAAATACCATCTGTATGTTCGAGTCTTCAAATACTTTCATATGCATGTGTATGTTCGAGTCTTTAAACGTATTTATAAAAAAAAAAAGATTTAAAAACGTGATATTGAAATATGCTGACAAATTTCACTTACGCAATTTTGTCCGATTAAGTTTTGTGACCTGACATTTGCATAACTTTTCAAATTGGAAAAAAAACTGAAGCAGCATCGTTAAATTTGGATTAAGAGTAAATTCTCTTGGCAAAGTAAATATTATTTAAAGGGTATAAAGTCAAATACGCATATTTAAACCTCTTTTAACATTCAAATATGCATACATATTTATTTTTGATAACTGCCAAGATGAAAATATGTTTATTGTTTTGATTAAAATTCATTATTTGACTGCTAAAAGAGAATATATCCAAATAGAAGTTGCTGGTAGCCCGTTCATTTTTTTAAACCTATATTTAACTTATATTAGTCGTTTGTAAAGTTCTAGAGGATTCCAGAGTTCCGTTCATATATACTAGAATTCTGATTAATTAATAATAAGTAGCAGGGAAGTTAATGAGAAATGAGGCTTTTTAGAAGTCTCATTAAAAAAGGCTTCTAAATGTGTATTGAAAATTATATAAATACATTTGTTATAATTTGCATAAAAGCAATTGCACGTTTTTCTTGTACAATGATAGGTAGTGTACAAATGCTCTTAAATAAGAGCAAGTGTCATTAATTGTGAGGCGATGACATATGAATTGATCAAGTGATCATGATCGGAAATGCCTCACTGTAACACATTTCGTGACAAAATTATAATAAACATATGTAAATGAGCGTTTGAAAAGGAAAGTATTAAGAATACCAGATGTGTATTTGTGGACAGACTATAAAATACCCGGCACTCAAATCGAACATCTCTTTGACGAATGCTAAGATTTATTTATGAAATAAGACATTTCTTAAATTTCCAAGTCTATCACGCAATATTTGATTAAACCTGTTACACCCACAAATGAGTATGTACTTCAATTTAATTAAACCCACTTTCAGTTAATAATAACCACAATGAACCAACGTCAGAGTGTTAATAAGCGAAATCTCGCGTGTTCATTCGACTGAAAAATCATCCAACTGTTAATATGGAAACACCCGAGCAGTTCTAGCTATTGGGAAAATGTGATTTCCAAAATATTGTTTATCACAATAGTCCCTAAAACGTGTAAATTACACGCAATAATTATATTGCTCATCTCTCAACTTTAAACTAGATACAATAGTAATACCCAGAAGTCGTCAAGTAACTGACCAACGTAGCCATTTAACGTGACTCGTAAAGCAACGCATTGAGGAATGTCATGAATGACTTGCAAATCAAAACGATTGCCTTTCAGCTTGATAAACAATTACAGGCGCTTAATTAGACATTTAGTCATGGTTGACGGCAACAAAAATCACACAAAGTTCAAAAAGTTGTCTTCAAATACTAATAGAAATGCGAAATTTATTTATACCCTCTTCAGTTTAAAGAAAAATATGTATAAGTTAAATAAAAGTTCCATTTCATATTTTCATATTTTTCATATTAATTAATACATCATAGTATTCAGGTGTTCTATAATGCTACATCATTTAAAAAACATTCGATTGAAATTGTCTATTGTTTGTAAAGTATATTCGTGTTCACATCTTGGGCTTCAAAGTAAATATGATTAGGTGTATCGAGCACATTCATCTGAATTAGATTTGCCCCTAATATGGTTTAAAATGATTTAATTGTTATAGTAGCTTAGATCCGGGTAATTTGCTAGAAGCATAGCAATCTAATTAACGATTAGTGTAATATAGCTTTAGCAGGGTATTATTAAAATTAATATACCTATCTATACATATTCAAATTTCTTGTTGTTGTTGTTGTAGTTAATGAACTGCCACTTAATTTGCAATTAACGGAAGTACGTTAGGTTCAGCAAGTTCTTGGCTAAAACATAAATCTTTAAGTCACTTTAAGTGTTTCCAAAATGAGTACAAGATAAAAGAAGAAAGATGGCAGAACACTAAGTGGCAGTGGCCCAACATGGAATAAGAAGGCACAGAGGTTTTTATATGAAAAATTCTTGATCCAATTTTTATGTTTGCTCTGCTGTTTTTCCTTCTCTGTTGTGCTTTTCATAATTTATGCGCAGTTTTCCTGATACGCTCTGTGTGAATAGGCCCTGGCCCTTGTCTGTCTGGGCAATGGTCCGCCACCAGTTGCCAGTTGCCATTTATTGCTCCCGACTTCATCTCCAGCTCCAGGTCCAGGTCCAGCTCCGGCTCTGGCTCAAGCTTCTCAGCGTCCGTTGACGTACGTGACTGTTACCCTGCATGTGTGTGTGTGTGTGTGTGCGTGTGTGTGTGGCTGTGTGTATGTTTTGAAGAACAGAGTGCTAATTAATTAAATTTGTACGTGCATTGCGTGTGGGCCAACTTGGCTTGCTGGCAATGTGCTGATAGAGCCTACCATTGCCTATCATCTGTCCGGGACGAGAACAGCGGGGCATATGGGCAATACTCGCATTAACAGGCAACCGTAAATCATACTTAAATAAAAATACAATATATGTTTGTTTCGTCTGCGGGCTCCCATGTCCGTCAACTAACAAATAGTACGTGCGAGTGATTTCGAGCAAAGGGCTAGGGTCCTGCGCAAGACGAAGAACACCAAACTGTATTGGCTTAAATTAATCTAGGACAATTTAAAGAGAGCATAGAGTTGAGTTGTTTAAATGGCATATATTATCAATTCCACAAAATGTGTAAATCTGATATTAAATGTAATATAAAATAAGATAAGTTTTTCAATTGGAAAATCAATTAAAATGGAATGCATAACTTAAGCTTTAAAGTACCAAATACATGCATAGTTAAATACATTTTTTCGCTTGGTTTTGTGTAAGCCGAGTTGAATTTTGCATTTTGAATTAAATGCAATAGAAATTGTTCACTTTTTTCAACAATACTTTTACAAATGTATCAACCGTAAGCCCTAAATTTCATTAAACAATAGCAAATAACTATGTTATTCTAAGTAATTATAATTATTCGATCTACACATAGTTATTTTATCACACAATTAGAAATATTGTACATTCAAATTAAGTAGATAATAACCAATAAATTATTCATAAACTAATTATAACTTATTTTTTTTCCGATTCATACTAATATCCAACATTTTCAGTCTAATTTACAGCCAATTCAAATTAAAACCACACAAAGAAGATAAACAAACAACTATTAAAGCACAAATTTCCGCAAACAATTTTTCGAGCACGCGAAAACAATAGCAATAACCACAAGGAAAATAAACGTAAACCATAATTATGACAAAATGAGCGTATCAACAACAACAACGATAGCAGCAAGACAACAACGTTTTATGAAGAGCCATCGCAGTTCCAGACACAACATGAAGACCAACAACAAAGTGGATAAACCTTGCAGGTTAACAGCACCTGTCCTGCTTGTCTGCACTCTATTGCTTTTAGAGTGCCACAAAACGGAGGCCAGTAGCTTACAAACTGTTCAAAAGCCAACAGGTGAGTTGCTTATTATTATTATTTACAAATAATGGCAGCCTTGACAGATCATCAAGAACATTCCGCTAAAAGCAAACCGAGCACTTTAACTGAACTTTGTTAAAAGAGTCGCAACCGCTTTAAAACTGTAAATGAGGAAATGGCCTTCTGCTAATAAAGTGCTTTGGTATTTTTACTGAAACCAACGTTGTATAGCTACTAAACAACTCAGTTGGGTTAACAAAGTCAGTCGTATATATTACTATTACAAAAACACACACACGGCTTATATCCATCTGTAGTCCTGCTAGAATACACACTTATCTTCAATACTTTCTCTATGAAAAATTGCCAGTGGCTTTAAAACTGTCGAAAGACAAGCAAAGCTTTTGTTTCGCTTTCTGCTCTTAATGAGTGCTCTGTTCTATATTTTGGCAGACAATTTATATTTTAAAATTGAGACTTTCATCATAGTTTTTAAGAGTTCTTGAACTACACAAACAATGGCAAATTATCATTTCAATTATAATAGCTAACAATTAACAGTTTTACCAACTGACCTTGGCCAATATGCGGCCCGACTTAGCATACATAAATGTTAATTGAAAACAATGCAAATATGATAATGATTGACTTCAGCCGGGCTGATGATCTGCTAATAATACCTACGCTGCAAATTTGCGTACGTACTTATATAGTCACATGTAAAATAATACGTACTAAGTCAACAGGCAATCATAATAATGGCCATAACGAACCAATGAATGTGTGAACATTGGTAGTCAATAATAATAAAACGGCATTTTCAACGTCCAATGGACAACAGAGCCACAGACAATAAGCCTGGCTATATGTAGCACAGTTTTGTTGCTAAAATCCACAATATGTAAATACTTCATTTATATGCCAAGCGAACGCTGCTGTCGCGTAAATAATATAAACGTTGTGTGTGTCTTTGAACATTGATATACATAGTGCATATGTGAATACATACATACACAGATATATGCAGACATACAGTAAAAGCTCGCTAATGCGGACAGTTCGGGAATATGGACATCCAAATGTTTTCTATTACGGACAATACAATTGTCACCACAAATAAGAGTATAAATATTTAGTGTGTCTACAATCTGATGTTTTTTTAAAAATCAATAGGAAAATAAAATTATTATTATATTAATTAATATTTATATAAATTAAATACAAATTTTTCTTTGAGAAAAAGGTATTTTAATTATCATATCTAAGTCACATTTAATAAAATTCTTGCTTGCCTCGATAATACAGATAATTTGATATTTCGATCATTGACTAGACACTAATTGTGCGCATATTTGAGAGTATACTGTACTTTGAAGTGAAATGTCTTAAAACATGTTATTATTAAAAATAACATATTCTTTAGTAATCCTTAAAACACACTTCCACTAAATATTCCATGTCTCGGTAATCCGGAGCTTTCAATATTTCGGACATTCCTCGGACACTAATTGTACGGATTAACGAGATTAAACATATTAACAATTCTGTCCAGTACACACATGAATTGCTTATTGACCAGGCCAAGAAGTGGTCTTAAACACAGTGGCTCATTGTTGATTAAATGTACTAAATGTTAAACTTGGTAATTCGATAGACATGAACTTGAAATTTGTCACTTGAACAACAACAGTAAAATTACATTAGTTTATTAATCTGAAGGTTTTCATTTGAACAATTAGTCTTTCATCAATTTTGATTGCTTCAAGTCATAAAAATCCAAAACATTCAACACATTCTGACAATCAGTTTTTTGCTTGCTTTATAATACCCTAAATTATTTTCGAGTTAAGAGAGTAGTGAGCCGAGCAGTAAGTACGTGCTTATCAAGCTGAGGATCGTTAAATCCTGATATCATGTGCGGTCGTAAATTTAATGATTCTTTAATGAACAAAACACTTATTTAATAGCAGGTTGCGAAATTGATGTTCGAATTAATAGTAATTATAAACTCTTATAGAGAGTATCGCTAACTCGCTTTATTCTATTTGCTTTACAGTTAGCAAATGTGTATTTTGTATTGTAATTATTATTGTTTTTTTTTTGTTTTTGGCCTTGCTTAGCAAAGTAAAGATATTTTTATAGCAGAGCTTTATTGGACCAGGTGCGGCTTCTTTTGTTAAAATGGTAACATAACAGACAGTTAAGCGGGATTAGCGAGCAACTGTGGGACAGTTGGAAATAATTTATTTGATCATAAAATGCTTAAACGGTTAATAAAGCATGTACACAAGAAGAATCAACAGGTGTTTTCTGCTGGTAAACGAGCTGTTAGTAGGTCGAGTGCAAAATATATTAAAAGAATTACAGGGTATTGCGTTGCTGTTAATTAAATTATAGAGTTGTACTGCATTGCCAAATTGGTTCAAACACCTCAGACAAACAATTAGCATATGCATTGTGCATTTGTGAGGTAATAACAAAATATATTATTACTCGCCATTCACTATTTATGGCTTCACACAACTGTATATGTACATATAATTTTTAAATAACAAAGTTATAAATTAAAGTGTGCGAATTAGTAGAAAAGATTAAAGCGCGTGACTTTTGTCCCTCCCAAAAGAAGCCGCGAACAACAACAAATTTGTTGCTGCCTCATTATTATTTACACTCTTTGTCTGTATGTACACTTGGCAATATTCAACAATTATGATGATCATTTGTTAATTAAACAAATAATTGCTATAAACACGTGCACAATAATTTACACCTGCGTGGGTTTGTGACCATAGCTGGCTGCTATATAACTCAACGTATACTTGAATACTCAGCTAGGTCAAATATTGAATATGTTAATTATTTGTGTATTTGAAAATATTAGTATGCGGCAAACTTCAAACACATTTGATAACGAATTTATCCCTTCATTGCAGGCAGCACACATTGCGAGTACCAAGAACACAATAGCACCATTCGCAAGGAGCAGGGAGCCGTTTGGTTTGATGCCCAGGACAATTGTCTGGTTTACAGCTGTGCCGCAGGAGTTGGGAATGAGCCAGGAGCACACATTGTCGTCACGCCAATTGACTGCAGTGAATTCTACTGTGATGTGGTGCGTATTCACTTCATTTCAAACAAATAATTCATGTGTGATTCAAATTAAACATAGACCTCAATGCAGAATACCAATCGCACAATATGCATAGATGGCGTTTAATTGAAATTTACATCAAGCAATTTACCTAATCAATCGATTCATTAATATGTGGTCTAATATAAATCATTTACTAACTGAAAGTGTAATGTTATTTGAAATACTATGGCAAATTAACATTTTTAGTCAGACGCGAATATTTCAAATGATAAACAAATAATGAACAAAAACAGCTGAGAAATTCCTCATACATATATAATATCTCGACGTTAAAAATAAAAATAATACAAATTTGCATCTCAAACGAAAAGACATTAAATATTTTCAATCAATTTAAGTATTGGCAATTGGCAATTTATTTAAATAGAATACACAGCGGGGAATTGTTCATTTGTATGCATATTTTTTATTATTAACTTGCTGACCGAATGATGGAATCAATTACAGGGTACCGAACTGCACAAAACTCCGGGAAGCTGCTGTGGCGAATGTGTTCGCACACATTGCCAGCACAACAGCACCCTGTATGCGGTGGGAGAGTCGTGGCACAATGATGCGGACTGCACATTGTTGGAGTGCAATCGTTTGGACAATGGAGAGATTACCATTGACAGCTATAAGCGCAACTGTCGACCCATTGATCCTCAGTGTCCATCCTGGCGCATCGACAGAAACAACTGCTGTCCTGTTTGCCGGCCATTAGCAACGGCCAGAGTGGAACAGTTTGACGATGTTTTGGACACTACGGAGGATATCTGGACTGCTGAATGGTATCGTCAGCATCCATGTGTGCGGGACTGTCAAGTCGATGCAGCGCCCATGATCTGCCACTACAATTTTGTGGTCGAATGGTATCAGACCTTCTCGAAGGCCTGCTTTGACTGTCCCCTCAATCTAACCGATTGTGCGAGGCCGCACTGCATCATGGGCGATGGCTTGCAGCGTAGCATAACCGTTGTGAATCGCATGATGCCCGGTCCATCGATTGAAGTTTGCGAGGGTGACCAAATTGTGGTTGATGTGAAGAACAATCTGCTGGGCGAGAGCACCACCATTCACTGGCATGGTCTGCACCAGAAAAAGACGCCCTACATGGATGGTGTGCCGCACATTACCCAGTGCCCCATTTCGCCACATGCCACCTTTCGCTACAGCTTTCCGGCAGACAATTCTGGCACCCACTTCTGGCATTCCCACACGGGCATGCAACGGGGCGATGGCGTCTTTGGGCCTCTGATCATACGTCGGCCTAAGAACTCGGATCCACATGGCGGCCTATACGATTTCGATCTCAGTGAGCATGTGCTGGTTGTGCAGGACTGGATACATGAGCCAGGCGCCAACATCTTTGCCTTTCACCATCATTCAAGCGGCGACAACAAACCCCACAATATACTCATTAATGGACGTGGTCGGTACTATAATAAGATTTGGGCGGATATGAAGAGACAACATCGCATGGCATCACAAGTCACACCAACAACACAATCAGCACAGAAGATGCCAATGAACCTTAGCCCGGTTCAGACAGAACACAGGAACGAGGATCCATCCAGAAACAGTTCAATCCGTCTTGATCAAGGTAAGACTTTTAAATTGTTCAATTCATGCATCAAATCGGACAGCAAATATATTTGAAATTAAATTCACAAGCCTTCAAGGTTATTCTCAAATGGATTATTTTATAGCTTCTGAATAAAACTGTCAGATAATAAAGTATTTTATAGATGTTCTTAAGATTGCATCATTCTATTTATAAAAAATTTAAAATTTTATTATATAACATTTAAACCGATGATGCCATGTCCGTCTGTCTATCTAGTCGGTTAAACAGCAATATTAATATTGATAAATATGTTCTTATGGCTTAGTTGGAAATGTGTTTTAAAAAAACATTTAAAACACAAATTTAATTATATTAAATTGTAGAAGTTCGGCATGTTGCTTTCGCTTAATAAATAGTTAACTGATCAATATATAATTATTCAAGATAAATTTAAATATAGAATAAGTACAATTATCATTAACTAATTTAATAATTGTACATCTTTATGCTCTTTCAGCTGGCACAATAACAACACAAAGGCCATTGGAGCCGCCAAGCGTCATCAAGATACAGTCAAGTGAAGCAAGACTTGCCAAAGTGCAGAGCACAAATTCCTCTGGGTCAATGCCCAATGCCACTGTGCACTCGCGACAGCGTCGATCCAATCTGCATACGATTCCATTGGAGCAGATACCACATCAGGTGTATCATGTGCGAAGGGGCTTCAGGTATCGCTTTCGCATTGTGAACGCCGAGTATCTCAATTGTCCAATTGTTGTTTCTGTGGACAATCATACGCTGACGGCAATCAACTCGGATGGCTACGATATCGAGGCAATGGAGGTGGGCTCCATTGTGACCTATTCTGGTGAACGTTTCGACTTTGTGCTCAATGCCAATCAGGAGGTGGATAACTATTGGTTGCGACTCAAAGGACTGATGGACTGCAGCGAACGCTTTACATCCGCCTTCCAGGTGGCCATATTGCGCTACGAAGGTGCTGCTGATGTGGAGCCCAGTGCCCAGTTGGGCTACGATCATAAGGCGACTGGCATTGAGCTGAATGTAATGAATCGTGGACCAGGCTATGCGGATACCAAGACTGTGGCTGAAATGAGAGCTTTGCCCATATACGACAAGGTCTCTGGCATTGATGATGACACTTTGAAGCCGGAGGCGGACTACAAGTTCTTTGTGTATTACGATTTCTATCGCAAGGATAATCCCGAATTTCATCACAGCGATTACTACAGCATGGATGCGAATCTGAACCAAACGAATCGTCTGTACACGCCACAATTGAATCACATATCCCTTAAGTTCCCCTCCATCGCCCTGTTGCCCCAACGCAATCAGCTAACTGATGAGCTGTTCTGCAATGAGACGACGCTGGCGGAGCAGGGCATTGATTGCCGGGAACAGTTCTGCAAGTGTCATCATGTGCTGCAGGTGCCGCTGAACGCTGTCGTCGAGCTGATCATTGTGGACGAAGGCTTCACCTTCTATGCCAATCATCCGTTCCATCTGCACGGCAATGCCTTCCGGGTCATCGGACTCGAACGACTTGGCGAGAATGTCACCATTGAAATGGTAGGCAAATTGTTATTGTTGTTATTATATTTTATTCTTATTGAACTTGCCTATATTTTAATTTAGCTAAATCATATATTTACTTTTATTTGTTTCCTCTCTTTATTCGACAGATAAAGCAATTGGATCAATTTAATCTGCTCAAGCGCAACTTTGTCAATCCCCCCGTGAAGGACACGGTCACCGTGCCGGATGGTGGCTATACAATTATACGATTCGAAGCCTACAATCCTGGCTATTGGCTCTTCCATTGCCACATCGAGTTCCATGCTGAAATCGGCATGGCTCTTGTGGTCAAAGTGGGCGACAATGATCAGATGGTCCCAGTCCCTCGAAACTTTCCTAGCTGTGGTGACTATGTGCCAGATTCTCGTGCGGATATGGAATCGTCTTCAACATCCGCCAACACCGGCAACTTACCTACCGCACCCACCCCCACTACAGGTGCTTCCGCAAGAGTTTTCGACTTTAGCGTAACTTTAATGTGCCTTTTGCTAAGCGTCCTCCTCCTGTTCCGCAACTGCTGATCGACAGGCTTAGTTATAATGCGATCATGACACTAGTTCAAATTTCACTCACTTAATTTTCTCATCAAAAACAGTTCAATTGCTGCTCTCCGCAAATTAAATACCCTTGCAGAGATATCTTTTAATAATACAATTATATTTAAAAACAAAGTTTAATTTACAAAATCAGTTCAATTCATATATATTTGATGCTGTTTATTTCAACATATGTGTACTTTATAGAAAAAGAGAAAGTCTTATGAAAACAACAAAGACTCGAATTTGTTTATAAACAAACAGGCAGGCTGAAAGTGCATATGATTTTTTAATTTCTGAACAGAATTTCAAGAGGCCCTGCTAGAGTATAGGGAGAGTTTTGCATATTTAAAGAGCAATTGACCTTAATCAATCGACTAGTTTAAGTCTTAGTTGTTAAAGTAGTAATCTGATCCTAATCACCTCTAAGTTCTCTAAGTTTAGGCTAGTTTCATTATATCGAAAACATAAACATCTGTGATTGTCTACAACATTTCAGTAGCTTGTAAGAATATTTAACGCATGTCCAGACATTGTTCTAAATAAATTATTTTATTATAAATTTTATGTTTTAATGGAATGAGGAAAAGTATGGGAGATAATGAAATACTTGAAATTATGTGTTTCCTAAATAATCCATTACATTTTTAATTAACTCTGTTTTCTCGAGAGTTTCGAGAGTATAAAGAATGGAATTTTGATTGAAATTACTTTATCTACGCCTTAGATTTTAATCACATTATATTAATGTAGAAGGTACAGCCTATATACTCGTATAATTTGGACCTAGGCTATATACTTCGATAAGAACAACGACCTGCTGAGCAGCCTTATCTGAAAAAGCGCAAAACAATACAAATGCATCTGGCAGATGCAGATGAACCGGGTCTTACTGAGACGTGCCGTCGTCAGTAACCAAAAATATCAGCGAATGCAATGCCACCTTTGGCATTGACCTTTAGGGGTCGGTAGATTTAATTTGGAAGTCGAGGTGTAGCATATAAAAGACGTTGCTTTCTACGTGATGAGTGGTCAGTGATCAGTGAGTAGCTTGGAAAGATGTTTGATTGGACGGGAAAGAATGTTGTGTTCGCTAGCAGCTTCAGCGGCATCGGATTCCAGATGATGCACCAGTTGATGCAGCGGGAGAAGCTCAAGACATTAGGCATTGTGCATCGCATGGAGAATGCGGAGATGATTAAGAAGCTGCAGGGGGAGAATCCCAATGTGAAGGTGGTGTTCATGCAGATGAATCTCATGGATAACAAGTCAATTGGGCAGACAATGAAGAAAATGGGTCAGATGATGGGCAACATTGATGTGCTTGTCAACTGTGAGGATGTGCTGCTCGACAAGGATGTGGAGTCCACAATTGGCATCAACTTGGTGAGCTACAAATGGAATTTACGCATAAGAAAGCTAAGTTCATAATCTCTGATATTTAGACTGCATTGATCTATGTGACAATGACGGCAATGCCTTACATGGACAAGACCCAAATGGGTCTCGGTGGCATGGTCATGAATATGTCATCCGTTTATGGATTGGAGCCAGCTCCAGCGTTTGCTGTATATGCTGCCGCCAAGCATGGAGTTGTGGGCTTCACCCGATCGATGGCTGACAAGCAGATCTATCAGAAGACAGGCGTTATGTTTACGGCCATGTGTCCAGGTCTAACCAATACCGAAATGATGATGAATCTGCGCGAGAATGTCACTTGGAATCACTCCGAGCAGCTGGTGGAGGCCATCGAGAGTGCCAAACGCCAAAAGCCCGACGAGGCAGCCATGCAGATGATCAAGGCCCTTGAGATGATGAAGAATGGTAGCATGTGGATTGTGGACAAGGGTCAGCTCAAGGAAGCTATGCCCCAGATGCACTGGCAAATGTAAAAAAACATTTCAATTCAAAATTATAAAAATTAATTTTCAATAAACAAAAATGATGTTGAATAATTTAAAAAAACAATTTGCTTGAGAGTGATAAAAATGCATTCATTATATTTAACTATTAACTGATTTGATAGTTTGCATAAAACAGATATATTTTTTATAAACATCAATTAATTTTCAAATAAGAAAATACTCTTCGATGCATTAATTAAGCTATTTGAATAAACATTAACTCTTTTTGTACTTGTCATCTGAGCGAATATTTAATATTAATAGTCTTTAAAGACCGATTTTTTAGTCTGAATAATCAGTACTTTGGAACGTTCATTAAAATCTTTTAGATGTATAATAATATGAAAATTATCTATCAATAATTTATACTATATATGTATATATACAGAGGTCAGTATCTAATCACATTTATTATTTGAAACCATTTCGGATAGACGAGCTTCATATTGCTTCTCTGTATAGGGCACATTTGCTTGCCAGTATTCGTCCAGGAGCTGTGCTTGACAACGCCCAATATTCATCATTGAGCGCCAGTCTGCGCCATATTCCGGTTCCATTCGATGCTCCAACGGGGCATGCACTGGCGGCAGTGGACAATTGTAGTGTCGCCTGTCAGCATGTCGTGAAGTACGGGCTAAATGCATTTGTCGGCACATGAAGCACTCGAAGCGCTGGAAAAGGGAGTGCTCATGGCCTTGCCGATCGCCATTAATGCTATAGCTACGCGTGATTAGCTGAGTCAATAGGTTCTGATTATCAATGGTCTGGCGACGCTTCACCTTGTGTTCCAGATAGGAAAAGTACTCGGTGTCATTGTCTCCCAGCTGCTGTAAGAACGCGGCCAGTGCGCCAGCATTAGGAAAGTCATCAATGTAAATAGCAGATTTATTTTTGGGCTGCCAATCCTGTGTATGGAATAAATGATTCTATTAAATAAATAAATAATTAGTCAATAGTACAACTACTCACGCGAATGCTGGGTGAACCAAAGTAGATTGGTATAACGCCCACTATGAGGGGTCTCCAGAACTTCTCGGTGATGTAATCCTCGCATACACCATTCTCGATGGCAATCATAAACTTGTAGTGAGCCAGAAAGTGCAACAGTTCCGGTGAGTACAGATTATTTAAATAGTCCTTTTGCAGGCTGCATCAAAGTAAATGCGCATATTAAGTCAAATATCATTACAGATAAAAGTATATCGCTCACCTTGCTGGCAAGTCCCGATTGTGCAGACAGCCGCCATAGGAGTCCACCTGCATGTGCCTCATCAGCTCACGCACATAATCCTCGCGACCGGACATTGTGCTGCAATCCGTTTGCAGGAAAACTACCGATGCCAAGGCTTTATTGAACTGGAAGGCTTGCTTGCTCTGGTGACTGACATGATAGTCGAGCTGGGTCAGGTCGCTAACTTCTGGCAGATACTGTGTGGTCAGAGGCATATCACTGTATCTGCTGAACGTCGACGTATAGTTAAAATGATGCAGAAACTCATCGAATGGCACAAAGGGCACATTGCGTGGCGACTCCTCGTGAAGCAAGGCCCACAGATGTCTGCTGCTGCGCGGCAGTGGAAAATCGTGCGGCTTCATATTCGATCCGTAAAACAGTATGACCTGCAAACAAATTGTTAATCTTAATCAGCCGGATGTGAGCTTCCGTTTTGATCTAAACATACTAACAAGCGACTCTGACAGGCGTTGGCGATTGTTGGTGACGCGGCATGTGTTGAATCCACATTTTCGCGTCTCGTCGTAGTTCCAATGCATATCATTTGTCCACCAGAGCATTTCCGGTATGTAATCCTTCATGCTCGTCGTTTCACTTTGCGAAACATACCAATACAATACAAGGAGCAAGCATAGCCAGATAAGCGACAGCAGCACCAACTGTAAGCGACGATTCCGCCACGGACGCATCGTTGATTTGCATTGCCGGGATAGCCCGTAACCAGTTGACGCTGTTCCTCTATAGTCTTTATCACTGAATTGAGCTGTTGTTCATAAATTAATAATGAGAGCACAGCTCAATTCAAATGCACGCGCGCGACAACTGTGTCCACCAAAATTGCGACTGTTTTTGTTTTCTGTAGAGCTTCCAGTGCTGTAAAACGTTTTGCTTTTTGTGGTACTTTTGTCACGTTACGATTTTATATAAAAGATGGTCACACTAAGAGAATAACTGGTCTTTCCGTATCTTGAATAATTGCTTTAAAGCTGAATATATGAGTTGGTTTGAAGAAATAAATCATTTGAATGAGATTGCCAAATATCAAACTACAAAAATTAAAAGTATAAAATTACTGAAAAAATCTCTCTCAGATATGTCAATAATGTACAAACGAGTGTTTTGTTAACTACAAAAAGTAGTTTTGTACTGGATGTAAACTTTTAGTTCGTCGAAACGTGCACTGCATACGCAGCCTTTTAGTAGACTGTGCAACACTACAACACACCATCATAATATTGTTCCGTTTGCATTTGCTCAATTTTAGCTAAATTCCACAACAAAATACATAAATAATAGAAAATATGCTGTAATTAGCATCGAAATAAGAAGCAGACTCGAGCCAAACATCAATTGGCCAACATGCCAACTACTCTCTTAATGGGCAAAACGAAAAACAAAAACAAATATTGACATAACACGTCAACGATTGCGGCGAGAATTCAACGACATCGACGACGACTGCAAAAGTTAAAAATATACGGGCGCTAGTCATTTTATAGTAGCTAATAAATATACAAGTTGGCACAACGCACAGTGTGAAAAGACGACAAGCATGTGTTATGGCCACAGCTCAGCACAACTCCACAGCTGCAACAGCAGGTACAGCAACAACAACAACAAAGGCACCGCTGGACAATGAGACGCCGGCGGAGAGAAAACAATTTGTTGCTTCCAATTCAAATCCAAATGCAAATGCGCCCAGCTGGCAATCCTGCTTCTACTGTACACGCGAGCACTTCAAAAGCATCGGCGAGTTTGTCACGTAAGTAATCTCAACATCCTCCATATGCTACCATAACTGGTCTCCACAATTCACAGCCATCTGCGGACTCGGCATTGTACGCGGGAGGGCGGCTCCTTTGTGTGCCGTTATGGCTTCAACGGCGTGTGTGCCTCGCTGCCACTGGACGGCGTCTCGGATCGTGACTATGATGCGCATGTCGCCAAATACCATGTGAATCAGCAGTCGCGCGAATTGCCACCGGAATGGGGTGTCTACTCGGCCGCACAAAACTTGCCGGCCGTGCTCAACGATCCGCAGCGCGGCAAACAAAGCAATCTGTTCACCAAAAAGTGGGGCGAGCATTTTGTGGAGCGTGTTAACATTCCGGGCACATCCCGCCTGCCGGACATTACGCATGCTGACTTTGCTGTCTATCTGGGCAGCATTGGGAAGCGCTATCGCTGGCACGAGCGTCGCCAGCAGCAGCTGCAACAGCAACAGCAACAGACGCCAACCACGACCACACCAGAGCATTTAAGTGCCGTTCCAGTGCCTGAGATCTTTCTTAAGTCGCAACTCCAGCTACATCATGCCGCCACCTTTATGCAGGTATTTCCCAACTACATGCAGCCAGTCGAGAGCAGCAACTCCACTGTGCAGCGCCAGCAGTCGGGCAGGCAGCTGCAGGAGCAGCTCTCCCATTATCTGGACATTGTGGAGGTGAAGATAGCACAGCAGGTGTCGCAGAAGTCGGCGGCCTTCTTTCATGCCATGACCACACAGCACGCCATACTCGCCGAAATGCAACAGGCAGCGGAGCAAGTGCGTCAACTGCGCTCGGCGCTGGCCCAGCTGCATGGCAGCGCCGTTGTCGACAGCTTTCGTGTGATGCGCTTTGCCCAGCGACGGCAGCACTACATCATCACGCTGGACAAGCTGCGACTGATGGCCACCGTGCACAAGACGCAGCCCATGCTGCAGCTGTTGCTGGGCACGCAGGATTATGTGGCTGCCTTGGATTTGATCAGCACCACGCAGGAGATACTGGCAGCCGAGCTGCTGGGCGTGCATTGCTTCAAGCATCTGCCCATGCAGCTGGGCGAGATGGAGAAACTCATCGACAAGATGCTGACCACGGAATTCGAACGCTATGCGGCCACGGATCTGAATCGTCCGCTGCTGGATGCCGAGCTGGAGACGGACAGCGTCTGCGCGGAGGAGGACAAACTGGTGGCCATTGTGATGGGCTTGCTGCGCAAGCAGAACTTTAGCTTTGTGCAGAGCTATCAGCAGGAGGCGATTGCCACCATCAGGGCCATCATCAAGCAGCTGCTCATCGAGCTGTTGTCGCGCGGTGATCACGAGCTGTGTTTGACCGGGGCCGGGGAGCAGTCGCTGGACTTGACGCTGCCCGAGTGGCTGGCAATGCTGCAGCGTGCTAGCCACGCCTTGGGCGCAGTTCTGGAGCGGATTAAGGCGGTTGTTTCAATCATGCAGCAAACGGCAGATGCAGCAGCCGGCGGCAGCATTCCCCAGGAGCATGCTGTGAACCTTATCGACTCGGAGGCCTTTCTGAGTGCTGCCCACCACGAGCAGCTCAGCGCTCAGTTGTCACAGCTGCTCCAGGCAGTCTGCCACTATTGTCACGAGCGTTGTGCCAACATTGTGTCGCCCCAGAGCCTGGAACGCAGTGCAGTCAGCGAGCAGGAGCTGCAGCAGCTCGCCCAGGTGGTGGAGGAGTTTAGCGAGACAACGCTTAGCATTTGTGGTGCACCCAGTGTGCCGCTCCAGCTGGCACTCAAGGTGCAAGCCTCACGTTACGCACAACGCTTCCATGCGGAGCACAAGCAAAAGCTGGCGCTGCTGCTGGATCAGGAACGTTGGCGCCAGGTGGATATACCACATGAATTCCAGCGCATCATCGATCGCATGACATCGGGCGACTATGCCAAGCAGTCGCCGCTCGACACCAATCTTGGCATGCTCAATGGCAACGGCAACGGCAATGGCAATGGCAATCCCGTGCTGCTGCTGGAGGGCAAGCAACCCTTTGCCCTGGTCAGCGTGGCGCTGCTGCTCATCCAAATGCTGTACGAGTACGGTGGCAGTGCCCAGCGATTGCCACTGCTGGCCAGCTACCATGCCAGAAATGTGGTGGATTTGCTGCGCTGCTTCAACTCGCGCAGTTGCCAGCTGATCATTGGAGCGGGCGCCATGCGTGTGGCTGGACTGAAGACCATTACGAGCACCAATCTGGCGCTGGTCTCGCGTGCTCTGCAGTTGGTGCTGTATTTGCTGCCCAAGCTGCGCGAGCATTTCGAGAGCATGAGCGGCTATGAAGCCATCGAACGGGATTATCAGGGACACATCAAGGAGATCGAGCACAAGATCCATGGCATTGTGTCGGAGCGTGTAATTGCCCAGCTAGAGGCATGGGATGCTCGTCCGCCCATACCATCGCAGACATTCAGGCACATCTCAAGGCATTTGGTTAAGTTGCATGAGGCAATTGCGGGCGTGCTGCCGGAGGCGCAAATCCATGAGATCTATGGCGTGGTGCATCGCAATTTCAAGGATAAGCTGCGGGAGCAATTGCTTAAGCTGAACATCTACAACAATGGTGGGCCACAGCATGGCGTGGTCACTTCCGAGTTGACCTTCTATATGGAAACGTTGCGTACGCTTAAGGCGCTGCCTCCGCCCCAGCTGGACAATGGCATACTGGAGCACATTTGGCTTTACTGAGCGCGGTATTATTCCAATTGCATTGGATTTCCAAAATCTGTTCGCAATTAATCTCTGTTCTCGTGTCTCGTCCCTGTTTAATTTCCTTTGTTTTTATTTATCTAAGCGTATTTGTACTTTTGCAATTGTATATTATATTATTAATGCAAATATTTAGTTCATTCTTTGTTGCACTTCATTAACAATTAAGCGAAAAGTCGAAAAGTTTAAGACAAGTATTGATTAAAGGCGACTGTATAATTAATACGAAAGTTGAGAACTGATTACATACTATTCTATTTGCTTTTCAGACGTAAACAAAACTAGTAAAATATTTTAATAAACATACAACATTTAATTAAAATCGCAACGTAAGTGAACTAAACTAAACTACATTTTGTTTTAAAATATATCCAACTCTGAATCAAATGCAAGTGGCAGGGGCAGAGGCAGCGCATCATCTAATACATCCGGTATTGTGTCCTTAAATGTATATTTCAAAGGTTCGAGGTCCAAATCAGCAGTGTCCAAGTCCTGGTATATGGGTACAATATAATCATAAAGAATTTCCTCATCAAATTCTGCAGAATGATTTAGCAACTTATCAATGAGATCGTCGCTCAGCAAAGGTTCCTGACAATGTTGCGATGTTGCTGTAATACAAACTTATTCAATATGATATTGTGCAGCTATTTAAAGCGATATTGTAACAAAAACAACTCACGGTTATGGCAATTGTTTAAACATTTTTCGCTTGGAAAGTCCATAAAATCAAATAGATCAAAATTGTCTTTGGGGTCTGCAGACTTGGCATAAAGATCATTGGCTGTGATAACCTCCAAGCGGGATGTAGTCTTTAACTGACCATCGATCAGATGTGGTCCATCCTTGACCAGTTGCTTTCGATGTTGTTTTTGCAGTGTTTCCTTGCACAACGACAATTTTGGCGCGCAGCTCATTGGCCATATTTGGTTGGCGCCTTTAAATGGCGTTATATTTGGTTTGTTGTACATAACATTGTCCAGCGTGCTTAGCACACTTTTTTTTCCCGATTGCTGCACCGCATTGTCGCCCAATGGCATGTGCATTAGTTTTCTGCTAGATCTTGGAAGCACTAAGGGTCGAAAAACATAAAATTTAATCTTTACTTAAAGTAATTTGTTTTTAAACTTACCATGGGCTCCCGCGTTTTCTTCATCCATCCAAATTTGTGCCATTTCAGAAAAATTTCTTAAGATATGTCGATCTTTTTGCTTAGCTAGGATTATACATATATTAATAATTTTGAAAAAATGCCAAGCTGCTCAAATTCAATTGTTAAATTTGACAGGGCTGCTTAAATACTTAAGTGTGACCGGATGCAAAGCAGAAATCCCTAAATAATAGCATAATTTTTAAATATATAAACGACTAGAGAAAATCGTTTGGTAAAATGTGATAAAAGTACTTTTAAGAAAAAGGCAATGACTAAGTTACTTAGTTATTTATTTTTTTTATTTCATAAATGCACAATTACAATAAATTCAAACACGTAGCAAGCAGCTTTTGCTTGTTTCAAAACCAGAATTTCAATTGGATTTAACAGAGCATGTTGGAGAACTAAGACGCTGTTAAATGCAGAGCACAATCTGTAAATTTAACATAGGGTGAGGGTAAACGAATTGTTTTCATGATTCTCTCTTGAGTCCAAAAAAAACCTTTAAGCGTGTTGGATGTGCGTCGGTTCGGAAGAATCCTCGATAAAAGCCGTGGGTGACTCGTGGTTGCGTCGCGTGTTTGTGCTTGTGTTGGTTTTCTAAATTCATGAAAAAATATAATAAAATACAAAAATATTATAATGCAACGTGAATTTTAGTAATTGTTGTGCTCAAACTGCCACAATTTTGGAAGCAACAGCCGGAGAGCGTGAGTGCCAATTGCAAGACAAAATGGCTGCATTTCAACGCATTTAATGCGCGCACAAAAACAACAAACACAAGAGAACAACGTACACAAAGCATAAGCAAACATGTAAGTATGGAAGTGTGAGTGCGCGTACATATGTATGTGAATGGTCTTCTGTGTGTATGTGGAGAAGAAATAAGAAACGCGGCATAACAAAGTTTATTAGCACTAGTGAACTGTGAAATACAAATAATATTTAAATAAATTACTAAAATCACACCTATAATGCAATTAAAAATGTTTGTTTATAACGGCTACTGTTAATCGAGTCTGTGCTTTCTTGTTTATTTGGTCTCAGTGACAATAACAAAATACAAGCGCATTTTGAACACTCGACAGCAACAACACAATGAAATTCTATGCAATTTCAACGAGTTTGCGCTCTCCTTGTGTCTTCTCTCACTCATTGTATTGAGTCTCTCCTTGCGCGCGCGCTCCGTCTTTAAATTTGAGTGAATTTATGTTGTGTGTTGAGTGTTTATTTCATGTTTCAGTGTTTTGCACTCAAACTCAATTTCCTAAGTTGGAGGGAGGTTAATGTATTTGCAGCTTGTGTTGTGTTCGCTTCTAATTGTTATATATTTAAATCATTATTATTTGGAGTACAACGAAGTATGTATGTAGAACATTCATACATACATTCTCGATTTTTATTTTCTGTCTCTTTCACACCACGCGATTAGCAACAGACTTGAGACCAACAAGAACAACAACACACGCAAGCAACAGCTGCTGTATTCTCAACACTCTTCTCACGTCTCTTTACGCTTATTTACAGCAAGCAGTGCTACAACACCTAACAACAACACCTGGTACAGAGCAGAAACAACATCAAAAAAACGACAACACCAATCTCAAAAAAATAATAACAAAATTTTAAATTGTGAATATCATTTGTAATTTTTTTTTTTCGATTTTTCTTTTCAATTATGTTTTCAACGTGCGCGCGAAAAAATAAAAAAGAAGAGCAGTAAAAAAGTAATGCATAAAAATCGTAAATCATATTAAGTAGAAATTTATAGTGTACGTGACGGGTGTAAAAATAAAATCAAATAAAAAATAGAAAATCATAAAAATAATAAAATACCAAATAGTAGCTGTCCGGCAAGTCGTGCGTGCAAGCAAAAGTGTGTAAAATTTTATGGTCGCTCTGAGTGCGATTTGGTAAAGCTAAAGCCATGTCTTAAGTGCGAAATAGTTGCAGTTAGTAGTCGGGTAGTCAGAATAACCAAGAACAACAACAACACCATCAACAACCACAACATATACAACGCCATCAACTGCCAAAAAGTCTAACTTAATAACAACAACAACAACAACAACAACAACACCACATTCTACAGCTGCAGTTGAAGCGAAGAGAAAGAGCTTTGTTTTGAGGACTTTAAGCATTTCGACACGTTGGATCCCATTAACATATAATGTCATCAACATGTGGATTAAATATGGTTTTCATGTCGATCATTTTCATTATCATCGTAAATGGTAAGTGCAAAATTGCGGTCTTATCTGCATGTGTTGATAAGACTACATTAATTAATTTGCATTCAAATTTATTATCAAGTCAGGCTGATAACTCTAGCAGTGGGAGGTCAAATACTTCGACTAGCGCCTCTTAATGAATGCTTAAGAAATAGCAGATTATTTACTCGTTTAATCAAAGACAAAGCAAAAAATGTTGACAAAATCTATCAAGAGTTGTCTTCTGAAGATTTCACAAGTGAGCAGGCGCCGTTTCTACAACTCGAGTATGACTCATTTCAAGTGTTGATTCAACTCGAATTCCGAAGAGTTTCAGTTTCTCACCAAGCGAATTAGCTGGAATTCATTTGAAAATATACATAAGTATTAAGATGTGTATATGTATGTTAGATAACGATCTGTTTGTATTTGTGCTGCCATACAAAGCAACAACAACTGGTTCTTTTGCTAGTCGAGACCTTGACACCTGCGGGCTAACAAAACAGAGCCATTGTTCCACTTGAAAGCCTTGTTTAAAGGTTTTGAACCTTTATTGTGCTGTAAAGTTGTTGTCGAGACAATGTTTTTGTCTAATTGGGTTTGCTTTAAATAATAAAACATAGCACACAAAAAGTACAAGTACAAGCATGGCCAAAATAAATATAATACACTTTATAAAAAAAAAAAGACTTGCACACAATAATGCAAATATTTTTAGAAGAAACAGTCTGCTAATAATTTTCTTAGAGGGCAAATTAAATTCAATGAATCTACCCCAAAATGAAGCACATAAGTGGCTCCCTCCTCCGGCTGGCCCATAAAGCTCCCCGCACAAATGAAATCCCTCCTCATAAATCTCCTCTCCTCTCCTCCCTTTACACACTCACATACACGCACGCACACAAATGAGTAAAGCGATTAAATGCAGTCGCTAAGAAGCAGCGCCAAACGGAGAAATGAGAAATGAGAAAAGAGAAAAGAGAACGAAGAACAATGGCAAATAATTAGGAAAGTGGGTACTAAAATTATAAGAGTACTATAGCGAGGCCACCCCCTTGCACACACTCTCATGCTCCCCCTTCGACCCCCCTCGCCCCGCGCATCCCCACAAGGCCTCTGCACAGCGAGCGTAATTATTTTTGTTGTACTCGCGTTGCTTTTATGAAAATGTTAACTTAATTTCTGCATGATTGAGCATTTATTTCAATGTTATTGTCTATGGGTCTCGGGCGCTTGTAATGTCCTCCGCTCTGCCCATGTTTTGTTATTATTGTGCAGTTCAAATTGTTCTGGGTGGGACAACAATAAATATATTTGTGGGTGTGTGTGTGCTAGAGAGTATATTTATAAATAGAAATCCTTTAAGCTTATTTTATTTACAACATTTGACGATTCCTAGAAATTCCAATTAAATTGCAAAGTCGTTTTAGCAACCAAGGATAAAGAATTTGCAATAAGTAAAAAGTGGGAATAATATTAGAAATTGCTAATCAAATCAAGTTTCGCATTTTTAGCTTAATTAAACTGAGTAGCACTTTGAATATGCCTACATAGTGTGCATTGGGCCAAGTAACCGTATAGAACAATATGCTAAATAAATGATGTAGTGCGGCAATTAAAAGCCACTTGCCTTAATTTGTTGGCCAAGCATTACAAAATACGGGCAGCCAGTTGCCAACCGAATGAACTACAACTACTCAGCTAATTAGCAGTGAGAAACAGCAGAAAACAGCAACAACATTTGTAAAGCATGTAAAAACCGGTTAAGCCACTCGTTGCCGGCTAATCTAAAAGGCAAAAGAAAATTTCGCATTGTGGACGCTGTTTGTTTTATTTTGACTTGAATCGAGCGAAAGGTCAACGTCTTGAATATCGGCGACTATAAGTGAGTATGTATGTATGTACGTGGGCTTGTACTTGTGTATGTATGTGTGTGGCATGGGCCGCGCCAATAATCTTAAAACCACACATAAAAAACATGCTGAGCAACAGATACAGATACAGATACAGATACAGCAACAGATACAGATACAGATACAAAGTAGACAGCGTCCGGCATCTCTCTCTCCCTCTCTCTGTATATCCGTCCCGTTTTCTCCTTAGCTCTCACGCTACGCTTATCTGGCATCTGCCTTCGCCTTCGCCTTCGCCTACGTCTGTGCCTTCCATCTTGACCAAGTGACCACAACGGAAGCGCAACAAATACAACACGTAAATACAGCAAGCAACAGAGCAACAGTTTCAGATACCGAGGCTCTTCTAAAGCGCAAATACTCGTTTAACTTATCAGACTGCTTCCACTTTGTGAACTCGTCTTTTCTTCTCCTTCGCCATCTCCTTCTCTTCCTCTTTTCAGTTGTATTTCCATTTTGTTTTGTTTTTGTCATTGTGTTCTGAATCATTCAAGTTGCAAGTTGACTGGCTGAGTCTTCAAAGAGTTTCTCACATTTTTTCCCTTTTTTATCATAATATTATTAACAAAAATATGTGCAAAACCCAATCAAAATATATAAATTAAATTAAATTATTATTATATAGCAAAGTGCAAAAATTATATTAAATTACACTAATAGTTTTCCATATAGGTCGGAAAAAGTATTATAATATAATTAGTTAAACAATCATTGTTATTTTTAGCTTCCCAAAATCAAAAACAAGTTTGTTAATTAATACAGCCAAATTGACAACAACGAATCTTAATTGCAAATTGAGATTAATTTTATTTAAACTTGAATTTATTTGATGGTTTTGCTTTAAAAACCATTTATAGTAAATTTAACCTTGTGTACTTTTTCATTTTAAACAATTTTTGTTTTACGAAAGTGTTGAATGAAAGCAAGCAACTTTTGAAAACTGACGCGACAGCATTAAGAATGACCTTACAGGTGTCGAATGAAAAGATCAAGGTTATCAATAAGAACTTGAGCAGAGTTAGCGTAGTTAAAAGAGCGTCAATAAAACGCAAATCGTTGAGGCAGACAAATCGATTGATTATAAACAAATAATCTACCTAATTCAATAAATTAAAATCCAACCTAAAGGGTTGCAATTGTCAACATAATGCATATTTTACAATGGCAAAAAAAAGAGCAATTGTTGAATTGAACTGCAAATTATTGCACGTTTTGTATGCACACAATAAAATTAATATGCAGTCGCTTGCATTATAATTATTGTTATTCGTATAGATAAAAAATATATAAAAATGTGCAACAATTATATTTGTATAAAAAATGAATAAAAGTTAAATTGCTAAGCAATATAATTGTAACCAAATGCAGTTTCCAATGTCAAGAATACGATACGAGGTATGAGATCATAAGCCATGTAATTGTAGGCAAAGTAATTATAAGAATCTTTAATATTATATTGAGGAAGTGTCAGGAATTGTTAGCGATCAAATATGAATTAAATTTACATTGTGAATGCAATTTAAATGCTTCAGGTGTTCCCCAATTCTTCCAAAAAAGGTTGGAGCAACTTAACAGCTTTGATTGTTTTTTATTTTATTTTTTATTACAAAAATTTTAATTAGTATGTGCTTCTTTAAGCTTCTCTAACATTTCTTTCATTTAATTAAATTTAGTTTAATTTAGTTGAATCTATAAATTAAATGAAATAAAATGGCTGCAATTATTGCAGTGTATAGAAATTGTCATAGCAATTATCAAGACGTTTACTACGGCGCAATGTTAACTGGCATTGCTTGTGTATAAATTGACAATTCGTCATGCAAGCTCAAGTGAATACACTAATTGACTTAACCACACACACACACACACAGAAACTGAGTTATATATACATGTGTATGTACTCTAAAACGTATCCAATTATAAGAGCTATCGTTGTGAATGTGGGAAACCGCAAGGGAAATCTTCAAGCTCAGCTGACAGTGCTTAATATTTTTATTTGATAAGCAGCTGTCGACGGCCATTTAGCGCAAAAAAAGCTTAAAGAGATACACATATACATATACATTGTGTATGTGTGTGTACAAATGTGTAGGAGAATTTGTCATAAATCACACATGGGGTGGTGTCCGAGTATAAATGAAGACAATGGCCATCGTCTCACAGTTCAGTTGTGAAACAAAGAGGCAAACGAGAGTTTTCTTGTTTCTTCTTGTTTTATTTGCAGTACGTGTCAAGTGCAACAAACAAACAAACAAACAAAGCGCCCACTGTCCCATTTTTTCGATTTCCACGTATGATTGACTGCTGCTGCTGGCCCAATATCCCTGGCTGTTTGTTTTGTATCTGACAGATACATGCGCATCTAGCTGCAAATGTGTTACAGTCAGCACTCGAAATGCAATGCTAGTTGACATGTATTGTACTCTACCTGACACACACACACATACATGCATACATACATATGTATTTCCTTCAGCAATCTGCAAAATACTTTGCTTATAAATCCTTTAAGCTGCCTGCATGTGTCAAGCGCAAAGGGCACTTCACAATTGATGAGTAGCTTTAATAAAAGGGCGTGACTTGTTGTAAATAGCACTGCCACGCCCTCCATGTATGGGACGAGGGACGCGGGGGCTACACGTGTGCGTCGTTACTGTGACAGGTAACACGGCTATGGAGGGGGGGGACATAACACGACAGTAACTCCCAAATTGCAATATTCTGTATGTGCGACAAAAAGCAAATTTGAAATGTGATATTTTCATTTTATTGTTTGTCGTTTATGGGAGATGCCACAATAAAGGGTTGCTTTGGTTATCCTGCCAATCGTATGTGAATTAAGTGCCACCGAATGCGATACGTCGCTGTGGTTACTCAGCCTGTGTCACAAGGATCTAATGCGAGGAGTGGATATAACAAACAAAAGTTCTGGTGGCATATTTATTACAGACATTTGTTCTTATTTTGTTCTTGGGTGGAAGTTGTTTTGTTTTTAAATATTTTGCAATGGAAACAAATGGAGAAATTGTTTCAAATATTAATTATGGAAACGTAATGTTTTTTGACACTTTCTTATATTTCTATCATTTCATCATGTATTATTAAAAACAAAATATAGCACATGTTTTTTCTTACTGCATTTAAGTTAATAATAAATTATTTTTAAATACATCAAAAACAAATTTGTGAAAAGTCACACACAAAAGCAGCATTTAGAAATCAATTTAGCGTAATCTCTAAAAAAGATTTCCAAGCTCAAATCTTCATTTTAATATTCAACATTTTGTTATTATTGTTATTTGCTTCTAAGTCAAACAAATGAATTGATATAAATTCCGCCAGGTGGCGCTACTCTGTTTCCATTTCAAGGGATCTCGAAGCTGCTCGTCTGTCGTGTCGTTATCATTTTAATATGACTCAATTGAATGGCGTGGGAAGTGTGGAAAAGGTTTAGACTTTGATCGGATTACACAACCAGCTATGAAATGCTGCATGTGGGTGTGTGAGTGTGTATCTATGTGAAGGCGATGTAATTCAATAAGGCAACCCAAGTTTCCAACTAAAAATGCGTCTAAATTAGCTTTTATGTGCAAATTATGCCGCCTCATTATGCCAAATGGCCGAAATAACAATCAAAGTGCCTCACATACAACACAGACTCTCAATCTCTCTCTCTCACTCTGGCATGGCACAAACAGAAGGGGAATACAAAAAATTTAATTAAATTATTAAAGCAACGCGCGGTAAGCCACAGACAGGCAGATAAACAAATAAACAAACCAAGACAAACAGCAAAGACAGGCAAAGGCATAAAACTTTGGCAAGAATGCGTCAAGAGAGAGAGAGAGAGAGGAGAGAAAAAGGCCAAAAAGGAGCAAATAATGAAAGTCAAGTCGAGTTACGAGCCACAATACAAACAAACATCGGACATCGTGAAGCTGCAGATACATTATGCACAGACTCTCAGGCGTGCCAGATACGAATGTGAAATGGCTCAACAAAATAATAGAAGTCGGGAAAGGAACAACTGCAACATACGCTATGTTTTTCAAATGAAACCTGCTTTGTTTTGTAATATAATATACGAGTATTAATATTAATGCTGTATAAACTTAAACATGTTTATTTTTCTTATTCATTCATTTATAGGGTATCGGCATTTGCCATTCGAGCGACATTCATTTAACACAACACACGGGCAAATTATGTGCATTCATTTTGTTGCCACTCACAGATACAGACACCGTTGAATTTAGTTGCCCAAAAGACACTCACATTATCTAAGGTGTGTGCGAGAGAAAAGTCAACACATTTTCTGCGCCCATTAATAAATGTATTTCATTTTCATTTGAAGCAAACTGGCGCCAAATAGTTTCACGTGCAGTCAGCAAAACTTTTGCGCCATCAACAAATACAAAGAAAAACAAAAAAAATTACTTTTCAATGTATCTTCCAGTTCAACTTTGGGACCAAGGCAGCGTATGCCCTAAGACTGGCAGGGTATATGCGATTGGCAATGCATCAATTGTGATTTTATTTATTTGAAACTGCACAATTTGTTGGAATAAATAAGGAAATAATTACATAAAACTTAAACTTTACATTCTTAAACTTTGTGCGTTCTTAATAAATAATTGTGGTTTTTATTTTTGGTTGCATTTTTTGTCAATTTATTTCAAGTGTATTCACAATTCGTATTATGTTATTTATTATATCTTTTCTCTGCTGTGTTGCCTGCCACTTCATTGTTCTGCCCAATGCCTTCGTCTTTATGCGATTTTCCACTTTTCCGTCTGTCTCGCAATTTTCTTTTTCTTGCCGGAAGAAGGGTAGCGCTGCTTTATATGTATGTTTGTATGTTTGTATGTGTGGGAGGGGTTTAAGGGGGCTTTTGGCATTTTGCTTTTATTTTTATTTTTATTGTGTCTACTGCTGCTGTTGTCGCAGTCGACTTTTTGTGCTGCGCGCTTTTTTGGGCAATGTGTGGCTGCGTTTGTTGTCTGCAGCTGGCTGTGTGGCAAAGTTTATTTTCATTAGTTTTAATGCTGCTCATTATGCTTATAGTCGTCATCAGGGAAGAGTGCGGCTGGCTGTCTAACAGTAAGTGTATCTCTATCTCTATCTGAATCAGTGTACTCTCTATCTGTATCTGGCGACGCTTCCCTTTTGCTTTGGGGCGCATTGTGTGCATAGCACGGCAAACTGATTGCTCCTCATAATTGTTTTTGTTGTTGTAATTATTGCCATACCAGCCCTACTTCCTGACAGATAATATGTCGATAGGCCTGCGGCTTGTGTTCCGAAATATTTAGATATTCCTATGAATGTTCTTAGTACCCAATAAAGTTCCACAAAAAGATCTGGCATTCATACATATATGTTGTTGGATGATTGGGAATGTAAAGTCAATAAATTTGAAATTAAGAGATGCTTCTAAGCATCTAAACATGATGCCTAAGAATATTTTGATTCAAGCGCTATTTTTTCACTTTATTAGCAAATTATTTGTAGCCATCGAGTTCGAGTTATAATTGAAATTAAATGGAATAACTAAAAACAAGGTTCTGTTGTCAATTGATTTTTTCTATCAAATTGGATTCTGAAAGTAAGATTACATTTTATTAAATTGAAATTGAATTAAATGTTACAAGGAATATATTATGATTATAGATTAAAAATAAAGCAAAACTATATAAAATATTGGGCCTTGGCAAATTTGTAATGATTTCATTTTAAGCTAATTAATTTCTTGTTATGTCGTGCCATTAATCAGTTGCTAATCTCTTCCCTTCTATTAGCTTTGCCAAAGTTGCGTGCTCCTCAATTTAACCAAATTATTTCCCATGCTCGCAAATATTTCATTTTTGCGCCGAGTCCATAGCAACAGTTTTGCCTCCCGCCTGCTCTGGGTCATTAATCGAAACAGGAGCGGGAACTGAAAACGTTCAGCCCGACTAAAAGTGTTCAGTTGATTTGCATAACATTGATTAACGAGACGCAATCAAGCGCGGGCAACCCTAAAAAGGGTTAAAGAGAGTGGAATTTATTAAGTTTCCTTTCGACAATGAAATTTCAGTCGCAGTCGCAGTCCACACCCAAATATTCGTTGCTAACTGATTAAATCAGCTGTTACGGCAAATTGAACACGATACACAATGTGCGACTAAAATTTCATTCTTTTGAAATTTCGCTCAGCTAGCATTTCTTTGACCAAGTTATAAATTTTGTTGTTGCTGGGTGTCGAGTGTTAAGAATTGAAATGCGAACATGGCACCCATGTGCCATGGAGCGCTCGTCTGTGGCTTAAATGCTCAGCGCAATGCGAACACATATGCGTTCCATGGGCCAAGGCCATGGAAACGTGTTCTTCATACTTTTGCCACCCTCTCACAAAGCGAGGTTTTTCCACTGCTGTTGTTGGTTTCGTATTTCCGGTTTTTGGGAAAATCCAAGTCAAAGACAGCAACGCAGCCGAGGCAATGGTAATTAGTGGAATTATACAGTCAATGCGAAAATTCTACGCACAAGCTGGGACTTGCATGCTCTGGGTTCTATTCGCAATATTTCAATTATATGTCGGCTAGTATTGTTTGTGCTTACAGGGTATTTTGCAGACGTGCAGACTATAAACTTGAATGTTCTCGCCTTTGCTGTCAACTATCGCGCTTATTGTACACATTTATTCATATTTATATATTTGTATTTACATTTCGTTGGGTTTTAAAATATTTTCCTCTATTGACAGTTGAGGATTTTGCTTATTGGCTGCATATATTTTTTATATCTTATTGCCGGGAGAAAAGTTTTTGATAGTACGTTCTGTTTATATAATGCTTTAACAAGCACACGCAGTTATTTGTTCATGAAATAAAATAAACAAATATGATGGAAATAAATCTAGTTACAAGTGTGTGCATTTCATATTTCAAATAATAAGATTATGTGGTTGTACAAAAAGTTGGAACTAATTTTTAAATTTTGCACAATAAATAATGAAATAAAGAGACAATTTTTAAGAATTAAAACAAATCTTCAACTGCATTAATTATATAAATTTGTATTTCTATTTTGCTGTTGTATTTGATATGTCAAGTATTCTTTGGTCTCAGCATAATTCGGTCAAGTTGACAAAGCCAACATTAAAATGTAAATGCCGTCAAATCGGATTTCAGCATTTCGTCTCTCTCACTCTCTGCCCTTTACTCTTACTTTATGTGAACTTTGCAAACAATACATTGGAAAAAATACGTTGGAATTGAATTAAATAGGCGCAGGAAAAAGAAAAGCGTAGAAAAACAATTCCATAAAATGCAGCCGGGAAACCATTTTCCTTTTTTTTTTTTTTTCGTTTTACGCTTTTTGGTCTTAGCCGAGAGATGCAGCATCAAATATTTGGTCAAAACGATTACCAAACAATTGTGGGCCAACGCCATAAAGTCAGACCAGAGGCACGCTTCAGTTCATTTAAATGTGATTTATGTGCCATGCGAGGGCTCCAATCTGAGAACCCAACCGAATCGTACTGACTAACTTGACTTGACTGACATTTCCTGTAGAAGTGCGTGGTATCATAATCAGCATCATAATAATTAAGCAACACCATCAGCATTAGTGTGATCAGCACATGTTGAGCAACATATGCTAAAGGTCAGGAGATATCAAGTAAAAGCGTTTTTATATAACTGCTTCTTCCAACAGTTTACAAATACATTTTTATGTTAATTATTTTTAATATAGTTTCTGTAATTTCTATTTCTACTTTCTCTCTCTCTCTATCGTATAGATTTCTAACAACCTTTTGGGTTGGCTTGCCGGTCAACATAATTTCGTTTTTACTTAGTTCATGACCCACAATGTTAGTCAAGCCTAAAAATTATCATGAATCTGTTTTGCTTGCGGCTATGATTTTCATTTTTTCGCTTTGCTTGAGCGCGTTGCTTTGATTCAAAAAAAAAAAATCATTATGTCTGTTGTAATGCAGTCAGCTTAATTTTTCATTTATCACCCTGTAGAAAATGTTACTAATCAAATTTAACAAAATGGTTAAAAACTAAGCGTTATTTTTGTTGATGAAAATGTGTAGAAGAATTGCGAAAATCAAACCAACTAAAGTGCCGCCAAGCTAATAATTTCGAACAAAGAAAATGTTGATATATTATTTTGGTATTTTTTAGTATATTTTTTTTAGTATTTTTTCAGTATATTTTGAAAAATATAATATTTGGATGGTAAAATTGGGTGGCGGGTATCTCACAGTCGATCAAACTCGACTGTAGCTTTCTTACTTGTTTTTTTTTAAGCCTGATGTTACCATTTGTGAACAGGGTATCTGCTAGGCAATTTTTTCTGTGTGTTCATCAGCCAATTATGTGTCTCGAGTTGCCGCTCTGTCTGCCTGGGTCTGTCGGGGTCTTTGAGCATTTTGCCATCATGAAAACTTAATTGAATTATGCCTTTGTTTCTGCAATGTGAGAATGGCTTCAGCTGAACTGAAGTGTGTGCTCTCCAAAAAAATGTTCCACTGTGCCAGTCATGCTTATAATGGCGTTTTGTGGTTGTTGTTGTTCAAGTGACTGTTACCAACACATGCGTATATTTATGTGTGAGAATATATACAATATATACATATTTTTATTTGGGCTATTTAGGGGTTAAATTGTGGGGTAGGTTACACACAATGCCCAAAGGGGTTGCAAGCGATTTAAAACCCATTTTTCTGTGGTTGCTCTTCCAAAGACAGACTGCAACCAAATGTTGTTTATCGATAGATATCTAACACGCAGTCTATAAATTTGGAAATGTAAGGTTAATTCAATTTACAGTAGCACGACCGGAATGTGAGATAATATATGAAATTTCAGCTCTTATTGATTTTCCCTAATTATAGTTTGTGTTTGTTTGTTTTTATACCCACCTACCCAAAGGGTAGAAGGTAAATCGAATTAAACCGAACTGCAAGGGTCGTTTCAAACCTGAAACATTTACACAATATTAATCACCATCTTGATGATCTCTAAACATTTGGTTGCAAACCGATTCAGTTGCTATGTCACTCGGTGACATAATAATGGTGTTTAATAAACCTAATAAAGTGCTAGTAAGTTGAACACAGTTAATTTCGGTAAATTTGTTGGTATATTTTGGTTTTTTCTTAGTACATTTTTTGGTATATTTTTGAAAAATATAATATTTCGATCATTTTTGTTCCAAGCTCGACAGTAGCTTTCTTACTTGCTTTAAATTGAAAATGATTTGAAATTAGTTTTACTGTGAATCTTTTCCCTGCACTGAGTTAACATATTCTCCTCGATATAAGTCCAGTTAACAACAATAATAACAACAACCTGGAGCTGCGTTTGTAACGGCATCTGTGTTGGAGCAGCTCCTCTCGATACACATTAATGTTGCACGATGCGCAAGCTTTAAACATTTATTACTTAATACAATTTAATTTCCACGCCATTTGTGCAATATGCAATATACGCCTCGGTTGCCATTGTGGCAACGATGACAACAACATCGAACGGCAACTGCAACTGCAACTGCAACTGCAACAGCGCAGCTGCTCCGATGCGATACGCAGACCACAATACAGCGACAACAGCACTGGCCATTTCCACTTTTATATATGTATATTTTCCACATTATGTGCCGCACATTTTAAAGTTGATTTTGCCAGTCGACAGAGTTGACCAAATGGCCTGGAAGCCGCACTTGCCATTCCTCCCTCAGTTGCAACGTAATTATGATACGTGATTATGGAACTCAGCAATTATTATTAATGAAGATATGTGCATGTTCACGCATGCTGCTGTCAATATATATTTAACATAGTAAATTTTAATTAAACCAACATCACAGTCAGCAACTCAGAAATTGCGTATACGCAGCGTTCGCTTTGCATTGCACGATTAGTTCGCAATGTGCATTGGAAATGAAGTCTGGCAGCGTCTGACAGAAAGTGAGAAACTGTTGTCATCTTATTTTCTAATTTAAATGTACCCAGACAAGTTGTGAAGCAGTTGAGCCAAAAGTGAAATGATGTACAAAATTGTTTGTCTGCTCCGGAGCATTAAGTTGAATAACGCGATGCGCTGTAAATGTCACTTGAGAAAGAAGGGTATGATGTACTTGTTTATTTATTTAGTACTATCAGATGACCACAAGAACTTTACATTTTTGTCTCAAAAATACTTAAATTTTTAGATAAACTATATGGGTATATAATATATTAATATGGCATCAACAATTCGTATATTCTCTGCCTTGACAGACCAAGCAATTGTCATTCCTCTTGCATATTTCGTAGAAAAGAAACTTGATTCAATTACTTAGCGATATGCACTTGAAGGCAGCAGTTCAAATTAATGTTGGCTTGAGTGCACACGCTGGATTTACTTACTAGTAATTTACTGCTCAGACACAGGCACTTTTACTCATACCATGGCAACATTTGCATACCACTTTGACATTTTACTGCAGCATTTGTGTGCTTGGTATTTTTCTGAATAGAAGCAGAGACTTAGCTAGAGCGAGCAAGGGTGAGAGTCGATGTGGTTTTTGGGGGGGGTTGGGGGTTAAAGTGCTCGCGGCTAAAATACCGTGAAGACAGTTAGACAAAGGACTGTCTGTCGCCTCTGCTGACGTTGCTTTGGGGAAAAAAATATAAAAAAAAAAATCTAATGAATTAAAATCTGAAATGAATTAGTTTTTCAACTTCAGATTTTATGGCCGATGGCAGTTGGTTGCCTGTCTGTATGCGAAAGTTAGAGTAAAAGAATAAGGGACACTGTAATTTTGCACATGTGTGTGTGTGTTATCAAAGGATCAAAGGAAAATGCATATGTGAAAGTAAAGTGCGAGGGAAAGGCGAGTAGGAATTGTGAGGCTCGGCATTGAATCTGACACTGCTGAGTATTAATACATTTTTTATTATTACAACTTCAATCAACAAATGTAGACGATAAATACTAAATTTAAAATAGATTATTTTTCATATTATTATTATTATGCATAAATATAAATAAAAGATAATATAAATAAAATAAATTCTGTATTGTGCAAATGATTTATGTATTTGTCACTAACCATAATCTGTTAGCTAATGTTATTGCTAATAATTATTTAATAATAATATTTCTGTATGGCAAGAAAGAGAGGCAAGGCAATTGCTTAATAGCTTTTGTGTGTTTCGTTTACTTTTGTTTACTAAACTATTGAATTGGTAGCACCATAATTATTGCTTGTTAACAGCAATAATAATTTTGGTAATTGGCACAAGTTACGATTGCCACATTTAACACTCTCGCCAATTGCAAATTGCACAGCCAAAGTAATCATTATCATTTCCCCCCATAAACATTTAAAGTCAATTACTGGACTATGCATTAATTCGCATGAATAAATCACGCCCATTTGCTGCAATACGGATAGAGTTAGAGTTAGAGGATGAGACGGGTGTTGCATGTAGACAAGCCAATAAATAATAATAATGCAAGCAATAATTATAAATACATATTATTTAATGTTGATTTTGCCAATGTTACAATAAAAGTAAAACAAAAAATGTCTACAATATAACAATGAATAAAACACATAAAAACAGCCTATACTAATTCAGTGCATGCAAATTTTTGAAACATACCTCGCCTTTAGAATTGTTTTTACATTTTGGCTTGTTGCAATTAAAGTGAAATTCTATTATGATTTTCCATTGCTTTCCCGCCGAGTCTTGCCGAATTCGAAATCTGTGTATTATGCAAATGTGAATACAGCGTTAATTAGACGTGCAGACAAACAAATAAAATCCCGAAAAACTAAAATGCCAACAGCTAAACCATTTGAAATGGACAACAGAAACAGAACGAATGCATGCAAAATGCAAATTAATTAATTTGTGCGTACAAATTCTTTATAGGGGACACAAAATATGTGCAAAAATGTTGCCTTGGGCGGCATATTAATGAGAGTCCATAGTTTGCTGCGTTTGCTGTGAAATGAATATAATTGAATGCAATGAAATTTGATTGCAAGTGTAGAATGCACAGCTTCAGTATTCATTAAAGAATTGGGAATTTTAGTGAGGTGTTAGTTCACCACTAAGAGAGCCAACAAGGAGGTGAAGATCCCTCCTGGAGATTAAGCTAGTTCTTCGCTCCACCACGTGATTGATAAGCTCTTTGGCTTGCCGCATCCCTGGTTGGACAGACCAGTCGCGATCAGTCAACCTAACAGCCCAGGTTTTCACCAGAGCCGAAATGGTTAATCACCCCTCGCCACAGCAGGGCTCGGAGCCTGAAAAAGGGCTGAAAAGGGCCCTGGATACCAGAGTGTCCCATAGAAGGGTGACGTTGTTAATTGGAGACAGTCAGCCAGCAATCGGCCACCTGCCTATAAGTCCCAACAAGAACTTTTTCCCGGCAATGTTTGCTCGATATTACCAGACAATTTTGATGATATTGTGTGCTTATACTTTAAGCTTGGTCAAAAAGTACACAATTATTTGATAAATATTTCATACAGAAAATTCATAGTTTCTACCGACAAATAAAGACGAAAAAATGTTGTGAAAAGAATCTGACATTTTTGGAACTTTCAAAAAGGGCTAACATTTCTCGTCTGCTGCTTGTGAATTTGCCATTTCACAATTCCCACTCAGCTGTCTGACTTCTTAACGCTGGCACCCACAACTTTTTATGCCAGGAAGGAAACATTTTTCCCGGCTGCACTTTACTTGCTCAAGTGGTTTTTAATTTGAATACTTTGTGTGGGTGTCCAAAACTCTTGAGCCTTTTTGGCGGGTGCTTGTTTTGACCTTTTTTGTATTTGCATATTTATTTGGGTGCCGTTAACATTTAACAAAATATTAAAAAATACCAAAGATATTTATTTACACAACTACTTATGAAATTAACTCAAAGTTCTTTTCTCATTCCATTTACTTACAGGCTACGCAAAAGATATTTCCAGAGTTGAAAGAGGTAAGCAATGGGTCCTGTCCTGACGACTTATCAATGGGTTTCGATGGGAAATATTTCACGAGTTCATATACAATATTCTTTTTGAGCTTCCCCCATCTGTTTCACATGGCACTTGTGTGGACTCAGTTAACCAAAGCACAACTGAAGACAGAAACTAGCAACTTAAATATTAAATGCACTTGAAATCAACTGAAATTGTTTGAGTCGCGAATGGCACACCTTATAAACAGTTATAAGCGATTTTCTTAATTTAAAATAAAAATGTAATCTATAAATATTGGCAAAGTCTGAAAAACTGGTTTGCTTAGCTTGATAAATTTTAATTTTAATGGAATACGCAAGTGCCAAGAATTTGTTCTAATGGTAACTGAATATTTCATAATAGTTACCACGTTTTGTTTGGATTTTAATTATACATATATTTGACTACAACTTTTATTTGCTTGGCAGGCAACCGATTTCGTTTCCAATTTGCAATTTAATACTAAAAGTTTAGCAATGCTGGGCAAGATACAAATTTGATGTTGTCTGCCAAAAATCCACAATAACAACAATCAAGCTAGGGTTCGGTGTTCGGTGTTCGGTGTTTGGGGCTGGCCATAAACTAGCCAAATGCCGAAAACCGTCTAAACGTTGGCCGGAAAAACTCCATGTGCAGTTTTTACTGCACTCTTGTCCCATTCACACGACGGCACTTACCAAACGGCTGGTCCGGAGAGTGTTCCCCACAGTGCAATTTATTACACGTATGAACTGACAAAAGCTGCAAAAGAAAAAAGACAAATTCAGTACTGTGGAATTGCAGAGCTTGGTTATACTTAAAAAAAACAACTTAATTATTTCTCTTATTTTCGCTAAAAGCAATGTTTCTTTTAGAGTTAAATTTAATGTTTTCTTTAAATTTATAACAAACAAATTAAACATATTCCAGTCAATTTCCACCATAGTACCTTTAGGCCCATCATCCGAGTCGTCTACAAGTCTCGCTAGTCCATGCAGGTTGCGTTGTTGGCTTGTCAGTCTGTCTGTCGTCTGGCTGCCTGCCACGAAGAGAGTGATGAAGAGCAGGAGGCAATAAGGTGCTGCCACACATGCAAATGTTGCTGCATACAACAAGGCACACTAGCTGGGCGTGGCAACGCACTCTCGCATACATATGCATGTGCATATGGGCAGGTCACAAAAAAGCTCTACCAAGACCAAAAATTTAAATATTTAACGTCGACTTTTTTTGGAACATAAGTTTCTATAATTAAATTTCTTAAATTGAGATATAACCTATTTAGTTATTTTCTAGAAATATATCTACCGTAATTTTAATTTCTTTCTAACTTTTTTCTCTTTTTTTACTGTAATTCTTTTTATTTATTTTAAATGAAGAACCTTTGGTTATGATTGCACTTTTACTATAAATATGTTAAGTTAAAATAAATTAATTTGTATAAATTAAAGTGTTTGAAATAGTTAATAAGTCTAATCTATTACAATAAAAAATGTTGGATATTAAGTCTTTTATAATTCGTACGATTGTCTTGTACGATACCTGAGACAGGTGTACAAAATAATACTATCTATAAGCATAGATGCGCATAGCTTTTTGCTGTTGCTTTTTTGGTTTCTGTTTATTTATGATTCGATGCGTTGGCTGTCGCGACTGTCACAACTGTAGACGGGACGCAAAATCAATGAAGTTGTTGGCAGCAGACAAAGGACAGGCAAAATGGTCGACACAGTCAGCAGGCAGGCAGGGCACTCAACCGCACTGTACCTCTTTGTCATTATTTATTGCAAATATAGTTTGATGAGTTTTTACTTGGCCCGTTTCGGTTGTGGCTATGACGGGACATTGAACCGGGTTAAAGCCGGGTAAGCACACTAGCCACTAGCAGCGCCAGCTTTAGAGGCAGTTGCTGCTGTTTGTTGTTCTTGCCCCGTTGCGGTCAATGTAATGGTTTTTGTGTGCTGCTGCTGAAAATTGGTTAAATGGGTAAACTTTTTCCGCCCACTTGTTTTCAACTTTAAAACTGTGTGGGAATTGCTTCACAAAAGTTGTTGTTAAATTGCCTGCATTTGTCCAAGTTGGTTGATTACTGTATCTGTGGACACAGAATTAAAGAGACTGCAAATTGAGCGTAAGTTATTTTTTTGGCACATACTCGAGACGGGTGAATATGTTCATAATAACATTTAAGTTTCGTTGTTTATTGTGCTCAGTTTTGTATCAGATGTGCTCAGATCTAAGTGTAGCTCTTATGCAATCACTTTCCTTCATTCCATTTGGATAATTTTGACACAAAGTCGGCAAAGAGCACCGAACCGTCGCAAGCCATTGAACCATTCCATGTAGCAAGCTTTCCCCAATCTGTTCGCAATCTGTTCGCTTCTGCTGAAAGTTGGCGGTTGCCCTTTGGCAGCATCACAACAAGTTGGCCAACTGCATAACCCTGTTTCTGTTCATTTCGTTGTCTTTCCATGTGGGGTGCAAAGACAGAAAAAAGTATCTTGGCAAACGTAAAAAATGTTTGTACTGATTGCGTGGGCGTAGACGGGCAATGCTATTAACTGGTCATACCCCTCGAGTCTGTTTTTTCTCTCTATCTCTATCTCTCTCTTTCTCGGTTTTATAGTACATATCAGTGTTGGTCCCGCTTGAAGGCACACTCTTTGCTGCTGTTATTGTTCGTGTCTCGCCCATAATCGCATCAGCCGTCGATTTGTAATATGAAGCGGAAGAAATGGTTGCAGCTACCTTATCCCAGCCCAGCGATAAATGAAAGTCATTGCGACGCAATTGCTCAGGCGATTTATTGGCAAGGTGTTACTTTCTATTAAAATAAGCCGGCATTTAAATATCGATCTGTTGCAACTAAACAAATTAATCCGTGATTTAGTTGAAGATTATAATTTAATATGATTATTTTAATAATCTGTCAGAGGACAAACTTAGTGGTTTATGGATAAATTAAATCAATCAAAGAAAATTACACATAGCATAAACATTTATGGTATACATTCTATAAAACGAGCATCTCCTGCCCAATGAGCTATTTGGAAAGTTTTGTGCTAAACGTTGTCCACATATTTTTTTTATTTTTTGCAGATTACACAATATTTTCTATGCAAATTGTTTAAATCTCTAGTCATAATGGAGCCAGTTGAGTTTGTGCAGTGTAGAAGTAGCATCGTCATTGCGTCAATCGTTGTTGTCATCATGATGCAACACAAATTCTAATTCCAGTGCCAAGCAACAGTTCAGAAAAAAGTTTTCTGGCTCTGTGGGGCTTTGTAGCCAAACAGATTTACTCGGTACAGTGACTATCATGGGTTGGACGCTGTTTGTGGAAGGAGGAGGAGTTGGAGGAGGCGAATATAGCCTGAGTTGCCATTTAGCCACGTTCTGTTTGTTTTTGTGCTTTTTCTTTCCACAGTACACGCTCATTTACGCTGTCTGATAGCCTTTGGGTATTCTATTCATATCCGTTGTCTTCTGGGAAGAGACGCGGCTTTGTCTGTGTCCCGAACTCGATATTAGAGGTTTAAGCAAAGGGCCCCCAAAATGTTGCAGAGCTGCATGCATTTTGTTTGCTGATAACTTGCTTTTAATATCTTTGAAAGTGTCGTAGACTCTGTGTGTGTTCTCACTCCCTATATCTTTGTGTTTGGCATGGATTAACTAACGTCTGTTGTATCTTGCTTTATATATAAGTTACTTTTGGCATTACCAAATGCGATTTAATCAACTTTATGGAATTGTTCCTTTTCCTTAAATCCCTCTGGCAATTCACATGTATTCTACTTTTGCATATTGCTCTCATTCTAGGGGACTTTTATTGAATGCCAGTCTGGCGTTTGGCATTGATAACACCTCATAATGTTATCAGTCTCTGCCTTTGTCTCTATTTCTATTCCTCTCTATGCCTGTTAAGCTCTTTCTTACTTATATGGGTTTACATTGCATGCTTTTACTGTCTCTTCTATTGCCCCTTTATTGCACTCCATTGTTGATGGATTTTTTTCTAATTGCTGGCATTCATTGCCTGTAGTTTCTTTTGTATTTGGAAGATGAAATAAAGCCAATCAATTGCAGGGTTTGATTTAAAATACAATAGCTAAATGCATAATAATATTTATTGCTAATCATAATAGAAAGAAAATATCAATAAGTTCAGTGTCAAAGTTATTGTTTTTGAACATCAGTAATTAATTAAAATGGCAAGTATTTTAATTTTGCATAAAATGTGCTAACATTCATTGCACATATTTTCACTTCTATAATATGGCTAAGCAGCAAATTAATAATGGTTATTATACGCAACATGCAACATAGTGAAACGAACGTCGAACTCTTCAACGGACCGAATCAGTGTGAGAAAAACGAAAAGACGGGAGCATTGAGTTTGCTATTAAGTTGCCAAAACTGTCAAATCTGAAATGAAACCAAAATAAAATAAAAGTTACATATTGTTACATGAATTAAACAAAGATTAAATGATAATTTTTCGTTCATTAGGTGTATAAAAATGTTGGTGTTAAATTTTATTTGAATTTCTTTGATATCTTACACATCAAGACTTTGGCCTTATCATCATTTGAGTAATCTTTAATGGTCGATCCTTTTTCCATTCTCTCCATTCAATTACATTTATACGCTTCCCAGAATTCCCTTTTATATAAACTCCATTAAGGTTACTGTAAATAAATCACAAGTTTGTTAACATTAACTATTATAACAGCCATTAAAAGATAACGATAATTATTCTATTGTGAGCAAGAGTGGAACAGGGCAGAAAGAGTCATAAGGAAGACAAAACAAAATACATGTCGTGGCGATCGCTGAGACCGAAAGTAAAGTGGAAAATGTGATTTTTATTTTGTGTATTAGCGCAAGTCTTGAGAACGAAGCGCCAGAGCCTTGAGCACGCTTATGTCAATCTTATGCATAAGAACGATGCAAATATACGTAAGAATAGCAGGGATAAAGGACAATGATGAATAATTTTGCTGTAAAATAAACATTACATAAATATTTACCACGCATAACATTCACTATTAAACCACCAGCCTGATTGAAAGTAACCTGCACAATGCCCTGAAATATCATCATTATCCTTATCTCGAGTCGAAAACTTCATGTTCTTGTGAGCTTTCATTGCATTTCCAGCATCTCCAGTATAAGTACCAAGTGATTTTATTTTGTAGAACTCATCCTCATTACCTATGTGAAAATTATCATATTGGGCATATCGATTATTGTCTTTAAAGTCCTGCAGATAAATGTACAACTCGTAAGTTTCAGATTTAGTTATAAGGTGCAATTTTTCGAGTCCTATAAAAAACTCTCCACGCAGATCACCAAATCCTTCACGATAATCTGCCCAATTCCGATTAAAGTCCACAGATCCATCCTTACGTCTCTGAATAACAGTCCATCCATCGCCAATTAAACTCGAAACACAAGGTACGGAAAATGCATCCAAACCAGGAACCTTTATATCATAAATACCAGTCGGTTTACCAATGCAATTTGGTGGTAGACAATTCTCCCACTTAACTTTATATTCAATAAGAGTTCCGTTCATCTGCGATTGAAATTCATTCTTTTTTGCAATAATATTGTCCTTGTCTATAGTTTCGTTTTTAAGCTTTTCTAAACTTAGAAGTTGTTGAGCTAATTGAAGATCTTTATTCTTAATGGTCTCTTCGTAGACTTCACTCCTCTTTTTTAAATCTGCCAACTGATTCTCTAATTGGATATTTTTGCCAGTTTCGTTTTGCAAATTTGTTAGTTGAGTCTCATATTGATAAATAAGTTTTTGTTGATTTTGGTTATGGGTCTTATAAGCCTCACTCGATGTTAATTGGATTTCGAGATGGTTTATCAAATGATTTAAGTTTTTTATTATTGCAGCTTGTTCCTTAACTGTATCCTTCAACTCATTACGTTCTTCTGTCATTGATTTTACAGAATTGAAATGCTGAAGAAGCGGCTTTACAACTTGATAACAATAGGAACTGCATTGTGCGTCCAATTCCTTAGAGCCAACGAAGCACTAAATATAATGTTAGCTAAGCATATTTTTTAGAAAACTTAGTATAATTAAGATACTTACTGAGCTATTCACTTCTAGAACTTTTAAGAATATTGTCAATATACTCGTATAAACAATTATATTCATTGTAAAATTGTACTCCGATTCGTTTCACAAGTAAACACTTTTTGATTATGTCTGTCGAGATGAAAACAAAGAAGGCTCACATTGTTTGAAATAATCATATCAATTGTTATCATGGGTTCAAGCTAATGTCAAATTTGCAACCCGAAGTCAGATTGTCAGTCGGATGATACATATAATATATATATAAAAAATATGTATACAATTGCCAAATTTTTAATGTCACATTTCTTATCAATTATAAAAATTATTGTGCTATTTATGGGCTTAGTGACATAATTTAGTTCAAGATAATGTATGTATATTTGCAGCGGGAAGTAAGTTCGTAAGTCACAGAGCTTCAATTCATCCATATTAGTGATCGGCACAAATGCAGAATGATTTGAAGATTTATATTGCGAAGGAAATACACGAAATTCGTGATGTTTTTATACTTTCAATTTGTCTTGCAGTGTGAATTGAAAAAGTTGATCAGTCTGTGATTGGCGCATCGTCAGTTGAATTATCAAAAATGTTGATAACATTTAAAGGCTAAGACTCTCAATACCAGATTGAAATTAGGACATTGTACATATACTTTGTCCAAGTATTAATTTTGATATATAACCGATATGAGGATGCCAGATCCTGCGCATAATTAGCTATATAACTGTAGGTAGAGAAATGGCCGAAAGACTATCGTTGTTCCTTTCTTTGAACATAAAATATATATTTTGTTGTCTGGAAATTTGTTTCGATAATTAAGTTGTTTACTAAAGTTTTGCGTGTGTGGTTTGTTGCGTGTGTCTTCAGTTGTTTAGGAGCGTGGCAGCTTTAATATATATATATTAGCGTCGTGCGTGATAATGCTTAAGGCTATTGTACGCCCTTTGCTGACACGCTCTCTTATCGAGTATGAAAGCTTGTCTAATAAAAGCAAAGATAATTACCACGCTTACACTACTTTTTGTGTGCAGACAATTTTAATATATAGATTACTTTTCGATATTGCAAAATGATATATGGAAATATTCATTCAAAATCCGTGTGTTCTGACTCGCTGAAAAGAAAAATAAATTATCTTGTTCCATCTAAATAGGTGAAATACTTTTTACAAATGAAGTGGTATTAATCCTTTACTTTCAAGTGAAACAAGAGTTTAACGATCATTCTTTATACAATATACATTGTGTATAAACATTGTATATAAACATTGTATATAAACATTGTATATACACATTATACGTAAGTTGCTGTTCGCTCTATTGACTTTCGATCTTTCTCTCTCGCAACATCAGTGCAGTCAGTCGAACATTAACAGTGACAAACAGGCAGGGAAACAAATAATAAAACAACTAGAGTATATTATAGATATAGTATAGTTTAAAGCATATATGTATATTGTTTACAGTGGCATTTGACTTTATGGGTTATAACTTCTATGCCTACAATTACACTAATAAACATAGGTATGCTCACCTGAGCCTTTAGATAATTTTATTTGCTTCCTTTTGCTAATTTTAAGCCATTTTCGCTTGACATTTCAATTTGCCTAGCAAAATCCAATACAAATTGGAAAAAGTCTCACAAAAAGTCACATTAATGGCTTGACAATTTCAATTTGCGTTTCGAACTTTACCAATTTAATTTGGGTTTGCTGCTTCATGAAAAGTTATAGTATTTGACGGTCGTCGTTGGCTGACTTCTTAATTTGTTGTGTTGTTTTTTTTCGGGTTTGTTTAACGGGAAGTGCAAAATGTTGTCGCCAAATGCAATCAAAGGCTGAACATCTATTATTCAAGGCACACCCATTGTTTATGCAAACAGATGGAATAGGCAAAGAGCATCACACCGATATGTTCCTGCCCTTAAAAGCAAACGAGTTATTGTTATATTATATTATATATCCATAAGAAAAAGTTCTTTCTGTTATTAGTTCTACATTGTTTTACTACATTTGCATGTGTATGTGATTAGACAAATAAGTAGTGTAGGTAATGTGTTCTTTTAGCGTTTTTCATTTTAAACGCTAAGCAATACACTTAAAAAGTCATGTGCATAAAAAAGTGACAAATAAGAGGGAAAAGCGCACAGTACAAAAAATGCGAGAAAACATTGAAAGACCTAAAAAAAAGCATTGTAGCGCATCGTAGTGAATTGTTGAACGTCTTTGTAGTTGCAAGAGTGTTGTTGCTGCTGTTGTTGTTGTGGTGTTGGGGTATGGAATATGGTGAAAATACTCAAAGTGTCAGTTGTAGGAGTCAAGGATTTTTCTGCTCGCTTTTTTCTTTGTATTTTTTGTTGCAGAATATCTGGTGAATCTTCTCTGCTTTGTTATATTGCTTGACATGGCAGTCGAACGAGTAAGAATCGTTTGCTGCCAGTTGTGACAACAACTGAAATTGGAAAAAGGGCGAAATTAAGTCTGAAGCATGAAATAAAGATGAAGCGAGTGTCGAGTGAGTTGAGTCAGAGATTGGAATGGGCTTCTTTCGCTTTTTATTTTGTTGTGAGTAAACGTGCAGGAAAAATTAAAATTTGTTTATGTATTCTGCGGATTTTTCAGTTAACTACAGAGCAAATACTCTGTAGTGTCAAAGTTATTCTTAGCTGATAAACAGGAAGAATTTATGCTTGTTTCATATGCAACAATTATTTCAAATGTCATCAATAATTTAAGGCATTTTGTAAACCATATGATGAACGAATTTACATTCATTTCCTGCAGTGAGTTCAGCAGAGAGCATCTGCAAGTCTTTTGATGACTTTGTCCCCTGCTGTGTGTCGTCGTTGTCTTTATCTGGCTACAGCTGCAGCCTGACTATTTGTCTCCTTCAATTTGTAATCATTTAAATTGATTTTTCTTGTCTCTGACGTTGTGCAATCTTTCAATCAACTCAGAGCCGTTGAGCCGCTGCGTTCTCTTCGCTTCCCCTGCCGTTGGATTAATTGATGAATTTCTGGAGCTGCAGACCAGCTGATAACTAACGTAAGCAATCTATGGTCGCCCACACAGTAGCAGGATACGTTTTATGCTGGCACTTTTACTCAATTGCTTATCTTCATTTTCAGTTTGTTAGTTGCCTTTTACTTCTGCTTATTTTTCCTTTCTTTTTTATCTTTTACGAATTGACCCAAACTTGTCCTTCAGCTTGACTTGCAGACAGTGTGGCCATTGAACTTTGACTCCCTTTTTTGGTTAACCGTATTGAGAATGCAAATTACTGAGAAGTGCATAAGAGCCAAGTTCACCTGCCTCTATGGTTTGCTTCAAAGCAATTACCTAAATAAAAACCATTATTAATATTGCATGTCACACAATATCGGCAAGGGGACTTGGCTGCTAGGCACTGGGCGCGCCCTCAAGCGCTTTGTAATTGAGATTGATGCAATTGCATATAAAATACATATAAATTGCTCGAAACTCGAAACTTGGTCTCTCCAGCCAAAGACCGACAGCCGACTACTACAGCCTCACACGGCTCCACAGCTGCGACTCGACTCATTGACGCTGTTTGCATTTTGTACAACTAAACCAGTTTGTGCCGTTGCTGCAACTTTGCCCAAATGACTCATAAACACTGAGGAGGCCGGCGTGTATAAGTGTGAGTGTGAAATAGGTGCAGGGTGAACCATTTGTCCCCTAAACGGCTTACTCGACATGGACAAATGAACTTGAGAAGTGGCTGGCTTTTTTCATTTTGCTTTCTAAACCATATTTATGCAATAAATTGTACTTAAATTATAAATGTATATAAAAAGAATATTTATACAAATTATTCAAGAAAATTTGAGATATTCCACATAATAATAAATAATGTTTTTATTTAACTCTGTGAAATGGATATGGGAAAATTTACTATGCAATCTTAAATAATTAAATTGTAGTCAGAAAAGTAGTAAATAAAATGAAAAGGACAATATAAACAAGAAAATTCAAAATAAAATTAAAAAACTAAAGCATTATTTAAACTTAAGGGCCAGTGTATATGTACATACATACTACATATATATGTATGTACATGGCTGCTAAAAACAGGTCCACTCTAAACACGCCCAACCAATGACGACAGCGAACAACAAAAAGAAACTGCCGAAGGAGAGTGCATGAGTTGAAACATCGTCAGCTGCATTTGATTAGCGACTGCTATATGTATATGTATGTACACACATATGTCTGGATATAAGATTGTGCATACGCATACAGTATGTTTGTATGATGCGAGCAAAACATAGGCAAAGGCAGCATATTTATGTATGTTATGTATGGCAAAAACAAAATGACATTTGAAACATGTGTCAAGTTCCATGACTAGCTGGACATACACACATAAGTCCAAGCGGCACTCGAGCACTACAGACATGTTCATGAATGGATATATGAATGTGTGTGTGTGTGTGTGCATATGTGTTGTGAATTTGGTGTGCACTTGGCTTTGGCATTTCTCGCATGACTCCTATTTGGCTTTCTTGGCAGCTGAGCAGCAGCTGAGGCAACTTATGAAACGTGTTTGTTGATAAACACGACCATGAATCATTTCTCGTCACCCCCAAATGGTGAGCGTCTCCTGCTCACCGAATGCTTTTGCTTCGCTTGATTTGCATATGAAGACATACACACATTCAGTTTGTGTGTGTGTGTGTGTGTGTGTATGTTTTCATCACTACTTTGCCTCGTTCATTTTGCTTTGGTGTTTCTATCCTTTATGCTTTTGTTTCTTGTTGCGCTTTTTATGATTTGTTTGTGATTTTCACGCCTCGTTTCGTTTAGTTAGCCTTCGTTCGCTTTTGAGCCTCACTTCACCAACACACACACACACACGCACGCTTTGTTGCGTACTGCTTGTTATCTTACGCTCTAGCTCTCACTCTCTTCTCTCCCCAACTTCTTGCGTGATGTGTGCTTTGTGCTTTGGCATCGCTTGGGGATTCGGCCTGCCTACACAACATTGGTTATTGTTGCTGTTGTTGTTCTGCTTGCTTTAGGCACCATTATTCAGCTCTGCTGCTGCTGTTCTGTTCTTGCTCGGACCAGGCCCAGCGGCATGTTTTAGTGATAAACACGCATAAAATTCATAAATTCATGACTTGGATTTAGTTTGCATGCCACTTAAAGCTGTTGAAATATTTCACAATTTCTTGGCACATTTGTTGAATGCCAAATGAATCTAAAGTCTGGTGGAATTTTGATGGGTTTGTGTACTTAGTAATTAGTTAGGATTTTTACATTTTCAAATCAATTGCAACAAATAAACGTTTGAAATGCTTTAATTTACCATATTTAATTTAAAATCGTTTGCATAAATTCGATTCATAGTTTTATATTATGAATATTTATATTCTTAAGCTTCTGACATTAGATTTGCAATACCTTATACATGTATGTATTGTATGACATTCATGAATTTCATACAGTCATTTGCATAATCCACATTTGTTATGCTAATCTACCGGGTGAACCAAAATCCCAGTTTAACCCAGTGCAAGCAGCCAACCACCAAGTTACTTGGTACTGTGCGCTAACCCTAATAAGCACTATTATAACGCATTGCCGGCACCGCTAATACCCATTGCTCCAATTATTTTAAACATATTACAAGCAGATTTAGCACAGATTACAAGGAGTCCAAGGGGCTGGAGATGGGGATGAGAATGAGGTAGAGTAGTGGTTCATCGTGGTGCGAACTGTGGGCGCACTTGACGACTTGAGCGGCGCTAATTTATGCAGCACCAACAAAGCCACACCATATAATCCAGGCGGTGTAGCTAATTTGTTTATAATTTTCATAATTCAACGTGTGCGAGGGGCGTAACTTCCTTTGCTTCCTTTGCTTCCTGTGCCACAGGCAACAGCTGCACAACCAAGTGTGTGAGGGCATCGAAAACTTGGCCCGGACATTGTCCAACACTTGGCAACGTAGCTCGGCAAACCGTTAAAAATACAGTGAAAAAATCGCATGACTAATACATACATATCTTTCTATTGTATAATTAATTAAATTATAAATAATAATAATATAGAAATGTTATTAAAATAAAGCTTTACATTTATAAATAAAAATTGTATCTGAAAAGTTTACAAAATCCAAACAATACAAAAAATATTTATTAAATAATTTATACATTTGTTAACAGTACTAGCAAAAAAAACAAGAAAAAATTTAATAACCACAACAGGCTTTAAGAACCCATATCAAATGGTATTGAGTGTCACATGCAGATCATGTCTGGAGGGTTGACTTTATTAACAAATTATTTAATTATCAGTTGAAATTCGCCATTCTTTTTGTCAATTGAGTCGTGTGTGGAAAATAATGAAGGTAAAACACTGATTTAAAAATCATTTTTGCATGGAAAACGTATATATTGACATAATTATGCGAATTGACGACCTCGGGGCAAATGAGCCTTTTACGCTCTGACAAAATGTCATTTTCGCTCATAGAGCTGCCAGACCATTAAGCCGAATGTTGCATCAGCTTGGTAATTAAAGGTGCATGCCACAAATGTCAGTTAGCTGACAGAGTTAACGGCTGGCGAACTAGAACTATAGCAACTATAAGGACTCGGAACAGGACGTGGCAGCCCCTCTCCTCGACGACTCTGTGGCATGTGTGTGCGATAGTTAACGCGGTTGTCGTTGTTGTTCTTGTTGCTGTTGCATTTGGGACCTGCTGCTGATTGCCATATGCGCAATGGGCGCTACGTGGCCATAACCGGACTCGCTGTGCTGTCCGGCACATGCCTCCTGCTGTGGCACGCACAAAATGGCGATGTCTTCCAAAAGGCAATGCCGCATTTCATTTACTGCAACGGCAAATGGCAACGGCAATCCCGATGCCAACTGCATTCCGCATTGTGCTCTGTGCACGTGCTATGTGAATTGTGCTCTGTGCGTGTGCATTAGCGAGCACGACACATCGCGAACATTCAGTCCGCCTTCCCGTCGAGTAAACCCCATTAGAACCGTGCTCACTTTACAGTGTGCAACTGGCAGAGTTTATTATATTTGGACAAACAGCTAGCTTCCAAAAGATGCTCTATATAGTGAACGAGATTGTTGAGCTTTTCTCGTTGAAAATAATAAATGCTTTGAATATTTATTTAGTTAGACATTGTACATTGTTGAGATTCGTATAATATTTATATATCTCTATTCTCTGCCATCGACATCAAATACTTGTGAGTTTTTCTTCTTACTTTTATGTAAAAAATTATCAATTACTAAAATATATTAAGAATATGAATCTTTGTTTTGTTATATTTTTTTCATTTCATTATCAACAACCTTCAGCCACTGTGCAGCGGACAAATGCTGCACTTAACTTCCGGTGTGTGCACATCGTATACCCAGCCCAGCCCAACAACTGAGCAATCCGGCAACCTGCTCAACATGTTAATGTGCCAGTCGTACAGCAACGAATCCCCCTTAACCACTTGACTTCCATGGCCAGTTAGAATGGGTGTGATGGGGGAGGGGTGTTAGAAGCTGAAGCTGGGTGTCGGGTTGAGTTGTCTACGTGCAGCTTCCAAAATGTTCGGACCAGTCCACGCTCGGACTTCCAGAGTGCCAGAGTAGTTCCGGAGCTGTTCTATTCGCTTTGCTCAAAAGTTAATTTTGCATTCTTCGCTGTCTACTGCTGTTTGTATTGCATTCCTTTTTGCTCTTTTTCTGATTTGTTTTTTTGTAGGGTTTTGTTTGTTTTGTTTTGAGCTGCTTCTATTTGATTTTATTGCTGTGGCTCTGTTGCTTTTGTTTCGCTATCTATCTTCACGTACGAGTATATGAGAGTGTTTTGCTGGGCTTTTATTACTTTTGGGGTTTTGTTCATTTCATTTTCCTATTCTGGGGCTGTGCCAGTTGATATGGGCTTCTGTAACAATAAAATATGAGGTGCCCGTACATTTTATTGTGATGACTGTAGAAATTTGAATTCTGTTTAAGTAGACGGAAATTTGAAGCAGAATGTATGCTTCATGCTACTGTTTAAGGCGTGTGTCGATTGATTGAAATATTTCTATTTCGTACAATAAATTGCTATGTATATGGTTTTTAAATTATAAATTTAAATTTACTGTTGTTATCTACATATTTCTATGGGAATTCACAGTAGCTAGCAAATAGCGGCACCTATGGGATTTCTTATCAGTTTTATGCCCTCATCGCACAACACCAGATTTATATATACATATGTATATGTATGTCAAGTATACGCCTGTCCGATGCAAATTTAATCAAATTAACACACATAAAAGAAAAATTGTCGGCAATTTTATCAACATCTAAAATTCGAACGAAAGAACGAACAATGCTTTTCAATATGTCAAAATGTCTCTGAGATTGTAATTGACATGGTGGCAAACAACTTGTTTTCGCATTGAATCCTTGATGTCTTTGTCATGGCTTCAAAGGTCATAGGATGCCAATAAAGATACGTGTCGTAGATTCATTCCACAGATAACTTATCTTGTTAGTGAGAAATTTATTTATTTATTTATATAGCACTAGTCCACTAGTCCTAATTTGCTGTTTAGTTGAAACTGATTAGATAGGCATTAACTTAGTTTTATATCTGTAAGATATCCATTGTTTAATCACTGTCTCGTACTTCAATTTACTAATGTAGTCTAATGTTATGATTGATAAGAGAGCTTTGAATTTAGCTGATTTATTTAGATTTGTAAGTTTAAAGCTGCTTTAATCGCACAACATTTTAACTATTCTTAAATCTAACACTCTCCACTTTAATCTCCGTCTGTGGCTTAATTTGTAGATGGAATGCGAATAGAAATGAGTACAACCGGTTTACTTGACATTGTCTAGTTTAGTCGAATTGCTGTTGTAAGCATTTGATGTAAACTTTCAGATATTTCTATAATTGTTTCACTTTCCAGTTAGAATCAGAATAAAACTACTTGAATGAAAAAATTCTATCAACTTGGCATTTCCACTGTGGTTCGAATAGATTGGCGAGCCATGCAAAGAGGAAAACTGAAAACTAACATGTCAAAGGCTCTAATTAATCGAGTTCATTGCCTGACCAGCTGAAAAAAACTTGTCAGCAAAGTAAAAAGAAAAAACTACTGAAAAAAGGTAAAATGTGTAAAATGAAGTTGACGTTGATGACCTTCGCTTAAGGTTCAGTGCTGGTTGCGATTTATACAACGACAGGCAATCAAAGGCAGCCCCTGGTAACTGACACCTATCCAGGCGGCCAATCCACCTCCCCTCCCTATGCCACTTCCTCTCCTCCGCACCGAGCTCGCCTGTCAGTCATGCAAATGACAGGTAATTGACCTCATAAGGTATGTTATATACACACAGGGACTGAGCTAGAGTGTGCAATGGATGCAACAATTTTTACTTTCCATGTTGTAATTTGATGTATGTTTCCCTCCCCCGCCTGCACCCCGCCGACCCGCCTACACTTAAATGTGAGTTCTGAGTTTGTTCTTTGTGGGCGCTTTACATTTCTTTTTTTTATGTTTCTCTTTTGCCTTTCTACCATTTAAGTGTAATTTTGTACATATATATATATGTTTTTTTCACCTACACATTTGTCACGATGCTTTGTACTTGAAAATTCTAAAATGTTAATGTGCCCGGCGAGAGGCAACTTATTTTGAAAGCAGCTGGAAACAGGCGTTAATGTGTAGCACTCACATTGCTCATTTGATGTACTCAATGTGTGTGTGCTTTACATCTTGGTCTTCTTTTTGCCAGATTTCCATATGTGGTGCGTTTTCTCTGTGTGGGTAAGCGAGCAATTACGATTAATTGCATTTGATAAAATGCCATTAAGAAATGTAAAACAGAAAGTTGCAACTTGTTGTTGTCTTTCCCCCACTTCAGTGTCAACTTCAGCTTCATTTTGTTGTTTAGATGCGAGCTGTTTGAGAATCGTTGTTCAACTCACAAAAAGACAGTGGAGCTCAACAAAGTTGGTTAACTAAAAAAAAGTCATCGAATTATGCACTTAATATTATTAGCTAACATTTATTAATTCGTAATTGAAAAGCAATATTATAGGTGAAAATTGCTGGCCAATTTAATTACATTTATATTTTGTATATTTCTTCCTCTTTACCGATGTCAATGATTAATAATTGAATAGATTTTTAGACAATTTCTTACATGTGTATTTCTATAAAATGGTTAATCTCTCCTTTTAATAATCGTGTTTTAAATATTCTACTACTTAATTTCCTTCTTACTTCTCCAGCAACAATCCTCATTTGTCCAAGTTATTTTCGCTAGACTCGCTGTACACACATTTTCATCCATCACTGTGCAAGTCGTTACAAATGTGGGGCTTTAAAGTTGAGTTGTTTTTGAAACTACAATCATTTGTAGTCATCTTATGCATTAAAGTGCCACAGATGCGTACTTACTGTTTTGTTGTTGGCCAGAAGAAGCTGGCTGGCAGCAACGGGAAGACGAAACATTTTCAATTATTTATATTACGTTAATTGCCACATCCTGCACAAAGTCGCTAGTCAGACAATGAGCCAGACATAAAACCTTAATCAAATATACTTAACTGCCTATTTTAATGTTTATTTTCTGCTACATTTTCTCTTTACAGGTGAGTTGCTGCTGCCGTGTTCTTCTTGCCACAAAACCCAGCTTAGGAAATACAAAAAAAAACTCGTATTTCATAAAAATGCAACCACACACAGAAACAGAGGGAGCGAGAGAGAGAGGGAGAGAGATGAGCCCTTGGGAAAGAGACAAGCTACGAGAATATGATGTTGGAGTTTCGAGTCTCAACGTAAAAACTTTACTTTTTATTATCAAGGACAACACAGAGCAGAGCGACTATGATTGCGCTTGCCAGCTGGCATAATGCGACCAGGTCCTTGACTGTCCTAGTCTATTGCTACTGTCTCCGCACTCGGGCTACTTCCCTCCCGCCCGTTGGCCACATAAATAATCGCTTTTGTGTTCTGCTCTGCGCCCGCTCTATCAGACGTTTTATGTTTTCTTTTATAATTTCAAATTAAATGATGCATTCGGCATTTAATGATGTAAAATTGTTGGCATGCTCCACAGACACACACACAGACAAACATTAGCAGACAGTAGGAGGAGACAGTCGTTTGCTGCACGCCCCCATAAATTATGCAGCATGGATAAACCCACGCAGTACTTGCCGGCATGAGAATCTGAATTTGAATCTGTATTTGAATCTTTTCGTTCTCATATGCCGCCATAACGGGCAGACTTCCCCTTTTCCCTTGTGGCCTCCCTCTTGACCTTTCCCAATGCCTTTTATGTTGTTTATACCCAGGAATTTTGCGTTAATTTGCGACCTCGAAAGATAATTGCGATTTGGTTTTTAACGACTGCTCATTCGTCCTTTTTTTCGCGTTTGTTAAAATGTTTTCAGTTGCGTTTGTTTAGCGCTTAATGAGCAATTATCATCAAATCAGCTTAGAAATCTAATTGCACACTTCGAGGCGTTATGTTTAGGTAATATACAAAAAAGAAAAGGGAAAAAGATAATTAACAAATTTGCACACAAAATGAAATAGAAATAAAATGATGCCCTTTGATGTGTGAACAAATAATAAAACATTTTTGGGTATAAAAAGGCAAAATATATTCATTTGAAGAAGGATTTTATTTGAAACTCAACGATGTTCAGAACTCACACTTTTTATACCCGCCTACCCAAAGGGTAGAAGGGTATTATGGCTTTGTGCCGACCGAAAATGTATGTAACAGGCAGAAGGAAGCATCTCCGACCCCATAAAGTATATATATTCTTGATCAGCGTCAACAGCCGAGACGATATAGCCATGTCCGTCTGTCCGTCCGTATGAACACCTAGATCTCAGAGACTATAAGAGATAGAGCAACAAGTTTTTCGCGACAGTATGTCTTATTGTTGCACGCAGATCAAGTTTGTTTTTGATTTTGGCCACGCCCCCTCCCGCCCCCGCAAATCGAATAAAACCGAATTGAATAAACCGAATTGTTTTAAACCTAGAACGTTCAATTTTGGTACGGACAATACTAATCACCATCTTAATGACCTCTGCGAATTTGGTTACAATCGGATAAAAAACACAGAAGTTATTAAGATATTACTTTTATAAGGCGTTACCACGTGCAACTGCTAGTGCTGCCTAGCTAGTTGCTATGACACTCCGCGACATAATAATGGTGTTCAATAAACCAACTAAAGTGCCGCCAAGCTAATAATTTCGAACAAAGAAAATGTTGATATATTATTTTGCTATTTTTTAGTATATTTTTTAAAGTATTTTTTCAGTATATTTTGAAAAATATAATATTTGGATGGTAAAATTGGGTGGCGGGTATCTCACAGTCGAGCAAACTCGACTGTAGCTTTCTTACTTGTTATATTTAAATTATTTCGAAAAAATTCAATATTTATATTTCTAGGCAAGAACATTAGTTCCAAATTTGTAATCCATTTTTTACTTACTCTAATTAACATTCGTAAAGCGTATCGTGAGTTCTATTCAAAGTAGCTTTCTTACTTATTTGCAAGCATTCCAAAACCGTTCTCTCATATGATTAACCCATTTAGTTCAAACACATTTTGACTAACGCCACACTCGGGTATTATTTTTGTTCTTCTTTGGCTTTGTCAGTTTTGAATGGTATTTGGTGCGAAATGTTGAAAAATATGACACGACAGTCATTTCCTGTAGCAGGATATACTCACAACAAACAACACTACCATGAGTGTGTGTGTGTGTGATAGCGCAAATTTCAACATAGCTAACACAAACATACATTCAAATGTATATGCACACTCTTGCAGGGGGAAAAGCGTTTTTGCTGAGTTATTTGGATATTTATTTCGCTGGTTTTTGGCTCTTGCGTCGCTTTTCCGTGAAGGCATTTCCATTTAACATTTCTTTGCAAATGGTGAACATATTTTCAGACAGGTAAAATTCGCCAAATATCCTTTGTGACAGTTATGAGAGTCACATATATTATATATAGCTCATGTACTATAGTCGCTCACAACAATCTATATAATATGTAATATAAATATTTTTCAAAAAATACTATTTTAGACATTGTGAATTTAAAGTAAAGGGAAAACAACAGTTGAGCTATTTTGTAACTAAAGTTACTAAAAATGAAAAGTAATTGAGGAAAAATAAGTAAAGTAAAATATAGAATTGGTTGAAAGCGTTTCATTTTAAGTTTTTAAAAGAAAAAGGATTTAAAGCCTAAGCTCGACTCAATTCCACTTTATTTATTAAAATGTACACATTTTTTTATGGCAGGTGCTCATAAATATCTCTGAAATGTAGTAATAAAATTCTGCTATTCAACCCCATTTGGATTATTTTTATAACTGGCACTTTCTACCTCAACTTAAGCTCACACACCGTACTTTTATTGAATAAAAGGGCATAAGCCATGGTTGGTTAATAATAGGGCTGCTATTTTACTACAGCCTTGCATAGATCTGCTTGTTCATAACTCATAGCTATTGAATACTCTCTAATTTCATGTGAGACACAGAGGATATATGTATTGTAGTAATATATTTAAATTGACTAAGAGGACTTGCATATGTTTAGGAATAGAAATGCCTTAGTTGTAGAACTCTATTTACTTAGGCTAGATTATTTATGTTTACCTGAAAATATTATCTTTGAATGATGTAATAAAATGATTAATTCTATTTAAGTGCAAAACACTATACGATTTCAGATTCTATCCGTAAAAGTTTTCCGCCTTTAAACATCTCACTTCATAAGAGAGTCTCTTATACCCTTTAGACATTCTTTACTTGGGTGCCAACTTGTTCCATTTGATGTCAGTTCTTTTATTATTGGCAGTTTCATAGCCAAAATTTAATAATTCACATTTTTGCAGCGTGTAATTTCCGCTCATTTCAAATATGAACAGCTTGCGAATGGTTTTGTTGAAAGTTTTTTATTCCGACTATGTCGCTCTGAATGTAGTATTATATATTTTGCCTGTTCTTTTTATTTCTCTGCTATTTTCTTTTTTTTTTTTTGTGTCCTCCCTTAAACAAATGCAAACACAAGCAGCATTGGGTATACGTGCTTTTTTATTTGAATTGAAACGAAATAATATTTACTACTCAGTTGCTGAAGAGTGAAGTGCAATAGCAGCGGCCAAAACATGCAATGTGCCTCCTCCTGCAACTGGCTGCAAATCAAAAAGGATAAACTGTGCTTTAGCTAACATGGCAAATGCTATAGCTACTGCTATGTGTATCTGGTATCTGTGTGCAAAGCAGCAAAGAGTGAGAGGGTGGAAGTGGGATGGGCATTGGGATTGGGAGGCTCATACGATTCAGCATGATTATGAATTCGTTGCGAAAATGCAAACTTCCGCCATTGAGTTGTGAGTTTGCCTGCTATTCCATTCCATTTTCCATTCCATTCCGTTTCGTTTCGTTCCTGTTGCCATTGCCATCGTTTGCGCTTTGATTTCCAGTTTTGTGAATATGCTATGGTTGTGGATTTGGTCGGGGCATTTGGGGGTATCGGACAAGCGCTCCTGAATGCGTTGAACTTTTGTGCAAAGTGCAATTGCAAGTGCATTTTATATCATGTGCCTGCTCTCTTCTCTATGCTTTTTATTTCCAATTTTATATGCGCCAATTTTTAGTGCAGAGTGCAGCAGGCGCCCTTTGCCCACATTTCACAGTACAAATTACCTATATTAATGTTCTATTGACTATGACATCAGGTTTGGTGTGCAGAAAAGGGCTAGCTACAAATTTGTTCTTGTGCAAAGCAAGCAGTTGATAGGCTTTCATTTTAAATTGAAACGAATTCAAATTAAATTATTTATTGTATATTAATCAACTAAACATATTTTAAATGATCGAAAGTCAGATAATGTAGAAATAATAGTTTAGTAGAAAATCTAGTTTAACAATTACCAAATTGAGCGATACAATGGTACTTTCATGTTAGACACAGATATATTAAGTTAGTGCTAGTAGCTCTTAGTTTTAAACGTTAGGGTGCGCAATAGTCGGCATTGAGGACTTCATTTTCATTTTTCAAATTTTCCCTTTTTTTTTGTTGCCTTACTAATGAAAAGGACTCGTTTAGAATGTTAAGCAAATAGAACGTGAGTAGCAGCAATACATGAACGAGCCTTTGCTCTTGGCTGGCTGGTTGGTTGGTTGGTTACTCCCATCCAGTAATGTATGCGTGTTCTGTGTAATCCTGTTATGTACGAGTTCCAGAATACGCCCGCACACACGCAAACACACACATAGATAGCAACACATACTCTTACAACAGTCCTGGCACTGCCATTGCATTTTCATTTTACAGCAGCAGCATTTTAATGCTCATTATGCATTTTTGTTGCCGTTGCCGTTGCCATGGGCTTTTCTGATGCCTTCCGTTTCAATCCTTCCAATGTTTTTTCGCCTGGCTCCCCGCACCATCGCTTCCGATGCGTTACAGGCGCACAAACACACACACATTTGTGTATTATGTTTATTACTATTAAATAATTTGTATGCAATTAATTTAGTAACCGACACAAGCAAGCAAAGAGCGTGATTACAAGTGTGCCGTGGTCGAGTTTCATTACTCATTAGTACTACGGAAACGAGAAGCGAATGAGATGGAGAGCAGCTTTAATACAACCGGAAATAAAATATAATTACCACAAACAAAAACAGCGAGACGTTAAACATATATACATATTATAATTCAATATTTTTCCATATTCGTTGGCATCGTAGAGGGCATTAGAACATAATGGTCAAAGCCTGACTCTTTTGCTCTAAAGTTCAGAAAAATATGAGAATACTTATCCCTTATAAAATATGATGTTGAAAAACCAGAATTTTCTGATTATTAGACCCATGTTGTTCTATTTCGACTATAATATAAACTGTTTTCTTATTGTGATTTGAGCTTTTGAATGCACTACCTTCTGGCTGTCTTTTTTTGCTAAAAATTACAGCCTAGGATATTGTGCTGCTGCTTTGTTGTATTTCTTTTGTATGATTTGTTTAATTAGCAACTCTTGCTGTCAGTCTTATTTATATTTGTAAGCTAATTAAACAACTGACCTGCTTTTGCCGCTTTGAGCACAAATTAAGCAAGTTTTCTTGTTGCTTACGCAAAAATTGAAAAAAGTTGTTTTTGGATTAGACATATGCAGGATTATGTAACTTCAAAGCCTGAGGCAATTGCTCTACAAAACTTGACTTCTGACCTTCAACCTTTTTGGAATACACCATCAGAGCATGCTTTATTTGGGTCGGGTCATATGTATTGGCAACAAAGCAACTGACCAGTTTCAGTTACACACACGACATGAAATTGTGCGTCAGCCTGCTGATAATTGGGCCAGGCAAGTGATTCATTCGAGACTTTTATTCATGTAGTGAATGTGTATGAGTTGCTTGCGATTATTTTGCAAAATTTGTTACCTTGAACTTGACGCATGTCTTGGCCAGGCCATAAAATATGCTGAAAAGGCCTAATGCTATTTGGCTGTCTTGGCATTTTAATGGCTGCCGATTGTCAATATATTCTGCGCAATACTTTTATTTCCAATCTGACTGACTTTTATATGGGCCAGGCCAATGTACAAACAAAAAGAAAAAAGCACAACAAAAGTGTAACCTATTGCCTATTGGGAACTCTGTCTATCTATGTGCATGTGCATGTGTCTGTATCTGTGTTTGTGTATGTTTTTGGCGCTTTTGCCTAAATTATGGCAACATGCCGAAAATTTGTTTTCCTTATGGGAATGGAGTTCGTTTTTTATACCCTGTGAACATTGAAATGATACAAAGACTATGATGACTTTTAACAATCCATTCAAATATTATAAATATCGTTCGCATTAAATGTAATGTAATATAATCAAAGACCATTCATTGAGAATTTCCTCACTTTATTTATATATCCATCATTTATTATTTTATGTATCCAGCAACATTATGATTTGCATATACAGGGTGCCGTCTGAGCGCATCACTTTTGAGTAATAATTCTTGTTGTTATTTTATGGCTTTTATGGAGCAAGTACTATATCTCTTTGTCCTTTTTTTGGTATCATTTTGGCCATTTTTGTTCTCCTTGTTGCTGTTTGTTTGGCTGGTTTTAATTTACAGTTGCCCAAAAGGCGATTTTCATATTATATTGTCATTTATGTAAATTTTTGTAGCTCTACCGCTCTTATTTTCTTGTTTGCGCCACATTTGTTTATATTTGTATTTTTACTGCTTAATTAAAAAATAAATAACACATCATAAATCAAGCTCAATAACTTGCCCAAATAATTCATTGAAACTTTTTTTTTTCGCCTATCAAGAACATCAATTACAAAGCATTTATAATATTTAAACACTTTAAACTGAACATAAATTAATCTGAAATGAATGGCAATTTGTATAAGCTTTGATTATTTAATTGCGACTCATTTTGATAAGGTTGAACGCACACTGATTTGATAACGTAATTGAACTACAAACAGTTGAAGTAATAATTGTGCTGCCATGGCCCCTATGATGATAAGGAGCTCAGTAATTGTTTAAATATTCTCAGACTTTAAATATGTGATTAAGCCAAATGCACTGACTGAAATCTTGAACTCAACCTCTTCGAGTGCTTTCGATTCCCGATTGGCAGCTGCGTACACATATGCAAACAGACACATACAGTGATGAATGTGTATTGCATGCACGTGAACTCAGCCGTTGTCATGATGTTTATAATGACAATAATAATAATAAACAGACAACCAGGCACTAGAGAATACACAACCACGGGAAATGGTCCAGGCCCAGGAGGACAACACAGACAACGATGACGACGATGACGATGGCGACGACGATGACAATCACACTACAATAATAATGGGAGGATGACGAGACAAGCTGTTGAGGAGTAGCTTGAAGAGCAACCCTCTGTGTGTGTGTGTTTGTGTGTATACATGTTTTCATTGTGCGTGTCGTTGCTGCTGTTGTTGTTGCTGTTGCTGTTGCTGTTGCCGCTGTCGTTGACTCAACATATTGTCGTTGTCATTGTTGGTTGTCACAGTTTATATAATCAAATCTCATGCTTCGTTAATTCGAAATGTCGTTACGTGTTACACGACAAGCTGGCCATGCCGACACACACACACACACACACATACACAGAGATACTCTCGCACAATCCAGCTAACAACTATTGTTACAGGCACAGGCGCTAAGAAATTGCAAAAGAAATTCGCTCATTCTCTGGTGCTGTTGTTCCTCTCTACCAGTGTCTTGCCAATGTGTCCATAACTGGATCAAGTGAAACGTAAATAATATTGAGGCGCTAAACGAATCGAATTGAAACCGTCAGCCTGTATCTTTCATCCTGTTTGTTAGTCCTACTGCTGCTTCTTATCAGACCCTGCCAAGAGGCCCGCATGTGTGAAACCCACTCACTACTTGCTGGATAAACAAGTTGCCTGTCCCCGCGTTGATTGCATGTACATCAGTGCACTTCCTTTTTAAAACCATGTTTTGCTGTTGCCGTCATGTTCTTAAGTGGTATAACTGGCTGTCACTTTGAATACCCTGCAAAACCCTTCAAATTATGAAGATGCGAGATAACAGAAACAAAAAAATAAATTATATACAAATTGAGTTACACAATTATGCGTTTAAAAAGAATATTGTATATGGTTTATTAATGCAAACTCGTATGTGAGCAAATATTTTCACAGCTCAGGTGCCTTTTTTCAGCAGGGTATCTAGTCGTCAATATGCTCTACATATGCCATAGTTATTTGTGACATGTTTCCTTGCAGAAGCCTGCGGTATTTGCAGCTTGTCAAAAACAGGAGTCGCAGCAGCAAGCGGCAGGACGATGATGAGCCTGAGCGTGTTTTGTAAGGTTCTTTAAAACGGTTTTGACAATGGGGATATTCGCATTGTCCGGCGGCCATACGATGGGGACAGTTTATAACCCGGCCATTCTGTTGTTGGCTAAAATGGGCTATAATCTATAGAGTTGTTGCCCTGCTGCCCCTTTGCCATCGTTGTCTATTTATTTGCTGTCCCTCTACTTGTACTGTGGGTGTCGGTTCTTGGGCGGTTTAGCGCTGCCATAAACATTATTTGCGTTTATTGTTATTGGCATTGTCTGTGCTCATTTTATGCCACCTATAAATTTGGGTCTGAAGCAACCCCAGACAACCAAGCAGGAATTTACTCTATTTATTTTTGTAATTTGATGTTAATGGTGTTTGCCAGTCAGCCAGCCTTCATTCTATATAGTTGCCAACGACACACAAGAATTCATTCTACAATATATCGTTGATAGTGTCATGGCACTTGCTTCAGGGTTCAGAAGCATTACATTTTCTTTTTTTTTTTTTACATCATCTAAACTGCTTGCCAATTAACTTGATGACACTTTAAAATGCCGTGGCATGAATATAAAAGTGTATGTGAACATGTAATGCTCATAATGATTTATAGGCTAGATGTGTAAACAGCAAGTGCATCAAATGAAACCTTCTTGCCAAAAAGTTGATGAAAAAAGCCGAAAAAATGACAAGTATGGAAGTGCACAATCTTGCATGAAATTATTACTGCGAGAGGAACTCGAAACAAAAATGTTCAGGACTTGTTTATTAATAAATTTATATTTCAATTTGTCTTTTCGTTTTCTAATCAAATTTTGATCCTAGCATTTTTTTTTTGTTATATTTCGAATTCGTAGAATTCTCTATTTGCATTTAGATTATTTTTCAGCTGTTGTGGAAATAATGCAAGTAAAGTGCTAAAAGTTGCTTAAGGCAATTTCCAATGAATAAGCATTATAAATATCATGCTGCTCAATTTCGGTTTTAAATGAAGAAAATTCGGCCCAAAAATAAACAAAAACAAGTAAGAAAGCTACAGTCGAGTTTGCTCGACTATGAGATACCCGCCACCCAATTTTACCATCAAAATATTATATTTATATAATAGTATAAAAATATACTAAAAAAAATATACTAAAAATACCAAAATAATATATCAAAATTTTCTTTGTTCGAAGTTATTAGCTTGGCGGCACTTTAGTTGGTTTATTGAACACCATTATTATGTCGCGGAGTGTCATAGCAACTAGCTAGGCAGCACTAGCAGTTGCACGTGGTAACGCCTTATAAAAGTAATATCTTAATAACTTCTGTGTTTTTTATCCGATTGTAACCAAATTCGCAGAGATCATTAAGATGGTGATTCTGCCTTCTGCCTGTTACATACATTTTCGGTCGGCACAAAGCCATAATACCCTTCTACCCTTTGGGTAGGCGGGTATAAATACGAAACAGAACTTTGCGACACGTAAGAGACCTTAGAGAACAAACCTATGCCAGACGAGTCCTGCCGAGACCGAAAAAGAACTTCAAGAAGACTTTTTTTTGCCCAACATTTTTTACTTTTGGCAGACAATCAGCAGCAATTATGGCATTTGCTGTGGGCATAAGGCTATTTTGCAGTTCCTGCTTGAGTTTATTTTCAATTAGCGTCAAAGAAAAGTAACACAAACATGTCTTAATGATGCCGACTGTCGTTTGACGGTGGGTGTCTGTATCTTTGCTAACCGCAAATTAATTGGCACACTCACAATTTATTTTGTAATTGTAAAATTAATAACTTGCGTCCTGGCTGACTGCCAAAAGTGGTCTTACCCATCCCCTAGCCCACTCTCTCACCGTAATGAACAAATTTTTAATTGCTTGTGTCGTCATTGCCTGCTTTGTCGCCAACTATGACGACAGTTACATCTGCGTCTCATAGTTTGGAACTGTGGTCGTACTACCTGTAGCTGTGGCATGAACGGGGACTGCCTTATGGTAGAACCATCAGCGTAATGAAAACTTTTCAACTATGTGAACAACAATGGGTCGCAAACTGGAATATTCTTCTCAAATATAGTGGATTTCCAATAGTCTCTTTTTTGTGTTTTGTATTATAAAGTAGACAATAATAGAGTAATGAAATTGCTTTTATGAATCAAACATTGAAAAGATTTTACTTATTTTTAATTAATTTACTCCACTGTTTTGAGTTTATACTTATTTTTGTTACGTTTTGTTATCGTTTTACTTTTGCAATATGCTCATTAAAAATGTGCACCGTGTGTAGTCAACTGCTCCGTGCAGTGTCTTCTGTAAAATGTACAACATTGTGCCAAAGTCAGTCGCTTGGCAAAAAGAACGCAAAACTTTTCTTATTATTTTCGCTTGGCTTTTTTGTTTCTTCTTCTCTTTTAATACATCGCACGAATAGTCTACTATTTCTATTGTTGTTGCTTCAGATATGCCTCGGATTTGTTAAACAACTTCGACATAGACTTGAATATACATAGTATGCTGTTGGCTGATGTTTGGATATATTAACGCCGCCATTTGATAATGGGTTCCTTATTAATGTATGAGAAAGCTCGCTTCCCAGAACTGGGACTGCGACTCAGACACAGATGTATATAGAGACAGACATTGTGACTACGAATACGCTAGACTGGAGACGTGAGTAGACTGGAGCATGGAGCAGTTAATGCGCTCATCCAAGCGCTGGAAACGTGCTAAACGCTCAGCCTCATTAACAATTTAAAGTGAATTCTTAAGCGTGGGGGGGAAAGAGAAAAATTGAAAACAACAACCACTTTGTTGATGCGTCTCGTCGGTAGCTGAAACATGAAAATTATCAAGTTTTTCTGTGTACTCACATACTTGAGTGCTTGTTACTTGAATCATTCATTTATCGCTCAAGATTGAGTGGGGCGTGTCGCAAAGATTGATTGATAAGATGTGTAAGTGCTCTATTAAGATTTGTATACAATTAAGGTTTAAATACAGGTATAGAATCGCATCAAATGTATACGCATTAAAAAAATTCAGTATTGAAAACAATGCAAAAAAAGGGTAGGCATTTGAAATGTTGTATTAGACCTGGAGTTATTATTGTGCCTACTGAATTTCATTCAATTCGTTGGATAAATCTATCTGGCAGTTGATGTGGAAATGCAATAAGACAAGCAACAAAGCTACAGTTGAGTTTGCTCGACTGTGAAATACCCGCCACCCAATTTTACGGAGTGCAACAATCATTGTAAACAAACTCAAATACTCAAAAGTATACCTCCATCAAAATTATTAGCTTGACTGCAGACAGATGGCTCTATCGTCTAGGCTGATCACGAATATAAATACCTTATGGGATCGGAGATGCTTCCTTCTGCCTATTACATACAGCTTTGATTGGCACAAAGTTATAATACCCTGCTAGCCTTTAGGTAGGCGGGTGAAAAAATGAATTGGGCATTTTCAAGTTTTGGATATTTACAATTTTTGCTTGTGAATTATTTGCATAGTGCACAATGTCTAACCCCAATTGCAATTCAAATCCCTAACCAAATATAACTCAACCATTTTTGGTGCATTCGTGTGAATGGCAATTACATTATGCAATAGTTTGAAAATGTCGAACAGAATGTCGAAAATTAAAACAACAATTTGCAAGTATTTTCAGCAAATGCTAGTAAAAATAGGATACAGTTTTGACATAGACAGTTGCATAGCTTGTGTTTATGTGTAGTATGTTTAAAAATCTGTGTTAATTCTTCTGAGTTTCATGAACAAATTTTATTCGTTCCCCAAGAGATGTGACTGACAGTAAATTGCAAAACTATTAGTTAAAAACGAATTTGGAAAACTTGCATTAAATACCGAGATTGTATATTATCAAACAATATTTTTCCCAAAATTAAGGTCGGTATCTTGTTTCTTTATTAAAGTTTTTAATACAGTTGAATAAGTATCGATGATTTGTTAAATTGATTAAATTTATGAAATTCAACGAGTCGTTGTCTTGCTTTGTCTTAAGTCTTGACTTTGGTTATCTGAATACAAGATCTGACTGCGCTGCTGACAAAACCCTTATGATACGACAGGAAACCAAAATTTGCCCCAGATTGTGCATTAGACTCGTGTTGCCAGGCAATGTACACAATAGTCAAAGAACTGGAGGCATTTCTGCGTGTCTAATGGTGCAACAAAACCCTTAGACATTTAAAGCTCATACACACACAGAGTGCAAGGAGAAAATAGTCTGCAAATGTCAATCGCATTAGCCTTTTGTCAACAGCACTTAAGAGCGTTGACAACGAACATTCCACATTGCATTGGTAACAGCATAAGCCACAACAACAACAGCATTCGAGCTAACAAGTGCAACAGCAACAAAATCAACAACATCTACTGCAACTGGTAACTTCCTGCAATTAGAATTTTAGCATTTATTTCAACGAGGTTCTGTAAAATACACACTTTTAAATTCTAATGCCTAACGTTGGACTCTCGACTCATGTTGCCTGCCTGTCGACTGCCTGCCCTCCGGTGCAGTAAATGACATTATTAACCCAGTTTCCACAGCTTTAAACAACCACACATCGCCCTGCTATGAGTTTTTGTAAGTTTCTTGCGCTTCGACACCCACGTTGAACATTTGAACAACAACACGTCGATGGACTGCGAATACCCTTCTATTACTTTGAGCTATGCTTATTGAACAATATAATTTGTATATAATTATAACAAAGTAATCAAACACTGTTGTTTATGGGTTGAGTTGAGTTGTATTTGTATATCTTTAACCTATTGATCAAAGTAAATTTAATTAATATTTATCAAGTTTGTTTATTTTGAAATTACGCTTTCTGTCAAATAATGGTGACAAATTTGGTACGAATTAATGCTGTTATTTGAGTTATTATGTAATGTCCCATATCAGCTCATGAATGTTTCGTGGATAGTGTATAACAATAGCAGCCAATGCGAGTTGTTTGTGTGATCTTTAGTTGTTTGTTTTTCGCTTCACATGCTTCTTATTATGCTGCTGCTGCTTGTAGTAAGTTCATCTTGCTGTTTTAGTTGTTGCCATTGGTGTTAAGTTGGCAACAACAAGATAGATGGAGAGAGAAAGGGAGAGAAACAGTAGCTCGCAGTTAAACAACTAGACAACCCAACAAAGTAGAAAACACCCCTCCTCAACTCGCTGGAAAGCTGCTTCAAAAGCACTTCAACAGTCAACGCCTTGCGTTGTAGTAAACATTATTATCGCAGAAAGAAGAAGACACAAGAATCAAATAATAAAAATAAAAATAAAACCTACGAAAGAGTGAAAATATAAAAGAATAAAAACAAAATCTCTGCAGTATTAAGCTGACGCTTCTTTGACGTTGCTGACGTCGTACTCTTCGAAATAGAGAAAAATTGCGCTCAAGTATTTATTTACATTTATCTCAGTGCTATCCTCAACTGCAAGAACTCGCCTCATTTTACGCATTGTTTATACATAAGAGAATTTTTAGTTTGTTTTTCTCCAAGTACGAAGCGTGTGTAAAATGAGCTCAGAGAAGACAGCTTTGTTGTCATGTCTGAAAGCATACAATTAGGTTAAACGAAATTTGATATTGAGCTGCTTAGAAAAATAGCTGAGCTACGCCTTATCAATTTAGAATACATATGAGCGTTAAAATTTAATCTGAGGCTTACAATTATATTCACAACTTCAATTAGTTATATTTAGTTTTGAATTATTATTACACTCACTAACAAACGACGCTTTTATCTAATATTTGTTTTGTTATCTAAAGTATTTATAAATATGTAGTTAGCTCAAAATACTTTTGAATTTGCATATTTTATTATCTGTTTAACATAGTTAAAGCTTCATTGGCTCCACGACATATTTTATATATAAGCTTTTACAAAGGCAATTAGCCTTTTACCGGTCCGGTCCTAGCAGCACACCAAGTATAAGTCCATTTTCATTAGATCCCTTGCCATTACTCGAACCCTGTCGAAGACTTATTAAATAAATAAAGTAAATACCCCAGTGATTAATTTGCGACCGTGCTGAACAAAATGACCACAGACTCTGTTCTTTCCCTGCAGTTTGCCCATATTTTCTCTCTCTCTTTTTCCCCTCACTTCTCTCTCTGCCACAATGCACCTTTGCTTTGCGGCATTTCCGCTTCCGTTGCATTGATGACAACGACGACGTCGACAATTTTTCTGCTGCTTCTGCGACCATTAAACCAGCTCCAAGTATCGTCTACGGCTACTTACGATAGATACTGTGCCAGAGATGGCTTATGTAGATGGATGGTTTGTTAGTTTGCTTCGGTTCACTCTGCAGTTGTCTTTGCTCGCTTGCCCATAAATCCAATTATAAGTTGCAAAGCGATGCGATGCTCTTGGTTGCGTTAGCTTGCCCCATAATAAATATACTCGTATATATACAAGAACGAGTTGAATCAGCACAAGCCAAATATATTGGATGACGCAAGACAATGCAAGGAAGTAAAACATTAGCAGGCAAATACAACAATGGTTCGCCCTGGAAACAATCAAAAGTAATCTTTAAAAACGCATATGTGGCTTGTTCGATAAGGAAGTTACAAATGATTTTTGAACAGAAATATTATTCCTTACTCACAATTTACTATCCTTATTTTTTTCAGGTAAGTTGATGGACAGTTGCTATTCGATATCAGAATAAAATGTGTTATTTAACCAACATGAGCTAAGTATGATTTTTTATATGCATTATGATTATTGGTCAATCTGGCATAGGTTTAAATGTAGATGTTGATTTGGGCCCATTTAAAGCCTACAGTACTTTTAACTCCACTGTAATACATCTAAATATTAGAGTTGCTATTGGCATTTTGTTGATGCAAAATTAATTAAAAACTAATTTACGTATTATGTTGGCGGTGTCAGTTTGCCTTTGGCGGCTGTTCCATAACTACTTTTAGTTGTTAAAGTAGTTGGCTTGATTTGCAATTGTGGCAGATGTGCCTGGTACTGACGAGGAGGAAACAAGTTGAAGATTGCATTTGCAGCTAGCAGCTTGCAAGTTGCAAGTTGTAGCTTACAGCTTGTTGCCACTTTTTGTGCCCATCAAGAGCAACAACAACTTTTTAACTCACAAATTTTGTGTGATTAGCAGAAGTGGCCTTGCAGCTCGACTGCAATTGGTATTAAATCAGACAAACTGCGGAACACAGAACTTTATAATGATTTTTTTTGGGGAGGTACGACTTTTAATTACAAATCTCTCTTTGCAAGTGGCCGCCTTAACTGCCAGCAATTTATGTTGCACTTGAGCGGTGCATAAACTTTCAAGTGGTGAAGGCAATTTTGCACTTGGCTTCATCTGGCCCGTTGATGGGGTCAAGTATGCTGTGGTTTTTTGGCGAAAGGACGGGTGTGCGGGGGTTCTTGTGATGGTTTGTTCAACTCATGTGTTGGCATAGGTAACGTTCAGCAACTATTAACTTAACTGTAGCTCAGGTTGTAAAGGACTTAACGAAGTTGCTGAGCTATCTCGCCCCAAACTTTGTGGAGATTAATTAAAAATTCGTTTTGTAGTTCAATCTTTTGATTAAAGGTTTTATTGAAGTGGAATTTAAGTGTCTGAAAGGATGAAAATATAGATGCCAAACTAGTTAACATAAATGTTGCAAACTTTAATAAATTCCAATTTGTTACAGCTTGCAAATTGTTGCAAATTTTCCCATCAATTAAATTTGTTTGCCTTTATCTACTTTATTGTTTTTGCTATTCGGTATTTAAGTTCAAACAACTTGCAATTTTCGTTTAATTGATTGTTTTTCTATATTATTCAACTCTTGCTGTTATCAATTACAATCATCTGCCCGCTAGTGTTAATTGGCCATAAGCTTAGTGTACTCGAATTCAACTCGACAAACTAACAACTTTGTTGAATTGCTTGATTAAGTTTATTTCAATAAATATCTGAATGGAAACTCTGTGGATGCTGATGTCATTGTAAGAAGTTGAAGCCATTAGCCTTGTTTTCTTTGGGTCTCTACAAGTTGATGATGGGTCCGCAGGTCTTTACGATATTTCGAAAGCTTATTTGTTCGGACAAAAGTTTTGTTGCGTATTGCTGGGCTGACACTATCATAGGACTGACTGCCGATGTTATATACGTATGAATATATATGTATATGCATTGAGGAGTCCGTAATCATCATTGTTGTCTCGTCGTCAGTCATGTCAGTCGTGGTAAGGACAAAGTTTCGACTCCCTGTCGAACATATACATTCAAATTGTTTTGTATTTCGTGGGTTGTGCTCGTGTTTTTGTTTGTGGACTCAAAAGGTGGCGTTGTTGGCGGCTCTAGCAATATGTTGAAACTGCTGGCTGTATAGCAGCGAAGTTTTTATCATTATTCATTCATTCAACCTCTACCGATTCCCCAAAAAAAACTAACACAATAGTTTTCGCCGCCTGCTTTATTAGTTTCGGCGTTGAAGTCGATGAAGTTTTGCTGCAATGAATCCAGTTCATGGCACCAAGTTCGTACGATGATTTACTAATCTGATAATAATATTTTGCTGTGAATCGCACAAATGTTTTATTAACAACTAAAAGTGAACATGGCGAATGAGCGTAAATTAAATGAAGTTGATTGAAACTTGAAACGCAAAGTTTTTTAATTGAGAATAGTCGGTTGGCAGTCACCGAAGTGTGCAGTGAAAACCCTAGGTCTGTTGCATTGACTAAGTGCATATGACAGCTTTGGCATTGGGACCTTAAAGTATTTTTCAATTAAAAAACTTTGACAGCTTGGCACCTTTTGTGCAAGTGCCGTGCCAACTGAACGAATGTTTGAAACTTCTAATTAGACATTTTTGTGGGACACATTGGTGAAGCCATTTCAAAAAGAGTTGGTGGTGTGTTTAAAACAATCTTTGAGTCATACACATTGCTACTTGATTTGACGTTATATGTACAGAAAGCGCTTGCGTTCAAGTACATGTGAAGGCAATAATACTCGACTTTTCTATATCTATATGTTTCTCATTCCGAATTTAATTCGATTTACACTTTTCTTCAGAATTTTCCTTCAAGATATTTCAAAGTCTTTTTTGTAAATCAATTTGTTATGAGTCAACGACTTGTTCGATTAATTATGACTAGAAAACTTCAAACAGCCTTGCATAAAATTCTTTTAATTTCAAGTAATTTAATAGGTACATATGTACCAGGTGAATCACCATTGAAAGTAAAGCAATTTCAACAAGTAATTTAACAATTAATTCAATTCAAAATTCATCTTTACTTAATTTCCAAAATTAATTATATTTAAAGGCATTTGCGTCTTTCACTCTAAGAACAACCTACAATTTATAATTCATAAAAATATTGTTGGAGATTGCTTTACGCATAATTTATACATCATCTTTTTCCCTAGACTGTTCCACATTCAAAGGACTTTAATTCGAAACCCCAACTGCTAGTAAGCGAAACTTACCACAAAAAAAAAAAAAAAAGGATGTGGCTTGAATTATATTTACATATTTAAATATAATTCAAGTGATTTACACTTTAATCATTTAAAATCTGAGAGCAGCCATTGTTTTTCGCACCTTCTTAACTTATCGCTGTTATTTTTTGTTTTACTTTATTTTTTTCTGGTGGTTAGTGATTTGTGTGGCTTTTGTAATTTATGAAATTTTTGGCAAATATTTCGCAAGCAGCTTTTCACTGTCAGGAACTGGCGTCAGACAGCCCGAAATTTGCTGCTATGTACTATATCTTGAGCAGTGACTGCGTATGATGTAATGTTTTCATAAGCTGCTCGTCGTTGTCCTCTTTGGGGCCTGTCTGCTCTCATATTTATGCTACCAACTTTGGCAGCGCTCAAAGAAGTTGGCGGTGCCGTCTTTGGCCATTGTTTTCGTTGTTTGAGAAGTGTTTCTCTCCTTGCAGCTGACAGCTGCCTGCCAATAGTTGATTTTCACAATATACGTTTTCCACTTGATTTTCCCCTTGGTTGCTTCGGTTGGCTCACAAACTAGAATCGCTACGTTTAGTACGAAAAACTCTTCTGACTTCTGGCTCCCTCGACGCCTGTTCCCACCCATCTTTGTCTAACATAGATGTCGGATGAGTCCGTTGCTTGTCTCCTTGTCTGCTTGCCTGCGCCAAAAATCAAACCAAATTTAATGTGTGCCAAAGTAACTGCATTTGCTTGATGGCGTATCCTTGGCAAGGAAGTCAGTGCAACCGTTAAGGCAATTATATCATTGATAGTGTAAGTTCACAGACGTTTAAACTTTTGGCAGTCATTTAGTTTTTCATATTTGGTGATTAGAAATTACAGCAATTACAATTAGAATTGTGTACATATATGTATGTATGTATGTAAAATATGGAACTGATGTACCTACCCCAATTTTTAATATACCACTGACATGTCTCTTATATTATATAATAAAAATGAACTTATTAATACTGAGTACAATGCAACTAAACAGAGAGAATTGTTCTGTTATAGTTACTATTATCATCTGATAATATTTAACTATTTTTTAAGCACATAATTGTTGTTAATAGGAATAGGAACGAAGGTATAACAATAAAATGATATATGCAGAGAAAATAATAATAATTACTAATACTAATAGATAGCAACTTTTTAAAAAGTTTATAACAATATCCTTATCTAATTCTTTACTTTACTTTGAAGAGAGCCACTATCAGTTAGCCTATCGTAACTTAATGTAATAAAGTGTGATTATTTAAACGCCATATGCATGATATTACCCATGTGGCATCCCAAAATACGTATGAATGTGTATGTATGTTTGCCTGCCAATTGCTAGACTTTTGTCTCTCGTTCTTATTTTTAGCACATATCCTCGGCAAGTTGTGTGTAAATATTGATTACGCGAATATCACGTACGCTACTTGAGCGCTAAGATTTTCGCACTGGCCTCACAGAATCGAAGTCAGTATCGTTGGCTGGTAGAGTGAGACATGAGTTGTGTATGTGTGTGTGTGTATGTCGTAGGGTACACGTCCTTGTGCTAGTTTCGTAGTTGCCTCTGGTTGCCTTTTCGCTGACGATTGCCTTTTTGGCTGTTTGCTTGCCTGGAAATTGAAAGTCGCTCTGCCTCAAACGAACTGCTGCTGGCGCGAAGGGGCTGACAAAAGCGAGCGAGAGATTGAGGTTTAGGGGGCTGGCTTTGCAAAAACATTTAACGTAACATCGTTGCTGCGAGACACGTGCTCCAACCATCAATTGAGCTGTTGTTTGCCATTTATTTACCTAGACTGCCGCTGCCATGTGTTAAGTGCTAATTGGGTTAGCAGTACGCCTCCTATTCTTCTGTTATTTCTAGTACTTTTATATTTTCTACGTTCTACGTCGTTGTTCCCTCTGTCTTGTCTACGGCTGATTTGGCCAATAATTGCCACTACAATACAATGTGAATAGCTGTCAGTCTGGCTGGTGATTAATTTTTAAAATTGCTTAATGGCTCATGCTTCTAATTATATCAATGTGTATCCAACTCACCTGGTCTGGCCTCCTTAACGAAAGTTCCTTGTTATTTCGTAAAAGCTCTTGCAAGTATGTGCCAGGCCTTGGCACGAGTACTGGTTCCGTTGTTATACATGGTATATATTTTTTTATTTCTGTTGCCAGAGGGTGGCTAATTAAAGTTTTAAGTGCTTAGCCGAAACAACTGAGAGCCTTGCTAGCACGACAGCTGCCAGCTGTTTAGCCATTATTGGAACTGTTTAAGCAGAAGAACTTGGCTTAGGCAGAGCGAAAATGTGTTTGCCTAAGAGTCCAACTAATTAGATTTTCTATTCGTGAAGGAAAGAGCTTAGGACTTGAGCGTTGTCAACATGATAGTTGCACATTAATAATCAAATAATACAATACAATTTTCCGGAAAGCTAACACATTATCTTACTTAAACCTAATGGTTAATGTACATATATGATTGTTTTTATATTTTTTATAAGAATACTTTTTTTGTTCTTATTAATTTATATAATAATTCTGGGTATGTTTATTCTGATAAGACAGCTTGCTGTTCAACTGACATATTCATCAGACATTTAATAGAATTTGATTGGACATAAGTCGCATCAAATTGATGAGCATTGCTGTCGCATAAATTGCGAGTTAATTAACAACAAAATTTTCGCATAAATATGCCATAATGATAAACACATCAACATTGTTAAAAGTCATTAGGGGAGCATCAAATGCAAGGCAAGAGCCAAGATGACGATGACAAAATCCATGACCAAATTTAATGTCTCAGCCTCGACATGAATTTTAATGCCAAGCGGTGCTTTACCCCCTTTCTCACAGTCTAAACAAATGTTTGCCAGGATAAACACACAGTCTGACAGTGGAAAAGGAAAACAGATACAGATGGTGCCCAGACAGGGAAAGGGAGAGAGAGAGAGAGGGAGGGAAAGCAAATGCAACTGCTGCAGTGCAACGCTGCAACAGCAGCTGCTGCTGTGGCTGTCAGAGCTACCACCAAGGACCACCGGCTGTGCTTCCTGGCCTTGTTGTTGTTGTTGATGGTGGTTGCTTTGGTCGACACTTTACACAGTGGCATAGCCATAATCAGGACAAGTGTCCTGCTGCAGCAGCAGAGGCAACGGTAGCCGCATGTTGCATAAAGCTGCATTATGTATTATTATTTGATGCATTTTGCATAGAACGCAAAAGTCGGCCTGCCTGCCGTGCCCTGCACTGCTCTGGCCTCAATGTGCAGGTGACATTAAGGGCAGCCAGTGGAGACGAGAACGTAGAAACGGATGCCAGGAAATCTGCAGGCGTTGCGACTTAGCCTTGAGCAAAAGTTGAGCACACGGCTCATGATTTATGCACGTGTTTAGTGTGAAAAATGTGCATTAAAAGCAAAACTCTCCAAACTGGGCACAGAACGATAAAGAAAGAGACAGACAGATCGAGCGAAAGTGTAGTCAAGAGAATGTTTTAGACATTTGCAAGGAGCAGTGACTATGGAAGTCTCGCCAGGCACGCAGGCAGGAAGTGAAAGTGTGTTAGACGACGCGCATGTGTTGCTCCTCGTATTGGGGTCACTGGTCATTATCAAGATGTTGCAAAAGAAATGCCATAAAGTCTCCACCTTCTCCTCCCACTCCTTGTTGCTGTTGTGAACGGCTGTCGTCAGCAGGCCATTTGATATGCAAGGCAGATAAAGGCCAACGCGTATTCAGTGGCTGGCCAAAAGCCAAATGCCAAAGGACGGACTACCTACCGAAGACAGGCGAAAAGGACACCCGAACAGAAAGCATGTTCCAAGTTTGTCTTAAAGCAACAATAGTTTAATGCCATTGTAACTGCAAAGTAAGTTGTGCGACAATTTGTTGACTCAGCAGCTTCCACTTGTTATATGAGAATTTATGTGAATTAATCAAATGGTTGTCGAACGCTGATTGACCTCAATGCATTATTATTAAATATATTAAATATTAAAAGTAAGCTACAACTTGCTTGAATGAACCAAATTTATTTTTTATTTCACCTGTACTTAGGATTTTTATTTTTATTGGCATGTATTTAGTTACATTTATGTTCCCAGTTTTTGCTTCATCTAATCATTTAATCTTTTAAAAAGGTTCTATATAAACTTGTATATGCATGGCATATTTTCAGTTGTGCCCTCAAAGCGGCAAACTTCTCTGTGAGTGAAATGTGATTGTGAGCGTGAATGTGAATGTGACTGTGAGTGTGAGTGTGAGTGTGGCATACGAGAGTATATCGCAAATGCGAGCATGAAACTCCATGTGATCCAATATGAAATATACTCTCGTACTTTATACATTGTACACCCTGTCAGTTGTTCCGTCTGTCGTTGTGTTCTATCTGACAGTGCGGCGCTCCAGCGTCGGCTTCGCATGGGTCTCTGCGGTCTGTCAGATGATGGCTCATTCTCTTCATTTAGCTTCTGAGGGAGCTGTGAATTTATGTTCTCGTTCTCTCGTTCTTTGTTTGTTTGACTGACACTCAGTTTGACAATGCGTTCTTACATATATTACTAACAGTGTTACATTGGGCTGTTCTTTATAATATCAAAGTTGTTCGATATGATCTGCTTTTATCTATGTTTTATAGAATTTATTTAAATTATTCACACACAACTGTACTTAAAACATTGTGAAAAAAAATATTATTTTGGCCTTATCATCATTTGAACAAATTTGAGTGAGTCATAATGCCACTGATGCCAATTAACACCAGGATTATAGATATCCGTTACAGTTTTACTGTATAGGCCATTCAAATTACTGTAGAATTAAGAAAAAATAACAAGAATTAATGTACTGTAGAATTAGCCCTAAATAAATATTCACCTCATATAACATTTGTTAAACCACCAGCCTGATTTATATTGATTTGCGCAATGCCCTGAATGTTCATCATTATCCTTATCTCGAGTCGAAAACTTCATGTTCTTTTGAACTTTCATTGCATCTCCAGCATCTCCAGAATAAGTACCAAGTGATTTTATTTTGTAGAACTCATCCTCATTACCTATGTGAAAAATATCATATTGGGCATATCGATTATTGTCTTTAAAGTCCTGCAGATAAATGTACAACTCGTAAGTTTGAGATTTAGTTATAAGATGCAATTTTTCGAGTCCTATAAAAAACTCTCCATGCAGATCACCAAATCCTTTACGATAATCTGCCCAATTCCGATTAAAGTCCACAGATCCATCCTTACGTCTCTGAATGACAGTCCATCCATCGCCAGCTAAACTCGAATCACAAGGTATGGAAAATGCATCCATTTCAGGAACCTTTATATCATAAATACCAGTCGGTTTACCAATGCAATTTGGTGGTAGGCTATTCCATAATGTCCTTTTTATATCAAAAAGACTTTTGTTCATCTGCGATTGAAATTCATTACTTTTTGCAATAATATTGTCCTTGTCTATAGTTTCGTTTTTAAGCTTTTCTATACTTAGAAGTTGTTGAGCTAATTGAAGATCTTTATTCTTAATGGTCTCTTCGTAGACTTCACTCCTCTTTTTTAAATCTGCCAACTGATTCTCTAATTGGATATTTTTGCCAGTTTCGTTTTGCAAATTTGTTAGTTGAGTCACATATTGATAAATAAGTTTTTGTTGATTTTGGTTATGGGTTTTATAAGCCTCACTCGATGTTATTTGGATTTCCAGATGGTTTATCAAATGATTTAAGTTCTTTATTATTGCAGCTTGTTCCTTAACTGTATCCTTCAACTCATTACGTTCTTCTGTCATTGATTTTACCGAATTTAAATGTTGTAAAAGCGGCTTCACAACTTGATAACAATAGGAACTGCATTGTGCGTCCAATTCCTTAGAGCCAACGAAGCACTAAATATAATGTTAGCTAACCATATTTTTTAGAAAACTTAGTATAATTAAGATACTTACTGAGCTATTCACTTCTAGAACTTTTAATAATATTGTCAATATACTCGTATAAACAATTATATTCATTGTAAAATTGTGTTCCGATTCGTTTCACAAGTGAACACTTTTTGATTATGACTGTTGAGATTAGTATAACGAAAGCTCACATTGCTAGAAAAAATTGTTATCATGGGTTCAAGCTAAAGTCAAATTTGCAACCCGAAGTCAGATTGTCAGTCGGACGATTTTTCTTAATCTTAAGTGCAGTTTAGTATATATAGAATTGCGGTCAAAACGATTCACTTAATCGAAGATATTGGATCAGATTATTAATATATGTAAATGTTTGTGAGCGTATTGTGTAGTCATATGCATTGGTTTCAAACGTCTTTTTTGTATATTTATATTTTGATGAATAAATTTAGTGCATCATTAAAAACAGACTGTTGCTTTGAAGAAGGGCAGCTGAGTTTTATATACAGTTTTTTTGCGACCAAGCTGGGAACTAGGAATTGCATGTGTTGAACTTCAGGGTAATTCTAGAAATGTCTGTTTAAATATTTCTCTAAACAATATTTTTACTATATAGACAATTCTTACACCTGCCTTCTTAGACTTGTTGGTTGCTTGAAGTTGCTTGCTTTGAAATTGGTGGGTGAAATGGCCTCCCTTTTGGTGGGAAGCATAATTCTTCTTTCAGTTCAAGTAGCTGGTAACTGGCATCTGGCAGCTGGCAGTTTCTCAATGCTACGCTCATTCACGCCCAAAAGCCGGCAATAAAATGCCAGTGCCAAAGAGTCATGCGGGCCACGCCCACACGAGCTGCCTTTCAATTTCAGTTGGTACACATTTTTGCATTGCTAGGAGATGGCAATAAGAATTGAAATGGCATGGCATGAAAGGAGCAGAAGGACGATTGCAACGACGACAGCCTGCAATTGTTTGCACTTGCTCTATATTTTCATTCTTTGTGCCCGTTTTTTCTTCATTTGTTTTTTTCTTGTTTTTGGCTTGCACTTTTGTGCCTTTGGGAGGCAACTGCTGCAATTTGCGCGCCCAGCCTTTGTCCAAAAACTGCAAAAACGAGAAATGAAAATAAAAATAAACACACAACAAGAAAATTGCAGAAAACTCACCTTTTGGAACAGGCGTGGGGGCGTGGACTTTGCTTTGTGCAGCGTTTAGTGCAAATGTTCAGCCTCAGTCCACGGTCATATATTACTATTTTCTCGCCTGGCCTTTAAACAAATTGCATAAACATTTGTTACCTGGCTAAAGCAGCTTTTATGCTGTTGTACATATATTTATTTGATACGCCAACACACACTTCTCTTGGGTGAGCATGTGTGTGTGTTGGTATAGCTTTGGCAAAGGGCAACAGAGAGCAGGAAAATTGCATTTTTATAGTCGCGCGCTGCTTTTACATTCTTAAGTCCGTTTTATACCTGTTGTTTATTTATGGCCTTCTCTGTGCGCGCCTTTTTCCTCTTGCTACTCTTCTTCTTGCCCACTGGCTTTGGCATCTTTGTTTTCCTGCCAGCTGTGTCGTTTTTCTTTTAAGCTTTTTTTTGTTTTGTGCCGTTTTTTCTTTACGTTTTTTTTTCGTCTTTGACGCAACAAATGAATATTTGAAAATGAACGATATGCTTGGTATGTTACACATGAGATAATACTTGGGTCTGTCCGTGTGTGTTTTGGGATTGGCCAATATGATATGACACTCTGTGGGTAAAGTGTGATGTTTACGGGAAACAAAAGGAATATCTAAGTATATGCAAATAGGAGCATTTAACGGACAAATAAAGATGAAGTTTACTTCGCTTTAAAACTCTTAATCAATCAAAAGCTAACTTTAATTTAAATATTACATTGCATTAAAATTTTAAAATATTTCTCTTTATATTTTTGCAGGTAAACTTTTTGGTGTTTTCGGTTTTCAATTGAAAGTATTTAGTGGTGAATATAAATATATATTATAAAAAAAACTAATTTTAATATTTTGCTAATTTTTACAATTTATATATTTAATTTACATTTAAATTGCCGAATATCAATATTCAATTTTGACTAAAGTATCAAACATCATTATGTATGAATTTACGAACTTAGGATTTACATAATTAAGCTATGAATCGAGAACTTTTTGCTTTTGATGTCATCCTACTGTTAATGTCTATTGAAGCTAACAAATGGACATCACAAACTATTTAAAGTAGCTTAAGCTGACCAAACACAACCCACACGTCATTTAAAGACTTCATTTAAGCTAAAGTTGGCAAATAGAGCAGAGAAGCTCGAGGCGTGTGGGTCGACGAGAGTCTGATCGATGCCCAAAAGTCATTCATTTACAGGACATCATAATCAAGTCCCAAAAGACAAACGAGTGGGCAAACAGCAATCTGTCAGGGTATACATACAAGCAAAAATTATTTATTAATTACTCACACCCAGCACAGTATGCAGATGCTGTGGCAATTAAATCAATATAAAGAGCTACAAAATGAACGCATAAATAATTGATTTAATTTCCATGTTCGTCACGAGCAGACAGGGAGTAAGGTATGCCAGAGAGTATGTGCGACAGCGAGTTCGGCTTCAATAGTATGTTATTTATTTATATGTTGCATGTGCAAAAAATGTGTTTAATTTTCAACATGTACACAGCACTCTAAAATACATGTTACGCCTGCCATAAAAATGCTGCAAGCGTCTGTTGCAAAATGTATTTAAAGTGCCCACAATTGACACACAACGCGGCTGGGTCGCTTGTACCATATACTATATATGAATATTATATCAGAAATAAGCGGCGAATAGGGCTACAGCCTTTCGTAATTGATTACATTGAATGAACTGCATTTATCTGCGCGACAAATGTTAAAGACAGCGTATTAAGCAGGAAACCTTTTGGAAAATCTTCGACAGTATTACTAAGAAGTAGCCAAGTCGTAAAATGTCATTCATTTTAATCCAATGTACTCAGTAGAAAACAGCGAATATAAATTATAAATTTATGTGTTAAATTTCGACGCGCTTTTGTCGCTGCCAGTGGCATCCATTTTGACATTATGAATTTATGTGTTATCTGAAAAAAAAAGCGCAAATAAAAGCATTGTGTACTTGTATGTATGTGCAAATATATGAGTATTGCTATAAACGTACATAAATAAGTCTCTATATAAACTTGTATATGCATGGCATATTTTCAGTTGTGCCCTCAAAGCGGCAAACTTCTCTGTGAGTGAAATGTGATTGTGAGTGTGAGTGTGAGTGTGAGTGTGAGTGTGAATGTGAATGTGATTGTGAGTGTGAGTGTGGCATACGAGAGTATATCGCAAATGCGAGCATGAAACTCCATGTGATCCAATATGAAATATACTCTCGTACTTTATACATTGTACACCCTGTCAGTTGTTCCGTCTGTCGTTGTGTTCTATCTGACAGTGCGGCGCTCCAGCGTCGGCTTCGCATGGGTCTCTGCGGTCTGTCAGATGATGGCTCATTCTCTTCATTTAGCTTCTGAGGGAGCTGTGAATTTATGTTCTCGTTCTCTCGTTCTTTGTTTGTTTGACTGACACACTATTACTAACAGTGTTACATTGGACTGTTCTTTATTATATCAAAGTTGTTCGAAATGATCTGCTTTTATGTATGTTTTATTGAATTTATTTAAATTATTCACACACAACTGTACTTAAAACATTGTGAAAAAAAATATTATTTTGGCCTTATCATCATTTGAACAAATTTAAGTGATTCATAATGCCACTGATTCCATTTAACACCGGGATCTACGAATCGTGTTGCCTTTTTACTGTATAACCCATTCAAACTGTGGATTTAAGAACAAATAACAAGAATTAATTTACTGAAGAATTAGCCCTAAATAAATATTTACCTTATATAACAATCGTAAAACCACCAGCCTGATTTATAGGTATTTGCGCAATTCCCTGAATCTTCATCATTATCCTTATCTCGAGTCGAAAACTTTCTGTTCTTGTGATCTTTCATTGCATCTCCAGCATCTCCAGAATAAGTACCAAGTGATTTTATTTTGTAGAACTCATCCTCATTACCTATGTGAAAATTATCATATTGGGCATATCGATTATTGTCTTTAAAGTCCTGCAGATAAATGTACAACTCGTAAGTTTGAGATTTAGTTATAAGATGCAATTTTTCTAGTCCTATAAAAAACTCTCCACGCAGATCACCAAATCCTTTACGATAATCTGCCCAATTCCGATTAAAGTCCACAGATCCATCCTTACGTCTCTGAATGACAGTCCATCCATCGCCAGCTAAACTCGAATCACAAGGTATGGAAAATGCATCCATTTCAGGAACCTTTATATCATAAATACCAGTCGGTTTACCAATGCAATTTGGTGATAGACAATTCCCCAACTTAACTTTATATTCAATAAGAGTTCCGTTCATCTGCGATTGAAATTCATTATTTTTTGCAATAATATTGTCCTTGTTTATAGTTTCGTTTTTAAGCTTTTTTAAACTTAGAAGTTGTTGAGCTAATTGAAGATCTTTATTCTTAATGGTCTCTTCGTAGACTTCACTCCTCTTTTTTAAATCTGCCAACTGATTCTCTAATTGGATATTTTTGCCAGTTTCGTTTTGCAAATTTGTTAGTTGAGTCTCATATTGATAAATAAGTTTTTGTTGATTTTGGTTATGGGTCTTATAAGCCTCACTCGATGTTAATTGGATTTCGAGATGGTTTATCAAATGATTTAAGTTCTTTATTATTGCAGCTTGTTCTTTAACTGTATCCTTCAACTCATTACGTTCTTCTGTCATTGATTTTACCGAATTGAAATGCTGAAGAAGCGGCTTCACAACTTGATAACAATAGGAACTGCATTGTGCGTCCAATTCCTTAGAGCCAACGAAGCACTAAATATAATGTTAACTAAGCATATTTATTAAATTTAATTTAATTAAGATACTTACCGAGCTATTCACTTCTAGAACTTTTAAGAATATAGCCACTATACTCGTATAAACAATTATATTCATTGTAAAATTGTACTCCGATTCGTTTCACAAGTAAACACTTTTTGATTATGTCTGTCGAGATGAAAACGAAGAAAGCTCACATTGCTTGAAAAAATCATATCAATTGTTATCATGGGTTCAAGCTAATGTCAAATTTGCAACCCGAAGTCAGATTGTCAGTCGGACGATTTCTCTTAATCTTAATTGAAATTTGGTATATATAGAATTGCCGTCAATTGTTTTCTATAGATTTATTATTTAACTTTTCTGAATTTAGAAGTTGTTGTGCTAACTGAAGATCTTTATTCTTAATGGTCTCTTCGTAGACTCCAATCTTTGTTATTAAAACTACATGTTGATTGTCTAGTTCGTTGTTCTTATCGGTTGTTTCATTTTGACGCTTTTCTAAATCTTTTAGTTGAACATCTTTATTCTTGATGGTCTCTTCGTATATTCCAACCCTGGATTTGTAATCTGCTAACTGACTCTCCAATTTGTGTATAGTTGAACTTTGTTCCTGAATTTGTTGTTCCTTTATTTGTATATTGACTGTATGCTCAAGAACAGGCTGTATTATATTGAAACAATATGCATAGCACTTCTCTTCGTTATCTTTGATGAGTGTAAAATTCTGAAAATTAAATACATAGTAGAGTTATTAAAACTTAAGTATTTTAATGAATAACTCACAGAGTTTTCCGCTTCATTGTTCGCAGTAGAGAAATCATGCTCATTATTTGATTGTATAAGCACCGTATTGATAATAAGTAAAATGATTGCAAAAATCTTCATGTTATTATACAATTGTGTAAACCTCATGCAACCAGCTTCAATTTAAAACTGAATGAAACAAAGCTTGAATGTTCTGTAAGAGGTTGAAAGGCTTTCCATCAAATATGTTCTTATCAGCTGATTGTTTAGAGTGAATTTTATGCGAGGGCTCTAGATGTATTTTCCGAGTGCAAAATCGGACTCATTTATTCATTCAAATTATATATTATTTTCATTTATCTTTTGAGGAAGCTGGGAGTTTATAAGGTCCGGTTTGAGTGACACATAGTTTGACAAATTCTTAAAATATCAAAATATTACTGAATATTAGAGCTTAAAAACTGTTCAAAAAAATAATTTTAATTAGGCCTAATCATCATCTGAACCATTTTAGGTGATTTATAATGCCATTTATTCCATTTCCCACCGAGAGTTCCTTGTTCTATTTCAACTTTATTAATATTAACTTATCAATATTTGATAGAGAATGGTTTATAAGCCACAGACATTCAAAAATAATTTTAAACTGTGTGAAGTAAAACTTGACTGTTCTACAAGAAGACTAAAATTGCTTACGTTGACCAACTTTAGTGAGCAATAACCCCTGTGTTTGTAGCATTAACACATCGTCTGTTCGCAGCATTTTAAACCACTGTGCTGAATACGGTGTGACTTTCTTTATTTGTTTACTCGACTTATGTGACGAGACCAAACCCAAGATGCTACCCAACAATTACATTTTGTGCACAATTTATTCATGTTTTGCAACCTTTCTTTGAGTATTAGACACAGCAATGGCAACGGTAACGGCAATGAAGGCGATGACGAAGACGAAGACGGGATCTGTGACGGAAGCTATTGTTTTGAATGGGGCGACGATGGCGCCATCATTGGGTTGGTTTGGTGAGTCAGAGAGTCGCACATGTTGGGGCTGCTTTGGTTTGGCTTGACAACCACAGACTCAGTTCCTGTGGCTTCCATTTTCATCATCATAAAGTCTGCTGAAAGGAAATCGATATGGGTAACTTAATCATGAAATGAAGTCGACGTCAAGTTGTCTTTCATTTTTCAATTCCATGCAGGTTTCATACTCTATCATAGGGGTCTATAAATGGTTTATGAATTGTGAAACTTTATGTTCATTTATGCTATCTATAGATTGATCATGTCAAGATTTATGGATATTTTTTTTATTTATTTATAAAACTATAAAAATCAAAATATTGTCCAAGTGCAACTTTTATTTCTGTATGTGAATTATTTTAGAATATCTGCAAGGGTATTTTGACTTCGACATATAAATCGTAGTTCTAATCTGTTGTTGTTGTTGTTGTCACGTCTCCATGTGGGCGCTGTTCGTGCGTTGCCAACTACTTTTCTACTTGGCTTTTGTTTACCTATGAGTAGTACGGTGTACGAAGTGGCCAAAAGTTTTTCCTTGGTTTGCTGTTTGTTTTCATGTCTAAGTTGCCTTACTTTTTTTTAGCTATCCGCTTTGGCTTTGGCTTTGGCTTATAGCTGCCTTCAATTACCCTTCCCCTGGGCTACCTTGGGGCTGACTGTTTCTTCTCTTATCCCCCATTCTTTGTTGCAAATTTTGTTCATTTCCGTTGCGACTCCATTGGAACTTCGACTTACTTTACACATTAAGCTGGAATGCAGGTCAGTGCTGTGCAGTTTTATATTAATTTTGTAGCTGTTAGTTTTCCTTGGGTTCCACCGCCTGTGCTCGAGCTCTGTTACCAACTAACAACAAATGCTGAACTTGTTGTTGTTATTTTTGAATTCAGAGCATTCGGTTTGGCATTCTTACCAGGTACCTGCTCTCATGTCTTATTGTTTCATTATGCCAACACTTTTTCAACTTGGCCTATGAACAGGCTGTGGCTTTTATTGGCTGTTGGCTTGAGCCTTGCGTAACAGGATAGAAAATGTATCAAAATTGCCAGATTAAAATTGGAATGATTATTATTATTGGAGAAATTAAATTTAATTTATAATCACATGTATATACATTTAATCGGCTTATATCGAGTATCTAAACCAGTGTATTCAAATATTCCTAAATAATATGAATATTAATTATTTATTGTATTTGTCAGCGAAATTCAGAGCTTACAAAAATGAATGAGACTTAAAACCTTAACGTAACATATTTTAAATTCATATCCGTATATTAAAAAATTTTTTTATTTTACCCGACACGGTGTGACCCACATTGAATGTTCATATGTAACTATGCTATGAGAAATATGTGTGTGTCCTTCAATTATTTTACACAAGCCTCGTGGCGGGGATTTTATATTTTTTATAGCTTTGACGTTGAGCGAGGTTTTAACATCGAAGGCAAAAAAAATCTGTATAAATTGTTGAAGTTATTTAAAGTTCATTAAAAATATATATCCATCACACATGAATGATAGATCGCATGCTGCGAGCTGTTTTTATTCTAATAATTTGTTACTTTTGGTGTCTGCACATTTTCATCTACTCGAAAGTCGGGCAAATACACAATTAGTAAAGTTTTGCTGTTCGATTGTGGCACATAACATACTTTGCCCATTTTAGACAGTTGACAACGCGCTTCAAATCTCATCGCGTACCCTCAAACTGTCCACAATAACAACAAAAGTAGTTAGAGCAACAAATAAATTAACTTTTACTGTACAGCTGTTGATACTTTTTGATTGCTATCGCTGCATAAAAATGGGAAGCGCATAGAAAATAGAGCACAGCAAAGTCATGTGGAGAGAAATGTATATATTTTACATTTTGTATGCAGTTGACAACTCTACGCAGACAACAACAACACCGATGACGGCAGGACCCGCAACAATGTACCCATTGGGGATGACAACTTTTCTAATTTGCAGTCAGTCGTTCTCTCTCCCTATCTCTGAGTGGAGTGTAAATTTTATTGTAAACTGTATTTTGAGTAGGTTTTATTCGTCAACAAGTTAATTTATTTGTGCATTTGTTGTGCGATACTGAGAGCAGATAAAGACGAGCGAAAAGTAAAATCAGTTAGCGTGAAGAATGACTGTTGCCTTTAGGAGTACGAGCTAGTTGCAAAAGGATGTAAGTAGTGAGAAGTTTTAAATGAATTCAATAATTCACCGTGCTCAGCTTTCCTAAATAAATTGTCTTGTCTCCCATTATGAGAGTGCTTAATTTTAATTACATTTCAAACTTTTACAACAATTTCATGGCATACTTTTATGTGCTGCTCATCGACCTACTTATTAGACATAACTTGCCTTGCTCAACACTGTTATGCAGCAGGCGAGATAGCAAATAGAGAGAGAGAATGAATGACAGGCATAGTAAAAAATGCAACTCAAAATTGTGCGCAATAGTTGATAAAATAAACAAAAGTTTCCGCCTGCCAGGGTACATTTGAAACTTTATTTATGTGCTTCGTACTTGGAGCTCTGTCATTTTGTTTATTTCTGGCAAAAAAGAAATGCAACAAAGTTTTATTTTTTTAGTTATTTCGTGTTTGTGGGTTCCATGTTTACTGCTGAGTGAATATTTTAGTCCTTTTTAATATTTGGCTCTCGGTCTCACTTTCGAGCATATCCCAGTTGCCGGCATTTTTATTTGGCCTGTTCAATTGCAAGAATTTGCTATTTCTTGACTGGAGAAAAGCTGCAACTTCTTTTTCGCATACTTTGCATGCCTTCAGAGCCTGGTGATTGAAAGGCATTTGGTTCGTTTCGTTCTTTTTTGGGATGTGATTTTCGGTCTGAGCATTTGTTGCATGTCACATTGTTGCTGCAGCTGCTGCTCTTAGTGTTACAGCAGCAACTTGCTGCTTGCTGCTTGCTGTGGGCTGCAACATAGTTGTTGGAGTAGTTGTTGCTGATGCTTTTTGTTTGACTCGGCTTACAAATGTTGCAACGTGCAACTATTAAATAGTTTTGCAGCAGCTGCCACTTTCAAGTGGCTGAAGCTGCCACAAAAACTTTGCTCTTTGTGCCACTTAAATGTAACCTACAAATTTCAGAGACCAACAAAACTTTGCCATATCTTTGAACGTTAAAACAAAAGTCAATTGTTGTTGATATTCTCTGCAACAGAAAACCATCAAAAGTATTCAAAGATTTTCACTTGAATACCCTTAGTTTTGGGATAATTTATCCCTCTGCGAGTATTATTTATATAAATAACAGTTGTGATTAGCAGATTGAATAATTATTAAAACTAAATTACCGAAATTGATCTAAACAACTTGCAATTCCTTTTAAGTTTGCACATTCGCTTACCCTTTACTTTAATGCAATTTCCTCGATTTATTAATTAGTTTGAAAGCCCAGAGGGATTGCAATATTGTTTATTAATTTGACTAACTGAAAACCAAGTGATAGTCATTGGAGCCTTGTTTGTCTCTCTATTGGTTTCAGTTGTGGGGAAAATCAATCACTTGTGAATTTTATGCAGAATTGAGCAATAAATAATAAAGAAGGTAAATATCGAACACGCTTGTTTCGAGTATCTGATGCATTGCCTTGGATCGATGAATGTCGAAGCTATGAGTGTTGTGATTCATTTAAATTAACAAATACAATAATTGGTTCTGCATTCAATGCTTGTTTACTCAGGTTTCAAGTAAATTTTATTGTCTACCGTCGCACTGATTAGATATGCAGTCGATTGTTTACGGTTTAAGACATTTTTGAAATATGATTCACATGATTTAAAGTAGAAATTGTGGTCAACTATGTTATAACTAAAAATACAAGAGTTTCTAAAGTAACAGAACACTTAAACCTTGGCTCAACTAGTTGAATTGCAATATTTTTCAAAATAATTAAACAACAATCGTTGCCGTTTGCCATCCATTCAGTGGGAAATTTCTAAATCGAATTTGCAAATTGATTTAATTTTGTTCGTAATAAATTGCTTATTTTGCGGCTATTTCCATGTTGTTGACAAACCCTTCTCTCCGGCTTCCCCTAAAATAGCCCAATCAATATTTCACTTTGCTTCACTCGGACACACAACACGGTGTATCAACAAGAAGTTGGAAGTGAGGAGATATTTCAGTCAAATGCTAACTAGTCAAGCAATTAGTACTGGTTACGTTTCGTTGGGGTCCGTGTCCATAATTGTTACACTCGCCCACATCCGGACTAATAGCAGCCACGCCCCCAATGCCCAATTACTGCCACACCAGTTGTTTTTGTCTTTTGCGCTTCTCTTTGTCCATTGTCTAGAAGTATTTTCTGGCTCTCCAAACCTAAACTCACACCATCTCTTTGCACTGTGCTGTGTCCATTCCATTGGTCTCTTCCATTGCAGGTCCATTGATTACGGAAATAGCGAAACGCTAAAATCAAACTAATCAGTTGAATGATTGGCGTTGGCCCGACGACGTTAGCAACGTTGACAGCGCGCACAATGGCCACATCGATCGTCCTACCAGCCACGTTACACCCAGCATCCCTGTCAATTCCTTGTAAATGAAAATTTTCCCTTTTTGTGTGTGTGTGTGTGTGTGTGTTCGATGGGTTGTCATGAAACTTTGCTACCTTTTCTTTTATGCTATGCTATTCAGGCGCCATTGCCGTTGAGTTCCTTTGTGTCCACTGCTGTTAACGAGTTTTTCCCGGAGCCTGACGCTCATTAAATGTGTGTAAACCGTCATTTGAAGCTGATGACGGGCTGCGTCCTCGACTGGTCGACATTTAAATTACTTTATAGCTGCCTTCATTTAGTTTATAATACGTAGATTTGCTTGGACACTTCACTTTTTCTCTCCTCTTCTATGCTCTGCAACTCAAGTTCTGTTTTATCTATCCCCATTTTGTTTTTATAAGTACTCTCAGCAGTTTCTTGTTACTTTTAATTTGTTGCAATTTGAACTTGAGGCGGCGTTAATTATATGTCTGTCGTGCTGATTAACAAGTTCTTTTTCGTACTTCCTTTGCGGTTTCCTCTTAATTCCTGCACCAAGTGAATCATCATTTACATGTTCCCTTATTACTTTTTATTGATTTTATTGGCAATGTTTTAGTACTTTGAACTAAATCTTTGCATATTCGTTAGTCTGTCCGACAGACAAAATAATCAAAAAATAAATTGCAAAGTAGATGCTTTTAACCAAGCTTTGTGCTTGTAGCTAGCGGGGCTTTTCTGACGCCCAAATGTAGGCAACGTTTTTTGTTTTGTTGGGATCTCACACGGACATTTTGCATGGGTCACGCCCATAATCCATAAGTTAAACTCGCAGCTTAGATGTGTACGGCTTGGACTTTGTTTGACTGTATTTATGTGTGTCTATGCATGTGTGTGTGTGTGTGTGTGTGTGTGCTTGTGCGGTCGCTAACTGTTTGTGTGAGCAACTAAGGGCGCGTCCCGTGCCACACCCCCCCTGCGGTTTGCACTGCCCGACAAATAAGCAAAGTGCACGGGTAGAGACAACAACCAAATACCAAACCAGAAACCCAAATCACACGCTTCAGACTAAAGGGTTAAAGTGGCTTTAAATGGTGCTCAGCCCTAGAAAGGCGCTGTATTGTGTAGTGGGAAAGAGGGAGGGATGGGGGCACGTGCCATGTGACTATGTCATAGGAGGCGTGTACTTTGTTAACAATTTATGATTATTTTTACTTGTTCGTCGTGCGCCTTTTTATTTGTATTTTTCTCTGTTCTTCTCCATTTGTTTGCTAACAAACTACTGGTGACCCGCACTTACGTACAACGGAACACAAAAAGGTTAAAAGGTCCTTAGAGGGTACCAGCTGGGAAAGAATATATGTTTATACAGACATATATATTTTGCATAAATAGAATTTTTGGTGTGTCGCATTCTCCAGACGCCGCTGTTGGCTACTGATGATGTGCTAATCCTGACGCAACAAAATTGCTCATACGCCACGTTGGTCAGGGTCACAACTTTGCCCACAAGAGAAAGAGGGGGAGAGCCCGACCGAGATACAACATAGAGAAAGACAACGAGAGCTTAAGTGGGCGCCGTATCGACATAATCATTTCGATGGAATGTGTTTTTTATGATGACTTTGTTTGCAACATTTTATGATTGTCTGAGGTGCGTATAAAAACATTGTGGTTGAATATGAAATGATATTGAGGACGTAAGTGAAGCAGACTTAAGATAGAGATACATACTTAGGCAAAGACAGAGAGAGAGAGAGAAAATAAATAAGATAGTAATGTAGATTGAAATACAAAATTTGCAATCTTATATTAATTGTTAAACTGCTTTAACATAAACATCTTCTAAAAAAATAAACAAAATAGAAATTCAAATATTAATTAATACTAAATTTTCTGAACGTGATTCTTTTTGCAAGTGATTTATAGCTATTTGTCTTTGCCTTACTTTTATGTTGCCGTAAAAAGGATACTGGTGTCTTTTCGCATTGCTCTGTGAGTATTAAATCCCCTGCAGCTGTTGTAATTGTAAGTCCTTTTTCATAAGTCCATGTCATTTGGTGAAATGTAATAACAAGTTGACAAAATAATTGACTTAGATATGAAATTCATATACATTTCAAATTTGCAATATCACATCAAGACTTGACACAAAAATTTAATTAATTTGTGCCATCGACGAAGACAAATTTCTGCACTAATTTGACTCGTGTGCGTTGTTGTGCCTGGGCTGGTCATGGGTATAGTCTGGCTGTTGATTATGTCTAATAACTTTTGATTGCTGCCCAACCGTTTGGACGCTAGGAGAGAAATTCATTAAATATTGATTGCAGATATGCAACGAGCCTTACATACATACAAAGTGGTCCGAGTTAGGAGGATTATAGTATATAAATACATGCCATAAGTGTCTCGAAGGGGAGTGTATCTGCATTCAGTTCATATCCGTATCAATGCAGAAAGCTTCCTGTTAATTGCAATTTAAGCTTTGGCATATCTGAAATTTTGCGTCCATGCAGGCATCCTTCACTTGCCATCCTGGTTATAGTTTCCATATTTGTTTTTGTAGTTACATATTGTGCTCGCTCTACTTTGAGAATTTTTGCTTTCTGCATTTGCTTAGAGGAAGAGTGTGTCAATTATTAGATAGATAAATTCCAGAAATTCTTGCTAGCTAAAATGAATGAAATGAATGCTGTTATTTCCGTTTATTTGCTTCAGATGTACCAAAAGCACAAACACTGTATGTTTGCGTTTTTAGTGTAATTTTGCATTTGCATTTGATCTGGTCAGTTTGGCTAAACAAATTCTTGAGTTTGTCTCGGGGTAAACAATTGGATGCGATTCGTTTTAAGTGGCATATTTGCTCAAGTTAAATTATTCATTGAATTGCTAATTGCTCTCCTGCATGATTGATATATTATATGCTCAAGTTGTTGCCTGATCTCTTTGGTATATTGTACAGTTTGCTGCTGTCTGTAGTAGACATATTGTTTCTGCACATTCTGTGCTCATTTGCTGAACTGTTGTTCATATTCATGCAAATTGAAAAATCTCGGTCAATAAACATAATATGACTTTACCACCCCTCATAGCCATGACGTGACCCAAAACTGCCGGGAGACCCAAAAACCGTTGACAAAGCAAATACAACACACACACATACAAGTAGAAGGAACCGCGGAGAGCCAAACTGCAACAACCGCTGCCTGCCATTTCCATTTCCATTTTATTCGCTGTGCTAACTGGTCGAGATTGGGGTTTGGTTTTGCAAATGGTTAGGGGGGTTGGGTTGGCTCTGCTGTTGCTTTGCTGTTGCTGTTGATGTCGACGTCGTTTGGTTTGCCAAAACGTCGCTTGCATACAAAGCACAACATAAATTCAATATAATAAACATGTGGAGACTGAATTTGTGCTGCCGCTCTGCCTGCTCGACCCACGCACTCCTTTAACAATTGCAATTGGCTAAACAATAACGTGAAAAGCCTCTTTGCCGCCGCCCTTGCTGACCCAGTTAAGCGACGCCCAACTATACAAAATGTGTTCTGCAAGTGAGGGCAGATGGGACATGGGACAATATTTTCTTGGGTTATTTAGTTCATTGTAAGTTGGCGGATATTCTGATGGATGTGCCGTTTGCCCATTTTCGTTGACTCGCTTTGCTTTCAACTTAAGTTTTGCCCATCTTCCACCCACAAGTTGAGCTGTTGTTGTTGTTGTCGCACTGCCAAGTGAAATTGCTTGTAATGCATTACAAGGCAAACTTTTCTCTTTCTCTGTGATGCATGCTTTGAGGCGCCTTGGCCTGCTGCTAGTTGTTAGCTGTTAGCTACTTGCTACTTGCTGCTTGCTGCTTGTCCCCAGACTTGGCCCCTTGGCTGTCTGTCTTCTGTCGCTTTACTTACTTTGCTCCGGCTTTGAACTCACCGACATCGTCGCCTAGTTGCCTGCAGTTTGTTGTTGCTTCTTCTTTACATCGACAGGGTCGTGTCGGATTATTGGCTAGTTTATGCAACCACTCACTGGAACTCCCACTCTTTGTGTGTCTGCTGGTTTTGTGCCTTTTGGCGTTATCTCTCCGTATACAGCCTGGGCATGTGGTCAACTTTGCCTTGATTATTTTTGGAGAGTTTGACAACTTTTTCAAACTCTGGCTATTTAATATGATAATCATTTGAAAGTCAGTTAGCTGCATTGGCATTAACACTGTAATATGTTGGCTTAAAGTCAATTGGAAGTGAAGCATTTGCCTGGAAATTTAATTTAATTTTTTCTTTTATTAAATAATTAAGCTAAGAAAATTTGAGTAAACTTTATATTGAATTGATGCATCCCAAAACGTTTTCTAGAAACTTATTTGGAATTCTTAAATCGTGGTTCAGAATTCTAAGCCATTTGCATTTAAGCATTTCATTTTTAGTCTCTGTCGATAAGTTTTTCATTAACACATCTGTTACATACAAATTACCATTGCGCCTCATTAGGGCGGCCTCTGTTTTTTTGGGTCTACAATTTCCTCTTAATTTAGGAAAAGTTGTGTGAACTGCTGCTGCGACTCGTGTCAGTTGTTAATAAATTGAGGCATGTTGAGCTGGAGTAGCTTCAGCTATGTTTATGCAAATTGACAGGCAACGCCTAATGGCAAAATGCTCTTAACCCGCCGCCCACCAATCGCGCACAGTCTGTTGCACAGGAAATTTACAGACTGCCGTCTAATACGGATGCTGGCAACCCACCAAGACCACCACCGCCACGTCCCCTACGTCGCAAGCTGTGCACACATGCTTGTTATGCTACACTCTCTGCTATTCCATCAGGCAAACCCAATTTCCAATTTCCACACACTCAACGCCTCCCACGCACACAGCACTTGAGCAGCTTATTAACTAAAGCAAGGCTAACCGAAAAATGCTTTTAAATGTTGAGGCATACGTGATATGCTGTGGGGACCTACAAAAATATTACGCATACGCACCGTGTGCGAGCTTCCTCTCATTACTCATACGCCGCATAATCTGCTGATTGCTGTGCTCATTTTTTATGCACTTTACCAAAGTTTTTAATGCCTCATGCACTGATATATATAATTTCGTTATAACAAAATTTGATGTGGTAACCGACAAAAAACCATAGTTGCATGCCTTTCAGTTCTACTGCGACCGTTTGTAACTCTGCAGAACACATTATCGAAATGAGTTTTTGACTGAAACAGCAGTAGCAGTCAGAATAACAAGTATAAACAAGTCTCAAACACTGTCGGGGTGCCACTCGAAGGAACCTCTACTTGCCACAACCAGTGCGCCATAAATAGTAGCCAAATGCGACCAACAGAGCAGAAATATGTTGCCTGACAAGTGCACAGTCACATTCACATCGGCAGACACTGTGCACGAACATAAGTCGATTTGTAGTAGACCCAGCAAAGGATTACACATAGTCGTCGTAAATTCCGGCTTTAATTCCAATGTGGTCAGCAAATGCACAAATAAAAGAAATTTTAATTCATTTAACAACAGTTTTCCATATTTTATTTTGGTTCGCAGCCTGCATGCGGCTTTATCATTTTTATTGTTTTTTGTTTTTCCATTTAAGCTGATTTACTTTTCACGGTAATTGCATGTTTATGTATTTGTTTGTTTTTACCCGAGTATATTCACGGATGCCTGAATGATATTTATGTATGTTCAACCATTCATTATTTATTTTCAGAACAATTTTGTTAATAAGTAATTATAAATATAGCAAACAAATAAAATTGACAAACATATTAATATCGTAAGCAAGTCAATCAAAAAGCTGAACATTTTTTATATTGAATGCATTAAATATTTCAAATTAGCGAGGAAACAAGGCTTATAAAAATCTTTAATACATTTTAAAAACAGGTTGTAGAATTCATAAATGTTTTATAAGCTCAACTCGGTCGATTTTCTCGTACATTTTAGTAATTCAAAAAATTGTTAATTAAATAATTTAAAGGCCTGTCTAAATGTAACTACTGCCGCTAAGCCGCAGGGCTTGAAATTGTCCTGCCTAGCAGATAATGTCACTTGGCTGAGCGGCTTAGGCGTATGCTGTGGGGTTATAGTATGTTTAAGCTGCGTACAAATTGGGTGGCTAAAAGCAACCTAAACACCACATACGAAACATGGACATAGGGAGAGTATGTCAGAGAAGAAAAGCTGTGAGAGAAAGAAGCCCAGGACGTGTGTGGCTATTTGATGTCGCATTAGTTTGGGGGTAATCTCTGCCTTCCATTCGCCATTCAAGATTGTTGCCCTGTCGGACTATCAAAAACGAGTTGGGAAAACGCCCACAACAAACAGAGAGAATAACAGCGGGAATGGTAGAAGCAAGAACAGGAGCAGCTGTAGCCGTAGCAGCTGCTAATGTGCTTTTGTCTTTGGCTTTGTACTCATAATAGGAAGACTGCAAGTGTTTGAGTATGTGTATGCCATATGTATGCAATGCTACGCTGTTGTAATTGCTGCTATTACAGCAGCCTGTTTGTTTGCTTGCATTGTTGCTGTTGTTGTTGTTGTTGTTGTTGCCTTTAAGCTAAAGACTTAATGCGCTTTGCCAGACCGAGAGGGCTGCCTGCATTTGGCTATGGAGAGCAACGTACCATCGTCATCCGCTCAACGAAAATTATGCACAAAAAGCGAAAATAAAAGTTAAATCAGTGCAAGTATATGATGAAGTTGAAAGGATGCCTGCGAAAGTGGAAAAATGTGTACAAAAACGCACACAACACCCATATACGTACACAAACACTTCCACACTCTCCATAAACACATACAAATGTATTTGTGTATACACGTACTGTGTATAAAGTCTTTGTCAGTCGCTTTACTTCTTTGGTCCTTGGTGACTTTGCAATTTGCTTGCTTTTCGCTTTTCAAGAGGTTTTTCAAATTATGCACTTCACTCACACACACACACACACACGCACTCAGGCACATGCACACCCATATCCTTGTTACCTTTCGCTGTGTGTGTGTGTGTGTTTCTATTTTCTATTGTGACTGCGAACTTTTTATACAGCACTCTGAAGTGCAAACAATGTCAACATGTAATTTTGTCGCACACAATTTTCTAGTTTAGTGCAAGGGCATATTAAAAATGTAAAATCCTCTGATAAAATTTGCTTCAAAGCGAGTTTTATATTTTAATGTTGCAGCCTGTTGCTTTCGCAACTTAAATGCAAAAATTCGGCTTATGACTTTCAGTTACAAATTTTGAGTTGTGCAAAACCAAACCCATTAAAAATGAATAAATATTTCAAGCAGTTGCAAAATAAATGGTTACTATCATATAACTTTTAATCTGTGCCTTGACAATTTACAATATTTTAATACATTTCTCCATCTCGAGAACGACTAAATCTCGATAAGAACTAATGCCATTCAATTCTTTGTCAATATTTGTGCTTATACTAATCAACTAGTCAAGTTCATTTCAGAATTTGTCCACGCCCCTTTTTGCTCGAACAAATCGACAATATTTAGTTTGTAAATGTCCGCCCACCACAACATGTGTAAAGCAGAACTTAGATTGCAGCTACATTTGTCATTTCTTAATTGATTACTGAAGTTCCTAGTGGTAAAGTATATTACATAAGTGTCATTCAGAAAAGTGCAATAACATAATTTGAAACTTAATGCGATTAGTTAGTTAATTTTAGATTTGTAAATTAACCATGGACATGCAATAAAATTCCATGGCCACACATAGTCAAAATTGTGCAAATTTAATTTCTCATTTTAGTTAAAATTACTTTTCCTCATCGATAAAAATATTTTAAGAGAATCGCAGGAAATTTGTTTTTTAAAAAAGTTGGTAATAAATCACAGATTGTCCGTGCCCTGTATTTATTTAAAAGTTTTCACTTTGCTTTATTGCCTGGCTACAGTCTTCCACCACACTGGCGCCATATTGTGTGTTGTGTGTGTTCAAAAAAGTACTCCAATTATTGGGCACGTGCGTAAGGTCGGCAGTCCCATCAATTTACATGTAAATCGCCTCAAGTTGGGCAGAAGAAGAAATAAAAAACATGAAAATAATATAAGATTGCAGAGAGAACGCAGCAATCAATTCATTCATTTTCATTGAGCGGAGCGCCCCGAACTCAAACGCTAAGCTTGAGGGAAATTGTTCAACTGATTGGGTGTTTTCCATAGTCGCAAGAGCAAAGAATACGAAAATACAACAAGGAAAAAAGTTAAGTCACTGCGTAGCAGGAAAGCGGAATCGAAAATAAACCGCAATTCAAATGAAAGAATAAAATGAAGAGCGCACAAAGAATGGAAAGTAAATTATAAGCCATTGCCAAGCCGAAATGATTTTTAATGAAAGGGAAAAAATCTCAAAAACTTCGTTATTTTCCAGCATTTATGCATTTGAAAATTGGGGAAGGAAGCAATGTTTATATTCAATTTACTGTTGTTTATATATATTGCTATTTGGTGAAGGGAGTATATATAAACAAATATATATATTTTTTGTGCTTTTAAAGTGCTTAAACTTTTAGTTTACGCTGATCAAATGATTGCAGTACTACGTGATTTATTGCACTTTTCTTGGATTTTATTTGACAACCTTTCGTGCGGTTTTCTGCGCAGCTGCGTCGCGAGGTTACCCAATGGCCCCGACCCCTCACCCCGTCATATGCTACCCACAATGTTGTTGGTAGTTTAAGTTACGGACGAGATGTCCTGTGTTTACGTTGGTGCCTGTCAGCTGCCTGACTTACGTCTTGTACGTTACTCTGAAATTGCAGCAAAACGAAGAAAAATTCATTTCCATGAAAACTTTGGAAAAGTTGTACATTTTAGCAAATACTGTACGTACCTTAAAGCGAATTGTGCACTTGTACTTACTACAATGTCAGTCAGTGCAGGGATTATTTATGCTCATTGTAAAGTATTTGTCCGTTTAAATAACAGAAAATTGTGATACCATTTGTTATCAAGGATTTTTTTCTACCAAAAATTCTGGGCATAAATTTGTGGAACTAAAATCGACTTTTCAATTTGAATGTACAAGGAATCCAATTTGTCAAGAATTAATTGATTTCTAATGATTCAAGTGAACATATAATAATTGTCAAAAATTATAAGCGTATTAGAAATACATCAAAAATTGTATAGCACCAAACATTTTATATGTCGGCAAACAACAGCAGCCCAGTATTTAAGAATGGCACCAATCCCAATAACCGCCCGCATCATCTATCAACGTCAAGCTTAACCAGAAAAGGGAATCTCAATGCAGTTGGACGTGGTTTGGTTTCGGAGGTCTTATCTAAAACGTGGCGTCCTCTGAAAACTGCAATGCCAAAACAGGCAGCAGTCTCAAAGAGAAATCACACACCCTGAGAGAGCGAGAGCGAGAGTAAGATAGCGATAGCGCGACTGACAGCCCTAAGCCTATCAATCAAAATGAGCATATAACCACCCAAAACGCTGACCAAAAGCTTAAAATATTCAACTTGAGCGCATTTAAGCCCATTTTGTGCGAGCTACTGCAACCAAATTGAATCATCATTGAGTGAGTGCGTCGTCGTCGGAGAATGGGAGAGGGCTCTGTGGCTTCGAGTATATGACACATGCAGTTAAAAATGAATAAACGCTGAAGGGGAGAAGGTTCAGCAACTCGTTGGGTGCCTCACTTGATGGCATTAAACGCTCGTTTGGCTGACACAAAACGACATGGATCGATGCGATGCGAGCAAAGACACTGACAATTTTTGGGTTAATGGAATTTAAGTGAGGATGGACACATATGCTATACGAGTACATATAGAAAACGCAACTGAAACTGTGTTTGCCCCCATTTTCATTTCTTTTTGTGGGTGGCCACAACTGATGGAACATTTTTCAATCAAGTGTTCAGCAGCCGGTGCCCAAGGCAACTAATTTGAGCTCAGAAACACAAGAAGCAGACGCCACTGTTGCAACTAGTTTTTCTTTTGGATTTCTAGAAGTACTCTCAAAGCTATGCGAGACAAACTGGTTTCTCTATAACAGTTTCACTCTGTTATCGATGAGGAAAAACCTGCCAAATGCGGCAAGCGGCAAACGGCCAAACAAAATGAAAATGAGAGATATGAGAGTGAAAAGTAGATAGTCATATAGAAACCAGAGAGAGAGAGAGACACGACGCGACATGAAGAAAAAAGAAAAGTTGTTTGCAATAAAAGTCGGGCAATTGTCGGGGGCTATTGCAGTTGTTTTTCATTTTCTTGGCCCAATGTTGGTCAAATGCTTTGCCATATTAATTTTTTTTTTTTTCACTTTGGCCGCTTGCAACAGTAAATAGCGAAAGTCGTTTTCAGCTCGTTTCTTATGTGGGCCAAATGTGCAACTGCTCTCGGCCTCAAATGGGCCAATTCGCTGAGGATATAAGCAACAGGCCCACAGCTGTGATAAGATATTTGTTGCGGCAACTCCAGTTGTCTCAATAAATCAGTGTTGAGAAATGCTTTTAGATTTGTTGAAATGGTTCGCTTCATTGAAAAAGCATCACTTAGCTATGTTGTAATTCCATATTAACTTCCATTATATTTTATGTAAGCGAATATTCTTTGAGGACTATCGATATAAGATTGTGTACACTGTCAGCTAAAATATTTTTTTATAGCTTTATTCAGCTCGGTGTATCTTTTTAATCCTCTGCCATTATTGCCTATTATTCTTAGCATACTTTCAATGGAGCTTTATCCCTTTTTACGCCATTATTTTAACCTTCGTTGTCTTCTATTTCCTGGGGCTGCGTTTACTTTAACCACTCAACTCAGCTGGAGCTTGCTTACCTTTTTAACTTATTCTGTGCATTCTCTCCACGGGCGTTTTTGCCTTTGTTTAATCCGTCCCTCGAAATACGAATATGTACATACTCATCCGTAGGAAATTCTCTGTAAATATATAAGTGGATATATACTTATGTATGTGCATACATCTAAAACTAGCTTATATAAAGAGCCCGCTGTCTGCTTGTATTTGCCCTCTTTTCTTTGGTAACTTTTTGTCCGTTTTCTAGATCAACTACTAAAGTGACCTCGGTCTGTCCACCCTCCCAGTGTGCTGACCCATACCAATCATCCCGTGAGTTCAAGTCCTCTGAGTGCTTCAAAAAAAAGGCGTAATGTTTGCTTGAGCATTCAGTTTAATTACCACTTTTAAAACCTTTTGCAGTTTGTTTTACCATTTTCACATTTCACGTTTATTTTTTTCTGTATAGTTCTCTTTAATTTCCTCTCGCTGGCATCCATGAGTGTGGAGCCCGCATTTCTCATGGTTTTTGCGTATTTTTCACTTTGGCGCATTTTAAGTAATTAAAATTCTTCACTCATGGCAAATGCATGTCTCCATTCCACCGATTCTCCTTCCTTTTCTTCTTGCTGCAGACAGCCTGTGTATCTGTATCTATAATTGTGGTTGAATTTGTGTCTGTATCAGCATCTGTATCACTAGTTGTATCTGTATCTGTATCTGTGGCTGTGTTTTATGTGTATCTGTGAATACCGCAGATATTCTGACTTTATTTTCATTTAACTATCGATTTTTGTGGTTTTTTGAACGCAATTAACCTTCTGCTCTTCCTTTGGCTCTTAGTTTTGGTTTCAGTTTGAATAACCCGAAACTTTTTGGCTTGATGAGCAAATTGTTGTAGTTATCCTTGTTGTTGTTGTTGTTGTTGTTGCTGTTTCTGTTTCTGTTCTTGTTGATGTTGCCATTTCCTTTGATGAGTTTCCCTATAGAATATCTGGTCTTTTTGGTTTTTGGCCGCTCTGCTGTCGTCGTCGCTTACTGAGTTTGCCAGCTGTTGGTTTTGTGTCAATTTTTCATCTGTATTTACTTTGCTAATCCTTGCCGATAATTTGATGTGGCTAAGCCTGGTCGTAGGCACTCTGGCCTGCCAGCTTGAATTGTTATAAATTGTAAATATTTGTGGCATTGGGATTACTTTTGTAGTTCCATTTGCTTTCATTCTGAGTACATTTGAGGTTAAATCTTGTGCAGCACTAATGCGAAATAAATTCTACGGCATTCCATTAAATGAAAATCATTTTCATACACTAGTGATTGATTGCCATTAATTTGCAGTGGACACTTTTGTAATCGAATTAAGTCAGTAGGTTGGAGAAATGCAAGCAGAGTGCAGTTTTGCCTTTGATAAATTATATTCAATTAGTATATTTGAAGTCAATATTTATCAATTTAAATCATACAAATCTTTTAACTAAACCGAAGCATTGCAAACACAAACTATTTGTGTATTAATTAAATTGCAACAATTTCAATTGAAATCTATAATATTTATACGAGTATATATTGAAAGTCAAAGCTAATTTGACAAGCATTTTGAAATGTTTTTCATTTTACATATACAATACATCATCAGACAGTTGGATGTCCGATTGGTCTATAAAAACCACAAAACAAACATCCGTACTGAACGATAAATCTTCGAAAACCAATTCCACAATCCAACTCAAATCGGCTAGCCGCAATTTCAAATTAATTGAAGGCCGGAAATTGAAACGCATCGTCAACGACGGATGCTCCCCTTTCGTTTCCTCGTTTCTGGCTCCCGTTTGCCATGGCTTCTCAAATTAAAAATAGACGACAAACGGCGGGGGCACAGAGGAAACTGCAGTCCCGACATTGCCCGGATTACCAACAGCAACAATTGCAATAACAACAACAACAAAAACAAAATCTGCTGCATTTCATTGCCATTTGGGTTTGTGCTTCATGCGCTTCGTTTGTTGATTCGAATAATACTTTTAACGTTTCATACCATTTAATGGCCATAAAGTGGGTTAACGGCAAACGGCGGCCCTATCCTGTCCTGAACCTCGTGCCGGCCCTGGTGCCTGTGTGTATGCAATGCATTTGCTTGTAATGCATTTACTTTTCCAGTTTCTCAATGTCGCCCAGCACTCGTCGTCGTGTGGTGTGTGCCCTGTCGAACTTGAAGTGCAAGTGTGTTAAAGTGCCAAAGTGGAGTTTTTTCTGGCACAAACATATTTATTTTGGCAGATGGACTGGAAACCAAACGAGAAATGGCATTTCGAACATCACGACTACATTTCTGCTTTGCCAGCAACTTGTGCAACATTTTTAATGCATTTATACATACACACACACACACAGACAGAGGGAGGCACACATACAGATAAACGCATAAATGCATTACTTGTGTGAATTTTGGTTTGCTGCTTTGTTGGTTGTTGCATGCTGCATGCTGCATGCTTGGCTTAAGTGTGGGCGTGCCCGAATGCCTAATGGAGTGTTCTGTGCAAGCAATAAGAGACTCTGCCAACAACAGCAACAAACTGATAATTCTGCAACGCCGAGCATATGTTGTATGACAAATCAAGACAGACATTATTTGATTAACTAAATATATATCTATATTAATAGCTTAATAGCAAGTGCAGAACTTGATTGCCGAAATATACTTAATATGTATTATACCCAGCATTACGATTAATTAACTGCTACCATTATTATTATTACTAATGCCAGTTTGCACTTCTCAAATAAATACTTAAATGTGAACACTATTATTATTATTACACTAATGTAAATAAATATCTATTCATGCTTAAATATATACTTAAACATTTGCCTATGCTTCTTTCCATCTATTCGCAGGCCGTGAGCGACTCAACGAATACATATCCCACTATGAAACACTCAACTATGATCATGAGCACATTCGAGCTAGTCACAATAGAGCGCGACGATCGGTGACCAAAGATCATTTTGTACATTTAAAGTTTGCAGCACATGGAAGAGACTTCCATCTTAGATTAAAACGTGATTTAAATACATTTAGTGATAAGTTAGACGTGAGTATTATCAATCTAAAATCAATATTTCGAAGTAAATATATTATTTATTAATTTGTTTTGCAGTTTTATGATAACAATGGTCCCATTGATGTGTCCACTGATCACATCTATGAGGGCGATGTGATAGGGGATCGTAATAGTTATGTATTTGGTTCCATACACAACGGGGTATTCGAGGGTAAAATTATAACGGAACGTGATGCCTATTATGTTGAACATGCCAAACATTATTTTCCCACAAATCGCACGACGACCACCGCTACAACATCGTCCTCGACGACAACGGGGCCGACAACTCGAAGGAGCACCACAAAAAATACATCAGGCCACAGCAGTCACAATAACAATAACAACAACATCAACAACAACAACAACAGCAATAACAACAAAACTGCCATTGATAATAAGACAGAAAACTTCATAAATAAAAATGCTGAAACCACAACGGCGACATCAACAACATTCCCAGAGTCTACCGCAATATTCACACCGACAACGGAGGATACCATCGACCAGGTGGATGATAATGCTGCCGCAAAGGACGAACTTGATTTTCACTCCATTATCTATAAGGAGTCACATGTTGAGGATGCCTACGAGAATGTGCGCGAAGGTAAGTCAACAAAAATGTACTCCAACCCCATAAAGCCACTTTTCACAAGTGAAAAATTTGCGCGTTTATTATGAATGAAATGAAGACCACCCTACCACTGTCTGTAACAAAAAAAAAAAAAAGAAAATTTGGCTTATGATTTATTTGGCGTGCATTGGCTGAAGTTGAAGGCTTCATTGTTCCCCAGGCCAAGTCCCAAGTCAACCTTGAAATTGTTTGATAACATTTCACTTCTGTTTTGACACTTGAGTTATGACTGTCTCTGAGTGTTCGCTAATAATACGAGTTCTTCGTCTTGTTCCCAGCAGCCTTAACTTGTCAAATTGTCATGGGATCTCTAAGTGACACTTTGTGGCTTACTCTACAGTTGTACGGCTTTGAAAATTGTTTATCGTGTAGAGTTTTCAATGCTGTTCATAAGCGTTAAACCCAAAAATGTTTGAATTTCGTTCCGTTTCCATATGCATACAGAAAAAGAGAAATTTGGATATAATATTGGAGTTCATTAATTTATTTATTACTATAAAGTTGGGCAGCATAACTCAAAGGTAGAAACATATGTACGTTAAATAGAAAGGTTTAAATGTTAATTGTGCTTGGTAACTATTTTCTAGCTACAAAGGCCAATTATTGCTTTGAATGAAAATTGGAAACGTCGCAATTTGCATACGTATGCAGCATGCCACAAACTCAGTTGAAATACTGTCTGCAGTGGCATGCCACTACGAAGCAATAAGCAGTCATGCACAGAGAATGCTCTAACCAGTTCAATGGTCAATTTTTTTTATGCAACTCGACAGTAAACTCAGCCACAGATGGCTTACCAACACAAGAACATAACCTCACCATACACGAACACACACTGCAATGACACTGGCAATGAAAGTTGCTGCAACATGTGCCCATTGTGAATGCAACATCGTCGTTGTTATTGTGCAAGCAGCAACAATGATGAAATCAGCTTCCACGTGCATCCAGACGCCCCTTGAAGGAGGCGTGGCATTATTGTTGTTGTTGCTGCTGCTGCTGCAATGGCAGTCAGTGTAAGACAGACAACAAAAGAGCAACAAGGCAAATAGAAAACTTGAATATAATAGTACAAAACTATATATATATGAAAAAAAAACAAATTTAATGCATAGCTAAACAAGAGCAAGTATAACTAACCGACAGGGGGAGACTATGTCGAGTAGAATTGGGGCTTCCCCTATTTCACGTTGGGATTTGTTGCAAAAATTGCATGCAATTTGACAGACACACATCAGAAATAACAACAATGGCAAACAAAACTATTGTCACGGGCGCATATATGTGCATATATCTATAGCATTATTGTGTGTGCACATGTGTGAGGGTGTGTCTAATTTTGGGGGCGTGGCTCTGTGCATTTGGGTGTAATCATTTTAATGAGCTTACACAAAAGCTACTTACATTTTAGTCAGTCTCAAATTGTTGTTAGTTAAGCGACATTTGTTGCCGTTTGTTACATTTGATTGATGCACTTCACACTGATTCCAACTGATTGTTTAGCTTACCATATATTTGTGCATGTGTGTGTGTGTGAATGTTGTGTGTGTGGCAATGTTGTGGCATTTGGCGTGAGAGAAATGTGTTACATTTAATTAGCCTCGTTTTTGGGCTAGTTTAGCATATTTTGCGTTTAGACAACAGCTTGAAATAATATGTCGGCTCAATTGAAATGTATACATAAATCATGCTAATTAAAAGCATTGTTATATGCGACAGCTGTATTGAGATATCCAATGAGTGGCAATTCCCCGCAGGCTGCACTTAATAAGCATTTGCGCTTAATTGACGACTGGTGAAGCGCATCAACAACAGTGTGAAGTGAAGTGAGGCAAACAGTGTATTTGTTATTCCTCAAGTCATCCATAATTAACAGCCACTCAAATAGGATTTTTAGGGCCAACAATGATAATTGAAAAGTGGCAACACTGCTCTTATGTATATGTTTAATAATTTTCATACGAAATAAACCCATATTGCGTTCTAACTATTTCAACCACGAACAAATACTAGTCCAATAAATAACTATACGTAAACTGAGAAACTTGGACCATATGAGGTTTCACTTTAAAGATTTCCAATTTATTGCCAAACTTTGGTGAACAGCAAGCAAAGTGAAGTAAAGCAAAAGTAAGTACGTGAGAAAGTTCATAGAACTCATGGCTAAAGAGCAGCACATAAAGTTCGATTAGTGCAAAGTGCGCTGTTGCCATGCTTCACTTGTTGACACAGCAACTGTAAGCTGAACTTTTCCTGCTGAAACTGGAGCTCAATTTTTATTATTTTTCTTTTTTTTTTTTAGTGCCTTTTATGGCTTAATTGCTAGCTAACCATCCAGCAGCGTCTTAAACTGTCCAACTTTATTAGCAACTGCAAGGCACGCACGCAACAAAGTATGAGGAAAGTATGTCGAGGTGTTTACTCTTCTCGAGCTTATCAAAAATGTTTGTGCAATCCTCTGTGTAGCAAACACCCTTTGGTATCGCCCCCACATTTAATGCCATTTAGCAGCATATTAAGTTTTGTGCTAGAAATGAGCAGTTGCCTCTGAAAGGGCGCTGGCCCCTATTTTGATTACTTTGTTGGCTGGGTGTATGCATACAACAGCAGTCACTGTTGTTGGCTGCGTGTTAAAATCAACCAAGCGAAGACACGCATATTTCCCTTATTTTCTTGTTGCCCATCACACTACCGAGTCCTGGCTTGACACACTGCCGTGCCTGTCAGTCAGTCAGTTAGTCAGTCAGCAAGTAGCAGAGTGTGCACAAGACGATCCACACAGCTAACAGTGCTGTCGGATAGGGGCGTTAATACACCACACTGGGGATACGCAGTCACTTCACACACTGACTCCATTAAGCGGCGACGACTGCCGCCGTCTCTGCACAGTTGCCACTTGAATGCTGCATGCGGCATGGAAATCACAATTTATACACATTGTTGTAATATAATTTTTGCCCAGCCAAACAGAATGCAACTGAAGTGGCATTTATTTCTCCTTTTTCCTCATTTTTTCTTGCATTCTTTTCATTGCTGTGCCACATTGTGTGGCCGTGGCGTTGCAATTCCCAAACCCTTTGAAGGAGTGCAACATGCCCCATCTTCTCTTGTATTTCTCGAGTGCATTGGCCGTGGCAGCTTTATGCGGCAACTACAACTGCAACTGCCATTAATGCAATGCGGTTCATTTTATTTATGACTCTTTTTTTATTGCACTTCTTTAACATTGTGCAAATTGTGTATAGAAAATAGCCTCTCGTTCTGTGCTTCTACTGCCCAGCTAATGCGATTATATATTCAGCCCGAAGGCGCTTTTTGCTCTGGCTACTTCTCTTACAGTTAGTAGTTACATTCAATGAATAATAATAATAATAATAATAATTATATATTTATTGTTTTTAGTAGCCAATTTAAATTAAACTTATCCCTTATTGCCAACGCTTCCGGTTAATTAACGTATCTTTACATATTTAATGCCAGGGAAATTCAGTTTTAATTAATACTAGCCTGAACAGCTCTTCAGAACTATTAAGCTAATTCAAAACTATTTAACTGTTGTGTGTTTTAAAGCCGTTGAAGCTTTCCAGGTCTGTTGAAAATTTCCTTATATCACTTAAAGATACATTTCCTTAAAATACGTTTTATTAAAGACAGCTTTGACAAACAATAATTGTTTTAGGCATACAGCAAAATTTGTTGCAGAGCAAGCTTGATATTCGGCAACGATGCATGAAATCGGCATGTATACATCTATATATGTATGTACATACTTACATATAGAGAGACAGGATTTACACACAAGCTGCGCTGCGATTGCGATGTCGATGTCGATGAGGACGACGATACCAAAGCGTACAATAATTTCCGGCATTTGATAACACCAACAATAATAACAAGAACTGTTTTCGGGCCATGCTAGTGGGGGGAGTTTGGCGATTGTAAACAAACAAATTTCATGCTACGTTTCACCAGAAAGTTCAAAGCAATTTTGCGAGGGGTGACTTTCGAAAGAAACAAATGCCAAATTGACAAGCGACGCGACGACAGTCATGGCCGGAAATATACTGTACGCTTTTATACATTTATTTCTTTTTTTCACGTTGTGTTGTTTATTTTTATTTATTTATTTTTTTTTTGCGTTATTAAAACGAATTGAAATCAGGCAACCAGCCAACGGCCACGTTAATTGGCAGGCATGGGGTCCCCCTCTCTCCCTCGGCCTATTTATGCACGCACATCAAGCTTAATGTAATCAAGTGCGTTGCCCATAGAAGAGTACAGTCTACTTACACCCACGGTCGTACAAATAGCGCAGATGTGAGGCAAATATTTATGTTTTAATATGTAGTAAAGAAAAGCTTCACTTTAATTAGTAAATTATTTGTAGTGACTATTCTTCCTTTGTGCTTTTTGTATAACCACACCTGTATATAACTAAACTGCACATGTACATATATGTGTGCGCTGCTTGTGTGTGTGTGTGTGTGTGTGTGTGGACGTAGAGCGGTCAACGTCGCTGCGCCACTCACTGTGCTGCGGTTGGTTGAATACATTTTGCATGCGTGGCGACATGTGTCAACTTCTATTAAGTTAACGTTGGTCATTCAACCCGCAGTGTCGTAAGGAATGGCGTCCCGGCATGAGAGAGGCATGTGGTCAGCAGTTTGCTGTTGCCAACTCTGATACGGGCGATGTGAAAAGTGCGATCTGTCACGGTGCAGTTACGAGTCGAGTGGAGAGTGGGAGGCACTTTGGTCGAGCTAAACGGGCAGCCAGCCACAATGTGCACTGCAAACTTGTCAAACGATTTAGAACATCTACTTTTTATAGATTAATGCACTTTAGCTAGAATGGAGGCAATGGAAGCCTTACAAAGCGATTCGCTTTAATCGGATTTACGTGAATGTTGTGTAAAGTGTAAAATTTAAATGGAAATAGAGGTGCAATGAGTGTACATTTATAAATTAATATCTCATTTTGCTTTTAACTTACCAGATTTCATTTGTCGGTAAATTGTGTACGTATGAAATTCAATTCAGGTCATCGAGCTGCATTGTATTCAATCGAACAAAGCATAATTGCTTTACCCAATTATATTACAAAAGTTAACAAAATCAGGGGCCAGTGTCGGGACTGAAATGCAATTACACGTGACAAATTACAGACATCAACAAAAGGGCTGTAATTAGGACAGAGTTTCAATCGGGCAAACAACAAAAAATCGTTAGTTTTAATTATTTGTATACTTTACTTTTATTATTATTCTGGTTGAGGTTTTTTGCAATATGTTTGCCATTTTTTGCAGCTGTTTAATTGCATTTGTTGTTCAGGAAACAAAGTCAAAGGCATTCGAGAGTGCCAGAGTTGGCACGGCGCGTGTTGAGTGTTCCCAGCACTATGCAAATTTGTGGTTAATTGAATTCAGTGAACACGGTTAGTTACTGCTGTTGTAATCGTTCTTATTCTTGTTTGCGGCAATTAATTAAAGGGCCAACACGAGGGGTCACCATACCCAAGTAACAAAATTGCGCATGACTAATTTTTCATGTTACTCCGTCAAAAACGAACAAAGAATTGGAATGACCAGATAGTCAGCTAGTGTTGGACAGTTTTCCATGGTTCAGTTTTAATTGACAGCTGTACAAAGATAATAAAATGCTGATATGAACATTTGTGTATGAGGGTGTGTGTCACATGCCAAAATGACAATTCCTTTGCCTTCATGCCCAATGGTTTTCATGTTCATTGTCAGCTACAAAATGTTATAGTCGTTGCGTGTTGCATGTTGTACTCCTATGGTCGGCGTCATGTTGCAGCTGTTGTACTGTAATTTTATGTTTTAGTTCCCCATAAAGCGACAGCATCAATAAAAGTCAGTAATAGTAATGTGAGTGCATCAAATGACATGTATGTAGCCCTAAATTTCTCATTGACAAAGAGTGAGAAATCGATAGAGTTACAATGTGACAACTTGTGCAAATTCAAGTAGAAACTTCTTTAAACAAACATTCCATTTATACGCTGAAAAGTTTTAAATAAGTAAGGCATTTGACTAACTTTATTGACAGTATTTTTTCGAATATTATTGCAAGTTTTCATATGATCCCATCAGTCAGCTAAATTCGCACATTTTTCCATTAATATTTAACATGTGTGTGTCACAATTTTCACACTATTTTGCAGACAGCGTTTAGCGTTCAGCGTTTACAAAATGCACACACAAAAAAAAGATTTGTTACTGAAATAGTTCAAAATCCAATTGATGACGCCCTAACGTATGCAACAAAAGATCAAAAGCACAACAGAAAAGGCAAAACAAATTCCTGTTTGATAACGACCCGATATTTGGCATTTAAAATGTATATTGAGCCAGAATGCAAAGGAACCAATGCGATGATGGCAACAACTACGGCATTTGACTATTTATGCATGCAGCATTCGGTTGCAATTTTCACTGTGTCGCTGTCAACAGCAATGCAGCATGCAGCATGCAGCATGCAAAATGCATTGCTGCCGCTACCGTTGCGACAAGATGGGAGAGGCCTTGAATATTAACTGCATACCAATGTGCCATAACTTGTGTGTCAGCCTAGACCCGCAATACTGAACGTGCCACATATGCAAACCCACACAACAACACAATTCATATGTGTATCTAAGCCCCGAGTGGAGTGTTCCCATTTCTCGATTCCACGCCTCCACTCTCAGTTCATGGGTCTCTGCAAGAGCAACTCCCAACACACTCGTTCAATAATCAATTCCATGCTGTTGCTTTTGGTTCCATCCTGTTGGCGTTGACTCCTCCATATCGCCCTCGATGTTGTTATCGTTCACACTACGCTTCGTTGTCGTCTTTTCAGGCCGTCGCTAAATTGGACACACAAAGGGTATATACATTTTGTGCAATTGTATTAGCTAGTGAAATCATTCAACTCAAAGCGAATGCAGTAATTGAAAATAAATGCAAAAGGCTTTAGCCATATTCGGTTTTAGATGCAGGGTATGTCTAAGTCAGTCAGTGCCCATGTGCAGTCTTCCTTTTGTTTTGTAAGTTACAGTTGGTTTAGTATGCAGTGTACCCTTTGTTGCCAACGCGCTGAGATCGAGACTCCGCTGTGTGGCGTGAAAATTCAAATTAGATTTTAAAATTTAATAAATGTTTGTGCAAATTAAAACGTGGCAAAAGCATCAGCTGCCCAAACGCCCTCGACACAAAGCCAGACGCAATGTATGCATAAGTCGCTCTTAATAGCTTTTTTGTCTAGCCGTGCCACCCCCACATGCTTCTGCTGTCTTTCAACTTCTGTTTACCCAGAAAAATTACTTTTGCCTTGTGCTGGTTTGTAGTAACACAAACTTGATAAAGAACGTACAACGAGTATAAACAAATGTGTTTTTGTTTTAATGGATTAGTGAGGCCTGGGCCTTATCATCATTTGTACAAATTGTAATGAATTTGTGTGCCAGGAGAACCAATTAATGCCATATTGATTGGTTGTTTTCCCATTCAAGTATTGACCATTCAGATTGCTAAACATACAAAATGGAACATTCAATTTGTAGTCTATTGAATTTTTGCTATCATTAATATTTACCAGTAGTAACAATTTCTGTACCACCAACCAGCATGAAATTCCTTTGCACAATTCCCAGGGCTCTGATCATTGTCACGGTCCGGTGTCGAGAATTTCATTTCCTTTTGGAGCACTAAAGCATTGCCAGCCGTACCTTTGTAGTGTCCCAGAGAGATTATTTTGTAAGCCTCATCCTCGTTACCGATTAGAAAATGATCGTAGCGTGCATATTTGTTTTCTTCATCAAATCCCTGCAGAAATATGTAGAGTTCGTGATGCTGTGATTGAGTTAATAAATATAGTTTCTCCAAGCCAATAAAGAATTCGCCACGTAAATCTCCAAAGCCCAATGTGTAATCCGTCCAGTTGCGATAAAAATTCACAGAACCATCGCGACGTCGTTGAATGACAATCCAACCCGAATTGGCCAAAACAGAATCACAGAACACTGGAAAAGGTGGCGAGCCAGGAACACTTATCACATGAACATCGGTTGATTTGCCATAACAACTCGGTGATTTGCATTCTTCAAGGTCGGTTGTAAACTGGGTTATTTCCTCTGTTTGTTTTACCAGCGTTGCAGTCAGATTTTTAAGTTTTGAGTTCAGTTCTAAAACAACATTGGTCTTCTCCTTGATGCTGGATTCCATATCCTTAATTTGCTTTTCCTTTAGCTCAAATTTAATTGCATCGGATCCAGCTGCAGACTTGTGTCTTTCGACTAGCGCTTTACTTGTTGCCAAAAGTTCATCTTTAATCTTACTGCTATTCTTGCAAGAGATATTCAGATCGAGTAGTTGGGCATATTGAACCTCTCGGTTCTTCACGTTTTCCTCACAAATACTCATGTTGCTTTTGAGAGTGCTCAACTCTTTGTCCATTTTCTTCAAGGCAGTGTCCTGTTCTTTTGATTTTTGCAACAACTCTGTCATCTGCATTGACTTACGATTCAGCTGCTCGTTGGATAGAGTTTCCCTGTTTTGAGTTGCGTCTTCGCAGACACCCAGCTTGATCTCGACAGCCGCCAGTTTTTTTTCCGTGCTCTTGATGATCTCTTGCAAGTCTCGAATTTTATCCTGTAATTCCATAAACTGAGTTAGCTTCGATTGCTGCAGTAATGGTTTGACGATTCCAAAGCAATAAGTATTGCATTGCCCCTCCATGTCCTTGAACATTGTTATTGACTGAAGCGTAATAAAAAATGCATTTTCGTAATGAAAATCGTATATTTTATTTGTGTACACTCACCGGATTGTCCATTCCAGAATTGCCAACTAGTTTAAGGTTACATTCGCATATTGTGCACAACAATAAAATTGCCAAAAGTTTACTATACCAAAGCATTATTTTGATTGCAGAAAATGGTTATGAAAAAGAATTTATGTTTTGTTTTTCTATTGACACACCCAGAGTTCTTTAAACTTTCGCTGTTGTCATAAAACTAAAAGAGGTGTAGTCCATAGAAAGAAATGTATAAAGGAATGAGCAATGAAGAAACAGTTGTTGGTTATTCAAAAATATTGTCAATAATATCAATATGTTTCACGTCAACAGCTGTGGCGAATGCCAGACATAAGTTGCGATTTTATTGTGCGATTATTCTTGCAGTTCTAAAGTTAACTTAATTCATAGCTCTAATTTTTCACATGTTTGGTAAGACAAAGTAAATAGCTGATTTAGAATTATTGTCATGTTTTCGCTGCACACATAGTCTAGTTAGTTTTATTACACAATCGATTAATCCTGTCAACCTTATAATTGTTAATTCATGCCCAAATGCTGCCCTCGTATGCTGCAAACCACAGCCTGTCATTTAAAATATTCCGAGCAGACAGAATCACGCACAGCTCTGCCACACACATCTAAGCATTCAGTTTAGCAATTTGCATTGTTTTTCACCTGAACGAAAAATGGTTGAGGCCATTTCACACACTTCAACATTTGCATAAATTTTAATGTCCACTCACACACACACACACACACATGTATGTGTGTACAATCGTATGTTGTTGTGGGAGCCACAACAAATGCTGACCAGGTCGACTGGGGGCCAGGAACGTGTCGCCATTTGCAGGATGATGGCGACAGGTTTAAATACATTTTGCACTTGCCAATGGACAACGACTTCACACGGCAATGGTTTCAACACCGTTGCAAACAATTTTGGGGATATTGGGGGCGTTAGTTGGTTGACAAACTCGCCCGACGCAGGCTCCCATAATAACGAGTTTTGCGGTAAATTGAAATGTTGAACATTCTCCACACTAAAATCGTTTCGAGTGCTTCGCGCTGTGGTTGAGGTTGAGGATTTTATTGTTGTTGTGCCAACGTTGCCCTGGGTCTAGCGAAAGGCAACCACTTGCAAAGCATTCGCCCCAACAAGCGCAATTTCGCATACTCGTTCATTGGTTTGAAGGGGAGAAGTCTTCAAATATTTATTGATGTGCTGCCTAGCCATGGCCCCATTGCTTCGACTGTGCATGGACAAGAAATTATGGCGGTCATCAATTTCAATTCCATCATGCTCGTGTTATTTGTTTATAGTCAAGAGTCTTATAGTCTTGCAGGTCGCTTTAATTGTTACCGTAAAAATTGAAAACTGGTTTATTAATAAAGTAAGTACGAGTAGTTATTTCTATTTTGTGAAATCAAATTTATATAAGAAAAAAATGTAGAAAAAAAGTGTGGTAAGCAAGTGAGTGAGAATAAACAAGAAGCCATCGGGCTGTTAAGTCCCATGGACATTACAATGCGTAATGTGCCCAATTGGATGTACTGTGCTTACACACACTGCTTGAAAACACTCGCACACACACATGTAAATGCAAACAGACTGAAGATTTTAGTCAATGTCTTGCACCATAATTCAGACAGACAGACGACTGCAGTTCATGTCCTTGTGACAACTGCAGCAGCGCACCAAGGACAATTTCAAACAATTTTAAAATTTAGAGCACACATGCCACTTGACCAGACGAGGGTCTCGAAACACCCTCCACTTCCCCTCCACACACACACACACACACACACACATTCTGCATGTCTTGGTTGCTTTTACGAGCTTCAAAATATGCATAAATCTTGTGCTAGAAATTTATATTTACATTTTGCTCATGCTGTTTAACAACATTTGGTCAACGCCATTGCAGGGATGATGAGAAGGAGGCAGATCCTACCAAGTGGAGGCAGTTGAAATTTTGAGGTTTCCAGCCCCGCTGCCGTCGCCATTTTGTGGTTTTGTGCAACGGTTTTGAAAAGTTTTGCATTTTACCACTTTTCACTTGTGCCTTGCAGTTGGTGGTGGGCCCCAACGGGAGCTGCAGCTGCAACTGCAAGTTGTTTGTTTTATTGCAAGTGCCAAATAATTTAACTACTAAAATATTAAATTTCTGTTTGAATTGTCGTCAGTGGCCTTGTAGTTGTGTGCCTGGGTGTGGGTTATAAGTGTGTGTAGCCGCAATGGCAATGGTCATAAATTTTTGCCTACCTAGTACCATGTCTTCTTCCTGCCTCCTCTTCTCTATACACATACGTATGTATAAATGTATGTATGTCTACATAGAATCATATGTAGCACTGTGGCAACTTGAATGTGTGCTTGGGGAATCTACGGGCCATGTGTTTGAGTTTAATTAAAAAGGGGCATTAGGATAGGAAAGTTGCGCATATGTACGTGCCCATATTCATCCACTCGTATTGCTAAATGATGTATGCTGCAAGTTTTTGGCTTCGGGGAGTTGGGTTATGCAATTGCACAGGTGTATTAGTTGACTTAGGATTTTGCAACAAAGGCATGTTATTGCAAGTCCTAAATTTTAATTAATATTATTCAAATACTATTATCGTACCAAACTAGGAACGTAATGTTAACAAAATAAACAAAACCAAAAAAATAAAGCTATAATAAATGCTAAAATTGTAAATTGATTTTAGTTGACAATTATCCTGATAATTGTATTCGTCTAGGCTTGCAAATAATTCCAATAGTAGTTCAAGAAGCTTATCGATACTAAGCCAAATAGAAATCTAAGATTTACCTTATCTAGGTGTGTCGCAAATAACTAAACATTCATTGCCATAAACAATACACCAGTACAAGCAGTACAACGTACGACAATAAACTCTCAATTCAGCAAATTTAAATTGAACTGAAATTGCGGCTTGCAGAACTACGAAAGCGAAAGATAAAGGATACTCAGACACACACAATGCCAGCTATCGATTATGACAGGATAAGCGTTGATTGTGAGAGAAGGCGAGTCTATTGGCGTCTGTCATGTGGTCTCTTTTAAGTGCTCCACCGGTTATTTTCGGCTATTGAAGGAGAGTGTGCTCAATGTTGGCTGCTGGGTGTCAGGCACTTGATAATGACTACGATGACAACAGTCATTGACAACGATGGCGCCGCTGGTGTCATTGGAGCAACAAGGACAGATAGGACCAGACTCGACTCAATTGTAGCTGCTACTGGTGTTGCGCCAACAACAACAATAATCACCACAGCCACAGCAAAAGCAACGCCACCCACAACAAGAACAACAACTAAAGCGACAAATGCCAATACTTGACTCTATTACCAATTGCATGCAACACAATTTGGAAGCTGTTTTTAGTTGGACTAAGAGAGTGTTTGAACGTAAGTCTATTGTTATACACTTCACATCTTTAGTTTTAGTAGCGAGATTATCAGAAAAGAGAGAAAACAACGACATGGCAATATTTTTTGTTTAGTTGTTTAAAGTGAACGATAATAAATTAGAGTATTTATATTTAGATAATAAATCCTGTCTTTAGACTGGCAGTTGTAGACAACTTCAAACAATTTATTCGAGCCTGAGAATTTAAGAAAATAAATAATTAAAGAATTAAAAATTGCACATTATTGCAATGTTTAAAAATAACTCAATAATAAATATTAGTAAACGTATAATTATTAATATCGTATAACCGTTTAATACTCCATTCAAATAATAAAATATTTTAAATTTAAATATTTTATGTAAACTTAAGTTGCGCAAATTTTAAGTGCTGTATATTTTTAAGATCCTTTGGCTCTAGCATAATTTTAAAACGAAATTCAATTGTGTCTTGGCCCTGGTGTCTATCTGGTAAAAGGCATGGAATAACAACTAACAATTGCTCGTTAACAGCTGCGGATTATGCTTTGAGCCCAGGCAGACATAACCGAAACGTAAGCCAGTCATAAACCACTTTTATCATTCCTAAGCACGAAGAAACTTCTCAGTACACTTCATTTGGAAACCCTTGTGCCCCATCTGTCTGTCTGTTACTCTAACTTCCAGCCAGTCAGCCAGCCAGCCAGGCTGCCTGGCTGCCTGCCTGCCTTTTATCTAATGTACTTGTCTGCTGGTACTTCCTTTTCACTGCCCAGAAGGCAGTCAACTAACTAAATGTACTTCATCAAAGCAAAACCTGTACCCGAAAAGCGTTCGTCTGTCGCCCATACTATCCCCAATTCACGCTGGGGGAACAAGTAAATATTTCCACTTTTCGACCACAAATGCAATTGGGCTTGATGATATTTGTTACTTCCGTTTTGGTTTGCAACCGAAGTAAATGAAGCTTGTACTGCTTTTCTCGCTTCTCTGCCAAATACACTGCAATACTGTGCAACTTGTAGAGTTAAGATTTACATTCAATTATTTTTCTGTGTCTTGTTTCTTTTAACTAAACACAATTTAAATAATTACTATTTAAACTATGGTCATCTTAGAGCATTAGGTGATTAAGTAATTAAGAAAATACTTCGTATATTTCTCACAGTGTATAGACCCATTTTCAGCAAATTTCCTGTTGCCATTATATTTGCTGTCAATCTGTGCGAGTAATCTAGCATACGTATACATCAATTTGAATGCCAGACGAATGAAGAAGGTCAGTGCTGATTCTTGCTTAGTCTGGATGAACTATTATTCACCATTCACGACTCGGCCTATTCAGTGGGCATTCATTTGTGTACGTAAGCACCGAAAATAAAACCACAATGTTTCATTTGTTTTATGGTCAAATTGCATGCAATGAAAATTCCAGCTAAACAAAAGTGCCCGAGGTAAGGACATATGCATGTGTGTATTAGTGTGTGGGCCACCTCTCTTGGGCGCATTTCATTTCTTTGGATAACCCCAACCCGTTCTACATATTCGAATTTTTTCTATCTTGTCTTCTGTGCATTATCAGAGCCTGCATACTGCATAGTCGAAAATGCCTGTTCTCTAACTATCCGGACTCGTACATATATATGGTTCTTGTGCATGTGTCCAAGGTACTTGTCCCATTGAAACTTTGTGCTTTGTGTGACAAGTCGACATATCTTCCTTCTATCGCTCTCCTACTATCTCCCTTTGTGTGTGTGTGTGTGTGTGTGTGTGCGTTGCAATTGTGGAATCCTGTTCGTAGTCTTTTGGCCGCTTGTTGATATTGCACTTTGCCTTGCATGCAAAATTTGGCAGGCAAAGCTCTAGAGAGGGATCGAGTCGAGTTAAGGGGCCAAAAGCCAAACAGTTGCTATGCCAAATGAACTTTTCTAATTCCATATGACCCTTAACAACCCACTACCATTCTCTCTCCCTTTATGTGCTCTATCTAGCAAGACTCTTTGCCAAAGCTGAAGACTCGGTGAGTTGTGGAGGCTCGATTTCATACATGGCATACCAAATTATTCTGTCTTTAATTAGTGAACGATGCACACATAGACACACTTGCACGCATACACCCCCACACATACACACACACAAGCAAACATGCAGACTTTGTATCGTCAAAAGATTTGGCTTATTTCTACGTCATTTGCACGCACTCAAAGTTGGGGAACTTTCCTTCGGCTCTCTTTGCCTCTTCCTTTCCTACCTTTCATGTGGACCTATCTGATTTGGAACTCTGAAATCGTCTACTGATGTTGATGTCCTGTCATTTTGATGTTGTGTGTGAACTTTTTGCCCACTTGTCGTCAACGTCGTTTGCCTTTAAGTCCTGCGTTCACCACAAATTGCTTGACTACCGTTTTCATTTGCTTTTAGCCCCCAACTAAGCATTGGCTCGTTTTCTCCACAAAATTCCCTTGTTTATCTTTGACCGGCACTCGAGTTGAGTGACAGCCAGTCAGGCTATCCAAAGTCCAAGTAGAACAAGAGACCAGGTGCGAGTACTTAACAGCCACAACAATTAGGCAGACTTTGAGCGAAAAGTAAAGAAAAAAAACTTTTTACTTAATTTACCAGCGACCTGCATGTTATTATGATGGAGCACTTTGTTAATTGTATTTGCGACAGTTCGGGAAAGTTTATTTGTTTGCTACATTTTGAGTGGCTGGTGAAGTGTTGAAATTTGATTAATTTTAATAGAGAGAAATAGAAAATTGGCCAATCTCATCGAAATATGTTTCTAATAACTCATTTATGCCAGCCAAGCGGAACACCATTAAAATAGCCCAATATATATATAATATATACATACAAACATATATGGCTGATCAGCATGTAAATCCCAAGTAATCTCTAATTGTAAGCAGCTCATCGCCAACGACAAAGACAAAGCCCTTTAACATATGATAGAAATATTCCACGACGTGTCGGACTTGTGTTTACCACATTTACATAAGAACTAATGCATATGTACGAGTTTGTATCTCTATGTATTTAATATTAATGTCTTTCGAGCTGAAAAGGCAAGTGGGACAAAAAAAAGAAAATATAAAAATAATAAAAACAAAACAGCTGCCGGCGCGTCAAGTATAGCACTGTGGCAAACAGAGGGAAGGCAGCCAGTCCAGAGACTGAGCCGCAAAAACTAATTTGTATGCGGAAAGCGGAGCTGTCGCCAAAACCGACTGTCTGACCATGTGTCCGTCGTATTTGTTGGTCTACAACCGCGTCGGACGCTGCCAAAATGCGTAATTTTCATACTTTGGGCCTGGGCCAAGTGGCTTTTGTGAGTGGAGTGTTGAGTTGGCTTTATGTGCAAGTGTTGAAGCGCAGGTGACGACGACAGGAAGAGCCATAGCTGGCGGCACCTTCAGTCCTGTTCTGTGCTCCCACATAACATACCCAAAATACGAATATAATACTCGTACGGGGCATATAACATTGGTATAATATGAAAATGACGGCAACAGCTGTCGGAATCTATGTAGATTTGTTTATTCCAATTATTCAGAAGATTCATATTTTCAGTTTCATTTATTAAATAAATAAATCAAAGGATAACTTGTATTTACTTAAATTATTTGTATTCAAAGTTCACAAAGTATGTAATATGTAGAAATTCAGTTCGTTTTACAAAATCTGTTTACTATTAAAGTAATTTTATTCACTTTATAAAATTCTTTTAATGCTTCAAACTAAAGAAAACTCTGTCTGAAATGAAATTGAGAAACAACCTAATTAGAAGGCGATTAGATCCCTTTGAGCCGTAACTAGGATAGTTAATGAGTAAATAATTTGAGAGAGAAAAATTAAGTTGATTGTTAATAAACATGTGTGCTGAGTTTTCCTGCATTTGAAAAGCTACTTAAGCAAAGCCTCCAATTAAAGCGTCGTGCAACATAAGCTGCTTATCCAGTCGAGCATTTAAAGCTCAATGGCTTGGTCTCCCACACCTCCGATTCAATCAAGACACCCACACACATAGCAGGCACGCACACACATTCACTTACACAAAGGCTGAGAAAATTAAATCATTTTTTAATTAAAACAAATAATAACAAAACAACAGTTGCAAAAGTAAACAAATTAAGGCTGGCAAATGACGTTGACACTGACGTTGACGTTGACGATGATGTAGATGAAGATGAAGATGAAGATGACGACAAAGTCGAAGAACAAACAAAAAGGCAAAATTAAACAAAGGAATCAAGAAAACATGAATGAAATAATCAAATCATTTGCAAAATGAAAGCAAATTACTGAAAATTGTATGTAATGTGAGTATTTACAAACACACCCAGGCATCCACATACACATTCACACACACGCATTTCAACACCAACACACTTGTGCAACAAGAGCATTTGCAAATACGCTTAAAACGCTCTTACATGCCACACCCATTTAATGTAAACGCCCTCGAACTTTGCTCGCCGCATTTGTGACATGTGGCGCCCCCTATTGTATGCTATTTCATTTTTTTTTTTTATTATATTCGTACTTCCAACATTTCCGAGAAATGAAAATAAGAAGTTTGTGCAACAGCATATTGATTTTAGGAGAAGCTTAGAAAACGTTTAGGGATGAAGATTATGGGAAAGAACAAAAATAAGAGAACAAAAAGCATTAAAAAGCATAAATTCTAAATTTATATTCTTAAGCATAAAATTTAAAATTAATTTATTTACAGTTGTCCAATTATAGAATGCTAACAAGCCTTTATATTTTTGATGATCAATTCATTTCAAATCCAATGAAAGAGTATAGCAGCTTCGTTGCATTTGTGAATATTTCTTGGGGCACTTGTTATTTCTGTTTAACGCTTTTTTTATATTTTTAAAGCGTCAAAATTGTAAAAAGCGTCTGGTTTGGCCTTTTGGGGATTCGTTGTATGGAATGCGGATATTTTTTTTGCTCTTCCCTTTCTTGGTGTATATTGCGGGCGCTTTTTGCCCTCAATTTCATTTGCAATTGAATTTGGGATTATTTTTCATTTTTGCTGCGCATCTTACAGAGGTCACAAGTGGCCTGAATAGCACCGAATGGCAACGCGATGAGGAGGTAGAGCTGTTGCGGCACAAATTGTGGGGAGTAACAAAGGAGGCGAGTATGGAAGGTGGAGCAGCAGGACGTTAGCTCCGCCTCCATAAAAGCCGCTTGCATGTCTGAGAGCCGTTTGTCTCTTTGGCCTGGTAGCTGTAGCTGTTGCTGTTGCTGTTGTTGAAATCCCATGGCAGCTTCAACTAAAAAGGGAGAAGAACAAACCCTAAGCTGGCCTGAGCTGGCAACGGGAAGTTGTAAAATTCATAAGTCGAGCGCGTGGCTTTTGTGCAATTGGAGCAACAAGAAAGCAAAACGAATACCAAAGGCAGCTGGCGGCAAGAAAAAAAAAAAAAAAATCTTCTTGTACAAGTGCAAGTTGCTTCAGTTTTGAAGTGCGGGTGCACTGCGGTTTAGGGTTGAATTGGGTGTCGAACAGGCTGCAGGCAAAGATAACACCAAAGTGCACTTTAATCTTTGTGAAGAAATCTCAACGTGGCTGCAGCAAAATATGATTGAAGTGTCGCTATGCTCTGGGCAGCTTTAGTTCGCCAGAGAGTAGGAGGATGGGGCTGGGGCTGGGGCTGAGTCTGGAGGTTGACACAGGCAACGTTGTCGCGACAAATGAAGCCAGTGCCAACGAAAAGGCACAAAGCAAACGCTTGAGTGGCAGAGAGAAATTGGAAAAATAAAATGTGCAGAAAAGACGACTCCTTCAACAGCTGTTGATTGAAATGGTGTGACTTCGCTGAGCCCATGTAACGAGAGACGGAGATATATCTTCAAATGCAGAAATGTCACACACACACACACACACACAAGAGATTGAGAGACGCCCCCTAGAGTGGCGCACTCAAAGAAGAAGAGCGCGCAGCATAAAGACCGAAAATCAGACAACATCTTGACAAAGGCTGGCAGCAGCTACGGCCAGGCAAACATATCAGATAAGCGCGATTGAATGCAATCCCTTCCGAGCGAGCTGCTCGACAGGCAGAGAGATTGAAACGATGGAGCGCAAGGAGTTGGAAATGTGTGAGGCGCTACTGCAACAAAGCTGCCCTAAAAAGCAATGAAAAAAAAAAAAAAAAAAAAACGGAAAGTAAAGGCGCTGGAACAACAACAAGAAGAAAACTGAAATGAAATAAAAACGGGTCATTGGAGTAAGATGGGCCAACAAGTTCCCAAACCAAAGCCAAAGCCAAAGCCGAAAGCCCGAAGCCCTTTCCACAAAATGTAAATGCCGCGGCACACAAAGAACCGCACAGAGCGCGCAAGTGGCAAGTAGCAAGTGGCATGAACTAAGCAGAGAATGGTGTGGCACATTAATGATGCCCTGTTGGCAAATATTAAGCATATAAATCACCAGCTATCACATACAACATTGCTGAGCTAGCTTTAGTTTGTAATGTGAAAGTCAAATGCATTACTTTCTTGTTTAGCTTAATATACCCATTTGGCTTAGTTATAGGGTATTTGCGCTAAGAGGCTGGGAATGTAGGGGTAGCGGCCTTTGAAATGTAAATTACACCCCAAGGAAATGCCAAGCTTGGGGCTGGCAGGGAACTTTGGGGAGATGCAGCGGTAAAGAAAATGCGGAAGCTGCGCACTGTCGGATTCTTGGCTTGTCGAGTGTTATGTATTTAGTGGCTGCTTCAGTTGCAAGTTGCCACCACCTGCCACGCAGTGGGCCACTGCGTTGACTACACCTGCCGTACAATTTGCACTTTGGCATAGGTCGCGTTGCGCGGTGGCGTTGCCACACAGCCAACCAGCAGAAGTTTGGCAACGCTGCAAAGAAATAATAAAGACAAACGGCGCATTGTTTGATGTGAAAAAAAGGGAAGGGACGGTGGGGGGAAGCGATGCAAAAGCATAATGATAATGGCAACAGCAGCAAACAAACTCCCTCATCCAGCTTGACACAATAGCAGGCAGCCAAATAAAAATTTATAGCACAGCTGAAAGCTGCACTGTTGCCTGCCACTGTGTTAGCTGTAACTGTGTACACATCATGGCCCTGGGTCCGACGCATTCGAATCGAGTGTCGAGAGTAAAGTCCTGTTGGCGGAGAGTTCGGTGCGATTCAGGACGGTTCGGTCTCTGAGTGGGCTAGTGCTTACTGGGTGGCCTGTTATGAGTTTTAACAGTTGGTCGGAGCTGGACAGCACCGTGGCGGCAAAGAATTAAAGTCTGAGTCAAGAAAGAAGAACAAAAAGTTTTAATGAAAAGTGCACTGAATTCTTAATGCGCCCCCTCGTCAAATACTTTAACTTGTCACACAAACTTTCGAGTGTGTATGTACTTTAAAGTCAGCCTTAATCAGCAGGGAACATGTTCCCATAAACATAATAAATTAATGGCATTTGTCAGCCTTCATTTTCTGCTGAAATTAATTTGAATAAAGTGTTGTATTATATGATTACAAATAATTATTATATTTTTGATAAACATTTTGTAAATTGAATTACAATTTAATATTATGTCATCATGGCGAAATGCTTAAATTAATATTTTAATATGATTAGCAAAAATGAAAAGTATTCTTTTATAGTAGAGAGCATATTAACACAACTGCTCAATGGGTAGCCAAAAAATGTTGGTGTTTAATTTTGAAATGCTTTAAGGTAAACCGACAAACATTGTCTTACTGGCCCAGAGCGAACCATCCATGGCCATATGGCGGGACAAGATATGTAAAATGAATGTAAATTGCTGAGACCATAAAAATGCGAGCAGCTTTTAAAAAATTCCTGAGCGCCGTTGACAATTGCTGCTGTGGAGAACTGGAGAACTGTGCGTGCAAAACACGTCAAGATAAAAACAAACAACAAAGATGAGAACAGGAAATAAAATAAAAATATAGTGAAAAGTGCTTAAACAATAAAACAATAAATTTTCATTACCGGCTCTGGGCTATTAACGGTTTCCGCTGTACCAGAAGAAAATGCTTTCAAAAGGTTACATTCTGCAGCGAGAACGCGAAACTGTTGTTTATAAAATAATTGTTCCTACATACACACATATTCCATTCCGGTGTTGCATTTAAAGTGCAGCCGCCGTAAAAAGTATGCAACACTATTTTTCATTTCATTTGTTTTGTTTTTTCCTGCATTTCGCTTCAACCGTTTTCAAACAGTTGACTTTGGCATTTGCATTAACATTTTTGCATCGTTTCCATGACTACTGCGATTCTCATTCTCCTTGCCCATCGGCCCCCCCTCACGGACTTCTCTGGCAGTCTCTGTCTGTATGCTTTGCTCTTTAATTACATTTTCGTGGTTTTCATTTTGTGCGCCATAAATAATTTTAACAAGCGACGTGCTATTTTTTTCCCCTCCTTTTTTCTCCTTTATTTTCTTTTGTATCTCGATGGTTTTTTTTTCCGACACACAATAATTTTGATTTGGGCAAGAAGGTGGATCTGAATGTTGCAGCATCAGCATTAATTTGCTTAAAATGAAAGCGTGCTTTCGTGCATATTTTTTTCGATGTCTATTTTCACTTGAAGTTTTGCATATTCATTTCAACTTTTGTTCTTGTACTTGCAGGTCACGTGGGCGGCTGCGGAATTACTGAAGAGGTCTCACAATGGATGGAGAATATACAAAATTCAGCGGTCGAGGAGTTGCCCGTACCGATGTCAAAGGATGTCCAAAAGCTGCATCGGAAACAGCAGCACAAAAAGGTTGCCTCTGCTGCCGCTGCAACTGCCCCACAACAACAGCGACAATACCAGCAGCAGCATCCACCAAAGAAATACGCTAGCGGCGATGATGATTTTAAATTTCCCCATCAAAAATACACCAAGGAGGCCAACTTTGCCGATGGTGGATTCTATGATCCAGCCACTGGTCGACGGCTCGGCACCACAGCCAATGCCGCCGATTGGCATGAGCTTGTCCATGAGCGAGTGCGTCGAGCCAGTGGTGGAAACGGTGGTTCTGGTTCCTCTTCGAGTGGTTCTGGCCCAGCAGGTTCCGGACGTGGCCGTGAGGACAACAAAAATACCTGCTCCCTCTATATACAAACAGATCCATTGATTTGGCGCCATATACGCGAGGGCATAAACGATGTAAGTTGGTCTGAGGAGAACTTGTTTGTCTGTGTGTTTGTGTTTGTGTTTGTGGGGGTAAGGAGGAGGGTCCAGTGAGCTCTCAGCTCGTGCGCCAAATTAAAACTGAAGCAGTTGGTATAAGAAGTGTGCGGATAACAGAGCAAGAGGGGGAACATGAGAGACGTTGTTGGCTTAAAAAACACAAAACAAAATCCATGAATTTTGCAATTTTTTACGAGCGAACGCTTCACTTTGGGTCTGCGCATAAAACAAAAGCCGAGCTCGCTTTTTTTTGTAACTTATTGCTCGAGCGGGAAGCAACAGACAGTGAAAACGAGTGGGGAGGCGAGGGACACGCGGTGGAGTCAGTCAGACGCCATGTTTTTCCTCTGTTTTTTGTTCTTTTTTCTTTTTTGGAGGAGGGCGACCATCCAAAGAAATTGACTGATGCGCTACGTTGAGTGAAAATTGTTGTTTAGCTGTGAGTTGCTACGGTTTTTGGCAGGGAAATTTAATAGTTTGGCAATGCTGTTTCTTGAAATTTAAGCAGATTGAATTCCATCAGTATCTCATTGCAAAAACTGTTTAGTTTGTGAGTGATTTCACAGAAATAATGCATAGAAGCCTCAATTTGTAATTTACAAAAATATTCGAAATTAAAATATGTTTAATTACATCATTTTATCAAATCCTAGTCCAACCAAACTCAAGAACTTTTAATTATTTTCTTTGCTGCATTTATGGAATCTTCTTGAGCTTCAGTCTCGAGTGTTTTGCATACATCAAATCATTTAAAGTATTTTTCAAGTTGCTCTCAATTATTCCCCAACTGCCGGCGTCTTCATCTGCAGTCTCCAAATAGGTCGCTCGACAATTTTCACCCCAGATGCTGAAAGTTCTTGTTCCACGGAACAACAATTTGCTCGAGTGTTGCCTGCTTTGCGGCGTCTTCAAAGCAATCATCCAATCAGCTGACCTGCTTCGGTTCGTACAGCGCATGCAATCAACCGTTATAGTCTTCCAGCTCCCTCTTCCCCACGGCCTGCCTGTCTCTGTCTCTCCCGCTCTATCCTTTCTCGTTCGCAAGCAATTCTTTTGCCGCACTTTATGTTTACGTTCATTTTTTCGCATTGTACGCGACGTTGTCGACGTCAACATCCTCGTCAGAGAGTCGTCCTGCCCGCGATATATTCCTCTACGCTCTCTCCCTCTACCTCTCCCACTGCTCCTCTTTTATCCAATTTTTTGTCTGTTTATTTGCAATGAGTTTTGCATAATTCGCGCATTTGTTTCGTTCGTCGTTGCGTTTGTGCCGCATTTTAATACCCTAATTTAAAGGTCAAAAGGGTCTGCATGACTTGCCGTTGGTGTCTGTGACGAAAAGTCCTTTTTGAAAAATAAACGAAGCTTAATAAATGCTGCTTAACAATTACAAATTGCAATTAATTACCAATTCAATTTACACTAGGGTATTGGCGAGTCCTTTTTTATGCTGCGACCCAGCGTGTTATTCACTCGGTTTTTGTTGTCACTGCGCCCAACGGCGTTTTGATTTTGGAACCAAAAACTGCCGTTAGCGGTGCGATGATAGACCCGGCCCCCCCTCCTGCCTGCCCGCCCTTAAGTAATCCCAAAGCCACTCGCTCAACGCGCGCATAAAACCGAATAAACTTCAGCAAAATATTCGACGGGTTTTAGCTGAATTTGCATTTTTATACAAATATATTTGAAGAGTGCTTGTTGTGTGTGCGTGTGTGCGTGTGTGTGTGTATGTGTGTATGTAGGGGGTGTATGTGTAATTTTGCAATGGAGGTTAGGGAGGTCGTTTGTTTGTCTGGCTGCTTTGTTTGCTACACCCCCTGCTGGGGCCTGTTTGCTGCGAATGTCAAGCGCATTGGCATTGTGGTTGAGATTTTTATTACGCTCATCGCCCAAAAGTTGACTGCGTTTTTTCTCATTCTCTGCCTGTTTTTTGTAAATTAATTCACAAAACTGAAACAATCTGTACTTACAGCACGATCCCCGACACAAGTACGAGGTGGAGGTGAAAACCCGCGAGGAAATCACATCGCTGATTGCACATCATGTGACGGCCGTTAATTACATTTACCGCAACACAAAGTTCGATGGACGCACAGAGCATCGCAATATACGCTTTGAGGTGAGTGAACGGGTGCGGGTGCGGGTGCGGGGGGAAGTGGGAACGGAAACGAGATCGGAGCGGAATGCAGTAGATTGAATTGGCACGGCAGCGCCCCCTGTGGTCGGCCACTGCCAACAGCGTTTTACCAACAATGGACTAAGAACAAAGAGCCTGTCCCCTGACTGGTTTGGGGTATAAAGCGACAGGACATTTAAGCCGCAGACAACCCTACAATTATGTTGGAAGTCGTTCGTTGGCTGTTGAGTTTATTAACTTGGCTTTAAAGCTGAGACTCCGATTGAGGAATGCATTATTACACAATTTAAAAAGCGACTGTTGAACAATTAATATGTTAAACATTTGTTTTAGTTTGGCCTAAAAAACAAAATCCTTTAAATTGAAAATAAAAGACATTCGAAATCGAGCTTATCAAAGAAAAACTTCATTAATTTTTCAAATCTTATAATATTGAATCAAAAATGTATATTCCAGACTAAATGCCAATAATCGTATGACTTAATTACTACATTAAATGTCATATTTCTGAGACCTTTTTATATTTCCTATCACTTTTTAGGTGCAACGCATTAAAATTGACGACGACAGTGCCTGTCGGAATTCCTACAATGGACCGCATAATGCATTTTGCAATGAGCACATGGATGTCTCCAACTTTTTGAATCTACATTCACTGGAAGATCACTCGGACTTTTGTCTGGCCTATGTGTTTACCTACAGGTGAGTTGAATAAAGCAAATTATGCCATCATACAATTTGATACGCTCCTTTTGGCATTGCAGAGATTTTACTGGCGGCACTTTGGGCTTGGCCTGGGTGGCCAGTGCATCAGGTGCCTCAGGCGGCATCTGCGAGAAATATAAGACGTACACCGAAACCGTGGGTGGACAATACCAGAGCACAAAGCGCTCGTTGAACACGGGCATCATCACATTTGTCAACTACAATAGTCGAGTGCCGCCCAAAGTCTCACAATTGACGCTGGCGCATGAGATTGGCCATAATTTTGGATCACCAGTAAGTTGAGGGAATGGTCCTTACTATCGGTATTAGCATTGCATATTTTCACTTTAAAGCTTTCTTTAATATATGTAAATTAACTACATACTAATTTGAAATTTTCTTTTGTACTTCCCAGCACGACTATCCACAAGAATGCCGTCCTGGTGGACTAAATGGCAACTTTATTATGTTTGCCAGCGCCACATCCGGTGATCGTCCTAATAATTCAAAATTCTCGCCATGCTCCATACGCAACATTTCCAATGTGCTCGATGTGCTGGTGGGCAACTCGAAGCGAGACTGCTTCAAGGCATCGGAGGGTGCCTTCTGTGGCAACAAGATCGTAGAGTCGGGCGAGGAATGCGACTGCGGCTTCAACGAGGACGAGTGCAAGGACAAGTGCTGCTATCCAAGGCTCATCAGCGAATACGACCAGTCGGTGAATTCGAGTGCCAAGGGTTGCAAGCGTCGTGCCAAGACACAATGCTCGCCCTCGCAGGGTCCCTGCTGTCTGTCCAACTCGTGCACCTTTGTGCCCACTCGCTACAATCAGAAGTGCAAGGAGGAGACGGAATGCAGCTGGTCGAGCACCTGCAATGGCACCACGGCCGAGTGCCCCGAGCCACGGCATCGCGATGACAAGACAATGTGCAACAATGGCACCGCACTCTGCATACGCGGCGAGTGCAGCGGCTCACCGTGTCTGCTCTGGAACATGACCAAGTGCTTCCTGACTTCGTCCACGCTGCCGCACATCAACAAGCGCAAGCTGTGCGAACTGGCCTGCCAGGATGGCAACGACACAGCCACCTGTCGCAGCACCAGTGAATTTGCAGCCGAGTACAACATACAACGTGGCGGTATTAGTCTCCAGCCGGGTTCGCCGTGCGACAACTTCCAGGGGTACTGCGATGTCTTTCTCAAGTGCCGAGCTGTCGATGCCGATGGCCCATTGGTGCGTCTAAAGAATCTGCTGCTCAATCGTGAGACACTGCTCACCGTGGCCGAGTGGATCACTGGCAACTGGTATCTGGTGGTGCTGATGGGTGTCGCCTTCATTGTCATCATGGGCGCCTTCATCAAATGCTGTGCCGTGCACACGCCCAGCTCCAATCCGAAGAAGCGTCGAGCCCGTCGCATCAGTGAAACGCTGCGTGCGCCAATGAACACAATACGCAGAATGGTGAGCTATAATATGAGGTTTATTATAATCGAGCTAAATTAACTAAATCTTTGCAAACAGCAACGTCATCCGCATCAACGTGGCGCTGGACCACGCAGCATTCCACCGCCAGCACATGAGGCGCAGCATTATCCACGCGGTTCTGGTGCAGCTGGTGCTGGTTCCTCTGGTGGTGGCGGTGGCGGTGGAGGTCGGCATGGCGGCGGACGTGCACATCATCAAAACGCACATCCGCATGAGTGGGATCGTCATCAGGGCGGGCACTCCATTGTGCCACTGCCCACAGGCGGTAGTCATGCCAGTCGCAACTCTGCGGCGAATCAAGCTCGACGCAGCGATGGCCGTGGTGCGCGACCCAGCAGCAGTGGACGGCCGCAAGGGAGTGCCGGAGCCGGTGCATCGGGAGCAGCTCGATCCGGGTATGGTGCTGAGCACGCGGGCTCGGGCGTGGGCGCGGGTGCCATAGGTGGTGGTGTGCAGGCGGCCATCAGCAGCGGCGGTGTTGTGGCTCGGGCACAGCTGCCGTTGCCGCTGCCGCCGGCGAATGCGAATGCACAGCAACAACAACAACAACAAGCTCTATCACCGCAACAACAATCACAAGCGTTTTATGCGCCGAAAGGTGCGTGTCCCTCCCGGCTAGTCTTCTCTATGTAGTGGCTAGTAGCTAGTCTGATGTAGACTGATGTAGAAAGATCCCATATTGTTGCAACACGTTTAATTTACATTTGTCGTTTTTCTTTTTTCCCACTTTTGCGTTGTTTGTTTTGCCGAAACCGCTGAAAATTCAGAATTACCACCACGCAATAAGTCCCGCTCATCACGTACCAACAACAACACCACCAACAACACAGCCACGCCCTCGGGGGCCAGTAGTAGTAAAAACGCCAAAAGTGCCAAAGCCAAAGACACAGCCCAACAACTACAACAGCAACAACACAAACACAGCAACCGTAGCCGCAGCAGCAGCAAAGACAAATCGTCGACAGCCGCCAAGACGCGTCGCAATATTGTCTACTAAATTGAAAATGAAAAATCGAGTGGAACGCGTGGAATTGGAACGCCTAAAGCATGCCATACTACAAACTGAAAACTGATAACTCGAACCCCATCACCCCCATTCCGTCGTTCCATGAAACGCATTCCCCCCACTCACACAACTACACAGTACTTTAACTGTAATTGGTATGACAATTTTTCACAAAATGCAGTTTTTTTTTTTGCCTTCGTTTGGTTTTCCCTCGTTTCCACTAACAGTGTTTGTCCACATTATTTTGTAGTTTTTCTTTTGCAGCATGTTTTATTTGTCAGTTTTGGATTTGCAATTTAATTTTTTGTGTATATTTTAATTGTATTCGATTTTTTTCTGGTTTCGTATTGTTTACCCTGACTATTGTATTGTTGTTGTTTTTGTTATTGCATGCGCACTCAACTAAATGATTTATTAAATATTAACAATCAAACTAACACATTTAAATGGCGACAAAAAGAATTGAAAATCCACTTGAAATTTACCTTGAATAATTACTCAAACAACAACTTGCACTCAAAAGTAGGCAACAATTTTGGCTCTCGACCGAAATGATTTGCAACTGGGAACTATGGATTTTCAATGCTTTTTTGCGCTTTAATAAATGGAATCAATAATGAGAATATATCAATTGCAAAATTGTTCCATTTATTGTATAATACTATTATGGAATTTTTATTTAACAATCTACATACTAACAACTTGCGAATGAAATGGTCTTCATATTATATTTTAATTTAAAATTTCAACTACCGAGACGCATTTTATTTGCATTTATTTGTTATGAAAATAAAAAAGTACTAAAAACTTTGGATGTATGTCTCTGTATGAGATTTAATATGTTGCGAGATGTGGCCTACATTTAAGTAGCCCCAGAGGGTAGCAACTTGGTGGCGCCACAGCAACTGGCCAAGAAAACTAATTTAGCTTCTAATATGTTTCCCTTTCTCTACTTTTTGAAATCGTGTTTAGGCGTCGCGCCCCCGCCGCCGCTACAAGTAAACTATAGTAGACCGACATCGCTGCAAGACCAACAGCTACAGCTTCAGCAGGAACAGCACCAGCAGCAGGAGCAACAACATCAGCAACAGCCACACCATCAGCAACCACACGCCTATGCTGACGCCTATGCGGCGTTGGGGCGTGGCCTATATGAGTCGACGACGCGGTTGCCCCACAATAGTAAAGTTTGACAGACAAAATTGACAACGGAGCGCCATAAAAAAACAAAAGCAAAGGGACAAAAAAAGCAACAACAACAACAGCAGCAGCAGCAGCAGCGACAAAAGCAAATAAAACGGCAACAACAACAGTTAGCACAGCCACATCAAGAACAAAAATCAAATGAACTCAAATTAAATGTAAATGTAATTTTTATGCTAATTATTTTTATTTAAACAAAGCATACAAACAAAAATTATGAGAGAGCAAAATTTCGATACAGTAAAAAGTGGAGGAGATAGAGAAAATCAAGGGGAAAAGCAAATGTCATATGTACCAACAAACAGACAAACAAAACAAAAATTTAAAAAAAAAAAAATGAAAGATATTTTTGATTAAATTAATTGATATGGAAATGCAAATCATTATTATTATAAATAATTAAAAAAGCAGATTGCATAATATACGGTAAATAAACAAACACACATACATATATATACATATATATACAATACAATATATACATGCATATAATATAATGATTGTGCGTACTTATTTACAAAGCAGCAACAACATGATTTAAACCAATATTTAATGAATGAGAAATCAACAACAAAATTAAAAATATAAAATTACACAAAAAACCAAACAAAAAAAAAATACGAATACAAACATTAAATACATAAATGTCGAACATTTACTAATGAGCAAGAAAAATTAATTAAAATTTAAAAGCGCAAGAATATGTTTTGTAAAAAGGTGCAAATTAATTAATCGACTACACAAGCAAGAGCAAAGCATTTAAAACGTATTTTACAGTAGTTCGGGCCAAAACTTTAGTTGAAGCCGTCAAAATTGCATTTGTAAACTAGCAACAACATTCAGAATAAAATGAACAAACATAAGTTGAATAAAATTATTCCTTTTCGATTGATACGATACGAAAATTTACAAAATTTGTTGCCAAAGTCTTCTAGCATAAAAACTGAAACTTTAATATATTTTGAATCAGAATCGAATAATGCAAGCAATTCAATAATCAAATTACAATTAGAATTTTCGTTCTCATATACACAAAAGCAACAATAAGAAGAATAAGTGAAGAAGGAAGAAAATTATCAATTATATATAATTTATATAATTTTAGTATTGATTTTATCATCTATTGTATTAGGTTTAAAGCTTTATGTTTTAATGAGCTGTTTATTAGCCAGCAACTGATTATGTTAAATGTTACTCGTAAATGGCATGTATATCCTCGATAAATTAAGAATTTAAGTAAACAAATACAATTATACAATTTATCTATTTGTTGTAGTTTGAATAAGCTTTCTAGTTTATGTTTTTTGTTTTTGTCTGTTTTCGAATTTTCTAACACTTGGAGACATCACACTCACTGTGAAACGAAACATTTAATCCTTTCGACAGTTTTCACAACTATTTATTCTAAAGCAATTGTGTAAAGATTTTTAAATTCAAGTTTTACTCTTTACTCTTTATTTTATCTAGGCCAATGAAATGTTTCAATAATTTGAAGTAATAGATCTTTTACTTTTTAAAATTCTTTAGTCAAAACTTGCTTTAGTTTTCATAAATTTTTAAATTCTTGCTAACTAAACAAAAAACAACATGTAAATAGAATCTCTATGAATTAATAAAAATAAATATTAATTAAGTGAAACATATTAACAAATTTAATTGAATATACACAAGCAACAGCAAAAATAAGTTTAACAGTAATTATTAAAATTGATATAAAGTAAACAAAAATTAAATTTAAATTGAAAAAACAAAAAAAAAAAGAAGAAAACTATGCTATTGGTTTATTGCAAAACAGAACAACAAACGACAAAACAAAAAACATTTAACTATTAATTTAATTATACTAAATACTGAATTAATTAATTGAACTTAAGGCTAAAAACACTGCTACAAAAAAACAAAAAAAAAAGAATGAACATAAGAAATGATAATAAACAAGAACAAAAACTACTATTTTATAAAATAAAAAAAAGTTGTTTTATTAACCTCCAAAAATGCAGATTATGATTTTCAAAATTCTTTTTATTCACATTTGTTAGCAAACATTTAAGGCACTTTCCACAATTAAATATTAATATACAAATTACTTAAAAATTAGTATACAAAAAACATGTTTTTGGTTAAAAAGAAAACACAAAGAGCTGCTCGGACAGCCTGACAAGACGAACACTTTCATGATAGATAAGGCCAGCCTTGCGTTAGGCACGCACTCGAGATGCCTTCTTGCTCTTGTCAGCCTTTGGCGGCGGAGGGCCACTGCGTCCTGCCTGCATGTGCCGATTGTAGATACTGTTGGATAGAGAGTCAGTTAGTAGGCGGTTATAGTAAGAATTCATTGCGTACTCACATTTTATAGGTTTCCGTTTTGAGGTATTCAATGACATGGCTAATGCCCAGCAAATACTGCTCAGCTATAGGGTTAACCCAGGGATTCTCCTCCATTTTCATCACTGACTTATTGCTGAGTAAATCGAGCTGTGCCACTTCTGGCGGCAGTACTTGCAGGCGATTGTTTTGTATGTGCAGCTCTCGTAGACGCGGCAAGTCACCCACTTCACGTGGCAGCTCCAAAAGATCGTTGTCCCGCAGGCCAAGGATCTGTAGATTCTTTAGTAGGCCCACTTCTCTTGGGATATACTCAAAGTCGTTGTCACCCAGATACAAGGCTCGCAGTGTTTCCATGCCAAAGAAGTTACCTGGCAGAGCGCTCTCATTTAAGTTATTGTAAGATAGATCAAGCACTTCCAGGACTGGAAATGCTCCAAAGCCGCGAGGAAGATTGTCCAACCGATTGATGGATACATTTAGAATGCGTAGTTTTGGCATGGATGACAGTGAGACGGGCAACTCGGTAAGCTGATTGTTCGAGAGGTTCAGAATTTCCAGATTCAGCAGATTAGCAATGCCCGGACTTATGATGCTGATCTTGTTGTGGGACAGCGTTAGCCGGGTGATATTGGCCATGTTAACTGCGGGATGTTTAATATGTTAGTTTAATTATAAAATTACTTGGTTTTAATAGATATATTTAAGAGTATCTTCTAATTTGCCTAACTTCCAGTTTTAGCCGGCAGCAAATTTCCTACTGGGCAGCAATCACAAAAAACAATCAGCTGCTTGACGCTGTGGCCGTGCAACAGGCGAAAGAGCGAGGGGGACAACACTAGTGAGAACTGTTACTATTTATAATTGAAACAAATAAATATTGGGCGTATTTTCTGGAATTTTCACTGCAAAATTTATGATTTAAACAATAAATTAAAGCCCTTCTTATATCTAACAAGTTCTTTTAAAACTGGTTAAGACTTCATGGTCGTAGTTTGTTTGTTTTGTTTGTCCCGAATTGTTTATAGAAGCTGGCGTCATCAATCAGAGTGCTGACGATGGCGTCATAAGATTTCGTGTGGGTTTCAGCATAAAATTCAACTAAATTGCAAATGTTTTTCAAGCACTTTACAGATGTGGCACTTACACAGTCCAGGTAGCTCCTCAAAGGATACCAGACCTTTGTCAACAAGGTCCAGTTCTCGATTTTGAGTCTCCCGCGCCTCATCCAAAACCTTCTTCGCCTTCGACATTTTTGCGTTTACTGGCAGGCATTGATTCATGGCTAGTGTGGCCAAAGGTAAAATTTCAAAAAGTATTTTTTAGCTAAAAAATACCAAAATATACATTTTATATTGATTAGATATGGCACATTTTATATGAGAGGGCGCGCCTTTAAACCCTATTTATCATTTCACTAATCCAATCAGAAGTCCACATTTAACTGAGTAGATTTAAAAAAAAATACAACAATTACAAACTTCTGTAAAAGTGTCAACATAAAAAACAAAACTCTTATATTATCCCGATATAGTCACGTCTTTTGTTGGTCGCTGGTATTTGGAAATTGTGTTAAGCGCAAAGCGTTGCCACCTGATGTAAACATGCCGGACCGTCAAAATATGTTTAGCAATGACATTCACCTTTGGGGCATGGAACTATTTTTTGCAATGGTCACTAAACTGTAATTTGCTGATTGCAACGATTGCTGATAATGTGATTAACTTAATCCACATTAATTATATTTGTATAATATATTGATACACACAAACATCACTAATTTTTATGTACGCTGTTAGGTATGGAGGAAACCATCCAATAAGTGATACGTGCTCAGTTGCACAGTGCTATTAAAACTGTTGATGCATCAACCGTCTTTCTCCTCATGCATCTGTTTTTTTTCGGCCTATTTTCAGTCGCTTCCAGTGATCTACTTTTAGTTTAACAATCTATTAGATTACTAGTTCACAGAAACTATACACTTGACCCATTTTCGGGAATAATTAAACTCTTGATCTATATATAAATTAAATTACAATAAATAATTCTCTTCTTTTGTTTCTGTTCATACGATTTGCACTGAGACCACCGTCAACTGAGCATTAGTTGTGCAGCTCTCGTTACAATCGACGCTTTTGGCTATTCTAAAACTAATTTATTTGCTTCGCTCGCGTCTAAAAATTAATCACAAAAATAGCCCCGTTGTGGATGCGTCACCTTCATTCGCCACGCGCGTCTGCGACTAACTGAGAAGATCTCTTACAGCGTGCACCCTCGATAGAGTCAACCAACCAACGATCCATCGATGGATCGATCGATCGATCGGTCGTGCTGCTGCTGGTTGACGACTCTTTGGATTTCAGGCATGTCGTCAGTCGTCTATGCATAAAAAACAAAAGCAAAATCAAGAGACATTCCACCCGTTAAACTTGATACGAGTTCGCGTTGCTTTTGCTTTTGTTTATTTTATTTAAGCTGAATGTTTTTTTTTGAAGTGAACTCGCGGAAACCCGTTTGACAGCATATTAGTTGAGTAGCATTTAGTTTTGTTTTTGTTTCGATTTCCATTCGAGTGCATGACTAAGAGATACTCTAGGATCAAGTTAATCGATGTTATAAGGAAAAAAAAATGTTGACAATACATTTGAATTAAGCTTTATAAGATTGTGTTGAAAAATATTAATATAAAAATCAAATATAATTTATTTAGATTCTTATTCAGACGATCTACTCTAGTCATTTATTAGAACTAAAGAGAAGAGAATTTAGTGGAGAATTGCAAGATTTTATGCAGGCTTTTTTTGTGTGGACTTCTCAACACAGCGGAAGCCAGGAGCGAGTTGATAAAATAATCAAAGCTATTAAATAGTAAAAGACTTACGCTGCGAACTGTGATTCATTATTTAATAAACAACATTTTCAATGGGGGGAGGCAGGTCCATGAATTATATGTGACCCGTTGGCAGTTCCGTTTAGATAGTTAGTAGAATTTTTAATTACTTTATTATTGCAGCGGGCGCTAGAGCTGAGGATTGGCTTTGGTTGGGCTTGGATGAGATTGTGGGTCTGTGTACATGTACATAGCTGCATGGTGGATATGCATTGTTTTAGTCATATTTTTGTTGTTTTCGTATTAATTTTCATTTTGCCTGTCGAATGTGCCAAAGCCAGTGAAAGTTTGTCTTTTGTGCCTTGCGATGCATAATTTGCGTGTTGCATATTTTTTGGGGCACACTGCTCCATTCATTTCGAAAGGGGTTGCAAGTGTGTGCAAGTCTGTATGCGTGTGTTGTTGTGCGCCACATTTCCGCCATATAAAATATGCAAAACAAAGCAAACTCTCTCGTTGGCCAGAAAAACTTTAGCCTGGCCGAAAAATTAATTTGGTTTTTGGATGAGAATTTCGAGCGCCAGATTTTTGGCTGCTAATGTTGTGGCAACAATGCACTATACTCCTACTGCCCCTAGCCTAAGTTTTTGTTTTAATTTAATTTTTTCAAATTCTGCTATTCTTTTTTTATTTTGAAGTTTTGATCGTTTGCCAAATTTGTCCAAATTTGGCCAGCACAAAACAATGTTTAATACTATTATTATTCATTGGCATCATTTTGAAAATCACTTTAAATGCAATCGATTTGCTTGTGACTTACTTTAATTAATTTAATTTCTTATATCATGTAGATTTGGAAGCTGAGTTAATATAAAATATATGCAAAAATTCAACTCCAAGCATTCATGCATCTCCAAGAATGCATTCAGCATTAATTCTACAACAAAACTGCATGATTTTAAAATATGAATGACTAGTCCAAAGGATTTTAATATCCTTCTATAAGCATACTGCCATTCTGAACACAATGCAATGTTGAATAGGTGCTAAATTGCACGTGGACAACGTTGCCAGCTCATTTGGCAAAAAAGGCAAGCAATTATTAAAATTTATTGCCTATACATTATTTATATTGAATAAATGCCCAATGTGGGCTTAAGTATCTGTTAAGTTCTACGATTTATATGCTAATGTGAGCGAATAAATGTATTTGTGTATATGTGGGTGTAAAGTATAATTCATTTTACATTGCGTCTGTGATTGGTATTACCATAAATTATTCAGTGTCGAAATGTTTTGCGGTCCAATTTCAAATGAGATGTAAAATATGCAAGTTAATTTGGGAAAATCGTTCGGCTGCAAACATAAATTCACATTAAGTTGTACAATAAGTTGAGGCATTAACTGCGCTCGATACTGTGCTATCTACTCAGAATAGCATTGTATTGAGTTTCATCATTGCCTGTTTAGGTTGATTTATCTCAACGCTTAGTCCCTTACTAATTTCTGCCCATTTGCATGTGCTAGCCAGAAAACTGACCACAGCAAAGGAGTTGGCTCCGTTGTCTCGATAAATGGTTTGATTGAATAACTGAAAAGGAACTGAAATATAAATGACAGATGCCCCAATTCCTAATCCTCAATTTCTCTTTACCCCTGAGCAGCTGTCAGCAGTAGGAAGAAGGGCACATCCTTCTGGTCGCCACTATCTGCTTTATTTCTGGCAATTTTTCAATGCGCTTTGTTTACATTGGGCCAGGACCAACAGCAGTAGCAGACCTAGAGCTAATACCACCGAGCATGGCAGGCACACAGCACCAATCACTAGTACTTTTTACTGTGTATTGACTGTGCCTTTTACTGCCTTTGCAGGACCTGCTTATCCTGCAAGCTTTCGTCCTATGCCTTTGTCTGGCTCAGAGCCGTTTGATTTACTTCAAACAATTGGCAACATCATACATCAACGACTCTTGTTCCTTCTACTCTCCAATCCATGCTCTTTTTTTTATTTGCGCACAAATCTCTATGCAAATCGTTGAGCTCTTCACTTTGTTGTTCTTGCTAGCAATCTTTCAATCGTCTCCTTCTTAGTTTTTGTATTTCTTTATTCAATTCGAAAGCTAAATGCTGAGGCTTATGTTAGTATTGAGCATTCTGCTTTATGTCTTGTACACGAGTTGAGAACACGATTGTTAAGGCTTATTATGCCATCGTTTGAATGTTTGATGAAAATATAATTTGTTTTAAAATTGTCGATATTTAAATAAATATAATATATTTTGTGTGATAACTACTTAGGATTTGTAATACAATTATTTAATAATTGTCGAGAGTGATCGTACACTCTCTATGCACTTGTTAATAAATTTGCAGTAGCCTCCATGGAATGTTCATTTGAATTACTCAATGAAAGTTTAAATAGCTATAATTGCATTTGGTTTATTTGCGAAAAATATGCAACTTTAGCAACTCATAATGGAGAATTTATTTGCCAAACAGTGATTCGGCGAGGTCATGCAAAATGCGATAAATGCATGGGAAATAAAACAGTTTAATTGGCGAAAAAACTAATCCATTTTAATTAAAGTAAATAAAATAAAAATTCAAAGAGAGTTGGCGGTCAGTGACCAAAAGGAAATTATAACAGGCCGACAGAAATAAAAACTCGAAAACAATTGAAAATTAATTTTATTGGTAAGTTTTTGCCGAGGTCTTTTTACAACGGTATGTCAACACAGTTAGATAATCGGATTTGAATGCTGTTTTATTTTTGGTTTATTGCTTTTTTTTGGAGTGAAAATGCATAAATCATAATTATGCACACATTGTAAATAAATAAAATTGTATATTAATTTGTTGACAATTATGAAATTATAAAAGCTAGACAAAAGCGAAACCACAACAAACAAAAATAATAAAAAAAGTAGGTTTTGCAGCTTACAAAGCGATTAATTAGCGTTAAGTCACTAGTTGGGCTGTCAACAAATATTTAACTGCTCATTAGTTGGCCCAGTCCAAGACCCTTCCCTATCGCAACTCTCAATACCAATCCCAACTGCAGTTCCAGTCTCGTGCGTGGACTCTGGCGCAGTGTCAATGCGACAGTCCAGGGGGCAAAATCAGCGTTACGTATACGCCGCATGCAACCGCACACAGTACCTGCCTCATTAAGATTCAGTTTGTGTCGCTGTCTCGCTTCGTCTCAAGTTAACTCCATCTCCAGCTATGCCACAAATTTCGTGTGCGGGTGGAAAACTACTTGTTATTCAGTGCGTTTAACTTCGTTTAGTTGGGCGAAATGTTTTAGAACTCGTTAGAGCGTCCGCTTGGTCACAGCCGTGGTTCCCCATTAAAGTGAGCAAGAGATTGACAGACATCGCCCACTGTATGCGGGCGTCGAGGGAAGCCTAATCAATGCTCTCTTTTAGATCGACTAACCGCCTAAAGCCACCCGCATTAGTGTGTAATTTATTTAGCATTAACTGTTGCACGACTTTCCAGGACTACGCGATATAAACTCTAACTATATCAACTACTATTACTTAGGAGTGTCTGAATTAAGTTCGAGTCCATAAAAAAGTTGAATATTAGTTTATCTCAGTTTCAAGTTGAATTTAAAAGAGTTTATACGAGAGGATTGCTTGTCCATACTCAGCCAACACTAGTTTTCTTTTATTTATTTGCCTTCAGTCCCAAATCAGATCTGCCCTTTTGTTCGAATTTAAATTAAGTACTAACAACTCAATGTCAGCACATAGACTTCGAACGACTGCTTCGGCATATTCAATGCTTGGGGTAATCAAGCGAAAGAAGAAACGCATACAGACATTGGTCGTAACGTTTCTTCGTGATTAAACCAATGGGTTGTGTTGGCTCTCATTCTCTCATACCAATTATCATTTGTCTGGCACCTGGCCAAAACAAAAGCATTCTGTGCTGTCAAAATCAAAGTACTGAAAGTATTGAGGCAGACAAAGCACGTCTACCTGTCGGTCAATGTGCGCACATTTGTTCTGTTTTCTTTACCTCTGCCAGAGCTACTGTAGTACAAGTAGATGTACGACTACAAGCGATTCGTAAAAACTTTTTCCAATGGGGACAACGACTACAACTTGGCATGTGCAACACAGACACACTCACACCGACATATAGATATGGAGACACATGACAACATGAGTAAGCAAGTATTTCATTGCCTGCTTTTTGGCGCTTTGTCTGTTGATTTGACAGGGACATTTGACAGGCAACAACATGTCGCCTAGTTAGCAGTTGTTCACACCTCATAATCACAAATGGAACGAGAACATTTTCAAGAATAATCAATTCGAATCGGTTAATAGAGTGCTGTCAATGATTCAAAACTAATTCTTTCAAAGCAATTGCAGCAATAAATCCAATTAGCTGAACAGAGCAAATAACCCGAAAGAGACAAACGAATCCACAAGGCAAACAAACCAATCCAACCAATCGCTTTAGAGTTGTTGTCGGAGTTGGAGTTGGTCTTCGACTTGCAGTTACCAAAGATGAATGATGCATTTTTTATGGGAGCAGCAGAGCTGCCAAGAAACATTTCCCAGCCAAAACTCTGGCAATGGGAGAAAAAGAAAAGAAAACCAAAACTGTTTGAATTTTATTGGCGAAATTGATAAAGTGGCTGTAGCAAAATCGAGAGGAATTGCAAATGCAAGACCAGATCGATCGATATAGGTGCACAGCCCGAGTAGTGCAGAGTAAGCAGGAATCTGCTGAGCAATCAACGTGCACAAGTACAAGAAATTCAAGATATAAGGGACTATTCATATTGGCATTCGCATTTTCATCGTTTTCTTATTTTCCGATTTATGCTCATACTTTGTGTTTGGCATGCATCAAAATATGAATGAATTCAATACATCCTCCGATGTTGTTCTCCTTCTGCAGAAAATCCATTTTAATTTGCAATAAAAACAGACATTCAGATGGAGACTTTGTTGACAACAAAGTTGGGCTCATAAAGCGAATGGCTTACGTTATGAAAACTATAAATAATATAATTATAATTTTTATTTTAATTTTTGTAGTTGTCATGAGTAAACAGATTATTTATATTGATTTATAATGTAACACAAAAGTCTAAATTGTGTTGAATCAATTTGTTATTTTCATACCTACAAATTTGTTTTCCTATTTTACATAACTGTACAAGTAGTTGGAGTACACTATAAGCAGCTGCATAGTTCCCAAAAGTACAAATTTGTATTTGTCAAACACAAAAGTTGAAGTGGCCAACTCTTTCTCTTGATGAAAGAGAACTATACCTGTAATACGTAATACGTAATATCCTCAATTTAAAGCGCTTTGATTTGCCTGGAGAAATCAGTGTTTGTATTAGTCAGTGTGTGTGTGCATGTAGCTAACACGTTAGCCTTTGTTTGCTGTACGAATAGATGAGCCAACAATAGACAAAGTTGCCCAGCAGAGGAGCGAAAGCAAAAATATTGTAGCATAATTTTCGGCGCTAACAATACAAAAGAAACAACAAGGAGGAGAAGTAGCAGGCGGACACATGGCACATGGCACATGGCATATATCAGCACATGCATTCATAAATCATATTCTGTGCAGCTGCAGAGTGCAGCAAGCCGGGCAAACAGGCAGCTCAGGAAGCGGCCAGGAGCAGCAGCTGCGATCTGCCTCTCAGTGTGTGTGTGTGTATGTGTGTGGGCCTGTGTGTGCTTAGCTGTGGCAGTGCCGGCTATTTTAAGGATATTTATACTGACAGCGGAGTTTTGATGGAAAAACTTTTGTAAATTGCTTTTAGCAGGGCAAAATATCAAAAAAAAAAGAGCCGCAAACTGCATGAAAAAATAGGAAAAACTGTGCCGTCTGCCAAAGAGTTACTTTAATTTTACTTAAAGAACTGCCACTTTTGTCCGGCGAATGCTCTGCACATTGTTGTGTGCGTGTATACATAATATCCAAGGATATTTCCGGGCATTGCATCCCTGTGTTTGCTTTGGCAATGCACATTTATTAAATCGACTTCATATTTTTAATGATGCACAACAGTTTGGCGGCCTCCTGCTCCTTACACTAGTGCACACACATATAGACACAAAAGGCAAGGACTTTTAAAAAATTGCAAACATATTTTTCGTTTTTCTTTAGTATTTTATCGCTCTTCCTCCTCCAAATCACCCTCCTCGTTCCACGTTGATGTCAAAGCGTTTTTGCCGCTCTCCTTATTGTTGTATATTTTGTGCATTCGTTCATGTCGTTCTTTTGTTGTGGCTACAAAATATTTTAACGTATTTTTTAAATGACAAAAGAAATCCATTGTCATAAATGGCCCCCCATTGAGAGAATTTTTTAATGTGTTTAATTGGCCCAAGTCCTAACTATAAAAAAATTATTCAGATATTAAAACCATGAATTAATTTAAATAACATTTCCAATGTATATTCAATTTTTTTTTATAATAATAATAATTTTTTATAATATAAAATTATTATTTTATATCGTTTAATAGGATTCCTATCAAAATTAAAATGATTAATCTTTTTTCCATTACAATTGAACATGTCTAAAAAAGTGTTTGTGGAAATTTATCTGACGGTAATTAGGAGTCCTAAGTATGTAAATAAAATGCCTGATTTTATCAATTATTTGTCTGCTATACACCATATGTAAAATCAGTTTTTGCAATATATTGAAGCATCATTATTTACGTTTTAATTAAACTAATTAAAATTCATTGGCATTGGCCACTTTTTAAATATTTAAAATTGTTTGTGGCTTTTAAATTGCTACTGCTTTAAGTATTGCATACCCAGTCACCAAAACCAAAACAATTGTTTGACCTACACATGCCATTCATTTAGATTACTTTATAAAGTTGTTTGTATTTTTAAAAACAGAAAAAATTATAGACACACAAAATGCTTTCCACAATTTGCAAATAGTTTGCTTTTGTTGCGCATTCGTTCAGACAATTTAAATTGAAAAATATTGTGCAACATTTTGATAAAAGATAAACGAAACTGCAAAACAATCAAAACCAATGAAAACAAAAAACAAATCACAAACAAAACGAAGCAAAACCCAAAATAAAATAAAAATAAATAACGTTAAATGTTATCCCAAACTGTCTAAATTTAAAATTTGCGATTGGTTTCCTGCAATTTGCAAATTAGTTGAAAAATCAATTCAATTATTTTGTTATGCCCGAATACAATTCATATTTTTCTATGTTATGCTGCGGTCGGTGGTCAAATGATTGCAATAAACGTATTTGAATCATTTCGAAAATTTGATGACAAACTGATAAATTGTCAACTTCAATAGCTTGTGCATTTTTCTGCATGTTCGCTTGTTTGGTGAGTTGAAATGATATTCTATGCGACAACCGCTTCCACAATAACACCTCAATTAATTGCGGTCTAAAAGACAACTTGTACTATGTGTGCAAATGACTGCTCTGTTGTCAATCTGCATATTTGTATTGTCACCGTAGAATAATGCCTAAAGCATAACGAATATCGTTATTCATATATTTGAATATAATAATTTTTGAGTTTATTAAAAATCTTGGCAACCAATTAAAATCATTTTACAATATGAAGACTGCAAGAACTATGTAACTGGGATATCACCCTTTTACTACTCCAAGTTGTATAAATGCTTCACTGTCCAACGTGCAAACGAACTACTTTGTACCACTGTGTAAATGTGCTCTAAAAAAATATATTCACAAAAATCTGTGTGTGGCAAGCAGCCGTGCAACGATTTCGCGTTTGTTGTGCAGCTGCTGGTTGAAAATGTTGCACAGCATGCATAAATAATAAACGACAAGCCCGCTCAAATATACACACCAAAACAAGCACACACTCGCACACATTCAAATATATACACAGACACCTTAACACACATACACAAAGGCATTATGCACATTTTGCCAGCGTGCACGGCCGAGGCGTAAAGAGGCAGGCGAGGCATGCAAAGGGACGCCACTCAACCAGCTTCTAAATTTATTTTATTAAGTCAAGCACACAGACAGCTCATAGGATGCGACTGGCGTGGCTGAAGCTGCTGATGCGCCTGGCCTGGCTAACGGTATAAATAAAATAAGTTACGGTAACTGCTGCCGCTCATCAGGCCAAAAGCGATGCCGGCAAGAGCACGGGAAAGGACGATGGATGTGGTGGAAGGTGGGAACAAGGACGATATGTTGACAAAACCCGGCGCAGGATCATCAGCGACGCCCCAAAATGCCGTTTACAAAAACTGTAGCATACTTTTTTGCTCACTTCCTTTGTGTGCAGATGCATACGAAATTAATGCACATCTGCATACGTGCTCTGCGTGCTTATATCAGTGTGCGTGTGTGTGTGCGTGTGTGTAGATGCAGCTTGCTAAATATAGTTATAATTATGCGCACACATTTTTAATTAAGTTTTGCACTGGGCCGTTCGCTGTCCGTTTTAGCTCTGGTTTTAGCCATATATTATGCATACGCCCTGTTAAATTGTATTAATGTGAGCCACATATTTCCTCTCTTTTTTCTCGTTTTTTGCCATTTCTCCATATGACTGTTTGTCAAATTACATATGTTAAACATTTGTGCTGGCTTCGCTTTAATTTATGCCTTTTATGCATTTTTTTTATTTATAGAGGCTGAAGGCGATATTTGAGAATTGAGGTTGATAATAAATATGTATGTGTGCTTAAATATGTAAACATGTACTTTTAACTTTTAGCTGAATAAAAGCAAAATTTTTTTTTTAATCTTTTCATCATGTTCACAGAAAAATTCTTACACTTGTAGGTTCAGCAATTAATAACATCTTTATTGAAAAATCGGAGCTAATTTACTATAATGTATTCAAAAGCATAATAATAATTATAATAGTATGATTGTTAACTATTACCGCTTTATTGTGCAATACTATTTAAACTAAACCAAATAATGAGACAACAATATGAATAATAACATTAAATAAAGTAATAAATAGACGATATACCCGGTTAAAAAGTCAAAAGTATAGTTAAATGCAGTGTTGGGTCTGACGTCCCGCCTTCTACTGTTCCACATTTGCTCTTAATTAGAATACAAGAATACAAGGAATACAAAATATAAATTATTATTATGTCAAACATTTATATCTTGATTTTTCACGCAGCTCAAACTGTTTTTATACCAGCCTACCCAAAGTGTAGAAGAGTATTTAAATTTTTAATTTTAATTTTACTAATCGTGGACAGTGAAGCTTCTATTAGCACTAAATTAAATTAAGCAACAAATATTGATTAACAATTAATGAAACAACATCGACGAGGCTTTAACGGTAAACTGCAGGTAGAGAGGATGTACAGGCTGTTTTGACGTGCCATTTTTCGCAAAATATTAATTTATTACTTGTTGTTAAATATTTGCAAAGCGTTATTGTATTGCTTTGTTTTATATTTTGTTTATTTTATTACTTACCTCTTTGGATCAAGATTTGATTTATTTCATTTTTGTTTTTATTCATCATAAATTCATTAACCAATAAACTAAGATTAATGCACATTTTAAATTGAGTTATATATTATTAAAGATGGTCAACCGGAGGAGACTACTAACTAATTTAAAAGTTCCTGTCGATGGTTGATAACTTCGACTTCGGTAATAATGATATAAACGCATTTGTATATTTGTTATAAATGTACTAGCTATTTCTCAGACGTCATTAATACTTTTACCTAATTTAAATTTGATATTTTTATCAACAAGTTCTTATTTAGTAATACCTTTATATAGTATGTAAATTTAAAAAGATAGGGTATCAAATATTCCATTATTTCTATAACAAAAACCCATTCTTGTTTTTAGTCGTATTTCGCGGTTGCGCTTTGTAAATGTTGATAAATATTTACAATTACCAATTTAAAAGTTCAGTTTGCTCGGCTCTTTGTTTGGCTTGTTTTGCTTGTTGTGCGGCGCATCGCAAAACACTTTTCTGTTTTTGAACACAAAACTTTTGCCACGTGGCTGCTTTGGTATATGTTCGCTTACTATATATATACTCTACAATATATTTGTGTTTTTTCGAGTTTCGTCTTTTGTGTTATGGCTTGAAAGTTTTAAATATGATTTTATTTGTGCAGAAAGTTGCAAGTTGCGGTAGTTTTACATATTTGACCAGCTTGCAGGCAGTTTGAGAAGTTGCAGCCAAAAGAAAATTTAAATAATGAAATGCACTTAGTTATTGGCTTAAAGTTATCAAATAAAATTCCTCAAGTAGATGTGAAGACTGCAAGATGGGATCTTCCCAAGGCTGCCACACAAAACACCATTTTTTGTGAAGAGTTATTGCATTTCTCTTTAAAGCAAACTTGGCAAAATTTTTTGTTAGTTCAACGAATTAAATGGCAAACTGTGGAAACGTTTAAGAATCCCTAAATCATGGCATGTCTTTTTAGCTTGTCCTTTTTCGTTTTCATTTTCGTTTTTTTCTGCAACATTTTCTGCTTAAATGCATTTGGCGCCCGGTCGTCGTCTCAAGTGGCCGCCATTCGCACGGCTGCCAGCTTCCAGCTGTCTTTGGTGCTGCCGGTTGGCTGTCCTCTGCTCTCCTTACGGTCTTGCCTGACTATCCCGGCGCATTTCATCTTCTCCTGTGTCTGGCTCCAAAAACTTTCGCCGCTTACTTTGCTCCTTACCGCTGCTTCTGTTTCGCATCCTCGTCCTTGTCATGGCCGTCTTCGTGCATCGCTTTATTTGAATTATTGTAATGATTCACACTGAAGTGGCTGTTGTAACATTCAGGGTACGGTTCGCCCAGACTTGGCTAAGGTAATGAGCTAAGGGTTTCGTGTTTGAGGGTGTATTGTCTGCCACTTCGTCCTGCAAACTTATCCTTTCTTTCATAGTTAGTTGATTACTTGTTTTCGGTCTTGGTTTGGTATTTCAAAGATTTTTAAATGCAAATACTGAAATTTTATTGAAATTCAGATTGAGATGCTTTAATAGTGCTGAATCATATAACAAACAATACACATATTTTGTATTTTATAAAGATATATCACATATTGTTTAGGCTTTGACATGGGGTTCAATAGAAGCGAAATTGTAAACTCTTTAACTTTGTCAAGCACAACGATATTAAGTGCAAATGAGATTTCATTGGGATGCTGCTAGAAATGCTTCAACAGCAGTAAACAATGTAAATACTTTTCATATTATTGAAATATTCCAAATATTATTTCGGCTCTTAGTCGCAATAGAGATGCCGAGATTTTAAACTCTTGAGGGTGTCAAGCATACTTTCACTTCTCAATGAGCTGCTCGTAAGACACTTGCAATCCCTTTAGTTCATGCAACAATGGTAAACTTCAATTAACCAGCTCTATTGTACCACAAGCACTTTGCCTACTGGAAAGGTATCAATTGACAACTGAGCTAGGCTGGTCAACATAGAGTGCCGCTTGATGTTTCTTCAAGACAATGCCACACACTTCACATTGCTACATTCAGTTGGCAACTTGTGTCGCCTAAAGTTCTCGTCGAGCATTGTCGACCAACTGCACCTGCAACTGGCTGCCAGGAAGGTTCAAAGTGATTTTATGTTTTATGAGAAGTGTCATGGGGCAACAACAGTCACAGCTATGGCCACATCCAAGTACTTGCCACATGGCCCACACACACACCCACACACTCAAGAGCACAGCTCTTGTCGGTCTCATTGTTACCTGGGCCATCAGTTGTGTATGGTTGTGGGTTCTATGCATGTTTATGTGGTTACTGCTGCAATATATTGAACATTATAATTAAATTATAATTATATTGGATTGCAACTGTGGTGACTGGAAATGAATTCATTTAGTTTGACATTCATTACCCATTCAATACTCTGTGTGTTATTAGAAATCGTTTGTGAGTCTTCATTTGATCCGAATAATTTATAAATGATTGACAGGCCTTCATTTTGAACACAATCATTACAGTTTCTGAAGCATGTTATTTCGATTTAAATTCATCACAATAAAATACACAACTTCTCCAGCAATTAAGTAAATTTGCTAAAGAAGAAATATAAATAAAACAACCTGAATGAGTGGTTAACAAAGCTAATATACTACTGAGGCCTCTGTAGGATTTTAAACCTATTTGATTCGAAAAGCATTTAAAACCTGCATACATATCGCCCACCTTCTTTGAAATTGATATTTTACGTAACGTATTTATTTAAACACGTATTTATTTAAACACTTTTGTAGTTTAAGGTTAAAGTAAACTTATTTCACAACAATAGAAACAAATAATTATTATGATTATTTCGAAAACTCATTAGGTTATTTTTTTAAAACTTAGCGAACTCTCATGCTTGCAATCACTAAGTGCTGAGTAGTTTTATTTTCAATTCCTTTGCCATTATGGCAGTTGGCATCTGTTGGTTAAGTATGCACTCCCAGAGGGACTGAACCTCTTCAAATCTCGGTGCCCGAGACTGGCTTTTCACTAATTTATGCTACTGCTGGCAATGGCAACTCACTTAATTTGCAGAGCCATTTTTCTTTTGGCCAGGCAGCGACAACAGCGACAACATCCGGTGCCCGAGACACCGCGCAGCCCTTGCAAAGGGGTTCGGGATCCTTGTGATATCCCTTCCAGTAAAGTGACAAACAACTAAGCGAAAATCGCGTGCGTGACGCGTGGCGGGCGCATAAAGTTTGTGACACGTTTCCACAGTTGCATTTTGTTGTTGTTCGAGTTACTTTTACACATTTTTTTTTTTGTTGAACCAAAGGCAGAAAAAGTTGGTGGCAGAACGTGGCAATAGCAGGCGTTCGGCAGGGGCTTCAAACGGGGTCGAAGGGGAGGCGCGAATGCTGATGCTGATGGCGACACTTTGGAGCCGCGTTGCATACTTTCGGGGCGTTATGCAAGTCACGTTAATTTTGCCAGCGAACTGTGAAGCTAAACAAAAACAACAAGTTCCTGTTGCTGCTGTTGTTGTTGTGGCTGTTCTTGTTGATGCAAAACTTTTGCCATTTACAAAGAGCTTAAAGGTGGACTTGTATTCAGCTTTCGCATCCTCTCAGCAAATCAAAAGAGCTTCAGTTCAGAAAGCAACAAAAATTAGCTCATGTAACATGTTACTCGACTGCCTGATGTTCTAGATAATTAATGCTAATTCTCAGGATATGTAAATTGACTTCAACTGTAGACTTTAGAAAATAATTTATTTTTAGCTTAAAGGAACATTCACATTAACGATTCCCTAATAAAATGATCTACCTTTTGTAGCAGCTATTTTTGTTAATTACAGGGTATAAATATGCATGTTGTTTACAAGTTGTGCGGCTACACCCACAACTCCCCGAGATTGCCGCAATGGGCCACTCATTAAGCGTCTTTAGTGTGTTTATATAATATAAATTAGCTTAATTTGAAAACATTTTTTGATGCCAAAACTTTGGCACTTGCCAGTCGACAGATAGGAGAAGCAGCTGGCACTGTCTTGGCATCCAGTTTGGCTAATTTATATGCCCGTTGGACATTCTCGAGTCGGCCAAAAAGTTGCCTCAAGTTTTTGCCAAGTAGGAGAAGCGCGTCTCCGATTCCTGTTGCGGGTTAATAAGACGACGACGTCGACGTCGACGATGGTGGCCAACAAATTGCCAACATTACTCTTTGGGTCCAAGGGATGTGCCGGGATGGCCGAAGAAAGCAGCCTGCAAATAGACTTTTGAGTGCTTGTTTTGTTGACTTTGCAACCAGTAGAAGGAAGGCAGAGTGCGGGGGCAGCTGTTCAGTCTTTGAAAGTGTCAAAAGCGCAGGCAATTAATTTGGCCTAATTAGACTCGTGGTTGACTGCTTGGCTGCCTTGTGGCTGAGAGTGCAATTTTTGTGGTTTATAAAAGCCTTAGCCAAGTCGAAAAGTCTCCACGAACAATGGCGTCTTCTCGCATGTTGAGCGATTTATGGCTCAGTCACTTTATTAAGTTGGCCAAAATTTGCAAATACGTATAAACTAAGATCACACAAAAGGGGCAAGAAGGCGACGTTAGAGTTACTTTTCTTGATTTATGAACATTGCAGGATGCAAATATAAGCCGGGATTACAATAAATATACAAAATACATCACAAGGTAGGAGGACAATAGCCCGTACCTTGCTGTGTTAAGCAAGCGACAGAAGCTAGACGGCTTGGGTGATAATGCAACTGTTCTCGAATGAGATTAAAAATACATAGGTTTATAATAGTTTTATTGTATATTTTATTTGACCAAGAACATAGCAAGAAATTCATTTAAAAACAGCTTTGATTAATATAAGCATAGCAGTTCAGCATTTCACAGTTAATCCATTAAACATTTCCTTCATTAACTTACTATATGTATATTATACAACTTATAGGCACTGGCAATTAGCAGTTGCATTTCTCACAAAAGTTTTCTCGACATAGCATGCCCTCATAAGCACTGCTACTAAAAGCAGTACCAAGAAATCCACAACAATTGTGGAATTGAATGGCCACTGATAGTTTTCGCCATTTGCATTTATTCTTCTGCTTCTGTGGTCACAGTTGCAGTTCAGACCCAGGCTCAGTATCTGTCGCCCAGTTTTCCATATAGTGTAAGAGTTTCAGATATATTTTTGGGCCAGGCCATAATTTGCTTAACAACTTTTGGCCAATGCTTTGCTCGACGTGGTGTGGCATGGTGGTAGGTAGGTCAAATACTCAGTTGCTTGGCGTTGGCACTTGGCCAATTCCTTTTTCAGCCTGCCGTTCGACACTAGCCGTTTATATAATAATTTTGTGGCATAATTTATTGCTGGCAAAAGTTTTCTTGTGGCCGCCCAGCCGCACAATTGCTACTATATACGAGTAATGTCGTCCCAGGCATTTAACATTTTATTCCGCCAGCCACATGGCAAAGTTGTTGTTGTTGTCACGGTCAAAACTATGCACCATAGCACCATAAATTTGTTATTAAATGTTTGTCCGCTTATCGAGAGGACATGGACAACTGGACCGCCTTTCAAGCGAGTAACACAACAAACGTCAAATTGATTTTAAATTGCATTTCTCGCAGTTCGAGTAAAAGCAAATGAGAATAAACTGCACCGTTTGGTCCCAATCGAATTGAAGTTGCACGAAAATATTGCATAAGTTGCGAAACAAGCAGTAAACTAAAATGAAGAGGGTGAGCAGTCAAGGAGGATTAAATTCCTATAAGTGTTGCAAGAAGTATTAAGCAGCTTAGAATGTAGTGCTTAAAACTTAATCGCGAGAAACAATAACAATTTGAAGCTTTCTCATTGAGCTTTGCAATTCTCTCACTTCTCAACTGAAATGCTTTATTATTGTTTTTTAATTCTTTAAGTCTTGCATCATTTTGTTTAATCTTCTTTTATACATAGATCTGGATTAGCAAATAAATTTTATTTTTATTTGCAATGCAGTTTCAATATCTCATCAGGTTATTCACCATATCACAGTTTGTATCTGATTAAGAATTGCACTTGCACAAATATTTCAAATTTTACTGCATTTGCGACTGGCCCATATTAAGACTTAAGCAGGCTCTACGCTATGGTTGATTTAGGCTTTATAATATAATATGATTATTTGCCTGTGAATATGTGATAAAGACTTGCATTAAGCCAGTGTTGCACAAGCCATAGAAATTTGAACTCCCACAGGGTTGTAAAGCATGACCAATAACCGATAGGCTGTGGAAATCTTACGCTGCCCTAAACGCTTCGTGTCTGAAGTGCTGATAAGCAATGTCAACCGCTATTGTTTACTTGTGTTATTGTCATTGCTGTTGTTTAAATTGAAATTGAAGCAGCGTGGCGAAGCTAATCGTGAGACACAAATACATGCATACCAATACACGTGCAAGCTAGCACACACACATACACAATGCGAGTGCTCGTTAAACAAGCTGTTCATTTTGCGAAATTTTCTACTTCAGAGATCTCCAAAACGAGCAAACAAATGAATAAAAAGATAAAAATGATTATTAAGAAAAGGCAGAGAGGGAAGTGGAGTCACACACACACACACACACACACAGAAGAGGCGAAGCAGCTAACTACAAATTGTGAGTCAGAGACATAAATGTTAGGGTTCGGGGGTGGGGGGAGAAAGCTCAACTTGTTTGGGCATACAAAACACAACAACTTCAAAAAGCAGAAACTTGTCATGTGAGAAAAAAGCAACAAAACAAAATGTAAAAATAAAAACATTAATGAATGAGCTGAACGAGCGAGTGAACAAAGAGATAAAGAGAAGAGAGTGATAGGGCGAGAGAGAGACTGAACAGCAGCCGCGTCCAAAGCTCTGGCCGCAATTGCCAACAGGTAAGAAGAGCAGAAAAAGCTAAAGCGCTGCTTGCTCAGTTGAGCGTTTGCAGTCAAAGCGTCTGGCCGATTGAAACGCTTGAAACGTGTGGGAATGGAAAGGGCTTTAGCTGAGCGCACTTAACTGAGCGGAGCACGCCTTTGAGCCAAGCTAAGCTGCGCTTTTTGTTTGGGTGTGCCTCGGCAGTTTGACGAGAACGCGTGAGCGGCCAACACGTAAGCGACGCGTTGTGCGCTGCCCCAAAAAAAAGTTAAATAAAAAATCAGTTATAAACTATTTGAGAAAAAGCAATAAAGACAACAACAGCGAGAGTACCAACAACACGAACGAGAACAGCAGCAACAGCGGTGCCGCAACAATTCAAGTGTGAATTGCTATTGAGGTTATGTAAGCGGCAAGCGAACCAAACGCAAACGTAACTTAAAAACAAAACGTAGTCACTTTGCAAAGCAAAACACGTTCAATTACAACAATTCCAAATACGCATCGCTTACACACACTTGCACATTCCTAAGCCAATGGAGCACGAGGCCAAAGCGCAGGCGCAGACGTCGTCATCGATGCCATCACATCCGTTGCAGGATGTGCCATTGAATCAGCCTGCAGCTGATGACGTACAACTGACGACCAAAAATTGGGTTAAATTCGACGACGAGACAGACATCAGTGAAAAAAATAATAACAGTAATAGTGGCAACGGCGACGGCGACGGCGACGCCAATGCCACACAGCAGCAACAACAAAACAAGTTGGCGCTGCCACCGCCGCCACCGTCAGTGGTGAGCAGCAACAACAACAGACGCGCGCGCTCGCGCAGTCCCAATGACCAGTCAACAGCAGCACCAGAAGCAGCAGCTCCAATACCTGTGCAGGTTAGTCTCTCTCTCACTCTCTCTTTGCATCTTTCGCTCTTCTGTCATCACTTGTGAAACTTGCTCTCTTTGAGTGCAACTCTCACGTGCTGTGGTTGACCCAAAGCAACGCATTCCAATGCGTACTTTTATTCTTTTATTCTTCGTCTCTCCTTTGCCCTGCGCCGGCTGCATTTCAGTTACGTTTCTTTTTATTTTGTTTTTATTTGTCTTTCCACCGCCTCTAATGGAGTTGTTAGCAGCGGTACTTTGCTTCTGCTTCTTCATCTTCTCATTCCCCTCATCCGGCTACACTGCACGCATGACAAATTAAGTTGCAAGTGATTAGGTGGTTAGGAACAGCCTTTCGAGACAGCTGGGTTGTCGCGTTGACAATACACTTTAATTGCTCATCGGGCCAAAAAGCTGGGCAAACAACCAGGCCATAATGCATTGCATGACGAAAGGGATTGTCCGATTAGTTCAAAAGCATGCATGAGTAAAGATGAGATTTTCTGTATGCAAAACGAACATTGAGTACCTGTTCCAATAACATACTACAACAACAACAGGTTTTCCACTTCAGTTTGATAAGTTTTATCAGCTGATAATATCAACTTGGTATACAGAATTGATAAATTATATTCTAAAATTGGAGTGTTCATTAAAATGATTCATTTTGTTGTAGGTTCGAATGCTTTTAGAGTCCAAGCTCAAATTGCGGTCATCAGAATTTAATTGTGAATGCTACAAGGTGATCTCTAATATTGAACAGTATAGACTGCACTTTACTTATTGAAAAACACTTCTCTTTCTAAGCAGAGCATTCGGTTTCATCTTTTAACTCCCAATTATTATTTTGTTCATCTTTTTGATATGTTTGGTAAATATGATACGCAATATTTGCAGATCATAACGATTGTTTATTTTATGTTGTTCGAAGCGATCGCTAAACAAGGCAAGTGCAAATAAACACTCATCCATATAAATATGAGCAGGTGTACTCACAGTGTTTTTTAGCCAGTATTTTTCTATAAATATTCTCTCATTTAATGGGGTTTCGTCATCTCATTTGCGTTTTCTGCTAATGGCGAAGAGAGAAATACAGAGTGTATATAATAACAGCATTTTTTTGCCTCAACCTGCATTTGTTTAAATATTTTACCAGCTTTATTATCATAATGAAATGTATTTGCATGTAGCTTATTTTTGATCATTTCACAATTTGCCTACGGGCTTAAGGAGAGCAGAAGACACGTTCTGTCAACGTTGACATTGACATAAATACGGAAATTTGTAAGGTAAAAAAAGATAAGCTTGAGTAAACTATAACGCATTAAGAATATGTACTATTCAATTATCTCAAAATTATTTTCTTTTGGTATCATTAAAAAAAATGTTGATATGGTTGAAAATAAATTTTTTAATTTCCATGCATTTTCCTTTAGGCGTTGAGATAAAAAAAACAAGCTCACGTGTTATACTCGGAATTTCATCCACCTTTCAAATGCAGTACTTACAGAAAAAGCAGAATTTGTTAATATTTGTTAGCATGTTATTAGCTTTAAAATAATTTGCACTACTGTGTGATCTTTTGTAGGTTGGTTTTTGCAAGTACACAAATATGCAAGACAATATTATTATTGTAGATTTTGAAGAAGATGATCTGTATCAGCAAAAGACGCACTATATCGTTATAGGCTACTGTGCATTTTCATTTCACATTGTTTGCATTTGCTTATCTCTGACTAAAACGGGCTGCTTATACAAAAGCTTAGATAAACAACTTAAAGTAAATATACAAACAAACATACTACGAGTATGTTAACCATTTGCGATTTTCTATTGCAACTTGGCGCTAGATTTTATTACTGGGTGCTTTCAAAAATTGATTTAATACAACTTATTTTTTTATAGATTTGAACTACCAAAACAAGTCTTAGCTTTACCCTATATAGAATCAGCTGTAGATATCAAAATGTATATCACGTTGTAAATCAGTTTTGGGTAACTTAACCAGGTGCGACTATCGACTCTCGACTGTCGAATATCGGTGTGTATTTGAACGAGTCTCCCTCTTTTGAAAGCCAACTGCCTTGTCAGTAGCTCCATACCAGATTTAAGGCTAAGGTGCGTACGTGCAAGCTGACAAATAGTTTTCAGATACTTTGATTTTAGTTGCAGCTCTCGTGAGCTAAGTTTTGCAATTTATACTCAGTTATTTGTTTACGATTCTTGTGGCATTGTAAAACACAAATCAATAAAATTGATTTTTTTTCGCACATTTGCATAATTCTTTATACTTTTTTTCTTTTTCGCTGCATTGAGTCACCGAGTCTGTTTTGACTTTGTTTCTGGCTTTCACTGCGCCTTGAGACCAAGAACGTTAACCCATTGTTATTGTATTTTACAGCGTACTGCAGTTTCCTCCACAACAGCTGCCACATTGTCATCGTCACCGTCGCCGGATGTGACGCCCGCTGTTTTGACAACTGAGAGCACGCACGTTAATCTTAATGCATCCGGCAGTGGCAGTGGCAGTGGCAATGGCAGCAGCAGTAGCCCTCCTCGTCACCCTCCGCAGCTAATAAACCAAAAAGCATCTGCACCATTGTCCACATCGGCCACAACAACATCAGCCTCAACTTCAGTTTCGTCAACGCAAGCTGCTGCATCACTGTCTTCGTCAATTCATCAACACAGTGGAGGATCCAACAATGGAAGTGCTAATGCTCATGGTAAAAGCATCAGCATTCCAGTGGATCAGGCCTCCGGTATGCGCACAATTGAACTATCGACGGGACGCATTCGTGAAGGATTTGGTAAGAAACGCCATTTAGTTGGTTAAAGAACTCTATATTAAAGATATCGAAATATTGAAGGCAACAACTTTTAAGAAATGTTTGTAAAATTATATTCTTTAAGCATTGCGATATTTTTAAAGAGTTTTATCTATTCAAATATATGGATTATAGACCTACCACTGAAAGTGACTTACAATTCTAACTAAAATACCATCCACAGCTAATGGAGATGTGATTGTCACCCTGCTGCCAGCCAATACCAAATGGCCTTGGATAACGCCAGCCATATTTCGACCCGAGCTAGTTCCAGAGGAACTGATGGCTCAGGGGTTGACGGTGAGTAGGCAATTAATCAATTAATGTCGACTTTAACCCTAACATTCCAACACTCCTCGTTCTCTCAGCTAACTGTGGAGGACTATGTGAATGCAATGGAAACACTGGTCAATGACTATCGCTTTACAGTGTACAACATATGCTATAAGCGAATCCTTGTCTGTTGGATACTATTTGCGTTTACTGTGCTGCTGGCGTTGCTCTTCTCAGGGCTGCAGGGTGTGGCTCTATTTGCTTTAGGCGTGGGCTGGCTCTTCCTTAATGCGGCAGCCATATTTCTGTGCATGTGGATGAAGCTGCGACTGTCGCGTGGCTTGGAAAAGTGCTTGGCGCGGGTGAACAAGCAGTTGATGAAGCATAAGATTCTGCTGGTGCTGGACGATCGCGGTCGCATCTCGTGCCACAAGGTCAACCTATGCTTCATGTATTTCGATGCCACCCAGTGTGTGAGCTTCCTTAATGAATTCCTGGAGCATACTGAACAGAATGGCGGCGAAGCCATCAAAGCTGGCTGGGAAGCGAAGCTGGACATTGACGTGAATGATATTGTTATCCAAGGAAGTCAGCCTGTGCGTCTATCTCGAAAGCAGGTGAGTTAAATGAGTTCTTAATGAAACGCAAAGCTCATTTATGCCAGATATCAGCTTTGCTTTGAGTACTTATAGCTGGTGTAATTTTTATAGTGTTAGTTGTAGTTATAGATGCATTCATGCTCATCGATTGACACTTGCTTCTTGGTCTTTCTCTCTCTCAATCTGAATCTGAATCTCAATCTCAATCTCAACATTGATCATTGCATCGCTCACGCATTCTCTTTTTTGTCTCTCACACCGACGCGCACTGCACACAAACTCACTGAACTCTCTTTAGGCTGTTGCCCAGGAGCTGTTTCTCAGCTATCTGCAACGCTGGGGCAAGGACTTTCTGCGTCGACGCCTCGACTGGACCGTGCAGGAGGCGGGAGTTCATGAAACACCAAGACATCTGCAATCGTCAATTTGCCCATGCCAGTACGAGGAGGAGCTGTTGCGTAACAAAATCAAAATAAGTCTGCAACATCGCCAATGCTGTGGCATCAATTGCATGGGCTGCTGGCTGTAGGCGTGTCCAAGTCTCCACATTTATTTCCTTTCTTTTGCTCTTGTGTTGAGTTAATACAACGTGTAATTTTATGTTTGTGTGTGCATTGTGAATTGTACGATTAAAACCTGTTGAAAACCAACCAGAGTTATTATTTTTTGTTATATTTACCATCACTCTTCATTTTACACCAATTGTTTATACTTTTCATGTTTTATTTTGCATAAAAGCCAAAAAGTATGCTGCATATTTTGGTCCTCTTATTTCTGGTTCATAAATGTTTATTACCCGATTACTATTAACCACACCCACTCTCTCACCTTAATTGCTTACTCGTCTTTTGTCTCATTTCCGTTTAATACCTACATCTATCTGCTTCCTAGGAACGTGGTCTTCAGCTTTTCCTGCGCTATGGGTCCCGCTGGGGCATGGAGGCATTGCGTGGATTGGTCGATGTAACGCCACTGGAGCCGGGTCGCCATTGCGGCCAATTCCAGTGTCCCTGCCAGTATATTAAGGATCATTTGCAGTGCAAACCACGAGGCAAGTTCAAGTGTTGCAATATGGTACATTGGGTGTTGGCATGTGAGCGCTATGATCTCTAAAATCAAACTATATTCATAACTATGTTCGACTTATGTACATTCAACACATGTTCTAATGTCATTTTTGTAACTAAATGAATTTATCTACACAGGTCCAATAGAGTACATTTTAACTAGGCAAATACTGGATGCTTTATGTTTTCATATTTTGTTCTCTTTGCGAATTTTAATAATCCTAACTTGACGATGTCAGTTGTTTTCAAATGTGTTTTCCATACATATACCAAAAAATACCAAACTAAATTACATACGTCAACATATGCGTCTTTGTTTTTCTTTTTCATTTCAGATGTTAGGCCATAGTCAAGGTAAAATTGGTAGTTTTTGGTATAAAGTATGTCTGCTAATCCTCTTTTCATGTGCCGCTTTTTATTATTTTATAACTATTAAAAATAACATTTTAATAAGTTTAGTTACTGAATATACCTTATACAATGCCATTTCTTTTTATGAATATATACTCAACAAACAATTGCAGTTTCCGTAAACAGCATGGGCCAGGTAGTTTGGACACGTTTTCCTATTTTTGGTGGCTAATGTATTTTGCACAAAATTTCCACAAAGTACCCAGACAATATTCTTATTAATGAAATTACTTGAACCATTACTAAGCATTTTCGATTATAAACTAAATACTTCAATTATAAATTATACAAATTATTTTGTTTTGTAAACGTCTTTTTCGAATTTAATTTTGTATGTATTCTGGTGTCATTTTAATAAACATCGTATTTATGTTATTTATGTTTTATTTGTATGTTTTATTTGCTTTACATGTTTATTATACTTATTTATATTTTCTTTGGCGTTTTTTATTGAACTCCTTTTACAGGTTATCCATGTTCTTGCATTGTCTATGGTTCGGATCCAAGTTTTCAATATCGATACTAGTTCTGTTCTCTCCATATCACTCTGTGTCGATTGGCATATCATTATACTCTCATAAATAAATAAACATTCATTGATTTGTGCAATTAAATTCGTTCTTATACACAATTTTAGCTTCTAATTTAATAAAGTTTTTAAATATGATTGATGTGAATAATGAGGAATTGGTTTACTAATTTATTTCAACGTTGCATTCTACAAAAATGAAGTCCTGCTAACAGCTGTGATTACAATGTTTATTTTTCAACCATCGACTTTCGAATGTAAAATAAATAAATAAATTAAAATCATTATCTTTCAACTTTAAAAATTAAAAAAAAAACATATCATTAGAACTATAGTTGCGCTGAAATAAAAAAAAAAAAAAAATTTCATTTGCCCTTCATTTTAAGAGAACTTTTGTTCTCTTTATGTCTGCATACTATACAAACAACTACGTATGAGGCAATTTAGAAATTTTTCCCAATTATTGCATTATTTTTAATTGTATAATTCAACTTTACGTTCGCCGCATTTTGGCCGCATTTTCATGTTGCTAACAGATTGTGAAAAAGTTTGTTGTTGCTGATGTTGTTTGCCTCGTTCTGGGTTGCATGTGTAATGAGTCATTAACACGGTGCAGATGAAGTTTTCATAAATGAAAATATTTTAATTTTATTATTTTTATTATTTTTGCATTCAAATTAGGTGCCAGGCGATTTTATTTATGTTGATTTGCTTTTTCCTTCCTCACCAAAAATTGTCGGCCATAAACAGCAAACAACGAACAAGGTTTTTAATGACTTGTAAGTATATTAAGTCTTCCCTTACTTGTACATACATAAGTGTCATAAGGGTGAGTAATTGGCATAATTAAAGTTTTATTACTCTGATGGATTCAAGCTCAGCTCTGGATAAAAAACTATTGCAATAATAGCTCAGTATATATTAATAAAATGTTACGAATATAATTTTGTATATTTGGAAATTGTATAAATTATTAATAAAATATCAATATTTGTTAATTACTTTAGTAAATTACGAAGCAAGTGTGATGATCTTTAAGAAACTGGTGTTCATATATATATATATATTCTTGGAAATAAATGTAAGCAAGAGTTGTTGTTGGATTATGTTTAATTCTAGATTAATATGGTTGCAAAAATGCATAAATAAGTAGGAAAATACAAGAATTCTCAAGACACTTAATTTTATTTAAAATACTTTGAGTACGATTTTACGCTCTAATAAAATAAATGCTAACTTTTGCTTGCTAAAATCGGTTAAAATGAATGCCCGTTAAGTGTTGATAAACTTCATTAACCTCGTATTTGTGTTTTTCCAACTCTACTTCAAATGGCAAATCCAAATAGAGTAAAAATGTACTTCGAAATGAAGCAAAGCGCATAAAGCAAACGAATCCAGACACCAATACAACAACAAGTAAACTAATCACAAACAAACAATCGCACACCCTCTCAGAACCACATTGAAGGGGGGCCAATCAAAGTTTTGGCAGTATTTGGGGCTGTTGCTGAAATTTTAGGAAATTCAATTCAATTGTGTGATTCCCATTTGAATTACAGGTATTAAAACGCGCTTTGACTGACCAATTGAATTGGACTTGACTCTGACAGCTTTCTAGCACCTCCAGAAACAGTTCAAGTTGCATCGCTTAATAATAGATATGAAAAATGGAATTACTTAATATAAATATTCAATCAAGTAACGAGATATGATTTGGTTTATATTTGAAGATATTTTCCAAGTCTTCTAATATATCTAATTATTGGAAAACATTCGTCAAATTTTAAATAATTGCCAAGCCCGAATTTAAAATATAATTCATTAGTATTTTAACATAGAAGAGTATATGTTTTGTTTTTCAGGTAGGTTGTTTGTCGAAGTTGTGCCACCTTTTTGGGGCAATATTATTGTTTCTGTAGCTGTTGTCGACGTTACCGCTACCATCGTTTTTTGCATTTATTTTGCGGCTAAAACTTTAATTGAGTTTTAAACCCTTTTGCTGCTCGACTCAGCGCCGTACTGAGAATTGTGTACTCTGCATACATACATACATATATACATATGTATGTGTGATTGCTAAAAAACTACGCCATTGTTTCAAGGGATCTGCTGTTGCTCCAGCTGCCGTTGCCGCCGTTGTTGCTATTGCTGCTCGTACTTTTGTTGTTGGTATTGGGCGTGGGCCTTGCACTTATTTCGTGTTATTCGCTTGAGTGATGAGTTTTTCAGTGAATGAGTTTTGTTTTTTGGCGATTCTCTCTAAGGGATTTCTGGGCGGTTCCGCTTTGACTGCACTCTGCATTTTTCAATGCGTTTTGTTTTACGCCCAAGTTGCACACAAATTTGTTGAACTAAGTTTGTCTGAGAGAGTGTGTTGGCTTAGAGCCCACAGGTAACGTATGCGTCCCATGCGCCAAACAAATTACCGACATTTAAGTGATTTTTGCTAATGTTATTTTGGGCGTTGGCGCAAAAAAAACTTGCATACTAAGCGAATTTCGTAGCGATTTTTTGTTGTTTTATTTTTGATGGCAACAGGGTGGATGTGTGCATTAAACTTTGGGTATATTAGGTGAAGTTTATAGAGGAGCCTTGTTGATAGTAGAGCTGTGAACATTTTTATTTTCCGAAAACAAATACGCCTTCAAGAAATAATACATTAATTAAAATTACATTATTTCGTAGAAATGGCTAAAATGTGAGCATGAATTAAATGCGGATTTAATTTGTAGGTAACGAAAATAAAGAACATCATAAATTGTAATTCGACGCCATTAAGACCATTGTATTCGTATTATTTTAGATTTTTTTACAAGATTTGATGTATTTATGAAGACATTTGTGATGTTTTTTAGTTTTTGTTTTTATTTCTTTACTATTTCCATAATTTGATCATCTAAGAGTAACAGTTAACATAATAAATACCACGCTAAATCCTTTACCCCAGTCTATATGAAGTGGGCAATATAAAACAGCAAACGCTGACCATATATCATCATAAAATTAAGCCAGAGGCGGGAGGTATACTTTAATGTACGTACTGAAACTGGTTCGGCCCTGCTATAAAACATTAGTCAAAAGCATTAAACATGGAATAATAGTACCTGTAAAGGTGGGCTTGTATATTTGTCTCTATTTGTGTGTGAGTCGAAGCAGGAGTTGGAGTAGGGGAGCTGCAGTTCCCAGGGCTACAATCAACATCATTAACGCGTGCTCTAAAAGCCATTTATTTGGTCGCCGACAAGTCGAGCTATGTTAAAAATGGCAGTCAGTAGGGACAGTCGAATGTGGGCAACTATAAATTTAACGCTTTTACCATAATATCAGAAGTACTATGTGCGTGCATACCTAAGAACGGAGGACCTTCAGCATTGAGAACCTACAGCTCCAGTCGAGTTCAATGTGGAGAGCCATCAACAGAGCTGCGTTATGATAAGTGGCCACAGCCAAGGATATCAGCGTCAACACGCAATAAGTTATTGCTTTATTGGCTCATCCGTTTGTTCTGCTACGAAGCTTCCCCTGTACAGCTATTAACTATAAGTGGTGCCCGTTTGTGTGTTTGGATGGCATCGTATTACTTGGTCTTATAATTGCCGGACAGCTTTTGACCTTTATCAAAGCCAAACGCTGCAACTTAATATACTGCCCTCTGATGCTTAACCCTTTCTTGACAATAAGCACTTGACAGGCAATTTGTGGTCCACCCACAATGCATAAGAAATACGAAGAGCACATTGATTGCCTTGTTACAGTCATACCTCTCGAATATTTATTGTCTGTCTAATGGAAACAAATTAGGTCATATGAGTATACATTTGAAAGCAAGCAAAAATTGTGTTGCGTATGTTTTATTCGGCTTTTCTTTTATGGGCTCTGCACAGAAACGGGCTCAATGGGGCGTATACGTGATTTATGCGTTTAGCAATGGCTTAATTGCTGCAGATATGCGTGCAATTTAATGTATGTTCCGTACGACTTCTATAATGGGCAGAAGTCTAGTTAAACTAATTTTAAAAGATATTTAAAATTTAATGAGGGGACTATTGCAAAAATATTGTACAACCAAAGAAATAGTTGTATTTTTTTTAAATATCTGTGATAAATCTTAAGACTCAAAGGTTATACAAAAATAACTTGCACTATGCAAGAAACTTTTTGTGTTACTGGCAGTTTGTACTTAACTAGAGAGTTTACTTATCAGTTGCTTAATCGAAAAAACAATTGACAAGTGTCATGTACAGAAGCAAGCCATAATAAAGGAAGCTGCATAAAAAGTTCTGCAACATAATTAAATATTTGAATTAAACTTAAAAGTTAATGTATTTTTAATTACGATTGACAGACAAATAAATTGAATTGGTGTGTGTTCTTTATACGAAATTGGGAAGCTACTGAGTAAAAATTGGGCATCGGTTAAGTATACTAGCGAGGCATATATTAAAGACACCAGTATATACAGTTAATAATGATGAAATAAATAATGATTTAGGTGTTAATAATATATAATGTAAAATTCTATTTCTTTCTTTAGTAGTAGTAAATTGTATACTAAAATACCTATGAGTATGACAGTAAAATAAACTCAAACAAATGAATTCAATGTTGTCAGTATCACTCGAAGTTATCATACCTACCTTTTACGTAGTGCTATTCCCAGTGCCATCACCATTCGCATTTGTCGTTTATGTAGACGAAGATTTAATTACAATGTTTGCGCCACTCAGACACCACGTTACGTTTATGCCACTGTGCCACTTGTTTGTTGCACTCGTCTACATCTCTCCCCATGCCCCAAAGTGGAACTTCGACGCAACATCGGGTTTGGGTAGGGATCAGGTTCTGTCCCTGGTTCTGATTCTTCCTCTAACTGAGGATAGTAGCAGCCGCTTTTGTTTAACAACAAACATGCCGCGTGTAGAGAGAAAGCTCACACGTGGCATTTTCATCGCCATCGGCAGTTGGCTGTCGTCAGTCGTTTGCTACTTTTATGCACTTTGCAAATTGAATTTTCCACTTGCATACGCAGCGAGCGCTTGGAACATAAAAGAATGAGAAAACAAAGGCCCTGCCTGACTGCCGACTTTGACTTTTTGCACTTTGAATAAACAGAATTTGTTTGCACTTCCTAAGTAACTGGTATATATTTAAAAGCAAATAAGCAAGTTTTTAAGTACTCATACTAAAGTGTAATAGCCATTTGAATGACAAGCGACTGCTAATTAAAAATTTTATTGTGGAATTTTCTGAAATAATTCATTAAATTTCCTTCTGACGCATAGTGCATTAAAATATATATTCTTTATGCTTGCATTCGACCATTAAATAATTTTTATCAACAAAACACACATCTCATACGCATCATTTACTTAAGCTGCTTTACATTTACCAAAACATTCCGAATTCAATGCCAATTCCATTGCTCTCTTTTTACAAGCATATGCAAGCCTATATATATTATATTCGTATTTATCTGTATGCTCACTTAACCCAGTGTTCGACTTTGTCGTCCTTTTGGCATGCGCTTTTTCTACCACTAATTGCTTGGAAAATATGCTCACTTCCACACGACAACATTTCAATGGCAGCCGCAACAATTTCATCTGAGAGAGTCGGCCGTAAAAACTGCAACATGTTTAAATGCGCAATACCATGAGCCAGAGCAACAGTAAGAGCAAGAGGAAATCTTTTGGCCCGGTTTTAAATAAAGACGAAAACTGTTGCCAGCTTTTACTTTCCGTCGGCTTTCTCTGTTTCTTCTCTTCTGTATGTGGGTTTTTGGTAATTTCACCGCTTGTGCCAACGATTATGTTCTTGAATGTAGTGCTTTGTTCTCACATACCCTTTAAGAGTAATTAACGGAGTATACTTACAAGATTATTAGCAGAAATCTGAATCAAGTGTTGCATTATTTTTGGGTAATACTTGCAATGCGAGGTATTACAGTTGGCGAGCATGCTCTTCCTTTTGTCTGCACTGTTTTGTTTCAGTTCGCTCTATTGTTGCTTCGTTTCTTATGGCAAATTGCACAATTGCTTTCTGGCCGGCTGCGTTCTTGTTACCACATACGGGCCTGGCCACAACTGGCTGCGTCCTGCGCAATGTCCTTGAGACTCATGTCCTTTCGCCGGCGCTGCTCTTAATAAGATTACATTTGCTGCAGTTTCGTAAAGTTTCTACCTCCTAGACAATATGAATGGTAGTAATTGCAATGCTCGTCGAAGCAAAGCCCTCAGCATTTGCTACACACAAAAATACACCCAATTGATGGTATTCTCACACAGTTTTTTTTATTTTGTTGTAAACTTTTGCATACATTACATACAAATATATGTTACATACATTTACTTAGATATGCCACAACTTATGGTAGAGCTCTATGTAATAAATATGTTTATGAAATCATAAAAACTAGCTATATATCTCAATGTACGATATATTTAGTTATAGTTAATTGTAGTTGTATATGTAAAGTTTCCACATTAGACATACATTTATCTGAGCTTCTTTATGCTTTTAACGCTTATAATACAATATATTATTAGATAAGTCATACTCAACAGCATTTAGATTGGGGTTTTGTTATTTGGTTTACTCGTATATATGTATGTATGTGTGTATGCTAAATTATAAATGCTGATTGAGGATTTACTGTCTACTTAATTAGTATTAAATATTAATTTATGTATGACTGTAAATTTATATAAGATATTAATTTATTCAACATTTTAACATACACTTCAACTCTCATATAATAATGCTTAATTATATTTACACATTTTTTTAAAGCACGGCGTACATTCTTTTAAATTTTGCCTCAAGTTTCTTCCATTTGCTTTTAATAGGTTTCATAACTAAATGGACTTTATATTTACATAATTGTCTGACCAACTTTTTGGGATGAAATCATTTGCGTTTTTCTTATTTACAAAAGATATTATTTTCATAAAATAAATTTTTATGTAACATGCGCAAAAAATAAAATAAAATTTTTTTTAGTTTAATTTGAATATTTTTTGTGTTGAAGTAAATCATTTTTTTTTAATTGTTCAACATATATCGTTTCGCTAGCTAACATTTGACTAATTTATAATGTTTCGATATTTGGTTTCTCTTGTCCACGTTTTATTTGAATGATGGCTAAATTTACTATGTAAATTCGCTATGTACGTGTATCTGTTTTTTGTTCTTCATTTGTTTCTAAGTATAAACTTGAATAACCTTTTTTACAAATGTGTCATTTTGTTTTAATTCATTTCAGCTTTGGTGTATTGTTTTTAATTTTTGACCATCATGCATATTTCATATCTTTAACACAAATAAACATTTTGCTCGAATATTAATTTGGAAAATTTATTGTTTGGTTGGCAAACAATAATATAACTGTGTTTTATTAAGTATAAAATTTATTAAATTTGCGTTGGGCAATTTCTGAATTTTATGAGTTTAAAATTAAAAAATATTCAAGTTATAAATATGTTTTAAATTTCAAAAGTCTTTTTTACTTAGCTTGAAAATTTTTAAATATTTGAGAAAATTAGAAATTATAACGAATTCATTCCACACATGGGCCAGCTAGATTATATCTCTGTTATAGCTGGTTGGACTTTTATAATTAAATTAACAATATACGTAAAACAGAATTTTGTATATATTAAACTACATAATATAGGAAAATGCACTTTCTTTGCTGTAAATAATTAAGATTCAAATGCAATGATATGAACTCGAAATGCACCCTTTGCCTTTTCTGATTGGCAATTAAAAAAAGTTAGTAAACTTGTAGTGTCAATTGCACTTACCATTTATTTAATCAACAGCAAGAACTGCTGTCAGTGACACAGTTTTAAATATATATTTTTTTTTTCTGGCATAAACATACTTATCTTTATCTATAGACATACTCGTAGTCGTACGTTTGTACGAACGGTGGAAAATCTTACTACTACAAGTACATTGGGAATGGGTAGGGTTTTGGAGTGGTGCTATTAATATTTCCTTCTCTATTTCATTCCGTTTCTTACTCGTCTAAGTTTGATTCAGTTTTCCATGCTCATGTTCTTGTTCCAGCTTCAGCTGTTGTTGTAGATATTTTTCTTGTTGTTGTGCCCTAAATGAGTTTTTTGCAATTATTTGATTTCATCTTGAATACTTTTGAAAGCAAAGTACTGAAAATGTGTTTGGCCTGGTTGCTGTTTGCGCTACACTACGTGTCATTGTTGTTGTTGTTATTGTATAAATTTGTGGCAACAATGTGGCAAGCTTATTACCGGCGGCCCAAAACGTTAACATTAAATGTTGCCTATGCGTCGCACTAATAGAAAATGCGATGCGGCTGCCGATAAAATGCAGCAATAGTAGCAAGAACGACAACAAGAGCAACAACGACAACAACTTTGGCATAACATCAGTGGCAACAAAAATGCCAGCTAATATTACTATGCAAATGAGCATCGGCCAATGGCATTGCTTTTGCGTTGACGCCAAACGCGGCGTATGAGCAATGTGAAATATGCGTAGCTCTTGTTGCCACGCCCATTTATTACGGCTGCTATTGTTGCCTGTGCTGGTTGTCCTTTGGCAGATGCTGTTGGTTATGTTTGTTGGCTGCGCGTTGACAACAGTCTCCGGTGTATACTGCAGCTGGGCCTGGTTTTTCATATTACTCATACGCCACCGACTTGATAATGTTGGCAGCTGTGACAGAGACGGCAACTGCGGCAGCGACGTTAGCAGCGCCGCTGGCAAATAACTCGATAAACGTTTGAAAATCCCAAATGATTGCGTTTTAATGCCGCGCATTATTTTACCAAGTAGATTATGCTGTGCCAGTGAGCCTGCAGAATTGTGATATGCTCCGGGCGGATTACGCACGGGCGTTTGATTGTTATCGCCAGTGTTACCAGCATGATGGTTGCCTGCGAATCGAAAAAGTAGGGGAATAGAGAACGGATGGGAGGTATGAGCTTTAGTAGTAATCAGTTTCTGGGTAGTCGGGTTTATATTTTCATTTATTCTGTGCGTTTGCCAAAGCTTCAATGTGGCTTTTAGCATTGGGTAGATTGGATACGTCAAGAGGCACATTGGAAATTATTGCTGTGTGGAAGTATGCCGTGCATTTAATAGTTCCTAGCTTATTTTATCGATCCCCGATGCTAATTTATTTATTTTTGGATTCTTGATTCAAAGATACTTGGATTTGTTATCGATTTATTTGTATATTATATATGTAAAGTAAAATAATTCTTAGTAATGAACGATAGAATTTCTGCTGAGTGATGATTTTAAATGAAATTTTTTTTCCCTGCCACACGAAGTAATAACTTTAGCTGACACCAGTTCTCCTTGGTCACTCCTGCTCTGAACAACCTTTCATGTCTTTATTTATAGGTCTCTCCCTGCAGTAGCTGCCCGTATTGTGGAGCTTGTTGACATCTTTAGTTGCTACGCGTCCCTTTCCATTACCACATTATACTCCCCACTTTTCTCTTACAGTTATTTTTTTTATAACGACATTGTGTGTGTCTTTATTTCTTCAATGCATTCGAGAAGCATTTCGACAGCAGTTACTTGACAATATTTTACCAAGTTGTGTGCTTGTGTGCGCCTTTATAAGACTGCCAGTCAATGTGGCCAAGCGTTTGTCGCTGTCTCCAACTGATTGAGTGCTGTCGCTTTTCTCATTCTCTCTCTTTTTCGGTTTTTATGCACGTCATTGAACGCACTTTGTTCACCGCATGTCAATGTTTGATGTATGTGTGGCAGTTACAGTGGTTGCAAAATACGCGGCAATACCGATAAGAATTAAATTCGATTGTTAGTAATAATAGTTTTGGATATTCAAAATAATTCAAATAACTTATGAGTACCGTGAAATTATTTATTTATTTCAAAATCTTTAATTTCAACCTCTTTTATTAATCATCATTTCGCTTTTTCTCATCTTATTTTTTTTTGTATTTAGCACTAGTAGATTGACCATCATTAAATATCTTTATAATTGACTCAAATTCAATCATTAGCGAACCACAGTATTTACACACACACACACACAGAGTCCCGCATATTCAGACAGTTCATATTGGCTGTTGGGAGGTGTCCATAAGGGGGCTATTAAATATATTTTATCTGGTTTTAATCTTTTGGCATTTGGCTTTTCATCAGCTGGCGTCATAAATAACAACAAAGTGGTATTTAAGCGCGCATTGCGTTGATGTTCTTCTGGCCTCTGTGGTTTGTTTTGATGTTGTTTTTCTGGCATGCGGCCATTGTACTTTTTGTTGTTGTTGCAGGGCTTACTCACAGTCAAAGTCATAAATATAAAGTGATGGATGCGCCGTAGCTCAAATAAAGTTGCTTCAAATAACCCAATAACCCAAACTTAAAGGCTTTCTAAGAGCATCAAGTGGGTACCCACACACATATTCGTTTGCGCGTATAAACACACAAAAATTCATCCACTTCTACTTCTATAAGAATTTCAAGGACTTTATGGTCTACGTCGGATTGTCTGCTCGAGGCTCTAAGCAAAACATAGGCGGAATACACATTGCCCTTTGATTGATGTTACCGACATAAATATCAAGACTAAGAATGTGAGTTTGACTGTGGGTGTTCATGTGGGTGTCTTTTTGAGTGCCCGCATTTACACTTGATTGAGAACACATTGAAAAGGTGTCAGTATGACATTCAGTCAATTTTTGATGGCATATTTCATTTTGATACCAATTCCGAGGCAATAAATATTCCTCTTTTATATTCTATGCATCTTTTGTTCTGATTTTCAACATCAACCTCAGCTCTGTCGAATTGTGCCACTCCTATGCTATGTGTATGATATTTATTTATAAGCAACGATGCACACAAATAAAAAAAATAAAACAAACGTTGACAACTGAATGTCAAAACTGTCAATCGCAAATCAATCAGAAAGGCATTTTGTGTTCTGTATTGTGGCAACGTTTCCTTTATTTTCGCTCTTTTTGTGGAGGCTTAAATGAAAGTCTTTTGTTTATCTTTAAATGCAATTCAACGTTAACCCTGTTTGCGATTCTTGGCACTAAAATCAATATTTCGAGCGAAAGACAACTTGAAAAAAGATACCTTCGATGTAATCTATAAGTTTTCGCTAACGGCAACATTTATAAATGCTTGTGTTTTTTTGTGTCAGTCTGCGGCCTCTTCAAGGAAAATTTGAATCAATTGAGTAGACTTACAAATCGGACACATATGTATATGTAACATGATTTCATGTATAGGAATGTGTATTTTGCTTTGGTTGTTAAGCTAGTGCCAATGCACGACTGCGTCGGGCCCCCCTTCTCATCGGTCTGTCTGCAGGCCTGGATCATCGACTCTCAGTAGTCTTTTTCTCAGACAACCAGCTTGCTGCCTTCCTCTACTCCCACTCTCACACTGCCCAGCAATTTGCGCATCCAGTTTATTAGTGCAGTCGGTTGAACGGCATTTTACGGACGCGTGCCTTAAATAATTGCATTTTAAATGCAATCAACATTTTGGGCAGTGGATATTTTTGGCACAGCAGGGATTCCCGGAGGGAGGATTAAATGCTGTGGAATGCGCTACTAAGTAGGCAATGGAAAATATGCAAAACCACAATGGAACCACACACTGGTTATGGCTAATTTGTTGCGAGTTCTTTCGGACTAATTTGTCACACATTCGAGAAAACATTTGTTGTGCAGTTCATGAATTTCGTGTGTGGGACACGTGCGCAGGACACGCGTGTCCTGCGGCTGCCTGGCTAACTCGACGAGGTTATTGGTATTGACAACGTCACAATGTCACTGTCAATCAACATTTAAGCTGCTCCAACTAGTTTTTGACATTGTTGTTGGTGTTATTGTTGCTGCATTTTGCGATTGATGGCATTTTTATTGCTGTAGATTTATTTGACTGGCTTACAGAGATGCACACACTCATAGCGAATACCGCACATGCACATACACACTCACACACCGCACACATACTATATACATATGTATGCTTTTGAGTGTGAAACATTCCCAAGCTCGACAAATGTTTCGGTTCGAATGCCTGGCGTGCATTCGAAATGAAAATGGAATAAAATACAAAAATAAATTGTTGCTAGGTTGTGTTTTGTGGCTGCATTCTGTGGGTGACTTGCCACAGCTTACTACCTCTCTGTGCATTTCCCCCCCTCACTCATTTCTCCTCAATTTGATGGTTAGCGTTTGTGGTGGGTTTGAAAGCATCTATGCGGGCTGCCTTCCGGTTCACTTTTTGCATTGTTTGTGTCATTTTCCCTCTGCTAATCTAAATATTTCTTTATCAGATCGTTACTCATTTCATTAATAGGTTTTGTGTTGCATAAGTGGTTTTCATAATCTTAAATAGCGGATACAATTAGAAGAGATGAAGCATAAGGGTTTTGCAATTAATCGACTCAAATTTGCATTATTATTTATTTACCTAATTTGTATAACCTTATAAATGCTTAGTTAGTAATTATTTAATTATTATTTAGTAAAGTAATAAAGGAGATTCCCGTTTTACAATTTGAGTTTTTAGCTTTTCTTGTCGCGGAAGGATCTGGACAACAAGCTGTGAATTAAAAGAGAAATGGGAAATGCAACCGGCATTTTGCAAAATAAAATTTAATTAATTTTTAACGTTTGAGTTAAACAAAAGGCAAAAGGATGCCAAACCCAGCCAGAGTGCAATTTCTGGCTATAATAAGTTTGAAATTACATGGAAGGCAACTGGCAACTGACACTGTCAACAAGGCAGCACGCGGCAAAGTCAACGCGACACACTTGAATTATGAAAATATTGCACAAATGGATGAAAAGAAACTGCAACAAGATGAGAACGAAGTGCAAATTACAAAAAAGTGCAGCGATAGTCATGAAAAGGTATCCAACAGATGCAGCTCCATGTCATCTCGACAAACTGTCGGCAAACGGGCGAAGGGAAAAAGAGAGGGTATACTCATAGCGGATACTTACCTTGAGCACCGTCACGCCACTCCTCAACCCCGTAATCAGGCAAAGCGTTGGCTGACTCAAATTTATTTCTATGACGTCTCTTGCCATCTTTTGCAATGTGAAGTAGTCGTTGTCGTTGTTATTTTTTTATTATTTATATTTTGCGAATAATTTTATGCAGCAAGCGTCAGTCCACGGGAGGGATGTGAGGAGAAAAAGAGTTGGAAGTTTGGATTTAGTACAACGACAAGGCGGTACATGAATAATGGTGGGTTGTTGTTGTGGTCGTTGACGTTGTCGTTGGTTGTTTTGTTAGAGTTTTGTTTATTATTATTATTCATTTATATTTTTTTCAAGTAAGGCGTAACATGAAAGAAATTTTCAAAAGTAAGATGAGAACGTTGAGAAGGAGCGAACCGAAAGCAAAACATAGAAAAAGGAGAAACCATAGGAGAAATGAATATACATATAGACGTAATGGTATTCTAGGTATTTTTATTTAATTTTTGCATTTATTTGCATTTAATAGCCGTCTGAGGAGCGGCAAGAAACATAAAGAACAAAATTCACACACATACACAAAGACAGGAAATAAGTATGGAAAAACAAGCAAAAGTGAACGCAGAAATTGCATGCAAACTGCTTGTGGGGATGAGGGGATAATGGGACATGATTTGGGGGACTTCAACCGATGAAGTCTCTTTGGCTAACCGCCAGAGTTTCACGTTTGTCGGTCAGTTTATTTTAAGTATGAGTATTTTGTGCTATTTGCGTTGATTATAGTCAGTTTCTAGAGCAAGCAAAGGCCATATGGGAACATGGGGTGCACTAGAAACAGAATTTAAGTTGCCATGCTTTCAAGCAATATTTTAAAGAGCTTATGAGCAGCTGCATTCGTAGTTAAACTCACAAAATTTAATACCATCTAAATGATATTGATGACAACAATTTCAAGTTTGAGTAAATTTACGGTGCTGTTGATGTTAATGATGATTGGCGGTGCAGAAAGTTATAAATCTATCAATACGAGTTTGAGTTTTTGAGCGCATACGAGGTTGAGTGAGTGAGCTAGTGCTTATTGACACATGAACAAAATAAACACAAATTCTACGTATTTTCGATTAATTTTCGAGTCACTCGAATTTAATGATGAACTCACCATAACTTCGGTTTAACATGGCCATCTCGGAAATAATTGCTGTGGTTGGTGTTGGCATTTCTGTGTTGGAATAGATTGAAATTAATTATGCACATTCACAGATTACGAGCTTAATTTCAAGAATTATAAAAGAATCGTTGCATGACTCTATTTGTTATTTGTAGTCGTTAAATTTTTTTGTATTGCATTAGTTTTTGTTTTAAAAGAACCATTTTGTAAAATCTGTTAATTTTTATTTGAGTTCGTTTCCAATTTTTCAACTGTTTGTTTACTTCAATATAAAGCCAGTGAAAATAACTGAGTGAATCAATTTAAAACAATATGATAGAAAGAATATAAAATGATTTTTATTTTATTTTAAAGTTGGACATACGATATGTTGCTCTTATGTTACTCACAACTCACAATATATGAATAAATTGCAATAAATTAAAGAATTAAAAATAATAAAATATAAATGCAAAAAATGTTTCGGAATGTCACTCACCGTCAAGTTTTATATTGCCATCAGTTTCGCCTAGCGAATTTTTTGCCACACAACGATAGGTGCCAAAATCATTTGGTCCAACGGCGCGAATTTTTAACTTCATATATTTTGTATAACCGCTGATGGTTGATGTGGTCTCATATTTATCGCCGGCCCGTGAAGTGTCTGCAAGCACAACAAGATCGTCAGAAATTTTATTGCAAAAATAAATACATGCTCGTATATTACGAGTATTAAACAGAGCTTTAAATTCGATTCGTAATTTCGCTGTTATCGGCTGACTTGTTCAAATATCTGCAGGGCCAAAGTTGGAAAAAAAAGGACAAAAACAAAAATCAATTAATTAATGTCACCTGCATTTCTGTGTGTTTGAGCATTGAAGCGACTTGTGTTTTCAATGGCGACTCAAACTAATTACACCCTGTGCCTTTGCCTCATTCCTCGATCTCTACTCCCTCCTCCCCAATTTTCTTCAATCTGCGTGTATGTGTAATTAAAACTGCCGCAGTTCGATTCGAGCTGTGCCCAATTCTCTATCCGCAAGAACTAAAACTTTTCTCATTAATCAGTGAAAATCTAAAAGAAAAACTTTTGTTCAATGTTCCATTCTTATTTCTTCTATTGGCTTTAAGTTTGTTTGTGCTGTCTACTTTTGGGGCGTCTAGGCTAGACTAGGCCATTCTACGATTACAAATACCTAACACGGGCTGAGCAGTGCCTCGTGTAAGTAGCATTAAATATAAATATATAAACTTAATTTCACTTTGATTGTTTGGCGCAGTGTAAGGCGATATCGCATGTTACTCATACGACATGCTGTGCTTCAATTGATGTTCTTTCTTTCTGTCCATGTATGCGTGTGTGTGACAAATGTCTTTGGGTCTCAGTTTCTTTTTGGCAACGAGGCTAAACATGCAGGCATATCATAGTATACTCAGTCACCTTTTGTGACGAAGCAGTTCCCCCAGATACATTTCATGCTACATTATAAGCTCTTCTGACACGCAAATATATAATTTAACTCATAATCAACAGCAGCAGCAAAAGAAGCAACGGCCTCGACATATGCGATTTCTACGACGGTTGCTTGCAACTTTATACTTTTAATATGCCACTGTCGATGTTGGGACATAAAACAGAAGTTTGTTTTTTTTTGTTCCTTTTTGGCGGCAGCGTGTGAGAAATTCTTGTACTGGCTTGACTAAGGCTGTGATAAATGGCATGTGCTAGCGACAGTTGAACGAGGGCAGCTCGTCAAGTTTTTTTTGGCAACATCTATAGCTAATGTCAACATTAATTGGGTCAATACAAATTTCAACGCAATTTCATTGGACCGCTTTCAAGATTTCTCAGTAAATATGACTTTGGTTTTGTTTTAAAGTAGCAATGAGTAGAAAGAAGAAACATAATGTCACAACTATTAGTGAGAATGAAAATACATTATTGTTTAAATTTGAATTTGTGCGTTTTATGAATTTTTAATAATATGCTTTTAAAACTTATGATATAAGTAATATGCTTTATATTTTGTAATTATTTCACTGCATGATTTCTTATTTTTCCCCAGATTTTCTTCTTACCACCCTCTTTTACTACATCCTATAAACCCACATAGTATAGTTCTACGCGTTTCGCTCAGGAATCGCTTAAAATTTATTACCCAAATTTTTGGTGTCTGTTTGCCATGCATCATGCTCGTCGGCGATTTCTGATATCTGAGTCGCGTTTTGTTTGCCTTCCCCGGAATGTGTGTATGTCTGACTGTGCGTGTGTGCATATGAAATGTCTCTGCTACCCGTAATTTGGCATATGCGCTCTTTCCTCTATGTTATATCGAACAAACAAGTGCCACTTAAGCATAAAAAGAGTGTTAGTTTCAGTCGAAGCTTAGGTGTATTTATTTGATGACTCATTTTTCGATTTGCTAAAACAAAAACCTGTTATAAAACTTTCTTAAATACTGCAATTAAATGATGTTTATATGATGCACTAAATCAATTCTCAATATATTTTTTTAAGAGCAATTGTAATACTGTGCGCTTTTTGTACAAACAATTTTCTCTGCTTTTCGTAACAGTCTCTGCATTGCGTACAAATATTGACTGTATTGATTTTTTAATCATCGAATATTTCAGTAATTATTTTGATTTCAATTTAGTCGGTATGTGCGGATTATATAGTATTGTCCAGGCTGGTCATTCTATTGGTTGTGGTTCGATTGCTTGCTTTAGGGGTTTCCCGATTTACGCACTATTGCCTACATGCATAATTGAGGCAAATCGCTCTCGCAATATGACCACGTATTTGCCAATGATATTATGTTAATTTAATTTCCGCTACAAAATAATGTTTTCGATACACTGACAAACCATATTTGCAGCGATTGCAAAGCAATTGCTACAGTTGAATTTTCTTTTGTTTATTAAACTAGAAATTATTTTACAAATTTGCTTTCTTAAAACAAAATTGTTAGTTATTTATGATTGTTTCCATTTTGAAAATATGCAATATATGTTGAATTCCAATCTAAGTGGTTGATGCTTTGTGTGTTTGCTGCTATTTATTGGAGTTACTCTAATTAAATTTCACAATTACCATTTAAGAAAAACTTCTTTCGAAAATTAAGACAGCAATTAAGCAACGCTTGGTGAAGGGCTAATTCTTTATGATAACCTGGTTGTTGTTATTATAATACATGTGTTATAAAAGGTAAAACAATTTTGCATTAAGTTTAATACATCTTAATTAATATTAAATAAAAATATAAGTTATTCATATTGAATTTTATTTGTAAATCTCTTTTAAAATGATTTTAATTTGATTTTTTATTGCATAAGAGCCAATTGTTATATCTTATTCAATAAAGAAAATTTCTTTGTATCATCGTAGTGAGACATTAACAGCTCAACAGTTTGCGAATGGATGTGTGTTCGAATTTTGCGAATGCCTGTCACTCGGAGCGTATGAGTAATGGTAAAAAATGAAAGAGAAAGCACCATCGCATCTGCACTGAATTTATATCCTGTACATACCAAAATGTAGAAATGGGTATACTCGCATAACATTAAAAGTAATTGTATTCACACTAACTTTGGATGTAATTTTTTTGATTTGTGCTGAAAAATTAAATTGGAATTGAAATAATAAACCGATTTTTATGCATTAATAAATATTGAAATAATTCCAGAGTATATTTTTATTAATCAAGGATAACTGTTTCCTCATGTTTCTTTACGTTTGTTGCAAATTCTGCTGTGATTGCTGCAATGGCAAAAGCTTAATTTTTTGCTCATGCTGTGATGGGAATTTTAATTTTTGACATTTTACATGAGAGTTTTCTGAATGTCGCTGTTAAGCCTCGGCCTTCGTCCTGGCTATATCTTGATGCTGCCAGGCAGCAATTTGATTACAGAGTAAGCTCATTTGCAATCGCTTTCTGATAATAAACGTGTCTACAATGAACAGCTTTTCTGTATCTGCTTTTTATTGGCATTTATTGCATGACAGAGACAGTAGCAAACGGCACACATAATTATAACTATCGTACATATGTATACCAAATTGATTTAATTACATAAACTGCAGTTAAAGTTACCTGAAATTATCATATCGCCTCGTTCGGTGGTCCAATAGTTAATTGATGCTGGATATGCCTCAGTGTGACATTCAAGCATAACATCCTGGCCCAAATAGGCGCCTTCCAATTGATTCGGAATGGAGAGCATTGGAGGGACTGAAACAATAGTTTAAAGAATTGAGACTAATTATAATACTTTTTGGATAATGAACAATAATTTAACCCTTGATTATGATTCAATTAAATATTTTGATTGATAGTTAGAAAATAGCTGCTGGCACAAGAGATCACATTTGCTAACTCGACCAAAATTCATCAATTTTGTTGACTATCGACCCCATAGAGCTTTACCATCCCGTTTCATTTTCCATTACAGATTTTTGGCAGCAATTTTCGCATGCATTTTACGTGAGTTTGCAAACTGTTTTTGGATTAAAATGCATTCGGTCATTAAAAGTGCGCCTGTAAGCGTGAGATTGTGCCTGACTGTATGCGTAAATAGCTTTTGTTGTTACAACAGCAACTGAAGTGTGAGTGTGTGTGCGTGTGTGTGTGAGCGACAGTAACAACAAAAGCTGTGCCAGCAGTGGCAACGCATTTTCGCCACGTACTCTTCGCTGGGGCACAAAATAACACCTGCTGACAAACAAACAAACAAAACGCCCACAAACAAGTCGAAATGAGCACACACTCACACACACACACGCACTGACACATATGTATGTCTACACTCATACATACATAGTGGTAAATTAATTTAACGTGACTGCAGCTTTGGTCGATTTTTGGCCAAGTGCATGCAACTCGCTGCCCCTTCCCCTTCCCCACACCACTCCGCACCCACCTCTTAGGCATCATTGTATGCCAATGTTGAGGATACGCTGCGGTTATTGCCCCAAAACTGCAACAGTATTTGCTCGAAATGGCCGTGGCATGGGCCCTGTAGAAGAGACAAAAGCTCTGTTTCTGTGTATTTTACGCATTAAACAACGCCTCTGACAGAGCGGTTCCCACTCTCCGATCAAACGACACATAAATATTGCATGCAACTTTTACCCCTAAATGGATTGTATAAGTTGGCACGTGGAATTCGTTATGAGATTGTCGTATGAGTGTTATGTTCAATGCTCCACAGCTTCAATTGCCTTTAATCGCAAATCGATTGACCTTTTAAAGTTCAGAGACTACCTTTCCATGAAATTGTTGAACAGAAACTTTTATTTGAAGAGAAGAATAAAATTTGAAACCTACTAACGTTATTTTTTTTGTGTTTTCGACAAACGTGTCATATTGGCAAAACTGACTTATTTTTGTGCAGACCAAATATTATTTTCTAGTTATTATTGGTTACATAAGAAATTTTTAAAAAGAATTAACTTACATCGTTCAGTCCATTCAACTAATTTAATTCTGATGGACAACGAATTTAAAAGGATTTCAAAAATCCCGCTAAGAAGTCCTTCACGATATAGACTATGATTTTTAAGAGAATTATTCATCCATTTCCATACTTACATTGGACACGTAAGTGCACCCGTTTGCTAATGGATGGCGGTACTCCATTGGATGCCACACACAGATAAGCCGCCATATGGAGGCGGCTTACTTTGGTGATGTGCAGCAGTTCGCCATCGACGACATTGACTGTTGGTCAGATTAGTTCGGATTGTAGAAGATGGGAAAAGAAAAATCCACATTGAGCAAGCATTGTTCGTAAACTGTAAATGGACTGCGCTGGCCACTCACCGTGCTCCCCGCCGATTAGCATTTCCTCGCCATCCTCACGACGCCACATGACGTAGGGCTCAGGATAACCACGGGCTTTGCACATCAATGAGACATTCTGACCTTCTCGCACCACCATATCATTGCTGGTCATGCCCTCCACAATCATCGGCGGAACTGTTGGCCAATTACGAGAAATGAGTAGAACAAAACAAAGTCAAACAATGTTAGATCTGCGGGACAATAGCTAGAGATTTGCGCTACTACTTACCCACCACTTGAAGATATCCCTTTCTGGAACGCATTGGGTCCTTTAAGGATATAGATAAATTAATAAAAAATCTTTGGTCAGTTACAGGATTAGGGACATACCGTATTAACCTGACACATATACCAACCGCGGTCAGTCTCCTCCACTTCTTTGATATGCAGATACCACTACAATATGTTGCAAGAGATGCAAAGTATATGAAGTATTTGTATATTTGAGAAACAAAATAAGCCTTTTAGATCAAAGGATTTTTCCTTAATCACGTATTTCTTACCGATCTGTGATCATTATAAGTTAAACTTATACGATTATTTTGCGAGATTACATTGTGATGTATTGACAGTATCGTCTGAGTATCTACACGCACCCAGGCCACCTTGTAGCCTTTGAGGTTCTCCACGACGCAAGCAAGTAGAGCGTCTCGTCCAATGGACACCGTGACATTGGCAATGGGTTCGGCAAAGCGTGGCATGTCGGCATCTGTGGAAATACGGGGAATAGTAGTCAGTTACTTAGCATGAAGGAGGGCCAACCCAATGGTCCAATGTAAAGTTCATTTGCTTAAAAGTTTGCTTGCCCCACATTTGACTTTGTGGTCCCCATTCATAAAAGCAAAAGCGATGGCAAAAGAAAAATACTGCACATATTTTCAGAACATTCTTTTGACATTACTTTGTCGCACTTTCATTCGCTTGTACTCTCTCCCTCTCCGCTACCGCGTGCACTGTGCCACATTGCGTATACGTACGGTGTGCTCAGTGAAAGTGCACTGACCCGTTGGGGAAAACCCAAAAAATAAAACAGAAAAGTTATACTAAAAGTCACCGTATTAATTACCTTCCTGTGCCGTTTGCTGAGTATCCACGCGCGAGTGTTTGCCTGCGGGAAGAGAAAGTGGCGAGCAGTTAGAAAATTTAATTATTTTTATATTCTTTGTTTTTATTTTTTTTTTTTTTGACATATAATTTCATTGGGAAAACATTTTAGCTGCCCTTTCGTATACGTAATAAATAAAAATTAATTAGCGAAAACTTGGACTGAAACTTTGCGCCATGTGTCCTGCTCGGCATTCCCATTCCCATTGCCAACTGTGAACTTTGCTTTTGCTGATACGACGGTTTTCACGCTGCGCTTTTACTTTTTATTTCTTTTTTTTTATGACAAAAGTTCAAGTTTAATTGTTTTTCGTAGCAAATTGCAACGTTTGCAGTTTTCCCCTGGCGAAAAGTACAAAAACTCGTAAATTACAGAGAATGTTTTTTGAGATCTGGTCTATGTTTTTGGCCAACAATTTGCTGGAAGGAATATTTTTACAATTATGTATTCATTATATTGCATTGGCTTCCGATTTATAGCTGCGTTGTGAACCGTTGTGAATCATCGAAAATTAATTCAATCTTATTCAAAAACAGGGTTTTAAAAAATAATATACCTTACGTTTTGAATAATTCAGTATTAATTATTTCATGAATTATATTTAACTAAACTATGTCTCACTAAATTCACCGATTTCAGTTCATCAACCTCCGTTATGTTAATACCCGGCTCATCTCCAACGCAATCTATAGGTAACCTAGCTGCAGTGTTCGTGGTAAATGTTCCAAAAGCATTTAAGAAATTTGAGTTAGCTGCAAATCTCATTTCAGTCAATGTGTTGAATGTTCACAAAATAAAACTGCTAAATTGAAAAACGCTTAAGCATTTTTACAGCTTCTAACACGGCATTGCATATTGAATTACGTTTGCGAAGTCGAGCGTCGAGCGTCGGACATCGGGGCGTCGAGAGTCATGAGGCAGGTGGCGGGATCTGTGCTCAATCCGACAGCAGGACAACTGCAAAAGGCGCTTAAAAGTTTGCCGCTCTTTCCCACTTTTTCGCTTTGGCCACTGGTCGTCAGCAAAGCCATGTCCACTTTCCAATCCCCCCGGGACATTTGCCACTTTTCAACTTTGAATTCTGCTCCAATCCTCAGCAACTACTGTTTATGCTTTTTCACCGTTTGCTTTCACTTTGCCGCTGTTTCCTCTGATTTTCTCATACTCTTTTCTTATTTTTTGTGACAACGAAAAATGCTCAACACGATTTTCGCTGTTGATTTACGTTTTAGCACGTTTTCGTGTAGTCTTGGTACCCAGAATTCTTTTTGTGTTGTCCGGGAAGACGACCCTTCTTTCAATTTCAGCTGTCATGATTGCATTTGCAGCTTTCTGCAATTCTAAAGTTGTTTTTTGCGCGTCAAGCTGCAAATTAATGAGTAGTTTTTTGTCAGATTTCGCCGATTTGTTTGTGATACCATTTGTGTAATTCCAGAAGATGACCATTTTTGTCGCCCAATAATAAACGCAAACGCCTCGCTTTAAGAAATTCCAATAAATAGTGAAGACAACTAGCATAGTAATAAATTAATTAAATAATATATTTCGAAAAAGCTTAAACCATGCACAATTTGGAGCTGTTGGTGACTTACTCATGGTATTTATTCAATCTTTTAACAAATATTAATTCAAACGATATACATTTTTAATTAATTAAAATAGCAAAGAGGAGCAAATTGTCAATATGTTTTGAATACCCTCGTCCATGATATGATGCTCAAATTTTGTTTACCATCACCTAAGCAAAGGGCACCATAAGAGTGAAGTACCTGAATTGGTCTTTTATACAAACGTAGTTGACCATTCAATTTATCAGGCTTGACGATGGCTTCACATTGCGTTGGCTTTCGGCTTTGTGCAAACATAAAATGCGCTGAAATATGCTAGCTGGTTTTACTGAGCTGCCTTTTTGGAGTGAGCCAAAAAAAAGTTACCAAAAAAGGCGGTGCCAAAGCAAATTTGACTGCTCATTTTTTTTTCTTTTTTTCGAACGAGTAAACACAAATTGTCGGCATACTTTTAGGTGCCTTGATGTGCTGTTTAAAGATGAGTTCCAGTTTTATGGCAAATTTATAGGACGCTTAACATTTGAATGGCAGAACATGAGCAGCTGAAAGTCAACGCCAACCTCTAGCAGCAAATGCAAATCTGCACGTCTTTGTCGGCATTAAAATGAGTCGTCAACATTTACTCGACTGCCCACAAAAGACAAATCATTCTAGTCCGCTTGAGCCGCCAGGCAGAAGAAATGCATAGATATAGCGGAATCCACCTTGCAAAGTCCAGGATCTAATCTCGGACGCTTGCACAAACCAAATGGACGACATAAAGAAGACGCGCAAACATACTAAAAAAAGGAGAATCATGTAGCAAACAAGCCGCCTACTCGGCTTGAGTGTGCGGTCGCCTTCAGAATATTCCAAGCAATGTACAGTAGAACAGAGTAGCAAATATATTGAGATATGAGAGGCTTGAAAATTAAAGTATGCTCGTATTCAAAATGATTATTCTTAGTAACAATTATATTTGCCTTCTTAATTAAAAGTTTGCTTACAAATTGTGTGACTATGGTGTCCAAATGGATAAGCCAATTTCTAACTTTGTTTTTCAACATAGAATACTGAGTCGATGTTCAAGATCAGTGTTTGCAAAATATTATATTTAATGGCTTTATATTTTAAGCAGTTTAATAAAATGTCCAAAATTGTGCGTAAAATGTGATCTGTATATTTTATTATTATTTTGTTTTTGTTGTGCGGCGCCCGCTGCCCACTGTATACTCGCCATGACCCTTGTTGTCTTTTTCGGTTTTCGTTTTTTTATGAGCCCATATTTTTTGCTGTCCATTTTTTGTTTTCTCTGTTTTTGTTCGAGCTACTTTTGGTTTACTCGTCTTACACGCCTGCCCGTTTATTGCCGTTTATTTGTCTTTTCGCCATTTTTATATTTACGCATATAATCGCTTTCAACGCTTGCTGCTGGGGAGCCTAGGGAGTTCTGTTCTGCCCGGGGGGATGGGGGATAAGGATGTTGACCAGACTGTGGCCGAGTGAGTCCATGTGCGTCTTTTGTTTTGCTTCGATGTCGGATTGCGGCTGCTTGTTGAGTTTTGCTCGGGCCAGAGGCTGGTCGCTTATAAATATGATGTTATCGCTTTTTATGGTCCATTTTTATTGCCAGCAATCAGTCTTCTGTTTTGTTTGCTGATTGCTTGCCATTATTCAAATGTATTTGTTTAATACGCGGGGATTGGTTGCATGGGGCAGACACAAATCATTTTAAATCCGCAATATGTCAACAAATATTTGGGCCAGCTTTTCGGGTTTCATTTACCAAATGTGCAGCTCGTTACGGCTTATGGTGTGGTCATTATTATTCTTAGAACTAACGGGGGAATACCTTCAATTGTACAAGTGTGCTGCCTACTTAACGGACTCCAGTTGAGTTGAAATCTATTTAAAGCAACCCCAGCTCACGCTGCTGACGCTTGTCAGTAACTTAACGAGCTGTAACTCATAATTACATTGCGTATACGTAATTAGTTTAGCATTGGCAGTTTTGCCACGTTTTGATCGCCCCTCACCGTGTTACCTATCTTTATCCCCTCTATCTATCTTCTTCTCTGAGCTGGCAATTATATATGCACTTTGTTGACAAACGAGCTGATTAAATGCCAGCTCTGGGTCATTATGCAATTAAATGACTTCGAAGCTGTGTGGGCAGTGGCTTACTGGCATGTCCAGACATGCCACAGTAAGCACATTAAAGTCGACATTTATGTACATTAAAGCTTACAGATTGCTCATTAAATGCATGCACAGCTCTTTAACCCAATCTTTAATTGATATTGAAACTTTTACATGTTGGGTAAAGGTGATAATCGTATGATTAAATTAAAATTTATTTACTGATTCATGCAGTAAAGTATTCACTGTACTCCAATTGTAAAAATTCATGTGATAAATCTGCTAAACTGTGCACCAAAGTATATATTTCAATAATAAGCGTCTGCAAATAAGTTAAAAGATTTACTTAAGTTGTAATACAGGAAGTTATCCAGCAGGAAACTCTTTCCATAATTTACATTGCAGTCATAAAAAGGATGCAGCATATGAAATGTTTTATGCAAATTGTTTACTTTTGCCAAGCTTACAGCACAGTAGCAGCCACAATAATAATAATACGTATAGCGAGAGGGGAGCGAAAAGAGTGAGCAGCTCAAAAGTATGCAATGCAATTTTTTCACAGCATGCACACGTGTCGCAAAATGCAAAAGATGGAGAGAAAGGACACACGGCAAGGACCAGAGCAAATGCTTACCAGATAATATTAAATGCAAGCACAAGAGACCAGAATACTGGAGAAGAGAGGAATCAAGGAAAAAAGTGAAGAGTGGAGAGGAGTTCGTCCCCATCGCGTGTGTGGTAGCTCAGATATTTATATGCAAAACCGCAAAACAAATTTTGGCTGCGGCAAAATGCACTTTGCCAAGTTGGCAGCTTGGCAAACAAATGAACTCGAAGTCGTACTAAGGGACTCAGATCCCAGATTCAGAGCTGTTACACATATAAGTCGAGACTGAATGCTTTTGTTTTACAAGCTGCAGCTGCAATCTCAGCAGTTGGGCAACTGTGGCTGCCTTTTTTTCGCTTCAAGTATTTCGAACTTCATTGAGAAAGAAATTGCTGGCAACTTGCCCAGCTCTGTCGCTAGTTCCCCTCTGTTGTCCTTATTTTGCCTCTGGCGATGTAATCGCTTGTAGAACAAAGCCAGCTTGCGCTTAATGGCTCAATTCACGGATCTTGATTGATTGAGCTGCGATGGAGAACTCATTAAGAACTTTAATTAAATTGAGCCAACAGCATTGCAACAAAATGTAAAATCAAAATCAAGCCACCAACTAAAAAACGATACTCATTATTCATAAGGCATATTGCAATATACAAGTATTTGTAATTGTTTTAATAGACTGACTGCGAAATGCTCTACAATCGCTGGCAATTCACGATTCATAAAAAACCTTTTGTATATATAATATATGTAATATAACTAAATGCTTGGGTACTAGTATGTTCGAGTATATATAGAATACTTAATGAAGTAACTTGTAATTGTTTGACAAGAATATCCAGCTCACTTTAAAGGGTAGCAAGACAAAATATGTGCGAAAAGGTGTCAGAAAGTGAGCGAAAACATAAAACATGGCAACACGACCAAGAGGTGAAAGGAGATGGAAGGTGAGAGATGAGGACGGCAGCTGCTGCTCGACACTTTCTCACTTTCATGAATTATGCTACGTGCTTGTCAGCATCAACTTGAAGTACTCCTGTTGAACGCTCAGCAATGGTTCTGGGACTTAGAGGTGCAACTTCCAACTGGTGGCTGATAACTCGTAAATGGCAGGTTGAAAGTCGGTAGGTGGCACCTGGCACCTGGCTACTGGCAGCTGTTGCTGCGGCTACGTTTAGACTGTGTTTAACATATTAATAAATGATTGTGACAAATGCACAACGCCTGCATATCTGCAAATGCTGTAAATGTGATTTTCTGGCTAGAATCGTGTACAGAATGCAGTATTAATGGCATCTCTGAAGCCATGAATTGAAGCGTAAAGTGTTTTATGATTTTTATATAAGCTTCTAGAAGTCAGACCAGTGAGTGCTATGGCTGAATAAGTTTGTATTTTGATAAAGAGTTCAATAATTATTTAGGTCGAGCTGCGTTCTCTCTGCATATTTAATTATAACAAGCATGCTGTCAAAGCCGCTTAGACAAGGCGCAAAGTCAAAACTTGTCAAGTTTCTGTCTCGTCCCACATAGACATTATATTTAAAAATTCATTTGACATAGCAATTTCTCGACTCAATGTCTGCCAACTCCTATCTGTAAGACTCCCAATTCCCAATGCACTCGATGACTGAATTAATCGTGCAATAGTCGCTTTCACAGACACACACACACACACACCGTTGAGCAATCAACAATGTTCAATCTCCATTAAATGCTCAATTGCTCAAAATGCAGAATGCAAATTGCGCGATGCCTGGCAGAGAGATGAGAGAGTGTCAGTTTGCAGCACATTACTCATACGTCATGTCAGCGCTTGGCTGCAATGTCTTTTACCGCGCAGCGTGCGATAAGTAAATTTATTTCAAACAATTATGTAGCAATTAACAAACCGATGCCGGCAATTAAACGTAGGCGTCATGGCGCAGCGATACAAGGAGCAGGTTGGGATAATTGCACTGTGCGTCGTGCATTATTCATGCGACATTTCTTGCAGTTTCCATGTAAACGAGTAGCAGCAATGCAGGTATGTGCACTGTTTTAAGTGTTTTAATTTTTCAATAATTCAATTTCAGTCCTGCCAAGTGGCTGTCGTCTGATTGGCGCATTTTATTTGCTTTCAGCTGTCTTTCAGATTAAGTACGTGCCATGTGCGCCGTGTGCGTTGCGTGACTCTTTTGTTTGCCAGCAGGCTCATAAATTATTTTCAACGCGCATTTAAATTACAATTTGTAATGCGAGCACTCGGATGTCAGCCTGTCTCTCACTCGCCTGCTCCTCCTCTTTCCCTCTCCAGAACTGGCCAAGTATCCTTTTGGCGAGCAGCACCTACGCTCGCTATGAGGCCATTTAATGCCACCATTTCCGGCCACCGCAACCACTTCACAAATTAAGTTGTCAACAATTTTAACCATATCGCGACCATATAATCTTCACACCTAAATTATTTATGTAAAAAGCCTGCTCAGCCTACAAACACACACACACACACCCACATACACACTCGAGGCATGCCAACAAGCGACGCGTCGCTCGGGCAATAAAACGTTTTACGTGCTGTTGTTGTTTTGTTGTTGATGTTGCTTTTGCTGTTGCTGTCGAGCCTTTTGTTTAATAAATTATGTAAAATGCGCCAAATTGAATTTGAAATTCATGCAGACTTTTGCTGGTTATGGGAATTAAGATATGTCGACAGCCAGACAATGGACTAGACAATCTTACAGACAGTCAGACATGATATTGCGTCGTTTTCAGGTAAAACACGTAAATTCAGTTAACATATGTTTATCTGCATGTGTCTGCGTAATTGTATATTTGACATTATGGTATGTGACTAAAAAAATCATGGCAAAAGATGATCCATAAAGATTATTACTCATCTTTGACATTATGCGTACAATTTGTGACGGTTTGCCTTTCCTCTACTTAATTAATTCATTAAAAAAAAAAATGAAATAAAATAAGAATTATAAACAATATTATTATATTATTACGATTAATAAATTATAAATTAAAGTCAATTTGTTTTTTAAAACTTTAATCGTCTCTTTTCGTAGTCAATTAATAAGTTTGCTGAATTACTCTACATTCATTTCAAGTACACATCACTTTGAATGTTAAAGCCAAATCTCAAATATAGTCCTGGAAATTGCGGCACATCACTGGTAAATTATGGTCACAACTTTCTCCATAACTGTCTTAACTGGACCATTAAGTCTATCACAGAACCAGAGACTGAACTTCAAAGAAACCAAAGTACAGTCAAGAGCAAGCAGACTGACTATAAAAATTAATGGGGCTTCAATAAGAAAGCAGGGAGCAGTGGTGGGATACTAGTAAGAGCGAAGGATATGCCTAAAAGTATGCGAGCATAAACATAATTTACATCAAGTGAAGGCCATCAAAGAAAGGACAAGCTAAAAGTCCTTCGCGCGCAAATCACAAAACTTGAATTCGTGAAAATAATAATTAGGCCCAGTCAAGCCACCCCGCATGCTCGTTGTTCTACTTGAACAAAAGAAACCGCACTCAGAATTGCAAATGAAGTGTGAACAAGAGTTTTTGCTTGGCTTTACTGTCTCACTTTCTGTCTGTGCGAGAATGTGTATTTAGTTGTTCTGGTGCGCGGGTGTAGGGGACAACAGAAAGACCCGCAAAAATGTGTCTTTTGAGAGACGTTATTAAAAGTTTTCTTTTACGTTTTTTGATACTTTTCTGTTGGCTACTTTTCTGCTGCCTGTCATTTACATTAACATCCTTTCATCCAGCTTCAGTTTTTGGCCGCAAAATATCAAAATGAAATTGCTGCATAATTTGTACTTTCCGCATTTTTATTTGTGTTTGCACAATGTCGCCGCAGAAAGTTTTCTATTAATTTCTGGCCCAGTCGGTTGTCATTTGGCCGGGAAACGGCAGCAAAGTGTAAATAAATACGAGTACGGCCAAAACAGTTTCTTATCTAAGCGACCAACGAAGCGCAAACTTAAATTAAAATGTTGGCAGGACATTCGTTGAATTATTCAGCAACTTCTTGCCAACTGTTGGCAACTCTTTTTCTTTTGCTTTTCCTTTCCTTTATTTTTCTTGTATTTATTTGTGGCCAGTTGCCTTTTGTGGCAAGCAAATGTAAATTTCTTGACTCGCTTTCTTTTCTCCTCTTGGAGTCCCAGTGTGGTTTGAATGTCTCTCGGTTCTAGGTGGCCGAGTAATTAAAAATCAACAAACTTCTTTTTTTCTGTTGACATTCCGTTTTCGAGGGTATTCGGCACGTGGGGCTCCTTATAAATAAATATCCTTTCAATTTGTGATTAATTATAATTATTGGTAGGCATTAAAGTTAATGATAGTTCAGCTCATTATATAGAAGTCAAATATTTTTAGAAGCACCTTGATTTATTTATAGATATATTTTCTTATATATTTAATTACTAATGCATTTCGTATTCTTAACCATATCACAATCTATATGAATTAACAAGCTGCAGTAAATAGTTCTGATTAATTTATATGTAATCTTTAAACTTGTCAAAATTTACCTGCTGACTCTTAAAAGTCAAGTGATTGAATTTCAGATCTATGTTTTAACCGCCACATTGATTTTGATTAAAAAATTTATTAACTTTTGAACATTTAGCTCACATTTAAATTAAGCTCTTTAAATCATCAGTCTGTGTACCAAAAATTCTCGTTTTATGCGATATGCCGTCAAAAGGACTTTAAGTTCTTTAAGCCATGTGCCCCTTCGAACATGTTGTCAAAACGTTTAAGTTCAATTGTCGTAAATTTCGGCTGGGGTCCTTGGCTCTCAGAGGTGTACGGCAGCAGACGACAGGAGGCAGACATAAAAATATAATGCCATCACTCTACCAGACTCATGGTTAGAGGGTTTCAACTTTCAGTCGATACAAGAGCTAAACGACTGAGGCCAAAAGTCAAGTTCTGCCTTTTCACTTTTGACTTGGCCCGCTGGGCATAATTTTGCAATTGCTGGCACATGTGGCACAGTCAAATCCGACTCACAGTCTTAGTTTGACTTCAATTCGGATGCCACACGCTGTGGCACGCCTACTTCAATCAGGCCCAATGGGACTCCGTTCGCTCACACAGCTGCTGGGCATAAAACACACTTAACCATGGTCAGTTAGGCTTCTTACCAACCACGCCCATTCAGCGCCCATTTGCACACTGCCCTACTTGTTATTTATATTATGAGCACTCAGAGTTGTTGGCTCATTGTCATAAATTTCCTCAAGTGTTTGCTCAGTGGTCTTCCCCATCACAGGACAAAAAAAACCATTGAAGAGCGAAAGATTTCGTCGGCTGTGTAGAAAACGCCTTCCACCACCCCCTTTCAACTTCCATCATGTTTCTTATGTTTGCCAGCGGCTCAAGGGCTTTTATAACGCTTCTTGGCAGTGCGCACAGAAACAACAACAATGAGCGCCTCTTGGCCAATTTAATAAATTCCATAAATTGTTTATATTTAGCCATGGCTTGAAGCGTGCATACACGTATGTATGTGGTCTGGAGTATGTGCTTTTGAAGTGTTTAGGTTTCCAAGTGTTGTTTCCCTGTTTGAGCTTAGTTCTGTGTACTTTTAACAACCGCAAAGTCCATAATGTCACAACAACAGCCACGACACCAATAATGAAAGCGCCATTTAAACAGCATAAACAACTGTTGATTTTGAAAAGTGCAGAATACTTTGATATGATAAATACACCTACACTTAACTAACAAGATTTTTTTCATTCAATTTGAATTCCTTCAATTACAATTATTGACAATTAATAATAATTTCTTTCGTTTTTAATAACATTGTTATAAATTTTCGATTAAAACTGTAGCTATAACAATTTGATACAATGATCCCATGTAATCATATTTAGTAGTTACTAACTAACTAATTTCTATTTGACTTGTAAAAGTCTTCAAATTGCCTGAAAATTCATAACTTTAAGTATAGGCTTTATTGGCCATTTTAAATACCATCGCAGACGGACCTCACAATGGCACCAATTTAATTACACCTCGGGACAGAAACGGATATGGTCACACACACTCATTTGCACCTTGAACAAAAAACTTTTGATTGTGAATAGAAGAAGTTGTGTCCTGGTACTCGAACTGCCAGAGAAAACACTAAGCGCATAATCTTGTAAACTTGGCAAAAATGCTTGAAATGGCATAACTAAAATAAGCAGCGGCAGAGACGAAACGCCTACCAGGCGGGGCAAGCGACGACCAATACAGTCACAGAGCTGGCGAAGGGAAATTGAGAGAAGAATGAATTTCATGGAGCCCCAAAGGGCGAACAAGATTCGGAGCAAAGTTGTTGCTTAAGCGTTGCTGGAGAGTGCAAGTGCTTGATGCAAATTATTTGGCCTGGAGGTTAACTAGGGTCGTTTAGCAAATGCCTAATACACAAAAAGACAGAGTTTACTCGTATAGAGCTACACTCACACCCACACATATACTGCCATACAAACGCACACATAGAGTATGTTTTTATGAGCAGCCTGCATTGGCATTCATAAGAGGGTGTCTAGTATTTTTCTAGGCGAAATGCGGGAGGCAACTGCAGGGATTTGGGTGGCAACTGGCAACCGCACACTGTCTGGCTCAGCTGACACTCCCACTTCATTCCAGGCCTCACTTCGCAGTTGAAGTCCCCAACAACAATGACAAGTACAATAAATGCCTTTCAACTGCGGTTTCACATGCACTTGAAGTGAAGTGGGGCAGCTATGCTGAGGGGGGCGTGTGCCTCATAAGCTCCAAGTGCAATTTGGAGTGATGTGCCTCCTTCGTACAAGTATGAAGTATGATAGTTGTGGTGTGGAAACGAATACGAGTATAGCCAAGTTCTCGCACCCTTACCCTCGCCTTGTGGCTTTACTTAGTTTTGGACTCCGTTCCGACCATGTTAGGCTGCTCTTAATGAAACTTTATCCCTAGAGTGTTAAAAGTCTTGCCATCTGCTCATCGTGGTGTTAGGCATCTGCAACAGCCTTAAACGAGTCTGCTCGTTCCGTCTCTTGTCTTCCACTCTCTAGCTCTATCTGTATCTGACCGAGTGTATGGTAGGTGTAAATGTATGTCTTGTGGCTGCACTTCATTTTCTGGGCATAACATGCTCCATGTACTTTTGTGGCGACTACAACTCCGCACAAATTATGTTACATGGGGGTCATATGTTTGTGCGACAATTTTATTTTATATATCAGTTCTTGGATCCAAATAAGAGTTGCATATCGTTTTATTGTCTGAAATCTCCAACAGAAAACTTGAGATAGTATATAACTATTAATATAGAAGGAAGATGTATAAATGACTGTTTAAGTAACTCAGTACATAATTAAAATTACTCTTGATTTGTCGAAACTCGATTTGAAGTTTTGTATACATTTTTTTGAAAGTAGGGCAATCTAGGACTGACAAACATATGTTGCTTAACAAGCAACTAAAATAAATTATAAATATGGTTGAATATCAACTGACATATTATATTAAGTATCAGAGCGGGCGAAACGAGATAGGGTGAATTCCAAAAAACCAATAAGTACAATAATTTGATAATTTATTCTGTTCGTAAAGCTTTCTATGACAATTCATTCGAGTTTTTTAACTCATTAATTAAGTTTGTGGTCCAGCCTAATTATTAAATGTTTAGCTTTTTTCTGAATAAAATATTGTGACACACACACATTTGCAGTGTTAGAAATCCTTCCTCAACTGGATTGAAACAAAACATCAAGTGCAATTAGTTGATCGATTAAAGTAAGAAATAAAGTGCTGGGCTGCCAACAACATTTGCCACTGATTGACCAACAACAAAACCCACAACAATAACAGCTACAACTATAGAGAGAAAATAGCAACAGCGCAAAAATCAAAACACCAACGTTATTTTCTAATGCCTGGGCCTTGCCAAGAATCAGCCTTACCTTCGTCGAGCACCCACAGTTTTGTTTGGTCGGGGGGTCTTTGGGCTTCACTCCCAATATGTGCGAGGCACTTCAGCGAAAGAGAAGTGAAATCTTAATTAAGATTGATATGTTTACGAGTGTGTGTGTGGCTTGTGTGTTGGTATCATGCCAAGTTGCCTGACTGCTCGCCAAATTTCACCTTACTCCCCATTCTCTCTCTCTCATTCTATTTGACTTGACTGACACTCGAATGTCTACCTTGTCTGAGAGGAGCTGTCCATTCACTGTGTGCTGTGTTCGATTTTTTTTTCATTGACGACTCTCAAAAAGGTAATTTGTAGTTGTTGTTGTCTGTGTGGGCCGCTGGTCATTGGTCAACCTTCCACTCGAATTGTATCACGAATTATTCATGATATTCGATTTGGAATACAATTTTTTTTGCCCCTTGTATTAGCGTAATTAGTGCGTGGAATTGACGTTATTCTAAATCTGAATCTAGATCTAAATCGTTTAACGATTTCAGTCACCCCACATTTCTTTGACCGCTGACATACTTTTTGGAGCCGAAACGACTGCACTTCTTTGACCAACAAAGCAACGAGCGGATTGACAGACTGCCAACTTCCGCTTGAGCTGGCCGGCCAGTGTGCGTATGTAAATTTCTGTGTGTGGGGTAAACAAAGTGGCAAGCAGTTTATCGACACTGTGGTTGGCATACCTTGGTCCTGATGGTCAGCCGCAATACACACACCATGGTTGAAATGCTGGCATTTTCTACAGATGCCATATCTTGTTTGTCCAATCAGCTCGGTACGTGGGGTTTTTAGAAGCGCATTTACATGGCATATCAGGGGTGTATGTTTATTGCAACAACTCATTTTCTTTGCAATAACCATACAGACAGTTTAATTAAAGGTTTAAGAGATACAATTTTAAAGTATGGGACATTTTGTTTACCATCCGATGGTTTTACATTGAGTTGATTGTATTTCGTATAAGCATAAACATTGTAATGCAAATGTGTTATTTTTCTGCTTTAAAATACTCGTATATACCGAAAACCTAATTTCTTCTTTACATAAAAATAAAAATCGTTTTATGTAAGTAGAAAACAAAATGACCTCAAATTCACAGATATCCGACTTAAATTTCAACTTTGTAAGTTTAATATTTTCAAATTTCTTGCTTGTCAACAATTTTTGTTAGCAGACAATAAAACTCATTGCTCGTTGCATCGCCCGCTTTTCGTGTAATCCCAATTACAATCACTGCCAGCCGTTCGCTTCAGAATATTTCAATAAAAGCAATTAAAATTTCTATTAACGAAATCAACTGTGGCAAATGTGGTGTGCAGGGCGAGATGGTTTGGCGCAACGTTGATAACAACAACGTAGCCCCAAAAAATAAAGACTGGCTGCAAAACAACATCATCATGATTGCAATTGCGATTGCGATTGCCATCCTATTGCCAACCCCATCATCATCATCAAAATCAACAAGCAGTAGCACCAGCTAGAGATGGTAGACTCATCTACAAAAACAATCAAAACCGGGCAGCGGCAATTGCAGACAGTCCGTGAGTTCGGGATTCCGGCAGTTGGTGTGGAAGTTCATCAAAACGTTCTGAAAAAAAAAACACCAACAGGGAGAGAAGAGCTAGCTTCAAATGTATATGAATGAAGCAACAACACACAAACCTATATATGCGCGTTATTGTTATTGCCTTTGTCCAGACACGCCCCGAAAAGCCCATGGAGCAGGATGCGTTCAATTCGAGCATTGCCGTAGCAGTCTGCAGGGAGAGTTAGCAGTTGGAGAAGCAAAAGGAAAACAACAAAAACAAAGAAATGATGCCTGTAATTTTTTGTTGTTGGATCCACGCCAAAAACTCTTCATCATCAAAAAACATGAGAGCGCTGTGAAATTACCATAGAGCGAGAAACTGGTAAACAAGTGGGCGTTACATGTGGGGGCGTGGTGGAGATGTACAGCAAATTAATGCAAATACTATCACTTCAATGCCGATGCGATTCAATGCCCTACAACAGCACTAGGATATGGATCTATGAGCACACAATAAATTTCATAGTGAAAAGAGAACCGGATGATAAATACAGCGATTGAAAAGGCGAAGAGTGTATGTATATAAATGTTTATATTTCAATGCGATAACTTATACTCATTTTGCTATACTTGGAAATGAATTTAGTTATCAAATAATCAACTATGTACATATTTATGTTTGGAGTAGTTTAATAGTAAAGTTCTAATTGGCTAAGACTTTCGATTTTCTTTTCAGCAATTTCATTTGGTCATATTACTAAATCCCACATTTATAAAAAAACAATTTAGTAAAAATAGTATAATTATTTAACCGAGCTGTAAAATATTAGACTTTGAAGGGTATAATAAAAACAAACAAAACTCAGTTAAAAATTAATAATAATAATATGTGCATGAAATATATCTTCTTATGTATGAGTAAGCAAATGATATTGTATACAATTATATATTTGATAAAGAGTTAGAGGCAATGCCAGTAGGTCTGACTGTTTTAGTTGTTAATTTTGTGCTGAACTAGACGGTCCAGCTGAGTTTCAAAATGGAATTTGCTCTTAAAATATTATCAATTCTTTTGATGTTCAAGTGGGGGATATTAGCTAATACTTGCATGGGACTAACCGATGAGGATAATGTTGTGAGTATAGTATATTGACCTTTATTTTTAATTAGCAATACTTATGTGTGCTCCAGTTTCTGAATAGGTTTAGAGAAATGGAGACTATATTTTTCAATGATTGTAAAGATAAATTGTTGCCTTTGTTCAATAATTTTGCCGTCACTCAACCAAATTTAACTAATCTGGAAAATTGTTCAAGCCAGAAGATATTAGAAGAAAAGATTGTGACATACGAAAAAATAATCGAGAGTTTTTCAAAATTAAACGAATCCATGCATATTGAGAATAAGGAAATTAAAAATTTATTGGAAGAGTACAAAAAAGCTATTGATGAGCAGAACATACAATTAAAAGATAAGGATGATCTAATTAGAAAATTGCAATTAGATGAAGACAAAGGAAAAACATTACACTACGAGAGATCTGCAATTATCCTCCCAGAAATACAACTGTTGAAACAAAAACTGCCTGCAAGTCAGTCATTGAACTGCTGGGGGAAACCTGATGGTATACATCTAATAAAAGTTGACGGAATGGATCCTTTTCACGTGTTCTGCGACTCTAGCATAGCAGGATCCGGTTGGATTGTTATTCAAAGACAAACCAATAACTCCGAAAATTTTAATGCAAATTGGGAAGCTTATACTAATGGCTTCGGTGATATTTCAAATGCCTTCTTTATTGGCCTGAAGAAGTTACATGTGCTAACCAAATCACAACCACATGAATTACTTATCCATACAAAGAACTGGAATGGAAATATTCGGAATGCTCAATACAGCAATTTTTTAATTGAAGATGAAAAGAATAACTTCAAGATAAAGACATTAGGAATCTATAACGGGACCTTGGATGACATCATGAATAATACTTTAGGGCAGAACTTTACCACCCAAGATCACTATCCAGGATGCTTGATACCTTTAAAGTCTGGTTGGTGGCGCGCTAGCTGTATTGATCCGTAAGCAATTACAAAATTTAAAATTAACTATTGTTTAATTACTATTATCTTACAGCTTCAGTAATCCAAATGATGAATATACAAACATAGGTGTTTACGTTAAGTACGAGTACTACACATTTGTACAAATGATGATTCGACCAACTAACCACACATCTTCTATAAATGCTAATTTTTAAAATTATGTTATTATTCGATCAATAAAAGGTTATACTCCAAGCTTCTAATATACATAATATTGCTTAAATGAACAGTTAGAGACGATGCTTAAGAGTTAGAAATGAGTGCGCATTAAAAATTGCCATTGCCTGATAACCGCATAGTGATTAATTCTTAATACAGAAAATGCATGTAGATTGGAACAAAATGTGGAAAGGCTATTATCAAGTTTCATTACGAAAACGATAGCTTCTTGTGAGCTTGTATGATACTCTATGAATTGGTTTTTCAGGCCTCGCGTAATTGTTGCAGATTAAACTTCCACTTAGTTCTGTGGATGCTGACATGTTAATACTCTTGCTAATATATTTGAAATTTTTATCTCAATTGTGTTTTAATGTTAATGAAACACATTAAAAATCTTCTAAATAGAAAGGAAGGGTAAGAACTACGTCTTAGAAAATTCAGTAAACGTACTTATACATTCGATATAAATCATTTAGAATTTTCCCTCATTAGTCAATTATTAAAATAATCTTCGGAAGAGAATTGCAGCCTACACAATAAATTTTTTTGTGATAACTGGCATTAAGATTTCATTCACGTTCACACATCTCATACTGAGTTTAGTTTTCATTTTTTTATTGTGGACGACGGTTGAACTGTTAGAAATTCATATTAAAAATGAAAACCTTCTTGGGTATTGTATTACTTGCATTTCTTTTTGTGGTTGACAAATCCAATGAAACGTTGTCAAATCAGAATAGGGAAACAGAAATGGTTGGTTTGTACGCGTTTTTTTTGTCAAGTTTATTAATAAGCATTTGTTATTGTGTTCTTCAGTGTTCCAGCGATTTTTGTACAATAAAAGCACAGTGGTCCACATATTGTTTTGAAATGGTGAAACCTCTTTTCAAAGATGCACAGTTAAAGGACGTGCAGTTAAAGGAATTCGGAAATAAACGAAAAATTGAAGAATTCATAATTCGTGATTTGAATGAAACGATAAGTTTAAGAGATAAGGAAATACTAGAGCTTAAAATTCAAACCAAGAAGCTTACAGAGGATCTAAACAAGCTTACTTTGGAACTCCAATTAAATGGAACAGCGCTCAAACGATGTACAGACAAACTAGAATTGCTGCCAACATCCAGCTGCCAAGGCAAACTCACAGATGTGTTCAAAATAAAAGTGCCTGGCAACGAAGAATTCTCGGTCCCTTGCGATTCCGTACTGGCTGGACCCGGGTGGACTGTCGTGCAGCGACGTCAAGATGGCAGCCAAGACTTCAATAGAAATTGGGAAGAGTACAGCGAGGGTTTCGGAGATTTGAAGGGAGAGTTCTTTATTGGTCTTAGGAAGCTACATCTGATGACTAAATCGCAGCCCCATGAATTATATATATATCTTAAAGACTTTGACAATCAATATCGACATGCTAGGTACCAAGAATTTCTTATAGCCAACGAGGCAGATGCCTTTCGAATTTCGAAACTGAGTGGCTATACGGGAGATGCTGGCGATGATATGGAGTACCATAAAAATATGAAGTTCTCAACTCGCGATCGTGACAATGACGAGGACGAAGGCAATTGTGCCGAAGATTTCGAATCGGGATGGTGGTTCAAGGACTGTTATCAATGGTAAAATACATTTTCAGCATGAATATCAAAAACAATAGTTTATTGTGGTATTATTTTTCAGTAACCTGAATGGACGATATTTAGAGACAAATTTTGAGATCAATGGAATCAATTGGAATAAATGGCATTCTAAGCAGCTCAAGTTCACACAGATGATGATCAGGCCGATAAATGATGAATAATTATATGTTAAACTGCAAGTGAAATGAAAATTGACTTTAACTTTTGACTTACAAACAACAAGAAAGAAATTCAACTTTAAAAGTTATCATATAAAAGTATTAAGTTTGAAAATTAAAATTGTTTGTTGCCCTTATGACGATTTCATTAGGCTTATAATAAAATCCAATTGACCATTTTGTGGCACACATTTCACTTAAATTCAATCAAGTAAAAAAATTAAAGTAAGGAAACAAAAAAAAAAAGGTTCAACGGTTTGCTTTCCGGACAATTAAATAAACACAATTTTCAAATTATATTTAAACTACAGGATGGTGCCAGAACTGCTTCAAGGCAGTCATTGGTTAGGGCAGGCGGAAACCTGAACGCTTAACTTCCGGCCAAACACACACAACCCCCCACTAACATTTGAACCTTCAACTTTGACCGACACGTCCGGCTGCTATGGGCGAAGTGTGAAAAAAGCCGACGAAATGTTGTTATCTAAATGCGCAAGGAACTTTTGAACCGAAAGGATAACACAAGAATGGCAACAAGACTGAAACTGAGCCCAAAAGACAAAAGGCACACGCTGAATGCGCTTATTAGAATCCTTTTAAAACTGTAACAACTGCCGGTTCCTAGTGGTGACTTGGGTTGGCCGTTGCCCTTGTCCTGGGCACAAAATCAATTAAGTCGAATACTTCCTTGAGGATAATTGCTTTCGGAAAGTGAACGCCGTCAGCTCAAAAACTTTTAACAATAAACTTCGGCTTCAATAACGAGTTAAGCGAACCGTTAAGTCCTAATGCCAATGGGATTCTTCCTCTCATTTTCTTCTTTTTTATTTATATTTTTCTTATGCTTCTCAGATATAAATTCGAATTATGTGCCTTGAAATTCTTTGGGCTAAATTGTTAAAGTTTAACAAGTAAGTTAATTAATTTGCTTGTTTTGAACGGGTTTGTAGTCGGCTAAGTGATTTGTTAATTTGCAATAATAATACTACTGCCAAAGTTGTACATACGCTGTGTGGGCCGCAATTAATGGTAATGAATGGTGGAGCCCGTTTTTGTTTTTGAATCCAGTTTGCCAGCTATTAGCGGTAATTGTAGACTTTTAAAAGCGATTCAGCTGAGTGAAATTAGCATGCCCACTGGGCATAATTTTCCCAAAGAAAGTGGCGTCGATGGCGAGGATAAGCCAACACACACACACGTCAAGGGAAGGCGTGGCTGGTCATGGTTCTAGAGCTCGCACAGACATAGCAACAAAGACAAACTCTGATTGTTCGCCCACTAGTAAACGAAAACACCCACGTGTTTACAAGCGTTAAGCGGACCCCCATTAAATGTTATGGCCAAGGCTGGAAACATGGTCAATGGCTGCCAATGGCCAACCAGGTGATAAAGTGTCGAATGTGGTGTGGCAGCAAAATGACCAAGGCATTTCGACTTCGACTTTCACTGGCTGTTCAAAGGTACAGAGACCAGAACGAGGACAAACTTTTTCGTGCCACATTTACTTGCAGCTTATCGGCTGAAAGTCAAAACGTTAAATAGGTGTGAAACTTTGCTTGTGCCATAGATTTGAAGTAGTTGAACTATGCTCTTAAAAGTTAAAGTGAGAATTGAAAAACTTACAAGCTGCCAATATGTTTTCCCTTATTGAGTAATAGCTGACAAAAACTTACCTGAAAAGACATAAAAAAACAAATTATAATTCATTAAAATATGAATATCGATTAAATTATTACATTAAAAATTTGCAAAGTATGTTACAAATACTATTTCGTATTTATAAAATGTACATCAGCGTATAGTGGATTAATAAATGTTTGATTACAAAGTACTGTCGATTATTTTTGCACTTTTAACCGAACATTACAATTGAGTCGCACCGTATATCGAATGCTGAGATTAACCCACGGGCCATGTGGCAATTGCAAGCTTGAAATACAGCCTGCCATAAAGAGCTTAAAGGATCAAAGAAGGGGGTTCAAGTTGGGTCTCTTTAACTTAATATATATAGCAATGGAGTAGCGGATAATACACGACACGAGCTGACCACGAAATGGACATCGAGGCCACAATTAAAAAGCCCAAGAGTACAAAACAATGGCCACTCACTGCTCAATGCTTGAGCTCGAATCTGACCAACTAGGCCTTTGCCCCATTGAGTCATTAATTTTGGTATTGCAATGTCAGTAGAAGCTGGGGGGTTGTGTTGTGTTATTCGCATCCACATCGATTAGTGTCCAGGACGTATTGTGTGCCACTGACAGGCTGACAGTCATGTCCACATCTATTATTTTCAACTTAACAATTGGCCAGGACATGGCACGCCCACAACTTAAACAGTAAAATAGCAAAAAGGGCGACACATTGGACTCACCGCTAAAAACTGCACAAATGCCATCCTACAAGTTGCTTCCTTCCGTTTGTCGAAGCTCTCGACTTTCTGCTCTCTATGACCCTCTCGGCTAACCCCTCTTCACCAATGTTGAGGCAAGGTGGGCCATTGTTCAAGGCTGGACGGTCCCCTATCCTTGCCCTCGGTAATATCTTTAATGTCTCGCGCTGGCGAACAGTGTGTCCAGCGGAAATGACAACGACAATGGCAATTACATTGTTGCATGACACAAATAGTGTTGGTCGACAACAACAAGAGCAACAGTAACAACAGGATAATAAAAAATAAAATTTGCTAGCATTTTCCAACAGTTTGTTTGTCCCAGCCCCTGTGCCACCACATGCCAGCCATGTTGCAAGAAGAATAAAAAATAGAAAAAAAAGAAAAGCATAAAAGCAAAAGCAACAACGAAAAGGTAAAAATTTAATTGATGTCAAGTCGTAAAAAATGCGGCAACATTGCCACGTTTATTTAATTGTTATCAAATGTCCTTTATTGACCAAGCCAAGCGCATGGTCGGATACCCCTTGATTCAACTTAAATTGTGGTATACACATTAAGTCGTCCTGACAAAATAAATATCATAAATAACACAAGTTTCACTGTATAGAAAAATAAATACGCTTACTTGTTTTTAAAATAATTATTACTCGTATATATTATAAATTCCTTAAAGCGGTTTTGAGTTTTTCTAAGTCACTGTTACCCCTTATGTTCCACTAAGCTTGTCACATTGGCACATCGTTTCTTGTCTGTCCTTTATGGCCACGCAAACACTGTCGCATATACACATTTACACACTGACAACCCAGTGATGGGTTAGCAATCTAATTGCTGCAAATTAGCGCCTTTATGCTAAGGCATCTGCACGCCTGACTGTTGGCTATGGCCAATTGTGCATTACCTGCCCATTGAGTTGGACTTTGTGTTGGTGTCGTCGTTGCGTGCGCCCCCTAATATGTCCTGTTGCCACACACAATAAGGCGACTATATTTGGCTGAATGAGACATTTATTGGACATTTGCATTTCAATGCCAATTGGGGGTGTGTTTCAACAGATAATATGTTCATTGAAATATAACATCAGAAATAAAATATGTATAACAAGTACATTAAAAGACAATATCTACATTTCTAGGCTGTTCAGTTTTTAAAATCCATGGAATATTGCAGGCAAAACAAGACATCTGTGCTTTGGGTTTAGTATACAAAATTTACTCATTGATTTTAATATACTAATTAAAGAAGTGGTCAACTCTAAGAATGACAAACAAGTTGTGATAAAATGTAAAAAGAAAGAAAATTATTTTCAAGTATTTGAACATATAAATTTCTCGTAATAGTTTAATATTTATTTATATTTATTATGCGTTTTTCAATTTAAAAAAAACGAACAATGATCCATTTTTCATATTTATTTCATATCTAAGAAAACCAATTTTCAAATATTTAAGACAAATTCTTTCAATTTGAATTGAAGTTGAAGCCAAGTCGTAAAGTTCAACTGTTGCATGACTAAACCTTCAAAAATAGCTGTTGTGCTGTCGATAATAAATCACACAACTTTTCGGCAGTAAACAAGTGAAATGTGTAGCCAATTTGTTACCTCAAATGAGAAGTGTGTCAACAAAAGTTGCCCCAAAAATCGTCAGCCTCCATGGATTTGAAATTGCGCTGTGGCTGGAACAATTTATGCCACTTAAAGTTAACACCTCGCTGATTGCCCGACCAAGCGCAGTAAATCGTTTATTTGAATTATATTAATTTTCACTTTTTTTCACGCTTGGAATAAATAAAAATATAAATAATATTAGATGAATCTCTCTTCGCTTGTTTGCATTTTGGCGGATTTATGTTTAGTTTTTTTTCTTTGTTTATGTTTTGGTACCAGCTGGACAGGAGCAGACGACAATTTGTGTCGGTGGGTTGTCAGGACGACAACAACGCAGGCGAAATAAAACAACTCACTGAAGAGGGAAAAGGAAAAACAGAACGCGTAATAATAAATGAGAAGTGGAAAAGTTTTGTCGCCAACGTGCTTATTGTCAAGCTCGGCCAGACCATAAAAAACAAACTTCAATAGCAATAAGGCGACAAAAAATGGGCAAAAAACAACAACGAAAGCAACAAGAGGCAAAAACATAATGTCGGACCAAAAGAACAACTGGCAAAAAGTTCAAGGCACTGACTTTATAGCTGCAATAATGCCTCTAAGGGTCGGGGTGGAGGAGTTGTTGTGGAAAAGGTGAGCCGCACGCCACGAGCCAGAAAAAAACAAAGAAAAGCCGCCCAGTTGCAGCTCAACATAGTCAGGGACGACAACACGGGGAAAGCCCAGTTCAGGCGGGGATACTGCGGATTGCAGACTGAGGAAACGTGTTGAGGCACTTTGGCGAGCTAACGAAATGTAACAAAGTGGTGGGCGCAGTCGGCAGTCCGGGTCTATTGTCCTGGACAGCCTGCCGTTACCGTGACCGTGTCCATGTCCATGTCGCTAACGGGCCTGGTTTGTTATGTGGCTTTTGCCGGAAATTTGTATTTAGGCGCCAGTTCTGTTGTTTTTTCTGTTTTCGTCCTCCCACCGGGGGGAATGGGCATTGGCCAGTGTAGTCTGGACCTGAGAGGTCTGGGTCAGTTCTGTCATGACTCAAAGACGCACATGTTGTGCATTTAACAAAGCTTAAATTTAAATATGTTAAAATCGCCAAACAAATGCAAAAATTACGCCTTTTAACGAGTAATATGACAATCAATTTGTAGAAAAAACACACAACACTTTTATTAAGTTCTTAAATTACTAAAGTACTTATTAAACAAAATTTGTAAAACGATATGTCATATATGTATAATATCGAGCTGCATCAGAGAGAAAGATAAGTCTGTTTGGCATATGTATATGCTACATACGTAAGTAGATAACACTGCGAACAGAATTAATTGATATTTATATGTAATTTGAAAAATTCAGTATACTTTTAGGGTTGCTTAGAAATTAACAACATTTTTCATTATTATAAAATAAAGTAAGGCTTGTGGTATAACTTAAATTGACAGATAGTTACATAATAAATATAAATATAATTTTCAGTTTACAAAGGTCTTGAATAAATGCTAGTTGTCGATTAATTTAATCAAAGATCATATCTGCGGCTATGAACAATAGAGCACAGGGAGTATTGTTAATGATGCAGTGTCGCCAAGCGCAATGACAAAAGGACACAAGTGGGCAATGGTACGATATTTATGAGCACGCAAGCCTCGACAAAGCTGACACACGGACTCTCGGAGGGACAAACAAACAAGCGTCGTCCTGTCTGATGGGAATGAGGAAGTGACAGAATGACAGGCAGGCGACGCATTAATAGAGTCAATAGAAAGACAATAGTTGAAAATTAACAAATGAATTGAAATTACTTAAACAAACTCATTAGCGTGTGAAAGTCAAAGGCGTCCATCAAACTGCCCGCACATTGTTGACACCAATTGTTTGCCCGTACCACTTCCCGCTACCTTTGGGAATTCTGGGACATTAGAATAAAACCCATGGGTCGACCGAGGAGACATGACGCGAAAGGACAGCCTAAGACTGCACAGGATGGCAGGAGTTTTTGCGTTTTGAAATTATTACCTTGTCAAAAGCATTCAGGCAACAGCTCAACGATTGTTTTTTGTCCTGTCGTGTTCGGGATCTGCCTTCCATGCCCGACAATTGCCCATTGAATAGCGACAGTTTTTTCTATCCCCAATTTGACCCATTGCATGTAATTAAATTTTCCAACCTTTATGAGTTAAGCATAGTAATTTAGCGTCATATTCCAGACGCCTGCCTCAACACCCTACCGTCGCCGGTCGGACTTTAAATTGACGTAAATGTGACGGGTCGTCTGCCCACCTGACATCAATGAAGATGGAGCTATAACCAAGGATGATAGAGGCGTATAGGCGAGTGGGAGAACAGTTGGGCTGATGGGTAATTTATTCAGTTGACAACCCGCATATCTATAATTTTCATTAATTTTAATTGGCATAGTTATCAAAGTTATGAAAGTGTTGTTTCTCCTGACAAGTTGAAGATGATTTGCTGTGGGTTGCATAATCCGCCAGCATTTATGGTATTCATTTAAAAGCGATTATGAAGAAATTAAACTAATTATTTATGCTTTTTCTACATTTTTTTTTAAAAAAGTGACTGCCACCATTTTATATTTATGACGCAGTATTCGAAATTAAATAATTAAAAATACTTCTCATTGTTTGCATAAAATTGCTCGACTGTGCGAGAAATAATACATATTATTTTTAATTGCAAAATAGAGTTTTAATTGTGATCAAAGAACTCACATACACGTGGATGGAAAATCCTTTTATGAATTTCTCATCATGAAGTAAATTGCTCGAATTCACACATTAAATACAATTTTATAGTTTTCATTTTTTTATAAAAACAACTTAACTTAAACATTGCCATACAAGAGTTATAATTTTTAATACTTTGATTATATACCATTAAAGTCTTTTGATGCTGCCGCTTTCAGTGTATGAAAACCAACGGTATCCTTTGCAATGCCTATCAAAAATATCACAACGATTTTATGATGTTTACTCAGTCCAATAAAATTATACAAGTTTTCTATAATGTTATTAAAAATTGAAGCAATATCCTGGATATTGCTGGAGTATTGACTACAAGGACAAGATGATACCTCGATTCCAGCTGGGTCTATCCCGATGCTTTAAAGTACATACGCAATGTCGTCTTCTTTCATTTAGACAAATTATCTACAGAAATCAAAGCAATGATATGGAGAACAACTGGAACCCACCAAAACGTCAAGATCAGTTAAAATCCTTAAAACAAGACACTTTCGATATATTGGTGGTCGGTGGAGGAGCCGTTGGTTGTGGCTGCGCCTTGGAGGCGGCATCCAGAGGTCTAAAGACGGCTCTAATTGAGGCTGGTGACTTTGCAAATGGAGCCAGCAGCAAGTCAAGCAAACTATTGGAAGGAAATAGTTCATATATGCGCTCGGCCATCCAAAGAGGTGATATACAGCAAATGTATTTAATGCAGCAGATGCTTACCGAACGGGCAACAATGCTAAAGATTGCACCTCATCTGAATCGAGTACAGCCTATGCTGATGCCCATCTACAGTCGTCTTCGATTGCCGCTATTATGGCTTGGCCTCAAGTTTTACGATACCATGGCCGGTCTGTCCAATGTGCGTGCCTCCCACTTTTTAAACATAGAGAATACGCTCAATGAATTTCCACTACTGCGGCGACAAGGGCTGATTGGTTCATTAGTTTACTACGATGTTCAGATGGATGATGCACGCATGTGTCTGAGTCTAGCGATGACAGCGGCGAAATATGGTGCCACTGTGACTAATTATGTGAAACTGAATGAGCTAATGCCTATTCAAGAGGAGAGCAGTTGTCGTAGGGCTGTAGTCGAAGACTTGCTCACGGAGTCATCGTTTGTAATGAAGTGTCGGTGTTTGATCAATGCCACTGGTGCAGACACGGATGTGGTAAGGAAGCTGGATGACTGCAGGGTTAAGTCCATTGCCCAGCCCAAAATGGACACACACCTGACACTGCCCAGTCACTTTGGGTCGTCGTACTATGGCCTGATCTTGCCCAGAGATAATGAGCATGACCAAGCGATGTATATGCTTCCCTTTGAGAATCGTCTTCTAGTTGGCTCTGTCGAAGTTGATAGCAATGAGTCCACGTGCTCCCATTCAGCTGCCGATACTGCCCAAGTTGTCAATTGTCTTTTGGAGCGAACGCGCCTGACCCTGGATGAATGTGCGGTGCTGCGACCGAACCAAGTGCTCAGCACCTGGACGGGAGTAAAGCCCATCATCAGGTGTCCACATGATAACGATAACGACCAGCATGATGAGATTGTGCCCAATTTTCTGGTGGAGGTGAGCAATAATGACATGATCACCTTGGCCGGAGGACGTTGGAGCTCCTATCGTGTGATGGCCTCCGATGCCATTGAAACGGCCATTGATCATTTTTGTCTAGAGCCGCAATGTCATGGCAGCCAAACGCATAACTTGCTGCTAGATGGGGCCGAGGAACATTTCAGTATGCTACCCTTAGATTTGGTGCAGAGCTACGATGTACCTATAGATGTGGCACAGCATCTGGCCGATTCGTATGGCTGCAATGCCTATCAAGTGCTCTGTGTGGCAACACAAAGCGAAAAGCAACGACTGCATCCGGATTTCCCCTACATTATTGCAGAGGTAAACTATGCTTGCCAACGAGAGTATGCCTGTCATTTGGTCGATGTGATTGCACGCCGTTTGCGATTCGCTTTTGTCGATGCCGCGTCGGCTTTTCAAATACTGCCCAGCGTGATGAAAATCATGTCCAAGTGCCTTTTTTGGACTGCAACTGAAGAAAAATCGCAGTTAAAAGCTGCTGAAAATTTTCTCAAACGGCAAATGGGCCTTGGTAGCATTGTGACGCACAATCCTTTGACGGTCGACAAAAACGACACTCCACATGCATTCGAAAGTAATACCTGTGATAAAAGAACGCTCTTAACCAAGGGGAGCGAAAAAAACATAAATTCATGTGAAGGAAAACAATCTGATTGCCCTCAGACATCAAATAAACCACCTTGTCAGTCCTGTTTTCAGGAATGCATTGCTTCTCCTTACTTTGGAAATGAAATTAAAAGTGATGTAAGTAATACCGAGAGCAAGGGCAAGTTCCTCCCAATCTGCTCGCAGCCTGAGAATCATATGAAAATAAATGATGATCCGTCCAGTGTTGGTAAACAGTTTCCTACAAGTCACACTACCCCGAATGCATCAGTTGCTAAATCAACTCCTATCATGGGCAAGACTATACTGTTTACCAAGGGAAATGGCAGTGATAAAATCCAATCATGTGGGAAAATTAGTACGAGTATTCCAATTTCAAAGAACAAAACAACTGAAGAAAAGAGAAACGACAATGTATCAGATGGAGCTGGAACACCTAAAAATGTAGTTGCCAAGTCTTGTTTCTTGAATAGACTTAAGAAGTATCCAAAGAGACAAGAGGATGGAGCTAACTCCAGTCCAACAACACACTTGGAAATGAACCAGCAGGGAGGCGTTCCATCAGGCTGCTCTTCTACAATGATATACAGTACTGATGTGGATTCTAGTTCAGACAATCCTGTTGTACTAAGTGTGAAAAAGGATGTTGATACTGTGAGTCCAAATAGAAGTTCAGAATATAATCTAAATATTAGGACAGTCGAAATCGAGCGACATCCTGTCGATCGTCCGCAAACTAAGAGCAACGAAAGAATATGGAAAATGAGGAATAACCAAAAGTTGGCTAGTAGTTCGCTTTCATCAATAAAAAAGCTAGAGATGCTGCTAACTAGGTATAGAAGACGTCAGAAGGATATATGTAATCCTAACTGCAATTCAAATAAGCCCGAAAGAACATCTTAATTTCACAATCACCCATGCTGTAAAGCTATGCATGATTTTGTAGTGAAACCACAGCCAATTACTACGAGATTGAAAATCGAGCACAAAATGGTTCCCAGTCCTAGGAGCACTCTCAATACCCAAGTAAATTTCTGCAATAAATAAATATCTATTTATTGCTTAATATCATCGCACTTTAACACAAAAGTAAACTTTCAAAAAGAACACTATTGTGTGAAGTGTGTGGATATTAAGTCAATATAAATAGAAATAAAATTATACTCTAATAATGTCAAAATCAATATCAAATATATCAGAGGACTAAGTATTAAAAGAAATTTAGTAAATTTGTTTTTAAATCCAGTGCTTTTATAGTAAATTGAATAATTTCAATTAACTTAAGATAATTACTTAAAAATTAAACAAATTTGTATATAATGTTGAATCATTTTACCAGCAAAAGTTAGTGGTTATTTTTAAATTTTTTTTTAAATTTTGCGGTGCCAGTACAAGTCGATCAAAAAGTAAGGGCATATTTGTTTGATAACATAGTTGGTCTTATGCGGGCCAAGCAAATTTTGATTTAAAAATTTGCTTCATTTAAGTTAGAAATCCAATTTAAACTAATAAAACAATCATTTAAGGTCATATGTATTCGCCTTCGCCATAAAAAACTCATTTGCGTAGCTAACGAGCAGCCATTAGTCAAAATGGGAGGCACATTAAACTCGTCAGACGTGGCACAGACGCACTTTTATAAAGATACCGCCCAATCAGACAATATATAAGGCAATATATGAACGATAAGCATATACAGAAGCGCCCACCACACGTCCATAACAATAATTCAAAATGGGTAAAATAAAAAATCGCTTCCTTATAGCATGGGTATCCCTCGAGTTCCCAAGAACCCCAAAGTCGCCAAACAAGCAAATTCGGCTAATTTATTTAAAACACATGACGAGACCAACGACAGAAACAAATTGGCAAAGCAACGCCAATTGAACAACGTCGCAAAAATTCTACAACACAAATATTTTAACGACTTTTAATGGAAAATCGTATTCAAATATCGAACTCATATTATTTGATATTTTTGACAGTTGTTTTCCGTTTATTTTTGCTGATTGAGGCACAAATTGGCAATTAAATGGCTATAACATGACATGTAACATTTACGAGTATATATGTAAAGTCTCTCTCTATATTTTCATATACATAATTTACTAAAATATTTTAAAGAAAATGTCTTTCATTCTATTGATAAATATTGTGGAGTTTACGAATTGGAACGGACTATCTTTAAATAGTTGTATGATTATTTTTCGTTAAAGAAAATTTAAATGAAACCAAATGTTGAAAAACCCGTAATTTTTTATGGTGCTAAAATGTAAAATGGTTTTAAATTATGAGCACATAAAATATTTCATTATTTTCAATTCTAACTTTAACACGCATTCGTTTTCAAACCAACACTATTACACTACACATTGACGGTAGGCTCTTCAGAAGCCGTAAACAACCCTATTAGTTTGGCCTAATGTGAAACACTTTTACTTTCGTTCTCCTTCCTTTACTTTTAAAAATTCTATCAAGCTTTACTATCGCTTGGTATTTTTATGCTGATTAGCCTCGCTAACAATTTGCAGCACGCGAAACTATTTCAACAATTTCAACTTGAAACATAAATTGCCCCGCCGCGATGGGTCGTGCCGATCCTGGCCACAAAAGGTCTATGCCAGTGTTGGCAAACGCCAGGAGTCACTGAGAAATTTTAATAAGCTTCCCCGCGTGCAGTTCGAGGAAGTGCTATGTACTCGTAATAGAGGAAAATGCATGCGGTACACACGCGAGTTCGTAATATTTAGAAAATTCCTTCGCGCCGGCGAACCGCAGTTATTAAAGCAACACACACTCACACACATAGTCACTTGTATGCGCTGCTTGTTAAATTGCAGTCAAGGACATTTTGGAGAGGCGGGAAGTGAATGCTTTAAAACGCGAAACGTCTGCCAAAAATGTAAAAAAAAACAAAAAAAATAAATTCAGGAACACAAACATTTCCATGACAGGAAGTATCGCACAAAATGGGAAGAGCTAAAAAAATAGAAACGTCAAACGGAAATAACGAGAAAATAGTATGCAATAAAATGTTCTTTAGTGTACTCTTAGGTCGAACATATACATGTGTGCTTTAAATTATGAAATATTATGGTATGTAAACGTGAAGGTTTTACAATTTTCTCCCTAAAAACATGAAATTTTTAAAACTATAAAATTAATATAAATAGTAATATCTAAGTAGAAATTGACTGGTAATTAGCATATACTCTCAATATTGTAATATTACAATTCACAAAACACTGCTATATTATTATTAGTGAACCAAATAAATTGAATTGAAAATGATGTTGAAAATAATGAGTTAGACATGATTATTAGAAGCTCGTATATATAATTATGAAACAAAATATACTGTTTACTATCATTGTAATTAAGAATTTAATTAAAATAAGTTTTTAATTGTATGAACCCGTATTTAGCATAACAAAGCTCAGTCTTCCAACAAATTGTCGGTTTTTTTTATAAATTTGTAACATTTTTCAAGAGTGTAATTAATAGAGTATTCAACTTCATGTAGGAGAATAGCTTAATGCAAATTTTGCTTTATTTCTCTGACACACTCCCAGGAACTAAAAAGTAACTATAACTATTCGTTTGCGTAGAGACAGAGTAATAATATTTTCGCCTTACCATGCATAAAATCATAATATATTTTCAAATAGAAGCAGCAGGACTGCAGAACACGACTTGCCCATGTGCTGGAATAACATAGGGGACCAGAAATGGCCGTAAAACAGCGAGCGAAAGCCAAGGACTTGCCACTTTGGGCCAAAACGATAAGTGACAAACATGTAAGGCAAACAAATGTTTATTTTATACATATGACATGTCGTGGCGATAACCGAGGGGCAATTGGAGGGGCAACTGAGATGCACAACTGTCAGATAAGTGCGGAGAGCATTTTGCAGAGCATCTTTGCCCGCAGGTGACAAGTTAAACGTCTTGTAAGCATTTGCATTTGTACACAACGAAAAAAGATACTCAACCTCTTGTAGGGGCCATGATAAAAGCAAATTTGCCAAAAATAAATAAATTACTAAGCCAAAAGATAGCAAGAGCCAAAAGGAACATACTTTATCTGCAGTTCACTTCGTTACACGTTGTCTCCCGACGAAAAGACTAAAAGACTTCAAAAGGGTTGTTGTTAGTCTTTGGAGTTGGCCTCAGCTTTGGCTTAAAGCATATTTGATTATGTCATAAAATATGCTCAACGATCTAGACCCTATATTTGCCAAGAACAAGATAAATTTAAGAAATATGCAAATAAACGTCGCAAACGAACGCATCAACTTATTTCCCATCTATTTCTAGGCTACAGGTCAATTTAAAAATTATTTTTAAATTTCACTTCTTTCATTTTTTAAATATGCAAAATTTGCGAAATTTGTGCTGTTGCTCTCTTGCCGTATAAAAAATAATGCATATTTGGATATAACCAATTGAAATTTTCAAGGATTGCAACAAATTTACTTCATGAGTGTTACGTACATTTTTCTGCATATTGTAATATTTTTATTTCAAGCTAGTAGGACTAAAGAATTTTGTTTGATATGTGTTAAGTTCGTCTGAATACTCGCACCATTTGGTTGGCTTAAAAATGCTAAACAAATTGGTTGATTGTATTTCATTTAACTTAATCTTTTTTCTAACCTAATAACAAAGGTTTCAATGGGAATGCAATTTGTTAGATACCATATTTAATATTACATATCCTGTTTTTTAATAGAATGATTGAATATTGACATCCCAGATAAAAAAGTTATCAATTTTAACTTCCGTTCAACTTGAATCTGACCTCAAAATCCGCCAAATGCGGCTAAGAGCAAAAAACGTATTTGTTCTTATGTCATAATTAAACGCTTTTGCACTCATAGCACTTCAACTGGATGTTGGCCCCGACCACAGTGCTCAGTGTTCAATCAATTAATCATTAAGAAGCCCATTAAAAAGAGCTCATTAAATTATCAAAGCACTTACCCTTTGAAGGTATCTCGGCTAGAGTGGGCGATGCAGTCATCATTAGGAGCACAACGGATACGGCGTTGATAATGAGAGCGATGGCGGCTAAACGCCCATTGGCATGAGGCCGGTGCCGGGGGCGTGGTGGTGGTCGTGGTCGCATGCTCGAGGCCAAGTTTCGATAAATCTCTGCAATGGGCAATGGGCAAAAATTGTACACGAAAATGCAAAAGGCACTTCCCGAAAGGCACACAAAATATATGTACGGTTCGAGTGCTGCAAAGAGGAGTCGAGTGTGTGGGGGGATCAGGTGGTGTTACTACGGGATCAGGCTCGCGCACAGGCAGCAAACGTTTTCACCTTTAATCACTTAAATGGCGCGTAATCAACAGCAACAATAGCAACAGCAACATCAACAGAAACAACAACACCACTACGAGCATTGCAATCAACACCAAACGCCGCCGACAGCATTGAAATTGAGCGTCATGATGGCAAGGATGATGACGTGCGGGTTTGCCAGCACTTAACGGTGAAATGGAGGCGGCAATAGCCACCCAGCCCAGCCCAGCCCAGCCCGGATCCGGATGCGTAGCGTTTTCAAGCTAAAGTCTAAATATAGTTGTTGTTGTTGATGTTGCTGGTATTGTTGTTGTTGTTTTCCTTGCTGCTGTTTGTTGCTACATAGTTTGGCTGTAGCTTTTTGACTCTGCCAGCGTTTGTTTGCTTGCCTGTTTGAGTCTGTCTATGTGTGTGCAAGGTGGATGGGAGGGCACGGGATGGCTGCCTGGTTTGTTAGGCTGTAGTTAAGTTAGCCAAGTACATTTTGAGGCGTTGTTTTGACGCGTTTCGGGGTGACTTTGTTGTTGCCCTTGTCCTCTAGATTAAGTTGAGACAATTAAATGAAATATACTTAGACAGCATTTAGACAGTAATTTGATTTTGTGCCTTGACTTTGATTGTTTTGCCCAAGTTTTGGCAAACGATTTAAAGTTTACTGACTTATGACTGAATTTATTGAGAGACTTTGGACCAAGTAGATGAATGAGTACATTGAAATATTGAAGCTTTATATAGATTCAGACATGTCTTGCTCCCATGGGCTACAATATTATAAAATGATAGTTATAAACAACAAATTTGCTTAAAATGTCATAAACAATGCCATTAATATGAAAACAATAATAAAAATTATTTTAAAAATAATATATTAAGCAACATCCAGCAATCAATCAATGAATATAGTTTGAAACTGAATTCAAAACAAATATTTCTACATTTATTGGTTCATATTTATCTTTACAAGTGATGAAAGTCAAATATTTTTACTTTTTGCTGAAAATCATTTTCAAAACCACTTGATCATTTTAAAGATTAAATTAAGTCTATTATCTGTTTTGACAATGGATCTTTTAAGTGTTTATAGTTTAGGCTTCAAAGATGAGAAACTATTACATTGCTTGCAGCTTCATTCCTTTCCTTTCCAATTTGCTATGTCAAACTGTCATCGCTCTGTGTTTGAGTGTAAATCAAGTTTGACAAATAAAATGATAACACAAAGTAAACACAAAACCACCTGTCAGACAGAGGACCTGCTGCCTGCATAAAAACTTGCTCGAAAGCTAAACAAAAACCGAAAAAAAAATCTAATGCTAAAAAGAAAGAGAAATATGTGGAAGCGTGGAATGGAAAAGAAAGGGAAAGAAAACAGATGAAAACATGGCAACATTTTACAAGCGGAAAGCCAAAGGAATATTATAAGCGACAACAACAAAGATTGCCAGCAGCAAAATGCCAAAACCGAAACGAACCACATCGCACCGCACGGCACCGAAAATGCATGCCTGCAAAATGGCAATGGCAACACTTCCGCTTCCGGCGCTGCAGGCGTCATCGCACAGTTGGCAAAACGTTGAGCAAACTCAAAGGCAGCGCTGACAGACGGGCCGAAACATAACAAAGCTTGTTAGTGTTGGGCCCCACAGCGGTGACAACAACAATGCCAAACAATTTATTTGTGTTTTGCTATTTAAATTGATAGACTAGAGAAGCACCCTAACAATCTATTGACGAACATATTCTCAAGTGAAATATTTACAACGTTTTGTCAGTGAGTAATCAATAAATTAGAGTTTTGTAGTTTCGATTCAAATATGGAAAACAAATTGAAACAAAATTTATAATTCAAATGAAAATTGCTATATAATGGAAATTTTCGTTTTCAAAATATTGCAAATTTTTTCTCTATTTAAATACATTACTTAATTAATATTATAATTAGTTTGTAATATTTGTACTGTAGTTACATTATCCGAGGAAAAACGCATCTGATCTGTATAAGGCCTGCAAAACTTTACCAGTGTTGGAAGAGTATAAAAACAATGTCTTCTGAGCTGGGTAGTAGACATGAAAAATGGCGACGAAACGAACAACAATTTTAAACGCTTTTAATATTAAAGCGATGGGATAAAGAGACACAAAGGGAAGAGATGAAGACTCAGTTTGGCACAATGCTGCCACCAAAGGTATGGCTACCAAAAAAAAGTGCAACACGGCAGAAACTATAAAGCAACAACAACAATAAAAACAACGCCATCATGAACAACAACAAACAACCGGTAGGCATGCGGCGCATGCAAAAAGCCGCGAATGTATGAACGTACAACGACAAAACGTGGGAAAAGTCGGGGTAAATAAAAGAAGAAAAATGAATGAAAATCCAGAGCAAGGTAGGCAGCTAGCTTAATGCCTGAGGAGCAGCTCATAGAGTTCCTTTTGCCTGCTTTAGAGTTGGCTGCATTTTATCAACGCCAGAGCTGGAATTCATTGGTAGATTCCATTGCCAGAGGTTGGCTGTTAGCCTCTTCGTGACGAAAATGTTTCGCTTAACTGGATTTTCAAATATTTATTGCAACAAATTATTTTGCTGGTCACATGTCTCCTGCTGCTAAACCTCTGCCACAACTTCTTCTCTGGCTCTTTGCCTTACCACTGTTTGTGAGGGGTTCTTATGGCCATTTAGTTTGGTTTATTGCAGTACTGGGATTTTGAGTAGATCTAAGTACTTGCAACAATAACCAATAATGTTGATACTTAAATAAAAATTTCAATTACTGTTGATTATAAAAAAATACAACATTAAACTTAAAAAAAAAAATAAATAAATATAGTAAAAAATACGTATTTAGACATTTAATAATTTTAAATATTGAAATAAGTTAAAAAAAAAAAATGTTCAGATTTTTCAAAACATCGAACATTATTTGTTTTGATTATGTTGGTGCAACGTAAGCTCCTTAACTTTCGCAACACGTTAGCATATCATGTCCCTATCACGGGGTCAAACAAATTGTTTCCGTCAAAGTTATAGTTAAGAAAACAAACGAAACTGTCGGAAATTGTTTTTAGCTAACTACAAAATATATTTGCAGCAGACAGAAATGGAAACAAAAACAGAAACAATTTCTAATTACATCAAATTAAGCACACACGTTGCAAGTTGAAGTTGAGTAACGGGTTCCGGTTGCACACGACAGTTCTGCACGGGCAGAACTTTCACTTGATGCGTTTAAAACTTTTGCGAGGGCTGCCAGAAACTGACAATTGCTGGCAATGCTGACAATAACAACAACAAGAACGGCGAGCACAATGAGACGAGCAACATTTCGTGTCAAATCGTTTTATAACGTTGCTTAACGTAGACTTCGACGTAAGCGTAAAGACGTAAACAGTTCGCGTAATACGGCAAAACACGCTTTACAAATACGAATAGACTAAAGGATTTTGGTTGACTTGAGACCTCAAGGAACGCATAACCGTCCGCACAGAAGGAAAACCGATGCACGACTGAACATGAACGGCGTTGACTCGATTGGTGGATATGCGACGACCCCAAAACAACCGAGCTGTACACTTCGTTTCAGTTCGTGTGGTACTCGTGCCTCTGTCGGCTTTTCGAATTTCGAAATTGGCGATGGTAAGAGAGTTTGTCATATCAAAATAAAGAGCGATTCTGGAAGGAGTCGCAGCATTCATTACCAGCTATCCGAAGTATTTGGGTGAGTAGCAGACGCGAAGGAAAGCTGACCCGCGAGACTGTTAAATGTTTGCCTTAGTTGCTAAGTGCTTATTGCGATGATAGGCACCCTGGGTGGTCAGCGTGCTGCTACGCCAGTTGATTGGTGGTTAGGTTAGGTAAGTTATTAGCGCGAAGAATGCTTATTTACAGCATTATGAACAGCAACAAATTAAGAAATTTATGGAGGGTAGAAACAGTCAACAAGTATTATGGAATCTGTAAATTATAAATTCTTTATTATCCTTTTAGTATAAAGATTCCTATACAATTAAATATGTTTTTCCACGAAAATTAAGCGTATATGGCATTCCTTCCTTCCTTATTATTCTGATGAAACTACCTTCAACTAATTATGCCAACCAACTAAGCTCAACCCCTTTTATAGTGACTCCACTTATCTGCAAAGCCATATTAAAATTGTTGTGTGGAAATCAAATCCGGCAACAACAACTGCCGACAAGTCAGTGGCTAAAGTGGTAACCATAACAAATATTATTTCACATACGCAGCGTGGGCTGGTTACATTTAGATAAACATAACACTGAAAACTTAAAGCCAGACAGTGGCTGCTATCAAAATGTAAACGAAAACAGAAAAGCATCATGGACGAAATGCTTTTGTTTAAGCGAATAAGTTTACCCAAATCTATGGAAAGTACTTGTATTTAAAGCAAACGTTTGTTTCGAGAGCTTGACCAACATTTTATCAGAAAGAGCCGCAACAGTTTTCCTCGGAACGGATCATTTTTCACCAGAGCCTAAATGAAAAACAAAAAAAAATAAAAAGGGAAAAGGGACAAACAACAGAGCAACGTTGATGGCGATGATGATGGGCAACCAACAACGTTGACAAACGGCAACGTCACAATTTGGGGTGTCGAGGTCAGCCAGGGAGGGAACCCCTCATCACCATGGTAATATTTTTAGACATTGTTTGACTGTGTGTCTGTGTGTTTGCTTGTCGAATCCATTTCAAAGGGAATTAAAACTTATTTAGAAGCTTAGTGCAAACTCTTGCCATTTATAAATTGTCCTTAAAAGAACAACTCTTTCGCATTTCAACATTATTAAGCAAATAATAATGCTAATGTTGCGGGAAAATGCTAAATTTAAATGCTAAGCAACAAAATATTGTAGTCGCAAATAAAGCCAAGTTTAAAAAGCCTTTTTAGTCGTTGGCCATAAAAAAACCTAATTTAAATTAGTATGAATTTTTTACCACAAAAAATGTGTGTATTTAACTTCAAATATTTTGTAGTTTATGCATTATGCTTAATATAATTTAGTCTAGTGATCACAATTGTGTTACGAAACCTTGAAAAATCATCTAGTACTTGCGTAGTTAAATAAACAAAACAGTTGCTCGTAATATATGAAAATTTAAGCTGAACTTAAAGAACTATTTCAAATCCTATTGTTGTTGCAAATTCTCGAGTTGCACGAGAGTTAAAGAATTAAATCGAAACTCTATAAGGAATTGGGGATGCGACAAAGAACAAATCCTCTTTGGCAGCAGCGTGATCCGTGTCTCTCTTTCCCTCCGCCTCCACAGTTTTTAAGGGGTCCCAATAGTATGGCATTTAGCTATATTTGAACGGTATCGCTGTTGCTGTCGTGTAAGAAACGACACCCAAAAGTGAGGACATTAAATGAAACTTGCACTTGCTTTTCCTTTACCATTTTCTTTTTTCTCCAATTGGCGTAAATTGCAAGCGCATAAAAAAGTGATAAGTAGTGCAAGACTGGTGGCGTTAAGAGATAGAAAAAGAAGTGGTATGGCGGAGGTAATGCAATCCTTTCAGTTTCTTTTGTCGCTGCTTCGCCTTCAACATAACAGCACCCAAGTGGCAAGTGTCAATTGATTTCTAGGGATGTGGCACTGGTCATGGCTCTTTGTATGTATCAGTATGTGTGTGTTCCTAAAGCGCATTAGCAGAAATAAGAACAGCAAACGAAAACAACGACAAAATGAACTGATTGCATTAAAAGCGTAAATAGATGCTAAAATTCAAGAGCTTGACAAATATTATATGAGAGAAAAATGTTGGGCAGAACGGCAATGGAAATCACAGTCAAGATGCTTTCCAAAATGTTAATCCAAATGAAAAGCACAATATGGTCATTTAAAAGGCCCTAAACATTCGAACAAATGTCACAGCTCGAAAGTCTGTCAGAGTACTTAGACAAGCTTCAATTAGCCATGCCACTTTACCAGCGTCGTAACGAGAGTCTAGACCCAATACTTTGCCAATGTGAAACATTTGCTTTTGTTGAGCTCATTCAACATGTACCTAAAGGACACAAGCTGACTTTAAACTGAAAATAGAAGTATTAGCAAAGGGCTGGCCAAATGGGTTTTATCGTCGCCAATTAATGAGACATTTTTAAATCCTTTTTTTTGACAGAAACGTTCGTAAATGAAAATTAAAATTTAAGTAAATTGAAGTAGTCTATAAAAAACGTTTATGAATACTATAATTTTCTACCAATTTTTGAATTTAATATTTATTTTAAATCCAGTCTAAGAGTATATAATATTAACATTAAAATTAACCCAAAACAGTTGTTTTCTTTTATTATCACCTCTTTAATACATATACCACAATAAAATATCTTATAAAATGCGATGTAAACTTACACAATTGATTTTCAATGGGAAAACAATACAAGAAAATCCGCCAACTTCAAATGAATACATATTGAATAGCATATTTCATTCGATACAAAAAACTCTTCAAAGTCAAATAAAAATAAATCTCAGGGCAGTTTTTGTGTGTCGGACACGAGCCCACACTCAAATAAATCAGATTAATGTGTACTTAATATTTGCCATTAAGTTTTTATTGCTTCCACGTAACAACTTCCATGCATACGCAGCACACACACATGTAGTTAGCAGTTGGTGAACAGGTACATAAATTGGAGAAACCCGTTAAACCCGTTAAACCCAAATAAAATATGCCAATTGGTTACGATCAAATAAACGGTTGAATATGCCCATCATGGCCAGTGATAGAAAGGGGAGGTTTTCCTTCAAGGGATATGTAAAGAAACTGGAGATGCTGTTTAGGAAAATGTAATAAGCACAGTTTCCAAAAAGTTTTCAAATTTTTGTGTGTACTCGTGGAACAAAATTAAAGGTCTTAATCATTATACAAAAGAAAAACATAGGTAATTAATTTTTATTTTTATAAGCATAAATAATTCTTTATTTCTTAATCAATCTCATAAAGTGAATTATTTCATCAACTGCGCTAAGGAAAGTTCTTTTTCATCATATTTATGTAATGGACAAAACCAAATGCAGATCCAACGTTCAAACCAAGTTCAGACTTCGACTACTCTTTCTGCCATTGTCCATTCGAGTTATGCCAGGCATTTCCTGTTTTTGGTTTTTACAATTCGAGGCGGCGCGAAGCTTTCCTACTTTATGTATGCAAAAATTGAGCACCAGCTTCAGTCGGTTTTCAATTTTATCGCTTGCAATTTTCAGACATTTTCCATTGCTTTCAACGTTGTTGTCGGACTCGTACTGTTGCATATTTCTTGGCGTATTTTCCATGCCACGCTTTGTGTTTTGGTTTTCTGCTACGTGATTTATGCATTGGTGATTAGTGGCTTTCCTTGGGAGGTGCTCATAATTGTGTCCGATCGGAAAATCAATTCCATGCCACCATGGCCAACGTCGCCCTCGATGGCTCGATGCCGATGCCGATGCCGATGCATACGCCGACAAAGCAACAGGAAACGTCAAACACTTCAGAGACTGCAAAAACAATACGCTCAAGTGGCAGTTGTGTAGTGGCATGCAGCAGACGCAGACATGTGCGGCTTTCCATAACGTACGAGTACTATTAGCATCAGCATGGCTGCCTTTGTTATCGTTGTCAATGCCAATGATAATAACAACAAGTGTAGTTGTCACAGCAGCTTTAACAACAACCACAAATAATATCGAAGATTTATCTGTACGCATAATTTATGCTCGTCGACGCCACGCCCTATTCTTAAATCTAAATGAATGCTTGTTAATGGACTATACATTGTATCAGGTTTACATTCTATGATAAAGTGTCATATAAAGCATTTGGCAAGTGCAATTTCTATTTCAGTACAGTGCATACTCTGAAACATGTACTTGACACATTTGCAAATGTAAGATACTTAAATATTTGTCTAAGTAGGTTTGAGTTGTTTATTATTATTTTTATTTCTATTATTATTATTATTGTTATTATTGTCATTATTATGCTATTATGGTTGATAAGGCAATTAACTTTAATTAATTACGTACTCTCCTAATATATAATATATAGGCAATTTGCAGTTACCCAAGATTCACATATCATGTGGGCTCCACTGTGCGTACAAGGTAAGTGCAACACATGCATAAATTAAGCAACGCTGAGAGCAAGAGTCGAGTAGAGAGAGCCCTATGGATAGGTCTGTGGGATGTTGTACAGGTGGCGGGTTGACTGTTGGTGTTGTTGTTCAAGCGTGCATGTACCCTATTATAGATACAGTCAGAAATTATCGGCGCCCCACATACATTCTCATTCAATCTACACCCACTTACACACAAACACATACACACACATATGCAGGTACATATATGCATAAAACATGTCTCGGCACAGTGGCAGCAAATTGAATCAATAATATCCAATCATGGGTTAACAATGCGAATTGATTTCTAGGCAAGCATGCCGCATACTCCAAGGATACGTAGCATGTTTGTAGCCCAACCATATGCAAACATGACAGCCCTAGGATAACAACAAAAACACAGAGCTGCAGCAGCTGCAACAATTGGCCACAAGACGGAGCCCTTTCAGCCTCCCTGCTCGGAACAAGCACATCTAACAAGTGTTCATGTAAATATTAATTAAGTTTTGGCTTTTGCTGGACTCGTATTAGCCCTTTGCTTTTGTTGTAGACAGGACAAGGGATTGCCACACAGCTCCATATGGTAGCAGGTGTAAGCATCTGTGTTATCAGCAATATTAGTTGAATAGTTACTTGCTACCTTTGGCCTTTGTTTAATTAACTAACTCAAGTTGAATCGAAGCATTTAAATATCTAGCAAGCTTCTCTGGGAGGCTGCTATTGCTTTCAATTAGTGGACAAAGAGTTTTAATTTAATTTGACACTAATTTGTTCTATACTCATTTGTTATTGTTGTCCTTATCCATCTTGCTGTTGTTGTAGTGAGTGTTCACAAGCTTGCTTATATACTTATGGCAGACACTGTTCGAGGCTGTTTATCGAATGCAAATAAATAAATTATATGTGTTGAAGTGACTCTGTTTCATAGTTTATAAGTTAATTAATTTACAGAATTCCATGTGGATGAAAATGTTACACTTTACTTAACTCAGTTAATAGATTGTAAAGCTTGTTTTAGTGAAATTACTACAATGCCTTGCGTATTATTAAATACGAACAAGAGTGTTCACTATGTTTCCAAAATAGTTGTAATACAAATCCTTAATCTAATTAAATACACTTAAAATGTAGCTTAAGTTTGTATATGCGACACAATGTGTGTTTTTATTTACTATGTCCAAATTAATTTCCAGAATAAGACATAACTTTATCCGTCTAACTTTTTACACATGTACTCCGAGTAATTTGCTAAACTATGATGATTTTTACAAAGTGTGGATGAATATTTGTTTTGTTTTTGCAATTTAATGCTTGAAAACCTTTTAAAAATTCTACAAAGCAATTAGTTCTTAATTTTAATTTCTATTACAAAACTATATTTAAATGATAATTGCATTTGTATATATTCGAAAACCAAAACTTTGTTAATATTGCCTTTATTGAAACTAGTCATCCAATTGGAGTGCTTGCATTCAATTGGCGTGTCTGTATAGTGTAAAACTTTCAAAGTACTATAAAAATTTTACCGACTGCAAATGCAATTTGTAAAACTTTAAGTAGCGAATGGTGTCACCAACTGTCGCGAACAGAATCAGAAACTGAAACGGAAACTTTTCGCATTTTCATTACAAGTTTCGCACAAATATCTTCCATGCCATATAGCCTCAACTCAAGCTTGTGGATCTGCATAATTTGCAGAATCACTTAATGCAAATGGAATGAATATATTTGCCATCTTGAACGGGTCTACTAATTGATCCGGTCCCTTAGGTGCTACGCACATTCAAACAAACGCATGTATTTTTAAAAAATTATTATTAAAAGGTAACAAACAGTCAATGTGAAAGCCATTTGTTTAAAAACTCAGTAGAAAATAACCTGACAGTTTGAATTTAATGTCAGTTTAGTACAACTTCGCATCAGATCTAGTCAACTGCCCGCTGCAACGCAACTTTCACATTTCGAAACGAAATTTATGAAAAAACAATTTTTTTGGCTTCCATTAAAATACAAAAGTTAAGGGTAAGCAATTGTTGATTCAGCAAATTTGTTGAATACTTTAATTGATACTTTAAGCGATATTAATATTAAAAGAACCAACATGGGCTACGATCTTTCATTGATCATCGGTCATGTTGATGAAGAGCTACTTTGCCCCATTTGTGCCGATGTTTTGGAGGATCCGATGCAATCGTCAAGCTGTGAGCATGCCTTTTGCCGCTATTGCATTGAGAAGTGGATGCAGGAGAAACAGATTTGCCCCGTAGATCGCTCCGACTTAATGCCCGTCCATCTGGTACCTGTGTCTCGGCTAATGCGCAATATGCTCAGTCGCCTGAAGATCAAGTGCAGCTTTGCGGAAAATGGTTGCTCAGCGATTCTTTCCTTGGAGGAGTTTCGCGAACACGTAACGCACTGCAAGAACAATCCCAAGGTGGTGGTCCTTTGTACAAAGGGATGCGGCATGAAAGTTCCTAAGGATGAGCTCTCCAAGCACAATTGTGTCTTCGAGTTGCGCGAGCAGCTCAAAGATCAAATAAGCGAAATCGGCGAACTGCGCGAGTTGCAGGCTCATCAAGAGCGGCGACTTAGCGAGCACCGGCGTGAGCTGGAGCTGATTCAATACTATATAGCGGCACTGCGTTCCACGAATCCCGTTATACGAAATGTTGGAGATCAGCTGGACCGCTACTCGCTGATGCGCTGGGGCCGTAGCCTGCCATTGGCCTCGGTACGCACCTGGGGTAACCTCATCTCCACGCCGGACACACCCATGCATATGATGGTGCGCGAGGGCTTGCGCGCCAGCGGTTGTCCCCTGCATCTAATCAATGTGATGATGGACTGTTGCTACGAGGACAGCTGGCCAGAGGGATTGGCAACGCTGGAGATGCGTCGCATGAATCTGCATCGATTGGCGCAGTTTGTGACACGACTTCTACCAATCCTGGTTACCGGCAAGCCCTGCGTCATCGTGCTTGGCAGCGACAATGCTCACATGCCTGAGAATTTGCGTCCTCCCCTAGGCATCATTATGATATTCGTTGATGGCGTTGATGAGACGCATTCGGAGCCGCCACCGCTGCCAGATAGCGACTTCTTCCCTCATTCGTGTTAGAATCATATTTGGATAATGATGTTTGGGTGATCAAATTTGCAACCAGTTGTTTCTTTTGAGTTGGCTATACCAAACTAGTGTAAATTAAGGTAACAAAATTAAATACAAGTTAAATTCACTCTTGATATACATCGTTCGTCAGTTGTCGGGCTTGAACTTGGCAGGCAAGAGTCATTCGATAAACAAAATTAAATAAGTGAAAAAATCCATAAATTATTACACCCTTGGCGGTTAAGTTCTGTACAATTAATTAATTAGATGATAACATAAGAATTAGCATATTTATTAAAGAAAAGTTGTGAAATAATTAAAGCCCTATCATTTATACCACTAAACAAAGCATGAATGCTATTTTACTTGGCCTTAAATCTACCAGTTATTAGGTATTTTCACCAACATTGAAACAGCTGGAAATGCTATTGCATATTTATGATTCCAAGAGCATCGGAAGTCATGTAAATCTGAAAGCTTGTGGCTCAAACAGAAGGCGCCTGACTTCAGACTGTTGTCATCGTGCTAGTCGTTGTTGTTGTTGGCCAAATAATTTACCAAATTTTATTTATATAGTAAAATTTTAACAAATTAACTGCGAATGGGAAAGCCAAAAAACAAACAAATAACTATCCAGGGCCACCTTTACCCAACTGTCCCATTGGCCCAGACCAAATGCTTTTGCATCGAGTATCGTATGAATAGCAAATTTTGCACAAACACTCAAGAACACACAAGCATACTTGCAACAACATATTGTTATGTCCAAATATTTACACTATATCAACAATATATGCAAACACATTCGCACACACACACACAGAGTTATTCACACACTGGCAAACTGACAATGACAATTTCTATATGTATGTCTGAATTTGGTTTTAAATTTCATTTGGTTTTGCCATCCATTTGGATATAAATTCTCATGTTTCCCTCAGTTGGCATTTTTCATTGTGCGTATACATTTTGTGACAACTGTACATAAGTTTCTTTCTGTCCTTCTGTCAAACTTCAGAGTCTAGTTGAATTGCAATTCCATTTTTTCAAAACATTCGAAGTGTGACAGAGGAAGAAAGAGACACTTGAGAAACCCTGTTGCTTGTCTACTGGAACAGCTGTGACTGGACTTCACAATAGGTTTATAGGTTTACTTTGAATTTCTCTTCAGAAATAACAAAGTACAATATGTACTTTGAAATTCCTTACACAATAATCAGCTGCAGAGGCGTAAAGCAAATATGGACTACATCTTTTGAATTAAAAGAAAATTTTAATTATTTTGCATACAATTTTAAAGCCCAAATTTTTAACGGGTTAAAGGCATTTTATTTCAATTTGGAGAAAATAAATAAAAATTACTATCGCATAAAACTGTTGTGTAAAGTTTACAATGTTCGGGTATTATTATTATTTACAATATTTCATTTATATTCTTTCTTTAATTTCCAAAAATAAATTTTATTTACTTTTAAACAAAAATACTTTCAGCTTTTTTGTTTAATCAACTTATGCATAGTTGACGAAAAATAAATAATGTTGCTGCAGGAAAAACTTGGCAGCAGTTATGCAGTTGCATCATTTAATCATGAATATATGCATAATAATAAAATGCAATAAATAGTATGTAATGAATAGTTTTAAAATAAACAACTATTATTGAAGATATTATATAAGCCTGACTCACCCAATGCAATTATTTATCTAAAGTAGAGTATGTAATGGCTTTCGCTGAAATCAATCTAAATTAATGTTAAGCCACATTTCAAGATCTGTCAATTTCAGCTGCTGATGCGCATTAGAATATTATCAACAACTTTCGTTTGACTTCGTTTGGATAGAACAAACTGAAGTAGACAATCGAATATACAGCCAATGAACCAGGCTAATTTAATAAGTCAAATACAACACAAAAATATATACAAACTCATACACATTTGTTGCTAGACGGCCTAGAACAATATTTTTCCAATTGAACTAACGCCATATAATGAAAATCAACACTTCCGGTTTGTTAGGCATTAACACTGAGCAACGAAGAATACACGCCACATCTAACTACCACTACATAACATACAGCTGACAGAGTGTGTGTATCGGTGTAACGAGCTACAAATGTTCACCGCAAAATGTGTATTTGCATTTATATTTGTTGTTCACGGCGTGTTGTCATTTCATTGCAGAAAGCGAACGTGACACATTTGCCTCAAGTTGTCAGCGATGTCGACTTATTCCTTCACTTAACTCACTATTATGCTACTCGTATCTTCAAACACGAATCTTCTTTCCAACTAGTTTGTGCGAAATTTGGATGAGAACATTTAACTGACTGTAAAATTAAATTAAAATACTTTTGGAAACCTCAAAGAGAATCTTTTATCTAATGTTATGTGTATTTTGCAGTCAATGAATAATATTAAAATAAAATAAAAATGAAGCTCTTTAAATGTAATTATAGCGATATATACTTAAATTAATAATTTGAAGACAGAAACTACATTGTAATTATTTAAATTTTAATTTAATTAATATTATATTAAATTTCATATGTTCTTGAACATAGAATAAAATGATAGGGCATCTGCACAAGCCTTACGTCCTCGATAAACTATGGTGATTGTTAGTCCAACTACAAAAATATATAAAAATTACCATGAATAACTGTCATTTTACGTTGTTGTTTGTTTGTTCTAAGTTGTACACATTACATGAAAACGTGGATATGTACATACATGGTGCACAGGACCTCATCACGAGCAAACGAGAAGAGCAATTTGAGAGAGCAACATGTCCGTTGACATCAGTATACTGGCCAAACGGTCACGTTCGCTTGGTATAACCGAAACGTGCAATTTTTAGCTTGGACACACAAGCCTGGACAAGGGACAACGGACTGAGGACAGTTGGCAGCGCAATAAGCACAAGTTTTATGCAATAAAATTAGCCCAACAGAGAAACGCACAAGACACACGCAGCAGACTGCTCCTTCACTGGCTGATAAGATAATTTTATTTGCCTGTTATTGCATAAAGTCATGTGAGCAGCGGAAATGAGTTGAACTAAAGTAAAACGGTACGTGCCAGGAAAACAGCGAATGACGGAGCTCAGAAGTGAGCCAGGATACAGCAAAAAAGAATAAGTATGGGGAATGAAGTGGTACTAAAATGGATTCTAATAAGATAATTGACTTGTTTGCGGATTGATGTAAGTGCTTTCTAACTTAAGGTTAAGCTAAAGATACTTTTGGGGGATTAAGATGGTCACACAATTATTGGTAACATCTTATTAGGATTGGAGTATGTGTATTCAACTTTAATATTACTTTCACTTGTAAATGTGTCAGCACCACAAAACGATTTGCTTCAAAAACATTAAACATATTTTGTCCGACCGTCTCAGACACCAGCATAGCATCCTACCGCCAGCCAGGTCAATTGGAGTTGCCTCAAAATCAGAAGAAAAAATAAACAACACACAAATTAGGCAAAAAGCCAACTCGATTCAGTGCTGGATCATTGCGCACTCAAGCGGCATTAAATCGCTTGTCGTACTTATAAGTACGCCACAGCAATGGACTTTATGCATGAATTTCATTTGAACTCACCTTGAACGGGTAGCTTTCAATTGCAAACATTGCGGCACGAAGACTGCATTATTATAAATATAAAATAGATTTAATCTTTGTCTTAATTAGTCGCTATATCAATAAAGATCTACCGAATATCATTTTCATACATCTAATTTCCTACATAAGAAATACATCATTGTCTAGAAATTGATATTTTTTAACAGAATAATTTCTATTTGATTTTATGAAAAAACTGAAATGCTTACTAAACTTTATTTAATACTACATTTTAAACTTATACTGCAATAAACAATACCGATACCTTTAAAAGTAAGCTACTATCGTTACTTTGACTTGAATATTTTATAAACATGTCACGAAAGAGCATTCTCAGACCGTTGTGTTATTGTGCTCTTATTTTATTTATTTATTATTATTTTTTTTTTTGTGGGGAAAAGACCGTTTTGCTGGAATTTCACAAGTGACCGCACACACAAAAATATTTTGCCACACCCGAGGCGACGCGCGGGCCACAGCAACAACAACAACAGAGGCGACCACAACGAGAGCACCAACAACAATAACAAGGAAAGGAAGTTACGGGGTCGGTTTCAAGTGCCGCAAGAGCACTTAATACTAATTAGCTTTGCGCCTACGTTGTGACCTACGACCTGGCACCCCCGCATTTCCGGACGGATTCGGAGCCAATCTGTGCCGTCCGTTTAAGTGGCCGCAACACGCAGTAGGCGGTATATGGGGGGGATGTCGTCGGCCGGGTTAACAGCTTCGGGGCGTCATTTTTATGAGCTAATTAAGTTGTTAGACTTGATGAAAAACTCATTTGGAGCGCTTCGCTGCTAGCAGCTAACCAAATGCTAAAATTCCGCTGCATATCTAATTTGCATTAATTAAGAGCATCGACAAATAAAAAAGGGAAAATCATTTTGAAGTGTTTTTATATTTTGTTGACCAAATGTCAGAGGGCTTTAAGCGCGAGTTGTACTCTTTGCTGGCCAATTAATAACCAACATTGCGTTTCGCACTTGCAACTAATTGGCTGGCAATTTGCATTCACATTTATTGGCAGCTAACTTCGTGGCTAACTTCTGTTGCCAACAATCACTAAAATTGGCGCAACACTTTTAACGCCATGTTGATGGGCCAATGTTGTCCTTGGTTTTGACATTCGGTGGCCAACTGTAAAATTTTCAACGAGTAGTTTTGTAATTTGTACCAACTTCCAACTTCGGCCGCCAGACTTTGCCAATTGTGAAATGAAAAGCGTAACTTTTTAATAGCCAGAACTTGGAGAACTCCGAGATTTCTGGACTTCTTCTGGCCAGTTAAAAAAACTTTTCGAATTATGACTGTCGCATTGGAAGTTTCAAAGTTTTGACAATGATTTTCTGTCCCTATTCTCAAGGTCAAAGCTATTTGGGAGTTAGGGCTCAAAACTAGCTTTAAATTCTTCTTAAATATTGTCAAATAAAAGGCTTAAAATATTTTTTCCGTCATTTGGCATAATGTGACCAATTTGTGGACATATAGAAGAATTGGTTAATTTTCAATTTCATAACAATAATACAATTTTATTAATTCAATTGCAAATATTTTGGATATTACAAAACGAAAAGTGTGTAATAATTAAGTGATTCAGAAGTGCTCCCTGGGGTACAATCGAGTGCTGAACGCTTTGACCTATGTTATAATCAAAAAGTTGTTGATCTATTCAAAATGTGCCGAGATGCCAATTTATTTGCAAGCAGGCAAATTGAACAATGATTAATCATTGGCAGCATGACATAATTATTTCTGGCAGCAACTTAATGAAACCCATTGACAGGTTGAAGACGAACGTCATACAAAATTTTCTGATACTTTAGTAATGATTATGTAATGAATATGTTTTGCTCTTGGCTGTTGCAAAGTTTTTCTGCAGCAAACTTTTGACTGGGACCGACAAAAGTGTTACCTTATTGAGCTGCTTAGCGGACTTTTGTCGCTGTCGTGATAAATTATGTTAATAATGTTCGCCCGGGCAACTTGCCACAAAAGTTGAGCACTACAAAAGTTTGCTCAATGCGAACAGCAGCTCATCCCCGGGGCTTGTCAAGAATCAGGCCACGTTCGGTTTGGGCCCCCTCATCCCTTTGTCACCTCATTTTCGACCATAATATTGTGTGCATCTCATATTGAGTGGTCTCCCTAAGTAGTTGGCCACACACTTTTCCCACCAAAGCGGTGGCAAGATGACGCCAACAACAACAACAACGCATACTTTATTAATTCACTTAGCAAAGTGTAATCCTATCACGTCAATAAGATTATGGTTTTGAGAATCTTTAATATTTTTCTTGTTGCTTGAGCAGCCTCTCCTTCCTCTCTTTCTCTACTCTCCCTCAGTCTGTTGTTGCTGTTTATGGAAATGACAGAAATACCCAGAGCTGCCACATAACCAACGAACTTGGCTTTGGCTTCACAAGTTGGCGCCATGCATAACAATGACTTGTGCGAGGAAGAAAAGAGAACATCAGCCACGTTGTCGATGCCTGCCACTGGGTTTTCAAGTTTAAGCCGTTTTAATATTAGTATGTGTGTGAGCGAGCGGGTAAACGTTTTCCTTCATATTTTCATAACAAACTAGATTTTCTGAACTCTCATCTTGGTAGTCGAGTGGGCTGGCATTTTGGTTTTTGTTGTTTGCTTTTATGATTATTAAAATGTTACATATGTTTTATGCGCATATTGAACGCATTAAGTGCCTTGACAAAATTACTTTTGCGGTTTAGAGGTAGATAGTATTGAATGAAATAAAAGGAATTAGAAATGAATTTAAATTAATTTTTCTTAACAGTTAAAAAATTAAAACAGACGTCGCTTAAAATATTAGTGTGATATAGAAATAGTAATTGAACTTATTTTAAATCAATGTATTGCTTCGAAAAATGGTTTATAAATGATCTATACATTTTGAAACGTCATCACATATTCCCTTTAAAAAGTCTATATTTTGTTTAATTTTTAATGATTTTTACCACACCTTTGATAATGTAGCAGTTCCTTTAATACTTATCATCCGTTCTTATTTTTTATTCTGTTTTGAGGTGTTGTCTTACGGTGGTTTGTTAGCATTGTTGTTTGTCTCGAAGAATCGTTAAGATGGCATATGTCTACACAAAAACCAAAAGCAATTACGCAGACTTGTTGGGAGACCAACAAAAGACGGGTACTGAGCAAAACATGTCCATGTCCGGTGCAATAAACATTCATTACGTATGGCCGCATGCCACAAACAGAGCCGGACAACAACACATACTTGTATTCCTGATATGGAGGATGCCGGTTTGCTTTAGTTTTTATGGCACAGCTGCCACTTGCCAGCAGACAGCCAGGAAATCAGAGCCATGCACACACTCGCACACAAACACGCACTTACACAATATCTTAAGAGCCCTGTAACAAGGAGACGCAATGGGAATGTAACTGAAATCGCCAGTCGTCCGTTACGGTCTTCGGAATTGAACAATAAAATAAATGATATTTGCCCAAGTGGCTGGCTGACTGGCTGACTGGTTGGGCTTCGTTTTTAAATTCAATAAAATTTTATGAAAATGCTGCGATTAAGTTGTATACAATTCCTATATGTAACATATGCCTGCCATGGCATATGTGTGCACCAGGAAGGGTCAAGGCGTTTGTCGTATTGACTTTTATGACAACGGTCCAAGTGGGCGTAAAAAATGAAAACTATATAATCAGCGTTAAAAATGCAACAGCTGCTGCAACAATCGAAGAGAAACGACAAAACATATTTCAGTTCCGCCACGCTACAAAATGGAAACGTGACAAAGAAAATGATACGCATTTTCGCAATTCATTTGAACTGGGAAAAACCGAAAAAAGCTACAATTTCTTCCATCATAATTTTCATAATTTATCGGCTCGCGTTCCAAATAATCTTTTGTCGTATGTTATTGAGGAGGTTACCTCTTAAACATTGTTCATTTCTTTTAAAACTCATACATTTTATTTTAGAAACTTTGGCGAAAATTGTTGATATTAAGGAAGAGACTCTTTGTAGAAATACATAAATATGAGTATTAAATTCACGACTAATATTTTTTTTCTTTATTTTGACTTTGATGTTTTAATTAAAAGAACTTTCATTTTATATTTATTTGTTTGCCCGATTTTATTTATATGTTTTTAATGTTTTATTTGTATTTTGTTTTTTTTAAGCTACTGCGAAATACGTGTGACAAATGTGTGGCAATAATTTTGGTCTGCCACGGCATGTGTGACATTTATTACAAATTTTTAAGGTGCTGTTTTCGATTGTTCTGCGTTCGTCGATACTGGAAAATAAATTAGCTCGCATTTAAAATGGAAAATTGGCAATGGAAAACACATGTGAATGGCTGCCGAGGGCAATGTGAAGCCAATAAATCATTCGAGTATAGCATTTAATTTAAGAGGGTTTCAATAAATGATTACAAATAATATGATATGTTGGCACACTTTTGGGTACAAGAGCAAAATTAAACAAATGTGAGCACTAATGTGCTAGTTATAGAGATATACACACGATTATTTAATAGTAAAGTATCAGTCCTAAATGAACCATAAAGTTATCAAATAAAATATCAAATGCATTGGAAATTTTAATGTGAAGTAAATTTTAAATTTAGTTATATTCACTATGCATACGCTATATAGTATTTTAGTGGTATTATCAACCTGCTCACTTACATAATTTCGCACATACAGTTCAAGTACAACGATTTAAGTACATTTAAGTCCTCGGCTTAGGCAGAAGCAAAACTAAATGAAATTAACATAAGGAAGTTGCACATGTTTATTTAAGGCGCTGTAAACAAGGGGAGAACCAGAAACTTGCTGCAGGGTATGGCTTGCTACTCCGACACTTAAGTTTAGCTCTTAAGGCCTTCGCACATTTGCTTAAGTTATTTGACTTTTTTCTCATGTATTTTGTTTTGGTTTTTGTTTTTGTTGTTTTCTTTTTTACAGTCGTCGCAAAGGCCCCGAGCAGCAAAAGGGCAAAAGATGCTGTTGCAACACTCAGTCCACACATGGAGCAACATTTTGTTGTTAACCCCCTTTTGTTGTGTTGCCAAAACAGTGGGATCGAGGCATGGATTTTGTTTTTGTCTTGCACGCTGATTCCTATTTTATAAGCAAAGCAGCTCGGGAATAAGAAGAGCGTGTCAGTGTTGGCATTAGAGCTGACATGCCTGCAGGGACAATGCCAGGACACATAGTGATCCCAACTGTTGGAGCGTTGAGGTATCTAAAGGCCATTGATGTGTGTTTACTTGTTCTTGTTTTTGCTTGTCTCGACTTGATTGAGTTTTATGCACAGTTTACTCTCCCGTGTACCCGTGTTGCCTAATAGCCGTCGGCCCTAAGCCACGTGGCATACATGCTTAATTTAAGTGACGCTGACGCTGATGCCGACACTGTCGAAGTTGATAAACTGGGACTCTTTGAAGTGTATTCGCTTTAAATTGCTGCCATTCGATTCGTAAGAAGAGCTTTAAACATAAACTTGGCCAAGTGCTAAGCCAACTCGAACTTTGACGTTATCTGCCTCTTCATTCTTGCCATTCACCTTTATTTGTACTGCGATTTATTTATTCAAAAGCACAACAATTTTTTTCGTATATTTACTTATTTGACTTTTAGCTAAACTTGGAGTCTAGTCTTTTGTGCCAAATGCCAATTCAATGGGTTGCATTCATGGGCTGTCTACATTCTTTCTTTTTTTTGCGTCACTTTTTTATTATTTGGCTGGTTTGCTTTTTTCATGAATGCCTGTGCAGATGTTGAACGAATGCTCACTTCAAGTGAGTGTGTACTTTTGTGCTTAACGCAAGTCACTGCTGATGTACTATGACAGAACAGTTGACGTCATTATAAGCAGACACATACTCCCACACGTACTAAAATGTACAAAAGTGTATGTGCTCAGCAGTTTAGCCAAAGACCGCATGATTAAGTCGGATTTTAAAGCGGGCGAAAATCGTAGCACTCGATTTCAATAAAATCCTTATATTATGTTTGTACCTAATTTGTTGATGCTTGTGTTGTTAAGGTACTAACGTATGATTATACGTATTCTTCACTTAAAACTTAAATAATAAAAAAAAACCTTTTTATACATACCATTTTCAGTTTCATCTTCTTTTCATCCTGCACTTTATCAACATACATAGCTAATCAATAGTGATTTTTTGTTGACTTCGCTGTCCACCGGTAGCACTTATTTAAGTCAGCTTCAATTAGACGTCAGCAGCTTGGATAAAATGCAAAGTGGCTTTTCTATTTGCTTGGTGCTACTTTTGTGCAAATTTTTTACTAACTTAGCAAAAAGAATCTCCATTATGCAGAGCCATCGAAGCGCAAAGCGCCTCTCAAAGTCAATTTCAAGGCGTCTGTCAGTTAAGTTTAAGGATTTCGATTCCATATTGCCAGATTGAGTCAAGTGAAGCTGAATTTAGTCGAAAGCCAAGTTAAATTATGCACTGTATTTCAACAATCAGACAAACACACATACTCCATCGCAGTCTCACGCTGCTGATATGTTTTGCCCCTGAAATTAGGCAAAAAAAATTATGATTATGATGTGTTCATTGTTTTAATGCGCCCGGTTGCCAAAAGGCAATTTGCCAAATACGCAATGTAAATAAAAATACCCACACACTTAGACATATAGTATTTGTAACTTTTTTGACGCTTGACTTTTCAAGAGCTTACAAATCGCATTTTATTTGAAAGTATTTCGTATAGGCTATTATAGCTAAAGTATATAGCATGTAACATACTATACCTATCTCATTATTATCTTACATATCATTTTTTTTAGCAACTAATAATTAATTTTAATATCCATATAAAATAGAATAAGTTTTTAAAATTTGTAATATAAAAATGTTTCATTTGCTTCCAAATTTCTTATATTATATTATGGAGCAGTTTTGAGAATATTGAGCAAAAATTCGTCTCCTTTAAATAAAGAGTCTCTTATTTCTTGCCAGCTTTTGTCTTTTGGCCCAAGAATTTTGTTTACATTTCGTGCTGCTAATCACATGCAAATCCTTTTAAGTCGCAATGACTTTGCGAGTCGGGCGCATAATAAGCTCATTTGTAATGGAAATAAGTAGACTTACATATACATGGACATACATTTTATATACACATAGCGAGAAGTGTGTAGGTGCCTGTTTGTGTTTGTAATAGCTGCAGGTTATTTGGCATAACCTTTTTGTAGCTGTCGCAGCCATTTCCAGTACTGGGACTCCCTGTGCCTGCAGTTAGCCTGCTTTTATTTATGCGCCTTTTCGCGTCTATTTGTGTGTATGTGTGCTTGTCGCTCTGGCACATTAAAATATGAATCTAATGTTCATTTTATGCGCGTAATTTACGCTGGCAGGCAAAAGCCAATTGCGTGAGGCTCATTTGCGCCTCGGATATATTTTTACCAGACTCTGCTCCCAAACAGAACTGCATAATGATGTGTGACCGAGTCTTGCACAAACATTGAATAACAATATTACTTAAAGTAGGCCCAGTATATTTTGAAGTCTACAGGCAGATCGCTAACTTCATTACATTTACAAACCAGACTCACAATTACAGATGTAGTAAACATTTATATTTTCAGAAAATAATACAGAAACACTAATACATATATTTGTAAAACCTACTTAAGGGACAATGGGGGCGAGAAACGACTTCAGTTTGCTAAACTTCGATACTTACTCTGATTACATAAAATCCTTTACTAGGCACGCCGATTATCTATACTTGGGAAGCATGAAGGTCATAAAGTCCTATGTGAAACTGGGGTATAGCACAACTGCTGCAATATACGAAGAGGAAGAATTCCACCAAATTAAGAAACATCTGCTTGATGCACTTCCCAAATCCATATCAACTAAACTCTTCAGCCAATACCTTGTAGGAGATGATCCAGCTTTAGTTGCGCTAGCAATCCGTGAAGAACGTAATATTCAGAAAAAGTTATCGGTAAGTGTACAATTAAAACCAATGTACCCTCATTACTCACCTAATACTTTAACTTGCGAAGACAATTATATTTATACAAATGAGAAGGCGAAATGGGTTTGACATATCTGGATATATTGACTATGCAAATAGTCTACACCAGTGTTCCATGCACTCCCTTGGGGCAACCAACTGGAAGGCTGTCTTTGAAGGTCGAGTTCTATTACGCCCCAAACGGAGTGATTTAAGTTTCTATGATTGGCACACGGGACTTATCTGTTATAATAACAGTAGCAACTTTGAAACTTTAAATTATGGTTCAACGTTGATGTTCAAGCACTATGGTGACCACAAGCTTATTCCCGTAACAACCGTGGACTGTCTCTATAAGGAAAATGTGCGTCGCACCTTAGTTCAATCGCCATTATATGGCTGCATCATTTTATATGATCACATTACAAGAAAAGCTCCATAGCTGTGTAATTCTTAACAAATTACACAAGTTTGAAGTGTTTTTATTTTATCGTATCCAGTCATCTAGTTGTACTTCAACTAACCATGTGGAAATAGCCAGAGAAGTTAAATCTCTTAATCGGGAAAAATTACACCAATTTTAATATTCTATCTTCTATCTTTTCCATACTAATAATGTGATGAGATCATGGATAAATTAATTCATAAATACGTCATTTCGCCAATAAATAATTATATGCTCCATCTATATTATGAGAATATTAACATACATATATAAATACAAACGTAGTTGGCTTTGAATAGATTTTCTTTGGAAAATGTTAATCGAAATAATTATTCATAAGCAAACACTAACAACACAACACATCAAACACTAACAACAATTTAAAAATTAAATAAATATTTCAGAAACACATTCATACACTTAAACACAAACAACTTAAATGGCTGCAATAGGAGATTTTAGTCTGCTTAAATACGACACATATTCCGATTACCTACAATCCTTCATGAAAATTGAGGATTACCGATACTTTTCCAGTTTAAATGTAATAAGATCCCTTGTTAAACTTGGATATAGTTCAAATTCTAAAGTATACGAAGAGAAAGAGTTCAATAAAATCAAGACCCGCCTCATTGAATCTTTTAATCCAAAACCTTTAACAAGTATGCTTTTTAGCCAGTACTTAACGGGAGATGATCCAGTTTTAAGAGCGTTGGCTGACCGCGAAGAACGTAACATGCAGAAGAAGTTATCAGTAAATATGAAAAAAAAAACATTTGGGATAGTCTTGTCAATTAATTTCTTTAATATTCCGTAGACTATTATCTTCCTGCAGGTTCGTAAGCGAAGCGGATTTGACGTTTCGGGCTATATAGACTTCGCTGACAGTTTGATCAAGAGTATCACGCAAACTCCTGGAGCAACCAACTGGAAAGCCGTCTTTGAAGGTACAATACTCCTGCGTCCCAATCGCAACGATCTCAGCTTCTGTGAATGGGAATCGAATTCCGTTCACTACAATAACAGTAACAATTTTGAAGTGATACATAGTGGAATATCATTAATGTTTATGCACTATGGTGACCATAAGATCATCTCCGTAACAAATGCAGACAATCCCTTCAAGGAAAACGTGAAGCGCACATTTCTTCACTCGTCATTGTATGGATACGCAGCCTTGTATGATCACATTGTCAGGAAGCCTAGCTAAAAATTTTTCGGGATAGCATGATTTTTTGCAATCATTTACTTATATTAATAATGATTAAATAAAACCTTTAGTAAGAGCCAGTTACCTGGTAACAGATGTATGCAGAGAAATCAAACGATTGCTTTAATATTCGAAATGCAAGTTTAATATTGCTTGGTATAAACTACCTCTGAGATACAGTTGTGTAAATAAACAAAAAAGAAAACTACATACATTCAAATTATGAAAGTGATAAATAATTTCTATATATGTATGTGAATCAGCATATCTAGTGCAATCAACGAGAAAGATTTATTAAAAAGTTTGACAACAACGAGAGCTCTCGAAGCATGATTATTAATTAATTATTTAAAGTGAATTACAAATGTCTTTTACAAAGAAGTGTTACAGAACACCGATTTAAAATAAAATCGGTCTAATCAGCATTTGAACATATTTAAGTGATTTATAGTGCCACATATTCCATTTTATACCGGGAACACCTATTTTAGTTGAATTTTTATTATATGGCCCATTCAAATCACTGGGGATTTCATGCAAAATAAGAAGATTCAGATTATTGTAAAATTAAGCGTATATAAATATTTACCAGTAAGAACAATTTGAAAACCACCAGCCTGATTCATATTCTTTTGCGCAATTGGTTTTAGCCTCATCATTATCCTTATCCACGGTGGAAAACTTCCTGTTATTGTGCAGCCCCAATGCATCTCCAGCATCTCCAGAATAAGTACCAAGTGATTTTATACTATAGAACTCATCCTCACTACCTATGTAAAAGTGATTATAACTTGCATTTCGCTTGTTGTTTTCAAAATCCTGCAGATATATGTACAACTCGTAAGTTTGGGAACTGGTAATATGGTACAGTTTTTCGAGTCCAATAAAAAATTCTCCACGCAGATCGCCAAATCCTTGACGATAATCTGTCCAATTCCGATTAAAGTCCACAGATCCATCCTTACGTCTCTGAATGACAGTCCATCCATCGCCAGCTAAACTCGAATCACAAGGTATGGAAAATGCATCCATTTCAGGAACCTTTATATCATAAATACCAGTCGGTTTACCAATGCAATTTGGTGATAGACAATTCCCCAACTTAACTTTATATTCATTAAGAGTTCCGTTCATCTGCGATTGAAATTCATTCTTTTTTGCAATAATATTGTCCTTGTCTATAGTTTCGTTTTTAAGCTTTTCTAAACTTAGAAATTGTTGAGCTAATTGAAGATCTTTATTCTTAATGGTCTCTTCGTAGACTTCACTCCTCTTTTTTAAATCTGCCAACTGATTCTCTAATTGGATATTTTTGCCAGTTTCGTTTTGCAAGTTTGTTAGTTGAAACTCATATTGATATATAAGTTTTTGTTGATTTCGGTTATGGGTTTCATAAGCCTTACTCGATGTAATTTGGATTTCTAGATGGTTTATCAATTGATTTAAGTACTTTATTGTCGCAGCTTGTTCCTTAATTCTATCCTTCAACACATTATGTTCGTCTGTCATTGATTTTACCGAATTTAAATGTTGTAAAAGCGACTTCACAACTTGATAACAATAGGAACTGCATTGTGCGTCCAATTCCTTAGAGCCAACGAAGCACTAAATATAAAGTTAACAAAGCATATTTATTAGATTTAATTTAATTAAGATACTTACCGAGCTATTCACTTCTAAAACTTTTATGAATATAGCCACTATACTCGTATAAATAATTATATTCATTGTGAAATTGTGCTCCGATTCGTTTCACAAGTGTATACGTTTTGATTATGTCTGTCGAGATGAAAACAAAGAAAGCTCACATTGCTTGAAAAAATTGTATCAATTGTTATCATGGGTTCAAGCTAATGTCACAATTGCACTCAACAGATTGTCAGTCGAACGGTATCGCTTAATCATAGACCCACCTCGTAATATATATAGAACATTTATTTTATTTAAGTTCATCTCAATAGGCTTCAATGTAGACGACAAAAGCAACCCAGATTTAGTTGATCTCTTCCACACACCTCACAAAAAAAAAAAAAAAAATATAAAAAAAGCAAAATATATCACAATTAAAAAACGCATTAAAAAAAGAGAAAAATGGCTTCCTTGAGGGCAGACGTCAATTTGCTAAATTTTGAGACTTATACAGAATATTTGAAATCGTTCCAGACCATCGAAGATAAGAGATACATTTATAATGAAAATTCCATAAATAAATTGGTTCAACTTGGATACAGAAACACCAACAGAATCTACTCTGAGGAAGAGTTCGCTCTGTGTAAAGAAAAGACTAAAGAATTGATGAATCCAGTAATTACATTGAGTACTACTTACGGACATTTAGTAAAAGGTAAAGATCCGGGATTGGAAGCTTTGGCAGACCGTGAAATACCTAATTTAATGAAGAAACTTTCAGTGAGTTTTATATTCAATTTTCATAAATTATTTTCTTTCTAATACGTATACTGCCTTTTAGACAATTATCTTCGTAGTTAAACGAATGCCGAACGGCTTTGATAAATCCAGTTACATAGATTATGAAATGAGTTTGCGGCAATTTGAATTGAATCCAATTAGGCATACAAATTGGAAGCAAGTATTCCAGGGCAACTCTAAGATACGCCCCATGCCAAGTGACTTAAGCTACTACGATATGCATAGGAAAACTGTCACCCATAATGATAGTGACAATTATAGCACTATGGCTATCGGAAACTCTCTATTGTTCATGCACAAAGGCGATCACAAGATTATTTCTCCGGACATGAAGTATGGATCTACAATAGGCAAGCGTTTAATGATATTCTCACCAGCTTTGGGAACTATAGTATTATATGATCATATTGTAAGAAAACCTGCATAGGAAAATAATCCTTATAAAACCAGAAATCAAATTAAAATTTTCTAATCTCAGATCACAAAGCTTAGTTTAGTTCTTAATTTCAATAATTTTCGTATTTTAAACAAGTATAAATTTTATGGTATTAAGATTTAAAAAATGGGCTTAAGAATATCTTTAAAATTACATAATACATTAGTTTACTCAAATTCTTTCTCTGTAAACAAAATTAAAAGGCCTAGCTCTAGCTTACAAAGAGGTTTTTGATTATTTTGTGGATAACTTGTTAATTCAACGATTATTGCGCTTACACATTTACTTTGAAAACTGCACACCATCCAATTTTATAAATCCCTATTTAACATAATTTATTGATATATTTAAGTAATAAACGGAAAAAAGAACTATATAATCTGAAAATGTTAGATGCGTACCATCAAAAGACGAGCGTAGAAACCGCGCTTATTGAGAAGCATACTGAGGCTGCGCCAAGAGTTTTCGTAGATAACAATCGGTGGTCCTTCCGTATTGTCCCTGGTGAAATCAAACTTCTCGCACAGATTCGGTTGAAAACGTACATCCGAATAGATGCTACTGAATAGAGTGTAGGTTAGTCCTAGAGGACCCCGTACGCTTTCGATGGGTTCCAAGCACAATTGAAAGAACAGGGTACATGAATCAGTTTCCTCGTTGTTGGGCACATCGGAATCGTTAGGTGTTTGACACTTGAATTGAATGGACCACTTTAAAGAGAACGCTTCAAAGGTTTGTCCAGTTTTAAAGCAAGTAAGTGGAATTTTACCGTCTAGCGGCAACACGTGTATTAAACGTGCCGTGATCTGTGGCAGCTGTAGCAGTCTCATTATATTCCTCTGTGTACAGGCTCTAGCATCAAGCTTTCCCTGGATTTCGTGCAGCTTGCTTAGTAACTCGGCAGCCTTCATATCGCGAAATTTACAGATCTTTGTATGTGCTTCCTCTAGCGAGCCCACAGTGCCTTTCCACTTGCAACCAATGCGCTGGTACTTGCACATTGTCAGCCTCCTGGGACAGTCCTTAATACCATGCATTCGCAGTTGACTACGCTTCAAGTGCATATCGCATTTCTGACAGACAACAATTGCTTCAGCCAATATACGCTCGGTCTCTATGTCACGGAATGGTCGATGTCGATAGATCTTAACTCCGCACTGTGGGCAGGTACCCAGCTGTGAGGCCAGCATCTTGTCCAGCACTCGTATCTGGTAACAGCCCGCACATATGAGATGATGATTCTCGCACTTGTAAATTGCAGAAAGTGGCACCGTGTCGCAAACAATGCAATGGAAGTCATTTAAATCACCATAGTTTTCCAATCCGCTTATGAACACTCCTGACTCTGCCGGTACATTAGCGATCTCCTCATCTGAGCCAATATCCGCATTGGGGTTGGGATGAGCCTCCTCAATGCTCGGATCGAGCATTGAATTGTGATCAGAAAGTTCTAAAGACATGCTGCTTTTTGTATATATTATTATTATTGTATATATGATTATTCAAATATTTCTGTGATTGTGTTCAGCTCAAATTTGACTTAATATGTAATTTAATAGAAATATTGTATCGGCCTACTTGGCGCAACCTGGAACAATTAGAAATACGCAAACTAGGTCCTGTTAATTTTATTATTTACTTTAAATATATATATAAATAATATATATTGATTTAAAGTAATCATTTTTAAAGCCGCATCATTTAGACGGTTGGAAGTAATACACTATAAGAGATGTTTTTGGCATTACCTTTTTTGTACTCATGACAACGCGTGCAATACTTTATTTTTGATTTTAATTAGACGGAGGTCAGCTCTTCTACCGAGTGCACTTATTTGATTTGCAGAGCTTGACCAAGCTGGCACAAAAAGCAATCGCTTTTGTTGAATACAATCAATCGATTTTAATTAAATTTTTTCTGGCAAGAAATGCCACAAAAGTGTCGAGCTATTGGACAGTTTTCTATGCTGCTAGCTTATAGGAAACCAATTCACATTGATTGCCCTCGTTCATTTGACAAATTACCAAAAAGTAGAAAACATGAGAAAGGCAAAAGACGGTACAAATATAAACCTAGCAGCTGGTTAAATAGAGGCAAAGGAGCAGTTGCTTTCGGCTAAATAATAAACAGTGTTAAATCATTTCAACAAATGCCCGCCACGTGATTCCCACTTGCTGCACGTGCTACAAATTCGCCGTCAGCATTGCCCGAGTTATCACGCCCACACGCCCTGAACGCCAACAGCTGTCATAGCAAAAATTATTGGCATCTCGCTTAAGCGCAATAAATACGCTTAAAAATTGGCAAATGCCCAAAATAAGGCGAGTATATTCGACACCCCGTGTATCCCCTTTGCGCTGTTTACACTCAAATTTTCTTCGCGATCCCTTCCAGTTTGTGATTCATTTAAAGTCACTTGAACAACTGGAAGTTGTAGTCATCGAGAGTAGGATTCCCCGTTGCGTAGAAATCAAATAGATTCATAATAAAATATTAAAATACTACATCATTATAAGCTTATGAAAAAAAATGTATTACTAAAATAATTAAAAAAAACTTTTTTGTAACATAATAAAATGAAGTTCATTACAAACGCTATCATAAAATCATTCTTTGTTAATTTAAAGAGTATTTCGGTACTCTCTAATATAAGATATATTTTTGTATGTAGTTTCTCATTTTATTTTATATTAAAAGCTATAACAACTTATCTTTGCACGTGTTTTTTTCAAAGCAGTTTCAAACTCTCTACTTGCCGTACTAAACTCTTTCAGTGAGCCGTACGAGGAGCATAAAATATCGAAAGGCGAAGAAAAAGCGCAACCAGAAAAGCTTTTGTGCACTATTCGATTATTTACGTTATTCTTTTTAAATGATATTTCCCGTTGGCAAACGGGTTAGCGTGTTTGGATTGCAATGGAGTTGGTGGTAGAGCTGGAGAAAACAATTATCTGGAGCAAGGAGCTGTGCCTGGCAGAGGGAAAAAACGATATGAAACGAAATGAAGTGAACGATAGGAAGATGGAGGCGAAGCGGGAACAAGTGAATAGCAAGAGCAAGGCAATGCATTGAAAAGAAAATAAGTATCTGGCAGTTAAGAGGCAACAACAAACAAAAGATCAAATTAATAGCATGACCAACAACTTTGACTAGCAACAGAGGCAACAACAAACACAGCTGGGAGCAACTACTAAACGGTTGAATGCTGAAAGGGGTAGGAGCTGGTAGGCGGTATCGTCAATTGCAGTGGACAAACATTTGAACAGTTGGTGTCTGCAGTCAAGCCAAAGCCAAAGCCGAAGCCAAATTCAAGCTAAAGCCACTATAAAACGCCCCTCATGGCGCAACGAAAGCATCACAAACACTTCCGGAGTTCGAAAAGCAACTATCGGACTGAGAATGTCATCCAAATATGCACTGATCTTTGTCCTGGCAGCACTATGCTGTCTGGTGGCCACTGAGGCAGCCGCTCAACGTCGCAATGGCGCCATACGCCCAATCGAGTCAGAGGCATTGGAAGACGGCAAGACTGGCGGTGATGTTGAGGAGAGGCGTGAACAGGAACTGGAGGAGGAAGGAGAAGATCAAGAGGTAGGCGACAACAATAAGCTGCAACTGAACGAGAACAACAATGCGGCTGTCAGCAAACAGGATAACGTCAGGGAGACCATTGTACGCTCCAGCAATGATGATGCCCGTGCCCGCCGTGTAGTGCGTCGACGTGGTCCTCGTCGCAACAGGAATGGTCGTCGTCGTCGTGGCGGCAATCGTCGCCGTCGTGGTGGCAACCGTCGTCGTCGTGGTGGCAACCGTCGCCGTCGTGGTGGCAACCGCAGACGTCGTGGTGGTCCCCGCAATCGTCGCCGCAGCTCGATCAGAAGACGTGGCGGTAGGCCCCTCCGCGGTTAATACTTTGCCCAGGAACGAAGACACACACACGAACGAAGATGCACACACACTCAGGCTAACACACAGGCACAAAACATTTAAGCATTGAACTGACTTATGTATGTGTTATATTTATTCCACCTTCCATACTTTGTACAAAAAGAAAACCAAAATATATTTTCACATTTTAACTAAACAATACTATGTCTATATATTTTACTAAATTAGTGGAGTAGGAATTTGCTTCAGGTCAGAGAGATTTGTGACCTTTAAATAAATTTGTGAGTTGACCTGCTCTGCTTCAGCAATTAACTTGCTGTTAACATAAAGTTAAGAACAAGAGAAAGTGGAGTTTCTAACTACAAATAACATTTAAAGATTTCTGTTTGTACCAAATTATTTACGATTTTTGAAGTAGAGTCAACTCTTTCTGGAACTGCCATAGCAACTTGAGAACAGCTTAATCGATTTCATCGACTGGTTATAAAGCAGTTTTACTTACTATTGGGCAGTTATCGCATAAGGATTAAATGGAAGCAACTTTAAAGCATTTGTTAATACACTGCATGTTGAAATTCTTTAGCCAACATGGAAAACTTTTCAACAGCATGCGAAAAATGCCAGTGGTGAAAATTCTAGAGGCCTGTTCCCTCGTCAGCTCCAGCTTCAGTGATGGCTCTAGAGCCAGCTTCAGAACGACATCGTCGACGACGGCATCGACTCTTTCTCTGACTGAGGCAGGCGACGTGACATGTGACAAGAACTTGCCGCGGCTGCCTGCAACATCTGCTGATGCTATTTTTGTTATTGTTGTGTCAGTTGGTGTTGCTGCCACACTCTACTGCCTTTTGCCCAGCTTCAAAAATGATGAATGTGCCAATGTTTCTGGCCTGCAGCAGCAACACCAAGACCATCAGCAGCAGCAGCAGTCGAGCGGTCTCAACTTATCCTGTACTCTCTACTCTCTACAAACTTCTTCGCCGGTTTCTAAAATGTACAGTCGGTTGGCAAAAAGTTTTGCGGCCGCCAAGTTGGTCCATTTTTGGATTATTAGGCAACACTTGGCGCAACATTCGCATGCAAGCAAAGCGCGTTGCAGCCAAGCAAGGCCATTATGTTGCAAGTTTATCAACACAAAAGTTCTTCTGGTGTAACAAGATGAAACGGTCCGTCGCATAAATGGTAAATGAGTTGTCAGGCCGCACCCACATACAAATACGTATACATACACACACACAGACACCCGCGTTAGACCTCAAATAGTTAGTCTATAGAGAGCAGGAAATTAAATCCATGTGTTGAGGCAGCTGCAACATCAACTGCCGCCATCATCGCCATCGCCGTCACTATGGGCACATTTTGATGAGCAGCCAACCGCATTGATGAGCTTTTTGTATTGTTATTGTTTTATAGGTGTCAAGGGGGATATCAACTCGATATATGTGAGGGCCAGTTCAGGTTCAGGATCCCAAAAATGAGCACAACAATAATGATCTGCAGTTCAACGCTGTCCTTTACTGGATACTAGTTACTTGCTACTTGATGCATTGGCTTTGACAGCGAGTTTAAATTTCATCTTGACGTTTAATTAAGCACACAGTGTGCATTGAGAATTTTGTAATTTCCTATTCATCAGCTACACGTTTGCGCTTATCAGCTTTTTACTCTGATGAATACACAACAAAGCGATGTGTATGTATAGGAATTACGAAATATACACATATGCATACACGTACATATGTCTACGAATTTGTGTGTGAACAAAAGCTTGACTTTGTCTGCATCTGTTTGAAAATGAAAAACAATAAGTCAGTTCATTGTTTGCCTTTTTGAGCAACAACAAAAGCCTGAAGTCAAACAATTTAGATATGACAATAAGGTAAATGAATTTTATTTGGCCGAGTCTGGAAAACTTATCGTCTGATGTGTTCAAAGAAAGCTGTTGGATGTTAAGAAAAACAATTTACCAACAATTTAAACAACTCTATTGCAGCTGAATCAATTGTTTGTTTAATATTTGACTTTCAATTTATTTTTTAAACTGAGAAAATTCCACAAGTCGTGCTGTTATCAAAATATAAATAATATATATAATAAACAAATTGGTTTTAATTGCATTGGTTAAAGTAAATTAAATCAACCTGGCTACTTAAGAAAAGCAGGACATACAATACGACTTTAATTTCTTGTTTCAATATATTATTAATTTTGGTATACTCTATTATTGTTTTTCGAATACTTTATTTTGGCGCATATTTCGCCAAGTTCTTTTTTTTGCTTTTATATTGAATTAATAATTTGCTGTTACAGCTTGGAAATAACACTGAGATTGACTTGCCACAATTTACATGGCCGAGTGAACAGCCTGGCGTGGCCTTCGATTGGATGCCACCCAAACGAATAAATTATAAGTGAATGATGCATATTTTGTAGTTATTTTTTTTGGAGAGAATTTTTTTTGTTCTCTGTGTTAATGCATATTTTTCCGGGCTGCTGTGATTTCAGTGCCGATTCCATTTTGGGGGCAGCCGGCAGTGTGAACAACAGAACAAATATACACGAGGGTAAAAAGAAAGAAGGAAAATCACACGACGATTTTCAATTGAACGGCGGAAATGTAACGGAAATAAATTTACATAAATACAATATGGTGCGTGCTTGTTGGTGCCATTTTATTTGCGCAATATATATTGAGCATGCACGCACAAACATACGAGTACGAGTATTTGCACAGAAGTGCGTATTGATTTATATGCACAACTGAATTGCTTCTTTTTTCATTTTTCTCCTTCGATTTTCATTTAAAAATCAAATTTAAGACAGCACTTTAGTTATGGCCAAAAAGTATGAAACAGTACAGGTTTGTCATATCAGAGTATTTGAACACCATCGTTTGCACTTCTTTAATACCAAAAATATATTTTGACAATTCGTGACCAAATTTAGAGCATACTATCACGTGTATAAACGCCATACACACCTGCCTATCCAGCCAGCCATCCATAAGCTATGGTAAGAAACTTTTGCATGCAGCATGCATTATTTGCATAGGATAAAGAGCTAAAATAACCAAGAATGCACAGAAATTCGATAGTCAATGCAAAGATACCCATTAACAGTGGATGACATATCAATCTAACTGTTTGATTATTATTAAATTATGTACATCCTATAATGTTTTTATATTTGCTTGCCAGTAACCGTGAGATGCTATGTTAAGCGGTGTCTTCAAATAAATTTAACTAAGTTGTCAGAATCATTGTAGAATAGCCGAAGCTTAACCTGTCGTATTATCTTAAAGCAGTTTTCTTTGGTTATAACAAGGTTTTATCCTCAGAAATGGATTTCCAGCTTAGTTGGCTGTATTTTCAAAAACTCTGCTCAATATTAAAATACCCTGACATATTGAATCCGTTTCATAGATATAGTTGCGTAAATACATTGATATTTTTTATGTATTTATTCGTGTACAATAGACACTGAATACTCCCGGTTGAAATGTGTACCAATTTATGAATTTGTGTGCCCATTTATATCTGACTGAATATACAGATATTTTAGTTATCAATACATTGTTTCATTCTTTAGTCAACAGGGTATGCACATAAGAAGACGCTTTCCGACTGCTTACAGGAAAATGGCAAAAATGTATTTTCTATAAAAGCCAAGAAAACATACAAAAACACAAACTACGATGGGGAAGATGAGGACTCTGCTGATAAAGACAACACACACTGAAAGACAAGGAACGTGGTCGCTTGGTGCCATTTTGTTGCACTTGCGACTTATATGCATACACGCAAACACACACATGAGTGTGAATCGAAATAGTACGTACATATGTACATCCACAAGTGAGGAAACATCGCCAGTTCCAAACTCAAACGTGCAGCAAAAATTACATTTTCCTTGCACGAACATTTGCCACAACCAAGAACTGCACGAAAATTCACAAGGATTTTTTATCCCTTATTTTATTTTTTTTATCATGCTTTGTTTTTACTCAAATGTTGGTAAAAAGAATTTTCCATCGGCAGTTGGTCGATTTTCCTGCACAATGGTAAACTAATGCTTAAAATTAGTTCATGTCTTTACTCAACATAAATAAACATAAAATAATTTATATACAAGTTTGCATATTAACGAATAAGTTCAAATAATTACATAATATCTATTAAGGTTTCATGCTGCTTTTATTGGTTTTTATAATAAACATATAATTTGTTATTTTAACTTATTTTTGTTTTTTATTTAAGTTGTACTAAGTTCAAATAGAGCTTCATAGCTAAATTACAAGCTATTTCGAAAAAATGTGCAGCAACAAAATTAATATTTATATTTAAAAAGCCAATTAATTTTGAATTTAATATTTATTATTATATTCGCGTTAGCCAATAATATTTGTAGATTCGCAATAGCTTCGTAATAGAACAGTTTTCATTTATCTTATTGGCATTGAAACCCACTGTGCTAAGTACTGCGTTAGTTTAAATGGCGAAGAAATCGGTTTTGCCACTCGTACGTTTGGCATATTTTACAAATGCATTTGACATAAATTTTAAAGGGCTTAAGTGCCACAGCTCTTACGCTTTGGTATGTAGCGGTGCTGGTTCTTGTCCACGTAATGTGTCACATGATAAGAAGACAACGACGCCTACAAATATGGGAAGGTCGTTAAATCTTTCCCGGATGCCGACATAAAATAGGGCAATTACAGAAAATATCATAAATTATGCAAAGCCTCGGCAACAAGTGCGCGATAAGCCGCCATCAAAAAATAGGAAGGGAGAAGTAAAAAAATGATGCAACCGTCTGACAATCATCACTCAGTTGGGCACTTGAAGCCAATGTAAATAAAAGAATGAGGAAATGTATTCTAGGATTTTGGAGTCGCAGTTTTGCGTGTGTGAAGCCATAGCAAACTCTAGTATCTAAGGACTTAGCAGTCAGTCCTGCAGGACTCAGTACTCCTGTCGTTTATCAACTGTCAAGCGAAATGCATTTCAGCAGCTGCTGACAACAATGCGAAGTGAATTGCTCCAGCTTTTTTCTCCTGCTCAGTCTTCATCATCCATATCCAACCAGTCCTTGTTGGCGTCTCATGCAAATCGGTTTTACTATGGGCATTAAGAGAATGCGATTTCCCCTTCAACAAGACAATTTAATGCAAAAATGCATGCTTGACAGGCTGCCAATGCGTGAGGGAGGCCGGACGTATCAGGGGGGTAGGGTTGGCGTGGCAAAAGGGTTAAGCGCCACTACAGTTATGAATAAATACGTACTCGTATCTGGAGGTTGTGGAGCTTGAGCTCTTGAAAACATATTGAACACTGGCTCACATCTGCAGCGAGCATTTTGAACTTGAGTTCAGCTCGAAGCTTAAGTATTCCTTGGAGCTTAGTGAGGCGTGTTATCGTCGGGCTTGCATGCCCGCACAAGCCATAAATGTCAATTGGCCCACGTAAGTGGCAAATGGCAAGCGGCAACAAGTCTGACTGGGTAATGGTAATGGCGAGGATATGAAAAGCGGTTGCAGCTGCTTGCAGTGCAATAATTATAGATGGCTATCACTTCATACGACTTGATAAGCATAATCAATTTTAGTCTGGGGCTGTTCACAAATTGCCAAATCAAACTGAATGTGTTTAACGAAGTCATAGCAAGATATTTTCACACATATTGAAGTTTAATTATTAATAGGTTAAGCACACAAAACTACAACATCATTTAAACAGCAATAAATATGATCTGGCTGCTTAAGTGCTGGTAAACCCATAATGACAGCCTAACACAGCTAGTCCGAATTATGGACAGCCCTTGCGGTTAAGATGGGAATATCAATTGGCAATCCAAAGTCAATAAGTGGAGACACAATGCTGTACTTATAACATTCAAACCATTAGCATTTTACATAAACAAAGCTGAAAATTATCTGTCAGACAACAAAACAAGATACAACTAATTTATATATATAATTGTATTTTACTCTTGGTTACCATTTTCATTGAGTTGCCAATTCAACCTATGACAAGTTTAATTACGAGGCTTTAATTACGAAGTCACTACATTTTAATATCCTTATAGCACTTCCATGAGTTCTTTGGACCGACAGTTGATTACTTTATTAAGACCTGCTTTAGGTTTGCCTAAAAACATTAACCAATCGACAAGTTTACCTTCCAATAGCTTAACCACTTTAAAATTCACTCACTCCGAATCTATGTAAATTTGTTTGTGTTTTTTTTTTGTTCATGCTCTTTACCCTTCAGGAGATGCTCTGAAGACTTTCCTTGGCCCCTTTTCTAGTCTGCATCTCTGATTTAAATGCTAAAGTGCACGATTATCATTTCGATTTTGTATAAATAGGACATGAATTATTCATAGACACTTACTTATGCGCCATCAAAGCGATTTCGGGAGCTCCATTTCCATTTCCTAGCCATCCTTGCCACATTGAAATAGACATATGGAAATATGATAAACTGGGCTTATTGACTGCGAGTCAGAGTCGAAGATGAAATATGTGTTGGTTACATTAACACAAACAAGTCGCTGGATCTTATAGTTTGATAAAGTCAAGTTCACAAATTAAAGTAATTTCGTGTCGTACAACTTTTCGCATGGCAAACCAATACAAAAGTTGTGACAATTGTTATTTCAACACGGATACAGATACATAGACATACATATTGAGAGAGATAAACACAAATTACTGTCGATTTCATTTCACGCCTTGAGCAGCGAAACTTTACTATGCTGGGGAGCACGCCCATTGTCAACTGGCGACAAGACGGCTTCTTCAGCCAGAGACTGGTACCCTAAAGTCTCTCCTCCTCGCCTGACTCCTGACATCATCTTTGCAATGTTCACAGCGTCGTTGCTTGAAATTCGATAAGGCGACAGGCGGACAGACATCGCGAGTGAAACCTGGAAGCAATTTGCGCATAAACGTTGAGCACGATAAAATTTGCAGTTTTGTTTATTTTTCTGACAGATGCTGTAAAAACAGCATTGAAAAGCTTTGAAACTCTGTTCTTCCTCTCAGCGCTGTGAGAAGTTTTGATTTGAATTAAATTTTGAATTTATTTCTGCCTCTGATATGCTTAAGCAGTTGTCAGACGCAGGTCGTAGGGAAAAGCGACTTTATATTTCATCCAGATAATTATTAGGACAAAGAACAGAATTTCAAGATTAATTTTAGTTAGTTAATAAATCTAAATATTTATGTAAAATAATTTATGTTTTATCACTTTTTGTATTATGTTTCAATATTTGCTAAACTTTTTTAGAATAAATGATAAATAAATAATGTTTATATTATTTGTAGAAATATTGTATTAAATTTAAATTATTTCTTACTTCCTCTAAGTTGAGCATTAAGTGATTGCCTTGATTTAAAGCTTATAAAATAATGACTGCTTTTCAATGAAGCGACAAAATAATTGCACTAAGAACAAGGCCACTAAGCTTGGCAGCAAATCATTAGCCGAAACTGTCAATAACATCAAAACGAATGTCAACCAAGCACACCGACAATAATGATAAATCAATAATAAATCATTAAAGTTGCTTTTCTGTTATTTTTGTGGCAAGGTTGTTTTTTCAAGCATTACAAAATTAAATATAAATAGAGGCTAAATTGTCAATGCACAATCAAGTCATTATTTTGGGATAAGGGTAAATGGTAAGAGCATATCAACAAAAAACCATTTGGGAATATGGCAGCCCAAAGTGCAACAAATCACAAAACTAAAACGCATTTGGTTGTCAGCTTGGTCTGCTGGCAGATGAAAATTATAATTGATGCGATATTAATACGCGTTCCAGTGTCGGGATCTGCACCTCTCACACTTTTCTACCCCTCATTACACAACGAACAGACAGTTGATGTTGAGATTGATGCGCTGCATTCGCGGAAAAAGGCTTAGCAACAGGCTTGCCAGTTGCCAGTTGCCAGTTACCAGTTACCAGTTACCAGTTGCTCCTCCTCTAGCTCCTGACTGATGGCATACGTCATTAATGTCAGCAATGGTGTTCTACACACCCAGGGCCTTACACAAGCATGCACACACATACACAGTTACTTACAGAACGGCATGGCCAACAGACCTATGAACAATATATACACATACAACAAAACGTTTGCAATTGCCATCAGCATTGCTTTTGGTTAGGTTCGGCTTTTTGCCAAGCTCTGTCCATGTATGATTCCTGGTCAGCACCAGAGCTCACAATGGTCGACGATACTGTTAAAGTCTGCATTGCTCTGCGGGCGTTGTGGTAATTAGATGAATGTGCCATAAATCATTTTCTAAATCATTTGTTGCCTGTTGTCACTTGCAACAGCTCATCAGAGCTCCCAGCTATACAGCAACCATATTGGATGGAATTTCAATTCATGTTTTGTATACGAATATAACATGACCAATGCATGATGCAATTGGAGTAATCCAAATACATATGAAATACATCATATCAAATCGTAATTTAAAATACTACTCAATACCACATAAAATGTAAACTAAGAATGTACTCTAATAATTAAAATGTGCAAAAATATACCAATAAGCTTGTAAGATTTAAAAAAAATAAAACATTTTTCTTGATTAATCATTAAGCCATCCAATGAAGATATACTACATAGTAATAAATATTAATTTAATATTGAATAATTTTCAAAAAGTTTTAAAGATTACTTTCAAGTTATTTCAATAATCGGCAATCAGAACAAATTTGAACTCATTAGAAATGCGATCTATGAAAACGATTTTAAATTCGTTTGGTTGGCTTGTAGCAAACCCAACAGAGGGCATAAAACAACTGAAACCACAACAAACATGTAACTCATTATGCAGGTCTCAGCAAGGAGCACCGAAAGGATCAAAACTCAACAGGCTCAGGCCAACAACGGGGGCTTGTTGACTCTTTGCTGGCGAAAATGCATATTACAATGGAGCACGCCCTCAAAGGCAACTGAGAACATAAACACAGTACCAGCTTTGCGCCCCACCGTTCCAAAGCAAACACACAAAGGATGAGGGGTCGACAGGAATTGATAGAGATAAGCAGAGGGGCAGTAGCAAGTGCCACAACAGCAATAGCTGTTAATTGTGTACAACAAGGAAGAAATTGCAGTGAAAACAAAATGAACTGTGGCATGGAATGTCAAAGGAGATAACAAAACAACAATATACACTCCCAAAATGGGCGTGGTCAGGCGAAAGTTTAACTATAAAATACGGCGACATATCCAACAGATACGAAAACCGAGACTAAAGCGGATGAGAATTGGGATGTGAATGTGGATGTGGAAGTGGATAAGGGTGTAACCCGTTGACCATATGCTCTTCTGGAACTAAGCGCTTGACTTGCTTATATGGCAATTGCATTGTAAGTGCTAAAAGTGAACTTTGTCAGTTAATAGCATTAGCGACTTTAAGCTGCTTAGTTGTCCAGTATGGAGCATATTCCCGGTAAGGAGTATCTTAAGGATACACACAGCATGTAAATGTAATTATATAGATATTTTGCAAATATGAGAGGCAACAGACAGCATAAATTATTGGTGTCACATTGCCACCTTACTTGATGTTAATTAACCCGTTAAGTGACAATAAAAGTCCGAATTTTGTCCATTTATATTTCATGCAGATTTATGGAGCTGCAACTACAGCAAAACTTTGTTACAAGCTCAGCCTTCTTTATGTGGTATCTACAGTCACATTAATGCAGACACATACGCATTGTCATAATTAATAGTTACAAAAGGTGAAACATAAAGGTTACAGAGCATCAGATGGGGCATTACATTTTCATCGTACTGCCCTTGTGGGAGCCAAATGTTTGCAAGCTCGTCTGTCTGCTCTCCTGGATTTGTAAAACATTGATAACATAATTATACCTTCTTTAGTTTTAATTGTAATTTATGTTTTTGCTTCAAACACTTGTGATTTATTGGTTCAGTCTCTAGTACTTGAAGAGTTCTAGTGGGTGAGTAGATTTTTGGCAAATATAAATCGCAATTTTCGTTTTACTTGTACCTGTAAAATACATTTACACATTTAAATGTACATTTATTGAGAATCAATCAATTAAAATGTCCTTATTTGTATTTTAAAATATATTGTACAATTTAATTTATCTCATGAGTAAATTATTTCAGCTGTGATTTGTTTATAAATGATTAAGCAAATAAATTAATAAAGTATATTGTCTAATGCTTTATTATTATATATATTCAGGTAATGATTGATTTAAAAAATTATTAGTATCTAAAGCAGAAGCTTCGTTACAAATTTTGTGATTGTTTCTGTGCAGAAATAAATTCAAATCGGATTCACTAGTCGAACCTGCTATTTTAGTCAACTTTTCGAAGCCAACTACGAATTATATTAACCATTATACAACCATTTGCAACTGTCAACTGCACAGCTGAGTTACTGAAACAGCACTGGGACAATGTCAACAACTTCATGAGAAGCGCAAATAAGACACCCAACGCATTGGACTAATTAAATGCCGATTAGTGTCAATGATAAGGATAATAATTGCAGGGCAAACAAATCCACATACAGGCAGGCAGATGGTAACAAGAAAAGCACACGTACTTGACAGTTTACCATTGTCTGCTAGAATTTTGTCGATCGGCGATTGGAGGACTACGGGGCGTCATCTAATGATGTGACGCCACGATAAGAACACAAAATGGGCAGGCAGCCAAAGAAATTTTTTCGCTACAATATTCGTTTAATGACAAGTAAATGACGTTGAAAATATTGAACTACTTTGCCGTGCAGTGAACCAGCAAATGAAAAAGACCTAACAAATCAAACAGCACGTCCCAAAGAGACATCCGACCTTGCTGTCACCCCCACCTTCATCTCTATTCCGCTTGCCATCTCGTCTTTATCTCAGTCTCTGTTTGCTCCGACTGTTTTGACAAGTTATCATGAAGATGTTTTGAGTCATTGAAACAAAGGCCAAGCCGAGTCAATCAAACAATGGGACAGTAGCAACAACAACAACTGCTCACATTCCTCTGTTCTGTTGCCAGCTGGTGGGCGGGGTCTAGGGCATAGATAAGAACCTAAACACGTTGAATTTCTGATGCCCATTGAACCGATGGAAAAATGTCAACATTAGCTACGCATTATGATGATGTCAAGCAGCTGGAGCAAAAGGCGACAAAGGAGCTGTTGCCGGTCTAAATATTTCAGCTCTGTCTGGCCCTAAATGAGCAAAGTTATTATGGGCCCCATTTTCATTTTCGTTTTTATTCTTATCATCAATCTTTGCGCTTCAACACTTGCTCCAAATTTTCGATACTGCCGGAGTGTGCTCGACTGTTGACATTTGATGAAGTTATAATATTTATTAAGTTTATTATGCCGCCACCAATTGTGCTCATTGTCAATGGCTATTTTACAGATACGTTGACAGATCATTTTTTAGACTACCACAAAATGCTGGCTGGTTGCAGAACTGCTGGTCTGGAAATTATAAGAAAGACATTTTATATTTGACAATTTAGAAAATTAGCTCAATAATTGTAATTCTTATGAATGAAAATAAAAACAAGTTATCTTAACAGCATTGTTTTACTTGGAACTTTCCGATGGAAAAATTGTCATGGACTGCAAAGCATTCCAACTAGTTAAGCTGTTGCATTCCATTCATGGTCCAGAAAATATAGATTCCTGCTGTCTTCTCAGCTAACAAACCATTTTTATCACATTTCATGCAAAATCGAACAAAAAATGTGCTGTCAAAATGTATAAAAATATTCCAGCAAAGTGAAAAATCATACACATAAGTAACGCAGTCTAACAAAAAGCACAAACACACAGATGCTCGTACATATGTATGTACATGCATCGTCACCCATTCAAACATTCTCATTCACAGATATTCACATAAATGGCACGCACACTTTTCATTGTCAAAGCGCGCACACGTGGAAAAATGGCAGCCCTGGCAGCTTCAATGCCATTTTTGTGCTTTTTGTGTTGTTGCTGTCGTTGTTGTTGGGATTGTTATGCTATTTTGGCAACATTGTTACGTGTGTCGTCAAAATCGTCTGACTGTCTGTGCCTTTATTTTCCGATTTACCAACCCAAACGACGTGTTAAGTAAGAGAAACTCACATGCAAGTGGGATGATATGATGGAAGACTGAATGGGAGTTAAAGAACGTTATGCCAGAAGGCAAAACTTGGAGCACTGTTAACCTTATCGCTTGTCTGATTTATGTATGTAAATTTCTTTGATTCTCTTGGTTTGTCATCATCGAAAAAGTCATATTACCAATCAACGGCAAATAAGCCGTACTGAAAATTGACTAATGGCTTTGCTTTCCCTAAAAAAGCACAATGTAAAACAAAAACAAAGACAGATTTATCTTTACACTAGTACTTAAAAGTGGTATACAATGCACAATTACTTGATCGGTTGAAAATAAAATTTGATTGATGGTTTCTTGTATATGCTGTAATTGTAATTAACATTTTTATAGTGTCAAGTCACATTTTTAAGTGTCAAGTCTCAAATAATTAGCTGTAATTATTGAAGTAACAGAACTGAACTATATCATATATAAATATTTATTAAGACATCGTATTTTGAATCCCAGCAAGTGGATTTTGAAAACAAACAAGAGATTATTGTCATTGCCAGAGAAAGTGATGATAACATTCTTTAAAAGTGGTGGGGGACGCACGCTTTGTGTATAAATTGGACATATTTGGCACAAGTTGCAGTCAGTTTAGGTTCAGTCATTCACTAATCAACTATTCTATAGAACGTGTTTCTAGCAAAATATTGCCTAGAATTACTACTTGCAGTATGTGCAATAAAGGCAAATCAATAAAGTTAATAGAATATTCTTCGTTAAATCTTTCTGTCGTGAAAATGAATCGTGAGCTTTCTGATTAATTGCATTGCGTTAACTACATTAAGAATGAAAGCCAATTCATAAGATGGTATTAGAACATCGCATTTTGAATCCCAGCAAATGAAGTGTGACAATAATTAAAAGAGATGGAGGTTTGTGTAAAAATTGGACGTGTTTAGCAGTAGTTGCAATGAGTTTATGTTGTGTTTAGAATGTGTTTAAAACAAAGTATGGCCTATACTCTAAGTAGTAAATATTAAGAGGTTGTGTTTTATATTAGTTCAACCTTTTAACTTACTACTTCCAGTATGAGTAATCAAGAAATAAAGTTAATAGAAAATTCTTCGATTATTCATTCTGTCGTAAAAATGTAACGTTTAAGTAGTTGATACAAAGGCGAGTTTAATAATCAATCGCATTGTGTAAACTACTTAAATGGCAAATTTTTCCTTTCAATGCAAAATTACAGAATGAAGCCAGTTAAATTTATTATTAAGATATTGAACTTTAAAACCCAGCATATGGAGTGTGAAAACAAAGTCGATACAAAATAATCATTAGATGATTAAAAAGTGGAGGTGGATGCATTAAAGAGTCTTTAACAAAATATTGCGTATTCTCTAAGTAGTAACTATTAAGAGGTTGTGTTATATATTAGTTCAACCTTTCAATTTACTACTTGCAGTATGTGCAATCAAGAAAAATAAATAAAGTTTATAAAATATACTTCGATACTTCTTTCTGGCGTGAAAATGAAACGCTTAAGTAGTTGGTACAAGGGCGAGCTTTGTGTACAATCGCTTTGTGTAAACTACTTAAATGATAAATTTTCCCTTTAATACAAAAGTGCAGAATATTAATCAGTTTAGAAGATGATTATAATTACCTGCTATTCAAAATGTAATCGAAAATCAATTTTTACAAAAAGAAGGCTAAATATTTATAGTCAGCTATAAAAGATCAAGAATTTCACCTTTAAAATCAAGACCTACACTCATGCTTATGAAATTAATAAGAATGCTGAAGCCCAAGGAATCTCAGGTCGCGCACAAGCTTGGAATAGCGCCCAGATGAAACACTCGAGTTTAATAAAACAAAATCCTGCAGCGATAATTTACAACACGATGGTACGCGGCAAATTGCTTTGATTTAAGCGTGCCAACGTGCCAGGACTCTCTTACACACTCACAAGAATAAATGTAGACTGTGCGAGGGAGCAGCGAAAAGGAAATAAAAACAAGCAGTCAACATCGAGACAAGGAAAACCTGCCACAAGATGCTGCCTTCCCACATTTGCTTCACACTTGACTGGCAAGCTAAGCCAAAGGCAAACCAATTCAACATCCGTTTGCCGCTAATTCACACACATAACACACATGTGCATAAAGCGTCCTGACAGTAAGGATATATGAAATACGCGCAAATAACGTGTTAGGAAAATTGTGTGAAAATTGTTATATATATTATATCCGTACGCTGGAGCGCTTGATATGATTTCTTATGCTCCATTCACTGTGAAAGGTGTTGAACAGTTTGCCATCGTTTAGTCGCACCGTATGCGGATACGGATGCGATACTGACGGACGTTGTTGCTGTGGATGTGGATATAAAGCAGTAGTTTTATATGGTGTCATTGGAATACTTTACTGTATACAGTGATTTCACAAGGAGCAACAGCTCATAAAAAATACTGCAAACTCATAATTCAAGGGTATTAACATCTCACTTTAAATTAATTTGCTAATAAACAAATTAATACAAATTTAATTTGGATTATAATTCTTTCATTTGACTTCTATAATTTCAAATTCTATAATTTTTTGATAGGATAAGCGATTAATTTTTAAATGTTTAGTGTAAGCTAAATATCAATACAATCAATAATGACATTAAAATAAATTTTTTTATATATTTTAACTGCCTGTTCTGATATAATGGCCATCTCATATATTACTTAGTTTGCAATAAGACCGTATAAAAGTACAATAGGAAGGTTGAAAATGTGTATACAATTGTTTAGCACTTATTTAACTCATTTGCAAAGAGAAATAATTACAATTAGTGGAACTAAGGTAGTCGACAGTCGGAAACCAAAAGCAGGAGTAAGACCGGGCTCTGTCACAATCTGCAATCCAAACACATTGTTGTCATTGTTGTGTGCACGTGACAGATTTAGCAAGGGAAAAGTTAAATTCGATGTGTGTTTGGGTATGAATAAGTATACAACTGCTATTAGTATATGGTAATTGTACTTATCGCCTTTAAATGGAATTCTATTTAATTGTGTGCAGCAACCGTTTTCATTCATCTTGAGGCTTTAAGATTGAAGGACATTTGCTGTAGTGTGCACCTTTGCAACGGTTGCCGCCAGGTAATGCCAAAAATGTCTGTAAAGTTGCACGTGACTTTCCCGCAAGTTGCAATATTTTCAGCTAAGCTGCAAGCTCAGAGCTGACAACAGGCCATTGCAAACTTGAAATCAAAACTAAAAATTCTGAAAGTCACATAGCACAAAGTTTGGCATACTCTCGTGCTGTAGGTAGATTGCTTAGCATGTATTTGCAGATACGTTCTGGTGGCGAGGGAAACTCTGTAAAAGTCACTCACTGTTTACCTAAATGATTTTGCATTTTTTTCTTTCAGTTTTATATTTGCTCTGCTTTTGTTAGCCAACTTTTTTTTTTTAGCACAAAAAACTAATATTGTGCCAGCCAGTTTATTGGAATTGAACGGCCAAAAAACTTTTAGCAGCAGGTAACACTCGTATCTTGTAGTTTTATAGAGTCGGAGTTGGTCATGGAAAAAGTTGTGTGCATGGAAATCGCAGCTAAAATGTCGTAAAAATCAACGCATCGTACTATGGCGATAAATGTGCGACGCCGTCCAACGGTAAAGTTCGCCGACGGATTTTGGTCTTGCGGTTAGTTTGCGCCATTTTCTGGCCAAGGTAAGAATCTTCAAATTCAACTGCTGACGCCTAGTATTCAGTTTGGTACTCGTTTTCTTATCCTGCGTATCCGTAACCGCATTCACATCCGCATCCCATCGTCGTTGCTTTTTATGTGTTCCTGATTTGCTATGCACGACGCGTTGTCCTTTGGTTATTGGTCCGAATACTGCTGCCTGCTCCAACTTCGATGCTCCATTAATACCAAACTATTTCATGGGCCCGCTTCGGTGGCTCTAATTAATATTTAAATTGCGACTTTTATTATTCACTGGATTTGTGGCAAAGCAACTGACCATAAAAACTCAACAGCACTATTGACGTCGCACAGTCAAATGATTTTGTTGTGCAAATTTTGTGATAAATGCGAAATCTTCATTTTTAAAATCAATAACTTGTTGAGTTAAATTTGCCTATAATTAGGTAATTCCCGAACTTTCCGCGTTCGCTTACCTTTTTCTTATATATTTATATTCGTCTTTTTCCAGTTTTAACAAACAATTCTCCATTGTAGTTTTTACATAATTATATTAATTTACTTAAATTTATCTTACTCTACAAAATAGTCTTAGACATAAACAAACAAGTAAGATTAATTCCACTTAACTAAATATCGGCTTTTACTTATTAAAAAATCAAATAATTTGGGTACGTTTGCAACTTTTTATTAGTGTAAGCCAAATCCAAAGGCCATCTCAGCAGATGAAGCGTGCCCGAAATCCATTTCATTCCTTGAAATTCTCATCGATGAATTCTGTTTTTTGTGTGTAATTCTAAGGGACAGGGGGGAGGAGCTTTCGAGTGGTTAGCGTACTGTCAAAAGGAAACGATATCAAGTGCTTCAATCAAGTCAAACTTGCAATATAAATTCAAACATTTTCAATTCAATGCATTTTTGTGGTTGTTGCCAGTCAAGCGTTGGCAAATCCTATGAATATTCCTGAAATTCCCGACCATTTGTTCAAAACCTTTACCGCTATCAAGTATTCTTTCTCCCAGCTCCCTGTTTCACCCCCGCCAAATTGCAGCATTTCAATCAAATGTTGCCCAACATGGACTTACCTTTAGCGTTGCATTTATAGTTGTTGTTGTAGCTGTTATTGTTGTAACATTTACGTAGCACGTAAATTGCAATTCTGAGGCAGACGGCATACTGCAGCACAATAAGCAGGAGTAGCAGCATCAACAAGCCAAATCCTAGTCGCGGTCAACAGCAATAAATTGGATTGCGGTTTCCAGACTGCACCTCCCTCTTTGCCATCACATGCTGCAAAGAAAATAAATTTATTATTATTCGTTTTGACTGCAGACAATTACAATGCAGTTAATTTAATTGTGTTTAACCAGTGATTCGTTGAATCAACATGACTGCCAGTGGTTTGGCAAAGTCTGCATTCAAATTGAAGCAGGTAATGTTGAAGATGATTGGAAATAATAAAATATTTATTTATGTTGGCTAAAGTAAATCAACTTGAAATATTTACCAGCTTCTTTAATGAGAAAAGAACACCAAGAATTACTTTTCAGTTAAGTAAATGAAACATCGATTTATAGTAAAATAATTTGAACCAATTTTCGATTGTATATTTGCCTCAATTTTAAGATATTAATTAGCATGTATAGTCTTTAATTAAATATATGTCAATGAAATGATACATAGTGCATGTTTGTGAAATGTTTAAACATTAGACTGTTTGCTTAATTATTAAATCAAAATACATTTTTAAATCAATCTAATACTTGTATTGTTAACAGATGTAAAATGATTCGCCTTATGTCACAATAAACTCATTTAGTTATACCTCTTTCGTCACTAGCCAATAATCTTTTACTAACTTATCCCAATCAGCGAGATACTCATAATAAACAATCTACCTATTCCATCAGGGGAATACTTCAGTTAGTTTTACGTGCGTATTTAACTTGTGACCCTTGAGCGAGTATCATGAAATGATTCGTTTCTCCCCCTGGCTGCCACAACTTGAGTTAATTTAATAAATCTTGAACAACTGAATAAGCTTTAAATTAATGACCCTGTAAAGTTCATATAAATTATTACGTTATCTTGAGAGCGCGCTTGCTGGCTACGCAATGAAAGCGAAGCAGGGAACTCGACTCTTTCCCACCCCCACTGTTGGCAACTGCGTGGCAGCCAAATGGCAGCTGCCAACAGAACCCGACTGCTTGCCACGTGTGCCACATTATGCCGACATATGCCACACCTACTATTCATGCCAAATGATTTCTCATTTTCAATGCCAAGCTGAACCTCAACAACAACAATATCAAAAAAAAAAAAAAAAAGCCAGCAACATATTTTTCTGCTTTTCCGAAATCAAATTTGTATCAATTACAATTGCATTAACATATAATTTGTGGACCTCTCGAATTTCACAGAGCAGCAGTCAGAGTAGCTAAAGCATCTGTTGGCCACAAATGAGCATTTAAGTGCTTGCAAAAGTAACTGAGCTGAGATTTAACCCTCCAAGGAAGCCATGAAGCAGTTTTCTTTGAATTAATGTAGAAAATGTTGTGCTTGCAGTAAAGATATTGCAAATTGGGAACCACATATTTAGAATATTCACACATTAAACATGGAAGTCATGTATTAATTAGTTGAATTGTTATCTAAAAATAATTTGTGCACTAGATTACTAACTTACTATATTTAATTCTCTTTAAATAACCGCTTTGTAAAGTGTATTAAATTAACATATGAATCTGTGTCGTGACCATAAAGGACAAGATGTCTTTAACCTTTAACAAATTAACAAATTTAACCCTGCGGGAATTTTTCCAAACTTCTTGCCAACTATATCAACAAAAGGGACGCACAGTATGAAAGTGTGTCTTAATACAAATATATGCATATTTCAATACGTATATATGTGTGTGTTTGTGGATGTGCGTGTGGATGTGTGTGCTCAACATCAACTGAAAAGCCCCAAGTAGATTACTAACCAAACAAGGGCTACAAAGTTGCCATTGTAGTTGTCGTCTTGGCCTTGCCCCGGTCGAAAGCCAAGCCAAGCCAAAGCAAGGCAAGGCAAGCAGTCCAAGCCAAGACAAGTGTGGATGCTGATGATGACGATGATAATGACGATGTTGCGACCCAATTTCCATATACGCCAGCCGTCGGTTTTTGGCTTAACTAGCCAAACTTGTGAGAAGTTTGCGTGCCAAGTTGGCATAACAGCAAGTCAAACAAACGAAAGCTAGCCTGAGACCACATACGGACATAGCCTACACCTACAGATTCAGATGCAGCACGAGATTCCAGAGATCCCAAATCCCCAACTCACACTAGAATAGGTCGAGATTGCAACCGGCTCCCACTGCGGTTACGGGACAAACAGACTAAAACTTGGCTACCGCAAAACTGAAGGCAGGACAGAACACGACTAGCAGCTAATAATATTGAATAAAATTGAATTTGCCATCAGAATTGTTATAAAATTATTAAACAAGGCAAAAGGACTGGCACTGAAGGAGTCTTGGTTTTGGCAACAATTTCGTTTGTGGCCGTGCCAAGTTTGTCGAGGATTTACCCTCAAAAACCACCGCATACATAATTCAATTAAACTCTTTGAAAGAGCGAACATTTTCTGCATTTTCAGGAAATGGGCAAATTGTAATAGTTTTGCAATTATGCGGCAATTGCAAATGGCGAGATAATCGCCTGACTCCTCGCCCCTTGCGATGAGGTTTTGGCAATTGAATTGCTACATTTATAAGTTGATTAAAGTATTGTACATGTGCTTGAGAATGCCATGTTGAAATACGAATATATATATTATGCTTGAACTAAAAGTACTTTCATTCATAACAGACTGAAACCAGGCTTTGAATTGGATTTGGCATACATTTAGTTTGGTATGCAAAGCAAATCTTTGTCTAATAATATTTCCTTCGACAAAGGCACTTTCAATGTTCTTAGTGTGTTGCTGATTATTAAATTGTAGTACAAAGCAGGTTTATTCTATATGAAGTTCTAATTCAATTATAGCCAATAGCTATGTTATTATTTGTCGAAGCATATTCTCATTGAAATCTAATTGTTTTTCACAGCTTCAAGAGGTATTCAAAACGCACAATATGCAATAACCATTGGCATTCACTTTATGCGAAAATTGTAACATAAATCACATTTCATCTATTTCTATTAAATGTGAGAAAATTGTTGTAAAATCGAAGATTCGATTCACTGTTTGAATTCAATTGAGAAATCGAAATGTCCAGCAGCGAATTTTGCCACAACGTAAATATGCAGCTATAAATCCGCAAATCAAATGCAATCAATTCAAATTTCACACTTCAATATTCATTTGAAATTTATTTTGCATTTTACGAATGTAGAAACCGAAAGCTGCAGAACCCATAGCAACGCAACTGAGAGCCTTAGCACGGAACGAAGCGACTGCAAATGCTTGAGGCAGGGCATTACGAGCTGTTGGCAAGGATCCAGTGCATTTTTGCAGTGTTCAATCCACTACCGGATGGCTAGCTGCAACAACAAAGCGAACATAAAAAATTGCAAATTTTGCGCAAAATTAGCTGCCAATTGTTTTCAATACCGCCAACAACTTTGCTGGAACGCTTCAGATAAATTGCAAACGGAAATTGTGCAAAACCAAGCAAGAAATTCTCAAATTGCCGCCAGCTGCATTCGCTGCTGCAGCTGCTGTTTAGTGTAGCTTAAAATGCGCAACTTATAGTGAACTGGCAACAGCTAATTTATCTACAATTTATAACAATTAAAGATGCCTAAGCAGCTGTGCGACCAACAGCTACCCAACTGTGACTCACGTGGCGTATGCGCAATGAAAAACTGTGGCTGATGGCAAAAGCTGAAGGTATGTCTATTTGCCCTCTCTCGCCTTTTCTTCCTGTTTCTCTTTCATACAGCATATGTCTGAGTATGTGTATTCGTGTATTGTGCACATAACTTAATTATGCAGAAGTGTAAACGTTGCCAGCAGCATAGCCAGCACACATAGGGGTCTCAGCCTGCGACTTTTCCTGTGCAGTTTGCTAGACAATGCGCCGCTTGAAGTCTTTTCATAAGCTCAAAGTTCATAATAGGATTTAGTTCCCGAAGCCTCAATGCCTTCTCATCATGATGATGATGCATGTACCAGCCACCAGTCACTAGCAGCATCAGCTTTACTTCCTGTTGTTGCTACTGTTGCAAGTGTTGCCATAGTTTTTTTGTCACAGCACAGACAGTGGGATAAATCGAAAATTTTCAAAATGACTACTTTTGTATTTTGAATTTTAAATTGAAAAAAAGTTAACAGAATATAAAACAAATTGTGTGTGTGTTTTAATCATGGTAAATTATAATGCCATGTGATTCTTCTCTTGTATGTGGTCAACGGACTATTATTTAAACTGCATAACCTCATAAATAAGTAGCCTCATATGTTCAAAAATAAGAAATAGAATTTTCAAAAACAGCTTAAAAAAAAAACGTTAATATTATGTTTCGTGATAAATGCCATGCACATGTTACTTAGCATACTTAAAACAAAAATATTAAATATCCTGCAGGGTATTCTTCACTTTACATTTGTTCTTACATTTGGAGCAAAGTCGCATTCGTTTTTTGGACAGCTACTTTCGGTGACAGATAAATTATGCACATAAGACTAAAAAGAATACAGGTTGGGTCGAGTCGAGGACGGACGATGGTAACTGAGGACTTTACCGACTTTTTGCACTACAACTGAACTGAAACTGGTCCGTGCCTCTTTATGTCTGCCTGCATCTTATAATTTTTGTATGAAAATAATAGCTAGTCTAAATGGTAGCATGTGATAATGGAAATTTATGTGCCACAGACACGACAATGAGGTTTAAATAAAAAGGCAAGGCAAAAGGCAAGGCAAAAGGCAACCCAAAGTATCTACAGGACATGCATTTTTAAGCAGTTGTCGTCATTTCGTAGCTGGGTACCCACAGAAACCACCAGCTCTAATGCCAATCTCAACCTCAACCCGTACATCAGTCAAGTCAACGCCTCAGCTAAAATGAGGCCTGCCTCTCAGCGTCAGTCAGAGGATAGCAATTTTGGTACTGACTACGTAATGTATTGATAAACATTAAAAGCCAATCAGCGTAATGGCTTGTGAAGTGAAGTCTCTCGTCTCTTCCCTCACTTCTCTCGTCACTGGTTTCTCACTTCACGCCTCTCGCCTCACTTCTCCCTGTAACAAACACACTTCATTTTCAACAGCTCATAAAATTCCAATTGACTTTGAGCTCGCCTTGTGTGTGTATACATACATATACATATGTATATATATAGATCAATCTATTATATATGTTTGCGAAATGTGTGTACTTCCATCTGTCCATTAATGTCTTTGCGCTACTTCATAAAATGGCGCAGTCACATACTCGTATATGCTTAATTAAGTGTATAAATTGATATTTGGTGCAAGTTTATGACTGCATTGCAGTCATGTCATGGTTATGTCGCATTTCCTGGATTATATGTTTATTTGAACTCGCATTGCTTACTATATATTTGTGGCACACCCTTGCTTAACTTCTCTCTTAACTGATACTCACTTGCATATTTAATAGCCCACCATGAGGGTTTCATGAGAAACCTTGCCTTACTGGTCGCTTATGGAAATATAAGCATTGCTGAACTCTTTGTTTGTTTTTCTTTTAATATTTTGTATTAAGTGATATTGTGTGTGTAGACTACTAAGCAAGTCAAATACGATCAGCACATTATCCTCTGTATCTGATAAAGTCTATATATTTCATGATGGTTCTAACCTGCTATTTCTATACTTCATCCCATAATGTATTGTTAACAACAATACTTAATAATGACTTGAAAAAAAAACAAAAACTATGAACTTGAACTCTGAAGACTGCTTCGAGTAAATGTAAGAAAACCTTGTTCGTTTTCTGCACTTCAATTGCGCAAAGAATGGCAAAACTTGTAAAACAATACTCGTTAAACAACATATTAATTTCAGAGCCGCGTTGGAAACATTTTGCGGTAAATCAACTTTGATGAAAGTTCGTTTAAAATAATTAGAGATCTCTCAGTGGCGCACTCGAGGGAAATTATGGGAAGTAAAAGTCGAAAATTAAAAACGCAGTACAAGTTTGGCCAACTGGCACTAATAAGCGCTAATTTTGTTAGCCCAGAAACCTGAACAGAGAACAGAAGTTGGAACTGGAGCATAGAGGAGAAGGGAGAGATAGAGAGATAGAGAGAGAGGAACATCAGACATTGCCGGCATGCCAAATACGTCGAGTGACTGAATGAGTGACTAACTGATGAACCAAGGGGGATAGAAACTGATGGACACTTTCGAGGACTTTGGAGGCGTTGCCCGGACGATTTAACAAAGTCAGTGCAGTGCTCAGACACTAATTCCATTCATTAAAAAACTTTTTATATGCCAATTTTTGCTGTTCTCTCGCCATTATGCAGTTATGCTTCTCAGCATCCCAGCGCTGTCAAGTTTGTCCAACCAGTCCTGGGACATCCTTATTCTCTTTTATTTTTTAGTGTTGAAAACAAAGCGAAAAAAAAAGACAAAATATGATTACTTACTGCTGCTGTACATCATCAGTCACATAATGAAGTTGCAGCTGCTGAAAAAGAATCGTAACTTCGCAACTTTAGAGTTTATGGCTTGTCCGAGCCATAAAGAGGACTCCATTCGCCTAGATGCAGTGGTTGTTGTTGGCGCTCTGCTTTTGTAGAAGCAACTAGTCCGCTTAAGTGTGAGTGGAAAGCAAATTAATTAAATTTGCTTTAAGCTACGTGGTATGCTAAGCATTTAGTTTTTCGTCAGCTTCTTCTTGGCAAAGTGGTGGTCTATTAGCTAAAATTGTTCGCGAAAATTGTTCGTAAATGTTTATGGTTCAGTGAAGACTGACAGCTAAAAAAGAGAAGAATTGCGCCGTAAGCCGTTTAATACTGCACTATAGACTGCAACTATATTAGACTAATTTATGATTCAACCAAGAAATCTTGGCAAGCGATTGGAAGCTCGGAAAATAAATATTCTTTGATTAAAAAGGACTTCAAACATACATAAAATAACATAAATCATTCAATGTATCTACTCACTTTAAACTATTCATAATTTATATCACAACTCCAGTAGACTTACGAAACTCACTGAATTGAATGGTATATCACTTTTTGTTTCCCTTAAATAAAATTAAATAACAAGTAAAAGCTTAAATATTAACTGAAAAATTGACAAGACCACAGGAGTGCATAAAAATCACAGCAGGCAATCGTAGTTCCTGTGGCGAGCAGACTCACAAAGGCTCAGTGCTCGAAAGGAACTGAGCGCAAGAAGCATCAGCCAAGCCACAACGGAAATCGACGGGTAATAAATTTAAATTTATGTTGCCATTTAAAATGGCATAAAAAATTACTATAAATTTATAACCCAGGCAACCACAAAATGTGGTCAACCAGACAATAAAAAATACTCCAGATAGAAGACAAGTGCGAGAAGAAAAAAAACAAAAACTATCCGCGTCGACACATAAATAAATCAATTTAGACGTGAAACATGAGACAAAAAAGTGAAAGAAAAAAATAAGTCGAAAAAGTATTTTGGCGTATTTAATTCTCACAGGCTGCCAATTCAATTCAACATAATTAGGTCATGGATATTCAAAAATTCATGACCTTTTGCGTTTGTCCGAATGTGCGTAACAGGCAGAAGGAGACGCCTGCGACCCCATAAAGTATATATATTCTTGATCATCACCAACAGCCGAGTCGATATAGCCCTGCCTGTCTGTCCGCCTGTCTGTCTGTCCGTCTGTCTGTATGAACATCGAGATCTCAAAGACTATAAAAGCTAGAGCTACCAAATTTGGAGACAACTTGTCAAAACTCGGTAGGCACATGAAGTTTATTTTAGATGTTGGCCACGCCTCTTTCCGCTTCTGTAAAACGATAATTTCAGAATTTTTTTTATTTTTACAAATATTATTTTAATGGATATTATTTCTCGTAATTAGAATTGTGTCATAGCGGAGAGTTAATCGAATGTTGGCGGTTCGAACCTCGCTCGAGCAAATTTAAGACTCGAAAATTTTTTAATTGTTCCAAATATTTGAAATATACATACAATATAAATTTATAAAGGTAGGAGTTGTGCGATATCAAATGTCAATTTCTATTACCAATAATTATTATAATTTTTGTTAATTTAATATCTTCTATGCTCTAACTTACGCATGTACACTTAAAATCCATGACCTCGTATAGTCAACGCTTTACTGTAGCCGTTCTTACTTGTTTCTTTTATAGGAAAATGAGAACCTTCCAAAATGAAATTAGAACAATTGAATTGTAAATATCAGAGCGCAGCATAAAGAATAGGAGAAACTGAGAAAGGTATTGGAGAACGGGATGATAACGACAATGGCAATGACAACGACATCGACATCGACAGCGACTTTGACCAAATTGCAAATGTTTGTCACGTATTTTACAAATTCACTGCGATGACTACGGTGTCTTGGTAGCATCGCATCTGTATCTGTGGGTGTATCGATGCCAGTAAGACGTGCATGTGCGAGTATCTGTAACTCTAGAGTTGCCCCAAACTCACGATTGCTCTGCGTGGGTCGGGTAAGAGTATTGTGGCTAGTGTCTCACCAGCCCCATCGATTGTTCATTGATATCCTTTGCGGCTGTTTCGGAACCAGTTGGGTTTGGGATTTCCTTTAGTATTGGGTGTGTACCTCAATAGAATTGAAACTGATATTAATATGTATCTCGTGTCGTTATATGTGGCAGGTGGAGCCACAAAGCATTTGGCTATGACATTTTTGCGCTCTTAAAATAAGCCAAATTATTGTTGGGAATGCACCTCTAAATTGGGTCTCAATAAATGCAATTGCCCAAATTGCATGAGAAAGAATCGGAGAACAACATATAATTTTGTGATTTATTTGAGATGTGAGTAAAATTTCAAGTATTCGAAACAGAAAATAAAAATAGTATAGGTTGACAAATTCATTGGAAAATAATTTGCTGTTGTTTATTTAATATTCATTGTTTTCACTTGAAATAAAGAAGCTACTTAAATGACAGATATTACGGGTGTAATTAACTGGCTCATTAAGTTACCACAGATTGCCTGGAGAATCCTTTGAAGTAAAGGACAATTTACATGTCATCTGTCACTGGCGGCTTTGTGCACTACACGTTAAGTATACGCCACGAATGTCAATCATTCAGATATCTGCAGCATAAATTTTAAAGAGCAAAGAAAAATATGAAGTACCATGCACATTTCAACAACAATAACTGCAAACAATAATAAAATAGAAAGAGCACACTTACGAGTATATGGCCGTGACATACTCGCACGTGAAGTGTTTCATATTGGTTTCAATGAATGGGCTGAAAACCATGTGAAAAAGCGCTCAAGGTATCCGAGTATGAGTGTCTGTATATGTGGGTTTGCGAGCGATTCCTGGCAATAGTGCTTGTGTGTAAGCTGGCCAAGTGCATTATTGAGTTAACTCGCTTATTTCATTGCAGCTGCGAAAAGTTTCGCATTGTGCGCTTTTAAACGTAATGCCAGTCTTAAACTCCCACCTGCGGATGAGTTTAATGCGCTTACACAGCGCAGCACTCGTAGCTCCAACTCCCAGCACAAGTCATTGTTGAAGTCAGGTTGAGTTCTGCTCTTAAGTGCTGAGGTGACTTAAGTTACGCAAAAGCTGTTAAGGTATTTATGGCCGGCATGAGCCAGTGTGAGGTGTGCCCAGACAAGGCGAGCCAACATCCGGCCCGACAAGTTGTTATGTCTTTTCGGGCAAAACATAACCTTGGGCTGCTGTCTTTCTTCACAGTTGACGTTTGCTGTTTCTAGTTTAACTAGTGTCCAGTTGTTTACCAATGTGAGCTTAACCAACTTGAATAGACCAAGAGTTTTGTACAATAATGATCACAACTTGTTTGGTTATTTGGAAAAAGAGTAGAGTCATAAGATGCAGCTCAAAATTACGATATCAGAGTAATATACAAATAATAAATACAAATGTGCAGATTGTAGATTAAAGACCAATAATAAAATAAAATTGGTCAATTAAGCGTATAAAATTAAGCGATTTCTAATACTATTAATAAATTTGAATTGAAATTTATTCTCTAATAACAATTCAAAATATCAATTTTTTCCCCCATTTTAAACAATAAAGAAAATAAAATAAAATAGGACAAAATAACAAATACCTTATAACATAACAAGGATACAGCCTCTTATTTGCATACTCGTACAAGGATCGTATTCCTTATATTCTTTAGCAGCATTTTTAGTTAGCAGCCTCCAGTTTAATTCGATTAGTTATTCTATGACTTTTTGCTGTCGCAATGCTGCTGTCTCTGCAAATTTATATAAATGCCCACAAAATTGACCTGTGGCCGTCCCCCGGCAATTATAACAAATTATCAACTCACTCACACGAATGGCGTCGCACAGACAAAATGGACAGGTGGCCAGACAGACAGAAACTGACTCGATTCACCTCGGCTTCCATTTGAAGAACACCACACACCTACACACACACACACATACAGTCACTTAGCTAGACAGACATTAATTATTCATAACTTGAACTCTGTTTCGTTTGCTTGTGTCCTCCCCTAAGTTGAGTCGGAGTCTGAAAATGGGTCTGAGTGGAAGAGCTGTTTGGTCGTTGTCTCTATTACCATGACGTTGTCTTCGTCTTTGGGGAAATCTGCAGTCTTTGCTGTTTCTGACTCGGAAACAGACTGTGTGGTTCACCTGGCCTGCGGTTAACTCGGGCTTCTCGGGCGACTCGAGCTCTGCCAACAGTTTCAGTTTAATGTCTTCTAAACGTCAAGCCAAGTGACCTGCGGCATAAACGTATCATGTTTTAGTCTAAAGTTGCCTTTCTCTCTCTCAATTCTTAAAGAGACTTTAACCTTATCATGATTTTTAAATGTCGCATTGTGCAACAGTTGCAGAGTCCGTTGACCACTTGACTGAGTTGCGCACTTGCAACTAATTATAATCCACGCACACGTGTAATCCACTTACAATTACAACACAATGCTTCAGCTGCACCTTGACTTTATTAACGGATACTTTGCAGTTGGGAGCTGCGGTTATTTTAATTTTGTTTGGCTCACTTACGGCATTGCAGCCAGCCACGTGGCGTATACTTAATTTGGCGCGCTGCCCATTTCCATTTGCTTCTTAATTATGTAGCAAATCTGTGAATGGCGCTCTCATTCGCCCTTATGGACAATTTCCCATTCGCATTCCACAAATATGCAAGGCTGCAGGCCATCGTCCCATACTTCCTTTGCTTGCTCTCTGTCACTTCGGCTGTGTCTATCTCGCTTTATGGTCATATCACTTTACACTTGCGGCCACCTCTGCAGCAGACGCGTGTTGGCAAAAAATTTGCGAAAATATTTACTTAATTACACGATGTGGTTACCAAAATGCACATGAATATGCTCGCTGATTATGTGCCACGACCTGCACATTTCATTAAAATTCCGCTACTCTATATAAAGGCAATGTCACACTTAAATATATATTATCGATTGATCAATATATACTTGTATCTAAAAATTAAGGGATTTTAAAAAATTCAACTTTTTATTTATAACTAGTTAATATAATTGATTAGAAATATACGTAGTTTTAATAGAAATGCATTATTTATTACGTTACCCATTCACAAAGAGCTACCCATGTTCAACTGTTTGCGAATTCAGTTGTAATGGATGGCGGGTATCTTACAGTCGAGCAAACTTTCTTGCTTTTAATCATATTATTTATTTCGGATCAATCCTTGGGAGACAACAGCTATATTACAGAGAGTTTACAATGATGTTTACATATACGTTGACTTTTTAGGGTTTTGGACGAATCATCATTTGCACGAAAGTGAAACGTTTTGATTTACTCCATGCATTCCACTTGATTCCATTTTGAGTATTATGAACACCATCACTATATAATCCATTAAGATTGCTGTAAATTTCAGATATTATTGCAGTTATACTTTAAATGGTATATGAAATTATTTGTACTTACCCATTGTAGCAACTGTTAAACCACCAACCCGACAACCATTCATCAGCACAATTATATTTTGACATATCGTTATCCTGATCGAATGTTGAGAACATCATATTAACATGAGAACTCAACGAATCCCCAGCATCTCCAGAATACTTTCCAACGGACTTTATTTTATAATTCTCGGACTCGTCGCCAATTTGAAAGTGATCATAGTGAGCGAATCGAGATTCGTTCTCAGTGCTGGTCAAATATATATACAATTCATAGGGTTTATCCTTGGTGAGCAGGTAAAGCTTTTCGAGACCAATAAAGAAAGTATTCTTGAGATCCCCGAATCCAATGCGATATTCAGCCCAGTCTCTTTTGAAGCTTACTGTAGCATCTTTCCGCCTTTGTATAACCGACCAACCAGAGCCTGCCAATTCGGAGTCACATGGAACAGGAAATGTCTGAATATTATGAATAATCATCTCTTGAATTCCAGTTTTCTTAATGACACAACCCAAAACATTGGAGCTTCCTTTGTGATCTACCGATTTAGCATTTTCTGTTGTAGTTTCACTAATCACGTCGTTTGCTTTGCTATTCATTGTTGCGATTACCTTGTCAATTTGATTTTTAAATAACAACACTAATTCACTTTGAGTAACATTGTTTTTTTCGCATGATTTCAATTCCTTGTCTTTCATCTTTATCAATATTAAATTAACATCAACTTCTGATTGCAGCCTGGCTTGATCTTCTTTTAATTTACTAATAACAGTTTCAAGTTCGTGAATTTTTGTTGTTAGATCAGAAAATTTCTGTTCTTTTTGTTGTGCATCCCTTGCGTATTGAAGAAGTGGCCTAACAACTTGATAACAATAGCTAGAGCATTGCGTCTCGTTTTCTTTTGCATTTGTGCACTCCTGTAATCTTAACAATTTTCGTTACAATTCACATATTTAAGCATGTAACTTACCCAGTTATGTGCATTACAAACATGCACAAATGTCCATAAAATCGACATCAGCTTCAGATTAATAATCATTTTTATTAAACACATTAAAATTGTATTCATTCACATTGACCAATTAAATTCAAACTGATTCTCCGTGAGCTCACTGATAATTGTGAAGCCTCGAAATTCATGTGTGCAATCTCTTATCGAAAAATTGATGTTAAAGTTCAAATACCATTTATTATTTTAATGTTCAGTAAGCGGTTGAGCCTATGACTCAGTTTAATCAGGTGAAAAATAATTGTAATTGAGCATTTAAAAATATTTAGCATATATGAAAACTATTTTGCAAATTTTACATGTGAATATTGAACTCAAAAATCAATCATTATTGCTTTTAATTTGAAATATTCTTCAGAATAATTTACAGGGTATCTCATAGTGAACCAGTTCAAATACCGTTTTTCAATCTCGCTTTCTATCGTGCTCTCATGCGGGTTATTAACATTTTAATTTCGCTTTGATAAATAGAATTTACTGTAAGTTGGCAGTGCTCAATTCTAACTCCGATTATCTACTCGTGATGTGTGCATCCTCGAATGAACAGATTGTAATCGTTAAACTTATATAGAACTGCTTATCATCGTCTGTTGCCCTTTGCTTGCTGCATTTAGAGCTTCGTAAACTCGTCGCTGATTTAATAATATTAAGTTCAACGTCATAAAATGCTTGCGTTAATGTTGTTGAGTTAACATTTTTATGCTTGCGCCATAAGACCTGAGTGGCAAAGTGGGAAAATTGCTGCCAGCGTTGACAATGAGCAATCAGATAGACAGAGAACGAAAAGGAACAAAAGAAAGAGACAGAGATAGTGAGTTTTGTGAGACATGATGCTACAGTCGAGCTGACATCTGTTGTTTGCAACATAATAATCATTATAATTTATTTTAAAATGCAATTTACGCAGAAGCGAGTCGTGTCGAGTTGGTGGGAGTAGAGTAAAGTCGAGTCGAGTTGAACGAGTTGATGTTGTGCATGCTAAGTAGCAATGAAATGACAAGGACATTTCAACATGAGCCTGGATGCTGGCGAGTTAATTAGCGTTGATTTGGCTTTTGTTTTGGCATTGTGTTCTGTTGATTACAACTGCAAAATAAATACGACTATTTATTTATTACCAAAGCAGGTCACGTCACAGAGCGCACAAATAAAAATCGACACCGTAACCAAAACAGTTACTGATACAAGTATCCACTAAAAGCAAGGCCGCCAGATTGTGCCCCAGTCCTATTTGGTACTGTTTCTGCTTCCCTGCCCTATATACCATTTGGGTCTCGTCGTTTGTTTTGTTGCAAAACCGAAAAAGGTAAATAACAGGAAACATTTTACACTAATTAGCGAGGCACGCAAATGGGCGCCACCAAGGCTTGGGGCCGGGGACAAGTGGCAAGTAGCTAGTAGCGGGATTTGTGCGGCACTTGACTATAAAAGTCACTGCCATAAGCCTAATTATGTTGTACAAGTTGTCGTCAGAGTCGTTCTGTTGAATGCCTCAATTTCTCCTCTCTCACTTAAATTCTCTTCGTGGTTTTAAGCCACCAATTGTGTACTTTAGCAGAAGTCCCCTTAATTTGCATTAGCACGACTTTTAGTCAGATTAGGTAAAATGACAATTTCACTGACCAAACTGAATGTCTAATCTCAACTTCTGTTTAGTCTTTTTTATAGAAAACAATTCAAGATGATCTTAAGAAGTTTGTGTGTTTGCAAACACAACATTTTTATAAGCAAGACAAGTTCGATTTATTGATGTTTAAGTATTGATTATTCACTGAATTTCAAATGAAAATATTTCAGAATAGGAAAAGTATATGTAATATACATATATAACACATAATTTGATATAAGCACAAGCAAGTTATACGCATAGTTATTAGCTTATGTATATTTTAAGTTATATTTTGTTTAAGTAGAGTAGAAAATGATTAAAGTCTAACTTATGTAAGGTAAAGTTCTAAAGTTGGTTTGGATTTATTTCTGACGTAGGCTACAAATGTTGCCAGAGTTTACCCATAAGCCACCGGCATCCATCAAAATACCAGAGAATACTTGGATTTCAGTCGGGGCATAGAGGTTGGAGGGGTTAGTTGCAGAATTAAACTGTTACCTCTGTGTCACAAATTCCATAATGCTAAATCACTGCAAATGAAAAAGCCAAGGCCTAATAGCAAAGTGACCACAATTCGCAGGTCTGTCAATGATTTTTGTCATTTGATATCCACCATTGAACGACATTTGCTCTACAATAGCCAAAGAGAACGAGAAATTACATTGCCCATTAGCCATCGACTGTTCTGGCAATTTGCCATAATTAAAGTGCAAACCATTTTCGGCAATGAGTGGGATCGGAGTAATAACATAGTATTGACGACTGTCAATTTAATTACAAATTAAATTGCAAATTTCTCGACGTTTCGCAGACGAGAAATGCGCATGTCATGCGGTCATCCTTTTAACACATTGTTTAATTTATTTTAAACATATTCTGTTTGCGGCAATTATTTGGGTTTGTTTCATATTATACAAGTAATTTGAATTGTATTGTGGTTTTTTAATTTTAGGATCTCTTTTTTCGAAAAAGGCTATTATGAAATCAGTATTTAATACAAGCACTATTATATGTGATTTTTTGAGGTAGCGAAAAAAGTTAATTTGCCATTGATTTTAGGAAATCTAAAATAGGAGCATAAATCAAATTTAATTTTTGTAACTAAATTAGATACAGTTTTCATTTCATATTGGTATCAAAAGCCTCACCTTAAGCGGAGAAAATTCGCATTTGATACGCATAACTGCGTGAGCTCTAACAAACTTTCTCTTAGTACATATATGACTGTCTGTCTGTTTGTCATATCTGACTGACCCACGACGCAGTCGGGCAATTTAACTAAAATAATCCCCATTGCATAATTTCCTAGAACAGCTCAACAGAGCAATTTTGAGTGCATATATTTTGGGCCAGGCCTAGGGAAGTCTACACAGACATAAACATATTTTACGAGTCATGAGCTGGGTGCCCACACATCAGTACACCCCATTTTGACCCGCCCTCTGCTCTCCAATTGAAGTAGGCATCAGCTGCTGCCCCACAGTCTAACTAGCTGCCACTTTGGCCTGTCATCATGCGTCGCTTTGAGCAGCTGTTGCTCTTGCTCTTTTTACTCTCATTTTCTCTCCGTGTATAGTATGTGTGTTTTTCCTGAAAAACTTTATTACCACACGACCTCGAAAAACTGTAAAACGCTGCTGTCATTTCAAATTTATGTGACTTTTGTGAGCAACTCTCACACATTCAAAACATAGAGGCATACATGGTCTAAGGCTATATGGCTGCTCCAGTTTGGTGCTGTTACCAGTTTATGATATGGCAATGGTGCAAAATACTTTACTAATTTTTCCTTTTCGGAAATTAGAGCATAAAGTTCGCTCTTAAAACTTTCGAACTCAAAAAGAGAAGTAAGAGTATGTATGCACTTATGCCACAGCCGCAAAACCCGCGTGCTTAACACTTCTACATAAGAATCGCAGCTGCAACAAATACATTAAGGAAAAAAAAACTCCAAGAGCACAACAACAATTTATTTGCTTTGACTAAAGTTTTTAGCGATCATACCCTGCATAATTTCAACTCAACATATTTTACGATAAAATAATTATTTTTCTTCAAGCCTTTTCGAAACGGTCTTGTAGCAAAGCCAATTATAGTACTTGAAAAAAGTATCCATAATATTATATGTAAACCTGGCTGTATTTTTCTAATACTTATACTACAAACATTTAAATATATTTATAAAATAAATAATAAATATTTACTCCATTGAAAGGTCCTATCAAAACTCATTTAAGCAACGCTGAAGCCGATTACGTATTATTTCACAGTCGAGTTTTCTGTAACAATAGATAATTCGCACTTATTTGGTTTATTATTAACACCCACACATGTGCACATACTTATGTTACGCAGAGAAAAGAACAGAGTGTTATAAAGTTTTTCTCTTTTGGGCTGTTGTGGCCCCGCTCTAGATACTGTTGCATACACTTTGCCCCATCTCAAAGTAAAAGTTATGAGTTGCCAACAAAGTTTATGCTGCAGTTTGGTTTTGTTTGCCCTTGTTGTTTTTGCTGTTGTTGCTTTTGGTGTTGGTGTTGTCCTGCACTTGCCAGGAAGCTTTAATTACAGTTAAGCTTAAAATCATATGCAAAGTTTGTCTGAGTTAACTCGTAATTGTTATCAATGTCGTCTTGTGGCCAAAGCCAAAAATTTAAAAACGCTAAGGAAAAATATAATATTCCAATATTTCACATAATTTTTTCACCTGATAACACGAGTGGATAACATAATATCTAGTTATATCAAAGACCATAAACTAAATTTATGAATAAATTGATAATGTTTGTAGCAGTAGCATATTATTAATTATTAAAACCAAACCAACACATTAAATAAATTCAGTAATGTTGGGATTAAAGAAAATAATTTTTTTTTAGTTTCAATAACTTTTCATAGAATACTGAGTCATTAATAAATTAAACTTAAAAGTTCTCTTTGCTGGTAACTAAATATGTGTTCAGCTTGTATATGCAGAACAGCATATGCAATCACATTTGTATGCTACAGCAACAACATAAGCGATAGCTAGACCAGCCACAAGGCTGAAAGGTATATTACGTATACGTCGCGTGCATGCGATATTCGCACATGTTCATTTACGGAAATTGCGATTTGCATTGCTTTATTATTTTGTGCTTATATATAGATGTGCAAACGCCAAAGCACATATACACACAATACTGCACTCATATTTTTATTGACATAGTGGGCAACAGACGCAGCACGAAGGTGGTCGACATTTTTATGCGCACATTCATTTCCGGGCGAAAGAACGTGTAAAATAAATTATAAAATATGCCCGACTCAATCACAATGCGTAAGTCAAAATAACAATAACAAACGCCGTGTGCCATGTGGCAGTAATAATAATAATAAGAATAACAATAATAATAATACAAATTGCCATAATAATGAACCAGCGGCTGCGCCTGTAAAAGTGCAACAGTTTGAGAGTATTATTGGCTTTATAAAGATACAATCACTCACTTGGCTTAAATCGGCAACTTTTGGAACAAACTTTGGCATACTTTAAACTTTAAACACACTCAATTAGATAGAATAAAATGTTTAGCGAACTTTTTTGGGGCCAGGACACAGCTTGACCCAAGGGTCCAACTTTTTGACTAGCTGCAAAAATGTTGGTCAAAACTTTTTTTTAACAACTTTTGGCAATTATCTTGCGAGCCACGCTTAGTTCAAAATATATATATTATATACACATAGATAGTACTACTACCATATCAAACTTGTTTCAACTGCAGCTGCAGCTTGTCAACATCTCTCCTTAAACTCTGCAACAGCTGTTATTTTTGTGCAATTTTATTGTATACTTTTTGATGCATGCCAATTCAGATCAACAAAACAGAAAACAAAACAAAAGCATAAAAATAAAAACGAACCAAAAATCCATTTTTAAAATATATTTAAAAACAATGTCACAGTTTTCGCAAATTCTTTAGAGCTTCAGAGCTTGCCTAATTGTGTCAATAATGTGTGGCACTTTTAATCCTTTAAGTGCATTTCTGAAAAGCTTTAGTCATATATTTCATAATACTTTTTTCATACCTGAACGCTTAAGCTTAAATTGTTATGATGTGTTTTTTAAACATCTTTTTCAATTTAATTTTTTACATATTATTTGTATATGGTTGAACTTTGAAAATGCTGTAATTTTTATTAAGCTGTTTATAAGGAAAAAAATAAATTAATTTATATACGCATTATGAAAAAAAAGTTTTTTTTTTGCTTTAAAGGAAGCAAATATTTGTGTTTATAAAAATAAATATTGAGCATAAAATATAATAAGTACATGTTTTGAATACCGAATGAAATATCGTAAACCATTTAAAAAGAATTAATAATATTTATGTCATACAAAAATAAAAAACTTCATTGCAAAAGTGCCAATCTGATAAATGGTGGGTTGCAACAGGAATTCAGAAGCACACTCACAACTACCCAACAACACACAACAGCAAACAACATTAACAAAAGAGTAAGAGCGCCCTTTCTAACAAGCTAACACTCTCTTATGCAGCCTGGAAAATTCCAGCTTGATGCTAAGAGCAAAATTCAACTAAGAGCGCATACAAGTGGCATTTATGTTCGAAACATAAACAAGAAGTGGCAGGCAACTTAGTAGCATGCATATGCTAACAGACACACACAAAATCATACAAATGCACAGGGACACCCATACACTTTGAACAATATTGGCTTTCATTACAAAGCATGCCGAAAGGCATTACAAAAACGCCGAAAAGAACACAGGACAATGCACGGGGCATGCGACAGTCGCACTTGCAAGCCAGAATGCCGAGAACAGAAAACGAAACAAAAGCGGAGATCCCAAAAAAGCAGAGCAGAGAAAGGAGAACAGAGGAGAACGAATGCAAAGCAATGCAGGGCAAAACACTTTGGTGAAAAATGAGGTCAACGTGGCGTATGCTCCATGTTTGTTGTCTGTTTGTCTGTTAAATGAGCCAGTTGGACGTAATGCATACGCATAGAGATGCTGATGCTATTGCTTGGACTGATCAAAGCAAGTAAGTTCCCTGACATTTCTCAAACGTGTATAAGCACATAACGTCTCCATGCGTTTTTCGTGCATTTGCTTGACTTGGCAGTTTTTAAAAGTCTACTGAGCCACCATGCTGCCAGGTTGCCTCGCTGCTTGTCTTGCCTTGGCTTGGCTTATGTTGTCGACTTTTGTCATGTCACAAAAAGAAGAAAACGAGTGGGAAAAACAGAAGGAGCAGCAAATGCATAAAAACTTGTTGAGATTTATCTTGCCACACGCGAAGGACGCTGCAACTTCTACAACGTACTTCAACAGACACTTCAGCGTGCAACAGCAGCTGTAACTGCATTACAACTGCCGTTGCTGTTGCCACATCACGTTGCATATGCCAGTTTATTTATGGCGCAAATATGACTGGCGTTGTGGCTTGCACTGAGCATTTAAGCGCCTTAAAGTATGCAACGCACTGCTTTTGTTCCGCACTCTTGACACTTGTGGCACCCAGTTCTTGTCACACTCGTATTGTCAGGCATTATGAAAATCTCGGGCCACACTTGACTGACAAAGTAGATGCAATAATGTGCATAATTGAAGGACGTTGAGGTGTAAGTTAAATATGCAAGTGGGTCAAATGTTTCATCTGTTTGCATTGGTTAAACGACATTGTCTAAAACTTGTTGGCCATCTGGCTGAAAAGCTACTTCAAATAGGTCTTTGTTACGATATCCTGCCAACCGCACTTGCCCCTTAATCGCAATCGCTTTGTCCTCTCATACACACCAAACTTGACCATATTGTATAAAATACATTGAATATTGAATTCGCGCTGGAGCTACCACTTCGATTGCTTCTAGTGACCAATACAAAATAGTTGGCACATCCGACGCGTCAGCATGTTGATAAAAACAATGGGCCACAATGTGTATACAACAAAATACCAAAAAAATGCACAAATAAATATACACAATGGTGAACAGTGCAACAAAAAAAAAAAAAAAGAAAACAATAAATTTTGCACGAGAATCCAGCACACAATATACTATATGCACTCATCGGTGGGTTTTGCCAGGTCTTCCTGATATGGCATGAAAGCATGTTCTGAAAGCCGTCCAATTGCTGTTGTTCTGTTCACCAAGTGCTTGTCTATGGATTAACAAAGTGGCATAAGTTCCACTATTTGCACACATTAAGTAATGGCAGCGAGTTAATGCTCTGTAAAATTAGGATAACTTTAATGAAATTTCAATATAAATGTAGTAAAGTTAATAAATATATAATATGTAAGAGATATTTACAAAATATTAATTTCAAAAAGGGTAAGATAATGTAAAAATAAATAATTTGACTTAAATATCTAAAAATGATATAATTTTATATTGCTTTGAGGTTTGCTTTGTAAATATTTGATTTTCCCTATTGTGTTCAGATACGTTATTTGCTGTATGGATTCTGCACATTATAAGTTAGCTTTATAAAAAATTAAATGTATATAAATAATATTGTAATACAAAATCGAGCACATTAATCCATTTACATTCTTTTTTGCCTAATATTTAATATAACATAAGCAATCAAGCGCATCGCAAACAATTGAAAACAGAAGTACTCGAATACATCTGACAACAACAACCGCAACCACGAGCAACAATTGAAATATAACCCAAATATGCAAAATGTTTCTGGCAGCCAGATAAAAAGTGGAAACCCAATTCGTGTCAGACCATCTGTAGCGTACCGAAGTAAAGTGAAGAGAACCAAACAACTGTTGAGTGCTGTCCGGCGAACACCCAACAATTTGTATTTGTTAGCATTTAAATAACCGGAAGCGCTTCCCCCACAGCAGAAACAGCAACAACAATGGCAATGGCAACAGTAATAGCAAAAACGACGCCAAGGAACAGATCAAGAGAAAAACAAATGCAAAAACGTTAGCAAAAAGCGAGAAAAAATAAAACTACATTCTTCAATAGAGCAGTGGGGCAAAAAGAGCAAAGGGGAGGAGGACTCCGCTCAACTATCAATAACACTTAAAAGCATTTTTAAATATTTTCTGGTTTTGTTGATGTTGTCCCCGTTGTTGCTGCTGTTGTTGATGTTGCTGCTACTGTTACTTGGCATTGCCGTTCTGTGGCATATTTATTATTTTCCCTTTTTATTTATTAGTGAAAACTATTTTCGCCCCATTCTCGCACGTATTTAAAAATGAAATTTTGCTGGTGTTGAAATGAAAAATATTCTACATTTGGTGTTGCTTTCAGCCACTGGGGAGCAGATGCTTGTGGGGATCTGGGCCAGCAGCAACAGTGTCATGAAATATTTGCCTAGATTCATAAGTACTCGTATTGCAATATTCATTGATGCATCTGTGTGTGTTTATTTGCTTTCAATATAGTTGCCAAACGTACCGAAAATCCTAATGAAAAAGCATAGAATTTTCACAAATATGTGCTTTTAAGGCAACACCAAGTGTAAATAATAAAGATATTGTAAATATAAATAATAATAGAAAAAAGAGGATTAAAATAACAAATCATAATGTGTGTAATGATATAAAAGAGAAATATTAATTTTGATGCAACTCAATCAAAGGAAAGAAAACGAAAAATATGGAATAAAATTTGTACGGAACATACTAAATCTACTTGTCAGCTCAGATATAAATTTAATAAATTTAAAGGTTGAAATTGTTAGTTGCCATTTTATGTTGTGCAACAAAGTTCAGTTAATGTTCACACAATATGCATTAAATGTATGAGTGTGTAGAAGTGAGAGGAGCGAGTTGTTTTAACTAAGTAACCGCACACTATTTGTGTTTTGTGCAACAAACAAATTCACTAATTAATTTAAATCTCTTTTTAATGTGTTCATTTACAAATTTGAGCAATACAACCAACAATGGTGGCCAACAAAGTGGACCAAGCAAAGAGTGAAAAATGTAAAAACCAAAACTATAAAAACTTTCCCTGTAATTTTCAGTTTTTTAGAGTAATTACGAGTATTACGAGTTCAAATGAAACTGCATTATGCATTTAATTATGTTTTTAAGGGAAAGTTTAAATCAAACAAATAACATAAGTTTTATTTACGTAAAAAAAATTAATCACCCTTAAAGCTTGTCAGCGGCTTTATTGTTTATATTACTTTTTGTAAGCTTGAAAATGGCAGGGGCTTTATTTGCAAAATTCGGCATTTATTATACTTTTTAAGGACTAGTTCATTTTCCATTTAGATACTTTATGCAGCAATGTTTTCACTTAAAAATGGCCACAATTTAATAAGTTGAACTCTGTTTTATACTTAAACTATGTATTTGATTAGATGATATGGGTTAAATTCAAAATGTTGAGCTACTAATCTAATTGTACAAAGCAAACCAAATGCAAACTCAATTAGGCCCAAAACAGTTACAGCAACAGCAACATCAACAGAAGTTGACTATTCAGCGTTTACACCAACAATTACCAGACAGAGTGTGCAAATCGGTCAACACCTGCTGCTGGCCATGGGCAGCGGACATGGATAAGGACATAAGGATGGAGATGGAGATGGAGAGGAAAACGTCGAAGGGATATCACATTTGGCCATTCGTGCGTGCGGATGCAGACTTTGATATTTAGATGCTTGAAAGCATTCGACAAAGATCTTGCAAAGGACTCAACACTCACATTTCGAGGCAGGAGTTGGACTAGCAATTAACTAAAATGTAGCCAGCCTTTTGGTATACCTATATTTGTATACATATATATATGTGAGTGTGTACAAACGAAACGGTCGCTTTATCTGACCAACCGGGTCAAGCATCAGTTCATTTTATTGACATAAATGTTTATGTTTATTTGTCTGTGTTTAAGCATTAACGTTTATTGTATTGTACTTAGTTGTTGTCGTTGCTGTTGCTTTTGCTGTTGTTATAACTGATGCTATTGTTGATGTTGTGCAAATAAAAACAGCAACAACATTGAACGTGTGGCACGAAAGTCGAGTGTGTTCATACTTATTACAAGTGGCTGCTTGTGTATGAATATCAAATGACATTTTGCATTGATTTAATTAAATGTTTTTGTTTTTATAATTAAGCATTATGTAATTATATTAATTTAACACAAACAAATGACCACATTTGTGTGCTTTTAATGCATAATTAATTTAAATTTACAATTATCGGGTTACACTCACAGTCGTTGAGCAATCAAACAATTTGTTGAATGTGATTTTAAATTTAAATAAGCTTTAAGATTGAACAGATTTGGGAAAAATATTATTTTTTAGAGTATTAAGTAGATTTGTTGAAGGTAAGCTTCTAATTTGTCTTTCATTTCTTTTCAAGAAGATGGATAGGTGCAATAAATTTGACCTACCAGAATGTTGTATCTATATATTGTGGGTTTAGCTTGAGATCCATCCGTTTTTACCGGCGGCCAGGCAACACAAGTGGACAAGTGTGACTAAGGTATAATTCCTTAGATACTTATATTCAGGAAATAAAAAGCATTTCTATCCATACTCAATACAGATATACATATGTATATCAGCTACAAAAAAACCATATAATATGCTTGTCTTTTAAGAAAATAGTCCTCATTTGTTCAATACTTGAGCTTTACAATTATAAGTTTTAAATGTTAGTATTCGAAAAAGCTCAAATATGTTCGAAACTTGGGAAAATTTATTCGAAACTTAGCTGCAAGAAAGTTTTCAGCAACTGTGTGGTGAAAAGCTTATCGAAAGGTTGCCAAATATACTGTACTTTTCACCTCTTCAAACATTGAATATTTTTAATATTCTTTATATTTTAATATCTATGTATACAATGTTTTAATCATTAGGCTTGTCCAACTAGAATTTCAAAATAAAAATGCATAAATTATTAATTCTTCTACTAAAAAACTGTTCGACTGTCATTAGAAGGAAATAAACTGTTGTATTTAAGTTATATATCTAAACACTCAAATATATGAATATTTTTTCTATCATCCAAAATGAGAAAGAATATTTTTAAAAAGTCAAATGAATTACTTCACTTATAAAACAACACATATAACTTCAATCATCAAAGAAACTTTTATGTTGTAACAAAAGCACAAATCAAGAAGCAACAATTACACTTGATTTGAATTGAAAATTCGCTAATTGTGCGCAAATAATAAAGCATACTTAGGGGCGCTGACAGGCCACACACGTTTAAGAAGAAAACTGCATATGTGGCACAAAAAGTAAAAGCACTGCGTAAACAAAAGATATGAAGGAAACCTTAACTCAAATTTGTTTGGGAATTCGGTTTTAATTACACAGCAATTGGGGCTCACCGAAAGGGAGAGTTGCCGAAGCATTCTCCGGAAGTGTGTTGTCAGGTGGCAAACATTTGCTGGCAGTTCGCTCAAAACTCAATCAGAGTGCGCAACAGCGACAGAGATAGAACCTATCGGATGAGATGTCGACTTAAGTATACCCGTATGCCAATAAATATCTGTGATATCTAAAGAAAACCCAAGAATATGCAAATATTTATTTCCAAAATTCCCATTATTCTAAATGACCCTCTTTAATCAGTATATAAGCTAAATGTATAATGAATATAACTTACACAAATTTTACTACGTTAGCATAAAACAAACTTCTGTTTATTTGTAGAGAAGTCTGCAAATCATGTTGAGAAGCATTTATAAATAATATATTCTAACTATCTTTGATATAGTTACATAGTCATGACAAGCTTCTCAGAGAGTATGAAGGTACGGGTGTAACAATAGCAACTACTATGCACATATAGATGCGTGTGTAGTATGACGCGACACGTGCATATGAAAATGTTACGCTCTGCACTTTATGAATGAAACATTGGCAAGTCCATACCACTTGCTCACCCTCCAGTACAGAATATATAGCTATTGCAAGAGCCGGCACAAGCACCTTGGCGACTGCCCAGCGGGTAGATGCATGACACACCCCACCCGACAACAACAAGCAGCCTGAGGCAGCAGTTGGCAGCCCTCAAGACACATGCGCAGCGCCAGCAGCGCCAGCATGGCCAGTGGCACAGTCAGAGTCAGTGTCGGAGTCAGCGCCTGGCAACATTTGAATTTTGAATATGAATTTTGACACTTGATTATCAGCGGCATTCGCAGTTCGCGGCCAGTTCCAACTGTGTGCAGACGTCGTCGACGGGGCAATCGGAAAGAAAACTTTTGAGAAAAGCGGAAAAAATAAATCCCTGTTAGTGCGGCGGAAATTCTTTGGCCATTTGGCAGTGAAAGTGTCGAAAAAGAAAGTTTATTTTATACTTCGCACTTCAGTTTGCGATTTTGGTTAATGTGAAAGTCAGCGTGGAATATGAAAAAGGGCTTCGTTCATGTTTTGTTAATATTACAATTTGTCTTTCTGGGCACAGCAACCTTTTCAGAATTGAATAACTGTAAGTTGCAAAGTTGTTAAAATCTTTTTCAATATAGGAATGTATTTGAACACTGCTTAAAAAATACAAATTTTTAATTAATCATTTTTATTATTAATATCTTTTTTAATAATTGAATGAAAGTAATAAAAATGATAAATAATTATTTTTATCTAAACATTGTAAAGCTATACGAAATTCATTAAAAACTTTCATATATAAATAATAATAATAATGATTATTTATTTACTGTATATTTTAAATTGTCAATAATTTATAAATCTATATATATGTATATCAATCAACATCAATGTAGCTGTATTAAAGACAGGCTGATTTGTCTGATCTAAACTAACTAAAGACTTCTGAAATATTACCCCTAAAAATAGAGAAGGAAGGTGGTTTAAGTGCTCAGCTAATTAAATACGTTTAAGGTGCAAAATATAGAACAAAAATGCCAAGAACCTGCCAAAAAACAGCAAAAAAAGAAAAACATTTCAAGGGGCTTTACTAACAAGCGGAAGTCTAACGGTTCCCTAAGTGAATAAACTGCTACCAACATAACGCAAAACTGAGGAAGAGGCCAAGCACCAGCAACGAGTGACTTCCGTTCTTAGGGTTGAAACCCTGCTCAGAATACCCCTACCCGGCAAAGAACCAAAAACATTAGAAATAGTAAAAACAATGCAATTTTACTTAGGTTTGGCAGCAAATATTGATAAATATATCAGGAATTGTTGCTTAAATCAATGTGTCAAAAACTAGAACTTCAAATAAATTCATAATATTGGCAGGCTCGCAACGCACGATAAGAAAAAGGGGCAGACCAATGATGGCTAACGGGGAAAGGGAATCCTGGAGCAGACAATCAAAGCGGAAAGGCGACGTTTTTTCCACTTCCTATGGCACTATGCTATTTTTCTTTTACTTGAAATGTTTTTTCATTTCATTTTGTTGTTAAGGTAGGACTGAGCTTGAGCAGGGTGTTGCGACCAACTGCAGTGCATTTGGCAGACATTGCGTGCTGACATATTTCGTTGTGCGATTTCCTCGGTTGCATTTGCCAAATGGCAGACAGTTGGAGTGTCTAACAGACAGGACATTCACTTTCCGTTTCAAGTTCAACGGTGTGAGTGGAACATGCAGTCTGAGGAGAGATAGAGCCCATGAAAGGACTGACAACCTGCGGCGTCTGTTTATGAATTTAATAAGTTGCACTACAAGTGCTTGTATATCTTTCAAATTAAATTAGAAAAGAAAAACATAAATGTGTCATGGCGAATTTTATATTTATCCACACAAGATATAAAAGAAGACAATTTAATTCTACATATGAATTACTTAGAAAAAATGTATTAGAGCATTCTCTTATTGGAATATTAAAAACGATGTTGCTGAAGGAACAAATACAATAAAAATCTCCAAAAAACCAAAACAAAATAGTGAGATCATTCCAACCCAAGTTTATTTTACTTTAATTTATTATTATTATTTATTATTAGTATTTTGTGTATAAACAATAATATACCTTATGTCTACATCAGTATTCCGTTTTCGACATTTCTTGCATTTAACTTTCTTTCACTGACTTAAAAGCCAAGCCAACAAAACATTTAGTAATCAACCAAAATGCAATAATAAACTTAGTGGCTAGACTATACCAAATATAGTGGGGTAGTTTGTGTACATATGTATATAGAAACATGTTCTATTGTTGTACGTATGTTTGGTGTACTCATCGAGTTCATATGGTAAAAACTGTTTAGACGTTGGAATGTTTCAATATGCAAACATGCAATAGCTAAATTGCAATAACAACAACAAACGTAACAGGCCAAACAATGGCGTCTTTGGGCAACAGTCCAACAATTGGGACGAAACGAGGGACGTTTTGCCCGAACCCAAACATAATCGCAAATTATAGGCTATATAGCATGCCATAGGCCCCCTCGAAGCTAGTTACCCCTAACACACACACACACACAATCAGAGGGCAAAATGGGTAAATAAAAAGGTAGAGCGCACATTGCTGGCTTTTTACATTTTTCTACGTACTGACTAGAGACTCTTCTCTCTCACCCACCCTTGCCCCTTTCTATTTCTCATACGGTCTCCTTCGGGGTCTATTTTTTTGCACTTTTTCGGGTTATTATTTGGTCATAATTGTAATTTAGGTATTTGCTGTGTGCGAGGCGTCGGCGAGCCGCAAAATCATGCTACTTGTTAGGCATGTGATGTGATTTTTTACGGTTCGCATTTTGTGGGCGTGATGGTTTACCGTTATGGCCAGCAAGTTGACGCCACTGTTTGGGGGCTTCGGTTACAAGTTGAATGTGGCTACCCCAAAATTATCAGTTAGCCTCAAATGTGGACGCTGAAGTTGCATAAATTTGCGGTCTCAAACTAGCGGTTAAATTACAAAAAATATTCCAAGAAATATATGCAAATAGAGTGCATTCACACATGTCTTTGAGTTGTATAGTGTCTTATTATTTCAGTACGATTTAAAATTGTTATAGTTAATTCTTCATTGCTATGAGTTAATAAGCTAATTGAATAAATAAATGCACATCGCAAAATAAAAATTATGCATTCAACATTAATTAAATGCAAAACCAATGCTTTAATATTTATATTTTGTTTTAATGAAAAATGTACTCTGGCATTTTTTTCAATTAACTCTAAAGAAACGTTTGAGACGTACTCTAATTTCTAGCTACCAAAAACAGCAAAATTAAAAGACAGGTCATCATTTGTAGGCGTATGATTGCAGTCTGTAAGAGTCACCCCAACAGCTAATTTAACTAATTGTTGGATTATTTGCTGCTAAGTACGCGTAATGTTTATGTAATGAAATTTATGAGCGTGAAAATGTCCTAAAAAAAACGATAAGAAAAGCTCTGGGCATCTGGATATATTAAGAACATTTTTGTTTTGCTAGTTGACATTTTGCAGACCCTCGCACAAGTGTACAAATTAAATATGGCTCATAATTTCGGATTAGAAATTACAACGACGGCAAAAAAATAGTATTCTTGAAGTATAATTTTAAGTCATGTTAAGGGAGAAAATATGTTGACGATAAAATAAAATTGATAATATTTTTTAATTAAATTGGGTTCTTCTATATAATTATATTTCTTCATTATACAATTTCACGCAGTATTCCAATATTCTTTTTCATATTCATGTTGCCCACATCTTGAACACTTATCACCAAAATAAACCAAATACCAAATTCTAACATTTTCATGCATCGTAAACATACCCTTTAGCTGGGCGTAGACCGTTTAAAACGATTGCGCCATTGAACACTCTAACGAGCTGAGTCATAAATGTCAACCACTTGCTAAGCCATTTTATCTCCCTGCCGCCGCCCTTCAATTCCAGCGGATCCAAAATTCAGTGGCCCCATCAACAATGTAACTGTGCCCGTGGGACGCGATGCGCTGCTCACGTGCATTGTTCACGATCTGGTGAGCTATAAAGTAGCCTGGCTGAGGGTCGATACCCAGACCATACTGAGCATTCAGAACCATGTCATTACCAAGAATCATCGCATCGGCATCTCCCACACTGAGCACCGCATTTGGCAGCTGCGCATTCGCGACGTTCACGAATCGGATCGCGGTTGGTGAGTACAATAGATTTTAGTTCATTAATAGAAATGTTCACTAAAACATATTTAAAATAAGTATAATCATGTATTCATGTAAAAATTAAATATACTAACCAAACAGGTATAAGGAGCATTAGCTTTTGTAACTTTACTTTTTATCTATTCTGTAAAATTAAAATCAATTTCATTAATGACAAGAAATGTTTTGATAGACTTATTATGCTCGACTACCCAAAGCGTAGAAGAGTATTATAACTTTGTGCCATCGAAAAATGTTGTAGGTCAGAAGGAAACATCTCCGATCCCACAAAGTAATCAGATGCAGTTGCACCTGTTGAGTTGCTTTGTCACTCAGTAATGTAAAAATGGTATTCAGTATTTATGGTAACTTTTCCTTTTTATTGTCTTTAGTAAATATGGGTGGCGGGTATTTCACAGTCGAGCAAGCTCGACTATTGAATTTGAATTTTAGCAAACCAGTTTTTAATAACTTAAACTATTATTTTATTTAGGTATATGTGCCAAATAAATACGGATCCCATGAAGAGTCAAATGGGCTACCTAGATGTAGTGGTACCGCCCGACATAGTGGATTACCAAACAAGTCAAGATGTGGTGCGCACTAATGGCCAAAATGTAACGCTTACCTGCAGTGCGACTGGTGTGCCATTGCCAACAATCACCTGGCGCCGTGAGGATAACATACCGCTTTTGCTAACGACTGAGGAAGAGCAAGAGGATCGCGAAGTCTACAGCATAGAAGGCCAGAATCTGACTCTGTGGCAGCTGCAGCGTGTCCATATGGGAGCCTACCTTTGTATTGCCTCTAATGGTGTGCCGCCAACGGTGAGCAAGCGTGTCATGTTGGTTGTAAATTGTAAGTAGACTGCAACTTCTATGGAATAAGTATTGAGGTCCACCTGATCTCGCTTTCATTCTTAGTTGCACCCACCATTTGGACACGCTACGATACAATTTATGTGGGTTTGGGACAGAAACTGACGCTCGAATGTATTAGCGAGTCGCAACCAGCATCGGTAAACTTTTGGATTAAAGATAAGGATCTGCTTCAAGGTGGCACCTACGAGTCCATAGTCGTGGATCACGTGCATCGAATTGTCATGCGTCTTTTGATACGCCCAGTCAGCAAGCGGGACTTTGGAGAATACAAATGTATTGCAAAGAATGCAATCGGAGAGACGGAACGCAGTATTACGTTACATCGTGAGTGCAGATACCAGAATGTAAATGAAAGTAACTAAACTATGTCTTTCATACAGATAAGGCCAAAAAGCATGTGCAACATTCGCATCAAACATCGACACGTGACAATCAGGTCATAGTCATAGAAGGTGCGTATTAAACGTAACACAAAATACAGAGCAATTTCTTTCTAATTGTTGTGTAAAAAAATATTGAAAACTTTTCAAAGTTGAAGAATCAGAAATTGTACTGTTAATTACTTATAACGCTTCCATAAATAACTAATTGTTTACATCTTTTAGAGTACATGACGAACATTGCCCACAATGCTAAAACACAAGCTATTGCTTGGCATCGAAATATTATAAAATATGCTTTAACTGTATTATTTATGGGTTATTCTAATAAAAAGTTATTTTTGTGAGCAATTATACAATGGATTTTAACTCAAATTTGCATCAATTTTTTTTTTAATTTTAGAGTGCAATGATTTAATACATTAAACTTATACCACAAAACACATTCAGCGCAATCTGCATTTAAAATTTGCTCAGCTCGATTTAAGAAAACACAAAATTGTTTTGTTGCTTAGTAATTTTTGTAGCTTGACCCAGTTTTTTATCTTTGTTTTACTAATTTCTTTTATAATTTTAAAGTACATTTTGTTCACGGAGAAGTAGTTTGTTGGAAAATCAATTGTGGTTTCTAAGCAATGAAAATCATTACATGTGATTTGATTTTCCATTAAAAAATAAAATTTTGACATACACAGTTTTTTTTTCATGTTTACTTTTTTTTTGATTTGCATACAATTTGCACCTAACAACATTTAAAATATTTTGCAATCATACGATTAAAATTAGCTACGATTTCAGTTTGGGATTATATACAAGTGTGTCACATCTTCAATCACATATTTAGCTACGACTTTAACACTTAATAAAATAGAATTGAACTAAAGGGAAAATGTTTAACATATTATGGCGAAGACTGCCGTGTCAATAGTTAAGCTAAACAAGAAAGTTACGTATTGTTTAAATAAATTAAAATGATAAATATAAATTCTAACTATGAGCGTGTCGAGGTAGGTTTAACAATCTTCTGTTAGTTGGATTTGCTTAAAAATTAAGTGCTTGTATGTATATGTGTATGTGTGTGTATGAAAGTGTGTCCGTGTATATGCGTGCTAACCTAAATCTCAAAGCCTAATACAATTAGTGTCCCAGAGCTTCTATGCTCAACTTGAACTACCATGCCCATTGGTAAGCTTTGTGGGCGACAACGTGGATTCCATGCGAGGGACTTCAATAGCCGGTGGCGGCGTGGCGCCCTTGGACTTGGCCAGCATCTCACGTTGTTCATAGATCTCGTTAACCAGTTTCTTAACAAAGGGATGATTGAATTTGCCCTCCGTCGAATCGAAGAACTCCTGATGTTTTAGCAGGCAATTGTCGCGTTTTTCATATTCAAACGCCTGCATAACCATATCCAATCTATCCAAATCTTTGACAAACCTCGATTCAGGGCTCTGCGCGTTTTCGTATTCCTGCAAAGACAACATATCCACAATAGATAAGTACATTCATATCAAGCTGATGCGAGTTCCTACCTCAAATAGTTCCATGATGCGCTTTCCACGCGGCTCAATCAGCTTGCAAATGTCCTCCATAGCTTTAAACTCCATTGCCCGTTTCTCGTCCTTGGATACTCCGCAAAAGGGCGTTATGTCTCCCACCAGGCTCTCCGCCAGATCATGCACCAGCGCCAGCTCCATGCATCGTATCTGATTAAGTCCCTCACTGCCGTCCAGCAAAAAAGTAAGCATGCTCATTCGATACATGTGTCCCGAGATGGATTCACAGTCATTGACGTCCCGCAGTACCCATCCAGTGCGTTTAGTATGCTGTGTATCATCAGTACAGTCAATAAACAATAAATTAATATAGAATTTGACATAAGTTATATTCGTACTTAAAGGCTGGGAATTTCAATTACAAATAACGATTTTAACTAACATCATAATGTGTTGCACATCCTACGCTTTACGATTCTGTCACGCACTTATTTCTGATTTGCATAGCGAACCCAAAACACTTTGTATAATTAAAAAGAACTAAACAAGAGAAAGGGGCAACATTGACGACGTTGTCGGCGACATCGTCACCAAGGCCGTCCCATCACCAAAGCCTTCAACTTAAACCTCCCGACTTGGGTGTAGGCTGTTGCTATTTGATCAATAAACTGTTTATTTATAGACCCAAGCGGTAAACAAGCTGTTAAAGATATTGCCAACCATTTTTCTTCCGGTTCTCGGACCACGTAATTCCGTTTAATTAAATTCTTGTATTACATAGCAAAATTACACTGTGTGATTATCACACAGGTGATTTTAATTTACATATGGAAGGAATGTGCATTCAGTTTTATAATCTTATCTGAGGCAATTGATTAATTATCTTCAAATGCCGGGGTCTAGGTTGTAAAAGTCACGTAGTACTTGGCAATTATGTTATCAGAGCTCATTATCGTCACAGTCAAATATGCAGATATTCATGATAGCATGACCTACACGATGATTTAGTCAAGAGAGGTATAGTGTAATAAAGCTAATGCTTTTATTGAAACTAGAGGAGGTGGGTGTCAGAATTATAAAGATAAGCAAGATATTTTATTAAAACATACAATCTTCGTCTAAATTGCTATGTCGCATGCTCATTCAGCACAATCAAAAAAAAAAACACTTTCTGCATTGTCAGCAGCACTCATCATTTTCAGCACTATATGTTCAAGTGGGGATGCAATGTAAATAGCAATGACATAAAAACCTATTGCCCTTCACCCTTAAGGAGTCTTTCTATATTTTGAAGGCCAAGATCAAAGTCACAAGGTGCGTCTATGCGTTGTTTGCTTTTAGCTATTTTACGCTCTATATATTTTCTCGATAGATGCTTAGATACATCTTTTTATATAATGTATATATAAATATTTCTAGCCTTTCGCCAAATTGCCTTGCAATTTTGTCTGTCAAATTCTGTTGTATAGCATACGTCAATGAATAACAAAAACAGAAGACTGCTAGTCGTAGAGGTTTTGGAAGAAATCCAAATAAAAACAATAAATATACAAAAATACAAATTATTTGTTTTGCGCTCACGTGAGCCTTTTAGAACTTTGCCTTATTGCGCTTTCGTTTTATCGCATCCGGTTCTTATTGAAGCGCTTATGCAATTCGAAATCAAGCTCAAAGTTCGATTTAGCGAAATGTCATTTCAAAATCGATTTCTACTCAAATTACAAGCGACTCATTCGATTACGAAATGCAACTAATATTTGACTACTTCAATTTCATCCAACGCCCATCATCATTCGTCATATTGAAATTATCAATTATGTTGATTAGATTGCAAAGAAAGGAACACACGTGAGGTGCACAGGGGAAGACTATCTAGCTAAGCGTGTGGCACTCTCGCCACAATGAAAATCATTAAGCAACAGCTGCTAGAAGGGAAACCCCGCAAAAGAAATTTAAAATAGATAAACGAAACAAAAGCAAGAGAACTTTCTGCATATATGTTAGAGATATATATTTGATATATATTTTTTGGCAAGCAACTGTACGAAATGGTTCGAGAGAAACGAAGTGAGACAACATCACATTCTCAGGTATTATACAATGAGAGCGAAAAAATAAATAAAGAATTATTCTGGGTACACACTAAATGCACCACATCAACAAAAAATATAAAAACAAACAAAACAATACATAATTTGCATAAATACTGTTAAGTTGAATATTTTTCACAGTATTTCTTGTTGCTTTCTAGAATAAATTTGAATCTTTTCCCATTCAGTTTCATTATCAGTTTCAAAACAAACGAATTCAAAAGATTACTTAGATATGAATTTTAAGTATTCTGCAACAAATATAAATGATATATATGTTATATATATGCATGTATTAAACAATCGAGTCAACACATTCGCTGATAATCGTCAAGGTTAATATACAGTATTTTGTTATATAATATATAGTTTGAAATTTCTGTATTTCTTCAACATTTTAAATAGCTTTCAAAAAAGTTTCATGGTCAAAACCTCAAACCTCCAACCTGAAAATAAAAACCTTGCAATGGACATTGCCTCCGCCATCAAATTCAAGTATTACGCTTTCACGATTCACTAACAAAAAGCAACAAAAAGCTAATCTAAGAGTCACGCGATAATATTGTACAAACCAAAACAATCAGCATTGGAAAAAGAAAACAACCGAAAATATTATGGACTATGAGATGGGAACACATGAATCACAACATCTACAGCCAAAAAGGAAGAGAAAAAAAACAATTCCTGGGGTTGCTCTCTGCTGAGTGGGGAAAAATCGATGCGAGTATGTACTGGAGAAACTGGTTTTAATTTTCAATCAGTGTCTGCTTACCTTGAGATTTCCAATGAGCTCCATGAACTGCAGAATGTCGGGAAGACCAGTGTTGAAGCAGGGCTTTTTGCCAGCATTAGAGGCTGCCTCGTGGCAGGAAGTGCCATCAGTTGCAGCTCCAGTGGCAGCTGTGCTGGTGTTGGCATCTCCGGAGGGGATCTCTGCCTGTAGAGGTTCTGCTGCTAGTGAAGACATGGCAAACTTGGTTGTCTGTTGTTGTTGTTGTTGCTGCTGCTGATGATGATGCGAGGATTTGGCGCTTTCTCCGCTGCCTTGTGTATGAATAAATCGCTGTATGTCCTGGATGCGTTGCTGCAGTAAATTGCGAATAAATTGCTTTGATATATTCACGTCGTGCGCCGACTCCGATTTCGATTCGCTCGAACAGCAACCGTGCGCTATCGAAGGCGAATTGTGACTGACGCTGGCGTTGTCGCTGTCGCTGAAGTTGAATTCGCTCAACGGCGCTGTCGTCGATTGACTAGATTGCTTTGGTATTGCTGTAGATGTAGTTGTAGTTGTAGCTGTAGCTTCAGCAGCTGATGATGACGTCACGCTGCGTGTACTCGCATTGCTACTGAATTGCCTAAGCAACTTGAATAGATCTATGGCGCCACCCACGCCTCCGCTACCTGCCGCCGCTGTGGCTGTCGCTTTGATCAGCTGCTGTAGTGAAAACATGGCCAAGATGAGCAGGCGAAAATATATGACCGAGAGAGAGAGAGACAACACGGAGAGCGTTCCGTTTTCTTCGAGCGCGTGATTTTTGACTACAATGTTGCCGCCAACGTCAAACACGTGATATATGTGTGCAGACGCTAAAACTGAGGAGAGTCAGAGAATTGAGAGAGCAAGAGAGTAGTTAGATTATATGTATATCGAACACAAACATATGCAAGTGTTTGTAGCTGAGGTAATGATAGTTCAACAGTCACTTCGAATTGGGGTTACAGTTTAGATAGCACTGGGCAATACAAAATTAGTTTCATACTCGGTTTTAACAAATCTTTCAAGCTGATTTAACTGGACTTTTCAAGTTTACATTCAATAAGCTGAATGACTCTTTGTTCTGTGTAGTATTTACTACTTAGCAGTTAATTTTCGTTGAGCGTCAATTTCGCAATTATGTATTGTAGCACATAAACTGCAAAATGTTAATTTGTTTGCATGTTATTTACATCGCTGTGCCTAATCTATTTCAAAAACTGTGTGACAGTGATGTTGAACAAGAATTAATATTCTTCTTTAGGAATAGTTAAATTTGTAAAAGTTAATTGAGACATTGAAACATTTTAATTACCATTAATTGTATTATATTATTTTGTGTGTCTAATTTAAATCGAAGACCATTAAAAATAAATTAAAATGCTGAATCACTGAAAACTCTCAATTAATAAATTTCAAGTCATTTGACTTGATAACCACTATAAATTATTAGTAGCTTGATAGTATAATCAATTATAATGTGCAACGCAATATGTAGCATATGCTTCGATCAATAAAACTTTTGGAACAACCCTAATGGCTACCAACACTTTAGACGCGAAATTTACATTGTTAGAAACGGTGTACGGTTTACGCAATATTTTGAATTTTGCATTAACAGTCGCTGACAAAAGTAAACAAACAATGCATAAGAAAGTACATTTAGCATATAAACAATTAAAATGCTTATCTTATTTAATATATAAATATATGGTAAGTATAATATTACTATTACCAACCTTGACACCAACTCGGATGAATCAATAGTAGATGCGATGTCTCACAATTGTACTTTGCTGTAGTTGTCGGTTAAGGAAGCGTGACACCGAGGAAGCGTTGAAACGACAAGAATGGACGACTACGACTTGTGCGCGCCTTGTGACTGAGGCAGCGGCTAGTGGCACTTCAAGGTGACGCTGTCGGACAGCAACGTTAATGGTGGCGTTTTGGTTTGTTGTGGCACGTAGACACGAGCCTTAGCGTCAGCCACTGACTTTGGGTCTGCTTGCTGTAATAGTTGTTGCTGCTGCTGCTGCTACTGACTAACGGCAAATGTGTTCGCCACAGTGGAATTAATTCGTCAACGGGAATCGGGCAACGACGGTGTCGGCGGGCATAAAGCACAATTAAAAATATCACTAAGCTAATACAAACACACACACACAAGCATACACACACGTATTCTATCGAAATTCTTGCTGCTTCTTCATTTTGATTTTACTCTTGTTTCTATGCGCTTTGACCAAGAAAACACGATTCGTAATTCACGTCCGCTGCGGCAGCTGCTGCCGCTCTCACTCTCGCACCGCCAACAGCTAACGTTGAAAATTGTCACTTGCCTTTCGCGCGTTCAATGGCTTTTTTAGCATTTGCACTTTATTGGCAATTACCGCACTCTGCGAATGAATTCGCTTTTAGCGTGACCACAAGTTGAATTAAAAAATATCCTTTATTACGAAACAAAATATACCAAAATATACTTCAACATTTCATTGCTTAGTGCACACATGCATATAGGTAATTACCGTATCTCTGTAATTCCCGTATCATTACTAAATTTAAATTTGTAGCATATGAACATATATGTGCGGAATTTTTAGTCAAGATGTTTTGTAATTCAATTGTCCCAATAAAAGCGACAACTTAATATGAACTATAATTTATTTCTTTAATAAGCTACAAAATATACACATTTCTTAAGCCAATTTATAATCTATTTAAATAGAGTTAAGTAGTACTCATTTTTCTATTGAAAAATATATATATCTAATTTAATTAATTTTAATTATTTCGGTTAAATAGTTAAATATTTATAGTGAAGGACGAATATATTATTGTAATAGAATTATTTTTCTCACGGTGCACTATCGATAATTATGCCAACACATACCACCTCGGACACCACATATATCGATATAAATGCTTTCTTTTGCATCCCTAATTGACCTGGCACATGGATTTGTATTGTTTTGGATTTTCGCGGGCCTATAATAATTATTTACTCAATTATGTTGGCGCCTATTAAACACTTGTTAAGCAACTATCGAGTTGTCCTGGCTAGTGGTTCCCCTCGCCGTCAGGAGCTAATTCAAATGCTGGTAACTATGCATACATAATCGGCATAGAGCCTCTTAACGAGAAGTAGATGGATTCTGTACTTCCTTCTCCTGTCAATCCAATAATTAATGGGATTATGCCCTGCTTATTTAATATGTAGAAATGTAACTAGACTACATTTATAAAATTGTAACGCTTTTAAAATTCTTAGGGCCTCAATGCAGAGTTGTGCCCTTCCACATTCGAGGAAAATCTCAACTTGGCTGACTTCAAGGAGTTCTCTGACTACATTGAGGCTACCGCATTGGGCAAGGCAGAGGAGGTCTTTAATCGCTTAGCCGCCACTGGCGATGACAAACAATTACTTGTTATAGCTGCAGACACGATGGTCACTATGGGCAAAGAGATCTACGGAAAGCCAAAGGACGCCGCCGACGCCGTGCGCATGCTGACCAAGTAAGTTATATTATATTCCATTGTGGAAAACGACTAAATCTTTTTAATGCAGTCTTTCAGGTGCCTGCAATCGCGTTTTTACTGGGGTTGTGCTAAAGCATGCGAACGGGGTGCGTCAGTTTACGGATACTGCTGACGTTTACTTTGGAGAACTGTCGTCGGAGCAAATCCAAAGCTATGTGGACAGTGGCGATCCACTGTGAGTAGTAAAATAAATCGTATCGATTAAGTAATTTTAACCTTTAATAATATTTTATAAAGTGACAAAGCGGGCGCCTATGGCGTTCAGGGACCTGGTGGAGCGCTGATTCCTCGCATCGATGGCGACTTCTACTGTGTGATGGGTCTACCTCTGCATCGCCTGTGCTGTGAATTAAACAAACTCTTTCTGGAGAATTTAGCAAAGTAGATGCAGAAATCGGCTAACATTTCTTGACAGTCACTCGCTTATCACAATCCGAAAATGTTCTAATCTTTTAGCGACGTCGCTTGAACGTCAGAGGCTACACTTAAAGTGCTGTTCGTCTGAACTGATAACGCGTTCTGTTTGTATTCATAATTGTTTGTTTTTGTTTGCCTATAGACTAAGTCAAGAGTACAAAGAAGGCCTAAAAAAGTGAAATTGCTATGTCGCTTTAGTTCATAACATTGAAAAACAGAATTGTGGAACAGTTCCGCATATAACTTGAATACATTTTAATCGATGTTTATTAATATTTAACTATTTATAATAGTTGAGAATTGAACATAATAAAAATGTTTTAATAATATTGATTGTAAAAACTTTGATACTACTTTGATGAGAAAAGCAATCACTATGTATAATGTGAGTATCATTTTAAAAACCATAAAAATAATTTGAGAATCCCTTAATTTGATAGCATCAAGTTAATATCTGGTAATGGCTTGGACTCATAATTAATTTGCAGAGCTAATTTGCAAATTATAGCAAAGTTACTAATGAACCACAAAAACCACACAGCACTTTGGCTTAGACTCATTCAACCAGAGCTCATAAAATCATATCAAAAGTAACGTATAATTTTCAAAGATAAGGCGATTATATAAAGCAACTAGCCGTAATAAAATCAAAATATATACAGTAATAATATTTATAGAAATCAACAATACGAACAGCTGGCAGTCAGTACATAATCGTCAACGTCGAGGAGTGCAACACAATGACGAGCAGCCAAAATTTAAATCAACCGGAGTATCAACTGTGGGGTGGACGCTTCAATGGGAAACCCAATGAGGCGTTAATGGAACTGAACAATAGTCTGCCCTACGATGCCCGTCTCTATGCAGACGATCTGGATGCGAGCAAGGCCTATGCCGAAGCGCTCATGCGTGCAGGTCATCTCAATGACGTGGAGTGCGATAAGCTGGTGAAAAGTCTGGAGCTGATACGCTACGATTGGATCGAGCGCCTTGTGAAGTTCTCGCCCAGCGATGAAGATGTGCATACGGTGAACGAGCGCATGCTAGTGCAGCTTACCGGGGAGTTGGGACAACGTCTGCACACAGGACGCAGTCGCAATGATCAGGTGGTCACGGACTTGAAGCTCTGGCTGCGCAAAGCTATTCGCGAGACATTGGGTCGCCTGCGTTTGCTTATCAGGGCAATGGCCAATCAGGCCGAGTCACAGCTGGGCTTGCTCATGCCTGGCTATACGCATCTGCAGCGTGCCCAGCCGGTGCAATTCTCCCACTGGCTACTGTCGCATGTCTTCGCCTTGCGCGAGGATTGCCTGCGCCTGGGTGAGCTGCGTGATCGTGCCAATGTTTTACCATTGGGCAGTGGTGCTCTGGCCGGAAATCCACTGGGAATTGATCGACTTTGGTTGGCTGAGCGGCTAGGATTCTCTGCTGTAACTGGCAACAGCATGCATGCTGTGGGTGATCGGGATTTCGTGGGTGAGTAAGAATGATGAACGCTCAGAGAGAAACTGGAATTAATGTCAATTTCTGTATAGTGGACTTTATCTACTGTTGCTCAATGACCAGTCTGCATCTGTCGCGGCTGGCCGAGGATCTCATTATTTACAGCACCAAGGAGTTTGACTTTATTCGTTTGGATGACACTTTTACTAGCGGCAGCAGTCTAATGCCACAAAAGAAGAATCCAGACAGTCTGGAACTGATTCGTGGCATATCTGGGCTAATCACCTCAAATTTGACAGGCATTATGATGACAATCAAGGGCACGCCCTCAACCTACAACAAGGATCTTCAATTTGATAAGCAATATTGCTTCCAGGCCTACGACAAACTGGCCCAGAGTCTGGATGTAGCCGTGGGCGTGGTACAGACCATGAAAGTGCAACGCGGTCAATTGGAATCCGCACTGAGTCCGGATATGCTGGCCACAGACTGGGTAGGTGGATAAACTCTTTCCCCAATTGATCTTGTAGGTAATGTGCTTTGCTTTCAGGCATATTATCTAGTGCGCAAGGGTGTGCCCTTCCGTCAGGCTCATCATCACATCGGACGTGTGGTGGCTTTGGCCGAGCAGCGTGGCGTGGACATTACCGAGGTGCCGCTGGGTGAGCTGCAGCAGATTTGTGGCTCATTTGATGCCGACATTGCAAGCGTTGCTGATTATGGGGTTAATATACAGCAATACAATGTGATTGGAGGCACCTCGACCGCCAGCATAACGGAGCAACTGCGACTACTCAAGAAACTGGACAAAGAGTTGTGCCAGCAGTCCTAGATGAGGGACTGGCCCGTTTTATTTAAATTTGGCTTTGGCTTCAGAATATGTTTAGTTAACAAATTGTATATTTTTTTATAATTAAATGTTAATTGTTATTTGTAAATTGTTTTTGCTGTGCCTCTAATTGACACTGGGACTCTGTGGTGTGTAGGTGTAAGGCTCTTGGGTTCCCACTTCACCATTGCTCTCCAGCTGCTGATAGCCACTCATTGCCGAGTTGACGGGCAGACCCATCTTGCCGCCTGAGATGAGCACACCCAGGCTCTGTTGCAGCTGCCAGCGACGCGCCTCCCGGATGGACTTGTTACGACGCAGCGTCTTGGCCAACATGAAGGCACAGAGTACGCCCAGCAGCTGCACAAAGGCCACTGTGGTCGCTCCAGTGGCAATCAGCATGGCACTTTGCGACATGATGAAGTTCATCTTACGGAAGCAGCCATATTCATAGGGCCCCTGGCAATTGTTAATATTCTTATTGTTGGGATTTTCGGTCACACTGGCACAGCACGACCATGGCACCTCCACATCATCGGGTTCAAGGAGGCTGCCATTCTTATTGTACGAATAGTATTCCCTCCAGTCATCGGGCTCGACAACTCCACAGCAGCCCAACTGTAGGTAAATGAATGTACAATTAAATATGAAATATGTTTTTATGGTAACTTAAATTTAAATTTAAAAAAGTGTTGATTGAATAAAAATGGTGTTTTAAATTTCGCAAATTCACATTAAATTAATAATCGAGTAGATATGTATATATAACACATTGAAAACACATGTATTATGGTTAGTGATTTTAATAGACTTGTTTTTGAATTAACAGCATATAGTTGAATCAAATAAATATATCAATATTTAAGTACAAGTACTTTAAGTATCTTGAGGAAGTTAATATTAAGAATTATCAAAAATTATATATATTTTTGATTGTGCTGATTTGCTTTTAATTTACAAGAAAATAAAATTTTAATTGTTAGATTTAATCAAAATAAATATTTTGAAATTACATTTGTTTACTTTACTACTTGAAGTAATCTATCGGGCAGCTCTATTCGACTATCAGATACTCTGTTTTTAATTATTGTACTTACACCAGATTGCATAAAGTCCACTGCGGCCTCAACATTTTTATCGGATTCGTAGTCGGCCAGTGCCTGGGTCATGGTCCTCATCAGCATTTCACGAACCTGGGTCTGCATCACAAAGGCGGCGATGGCTGCTGACACTTCCAAGATGAAGACGAGGAACAGACACACGCCGTACTATAAAAATATTATTTAAAATCATTCAATTTTTCCGGATCGGTATTTTCCCTTCTCACCAAATTGATGAGCATGACACTCTCCTTAACAGCTCCATAGGCGCCCAGGGTGGCCACAGCGATAAGAATGAAGCCAATGGCAATCAAGAGAGCTGGCGGTGACGAGAAGTGTCCATCGATGAAGAGACTGAAGTCACCAAAGATCGTTTGAATGGTTGTGCCTACCATGATCAATAGAATGGCAGTCAGCTGTGGATTGTGCAAATAATAATAAATATCATATGCAAATAATAATAAATATTAAATAACCACTTGTACAAATTCGGTTAGCAATCGAGTGCCAATTGAGAAATGGGTTTCAGTTTCATTCTCGTTGTTGACATTGACACTTTTGCTAAATATTTAGTACAGAAGTTAGTTGTGAAAAAATCATACTTGGATTGCTTTAACTTTAAGATACCTTATATAAAAATATTTGACTGAATCGTAATTAGTTGGGTGTAGAAAGAATCCCCTAACTCTTCTGGTAATACATTATGTACCGTATAGCCGTTTCAAACTGATTATAGAGGGCATTTCACGTTACGAAAGTTTACAACTTAAACTTTACATTTAAAAATAATTCAATTCAACAAACATCTGTTTTTTTTTTTACTTAAGCAAGTAATTGCGTCAGTTCGACATAATGAAGGCAATATACTCAAGAGGAGAAAACGAGTATTGAACTTAGTTATTGCTCATATCGACTCACTGTTCCTGCATCATTAATCTTATCAGAGTTTATTCGATAAACATTAAAAAAGGCAACAACTACGGAAATAGTAATAAGTGTATATAATGTTTTATCCAGTAAACAAATTAATTCATTTGAGGTAAGTCAATATTTAAATAATGCTTCAAACTTCAACATTTTTCTATAAATTTTATAAAATGTATTTGAGATATTTTTGATTTATGATGATTATTAATGTTTTGTCATGTCTCGTAACCTATTTATTATGATTTCATTTGCTGAAGTAAAACTCATGTCGTCATCGCAAAAGTTTGTTATCTTTTTTTCGTGAAACTTAGCTAAAGTGTCTTTCATATCCAGACATTATTTATATAAAAGATGAAAAACAAACAGGCATTTGACACGATTCTCTTTGGCTATTCTCTTCATCTGTTATGGAATATCAGTGCGATTGTGCTCTTTAGCAACTGTTCAGACGTGTTATGTGAATCAGAAAAACAACAAAAATAATTGTTCCACTGCTGATAAGAGCGAAAAATCACTTATTATTATCAGTGCTTTGATATATACACTTCACATACTATTCCCCTTTCGGAATTAATAACAAAATGGCGTCGTTCTTCAATTCGTGAATCATGAAAATGCAGTGTAATATAGGTATTGTAATATTTTGAAACTCACCGCAAACATAAAGCTCACTATGAGGAGCATATATTTGGCGCAACGCATTCCGGAATTCAATTCCAAATCGCGATTCCCCATTTTGCTTGTACTTGCGTATCGCTTGTTTTTCGACCCTTAACTGAAATTGGTTAATATATATTTATGTACTATTTGTAATTTTTTTTATCTATTTTGTTTTTTTATTTGTGTGATATTTTTCTACCCACAAAACGTACTTTAACTTTTCGTAGCTACACGTAGACTGAGCGGGCCCAGAACGGGAACGTTGCCAGTTGCAATCGCAATCGGTTCTCGGCTCTCGGCCAATTTGCCTTGCTTCTCTCCCACACACTAAATGCCTCTCTTTACTGTTCTCCATGTGTAATAATTTAGTCGCTTATCAGCCTATTAATGTTCATGGTTTATTTCTCTAAAAGTTTTAGATAAAAGCCAGCGATAAGATTGTTTCCCAATTCATAAATATTTTGCAATAGAATGTGAAATCCGTTGAACTGAATACAATAATTTTTGAAATCGATTTCTACATCATTAACCATTTCTTATTCAGTTGACAATTCGAATGCATTTCAAGTGCAAGGTCAATTGGTTCGAAATGGGTGAAGTTTGCCTTGGGTTATCGATTATTTGTCAATTTAAATGAGTCAACAAACGACTCTATCGATTTTTAAACAATAATAGTACTGCACCCTTTAGAATGGTTTAAATATTTATTAGATTTAGTCATGCGTGGTTCATATTACTACTTGTAGGAAATGCCAACAATAAAGTTGACTAAGTGGACAAATATTTAAAGTACTTGGCTTTATCGTAACGTTGTCTGGAATTAAAAGATACCAATGTTAAATATATAAAATTATTGAAGATACTGATTTCTATATTCTTCGTTTTTCAGTTAATAGTTCTTCCAATTTTCAATGTATACTTTAAGGCGCTAGACAAAATGATCATTTATACAAATAAATAAGTAGTATTGAAATTATATAATTATGATTTAGTTTAATGCAAATTTGATTGTGTACGAATATAATGATTTAGTTTAATGCAAATTTGATTGTGTACGAATATAACTGAACAAAAATGCATAGAAACAGCTTTAAATAAAACTGATTTATTATAATATTATGTTTTTATGATGCATTTGAAAGGTATTCTTAACATCAATATGAGTCATTGAGATCGATTACTTTCATTCCGATCTAAACTTTTTAAATCCAAAGACGCAAAAAATGATTGCTATTCCTTTGTTAACAAAGACGATTAGATAGAAATTGTTTTTGTTGCAGCTGTTAAGTTTATTGGCTTAGGTACGAGTGCAATAAAGCGTATCAATAACTGAAGAATCAAATATGTGCATGTGACAACGTACATATGTAAGAGCTAAATTGTATTTATTCATAAAATTACTAAAATTATATAAACATTTTAATAATTTATCATCTGCAAAGTACATCGAATATTACTTAATAATAAAACATATTACAAAGTATGAATGCCACATTTTGACGTATCACATCGATTTTAGGACTTCTACATGAAGCCTGTGATACCATTGCGAATTTTGATCTCACGCGCTATGTAGCAAGCGAATATTACGCCAAAGAACTGAAAAATAAATCGCGGATTAATTAAGAATGTTGTTAGTGTATCATTTTAAACTTTACCTGAAGGACAGCTATAACTACACCAGCCGCACCAAGACTAACTGCATGGTCGGATATATAGTTGGAGAAGCCGTGCAGACATCCCTCATTTTTGTTGCGATTCATATTGTTGAGTGAATCATCGCAGGTGAAAGTGCCCACGGCTCCAACGGGAATTGTGCAGCAGGATAGAGGCAAACTTTCGCTGTTCAACACATCTTTCCAATCTGTGTAGTTGCCAACGCCACAACAATAGAAGTCCCGCTGCACATTGTCCCATAAAGTGGTAGTTGCACCCTGTGTGTTGCTATTGTAGTCCTTCATCGAAGCAGTCAGTGTTGAGTTAATCAAATCATAAGCGTCATTACGCAGCACATATCCACTGATACCTGCTGCCAGTTCCAAAATAAATATGATGAACAGCATTATCGAGAAGCTAAGGATGAGGCAATAGTTCTCCTTCAGAGCTCCCCAGCAGCCAAAGAACGTGATCACAATGATAAACGATCCAATGACAATCAGGAATGTCGGTATGGAGAAGAACTTGGCAGTGAGAAAGATCTCATAGCCAGTATAAACGGCACCAACGCCAGCACCAACGGCAATAAGAATAATGCCAGTGATCTAAAAATAAATAGTCATAAATATAAAAAGCCCAACGTCAAATTACTCGAATGTAACAAATGCTATCTAAATACTTCGTATAAATAAATGTCAATTTAAGTCATACCAATTTAGATTGCAAATTCTATACCGAATTTCACAAGTTTGAATAGAAATAGGTTTACAGTTTCCGTTATTTATTTATAAAAATAATGTTGAAAAATATGTTTAAAAATTAACAATTGTCAATTTGTTATAATTAAGTTTGGAAAGCTAGAAAGCTCTCTTTAAAGAATTGCGTGTATCTTATCTCTCGAAATAAGATAGTTGGCAATTTGGTATTGGACTTTCAGCTTAAATAGCACTATGGCCATTGCATGATGAGTCAACCAGAAATACTATATATCCTAGTGTGCTATTGGATGTTTTGAGAGTACTCACCAAAAAGATCAAATTAAATCCAAATAGCGTGTACTTCACGGCATTTGCGCTACCTGTTAGAAGCGACATTTTGCTGAAATTGTTGTTAACAATCTGAAATGGGAGTTACAATTTAAGCATTATTTTAATTATTATTTCTTATTAGCATGCACCTTTATTGATCCGCCTTAATTGTGTTTGCCTTTTTTAGAGCACAAATTTAGCACAACCGTCACGAATAAAACTCAGAATACAATTAACTGGCGTTGCAGACCTTTCGAAGTGCCCAAAAATTAGCTTTTGTTCTATTGTTTCTAATCACAAAACAAAATTGTGTTGTCTTATCGGTAAATGATATGGCAAACACTTTGTTTAAACCAAAAGTGGTCAGCTAGCAAGTACCTGTCGTTGTTCCAACCGAGAACCCAGTTTCAGACAAGATAAACATGCTATGGCCCCGATAAGATAACATTACCCGGACAGAGCACTCCATTTTACGCATAAACTGTACAAATATTATATGTATTGATTATTTTATATATTAAGCAGGTCTTAACAAAATATTTTACTTTAACTTCTAGAAGGCAAAAGTGCTGCGAAATTAATTTGCTTGCATGTTACGTATACGCCACCAACAAAATGAGGCTGTATTGTATAAAGAAACTCTGAAGCAATCAATATAAACACTATACAATTAAATTTTGCAGTTAATTAATGAATTAATGATATAATGTGATGAATGAAGTGCGAACAATAACATGACACTTCACCAATATATATTAGTTTGATAAACTCTTTCTTGGTCAACATTTAGCATAACCCCTATATAATCTACACTACTTCAAATGAAATAGGTAAACAACCCGTTACAATCATTCTGAAATCCTCTGTCATAATATTCATTGTTTCGTTATTTCGATTACGTTATTTTTATTATTGCTTAAAGTTGGATATGGATAGTATTATTATGGTATAGTCTCGATACACAACAAAATGTTTCTTAAGAAAACTACATTAAAATGTTTTAAATTTAATGAATTCTTTAATTATTTTGTGTGGAGATTAAGTAATATATACATCTCAATAATAAGTATGTATATATTGATGTATCGAACATTTAATGAAAATAATTTAATTACATTTCACTTAAGTTATTGGCTTTTTATTATTATCTTAAGTAATTTTCAAAGAATTACAATTTCATACCAAAATGCAACTCATTTACTATTTTAACTCAAAATAAAAACTTGGACGTCACATTATATTATCGCACACCTGTTCACATAAATGTCAACAGATTTGTTTATTTGTAAGTAATTGGGCGCTCTAAAAAAATTTGATATTCTATTATCGCCTGTCTGGCCCAGCAATGACTCATGTCGGCCTAACAGTATGAATCATCATTGAAAACAAGATTCCAAAATTGATTTCGAATTATGTATAGATAATAAATTTTCTTTTCACTTTTCCACCCGAATCGCTTTTATGTACTTGCTACATTTGCACACTATACTGTGAAAAAGATTAGCAATATTCCATTATGTGAGCCATCGGTAGACATCGATTGTGCTATATAATGTACTCGTATATAGAATACTTACTTCTCACCTGGTGAACAGCTCGATAAACTGGCGTTGGTAACGACGGTTGAACGACAACTGAGGTGGCCTCTTTTGTAGACCGTTCATTCTAAAAATCACATTGAAGTGTGCTGTGTTTTATCAACACCCATACATACATGCGATTACTATAATACTGACAAATTATTGTTGTAGCTACATACATACATATATATACAATTGCAGTACATAAAAACAAATGTAGTTGCCCGTCATGAGGAAAAGATAAAAAGGTGGCACGAATAGCCCACGTAATTACTTAGCAAAATTATAACTAGAGCATTAATAAGATAGAAAATAGGTGCTTAAAAGTTGCTTCTTATTAGGACAGCATGTATTCGCAATAAAAACAGTGCAATACCATTCTGAAAATATTTATTTTTATTTTAAAAAATAATATATCGAAATGTAGCATTTATAAGACTTTACAAAAAACACATGCTAAAATTTTGTGCGAAATATTTAAAAATTATTGTATAAATGAAAACCGTTTCGCATTTGAAAATTACAAAACTTAATGCTATTAAAGAATATATATGAGTATCATTTGTTATTTATTTAAATGTATGTGATTTTTTCATTTATGAATGTTGGTAAACATAAAGGATAATTATGGGTTTTTTTTTAACAAGTATTTGTTTATTACGAGTATGTGTTTAGTGTGTAACAGGGCTGGCATAGTTTAATACTTGAATTTTGAGTGTATGCCAAATATGTTAAGAGTTTAAATTAGGGATGTTAATATAAATCATTACGTGTATTGTATGTATGAATGCTGAAGGAACTGCTTTTGACATTTGCTTTGATAGATGCACGCATAAATTGTTAATTGGGATATTAGAAAACATTTTTCATATGTTGTTGATACGCCAATTTGAGTAATTACGTTGAAATTTTTGTAAATATAAGAAAAATTTCAAAAATTACTAGAATTATAGACATAATGTTGGCTTCGTAAGAGCGCCTTAAGCATAAGCACGCCATTAAATAGGTATATATTTAAATATTAGTTAGTTTATTATAGTTCATTATAGTTTTAGTAGTTCGTTGCTTCGTTTATGGGTTCCCTCTCTCTCTTCATCTCTATTTCCTATCCTTGCCATGGCGATCTCGTTGATGCTTTGTGGCTGCAATTGTCGTTGTGGTCAAACTGTGCATATGAAGTTGAGGCTGCTGTCCTCCATTATGCTTGCTTCCACTGCTGCTGTGATGGGGCTGCTGATGATGATGGTGGTGACTCGGATGATGCCCATTCAGTGTGCTTTTACCGTGTCTGCAGTAAATAAATAAAGGGTTGATTAGCATTTGCAATGTTATTTGTTGATAAAATTGTTTTAATATGCTTTGCTACTTGTTTTTATTCATATACAATATCCTTTTTATAGAGTATACCAAATGTGCTACTTCCACTACGTAGTTCCAGTTGCTAAAGTACCGCTTTTAGTGTTCTGGTACAATAAGAAAATAGAGTAGAGCGAGCGATGTTGATGTTTTTTTCATTTGCAGTTCTTGTCCAATTTCATTGATGATTTGTTTTTTGATTTTTCAGCAACATGTTCATAGTCAGTTTTTAGAATCGATACTATTTAAAGTTTACTAAGGTAGAAAGTGCGCTACTGAAGTTAGAATAGAATAAATTTTCCCATTTAAATTTTAGCTTGTTAAATAGAATATAGACACATGCAATTATTGGATTGAAGCTTTAAGTAATGGTTAATAGAATTAAAAGTCAAGGATATATTTCTAACAAATTTAAGAGCTTTGAAATATTAATATTGAAAACCACAATTATGAAGTCCTACAGTTATAAATTAAATCGAAATACTTAATTTTGCTGTTTCTTTAATAAAGTTCAAAATATTCGAAATCGTTAATCAATTTTGATAATGATTGTTTCTACGTTCAGGTTTTTTTTTTTGCTTATTTTTTAATTATTTTAAACCTTTTTGTTTTGTATATATTTTAATTGATCACCTTAATATTTGAAAAAAGTTTTTGATTAGTTTTGGTTTGTGATTGTGGTTTTGAAAAGTTAGTCCAGCATGCTACATTCTAGAGACTACTGTAGTTTTCAGTTAGCTCTAAATACTCCTAATGCGCCCACAACATGCTCCCAGTTTTGCTTAAGTAAAAATGTTTCAAAATTTGGAAGTTTGGCTTACGCTGTCAAAAGTAAAAACAGAACCATTTTCATTCATTGTGTGTGTATGTTTTTTTTGTGCAATCCCATAAGTGTGTGCTCCAAGTAAAAAACAAACTCTCTTCTTTCTCGCTTTCTGTTTTTCTCTTGCATTGTCTCACCCGTTCTCAATCGCATTCGGTTTTTTATTGTATTAGTAATTGGGAGGGAACACAGGTTAGAAAACTGTCAATTGCCGATTGCAATTCTTCTTGTGCTTTTCGAGAATTTGTTTTGTTTTTAATAATTCGTGTTGATTGCGTGCTTCGTTTGCCATTTCGCGTGCATTGAGGTAGTCAAAAAAAGAAAAATACCCAAAAAAAAGACAAGTAGGAAAAATTTTGGAGTGCATAGGAGTGAGTAACGTGAGAGAAAACTGTGACTGTGACTGTGATTGTGACTGTGACGAGATCCAGTTGCGCCCATCCATGTGCGACTTGCTATTTGGTTTGCTGTCCAGCGCTGACTATGAACATGTGCAGATGCCAAAGGGCTGATGCGTTGACACACTGCTGCGCACCTGGCGCATGCGCAAGCGTTTAGGCCAACTGCCCAAGCGACTCGCCAATGCAGCAGCTCCCCCATTACCCGTGCCAGAAGTCATGGCTCCACCGCGCCCGCTGCTGCCAAAGAGCTGGGCATGCTCGTTGCTCAAGTTTTGCTGGTAAGGACGCAGCTTGGAGGCCGTCAAAGTGGCCGGCGTTGCGTAAAGCAAATAATTGTCATAGACATGGCTAACGCTCGAGTTGCGTTTGGCCGGCAAATAGGGCAGAAAGGCGAAACTAGAGCTAGTCGACTGAGTGCACTTGAGCGAGGGCTTGCGAGATTGCGACTGAGTCTTACAGCGTAGCGTCGACTGATTTGAGTAGCTCGGCGCCACAGGAATCATTTCCAGCTTAACGCGGTGCTCATAGGAGGCAGTGGGCGTGGAAGTGGCTCGTTCCCGCTGTATAGGCACGGGTATAAGAGACTTTTTGCGCTTGCGTCGAGGCGGCGGAAGCGGATGCGGTATGGGAGTTGCTGTCGGCGTAATCGCAGTCTCATCTATGCTGGCATAGTCTGCATCCTCGGCGGTTTGTGTATTGGCTAAATTCGTTACGTATACGTACGTCAGTTCGTTGTGCATTGTTGGTGTTGCTGTAGATGTAGCTGTTGTTGCTTTGTGCGTTGTGGTTGATGTTGCTGTTGTGTTTTTCGTTGTGCTGCCTGCAGAAGTCCTAACACCTGTCGTGGACTTTCTGTGTGCCGATGTTGACGTTGCTGTATCATGATTGCTGCTGCGACTGCTTTTACTCGATTTGTGACCTGCTGTTGTTGTTGTCTGTTCACTGTGCCTCGAGCGACTGGAGTGACCTGTGTGTGAATGCCAATGGAATGTGATGAGTTTGCATTTCGCTTTCTATTTGCTCTGGCTGTGATTCTGTTAGAGCAACCAATTCACTGACTTTGCTACAACTGTTAAATGTATTTAGACTAGTGGTGTGTCTCTTTGAAAAAGTGTGTGCCAAAATGTTTGCAGTAAATTTTGCTATTGATGGCAACTGGGAATGAAATATTTTAAATTATTTTATGTTTTAATTTAAAGATAATTTCAATTTAAGCATAGCGAAATGCAAGACTATAATTGAGTTGTATAGTTATCTTTTATACTATTTAATCATTTTGCTGATTCTGTGAAGCCTAACAAATGATATTTATATTTCCAATTACTTCTTTATTCTTTGGTTTGTAGAATATTTTTGATTTTTGTCTGCGAATTAATATCATTCCCAGCTGCGCTATGTGGAGAAACAAGAAGGTGCCAAGTGGAAAAGGTGAGCAACAGCCTTGATGCTTGACTTGGACAGTCGCAACAAGTTATGATCTATTGCCTGATCTGCTATTTTGGTGGGGCTTAGTTTCGATTTGGATGCTGAGTAGCTCGGCTAGCTAACCTAAAACGTTTGCGCAGTTTAAGCGGCTGCGTGGCACCCAAAATGAGCAAGCCCAAAACAAACAATTCTGCAATAGATACGAGTACGAATATATTCGCATATGGCAAGGGATTATGTCGAGGCTACAAGTGAATTGCAGGCTAACAGCTGACTTACCTCGCGAGCGCGACAGCTCTTCTCGGTGCTTTTCACTGCCGCGGGTACGTTCACGTTCGCGTTCTCGCTCTCGATTGCGCTCTCGCTCGCTCGTGCGGTGTGAGCTGGTGCGGGGGCGGCTATCTTCGTTCACACGCGATGAGCGCAGTAGTCGAGTTGAACCACCTGAGCCAGTGGCAGCTGCCGTGCCACAGCTGTGCTTGCTCGAGTGCTCGGTTATGTGCTCCTTCTCACGGTGCCTGCTGTGGTGATGGCTGCGCTTGCTCTCTGGAGCGGCGGCATTGTTGCTGCTGCGTGGCTTGGTGCTCGGTCGCGATGATCGCTGCTCGGGCGGATCGTGGCGAGACTTCTCTCGCTTTGGCGTGCGCATGCGCATTCGCTCAACACGTTGCTTTGTCACTTGATTGTCGTCGGAGGAGCCGCCGCCCTGTGTCATTGACTCGCGTGAACTGGACCGGGAGCGGTCTCGGGGACAACACTCAATGGATGACTGCGATGAGCTGCGTGCTCGGGTCGGTGAGGGTGTCGACTGTCGTGAATTGCGTCGCGCTTCCGAAGCAAAGGTGCCACGGGTTACGCTCAATGCTTTGGCGTCTCCGTTGCATGGCTTCACCTTCTCGTCGATGGTTGCTAAGGGTTTGGCACTGCGGCGCTGTAGCGAGCAGGATCTACGTCGCTGGTCTTTGTAGGCAGCCTCATCGGAGAGTGCCTAGCAGATAGATATTGATATATTATACTAGCTAAGACTATATGAGTGTTGTTCTACCTTCAATGTTTGATCAGCGTTGCGTGTCATCTCGCTAAGAATCTGCGCATCGCGTTGCAAATCCGTCTTGCGCTCATAGCTGCCCGGCGAGGGAGACTTCACACGGAAGGTGGTGGTCAGCTCGGTGGCAATGTTTTCATAGCAGTGCTCATCATCCTCTGGAAAGTCGTTGCCTTTGTTCGTTTCATCGTTGCCCTGTGGGCTGTGTCTAAGCAAATCGGGTCGATCGTTCAACAGTTGCCATTTGGTGGTGGTCGTTGTGGTTGCTGCTGTTGTGGCTTCCTCCTCGTGGATCGAGTGACTTTGCTTGCTGCGAGTGGGCAGCGTGCGTCGGGGATTACTGGATGTGGTTGCCAGCTTGGGAGATTGACTTGGTGTCGGTGAATGCTGTACACCAAAGTAGGAGAGCTCATGCTCACGCAGCTTGCGGGCGCCACGTGCTTCCTTGACAATCTTCAAGGACTCACTGCCAGACTCATCTCCATTGTCCACAGGTAACTGAGTGAGCTGAGTTTGCTGCTGCGCTTGTGGTTGTGGTTGTACAAGAAGGGTTCGTGGCTTGGCTACTGGTACCAGTTGACCAATGCGTAAAGTGGGTGGCGTTGCCTTGGGCTTCTGAAGTCGCGGAGCATGTAGAGCAATGTTCATCACATTCGATTTGGGCAGATCTGCAAATGGAAGAGGGGAAAAGAGAGCGTGTTTAACTAACAAATGGAGTGGAGTAAGCTGCCTTGGCCCTAGACGCTAAGTAAACTCCTCTACCTGAACACAGTGCGAGATCCCTAGGGGGATTTATAGGGTTTACCTGCACGCCTTAGCGTTTGTTCTTGCGCCTCAATCTTCCAGATGGTACGCTTGGCCTTCAGGCGGCTCCAGCTGCTCGAGTACTCGCTGCCCTTGAGCACCAGCTCCTCGGGTGAGGAGCTACCTTGAGTGCCACCACCACTATCACTATTACTGTTGCTGTTGCAATTGCTGTTCTCTCGAAAATATCGCTTGACCTCCTCATCGGCACTGTCCTCCTCCTGCTCTGCTGCATCGTAAAGTCGCCGCAGTTGCATCAACTGTTGGCTTACGGGAATTTGGGTATTGCCTAGCAGTTTTAGACGTGGCGGTGCCAGCGGTGTGCGGGGCAGCGAGTCATACAAGGCACTGCCAAATAGATCGCTGCTGGTTATCGATGTCGTCGAGGTGCGACGAGAGCTGTCCTCCTGGTAGCTATGTGACCGCAACATGGGCGTGGGCACCACAATTGTGGGCTGTATCAGGGCGGACTCGATTGAAGCTATGCTCAGACGACGCATGGCCTCATCGAATTCGCTGGCCGAGCGCATGGTTTTCATGATCAGCGATGTGGACTTGAGGCCCTCGTCGAGGATGCGCTGATGGACGCGCAAATCCTGCAGCAGCAGCTCCTGTGCGCTGCTGCGACGATGACCTGAGGGACCTGTGATTGGGAAATGTGCGAAAAATGTTGTTGGTGGTTTGTTTTTGGATTTTTTTACTGATATGACTTGCAGTTGGATTAGTAGCAGTGTTGGGATAAATTCATTATGATCAATTTGGGATTGAAAAAGCGACTCCATTCAATTAGTAGAGTTATTTCAAAATTTACAATATTTTTAATTTATTTTTTAATCATTTTGATACATTAATAGTTTTAAAAATTTTTAATTAATTAATACCAATTAAAAAATAGTTCAAGATCTGCATTTATTTGTAAAACTTTAATGAATAAATTGATTATGTATCGCAATATTGGATTTGTTTAGTTTAATATTTTAATGTTGCTAGTTTTCGTGTTATTTAATTTTATTTCCAAAACAGTATAAAGTATTTATTACAATTTAATGAAGAATGCAGTCAATATGGAAATAATTTAACAGGCTCATAAAATATTATAAATGTTTTCAATCAAGATTTAATCGCAGTTCAAAAATTTATTCCAGCACCGTTAACGGTCTATAGATTGAATTTTATTGGTTAGAAAGTGAGTATGTTCAGGGTAAAAGATTGGGTTTTTAATGGCGAGCGAGTAGAAGCGGCAACTTAGAAGCAGCATGCATTACGAGATCAAGTATTGAGTATGGATACTTCAAGATTGGCACTAATTAAGAGACAAGTAGAGGAGTTTACTACAAAACCGCGCGGAAATACAACAAATCAAGACAAAACATAACATAGTATAAGACACTAAAGTAATTACGAGCTACAGGCACAACAGCTAAAATAGTTAATTTATTTCTTTGTTTCCTTTTGCAAATACCAACCTGTTTCTGGCCACTCCTCGGCTCCGAGGCTCACATTGATCTTCGTGGAGTAACCATTACTAGCAGGCGATGGTTGTGGTTGCGGTGCTTGTGGTTGTGGTTGTGGTAGTTGATGCTGCCTCTGCTCCACAATGCGCACACGTTCAGCCACCGATTTGGTGGTTATCGGTGAGTCGCCAGTGGCTGTTGTTGATTTCCAGATTGTAGCAGAAATACAAAAGTACAGGGAAGTAAATGAGTAAATCTTGTTTAATAAACTATAATTATCGAGCTTGTTAGAATTTTACAACTGTGTTAAACTCAATTCTTGCATTTAGATTACCATCATAAATTGATCACTTAACTGACCAAATGATATGGGTTTAACTCAATGTGCTGTTTAATTAAATTTCGCAAATAAAAATTTCAATCCATTCGATAGTTAATTATTTCTTTTGAAACATGTAGCACGTGGGACCTTGTAAAAGTTGAGTAGATCTAATAAAAGTTGTTGACTCACCGCTCTCCCGGCTTGGTGGACTGCCTTCCCGCTCACTCTTGATTGTAGCTGGCACACTCCAGAGCACATCGGCCCTCTCAATGTTTTCACCAAGATGATATGGTTTCGGTTTAATCGGTTTATTCTTCAATATGCCGCGTATGTTGGCCAACTCATCGGTTTCATTGTCAGTTGTATCCACACCGCTGGTGGAAGTGTAGCTATGTCTGGATGTCGAACTCGTCGTCTCTACCAGACTGTAGCGGGGCTCCAATTTCGGCTTTGGTGTCGTCGTAATAACCGTAACCTGAGTTCCCGCCACAGGCTGTGTGACCAGCTCCGGTGGCTCCATCAGCATGGCTCGATATGCCGCAGTGCTAGAAGCAAGGGGCTTACCGCGTACGGCTGGATCATCGCCAAAGTGAGTGACATTGCTGCTGCTGGAGCCTGTGGTGCTGGTACTGGTGCTGCTGCACACACTTGCCGACTTAACCAGACTCTGAAGTGGCCCACTCGCCGTGCGTCGACGTCGACGGAAGTTCTGCGTGGGCGGCGGTTTTCCATCGGTTTCCACAATGTTAACACGGCCTGATTCGGCGGCAAAGTGCACCTCCGTCTTACAGAATTCCACACGCTTTTGTGCGCTGCTGCGCTGCAGTTGACTGGAGCTGTTGATGATGTTGTGGTTGCTGCCATTCACGGCATCGCCATTCACGAGCACCTGAGAGTGATGATAATATTGAGTTCAATTCAATTAATTAAATGATGAACAAGTAAACATAATGAGGGTTCCATTGATTAATTAATTAATTCGTTTGGTGACACCGTGCTTTAAGTTTCTCCTATAGCAACATTAACTTTATTATATTTATTTATGCGCACTCATCTTGGTGCCGAGTAGTTTTGAGTCGAACATAAGAACTAACGTTTACATATATCGATTACACATCTCGATAAACAACTTACCTGTGATGTCTTGCGTATATCGCGCCAAGTTTCTTCCACAGCAATGGAATGTCGTTTGCTGAGCTCGGCTTCGTTGGGACTAGCTGGTGGCTGGCTAGCATTTTGACGACCAAAGTGTATAATAGTGGAGCCTGGTCCATTGGCAGCCGTTGCAGTTCGCTCCGTGGGCGACCAGTTGCCCAGCTGCTCGCCTGAGCGGCCCAAGCCGCTGTCTGTGGATGCATCCACGCGAAAGATGCTGCGATTCTCTGGCGGCGACATCTTCTCAAATCCGTACGATTTGCGTCGCAAATGCCACTCACTGGAACTGGTGTCCTTAGGCCGTTGGCGCGTCTCCAGGCTGTGCGTATTGTGGACGGCACGGAAAGCGGAAGTTGGAGCTGATACTGGCACCGGCTCCGCAACTTGTAGAACCTCAATGGCAGCGGGTTTGGCGAGAGCCTGATGGGCCAGAAAGTCCTCCTTGTAGAGGCTCTCGTCGGACAGTTTTTTGAGCTTGCCACGTATCTCCTGAAGTGATTCGGCTGTTAAAAATGTGCTACGCTTGGCCACCTGTGGCTTGTTGAATGACTGCGATGCAGTCGTCGCAATGCTGGGATTCAGAATATTGTCCAGGGCTGCCAAATCGACGTGATTGTTGCGCATGGCCGTGTTGAGGCGTCGTCCGTTCTCCAGCTCAGCGCGAATGCGCGCCACACTCACCGAACTGCTGGGCAAATCCAATGGACGTGGACGTGGTCTGGCTGTAATCTTGTGGTAATCCTGTGACTGAAACGAGCGTCGCAGTTTGCTGACGCGTCGCCAATCGCCACACGGCTGTTCCTCCTCCTCCTGCCAATCGTTGCTGAGATCATCCGTGGATATCGAACGCGAACGTTGCAGGCTGCCAAAGCTGGCGGGCAAGGGCGGTGCATACACGGATTGGGACACCTGCTGACGACGCTGATGGCGAGCACTGAGCCTGCAAGTGTTTTTGGCAGCAAGTTCAATTAAATAATGCCATGAACATTTCGATTTCAAATTGAATTCAGGCACTTACCGCAAATCATCATCGTCGTCGACGGCAGCTGTGGCGGTGGCGGTGGCAGTGGCGATGGTGGCGGCGTCATCGTTATAATGCCGGAAACTTTCCAAATCACGACGCAGCGTTGGCGTGGCCACAACAGCTACGTCAGCATCGCCAGCAGCTTCACTTGTGACACCCACGCGCCGTTTGCTGCCGTTGTTGCTGCTGCTGCTGTTGTTGTTCTGGCCATATAAGTCAGCCTGCTCCGTCAGTCCCAATCGCTTGGGCCACGTTGATAATGATGATGATGATGATGATGTTGAAGGTGTTGTTGTCGTCTGGCCAACAATTGCATGTAGGCTTATTTTACCCGCATTTCTGTGGGTGTTGCCAACAGTCGCTGCCGTTGCAGTTGTTAAATTTGAGCTGTTGCTGCTTTGGCTGGAGATACTCGAACTGCTTTTCTGTAAATGGCAAACAAAAGCAGTTTTGGAACGCATTAGTATGTCTCTTTTATTCGTTTGCAGTGTGGGTGCCCTGCTTGCCACAGTGCATAAGGAGTTCCACAAGGAAGTCCTCCACTTCCAGCTTAACGCTTTAGTGGATTTCCGTATAATTTAAGCGCATTAACATAGTTACTGATGGCTACTTAAGCTGTGACAGTTTCAGAAATATGTCGAATTGAAAAATATCTACTGGTTCTTAACAGAAAAATCGAACAAAAGCTTTGTTTGGAATAATTAAAGACATTTGTCAAATTCGACATCAAAAAAAGAAAATATATTAAATAGTTGCTGATCATGACGAATGCATTTGTTTCTTGCCTTTCCCTATTTTCACTCTAATTAATTTCGATAGCAAACTAATCCACAAATAATATTAAATCAATAATTAAAGGTTCACATACTGAAGTAAAGAATTGAGATATTTATAAAATTAGGTTTCAAAAAATACATAATATTACTAAAATAAATAAATAAGTGAATAGAAAATAATATTGATTCATAACGGAACAATATGTTCTTAGTAGAGTTCCTTATTTGTAAAATATTATTATTGCTTCAATAGAATTTATCATTTGGATCCACAACATGTACTATTATTTCACCAAGCATTCGAGTACTAACCCAAAAAATAACATAAAATCAAAGAGAGAAAGAAATGAACGTGTTAAGATTGATGGGTATGGCCACTTTTCGAGTGGGCGTAAAGCTTGGATCGAGTGCCGCGTCGTGTCGCGTCTATATTGCCTTTTAGGCACTATGAAAGAGAGGGGGACTGGGCCCCTCCCCATGACTGGTAAACCCAATAATCAAAGACTTTTTGCTATTTTGCCTAATGACAGAGCCAAGGGGGAGATTCGATACAGTGTTGCCTTTGCCAGAATTTCCTTTGTGGTCATGACCCAAATGTCGGGTTGCCAAAATCGTTCGATTGCTGTTCGTAAATTTGGCTTAAGTGTTAAATGCTTAATTGAGCATGCCTATTAGTATCGATTGTTGCCAGGCGCTTAATTAGAATCACATTGAGAGCGTGGTCGTCTGGGCCTGGCATTGATTTCGTAGTGAATGCTAGCAATGCCTGATCAAGTAACAATAGCAACAAAACGTCTGTCTAGACGCTGTTAATTTTCTGAATTTTTACTTCGTCAAAAATTTATCGAAAGAATGCCTGCAAATTAATTTGATTTAAAATAACTGTTTTCTTTTACCTACCACTGAGTTCTCTATTAATCATATAATTAAATTTATCTTTGCTTTCTCAATTTAGGCAAGCACGATTACAATTTTCCTTAGTTTCCATGATTTCCTCCAGTTAACCTTAACCATTTTCAGTCAATGCCATGGGTCGGGACTTGCCGATCGTAAGGCAACAAAAAAAACCCAAAGAGAGACTGAAATATTTCAGAAAACAGAAGCAAATGGAGAAAAACGAAAAGCAAACATCACAGCATGCTAATGAGCCGCCAACAAGCAAATGAAAAATTACGGCCCAGAGCAGCTGCTACTACCACATTTTGAGCCTGTCTGGAAATGGGCAAAGGGGCAATGGGGGTAGCAGCGATGTGGATGGCGGGATGATGGAGTAAAGAGGTGGCCTCGTTGCGGTCATTGGGAAGGTGGGCACAACTTACCATTAGATTGCTCAATTTTAAACTTGGCGCGGTATCGGGCAACAAGTTGTGGCCGAGTTTGTGCAAATGAGGAACGTCGTCAGTGTCTTGACTGAGTTGCCGGTCGTCACCGTCTGAGTGGCCATTAATCACCACAAAATCAACATGATCATCTACCAGCTCCTGGCCATGATCATAACTATGCCTGTGCCCATTGCTTGCCACGGATGCCGCTGGAGATTCATGGTCGATGACGACGGCTACGCGATCGTTGCTGCCATTATGAATGCTGCCGTGATCATCGCCATCGTCATCATCATCATCATCATCATCATCATCGCTAAGCTCACAAATGTCAACGCCTTGGCTCGGCCTGGGCGCCCATAGCGCCATGGGCGCTGCACTGCTGCGGGTGGTTGTGCTGGATGAGGAGGTGGACCAACGGGATGTGGATGATGTCTTTTGTACTGTCTGTGTGCGTATCACCTGCATGGCGCCATTGGCGGTGCGCATCACCTCCAATTGTTTGCGCTGTGTGTGTTGTGTGCCATTGGGCTGTGAGATATTTTGGGAATCGGATATCTGAGAGAGAGAGAGAGAGAGGGGGAGAGAGAGACAGAGTTTAGGATTTCAGTGATAGCAGGATAATGTGTGTTGGATAAAAGGACTTTATTAATTGTACAGTATTATGATTAATTGTTGTAAGTATGATATTTGGCAAGTTTAGTAGGGCGGCTAAGTGCTTGCTCTCTTCTTTGACACATTTCATACACGAGTTTATTTTTGCATATCTGCTCAAAGCCTAAATAAACATGTTTGTTCCAAGATAAGCGTATTAAAGTTCAACTGATAATAATTGAAGAAAGTCTACACGTTTTACTGTGTGAATTGGTCAATTTATTTATTTATATAAATGTTAATAGCTTAATAAAATGAATTATGAATCTGTTCGTGTTTATTTAATCAAATTCATTTTGATTTGCACGTGATAATTAAATTAGTTTTACTTATTATTTTATTTTATTTTATTTATTTATTTATTTTGGCCTACAAATGACGACTTTTCTAATTTACAGAAGCTGATACCCTTAATGATTGCCAATAACAATATTATATTGCCAAGTCTTGTCCGAGTGTTGTAGTGCAAAAATAATATTAATAATATTATAGTAATATGCATTATGCAAATTAGTCGAGAAACAAGGCCCTTTATTAAACTTTGTCGTTCGAGTATGTGTAAATCATAGGGCTGATAACTATGGTTATGATGCTTGTTGTTTTATTGATATTGGCAGTATAATTATCATTAGCTTAATCGAGTAATCGTTATGACAGCTTTGTATAAATATGTTGGGTGTGTCCGGTGGGGTCTGCTTGCATGGGTCATTAGGCTTGTTTGGCATTAGGCAATGCACTTGATTGTCAAGTGTTTGTCTTAAGCTCTTATCTTAACAGCTGCACACGTGACCGAAGCAAGCCACAAACACTGCCACAATCAATGGCCCACTGCACCCTTTTTAATGTGCACGCAGAACAATTAACAGTTTAATGTGGGTTTGTTTTTTGGATCGAGTCATGACCAATAGACAGATAGACACACATACTCGTACATATACACTGCGTTGTGGTTGTGTGGCCCAAAAGATCGATTGTATGTTAGCAATCGATTATGGGTATGATTTATAGCGCTAGAATTTTTTATTAGGGTTCAGTTTCGGCATATTCGTGTCAATGACCAAATCAAATGCATTCTAAATGCTCCACTTCCATGCAAATGCACAACACCAACAACAACAACAAGATCTACAACAATGGCAAGCAAAAAATTTGATTACAGCAAAAATAACAAAGAACATAATAAAAGCAAGAACAAATCAATGCTGTGGGTTGAGTCATGGGTTTTGTTCAGTGACTAAGACAAACTGTAGTTGTCGTTACCACAAAGAGTAAGCTTTGCTATGTAGGGGTGAGTATTTTATTAAACAACTACAAGTTTGCGCAAAGTGATGTCACTTGGGATACTTTTAAATGATAATTCATGTTGGCCAACTTGATTTCAGTCTAGGCTGCATTTTGATTGGGTTTCTGGTCGGAGCGCAACTATGTTCTCAGACAATTTGACCGCAGGCCAATTGCAAATGCATAATCATTTCTGCGGCTCCCTAAAGTCACACTCATCCTTGAACAGCATCCAAGGGTAGACGGGTATCAGTGTGTGAGGGTACCAGATACGTTCCACAATAGCGATGCAGACATAAATTATAAGTCAAGTTTCGAACCCTTGGGCTCTGCACGTTCTGTCGTTGAGTTTCTCACGCCAAGGTGCAGACGACGGCGAAGGCGAAGGAGAATGAGATCGCAGAAGGAGGCGACGTAGTAGAAGAGACTTGTCTTAAATCTCCTTTTGGCAATGTATTACATTTTTTTGTGACTGCAGTTCTATGTGTGTCTATCGATGACCTCTTTTCCCAGCTAACCATGTATACAGAACATGTGTAGCCTTTTCGGCTAAGCCCGCTGGTTGCTGTTTTATGGCCTGACTTGGCCTGGTTTTCGCCTGCCAGCCAGCTAATTAAGCTGTGCCAATCTGCATGCATCCAGGAAAGGAGGGTGTTGGTGGGGTCTAATCAAAGCAACAGCAGCTACAGCGGCAGCTGGCGGGAATCGAAAACATTTCTTTTGGCATGGCAAAACAATCAGTGAATCAGTGTCATGATCTCGAACTTGAGCCCCCCTGCTGCTGGCTTCGCATAGATGATAAAGCAACGATTCCGAGGCTCAGGCCTTATGGCCGATACGAGCCAAATTGAAAAATGCTCAACGGATTTATAGCTGCTGGTTGGTTGTTTGCTGCTTGCTATTTTTTGTTTCCACTCAAAGTCAAGTTGAAGGTTCAACGAAATGCGGCAGCTGCAAATGTTGCGCTGCTCGGTTTTGGCCTGGGACGCGCATATATTACAAGTGAGTACCAAAGCCAAAGTCGTGATGATGTAGTCATTGTAGACACTGACTGCCAGACTCAGACTCAGAGTCAGACTGACTCTCAGACTGATCCATAGCGAGAGCCTCTGCCTTGGCATGGCTTCGTCTATGCCAAAATATTTTCGCCGCAGCCATGCTTTAAACGAATTTAATGATGCTGCTGCCCGCAACAACTTCAACGTCTTCATGGCTGTCTCCAGCCATAAGATTGACTGTCTATCTTAGCTCATGGGCTGTCTGCTTGTCTGTCTGTTCGTCTTTCTGTCGGTGTCAGCCGTTGCCTGCCATATGCTCCATGTCTGAGCATGCATGTCGCCTTTTGTGGCGGCAGGGTTTGTTCAGATCGCTGCATAGACATGCCAAAGCGTTGACTCTTTTTATTTTTAGCTGGCACTGACTTTGCCCGCATAGTGTTACCAAATTGTATGAAACTTGCAAATATATATATTTGATACTTAATTAATTTAATCGAGAGTTTCGTAGTAAGTAGGTTTCTTCATCAAAATCTATGTTTTATTCAATATTTATAATTAAAAATTTGTATAAGTTCGAAAAAACTTTAAAATCAAATGATTTCATGGTTTATTAATTACATATTTCGTTGTTCAATAATATAAATTTACATAGAGTAAATAAAGCATATTTCCTTCTTTAAACAAGGGAAGATATGAATAAAATTTAAAAAATATTTAAATAGTATTAAACAACGAATTTATTATTTTTTCATTTAATTCAATTAATACGTATTCATAAATAATTGTTTTATAAATTTTAAAAATCTTTTTTAACTCATCGCAATGAAACATGTCCTATTGGTAATATTACATTGAGTCCACTGTGCCTTGCTGCATTTTAAATTGTTTTCTTGGCCTAACAATGGCCATTTTGTTGGCCATGCTGCGGCTTTGCTCTGCGCCTCTTAAACGCTAATAATATACATTTTTATATGCATTATTTCTGTCACGATCTTGTTGGCTTTATATCTCTATAGAGCACAGCGTGCGCTGCCTTTGTGAGTACTCGTACTTTCAGTTTGTGCAAGTAAATCATAGATACATACGACTACGAAGTAGGAGTATGTGCCCTACCTCCCTCTCTGTGCCTCTCTTTCTCACTTTATATATATAATTATTTTTTTTTTTTGCTTATTTTGCTGTTTACGACCCCATCATGGTTATGTTGTGGGCTGTCTGAACAAGATGCAGTACAGGAAACTAACAAGTGGCGGTGCTTAATTGAAGTGAGTCGAGTCAGTTGACATCCTCAATTAGTTGCATGTAATTTACGAGCAGTAGCCATAACTTAATGGTTTTTAGAGCATCAAATGGCCAAATGGCCAATGACCAGCTAAGAGATTCAATGCTCGGCTCGGAGCAACATCTTCATAGTCGCTGCCTGGCTGCCTGGTTGGCAGGCCCCAACGGGAAGCGAGGTTGTTGGCAACCTAGTAACCCACAAAGACTTCTTGCCAGCGGCGTTTTACCGTTACTCTGCACTTGGATTGCCACATGCTACGTCTGCCCCGCGGTGATTGCAACTCTAACTTTAACTCCAGCTCCAGCATCAACTCCAACTTTGGCAAAAATAATTCAAATGCTGCATGTCGCGCGCTCTGGCAAAATGTAAATTTCTGCAACTATCCATAATGTTAATGAGGCAACCCATGACTTTGAGTTCTTGGAGCAGTTGTCTAACGGTATCTGAGACTCCAGCTCAACTGGGATGCGTCTGGACTGCTCTGGTCCGATGTGGCTCGTCGAATTGTGCTGTGCCCTGGCACAAATCAAAGATCGCTTCCATTGAGCTCATTCAATTGAAATTTTGTGGGCTCGGGCATCGCGTAGCATCGTGTCGGCAAGATTGCCTTTGACTTTGTCGGCAAACAAACACAGCGGGATAACCACTCAATAGACTTGCCATTGATATAAATCCTCAGTCTCAGACCTAGCAATCAACTGAACTGTGAGACTATTTAAACTGGAAGTTACCACTCAAGCATTTGCAGCACCGACTTTAACTACAGCTCCATTTCTACTTCGAGGGTTCTTTGATTGTTTTCGATTCTATTGATTGCTTCTATCGGTAGTTTCTCGATCGAAGAACAGATTCAGTTGAGGCAACGACAGCGACATCGGCATCGGCAGCCACAGTGGCAACAAAGTTCAATAGCGATAAGATAGGTAGAAAAGCAAAATATATATTCACAACAGCAGCATGAAATTTTAGCAGGTTTCTAAATACCCTGCAGCTATGAAGTAAATTCAAAGGGCATATCTGCTTCAAGTGAGTGATTGTAACAATTGGCAAAAGGTCTTCTATCTGAAAGCCAAAAAAAAGTAAATGGGAACGGTAAAGAAACCAAAACGGTCGAAGTGAAGCCTACAGTAAAATGCTTGCGGCTCTAATAAAAAAATGCTCGAGAAATAACAAGATATTGGAATATTTTATAATCAAAATTTCATGTTTGTTAAAATCTTTTTCAAACACTACTGAAGTAATATATATTATTCTTAATTATTACAAGTTTTTAAATCTTTAAATATCAAGAATTTACCTTGTTATTAAACTACATAAAAATTAATATGAACTAAACTATAAGTAATATTTTTTTTGCCATAATAGATTAGGAACTGACAGTCAAAAGGGCGACCTAGGTTTCATTTGCACATACATACTTATATGTTTAATAAACACAACAAGTACATAGCTGATAATACATGATCTCAAATATATTTAATACACACTTGTGAAAATACAAGTTCCAAGTCGTAGTTGCATTTAATGCAAAGCTTGAATTAGTTTGGATTTGTTTTACTTGCTAATCGGTTGATTTCATTACAAAATTATTCGTTAAAGAAATGAGGAAAAGATCAATTATTGTTTATTTGCTTGTGCAATTCACAACATTACTACAAGTTGGTTATGGTGCAGAAACGGTTAGTAATTGATTATAGTTAGAATCATTACATTATAATCATTAAATTCACTAAAATTTCAGAAATCCATTGCTAGTCTAGAGAAAGAACTGGCTAGTTTACGATCTGAATTTGAATTGCTAGAAAGAGCAATCCTAAATAAAGATGAAATGATAGCAATGTTGAATATCAAAACTGCTCAGGAGGCAGAACAACTTGAGCAGCAGGAAAATATAATAAAGGAGTTAAAGTCAGAAGTATCTGAATATGTACAACAGTCCAACAAATGTCAATCCTCCAGCTGTTTGTGTAAAAAAACTGAGCTACATGCCATAAAAGTGCCTGGAGCAGAACCGTTCCAAGTGTCTTGTGACTCCGACTTGGCTGGTTCCGGCTGGACAGTCATCCAGCGTCGCTCCAATGGCAAAGTTAGTTTCAACCGAAACTGGAGAGATTACCAAACGGGCTTTGGCGATTTGCAAGGCGAATTCTTCATTGGACTCGATAAGCTTCATCTCATCACAAAGTCGCAACCCCACGAACTTTATATATACCTGCAGAATTTGAACAACGAAACACGATATGCTCAATACGATAGTTTCATGATTGGCGATGAAAATGCTTCGTTCGAAATAAGTTCGCTTGGAAAATACTCTGGTACTGCCGGCAATGGCATGGTTCATCACAGTAATATGAAGTTCTCGACGTTTGATCAAGATAATGACAACAGTAATAGAAATTGCGCAGATGAGAATAGTTCTGGCTGGTGGTTCAACAACTGCTATCATTGGTAAGTAATTGAAGAGGTTTATGCAATATTTATATTTGCGTACATTGTTATATAATTTCAGCAATCTCAATGGGCCGTACAACAGTGGATTCTACTGGTATCCCTGGCAAAGAAATGTTCTTAAATTTTCTCAAATAATGATCAGACCAAAGACACAAAACTCTATATAAATCATACGAATCACGAAAAAGGCTAACATTTTTAAAATATATTTCATTGAAGCTAAATTACCTGTTAGTTTTAAAAACTAATATGGATTTGTATAGCAGATACGCTCGACATCACAGTTTCCATGATGTCACCAGATGTTAAACTATCTCAGATCTCTATTTTCTATATATATGTATGTAATTCCGAGCACTTGAGGCGTGAACTTGACTTGGCCACACGCACGACTCATAGATGAAGACTCTGGCACTTGGTACTCACTAAAGAGTCGGCACTCAGTACTCTCCATAGTACATTCAATGAGTAAGCATATAATTGCTGACCGGATTGAGGCCCGTCTGCCAAAATAAATAACCGACAAATTCTAGAGCAATCAATGGCAACAAAATGGCCCAAAGACAAGTGAAATCTGAAGAGCTCGCATTAATTACTACCATGAATGTGTGTGTGTTAGTGTTGAATGTATTAGAACGGCAAAGGTATAAAAGCATATCAAAACAAAAGCAATACAAACACTTGCTTAACTTTTTCAAGTGTCTTGGCCATGCGTTTTGCCTGCGTTTGTTTCTCTTGGCAATTATAAATGTGAAAGACTCATTCATTTAGACTCGCTCGCAAATCGATTAATAAGTGGCACACACAGCTTGGGTATTTTGTATCTAGTATCTACATAAGTAGTATCTGAGCATCCAACAGATTGACGTCTCTTTGTTACTACGCCTGATAGACGCGTGCGTGCGACCTGTTAATTATGCCTCAGTGAAGATGGTCAACGCTGATGCTGATGCAGTTGGTCGTGGAAAGAGTTGGTCGTGGCTGACACACAAACCCACCGGGCAGAATAACCAACTCGCTATGCGATGGAGATCTATCAAAGTGTGTTTGTTTTTTTTTGCTATGCGTAACTAACGGTTTAAACCGCATGCCCAGTGGCATCAATGGAATTTTCAGTATGGGTAATTGCTGATGAGCAGAGGAACTGTAAATTCTTAATTGTGATCAACTTGGATGATAGAGAGAGAGAGAGAGAGAGGCAAAAAAAAGGCGAGAGGTTATCAAGTTGTTCAGCTACTTTCTTTCAATCTGATAGAAGCTGTTGCGTTCTACTAGAGGATTCCATTTCCTTCAATGGCTTACATTTTTTATTTATTGCTTTTCGTTTAATAGCAGCTTGCATTCTGCATTTAAAGATTGTAAATAAATGATTAATCTTATTTTAATAACAAGGAATTGCATTTGCTGAGTTTGTTAAATAGCTTATCCCATTACTTGATGCGAAATCTGGCGAAATTAATATATTTTCAAACTATTTCATAAAAATAGTTATTATAGTATTTTTATAATTATTTTCTGCTTGTAGGCTCAACTAAAAAAACAATGCACAGTTCGTTTTCACTACCATCCTCAGTTGGGATGCTATTTTGGGGCGGGCCGTTCGCTTGATAGCTAAATAAACTATTAACCGATTAAAATCGAAAGGCAGCTAACCAAACTGGCAATCAGGCTCTAGCCCGATGCGGAGTGCACTAAATTAGTAGACGCCTCTACATTTAGAGCGCTTGACTGCGGCTGCAGTGCAGTCTGATGGCCCCGGAGCGTGCCTTTCAATTTCATTTTGATGTTCAATCCGATGCTTCGACTACAACTGAATGGTACATAAAAAGGCAACAACAATTAGGCTTCAGCCTGGGCATCAATCAGTATGAATGCACTGAGAGAAATCGAGGTAATTTCGCATATATTAACATTGCATTTTAAATGATCAAAACTATATAAAATGCATTAAACTCGCGAGTATTTCATTAAAGTTACAAATAGTGAGTATATTGGTTTCATCTACATAGCTGGGGCCTCTTACCTTGCCATAGCTATTCAGTGGTCCATTTATCCAACGATCTGCCTCCAAGCGGCCGCTGAACAGGGCTCCCGTGTCCGGATCGATGCGTTGCCATTCACGCACCTCACGCTGAAATGGCGAACGGGAACCACTGCCAACGGCAACACCGCCACCGCCACCGCGAACACTGCTGTTGTTGCTGCTGCGATGATGATGATGGCTCTGACTGTGATTGTTTGTTGTTGCCACTTCCATCTTGCTGTCGTTGTCGTTGTTTTTGTTGTTCTTGCTGCTTTACTTGCTCAGCTGTATTCCTTCGTGCTACTGTGCGCTTTTAATTTGCACGCTCGACGCTCTCGAACTGCTCTTCGTCTCGTTTTATTTGGAATTGTTGCAGAGATGTGGTTATTGCTGCTGCTGTTGGAGGGCTGCTGCACTGGCTCCAGTTGGGGCTCTGGCTCTGTGCTTGGGCCCAAGTCACTCGCTCTCTATGTGTTTTCTCGCTCGCCTATTTCAAATTATTATTTATTGTTATTATGCTACCGACTACTGCTGTCTACTGTCTACTGTCTACCGACACCGACTGCTGTCTTATGGCTAGCATCTACCTTCTACAGCCGTTTTCGTTGCTAAATTAATGGCAAGTTTAATTTATTATCATAATAATCATTTTCTAGACGTTCTAGGCATGCTACTGTGCACATCTATATCCCCTTGTCCCGCTTCTTTTCTAGCTAGCTATGATAATTTTCTTTGCTTTTCCTTTTGCACGCTTTGCTGGTCGTGTGGTTTTATTGCTTTCACGGTCTAATTTGAGTCTGCATATGCTTGTGTGTCGGTGTGTGCTGAAATGACAAGAGCAGAATGAAAAGAAATTTTGTTAGTTAATTATATTGCAAAGTGTGAAAATGTTTTTTTTTTTTTTATTATTATTTTGCTTTAGTTGTTTGCCGTTTGGCTGGCAGCACCGGAAACCGAGTGCCTTGAACTAACTTCAACTCAAAGCCCGTGCAGATTTCTAATTAAATTTGCGGCCAACGTCCAGCGGATATGCCAGAACCAGAGGCACAGTCAAGAGAAGCCTCATCAGCCGGAGCTGTCAGCAACTCGGCGGATGTCACAGTCTATTTCCGCTTGGATCAACAGCCAGCTTGTAACATGTGTAGCTATGTCTATCCGACTCTGCGTGCGCTTGTGAATGTGTGTGTGTTAAGGTACTTAATTTAATTTGTTTTTGATGGCAGGCATAGAGGCGTAGAATTTACTGTCCAAGCTGTCATTTGAAGTACTTGCCACTATGACAACATATCCATTTATTATTGTCAAACTTGCGCAAGAATCTCATTTATTGTTATGGCCTGGCCAACGACTTTTACTGTATGTAAAGTCCACCAAACTGGCACAGGGTTTTTTGTTGTTTAAAATTATAATCGATCAATTTTATTATTTTTGTTTACTAAATCAAATTTCAATTAAATAAGATTTCTATACTGATTACGCAATTGTTATATATTTTTATGCTTTGTCCCACTGTGCGAGTGCTGTCAAAACAAGTGTTCAGCGGCATTAACACTGAAACGCCAGTTAAGTTAAATAAAAAACCAAATTTAGCACACAGGACGAGTCAGCGATGCAATCCCAGACCCACTCTGTACACTACCGACAACTGCCGATCCCCATTCAGCTCCCACTCCCTCCAGCACCAACATGGAAAGCATGGTCAGTTTAAAAGAAAATCAATTTTACTGCATATTTTATACGGCGGTCCGCTAAATAGTAACTGTTACTTAGTTTTCTTTCGCTGATCTTGGCGTGTCGAGCGAGTTGTTTGCTGCCCGCTGCTGAGGCATTAACTTCCTCATATGCCGACACAGAGACAGACGCACAGACAGACGATGACGCTGTCAATGCCCATGGTTGGAGAGTTGGTTAGCACAAAAAAACAAATAAAAAAATAAATAAAATAAAAATAAAATAAATAGGAGTAAAACAAAATGAGAAACTCGTTTTTAACGCCGTTGAACTTGCACTCGTTTCGGTGTTGGCCAAATGCGTTGTTTTGTCTCTTAACACACTTGGTTAGAAATAAAAGTTGTTATTATTTTTGGTTTGCTCGAAAAAATGGTTGCACTATTTCTCTTTAAAGCCGCACGCAACTTGGCCAAAAGACACATTCACATCTGCTGCCTTGGACACGTTTTGCCGGTTTCACTGTTTCACTGTTTGACTTGAATTCTGGCTCAGCTCAGTTCAGCTCAGCTGTCTTTGAGTGTGCGAGCAGCTTGATTGTATTAATTAAATTTTAATTATGCGCAATTATGTATAATTAGACTTTGCTCGATGCGCATAAATAAACACTGAAATGCTGTGCACCACACCGTTGCCAATTTATTTATCCCGTTGTCTTTCAACTCCCTTAACTATACAATAAAATCGCCAATTTATCGTCAAATTTGATTAATTGACCTTATCGCCAAAGTTGTCATCACAAAAGGTTACTGCCAGCTAACTTCATTTCAACAAATTGTATGCATTAGTCGACCGAACGTATACTAATGTCTACACAGATTTTCACTAGAGTCAACCGATTGCGGAGTGTCTAGTCAAACATGCATCTATGTAATAAATTGGGAGAAACATTTGTAACTTGCGTCATTCTACTTTAAATGTCTCATTTTTCTTCTCACCCTTTGAGATATTACTGCTTTTTTCTGAGCAATATATCCGAACATAAAATTATGTTGAAGATGCGAGGCTTTTCAGCACAGATTCTGAAATGCAAAATGAAGGACGTATATCTAAATACTTTGCTATAATCGTCTGGAAGTGGCATGCAGTTAATTCGCTAATGACGAATGAAGAAAAAAGGGGAGTTAGCTACATAATTTAAATGAAGTTGGAAGTATTTTAATGTATAAAAAGCTATTGAAGAATAATTAAATTATTTTGTGTATATTTAAAATGGTCATTTGAAAGATAAAATTCTGATAACTATTTTTCTTTTAAGTAAATCAAATTAACTTTAGTTAAGTTTTTCATTATTACTCAGGGTATTTCTGATAACTTAAATTAGAATACATATAATTTGATCAAGCCCGGTGCAATCAACGGAGAGTGTAACCCATACCACTTCCCACTCGTACAAAATACATTTAACTTGGTTCTGTCCCAGTTTGTAGTGTAACCACAGAAACCACATTGCCACCCGGAGCCGCCACTGACAAACGTGAGACATTCAAGTCTACTTTGTAATCATAGCAGACCTTTTATGAACATATTCGAATACAACGTACAACGCCAGTTGTTGCGAAGGTCAGTGTAAATAATAATATTATTATGAATTTCTTTTTTAAGGTAGATATATATTTTTTACATCTTGCTGTTGTCACTCAGTCACTCAGCAACTGAAGAAACAGCTAAAACATTGTAAGGAAATATAATTGATCAACAACCGCAATGTAGCACAATACAAAATAATGTATTTTTCATCATTACCAAAACGAAAGTCGGTGTGGCTTTTGTGGTTGGAACTGGGCTGGCATTATTTGACAGATGTCCGCTAATATATTTTGAATTTACGTATTTGCATTTCAATTCGATGCGTAATTGTGGCACTTGAAAATGTTTTCAAAATTATATTGTACTATTATTATATGTACTCGCACTTTTTATCTAGGTTAATCTGACTTTTTGGGTTTTGTGTTACAGCCGACAAATTGTTTCGATAAAAGTTGCTCTGCTGATTGATTTATTTGTTGGTTTAAAAATAAATCATATGTAGGTGGCTCCGTCTGAAAAATTGCTTATTTTTATATGGAATTTCATGCAACTTTGCGCAGGCGTTAGATTCAGTGGCATTGAAAGTGCGTAAATAGATTTGAATATATAAATATAATTGTCAATTAAAAAGTTGCGTGCAAGAAGAATTTATTTCACAATCGGATAAGCGACATTTTTGTTATTTTCAGCGCGTGCGCTGCGAAAATCGTGCAACAATTGACCGATATGCAAATTTTGTTTTCAGTTTTCAACTCACTTGTTGAACGCAAAGATTTGCATAATTGGCTCTTGTGTTCTGGTTTAAATTTCTGTTCAGACACAAACAGAAGCAGGCGCGTGTCGGTCAATGCGTCAGTTTGACAGACGCAAGAAATACGAAAGACTTTGGCAAGAAACCTAGAATGCATTCACAGGGAAACTTGCGAATATGTTACGACAACTATTGCTTTGGTTAGTTGGGTGATTAATTCTTATAAATGCACAACGATTGCGCTCACTTATTGCACATTCATTTCGAGTTCTTCTTTTCGAAGAATAAGTTTTCGCCGATCGTTTTGCAGTGATTTCAATAAAGGTCGATAAACTAAAGCAACCAACTCAATCCGTTCATTTCAGAAAGAACATAGCAAGATTTAATCGTTCTTCATAAATCTTTATATTTTGTGCTGTAAAATCATTTCATATTCTTGCCAAACAACAATTGCTCACTTCCTTGCTCATGTCATTTCTGTTCTTGCTTATCTGTTCTCCTTTCGACGTCAATCTTTAGACCGCTTTATATACTCGTATTCAAGTAGATCTGGGCCGTACAATACATGTCTCAATTTCCAGTATCTAAGATCTTTTTGATGTTTTGGCTCAATCTTTCAGCACAAAACTTCAGCTACAATTCAATTATAAATACTTTTTGATTAAAGAGCCGCACTTTGAAAAGCAACGCCCCTTACTTCAAGTGATATATATATTGTGAATATCAGACTATGTGAATGTACTCATAACTATGGATATAAACCACAAGTTTCCATTGTGCTTCCGTCTGCGTCATGTTGACCCCAGAACGTATTTATTATAAATCTAACCCGTTGTGAGGGGCCGAACCTCAGTATTTTTTTTAGAGTATGGCAATTTTTTCATAGGCGAATAAATTCATTTTTAATATAATTTTCTGTTTTTTTTTGTTACTGTTTTGTGGTCAGAGTATACCGCAATGCTTTCGTTTAGCGTCTCTTATTAGACACACGCAAATGTATCTTATGAATTGCTGTGACTTCCGCCTGGTTAACTGAGGAGTAGTTGGAGGCTTTGGATAGGCAAATGCGCAAATCGTTTAATTATATACTTGACTTGTTGAGCACCCGCACTTGAACGTTATGGGCGTTTTGTTGTTATATACATTGATTAATTAACCAAATGAGTCAATTGCATTTAATTAAGTGACATTTATTGAGTACAAATTTATAGCATTTTTAACCTAATGTGCTATATGTCTGTTGTAAAATGAATGGCAACTGGTTCAGCACAGCAATGCACTCGGAAACCATTCTTAGCATATTTCACAGTGGCCGCCTTTGTCTCGGGCAATTTGCGAACAAAATTACATAATTTGGATTGCCAAAACTGGCTAAATACACTTTGAATATACTCGTAGATAGCAGGTTCCACCTTCGAGACATTCACACTCTGCCCACAACTGCAGCGAAAACTGGAAAACTGGTAATTGTAGCTATAATTTATCCGTGTTGTTGTTTGTCATAAAAAGTAACAGATATATTATAGACACAACGATATCTTCCGTCTAATGAAAATTACATTTTATGATTTCCTCAAACGCCCACAAAGTGGTGTCGATTTCCCATACAGCGCTCACATGGCGAATGCGTAATTTCACACTGTCTATGCGTATGCGTAATGCCTCATGAAATTTGACTCGTCACTTGTGTAATTTCCTCTACAAAATACGCGCAGAAAGCGGCGACTCGAAAGTTGATTTTCACAGCAAATCTTCAAGCCGCCGCCCACAAATTGTTGGTAATTTACGTTAATTTCGCCTTGCTACCGTTACTCTTAGCACTCAATTGTTTGTATTTTCTTTTTTATTTTCGACAATAAGTCAAATATTTGGCAACTCGATTAGCAAGAAACCACCCAACAAAGACCCGACAACAAATGTGTAAGGTGCGTATTCATATTGTTTGTATGGCCATTAAACTTGACCATCTTCCTCTGGTTTGATATGCAAAGTTTAAGTATTTCATTGATTCACCAATTGGCCTGGTATTTTGACATGGATTTTGGTTTAGTGTGAAAGTGAAATAGTGATGAAATTCATGGCATGCACATAATATAATTAAGTTAACAATTTAAGCAACAAGCTTGCTGTGTTGCAATATTCGCGCTAATCTCTGTTCTGAACATCATAATGAAGTCATGCCAGCTGCTCTGATTATTTCCGCATGCAACTGATAAATTGCAACCCAATTGAATTCATAATACAGACCAAACAAAGAACCTCAGTCAGCAAAAAACCCACACAATTCGGCATGTCAAAATGCTGACAGATTGACGAATTACCTGACAGTTCCTTTTTTCTTCTCGTACTTCTCTTCTTTTTTTTTTTTGAATGCATTCAAAAGTTGCTACTTGGTTTCCTTTCGGCTTGTTTCGTTTCTGGCTGTATAATTAAATAAACCGTTAAGTTGTGTAATTTCAACTTATTTCGACCAAAAAAAGGGCAACGGCACCAACAGCAAACATTTGGAAATCGTCATTGCGCTTTATTAACACACGGCACTAAAGAGTTCTGGTACCAGCAAAACAAAAGACTTAAGCAACGAACTTGTAATGGGCACACCAAAAAAGTGCTTAACTGGAATAAAATACCCTTGTGACTACTTATTCTTTTGTGTTAACCAAATTGGACTTAATAACTGTGAGTCATTGCGTAAAAGCGGGAGAATTTCATGACGAAATGCGAATCGCACATCGAACTAAATCGAAAAATTTACATAGCCTGTTTATACATATGACACGTATGTACATACATATACACATAAACTTGTTGGGTATGCTTGTATCGATGTTTATATATTTTCTTAATTAGCGAGCCAATGTGAGACATGAGACAACGACATACTTCGGAGACCCAGAAACACCTACACGTCGAAGAGTTTCAAGTACGATTTATGCAGCTGCTTTTCAAATTGAATTTCGAGCTGCCTTCTGGGGCTACAATTAAATGGCCATCATGCTTAGCCAGCTACACTTGCACTTTAATAACTGGTTTTAGCGCATCTACATAGCACACAAACGTGTATCTGTATCTGTATCTGGATCTGAATCTGTATTTGTACATCTGTCCGCCCTGCGTGCAATACGACGAGTGACATCGAGTGTCATAACTTGAGCTGAGCTCTCGCGCTAAAACTATGACTGGAACGCCTTCAAAGTCAAGTTCAATGACGTACTCGCCATGGAAGTACTTAAAAAGGTTGCTTGTTTTGGCCTGCAAACGATAAGATTAGATTCGTATTGTAAGCAACAAAACCAAAACAAAATAAACAGAAACTTGTTAACTAATTTATGTGATAAGTTTGATTGCGAACTGTGTTCGATTTGCATATTTAATAGGCCATAGCTGCTGCCGTATTGCATATGATTATAAGCCTGAAATTCAGACGGAAATAAACATTTAAGATTGTGTCAACTTTAGGAATTTATAGACCTTCTGCAAAGAGGTATCACTTAGTGCAGATGCATGGATTGCGCTCTTGATCCACTTTCCCAGATTGTGCCTCAGACAACTTTTCCCTCGTTCAATTGCTGTCCATCAACTGTCACTTAAGTCTTGCCAATTTATCTGTTGTTACTGTTGTTTCTGTTTCTGGCTGTAAACGCCCCTTTTTTGTAGATTTGGTACTCTTATTTCTGTTATTGATGCCACACTTTCATTTGTATTGTGCTAGAACAGTTGAATAATGTGCGAAATTTGCTTTTATTTTTACGACCATTTGCCGGTTGACAATGGCACTGGTAAATCTTTAACTTTCTTCACTTAAAGCTTCACAAACGACTTTCATGTTACCAACCATGCATATAATTATACAGCACCCATTGGAGAAATACTAGAGTACTCACAATTCACCGCTTTGCTTTAGTTTGCTTTACTTTTCGTTGATTAAGTTGTTGCTATTGCCCATTGTATTGCCGTTGACAATTGGGAACATACTTTGGCTCCAGAAGAGTTGTACAAACAACTTGTAGAATGTGTCATAAAATGCCGCAACAATATCTGCACAGATCTCCCACAGTCTGCAGAATCGTAGGTGAAAGTTGTTTTTTTATCCACTTTATTTACTTTATTTCTGTTGTCTTCTTATTGAGAGTAAGTTGGGGGTAATTTCAAATACTGTAAGAAGATATTTGCGTCTTGGTATTGAAATAATAAATAAAACGGTAGATCTATTCGGTTAACAGCAGAAGTGCTCAATTAAAATAAAGGGAAAATTAATTATGGACATCGGGAAGTGGGCTTACAATATCTATCAAACTTTAGTACAATAATATTTATTTAACACTAATATGTAATTTATGATATACAGCCCAATTAAGAAAACTTTTTACAACATTCAAAAAAAATGACTCATCACAGAATATTTGAACAAGTCTCCAAATTAGTAAATTATGTGTCAATCTGAGGCTATATATCGGCAATTTTATAGATAGAGGTATTCAAGCTAGCTCCTTCGAAAATTGATTTGCGTTAAAAGGTGCCATTTTTATCATATCCTGATAATAAAGTTTACAATATTTAAGCCGCTTACGGGCATAACTGCCAAAATAGTAACAGGGCAATAAATAAAGACAGCAAACGGCGTTTATCAGACACCCGAAATCAAGCCAACATTCATAAGTTACTATTCACTGCCACTCCCCCTCGAAGACGCCCACGCATATGCTCCAATGTGACAAAATAAATGAACCGTTCGGCAACTCGAACAACCCACAAAATGACAAAAGAAACTTCAAGAAAATACAAAAAAAAATATTAAAACTTCAGGAACTGCATATTAAATGAAGCGTAACGAAAGAAAAAAAGCTGAGCTTGCCACACAACGTCAGTTGCATGAACACTTCGATGGGGAATGGCTTCGGGAATGGCCCTCGTAGGGCCAAAAGTTAATTACATGCGACGCCTACATCGCAAACGACAGCGAATTGTTAAGTTTTATGTGTGGTCAAAGCACTTGGACAGTGCGTTTTTGAAAGTGAAATATGAGCTGGTTTATCTGTGGTCAGTTGCAAAAAAAGGCAATACCCTGCAAATAATGTAAGGAGTATATTGATGTGGCTAGGGATAGACAAAAATTTCTAAAAGTCAAAATGTTCAGTTTAGTTGAACATAACTAAATAACTAATCATTCATTCATTCATTCACACATTCTATAATTTGCTTGTAAGTAAATATCACAATATTCATTTTAATTAATTGCTAGATTCTCTGAAGCCAAGTAGTTAGTCGAAAGCTTTACAAAAACCCTCATATTCAATCGAAAGTCATCCTAAATACCACAATCAACTCATTAGTTGTGAGGTATCTCCAAGCTGTGAGCATTCGACCAGACAATTCTTAATGGCTTTTAGTGTTTATTCCGCAACATACAATTTGGGTTGATGCTTATGAATTTTAACACTTTTACTTTTTTTGCTCTGCTGACAATAAGAAATTATAATTTACATAATAATTTAGCGGCATTTTTTTGTTGATTGATTGCCGTTGTTCAGCCTTGAGACTGAATGTCCGCAAATATTTGCAGTTGTCGGCCGCGTTTGTCGCCTTAGTCTTTTGTATGCCCTTAATTGGATAAAGAAAAACTGAAGACATGCAAAAATTGAACAGCTACATTAAATAACATAGATAGCCAGATTTGCATATGGCGAGCTGACGGAATTTGCATGAAAGCTTTGCAAATCTTTTTGTGAATGCTGCGTGGCAGTTCGGCAAGATAGCTCAGATTATGAAACGGACAAGCAAATTTACATAAAAGGTGCTAAAATATATCAACTGTGAAGTTATGGAGAGACCAAAGGATGATTTTCAGTATAATCTGATGCTTTGATGGACATTGCGAATGCATATTTCAACACATCGATAACTAAATACATGTATTATTATTTATAGAAAATAATAAATGGATGGCATTCAGTGTATATATATATTCTATAAGGAAAGTGATAGATGTGCACAAGATAACAGACAAAGTGATCACTTAAAGAAATAAAAAAAAATGTCATTAATCATTGCATGGTCAAATGAGGGCAACTAAAATATATTTCTTGTTGAAAAGAACAAGTTGAGCAATCAACTCCATTATAAATATTTATATTACATATACAATTCCAAATTTTTTCCTGTTTCGAAACATGATTATTTTGCCAGATCACAGCAGATTTCCAAATATATTTTAAATGTTGTCTTTCTACTTGCGGAGCGACCTTATTCCCAAATGTTTCACACACATTATTTGCTTACTTTATTGTACAGTTAATAACTTTGTTATTATAGTATAATTTCTAATCACATCACGATGTTTATCCAACTTAATAGCTCATTAAATAAATCCATATGAAATTAAGTATTCTGCCCTCTGAGTTTCGCATCCCTCACAATTTTGGCATGATTTTCTCAAGCACAGCCGGAGACTAGCTAATTTACATATCGATTGTCAATATATGCCGTTGTTCTATGGCATTGACCCGACGCGTCGTGCCGAGTAGAGTCGAGTAGCGAAGAGTCGTAGCGAAAGAACTTGTTTCACAATTCAATTCGCGAGCCGTTCCCATCAGCTTCTTTCATCTGTGATTGAGTAAGGTTCGGACAACGCGTATGAGTCGTATGAGTGATGAATGCCAGTCAACGAACCAGCTCCGACTATAGCAATAGCTACAGCTACAGCTACAGCTACAATCCGTGAGCTCAAGTTACCTAATGCCACGTTCTATGCGGATCAGTTATAACCCCTGTCCTTTCTACTCCCCCCCATCTAAATGGGTCTGCTCTATCCTGTTAAAGCGTGGGCGGCGTTTCGATGATGCTGACAAATATCGCACACACGTGTGCCCTGATCAAAAAGAGAACCGTCACAAACGCGTCGGCATTTTGGCATTGTGGCATTGTGGCATTGCGTCATTTGGTGATTTAAGCATTTGCACAACAGGCCACACGTTGGCCATAAAACTGCAGTTTATGACCACTCAGAAAATATTGAGGAACTGGAACTGGCTCAACATGGAAATGACCAAATTTAAACTGCACGTCTTCGTCTAACTATAAAGATTTGTATCTTTATGAGAGTATTTTAGGAGAAGGTGGTGGGAGATGGAGAAGCAGATCGAAATGCTACAAGTCGAATGTGTTGCATAGTTCTATGACCTTTTTGGCGAAAACAATGCCAATTGTAAGATACATAGCCGACTTATGTTCTTATATAAACCAAATTGTTTTAGATGGCTGCCATTTGATTAGCGCTGACACTTTGCCCATAAATAACCAACTAAAACATGTGGTCCCAGAAGGCAGCGCCTGTCGAGCGGGGCTGCCTGACACGCAAAAGTACTTAACAATGACCAAAGAGTACTTAAAAAGCTAAAAATGGTCAACGAGACAAACTAGAAATGGCAGGTAAGACACAAACAGTGCCTCCTTACAAGCTAACCAGGCAACTCTTGGCAGCTTTACCTTCCTTGTTGTAGTCTGTTCTTTTCTTTTTGCCTTCGCCAAGACAAAAGGATGCTCTCGAGGCTCAAGCCGAGCTGAGTTGTTGCTGCCTGCCTGGTGGCAGCTGCTTAGAATTTTTATTTTGCAGCAGGAAATAAGCTGACTTCAGCTGCAATTCCTTTTAAAGCTAACCAAGGCCTTAAAAACAAACAAATAGCCATAGGAGAAATAGAGGACGGCAGGAGAATCTCTCAGAGTTGGGCCTAAGTGCTCCGGCTTGTTAGGCCTTTTGCCTCAACTGCTTAGCTTTCTTTCTGTCTCCCTCTCGCTGTGTGAGAAATCATTTTGACTTGTCTTATTTGTATACTCTGTAGGGGAATGATAGCAACAGCGGGTATATCTTACTAACTAGAATAAGCTGCCAGGCAAGCCATTTCATTACCCATTTCATTTTGTAAAGGGTATGTGCTATGCAAGCATACTCGTCTTGTTGCTGCTGCTGTTACTTGGCTCGTTCCTCTGAAGCTGTCTTTAAAAATAGTTTATCGCCCGATCGCGCATTTATTTCGTTTGTCTCTGTCGAAGTGGGGCTTTTGCCTTCCTTTCCCACTTCCCAGCAACAACAAAGTTAATGCTGTCAAGATAGCAAAAAGGAAATCAATGCACAGCTTGTTTGCTGCTGCTAAGGGCCTTTGTGTGAGCCAAATGATAAATGCATTGCAATGCCATAACAACACTCTAACAGCAATTTGAACAGCTGGGCCAACAAATGTTTCCACTGTACAGGAAATGGAAATGCATTCAAGGGAGTTCCAATCCTTCCCCTCCCCCAATAACATTTGCTAGCCTCTTTGTTTGCTTTCGGCTTGTGCAAAATATTCTAAATTGCTGATTAACACGCTGGCCATGGCCTGCGGGGTTGGAAACTGAATGTTGACCTGGCTTAGTCATGCTGCAGCTCGTTGGACTTTCAGACAAAGTAATGGACAGTATTCTGTAGTTCTTAATGAGATAATTTTGAGGTGAAAGGATGACTTCATTATATTGGAATTTAAATATTCTTTATAGTCAATTAGATTTGATCTTCAACTTATTTATTTACTTTTTACAAAAACAAAAACTATTTCAATTAACAGTCCATTAGCGCTTTCAATACCCAACTGATTCCATTCCTGTGGTCTCTTTATGGTTAATTTCCCATCGTAAATCTTACATTTGATATGAGCTTTCGCTGTGGCTCATTTATCACCACAAGGCACCCAAAAAACAACAAAAAATCAAATTCCAAAATGTCTTTCACTTCACCAAAGGCAAACTAGAGCAGCTATAAAAAGTCGATCACTCTATAGCAATTCGAACGATTTTTAATGGTCGCTTGTTGTTTTAAAATTAAATATTAAAGCGCAAAAAAATTAATTATGACAAATAGCAAAGCGAAAACTTTTCATTTCGACCACCAAGACATGAGAAATGTTAGCGACGCCACAGACTTGAGGCAAACTCAGACGAAATGAGCAAAAATCACACGGCGCAGTCATCAATAGGCAATAATCAATACGAATGAGCTTGTGAGGAAAAGTGAGCAGCGAAATGGAAAAGTGAAAGCGATGGCTATGACGACGGCAGACAGAATGAAACCATGATACAAAAAAACTGTGTTTTGTTCAAAAAAATTACGTTTATTGTTTCAGAGTTACAAACTGCATCGACAACTGCAGATGAAGGAAGGAGGCGAATGAAAAATCTGAAAATTATATTGCAGTTCCGCAATTTAGGAGACCTGCTACTGAGATTAGGTAACTGCGCTTATGAAAGCAGCTTAAATACTTGTTGGCCTGCAGGCAGCTATGTTAGCCACATGCGGTATTAGGCCAATCCCCCAAATTGGCTTGGTCTCTCAACCTGCATTGAACCTGCCCGTGGCTGGTGGCTCATTAGCAGCATGACTAAACAAGTAATAACAACATAAATGATAGAGGTACTCGAACATCATAGCAAAACTGCCAGAGTCAATTAACATTGAAGGTCAGGGCAGCTCTATTAGCAAGCAAACACAAGCAGCCCAAATCTATAAACAAATTCAAATCCAAAATTGTTTACTTCCTCACCCATTTTTTCGCACCTCAATAGACACACTCACTTACACTTACACACACAGTCACACACACAAGTGCTCTCTTTGTTAATAGACGCAGTTCTAGGTCAACATCAACCTGCAATTTACATATTGAACCCCCTTATATAATTTCCAATTAGCCCGCATTATTAACTTTAAACTTGAACTTTTTTGCCCAAATTGCTTACCAAAGTCAAACAATTTCATTCATTTTATTGGTAATGCTTATAGAAATGGCGCCCCATTAAAATGGAGGCATTGAAATACATAATAATGTATCTTATATTGAAGCGTTTAAAACCGCGCGAGAAACGCATTGAAGTCGCATGATTTGCTTTTTTCATTATGGCATATTTTATGGTTTAGAGGTCAAGTTTAACACTATATTAATTACGGCTTATTGTTTATGCTTCATTTTAATTAGGCTTATTAACACATTTTACTACTGTTGGAAAATTCATTGTTTTTGTAAAATATATTTGTACTTTATGTAAAATATTGCAAAGTTAAGGGAAAAACAAAGCTTAATAGTATAATAAGTTAAATTTCAAAGTGCAGCCTTATTTTTTATATCTTGCATGTTTCTTTTATAATTTTTCATAAGTATAATTAAATAAACCGTAAAATTTATTGTTGCTTAATTAATGAAAAATTTTTAATTAATACCAGACAAATTATTAATGATGTGGGTTGAATAACTTTATCAAATTAATACATGCTTATTGCCCAATAATGATGTTTTCGCTTAATTATATTTAGCAAAGGTTTCCTTAAATTACTTAATTAATATGTTGTAGCATAATGAAATCATTGGCAGTGGTAATATCTGATGTGGCATTCAATTAAACAACTGTTTAATGCATTAAATAACTAGGTTACCGGGTAGCAAACGGAGCTGCATTATTGTTGTTTTCTTTTAGAAATCGTGTTAAAGTTAATTGCATTTTGCGGTTCAGGTTAATTGAAAAATTGTTTTCCTGCTGACTATTTACACGTTGGTTAAATCACCAACAGAAAGTGCAAGTGAAAATAAAATTAACAATAGAGTTGAATTAGCATTTAGAAGACGATTAGATGGTTTATTATTATCCAGTCGATTTTATTACCATCCATTAATTTAACGTAGCTCTCAGATCGTATAACACTTTTCATTGCCACTGAAACGTTTTGCAAGCCAATCAACTCAAGAGCGTGAAATGTAAAAGCCCCCAAAGCAATTCACAGACAACAAAAATAAAAATAATAATAATATATACATAAGTATATATGAAAATACTGAAAACATCAACTATAACAACACAACCGCAATATAATTGTGAGCCATGGCAAAAGCTTAACAAAAAGCAAAGAGAAGAAAAACAACAACCCAACAAATTAAAGCATGAAAAACAAGTCATAAAAAATACCAAAGCTACTTGGATAATAGTAACTACAACAGCAGCAACTTGAAGAGACCCGACTAAGACAAAAATGTTACAAATTTTCTAGTTGTTGGTTTTTTGTTTATGTTTTTGTTTTTGTTTTTTTGCTGATTGCGCAGTCAAAGACCTTCATGCCGGTAATTGGCAGCACAGTCGAAATAAAACGAGACCCAAGAGGCGACTTCTCCCTAAAAAAAGACAAGCTTAACACAAAACAAAAATATTCTGCACATAATTATGCAAAAAAAAAAAAGAAGAAAAATTAAAAAATGAGCGACAGCAGCAGGAGCTGACCTGGTCGAACTTGGACCCTGTCTAATGGGATTGCCATGGTTGTGTTGGCCCATGTGATAGGCAAGCATTAGCTAGTCATTGCAAATATTTCGCCAAAAAATTGTCTTCAATGAGACCGAAACAGGCCGGACAAGACAATGGTCGTAATCTTAGTCGGCTCAGCTTTTTATTGCCATTGTAATTGTTTGCAATTATAACAATTCGCAAACGGCTCGCACAACTTTGCCCCTAACTCTGCCTTTGACTCAGTCTCAGACTCAGTCTTAGTCTGAGATATAGCCTCAGCGGGTGGTAATAGGAATGGGGATGGATAGAGATAGGCACTGGCCTGGCTTGGCTTGACTTGGTCTGGCCTGATCTGGCTTGGCAAATTTTCTCCGCATTGCAGTTTTTTGCTGATTTCATCAAATGACGTCAATAAACACATTTTCGTTCATTTTTTGCAAATTTTTTTGTAGTCTGGTTTCTGGTTGTTTTTATGACACTCACTGGTAGGCTTTTTGAGCACTCGAATACTGTTTGTTAATTGCCATTTGCTATTGCCGACTTGTCATCAATCCTGAGCGACTTTGTGTTGATGTCAATCGTAAGGCGATCGCCGTTGATTTGTGTGACTGCAGCCGTAAACTATAAGTTTTTGTGCCTTTTTGCTAAGCGGCTTTTATTGGTTGGACGTTGGTTAGTTAGCCCGGTTGTTTGGTTCAATGACACCACTGAGGTGCTGATTTGATTGCTTATTTAAATCGTACTCTGTTGTGATGATTGACGTGCTGTGGACGTTTTGATATTTAGACAATCGTTCATGTAATTTATATATCAACTTTCACCTGATAGTCTACATTTTTCTCAATGCGAATGGATCAAAAAATTAATTAAATTCGAATTTCTCGCTTAAATCTCTTGCTGATGGAATTATTTGCAGAGTTCGTTGGCTTTATTCAAATCGCTTTGTCTGAAACCTCAAATGTACATTTACCATTAGGTTCAAATAATTATTAAATTATGAAATTTATTATATTGTGAATTCGCAAAACAAATCACCTTTATAGAGAGAATAACCGACTAATGCATACAGCATACAAATTTGCAATGCAAATGTTAAAGAATTTAATTTGCTTATATATTTGCTATACGGCGTACCCCTTACTTATGATACCTCACTCCATTCCATGTACCCCCATTGAGCTGATTACTGGCAATCAATTCTCTTTTATTTTATTTTATGACTCAAAGAAATTTGCATTTTATGATACGTACCGAGCCAACACCCACAACAGTGCATATTGCACACGAGTTCCCACTGTGCCCGTCCAGACTTCTTGCCATTCATTGGGGCAGCATGCATATCGAATGAAGCTATAAAATGTTTAATTGCCAGAGCAATGCGCCGTGTGTGGCAGCAGCTTGGGTAACCTGGCTCGACCATAAAGATACATATGCATAAATGAATTTTAGACTATCTGCTGGAGCGGGTTACAAATTGGAGGCACGCCGGCATATCGAGAGCTAATAAAATTGTAATTTCCACTTCTTATATATTTATGTAAGAGCACGGCAGCCTCACAATTGAGTTGCTAAATAGCACCGTTAGCTGGGCATAGGCAACGTTAGACAATGCAACAAATTGTTTTCATATTTCTTGTTTTACTTTTGTTTGTCAGAGTCTTTCACAATGCTCGAAAAGAAACAAAAAGCCTAATTGAAGGTAATTTAAATTGATTAACCTAAACGCAAACCCACCACATCCAGCAAAAACTTGTCCTAGGTTGGGCTTCGTTTATGATGTTGAGTGTTGACTGCTCACTGACGGCTCACTGTGGAGGTGCAGTTTTTAGCTGCTCTTTCAATTGGCATTGTTAACAAAAACAAAACAAAAATACCGAAAAAAGAGTCGTGTGGGTCGCTTGTCATATGGGTGGCAATATGTTGAATATGGTAGCGTGTTTTGAGGTGTTTATGGTTTAATTAAGCACGATGAAATAAATGAAAGGCACTGACTGACGTTGGCACAACAATGTAGCAGAAGCATTGTCCAAAACAAAAGACCTAAGACACAAACTTGATTTGAACTAGCATGGAGTTAATTAGGAACACAGTAGTAATTAAGTCGATTGAAAATCGACACAGAGTCAACTCATGTGCCCATGAAAGCCTTGAAGTCAGCCAGCCTAAAAATACTTCCATTCATTATATCATCAGTCATGCTTGCCACTTTTCTATGAAGCACACTCCGTATCCTGTCTGTATCCAAAATTAATACGAAAAGCCAAGCCACAAGTCAACATTAAATATATATATTTTAGATCTAAATGCAAACAAATTGCAAATGTCTTGACGTCTGCCAAAGTTCATTGGAATTATTTCTAAGCAAAACGCAGCTAGCGAATGATTTATAAAGAATTTGTTTGTATATTATGAATGTGTTTATTCGGCTTTTTGCTTTTTCCAACATTCAAATAGCAATGTGCAACCATAAAAGGCAAAGCTGATAATTATGACTTTGAAACGTTTGAATACGTCGGTTTTTTTGTTTTATGTAGATTTTTTGTTTTATTATTACTTTTTTGTTTTTATTCTGTACTCTGCGCTAATTTTTGTGCGCCCAAAACATATTCAAAAAGCAAACAATATGAAAATATTTTGTCAGCAAATAAAATTGAATTCCCTGCAAATGCAAATGGCATGCTCGGGTGTGGTGTCAAAAACACCATTGAATTATTGCTATATAAAATTAAAAATAAAAGAAAATAATGAATATTTTTTTTGGTGAGCATATACATTAGACCTTTTCGGGTAAACGAACGGCAAATAGAGGATCTATAGAAGCAATCTCAAGTACTTGAAATCTTTAAAAAATTGGCTAAGCACATTAAGTTTTCGGAGACAAAAGGAATATATTTTAAATCTGCTGGTAAGAAAAAGACTTGCTTAAGTAGATTGACAAAATCTTGCCATTCATATCAAAATTGATATGCCTTTTATATGCACATTAGAACGAAGTCTGACACGTGCTTCTCAAATCGTTGTCGTTGTCACAGTTTGACAAAAAGTGCTTGGTGATTGCAGTGTTGAAATACGCTTAATGTCAACAGCAAACGCCAGACAGTCAGTTCTGGCTATGACATTCAAGCGACTGATAAATTGGCCAAAAAGGCGCGTGGCAATAAAAATTATCGTAGCTCTGGCACAAGGTAATGCTAGAGCTGTGCTAGAATTCCACACCCAGTTCTTTCGGCTCGACGTTTTTCATGATATCTGTGGAGGTGACAATTGGGGCCAACACCTTTTGCCATTGGTAATTTGCACTAATGTATGCCACAAACTTCTTTATGAAGCATTAGCTGAACCCTGTATTACCGTATCTTATGCAATTTGATATAGCTATAAACATCAGGGTTAGCAAAGTAGCATAAGTATCTAATAGACAAATGAAGAACTAAAACATTGAGTTTCCATTCATGTCGAAATATAAATAACTAACAACATAAAACAACTATGTGAATATAAAATCCATACTTGTGAAGTTTAAACAAAATCATGGAAGTTCATGCAAAAAATATGTTTTTTTTAACTCGGGATTCAACAACCTAGCAAATTTGATAATACTCGTATATAAGTTTGTTTCCTAAATCTTTTGTTTTAATGTGCCCATGAATAGCGAAAAAAGAAATTACAACTCATGGTGTGTGTACACAGAGATGCTTGAGAAAACTCATTGGATAATGAACGTTGTTGGGTGGGTGAGAAAAATGTAAATCTTGTGTAACACTTAGTTGCCGGAAATAATGAGTAAATGTATTTTGACTCTGCTCGTTGGGAATATAGACGCATTTAAAAAAAAGACATTACATTTAAGAACGCTTGAAGAGCCGCAATTCTTGAAAAAATAATATTTTGTAATTTGTGGTAATAATGTGCTGAAACTGAAAAAAACATAATCCAGAGGAAGAACAATTGATATTAATTCAGAACATAAGGAGAAGCTTGGGGTTGTAGTAATTATAATTAACTTTCTTGTTAGAACAATTTCAGTTCACATAATTTTCTCATTTGACATAATTGTTTGTAATTCTCAAAAATCTTAAGTAAATCAAGATTACTTGATCATAATTCATATGACTGCGCTTTTTCAACACATCAATTGTATCGCATTAAATTTAGCAATAAGCTGTGCCATTGATTATATAACTGCATATAAATTATAAACAAAAAATGGACAAAAATGAAAATAAATAAATCAAAAGACGAATTGAACACGTACCTCTGGCGCGATAGTCAAACGTTGATAGCTCTTTTTAGCATGTGCCTTACGCTCAAGTCGAAGTCCACTGAAGGCGTTTTGGCTTATGCTTATACTACTAAAAGTATTTTGTTGTTGTTGTTCTTGTCGTAGTCATACTCAATGTTGTTGCTGTCGATGTAGACTCTGCAGCAAAACCAAATGCATTGGCGATTGGCATCAATGTCGCTTGGCCGCTTTTTAAGCTGCGATTTTTTTCGATTTATTTATATTACGCTTTTTTAACACACACACGCTCACACACATAGACAGCAACTCAAAACGCGTGGTTTAAATTGTGTTTTGGTATATTGTATAAAAAACGCGTAGTCAGCAAATAAGCAAAGCTTCGGCATAAAAATTATTGAAAATGTATATATTTTATTTATATATAAAAATTAATTTTCAATGATTTTTATGCCGCGGCATGTGGGCGACTAACTGAACGAAAACAGCTGTTCGTGAGCTTTGCCTAAAATACAATATAATAAATGAATGTACATATATAATTAAACTTCTGATTGTTGCTCTTGAAAATATGTAAGCAAAAGTTAGCGAAGCCCAAAGAAACCTTTCCCTTTCCCTTTTTTTGTTTCTTGGGGACACTTGGCGCGTCTCGTTTTTCACTTTCTTTACAATTGCTTTGAGATTGTAACTTTTGCTGCTTAGTCTTTGTGACTAAAAAGCGGCACTTGCGATAGCGTTTTAAATGCGTCTGTTTTGCGTTTCACACTCAACGCTTGGCTTCACTTCAATTCACGCCGAGTTCAACTCTAGACTAAGACTGACACTGAGCTGGTGACTGAGACTGCGAATGCGAATGCGACTGAGAGAGAGACTGACATCAGCCTAGTGGTTAAAGAGCTTTATCACAGACAGTCAGACTCAGTTGCAATTGTACAATAATATAATGTTTATTTTCATTTTCTATATTATTTATTACTTATGTTTTGAAATGTTTCTTTTGTAGTTGTTGTTGTCGGTGTGGTTTTTTTGTTTCGCACTAGTTCAACGCCTGCGCTAAATGTGCTTATATTGTATGTATTAAGTATATATAAATTTTTTTGCTCGGAACTCGAACTCGTTTTTCGTTTCAGGCTTGTCAAGTACTTTGTGTATCTTGTGCTCAACCGAACCGTCTGTCTCGCACGCCAACGCTATACTAAAAGAGTTTTCAGCTTGGCCCGCGCGTTAAATAAGCCTGCGTCTGACAGCTGGCTGCCGAGCCAGGCCTGGTCTGGCTAACTTGGTCTGTATCTGAGTATGCTTCGGTCTGGGCTCGATCGGGCTGCCTAGCCATTGGATGATGTCAGCTTTTTAGCCAGAGAGACTGTTATGAAGAGAGCATGAGCGGAAGTGTAAAGAGCAAACTGCTTTATAGTTCCCTCAGTCTTTCTCTGGCTCTCTTTACTAAGAATCTATATTGATTTTCACCCACTTGAAGTACATAGTAGCTTTGTCTTGCAAATGACACCAGATAAACTAATTGCTTACTATTTATACACATGCTTACACACTATGTACAAAGAAAGAATGCTTTTGTAATAAAAGTTGATTTATTGTTGTCATCCCTAAAAAGGAGTTGCACATTTATTTATACTCGTAAGTAATTCCTATGAAGTCATGCCTAGTTATTAATAAATGGGTGCCAGCGCATATCCTCTTGTTATTTAATTCAATCTTAACTATCAAATTGCATAAATTGGTTTTATGATATATAGTAATTTTAGATCAAGAATTATTAAAATATTTTTAAACTATTTTTATCGCTTTTATTTACTAAAATTAATAAATAAGTGTTTAAGATGCTTATGTCTTTATCTTGCTTTTCCGATTTCAATGCGGTACTTGACAACCCTATGGCTTACTCTTAAATACAAAACTCTCGCTGCTCTTGGCCGGCTTTTTTGTTTGTGCTCTGCATTTACGTAGACAACAACAAACCGGCATTTGAGACCGGCACACGTTCGTAATGAAATAGCGTAACGTAAGAAAATTTGCGTATTTACGTAAAGCAAGCATGGCATTCTCTACTTTGGGAAAAAGTTCGAAATAAAATTCAGTTCTGGGAAATATAAAACAGCAGGTGATGTATCAGTTGATTGGCTAATTGAATTTTATACATTTTGACCATAAGTCATAATTATGGGTTGGGGCATTACCAATTCTATTCCATTCACAACAACACAAAATGAGACTATTAATTAGAACAACAACAGAGCAGACAAAACATTCGATATGCCCCAATGCTGCACGTAGGCCGTGCTCCAATGCAGTTTACAATTGCAAGTCAAGTCTAGACTGAGACTCTTACCTCTACCTACTCGTAGTAGTTACACTCGTCGAATACCTCCATTTACTCACTTTACTACACGCACTGGCATAACAAAATGCATGTCAAGTTCAGCCAAGTATCGCTCCCTCTCCACTCCACTCTATTCTACAGCACAGAGGAAGGTCCCGGGTGTCATTCGGGCGTGAAGATCGAACTGAGGACAGATACTGATACGCTGCCTTACTGCGCTGGGGCCCTTTGATTCTATTTGTGCCAAAGTATTTGTTGCTGTATCTGTGCAACTGCGAGTGCAGTTGTATTAATTGTATAGATTTGTTGTGCAGCTACCTAGCCATAAACTTGCATCTCTCTGGCGAGGGTTTGTCAATGATTATCTAATTCAAACTAATTAAAACATAGAACGTACTCGAATACTTAGGGAAAGTGTCAAATAATTTGATTCCTGGAGTAAATAAAATAAATATGCTAATTATATATAATCGATTATGTTAGTCTCTTTCTTCTGCTTATTTTTTAGCAACTTTTGTATCGATCGATTGTCCCTCGCCGTTATGGTCGTTAATGCTATTGCTCTGTCCCTGTCAATATCTGAGCCTTTGGCTTGGCTTTCGCTACACGCGCCACTTGACCCTTTGGGGTTTTGGGTTCAAAACGTGTACCTGGCGGTGGCTGTTTCGCGTTCGGTAATTGCAATTGGGATACGTATTTGGCTTCAGATTCGGTTATTGGAACTGCAGTAGGCAGCCAAGCATGGCTAAAATGAAAATGTTGTCACGCCATTTGGAAATACCTCACAATTGTTTTCAGTTACAAATTTTGAACAAATCGTATTTGAAAGTTATGGTCCCTGTGTGGGCGCTTTGTATTCCTTTGTACTTTTTGGTCTGAGTGTGAGCCAAATAAATTACCGGGACTATTTGCTTTTGGGCAAATTATTGCAGTTGCTAAAAGTGTAGTTTGTATCTTTTGTCAACACAAATGGAAAATGTATCCTTTTACGTATGGCAATTGTGTCTAATAGACATCAACACCAAATGGTTTTACGTTGTAGCTGAAATTATATATCTATATATGTGTCAATGGGAAGTAATGGTTTTTTGCATTGAGTTTATGCTGGTTCGAACCTTCATACAGCTTGTAGTCTTTCGTAATCTTTAATTTAAATAATTGTTGTTCGCAATTATTATGTTGCGCTTATTCTTATTGAAACTCTCATGTATTCTAATTTGGTTAATATACTCTAAAAAATATCAAAATTAATTTTTAAATTCGCCCAAGATAATATATAATAGTATTCGCCCCTAACTGTCTTTAAGATACAGTTCAAATGTCAATAGCACCAAGAAATAAAACGGACATCAAACGCAATCGAAAAAAAACAAATTGCAAACAAATGGGCGGCTTCATTTGGCACACGTGCCTGTCAAAGTTTTATTGTTGCTTTTTTCTGATAGCCAAAATGCCACAAGCGAAAATACAAATCACGTTTTTCACATGCCTTCAAATACAAAAGCAAAGACAGATAACCAAAGACCAAAACATTTAACGCATGCATATTGTAAGCTAATATTTATGTGTGTTTACGTCTGCTTCCTCAACATTTACTTAATGTTTTTTTTTTTGTGTTTATTCATTTGATTTCGTGTGATTTATTTTGCTTCTGCACGGTCTCAGTTTGTCGAGTTGCATGCTTGACTAATTACTGAAAACATATCGTGGCACTAAATTAGCCGCATTAAAAGCAAACAAGCAAACACACACGACTTCACATAATACAAAAAATAAAAAGCCAAATATATTTATTTGTTAGATTTGGGACACGCCTTTGCATCGACCAAAGGTTCATCAGCCGTTGTCTACCTTTTGCTTCCGGTTTCTGGGCGCCAGCTGCAGGTGAACTTTTGTATTTATTTCATATTCGTTATTTTATTGTTATTGTGGTGTTTTGTTTTCATTGACATGTGTTTGGCAACTTGTTGTGTCATCCTCCTCGCAACTCGCAAAAAATAGCTGCTAAAGTTTTTATTCAGCTACTCTCAAGTATTTTATATATGTACATCAGAATATCTGCTCATAATATGAACATTTTGAAGTACCATTTACACCCGCCTACCCAAAGGGTAGGAGGGTATTATAACTTTGTGCTAACCCCAAACGTTTGTAACAGACAAAAGGAGGCATCTCCGATCCCACAAAGTATATATGTTCAAATAAATAATGCAGCCAAATGATAGTTGCTAAGTTCGACTATGGTAATTATGGAATAAGCCAATTTGTATATTTGTTATAAATCCACTAGCTATTTTTCTTGATGACATTAAAACTTTTACCTCATTCAAATTTTGATATTTTTATAAACAAATTCTATCAGTAGACTTAAAGATAGTTGTATTCAGCAAAAATGGATGGCGGGCATCTCACAGTCGAGCGATCTCGACTGTAGCTTTCCTACTTCATTATGTTACGAACTGACAACAAAATTCATTATAATTACGACAATTTAAATATGCATAGCTGAAGCTTATATTATTTAAATATATTATTTGTGGTTTTCATATTGTGTTCATTATTTAAAATTGTTTAAACTATTTTCTTACTCGAATCTGGGTTATTCTTGTTTGTTATTAGCCAACATTTATTAAATGTTTGCATATTTTTATCTCTAATCTGAATCAAAATTCATCAACAGCGCTATATTCAATGTTGATAATAATAATCTAGTAATCAATCTGATTAATTGGCTTGGATTTACAAAACATTCATTTCTTAAAACTTGTTTGATTATAATGATTTAACCCTAAACATTGTGTGGGCCGTTGAGAAGCTTGAGTTTTTAAAATGTTCGTGTTTATGCATTGGCGCTGCCGGTGACATATGTTTTATGTCTACGATCTGTTGTGGACATAGTCGTACTTTATGATTGATTTACGTCTAATTTGCATTTGTTTATGTTACGTGCCCATTTTGTCAAAATACTCGAATTTATGAGACATTTATGGTGGGAATATGCTTTGCATTTTTAATTTAGTTTTGGTTCTGCGCCGATTTGACCACGTGCATGCTGTGTGTGAACTATTTGGGCGTGTGTAATAAAAAGTAATATTAAGAAAGTAATTTATGTCTATTTAATTATTAAATGAATACATGCGTACAATACTCAAATAGAAACTACACACAAATTAAGCCATTTCGTGGCATTAGCTCTGTCATAGCTTGTGCCATGACTGAAACGCTATTTGGTTGACTGGTTGGTGGGTTAGTTGGTTGTCGGTTGGGCGCACGTTTAACCGCTTAAACTTTGGCCTTAGCTAATCAATGTGCATCTTAGAGTGTAATGTGTGGCGTAGTGCCAACTAGGCACAGCCAATGTATCTCATGTCTAATGCCAGAGGCGAATCAAATGACTTAGGCAACAAACTTGGCTCACATGCTTTATAAATAGTTGCATACATAACACTTTGTTGACCCAATTTCGCTGTCAGCCGTCTTAAAAGTCGGGCGCGTTTAGGTGAACCTTTTAAAGAGCTATTACATGTTAAACTAAAAGATTTTGTACGTTGGGCTTGCTAGCTGGCTGCTAGTCGTTTGAGCCCCCAAAACCGTACCATGCCGTCAACAAACAAGTAGCAAATTTTCTGCGTTGTCTCGCGGCTGACTGACGTCGTCGTCGTCGTCGTCGTCGTTGCGATGGGAAGCACAACATCTGCAAATCACACGGAACGCATGTTGACAAGCCCCGGCTCCAAAGTGTGGCAGCTTACGTATATGCTAAAAATTGCTAGAGAAGGTAGGAGAAGACACGTAACTCAGTCAATTGTGAGAAGAAATTATTTAAATTGCGTGAAATTTATTTCCTAAAATGTTGCATATCATTTACAACGATACCAATATTTTAAAAAATTGTTCACCCTGGAGTAAGCAGATTTCTTTGTACAACCGATGAATACTTTTATTGATTTCTAGTCCACACGTCTTATATGCATTAGCCTGTTGCAATCCTTACATAAACGCGTAAAAACAAGAAAACCACATTTACCCATATAAATCGAAATAAGTATTTGCTCATGACCATTTTTGGTTTCTAAATGAATAATAGACTTCGTAACTGACTGACTTACAGACTGCGGGCCGCCTTTGTTGAAGAAGTTTGCCAAAGCATTCGCAAAAATGTCTCAAAGATAATGAATTTAAAAAAAAACAAGTAAGAAAGCTACAGTCGAGTTTGCTCGACTGTGAGATACCCGCCACCCAATTTTACCATCAAAATATTATATTTATATAATAGTATAAAAATATACTAAAAAAAAATATACTAAAAATACCAAAATAATCTTCTTTGTTCGAAGTTATTAGCTTGGCGGCACTTTAGTTGGTTTATTGAACACCATTATTATGTCGCGGAGTGTCATAGCAACTAGCTAGGCAGCACTAGCAGTTGCACGTGGTAACGCCTTATAAAAGTAATATCTTAATAACTTCTGTGTTTTTTATCCGATTGTAACCAAATTCGCAGAGATCATTAAGATGGTGATTAGTATTGTGCGTACCAAAATTTAACGTTCTAGGTTTAAAACGACGCTTGCAATTCGGTTTTATTCGATTTACGGGGGCGGGAGGGGGCGTGGCCAAAATCAAAAACAAACTTGATCTGCGTGCAACAATAAGACATACTGTCGCGAAAAATTTGTTGCTCTATCTCTTATAGTCTCTGAGATCTAGGTGTTCATACGGACAGACGGACAGACGGACATGGCTATATCGTCTCGGCTGTTGACGCTGATCAAGAATATATATACTTTATGGGGTCGGAGATGCTTCCTTCTGCCTGTTACATACATTTTCGGTCGGCACAAAGCCATAATACCCTTCTACCCTTTGGGTAGGCGGGTATAAAAATTGTTTTAACATCGCGTAACTGGAAGCTGTGAGAAAGATAATGGGCATAAATTAAGTCACAATGTCTCAATGGAAATAAGGCAAGTAAATGGCAGTAAACAAATAAGTTGGGCAACAAACTGGATGCAATGAAATGTTGTTATATAGAAATCACGGCCTAACTACCCACTGCATTTAGCATAATTTTAACACCTAATATTTATGGCCAAAATGACAGCCCACTCTAGTGAGTACTCGTTTCTGTATGTACACAAGTGTGAGTATGTAAGTTATACATATTTATGTGCTCGTTTGTATGCCAACAACTGTCATCTGGGCACAGCCTGCGAGTGCTATAACAATTACTTTATTCAACACTTTAACCAGACAATCAAATTCGATGCCAAATGCTGTCAAACTGTTGGCACTTCTTACAAATTTTTCGTTCAAGTCTATTAATACAAGGAGGCCCACTGCATACGCTTTAAATGTGCAATGTGTGAAGCACCTAAAAAGAAGCCATGCTTTGAATTTTTCAATGAAATCATTTAGCAATGAACTGCAACGATAGATTTGTACTTGCTCAGCACTGCGAGAGAAGTTTTGCTGGTTTGCCACAATACAAATTTAATATAAGTATTTTTAATGTTCAACGTACATGAAAATTAACAAAAGTGTCTAATAAATTAATTTCCTTTAAAATGATTATTATTTTGTTGCAGATTTATACGACTTCATTTATTAATAATTTTATATTTAAATCAAACAAATTTAAAAATATTTTATTAAAAGAAATATTATCATAGGACAAGTATCGTATTCTGATGTTCTACGTGTTATTGATTTATTTGAATTTCCAGTAGATATTGAATTTCTAACTATTCGTACTGCCCTTCAGCTGAGCGTAACATGCTCAAAAACTGTACTATGAACGTATTGATTAATTGCTGACATGATAAATACGTTGCGCCTAAATGTGACACAAGTCTATAGAGAAACATGTGGAAAAAAAGCCCCACAATGGCAACAACCACAGGCAGATAGATATGTATAACCATAACAAATCATTTGTAATTAACACGCGTGGGTCTGACACTCACAGTCACAATGAGAAGTGAGTAGAAATACGAGTATACGAGTTGTACTCGCACTCGCATTCAGATTCAAATTCGAAATTTGAATTAAAATTCATTTTCGCCACATGGTCCAGCTGCCATATTGGGAGGGACGACTGGCAGCCCATGAAAAAAGATGGCGCGAACTTTAAATATTTGATATATATAATGAATTAAATAGTTATGTGGAATTCTCTGTGCTTTTGTATTTGTATTTGTATTCGCTCGCACCATTTTAGAGAATCTTGCTTAAATTCGTTGGCATGATTTATCTTATTCAATTCAATTCTATTCTTCGCTATTTATACACGGCGAGTATTTACGGCATTTACAAGCTATGTAAATTGGCTAGCTGTGTACGGCGAGCTATTTATTTAATTATTTATTTATAATTAAATTGTTTATTTACTCGTTGATTGTTGTTTTGACCATTTCGGACATTCGCCGAACAGGAAGCTAATTAGTTTGGCCTTTTACGGCATAAACTATGCGAATGATGGCTGCTAGTTGGGGGCCTGTTTGGTAGCATCTCTTAACAATTTGCATGTTACTTCAAGATGTTTATCGCGTGGTTGACAATGTACAGAAAAAACGCGCTCCGAAATGGAAGTGGACGTGCTGCGTAGGAAATTGCCGAAGATATACACAAACATATTGTTAATTAAATGTTAAAAGATAAGCCGGGAAATACACATAAATATGAACTTGAGCATGTCACAAATAGATGTATAAATATGTATATTATATGTACTTCATGCCGATGCAGTCAAGGACAGGAAGAGCGCCGGCAACTTTCAATTTTTGTATAAGCGTGCTGTGGAATAACTCAATCAATGTTCGCATTTACTCATATTGAAGCCTAACAAGAAACCGCACCTAATACATACACACTCTCATGCTTGTAGACAGGCACTTGGTCATTTGTATTAAAAGCCTTTCCATCTAATGAGTTGCCTCTTGCCGCTTGCCGCTTGACACGCCCATTTGCATAGAGGGATTTAATTTAGACATTCACTAGCTAATTTCACGACATTGATATGACAATCAAACTGTCAGCCTTAATATCTCACAATTCCTGTTAGAGAGCCCACAATTCAAAACTATGAATCACAGCTGTCAAAGATGTTCCTCTTAATAACAACTATGCTGAGTGAGCCAATATGCTATTCATTTAATAATATAAATAGATAACTAAACAACATCGCCAGATCTCTCTGGGGAACATGCACATAACCAATGATTGCACCACTATTTCCAAAGCAGGCCTAACTACGAGTACAATAATAAACAATATATAATTACGATTGCTTGTGAAATCTGTTGAAACACAAAATTAAATGTTATATGTATTCCTTTTTTGTGTAATTCATAAATACGCCGTGCATAATTAAACATTATGGCCCCTCAAAAGCAGACAAGACAAGATTCAAACTGTACTTGGAGCTAGGGGAGTAAAGTGGGCGTTAGCATTGGCTGTGTGCTTAATTATTAATTTTTGCTCTCTCCAAAACGGTATTATGTGTGAGCCAAGAGAGTTGCACAATGCTCTTTGGGGGATACCAGCAACCAAGTGCCACAATTGCGCACTCCATTCGTGCCACGGGTCGAGTTGCCAGTTGCCAGTCTAATTGTCTGTCAACCTGAAGCCCAGTAACTGTGAGCATTGCCCACATTAGTTAATTATGCGCCCATTAAGACACCCAATGAATGGACCCAGCCAAAGTTGGAGTGAGTTGGTGACTTGGTGAATTGATGAGCTGGTGAATTGGTGAGTATGTCAGCAGTGGCTGCTTCAAGTTGGCGGAGATCATTGAGAAATACTCGTACGCAGAGGCTGTGAGGCTGAGCGCCAAAACACAATTGTCTGCGTGTGCTTTATGGGCACCCCAAAAACTTGGTTTTCATTTATTAGATTTCTTTATTGCGACTGTCTGACTTTTGCTCAGACACAAGCCACACCTCCTCCTGTTCCGCCTCTATCTCCCCTGCCTATTCATCAGATCTCCATTGTGTTTCATTGTTTTTGAATACCCCGCGAAATGCTTGAAATGGGGTAACATTTATTGCTTTTAAACTCCAAGTCAATTGACTTATATTATATACTGTGTGAATTTACTTAAACTTGACTGCCTAGATTTTAAGTGTTTAAAAGTGCTTTCAGATAGTTATAGGGTATCCCTAAGTGTGGTACTCTACTCACTGTTGTTTTTTTGTCATCCGCCGTTGATGGCATCATTTCAGCAGCTTCAGTTGCGAGTACGTGCACTACGTGTAGTCTTGTAATGTGCACTGCGATTGTGGGAAGTTGTTCAACCATCTGAGCTGCTCCCTCAGCACTCGCACAGAGTTCGTCGCTTAAGTCGTTCGTTTCAACTGTACCCTGTACCAATGCAGACGACTAATAGAAGTATGTTACTGTTGTGCCAATAACATATGTAGATACTCTCTGATCGCCTTGTCTTCAGTGTCGTTAAGCTTGAATTCGGATTGATATAAAACTCATTTAATTAACTTTAAGGACTTTCAAGGGATACTGTAACTAGGGCATCTTAAAGCTCATCAATATTTGTTGTTTTCTAAGCGATATTTAATAATTCATTCATTTGTGTTAATTGAATGCGTGCCATGCTGCACATAATGTCGATTTTCTGTACGGCAGACATAATGGCAGCATTTGCTGGCGTTGGCGTCGATAATGTTGTTGCTGTTATTGTTAGTGCTAGTGTTATTGTTATTGTTATTGCCATTGATGTTGTTACATTTGTTGCTTTGGCTGCGGAACATTGCATCAATCGTACAACTAATAAAAATGAGAATTAATTTCCAAAAGATGCTAATGATTGATTGCGTTTGAATTTGATTCTCTGATTTGGCAAATGTCAAAAAGCATTGCGTAAATTTGTCGTTGTCGTTGTTGTAGTTGCTTTTAATTTGGTTTGCGTTTATTTTTTTGGGGCGCAGCATTGCAGCGTGGGGAGTTTTGGCCATGCATTTAAGTTAAGAAACATTTGACAGTTTGATTGAATGCAAATAAAATAATTTGAGTCATCAGAACTCTTTAACGGCTAATTAACTTCAGACAAAAGGTGCGCTGTTTTAATAAGTTAATTAATATTAAAATATCTATTAAAAATAAAAATGTGTATTCCACAACGTGATTATATTAATTAAATAAAAATCAAATATATAATTATATGATATATATTAATTAGTAATGCATTTGTAGGTCTGTCTGCTTATACAACTCTTAACTGATTCCGTTATGATCTTCGTTCCGAAGCTTTTTAATTGAAATTTGCTGTTATTTCCCACAGTTTGATTAGATAATGATTAGCTGAACTAGTTTGAGCAAAACTGTAGCAGAGATATCATAGACAAGAAATCGTTAATTTCAAAGTCTCTGACAGTCGATCCAATTGTGAGTGAATTCGCCGCACAGTTCATCAATTTAAATAACACAAATCCCTAACCAATGCCGCCTGTCACTCCAATTCCGCAAGACACTTAATCCATTTTTGATGTGCATAACAACACAAATCCGTTGGTTTATGACTTAGGCAGAAAGCTCCCCAATAAACCTTGACGAGCATAATTTAGAAAACAAACATTAGCTATGGCGATTGCGAAATTAGCCCCAATAAAAGTAACACAAAGAGAAAACGCTAAAATCCCAGAAACAGAAACAGAAACTCGAAACTGGTAACTCACAACTGGCAAGCTGACAAAGCTAGCATCCCAAAAAGAGCAAACACTCGCAATTGTCATAAAAATCAGCGAAATGCCCACAATTTGATGATGATGAGTGTTTCCCATAAAGATCAGAATTTTATAGTCAGCTTTGCATAACAACCCGATCATTTCTGGGAAAGCTCAGCAGACGCATCAGCATTGGCATCACCAACAGCATCAGCATCACCATCAGCATCGGCTCCATCACCATTTGGCACCAGTTTGTCTGCCAACGCGCAGACGCAGCCAACGACTACACAGAGATGACAATGTACGATGATTGATGGCCAATAGCGACTCATAACGGTCTCGGTATTGTCTGCATCGAGCCAAAGGTGTACACGTTTTGCTTAAACGAAACACTGCACATCAGCCACATCAATCATACGCCCCCACAGCCAGTGAATGACACGAGCCAAGCACCTCGCTGTTCAATGCCCTTAAATGCAGTCAACTCAGGGCTGCAGCTGCCTCTCTAGAGAGTTTCATTCAAGCGGAAAATGTTTAGATTTCTAAGAAATAAAGACAGTAATTTTCAAATGCGAGTGCGGCTCAAAAAGTTCCCCTACAGAATATTCACTAATAATGTTCGATTTGGCAGTCTTACATAATATTACGTATACGTAATATTTAGCCTGCTGATAGGCAAATCCCAAGCTGAGTCGCTGCTGTTGCCAACTGTTTGAAATTCATTTAGTTTGTTTAATTTATGTGATTTAATTTGTCATTTTCGCTTGTTCAGTTGCCAGTTTGATCACAGTTGGCTTAATGTCAATTACCTGGTTCTGACCATATAGAGCTTAAGACGCTTAGAGACGAACTGATGCTGCTGCCAAATGTTAACTGGTCATAAATCAAAATCAATTTATGCATTAACTCGGCCACTTGCTAGCAGCGATTAAACAATTGTCCATTGTCATTAATGCTCTAATTTCAAAGTCTTTTTCAACTCAATAGCAAATTTATGTCTTAACCTTTAATTTGTGCATAAAATACAGTTGAGTTGCACTTAAAAACGGGCCACAATTAACATTCACCTTGACCACAAATCTTTCCCAAGTGGACTTGACTTGAAGTCTAGTTAACCTTTTTTATTTGTCGCTTTGTTCGCCAAGCTTTTCTTGGTATTTGTGTTAAGGGTGCCGCCGTTTAAAACATATTTATGACTCTGTTATTTCTTTCTTGATTCGTTTATTTTGGAAATGTTGCAAACGTGTTTTTATTAAGTTGCCGCCTACGCTTTTATGACTGCAATTGACAAACTATGTATAAGATCATTAACAAATAAAAGGCACAATTGGCTCTTGAGGCTCTTGAATGGATCTCTTTGTGCAGGGCCACTGAAGGCAATGTCTTTATGATTGTGTTTTGCTGAAAACGAATAAATTCATTATTCGTTAGTTTCTTTATGCGTCTCCAGGCGCCATCATGCTATTAATATCTTCCATCTTGCCAATTAATTGACGACTTCTGCAATTTAATTGCAGCTACCAATCAGCTTATTAGGGTATTTAATACCTGAATAAAATAAATAGCAGCAATTACAAATAATAAGTATCTAATATTTTTAGATATTCCAATTGAAGTTTTCTGATTTCAAGTATCAAAGGAAGCGTTTATTGCTACAGACGGAATTTTAAATTTGTAAGCTTTTGAATTCTGCAAGCTCATTTCATTAATCAACCAATATTTATATTAATTTAAGCTTTTAATTAAGCAACAACAATGTTAAATTTGCACAATAGATTAAGAGTTAAACAACTCACCCAACTGCAACTGTGACTCACACTTAATGCTTCTTTAAATTCAGGAAACACTAAGAACTAATGTTTTCTACAAGAATCAAATGCCAGAAACATCTTCAATGTATTTCTGATTAATCAATTAATAAACTATTAATTTGTATGCGCACTGTCTGTTTTATTTGTTTATTTTATTATGCGTACAAACTATTTGCATTGTCTTGATTAATTTCAAAACTACAGAGGTTTTTAATGTTTATTAATGTTGAGCTTACCTTTTTGTGCAAATCACGCAGCAAACACCTTCAGCCCGGCCCGCTATGGGGGGATTCAGATTGAGATTCAGGCTCAAATTCAGATTCCGATTCAGATTCAGATTCAGATTGGGATTGAGAGTCACAGCTTTTGGGCTACCAAGCCGTTGGCTGTCGCTTTAAAAACACATTTATTTGCATGATTTGACAGTTCTTTAAGGCGATTGACTTGCCGCAGCTCGTAAAAAACGGATCGTAAAAAGAATATAATAGCCAACAAAATTGAAGTCTCAAGCAACCGCATGGTTAGAGTCGATGTTATTTAGCCAACATTTGAATTGTTTAAAAATATATTAAGTAATAATTGTTGTACATGCCGCGCAAGCCAAAGAGAACACCGAACTTCAGGAAGTGTCTTAAGTTGTTGTGCAATTTTAATTACGATACATACTCACATTCGCATTCGCATTCGTACTCGATGTCGAAGTCGCAGCTCTCGTCTATAATGAAGTCAGCATTGGCAACTTCAGCTACAGCAAATTTCTTACCGATTTGCCGACTTGCCAACTCTTAAGCATAATTATCTTATCGTGTGACTTCATTAAGCGCCCGTAGACTTCAATCAAGCTCTGAGTGCCTCAACGACATCAACGACATCATCAGCAACAGCAGCCAAGTGTCGTCGCCTTTTGCCACACCCGCGACACGCGTAGAGCTCTCTGGATAGGGAACTGGAGTCCCAGCTCAATCCCAAACCGGACCCAGTCGTCAGAGGCTAAGCTCTGGTGGCTGGAGCCCCAACTACTTGTACACTTAAGATGATGAATTTCTGCTGCCGATGATGCTGTTGATGATGTTGATGATGGTGCTGGCAAGGGCCTTCAACTTGACACTCTACCGCTCGAGTGTGGCCGGTCACGTTTTTCATTTAGCTATATAAATACTTTGGCATGGACGCAAAGTGCGTGTTTATGTTTCGAGTCGAGCAACCTTTAGGGCTGATCGACAGTTTATACTTAAATATAATTCGTCAATTGCCAGTTTGACAGATGAAGAAACTTACTTCCTTATGTCTTTGGGCTGACTATTGATTTGTGTGATTCAAGCCGCAGATCGTAAATCGACAATAATTGTAAATTACAAAAGTATTGTTCGGCTGTATGAAAGCGTAACTATTATGGTTTTATTGTTGATCGAACTGTGGACAGGACGTGACTGGAAACTGACATACGGAATTAGCTTGTGAAATCAACAACAGATCAAGGAATTCTATGTAACAATCAGTTGAATGATGAATGGATTCACAAGACAATAAATGGCCTTTAAAAGCTTTGAATTATTGTATTCAAGCCACAAGCAGTTCACCTTCTCAAAGCAGTGCACTGCTTGAACAGCAGGGGTTCACATAGAAAGCATAGTAAATATCGCATATTAATTTAACATCAAAGAAAACTAAACTTTTTCTTGAATTAATTTAAAAAATGGTTGTTGCTTATGATGCCGCTAGCCCTGTGTTGATGCTCACTTAATTGTCAAATGTCGGAACATATTAATTAACTAACAAATTTTCAAACGTTGCTTCTGAATCTGAGTATGCATATTGTGGAAAATACTTTTTACTTGTCATAAATCTTTTTCAAATTGGTTCTCATAACAAATATTTGAAATCTATTCGGTACAATGCAGTAAACTGCTTGACATTCGGTAAAAGTGGGTCGAAACATTTAACGCAATCAATTTCTCGCACCTAAAACTCGCATCAACACTTGACGAAAGTCGAGTCACTCTTAAGTTTTTACAGCAACTTTTCGCACCCTACGCAACTGTTATACAGGGAACGCGCATGTGGGAGTTTCGTAACAATCAGCTTAGTGTAGACTTTATTCCGTTTACTTGGGATTGTGTCTTGAATAATGGTTGTGAAATATAATTTATTCAAATTCAACTGAATTTCATCAACTTCAATTTCAATCAAACGAACAAGCTGTGCAATAAATTTTGAAGCAGCTCCTAATGCTTTGTTATGATTATTTATGAGCATGTTTTTTAGTTAGATGCACTTCTTAATGTTGTTGCTAGCTTCGATTTCTGCTTTGTTATCACAATGTTAACAAGACGAAATTGTGCGATCGCGACCGGTTTTTCATGGCTTTTGTTAACAGCCAGACTCGCAGTCGGGCCCGGGCCCGTTGGAGACGGACTCAGGTGTCAATGTACGTGTTGGGCAATTCTAATTAATTAATAAATTAAGAATGACAAATGATTTTCAAATGCCTTAATTAATCATTTTTAACACACCAGCGACAGGCCGTGAACGTGCGTTGCACAGGTGAAGCCCAAGTCTTGAAAGGTGCTAACGAAAATATTGTTGCTTTTCATTTTTCGATGCTACGAGATTTTCAAGAGTGTCGAGGAATATATTTTAACATTTGAAAGAATAGGAATCCTTAAATTTTTGTTGTATAACATTTAGAGCTGACCTTTCAAATGACTTCGTTTGACTGCCAAACAGTTTGTGCTCAAAAATGGGGCGACAAACAATGAAACAAAAGCGTTTCGAGTTAATCCGTTTGGTCAACCGTTTAATTAGCTGACAATACAGAGCTGAAGTTGCTTACCACACTTTGAGATACATTTAGACAAATGACACGTATCTCAATCTTAATTTCGATAGCTATCAAAATTGAATTGCGCGACACAGTAAATGTCAAATGTTTATGGAATGCCGCGTAAAAGTGCCGGCTAATCAGAGGCCAAACGATTCGATGATCGATTGCACTCACAGTCGCCAGTTGCCAGTTGTTAGTTGCCAGTTGCCAGTTGTCAGTTCCCAGTTACCAGTTACCAATTGCCCAGTCAAAAGCTTCAATCTCCGGCCAGTCACAGTTGACAATTGACACTATTTTACACTGAATGTTGATTAATTAGTTTAGTGGGATTGGGTGAACTGGGGCTTGGCTCTGACTGGCTAACTGGCCAACTGGCGGTTGGGCAATCGCCAAGAGATTAGCGCATCTCGAGTGTCGTTGCTACGAGTATTGGGTATTGGATTCAGATTTGAGCTCGGATTTGGATTGAGATTCGGTTTTAGATTCAGTTTTGGATTCAGCGTGATTGCCGCGTCTGAGGCAACAAAACACAAATATCACGCGTCGGCGAAACGCATTTGATCCGCGATGACTTGCGGCTTGAGATTGGATTGAGTATTGGTATTGGTATTGGTATTGGTGATGTTGTTGGTGGCGGTGTTGGCCATGTTGTTCTTGCTGTTGGATGATGTGAAATATGCTGACTGTTTGTATCGATCGCCAAACACTTTTTGGAGTAATTTCAATTTATTAATTCGTTGCGCTAATCTCGTGTTTCTCATGACGATGACGCTGTGATCAATGTCTGGATCTTGACTCAGAGACCTGAGAGATGCACTGACTCAGCTTCGACTTCGACTTCGGCATCGACTTCATCTTCAATCTTAGCTCCATATCCATTTCCATTTCTCTTTCCAGCCAACTGTTTTTCTGCCGCATCATGCAAATGGATCTGGTCCCCTGATTGATCCATAAACACGCGCAAAACCCTTTGCCAGCTTTTGAAGATGCGGCTGCACCGGTGAGCCAATCGTCTAATAGAAATGTTTATATACACAATCGATAAGTAAGCCAATTGTTTAAATACCCTGTGAAGTTCCAAGTAGCAATTAATGTATTCCAACTATGTCAATTTTAGCGCATTTGTTACCCCTAGAGGTAGAAGTTTAGTAACATATTATATATTGTATATACATATACTAAATCATCAACCATATACCATTTTATTGTATTTTAAGAACAGTCAAAAGTCGATTGTCAATTTGATGTCTACAGTACCTTATTTTAAAGATGACTTTGGATAGAAAGTGTGACTTGTAGTAGGTATTCCTTTGAGCTTCAAGCAAAGCCTGGTAAAACCAAGAAAAATAAGTGATAATTATAAAATTAATAATGTTTAATAATTATGTTGTTTTAATATTGTAAACGAATTACACTGCAAGCAATTGTTAAACTAGAAAACCTCTGGGAAAATGTTTTACTATTAATTTACTATAGGGTACATTACAGTCGAGCATTACAATAGTTTTGTAGGTCGCATTGCGAGACCTACGTTTTTTCCTTGTAGAATGCCTTTTTGTGTCTAAGTCCTTCCGTTGCCTTTATCAATAAGGCTGTGAGATAAACTTGGACAGGGAGTGACTTCACTTCCTTTACTTGGCAGCTGTTTTGCATAAATGACAACACACTCACACACCCATACACACTCGCACACTCACATGGGTCAGACAATCAAATGTCGTTGTCTCGCGGTGCGGTGCGGGTTAAGGAGGGAAGCGGTTGCCAACCACATGAGGAGGCGTCGCGTCGGTTCGTCTATGCCCGCCCAACGAGTGTGAATTGGGGGCGTGGGCGTTTCTCTGCATATTCTTTAGCTACTGTTACTCTTGTTGTATTTGTTGTCTTTGTTGCGTTAGCTACGTATTTGGCGCTTCCCCTTTTTGCATACATGAATACGTAATTGAATTTTGCGGCGTGTTGTCAATTTTGTTTTTCCCGCCTGCATTTCAGTTTCAGCTTTTTCTATTTTTTACACATTTCCCTCCATTTTTCCCTGCTGCCGTTGTTGTTGTCGATGCTGTTGCGCTTTTCAACGACTGTGTTGCGCATTTGCCTTCACATCCACTTAATTTTAATATTTTTGCACATACCTTAGCTTTACTTGAGGGAAAATGCTATTTTTATTCCTTGGCTGAAGGATGCTAACTTGTTGCTTCAGGATATGTTTCAGTCCAAATAGGAGTCTAATAGGCTTATGGAAATATCAGAGAAAATAAATTTCAAAATTGCACTGCTTTAAAGTAAAAAATTAAATCAATTTGTTATAAGAATATGGTATTTATGTGTATATTTAACGCTTTGTTAATTGCAGAGCCGCTTCATTCAATACTATTGGGAATGCAAGGATTATGATCATTATTTCGCTTGTCACTTAACTTAATTGCAATTGGCACTGAAATTGATAGAGAAAAGCAGAGGGAAAGTGAGGGTAATTTTGACAAGGGAAAGGGCAACTGCAGTTCGTTGAGTAACAGTCAAAGAGAGCCTTGGAATAGGTCGCAAATACAGGCAAAGCATAAGGATCTAATGCAGTCGGCATAATAATTATTTGCAGCTTCAAACGGACACGAGGGTTGCTTAGAGAGTTTCATTTAGATCAAATAGATATAATTTTATCAAATTATATAGAATGTGTGTCATTAAACAGTTAATTGGTTAGCGGCTTCTAATTAACCATAAAGTAGTACACAAATTTGTATAAATAGTATGTCAAGCCATCCTGGTTTAACGAGTAATTATAATTAATATGTCTAACAACCCTCGTACTAACATATTCCATGCCCACCTACCTTATCCACCCACCCAGCAGTGTGTGTGACATGAAATTGAAATTAAATTGAAGAAATATTTTTAACAGCAGCCACAACAACAACAACAACAATAAAGAGAGCGGGAAGAAGAAGCTCAACACACAACGACGTGCTTGGTGTGTTTAATTATTTAGGATGATATTCAAAAAAAAGAAGAAACGAGATGAGTAAAAATACCGATTTTTATATGCGATGGCCGTTTAATAAAATCCGAAATTAGCGGCGCATATGTGAAAGAGCTGGACTGTGAGCTGGACTCACAGTCGGAGACCGCGACTGGCGTAGACAGCGAGACGACTCGTCATCTGAAAGGCAGATGAGATTGAGGAATGAATCGACTTATCGCCAGCATTTATCGCTGCAGATGCTGGGAGATTTCTAACACGCGATAAGCCGTGCTCGGCATTTAAGAGTCCATTTAATTGCAGGCCAGGAATAGTAATGGGCCTGGGAATGGGTTGCACTGAATAAGAGACATAGACACGGGTCTGGCGATGGCGATGGCGATTGCTATGCGGTATGCAGTGTGCAGTGTGCCCTGCACTTTGGATGATTATGATTGCACTAAGATTGAAGTTGCAGGCTGTAGTTGGATCTGAGCGTTGATTGCGAGTGCAATTAGAGCGACGTTTGGCCTTACCACGCATCATCACTCACCATTTTTTAACACTTTTTTTTCGTTTTCGTCAGATTTCGGTTGCAAGTGAACCGACTCCTAGCTTGGCCGGTGGCTTAATGGCAGTTCATCAATCAGCATGGCAGGGCTAACCATTATAGAGAACTATTTTCCATGCCGTGTCATATTTCTCAAACTCAAGTCTCAACTAAAATGCAGCCAGAGCGAAGGCCAGGCGTCATTATTTCAACATTTACTTGCCTCATTTATCAGTATTTCCACTCTTTGCATTTTGCCGTCGCCATCTTCTTGCCATTCCCCTCTCTCGTCCACTCCCACTCTCTCTGTCCCTTTATCATCATGTTTCTAACCAAAAACGCGAGCCCATATTTTTGATTGAGGGAGTTAACTCTATTACAAGTCAGAGTCCCAGGCTCAACTCAAACCCATTTCTCCCATTTCTTGACGTATTTATTATACTCGTTCGTAGTTTTTTTGTATTTCGTAATTTAGACATTTATCTAGCTGTCTGCGGAATGGTTTTCGATTTTACTTTGGATCGCAAAGAAGTTCTAAGAAGTACAAGAAGCAATCTCAGTATTTGAGTTATATTTTAAAAAGCTTTCTTACAAACTGTGATCTGATAGTACTTACCAAACAATAGTAAATATTATTCAGAATATATTAAAAATATATTTATTTATATTTACCATTATATTATTTACTATTAATAAATAAGCAAATTGACTTGCAATCATTTTAAAATGCCAAATACATGTTTTTGTTTAGAATTGACAATCTCAAGCTTGGAGTTAAACCTTTTTTTAATGGCTGCAATTTCAATTTTTTTTAGCTGTGAATCCTGAAATATTAGTTTATCATATTAAACTTTTGGAATCTGAAACTATCTACTTTGATATATCCACAGCTGTTCACAATAAGACCTCAACTTGCATAACAAAATCTGTATAAATTATTGCAAAAAACGGCAACTAATGCTCAAAGATTTAGCGCTAAATTGAATCTGACACTAAAATCAAGTGAAATATCGATGAGAGGCTTTTGGGGGTCATTTGGCGGCATTAGCTTTCGTTGAGCCGCTTAAATTACGACACGTAGTTACTCCTTCAGTTATGTAAGCTACTTCCGATAGCCTGGAGTTCCCCCTGGCCAGGTCGAGCCGTAAAAAATGACAAGTGCACGAACAGAAAATATAAAAAACAAAAAAGAATCAACAGCAAAGGGTGCATAAATTTAACGAAATGTATCGCAATTGTTTCTAACCTAGGGTAAAGACCAAGCAACCCCAGCTGTGTGAACTAACTGGCGAGGGGTGGCAACGGATTTGTGCTTGGGATTCGGATTCGGTTGCGACTTTGCGTTTTGGGTTCGGTACTTACCACTACAAGTGTGGGTGATGGGTACGTGGGTCGTTCTAGGGCTTAACCATGTGTTTATGGGTTTGACTTTTCATTTGATTTAATTTGCCATGGTCGTGGGCAGCGAGGGGAGAACTCTGGCCCCCCGATTAACTGCTAACTTTTATTACGCTCATCAGAAACAATAAAATCAAATAAAGATTTTTTACGCTCACTTTGATTTATGCTCAATCAGCCTAAACACTTGCTGTATGTATTTTGAGTATAGTTCTTATGGAAAATATTACTATTTTGTAGAAGAAGTGAGGGAATAAGTTTGTGTGATTATAATAAGAAAATTTGAAGTATATATAAAAATGAATAGAAACTTTCCCGCAGTACTTGCGTTTTTCAATAGAACACTGATTTCACTGAACCCAGTGCTCTTAATAAACTAACGCCTACATTTTGGGTTGTTCTTATTAGCACGAATCGGGTCGCAGTCTAGGCCACAATGTGCAACCTGGTCTCTTTTATGCCAATAAGTTTGTGTGCTTGCATATGTCTGATAAATGTCAGTGGCAAAAAAAGGGAACTTGTACAAAACCGCAAAAACCTTTTTGCCTGCTGGGCCAATTCATTTGTGTATAATTTGCGGTTGGTGGCAAGCACTTGTCGACCTAAAGGATCAGAGAAACGATACCGATTTTGATTTAATAGTCTAGGAGAAGGTATATTGCACTGTCATTGCAATATGATTTGATGGCTGCCACCGTTTGCAGCTTGTGGTTTAGACTCTAGAGACTCGCCAGCTGCTTTCAGTGTTTCAGTTTGTAGTTTGGGATATACATATAATATTTGCCATGCGGTTTTCTCGCATTCACATTCGCAGCCGAATTGACTTTCGTGCCAATCATGCCAATAACTGTGTCACTGGCGTAGTAGCACAGCCGAAGCGTCACTAAGCTGCTAACCGAAAGAATTGGCCAAACAATGCTAAAGACCTTGAAAGATGTCAGCCAGGCCAAAAGCAAGTCGAGCCCCAGCCAGGCCAATTAGAGCGCAAACAGAACATCAAAGTATTTGACTTACTTTCTCCAAACTATCGAACAATGACAAGTATTTGTTTGAGCTTTTTTGGCAACTTAATTTGTGATTATTTTGCCAGCCAGCCGTTACGCTCGTGTTTCGCTCACTTAAGCGGCTTACGAGTAGTTGTCTGACTGGCGGACAGCGGACGACACGACGACCGCATGGCGGCTTTAATTAACAGCTCATCAAGATGAAGTTGTTCAACATTAATTACACACTCGTACACCAAGTGGCAGCGGCAACGGTAGTGCCACGGCCCCACATTCACATCAAAATGCCATTTTGAAGTTGAGGTAAACAGCAACTACAACAACATCAATACAACACAGTGATAGCAACATCAACAACAACTACAGATACAACGACAGCACCAACAAAAACTCCAATCAATGCGCAGATGAGTCTTGGGCATGCGAATCATCTATCCATCCATTCAAATCATAGCGCAAAACGAAAGACTTAGGCAACAAACTTGATCAGTCTGTCTCTCGCAGTTGGTATGTGTTTGTGTGAGCATGTGAATCAGCTTGAGAGTGCTTCGAGTGCTTGGGAGAGAGCCCTGCCACTGACGCTTTGCAGTTAAATTTGTTTTGAAATTACCCAATTGATGGGTAACTCGAATTGTTGATGGGCTATAAAAATTTATTACGGCTCTAATCAACTTTATTTACCAATTTGCAAATTATTATAATCTTCCTTAAAATGTTATTTTACTTAATTATATACAATTATTTTAATCGCTTTGTTTTTTTTAATATTATATTGATGATGTTGAAATTATTTTGTAGTATTTATGACAAAATTTGCCTTTTGGTTTGTGTATGAAATTAATTGTCAAGGCACTTAATTATTTACAAAATGTTTTATTTACTCTAACTTTGATAAAGTATAAACATATATATATATATAATTTAATTCATCAAATATAAATTTGTTACCGAATATTATAATTAAAATTAAAAAATTGTTTATGGATTTTTTTTTTATTTTTAAATATCACATATGTATATATACGAGTATGTTAACTTGATTTATGATTTTTATTAATATTGTATCTGTTTCCATTTTCTAATTAATTGCTCCCGTATTCGTGACAACTGGATGCAAATTGCACACGTTAACAGTCCTTTGCTTATCCGATAATATGAATACTCTTACATTTTACTAACCGCCCTCGCAACCACTTGTGTTGGTTTTCTCACACACACACCTACACACAAGACACACAACGATGTGTAAATCGATTCGTCGTTTGATCGCATTGCCGCTGCCTCGTTGATACTGCCGATGCTGCTGCTGCTGTAGCTGATGATGATGATGATGATGATTTGGTGATTTTCTTTATTATTATTACTGTTTTTAACCAACTTCTTATTACAACGACTTGTATGTGTTTTTTTTTCTCTCGCGCACGCTGGCAACACTCGAGAGGTGTTGAAGACTTGGCGGTGCCAGATAAAAGGCGCTAAAGAAATTACTTTCCGTTCCTCTCGCCCCGCAGCAAAAGAAACGAATATATAAAATACACAAAAAAGTTTAAGAAAACAGGCCAAAGCAACAATAACATCTCACTCGAGCCTGGCGTCTTGATATCTGCGACTCTGAGCAATATTTATAAAGAAAAACATGTAGTAAACTACCGTGCGATGATGGAAAGAGAGTAAGATTTACATAGATAGATAGAGGAGTAGAGAGCGATAGATGGGGAAGAAGTAGGCAGTAAGGCGTTAATTGCTCATTATTGGGCACACTTCATGTCACAGTGAAACGCAGATGCAGATAGATGCAACCTCGGGGCCGAGGGGGACACGCTGATTGAGCTGTCCATGAAGCTGGAGGCGATGACGCGGTCTCAGTTCCAGTCACCAGTCGCTAGTTGCCCGTCCCCATTCCGCACAAAGCACAGTGCACAGTCCACAAGTTCCAGTCAGCCGTGCACTTGAAGCCAAGTGCTAAATTACATAGTTTTTCAAGTGGAAAAACTCAAGAAATTAAGTTTAGAGGCTGCTGCTGTTGCTCGTTGGGTGCTGCTGCTGTTAATTGTAGGTTGGAGCTGTTGATGTTGTTGCTGCATTTGGATGGACAGCACGTCCGGCTGTGGCCAGAGTCCAGTCCGCTGCTCTGAACATGCGCAGCTGCGGCGGTGAAAAATCTAAGCCCGATGACGCCGCTGACGCTGACGCTGACTTGAGTTTGACTTTAATTGCTCTTGACAGTCATCACTGTCAGCCATGTGGATAGCAACTAGCGACTAGCGGCTAGCGGCTGTTGGATGAGTGGCACGGCATAGGAATGCGCCGCCGCCGTTTGCCAATCTCGCTGCTCCAATCAACATGCGCTTGTCCGCACCCAGGCCCAGGCCATGGCCAGACTCACTGGCTGACTGGCTGACTGGTCGACTGGCTGCCTCTTGCCTAATATGGACGCCATTTTGCAGCGTCATTTGCGTTAATGGCGGCAACATCGTCGTCATAGCTGCCTCCGCGTCGTGGATTTGGCGTTGTTTCGTTTCGCTGGCTCTCGCTTTGGGAGCTCTTCCAGGCATATAATTAAAAGAAAATTATTTTCTGGCCCGCAAATACATTTTTATGGTATTCCTTCTACTCCCAAAACGACAAGAACTCAAAGCAGACATCATTAGTTTTTAATTATTCTTTAATTATTTTGTAGTATTTTGTGTTTATTATATTTTTAATTATTTGCAGTGAAATACTATTTAAATTTGATTATATTGATATAGTATTCTACTCGTTCCAAAAGAATATTCAACCTTCCCCGTCCCAATTAAAAAGTATTTTTCTTGATACTCAGCCAATTTAAATTATCTTGTAAACACATACATTGGAGAATTAGGGGTGGATATTGATAGCACTTCAATCTTAAATAAATTAATCTAAATTAACAATATGTTGAAATTATTATTGTAAATATGACATTTCTATAATCGTAATGAGGAAAGCAAAATATTCAAAAATATATGCATTTGATCAAGTTGCAAAAATTAATTCAATGTAAATGATTTATACAGCCATCAGAGGTCGAAAACCCACACTTTGGGTTAGCTGAAACAGTTAGCAGGTATCAATAGAGCTCGTTAAATATAAAGCACTACCACTGATAAGCTTGAGCTGACCAATAAGCCAATTTGCACAATTGACGATGACAGATTGAGATAGATTAAGTTAATTGATCCCAAGACGAAACTAATAAATACATATTATTAGTAAGCCATCTGTCCAAAATCACCAGAGGCACTTTAAAACGGGTCTTCCGAATGCCCAAAAAATACAAAAACTATTTACGTTCCAATAGTTTCGAGGTGATGACGCATCAGATTTTGCGCAGATTCAAAATGATTTGGATTTACACATATAAGTTGTGTTGTATACTCAGAAGCGAGCGATAAATATTTCACATTGGGCCAAAACAAAATTCTGAAAGCCTTTAAATTTTATTTAATGTGTGCAAATTTGTCAAAGCATTTTGTGATAATAATAGAAATGCTATTAGTATCGTTTTTTGTCGCCAATTATTATTGCTAATATTTAAAAATAAAAAAGTAGTTGATGGGGTTTATTTATGAGAATTCCTATTGGTGCTCGTTAATTGTACCATTCTTATGCGTAAATGAATAATTTTTATAATTTTCGAAAATTTAAGCACATTTTTCATGATTTATGTTTATAAATGTCTGTGACTCGTAAACCGTTACAGTTTTTTGTTTTAATAATAATAATGCATGACAAAAATAATATTTTTCATATACAGTATTATATGTAGAGAAAAGTTATTTGTTTTTATTTGTAATTAATGTGCGCTCATTTGTTGTCGTTGTTATTTTACAACTAACCTTAAACAATAAGCTTGCTAAACGTCAAGAGAGAAAAAAGGAAAACAAATACTAAACAAGCCTCACTGAGCTTGTTCAATAAACCGAAGCGAACCGAGCCGAAGCGAATCGCCAGTTGGACAGCTGCTAAAAAATTATGATCATTAAAATATGCTTTGATAGTCATCGGACTGTCGACCTGTCGAGCTGCCTCGTAGTTTCATTTTTTTTTTTTTTTATTTTCGAAAATTAGCATATTAGCAGCATTATCTGGATATGGTCACATTTGTTTTTGTCTAAACTTTAGTGCCGGTGTGTGGCTTTGGCTTTTGGGTGACATTATTAGCACATTAACAGCTCTCGTTGACATGGCGCCATTCAGGTGTGGGCTTTGGACGAGGGAGAATAAGCATATGTATATATTGCAATACGAATATGGAGCAATTTGGCGGTAGATAGTGATTAGATACATTTACTACAAATGCTTTTACTCTATACCAATATTTAATAACAATTCAAATCTTTGCAGGATAGCTCTATCATTTACATAAATATACGCGTATACCGATTCTAGCCACAATCTTTGGTTAGCAAAAAGAATACTAATTATAGCGTATTATCATAATGATTTAAAATCATTCATTGGTATATTTATAGATATATGTTAAGGCATTGCCTGTTCATTTGTCTAGATTTTAACAGTTTCTGCTGGGTTTCTTTCTTTTAATAGATGCAGATCTCGATTTGAATGACTTGGCATGACTTCATTCTGTCTATCTATTGATGGTCAAAGAGTGAGAGAACTCAACTGTTGATTACATCTTTAGCACCCAATAAATTCAGCTGCCATTCCGGGGTAGCAAAACTAACAGTGAATAAATGGTATATCATAAGAGCATAACAAAAACGAAAAAATCTTTAAAATTCCACAACAAAATTTCAAACATTAGTCGCTGTCAATTCGAGCATATTTTCAACAGGGGATTATAGGCGACCTAGCCAGCCCCCTCCCCAGAGCTCTCTCTTTGCGTCCCGCCATCACCTTCTGTGTCAGTGTCAGTGCGTTGGAATTGAAATGCGCATACGAAATTATTCAAATACGCTAAGTTATGAAGTTATCACGATGGCACTTCGGCTGGCTATCTGCGACAGTCCCTGACAATGGGTATTCCTCCTATCTACATATGCCCGATGCCTATTACAAGCCGTCGGGGGTCAGGGTAGGGGTGATCGTTGTGCCTAACCGAGAGCCGACGCCTCAGCCTAGGCGCGTGTATCCATTTTCAAAAGACATTTGTTTTTGGGCGCTACAGTTTCGTTGACCGACTGCTAAACATTTATTTATGAGGTATTAGACAGCCTGTGGTGCGATCGCTTCATCCACGGACTCAACGCTTAGAGTCTTGGACTTAGAGGGCGACTCTATCTGTCTCACAGCTAAAAACGAGACTCCAAGAGCCGGTCGGGCTATTTTGACAGCAACAAGTTGGTCAGCAAATATATGGCAAGAGGGACAGTTGCCGGTTCGTTTTGGTACATATTTCATCGATTAATTTGAAAGATGAAGTTATGAACGCTGAAAAGCGTAAATTTAAATATTTGATTGGGGCCCGCGCTGCGCTGAAACTCTGACTGTATTCGAATCTCCCATGCACAATCATAAATTTATGGATTGTTTGAATTGCTTTTAAATGTGGCGTGAAACGGTTTGGGTTTGTGACTCGAAAGTGTTAAACTTTGGCTACGTTTTGCCAGCTGCCAATTGGCACTCTCTTCAAGTCGCACGGGCTACGTGACATGCGCAGGTGTTCAAAACGGAAGCAACTAGTCGAAAATATAAACAGGTACTTTGTATATGCTTACCATATGATATATACAATTATTGTTTTAGGTCTCGGTCAAGGCTATGGCGGCTACACATGCCGGCAATGCTGATTTCGCAATGCTTGCAATGGCAGGGCCTGAGGTAATGTGACTGTACTTACCAATTGTTATGCTCAATGCCCAAAGATGGATTAGTATTAAAGTCATCGTATCACATGATCGACCACATGCTGGTGGATTTGGTAGCTCCAAGCCCAATGAAGCTCATGGAGACGAAGACTTTTTAACATATATATTGTCGTGAGATTAGTAAAGGGTCCAATAAATATATAGTTACTAAGAAAACTATTGCATTAAAATGATTCTTGATCAACATATATTTTATTTAGTATTCGACAGAATTTTTGATTGAAATCATACATTAGAAAGTACTTAAAGATCATTTTAATATAAGAACTATTTGTGGATACTTAATAAGCATTTAAAGAGCTGCCAGTTAATTTTAACCCACTGCTATAATAAATAAAAAACATTTTGCGATTTTTCTATTTTCCCGATGAGTTCAGCGATTTTCTTTTACAATAACAATCGGCCTAGCTATTCTTTATTGACGTTCTAGTAATACATTTATCACCCTATTGTTATATACAATAACATATGTATAAAGATTTAATTTATAACATTAGTTCGACTTTGGCTAACATGCTTATAGGAAGGAAACATTAAACCAAACTAAGTGTAAGCTGAAAATAAAAAACATATTTAAATTAGGAGGCATACACGGACACTTTATAAGTATATGTATGGACATGTTATGTAAAGGTTGAGGAATGATGGACAGGTAAGACTTGAGCGATAGAGAAATTCAAGCTAAATTCAAACTCTGTGCAACTAATTAACTATTGACATATGGCACTGATCTGTTAACTCTAGGCACAATCAATGGACAGCATTAAGACATAAATAACTTTAATGTTCATTTTTATGAGCCTTATCAGATTTGTAGTTTTTTCTTTGATTGTGGTTGAAGTGGGGGATAAATTCTTTTCCACAGCCAGAAATTGGTTCCAAAGCGACAACAACTTAATTTTCTCGCCTCGACATCAAAACTTAGCACATTTTATGTGTAAAATAAATCAATGCCAGTCGTCTTGTCGATCCAATCATGATGAAAGCCAGAGCGCTTGGGTCAAAGGCAACAGATCATAGTACTGGTCTAACGGTAACAGACCGAAATACTCATAGAAACAAAGATGGATAGTAAGAATGAACAAGAGAAGAGCAGTGTGATGGAGAGGAACGAATAGGGAGACAGAGATTCCATTGGTTTGCTTAATTTAAATTTACAAGAGGCTGCCCTCAACTTCAACTACTTAACGTAGCCATTACACGATCGGGTTCCATTTCGAAGCGGCGATCGTTTGTGCTGCAACTTCATTACCGCACTCCACTGCCGAGCTGAGCATCAGCATTGCCCTTAACTTCACCTACTACTCAAGTCAAGTCAGCCAGTCAACCAGTCAGCCAGTCAGCCAACTGGGCTGTGGATCCGTTTTTGGCTTCGGTTTCGTTTCATTTTTCGAGCATTCGTGCACTAATGACACTTTAATAAATCATTCGAAAGGTGAGACATCGAGTGCAAGTTAAAGTTGATGATGGGCCACGAAGCTGCCTCATAAAGAAGACGAAGAGGAAGAAAAACAAAAACAAATCAACCGCAGCAAAACCAAATGAGAAATGTGGTTAACTTCGTCTTCATCTCATGAAACCATGCTACGAAATGCTGAGCGCTTTCGAATGATACAATTATTCCCTGAGGTAGTGCAAGAATCTGGCTCAGGGTGAGGCATGAGTGCAAGGTATGTAAATTAGTTATATTTATTATGTTAATACCAGACATATTTAGGAATTAATACTTCATAATCTTAATAATAATCTTTTATTATTATTTTAAATTTTGAAAATGTACTTTGATACTAGAATTCTATAATTAAAAACCCTCCCGCTGGGTGCAAAAATAATATGAAGGGTTTTATCGCCTGTTTTTAGATCTACAAAATTAAGTGAAGCATTTGAAAGAGATTTCCAAAAAGAGCCGTGTCGAAGATCATGTAGGCAAAGACCACTTATTAACATTTTCTCGTTGACGTCTTATTAATACTTCACACCTTTTTTCCGATTTTAAAATCGATCGTTTTTTTATGAAAATTAGTCAACGCGCCGCCGTCGCCGAAAAAGACTTAAAAGGCAAAGACAAGTCAGTATATCTGAGGTTGATAAAGCTGACCGAGAACTTAAACCGGACCGCAGAACGGGAACTGTGGCCCCGACATTAGCTGATCAACTTTCGGGGGCACTAGAGCAGGGATGCGACGTGTCCAATATGCTGCTGTTGTTGTTGTTGTTGTCGTGTTTGTTGCCACTTAGTCTCTGTCTCAGTCTGGGTCTCGATGTCGCCTGTGTGGGTTTATTGAATCTTTATGAGTTGTTGTCAGGAGGACGGCGACTCGTTTGTTTCAATATTAATTAGTAAATGTGTGTTGTTCATTAAAAATTCGAATAATGATATAAATACAAATTTTAAATTACGCCACAGACAAATCGATGGCTCAACTTAAAATATGCATATTTTGTACTTATACATTTATCGTCGCAAGCATAAAGTTTGAAATAGACAACAACGCCATCATTGAGTTATATGCCTTAATGTTGTTGTGGTGTTAAGACGTGCGGCATTTGGAAAAAAAAACCATAAAATACATTATACATTGCACATAAATTTGTTAAAAATATTCTCTCTGTTAAATTTATGTCGTAGAGTGTGTTTTGTGGCTTCATCTTAACTGTAAACTTAATAATGCATTTATGTGCTTTCTCTTAAATTTAAACATTTAATAAAAATCTTCAATTACCATTTCATTCTAGTTTTACTTTGCTTTTGATTGATCCTTTTAATGAAATATAAGAAATCTCTATTTGAAATTTGTAATTAATATAATTCTAATATTTTTAATTAATATGATGCTGTAACTTTAGTAATTTATTACTTTAACTTTATTTAATTTATTTATCAATTTTATATAAAAGGTTTTCTTTTGCTCGTGAGACAGGAAAGAATATATTTCGTTGGTTTGTGCATTTAGATCTGAGTTTAACATTTCCTTGATAACATCATAAATCAGCTTTATGAATTAAATTTAACTAGGTGATTTGGCATGTTTGAAGAACCAAAACCCCCCATTTTACTAGAGAGCAGAGGTCTTTAAATGGCGATGACTGTCGAAATGGTTGGAGGGCCATAAAAAACATTTGTCATACGCAAAAGCGAAGGATATGGACAGCCACAGACCCCACAGTCTGTTAGTAGGTCCTTCACCCCCTTTCCCTCTCTATGAGTTTATAAAATTACCATGAAAGGTGCTGCATCATCCTCAGCAGCGAGAACAGCAGCGGCGTCTAACTGCCTGGCTCGTTAATGTCCTCGTTGCTGTCCTTCCTGTGCTATTGCCAGTTGCAAGTTACTCGCTGCCTGTTGCCTCCGCCGACTCGCAGTCTGTGCATGTGACTAATGTGAACACCTGAATCGTCGCAGGATGCGCACAGGTGCGCTTGGCTAGACCGTTGCTCAGTAACAGCGGGCTGTCGAACTGTCGGTCCTAGGAACATTAACGCCGCCCTGCCAGGCTGTCTGCAATTGCACCGGGACCAAACTGATCGATATATGGCGATTAATCAGACGACTTTGTCGCTGGGCCTCATGCAGTGCCAAAGGTGTGAAAGATTTTACGATTCTCTCTGCAGTTTCTGCTGAAATTGCACCCAGGGGAGTTGGGTTGCCGGTGTGCCCCGGAATGCCCGGGATGCAGTCTGCGACAGTGCAGTTGCTTTGATCGCATCGTGTTGTGTGTCCATGTCCTGGAAAAAAGCCAGTACGACTGCACTCAGCTGGTGTGGGAAACTGCCAAAGGCTCTCTCTGCATGCTGAGAAAACTGGATATCCATGCGAAATTTTGTTTTTCAACGTGTTTTTATTTCTCATCGAAAACGAAATGGCGCTTGGGAAAAAAGTCAGATTAAAGATTTTTTTACTTCCATATTTGGAAGTATAAGATCAATTGAAATATTTATTGTCCTCATAAAATGACAAAAGATTATCAAGTCACAAAACAAAAATCTATTCAAATAATTGCTGCCTTAATTTTAAAATACTTAATAATAGTAGCTAAAACATTCTACTCAATAAATATATAATATGATTAATGTACTTGCCAGCTAAATTTTAATTCCAATACGTAAGTCCTTAGATTGGTGAAATAATGACAAAAAAGCAAAGGGAAGGTCGCGAGGATTAAGGCACTTGCCAGGGTTGATGTTGATTTAAAACGGTGGACAGTTGACATATCGAATGGCCAGTGGCGAGTTCGAAGCGTCGAACATTGGCAAGTGACAGATGCTGTCAGCCACAATACACACAAACAAACAGGCGCACAGACACAAACACATAAATGTACAAATCTGTATACATACTTATATAGACAGGCGCATGGGGCTATTAATATAAATTGCAGCAAAACAGAGCGGGAGGGGCGGGGGAAGCGAAGTTTTGTTGGTGGTTTTGGCAACTGCGCCACAACAGGGGATAAAGTGGATGGGGGAGGTTGCAATTGTGTTGGTGGCGGTGGCACATGCATTTTGCACACACGAGCCTGGCGGACGCTCATTAATTATGGAGGCATTAATATTGGACCAAAACACACACGCGTCTATGTACACACATACATTTGCATGTACACGTACTCGTTGCATATGTATGCATTTGAGTATTTGTAGGCATAAATTTTGAGCAAACATTATTTATAACAACATGCACATATTTGTTTGTTGTTGATGTTGTTGCTTTGTTGCTATGGCTGCTGTTGTCGGTTTGTTTATTTTAACGCTCAAAACTAGCCAAGAAAAAAATGTGTAAATATTTATAAATATATGTTTGCGACTGGAATGATATAAATGTGTATGTGTGTTGGGGTCAGCGCACTTATGGAGTACTTCGACAACCGCTGCCGCCATTTTGTTGGCAGCCAACCGCCATCTTGTCAAGCAACAATTAAGCGCAATTATAAACATGATCAAATTAAAGTGGTCATGTGTTCAATTTTATGAAAATATTATTCAATATTAATAGTTAATTTGTATTAAGAATACATATAGAGACTGTCATAGATATAAGAATATTTCGTACAATAATTTTTTAAATTTCAATCACAATTTTACTTTTTTTTAGTCTTCACTGGAAGTGAAGTAATATATTATCCAGCCGTTGCCTATGGGAGTTGCAGCTGCCCTATTGCTATTGCACGGAAATTAATTTGATAAACCATTCCACATACAAAGGAAAGAAGACCTAGCAATATTGTCAATCCACTTATTTTTTCTTCATTTAATTAAAAAAATATGAAATAGAAAATATGAAAGGGAGACTCGTAATCAGAAGTATCTGGCTGAACACCAGGTCGACTGCTTGCTTGCCTTGACAATTATCTTCACATATCCATTCGCGGCATTTGGAGAGGCTTAAGCCGCTTGCACTCATCCATTCTTTGGCTCGTCCTCATTCACGAACTCATTCTCGTCCAGCGATGACCTTCTTTGTGTCAACGAAGCGCCTAAATCATGAATGATAACTCGCGCTCAATCATTGCGATGAAAGGAAATGAAAGCGGCCGTACAATAATCGAATAAGCCGCGCATTCATCGCGGGCAAGTGAAAGAAATATAAATCCGCACATGTTGTCGAAAAGGAGTTGAAGATGACATCCTCAATGACACACCGCAGATACACAAAGACGCTGCGTCTTTGGCATCCATCTCGATACAATTGATTGATGCACGCAGTTGCATTTGCCGACTCGACTCAAAGGAAATCTTGCAGTTGCATTAAAAATTGGAGAATTGCGAAATGAAAACGCCTCGACAGCATCTTTGACTCTTTTCCGTTGAGAAGCGGTGGCAAGAGGGCAGCTATTCAAACTCAATCACAGCTTAGGCTCGTCTCGAATCGTATAGAATAGATAGACTGGGTATTAAATTGTACACAATAATCGGCTAAGCAGTCGACAGACTTGGCAATTTTAACGCCCTTCTGTCCGTCCTGCCCTTTCGCCCTGCCGCCCTTGGTTGATCCGCTTAGTGAGTCGCGCGCGCAGAGTTCAAACTGGTTACATGATAATTATTATTGCCATGTACTCGCACTTTTGGCCAGAGCAGGAAAATCAAATTAAAATATAAAATTTTAATGACCAACATGCAGTGGACTCCAACTCGCAGATTCAGCTTCCCCACACAGTCTCAACTACTGGCCTGGGCCGGGATGGGCCTGGCCGGTCTGGCCTAGCCTGGCCTGGCCTTTTGTTCTAGGCCAACATTTCGCCAATATTCGCTTGGTTCGCTTGCTTCGGTTGGTTGGTTCAATCAGCGATATGACATAATGCGTTTTGCGTCACGTTACATTTACGACATATATGTATGTACATATCTACTCTGTCTCTCTCTCTCTTTCTCGCTCTCTGTCGCTCCGTCCGACTGTTTGCATTTTACGTAATTCATTAAAAAAGTTAATTTCTGCCATCCGCTGCATTGGCGCTCGCTCATCCGTTGGCTGATTGTGTGCTGATTATGGCCAGCAAAGGATGTGGCGCCTTATTGGTCAACCCGTCGCGTCTGATCCCCAGGTTCGTTCAGATGTTCAGATAGTTGATAACGATTATGACAGTTCGAGGCCACGGCACTCTCGGGTAATATAAATTTTAACTGCGAGCTTTAAATATTTTTAACAAACCTTTCATTTTTTGTACAACTGCTATGTGTATAGCCAACAGTTGAATACTCTCACGAAAAAAACAGTCATTATTCCATTCGACATGTCAATTGCTAAATAATTATCAATCAGCGCTTTGATTTTCCATTTCTAGACATTTGAGACCCTAGCTTGTGTTCAATTTAGATCTTAGTCTGGGAATTTTATCATTTGTCTTTCCTCCTACCCCTTGCGCCTCCCTGTCCTATAGCTCGATTCTCTAAATACTTTTACACACCTTTTTTTTGTTGGGCTACCATAAAAATATTTTAATTAAATTTCATATTTATGGCCACGACGATATCCTTTTTACGCACGCCACACACTAACACTGACACTCAGAGAATGCCCCTCAGCTCTGACCAACCGGAACACTGACACAAAGCGCACTCCATTAATCATTCAAATTACCCATACATCATCATTACCCACAGTCCCTGCCAGGCACCGTTCTGTCTGCAGTGCTCACAAAAAAATAAAATAAAATACCAAAAAAATCTCAGCTACAAAACAAAGAGAAAAATTTCGGAAATTATTCAATGAGGGCGGTCTCAATTAGTTTTAGGCGTTCCACGGACTCAGCCCCTTTCAGCGCACTTTGTCTGCGAACCAGGTAGGGGAAAATTTGTCAGGTTACCTGTTTTATGGTCGGTCAAGTGGAAGATCTTAGACAGTGTGTCGACTGTAAAATTTTCCACGAATGGCACTAAGTCCCAACTTCGGACTAGGAGATGAAGAAATGAAGAGACTAACAGACTGAGTGTTTAAATGCGGTGTGTTTAGCATTCAGGTTAGATATTTGGGCAACTTTAAGCCTCACACTAAGTACAATTAAGTCTACGGCTTTACTTGGCTTGAGATACAGATTTGTGTAATCTATATATCTAGTATATCTACTGCTAAGTAGGTTTAATGGTCAATAAGAAGAGTGAAAAAAACTATTGTCGCTATATACTTTAGTTATAATTAAAATATATCACATATATAACATCAACAAAATAAGAATGTACCCAAGAGTTGAATTTTCTGAATCGTTCTCTAGAGATTTTGTAGCATGGAAAAGCAAAAATCATTTGACGATGTAATGGAATGATTGCAGATTCGAACAGTTGCATTAGGGAAGGCCCTCAGGGCATAAATTAGTAAGCCGAGTAGCCAAGCTATTTAATGTCAGTTCGGTGCTCATACTGTTATGCAAATTAGTTGTCAGCTAATAAGGCCAAGACTTGTCACACCTCGCTTGGCATGTCGCCTACCTTCTGACGCCTCAAAGTTCGAGCTCGGGACGGTTGGACTGAAGAGCTAAAGGGCTGCAAGTCTGCCACATTATCACATTTAGATGCGGAAATGCAACTCAAGTGTTTTAGATCGTTGTAATTTCATATGGATACGGCCGTGTGCATTTCTCCCTTTGCGGTTGTACATATCTCCCTCTCCGTCGTGTTCGCCCTGTTTGTCGCTTTTGGTGGCTAAAGAGCGTTAACTAACCACAGCGAATGATCAAATATCGAAAATCAATTCCGTAACCATTGTCAAGCATAATTAAAATCCACAAATCAGGCGAGGGGTGGTCCAGGCATACAGACAGCGAGACGAAGAGACTTTCAGACTGCGAGACTGCAAGACCAAGATACTGGAGGGGCAGGGGGACGCCTGCTGAGGTGGTGTCGCATTAAAAGGATGTCACCGCATTCGACTTGCGGTTGAGTCGACTGAATTCTCTCACGAGTGCCACTCCACTGTGATAAGGATATGTCGTACATACAAATTGGAAACACATTTCGAATATGTCGTGAACTAAAAAAAAAATCTCGCCTGCAGCGAACTTGGGTCGGGCAAAGGGCAGAGCCGGCGATCAAAAGGGGCGTCCAATACCTTCTGTTTCGGGGTGCCGACCGCAGCTTCCGAAACCTATTTGGGTTAGTTTTGAGTTACAATTGCAACTTCAGTTTCAATGTCAACTGTAAAAATTTCTCAAGCGTAACAAGAAATAAGTTACATGACTTTCAACGGAAACCGACGTTGAAACGTTAAAGTCTGATGTCTGTTAGGGTCTGACTCTATTGGTGGTTCGTTTTGGGTTACTGCTCTCACTGGGGTCGCGTTTTGTGTCCGTGTCCGTTTCTGGCCTAGATCTTTGGCAACTTGATTTTAATTATTGCATTAATGCTGCGCCGACAAATTTGTGGTAATTTAATATTTGAGCAAGCAACCAGTTAGTTTAGTTTTCCAACCAAGCCCAAGCCCAATTCCAATCTCAATCCCAATCCTGTCCAGTTGTAGTCCGGTTTGCCTTTAGCCCAAAACTCACTAACTCGATTATGAGACTAGCCCAGACGTGCTGAAGTCAATGTGCAATTGGTTTACATACTGTTTCATACCCTTTTGTTTCATAATTCATAATTAGTGTGTTGAGTAATAGTTTATTGGGGTAGAAACTTGTTATCTTTAGGTGCATGCACATTGGGATAGTACTTTTGCTGTTAACTGGACCTCCCGTGGGCCATTGAAGGGCTACAAAGTTCACAAAATTGCTTGAAACTACAAAGAAAGTGAATAATGAGGTTAGCCAAAAAGCACTTCAAAGGACAATTATAGATCTATTATTCTTTTTTTTTTTGACTTATAAATAGAATAGTCGTCAACTTAAGGGTAACTCAGTATATTGGGTTAGAGCTACCGTATATTAGATAGACAATACTTTTGAATTAAATATTAAATCGTGATCAGCCTGTTTGCTTACACATTTTCTTCGACGAATTTGCCAAAATGACTGCAACATGTGTGCGATACTCATAACGAATTTGAATTGTATCTTTTGCGTTAATTGGCTTGCTTGTTTGTTGTTGCCACAGTGTGTTGCCGTTATCCCCCCTGTGTATATTATGTGTGTATCAAATTGCCTCAGGTGTCAAAACGTGCAGTTTGCTTTAGGCAAATTCTGTCTGCCCGAAAACCTTTGGCTACGTTTTTGTCAATATTTTCATTGGAAAAGCAAACAAACATGTTTAAAATAATAAATTAACATAGACGAACGACACTAAAACAACAACCAATTGCAGACGGAAGCCACAGCCCTTGGGCATTTAGCATTTGAGGGTAGCAGCTGGTACCAGTTGAGTTTGCTCTTCCAATTTGGTAAACTCACTCGACTTGGAACTGCCAATGGTTGGCTGCGGCTGCCACAAAGTTACATCAATCACCATCACGGCCCATCGAGTCGACGACTCATCGACACCATTGACTCCATCGAGTTGAAGGGAACCCAAAATGGCGCATTGGTGTTAATGATGCCGACTTTGAAATTTTGCCGACGCGCCCACTGCTGCAAAATACAAATAAATGAAGCAAGTGTCGCCTTCTTTTATTATTCGTTTTTCAAGTTTTCGTCATCATCAGCGGCCACATTCGTCATTTGGCAAACAACTGAAAGCGACACTCGTCCAGAGGGGCGACAAGGGTATCGCGTTATGCCGAGGACAGACAACGTGCTGACAGATACTTTTTTGAGTGTTCGTGAATGATGTGCGAACAAGTTGTAATTATTTCGCATTAACCAGAGAACCTTGTCGACGATATGCTGATGATGCCGTTGTAATTGCTATTGGCGGAGGCAAAAACCATAAGCTCTACCCCAATGCGCCCATTACCCCTTGCCTCTTTGCGGCAGTTTGTCAACATTGTAAGAATGTCCAGAGTTGTATTGGTCCCACAGCTGCGACTTGGAACTGACTCTGACTAATGTCTGTACAGATTTGCATTGTATGTTAATTGAGGTATGAGAATATGCAACTTGCAATATTCTTACTTCATACTTTTATCCATAAAATATGTATTCATACTTATAAATGGAGCTTAAGATTCGCAGAATTCGTACGAGCATTTTGCCTTCAAGTATTTATAATGCAGTTGAATTTGGCTATGTTAAAAAGATTTGCATAATTTTTTTCTTTCTATGTAACTATAGTACTCAAGTTTTCCATAGTTCTATATGTGATCAATTTATTAATATTTAAGTATGATTCCACTTTAGTACTTCTTGAACATTTTTAAATTTAATTTCTTTTAATTAATTAAAAAAAAAAAATTATTGTACTCATATTTTCCATATTTTTGAAGTTAAATTTAATTTTTAACCATCAATGTGTAATCTATATATTATATATTTAAGTGTAACTCTACTTTAGTTTAGTGTAATATTTTAATGAGTTTCCAAATTACAGCTAAACGCATATGAAAACTAATTGTACACCTTTATGTTGGGGGCTGAAGCCATATATGGAGTGGCATTCCACCACCCTCAGCGATAAGAAAAGAATCCATGTAGTTTTATCAAGGCAGAGATCAAGTAAAAGGCACATTTTGTTGCATTTCATTAAGCGAATGCCACCGCTTGTTGCCGCCTGTTGGCAACTAAACTAAACTTTCCCACGTTTACCGCCTACCTACGACAGATACCACGCAAAGTCGTTAGGCAGTCCTCGCCAGAAACAGAGCCCGAGTCGAGTTGCAACACTTCCGCATTTTGTCACCGGAAAGGTAAATCACAAATTTGTTCGTTTTGCTGACCGAGCGAACGAGCAACAAGCGGAAATTTAAGTTGGTCGACGTTTTTTTTACTTTATTTTTGGGGTGAAAAACGATAGAAAATAGCGCAGCTTTCGCTTTATGATGTTGATGATGACGACCAAGTTTTCCACCCCTATGGTAATTTCACTATTGGTGGTGCCAAGTGCGTGGCGTGGCGTGTTAGCAACCACCGCGAATCGCGGACGTTTAATTGCATTCGATATGCGCTTTTGGGAAATTTCCCACGATTTTCGTGCAAGATTTTTCCAAAGACAACTGCAAAGGCTGCACTCCAGATGCGACGATAAGTCGTTTGCTTCTCCTTCTCTCTCTCTCTCCTCTCCCTTCTCATCAGCATAATCGTAATCATAGGCGTTCTCATCCTCGTCATAATCAACATTATGCCCGCTGATTGTTTTCGCGACTGACCGCGGCGCTTGGCAAAGGGGTTGGGGTTGGGGGTTGCTCAGCTTTGATCGAAGAAACTCCCTAAAATAGCTATGCATGCACACACACACAGGCAAAGAGAAAGATTCTGTTGGACAACGGTTAGATACCTCAACGTAGTCTGAGATTTGTGTGACTCATAACGAGTTTTCTGTATTGTTCTAAATGTATTTTGATTATTCGCCTCGCTTGGACTTTAAGTGGATCGGTATGAGGATCGGAATCGGGATCGGAATCGCGCAGGCGCTGCTAATGCCAGCAGTCATTGTTCAGCACCTCGCGGACGCCTTGGCATCATCTTTTGTTTTGCACAGCTGCCGCTTTGTTTGTCGTGGACAGCGGCGAGCGCCCATGGCCAAGTCGATTAATCCTGTTCCTGTTCCCATTTTAATAGTACCAGCAGCAGTAGCAAACGGCAAAGCAGCAGTAGAGGATTCAGTTACGCCGGCTTATTGCGGCGCCCAATTGAGGTAAGGATACTTTATGTAAATTTCATAAGTACTCTAGTTACTTTTCATTAATCCAGTTTAAATCGATGCCTGAGTGTCCTATCAAATATGCAAGGGACGAATAAATAAAGTACTTAAGAAAGGGTAACATTAATGTTGAGTGAATAATATAACAAATTTGTATATTGTTCAACCATTAATCAAAATCACTTTCGCAGAAGTAATTTAAGATCAAGTTTAAACATTAATAAAACCATTTCCTTCTTATCTAACTTAACTTAAGCACTCAAATTATATTGAGTTTATGTGGATTCACAATTTTTTTAAGCATCTTCTTTAACTTATTTTGTAATAAATTTTTATTAAAATGTGAATAGTGTAAATTTAAGTGGAATCTTCTTGAATCTTGCTTTGATTTTTTCTTGTTAACATTTCTGCAATTGTATTTCCTTATAAAATTAACCATTTCATTGCAATATTTCGTCAATAAATTAAAAAGCAGTGTAAATACAGATGTCCAAAAATAAATATCTAGGAAGTATTTTTAACTATTTACACAGCTTATGCAGTCAACAGTTCCTCCATCTGTTCCCACCTGTTTTCCCACTGTGGCTTCAAAATACACAAGTATTAACTTAATAAATCCAAAAATTAAACATACCTTATTAAAATATCTGGAGCTTGGAAAGTAAAGATACATTTTTATTTCAGTTGCTAATGCAATTGTGCTGAAAGCCAGTTTTTTTTCATTGAATGCCAACACCTTAAAATATTTTATGATTCATTTCATATACATATTTAAACGGACAATCCCTCTGCACACACAATTTATATTTACAGTATGTGAAAATAGAGTTTCAAAAAATATGACAGATTAAAAAAAGTCAACCAGTGAAATGATATGGCTCAGGCGTTTATATAAAAAAAATTTTAATTTAATGTAATATATGGGAATGGAAAATATTTGAATACGTATTAATTTATATGTTTGGTTGAACCTTGATGGGTCTTTAACAAGAATCGACATTAACGGTTATGCTTCATTACTAATAATAATCGTCACTTTATTAAATAGAATTATTTGAAAAGTAAGTCATTTATATATGAAATATATTTTGTTTTGCCATTTTTTATCAAGACACATTTTTATATTAATGATTCACAATCGCGTTCGGTTTCCACCTTGGATAATGCAAGAATACGCTCATGTAAAATCATGTGGCCAAAAAAAAGCAAAACACTGAGAAAAAGAATTTCGTTCTTCGGCACATAAAATTGTCGATCGTGTATAATAGTTGCCGTATACATGATCATCGTTACAGCTACAAAGGCAAAATAATTACGCACAACTGTATACACAGTGTTGGACTCTATGTAGAAGGCGTTGAGAAAGAAAAGCCCCAACATGATATTGCCTAAAGCAACCAGGAGACTGAGCATCAAGTCGCCGGGTACCAAACGCATTGGAAGGTACGCCCCATAAATGATTGAGGTAATCACCAAGCATACCACAATAAGAGCCGCATAGATATCGACCAGTATCCCGTCAGTAGTCTGATGCTCCATACCAATGTACAGTGTGGAACTCTCAACAATTAACGCAACAAGGAATACATTGTAAGGAAGCATCCGACCAAGTGTAGTGCAGGTCAGGACTGAGATCCCAAAGAAGGTGCCAACGAGCCAATAGCCATATCGTATCGGTGATAATCGATACTTCCTCCAGTCCCACAAATATTCAATTAAAATCCACTGAATGATCGCAATTACGGCAAAGAGAACACTCAAGAAATAGATTCGTCTTCCATGCTGTATGCTGGGATCAGGTGGAATGCCGAAAACTTGCGGTTCTGATTTACGCATATGTTGACAATACAATACAATGCCAGCAAGTTTAATATTTTGACAGTTAAATTCAAAGTTTCACAATTAAAAAAACCAAAATATAATATAATATATTTTTGTGAAATTTCACTTGACAGACAATTTTTAATTATTTATGAATTTTGTTGTAAAAAGCGTTGATCAAGAAGAGTTACTACAAGCGTAGATTTTCAGACACGAGATTTCTTTTGTAAATAGTTAGCACATTCGAATGTAGCTTACTAACTTGGTTATAATAAATGATCATTTTCATGATTCTGGATTATGTGTCAACATTTTCATGACGTCTATAAAGTAATATAAAAGTACTCCAGAATTTATGATTCCGGAATATAATATTTTAAAAAAATATTTTAAAAATATACTAAGCAATATACCATAAAAATATATCTCAATGTACCACTGTCAATTTTTTTAGTTTGGCTGCATTTTATTATATTTATTGAAAACAGATGCAGCTACACCTGATTTCACCCTTTAATATTTCTTGAATAACTTCTTAACTAAACTTATAAAAATAATCAAGATACTGATTACGATTCTGTGTACAAAAAATTAATAGCTTGAAAAGTTTTTATTGATTAGCGGGGCGAAAAGGGGCGTGACCAAATTCAACAACAAAGTTGATACAGTGACAATATTAGTGCATATTGTTTTTTCCTGTTTTTACCCTTTGGCCAGGCCCTTTGGCATATTATACCCATGCTTAAATACAAATAATTGAGTAAAAGAAATAATGAGAGATACTGTACTGTTTATTTTGTTATAATTATTATGTATATTGAATTAAGAATTAGATTCTTTATTTTAGTTTTTTTCTTGATTTGATTTTATTTTATTTTTATTAGTTTAGTCGTCGACGTTATGTTAAATAATATAAAACTTCTATGGCAGTGAACGTCGCTAAAAAGTAACAGAATAAACTCAAAGCGCAGTACAGTTTATCGGCAATCGGCACAATTAGAAGGCGTCCATGGATATATTGAGCGTGGCAAGTCATCAACAGTAAAATCAAAAGAAGACAAAATGAGGTGAACACTATGAATAACGTGTTTGATTGTATAACTAATGTCACAATGCCCAACACCACAATTGTTATAAACAGAATGCCAATCAAAAGCGTCATACACATGATTCCGGCCATCTGGGATGGTGGACATAGAGCACCTGAGACATAGCAAATCACAACAACCACATAGGCGAGGAGCAGACCCCATAGGACAGTTAAAACTTCGATTTCACCAACATGATATGCACCAGCAAAGGTTAGCAGGAGGTATATAATAATTATTATCAACCAATTCCAGGGAGAAGTGTATCGTATTTTGGGAATGCAGTCCACAAGTAAAAAGAGAGGCAATATTGGTAACAGGAAGGCATAGAGCGGTACGTCAATTTCTGAAGAAAGCGAAAGTTCGAATCCAGAGACTACTATCCAAATCACTGATGCGATAAGAATGTATATAATTCCGATTATATACACTTGGCGTGTAAACAACCGCAACGTTTCACTATCTATTATAACTATGATTGGTTCCTGCGCCGGTTCCTGTCTCGGTTCGGGTCTTCGTGTCATGTATATAACTCGTTGAGGTGGCCCCTGCTGTTGCGGCTGCTGCTGATAATGAAGTAAGGCTTCTTGCCGAGGATTCATTTTTATCTTAATTTAACTAATCAATTTTGAGTCAAATTAATATAATTTGTAAGTAATCGTACGTTTGAGTTAAGAATAAAAGCTTTTAAAACGAAGTTTAAATGAATATTGTTCAGAATGCCATAACTTCTAAGGTCTAATAAGGCGAATGAAAGGTTTAAAAGTAAATGCAAATTAATGCAAATATGTCGCCAATGATAGATAGATATTATAAGCCATTGGGCTTATTTTGGCCAAATGTATCGGCTGTAACGCATTGTGTAGATCTACCTCTTTTACCACGGCACGATAATAAGCAACAGCAAATGAAGTCAGGCATACAGAAATCAACAACAACAAAAGATGAAAAGGAAAATGCTAAGTAGCAGCGATCAAAGCTAACAAAACATTCACAAAGGATGCAGCGATAATAGGGATATGAGTTCTGCTTTCCTTCTTTCTCCCTTCTCCGAGTGTCTGACAATGTTTGTTGTTATTTTGGTTGATCGCTTGAATGCCGCGCTATGGATAAAAAGTATCTTTCAGTTGCTTGCACCACCGCACTATGGAATCTCTGCATCTGCGGCATCCATCTACATGAATCGCGATCACTTTCACAGGCAGCATTGTCTGAAAATGACTCAATCAGTTTGCCGCGCTTATCCCTGATCCCTTTAAATACATGCAAATAATTCTTAGACAGTTGGGTAAGGGCTCTAGTCCTAAGACGAGCAGCTGCTATTGCCAACCTATATATCATCTCGCGTTCTAAGACCATTAGCCACTAAGCTTTTCAATCAAATTGTTAGCTTTACATTTTAACAATTGAAAGACAAAACATATCCTTGATTGAGGTTGAGGTCATTATACGGCAAGTATTTCTCAGTTGATAAAAAGCCTGGCGAAAGTGAAAGCGCCTAGCCAAGTGCTCTGCTCGACAACTGCACGACATGCGAACGAATGCAGTGGAGCAGGCAGCATGGTGTGGATGGGAGTTAGTTTCCAATGTCCAAGCGGGACACATGAGGCACAACAGGTTCGATGGCTGAAGGGGCATGCAGGGTCAGTCGATTTTGCATGCCATGCGAGGGTCTAACAACATGAAACGGTTCGAACCGCAAAAAGCACAGCCCAAAAAGCTCATGGAAGCGTAACGAACGAGGTGCACACGCACACACACAGACTTGCGTGTTAACCTGTGTGTATGTCATAGATACAGACGAGCAGAGCAGTCAGCCCAAGGCGTGGGTCAGTCAGGGAGAAGGCAAGAGAGATAGACTGCTGGCGGAGAGTTTGGCTCAGGTTCTAGCAGGTTGTTGTCTGTACAATTTATAATATTCTATTAGTTCCACGACCCGAACTCGAGCTTCGGTCCGAGACTATGCCGGAGAACGGCACTGAGGCAGCGACAACGACAACGAAAGCGGCAGTGGCAGCAGCAGCAGCAGCAGCGCAGTTAGCGCAGATAATACATCCGTTTCCGGTTAAGCCCATATTTTTGTGTCATTTAGAGAGTAGGGAGCAGGGGCAGCGATGAGTGGGACTGTAACAGACAGCTACAGATGCTTATGGCTAGACACAGCCACAATGCCAGTGACATGTGGCAAGTAGGGGGCACGGATATGCTAACGGGAATGGGCACGAGCAGAGCATAAGCAGAAGCAGAAGCAAAAACAGAGGCCGCAGCAGAGCATGTGCTTAGTGGCATAGAGCACGGGCCTGGCATCAAGTGATGCGACAAGTGCAGCCGACGCTGCAGCGTTGCTGGAGCGGAATCGTCAACGCTTCCGCATATTTCTCATTTCCACAATTAAACATTTGCGAGTTTAACGTTATGGAAAATGCCATCCCCAAGGGTTGTCCAGCCCACATGGGGCTAGGGAGCTGGGGAAGCGACTGTTTCTTAGATAAATCAAAGCTGCAATTAATAATGCTATGTCGGGTGGTCAGGGGGTAGTCAATTTGCTGCACCCTTGGACGGGAAGTGCAAATGGAGCTTGCTGCTTGAAAAGCCAAGTAATTATGCCATCCTCCCCATCCCTATGCCCATCCCCATCCCGTAACTTCATTTTCATCTCCATGCAAGTCGCAAGTTTCGGCGGAAGCTACGCTCCGGTCTGTCATGGTTAGCGCATTGGTGTGGCACCTTATCTCTCCTATGATGCATTTTTAGGGGCAGCTGTTAATGAGCTATGCACGTGTCTCCATATATATATAGCTCTTGCTGTACCTATGCAGCTGTTCCGATTGAACACGCAATGGGATTCCTATATAAGCCTTCTCTTACTCACTTATTCTCTCGATGCGTCACATAGGAACCCAAAGCAAGCTGTGTAAATATTCACTCACGAGCTCGAAAATAACCTGGCATTTTATAGTACTTGCACATGTGAATCAATTCAACTAAAACAATGAAAATAGCATATTATTTCATTACACGGCAGGTGGTAATTAATGTATCTATACAAAGCTCACACTCGTCTCATTGTAAATCATTAATATATAAACAATTTTAATCAAAACCTGAACATACTAATTTCTTAAGATATTATATATATTTTTTTGTATTATTTAAACATCAAAATAAATACAAAACAACTAGAATTATCTTTCAAATCACATCTTCTATATAAAAATGTGTACCCTATGTTATTAATTAGAGTTCATCGACTTAAAAATAAAATAATAATTAATTGTAATGCTTAAAATAATAATACGTCAATATCTTATTTTTCTAATTAAAGGCAACTTTTTATGGATATTTTCAATTTTGACTTGAAATAGTTTCATTGAAGTTTTCAAATTAAATTATATTAAATTTTGCACCACACATATCTGCGCTATCTATATTATGCTATTTCGAGCTATATATTCGTATTCATGAGACCTTCAATAACCTAAAACAAATATGCAAATTTATTGCCATAAACTAGTATATAACAATTCAAAAAGGAAATTCTCCTCAACCCTAAAGAACTTTATTCAGCAACAAAAACAATAACAATAACAGCAAAATACAATTTATGCCACTAATAAAAATGTAAAAAAAATAAATTAGCGAAATTCCGGAAATTGTAACAAATTAACATTGGCGCGAATGTAATTAGTAACGCCGTGTTTGTATTTTTTTTTTCTATGCGGAAACAGGGGAAAATAATTAAACAAATGTTAGAGATACATACTAACATATTGTATGTATTGTAATTAGAAGAACATGCAACTGGAATAAATTGACGCATTCTTTACACATTTTATTACATAAAAAAATGGATATCAGTAAATTTTTTATATAGGTCATTAACCAACTGCAGTAGTAAGTACATAGAACATATGCATAAAATTCGTTTATGAACAATATCTGTTGAATCACCCCAAATAATTTGTATTGCATACCAAATGAATTTGAATTAAACGGGCGTGTCTTAAGCTTTTGAAGGCCTGTCAGCAAACGCTCAATTTAGACAAGCAGGTGGTTGAGTCAATATATGTATGTGTTTAAGACCTATTAAATTGCTGAGAATTTGTGCAATGGCTCTGAGGCACAGAATACTTTACAGTTAAGTAGAGTTGGAGTTAAATGAAACAACATTTTCAGCATTTATTATTATTATAATTTGACATTATTCTTAGTATGCAGTTAAGCTTTTAATAACAAAACTAAAGCAACTAATTAATAAATTTTACTTTTGTCAAGCTCTTTTACTACCCGCATTTGAAATACTTGGGCAAAATCGTTTAATAATAAAGAAAATCGGTAAATAAATAAAGAAGACGTGATAAATTATACTGCTTTGGGGCAACTTCTTGTTGGGCACTTTCGTTGGCCCAGTCAGACCCTAAGCCGCCCACACATGCCTTAACAATGCTTGGCCTAGACGATCGGCTAAAACACTTTGTCAATTTGGTCAGCCAACCAGTCAGTTAGCCATGTCTGTCGTGGGTGTTTGAATTTATTATCAGTTATGGCGATTTTTGCACTCGGCTTCGACTTCGACTCTAAGACTGCGACTGGCGACCGCCTGACATGCTTTGAATTTTTGATTGATTTTCAAGTTATTAATATTTATTTATTTTGTTGTATTTTGTTGTTGGCTGTAACATATAATTTATTAAATTGTTTTTTTTTTCATATTCGAAATGTTCAAATAAACACTTTGTATTGCCGCTGTTAATGGCCGCATAAATTGTTGTCAAAAATTATTATTATTACTTTTTTTCGACGTTTGTTTATTTATCATAAAGCTGTTTTTCTTGTTGTTGTTATTGCCAAAATGCCGTTGATGTTGTATTTGGAGTTGTTGTAGTTGTTTTGCTGTCGCGTCTGAGGCGCACGTGCCACAAGACCCAAACAACAATTTTCGTATGTTGCGGACGACGTCGCGTCGGTCTAATGCGTGCATTAGTGCCCCAAATTATCATTAATGCCAAAAATCAAACTACAAATCGCTTCTAGAGCAAGGAGCAAAGGTTAAAAGCCTCAGGCTGTAGTTGAGGTTGTTGCTGTCGTCATTCCATATACCCTGGAAGCAAAGAAGAAAGTTTCCCTAAGACTCGAATAAAACTCAATTAAATTGCATTGTAATGTCTGTATTCAGACAGTTTTGTAGGGTAGCCTTAAGCCGTATATTCTAAACTATTCTCGGCATAATTGTTGTTATTGTTGTTGGCATATTGCCATCATAAAAATGCGCAAGGAAGCCAGCGAAGTTAACATCCTTTTACAGGACACACGTCTCTGCTGAAGCGCAAATTGTTTATGTGAGTGTGAATATGAATCTGTTGGCATGAGTGCACGGCTTGGGAATGTGAGTACGTCCGTGCCGAGGGTGGCAACAAATTGTTTGCTTTTAGTGCGTCCCACACACGTGACTAAGTAATTTGCTTTGGCAACCTCATTAAGTATTTAAATACTTTATCGATATGATTTTCGATATTATTCAAAATAAACTTTGGAGAATAAGATAGTAGTGACAAAATTAAAAGTTGATTGTTTTTAAACAACTGATTTTATCAATCATTTTCAACTAATTTTAATATATATAATTGCAACATATTTTGCATAATTTTAATAAAGTAAAAAGTACAGAGATAAAACCAACGATGCCTGAATATGCATACAAATTGAGCATGAGAGTAACAATCGAGTGAGTCAGCGTCCAGTGAGAGCAATTCATAACCAAAGTCGGCGCTGACTGCTGTCTGGTTGCCTGGCTACCCATGGTTCATTAGAACCTATTAAGCCAAACCAACAAAATAAGCAACCACCAGTTGACCAGCTGAGTTCCAGCTACTCATAAAAATTTCGCAGCTCATAAGCGCCAAAAAGGTGAGTCCAGTGCCTAGACATAGCAGAGAATTTTGACAGGAGGAGGGCGCGGAGGGCGGAGATGAAGAACCAAAGCCAGGTGAACGAAGCGTACAAAATCATTTCCTACTAAAGCCAGCGGACATGGCAGCCAGCTGGGATGGGGGATATGGGAGATGGTGTTGTAGTTGGAGTTGACGCTGCTGCAGTTGGAGGTGAGCTCAAAATGCGTGACTGCGACTAATGACCCGCACGTGTTCAGGTTACCAGCCGTCGCATCGGTCGTTAGGTCAAGGGGAGAGGTGCGGGTAGCGAAGCGGCTACGGGAGCGAGCGGACGAGCATGTAACCAGAATTGATTACGATCGCTGGACGCATATTAATTGTGCCACGTTGCAGGCTATGGAAAAGGATACCTTAAAGGATGCTGCTACAACAAATTTGGAGCTCGACTGCGCATATGATTAACAACTTAATGGACCTATGGATTATGGATTCTGCGCTTCGATGCTCGCTTCCTTGCACTTGGACTTGGACTTCGACTGTGACTGCGATTGCGACTGCTGTGCGTGATCAGCGTGTGCGTGTTGCTGCAGGTAAACAGCGCATTTGTCTGCCACTCGATCGCCAGCAACATTTGTAGATATGTACATATATACATATACTACACTACACTCGACACTACATCGCACCACACACAAAGCTCAAGGTTCTTGTGCCGCCCATGGTAGGAATGGAAATGAGCATGAAAATGACCGAAAATTTGTCACACACTTTTGGAATACACCGACGACGCCAGCTATGAATCTCGTAGTCGTCGTCATTTTAATATTTATGGATTGTCTGATGCCAGAAGTCTGGATTGTGCCATGCCGTGCTGTAGATCTTATCCGTTGAGTTGCTGTGCGGCCACGTAGCCGATGGTTATTGGAATTGGGATTTATGCTGAGCACAAAGAACTCACTCAAAACGAATGAGTAGATCGATGTAGAAATGTTAATTGGCACTAATTAAATAATTTATTAGACACAATTTGAATAGTTGTCAATCAGAATTACAAAACAAAGATTCAAGTGACTAAATATCAGACTGCAGTTCATCAATACATAATGATTAAATTATTATTTAAAATAAATTAAATTAAACCATTTTTAAGATACATTTTAAATTGAAAATACATGTATTCCATTTTATAAGACATTGTCCAAATTGCAACGAATTTTATCAGGCTATTTATTGTTAAGCCGAATGCTGTTGGGATACCAATAAATCAGTGAGATCTTGATAAGCGGATACAAGCGCCACCAGTAAATTCAACTGACAAGAGATCTTGAGATTTTATATATTATATTCTCTCAAGAAAAATAGAGAAAATGAGGAACTGTAACAGAAGCCTAGAGACGGCTTAAACAGAGCAGGCAACATGACTAACCATAAACACAATTACATAGACAAACAGGCAAGAGACTACAAAGGCGAGTACATGTACATGACAACACCAGGCCCAGACTCAAAGGGAGTTGCAGTTGCTGTCTGTGTCTTACAGTGCTTACAGTGGGATACGAGGCAGCGGCAACTACTACCAAGTTACTCAAGTTACAATGAAATTTGTCTGAGGCAAGTAAACATTGCCACCGCATGGAGCATGGAGCATGGAGCGTGGAGCAAGTTGCGCAGGCGTGCAAGAAAATGGCGTACGGTAGCAACAGTTGCGGTTGTGTAGTCAATGTGGATGGAGACGAAGGAGTGGAAGAGCAGGAGCTCTTGTTGGTCATGGGGTTTCCGACAGGAAACTCAGAACCATAAGAGCAGACCCAGCCGAGTCATGAGGAATGTGTTGGCCGCACGTCTTTTGCTAATAACCGTCATAAATTTCGCACAGCAACAAATTGAAATTAAACGAAGGCGACGCTCTTGCACTCACTGTAGAGGCACGGCAAGATGAAGCCAAGATCCATGGCAAACCATAGCCGCAGAATGCAATCAGAGGAGGATCGTGATTTTGTGTGGGTAACCAAAAAGGCAGGCTGGAAGCTGCAAGTTGAGAGCAGAAAAAAAAGTGTAACTACTTTGTTGTTGTCATGTAGTTAGCACTTGAAGATTTATCCGCGTGAATTAATTGCGATCTTGTTGCAAAGCACACTGATTCCCGAAACCAATGCAGAAATGAAGACCACTCGAAGAGACTGCAACACCAGCTGCCGCTGCACCGGCCACATGTGGCGCACCAACATCGTTGGCCCTTATCAAATTAAACGGTAGCACAGCTGGAGGTGATCGCCGGTCAGCTACTTGTTGGCCATACAGAAATTATGACAATTATGGTCTGCCATAAATTCAAGACATGTCGCCAGCGTCGGTCGACTTCAAGCGCAACTGCTACTCATTCGAGCCATACTCGATAAACCATACTCAATACCCAATACCCCATTTCCCCTTAATGCACAAAGCTCTTCACTGTTCACTCTTTCTCTCGATCAGTGCGATCTGTGGCATTATTCATGGGCGCATTCTTATTGTTGCCAAATGCTCGTAAATCAAGCAACATTTGATGTGTCACAGACGCAAGCCGTTGAACTGATCACTGATCGTTGATCGTTGATCGTTGATCGGCGACAACATTATTAGGCGATATCCCCAATCGCCCATCGCCCCATCGGCGATCGACGATCGACACTTATGACATTATGGATTATGATTATGGCGCTCGCGTGCTGTTTATGTATGCCAGGCGAATAATACAAAATATTTTCGCAGTTCAGCTGAGGCTTTCGCTTTCAATACCCTAGAATATGTTGTATTAATAAGGGGCGTATAATAAGCAATTCTGTTTTGGTTGCCATTCCTTATACAATTATTACATATAATATATTTAATAATTAAAGCTTCAGTTTTAAATTCAGAAAGTTTTTTAATGATTGGCTTATATTTATAATTGTATTTTATATTTATTATTTCATTATATTTTAATTATGTAGCATCATCTCTGTAAGAATTAATCATTTGTATCTGGAGGGTATTTTCGCGACACTTGAAATTTTCTCATTCTATACACATTTTTTAACTTTTTTTGCGAGCTGTGCGACGTGGCAATCGATGGCACTTGGTTGGGTGGATCAGTAAATCGATGGATCGTTCATCAGCATGCGTCGCAGGCGGCGTCGATTCGTCGTCGTGGCAGTTGCTGTTGCTGATCAATCAACGCCTTTAAAAGTGACTGGGACTGCAGTTTCTTATTACGAATACTGACTGCAGGGTTCGTGGCTTGCTTCATTTTGGCAAATACATTTTCGCGCATTTCGCGACGTTTACAAATTGCCGCCATTAATTAGGCAAAAAATGCACGCACCGCCGTCGACGACGACGACGACAACGAAGTCGCTGTAGACGGAGATCCAAGTGCAAGACTCGTTGTCGTGTAGGCGAGCCCAAAAATCAGCTACCAACTCAGGCAGTGGCTGGCCGTTGGAGCTGCCAGGCGAACACATCCACCACATAATAATCAGCGGGTGGACAGCAACAGGATTGGCATGCGCTTGAAATTAATTACCCTTACCCTCAGGCACTTTGTTGTTGTAGTTGTTGCTGGTGTTGTTGCTAATTAAGTTGTTTGCGTTTTGAGTTATTGAACTGAGTTTGAATTTTGGTCAGCGTTACGTGCTGCAATGTATCCCAGAACGGAAGCAAGCTGAATTCAAGCTGATGATCGCTTGATCCTAACCATTTCCTTCACAATACTTTTCATTCTTTTGAATACTTTTACAATATCTTATACAATGGGTGGGCTACGCTCAGCTTGATTAAGTTGTAAAACTTTCGATTGTATGCTAGTTTATGGACAACATTGTAGAGACTTGACCATAAAGTTTAGATACTTAAATAGACGCTCTCTTATATCATTCGTTTATTTGCTCATTAACGAAGCAACTCCCTTCTCTGTCTTCTCAACTGTGGTCGCTGTCCTCCAGCTCTCTAACAAGTTAATCGCTTGACTCAGTTGTCAACCTGCCTGCCTGGCTGTCATCTCCCTTGAAGCTATCCAAATGGCATTTGGTTGCACTTGTTGGTCAGCTGTCCACAGCTGGAACGAATATCGCGTGCTCTGCTCGAGCTGCTGCTCACTGGACCATGGCTCAAAGCAACATCAACAGCAACGGCAACAACGACAACAACCAAAACAACGACAACAGCAATATCAGCATATAGCAATATCAGAGGCAAAAGAAATTAAAGATGCGGCTTAGCTGTCAACGCATTTGTTGTCGTTGTTTCTGTTGCTGTTTGTTTGTGGCTCGTATCGCATAATTAGTGTCTCTGTCTCCAAATAAATCAGTTGCCGTCATCTGACAGACGGAAAGACAACAGACTATAGGATTTTCAGTGACTATTTCAATTTGTTTGGGGTCAGTTTAAGGGCCAATCGAAAGGGGTCAGCTCTTGATTTGTTTCGTGCATTTTATCTGCGGCTGTCGCTGATGTGATTTAAGTGCTTTTCCACAATGACCAAGACATTTCCATGTCTTAATTTAGTACATGTGATGGCTTTTTCGAATAATGCAGCATATCTGACAATGGGATAAAAAATGTGTTTACTTGGTAAATTTGATATGAAATGCTGGAATCGAAAATGATATATTAACATATAAACCATTCATGGAATTAAAATAGTTGAGAAATGTTCATTTTAATTTTAATATAATATGCAGCATTTTGTGCACTATTTTTAAAGGTCTTGTCCACTGTATGGCGCTTTGTTTCTATGGAAATTTTTGTTCGCATAGCTTAGGTGTTTGATTTCTATTGAGTGCTGTCGCGTGTTAACGGATTGCCAGGTACCCTCTGGCTTTGATAAGGATTAGATAATAAGTTCTTAAAAGCTTGTAAAGTGTGCGTGTAACCTGTCTGAAAGATCTGGCATTTACACTTGTATAAAGCTGATCCACTTAAAGCCAATGCGAACTCAACTCGATTGATGCAACTACCAGAGCAGAAGCATGGGCAAGAGGAATGTGGCATGTGGCAAGTGGCACGTAGCAACAACAAAGCCACATTATGGAGTATCAGCGTTATCAATAAGCACATTAATTTGATTAATAACCACCTGCAAATCATTTCCATGCCACACAAAAGAGTTCAGAGCTGATAAAAAAGAAAAAAATGCGAGAAAAAAAGTAAACGCACAATCCCCTAAGTAGCAAAAGTGTCAGCAACAAATGCTGATGATGTTGCCTGATGATGAAGAAATGCCATTACAGGGAGGCAGCCGCATCAATGCCAGAGCCAGGCAATTTACGCATCGACTTGGACCAGGACAAGGACAAGACCGGGAAGCCTGGATACCCAATCGACAATCGCGCTGGCAAACCCTTTCGCTGCTTTCACATACACATAAATCGCTATCTTTATGGAATTTTTATGGGCAATCTCCTCGCAGGCATCCACAACACCCCCAATGCACACACACACATACACGCCGTATTCTCTAACTAATACATCGCTTCCGGCGCATTCGCGTTGCCAAGTTGCCAACGGATTTCAAATTGCCATCGACAGCAGTTGAAAATGGTGCACACGACACCTGCGCATCATCATTATGTGGGAGCATGGGAATAGGTTAAGTGGTATATTCATTTTTTCTTCAAACTTTTTTTCGTTTTTGATGGGTAGTTTGGGTCTTACGTTTGGCCAAATAAAATTTCCTGCTTGAAACGCAATTTGTATCGATAACAAGCAAACTGCCTGTCAGCCAACGTATTTCATAGATACTCCGAAGGATATCCTAAGCGCCATTATCCATCAATCAGTATTTATACATATGTCGTATCATGTCATCAATGTTTCATTATTTTGTGGTCTTTAGTTCTCCACATAGGCACAAAATCTGGGTCACCAAGGCTTATCAGAACATGGTATATTTCAATTACAAAGTTGCTTTGGCTTGAATGCATTTATTAAGATTTTTAAATGTGTCCAGTGGTTACAGGATTATTTATGGCAAACGGTTTCATTGCAAACAATTTACAAACTAAAAATGTCAAGCATACTCAGTGATTGCTCTCAAAATCTATAGAAGACTGTGAATATATGTATGTGCAAAGACTAATAACATTGAACTCGATTGAATATAATCCATTAATATAGTATACGATACATAAAATTTGACGCTTGTCAATGCTTTCCTAAACCTTTCAAGCACTTCTGTGAGTCCTTGGAGTGCCTAGCAGTTTTAGTTACGTCACAAGAACATGAGCAGCAATTTCAACGCCCATTGCTGTTGTTTTTGTTCCTGGCTGGTGTCGCCACTAGCCGGTGTTTGGTTACGAAAGGTCCAAAGACTCAGCAATGCAAGAGGGTTGTATTGAAAGAGGGCACTGCTTGCTTTACGAGTATTTATCGATGGACGCGTGTCTCTTTATTAATTGAAGCACCATCGCTGCCGCCTGTAGACTGTTTATTTTTTCATGCTTGATGTTGTTGTTAGCATATCGCGTCAACACTTGAAACTTGAAACATTCCCAGCTACAATGTCTAATGTTGTCCGGGATATTTTAGTCTTCTTGCCCAGTTCGCCACTTGTTTACATTAACCAATTAGCGGGGGTGGCAAACCTTTGACATATTATTGACATTTGCGGTCTCATATTTGCTTTGACAGCCACTCTTGATAACGTGGTATTACAGCTGTAGTGAGACCAAGTTGAATGTAACAGTCTGCATAGCCGTGGAATCGAATCACTTTGGGAGAACAAAGCTAATTGGTGCAGTGCAGCATAGTATTTGAATTTACAATTATTTTAAACATATTACATATAAGTAAATAAATGCCTTAGCGCAATAAAATACATTACTTTTTTACTTATTTTTAATTTTAGTTTTTGTAGAGAACATTTTTGCAACTTTGACACTTTACAGTCCTAGCTCAGCCTTTAAAGTGCTACTTCAGATGAGATGCAGCATTAAAGTCCATGTAGAGAATGAGTAAAAAATGGGAAATAAACATCACGAAGAGCCAGCACAATGTGTGAGGAAAAGGAAAATCCTTGCTGAGATTTAGCTGCCCCTTTTACCCGCTTGTTGTTTATCGATTTATTATAAAACTGTACGCTAAATGTGCGACCCATGCAATGCTCACACCCCCAATCACTGATACCCCGTCCCCTGCCATTTCTCACGCCCCCCTCTAACCCACACGAAGAAGCTAAATGGCCCCTGCCCATCGGCTGCTGACACATCAAACATTGATGGCGATGGGCGATGGGCGATGGTCGATGGCAAACCAATGCCACACCACAAGCTATGCACACATGCCACGCCCACTAGTACAACATCAACGCCAACAACAACAACTACAAGAGCAAGTGCGATATAAACATTTTTATATAAATGTGTGTGTGTCGAAGCATTGAAAAAAGTAAAGAACTTCGACAGACGGAAACAGGAAACCGGAAGTCCATCTTGCTCACAGTGTCGACAACGGCAGCGGCAGCAGGAGCAGAAGCAGGAACAAGGGCGATGGCAGCATCGGGTGCCGGAGTGGAAGCAACAGCCAAGATATTTTTATGCGATGAAATTTTTCAGCTGGACCAAATCACACATATATGTACATATATCATAAATGTGTATATAGTATATATGTGTGTGCAAAAATCAGAGCCGCAACTTCAATAATCATTATCAGCAGCAGCTGCTGCTGCCTGTTCTTCCCTTGTATCATCATCGTTGTCATCGTCATCATCATGGCCAACATCATGTTGCGGAAACAGATAACGCACGGACACGGCACGGCACGGACACAGCGCGGCTTGCAGCGGACGTTGTTGCCACATAACATTTAATGCTGATAGTTGGCCCAAGACCACTCGTATCTCAGTCTCACACTCACACTCACACTCACTTCCAATTCCAATCCCAGTCCCACTCCATCGCCCGATCCTAGCAAGACGACAACGACTGGAGCTTCAAATTGAAATCAATGATGCGCGAGCTTATGCTACATTGCCGGTTCAGTGTTGGGTTGGACTCCTCTTCGACTGGCAGCTCTAATGTAGCATCTCAGCTGCGGGTGTCACCACCGGCAACGCGACGACATCGTGCACCAGACCCAGGACAAGACCCAGACCCAGACCCTGGCCAGACCGTGGCAACAAATGATGCGAAAAAATTGCAAACCACCCGCATGCCAACCATAAAAAAAAGTGTTAATGTATTGCCAATCTGAAGGAATGGTGCAAAAAAAGGAATAAAATGTATAAGATTGCAGCAAAATCTGATATCTTAGAAATTTTCCATACTTTGATGATTTGGTTTTTCCAAGTGGCATATAAACTCCTCGGAGTTCAATTAAAAAGTAGCAATGTTTACCCATAATTCAGTTTTGCTTAACAAATATTTAAAAATTCATTCGCTGTCTGAGTTTTCTTATATAAAGTTTATTGAAGGGCTGACACATTTAATTTGAGCACGTTCCAAATATATTGTTCATCACATTGAGCCAGTTAAGCATGTAAAAGCATTTGGCAATAAAATGATGCAATCTTTGAATGATTCACATCAAATATTTTGCGACAAAATATTGTCGACTAGTAGAACGTCTACGAAACACTTATAACATACATATAAATAAATACAATAGACAAATTTTTATTAGATCATTTTTGAATTAAATTGTTTAAGCACAAAAGCAATCTCAAAGTGTTATTAAAGTGTTAAGTTCTGCAAACATACAAAGCTAAAATGGCAAAGTGATAAAAACAAACATTAAAATAGCTTTAAGCCAAGCAAAAGACCAAAGACTGGCTTTTGGTAATGAAATTGAATTTAGACTTATTAACCATTTCAATTTATGCAAAAAAATAAACACTTTACGCTAATGATTTGCGACAAGCGATTAATATGGAGACAGGCATGGAATCGCATAAACATTTTCGTACATAAGTATGTCTGATATCTTAGAAATTTAAATTTTGAACTAGCTAAAACAAGATACAATTTTTAACGACTGTTAAAAACTATTTCCATATCTTACAGGGTGCGTAAAATTTTATGAACGAGTGAAACTTGATTTCAAGTCGCGCATATGGTATTTCCATAATAATCTTCATTGATCTAGATAAAGCATAATTCAACGTTTTTATGGATCCCAGAATGTTGACGGTCATATCATTATATTTTTCTTTTATTTATATGAAAATTAAATAGTTAGTCAATTAGAAGCAAATTATGGCTTTCAATGTATCCCGAGAGTCGAGCGTTTTGAACAATGAAATAGCCAAGTCCCTGGCAACATATAAGATTGTATAAAATCTTAATCCGTAGACAGGTTAGGCCATCATTAGGCGAGAAATTCGATTTTCGTTCTACCGTTTCGATATCATACTGTTCGAACTGAATGTTTTTGTTGTTTCCTTAAGAACATGGCCCATAAATTTGACTTATAAAGTTGTTAGTTGACAGCAACTGTGAATGAACTGGCCCTTTCGGCCAACACTGGAGTGCGACACCTTTTAATAAAAGCAAAGAAACGAAACGATTATCAAAAGAACTCGAGCTCGCCAGCCGAGCAGATCAACAAATATTTATATATACAATTGGGAACTGATTTATGAAGAATATCGAAAAAGAGAATGAAAACTCTGTAATTAAGATTTCTAATATTACAGATATACTACTGACTATTCATTATTCTGTTTTTCATATAGTTTAGAAGAATTCACTTCACTTTGAAATAATTTTATTGAGTAGTTTCAGGAGCCATCAATCAACTGTGTCGGTTTAACAGCTGCACCGTTCTAGTTTTCAACTACCATTCTCTGCTCTCTGTCAACCTCCCCCTCATTGATTTTCAACGCCATCAGCCTTGGAATTATATGCCGCAGAGCAATTGCAACAGCAAAACCCTTCAAAATAGCGGCTCAACTTCAAATGGGCCGAGTGCAAAACTAATGACATTTTGTTGCAGCCATCATTAGAGAGCCATGGCCATGATGACTTTCACAAACCGGGAGGCACAAGACCAGTTTGTCCCTGCCAGACAACATGACGCGGCTCAAACTCTTGAAATTCCTGCAACACACACACCTGCAACGCAACGCAACGCGGCAACTGCGAACTGCAAATGGCCCCATGCAGCGCATCTAAACTGCAGCTTGCCAGCTCGAGGATTTCGACATTTTAAGCGGCGCGTCTAGCTGTCTACTAAATATTTGAAAAATCTCCAAAAAATATATATATATTCGCAATCAAATCGAACTTCAAACTGTGCACGACCTTCGATGACTTGACATGACATGCTGCGTAGTGGCCGGCGGGAGGGAGTTGTGAAACGGTGAAAACGACATGGACTTGGACTAGCCAAAGTGAAGGCCTAGACACTCAGGCGTCAATTGTCCAGAATGGCAACAACAATGGTGAAAGGCAACAAGTGTATGATTGCAACGTTTTTGCGGCCTAAAACCATTTTTATTTTTCACATTTTTTAAATTCACATTCCCATTGTATTATATACAAACATGTAGTCGACGAAATAACAGTAGTGAAAGCCCTATAAATCGAAACGGGGTCTTATCAGTTAATGGTCCCTAATAGATCATAATATAAAATCCATAAAAAATAAGACTCACTTCTTAGCAGGCTACTTGTGTGCAGCCAGCCATTGTGTGTGTGGTCGATCTTAACAAATAAATGTATTGTGTTCTTAAATTGATTTAAAAACATATTCGGGGTATTGTTTGGGCCATTGCGATAAGCAAATTTTACGAGTGGAACTTACATATTCAGGCATAATATTCGATTCATCTAATTGGAATTTAATTTGATAATATTTTTATATAGTATTTGTTAGTCGTAAAAAAAAACGTTACTTTGCATAAGAATATTTGAGTTGAACCGGCTTGCACATTTACTATGTATAATATTGATAATCTTTCGGGTCTTGTTGATTTTACGAGCATAAATGAATATCTGCCAAAATATACAATTATATCGTTATGGATTTGCATAATAAGTTATACCCTGCAGATAAACTTTGCGAGGGTATATTAACCCACATTCGATCAATGAAACTACTCAATGAATTGTCAACTGGTGGTATCTGCTCAGATGAATCAGTCGCCCATAACGTAGTATCTTGTAGTCGTTTTGACCCTGCTTTTGGGTGTGGATCTCCAGCGCTAAACGATTTGTTCGTTGTGCGATCGTAAAAAAACGAAAACACTACAGTCGTAAAATCATATCAGAAAGAAGAGCAGCTACAAGCAAACAAATGTGGAGCTGGTTTCAAACTTTTGAACATTTCGCACCTGTCGCAGCTTTAAAGGGCGATCGGTCAAATGATGTCTGTCTGGGATCTCCGGCACCGGTCGTTGGTCAATCCCTGGCGACACAACTCGACATCTCGTCATCTCTCCACTGGCTATACAAACATTTTGTTTTTACGACCCAGCGAAAGAGACTGTGCTCATTTTTATCGAATGGTAGATGGGGAGGAACTCATAAAACCCATCTTTGAATTGACTACGGCACTTTAATCGTTGACTTATGTGACATTATTGATCGTTAAGGCCGCTACCTTTGCAAAGAGGCCGCGTTTAGCGTAATTTTGTAATTTGCTTCTAAATGTGTAGTTCTCCTCATCGAATAACGACCCATTGTCGACTATATGCTACTTAGAATGAACAGACATACTACTCGTATCCGTGTTGGTGGTCCCTCCCCTCTCTCCCCATAGCTCTCACTACTTTGCTTTTTGTGTATGTATTTGGTATTCGGGCTCCAAATTTTAAAAGATATTTGTTTTTATGGCAATGCATAGGCGACTTGAGCTTTTATTTTTTATGTCGCCTGGTTTTATGATCAAGTTTTATTAGGTGCGATGACTTAGATATTGCCTTGAACTCGATTTCATCTTTTTCGACTCTGTGTGATGCTTATAACGGTACCGATTTTATATTAGTTGCTTTTAATTTTATTATGTTTCTTGAAAATATGGCAGCTAGTTAATGAAATGCAACTAGAAAGTTGAATCTATTAAGGGATGATCGAATCTGAATTGATACTATGAAAACGATTTCAAATATTATTATTGTTCTAAGAATATCGCATTAAATATTAGGATTACTTTTTATTTGGATAGCAGATTAAGATCCTACTTCTATTCTAAAAATCAGCTTTGATCTTTTGCTGTGACTCTGCCACAAAATAAATATGTTAAAATCGAAGCTGCCACAGCAGCGGGAGCCAGAAGAACGCAGCTGGTCAGCTCCACGGGGGTTACACAGGGCGGTCGCTACAAATTTTATTTATCCCCGGGTTGGTTGACACTTTTTGGAAAACTCTCCTTAGAGTTGGCTGGCTGTAGGCGTAGCTCGATTGTAATGTCAAAGACGAGACGAGGAGCCAAAAACCAATCCAATATTTTCATTGACTACGCAAAAGTCGATCGATTTTTGTGTGCATGTATGTTCTGTGTTGTGGGTTAACTGGTACTTCGATCCATAAAACCCATGTCAAAAAGTTAAGGATGAGGTTGCAGTTGGAGTTGGCTTGAATGTGTGTGTGTGAGTGTGAGAAGTGTGAAACAACAAGCATAAAAATCGAAATACATATTATTTATGAGGTTCATCAGGAGTTTACGATGGCACACAGGTTCGGACTCAGGCTCATTCACTGCACGCCGTTGAAATACTTACCTGGCCAGACCATACAAATTAAAAAAAGAAGATAACGTATTCATCTCTCCCTTTACCTCCATCCCCCTCAGCACCACCATCTCTTGAGAGTTGGCCTCATGCTGTGTCAGGGTCTTCGTTTCAGTCTCCGTTGCAGCCACAGTATCAGCCTGGTTGGCTGGCCGGCTCAGACTTTATGACGTCCTCGCTTAATGTGCGCCGTGTAACGAAAGTAAATTTTTCATAACTTGGCCCAAAATGAACCCAAGATCGATAAATATTTCAGATGCAGGTAGTTATACACACACATGCACTCACATTTACGTGTAGGTGTAGGTGTATGGCATTGTTGGTAGCACCTTTTTCTCGCCGACCAGACAAACTGGCAGCAACGTCATTAGCAGCTGTGTGTTTACATTAACATTTTTTTCAGGTAGTTATGAGTATTAGATGTTCCAAGCCAAATAAATAGTTTTTGTACAAAACAAGTTGGACTATAAGAAAGTTGAAATGTGTATCAATTGGAGGAAAGAAGAAACATTTAACGACTAAACAAATATTTTAGTTAACGCAGGGTAATAAAGTACAGTCCGAGCAGATTGACATATACTTTAAATTAGTTTGTTATTTACTAATTTAATGAATTGCTCAATAATTTGAGAAAACATATAAAGAAATGCACAAAAACTCAGGAGAAAATAAATAAATTGGAATACCTATGCATTTTTGAAATATTGATTTGTTTTTATGATAATACTTCAATAATAAAAATTGTAATCACCACATAGTTTTGTAGAATTATGCCTTGTGGGTTAAATCGACTTTACTGATTTTAAATAGATCCTAAAATAAAAGCAGTGCTGGCTGTTAGTTGACACATTTCAAAAATGAAATGTTTAGCTTCATTTTGGTTTAGCAATTAACTAGACATTATTGCCGCTGTGGGAATGTGAGATTGCCATTGGCAGTGGTCACACTTGGACACTCTCAAACTTGAAGTGGGTACTTGAGAACTAACAAGCATGTGTTACACCAAAGCCGAATAAAAACATTTCACACCACGCCTCTAGCTCTCTACCATGCGCACTCTCACTCTCTCGAGATATAGTCGATAGTCGTGCTTGTATTAATTCTATTTGTATAAGGTCACTGCGGAAGCCGTGGTCAAATGCAAATACGAGTAGACAGAGTCATAAAATGGGATAATATTGGACTGGCCTTTGGCCCAAAACGAAGGTGTCAAGTGTTCCTTGGAACCATGAACGGGGTGAAAAGGTCAAGTACTTGACTATGGCCTAGTAAGGCCAGCCAGCCAATGCAAATAAATAAATAAAGTTCTAAGAATACATGCACATACTACACAAATTCACATGTTAAGTTGTCATTCCTTTCAATGGCACGAGTTCAATGAATATAATATGCATAAATCGCCTTAATTGGCATCTCTCATCAAAGGATAATATCTTTTTGGCTACGTCGTCTGCTAATTAGGCGTACCTGTCAATCGGATTGTGGCCAATAATTCGGAAACTTGATATAACACAATCGTCGTATGTTTGCTCGGCTTTATTGCCAAGGCTTTCCCGGGGGTGGTCTTAAGGGTTAGGCAACTGGCACCTAGCTCCAAGCAAATGCAGTTGCCATGGTCGCAAGCAGCCAATTAAAATTAAATATATTCCTCTGGCACAGAGTCTGACTCAGTTGAAGCCGAAGATGAAGAAGCTTCGATTGCGCTGTTTAGATTGGTATTTCTGCTTTTATTTTTTTTTACTTGAATATGTATGCCAAGTTGCTGGCCGCATTGGCAGACGGAGACCGAGTGCCAGACCGGGCTCGAGTGCTGTGGTCCACTTGAAATTATGCCGAGAAACGCTTGAGTGCGCACAGCCACCAATAGCCACGCACAACACACTCATCAAGGCGACCACAAACAACCCTCGACGGCAAGTACAACAAGCACTACAACAACAGCCTCAACCTGAACCATCTAGGGTCTGGGGACCCTTCCACAAGGGTTTGGGGTACGTTTTCAATCAAAGCTGCGAGCTGCGAGCTGCGAGCTGCGTACTGCGATCTTTCTACTTGGCTAAACTGTTCGTGCTGCTTGTCGCCAGGGTTTGACCCGGGTTTGTTTCCGGAATCTGTCAGTCAGACGGCCTGTCGGTCGCACGGCCGATTGCAGCTTTTGCTACGCATCGCAAAATTGCCCGCAATTAAGTACATACATATATATCATATTTTGTATGTACATATGTACATATGTACATAGTATGTATGTTATTTGTATTTCTAGTTTTTCTCTCCTTTCCTTCATTTTCATTTCAATTTTTTATCGGTCATATGCATTGTTAGCATAATTATAGGCTTAGCCCAAATTATTGACAAGTGAATTAGAAATAATATTTTCGTTTTCGACTCTGAGTGCGCAGAGTGTTCGTCTTCTTTTGTAAGAGGAATTCTATGTTTAATGGAGCATTGAAATGTAAAATTCGCCTCGAGGATATGAGAAACATATTTAACGCAGTGGCGTGTAAAGTTTTCAAGGTTATCGAGTTAATCTGTGATTACATACACTTTTATTTGAATAGAGAGAGAGAGAGAGAAACAATGATTGTGAAGTACAAATAATAAAAATACCGATATAATAATATAAGAATGCGTATTTCGCAACAATAAGTACTAATAATAACTACTTATTAGTAATATAAATTGTTAATGGAATATAGAAATACATTCGATAACATGAAAAGACATTAATGCATAATATTTATTTAAGTCAAATAAAAAATAAATATATATTTAAATTGATCACATATGTAGTAATATAAATACTCGAAATATTTAAAAAAAAAAATTTCTACATCGCGATAATTAAAAAAATACAGGCTTTTCCTTTAATATTTCATTTTGTTCGTGACGATTAACACACTTATCTTTTACCTCGAGTTAAATACATACTTATTTACATAAGCGTATTGGGCATGCCTCATAATTCGATATTTAAAGTTTTCTTCTCTGACTCCTAAATCATGAAGTCGCGCCTTAAAAAAAAAACCCTATAAAAATCTCCAAAATTTAAATATCTAAATCGTTACAAGAAATCCACAAACTATAAAAATTTCATTTAAAATACGAAAATCTGTCAAAATGTTTATTCATAGCATAAGTAATTTATAGGTTCGCAACGTAGTCAGTCCCCGATTCAGTTCATATACTTGTATTAATGTTTTGCAGATGCCGTTTTGGGGTTGCTGTACGAGGTAAGAGGCGTTGTCGAATGTACCGAATGAGGGGGGAAATGCAAAAATAAAGGATACGCTGGCTGTTTGTATAATCAATTTGTTGGCCGTGACGTCATCATGACGAATTTACACTCTTTGTGATTTCACTTTTCGACGAGTTTCGAGTTCCATCATCAATGCGTATGGAGAGGCCCAGAGAATTTTCGATGTACTTCATACTCATTCTGTGGAACAGGCCTACAACATTCAATTCGTTACGTTTGTTATACATTTTATTCCACTTTTCTCCACCTCGCACCACCTCTGCACAACTGACAACCTCTCGTAGAGTTTGTGTGTGTGTATCGATGTGTTGGTTGAGGTAAGTGCTTTCGGGCCGCAGTCGATAGACGGTGACGTTGACGGGAGCGCGGTGACTATGTAGGTTTTTTATTTTTATTATTATTCTGTTTTTTTTCTATTTTTTATAGCGGCAGCGTAACAAAATTCTTATGAATATTAATTGGCTCTCGCTGTTTGCGTTGGTTGTCACTCAAAGTGACCGCGTTCGTAAGTGGATGCCATAGCTGGGGTTCCATTTCAATTTGTTACGCCTGTTTACAACTCGGACAGGTTGAACTTGGCTTAATGCTTAGATAAGCAATCGCTCTTAACCTACTCGCAATAGGCTTTTCACTTGCTTTTCTTTTTATGCCCTTAACTAATCGAATTTCTTCTTGCTCCTTAGATAAACCAGTCGTATTGAAAATGGCTGGACTGGGATGAACGAATATAATTTAATTTGAAATTAAAATGAAATCGTTATCAAATTATAATAAATAATAAAGCAAACAATCACTAAAACCCCTCAGCCAAGAACAGACAATTATGCAATATAATTCAAACTATTTACAAAATTTGTTGTGGATTTAAATTTCCACAATGAAATGAATGAAATGACGTTTGTATTATCTTGATCACAACATTTTCATCACCATTTTCCAACTCAATATTATTTTACCCCTTGGCAGTTGATTCATTTATAATGTGCTAATGACTATGTTCCCATAGCAATAATTTGAGCAACTACCTAAATATGACTCATTCAACATCCTCTGCATTGCAATCACGAGCTGGCTTTTTTTCGACTAGAGTATCAATCGTCTGACAACAGACAGATTTTCTCACACTCTTTGCAACGCATAGCATTATCACGAATTCATATTTCATATCAACAACACAGCGAGTTAAAAAATTTATGCGCCCACACAGAACCAGACATTCTATCGCTTGGGGTTGAGCACGGACTGACGTCTGACTGCCTGCTGTCCAACATAATCTACATCACTGGAGGAGATGGAAACGGCAATGGAGATGGCGATGCTTGGTCTGTATGTCTAATGTGCCGAATGCCACTGTGGAGTGGATGCCCGAGAGCTATAAAAAGCAGCAAGGTAGCCATGAAATAAAATAATATTAATATCTGATGTGCTACAAGATACTCAGTCAGTAAATCATCAATATTGATTCGCATAACAAATCGTACCAAATAAATACTTTTAAAAAGTAAATTTAAGAGAAATTCGATTTTAGATTCATATAATAATGGATTATATTAGGATAGTAAAATTAAAAAATCATATTTTTAGAACATTCGAATTAGTGAAAATAGATCCCCTTTCGTCTGAACTAACCGAGAAAGTGGAGGGCATTTTCAGTCATTGCCTAAAGGTATATAGTATAATTATCTCGCGTTCAGTCGCCCACAACATATGAAACGACACCTCAGTCTGTATTTACAGCCAGAAACCCTTTTGATAGCATTCCCCCTGTGTCTTTCTGTGACAGTTGCTGCGTTTTTGTTATGTTAATTGGCATTTGCATGCAGTTCACAACTCCAGTTCTAGTTCCAGTTCCCAGTTCCCAGCAGCCAGCCGCAGTCTATGAAAAAGTACGAGTCTATGGCCATTCTCGGTCTGGCAGAAGAATACTAGGATGTGTAAAAAAGTGTGGCACACACAGACACACACATAAATACTCGAATGGCAAGGGTAAAGCAGACAGCCTTTAAAACGCTTAACCAAATACTAGTTTCACTTTTTGTTGAACCAATGCGAATGCCAAGGAAGTCCCACTCCGTCCCGCTCAATTCAAGTGGAGTGCAGAATGTCGCCATTTTGTGCCATATGAATGTTGCGAATAGTAATGTGAGTACGATTGTCAGTGTGAATGTGTGGAGAACTCTACGGACAGACGGCAAGCGGCAGTTGGCAATGCTATGGACCATGGACCATGGACCATGTTTGTGTTGGCTGTTAAACTCAGCACTATTAAAGGCTAAGGCCGACTTTTTGTCAGGCATTATGATGCGCACCTTTTGTGCTTCCATGTTGTTGTAGCAGTTTTCTCGGGAAACCCTAACGCACACATTCGCCAGTCAGGGCGGCCCCTCGACACATTCATGAAATGTATAGCATAATAAATCTTTACGTTTACACACACACACATACGAACACTCGACACACATACACACATGCCTCGCAGCACTAGGGACATATTTTTTGCTGTGGACTCGCAGGTAGCATCGAGTTTTTGCCACCTTTGCTGCAGGATGTAGTAGGCAACGTGTAGGAGTAGACAAGCAGGGGTTGATGCTGGTCCCAGCCAGTTCTGAGAACAACATTCACACACACACACACACAATCCACACACCCACATTGATAGTTTAACTTCCCTGCACTCGCATTTTTACTTACCATTTTACGATTTTGATTTTTATCGTCGTTTGTTTTTCTCGGTTTTATTTTTTGTTTGTCTTACTTTTTTTTGCGGTATTTGAATTATGAGACAATGCGCCTTCTGCATGGGCAATCATTGCCCTGACTACTGTGCACCGACTGCGTTTTCACTGGATTTTCCTTTTGACCAATTTTTTGGTTGCGGCATATTTGATTTGGTCGACGCTTATCGGTGGTTGCATCGCTAACGATAAGATTGTACGGTCTGCCTAACTGTGTTCCAAAGAAGTTGCAAGATCAGCGCAAGAAGTTGCAACCAAATGTTGTTTGGCTTATGGAACGTACAGACTTTAGTGTCATCTTCAATGTTTTGCTCAGCACAAAGCAAAAGTTTCCATTAGCCCAGGTCAGTTCACTTTCACACAGAGACCTACGACAAACTAACTGTATTCCAGCTTCACTTTCCACAACAACAGCAAACTGCCACATTAGTGATTTCCCAAATATTGGGAGGGGGCATTGCAACAGCGCGCCGATTATCAAAGACTAACTAAGCCCGACTTGTAGATAACCCAAAAGTATTTATGAGCTTTAAATTTTCGACAACGGCAACATTTTCGAAATGTTTTCGACAGCAGAAACCAGTTTGGCGACGATTTGTTGTCAAACTGATCCATCGATTGATGCTGCTGCCTTAAGAAAAAAGCAAAAAAAAAAAAAAGAAAAAAAAACCAAGTGAAATAAATAAGCGCGTTGATTTTTAAGTGTTGTGCATAATTTTAAATATGTTTATTTGAAAAGCCAAGCGAATGACATTTGGTTTCTGTTTAAATTTATTCTCCGCCCGATGAGCGAGTCTAGCAACAACAACAATTTGTTGACAGTCGGGTTTCTTGTATTTATTTTTTGGTTTTTGGCTTGCAAACTCTGTCAGCTCTGGCTCTAGAGCTGGCGCTGCAAAACCGTTAACACCCATAATAAGTACCGCTATGTACCCTAATTTTGAGATAGCTTTAACCAAAATGAAGCTGAGCTGCCGCGCTTTTAATAGCCAAACTATGCATAATAGGCCCTTCCCCGCAACCCTCTGCCGCCAAAGTTGCTTTCCCTCGATCAACTGCGGCCAGCTTATATACACATATATTTGAGATTTTCAGTGAAATCGGCGAGTTTCTCAATTTCCAGTTTCAGTTTCATAGATGCGCTTCGATTTTGTGGCCATATTTCTAGTTCATTTGTGAAACGCAATCAGCGATGCGTGACGCTACCAACTTCACCACTGGAACTTTAGATTCGCTCTAAATCTCCCTTTTGGTTTGGGTCTTGCTCTGGCATCTCAACCATGAGTATGGGTGTCTGTGGGAGCGGAAATTATTTAATGGCGCGTACATGTTGAACATTGGCTTGCGGAAATCACGCACTGAATTTCATCTGCGTCTGCCTGGAAGCTGCGTGAAATTTTTATTATTTAATTTAATACGTTTTTCGCAATTTTATCGGCAACTTGCGAGGGCGGTGCTAAAATAAAATATGATTTCTCGCCCAAATTATTACTAGAGAGAGATGAGTGGTGGGCGTTGCAAATGTCAAGAATTTAAGGGAAAAATTGATTTAATATATTTTGTGGTTTTATATATAAAGAATAATTAAAACAATAATTCTAGAATGTGTTATTAAGAACAAGTAAAAAAGCTACAGTCAAGTTTGCTCGACTGTGAGTTACCCGCAACCCCTTTTTTCAGGATGCAACTAGCATTAAAATCGCGCTCTGGAATATGGTATTTTTTTTTAACAAAACATCAAAAGATATACCGCAATGCACTACTGTCAAAATTGTTAGCTTGGCTGCAGTTTAATAGGTGTATTGAATAAGTTTACTACATCAAAGCCAATAGAAAACACCTGGTATTTCAATTGCAACTTCTAATTCTTTTTCAACATATTTCTTCGTTTTAAAATATACGTATAATTTGAATTTATCGATGAAAATATAAGTAAAATTTCAATTTATGTTTTCCTGTAGTTTATGAATATACAATTAAACATATTTTGAATATATGGGATCAAATGCGCAATTGTTCATTAATATAATCTATTTCTAAGTAATTACATTATGACAGCTACCTGACGCAAAGACTTGAAGTAATGAGAGGCACAAGATGCACAACGTACATACTCATATAATGTACAATGTACAATGCTGCGTATGAGCAATGCCCCATGCCTGTCAACACAAACTTGCATTGTGGCCGACGCGTTCAACTTGAATTGCCCACTTGAAAATTAGTTGCAAATTACCTACTTAAGTTTGTTTGCTATGACAGTAGCAGTGGCAGTTGCAATGGCTCTTATTGCTGTTGTTGCCGCTCTTGGTGTTGCTGTTGCTGTTGCAGTGGCAACAACTCTGGAGAATTGTCGTCTAAAGACGAAACTTGGTAGTCAAAGTCGAACATGTGCGCCATTGTGTTGCTAGTTGCAGTTTGGGGCGCTTGTACGCCCAGTTAGTTGCGTGGCTGCCACGCCCTCCACAGCCATTGAGTGTTTTGGACAAAAGTTGGTCTTATGCATTGGCACTTATGCAAGGTTGGACTGACAAACAGACAGGCAGGCAGACGTAAAGACGAACAAACGTTCGGACGGACGGACGGACGGACGGACGGACGGCAACCTGTTATCAGGCAATCAACAAGTGCAATTAGCAGCTCTCTGGGCCAGCACAATGTGCGTGTGACAGAGCAAACAAATTGTTTAACAAAACGAACAAACAAGCCCACAATTCTATATGCAACTGCAGCTCAACTCCCTATCTCCGTGGGTGTGTATCTGTATTGAAGTCAACACTGGGCTCAGCGAACCATTGCAATTGCAGCATGTAACAGCGTCTTGAATAGTTGCCACTAATTCTAGGGAGCACTCCTTTTGTCCAGCTGAAGACTCGTTTAAAGCTGTGACCACTGCAGGTGACATCTACTGTCTCTGTCCCTCGCACACTTTCTCTCTCTGTCGCAGTGCAGATCGGCGCCACATTCAATTGTCAATTGGCCGAACAACTGGGGCGGCAACTGATTGTGGCAACAACTGTTTTCTTTGCCACATTGAAAACAATTTGTTGCGCAAACTCAGCCAGTTGTCTCAGTTCTTGTTGAAGGTTGTCTGTACCCGACAGCTCAGATATAATGTAATTATTGGCCTATTAGTTGCCTCTCTGCCATTCAGCCTTCAACATTCAACATATGGCAGACGGACTATAAACGTGACTCGATTCGAATTTACACACCACAATAAGTACCCAATTGATGGGCAAAGGACAAAAATTGAATTTATAATTTATTAATTGTATATAATAATTCAGTTATTGATGTACACTCTCTAATTTTATTCGAATTAAAATTATGATACAAACACGGAATACTTTCAGAATTACGTTTATAGTTTGTATGACTTTAATTCAGTTAATAGCAGCCGATAAATAATAAGAAATTTTAATATTCAGTTAATTAAAAAGATTGTAGAATATGAAGCAATAAGGAAAAATAAAATGATGTCGGAAGGATTTTTTTTATAGACAATTAAAATATTGCTCAGTTTTTGAGGCAAATTCTCTATACCTTTCCTACTCCTGAATTAATTCGTCTCAACCGTTTTTTATACAATCTTCAGCTTCCTTGCTTGTCATACTATAATAAAATGATTTAATTAAAATTTGGAATTGGCATGATATATTGAAGAAAAATACAAATGTTTAAGTAGCTACACTCTAACCAAATTAGCCTACTTGTACGATTGTCCAAATGACATAATAGAGTTAACCAATTTATACAATTAATAGACCAACAGCTTGGTGGAAGCAACCACTTAAAAAACAGCCAAAAAAAAATGGTCATGAATCGCAGCTGTTTAGCGGTTTGCTTCACATATGCTAAGCTAAATGCGTGTGTCAACAAACCGCAGAGCGAGGACGACATAATGAGGTGTAGACCAGGACCGGGACAAGGAGGGGTAGTCTATGGCTGATGTTATGTCTGCCTATGAGGCGGCGGGGGGTGGGTGTGAGAGAGGACTGCCTGCACTTTTGATTGACATGTCGCCGTCGGCTGGACGTTGACTTGCATGTCAATTAAAACTAACGATGACGAGTGACAGTTGCCTGGACTCGGACTCGGATGAGGATGAGGTTGAGGACTGGCAATGGAACTGGCACACTTTAATAGGCTCAAAGTGGATTTTAATTTTATTTGATTTCATTTGATTTGATTGCACAGCCCAAGCACACGCTCAGCATGTGCCCAGAGGGTGGTTTATGGCTTGATTTGGTTTTGGTTTTGGTTTTGGCATTGGCATTGGTCTTAGCTTTGGCCTTCGCACCGGAACACAACCCCTTTCCGGCATCTGCTCTCGACTGGAGCTCAAGTTACGTCGCAGGATTACAGCGTGTTCTGTGGTGACAGCAGCTGCTACTCCTGCAACGGACAGGGACTGCGACTGGAACTGCAAGTAGAAGTGGATCAGGGTAATGCGAATTACTGTCGCTAGACTGAAGCCGATGGCAATTGGCACCTTTACTCAACCATCTCTGCAGCTTTCACCTACACAACTGACTTGATTCCCACGCCTGGTGCTCGACAGGATTTGCTGCTGAGCATGAGAACTGAGCTCGACTCGAGTCCAAGACCCGCGGGGCGACAAAAATGCGCTCGTTTGATAAATTGGGTGCCAAATTTGCCGCTTCTGCATGCTTGTGAAAAGTTAAACGTTCCGCTTATGAATGCCCAGCAGACACGCAAAGATTTTAGCTCGCCGCTCTCAGAGATCAGGGCCCTTGGTGAGATGAGTGTGCCAGGTAGCTGGGCTATTATTTTATGAGCCAATTAATGAAATGCCGTGGGAGTGCCTTATGTTACATGTTATGCTGTAAACGTAAGCACTCAACTTGGACAGTTTACAGGCAAGTTCTTCTTATTTTTTTGCCCATACTCGAGCTAAAGTTGTGCCCTGACAGTTCGTGACTTGGCGCTATGTGAATTATGGGGCCGTCGTCTGCACGCCAACAACGAAATTATATTTAAAAACACATAACTCAAGAGATTATCATTAAAAACTGTGGGCGCTCTGGCCAGACCCATACTCAGTGCCAGGCCCTGCCTCAAGTCCAGTTCCAATCCCCATCTCAGAAACGAAGTGATCTGCGCGTGCGCAAAGCTCGAACGGAAGTCGTTAGGCGACGGTCGTCAGATATGGCGTAAATGTATTAAGGAACCGCCTTAGGGGCACGTAGCCCATTCAAGGATTATGCGACGCAACGCATCGCGACACGATGCGACGCGATGCGAAGCAACGGCACACAGGACAATGAATGAAATGTGCCCGTTGACAATAAATTGGTGTAGCATTTAAATAAGCAGCCTCAGCACCTCGACACCTTCAGCACCTTCGCCACTTTAGGGTTATATGTACACACGTATTAGCTGCACGCGCATCACATTGCAATGGGTTTGGGTTGCGGCCAGCAAATGTGTCTGGCTTTGCCTTTGGCCATCGCCAAATGGGTGTGAAGTTGCTAATGCGTTTTTCGACAAAAAAAAAAAAAGCTACGAGTCTGGACAGCCTGGAATACGGGGAGATGGTATCTTTGAGCCATAATCATTTTGGTAGTTTTGTTGAAAGTTTTTGCATTTTGTTGAACATGCATTTATAAATATGTGCAACCTTTAGTAATATTAAATTGTTGGTAAATATTTAAGTTGAAATACAAACAGAGTTATATGAATAAAGTATATTATTGTTTACTTTTACATATCTAAAAAAACTTACATTAAATGTTATTTCAATTAACTAAGTAGTTAAGAAGCCGATAGTAATTTGATGCATTTCATTTGTATATCTCATTTTAAAATTGTAAATATATTTTAAACGGCTTTCAGCAACAAAATGCCAATCAATTTTTTGTTGAGCATCTTTTATGACAAAATATTTATTTTCTCTATACTCACTTTCCGATATAAAAACAAAGAACCGGAATGAAATTCTAATGAAATATTTCTGAAATTAGCTAAATTATTTTGCCACTGCAGAGCATCAAATTAACCAATTTTCTAAAAATACAAATGAGTTAAGACAAATTAAGTTCCATGGATAATATGTCAGTCAACTGTCGGTTGACAGTAACTGCGTCGTTGGCTTCTTCAGAAGTCTAATGGGCAAGGTCAAATAGTAGCATTTAGATTGAAGATATAAATCGAATAACTGTTTCAAGCGTCAGTAATCAGAAGATTAGAAATCATTCTTATTGTCAGCCTTAATCGCCAATTTAATTAATGATATTCAAGAGTATCTCGAAGTATTAATCTGTGATTAGCTAGGTAAATGTTTTGCAGCATTTTAGATTGGCGTCTGTGAAATGCTGCTAAAGAAAGTTTGAAAATATTTTGTTATATATCAATTATTAATTCAACGATTAATATGCCATCAAATCTGAACTAATAGTTGGTCAAAGAAACGGTAAAAACCTCTTCGAGTATTGTTAACAAACAAATCTAGACCCATTGTTATACATAGCACCTAAATCTAAAATATTCATCACAACGGTATTTTGGCGCACGCTAATCATTTGTTATATTATTTTTCGAGTATACATCATGGAGTTACATACATATTTTATTTACAAGGGACTAACTCTGTTGTGGGAACATTTGTTTTTATTTGTCTTCATCGTGTTGTCTTATAGGCTCAAAAGTGTGAAAACAGTTATTGTTATTTGAGACGATCTATAATTCTTACAAATGATCACTGTATTATTTTCATATTCAATCCCCATTAATTTATTGGCAGAGCATCGATTGTTTTGTCTCCGGCTTTTAACATTTAATTTATGTATATGATCAGTAAGTTTTAGTCGAAATATCTAAAGGGTCTAAGCAATATGCGTTTGACTTCTAATAGTTTCTACTGTCAAAGACCTTTAAATATTATTATTTAATATAATATTTAGAAAGCTTCATATTGTTCTAAAATAGTATTGAACAACATTTAGAGCGAGGAATTAACTAAAACAATTCTTATTAAATTGTTAGTTATAATAACAGAATTTTGTCATGAGACCCTGAATGAAATTATTTTAGTTTTTTTGATTCATCTTATCTATTTTTAATAAAAAATGTTTTTTAATCAATGTATAAATGAAAAATGAATTTTTTCAATAATCAAATACACAAATAAAATGGATTTTTGTTTAGCCAAACATATAAAAACAAGAAAATTTAGTTTAGTTTTAAAACAAAAGTTTATCAAAATGATTTAACATTGTTATATTATTTTCAATTTGATGAAATAGGTCAAGCACTGTATTCTCATGTGACTACACATACTCAATCCGAATAAAATTTAATAATGTTTTCGGAATACAAGACTATAATTAAACTTGGCACTGCCCAAATGATGGCCAGACGCATTCTGGCCTTTCCTATCCACCTGTCTGTATGTACGTTTAACCAATTAATTTGCAAGTATATGTATTAACTTTTGTGTTGCGATTATATACAACATAGCCCCATACCTTATTTGTGTACAATATGCAGCTTATGTGGAGACTCGCATGTGGCGCAAACTGTATGAACAACGTCAACTTGGTGGCAACAACAACATGGCCATATATAAGCAAATTAATTAAAGTTGCCACTTCAGTTGAATTTTCCAGGTGAGTGATGCGGAACAAATAATCAATCAATCAGCTCAGATACACACACACACACATACATACCATACACAAATATACAGATATACAGAAACACACACAAGTGCACACATGCAAAAAAGCTGCACGGCACACACTATCTGGACAGCACAGGCGGTGACTTTCATGGCATTGGTCAGTCAGCTAGTCAGTTAGTCAGTCGGCCAGTCAGTCGTCAGTTCATCTGTCTATCTGTCTGTCCCATTGTCCAGACAGTCACTCAGCCAGCCGGGGCTTGTCATTGACGTCGCTTTGCCGGACATGGCACAATGTTCAAAATAAGTATGTGAATGGGAGTGTGAGTGTTGTTGTTGTTGTTGTTGTGTCGAATGCGTATATGTAAATGTGCCCTGCAATAACAACAAATCGGCAAATGCACATTGAGGGCAATTTACTGATAATTGTATTGCAAATTATTCAATGATACCAAATAAATTTTAATGTTCTTCTTAAATTATAATTCTCCCAATATAATGTTGATTAATTTATATTTATCTGAATCTCAATATTTAAGTAAATTTGAATTTAATTAAATGTTTTAACCGCTATAATCTACAAAGAAAAATGTAAACATCACATCTTTGTTTTGCCCCACTGTTCGATGGTCAGTTTCAGTTAAATTGTGCTGCAGTTGTTGTTGCATTTATCTGTAGCTTTTGAGCTCATCCATATGTCTGGTTTGCTCCTGTCTGGGTCTCGACTGGGACGGCAGAGGGGAAATGGAATTGGTGCACTGGTCTGGTGCGGGACCAGAGATCCATGTGGTTGACTTTTGGATACGATTGGGGCCGCCATTTCGGTGTTGCTTTTGCTTTTGGCTCTCTGTCGCTGTATATGCGCTATGTGCGTTTGAACTTTTCCAATTTGCAAGCGAAAAATTGAAAATGCGATGACTGCGACTGCGACTACGATGAGGGCAGCATCAAGCAAATAAATAAATGCGAGCATTCATGGAACGTATTGCAAGCAGGTACGAGTACGAGTATAAAAAACAATCTGTAGCTGCTTTGTGGCGGCAACAAACTGCCGCCCAGTCGATACAAAGGCATCAACTACCAAGCATTTCTGTCTGGGAGCGGTTGATTAAAATATACACATATGTACATATTCGAGTACATATGTACATATGTGAATATCTGTAAGTGTATGGCGCATAACATCACATCAACAAATTGTGTAAAAAAAAATTGTTTAACAAAATCGATTTTGGAAAAGTCAGCAAAAAAAAATTTGTAATTAAAATTGAATTTCGCTCTGGGTGTGGTCTGGAATGTGGCACCCCATTGGGTGGGGCCATGGTTTTGGCAATGGACTGCAAAGTGCACTACGCCAGTTCCCTTCTCCGTTCTCCGTTCTCCGTTCTCCGTTCTCCGTTCTCCATCCTCCATTCACAATTCTCCCCTCCCAAAATTGACAGATCTTTTTGGTGTATACATGAGCTCCGCTGCGGCTCAGTTGTCATAGCGCCTGACTGACTTACTGTACGACGAGAGGTGCAATTTATTTAATTAGATGCATAAAACTCATTAAGATAAGAGCTGCCAGTGTCGACTTTGGTTGCGCTGCCATCTTGTTCAAGTGCGCGAATCAACAAATGCGCCAAAGTGAAGACCCCTCTCGTTCCCATTCAGGACCCAGCTACCACTTGCCAGTCGGTAGAAAGAAGTTGCCACGAGTCGGAGCAATTGTTATGCTCACTTGTCAGCCCCAGCAAAAGTAGTGCCAACAGTTGTAAAGTGGGAGGTGCCCAGACACTTTGCAGGTGTGAGAGGACAGCTTGCTGATGCAGCTCTGCTCTGGTTATAAAGCTGCCAGCGTTGAGTAATTAACTTGAGCGACGATGCTGCTGTTGCGTGTACTGCTGCTGCTGCTGCTGCTGTTGATGACGATGGCGATGGCGATGACGACGACAATAAAATGCCGACTTAATTAAGTGACACAAGTGCTATGCTGTGTTGTTGGGCGTGAATGGAAATAGAGTACAAATGTGACTGAGAAAGAAGATGAAGCAGAGCTAATGTCTAGCTTAATAAAATTTGTGCATCTTAAAAAATTAAAAAATAAAAATATAATAACAAGTTTAAAATAATTTAAACATGTATATCACTTTGAAATGACCTGGCTTCAGTAGATATATGTTTCACAATCATTTCTGTTTCACTGTTTTCCCCCCTTTAAAATGACTGTATTCTATAACAAATCTTTGTTTGACTTGCAATATGTCTCTTAAGCATTCGTTATCTTGGTGTTTAACACTTAGCGAAATTTGAGTATGGTTCCCTCACTGGTTGACACATTATCGGTTGGGTTTTTTGGGTTTTGCTTATCAACTCCTCAGCTTGGAACTTACTTTACCACTGTCTAGAGCACCCGCATAGTTGAATAGATGAATTGCGGCTACATGTTCGGTATCAATGTCAAATCAGGGCGTGACTAATCACCTAATTGCATGCAGACCGCAGCAGAAACATTGCGACAATATCTGCCCCTCAAAAAAGAGCAGGCTCATAAAAATGCAAAAATAATGTACAAGTAATTTGACAGTGATTAGCATGACAGGGAAATATCAGTCCGATAGTATCTTACAGATGCAGATTGCGCATTTTATGCTGGCCCCGATTTCAGGACCAAGTTCAGTGATTGAATTTCAATTGCAACTATGCGGGTGCAAATGTGAGTGTGAGTGCCAGAATGAATGTTGCTCGAGTGCCTCGATTGTAATACCAAGAAGTGCAAGGGGAATATATTAAGCAGATCGTCTTCTCTTAGAAACTTTGACACAACCTGTTGAGTTGGCTAAGCCTCGGCTAAATTTTATTGGTGATTATGATAATATGCGTTGTTTGCTCAGCCATTTATTGTTTTTGCATTACTCGCACAGTATTATTCTAGCCCTTTATTGTCATTTACCGTTGCAGTTTCTGTTGCTCAGCATTAGTATGCCATAGATGCGTTGAGGGATTTGCAGCGAGGCGTGGATTTTAGAGGTTCATTACCATGTCTGTGCCTACCTGTGTGCTTGTCGTTTTGGGTTTTCCCAGTTGATGCTTGCAGGTGTGCAGATGTCGGCTTAGCCAAGGCCTCTGGACTGAGGAGGATTGCTCGCAGCGGGTTCAGGTCGCCAGACAGTCTGACAATTTGCATGTGTTCCTATGCCCAATATATCAATGTGCGGTCCATCGATCAAGCGACCTATAAATTCTTACGCATGCCACACATCCATCAAATTGCTCGGCACGCACAACCAAAATAAAAAAAAAACAACAAAAAATCGTATACAGATATTTATGTACTCGTATCTTTGAGCTGACAACAGTTTAAAAGTGTAACCCATTGCACGACGGTGCACAACTAATTGGATTTTTATTTTTTTGTCAACTAATCCGATTTGTTTATGTACATTTCAGTTTCAGTGACACTCGCAATCGGAGCACAGCTCTACATAGCCGTATCCCCTACCCAAGCATTGGCTACAGTTTTAGGCTTATGAATTAACTTGAGTATTTCTTTTTTATACCATTGGTACCATTGCTCTCAGTTAACCTAGTTTTGAAATGTGTCAGCCAACTTAAAGGGCGCCATCATTTTGGTCATTGACAGTGGCCCCCGAACGAATCCAAAAACTACAATCCAGCCCCAGACAGTTCCGACTTTGTGCATAATGACATTTGTTTGCTAACTTTTCTATTGTTAAAGTTTAATTAGTTGTTCAGCTCGCCCGCTTTTACACTGGATTCTGAATTCACCCATTCTCTCCCTTTCGCCGTCTTTCTCTCTGTCTCTCTCTCTCGCTCTTTATTTCTCTGGCTACTCTTCACCGCTCTTGGAGTTGTTGTTGTGCTTTGAAGGCGCCGCAGGGCTTTTGTTTAGATAATTGAAGGGTGCACTCACAAGTACATGAATTCTCCCGAATCACATAAATACACACGAATTAGCTTTAGATAATGCCGGCAATTGAAAGACTGAGATAAAGCGAGTGTGAGAGAGATTTCAAATCACCTTATGCAATTAATTGATATTTAAATTATATTGTTAACTCAATTTTGGCATAATTATTATGACAAAAATTATATAACAGCAAATATAATCAGGTCTAGACCATTCAAGTCTTCACAAATGCAACAAATAAAAGCGTCAATTGTATAATTTATGCTCGATTAATTATAATTCTGATTTGTGTTTCATTATTATATAAATCGAAATTAAATTTCAAGAATATACCATACGTATGTACATAAATTAAAGCATACGAATTGGCAAAACTCTCACGATCATCTGCAGTCATTGATGCGATTTCTAATTGCGATGATGACTCAGCTGCATCGACAGCTTTTGGCCGGAATGAAGTACCTGTCGAAATAGCCAGGCTGGAAGTGTTGTTGTTAAATGGGCAGCGACTGACATTAGATCTTAATTTAATTTAATGGCTAATCACATGGCAAAAGTGATGCTTAATTTTCTCACTGATTGCAACAAATGACACTGACAGCACGCAAATAAACTCGAGAAGCAGCACAACATTTAAGCTAATTAGAAAAGCCACAACCACACTCAGCAATGACGAAAAACAACAACAAGTAGTAAAAAAAAAAATAATAAATCTAAATCAAACATTGCTCCAACTGGCTGACGAGAAAATAAACAAAACGCTCCGACAAACGATTTGCATGTCAAACAAACTCGAACTGAAGCTGAAGATATGTATCTGTATCTGTAGCTACACATACTAGCTGTGCTTTTGAACGAACGTATCTGTATCTGCTGTGCATTGCAGCGTACCAAAAAGACACTCATAAAAAATTAATAAATTTTGTTTTCAAAAATTATGCATTTGTATCTCATGCAATCTGATTTCAACATTCAACCAACGACTCACAAAAACAAATGACAAACAATATTGCGCAAAATGTTAATTCAGTTTAGTTTTTAATGACAAATTTTAAACTCTTAAAAGAAGAAAAAATGGAAAAATAAAATGATGGAATTCGTGCAATAATTAAGAGTTTTTCAATCAACTTGAAAATGGCTCCGAAATGGGTATAATAAATTTTGTTATTAAAAGCTGAACGTTAATTGATTGCAAAAAGAAAGGCAGAAAATTAAAAGTATTTTAATTGAAATTCCACATAGCTTTTATTTTGATTAAACCTCCCTCTCCTCCCGCAAGCTAAAATGCCAATAATGAAAATCAGATATAGCGGCTCTATGTAATATTTATACAATTTAAATAAATTGTTTTGTTATCAAAAATGTTGTTTTTTTCTATTGACTTTTTTAACTCAACACGCAGTCATTGTATAGTTTTATCAATCGTTTTTTATGTATTTTATAGTTGCCTTTGCTGAGCTGAATTTGCAATTTTCATGAATGCCACATCTCATAATTTTATGCGTTTTATTATGCTCTGCTCGCATAAATGTGATGCAAGGTTGATTGACTTGGTCTAATTAGCAATCCCAATATATTCGATAAGGCTGTTAAAGGTGCCTTCAATTTTAATGTTAGCTCGTTTGTAGGGTATTCAGCTGTCGACCATACGAAAGAAATAGTTTAAAAAATCGCAACTTGTGGATCTTTTACGATGTGTTTCCCTAATGCCAGCATAAATTAGCAATATCAAATGGATGTTATGATTTGTTAATATGTCTAAGGTCGTTTTTAGCAGAAAAAAGTGACTGTCGATTGTCAACTGATTGCATTAATTAGTTCAGAAATAATAATGTATTTAGAAAGGTTTATCGCTGATCGACGATTAAAAATATTTGAAAGTTCGGTATCGTTTTCGACTCGAAATATTTGATATTTTTATATTAATTAATATATAAATCATTAATTAATTGATGTGCAACTCCTAGGTGCATTGAAATAATGCTGTAATTATTGCCAAATAATTATGGCAAATGCAGTTATCTAACTCATCAAGCTCATGTGCTATAATTAGTATTTAATCAACGGCGACAGCTACAAAACTTCCACTTCCTGTCACGAAAATTAGCTTTAGTCATGACTACAAATAGACAGTGCAAAAAAACTAAAATAAATAATGACTCAAATGTCACAGTAAGCGTTTAAAAACAGAAATCAGCTGGCCACTTTGTAGGTCTACACAAGATTGAAATACATTTTCAAACAGCCACTCAGTTACTTGTGGCTAATTTAAGTAGAAGCTTAAGCTCAAAAATGTTACAATTTTTGTTAGCTTTTCTTACATGAGTAAACCAGAAGCACTAGAAATAAAATCTAATCCATACATGTAATTTATTTTAAGCTAATAAGTCAAAGAATTAAAATCTTTGCCTGCAGTATAATAAAAATCAATCCAAATAATTTAAAACATAAACTTTAGTAAATGTGTCTACAATATTTATTGTTTCTTAATGCTCTTTTTTTAATTCCCAAATAAAGTGTTATAAGACTATTGACCCTTAAACAAATTTCAAAGTCTGAGTTACGTTTTAAGCCAAGATACTTATTTCCATAGTCTGCCAGTTAATGTTGTTGACTTTTTTTTATTGCCATTCCTAGTTTTGTCAAATCGTTCAATTTGTTAATGATCTTAAATGCTTATTTAAATACCGAATCCCCAGAACATCTTTAAGACTTTATAGCATTCGTTGTTTTCGCTGCAAGACGCAATGCTATCCGTAATATACAAAACTAAATAGATATATCAACAAGTTTTGCTGCGTTTTGTTCCAGAAATATATTGAATACTGTTATTAAGACGGAACTAAGTGAGATAGACATAAAATTCTATCGTTAATCTTAAATATCAAACCGCTTTTAAGCATTTCATTCTTAATGTGTGCAAATTTCAATAGATGTTTTGAAAACCTTGGTTGGAACTCGAAATATAAACTCGTAAAAATACAAATAAAAAATATGTCAAGCCTCAAATACTAATGACATGTGAGGATATAATCAACAATTGCCGACGGCAATACGTGCAAAATGAAAATACAATTGTTTTAATATTTTTTGTAAAGAATTTTCTTTTATTTGTGTGTTTTTTGTGGATTTTTTTTTGTTTTTTATTGTTTTGCAGGCGAATTGGCTCTCTTTCTATTCATTCTCCCTCTGTCCCTCTTTCACTCATCTCGATGCGCCTTGTTTCACTTTTATCAATTTATGATTTTGTTTTTTTTACTAAATTTTTCTTTAGGTTTACTAACATTTTGTTGTTGTCTTTTTGTCATTTCGTTTGTATTATGTGGTAGATGCTTGTCTTTTAATAATAATAATAATAATAATAATAATAATAATAATTGTTTTTGTTTTTATTACAATTAATGCTTCGAATTTTTCTTTGCGTTTGCATTTCTTTGCATTATTCATAAGGATAATTAATAATTAAATTGTTTATATAATAGATAATAATTAGAATTACTTAATGCATAAGAGAATCTATAAAATAGAATGTTTGTTTCCATTTCGTTTTGTTACATTTTACTTATGTATGTATCCCTATGTGTGTGTGTGTGTGTGTGGAATGCATTTGGAAATTCTTCATAATTTTGCCATTTTCTTTTTTTGTACAGAGAAATGAAATCAAAACAACTTGAATCAATTGTTTGTTTTTAGTTTTGCTTGCAACAATTTATTCGTATCACACAATTGTCGTTTAGGTTTTGTTTTTTTTTTTTGTTTTTTTTTGTTGAGAAAGCACAAAATATTTGAAATGCAAGTTTTGGAATGAATGGAGAAGTATGCTTGTTTCGTATTGTACAGCAGTGCGTATGCTTAATTTGTAAATGCCATTTTGTTTTTGTATTTAAATTAATAATTATTATTTGTATTTTATTACGCATTACGTTTAATTCATCTGTTTTGTTGTAATTACAAGTGCTAAAATTAATGCATTTTAAAACTAAAGCTAAAAATGTTTATCCATATACTTTAGTTGCAAATATCAGCTAAGTCAGTGTGGAGGGTGTGTGTGTGTGTGTGTGGGTGTATATATATATATTCAATAATTTACAATGTGGATATATCCAACAAACCAGCGCTGGCCTCGTGTGCATGCAATTGCTGCGAATGCGTGGCATGATAATGATACAACTGATGCTGCTGCTGCTGCTGCTGTTGCTGATGATGATGTTGCAAGTGTTGCTGCTGCTGCTGATGGTGCTGCAAGTGCTGCTGCTGCTGCTGTTGCTGTTGCTGCTGCTGCTGTTGCAAATAGTGCTGCTGGTGATGGTTGTGCTGCTGCTGCTGTTGCTCCTCCAGTTGTTGCATGTCCAGCATGCTGGCTGAGGCCACAAACGCGCTGGCCGCTTGGCAGCTCGAGGCAGAGGCGGATGAGGAGGAAGCTGATGCGCCTGCAATTGCCGAGGCCGTTGCAGATGCGGACAGCTGATAGGCGGCAGCGGCAACAGCAGCCGCCGCCAAGGCGGGTGAATGCGCTGTGGTTGTATGGCCACTAGAATGCGCCGAGGAGCGACCGCCCGACGACCCCGATCCCGATGCCGTCGGACTGGGCCTTCCGTTCAGCAACTGTTGCTGCTGTTGCTGTGTGGCTGCCGCTGCTGCCGCTGCTGCTGCTGTGGCTGTTGCCGTTGGCATATAACCGACGGCTGCGATGGCGGCGGCAACTGACGGCGGCGGCGACACATTGACGGACGCGGCGGCGGCTCCATAGGCGCTGGCCATTTCTCACATATGTGCCAGCGGCGCCATTGCCCGCAGCGATTGCTGATGCAGTTGATGTTGCTGGTGCTGCTGATGCTGTTGCTGCTGGTGCTGCTGGTGCTGTTGATGCTGCTGATGCTGCTGCTGTTGCTGCTGGTGCATCACATGTTGCAGTGGCTGCTGTTGCTGCTGCTGCTGCAGCTCGGGCGAGCCCGTCTGATAGTGCATCAGATGACGCTGCTGCTCCGCTCCGGCGAGGCCATCGTGCAGATGATACATGTTCATCAGATGATTGAGGTCGGTGCCGGCGCCAGCTGCTGCCGCTGCCGAGGCTGTGATGTATTCCCGCTTCATGATGTGATTGTTGTTGTTATTGTTGTTGTTGTTGAGCGCAATCGCACTGGGACTGGGCGAGACGGGTTCCGACTTGATGCTCGAATCGCTGGGACTGTGACTCTGGCAGGAGACTTGTGCGCCATACGGAGCCGGCGAACCGGTGCCCGTAACCGTGCCCGTTTGCTGCAGCCCGCCCGCCCCACTGTAAGGTGAGGGAGAGCCCGGCTGCTGGAGGCTGCTGCCATAGGGCGAGGTCTGGCCACCGGCAACAGTGTCATACATGCCATACCCATTGTACATGTGTCCCATCTCGCCGTAACGTGGCGCATAGTTCATGTAGTGAGTCTGGTAGCCTGCGGGATCGGGATGCATGTAACCATTGGGCATATAGCCATTGGGTACGCTCATCTGATGGATGTTGGGTCGCACCTGTTGGGCTGCAGCTGCTGCGGCGGCCGCTGCTGCCGCTGCCGAGGCACCGCCCGATCCGTTCAGCGACTGACTCTGGGCCATGCCCTGGGAGACTCGGGTGGGTGTGCCTGGCTCACCGCCTGGCTGCTGGCCAGGCATTAGGCCACCCATGGGATACTTCTCCTTGGTTTTGGTCAACGTTTTGGTCTTGCGACGCGGCCGATACTTGTAGTCGGGATGCTCCTTCATGTGCACCGCCCGCAGGCGTTTGGCTTCATCGATAAATGGACGCTTCTCCGTCTCGGAGAGATCCTTCCACTGTGCGCCCAAGCGCTTGGAGATCTCCGAATTGTGCATCTTGGGATTGTCGGAGGCCATCTTGCGTCGCTGGCCACGTGACCACACCATAAATGCATTCATCGGTCGCTTCACGCGATCCGCATGCTGTTGATTCTTGTTTGCCGTCGAATTGTTGTTGTTATTGTTGTTGTTGTTGTTGCCGCTGCTGCTGTTGGTCATGCTGCTGAGTGCACTGCCAGCGCCCATCAATGTGGGATGCTGCTGCTGCTGAGGATGTGGATGCGACTGCTGCTGCTGCTGCTGCTGCTGCTGCTGATGGTGGCTGACGGGCGAGGTCATGTGGTGGCTGCCAATGCTGCTCTGTGTGGGACTCAGCTCGCTGGAGCTGTGCAGAGGCGAGCTTTGCTGCTGCTGTTGCTGCTGCTGTGCCTGAACAGCGACTCCTCCGTTCAACGTGTTGGCTATGCTCGACTGCAGCGAGCTGAGCGGATTGGGGCTCTGGCTAGCGGCAATATGGGCGCTCATGTGATGATGATGATGGTGATGATTGTGCTGGCTCAGCTGCGAATGGGTCAGCGGGGACTGGCCAAAGTTCATGAGCGGCGCCAGCGCCGAGTACGATGAGGCAGCCGCATGGGCGTGTCCGTGCAACGCGGCACTTGCGTGCAACGGCGGCATTGTGGCATGCAGTATGCCGCCTCCCTTCATGTCCGCCTCCACGGTCAGCATGTTGCAACTGTTGTTGTTCTTGCAGTCGTTGCTTCAATCAATCTATGCACTCGATTGCAACTCAAATGTATCTAGATACTCTGCGACTTGACTTGAGATATGTTCGAGCACCTGTAGCAGCGTTTAAGCTTAATGACTTATCCAATTCTCCTTTAGACTTAACTCACACTCGATTGTATCTTTTGCTAGTTTTACTTGGTACTTTTATCGCTATGATTTATTCGCTATGCTTTTTTTGAACATTTCTTTTGGAAACCATGTTGCACTTGTTGGATTTCATGAGTAATACATGTATTTATATATTTATTTATAAATATATTTGCTTAATTGTTTTTCTTTTTTATAAGAAGTTGAGAACTTGGCCAATTCTGGCAGTTGACACATACATAAGAAATATCTTACGTATATCTATAGATATTTCTTTTCGATATTTGTTGTTGTTGTTTATTGGCTTTTGCTTTTGCTTTAGCTATTTGTTTTAGCCTTTATTCATTTGGTAAAACACTTGGCATTTGTTGTTACTTAGTACGCGTCGCGAATTTGTTGCTATTTTGTGTGTGCGTGTGTGTGTGTGTGGCTTTTGGCTGAATTGAATTTTCTGCTGGTTGGCAAAAAAATCAGCGCGCTGCGTTCGTTAAGACGATGATAAAATACCTCCACACTACGCGGAATTGAGCACCTTTCTGTTTCTGGCCGTTTCGCCGTCGACTGTGTGGACAGCAGCGAAACCTGTTCAGCGTTCAACGATAACGAGCGCCGTCAACGAAGCGCAAAAAAACCGACAAAAATATTCCCGCAGTGAGACGAGACCAAACGTGACGTGACGTGACGTGACGTTACGAGGCGAGGCGAGGCGATGCGATGCGATGCGAGATGAGGGCGAAACTGAACTCGAAACTCGAGAATTCGTTTCGTTTGCTCCGTTTGCTCGTTGCGTGCGCGTGTGCTGACGACAGCGAATACGAGAGACGAATGAGAGACTGACTGGCCAGCAGCTGAGTCTGAAGCTGAGCTGCTTGGCTGCTTGGCTGCGAGCAATGCGGACACGCACACACTGCCACACACACACACAGTCACCGACACAAACATCGACAGGGTGGCTAGTCAAACGGGTCTGCTGCGTTTCACTGTGTGCGCGCGTGTCTGTGCGAGTGTGTGTGACGGCATTTGCAAACCAGTTCTCGTGTTGGGCAGGCGTGAGCGTTAGACAAAGACAACACTAGTGGCTTGTGCTCACGCTAATAAATCAAATAAACGCTTCGCTCTGCCTTGCTATGTTTCGGTGTGTATGTGTGTGTTGGTGTTGGTATCATTGCCAGCTTGGATTTTGCGCAGCGCACAGAGCCAATCAACGATAAGCGAGAGCGAGATGGCAGCATATGGCGCATTCGTTCGCACCACATATCGATCCATGTCGTTGTTGCTGCGTTGCTAGAGTTGCCATAAAAATGTCGTCGCTGGGCAGTCGTTTTATGGCATGCAACGTTGCCCATTTTCACAGCAGCAGTTTCAAGTCAAAGTCTGGCGGAATTTTTGCGCTTATCGGGCGCTTTAAATATGGCCGACCAGGCCATGGAGCCAGGCTGCTGGCAGCGCAAACTGTGCACCGTCAGCCGGCCACCGGGTACGGGCAACGGGCAACGGGCAACATTCAACGGTGCTGGCGCGTCTCACGCGCATAGTTTGAATTTTCTCATTTTTTTATTCGCATTTTTTCTGCTTCTTCTTCTTCTTATTAACCTAATGGGTTTGCCAAGGTAGCAGCCACCGCTGGAAAAAATCTCTAAATAATTGTAAGGCAGTCGGCAGCTGCTGAAAAATGGAAAATGTATTAAACAAGTGCTGCCAAGTGCACTGCAGTAACAGTAACTGCATTTACAATTGTCTCTGTGTGTGTGTGTGTGTGTGTGTGTGTGTGACTTTGATGCGGTTTGGCATCCTTTGCATACACGAGATACTCGCACCCTGTTTGTAATTACAGTTGCACATGTGAATAGTCAACCACATTGTCTTGTGCCGCAGCCATCCACGCGGCTTTAGGCTTGCTCCAGTTACGCCTCGTCTCCCACCTGTGATTTCCCAAAAACCATGCTACCAATTTGCATTGCCAAAACACGAGTAATGTACTTTGATATAAGTAGTTTTTTGTACCACATTTCACCTCGGTTTTCATTAGCGGAATGCAGTCAGGCCCTCCCAATTTAAGGCTCTAATTCCATTCTGACTTAGTCACGAAATGAGGAACAGCTGGTGGATGCAACATCATTTGGAATGTCTTTGATTCATAGAGTGCAAATTATTCTATAATTACTCAAGGGTCTTAGTAACAGTTGTAGAGGAATGCTCACTTATTTGATTGATTTTATAATTTAGTTTTATTTTTGTTTTATTTATGCATTTATTTCAGTATGTATACACTTCAGGTTAGAACTTAAAAGAAATAAAAATAAACATTTTGATTTTGAAAGCTTTTCTTTTCAAAAACCATAACTTCGTGTCTAAATTTATAATTTTGGAAAAAGTAAATAATAATAAATACGCCAATATTAATAAATATAAATATACAAACAATCTATTTACATTTGGTCTTAATTGTCTAATCCGAGACCCACTTGTAACAATACAACTGAATCATCTCCATATTCACACAATACCAAATTTGCAAGTCATTGCGGACTTGCTCATACCCTTCGCTGTTGCGCCAGGCAGAGGCCTGAAACACTTGGCACACCCGCTTTACTAACCCAGAAATGATTGCTAAAAGAATCTGAAAATAAACTCTGATATGCGAGTGGGCAAGAGTGTTGAACGAATTTATGGCCAATTGCAAATGATGTGACGGATAACAAAGCCCCACTGAGTGCGGGAAACAATAAACAAATATTAAACAAAAAGTATAAGCACATAAAAACAAAAACCTGCCCCAGTAACTGACCTACAGCAAAACGCAAATCTTAACCGCAATCCCAGCAAGAGAATTGCTGAAAGCCTTTTATATGTACAATAGCAAAAAACGATTCTTATTCATTATCAGAGCACTTCTTGTTGCCATTGTTGTTGTTGTTGTTGTTGTTGTTATGTATTATTATTGTATATTTGTGCAGCCATTCGATTCTTTGGGGGGGATTCGAAAAAAATGAGAGAAAACAAGAACATAATAAGCCCAAAACAAACCGAAACAGACCCAGACTCAATTCCAGACTCAGACTCAGACCGAGTAGACACTCAGACGGCTTTGTTGTTGCTGCTGCTGTTGTTGTTGTTGTTGCTTGTGTTTTATGTTTGACGTCTGAGCGTGCTGGGCGCGTGTGAATGGAAAAGGAAGCTCACACACACATTTATATACACTTAAAAAAAAAACAAAGTCAAGGTCATTGCAAAGAGTTTTAATTGTTCGCACAAAAAAATGAAATAAAAATACAAATACAAACATACTCACACACACACACACAGACACGCCCAGCAACAACAACAATGGCGCCGAGCATTACTAACAAACATTCGCACATAATAAAAGAAATAAAAACGCAACAAAAACAACAACAGCAACAACAGGCAGCGGACAATGGCAAAAGGCAACAAGAGGAGCCAACAACAACTACAACGGCCACAAAAGGCATTTGGCAAGCAAACAAGTTCAACACAAAAATATTCGCACAATTCCACTCAGTTCGCACATAGAGACATCTCCCTCTCTCTGCCTCTCTGCCAGTCTGCCGACTTCAGTCTCTCCCACTCTAGGCTACAGCTCTCTCCCTCTCACCTTCATGTGCACCTGTCAAATTGTTATCGCTTGTGCTTTAAATGCATAAAATAAAGCACACGGTCAAAGGCAAATGCAACACGAATATGGAAATCAAAACTCAACAAATAACAAGTGAAGGAATCATCGAATTTGTATTATATAAATATTCAATAACAATACCATTACTAAATCATTTGATTGACGAAATTTAAATAGGTTGGATACATATTTTTTTTTATCAAATTGTTTATTTTGGTAAATTGTTGTTAATACTATTGGCACATGGATAGTTGTTTAAAATTGTGTTGCATTTATTTACTATGCATAGAAGAGATTTGACTCTGTAAAAATGAAGAAGAAGAAGAAGAAGAAGTATTTAATTAAAAAGCTGTCCCACTTCACAGGAAATATCTGATAACTTAAATAAATTGTATTGTTGCAGTTAGCAGATACCTAGAGAAATTATAAAGGAATTGCTGAAATACTAAAGGAGAACTATTTTAGCTTAATTTGAAGCTGCATTTATCGTTGTTTGTTTAATTATTACATGTTACACATGTTTTAAAAGTTTGTTATGAAATTTAGCACAACTTATATTGCCTACTTTGCAGCAAAGTGTGGCACGCTCTTTTGCCATCAGCAAACCGCCACCGTCTGCTGCAGTCTTTGCTCTTCTGCTCTCTGTCCCCCTCTCCCTCTCTCTCTCTCGTTCTCTTTAACCTTGAGCAAATATCTAAATGCTTTTGTGGCAACTTCTGCCATCAACTGTTTTATGAGTTGATCCGTTTAACAACACCGAAAATGGCACAACAACAAGACCCAACGAATGCACTGAACAAAAAGGCGAGCAACAAGAGGGCAAAAAAAGTAAGTATACGACCTGTCTCGACACTTTCAGGCTGCAACCCAAACACACGCACACCTGCAACTATGCCCAGCACAGTGTGTGTGTGAGAGAAAGAGAGAGAGAGGAATAGACACTGCTATTCAGACGTTATTCATTTTACACATTCATTTCCTCATTCAATTCGCAATTGTATACGAAATTTCAATTGTTTGTTGAATGTATTATATGCTTTCGTGTTGTTGTTGTTGTTGTTGTCATTGCTGTTGGCTGGCTGCCGGCATGGCTGTTGGTGCTGCAGCTATTGCTGTTGATGATGACGTTGTTGAAAATTGCATTGCCTGGCGAAATGGCGAAGTTCAGCTCAGATTCAGTTCAGTTTCAGTTGAGAGCCAGCAACAGGTGGTGCTGTCTAGCTTTTGAAAATGCAATAGGGAGACAACAACAGCAACAGCAGCAAACAAATGAATGAATGAATGAATGAATGGATGAATGTTGGCTGGCATAGTGTGGGGTGTGCGTGTTTGTTTGTTTGTGTGTGTGTGTGTGTGTGTGTGTGTCTGATTGCATGATGATGATAAGCGCGAAGTTCTGGCCATAGAAATTGTACAACGTGTTGATGATGAGGGAACGAACATTCAGCACTTTGACTTGATTGTTGACGCTCTCCCTCTCCCATTCGCTCTCGCTTCGTGTTGGGTACTCGAACTGCAGAGAGTGAAAGTTGCCGTTGACAATAAATGGCATTAGTTTTTGGGCGCTGAACTTGGCAAACAATAAAACGAACAACGAGAGCACTCAAAAGGGCTTCATAGCCAGAAAAGCAGGCAGTCAGTCATCGATTTTCTGCGGTCAGTCAAGGCAAAGTGCGAGAAAGAGCGAGAGCGACCCACATTCGTCTGGCCAAAGAGTTGAAAAGCGAAAGATGCATGCAAATAATGGCATACACTCTCGCTCTCTCGCTCGCTCACTTGCAAAACCGCACAAAAGGAGCGAACGTCAATGCAGACACTGCTACGAGTCGGCTAGATGCGACGAAGGGGCAAGAACGGGAGCAACGGCTTGTCAATGTGTGTGTGTGTGTGTGTGTGTGTGCATGTTTCAGTCAAGCGATGAACAATGAAGGAAAAGGCAAAGAGCAAAAGATGTTATTGTTGATGTTACTATTACTGTTCTTGTTGTTATTGTTATTGTATTGCTGTGCATTATTTTTGTGTCATTGAACTTTTTGCAATAAAAGTGAGTAAGTCGTCAGGCAAATGGAACACGAAACTCAGAACACCACAAGAGAGAGCGAGAGCGATGATCAACATAATCTTTAGCAAGCAAACAATAACTGAATGCATATTGAGCGTATCAATCACAACAACTCCAACAAACAATAGCAACAATGAGATATTCAAAAGGTATGAAAATATATACCGACAATGGAAAGTGGAGTGACAACTGGCGACAATCAGTTACAAATAGGTTTAATATAATATAATACTTAAGGCACTTGTCACATTGCATTCATCAATATGTAAATTAATTATTCTTAAGTTGACAAAATGTTACCTATATTGAAACCCATTACATAATTCGTTTACAACACATTTATCTATTTATAATACGACCTACACAAGAGCATATGTGTAGCATACTAATTTATAAATAATTAATAATTTAACTCAGTAATTTTACTCTTATTAAATTTGATAATTAATCTTTCTTTTTTTGGTTAAATTCCTTCAGCTGGACTTGCCCTCTCTGGTCACATGTTTACGTTTTATAAATCACGAAATATTTGCTGAACTGTAAAGATTATCTTCATAGATCTTAACTGCACTTTTACTGGCATTTTCTGGCGAATGATTAAGTCCAATCAAATTCAAATCAGATGTTTAAGACGAGTCGAGTGCCTCAATAAGTTGGTCGCATTTTAAATTTATTTAAATTGAATTAAATGGCTGCAATTTGTGCGCAATCGCATACAAGTTGATCTCGCCGGTCTTCATAATCACAGAATGAATACATAGTATGTACATGGATGTACTCACTCTGTAGTGCATGGCACTCGCAGCCAGTCATCGTCCCGTCCCATTCAATTAGTTATATCCGCTCTACAAGCTAAAATGGAGATTGTCAACGTTTTTTTCAGGGAGCGAATCAACAAAGAGTCTTGTTTCTGGGATCGCTTTGATTAGTTTTATTAAATGAGCAATTGCCACTTAACAATCTCGATGAAACTGTCAAATGACCACGAAATGGACGTAGTACTAGTGTCAATTTAGTGTATGCCTCATAATTAATTCCCTTACTCAAACAGTTAGAAACCAAGCAAACTTTCCTTTAAACACTTTATTACAAAAAACATTACATTACAAGACAACATTAAATATGAAAAATTTGTGTTTTATTATCATGTTTATGGTTTTATTTGAAAATGAAAGACTATGTGGTGAGTAAATGGATTTTCTAAATAATCAATTGATTCACACATTTTGTTTTTTTTCAGATGCATTTTACCAAAATATATGTGCTGATTGTGAAAGGTATTTAATTTTTTGTAGAGTACCTTTCCATGGATTTACATCGTCTCGGCAGGATTTCGATAAAATTCAAATAAAACCTCCCAACTCAACCTATAATGATCCTTCCCTTGTCAAATGTGTACCAGAAGTTTATGAAATAACTGGTACATATAAAACAATATACTCGTATGTAATTGCACTATGTAATTATATACATATGTACTTTAGATATCTTCGTGGGATCCGTTTGCTTCTGGTCCCCAGATATTGGATGTCACAAAGTTCTAGGTACAATTGATCAGGAAAGAGGTTTTGATGACTTAAGTTGTCTCGGTTGCCTCAAGCGGTGTCCTTGTGCGAAGGGTTCTTCTTTGCTTGTTGGGCACATGCGGTACGTACTTATTTTACAGATTATTATCATGGGAATAAACAGATTGTTTTATTGTAAAACAAGTTGGCTAAGTAAATAAATACTAGGTAGGAAAAAACATGCAACACGTCATGCAATTAAAGTTAATTATGTTTCATCAATTCGGAGATTTATGCTATCAGCTATTTCCATTTTAAAAATGAAAACTATAATTTTCTAAACCGTAACAAATTTCCATATTAAAAAATATTTCAGATATAATTTCTTCTACTATTTTACTACTTATTTTTAATCCAACAAAAACGGTTGATTTCTTATTTTATTCCAATTTTGTGTTCAACTCTATTTTATTTTGTGAACTGCAGATTACGAGATTATTCAATATACTATAGTCCAAAGCATTTCTATAAGTTGTCTTGATAATGACATGCCTCACAGCTAGATTTTTCATTAGATACTTAGGCAACAAAGGCCGTTTAACCGAGCAACTGACAAATGAACGAATTTCAACTACAACTCGACTGGTCCTAGTAGTTGTTGGGAGTTGAGTTCGGCAGATCCTTAAGCCTGCCGCCTTGTCGAAAGCGTCAAACTTAAGGAAGCTGGCAAACAACAAATGCGAGTACGAAATGCAGCCATGCTGGTGAAGACTGGAGAATGGAAATACTCGCACTCAGAAGTGCTCCAGGCGTGAATAAATGAAGTTTGCAAATTGCACCATGCCTGACCACCACCGAAAGCCGTCCAAGTCCAAGTCGCAATCTGAATCGCAGTCCACGTTTCTGAGATATTACGAATGCAAAACTTTGTCCTCATTACTCAAAGACTGTATAACTGAGAGTATGAATATGAGTGTGAGTGTGAGTGTGTGTGTAAGTGTGTGTGCCCCTGGGTTAAGGCGTTTCGCAAGAGTCCAAGTTATGGCGTCTGTCAAAGTCATTTCGTTTTGCAAAAGTTGTCGTCGCCTTCGTCGCATTGTCCGGCCCAAGTTGGCTGCCTCAGTTGGTAGTCGGTACTCGGCTGGCAGTCGGCAGTCCGCAGTCGAGAGACGATGTCGGCAGCTGCAGCTGAAGGACAACTAGAATGATGACGACAACATCTGCATTGGGTCGTGGTCAGACTCGCAGCTTCCATACAGCCTGTCGAGTGTCCAGCTGTCAGCCCGTCTAACAAGTGTCACTGCAAGTTTTTTATTCCCTACCCTCCTTACTTGCTGCCTCGCTACCTCGCTGCCTTACTTCCCGCTGGACACTGAACTGGACATGGACATAGATTTAGACTTGATATCCCTCTCTCACAACACTTCTGCTCCTGCTCTCGTATCTCCTTTTGACTGCCTCTGTCTGTGCGTGCTCGGTTTGAGTTTGTGAAAGATTAAAATCTGCAAACAGTTGGCATCAAGTTTTGAAATTCACAAATATTTTATGTGAATGTCCGGGATGTTTCTGGCATAGTTTGGCCCTAGGGCGTCCGTCCTGTGCTGATTAAATGATTTAAGGTCAGTTGGATTTCTCGGATGCGCAGTCACAACTCATAAATAATATTGCAAGCAAAAGTTTATAATACCGTGTCATCTAATTTACAACAAGTTGTCAGCATTCGTTTAAATTTAAATAGTGACTATTAAAAGAGAAGTAGATGACTTCAAAAGTTTCCGGAAAATGTCAAAGTCTCACTGAATAGGTAAATAAAGGTTCTCTTCTATTTGATTACGACGGTTGCTTTATATATTTTGTATGAACGAGATTGAGTTCTTACTTTTCCCACTATATTACGAGTATTTATTCATTATAAATTATATAACAATAATTACTTGTAAGATTATTATTTTTATACCATTATAAAAATGGTTAAATTTCCTTAAGAATAGATTAGTTGTTACGTTTCTATGTATTTCAATTCCGAAATTGCAACCCAATATCAATAGCATTTTTTAACTGAGATAGTTACCAAACTTCATCAATCATGACGACCACCGGCATTGCTGTTATCGATCTACCAAAGAAAGCAACAAATCATCTTCTAAATAGAGCCATAAAATGACATGGTCTAAACATCGTTTACGGTAACATTAAACTGAACTGGGTCGAAAACGCATGACCGCATGAAATTGTATACTACTTGTATGTGCTGTGTTCGAAATGGGAATTTTAAATCCTCGACAATTAAGAGAACTTATTGCTAACTACCCTACGCAATGAGGTACCGACTTTCAGATCAATCGACGGCGGACCTTCGATGCAAAACAAATATCTACAGATCTGATGTTATTTCATCTAATTTAGCAGAAATATGTTTGAATACACTGGGCAGCTGGCAATTATGCCGCCTCTCCTTCTTCTACGTTCTCAGACTCTGGCAGCGCCATTTAGGGCACGCAAATTTTTTCCAAGTATTTTGCCAGACCCTCTAAGAGTCTAGGCAACTGTGGGGGTAATGCTGCAAACGAGTCGTGGCCGAGGCCGAGGCCGATACCGAGGACGAGAGGTTGTGCCTCTGTAATTTGAGTAGATTTTTCCGGCATGCTGTTCGGGCTAAGACTGCGACTCTGACTGGTACTGAGTCTGAGATTGGGACTGGGACTGAGACTGGGACTGCAACTGAGATTGAGACTCTGTCGATGCTTGGTTGGTTGCTTGGATGGTTGGTGGTTCCATTTTAATTGCAGTCGTTGGGCAAAAAAAGGTCGTACCTTTACTCTTGATGTCGGGTATTTGCAATTAGATCCACAAGTAAAACGAAGCCGCAAACGAGGCAGACGATGAAGGATCGCAAGATGCGTACCCAGCGATACCGATACCGATCGTTCCGCTGCTGTTGTTGTCGTTGTTTTTGCTGTCGATGCGTAGTTCTGTAGTTCTTACACATTTTAAAGTAAACTGTAATTACGGAGTCCGTCGTAGTCGTGAGAAAACCTGCCCAGCAGCTACCTGAAGAGGGTGAGTCTCCCCTTCGATCCCCTCTCTACATTTGAATGACAATGGCAAGCTGAATTCATTTGGCGGAAGTTTTGGTTTTAAATATTTTGTACATTTTGTGGGCGTCCACTCAGCAGTTCAGTCAAAACTTTAATACAATTAACACAAAATGGCGCAGCTCAAAACCGACTAAAATATACAATATAAAAAAACTATATATTTATAAAAATTATACAAGACACAAGCTGAACCTGATTCTGTGCACTGAAGCGTTTTAAGGTTTGAAATACAGCAACAACATCGTCACGATGGCCACGAATGGCTTGGACACTCCCTCATCGGTGCGCCAAGACGCAACCCCGCCACTCTGGAGGGCAGACCTCATCCGCAATGTCGCTATCCATAATGTTGTTGTCGTCTGTGTGTGCTCATTCCAGTTGGTCGCTGATGGTGATGAGTTTTTAATGGCTGGCTCAACGGTGTGAGCTGGCGCTGGGCCAATCTGAATTATTGTTTTTTCTTCTTCTCCAAACTGGTTATGATTTCGTCTTGGCAAAGTAGAGCTAATTTTGCACAGTATTTGCAAAGAACTGAATCTGCCAATGGATAGACTGATGGAGGTGACAAAGAGTTTTTGATACATATTTTCAGAGTACTTATTTCTCATTTCAAATAAAATAAATATAATATATTATAAAATATAGATATGGGTTTCTTATGCAATGCTCTAAATGCATAGTTCAATTGATGTTTAATGTTAAAAAGTATATTAAATTCAGTAAAATGACTTTAAAGCTTACGGCACTTTTGACTTATTTAAATACAAAATTATTGATTTTTTAATAAGGAAAACAATTTTATGCATAATTTGTTGCTGTATTTTTTGTAGCATTTAATTCATCAATAGACAAAAAAATAATAATAAAAGTATTCAAATTTAGTGTCAAATATAATAACTATCAAAAAAATTTGTTTGGCACAAGTTTCTTATTGAGGTAACTCTCCTATTTGTTAATGATGCGATATTTGAATCAAACTACAAATCCAGCAATTTAACTAAGCTGCTAAGTTGACAAGCTCATTTTGATAAAATGCCTATAAATAATTAGTAAATGGAACGTGGCCCGTAAACTGTGGCGGCATCACAATTTCATTAATATATCTGGAAGTCTATCGGTCGAACTGATCACACTTCCATTCACTTTATCAACATCATCTTTTGAAAGCAAAAAAAAAAAATAAATAAAATCAACAAAAAGTTGAACCTGCTGTCCAAATCAAGCCAGTCTCAAGCGTGGCCAATAGATATTTAGATACAATAGACACATAGATATGCATGTATGGTTGCTTGTACCTCTTGAGGCATATTGACCCGTCAAATGTGCCATGCTCTGCAGATTAGACCATTTCATATGCAAATGCCACGGGATGATGGATAAAATATCTACATGTGTATTCCGTATGCCGTTTTTCGTTTATTTGTTAAATACTATCGCTATCACAACGTAATTTACAGCGCTTACAGTTAAGACTTTCGGCTCATATATTATATATTTTATTTGGACTTCAAACTTATGTACCCAACCACCTCATTTCGCATAACTTAACAGGCCTTGGCTCTAGCTATTATAAATGCAAAAAACTCGAGGGAGAAAAAACAAGTGGCTATAAATTTCAAATACATTAGAAGATGTCTCAAATATTGTTTTTCGACTTGCAAATAAATTGGAGAAAATAAATTAGCTGTGAATTGATTAGGACTCTGCATATATATTAACCGAATATTTTGATTATGACTTCATTTAGCATGAGCCAAAATAATTTACGCGCTAAATCTCACACCAAATCTTAACGAATTTGAATCTTTTGCAAATTGTCTTGTAAATTATCTAATAATTAGGCAGTCTCTTAATGGAAGATAGGCGGACGTGATTCCAAATTAGATCGAGATAGATACGTATATCTTTATCTCTGAAGAATATATAATTTGTCTCATGGACTAAATGTGTGCTTGGAAGAACTGTCAAATATATGTACATGTATTGGTTAACTCTAGCAGACAGTGGAACCAATTTTAGAAAGACTAAAAAAATACTGGAATGGGATTTAGTTTTAAATTTATTGTACAATTGTTTATAGTAAAATTTTAATTGACTTTAATACTAGTATATGTGAAGCGCACTCTTCTAGTATATTATTAATATAAACCTTTCATAATTAATTTGATATATTACAATCTTTCATTCCAGTTCAATTAAAAAATATTCAAAAGGCTTTTCTTTTGTTACGTCCAATAATTTAAGTTTTTCCGATACATAAATTAATTTACTGTTGACGCTTTATCTCTGTTTTAAATATATTCTTTTATAGCTGACGAAACAGAAATATTGTACATTTTGTAAGTCTGATTAATTCAAATTCTGCCACAGTACTTACTGTGGTTTAAGATGCATAACGACTACTTCACATATACTCGCACGCACATTTCTGGGAACAAAGAACTTGCTGACCGCGTGGCATGTGGCTGCTCATTGGCGGCTCCCTTCTGCCCATCCAGCCTCTTCGCAGTCTCCGTGTCGCCTTCGTTCCCCCCACCGTTCCTGTCACAGACTCCCTCTGCAAGTAATAAGAAATTCTACGATGTCGCTGTAGTCATCTTCTTCTTCACTGTGAGCCATTGAAATGCTGTTACAAGTAACAGAAAAATGCGAACAATGAACGTGCCGGCCGGCTGGCCTGTGCGAACAATGTGCAGGGCGCAGTGCTATCGCTCTGCCGACCCTCGTCCCCCTCTCAAGTGGCGCAGCCCGCAGTGGCAAGCATCAGCACGTAGATGTTATTAATATGGCTGCCAATTTGTCGTTGTCATCGTTGTCGTCCATGTCCAAGTCCATGTCCACGTAGAGCACACAGCGACACAGGGCAATGAAATAAAACGTCTCTAAAATAAAAAGCAAGAGCAGCTGAAATTGTCGCACTTGCAGCCTCCATTTGCCATTTCATTCAATTAAGTTCCAAGACAAATAGTCCAAATAAAAGCTATATACGTGTACATATATACATATGTCTTAATGTGCGTGTGTATGTGTGTAGAGTATGGGGGTGCTATCATCTTGTAGGAGCCATTTTCAATTTGCTGCTGCAGCATTTCGTCGTTTTGAAAGGAAATGCATCATCAGCATTTGCATTGAATCTTGAAACTTGAAATTACTTGAGCTCTCTGGCGGTTCGAACTGAGGGCGTAAATTACCAAAAAATGGCCACTGGCAATTGACACCACCAATAATCGTAATCCAAAGCCATCGCACCAAAGCCAAAGCCAAAAGTTCGCACAGGCAAATTTTAGCTGAGCTCTGCAATTGTTTTGTTTAGTTTTTGCCAGCCAACTGTAGGTTGCGGCTTTTCCGAGCTTTGGGGGGGTTGGGGCTATTGGCATACAATTTTATTTGTATACCTTTGTGTATGCTATATGAGTAAACTCTCATCGTCATCTAATTGCCACAGCAAAATGCGCTAATTTTCTGCTTGACTAACGCAATTTATTCTCACATACACATTTAGAGCTGATTACTTTCAGCTTTAAGTGGTACCAAGTAGGCTCATATGACTATTTAATCTGATTGCCCGAATTACTCGTCTATTGAGATTTCATCATAGAAAAGAGTGAAGTGAAAACTTCATCTGTTTAATGAAACAATTTTAGTCTTACCGATAAGATATATTGATATATGTATGTATATTCCATCTAACACATTTAATTTAAACGCAATTGTTGTGAGTGAACATTATTACAAGTAACATTTTAAGTGTATTGTAATGTACCTTTAATATTAACGTTAACTATTTTAAAATTTCAGTTAAATAAACAAATTTTCAATTACTTAACAATCTTTAATTGGTTCTCGTATTTTTGGGGTATGATTAGATTATCTAAATGTATTCATTACAGTCAGATAAAAACAAAAGCTCATACAATTTTAATTTAGTAGACTTGTTATATTCTGTTTGTTTTCAGCACTTCTCAGATCTTCTTAGCCCCTAACCAGATAATTTGAACAAAAGCAGACTGGTATGAGAACCCCTAGAATCAATCTACTTTGCGCACTTTCCAAGCAATTAAACCAAAGTAAAAACAATACTGAGCGAAGAAAAAAAAATAGAAAATGAATGCAACAAAATCAATCAAAAAGCAAATGCAAAAACGCCTTTTCAATCCAGCAAGTTCAAGTCATTTAAAAGCAATCTAAAGGCAACACAACACAGCAAACAAACAAACAAACAGAAATGCCAGATATGGCAGCCAAGTTGGCCCCGCTCCAGGTCGCCAGAGTGCACTTTGGCTTAGGTAGCTCTCCCTCCGCTTTACTGATCTGAGACGAAAGAAGTTGTCGTCATCGAGTGGGCCAAACAGCCATCATAAGTAAGCTAAGCACTTTACCCTTAAGTAAATGTATATATATAAATATATTTGAGTGTGTGTGTGTGTGTGTGTGCTTGTATGTAGGCTGTGACTTTCAAACTGTGCTCCAACGAAGTGCAACGAACGATGCAGCAGCTTCTGGCAAGGGCATCACTAGACACACTCACAATTCACATTCATATTCACAGTCATACTCAGACTCGCAGTCGCATTCGCAGTCGCAGTCACATTTTTGCACATGAGTTATTTTACTTAAGTTCTTGCGTGGCATCTAACGTTGCACTCACTCAAGGCACGTGCACCTTATGGGCTGTCAGCGCCAGCTTTTCTTGTCCCTCCCCCTCTCCTCCTTTGGCCCCGTGAACCTGTCTGAAATGTAACCAAACGTGGCTCGAATGTCAGCGGCAGTTATGGACCCCAGGAGTGGAGGGGGACAACTGTTGTTGTGCTCAAGTAATCAGTGCTACTGTCGCTTATTGTTTGTCTGTCTCGTTGGAGTTGTCGTCGAGTTGGAACTGCTCTTGGGTCTGGGACTTGGCAATGAGTTAGACTGCTGCCTTGTATGTCATCAGTTCTGTTTCTCTTTCTCCTGCTTAGATTTATTTGAATTTTTCTGCTGCTGCTCATGTCAGTTGATGTTGCAAGTGGTAAACTCCGCTGTTGCAAGTACTAACAACAACGCCACTTGCCTGCTAAATTAAGTGCTTATTTGGAGTTTAAGTTGCCGCAATTAGACGAATCCACTGAAGAGCTACACCCACTTGCTCTTGGATTTGACCAGCTGCGAGTACCTGCAAAGTTGAGACAACTTTAGTGGTTGACAGGCCCCATTTTGGGGATCACAAGTGCCATTTATTATTGGTACAATATGAAATAATGTACGCTTACAACAAGAGGTGGACATACTCTAAGATGTTTTGAAGTATCTAGATAATTAGCAAACTTTGCAGACTTTTATGCGAAAGTGATTTAAATTTGTCTGGAGCTGAACAAGAGTTTATTGTTATGCATTCATTCATTTAAATGAAAATTACACAAAATACAAAGATATAATATTATTTACAATTTTATATTTTACTTCCCTGTAACGGTGATTATCGTCTAACTAACGATATTGTTCCATAAACTTTATATACCTTTGCTTGGGGATATTCTGGGTTTATGAAAAGCTCAAGGCTTTCAAAAGTAACCTTTCACTTTCATGAATTTTATTACGTAACAGCTATAAGAATAAAAATAAATCTGACTGTGATTTGCTGACTTACTGCATTGATGTGAGAAGCATTAAGGCAGTGCTCATAAAGAGTAAATTTAATTACCATCATATATGCAATGCTTACCCCGAGCTGAGCACTAAATCAACGCTAATCCCAACGACCAACTGGAATCAGAAATCTGGAAATTTGAAATCGGAATTGGCTGTTCGTGCATAAATCAAAGCTGACATTAAATTTCACACCTTGCCAGTTTTTATGATTCTACGCTTAATTTACTGTCTTGATAAAAGAGAGATACATATAATACGAGAACAAGAGAGAGAGGGAGAGAGAGAGAGAGTGAAATAACATCAAAATTTGCTGTTCTCGCTGCAATGTCATAAAATAAATTCAATAAAAATTAAAAGAGCGAATTCCTTTTGTGATACAAACAGCTGCTGTCAGGTTTTTTTTTTAAAGACATCACCTTACCCGTTTTTGTCCGGGCATCCTTACTTTAAGTTATTAAGAAGTTAGTTGAAAATGCAGCCACCGTTTGTAGAACTTGCAAGCCAGACACAACGGCGACAAAGACAACCCCAGTCTATTGGGATGGGCTACCATGACAGAGTAGAGGTCAACACCTTTTGGCCAAGCTACGTTCCTAAATAGCTCGTAAAAATCATAAGATTTATGTGCCGAGTGATAAATTAAAGGAGAGAATTGAAGGCCAGCTCCAAATGCAATTCCTTCCAGCGCTCGCACATATTTAAATGAGGAAGTTGGTGTGGGAAAAGTAGCTTCAGTATGCAATTTCACTTATCGATTCAATTGGCAAAGCCAATGGCAAATCATTAGGTGACATAAATCACACCCACCTGAACACGCCCACCCACAAGCAGTACTTCCATCGAAATTTGCTGCAATTTGGCTACAGTTTTTCATTTTCCGGCTCCTTTTTTTTATTTGCCTGAAAACGAATTGCATTTCTGCTTGTGCGATTCGGGTGAAGTGCAAAAATCGATAGACAATGCTTCACATAGCCAACTTTATACAATGGCATTGTGCTACCTTTACCATTTTTTATTTCATCTCATTTCGTTTTCTCGAGTACCACACACACACCCACACACACACACACACAAACATACACCCAAAAGCGGCGACTAGGCGCATTGTTGGATTTTCTAACTGTTCATCGGGTTCAGAGATTCTGAGCAGGCCCTTGTAGCTTCCCGTTCCCATTGCTCTACCCATTTACAGCTGACAATGAGCCCAAAAGCAACAACACAACGAGAGCAGTAATATCATCAACAATAGCGGAAAGAAATGCCATGATATAAGTACTGCACATACTTGTTGTCCTCGTACTCGCAGTCGTAAATGGCAAATGAAAAACGCAACCAACAGGTATTTATTGTATTTGCTCAGGCTGAATATATCCTGCGGCTTGGCTTGACGGCATTGTCAATGGACCCGAGGTGAGCTCGGTTGCTCGTGCGCTCCGACCATCGGCATAAAGGTTTATCATCATATGGGTCTGCATATATTCCATAGGTACATATGCCAGCATATCTCTATTGAGATAGCCATAGCGATAGGGTGCACTGCATCGCAGCACCTTTTGGCAACTTGGTTTTGCTGGTGGGAAAATTGTGGAAATTGTGCATAGTCGTAAATTTTGATTTCCAACTGTGTGTGGGAGTCAAAATCCTTAGTAATAATGAGCTCTACAATATGATGATGATTTTCTGGTAAATGTCATTGTGGTATTGTTGGGAAAGAGAAATGCACTGATTTTTCATTAACTGAAGTATCCGTGGGAGAAACAGCTTAATTATTTTAACTGTAAAATAATTAGTATAATTATACCAAAATAATTAAAGTTTTATGTACTTTTTTAACTATCTGAAGGATATTATTATTTATCTTAAATATTTAAATAATTCTTCTGGTACAACATTTATGTGGGGTATTGAGTATTTTTAGATTACCATAGTACAATAATAAAACGGTTTAAGAATGTCAAATTAACAAGTTGTAATTAATCAATAAATCGAACAAGATCAGTTTTTTGCCAGATCTTTCTTAATTCTTTGGTAGTCTTCAGTATTCTACACAAAGTGTAGCAAAAAGTCAATGACAAGGTCGTAAAGATCTCTGAAAGGAGTTGGGAAATCTGCGAAAAAAGGAATCTTATTGCATTGAGTCATACAACGATTGACAATCGTTTCTTGGTGGTGCAATCGCTTGACAAGAATGAATGTTTCATGCCCAACTGCACATGCCTGCCTGTGGACATGTGTGTTGCACACCTGAGCTGGGAACAGGGCTGGGCAGACAAACTGACGCACTGACGTGATCGATGATGTGTTGGGAAATGCGTACAAGAGTCGGTCGAGACGGCAGAGAGACAGGACTTAATCGATTTTGTCGGGCATTCAGCAGACACTGAGGCGTCTTCAACTTCTTTTTTGCAGTTTTGACAACTTTTCCGGCTTAATTAAACTGCACACATGCGTAATTTTATAAATGAGCAAAGAGGTAGGTAGTTTGCCATAAGTATCTACAAGATACTTAAGGTGGAAACCCGTCGCTACTGCGCAGTAGCGCCTGCAAAATGTAACTAACAACCCCCGTGGAGTACATGACTTGAGAAGGGGCCCACCTGGCAAGACATGTCGTAACTTGTTTCTGATTTCTGGGTAGCTCAAAAAATCAGAGCACTGTTGCCAACGGCGGATCAAGCTGGTTGTTTGCCAATTACCAAGAAGCATGAAATTTGTATACCTTTTACCTTTCTGCAATTCCAATTTTTCAATTTTCGGCAGTTGCTCAAAGTGCGCATTGAAACGCAAAAAATGAAAGATTTATCCCCTCTTCATATGTGCGTGTGTGTGTGTGTGTATGTATCCGACAGATTTTACGGCTACACCTTTCCATTTGTATTTAGTCAGCAAATTGAACCTCCTCCTACATAGCCCTGGCTGACATTCCAGCAGTCAGCAGGTAGGCAGCTGTCCCGCTTCTGCTCCTGCTCCTGGTCCTGGCCCTGGTCCCACTCTCATCATTCACTCATTCCCTCCATTGCTCATTACCTCAATATGTACGGCATGGTGCGCAGTTTAATCCTCACAAATCGCCTACAAAGCTGATTGCGCACCGGCACGGGCACACCTGGCCTCGTTCGATACTCGGTACTCTGCCCCTAACAGAAATGGAGGGTTGCTGTTGCTGCTGCTGCTGCTTGTTGTGGTCCTGATTTGCAGCAGCGGTGTCGTGTTTTGTTCTCTACGAAAACCGAATTTCGAAAAATGCTGATTACAGTCCTCATTTTTTGTCGGATCTCGGCTCAAATGTACTGCAGCATTTCCTGCAGGCTTATGCCGTATTAGACCAAAAACCCAGCTCAGAAATGAGTCAAAGTCGCTCGTCAACTTACTGGCTGACAGCGGGAGCGGCAAAGGCCAAAGAAATTGGTTAGAATAAAGCAATTTGCAAATTCTTTTTGGCAAATATTTTCATATTAATTTCGACTTAACTGATTAGCATAATTTCACAATCTTCTCTGCTCTGGACACGGGACTAATAAGCTCCAATTTTCCAGCTGTCAGCTCTAGAGGAAACTCCCGCACTTTATTACTTGTCAACATAACTCATGGAAATCAATAACCCACCCTTTTCTTCGGCATGTGGCACTTGGGTCCATTCGGCAAACTGCGCAGCTGCCACACGAAATATCTGTGCGCAGTCGCAAATAGACAAACGGGCAGCCTGGTAACCCTAGTAAGTAAGCACTTTTCAAGCGCGTGCGCAATATAAATAACATAAATTTTCCATGAAAACCGAAAAACCTCTTCAGATGGCACAAAAAACAAAACCAGAGAAAAGAAAAGAAAACTTCCATTCAACAACTTCGTTGTCGATGTCGTCGCTGTCACCTTTTGATAGGCCTGGCAACAATGGCATCGATCGCATTGTCTCCACATCTTTCGCGATCATTGCGTGCATTTCGCCTTTGTCTCCATTGAGTGTGGATCGAGTGATTCGGGTTTGTTCATTGAACCGGGCAGAGGGCTCAAGAACCCAACACGTGTTGCAATTCATTCAAGTTGCTGCATTCGCTCGACGTTTATTATTATTATCGATATTATTTATAGAAAACTGTCAGCGCATTGGCGCTGATTTATTGATTTGGGCTATTGGCTTTGAATGGTGTCAAGGCAAGCAGCAAACAAGCAGTAGTCTGCAGCTGTTGGCTAACTAATGAAGAGGCCTATAAATGTAAAATAGGCGAGACGAGTTTGAGGACGAGATACAATAGTAAATGAAAAAGTTGACAGTTTTTGTATAAAATGTATCTGAAACACTTAAAATATTTACTAAAAGCTCCAAAAGTTCTGGGAAGAGAAAAAGGTCAGCTTTTACTTTGGTAATTTAATTAAAACGATAGTATTTAGTCAATTACTTAAAAGGTAATGGTCGTCGCTTAACACTGCCAGTGCTCTGGTTGACTTTGAAATTAATTTAAAGAAAACATCAAACGAAAGCACACAAACAGAACTAACATACCAGTTCGTTGTTGTTGTTGTTGTTGTTGTCTCTGCCCCATGAACCCAAACGGTCTTTGTTCTGTCTGCTGCAACTACAACTCAGTTTGAGTGCGACAGATACGTACATCCTGACTTTGTATGCCCGGGTGGCAATCGTAACCAGAGCAAAGTCAGACCTGGGCGCTGTGCAGCCAGGCAAGAAACCAAATACAAGGCAACAAGAACAACAACATAAAATAAACTCACATATTTAGTTAACTTGCCATGTGCAAATTAAAAGCGAAGCATAACCGAAAAACAACTAAAAAAGTCAGATACGAGTACTTGCCTCTGGACATGACTGGACCAAACTCTTCCTGTAGAGCCCAAACCATTATGCAGTGGATTTTTAATTTCGTGACCATCGTCATCCGCCCTTAAAGATTGAACAGAGGCCGAGTTTCACCTTCATGCCGTTGCATACTTTCAGGCGCATGCAAATGTCACATTGCTATGCATTGGCACACATACACACGCACTCGAGCACGCACATCCTCACATGTGTATAGTCTGCAGTTCAGTTGTGTCCTTTTTTTTCGTTATTGTGCTCGCCTTTGGCATGTTTGCAATTTGAAATGATTTCAACAGGATGCCGGCGTGTCCAGTGCACTTTAGCTTTAGTTTACTTCGGCTAACCTACAGTGCAAACAGGAAGAAGTATGCACAAATAACAACAACAACTGCAACAATAACAAGAACAAGTACAACTCGCAATGACTAAGGGACTAAGGGTGCCTGGGCCAAGCAATCAGCAGCAGGAGCAGCAATAGCAGCTTCATCTGCAGCACAAACAAAATGTATCCTATCCAATGTTTGACTTCCTCTATTTGTTTTGCTCTCTCAAGCACAAGTCACAAGCCAAAACAACACAAAAATAAACTCAAAAGTCTTTGGCATTTTGACCAGCACAGTTCTAAATACACTCAACTCATATGGCATATTAATATTTATGCTCTTTAAAAAATAATGCTATAGGGTATATTTGATGCTTCAATATTTCATTTGATGTACGACTTTTAAAATTACATAATTACAATTAAAATAATAATATTTAGCCGCTTAAAACATTGAATATTTCAAAATTCTTGTGCCTAAATTGTAAATATAAATTTCAGAAGGTATTTGTTAGCACATTTTCATTCATACGTTTTGGTATTCCCTAAATGTTGTTGCCTAGTGTTGAGCGTTGTAATCAATACGAATGAACTTGCAGGAGTATTGATTTCGTTCAGTGCTTGCGTGTTATCTAACGCTTTTAATCAACCATAAACATGTCGAAACATGCATTAGCAGCATTCAACATACATTCGTATATATGTACATGTATATGTAGGTGGATGGTTCATTTGGGATCATTTGGGGCTAGTTGTTGGCAGTTGTAGCTACAACCCAAAACGAAGTCAGACACGCATTTTCTGTTCATTACGTGTAGCATGCGGCTTGTGGCAAGTATGTTTGAGTATCTCTTTAAATCGTAAAATATGCAATTGCGTGCAAGTGTAAAATTATACACGTAATTTCGTTACAGTTCACGCATTTTTCATTCAACCATCTAATGGATTCCTAAGTGGTTTAGTTTATGGATCACCATGGCACTTTGTCTTGGATTCAACTCACCTCATACATATATACTTTTGATTAATGCCAAAGGATGGAAAATGTGGCATTTGGATTATTTATTATCGTTAAGGATACAGGTACAAGAAAATATTTAAAAATAACTGGATAAGTTTTCATATTAAGCATAGGAAGCATCATTTAGTTAGCATTGCAATCAGTCAATTCTCTTCGAGACTTGCTCCCAATATGGATAGTATTTAATTTGACTTTAACTTACATTTGAACAAAATGTTGACTGAACTTAACTTTTATAAATTTACTAAAATAACCAAATAAATATTTCATAATTTAAATCAACTAAAATAAATAATAGTGGTACCAAAAATCAACTAATTTATTTAATATTGTCTTTTCTATTGATTAAACCGAAAATGATGCAAAATGAGAATTCATTTGAATTATTTTGAATTTAAATCTCAGCCACATACTTTACATCAGATTTCAAATATTTTATTTTATTACTTGTATTGCCTCAGGAGTGTTAAAACACTAGTACCAACTTTAAGTGGAGAGGAAAAGCTGCAAAGTATCCATAGAAATAGCATGTGGGAATCCCATTGAAAGGCTGCACGTTGATTGAATAAGTCAACGCTTAAAAATTCCGTCTAAACTTAACGGCTTTCATTGGCCCTTGCAAATAACGTTTGACTATTATGCACAACTGTAGCCGAAAAAGTGAGCGGTATACGAAAAGTGGATCGGGGATCTAGGGATTGCACAATGGGGTCAGAGTGTGGGCAGATGATGGGATGGGGTTAGGAGGGAAGGGTCAGATGGCCAATGCAAATAAGAGCTTATAGTGAAAATTCAATGAAGCTTAGCAAACGTCTGCGTAGTCTAAACGACTAAACTTGCGCCACTAATTGGGCGTGTGACTTGCCAGTCAGCTGGGCTATGGGATGGTGAATGGGGGCTAGCAGGAGGGTGTGGTATGAGTGTCTGGGTGTGCTATGTGCATCAATGAACCGTAAAGCTATTTCGTCATTTAACGTTAAAAGCAACGGGCACACAAAGGCGGCCCGACAAAAACGCGACCAAAGTGAAAAAACTAATTTGCGCTGCTTCAAAAGCAAACACAGGAACAAGTTGCCAGGCTGCGTGGGCGGGGAAAGAGGAGCGAGGAGCAGTTGGTATGTGTGCTTGCGGCATAGGGGAGGGAAATGCTCGGGCTGGTACTGCTGGTGGTACTGGTGCTGGAGCTGGAGCTGATGCTGATGCTGACTAAAGAAAAACATACACGTATTTCAGCCAAGCAAAAAGAAAATTGGGTAGCGCGCTGAGTGCTAACCGAAAAAGTTTTTCATTTATGCCCCGAAAATGGAGGTAGCTTCGTCGTTTAGGTACAAAAGGTGGCACCTACAGTTCTGCCACCGCCACTAAAAGCCAGCTGCCAATATGATGACGTATGTACATGGGTGCCCAATACTCTGCATCCAACTTTGGAGTTCTCTTTCTGGCTCTGAACACTGCGCCCCGTACTGTGTGCGATGTCCTCTGTTTGCTTGGTGGCATGTCAATATTGCATAAGAGACGCCACGGGCGGTGCAGACTGGGAAGTTGGTTATTCTACGAAACTGGGAACAGTTCTGTAGTTAACGCGCAGCTTCCCTTTGGAGAGAGGAGAACGAGATGTATGTATGACTTGCCTGGCCTCAACCGATGTCAATCAAAATTCCCATAACCAATGCAGCCCTTCGTTGTCCTCCCTATTCGTGCGCCTGTCCTGTGTGTTTGCTAGTGTGTTCGAGATGGCATGTGCTTGCTTTATGAAAGCTTTGGCACATGTGGCGCATAAAAAACGAGACGGGCGAAAGGCGAGTTGCTGGACGGTTGGGGGTGTGCACCTTTCCAGTTTGTTTGAATGGCCAAGAAACATGCGCTGAAAAGGATTTCGTCCTGCGTCTTTCACTAGCCTCTGACGAGGACACTCACCCAGCTGAAGGCAATTCGGCAAACCATCAGCCAAACGAAACGCCTTTGCAATATTAAATTGCCAAAAAAAAAAAAAAATCGGAAAAAAATCAATTAGGAACATGTCAAACTGCAGGAAAAGCTGTTGTTGAAAATTGGTGTCAGCAGCAAATTTAATTTCAAGTTTTTCCTCCTATTTTACACGTTCCACATATGACGTTTGGACAAAGCATTGAATTTGAAGTTGATATGAGGCACAAATACCTATAGTAGACAGACCACCTTTGTTGTGCTTTCGTAGTTTACCTACAGTGTTCCACAACAAGTGCATTTAGTTACAATAGACATTCAATTAAAACTTATTTAAATTTTTTTTACCTATTGTTTTTTTGTTTCTTAAATCCTATTTAATACTTCTTTTTTAAAATATGAATCAATTAAAGCAAAAGCATCATTGAAACAGCAGTTATATTCGTATGTATTCCGTCCTCATTACAATTTATCTGATTATATTTAGATACTGTCTCATTTAAGCAAATGCCTAATACTTTAGTTTAAATAAAATAAATTCAATTATTCTCAAATAATTAAGCTCACATATTACATTTCAAATCATTGAACCTAGGTTATGTTATTCTCCAAATCAATTGATAATTTGGTAAAAAATGTGCAACTTTTCATTAATATAATTAATTTAACTCACATATTTAGTTACAAATTATGATATTAAAGTTTTCTCCCTTACAATTTAAGTTTCTATTGTTAAACTTAACTTGTCGAATCAAATGCATGTAGAAGCGCACAAATACACGCAAATGTTATAACATTCAATATACATCGCATGCATGCATAAATTGCGAATGTGCATTAACATAAACCGGAACTTAGGGCCAGTGAAGCGTAAGACGTACAGGATTATTATTATTATTAATAATAACTGACAAACATTGAACCATGTGGGCGTTGACGACAAATAGGAGCTGCTGCCAAAGACGGAGGAGGCGAAGGTTGAGTCCTTGGCATTTTAGAAATCGGGGAATGGGCACTCAAATCTCATGTTCAATTCTACAAGGCAGTCAAACAGCGTGATGCTTCTGATATGATTGAAAATTGCAGATAGTCGAGTGTGTATCTCGTATTTGGTATCTTGTATCTTGTGGCGCTAAGGATGCTGAGCATGATGATGAAGTGATGGTAGTTGAAGTGAAAAGTTTGCGGAGTGACGAGCATTCTAGCGAAAAGTGCAGATAAAAACCATCAGTTGAATGACATATAAAGATACAGATACAAATTTGTTGCGTTGACAGGCAAGTGTCAAAAGCTGCCCCAAATGATACAAATGGCAATTTATAAACATGGCCAATGATGGACATGGCCCGACCTTATGCCCATCCCTCCCACTCACTTGCTCACTAGCTAGCCTGGTCATTAATGTCAAAAGTTATTGCGCAGGCGGCGCTAGGCGATAATGTTAATGTTAATGTTGCTGTTGCCGTTGATGCCCGCGAGGGGGCGGCTGTTGCAGCAGCTCTGTTGACTGACCACAAGCACTCACACTTGCGGCTGCCAATGCCCGCCGGCACCGTGCCTTATCCTCCACCTCCACCTCCACCTTCACAGAAGTCCGTCATCTTCATCGCCATCGTTGTTGATGATGCTGCACACGCTCTTTCCAGTTGCCGGCACGTGTCCGGCCACGTTGCGCCCGCTGTGTGTCGCCTGGAGGCAACGCCATCATCACCCATCACCCATCAGCCTAGCCATCGCCATTAGTTGCCTGGCTCGAGTTCCAGGGGCAGTTGACTACTGTATAAAGTGGAGGTTGGCCCAGGCTTAGTCTGAGCACTGTTCGAGCATTTTTAAATTAAAGAAAAAAAAGTATACTGATTATGCGTACTGTCTGCATTTAATTACCTAGAAATTAACATTAATCATATGCCTGGGCTAATTTAAAATCATAATCCTCTTCAACAGCTTTAGCATTCATCAGAAAATACTGTTGATGTTAAATACACCCTTCAGTTTATATATCGCCTAAGCCTGGATAGAAATATTTAATTAGTTCGTTTGTTTTCTTTCTCTTATTAGAGATAGGGATCATTTCTTTAAAAAAAGTACTTATTAAGCAATAAAAAACTTTATTTATTTATTCTTTTTAAATTAAATGGAATTTTTTACAATTTATTGCAATTTAATTTTAATATCACTTTTTAATTTCTTCAAATCAAAATAAAAATTCAATCTGTTGAAGGCAAACAAATATTTAATTAAATGCTATATTAATGTACTTTTACTAAATTTAATTAAAATAATTGTACACAAATAAGTTGCATAATTATATTTTTTTCAAGTTTAAAATATTTAAATTTCCATATAATTATTTCTCATTGATGTCCCTTTATTACGGTCATAATGCCCCCTTGTATGCTGTTCTCTCGTCTGAACAATTTCATATACTTATTCGCGCTCCCATTTAGAAGGCTAATTAAATTATTTCTATGTAAAAGTTCTTATTTATTTATTTTTACAGCAGCTGCCGCATAACCAAACCGCCAACTCATCCTTACGCTTAACCTCAACTTGGCCGCACTTTCGACGAGGATTCAGTTCAGGCCCCGCTGCCAGCACGCTTCATTTGCTTGATGTGCGTTGGCTCCAAGAGATTCCCAGGCACATCCCGGGTACACACTTCCATACACTTTGCTGCATCGCCTGGTTAGCATAATAAATCGATTAGCTCGCCAAGAGGCGGTCGCTGGAATTGGCATTGGCGTTGGCGTTGGCGTTGATGTTGGTGTTGCTGTTAGGAGGAGTTGCTTTGCGAGCCTTGTTTGGGTTCGGGATTTGGCATATTTAATAATCATGAGGCTTTCAGTTGCAGCCCCAAAGATAATGATGAGAATGATGACGATGATGATTATTCTAATACGCTGATGGACCACCATAAGACCCCCGACTTCGGTGTGGACAGAGATCCGGCTCCATGCTCTCAGCCTCTGCTTGCCCCTTTCGCTCAAAATGATTGATGGCTTTTGTGGCACGCAGTTGTTGTTGTTGTTGCTTTGCGTAGTCCTGGTATATACATACGTGTATGTACATACAAACGTACGGTCTTATATACTACACTTTTTCCTGAGCCACGTTGCTTTTTTCATGTCGTTTTGCATTTTTTCGTTTTTCTTTCTTTTTTTTTTGTTTATGGTCCATCATCAGGCGGTGGCTCGGCAGCGTAATAAATCTCCTTATACTCCTTATATACGTATAATTTTTTCCATTCTTGTTTATCATTTTGTGTCATGCGATTTTCACTGCTGCTTTTTTTGTGGTCCACGCTTCACTCTCAGCCTTCACGTGCCTCTTCGTGTTTTATTAAAAAAACAACCGCAAAAGCAGCATGAGCGTCATATTAAAGTATTCCCAGGCATTAAAATTTTACATGAGCTGGGCTGACAACCATCCATCCATCCATCCATCCAAGTAACCTTACAACCATTCATCCATCCATCTCAACTTTGGCATTTCATATTAATGCTTGAATAATTTTCTGTATAATTTTGATCATCACCACGCATTAGTTACATAGTTTTCAGCCTTAGCTTCAGCCCATGACTAAATTCTCGAAATAGGCGGAACATTTGAGACATCCTTCCAACGAAAGTTTCTGGGGAGGCTTTTCCTAAATGTATGTTTAAAACGAAATCAAAAATAATGTGCTTGTAAATATTCACTTCATGAATTTAATATATTATATGTCTACTAAACCTGAGTTCAGATTATTTCTGTTAACATTATTCTTGCTCTTAAAGTTTTGTTGATTTATCCACACCATGAACTGGATAACATTATAATACAAGGAATTTTAAATGCATTGCAAAAATATTCCAATACCCGGCGAGGACAATAACAATAACTGCTAGAGATGGGAACGTGAAAGTGGGTTATATATGAAATAAAGTAGACGTATAAATTATTTGAAACAGTCAAGAGAAATTGATTTTCGACTCTTAATTTCTCAAGCAGCTATATGATAAATTGAAGCTGTCTAATCAGTCCACAACAAAAACGATTTTATGCGTAGTAGTATAAGCACAGTGTAGACACAGATATGACAGCGATTATAGATATGGCTAGATATAAAAGCCTTTTAAAATCTAATATTTGTTAAATATTTAAATGAAAATATTTAAAAGTGTAAAAGAGTTCATACAAAGTTTTTATTTTAACCGATAACATTGTGTCATCGTTGGGTGCAATGTTAAAGAACGAGTTTTTGTCCCAGTCGGCGAACAAAATGTCATGTATGAATACATGAGTACGCGTGCATATCAGGAACAACACTTATACATACATTTATTAAGAGCCTCGGGGACAATAATGTTGAAGTTTGCACAACGACAACCTTTCCACATACGCAACCTGATGATTACATTGGGCTCGCATCAATTATTCAGAGGAAATGTACACGGATTTTTCACAGCTATTGCTTGAGGGGGGCTGCTCAAGGAGGTCGGAGGCGGAGCCAGCAACCACACAGTGGGTAAATATATTTGCACTGGGCGCATGTCAAATTGGGCGTGATTTTCAAGTGCTCAGCCTCGACACACGTTCTACCACATACTTTTGATTATGTTTGTCTGTTTACTGTAGTGCCTCATGCATTTTTGAGCCCGATTTACTCGCAGAGTTGTTTGCTTACGGTCAAGGCAATTAGGTTTTTTTAGCCGCAGGCCGAGCAAATATTCAATAAGTAAGCGTCTTAGCGTCAGCCCACAAAACTCCACCCACAAACAGCAGAGCAATTTCCAGTTTGGGATTCCGTTCCTAACCATTGGTTAGGTATTCAACTTGCCCTTTTGCGCAGTACACAAACTTTGCTCGTTGGCTGCTGGGACTGCTGGGCCTGTTGCCAGTCTCTGTTCCTGCTCCTTCCTGACATTTAATTTTCGATTTTAATTGGATACTAACAGCAGGATGCTCGGCAGCCAACGTCCTGCTGGCGCTGATGGGCAACTACAACTGGCCGGGGACCTAGAATAAAAAGAAACAAGTGAGCAGGTGGCACAGGTGCTCGACACGCAAATACCCTAGCCGGTGTCCAAATATGTTAAAAATACAAAAATATCATTTTAATTAGTTTAACTGCAGTTTAAATTGTAGAAGCTGCATTTGCTAATTGTAATCAAAATATTAAGATTGGGCACACCTCGTTCTAACCCTTTCGTCGTACAGGGTATGCACAGAAAGGAAGCAAAAATAGTAAATTAAAAGGTACACAACATGGCAGCCAGCCAGCAGCAGTCGTAGCAGTAGGAGCTGCTCCAAAAAGGAGTCGACTAACATAATTGAAAAAGCGCTTTTCTATTAAGAACATTGCGAGCTGTGGATGGAAGGGAGAAGCTGTCGTGGCGGCAACTTGAAGCACTGATTGGCGGCGGCGCCTATTGACTGACTTAACACGCCATTGAGTAGAGAAGCTGCTGCAGCAGCTCCTACAGCTCTATGCTCTAGTGCTGGGGCACCATGCAAATTGGTGGCAATGTTGGGGAGCGCCCTGGCGATGACGAAGGCAGTGGCAGTGGCAATGGCAGAGACAGAGGCAGAGGCAGAGAGGAAATTCTCGTAGGGACAAAAAGCGCAACCGTCGACATCGAGTGGCGTTCGCAATGGGCAAGGATTTAAAGCAGCCACCCAGCCAATTAATGGCAACAAGCTCGTCTCGTTTCGTCTCTACGAGTTGCGTTGCGGCGCCTAATTAAAACGATGCGGAGGCAAAGAGTTTTCCAATCAATCAGACGCCAGCATCAGCTTGTGGGAAAATAAGGAAAATTAGGCAATTGGCAAATGGGAATTTTCATGCGCATTGTCGCCGCTCGTTGAGCATCATCATCATCATCAATAGCTGCAGAGATTGTGTGGCTCTGGGGTAAAAATATTGCATAATTATAGCTGATAATTGTTAGGCTCCCCCCGCCGTTCACTACTGTGTTGCATGCCCCGGGGGTTGTTGTTGCCTGCTTCCCTCGAGACATTGACAACTTGATGTGGTTGTTGTTGCAGTCATTCTCGTTGTCGTTGTCGTTCTCGTTGTTCTTGTTATTGTCGTTAGCTGTCTTAAAGCCAGCTTGACATGTCTGGCGACTTGGTCTTTAATATAAAGTCAGTAAGGCAGAGTCTGAGAATTTGTGAAAGACTTGATTGACAGTCGTTGCCGTAGTGCTCAGCACGATGGCAACAGAATTATAGCTTAATTGACATATGCCCAGCACTCGTAGGGAATAGCTCTTGAATTTTCCCTCCATCGCTTCAACCCAGTCGAAGCTGCTTTCACCCTTTCATAAATGCACTCATAACGACGACATAAGCACAATATTTGTATGTCAATGCCGTGCCATGCGGGATAATATTTCTTTAAGTAGACACCAACTGACAGCGCAATTAAGGCGGAGTAATTATTTTAAGTAGGGTTACATTTGTCAATACCAGGACATACCAAGCTGAGACTTGCCCAAGCTATTCTCCTCATCGCTGGGCAGTCAGATCCATTTCACTCATTAAAGAGTGTGCAGATCTCAACAATGAAAATCCCTGTTAGCTGCCTTTCAAAGTGTCTTTTGAGATTTCAAAAAAATTTCCATGTATTTTTGCTTATTACAAATTAATTCGAAGCACTTTCTTATTTTCCTCATTATTTTTAATTTTAATTTAATTTTGTTTAAGATTTATGCTTGGACACGAAACAATTCCAAGACAAAAGTTTATATTCCATATCAAAAAATATATAACTAAAATTTTAATTAATATTTAGTAAGAATCAGAGCCATATTTTATTTTGTTCTAATATCAAATGTCATAAAATAGGGGAAGCTGAGTCGAAAATCATTAAATCATAAACAATTAGCCTTGTATTACTTCCTCTTAATCATGCGCCATTTGCAATTAATTTAAACGCAATTTGCAGACCCCACGCAGGGCGGATGAAGTCTGGAGAGCTAAAACCCAAGGAGCATTTGCGCATCCGCTGGCCAAAGACTTGAATCTTACACGCGCACTAAAAATTAGGCAAGAGCTGGCTGACAGGACCATTAAATACCCACCCACCCAGCAAGAACACACGCAGACCAACACACACACTCAGCCACATACATACATACACACATACACATACAAATCTTTTGCACAAACATAATTTTGAAACAGACACTCGATGCAGAGTGTGAGCTTGTGGCTTGGCAGCCCTGAGAAACATGGACTCATCTTGAAAATCTCGACAGCAAATTGCTGGCAATCCACGCAAATGCCTTAGAACAACGGGTGGCATTAGAGAGAGTCGGAGATACAGATATAGAGTCAGAGCTACTTACTTTGCCAGGCCGCATAATTTTTGCGCGCTGCGAAAAGTTTTGCACGGCCGAGGACCAAAACCACCCAGCTATACTCGACACAGCACTGGCAGGACATGCTTTGGCTACAGAAGGAGCCGAGACACCGTCACCCTCACACTCACCCAATGGCGTGCCGGGCATAAATCATAAGAAGAAACAGCAAAGGCAGAAAACTTGCAACGAAAGTTTATCCACCTTCCCTCAGCCCAAAAAAAAGAAGAAGAAAAAAAAAGGAAAACACCAACGGCGGATCTGCGAAATTTGTCTTGGCGTTTGGATTTATGTTTTTGCGACGCTTCTCGAAACAAACACACCCAAACAGACAAATAGGAAGAAGGTAAATTCAGGAAATGCTGTCTTCGCAAAACAAAGACCAAGTACGAGTAACCAAAAAAGGCAAGAGAAGTACAAAATATGGAAATAAAAACCAAATGCGAGTACAAGAAAACCAAGAATACAAGCCTACAACTTGGCGTCCATGATTTATGGCAAAGGTAGCCAAAGTTGCTTTGGTTATGGGGGAGGGAGGATAACTTTAAAAAGTTTGCTCCAGGTTTCACAGGATTTGCATTTGAGCACTCGCTGTGCGTTCAGGAAACTCGATGGGGGCCTCTAGATAAGATATATCTACTCGTACTGGTGTATATACTTGTACAAGTGTGTACCTTTCTTTATACGCATTTTCATTTTGTTCGACTCAGTTTGGAGCTGCTTCCTGTTTTGTTTAGCCGAATTTGTCATATTTTGTCGGAGGTCTTTTAGGCGAAGGCCAAGTGCGGCACATTTGTTTGTTATGTCCTTTCAAATTGTCGTTTAACTTTCTTTTTACATTGTGGAATGAGAAGTTGTGCATAATGAGGGAGCTGGCCAGTGGATATTTGAACTTCATAAGCTTTAAACTTAAGGAGCATAAGTTAGGAATATAATTATCTAGACAGTAATTTGTTTTTCAACTCGAATATCTACATAGATCCCAGAATAAGTAAAAGCATCTTAATCTTAATCAGCTTAGAATTAAATTAAAGGAATACAAACTAAACAACAATGTATGCCAAAATTTGCAATTTTTGCAATGTTTGTGTATTCAAAAGAATTAGTGTAATATTAAATTATAATTAATATACACTTTCAATTTCAATTTCATAACAATAACTTTGAGTTTACAATTCAAAGTAATAACTGTGAAATTGCTTATGGAAAGACCAAAACAAGTGCACAGAAAAAGTGATTGAAACATAATCGCATTACAAGTGCAAGTAACAATGCTCAGTCCCATTGATCTACTCCTGCTGGTACTTATAATTTTTCAATTCAAAAATGAAAGAAAAAATACAATAACAGGAAAAGCAGGAACAACGGCAACCAGCCAATGTCCACAGCAATATACAAAGAAAAAAAAACAATTTCTGGACCACAAGAGCAGGAAAAATTCCAAATCTGTTACATGGCCAAGTGGCAAGCCAAGCAGTGAAGTAACCTAAAAGCAACAACAACAACAATAACACGAATAGAAATTACCAAATCGAACTGAGGCGACAACAACTTCAAGGCGACAGGCAAAACAGGCGACGTCAAAGTTTCGTATGGATCCAGGGGGAGTCTTGGGTGGCTGATGGAGCAGGGTGTATCGAATGCCGCGCATGGCCAACATGAACCTGGGGGACGAATATCGTGTGCGTCCGCCATTTTGTGTACAGACAGACGACATCCACCCGCTTACGCACACACCCAACAGCAACAACAACACTACCACACACACACACACAAAATATGCGGAAGTTCAAAGTATGATGCGGAAGTCTGTATGACTGCGATTGCTAATGGATGTCGGCGAGTGGGATGACGATGAGGCTGCCGATGACTGAGTCAAAGAGAGCAGGTAAGGGAACAGGGCACAGTACTTGGATCTGGAGCTTGGGCAGCTTGTACGGTCGAAAGCATTTCAAATTTCGAGTGCTGGAGTCGACGTCGTCGTCGCCGTCATCCGCTATGTGGAGAGCTGCAAAAAATCGGGGCTTTTAAACCACGCGCGCTGCAAGTTTTTGGCATCGAGTCCAACGGTGTACGAAGTTAGATAAACGGATTAAGTGGCAACAATGTCACACTACACCCACAGACCAAACGAGAGAAAGAGGCAGAGAGAGAGACAGCTAGAGCGAGAGAAACAGAGAAAAGGGCAAGTAGATAGAATGTGAGCAGAAATGCTTTAGCAACAGTCAGCCAACATGGACCAACATCTAGATAGAGGGACCTGGCAAATGGCTCCGCCTTTTCATCCGCTTTTGGCCAGCTTTGCCAAAATACAACAAAAGCAAGCACAATAACAACAACAACAACAACAATCACGGGACAACCAGCTGGCCATAAACAACAAATCGATATGCTATTAAAGGCGACCAATATTAATGATGTTACTCTAGGGCCGCCGCACAATGGGCAACGTACGCAGCAAATGGTCAATAAATAATTGTCAAGCTCAATATGCTAAAATTAATTTTAATTTTTTATAGAAACAAAACTTTATAACGTTGATGCAAATATATAAATATTTTCATTATTAAATGAATGCCTTAATTTAGTATTTTAAAATTATTAAGTAAGTAAAAATATTTCAAATTTAACTTGAAATTTACTTGAATAAAAATTAATTTTGTTTTAGAAAATACATAATTTTTTAATTGTTTTGTTATTTAATTATTCACAATTTAACTCATATTTAATACTTATGAAAAATTACAATTTTACTACAAACATTATGTGAGACTGGACTAGTTTGACAGCCAAGCTTTGGTGCATTCGATTGGGTGAAGGAATTTTGATTGGTTCTCAGTGCCCAGCCATAGTTTTAGGCACACTTGCTGCCTCTTTATGAACATGACGGATAGAAGGTTTATGCTCAGGGATTTACCTGCCCTGCGCTTTAAAGCAGAATCTAAAAGAGCCTGCGTAGATCCGTCCTTTGCAGCAACGCTGTTGTCCTTCAGCGTTTAATCAAACACACTTCCGTTGCAAACGGCTTGAACCGCTTCAATCAAACAACAACCACAAATATTTCAAGTGTGGCTGGTTGGATGACTGGCTGGCAAGTGCAGGATAAAAGTCGTAGGCGGAGAACAACGAGAAGGACCGGTAGCACCGGTTGCAAAGACAAAACTCCTCAACAAGAAAATACCTCGATGATGATGATGAACCCTTCGCCAGCCACTCTAGTACACACAGAACATCGAGAGAAACACGAGAAATAGACACTGCCATGGTGAAAGAGGCAAAGGGAGCACAGACGATGGGAAGCTGAGGAAGAGCTCTCTATGGCACTTGAGGCAGAACGGCGCTCCGCTTGCCATTGTTTTTCAACAGACGACCGCTAAAAAAATGTGGGTGAAAAATCGTTGGACGAGTACTATATAACCAAAATACCAAAATGCCGATTGCCACTACGAGCACTTGAGCCGAAGAGCTGGTAGAATTATGCTTAGAGGATACAGATTTGCAGCCTTTTGCCAGCCACTCGAATATCACGTAAAAATATTTCATAAATTACGCGCCTAATTAAAAGGGAGCGCACGCCCAAAAACAAAAATAAATAAAAAAGAGTGGTACAACAAAAATAAAACTGAAAACTGGAAACCAACTCATTGAACTCAGCCAACGTCGAGTGTCTGACCAGACTGAGTTCCAGTACCTGTCCAGGTCTCCCCACATAACCATGAGTACCAGGCAGACGTCGCCTTCCTACTTTATTGCTACACTTATTAGCCCCCAGTCCTTACCCATCTCCCCGTTACACACACATTCGAACCCTCGCAACCCTTTGGCCAATCCTTTGCACCACTCAATTATTGGAGCCGCTGATTTATTGCAGTCGATGCCTAGCATAGCCGCTGGCCAGTTTCGCATTGGCTTGGTCTAGACGAGTTATTACTCTGCCTTTTTTTCTCGTTTTTTGATGAATCTCATTCAAGTTGCCTCGGTATGAGTGTGTGTGTGTGTGTGTGGGTTGTACTCTGGGTATGGCTGTTCATTTGCATTCGCTAGCTGTTGCTGTGCAGCTTATTGGTGGTTGACCAACACACTCGAAAAGGGGGCGCAATTTCAAGTGTAATTCTTCTTTTATAGACTGCACACATCGATGGCCAGTCGATAAAATGGGCTACCCATGTATGTATAATACTTTAATATAAAGTCCGTTGCAAATAAAATAAAATAATATTATCATATTACTATTCAAATATGTTAATAAATTAAATAAAAGGGTTTTTATTTCGATTGTAAAATGGGATTTATTTAGGAACCGCTGTTTTGCAATAAATTAAATTGTGTTAAATACTTTTAAAGTGAAAAACAAATTAAAAACCAAATTAAAATAATTTCACAAAGTACTAAGCCTTTTGATAAGCTCATTTCATATCAAATGCTCACCTAAGTTCACCTGCTTTAGTAACCTCTCTATTACATTTTGCTCCTTTCGGAATACACCCTTATATAAAATAGAAGGGATAAAGAAGAAAAAATCAACTACAAGTTAATTTCTTACAAAAATAAGCAAATGCGGACGTAATTGAATTTGCTGCTGAGAAAATGTGACAGGCCTGTTCAGCATACATAGTCAGGTCCAATCGCAATCCCAATCCCAAATGCCCGGAATACCCAGTACCAAAATACCACTTTATATAATACTGTTGACATATGTTAATCAGGCGCACGCACACGCGCCATGAGCCGGAGACGGAGCAGAGCTGGAACTGGAGTTGGGCAAGGATCAGGAACGAAAACGTGTGGGAGATGATGATGTGGATGATGAGGTTGGCTTGACTGCGGGGTTAGCGGGGCGGGTCAAAGGAATTAATTCGAATTCAATCCACAAGGCAGTTGGCACTGCGACAAAGTAAAAAGCCTATTTGAGGGCCACACAGACAACCACGGAAACAATCTGATTGGAATAAAAGCTGGCGACGCATCATGAGCTGGGGGCGGGGAGGAAGTCGACTTTGAAACAAGGGTTGGCCAACCTCTGCCGGCAGTCGGTAGTCGACAGATAATTTAATTTCAGATTCGCATGAGCGATGAGATAGCGCATCGTCCTGCCCGCTTTTGGGGTGGCAACAACATCAGCTCCCTTTCTTCAATCCGAACTCTATTGCCAGCCTCACTGACAGTTAGCATATTGATGCAATCATCTAATCTTCGCGCTTCGCAATTGACAACTCACCCCTGGTCTGAGTCCAGTTTCTCTAGTTAAATAATCCAACATATTTCAAGTGCAGTATGTGCATGGAGCCGATCCAAATGAGATCTGCATCTGATTTGTTTACTCAAGAGCCAACAGTAAAAGGGCAAAAGATTTTAAACAGTTGGCTGAGTATCAAGTTGGCCTCACGCTCCAAGTCCAGCTGCCATTTGGCCATGGCCATTTGCCAAAAAGTTTTTGCTCTTCGCGTAATTTGTCAGACAGCTTCGCCGCTTTTGCAATTAAATGCAATTGCGTCGGCTCTACTCAGAAGACTCGAATCCGCGCCTGTATTCCCAGAAAAACTGAAAACAGGTCCGCTATGTCGCCATAGTCATTGCCTGCAGACTCTTAGCCCTTTTTGGACCGCTTTTAAAATGGCTTCCTGTGCGCTAAATGGCGTTTTTGTGTTAACGTTTTCTTCATCGCAAGCCATGACGCTGCTTGGGTCAGTCGGAAAACAATGTGTCGTAGAAGTAAAAGGTTTTTTTTAACATACAAGTCATTATAAATAACTATGCATCTGTGGGATAAACCAACGTCCATACTTATACATCAGACAGGTTCCTTAAATTTTATTATCATATTACAATAATTAACATATCTTACGCCGAGAATGTAGCCAATGTTATTTAATTTTGTAAGTTTATACAGCATATTTAAATATTTTTCACATATTTATAACTACTGAAAACCAAGTAATTTAAAACTTGATTAGTTTAGTGCTACTTTAATACTTATTTTCATTAAAAGTAGATGGGTTTCCGCAGATCAATTGCTTGCTCAATTTTGAAATTATTATATAGGGTATCTCTGTTGCAAACATATTCCTGCATCTGTTTAAATCGTTCGACCCCAGACCATAGTTTATGTGAATTTACCAGGAAAAATGGCGACATTAAATGAGCAAAGCTTTTTATCATTTATTTTGCTGCCCATTTCATTATACCGCATTAAAATGCACTGAAAGAAATTATCCAATATTTGAGAACTAAAATTATTACATACATCTAAAAGGATAAAAAGCAGTTTATAAAAAATACAAAAAAAATGTGAAACTGCTAAAAATCAATCAAATTTGGCAAAATGTACTCAAGTCGATTATATTAATTATGTAATTTTTTAATTCTAAATACTATAAATAAGATCGTATGATATGAAAGTTAAATGCATTTTAAACTTGTGTAAAACGAATAAAAATATGTTCAGTTCAACAAGATTTTTGAATATAAATTATAAGCATATTTTTTTTTTATTCCAGTGCACTCCTTGGCAAGTTGCTATGCATTTCTTAAACAATTAAAAACTTTTCGCGTCTACCTACAAAGTTGCCAATTTGGATAACCTCCAAACCAGAAGCGAGCCAACAGCTGCCGAGTGAAAAAGAGACACAGTAAGATGGCAAATGGGAAGAACATAGCAAGGACTGGGGTAAATCGACATCGACAACAATGACATGAAGCACACACCCATACAAGCACACACACTTACAATCACAAGCACAGGAAGGCAAAGAAAAACTTTAGCGCAGAGCAGTCAAAACCAATTTGGAGAATTTAATTAAAATTGCAAAACTTTGGCAACTGATTAAATTTTCGAACAAGAACAACACTGAAAGAAGGAGAGAAGTGGGGGTGGGACGCAGGTGAAAGCTTAAAACAACCAACCCACAGGGATCCCAACAGTCACCAATCCACAATCTCTCAGTTTCCCAGTCCAAACAAAACGACAAGTTTAAATTTTAAAACCAAAAGGCAACGTTGAAAAATTTACATTCGCTTTCGTTTGCAGTGAAAATGTTATATAAAAAAGGGGAAAAAAATGATGGCGAAATAAAAAATTGAAGTCCCGAGTCGGCCAAAAGATGGAACGAGAGCCGGGACTGGGGGATTGGGGCTGGCTCAGCGGGGCGAGGATTGGATTTAAGCCAGCAGAAGAACCAACCAGCCGACCAACCGTACAACCGACCGTTGGCTGCTGATGTTTGTGGATGACGTTGTTGATGGCAGCCATCACCATAATCATCGTCATCATCGTCCGTGGAGCAGCGACTGGCAAAGTTTCCCCAATTTAATTTCATCATACTCCCGAGTGTGCGTTGAACTAACGAATGGAACGAACCGTCGCACGAAACGTACGAACCAGAGTCGTTCCATGGAATGGGCTTGGGAATCAGAATGAGGGAGGATTTGGCGGAGTATAGCTGGCTAACACAGACATTTACCATGGCATAGCAATCACGTCGACTCAGACGGGGGCGCCCCAAAAAATGTTTGGCTCGTAGGTTGGGCACTGATAGGGAGGTGGATTCTTTTTAGGAGCACGGTCACACAGGGCGGAATGCGGGGTTGCTTTCAAAATAATGGCCACCCAGTGCGTCGGCTCTGTTATTTTAATGAAAATTGGAAAGTGCTGGCAAACGTCTGCAGCCCACTCCCTCATTCCCATTCCCATTCTACTAAAATCATCTTGACCATGCCGCAACCCAAGCGCATTAATTTTAAGATGTTCTCTTGATGGTCTGGTACTTGGATTTGTTGCTGTATTTGAATATTGAGGGTCGTTCATGCTCTTTTTCAATTTTGATTTTCAACATTTATTCATTTATGCAATGGTTTTTTTTTTGGAATATTAAATGCAAGAATTTTCCTTCAAGAGCCCTTTGGTTTATTTAAATTATAATTCAAGGCTAGTTACGTAGGTCGCACTTTAAATTAAGAAATAGAAGACAACTACAGATAATTGTATATTTTAGTGGAAAACTTGTTTCGGGTTTTGCTCCAAATATTTGAATCAGTGAAATAACATAAAGTAACTAAAAAATATTAGCAAGTAATTGTGTGCTTAGCGTTCAGTTATCACAACTTTAAACTGTTTCATTTGCTCTTGGGTACGATACTCGTTTTTCACTGTCAACAACAGACTGGCATTGGGCTTCTCACTTTTCTCGATCTGTTGCGTTGGCCCCCAGCTAATTAGCGGCCATAAAACGCACATAAATCGAGGCTGGCCAATAAATTATAAATTATGAGTTGGCCAACCAACAGCAGATATGCACACTCTCATTGTTGCACAGCAACAGTTTCATAGAATTTCCAGTCGAGTGCGCAGGCTCAGACTTGAGGCGGATGCATAAAACAGTGCGATGACTTCCGGTATTAACTAATTTTTTTCGTCTCCATTTTAGCGCCACTTTAAAGCGTGGCAAGGGATCAGATAGCAAGTAGCAGGCAGCAAGGCGAAACAGCCCAAGGTTGTGCAAAAATTCCTTCCGTTGCAAACTCAAAGCCGAGAGCCCAAAGCCAGAGCCCAACCCAAACCCATCTATGAGTGGGCACTAATCCCTAGCACTCATGATGCCGTTGGCAAATACTTTGCACCGCCGACTGCGCGACGAATTGGAAGCAATCCGCTGTCTGTCTGCACAGGACCCTTGCAACCGCTGGACAGGGGTATGGGGGAACACGGAGGACGTCGTCGCAAGTGGAGTGCATGGGCGTTGCTCCTGTTGGCTGGGGGTTGGTTTGATACGCGCAAAAACTTAAACAAAGTATCAGGCAATGCAGCCAAGCGCAAATCGAGCCAAGCCAAGCCCATCTCCAACTCATCCACTCAACAGCAGCTCCTCTCGAGCACTCGACACTCCACCATGCTCCAGCTCCACGTTCGCCGCGCGCCTAAGCGTAACCCGGTTCACTCACTCGGGGTAGACAGTCAGTCGCTCTCAAGTGGTGCCACAACTCATCTTAACTGAAAAGACAAGACCAAGTGATTTCAGGTTCACATCAGTTTCCAAAGTCTTAGAAGATTGTAAGCCAGAAAAAAAACTAATTATTAACATAACTAATCTATGTTGTAAACAACTATGCTGTAATAACGAAATAAATTATTGTCTAAATCTTAGCAAATATCTGTATTTTGTCTGAGATGCAAGCATAAAAGTATTAAATTCAATTAAATTACATAAATAATACCCCATTCCATAAGGGTCGTTCATTGTGTGACATAATTTGCTAAGTACTAAAGAAACTCTCAAATTTGTAATATTCAAATGGCATTATTTCGCTTCGTTACTTGAATTTTTTAGTATTCTAGGAACTCTTCTCAGATGCTTAATGGTTCTTTACGATTCAATGAACGGAAAAATTATAGACATCTAATCAATAGAAGCGATTTGCAGATAATTTTACCAAACAATCGGCAGGTGTTTGCGCTTGTTTTACCAACAATTTTCGCGTCTAATGGGGCAGGCCGTGAATGGCATAAGGGAAACTCCAAGTTGACTCTGGATTTTCCTTCCCCCTCTCTCTAAACGACATGCAAATGTTTTCCACTTGCCAAACACCAAGTCGCTTATTTCTGTTGTTATTTATGTTTTTCTGTGTTTTTTGTTTGCGGGTGCAAATTTGAACTTTTTCATTGCAGTCTTATTTTTTTTTGTTTGCCGTTTTTACTTTTTTTAAGGCAATTTTTTAGATTTGTTGTAGGATCAACTTTTCAGTCAGCATTTAGCAAAGTTTTTGGTTTACATGTGAATCGACGGCATATGGCGAGGAAAATACTGGCAATGTCGACTTTTTTTACTGCGGAGCTGCGTATAAAGTTACAGAGCTTGTGACAGTAGAAAGCAAATAAATATTTGAAATAGCCCTCGCTTAGCTCAGCACTCAAAACATCAACTCACACAATGACATTTAACTTTTACAACATATCGTACAACTCAAACAATTTGCGGCTTTTAAAATGCTTGTTTACTTTAAGTTGTGTTAGCATAACACATATATTTTAAAGTAAATAAATAAAAGTAAAACTCTGTCACATATCATGGCCAAGGGCAGAGAATTAAATCAAGTCAGAGAACACATTAAGAAAAACTCAGAAAAAAAATATATTCGTTTACCAAAAAGGTAAACCGAAGAAGGGAGATACTCAAGTGCTTGACAGCCAAAACCATAGGAATCTTTATGAATGAACGATTACAGTGCCAATTCATTAGAAATTTTCAATAAAATGTTATAGAAAAGGGAGTCCAAAGGAGCTAAAACGAGAGGAAACAATAAAAAGTAGCAAACAATGCAAGAATACCCGTAATAATAACAAACAGAGTTTGACTTTTAGCCATAGACACTGGCTATATGAGACTGCTTGCAAGGTAGCCAAACAATCGCCTTTAAACGAGCTGCCAGGACGAAGGACAACTACAGAGATGAACAGAACAGTAGAGAGCAGGCAACGCATGTTCAACAATAAGAATGACGAATGACACCGTTTATTTATTTATTTCTTTCTTTTTTCTGTTGATGTCATTGCCAGAGCATCCTGTAAGATTTTTGCACTTACACTCAAAGGTTATGGGGGAGTGGAAACATCATAAATTATGCCAATGTCATGTGTAAGGTGTTGCACAATCATTCGGATTGAACAGACTACGATGAAATGGGAAAATTCATGTGAAAATGTTGATTGATTTCCAAATTTTAATATTGAAAACTCGTGACGAATTTGGCATATTTCAGTATTTTACATTTAAACTAAGAACTGGCTGCCTGTTGGGCGTATGTTCTGTCAATGCTGGGGGTTGATCACAACGTCGCTCCCTCCGTTGGTCCATCAGTCAGTCAGGCAGGCAGCGCTCGTAACGCATAAGAACAAAAGGGATTTCCGGTGACATTTAAATGCGTGGCATGTCAAAGTGATGGCAGCTCCTGGCAGACAGCAGCATCCTGGCGAGCGACTGTGTCCTCCAGCAGGAAGCTCAGCGCAGCCTCTAAGACCCCAGTAGCGCGATTGAAAAACCACAACAACTAAAAAGGACGTCCAGTGAAGCCAACATAACTTGTGTTCACACTGAACCGTATATATTTTATGATCAAACCAAGCGATTTCAATTAAAAAACCGAACGAAAATAAAAATAATTTTCATAAATTCAGACATTGATTGTTTTGTATTTAAATTGTAGAACGTTTTCAATGTTTTCATGCTGAATGTTTTCGGAACTTGGCTTGATCGTTTAAATGGGATGGGACTTTCGTTGTGTTCGCTTTTAAAGTACCAAATGGAGGCAGAGAGAGATGTTGACTACTTCAATAACAAACTGAAACTTTAATTTAAAACTAATACTATTGGAGCATTCACTGATGTCCTATTTACTAAACAACCAACGATTTGAGGTGTGTGCAGCCGCTCATTATATGACCTCAGACGCGTCGACTGCTTAGCCCCTTGTTAGACGAAAATCCCAGTTCAATCAAGCAAGAAACGACGCAAGTCTATCAACTTATTAATTTTATGAAGTGCTGCGATGACTGCGACAGCATCAACAACGATGACAGCACATCAATGTCTTCCAATTCAGGCAACAACAATGGGTCGACGCCTCTCTGGCTAGCTCTCTCTTTCTGTCCAACTGCTTGACTATGTTAGCACACACCTCCCACCCCCTGAGGAGTGGGGTCGCTGATGAGGACAACATCGACGACTACTGTGACTGCGACTGCGACTGCGACAGCGACTACTAGGACTACGACTATGACACATCATCACGTATGATTACGCACATTGTTCGTGCTCAGCGCAAAATGCTGTCGAAAAATTAAAATTCAGAGACCCTTCTACTTAACTTACCTTAGCCGATGTAAGGGAGAGACCAGCAACAGCCAGAGCAAACGCAAAAAAAAAGTAGAGAAGAGAAGGAAAAAATCAGGCAAAACAACGACGTGATTGCATTACACAATCAAAACAGGCACAGCACAAGGGTTGATGGACTGCTGCTGCGACTGCTACGAGTGCTGTTGCCGACTCCTGTTGCGGGCAGATCCCGACCCAAACCTTGGGACCAGGCAAAAATCAAAGTTCGGGCACTAAAGTAATAGACCGGAGCGACCTGCTGCCATTGCTGAACGTGTGCGTGGGCGTTGCATTTGCTACGCCCCATCATCAGAATCCAATCAAATTAACAACAACAGGCCACAACTACAGCTTCAACTTCGACAACAACAACAAAAACAGCAATGGCAGCATCCGCTTGCTACCAACCGAAGCAACTGAAACTCAAACTCGTCTCGTTCAACACCCCACACTGGACACGTTAATTTCAATTTGATTTCCGTGCACCCCGACGGTAGACCCAAAGCAACAGCCTCAATGAGCAACGTCTGAGCAACAATTATACGGCAACTTCATTAGGTCAACAAGCGGCAGAGACTCGTCATAGTTCGACATTGGATGCGAGCATTACGTAGACTTTTGTGGTTCGGTCCATGAATGCGGCGGCATCAAGGGCGGCAGCAAGGGCGTACAGGCCAGATTAATCAGGGTAAAACTATTAATTAAATACCAATTCATTTCCGCAAACTGAAAGCACCCACACCCACACCCACACTCTCACATACATTCAGTGAGCTTAGTGTGTGTTTGTGGGTTTCATTTGGACTTCTGCAAATGCTCACATAATGCGTTGTGGTTGGTTTGATTTGAGATTGAACTCGCATATTACCGCTAAGCTTAGACCGTTCAGACCATAGGTCTACACCTTTGTTGGCCAAAATTGGTTAGCAAGTTGGCTTAGTTGATAAGCAATTGTGGTAGATGAGTGATGAAACAGAAATGGAAGCCAAATAATTGTTATTAAAACTGCTATGAAATTTATAGTTTTAATTACGATGATATTACTTGATCTTATTCAATGTAAATGTTTAGTTATTTGATTTCGAATTCATCTTCTCAGAAAAGTCGACTTAGAAAGGTTACGCAAATATGTATATTCACGGACTGAATATATCAATATGACAATTAATCAACATAACTTTGGCAAAAATGTTCATCATATTAAACTGGCAGAATATGGAATATATACATACATAAACATTACATGCTCTTCATTAATCAATTCCCTCCTTGAATTTCTTAAAGTAATGTTTTGATTCGTCTATTAACATTTCCTCATTTTAAATAGCATTCTCATCAATTGACACCCAAAATTAGCATTCAATTGTCACTGCTTATTAATGTTGAATTTTCAGACCTTGCGGCGAAAAACATAGAACATAATGCAAACAGAAGAACGAGCTCAGGGAATATGGAAAAAATAATAAAAAAAAAACGAAGAAATAACAAAATCCCCAGGCTTATCAGTAAACACAGCAGTCAGGGTATTAAAAAAAAATGTTGCTCTGAAATTATACATATAAATGTAGATACTCAGTTAAGCTAAGAGAGGATGAGAGAGGAAGGCGGAGAAAACGAGAAAGATTTGAAACTGTAGAGCGGTACGTTCATCCGGTGTGTCAACAATTTCCAAGCTTTAACGCTTTGATGTTGTTACCGGCTACACCGGGAGCGAGACAACGAGGAGAAAGAATGAGGGGGAGAGATAAAGGGAGACAGAGGCGGTAGAAACGGTTAACAGGCGGAGCCACTAAACCAGACAGTGTCACCACTCGGGTGTTGATGATGGCATCATTAACGCATTTTCACAGCCGCCTTTGGGCATGGCAGACGCCGTCAACGTCGACCGTCAGTGCTCGACCCGTTTCCGGCTTTTGAAGTTCGGGCAAGCTTTTAATTTTCTTTGTTTTCACGCTGACGTTTGAGGCCAAAAGGCGTAAATTAATCGAAAGCTTAATTAGTACACAGCCAGCTCCTACCACCGATGTCACCATCATTACCAACAAAAGCAGCTGCAAGCAACATCGACACTAACACCATTGCACAAAGGATACTGACTGGAGCCAGGTTGCTGGTAAAACGAGACTGCGTCAACATGGCGTATGATTAATAAACTGCTCCCATGCGGCAAGCTATGCTTGCTGCGTCGATTTTTATTTCTATCCAATGTTTTTTTTTCTTTATTGTACGATTTGAGTTCTGTGCACTAATTATGGGCATCAATGAAGGTGAAGGTTGTCAATATTTGCCGCTCGGGCGGGCTGCTTTTATACAAAAAATTTCCATTTGAAATGTTTTGTAGGTTGTGAAAACAATAGCACAACGAGGCCCCCAAGGTGTGCTATTCGGTATGCCATTCGGTTACCCCTATTCCGTGACACTGAGTACTGCGGCAACATTACTGACTGCCACTTAATGTGTTTTGCATACTAATTAGCTTGTTTGACGGCAGCCTCCGCGCTTCAAGTGTTAAAACAGGTGACAGCCAACACACTGGCAACTTAGTGCATCAAATGAGTACAATAACAACAACAGTTGCAACTCAGTTGCCGTCGTTGCAGCAACCTGCACTTGAAGCTGACACTTTTGAGGTGCAAACGGGGCGCCACTGAGACCTTAACGAAATGAATGTGCAGCAATGGATTCACAAATACGCTACTTTAAAGGGGAAATAAAGTTAATTAGTTAGACATGAAAGACAGAAAGATTTAGGATTATAGTTATTAATAAATGCTTTTAGGCTCTTCAAAGTATTATATAATTCCAAAAATACTTCTGCAACTTAAGGTTAAAAGTTAATAACTTAAATTGCATTTTCATAGGACTTTTTATTTTCTAATTGTTAAAGTATGGAAATATAAAGAAAATGGTAATATTATTCTTATTATACAGTAGAAAAACTGCTTCACTAAATATCTTATATATTCTGTTCTTTTCTTTTAAATAAAAAGTTACTAATTACTAACTAGTTACTATATGCGTACCGCAACTGTGACCTCGCATGACAGCCATTTTTGCATGGAAAGCTACCATCAACTCAACAACCGTCTTAGTTTTTAATTGAAAAAGGCACAGAGTAGAGGGCTCACTTTGTGAATAAGCAGCTAAAACTTGTACAAAAAATAACGCGTTAGACAAAACAGAGAAAAGTGTCAAGCAAAAAGAAAAGTAAAAAATGTTTTAATTACTCATTCGACAGAGAAGCGGCCCACATAGCCATCGCCAGCAGCCTCAGCCACAACCCAGTGCTACCCACCTGACCATCCCCTTCTTGTGGCCATGGCGGTGTCGATTGATGCACAAAGACGCAGAGTACATTTTGTCGCAGTGCCGAGAGGTGTAAGCCAAAATTTAAATTGCCCCACAAGAAACTAAACAATATTTAAACAGCAATTTACTGTATAAGGAATCTTAATAATTAGTAATAATTCCTCAAATATTCTAATTATAATATCAAAATAGAATACTAATTAATTAATGAAGAAATGAAACAAATACCAGAAAAGTTAAGTTCTGTTGTTACAATTAGACTCACATTGAAAAGAGTTCCTTATTAATATTTTTTCACCCAAAATTATTGAACAAAAGAATGATTTCAATAAAAATCGCATAAATGGCGAAATATTGTTCTTGTTAATAAATACTTCTGCCTGACCTATTATATTTGAGTAATACCAAACAATACAATGAAATTGTGAAATAGGAGATGAAAAATACAACACTTGCCATACATATTTATATGGTATTTATACAGCGTGTTTTGGAGCACTCAAATGCATTTTTATTCCAACCATTCTTTCTTTTCTCTCTTGTTGTTCGAGCTAAATAGTTCCCCCAGGGTGAAATGCTCTTGAGTCGTGCTAATGAGAACACCCAAGCGACGAGAATGTCGCTAACGAAGAACACTGCCTCAGTCTACGTCTCAATCTCTGTCGTTGCCTCGGCACATGGAGCTAATGCGTGGAGCTGCATTATGTAAACACAAGGCAAAAATGTTACTGCATTGCCCTGGCGTTTGATGAAGTGGCTCCTTCTTAGACGGAGCAGCAGATGCCCTGAGGCAATGCAGGCGCTCCATTTGCACACATTTCGACACGGCAATTAATTATGCTAAATTCGTTTAGAGAATGACAAATGCTGCACAATTCCAGAAGTGAATGACTTACACTCCAAGTTAATGTCTGAGATTCGACTAACAATGCATAAACAACTCAATTAAAGTCAAGATACAACTAATTTTCTAACAACCTTTTAAAAACTTAGTTTAAAATTTAAAGACAATATTAGTAAATATATATAGATGTTGAAATTCAAATGAATTTACCAAGTAATATATAATCATGTTATAATTTAACTCTATTATTTGAATCATATTTTAGTATAAATAAAAAGCCGAACATGCAGACGGAAAACTATTCGTAGTAAACCATATATTGGTTCTCTGAACATAATCAATAAATTAAATTTATTGTAAAATTACTTGTAAAATAATTTGATGAATTGAGAAGTTATTGAATAAATCCGTAAAACAACGCCAAACTACATTCCTTAATGTTAAATGGTATGCATGTTTCTAAATTATGCAATATCACTACAATATTTAGATTTGCAACCTGAATTCACCAGAGTAATGATGCTTTTACAAATAATTATCAAAAGTTGCCATCTTCCATTTCCTATTTCTAAACATTTCGCTTCCTTCTACTAACATATATAAAAGCTTGTGCAATAATCTGGTCATGTACTGGTGCTGACGAAACACTTTGGCACCCACATAACCTTTAGCAACAAACAGAAGATACGGGGCATGGGTCCGTAACTGGGGGAGAGGCATTTAGTGGGCTGACTGAACAACCAATGCAACGATGACTTTTGCCGGCCATGCGCAATTAATTACAAGTGTTTGCGGACAAATGGCGCACAAAACACAACAAACCGAGCGACACGTGTGAGCCACTGAAGTACTGGACATGGCCATGATGACAGATCGACAGGACGAAGCAGGGCAAAGCCAGGGAATTTCTTTCTGGCCAGTTCCGTCAGCCAAGCGTTGACGTGGTTCAAGTGCCACAGAGTGCGCCGCTTGCTTTGAGGTTATTTACTTTTAATGACTCGCAAACTAACCAGTCTCAGTCTAGCATGACCACACCATACCACCGTACAACGGTGCGTATGCGTCATATGTGTGCGGAGAGGTGGCTAAGTGTTTTCAGATATCGCGCATCAGTGGCCAGCAACAGCAGTTGGTACTGGCAGCAAAGCGATGCAGATGCTGGCAGTTTGTTGACATTAGAGACGGCTGGTTTGCTTGTTTGCCAACCAGATTGTGCACAGATTTTTTGGCTTTTCATCTTTGCCATCCTCAGACGTTCACATAAATGAGCTTTGAAGTTTTGCATAGAGCGTACGAAATGCATTTTCTCAGTCTCAGGGTAATGTGGCGCAATTATAGACAGGGGCAACCAGAGGAGCTCACTCACTCCACACACTTGCCGTCCTGCATATATCCTTGAAAATAAATTGTTTTGTTAATTATTTATGGTTGGTTTAATGAGTGTACGCTCTGTGTTTTCATCTACCCCATCTCCACTCCCGTCCCACAAGACATCTACGAGTTTGTTATACTTTTGCATTTTGCAATTATTTTAATGAGTTTTGCATTTAAGCGATTTTATGCTCATTCTGACTGCAGATTCCCCTACCCAACTACCTATTAGGCACTCTCATATCATCATCCTCTCCACTTGCAATAGTGTTGATAAATGTGAGTAATTGCCGTTTTTTGCTTCATTAAAAATGCGGCTTTGTTGATGATTCTCATTAAATTTAAAACAGTCAAACAGCCGACTATGTATTATATCATAAAATAAAAGAGATAATAATTAATGAACTTCTTAAAACAAACATTATAAGCATTATTGGGTTATAACTTCTATTTGGATGTATTTTACTATCATAACTGATCATAACTCCTTTCGAAATTAGTCAAAACGAATCATAAATTTAAATCGTAGAAAGTTTACAAAAAAAAAGTTAATGGATCTGCCTGATGATCATATTGGAAATGCTTTTCTGCCACAACCTCAAGGTTTGCCTGATGCTTTGGATGGAGAGCACAGACATGAAGGTAACCCCGGTGCTGAGATAGGTGTATTGCAGCAGTTTACAATAGACCGCGAATTAAGACCCCCGATTTCCCGTAATGGAGCCGGCGATGGATTACACAATAATAATCAACCCAATGAAGAGAATATATCACCTTTTATCACCTTCCGCAGACGATTCCATTCGAAACTTTGGCATTATGTACCAATTATACTCCTTATGTCGACAATGGCCATCAAGTTCATATTAAACACTCTTGGCATAAGCTCACAACAGTCCACTTTGTTGGGCATACCGTATAAAACCCATTTAAATGCCCTTCAATGGATTGTCCTGTTGGCCACCTGTTACTCCAAGAGCATCAACAATTAGATCACAAGGACTAATTAAAATACGAAATGTCAATATTATGATCATTAAATGTGGTTTACCTTAGAATATCAATATTTCGAAGTCCGGATTTCAAGTTTCCATATAATATAAACAAAATATATGTATATAATTAATAAATTACTTAAGAAAATAAATTATTTAAATCAACTGATTTTGAAACGATTTTCAAATGTAATGTAAATAATAAATAGTATACAATATTTTTCTAAACTGCCAATTATTCTTATATTAAATAATATTTGACATATTTCTTTAAATTTGTGTATTAGTATTAATTATTTTATTCATGTTGCATTTTGAAATTACTTTGGTTGAGACTTCAATTATTTTCCAAACTCTAGTATTGCAGTAACTATGAAAAAGAATTTAAACTAAACACTAAACTCTCCTAAAGATGCCCCCCGCGTTGATGCAGAGTACTTTTTCTTTTTCATTGGATACACTCCACCCTAAGAGCTGCGGCGCTTTTGAACGGCTGAGCCGACTTAAGTCTTTTGATTATTTGGCGCTTGGCGAGCTCTTTGCTCTGCCCAAAGTTTTTTTGTTGGCCAATGGAATTAGAAGGGGTATAGAGGGCAGGACTACAAGGGCTTTCGGTTGCTGCGCCATGCAATATATAAGTAAGTCCTGTTACTCGTATGCTCCAACACAAGTAAACATATGCGTTATCTGTGTGCCATGACTGCCAGTCGAGTTGTTGTTGTTGTTCTAATGCTGCTAATGTCTCGCACTCGAAAAAAGATTTGAGCTGTACATTCTACCTACCTAAATAGTCTCTCTTGCCGCCGTTGTCCTGGTTGGCTCGTCCTGCGCTTTTATATTAAGTTCACCACGGGAGACTTTAATCTGTGGCTACGAGAGCTGCTGATACTGCTGGGACAGCCTGGCACTCCACTCGATGCAAAACAATGAACGAATTCATGCCATATGTGTCCTGCGAGTCCTCTCTGATTGTAAGTATGAGTGTATGTGTGTGAGCTTGTGAAGCCGTCGGAAAATTATTTAATATTACCCATCCTGAGGTGGTGAGACAACGATGTGAAGCGAATGTAGTCAGGTCTTTGAGGCGATGAGGCGTTGTTTGGCCTAATCCTTGTGCGAGCATTAGACATGGAATTTAATTTAGTTCAGCTGAGCCTGCAATGGTTGGGTGTATGCTAGAGTAGAGCTGGAGACGCCATCAGAGCTTGGCAGCTGGTTTATGCTTATACTTATTATAGTATGTATGCCGAATGCCCCATGCTGTTGCCGCTACTATGGCCACTTGCTGTTGTTGTTGCTGCTGGAAATCTGTCAAACTTGCTGGCGACTTTCGGGCGCTGGCGGTTTTAATTCAAATGAAAGCCATACAATGCCCAGGGCCAATGTCCAAACCATTCTCCAATTCAAATCTCTTCCTCCTGTTTACTTGCGCTTGGGTTGCACTGCAGATAATCCAACTTTGATTAAGTAATTTCAACGTCAGAATCTGTAATAAGTTTGGTGTTGAAATCCAAGTCTCAGCCGTTTATTCCCATGTGTGTTTGCGGCTTCCCAATGGAGAGGGCGTGAGCGTGGGAGTGTGCATAAGAGTGGGCGGGATCGTTGTATTGGGACGATGGGCGTCACTCGGTACTGTTCGGTGCCCACATCCACAAACCAAAATCTCCTAAGCCACCCTGTAGCGTGGGTTAGACAATAGCTAGTACTTTTTCTTGCTTTCCCCTTTATTCAGCTTAACTCTTGCGGCTTCCTGCTGCCGTTGTTGTTTATTTTATTTTTTTTTTTGGGCATATGCAATTTACGGCAATTATCATAATTACGTTCTAAATGTTTATTCATGTGGTGTTTTATTACTTGATTGGCATTTTAATGACATTGAACTGATGACAATTAGACAACGACTATGCCATTATTGGTCCACTTGCCTACGGTTCACACTAAATCAGTTGTAAATATTTAATGACATTAAAATATATACAATAAATAAATATATACAATAAAATATGTATGTTTTTTATAATATTCTTAAATTATTATTTACTCAATATGTTATTATTATTTATTGTACCACTTTGCAAAACCAGTTAAAAATAATCCATTTTGGTACACTTTATTATCATGCCTCAGCTGTTTAACTGCCGATGATTTCGGATATGCGTGTATTTCTCCCGTTTATCGATAAATACTCTATCAGGAACACTCATCTCTAACTTGCAGGTTAACGGCAATGCCGCATTGTTTGTTTTGTACAATTTTGTGAACTTCGTGACATTTGCGAACTTATGATGTCCACGTGCAAAACTTTTCCTTGGCGAAGGCAAAACTTTAAGTACAGTGTTGGCATAATTGGACTGCATGAGGAGATCAGCCATTTTCATGAGTATATATTGCCCACGCCATGTGAGCACGGAGTGCGCACTGAACTTGTAAAACGTATTGAGAACTTAGTACACAATCTGTGGCCGCAGGCTGTGGTTGAGATCTTTGGCTCCTTTAGAACAGGTCTTTTTCTGCCCAACTCAGACATCGATATTGTTGTTATAGGTGAGCATTAGAAGAAGCTGATTATAAATTTCACCTAACATGTTTTTAATTATCAGGTCTTTGGGAGAAACTGCCTCTGCGCACCTTGGAGGCTGAGCTCATTGCCCACGGCTTTGCCGAGAGTAGCACAATGTTTGTACTTGACATGGCTCAAGTGCCGATATTGAAGTTTACAGATCGCGAAACAATGATAAATGTGGACATATCCTTTAATATGCCATACGGTGTACACTCTGCAGAGCTGATCAAAATATTTAAAAGTGATCATCGTGTACTTAGCCAGTTGGTAATGGTGGTAAAGCAATTTCTGCATCAACGTAGCCTAAACGAAGTCTTCACTGGCGGCATTTCATCGTACACACTGACTTTAATGTGCGTTAGTTTTCTACAAATGCATCCGCGGAAGATATTTCATGATAATGCAAATATTGGCGTGCTGCTATTGGAATTCTTCGAGTTGTATGGACTTCGCTTTAGCTACTCACACATTGAAATTTCTGTTGTCCATGGCGGCAGCTATGCTCGAGCCCACTTATCGCCCATTTCGCGAATATGTATACCCGATCCTTTACAACCTGCGAACAACATTGGTCGCGGCAGCCATCGAATTGTGGCTATTAAGCAGGCATTTACTTGGGCTTATCGTGTGCTCAGCCAGGCAGTGAACCCATCAAATCAAGGTGACTCTCAGCAAAACAACAATTCTATACTAGGTAAGGTAAGGTGAAAATGTCATTGTTTATCATTTAAACTTTTCATTTCCCATTATTGCAGGTCAAATTATTCACATAACCAAAGAAGTCGTCGATCGTCGTGCATGGTTGCACACGACTTTTGGACATCTTGTAGTAATGGAACCTCATATCCATAGCACACTAGAAACTAAAGCAAATGATTTAACAAATGTAAATCTCACAGAAGCTGATAGTGCAATCTCTGTGCCTGATGAACTGAATGTCGACAGCAATTGATAAAAGAGATATGTTTTAAATAGCTACTGTTACTAAGCTGAAAAACGAAATGACAGAAATGTTTTAAGTCGAGTGTATTGAAAAAGTGTCGATATATCAAATATATTTTTACTAAAATATCAATATTCAGTACTTCAGTTTATACATAAAATTAAAATTTTTTCTACAAAATAATGCCAGCGAACGAGGCAACACTCACGCAGAAAACCGACGATAATGATGATGATTTCGTTGATTTGACATTTACCAAGGAAGTTCGTAAAGCTACCAAAGATGTCCATACATTGACCGATATTCTGGTTAATGCGAAATTTGCATTTGCTCTTTCTGATGATGAAGTCTGGTACGATGGACTTTTGGCCTTTTATGAGTTATATAAATTCTTTGAGACAAATTTGCCTGAGCGCCTGCTTCCCAAGGAGTTATATCGTACCGCTTGTTTTGAGCGTGACTTTGAATTTTTTTATGGAATCGACTGGAAGAAATCTTATGAGCCGCGTCCAGCTGTTAAAACATATTTAGCTGTACTGGAGATGGTTGCCGCCAAAGATGAAGTGCTCCTTTTCGCCTATGCCTTTCAAATGTACATGGCATTGATGTCTGGTGGGCAATTGTTGCAAAAGAAACGAATGATTGCCCGTAAGCTCTGGATCTTTCCCAAAGGCGACATCGAAGAGAAACAAAAACAAGCCGGTACCGACGCAGCTTTGGCCACTGCGACTGCCTCAGATCTTAATGATCTTAACGAGGTTGATAAGAATAACGATTTGATGGCGCGGCCAATGCCTGAACAGGTTACAATTTGCCCTATTGGATGTGAAGCCACATATTTTCCAACTAGAATACCAACACTTAAAGCCAAACTACGTCGCATATTCAATGAAGTCTATGGCAAGCTAGACGATCAAATGCGTAGCGAATACATTGAGGAGAGTCGTAATGTTTTCCGGCAGAACATGAAGCTGTTACGCACAGTAAAGGGTGTAAATAAGGTTAACCTTAGAAAATTGGCCATTGCTGTTGTTTTTGCAACTAGTATATATGTGGCATTTAAATTGGCTACATACATAAAAATATTTAAATAATTGTTTTGTAGTAGATAGAGCATACATTAAATATTAATTGATAAAGAGAGATAAATATTTGATACCCAAGCAAGTTTGGTGTCAGCAAAGCGTTGCCTGTAAAAAACAAACAGGCTTGCCCTAAAAGTTTAAATGGTTTGTGGTGGAATAGGCACAAATCAAGTCACAATTTATTTGGAATAGAACAATGGGAAAATGGTAAACTAAGCGGCTAAACAAATAGCAGCAGCAGCAGCATTGGTCATAAATCCTTTCACTAAAACGCGTACTCAACAATATGCAAAAAAAAAAAGGAAAAACAAAAAAAAATTGCTCTCGGCAAAGTGCGCTTTTTGGCACTTCAAATACTGCAGTCAGTGGGAAAACCGAGCAGCTTATGGACAATTCAAATCAAAATGCTTCCCACTAGGCAGTAAATTGAATACAGGCGCGTCTGTTTATGTGTTTGAGAATGTGTGTGTGCCATGACATTTTAATCAAAACCAGCGCAACGGCAACATACAACGGATTATCCGGCAGCTAAACAACACCCCGAACCGAGAAGCGAGAGAGAAACTCACAGCTCAAAGCAAAGCCTAACCCAAGCCGATACCCAGTCAGTGTCCCAGCGGTGTCGTCAATGACTGTTGAATGGGCCTGAATGAGAAGCGTTTTGTGTTGACAATTGCCATGCAATCCATATAACAATTAAATGCGCAGTGAGGCCCAACCTACTTAGGTGCTATAAACATGATGATGCCGAGTCTCCGGATTCGGCACACTCATATGCTCGAATATATGGTAGACATGTTGTGTCTATTCTTTCCAGCCGCTTGCGAATTTATTGAACCGCAGCAAATGTCATTGATGTCATCATATTATCATCATCACCTTTAGCAACGTAGTCATCATGATCAACTGATGCTTTGGCAGCCCTGTCTATATTCATATTCGCGTCTTTTATTAGCAACAAGTTTTTAATATTACGCTGCATGGCAGCAGCCGCAGTAGCAGCAGGAGGCTCCTTTGCAGAAACATCAATTGGGGGAGAAAGGAGGAGAATGGCAACGGAGGTAACATCATAAAAGTATCTACAACAATAGCGCCCTAGTCGCCCCTACCGCATGTCCTCGAAACGCACATTGCCGCGTATCCTTCGTCCTGATTTCATAAGAATTTAATATGCGCCTTGTATTTTATGTGTTTTCGGTTTTATTCCTTGGCACTTTTTGCTGCACTCTTGCTATATCATTCACCTTCAAATTTTCCTAAGTCTGCACATTTTTTGAATTAACTACAAATAGTATTTGCTCTTACCAAAATCCTTTCAATTTTTTTTTTAATAAATCAGCTTTAAGTTTATCAGATTTTGCGCATGTTTATAATAAATTCGTAGATATTTATTTTTTATTTTTTACAAAACGGTAAATGATCTGCGCTGTGCGAGCTGGCCGAATTTTACATTAGCTCAAACATTTTGTTCATTACTTTATAACGATTATGAAATAAATACTTCCGTCTCTTTGAGCGGCACCTTGGCATCAATGGTATATGAGTTTGGGATCGGCAATGAAATTGGCATTGCATTTGACTGCTTCAGAGCTGCGCTGGGTAGAGCTCAGATTTTCCGAAGTAGAAATAAATCAACTGCATGTCCTGTTGTATCGTCGTGTATTTATTGTTACGTTTTTAAGTTTGGAATTTTTAATTTATTGCGCATCCTTCATTGTTAAGAGTTATATTTCTTCTTCGGTTGCTTATCGCTGGGATATGGCAAAAAAAAAAAATAAGGACGGAAGCTGGAAGGAATACGTCATCTTCTCGTACCTTCATATGCTCGAGTACAAGAAGTCGCAATAAAATATTTTTCAGTGCCTTGGGTCTGGGCGTTGCCGTCAGAGGCACAAAATTATGATGTATGTGCAATAAATAATCCCAAATAAATAAATTATCACCGTAGTTGGGAATTTGCGGCGCCGAGTGGCTCAACTAATAGTTGCCGGTTAGGGAACGGGCTTGGGATCTACTTTGACTATGACAGCGCCACAGACTGCATCCTTTTTGATTTGTTGACTGTCTTTCTCTCTGCCTCTGTCTCTCTTGCCGTATTCTCCATACGTTTCACGGCGGTTTTACACATTTACAAGGGTGTTAATGTGTGCGCCTTGTTAGTTTTCCGAGTTATTCTTTTTCATCTTTTACACTCGGCTCCTGTACAATCCTTTGACTGCTCATAAATCAGCGCTTGATTTGGCGCCTTGCATATGTGTGCATGTGTTTGTGCATATGTACATCCTTTTGTCTATTTGCCTAGCACACGGCATCCTTTTGTTTTAATGTGCCAAATATACTCGTCGCCTGCAACGACACCTTTCTCATCTCATCTCATCCATTCCCATTATTATTTTTGTACTTTTTTGTTTTTACTGCTATTTTTGCATGGGGTTAACCCGTTTAACCCTTGGCAACTGCTTCTGGTTAACCACGGACAACGTATCTGACATTTTTCCATGGCCCGCCATATGAATGCGGACACATTGCCACGACACTGAGGTCAACCTTTTCCATGTTCATTGGCTGTGCGCTTTGTGAATGGGAATTTTCTTCTAATTATACACTCGAGCTCAGACTATTTATATTTATAAATGCATATGTGTGTAAATCTTCATTTTCAGATTATTGGCCTTTTAGTTAACTTGATTGTGAAAGCAAGTCGAAAACATTTAATTTTTTCTATGTTTGGTAGAAAACATCTCTCAATAAAAGTGTGGATTTTACTTAAATATATTATGTGAATGGATTGTGCAGAAATTAGGTAGACACTTATTAAGCTGAGCTTATTTTGGCGAATTCTCTTTAAGATTAACTTGAATGATTTATAAATTTATATTATTTTAAGTACTTTTATTATAGATCATTTTATTAAATTTGGATTTTGTCAATAAGATTACTAAGTTTAACAAATTAGAGCACTTCAATGCCGAAAACCGATGTCTGTTCTACAAGCACACGTTGAACCATTTGTTCCTCTTCGTTTTTTTTTTTTTTTTGCTGTTCGACTGTTCGGCTGTCCGGCATAACATTTTGCCGTAAGTGTCTTTGTCGCAATGTCGTAAATAAAGTCGGGTCAGGCTCGTCGCTGAACATTGGAATTTATGCGCGTTGATTTATTTGCTGTTAGCGATTTATTGCTGCCGCAGGATGAGCGCAGGATGAGAGGCGAATACGAGGCGAAAAGAGAGAGGCCGGGATATTGAAATATAGGGGACCGTAGCAGTGAGGGAACCAGAGAGTCTATGTGATATGCGTCTGCGAGGACAGAACAGAAGAGAACGGAACGCAATGGCACAAAACAGGACACACGTATAGCTATGGACGTAATGGGCATGTCCTGGTTTTGTTCGCTACGCTCGTTATTAAGTTTTTAATTTATGACCATGTGAAATGCAAGGCTACCCAGTCCGGTATTTCATTTTTGGTATTATTTGACAAAAATTATATTTTAATTGAGCGTCGTGCGTCGAGCGCTGAACATTGAACGTCTGTTGCGGCGACACTACCTCTAATCCCCCTCTGATGGCTGTCAAATAAACGCCCCGCGCTGTCAACTCTGTCACGCTGACAAGCAGCTACAAAAATATTGAAATTATTATGATTTTTCCCTGACGCCCAAGAAAAATATATTAAATTTTTGCTCTCTGAAATGGGCGGGCCTTTCGGGCTGGTGTCTATGGATAGGAAATGCGACCACCGACGCGAAGCGCTGGCGGCTTCCGTCGGCGTCCACCGTCGACCGCAGACACACACAAAATTCTAATTTCTCCACTCAGTCGCAACAACCCACATAGTCAGAACGAACCAAAAAAAAAAAAAAAAAAAAAAAAAAAATAAAATAAAATACCAGAAATATTTCTAAGCATGCGTTGATGCCACCCGACCCGACTTCATCCTGGAATGCTCCCTGGTTAGCCCAGGGCTTCAAAAATGAAATTATATTTTATGTGCTTATGCTTGTGTTTGTTTGGTTGGCTCTCTTTCCCATTTTTGCCTCTACTCGTACTTTTCCATTTTTGGGCAGCATACCTTTTGTACCCTGATCGCCCCGAGACCCCGGGGCAACTGTGGAATCACATTAAGCAAACATTTAAATTTAATTTCGCATGTAATGAGGCATTTGTTTGTTTATTTTTTCCAGTTTACACCCCGGATCGTTGAGATGCTGGTGTGGCATTCGGTTAGTCAGTTGGCTTTGGCTGCCCATGACGAGGCCTGCAGTCCTTGATTTCGATTCACTTATTGCATTATTTTGGAGTACATTTTTGCTGATGTTGTTGGGGAAATTTAGCTCGAATAGCCTTTAAGCCGGACTAGGGAGGCTAGACGTTTATAATTTTTTAAGTTCGACAGCCCTCATGTATTTATTTTAATACACAAACTGTAACGGACCTGCATACCATTGTCAAATTTACAATTTCAAGCGTACATATTAAAGATATAATGTTAATTAATGTATGTAAAAAAATATTGTTTGATTTGCAACTCATTTCATACCAAAACAATCAACTGTCAACAACCTGACAATAGCCACATCGTTCTCAACAAACGTCTTACTCTGCCAATGTGTCATCAGCAAAGTATGAAACCATATTTATCATACTTATGCCAAAGAGCTCAACTGCTTCCTGGTTGGGAGAAGCGTTGCGACAATCAGTCCATTAACAATAACTTAAGTTCTTACGAAAATTTCCATCGACGAGGGCGGCTTTTAAAGTTTAAAGGCAATGCAATTGAGTCTTTACAATTTAGAATGATTAAATGTCGATTTAAATGATAATATTCAAATATTGTTATTAAGAAATAAAATAAATAATATATATTTAGGTAAGATATTTACATATAAATTATTAGTAACACTGAACATAATATCACTTGTAATATTATTTAAGAACTTTAATGTTGTACAAGAATTTGTCATTACTTTTCGAACAGCCCACGTAGCCCTAAACTATTAACAATTATTTGCATGCTGCTAAAATCTAAACCAATTTAAGTGGCACGTGTAGGAAGTTAGACACCTACACTCCATAGTCGTCTATCAACAAAATCCATTAGTCTATGGCTCATTAAATCAAAAATAGCCTGCTCCATTTTGCTAATGGACACACCCCGCACTCACACACACACACACACATAAACACTCACTAAACGCCATCTTGAAAGTTGACTAATTTTTGGGGCGAGTGGCAGCGGCAGCAACAAATCGCAGTTACCCATTGTTTTTGTTGTCGGCTGCGCTGGCAGTTGTGGCAGCCACTTAAGCCAACCAGGAAAGCAACCAAAGACAGAGACAGAGATAGAGAAAACGCGCTGAAATTTTAAAAATTGAAAATAGCACACAATTTAGCTAATTGGCGCGGAGATGACAACGCCAAAGAGCGGGGAAAAGGGGAGGGCAACACGAGTAGCATATTACGAGTATAATCATAAAAATGCTGATGATGATGATGTGCATGCCGCGCATAATTATTACATGTATGTCTATGCAAGTATGTGTGTGTGTATGTGTGAGGTGTGTCTGCTAATGTGCCACCCAATCCACACCTGTCAATCTCGCATAGGTGTAAAAAAAGGGATAAAACAGCAACAACAAACAGGCGTCGCATGCGCATAAAAGCAAAACAAAAAATATGGGGAGAAAAAGAGAAAATGCATCCCCGGCGGAGGCATAAAATATTTTTAATATCTAAACAAAAACAAAGGCAGCAACAAAGCTTATCAAAATGTGTGCAAAATTAGCTGATTGTGGCACTGAATTTAATGGCGGGAATGCAAATGATGGAACCGTGCTTAAAAAGCTGGAAACATATTCTCAACCTTTTCAAAGGTGAGAGAAAGGAAATGCCTTCAACCAAACAGTTGATATTAATATGCATTCAAAAAGAGCTCCGATCTTACAATTAAATGTATGTACTTTTTCTATAAAGGCAACTTCCTTTTTCTTGACATGAAGAAATATTCCGTTCATACTTTATCTTAAAAAAAAACACAGTAATCGCGATTTGTGGTTACTGTCAATTTGGCAATAGCATGAAGCCAAGTCAAGCCACATCGTTAATATCAATCATTTATCAAAATGTTCAGGCAAAAATCTCACTGGACCGCCTTTCAATGCGCCCCGGCGGCTAATGAGCCAAGTGCTGCGTCTCTGTCAAACCATGGAACTCTGAGTCAGATGACGCTGCTGGAGAATTGGGACGCAGTCGCCTTCCCTCTCTTTGCCTCCTTGTCTCGCTACGGTTCGATTTGACGGCCAGTTCTGTTGACAGGCCAACAGCCGAAGCCAATCTGGCCAAGTTAAGTGCGCATATTCATTAATTTACATTAAAATGTAATTAGCGGTCAAAGCAACAACGTCCACAAAAAAAAAGTTGACTTCAAATTGTAACCGCAAAAATGCGAGAGCTGCGTATAAACAAATGAAATGCAATTTTAAATCATTTTTAAAGCATTTACGTAAATTGCTAATGCCAAAGGCATAATTCAAAATTGATTAAAGCCTGCCAGATTATAAAAAAAATTTATTAAAAGTAACATTCAGTTATAAATGAACTTAGCTGTATTTATACAACAATTTGTTGTTCCTTTAAAAAAAATTTAGTCAATTTGTAATTACTCAGTTTTCTGAGAAACTGCAAGAATAGTTCAAATGTTAAATAAATGAAAATATCTAAACTAAATTTAATTTATCTTCAAAAAAGAAAATATGAATAAAAAACAAATTGATAAACTAAAATTAAGTACCGTTGAACGAATGAACAGATAAATGAAATTTTTGGTATTGAAAAGGACTTATTACCACAAGAATAATTGAAAACTTATATTATTTATTAAATATTATTTTTTGATTAAATCAAACTTAAATATAGGGGAATGTACTATACATATACAAAATGTTCTCAAAATCCTTGTCTGTAAATTATCAAACAAGTTTTCCTGTTTATGGTATTATATAATGTTGTAAGCTCTCATTAGAAGTCTTTGTTGGCAACTACAACTGAACACGTTAGCCATTCTGCAACCATACAATGGAATTTCTGACTTAATGCTGGAATTGTTAATAATAAAAATTTTAACAAAATGTGCACAAAATTGGCGCTTGTTAGTTATTTCCGCTAAGAAAATGGCTCGGGTGACCAAAGAAGCAGCTGCATAAGGTGCTCAGCTTTGCTTCAACTTATTATTTGGACTATTTATTTTTTGCTTGTTAACAAATTTTATGCATTTCTTAACTTTCACACAGAGGCAAGTTAACGACTATGAGCCGTGGAATTCAACTTGCTTATTATTATTTGTGCTAGGTCTCTATTTTGCTTGTGGAAAGAGCTGTGCTCTGGGGTGGCCAGCATTGTGGTTATCATAGTTTAACAAGTTTTCAAAAAGCATGAAATTTCTTTGGCCTGGCCCAAGTCAGCTAAAATGCAAAATGTGAAAAACGCGAAAAGCGAAATGCTGAGAATGCTGAAAATGCGTGCATAAAACTTTTTATCGTCAGCGCAGAATACGTTGAAAAATATTGCATTAAAAGCAGCCGCTGTCACTTCCCCTCTACTGCCCCGTGCCCATCGCCTGCTGCAGGTGTATTGTCCGAGCTGGCGCCATTTTGCTTGGCCAGCGCGCATTTTGTTAATTTTTTAGCGCAAAAGCCAAAAGAAAGTTGCCTTCGCCTTCAGACTCGAGCGTCAAGAAAGTCTCCTTTTGCTTACCTCCATGGAACAGCATTATTTTGTTGTAGTTGCTAATGTTGTTGTTGTTGTTGTTTTGCTCTTGCATGCTGCTGGGAGTCAGGCAAAATGAATTCATAATTAGATGACACCATCCGTGCGTAAATAATAATTTCTGCCGCATATTCCTTGGCTGTTTTTTTCTGCTGAAGACTTTTCCCGTTCTTCTAGTTAGTTAAAACGCGCGAATGAGTTTTCTGAGTTGCCTCATCCCCTTCCTCGCCTCTGGTACATTATGAGCAAAACTTTGTGGTAGCACAAGTTTTTTGCAAGCTTGGAAAATGCTCCTGTTCTAGAGCTACTTGGACTGCCCTGTGCGTAAGGTTGAATAACTTTTTCAGACTTTTTCGCATAATTATAATATGATATGACACATTCAGTACAAAAATTAAATTGCCGCGGTAGTAATGATATAACATTTGTTCTGGTCTAATAACAATTACTTGTTAATAACAAATATATCTTTTACATTGATCTGACAAATTTACTTAAGAATTTCACTATATATAAGGAAATTCTATGTTATCATAACAATTAAACTGTACAAGATATTTAACACTTTAGATAAGTGATATAGTCTTATAATATTTATGAGAGAACATGAGGGCCTTTGATGTTGACTCGGTTTTACATTAGTTATACTATGTTTCAACATGTTGAAAATCACAAACATTTTCTATAATTTTATATTTTGCTGATGGTTGTTGCATACGTGTATGTGTATGTCTCTACTATTTAAAATATATTTCAAATATAAGAAGCAAATATATGTGTTAAAATTTAGTATGTATTTTCAATTTGACAACTAAACGTTACATATATTGTTCTTATTATCGATGCAGAGTACAAGAATTTCGTTATAGTAAATAATGTTCCATACTTGTTTTCCATTGGTGCATTTAACTTTCTTTTTGTTCCCCATTTCGTGCGGTCCTATCAACGTGGGCACATCTTCCACTTGTAGTTTGCCTGCTCTTCTCCGCATTTTCCTTTTTTTTGTATCTGCGTTTCTCCACTTCGCTCTTCTCTTCTCTTCTCTGCACTGTTTGTTTCTTTATCGCGCATTTACCAAGTGCCAAAGTTTTCTCGTTATAAGTTTTGTAGCCTTTGTGTGTCTCTCGCGCTGGCGCTCGCGCTCATCTCATCGCTCGCAGCTCGAATTCGCTGCCTGCAACGGCAGTTCTCATCTTTGGACTCGCAGAGCACAACTCGCAGTTCGCAGTTCGCAGTTCGCAGCTTGGAAGCTTTGCAAGCGTCGAAAACTTTCGATATTTCTTCAAAGTTTATGGGTGCTGATATTTCGGGGCTTCGCAGCCAAAGCGTGTGCTTCACAAGCGCTGTGCTAACTTGGCTAAATAGAGAGGAGAAAAAAATATGATATTATTTTATTGTTGTTTGGCTGGCAAACAACTTTATGGCAAACACTCCTTTTTTGGATTCGCATTATCCTGGCGAAAGTTGTGGCGCGCAAATAAGTTGAAGCCCCACAGCATCGCGATGGAACTCGAACTCTTGTGCATTTTCTGCCCGGCTTCATAACTCCATAACTTTGGTTCCATTTGCTGCACCACTTTGCCGCACCCGGATTCTGGCACCAAGCCTTGTGTGCGACAACCACGTAGATAAGCCAAAAGTATATTCAGATTCATATGCAACTAAAAGTGCACTTTAAATTATTGCAAATGACTTGCTCGACTCTCATATGCAGCTCAATGGCATTGCTCTTTTTATGGCACTTTATTTCTAATTATTTTGTCTTTATATACAACAAGATAGGCGGCATTTATACGCTTTCGATGAAATGGTTTTTTAAATCAAATCTTAGATAATATATATTTTTTTTTAAATTTCAATTGTCGAGCGATTGCATACATATGTTAATTTTATTCACTTTAACCAACTTATTGAGAATCTCCAATACATCGTCTCACAAATAACTACATAGATTTTTAGCTGTCGAGTTTAAACGAAGAAGTTATTTTATAATTAGGGAGTATAATACAAATCGCATATACTGATAATATATAAATAAATTTCCAATGAATATTAACTATCTCAAAATCATATTTATTTAAATGTATGTCAAGCATATAAGTACAGTATGACGTTTAGTATAGACAGATTCTGAATATGTTTTAATGCATATTAAATAAATAATACCATTTCCACAAGAACAGTTGATAAGTCTCTCCAGCCTCATCTGCCTCCTTTTCTGTATTAATCTGCCCATTTATAGACCGCACTATTTGCAGGTTCCTGCATTACCAAAAACGGAAACAGTACGAGATCCGCAGCATATGCCAAAGTGGAAGCATATGGTAAGCATTTAAATAAATGCATTTATTTAACGCTTTTATTACGCATATTACAGGACAGTTTACTATGCAGGCAAGCAATTAATTGGCAATAAAAGATAAATAAGCAATAATGATGCGCAATTATTTTTCCATATAACTTCAAATAGTTGGCTGGCGAAGAGGGCGTACCAAAAGATTTATATGCTAATTCACACACAGACACACCTACACACTCATTCATACTCATCGACATATATAGGAAAAGCAGGAACTAATTTTCAAGGTCATTAGAATGCGCAAATAGAGGAGACACCGACTCGAGAACAACTGACACTGGCAGTGCCATCCTTTTGTTGTTAATGTTTATGATAATCACAACAATAGGCCAGTTGCCATTGTTATTGTTGTTGTTCCTATTGCCATTGTTGTTGTTGTTGCTATTGCTGCTCGAGCGTAACCCATAAATACTAGACGCAGTCAAAACAATTGCACAGACGACGCGACGTTTATAGACAATAACAAGGCAAATCGACGCAATCGATAGGCACTTTGATATGGGCCGCCATTCAAAACGGCCTACAGAACCCCTTTCCCTCCCTCGCCAGACCTCCCCCACGAGAAGGCCTCAGCCACTATTGTCCGTTTCGGCATCGGCATCGGCATAGACGTCGGCGTCAATGCTGCCGTTGCCGTTGTCCTTTTCGCAGGCGTGCAGCAAATGGCATAACTTCCGTTTTTGCTTTGTCGTTGAAATTACGGAAATTATCAATAAATATGCGAGGCCAGGCGAACCTCGAGTCTACTCCTCCCCATTGGCCACACTCATGGTCCGCCCCCTCGTTCACTCCTCTTGCTTTGCCAAAAATTGTACGCAATTCGCAAAATTTTTCGTATTTGCCTGATTTTTATGCTGCACGGCGTCCAGTTTTGTGTGTTCTCTACTGCATGAACCGGAAGCATCATTATCATAAATTATCATTTTGTAGGAATTGCATCCGTTGTGCCCAACAACAACGTTGACGATGACAACAACGAGAGCAGCCACATTGTCAATTTCAATTGCCGCTCACTCCCACCAAATCTCTCTCTCTCTTTGCATTTCTGCCCTTCACATCCTGCACATTGTCATTGACATTTATTTAACGCCCAAATATTTTTCTAGTTTAATTTATGGCTGACCAAAGTGACCATCTTCCCATATTTCAATTGCTCTTATTCTCGAAATAGCCAATATAACTACAGTAAAACACTTCCTCTTCCAATTGTACTGCCATCTTTAATTGTTATGAAGCCATAAAAATAGCGAAAGCATCCTATCATTGCTTATAAAAATAAGTACAATATAAGATATAGCTAACAAACAGTTCTAGACGCTTTTACTTTAATAAATTTAACTGAAAATGTATGTTAAATATTAATCATTAATTCCTATCTAACTGAATTTTGATACATCCAAGGTAAATTTATTCTACCACAAAGATAGAGACTGTCATTCCCTGAAAATCAACGAAAACATATAATATAATAAATTATAAGTAACAGCAATTTAATCTCTTCTTTGACAAATATGGGCAGTCCATAATATTTAAAAGATTTTTGAGAGATCGCAATGAATGTCACGTATTCAATGATTCAGCGGCAACGGATACAGAACCCGCTGAGAATGCGACGTGATTGAGGCTACTGCATGCAATAGGAGGCAGCTGCGAGAGACGAGTTAAGGCAATGAGAAGGGAGGTCCAACGGTTCGACAGACGAATGAATCATTTCTCATCTCATATAGTAAAAGTGCGAATATGATTATATTGTAAGCCAATCTGTGGGCCACCTTCGATGAGTTATTGAGACGAAACCTTGCATGCCAGCACGTCAGCCATAAGGTGAGGCCTTTTGGGTCTAGTGAGTGCTTGAAAGTTGTAGTCGGAGCGTTGGATACAAAGGAAGGAGGCCACCAGAACGAGCACATAGTTTATATAGAGCACAAATCCCAGCAGCAGTGTATCTGGTTTGATAAGCACATCAAGGTTTTGAAAAGAGATCAACACATGGGATACCATAAGAAGCAGCACACTCAATATAAACAATCCCAAGGCCAGATCCATCCAATACTGACCATAATAACTACCCGCAATCATAGAGCTTATGACCAGTATCAGACCCAGAGCTGCCAGTGAAGCCATTTTGTAGGGATTGGGATAATTGTACCCGCTAATGATGAAGAAACAGAGCACCAAGACCAGACCAAAGATTAAGAGCGCCATCGAGACAGCCATCATGACAGTATTCAGATTAGTATTCATTACAAAGGCGCCTAAACCAAGGTTCGTCAGCTCGTAGCAGCTTCCAATGGCCAACCAGTTCCAGGGCCAAAAATACTTTAGTGATTCCACCAAATGGATAAATGTCAACAGCATAAAAGAGCCAAAGAAACATAACAAAGTGTAGAGTAAATGATCCTCGGTCGTGACTATTGTTAATAACATCCATTGTGGTAATGCTAAAGTTAGCAAATAGAGGAAGATGAATAATGAGTGTCTGATAAGGCTTCTTTTATTGATATTGAGTGACACACATAGATCGGACATGACTCTTATAATAATATTTATATGTTTAGTAAATAATTTATAATTGAAAATTAGAGCAAATTCAACTAGATTTTTCACTTTTATTTTGATTGATTATCGTTACGTAAAAGTCTTTAATTCGATCATATTGCAAAGTAACTGATTGAAATTAAGAAATGTCATATCTTTTGATATGGAAAGTGAATTGAATTTAATACTTTCATCAGAGTTTTGAATAGTCACTTTTTGTGAACAATACTCCACTTGAAGTTTGTGATACATAAAATATAGGTTTGCATGTCTTCAGTTAGCTTGACATCAAATGCATGTTGTGGGACTGTCTTCAAGCCTCTCGACACAATTTCAGTACCAACATTGTTCTCATCCCGCAGCAGCCGCAAAAGTGCCGTCAACATGGTAGCTTATGTTTTGGGCCATCGAATTGAGGCCGAAAAAAAAAAAAGAAAATGGAGAGCCGAAGCCTTACGATAGAACGCAACGCAACCTAAATGAAAAGTTGTCGCATAAGCCGACGACCGAATGAAGGACCAAACACACTCACACACACACACACATACATATGCATACCGCACAAGGACACTTCAGTGGCCAAAAGTTCTTTGAAGTTGCACAAAAAGTGCGTCCTATGGGCGGGCAGTTTGTCTCCAAGGAAATAAAACGTAATAATAAAATCAATCTGCGGTGGCTCCTGTTTTTCCACTCTTCTCTTTTTTCTTATGCTTCTTTTAGCCAGGTCGAGGCAAGCGGGCTTTAGCTTTATAATATAAATACCACTGACAGAGAACAGCTCAATAAAAATTGAAAGAAAAAAAGAACGGAACGAAACGCAAGCACGTTGTAAACCCGTAAATATATGGAAGATATAATGAAATAAAATAAAAGAAAAAACTCAGTTATGTCACGCTGTTTCAATCGGAAATTGAATTGCGGAGGAACAAAAAAAAATTGAGGAAAATCCAATCATGTAAGCGTGGAAAGGTGGGGAAATCCCCTTAGACATTACCTGATCTGGGTTTTGTCTTAATTTTAATTGAATAGCCGCTTAAAATTACGAAAGCAATATTATTTTTTGAACAGCAACAACTCTGTAAATATTTATCTCTCATTCGCATACTCGTCCTCCCACTTTATGTCATAATTACAAACGATTAAAATCTGTGAAAATTTATGAAATTCCATAAATCAGCGGTCTGCCGTCCCAGCCAATTCCTTTGACAATTATAAATTATGCGTCGGTTGCTATGCGAGACCAGCTGAAGGGTAAATTGTTTAACCACAAAAATGTCACCAGGGTTCGGATGGTAAACCCACAATCCACCCACTTGCATGTAGTTTGCATATTGCTTGATGACTGACGATAATAATATTCCCCTCTTATGGTATGATTATTCTTTTTTTTTTCAACCCCCAATGCAAATCATCAAATTATGCCACCTTTTATTCCACCTATACATGTACAAATATATATAGAACCGTGTATTTTTGCATTTCCTTATTGATTGTCAACTTGAACGTGCAACGATGCGTTAATCTGAAGTTCGCTGCAGGTTGCTGTGGGCAACCTGTTGTTGCCACACTGTGCGGAACCACAAATCCATATGCCCAATTAGTTGGTTTTAACAACAGATTCAGCTGATTTTTGTGTACTCAGCAGACTCTCCTTAATCGTCAACGTGCTTGTATTTTAGGGTGTTAACAAGGCATAATTGGCAATACAAAATATTGAATATTAATGTATTTTAGCATAATTGGCATTAAACCAATTTTACTGCATTCCAGGCTACTCTGAAGATTGATTTTCATATCAAGTCCAATTAAGTTTACGTGGCATGTAAACTTTTAAATAAACTTAAATAGTAAAAGTTGGAGAAATGAATAGGTTCAGAATTTACTAATGTGTGTAATTAATTAATTAACAGATTTAAGAAAAAAAAACAAATTAAAATGGGATAATGTATTTTTTTCTTTGCATTAAATGAAATCTCTGTCTAATCAACCACATAAACTTGAAATGCAAACAAAGTACAATAATGAAAAACTTCTTTCACTTCCACTCTTTCTCTCTCTACCATTATCTCTCTCTCGCTCTTGTGTCTCTGATTGTTTGTGTAGCGGCTTAAAACAACACAAGTTGGGCAACCTGTTACCAGATCTGAGATAAAACGACAGCCAGACAGACGACTTGGCCATAAAATACAGGAATAATCAACTTTAAATCTAACGATTTACAACTGCTGCTCAGTGCTGTTCTCTGCTGGCTTTTGCGACTTGGACAGAAGGTAAAGCGGATTTGGGTAGCATATTTACTGGCAGCTTAACGTGCGTGAGGGTTGCATTTTCGATTAAAGGCACAGAGAACATGACGTTGATACAGATAAGCTACAAAATTTACATACATCAAAGAGTTGTTTTGCGCAAACGAGCCAGAGAAACACACAGACACACACACACACACACAGACACAAACCTTATACATAGTAGAGAAAAACTTGACATTTTGCACTTGGTCAGGCATGGACAGAAGGTCTGCCAAAAAGGGGAAGGAGGCAAGAGCGTTCGGTGTCTGAAGGGCTGCACAACTTATGGCGACATCGATAGTCCAAATACTTTGCTCACAGCACAAAAAAAATGAGGGAAAAACGAGAAACCACTCGACAAGCTGTTGGCATACATACCACGTTGTGAAAGACACTTGAAAGTATGCTACAGTTGCTGGCAAATGTCTCTACGCCCACATATACAAATCAACACACACACTCGCAACCCCATACCAACACCGCAATCACCTTAATACTCATCCTCATTCAGGTTTCTCTGCTTCATAAAAGTTGCCCGTCATTTATCTTCGCTGACTTTTTTTACCAAAAAAAAAAAAAAAATGAGAAAGAAAAAAACACATTAACTAGACTTGTCGACCAGCCCAAGTTTGTATTTTTTTCTTCTGATGCGTTTTTGTTGGTTTTTTATCTTTTACAATTAGAAACGTTGTTCATGGGTTTGTTTTCGTTGTCCGGCCGATTTGTTTTTCTCTTGGTCAGATAAATGCAATTTTCGTTAGTCCCTGTTACCATGTGATTAAGGAAGGAAATTGTTTTGGACACAGCACACAAACAAATAGCACTCATCGTGGCTGCCCAAGGGGAGGACGGCAACTTGTCTTCTTGGGGCGTATTCTCTACTTTTTTTTGCCGCCCCCGCTGCTGGAGGTCGTTCTTATCGTCTAAGTAGCATCATTTAACTGCTGCCTGTGGTTGGATTTCCTTTTACCGTTTACTTTTATGGCCAGTTGTTTGGTATTGTAATTTGTTGGTAATGAATGTTTTGCCAAAAGTTTCTTGAAACATCTGTCCAATGAGATAAAAAAAACAAAACCAATGGCAAAACTTTACTATGCAAAACAACGACTTGGAATATTTAATTATAAGAAAATTGAAAATTACTTAAAGAGAAATCAATACAGACATTAGTATAATAAATTAACACCGAGGGGCTATTATTTTTATAAATGATTAAAATAAAAAAAATAATCTTATATATTGAAAGAAATTGCATTATTATTTTTATTATTGATTTCAATATGATTAATTATTTATTCTTCCTTATATCACTTTCGTAAAATATCTACATTTCGACAAATATTCGAATAGATACCGAAATTAATAACCAAACGACAATCAATAAAAAATCAAATATTCGCAGGCAACGTTTCTACACGCATTCCTTAGATAATATAAAAAAAACCCTCCAAAATTACAACACATAAAAAAATCCGAAAAAAATGGGCGTTTTCACATGCCACAATAACTGTCAAATATTCGAAATGTACAAGAAAAAAATTCCATAAAATAAATAAATTTCTATGGCACAATAAAAATAAAATCCCATAAAAATATACTTGGATTATTCTGATTCCAATTCAATTTCCATTTGCAATGTCCGGCCACAACAAAAAAGGATATAAAATTGTTCCCAATGAATAGAGGCATATGAAATGAGACCCGCATATTCAAACGACATCGTTGAGGAGCCGTCAAAGAAGGTCAAGTTCAAATGCAGCGTATCGATAATTACGCATAATTAGACAACAAATAAAGTAGTAGATTTTTATTTTCATCTCATTTTGGGAAAATATATAAATATTTACCACTATTTTCGATGTGTGCCCGCATTGAGAGCTCATGTGAAGTTGCCGAACCATCCCATACCATACCATCAAGTCTCCCCTCTTTGGGCATAATGCCAATAGTTGGCCTCGATCTTTGCAAACGATTGCAGATATTTGCCTTTTGATTAATTAGATTTTGAATGTCGCATTGCTGCATGGCATTAACCGCAATTAAAGCCCAGATGACAGATTGCCTCGGTGACCAACAAAGATCGGCCGAACCCTCAGCTCCACCCCACAGCCCCTCCTCCTTCTCCTTAGCATATGAATACTCGTAATACAAATGATGTTCGTTAGGCCTGCGCTCAATTGCTGCTGAGGGTTGTTCCTGCTGCTGATGTTGTTATTGTTGTTGTTGTTGTTGTTGCCACCGCAGCGTAATAAATTTAATGATTGTTAATCCTCAATAATTATAATTTTCCATGAGAAAATGCGCAGGCAACGGCAGTTGGCCGAGTTGGTCATGGATAGTTTCGATGTTTATTTATGTTAAAACTAACACTCGAGTATAAATTGGTTTGCATGTACGAGTATCAAATTTCAGTTTAGTTTAGTAAGTAAGTATTTTGTATTCTAAGCATAATAGTTTACTTAAACATACTTTAATTCTTTTGACTTACGATTTTATTTGAAAGCTGTTTGAAAATGCAATGATAATTAAATATAACCAATATAAAGAAAAAATATAATTCTAAAAATCAAACGCCATATTTATCATTTAAAGAATATCTTTTAAAATTTAAAATAAAATTATATTCAGTTATGCAAATTTAAATGTGTAAAATTCAAGCTTCTAAACTTTAATAAAACATCCTTTTTTGAGCGACCTTAATAAATTATGCTACATCGTATTATGTGTATCTGCACAGCAATTAATCAAGACAAAGAAATTAACGTTATTTAATCGCTAACAGGAAAATAAAAATTTGCCGCCTCAAATTGATGTCCATCGCCGGCCAACAAAAAAAAAAAAAAAGAGAAAACGAAAATATAAGCCACAGGGCTCTTTAAACTTTTGAACCCGACAAACCCAAACGCAATGTCATTTCAATAACCTTTGGACTGCGGAAATGGCAGCGCCAACAAAAACTGGGGGGGAAAACAACAGAGAGATGAGAATTCCTTTTGTTCTTATTGGAGCACGCGCTGCAAATGCCAATACAAATGGCGCAAAAAAGGACACGCCGCGTGAGGATGTGGCAAGCGAGAAAGGAGAAAAAATTCAAACGTTACGCAGGGTTGCAACCACTTTTAAGTGTTGCTGTTTGCTCTTCTTCTTGTTATAGTTGTTGTTGTTTGTTTGGCTTTCGCTGGGAGCTGGGATCTGCTGTCGGTGAGGTTTTTTCTTAAACATGCGCACTAAACGCTAATAGTTTGCCTCTGCTTTTAGCCCCAGCCAAACAACCCCCAGCAACCCCCAGCAAAATGCTTTGGCGCGCGCTCCATTTTGTTTGTATAACCTGCAAAATGATTGGGAAAAAAAAATACAAAAAAAAAACCAACAGAAAACTGTTAAGACCCACACAGATGTTAGACGATTTCCGGAGTGGGTTTTGCTTAAATAACCATTAAAATTATTTCTGCATCATAAAAAGCGAAAAAATCTCAACAAAAGTTATGGAAAAATGTCATTCATCCAGCTGCGTCTACGACTTCAACTACAATGCGATTCTGTACACAATTCTTGGATTCAGACTCGCACTCGGATTCAAAGATCTGTTAACTTCCTGTACTGTCTGCTCGTGCTGCAAGATTGATTCACAGCGTGACCAAAGGTCCTGCACAAAAATTATTCACGCGTCCGGCTGGACATGCGAGCAACATCATAAAAAAAGGACACGTGCTCAGCTTGCTTTCTTTTTCATGCCACAACTCGTGGAGCAGTGCGTGCCTGTGGGTGAGGCAACTTTTTTATGGGTGGGTGGGTGCTTTTAAAAGGGCGTTACATGCCTGCTCATGTTATTGGGTTCACGGTTCCGATTAAACACCAGGCTTACTTTAAAAGTAATATGTTTTTGTTTAGGTACTAAAAATAAGCAATGAAGTTTTCTTAATTAAATTATTAAATTATTCCTTATCAATTCGATATTTTTAGATTGCTTTCTAAATGAAATGTGCAACATATTGTTCGTAGCTATATAAATAAATAATAAACATACATACATATAAATATATTAACTTTAGAAAATTACCATATTTTGTGACCCATAATAATATTTGATTTTAATTAAGAGTATGCCTTATTGAATTTATTTTTGACTGTGGCTCAAGCAGCTTATTTTAGTCAATTTTATTAAACAACTATAAGTCTAACCTCAATGGAGAATTTTAGTCGAATTTATAAATTTGAACTCATCTGATGACAAACGAATCCTAAATATATTCTGTTACAATTACCTTAGTAATTTGTCTCCCATTAGGCGGCACATTAATATATTTCAAACAGTTATCACAGCGAAATTCCATAAATGCCCTTTAAAATATCTTGAATGACATTCAAGTTGTTCATTGAATTGCTGGAAAATCCTTGAAAACTGCCACAGATGCCACAGGAAGGCAACACGAATTTAAATTGTCAATTATTTAAATTTGATGTGGCAATCGAAACTCTTACTATATACGTGTATGTATGTAACTAGTTCTAATGTATAGATGTCCCCGCAATTGCCACCACTCTAGACACACTACACGCAATGAATGGTATTGTGGGGGCAACTCTTCAATGTCATTGACTAGTACTTGCCCCCAAAGTGTTGCAAAAACTTTTTTGCTTTTCATTTGGTATGCGTTGATGCGGTTGTTGTTGTCGTTGTTATTACTTTTCCCATGTTATTTGTAGTTGTTTTTTTATTTCCTCTGGTTAGAGAGCGCGAGTATTACGTTGAGCTTTTGTTGTCTGCCATTTGTGTATACTATATAGAATATAGAGTATAGAGTATATAGCGACAAAAGAGCGATTCTGCGCGGTATTTGTAAGTCTCACACATACACACACTGTTACATTAATTCAAACACAGACACATTGTCTATGTGTATTTGGCGAGCACTCTCTTCTTTGGCCAGCATTGCCAGTCTCTAAATATTTGATTGCCAATGACTAAAGCAGTCACAACCTGCCCGAATTTTCCTGACAACACCCACATCACCCACTGCTACAACATGACCACAACACCAGCAACAAAAGAGTTCCCAAAACATTGCCCTATTTCGGTTACACCAATTGAAATTAGCTAGTTTTGTTTTTGGCCAGCAAAATTTGACCTTGGCTTGTTATGATGACTTATTGCTAATTGTTTATTGCTTTCAAGCTAACATGCAAAAAATATTGCTAAACAGCACAGCGGTATTGTATAGGAAATTAAACTTGTTGCTTTCAACACTTCTCAGCCAATTTTTAAGCAATCGAGAACATCTTTTTTACTTAACTATTATTCATTTTTATTGTTCTTAAATTTGATTGACTTGATACTCATTTATAAAGTACATTAGAATATAGTGCGATCGAAATATAGGTATTAATACGAACAGATGCACGCTACTTTATCTTAGTTTAATTAAAAGCACATGTTTTTAAGGATTATACATTTTATTAAATCATACTTAGTTTCATTGTTTCTAAGCCAGTCAATCGTGCTATTAGGCTTGTACAACTTACCAAAATTGACCCAAATTGAATATCCTTTTAGATCAGATATCCATTTGCGTCCCACACTGAACTCAACTCCTTGTGTGACTGAAATATGATTGCTGTATCATCAGCATTGACGCATAAATGTTGGAAATGTCAAAATCATAAACAACAACAGCACCCGGTGCGACCGCAGTCTTCAGTGACGCCTATGTGAAACCACAACGACAACAGGCATCAGCGTCATCATCCTCAAATGATGATGATCATCATCGTTGTCAGGGTACGTAGCCATAAATGAATCTGTCATATTATTTCGGCAATGATGTTCACAACAGCAACAGCTCAGAAGACGGAAAAGCAGAAGCAAAAATCCCCCAGCGTGCAATATTTATCATGTCACATAATATTTTTCTGGCATTTGCACGTCACAGCTCACAGCCCACCGCCCACCGCCCAGTGCTCACCGCCCGCAACCCACTAAGAAGTAGCGTCCCCTTTCGCTTAAGCAGCTGATAACATTCGGCACACACGCAATATGAAGGATAACAACAAGAACAACAACCGAAATCACAACCCCTTCGCTTGCCAAATGATGTGGGCGGACTGTGAGAGAAGCAGTCGGGCGGGCCATCAATTGCAGTCATCAACCACCGCCAGTTCTGGCAGCTGCCACAGCATCGTCTAGATGCCTACTGTTGAGCTGAACTCGGTACAACACTCTCTCCCATCCCTCTCCCATCCACACCTTGCTCGTCTCCCTTCCATTCTGCGTCCTTCGCCCTGCTCTGCTCATTGAATTTTCTGCTGATTTCATTTCGACTTCTTTTGCTCCGCTGGGAGCAACTTTTGGTCGTCATCATCAGCATTTGCGACTGCGACTGTAGTTGTAGCTGTAGCTGATGAGGACGTTTATTGTTGTTGTTGTTGTCTGCGTCTGTTTTCGCTGTAAATATTTTTGGCAATTGACGACACAACTTCCCCTCCCCATGCACTGCTTGCCCCCGCTTAAAGAGCAAATTAATGATGCTTTCCCTTTGGCGGCTGAAAGGGAAAATTCCTGCCAAGCGGCAATTGCTTATAAATTAAATTGACTTGTTGTTTGCTGCTGTTGTTCTACCCTGTTTTTATCACACTATTTAGCCTAATATATTAACACTTTCGTTGACTGGTGTGGGGAGTGTGGGTGAAAATGCTTGCCACATGCGAGGGTTGAGGGTTCCCTTCTGTTGTCGCCAATGTTGATGAAGACATTTCATTTAAATTTGTTCGTTATCATTTGCCTAACATTTCCATTAAACTACAAGTTAACGGAGATCAAATTACTTCAATTTGTATTTGAATTATTATAAGGTTAAACTAGGAAAATCTGATGTCCCATTTGTTAAATTTAATAAATAATTAAATTGTAACTAATAATTTTAAGACGATACCTAATGCATTCCTAAAATGATTCTCATCATTATATTGCAACTTTATTATACTGAACTTAATGTTAATTTGAAATAGGTAGTGAATTACAAAGTGCAATCAATCAATCACTTATTATGGAAAGAAACTACACATATTATATAAATATAAATAAAATTCTGAATATTTCTATATCTTTGCATATTATTTGTGAAGAAGTGATCACTTTTAACCACAACTCTCTATCCTTTCACAACGTTTATTAATTTCTTGCAACACTTCTTTGATCCCAGATCCTACCTTCAAACTACTACAGGCTATGCTTAAGATGTCGGCCAAGACGTGGCAAAAAGTTTGCCTTGGTATTTTGAGCATTTCATCCATCAACACCTGCGCTGAACAAGTCAGCCGCGTTGTGGAGGTGGCAACTCTGGCAGAATCAAGTCAACAAGCCGTTACTAAGATGAGAGCTACGAGCAGCGAGCGAAAGAGTGTAAAAGAGTAGAAGAGTGAGAGGAAGGAAGAGCGAGGGAGGGGGAAAGATGACGTGGTGGTAGAGAATGAAGAGCGAGCCGCACTTAATGGGAACGCAGCTGCCCAAGTACCGCAAGTTGTCGTCCTCCTTGCACTCGTCGACGACGTCGTCCTTCTGGCAACACTCTCAATTAAAATGTCCTCGCTTGGTAAGCGTAAACGTTCAAGAGGCCATGAAAACTCCTTATTACACAGTGTCAGCGGCGGCTCTGGTCCCAGGTCCAAGCATCAAGACCCACCCGAAGGAAACCACAAGCCAGTGCCAAAGCCAGTTGCAAGTTCTCTTAGTACAACCCTCGGTGAGGCTGCACCTACTATACGTGTTAATAACGCGAAATGCGCTGAAAATTTTTGTATTTTGAAGCACACACTTGAGCGCGCGATGCCTCACTGCCCCGCCCCGTCCCCCGTCACACTGCCACCCCCTCTGATGCAACTTGAAACACAAAACGCGCCACACAAAATCATTGAGCGAGTTGGCAACACTCGGACTCTGCTCGGTTCTGTGAGTTCAAAACGAACTTGCGACTGTTTTACAGCACTTTAAAATTGCTTTTTTTTATATTTTCCCATTTTTTTTTACATTTTAACTGTCTGTGTGTGTGTGTGTGGGAAATCTGAAACACTTCAAATATTTGTGCCGAAGAAAGCAACGCAAAGTGTTTGGACAAGTTGTCGCCAAATCATGAGAAATTTTAAACCCAAATGTCAGCTGTGCCACTTAAAACACAACCTAACCCATAACCTCACCCACCACTCCCCGTTTGTTTACTTTTGCAATATTGACATGAAAAACAGAAATAACACACTGCAAAGTATTTGCACAAAATACAAATCGCGAGTGCCCGACCCAGTCGATAAAACCAACGACTTCACCGACCCTCTTCCCATCATCTTGGCATTTGGGGCGCCCCACGGCCCTAACATGTGTCTCGCTTACCATTTTCCATGTACACAATTTCCACATACGAGATGTCCGCTTTTCCTACCACAATTTTGGCCTCCAAAAAGTTGTTCGCCTTGGCTGCTTGGGGCAATAAACGTCAGATGCGTGTCAGAGCGCATCTTTTGTGTATTGACACCTCAATGGCGGCTTCGAGCTGATGTTGAGAAGTTTTAATAGTCGCATTCACCAGGTGGGGTCTTCATCAGGTGTACGGCGACATGTGACAGGATGTATTTTAAATTTTTATTGCGATTTAAAGTTTGCACTTCGACTTCAGTTGGACAAATCGGTAAAGTTCGAATAGCTGAGCATAAGAGCGATTGGCAGACATAATGCTCAAGTTAAGGAAAGCAATTTGTTAAACATTTCTTACGAAATAATATTGTATAAGATAATCAGCATAGCATATGGCAATTAAAAATTGCTTAAAGGGAAATCAATTGATTAAAAACATTAAATGCCTTTTTAATTGTAATTATATATTGATCATAATAAATACATGGAACTATTTTTATACCAACCATTCAGGATTTAAATATCTGCAGTCTTAAAAAAGTGTATTACCCCAAATAATATTATATTACTATTTTGTTTATAATAGAAACACATTATTTCCTACATTTCATACATTTAAAGAATATTTCCGAAATCTTAAAATATGTAAGTAAGATATTGTTTAAAGTAAACTTTTGATTTAGTTGTAAGCATGAAATATAAACATTGTAAAATTGTAAGTGTATAAATAAAATAATATTACCAAAATTAACAAAATTAAAAGATTACTTAATTTATTTCCCTTAATTCTTTTTTATTAATTGCTTTGCTTAAAATTAAATTGAACTTGCAAAGTGTTTTCCTAGTATTAACTTCACAGCTACGGCTTAACCGAGCTATCGACTTAATATATAAATACATCTCGTTAATAATCAATCGGTCTGGTCAAAAAGATTATGCTGCCCTCACTGTCGACGGTCCAGACTTTGCTGATGTACTCAAACTGTTGTTCTTATCGGTGGCATCAACATATCAACGACACGAGTGCAAACAGAGCCCTAGGCGAAATGGAAAGCTGCTCGACTAATAGAATTAAACTGATAGCTAAATCAAACATTTAACACGCAGGCCTGCACACATGTCACAACCAAAATCTAGACCTCTAGAAAAAAATAAAGTAAGTTAACGTACGTCGACCCCTTTTCATGTGGTCATGCAGTTGCCACCCCCTTCGACTAAGAGTACGAGTAGCTACAACTCGAAACTGGAAACTTATGTCAATGGCACGCGTCGTCGGCACGTGACCTTAACATGAAAATCACGCTCAAGATCAACGCCAAGGGGGGACAATGTTAGCAGTGGGGAGAGAAACAGCCAATGGAGGGGAACGGGCGGAGGGAAGCACTCACTGAGACGACGCCTTGCAGATGCTTTTAAATTTAAATCGAATCAAATTGATTTGCAGACGGATTCCAATTCCCGTTCACGTTCGCGTCCCGTTCCAATCCCCCCGCGTTGGAGTTGCTTAATTTCGTGTAGTGTCAATAGGAACGCCCAGTCAAGGCTGTGGGCTGTGGACGAGCCTCTTCAAATTGTATCCACTGGCTTGTTTGCTCGGCCCTGCCCTTTGTTTAGCCATTTGACAAGTGTTTTGACAATATTTATTGAGCCACCCACGCCACTTTCCAGCCCAGCCCCCAGGCCATTGCCAGCAGGCTGCGCCTGCTCTGCCCCACCCTGTCCTGCCCTGCCCTGCCCAGCCCTGGTAATTTGATTTGTGTTGCGTTCTGCAATGCTTAAGCTGATGTTGGACACGTTTCTGCCTAATGGAGTTGCTCGAGTGGCGTGAATTTCAATTAAATTAAATCAAAATGTTGCATTTTTTATTAAGGCCATTAACACGCACTGAGTACATGCTGGAAGGGTTCTCGCTTGCTCCCTAGTTAGTCAAATTAAGTTAACATCCGGGCATCCCAGCATCTCCCGGCATTCCATCATCCGCATCTTAATATGCATAAAGAAGTGCCAAGCTGCCTGCCACGGTGCCTACCTCTTGACATCGACTTGAGCCAGTTGGAGTGCAGATAGCGCACTCTAAAAGTGCCCTGGTGTCGGCGATGGCGGGGTGCCAGGGGGTGGTACTTCGGCACATCACTCACCCGCTCGCTGTGTTTGCCAACTGCCAATCTCGACATTCACATCCAAAAGATACAAATGTATCTGAGGCTTTTTATTTCACTTTTCACTTAATGAAAATCAAATCAAATTTGCTACTCACATTGCCGACATGCATACAAATTTATTGATGTCAATGCTAAGCACAAATAATATTATTTCAAACTGCCGATTCAACATTGAGTACACCTACCTTCTGCACTTGGTTCTAAAACATCTATTGCGCCCAAGTTTTCATTTTATCAGTAAGCCGATTGTAAAATCCATTTAATTTTAAGTGCCAAACAAATTTAATAAATTTTAATTCGGCTCCAAAAAGTATGCTATATTTATATGTATGAAATATATGAAATTATATAAGAAATTAATTATAGAACAAGAATTATAGAACTAAGTAAAAGATGAAATTATATAAATAAATACATCATAATAAATAAATAAGGGCTTGCTTTGATGATGATTGCGATACTTAAGTAATGAATGAATGATTCATAAACAATTAAGGTATTTGTGATTTTTAAGTTAATAAAGAGCGTCACGAGGAATCCTAAGTATCTTTACACATTGCCAAATCATCCCAGATGTAATCATTAGTTTATGAGGGAAACAGCATTGCAGTAGACAAAATCTCGCAGGGGAACCTCAGTTTAAACGATATTACAAATAATTTGTATGACTTTGATAATGATCGAAGTTCTACCTATTGTATCTGTATTTCTCCAATTTATTAAACTTTACACAGTACTACTAACAACTTTTCCAATGCAAAGCCAGGAATAACTTATGATTTAAGTCACAAGCATTTAAATGCTGAGATTGTTAATAATCTTGACTTGTATATCGACTATTGCGGCTTGAGATAACGGTGCCTATTAGTTTAGTATGATGTAAGTTACCCTCATAAGAACAAACTTCGATATTAGCCCACTTCAAGTTCAACTAGCGAGCTGAAAACAACTCAAAAATGGTTACGGGTGAAATCGATCCACAGCAAGAGCTAAGCGAGGCTTTTGAAGCTGGAGATTTGCGTAGATTTCGCAATGCTCTCAGTCTAGGTGCTCAGCCCAATTTCAGCACCAAAGATGGAAAGATGACCATCTATGAGCAAGTGCTGTCCAAGTCGGGCTCTTCCAAGTTTATAAGGGCTTGCCTTGATGCTGGCTGCGACGGCAATTACGTAAGTGATGATGAATAAAATACATAAGCAATTTAAGAACTTGTGATATTTAGGTTAATCCAGAGCTTAATAAAGCTGCCATTAACTATGCAGTCGACTCGAAGAATCCGAGCCATCTTTACTTGCTGTTAAATCAGCGCAGCTACAAAGTGGATGTAGATCATCAGTTTATGCAGGAAACTCCACTGAGCACGCTGATCAAGGGTCTGAGTCAGATGAATAGCGATCGAGTCATCAACTGCATTCGCTTGCTATTGAAACATGCTGCCTCACCCAACATTATTGATGGCGAGGACAAAACTCCATTGCAAAATTTGCTTCTGCTGCCAGAGGAGAAAATCTCGGAGGAGGCACGTACCGTTTTAATCATTGAATTATTAAAGCTGCCTGAGTTGAGCCTGCACAACTATCTCGAAGGACTGGAATACTTGGTGCATCATTCCCTGGATGGTCGCAGTAGTCTGCTCTACAGTCTGATAGTGCGGCAATTACTCAATCAGCCCGTGTGTCTAATGCTGGAAACCCTTAAGCAGTATCAGCAGGACATTGCGTACTGGGATAATAAAAAAATGCAACGCAAATTGTTCATGCAGCACATCAATAAGCAGACAAAGAATGCGCTAGAAGCTGTGATCGCCACACTGGATATAAATCCGCCAGAGAATAATGAGTGTCTTGTCGAGATGGCCATCAAAGCGGGCTGCTGGACGACAGTGTTAACTCTGCTGAAAAGCGAATCTCTCAAGGAACTGCCCAAGAGGAAGCTTCTCAAGACTTTGATTAAGCAGATACAATTGCAGCCACATATCACTCGGTTGCAGAGTGACGAGTACCAGGAGTGTCTGCTGCAACTCTTAGAGGATCAGACACGCGGTCTCAATCAGTGCGATGATCAACAGAATACGCCACTGCACTATGCCATACTTTATCGCAATGAGATTGCCATCCGTGTGTTATTGCGAGAAGGAGCCAAACTGGGAGTGCGGAATGGAAAGAACAGATTGCTTATTCAGGATATGGATGCCAAGCTGCTAGAGGAGCATTTCAATTACTGCATCTCAAGTCGCGGTGACAAGTCCAGTGACGAGCAGTACGAGATCATTGTGAACTGTCTTAATCTAACAAATGAACACCAAGAGCCAGATATTGCTCCGATTGCCTGCATGGCCCAATCGAAGGAGCTCTGCCCGCTGCTGGAGCATCCGTTGATCACCTGCTTACTCCTACTCAAATGGAAGCGTCTAGCCAGACTCTTCTTCACCCACTTTGTTATTTTCACAATATTTAATGTGACACTGTTCTTACATGTTAAATTAAGATTTCCCCAACGAGTTGACAACGAACTTGATATACAGATTACGACGATCATATTCAAGGTGCTGATTGTGTACATGCTGATTGTGGAACTGCTTTCGTACTTAATGGTCAAACATTTGCCCACCTGTATGGACGTGCCTCTGGTGACTCTGCTAATCCTCACATGTACTGAATGGGGAGAAGAAATCGAAACCCAACGAGTTATCGCCGTATTCGCCATCCTGCTGATGGGAATAAAGATCACGAATCTAATAGGTGCTCTGCCCGTTCCTGCCATATCGACTAATGTTCTCATGCTACGTCAGGTGACGAGTAACTTTGTTAAGTCTTTGTTGGGATACTCCTTTTTTTTAGTTACCTTTAGCTGGTGCTTCTTTTTTCTCCTGGCAAAACCAAAGAGTGATGCGGATTCAGAGGAGACCAATAGCTTTCTCTCCTTTTCAAACCCGCGTATATCGATGATGAAAACCTTGGTAATGTTTACTGGCGAATATGAAGATAGTGACTTCAATGGGTACTTCACTAGCTTGGTGCTGATCATATTCATGTTTATGGCGATAGTTTTGCACAACTTACTCAGTGGCCTGGCTGTCAGCGATACACAGGTGAGTAATCATTAATATTAGAATTTGCTTACCTTAACTTACTTGTTTCCACTTTTCATCATAGACCATTCGGGCCCAGGTAGAGCTTAATGCCGCCATTTGTCGAACTGATCTGTTGTTTAGGTATGACGGCGTCTTGAAAGAAGATTGGGGACGACTCGAATGTGTGCGACGCATATTTCAGAAACTTATGAACATTCATACTAATTGCAAGTATGGCTATGTATCCATATTCCCAAATCAAGAAAACCGGGCAGAGATATACAGTCAAAGCCATAGGAATCAGAGTATGGAATCCTTACCGAATTCAGAAGGTGATATTACCATGGATCCCGTTTGCCCCGATCATGAAGATGGAGAAAGCACTACTGATTCCAAAATGGAAAATGATGAATATTTGGCCATCAACTTTAACGACGATATGACTGCCTTTGAAATAAACTCGGAGTGGTCGGATTATAAAAAGGGTGCAAAGGATAAGGATGTAGAAAATTCCCATTCAATCACTATTCCCATACAGACTGTTAACCGAGCTCTGGAAATTATAAAAGAGAAGGAAAGAAAGGATATTGAGCAACAGCACGAGGAGTTTGCAGAAAATCGACTTGAAGATATCAGGTCTCTATTGAAGGAGTTAAAACACGATTTGAACTCCATGAAACCCGACAATTGAATTCATAATTATTTTTGTTGTTTAAAAGAAGAAACTAAGTTTTTGTTCCTTTTTAATAGTTAAATATTTTATATACCATTAAAAAGATTCCACTCACTTTAAAAAATGTCAAGCGCCTAACAGTATTTTGTGTAAGTCAATTGGTTCTGAAATGCAATAGCACCCAAGCTTGATCAAAAATTTCCATGCCATCTCCAAGTCCCTTCAAGACGCAAGTATGCAATCTACTTAAGTGATGAATCCTTTCGTGGCACTTCAAAAACTCATTTGCAGGTGAGCAACTGGTGTGGTCAAAAAGGATAAGCACTATGCTACAGGTAGAGTTGAGTTGTGTTTGCCATTGTTGCTTCTTCATTAAGAAATGCTTCACATTCACGTCGTGTGTGAAAATGGGAAGTTCATGTGTGTGAGTATGGTTGCAGATGAAGTGCGGGGAGGTTTGAGTGGCAATAAAACAATGCAAATGTGCTGAGCGTCAGTGTTTTGCGGCAGGCGGCACCAACTGCATAATATGTTTGCCTACTTGTTGTTGCTACAATTAAGAGGCGAGCCTTGCTTGGAGACTTGTCCATTAATCTGGCAGGTAATTGCAATTAAAACTGAACAATAAGAAGAGCTGACGCAGAAAAGAACGTTTGCTATTGAGATACATGTAAAAGCGAGCTTCTACTTAAGATAATGATTGAAACAATGCACTTAGGTCCTTGTAATGAAAAAAAAAAAATACAATAATATTGCATATTACTACAAATTGTGTTGGACTGAAAACCGTCAACCATTTTAATCATCTTTGAAAATTAGTATTTTTAATTTACTTCCTCCTAACTCATTTTATGATTTATTATGTATTCATTTCACAATCATTTAAAAATTAAATTAATGGTGCAATTTGAAATTTGAATTTCAGCGCCATAACATTTCAAAATGTTAACAAAGCCTACCACTAAACAGCTTACTGCTATTGCACTCAAGACCGCACACATGTTTTTGGTCAGGTGACAACTCTATCCAGAAGCAGTGCCATTATGAGTATAACATTATGTTATCACTAATAAATATTTATTGTCGAATTTGTATGTTTTAAATAATATTCATTGAAGATTTGGACTAAGGTGTACGATAAAAAATGCACCATCTCGTGGAACTGGTAGCTTATATATAAATTCACCATTATCCACTGAATTCTTTGCCAGTTCAAAAACACTTTTCTTATTGAAGGATATCATGGGCTGCAAATTGAAGAAAAATTATGAAGTCTTTGAATACCTATTCAGTTTACCATTATCGATTGAAGTTTGGTCAAACTATTTAAAATCGTTGGGTTGTTAAACGACTTTCCGTTTAATCGCAGTAAATGTGACAGAATGTAGTTACGTGCTAGGGCTTCATTGAGATTTGGCGGTTGTACTTTTAGTTTACTAATCCATTCGGAGAGCAACGACTTTTCATGTGTTTCCATACCACCTAGTGCTCGTTCCAAACGCTCAATATTACGGTTAAACTGTCGGTTAAGATTTTTCCATTTCAGTTTTAATTCATAGGCCTCTGGTCTGTGGAAATTGCTTTGTTGCGAGCTCCTATGGCGACATCCCTGTACATTTTCATAATTGTGCTCGTAACCACTTAAAAATGTATTGCCTTTCAGCAACTTTGTTTTATTTTTATCATTTAAATTCATGACCAAACATCAAATTAATTTAAATTTGTAATCTACTGCAATGTTTTGATTTTTCATATATATTTATTTCTTCAACCTACTAGATCATAAATTAACTTACTGTTATCTAGACGACCGTAACTCCCCCCTTTTTGATGACTTATCGAAGTCGTTTAATCAATGGTCAGAACCATTTATCAGTAGGAATGTCTTCATGACAAAAACTTCCTTGCTACGACACAATAATAAAAAGTTGTAGAAAATACTTAATTTAACGGATGGAGATACTAAAAAAAAAATTGCGCTAATCATAATTTAAATTTGGAATTTTAATTGATAGTTTAAACAAAACAAATTAAAAACAAGGAAACTATACGCTGTTCATAAAATGAAGAGTTTTTATTTAAATAAATAAATAAATAATAAAATGGCGCGTTTTTGTTGTCCCATATTTAGAAATGTAGTCATTCTTATTTAAGTGTAACCAAGCTCATAGTCAAGAGTCGAAGAGTTTTGGTATATTTTTTCGATGTTAAGTGGTATATTTTAAAATGTGATTTGCGGTCACGCTAACGTGGTGCAAAACAAAAAGAAACCTGCGCTTGCGGCTCGACAAACAAAAAAAAAACAAAAGGAAAAACACAACACCCGTAGCAATGTAGTTCAAATCAATTAAATTTACAAATAACCGTGGAAAGTGTCAACGACAGCAGTATAAATAATGCCGAACAAAATGGTTAAAATATTCTTCAGGTAAATGTTAATGGCATAGTGAACGGGAACTCGCAGAGCAAGAGAAAGAGCAAGAACAACACAAATACACAGCAACAACAAAGAGACAGAGATGGCGAGTCAGCGGTTCTACTCGTTTGCTCTTCGCGCTGCGTTTTTATTTTTATGAATGACGTAAGCGCACACCGCTTTTGTGCCGTACAACGGAGCTACAAAACGACAAAAACAACTTTCCTTTGTGTGGTTGTTGTTGGTGGTGTTGTTTTTATTATTGGTTGCTTTGCCAAAAAAGCTAAGAGGCAACCAAAAAGCTACAACCAGACGAACTGCCCTCATAGACCGAGTCTCGTGTCTGTGTGAGTGTCTGTGGGAGAGCTCCCTACACGCACACACACACGAAAAGTGGCGTCGCTGGCTTTTTTCTTGGAAAACGTGCTCGCTACGAGAGCGAGAGAGCACCAACGCCAGCGCTTTCGGTGGTCGCACTCATTTTTACTATAACATTAATTCTTTTTTTGGTCAATGACCTAAGCAGCGCTCTTTGCTCCGTTAGTTTTTTTATTATTTCTTGTGTTGGCTTCTAACTTTGAAGCTTTAAAGAAAATATCAACAAATTGTTTATTATTTGTGCCCAAACGGCAAGCTCATTTCACTCGTGCCCCGTTAGTTTAGGTCAGCTAATAGTGGCACGTTGAGCATGGAGCGTGGACCTTGATTGTTCGCCATACGAATTAAGTATGTGGTATCGTTTTTGGCCGCGTGCTGCGTCTTTCCAACAAAAGGCTAAACAGACGCTGTCAACATTCAAGGCAATTGTTAAAAACAATAACAAAAGAAAAATGTGTTAAGTGTATAACCAGAATGAGCTATTGAACTTGTGACTTGCCTAGAAAATCATTTAGCAATTAAAGCACATGAGATTTCTTTGTGGTAATTTACTTCTGCCAAGGTCTTTAAGAGTTCTTCTCAAACGTACGTATTTTTGGGTAAATCGTGATAATCTTTGTTAAAAAAATAATCTAATAAAAATGAACTATGAACTAGAATTATTGATGTTTAATAATCTGCGAATTTTACGATATTGTAAGGCTTTTATAATCTCGGGTTAATTGTTGATTTATTTAAAGCCTATGAGAACCTTATTGTAATGTCCCTTATAATTATATTTAAATATTGAATTAATTCACAAGCAGCCTGCATTATATTAATACATTTTGAATGGGCTTTGCATTGTTTATACAATGCTTAGAACAACTTAAATGTTTAGTCATTTCCGATATTTGGTGTTCGATAATTTTACTGCATATTGCGGTCTTTATTAAAATGATAGGCTTGATAGACAATAGGATTTCTAAAGCTTCTGGTATGACATCAGCCAATGCCAATTATCATTCCAATACATCATATTTTAGCCATATATGCATATATCTAGATGCCACTCGTAATGTCCGACATGAACCAGAAACTGTACTATGCCCTCCTTAATTTATCATCCTCATTTTGAATCATCCCCATCCAAATAAGATCGTTTTGCATTTATTATTTTGTCGACTGTCACATTTTCAGAGTAATACATTTTTGCACTTAATTTAATAAAAGCGGAAATACACAAATAGAAATACAATGACAAAATGTAACAGCGACAGTTTTGGGTGAAAAACAAATTCATTAATAAATATCAACAAATAATAACCTTAGCAGCAATAACAACGAGCAGAACAACTGCAAAAGTTAGTAAATAAAGTGTACGGTTTATAAAAATTAAATAAATATTATTGTTGCCTTATTCGAAATGCACACAAAACATCTTCAAATGATTACGAAGAAAAAACAACTGCATTATCATCAAGAACATACTATATACCCTAAACAGACTGAATTATACAAATATGTATACACACACTTATTCGGAAGTTTATGTCTTATAAACAGACAGGCGGATTGAAAGCGCTTTGTGGGGAATATCATATTTAAGTACACAGATCACAGTCTTTATGACCAATTTCAGTTAAAGAAGCCATAAAAGTCAAAAGTCACGTAATATCAGATTCCTAAAATTAAAGTCAAAGCCAACTTAATGCAGTCAGAATTTTGCCAGAAAGATTTAATGAAAGTGTTACTTAAAAAAGTACGAATATATAACATCTAGATTATGACTTGCTTACAAATTGTGAAAATGTGAACATTTTTTAGACTATCCAATCGCAGTAAGAGTATTAAACTGATTACTCCATATGTTTATCGCTTTCCCATGCCTTTGTTGACGGTTGTCGAAAACTGGCAGAGAGTGGTGCTGAGTTTCAGGCTTGACAGATGTGTGGGTCTCTTTGCGAAGAGGGCGACGGCAATGTAAATAACCAGAAGGAAACGTCGCAAAAATTAATCGCAATAATAACAATAACAATTGAGTGGAAATCGTGTCGCGTCTGTGTGGCAAGAAAGGCTGCAAGGAAGCGCAAAAGCCACAGCAATTAGCGCGAAAGCAATTAACTCAAAACGGAAATAAAAATGGCCAGAAATCGACAACGGCCATAAAAGCCTGAAGGTCGTTTTTGTTTGCGCGCGATAAATTTGTATTTAATTTTGTGTCGCTTTTTCTTTTAGTTTTAAATAAATATCACACATACGCAGCGTATGCAAATAATATTTATGGCATACAGTTTCTGGCGGGTGCCCGCAGTTTTTCAGCTGCGATTCGTCCGTCTGTCTGCCTTTGTCTGTATGTATATCTATGGAGTGTGTGTGTGTGTGCGTGCTTTAGTTTTTTATCTGCGCCTTGTTATCCAACCTTTTAGAAACTTATCGCTATATATGTATACGCAAGTAAATGTAAATGTGTGTCTCTCTACATATGCTTTTATATATATGTATATACGACGGCCACTTGATTGAATTGTCGTGAAATATGCGCATAAAGTAATCGGCCAGCGCTTATCAGAGCTAAACAACGCACAAAAAATAAACTAAATAAAAAACTAAAAACTAAACAAAAACAACAACCCAAGTGACATATAAAAGTAAATGGGTAACAGAATGTGAGCAATGCCACATTAAGGCGGCAAACCTTCCCATGTGCACACACAATCGCGCAATTTGTCAATCAACTGGCAATCAGCTGCCAATCAACCCATCAAAACCCCCCTCAACCTACCGACAGACCTACTTAGGTGGGGCGCCCAGAAATATATATATATATATAGAGAGGGGGAGGCATATGGCCAATGTGCCCGTCGCTTAGTTTAGCGTGACCAATTTGCAAATGCGTTGAACTATTTAGTTTAAGAGCATTCAAATGCATACCCCTTAAGTGCAATAGAAAGGGGTATATACAATTTAGTACAAGGTTGAAATATATATTTGGTAATTGATAATAACAATATCTGTAATTGAAGCACAGTTAAACAAGGCTAATCTTACTGAATCATGGCTCACCCAAAGCAGAAAATAGCAATTAAATGTAATTCAGAGCACACTAATGTAAAGGTATCTTCTGGTCGATCACCTTAAAAGTATTTTCTTTCACGTAAATAATAGCTATTTGGCAAAACAGACGATGACTGAAGCTAATCGAACGCCTAATTTGTTGCAAATTAGCTGACACGGATAATTTATAAACTTTGATCGAATTACCTTTGTATTATTGAGCACATAAAAAAAAACGAAAGAAGAATTGCAAAATTGTACATTATCCATTCTAATTCCAATTGATGTCGTGTTTATTGCCGACAGTTGATTATTTGGAATTATGTGAAATTACAATGTGTAAGCCATTGTTAAACACATTCACCTTATTCATTTGAGTTTCAATAATTTCAATAGATAATTAATAAATAACAAAAAAAAAAAAGGAAAGAAGAGGAGAATAACACAACAACCCACAATAAAATGGCATCATCGCAAAATGCTCATTTAAGGCGCGTATATGACAGCATCAACAACATCTCTCAAATATTTCTGGCCAAAAAAATATATATTATACGTTTATACTCGGGTTCGGGTCTAAAGATGTTGTGCGCAAATCTTTTTGAACTTTCGCATGGCACAAGTGCCAAGAGCAAACCCTGACATACATAATAATATTTTAAAGCAACGCCCTCTTTTCTGTGCCAGTTTTAGTGTTTTTTTTTTCGACATAAGTTTGTGTGTTTATATATTGCATATATTCATTCACCTACACGCGCTTATAATCTCATTTCAAACGGCGTCAATAAATTATGGTACGTATTTAAATTTCGACTATATAGACTGTCATATACAAAGTATGTTTGTATGTACTTGTATGGTCGCCTGTCTTTCACACACGCCCACAAACAGCTGCTGACAATCACATGAAATCATATTTGTCTAGTTGTCGCTGTCAATGTGTCTGTTTTTATTTTGTTTTTTGTTTGCGCGGAAATGCCTTGGAGATAATTCACTACTCATTTACCTGTTGGTCCTATTTAAGGAGCAGCTCTGCCACCAGCTGTTACTAATTTCAGCACTCCAAAACCCACTTTTAGACCTTATCGTACAAACTTATCTGCCTTATTTGTTAGTCACATTTAGGCCAACCACGATTTTTGGTTCAATCTAAAATACCAATGACTAATCAAAATAACGTGTAATTAGGAGCAGTTCCATGACTTAGTCATAGTACAGTCCCAGCACCCCCAAATTAATCATTTCAATAACTTTCATTGTCTGCATTTGCATTCCTGAGAAAAAACAAAAGTCATACCGTTTGTTTGAATACACATAAAAGAGAAAGTTGCGCACCATGGCAAACATGGTAGGATTTCCTCAATAAAAGATGATCAACTTTTGGATCTCCAAGCGAGAGATTACACACTTTAGCAATGATTTTCCATTTTTAGTTTAACTAATTTATACATCACACTTGAATAGAGTAGTGTAGAATAGATAATCAAAATGCACTTAAATTAATATTACTTAGTACTAAATAATAGATATGTAGTTGACATTTAAATCAGAATATTCCACTGTATGACGGGAATAATGTATAACTGGTTCAATGCCATTTAAAATCGAATTCAAATTGAAGATCTCAGGCGCAATGCTATTGTCATTATGCACCTTTTACGGTTAAATTAATGATGTCCGTTGAATGTGATTTTAAACTTCTAATACGATTTCCGATTGCCATATTATCGATATGTGGTCATTGTGAGTTGCTTTCAAATTGTGCAAATTACGAGTAGTTGAAGTATTTGGATTGTTGCTATAACAATCATTGAGTCCACCGATGGATCGTTCGATCGTCGATCGTTACTCCACCAATTCAATTTCGACTATCGAAAGCTGCCCGCCCCCGCACACTACTACTACTATGCCTTGTGTGGATGTTCAGAAGAGGTGCCTACATATTTAGTTCAAGAGCCGAGGGATGGCTAGCATTTGATTGAATGTTTGTTTTGAAACAAATAAAATAAAACACGTTGTACTGCTGCTCAGAGAGCAAGCGCCAAGCAAGCAAGCAGAGAGCGAGAGAGTTGTCGCGTGGGAGAGCGAAAGCAAGAGAGGCACACGTGCGCGTTCGCTCTCTTTTATTTCATATAGTGCTCAGCAGAGCTGAGCCGAGTACTTCTGCGCGCTTTGTTGTGTTCGGCGAATCATTCGCCTTCGTTGGCTCGACGCGTTCACAACGTTGTGCATTCGCCGTGTGTGACGAGAGCTCTGTGTATTGTGTTGTATTGTATTCGCTTACTTCCGTTCGTATCGTGTAGTACATACACATCTATACACACATACTGGCACCACACACATGCATACTTATAAAAAAAAATCATTTCTAATTTTATAAAAATATACGCGCATACCTATAAATTGCGCTGGCGTGTGCCCTCTTGCCCCCCTCCCTCACCCAGCAAATATATGAAAAACAGCCAAAAATATAACAAATCTGTTTAATGCGTGCGCAAAACATATAAAATACATTAATACATGATAAAAAAAAAAAAAAACAACAAGTGACAAATATAACAAAGATTGAGAAAATAATATTTAGAAAACGATTTTAAAACATTAACAACTTTTTTTGCATTGCATCTTTTTGTCCAATGCTTTCTTATAAAAAAAACACTGTTTATTTTCTTTTGGGCACATAAATTCTTTAGTTGAAAGTGAAAGCTGCGGTGCGGTCTGTGAAATGTTGTCGCCGGCGAGTTAAAGCAAAGAAACATAAACGTAAATAAAAAATATATAAAACAGAAACGAGACAAGTTATGCTAATTTATAGCAGTATTATCTGTGCTTCGTTGAAGAATGTAAGCCAAATTTGCACATGACGAAGCCATATACAAAATCATCTGATACTCAAACTTTGTTCAATGAGCGGCAACAGCAACGGAAATAAATTGGCCAAAATGCGTCTGCAACGGCGTTACAATACCAACAACAGTAGCAGCGGCAGCTCGATGACAGCCCAAACGATTGGCAATAGCGGCAATAACAACAACAGCAACAGTAACAACAACATGAATATCAACAGGAACAATAGCAAAATGCACAATCAGATACTAAACCTCATCAACAGCAATTGCAACAGCAACAATCACAACAATAACAATAGCAGCAGCAACGGTTTCTGCAAACTGCGCAGCTCAACAAAAGCAACGCCAGCAACAACAACAAAGTCAGCAACTTCGACTTCAACTTCAAACAAAAACAATTGCAACAGCAGCCAGCAGCCCATGCAGCTGGATGCTGATGATGAGATTGTTGAAACGCTGGAGGAGACCACAACAGCTGTGGAGCTTCGTTCAACAGCAGCTGTTTCAATTGGCAATGGCTCAAACGCTGGCTCAGCATCGGGCTCAGTCTCAGGCTGTGGCGCACAGTATCGCGGTTATACCACATTGAGAAGCAACTCCACATCGGCCATACTGGCGGAGGTTGGCCTGCCCGGGCTATTGGGCAACGGTTCCACCATGCTGTATGCCCATACCCGACCGCGCACCTTAAATGTCCACAATATCTGTCAGACGCCAGCACAAATAACGCAAATGTTTTTTGGGTATGTTTTTAATTTGATTATCATTTGTTTTGGTGATTTGTGCACTAACTTTTAGCTGTGACTAACATTAGTAATACGAAATATATACAATATGTGAAAATAAACTAAACAAAAGACTTTTAACTAACCTACTTGTGACAATGTCCATAAGCTACTAAGATAATTAATTGGTAACAAAGTGCAGAAATTTCTAAAACTGATGTTTCCCTTTAAAGAACTGTGGCCAATCCAATTCTACTTTGCAACTTATTAAATTTATCTAATCTGTGAAATGTTTATCGAAGCAGTTTGTGGGCTTAATAAAGCTAGCGCATCTGACACACCCACATCGATTGCACTTTGATCCAAGTTAATTTTATTTATTAAAGACATGCGAATATTTAGTATCCTATAAATATTTACCTGTAGACACTGAATATGTTCCACAAAGTTTTCATTCATTTCCTCAAGTCAAACACTCTTCAATTGGCCAAGGTCGCAATAGCGTTCAGAATAATGGCAATCGCATATAAATATTTATAAGCTGATACCATAATTTATGGGCTTTCAAATTTTATTCTTATTGCGTCACATTCTATGAATGAACTACACAAACCTTGCGAATTATAACGGATAATCTTTTCTTTGTTGTGGGAAAATTGCCACAATAAATGTAAATGAACTGCAGTCAATTCTTTGAGGCCAAACAAATAGAATAAAAAAGGATAAATAAATAATTGAATTGAGAATATGCCAAAATGGTCTGAAGTGCAGCCACGTTCAAGAAGTCTTAAGAAATTTGTTTAATTAAATCTCTTCTTCAGAATTTATTGCTGTTGACAGCCTATTAATAATTTATTTATTTATTTCTTTAATACACATCATTTATCTCAAGATCCTTCATAATCTACACATTTATCTCAATCGCAGAGCATCACAACAGACTATTAATCTCATAAATATTTACAACGGATTATTCTCAAAATAATTGTCATTGTCTGGTGTCACTTTGGGGAATTTGTTGTTTAATATGCTTGACATAAAGCTGATTAATCACGTTGAGGGCGGCAACGCTTGAAATGTGACCACGCCTCTAATCTAATTGCTTGCCTTCCTGGGCGAATGCCCCCTGATTCCGATTCCCATTCCCATTACCAATCCCCTTCCCCGTCCCATTCCCCTGTTCAATGAATTCTTGAATATGCCTGGCGGTTCGGTCTTATTTGTGCTTTGTGCTGCTTCATTCTTTGGCGTTGCACAAAAATACAGCGACTGATTTTGTCATCGTTATTTTAAAATTTATATATATTCTATACAAATATATATTTATAAATGTGTGTGCGATTCTCGCAGAGCACACTAAAAATATTCAATTAAACGGCAAGGCGAATGCTGCTTTTATTTTTCACACAGTGCAAAGACATTTTGTCTCCGCCTCGGCCAATGTGAAAATTCAATGAACTTGATCTCGCTGACTTTTTGCGCGGGCAGCGCGTGAGTTGCATATACTTACATATTTATATACAAACATTAAATATTTGTTGTATATTGTTTTTTGCCAAAATAAATTGAATTTAAATTAACAATAATAGCAATATATTAAAATGTCAAGCACTGTAAACACGCCAGACGTATGTCCGTATGTTTAGCTTTTTATTTGTCTCAATTTGCATATAATAAAGTCATAAGTCAGCCGACAAATTGTCATTTTCATAACATATTTATTGTGTCCGCGCCACAGGCAATTGATCAACCACAAGTATGGCTTTGAGATGCCTAAGCACGACTTTAGTATACTGGCACCCAGTTGACATAGTGCTTTATTACACTCAACACAATCAGCAAACTGTTGAGAAAAGTTTTTTAATTAAGCACATCTAATTGCATCTATTCATTTAAATAATTTTCTTTTATAAACTATATCCAGAGCATTAAGTCAAATGAGTTCAAATAAGAAAGGGTATTAAATCGGCATTGAAAAGGCAGCATTAATTGAAATGATTTTTTAACGATCTCACAGCTTTTGTTTTATTGGTCTTTTGTGTTTGTTTGTGGCCAATTGAATTTGAGTCTTCGACTTGATTCGTGATTCGTTTGACCTTCTTGCAGTCGAACACGTGTTATTCATTTGCAAAATACGAGTACGAGTATGTATTCACCTAATGAGCGTACGATATTTGCGAATGCAGTTTAGGCAAAGGGCACACCCAGGCCCCACTTGCAAGAGTAATGGGCCAAATGTTTGGGAAATTATTTGAAATTAGCAATGACTCCAAGTCGAGCTGAAAATAAAAAAAACCTATTGACCAAACGTTATCGTCGCCGTCGTCGTCATCCCAGCTAATTTAAACTCATAAATCACGGAGCTTACGGCTATTAAAAGTTATGGTCCACAATGCTAAATTAAAAGAGTTGCGTTATTGTGTATTTTGTTTGTTTTTATTGTTGCTGGTTTTTTATGTCGCCTTAATTCAATTTGTGCAGTCACAACGGTCATCAGTCCTCGGTCATTGTCTCTGGCGGTACTTCAGTTCAGTTCATTTCATTTCATTTCATTTCATTCATGCATCAATAAATCACGCATTGACCGCTCTCGGTCCGGTCCGGTTGTCTCGTGATATACATATATTTTTATGAGTTTATCAGAGGCACTTCAATTTAGCAATATGTGCCGCATTCTTTTGCCAATTGTTTTATCAACTATTTTATTATATTTTTGCTATTTAAAAATTACATTATTTTTTTTTTATTATTCCGCATCGTATGTGCTGCATTTATCGCCTCTCATAAGTACATTTTGCGTCGTGATATTATGCTTTATTTTTAACTTGATTATGGCATACTCATATACTCATATGAGCCCGAAGTAACGACCACTGCAAATGGCGATAATAATTAATTTAATAAAATAACAATGTTTTATAAGTATCCACTCTAGCCATTATGCTAATTGCACAACATTTATCTTTGTTTAAGCAAAAATAATAGTATATTTTTTTTAAGGCGTGACTGCATTTAGTCTTTGGATAAAATCAGATAATTAATCCCATATGATGTTTGAGCGTCAACAAATTGATTAACACACAAATTCACACCAAAAACTTGCTCGTATAATGACACATCATCATTATCACTCACAAATAACATAAAATATAAGAGCTCTTATGGCTAATTTAGTTACTTTGCTTACTTATAGAATAAACCATATTCTTAGCAGCACATTGCATTTTCCGAAGTGCTTTGAGTAAAACCTGATACTGTGTCCATATGCTGAATACATTGATAAAGACATGGCAATGCATATATATGTATATATTTTAAATCAAATAATATATATTTGTTTTGCCTGTATTCAAATTGTGTATCGACAAATTGATTAGCATACGAAAAACTTGTTTAAATAACGAACTTATGCGTATATAAATTAGATTTGTGTACTTGTTGGCTTAACAATTTATAACAGTCATAATTCAAATACAGTGTTCTTATCAATATCGATTGACTGCAGTGGACTCGAATTTAACGGGTATGTTATTGTTAAATGTTGTTAATGGTTATGAAATCGATTAAGCAAATTACCTGACACTTCATTCTCACACAAAGGCTGCCACGAAATGAGCTTTCATTGCGGAACTGCAGCACGTTGGCCAATAAACAATAATTGATGTAGTGGAAAAATGCATTAATAAACAAAGTGTGCACTTACTTATTATTCATTTGATTGAGAAACGTGTAGCAAACAATTGAACTGCAAAGAATTGCAGACATCAGCGTCCAACATAAATAAATATCAAATAACTATTGTTATGGCTGATACCCTCAATGGTCAGCCGCTTTGAGCAAAGCGTTTATAAATAACGAGCTGCACAAAATTGTTAGCAGCTGCAATTTGTTAAAAATAGACGAAGCTCGTCACAACTAATTATAGAGGCCAAACCGACCGCCCTTCTTCAACAACGACTACATACATATATCGCAACTTATTGCGTATACGTAACGCAAAGGCTAAGCTTCCGGCAAATATAGTAATTGTGGTGGGGATGTGGGGGGATTTGTAATGGCGTGTTAAACCAAAGTGCTCGACAAATAATTTGATAGCACATACAATGTCATGTCGCATTATATCGCCCATAGATGAGCCCCTATCGATATTACTCGCAGTAGGCTATTAAGTTGTTCTTGAATGCTGTCACGCTTACATAAATAGAAAATAAAACAACGAGCTATGGTAAAAGTTTATAACGCATGAACAAATTTGATATTGGCAATTGGCAATCATATAACAAATACACATGCATATGTATGTCGTTGTGTAGGTGGGCATATGTGTATACTTGATCGGATCGTATCACTATATCATAAAGCTGTCTTATTCAACCATTATTATCTCTATTTTTGGCTCAAACAAACATTCCATAACGCCCATGGCCATAGATCGTCTTTGTTTATGCTCTTGCATGCACTTGATTCTCATGGTCTGCCCGTAAGAGTTTCTCAGTGCCATCGTTTGTATACATAAACACATACACACTGCCACTCACAAAACACAACAAAAAATATATAGATATTGTTTAACAAATTTTTTGCATTATAATTATGAGCATTTCGCTTTATTTACGCGCTTCGTGTTCTATATATAGAATCGCCAAAGTCAAAAGAAAGTGTGAAAATTGAGGGCCGAGGCTGGCGCTGAGACTGATACTAAGGCTACTTCATAATATGCAAAGCAAATTAGCAAACACAATCGTAAAAAGTTGTGTTCAACAACAATATAAATGCACATTAAAAAATAAAAGTGAAACAAAAACAATGTGCGTATACAAACGAACCCATTTAATCATGTGAGCGCCAAGAAAATACGTATACGTTATATCTAAATCGAATTCTTTTTGGCATGTAGGCGTTTTTGTCTGCTGTCAGTTTTAGTTAAGCTGATGCCATTGTTGTGCACTTTATGATTGGCATATAAGACAATGCTGCATTTGAGAAATATTGAAAGCATTTTGGATAAATTATTTGTTTTGATCTAAATATCAAATGCTGATTTAATCTAAAATTATTCACATCATAAGAAAGAAAAAAAAATGCCATCATAATTTGCTGGAATGGATGACTCTTGATCTTGCTTGTCATTCGTGACCTTTCCGTCGATTATTCATGCCAACATCCATCAAATAATGGCGAAAAGATTATATCTTCATGACTGTATTCTTTCTTCATCGATATGATCTCATTCAGTGATCATGGTGCGACTTATCCATGTAATAATCAAAGACTTTGCCGCCGCATAAGCTTTTCACTTTGCCCTTATTAGTCAGTGGAGCTTTCAAGCTTTTGCAAACTAGACTTTTGATGTGGCCACACCCACATCAATCGCACCTGCCTCGTTAACTTCCACTCTGTGACAAATGGTCGTTTAATTGAATCGCTGTGATTGCAAATGACCTCAGAGTGCGAGTACAAATGATCGATCCACATGCAACATGGCAACTGACTCACAACACATGCATTTCACTGATTTGCATTGCCAATCGACATTACTCAAAGCAAGTCAATTAGCCATGGCGTTATTTCAGACGGTCACCTATGCGATACCCTATGTAAGATGTAGGGAAATATAACTACATGCTTTCATTTTAAGCAACTCACTTATCCCACTCACTGCAGGGTATACACACTTGCCAATTGCACAAATCGACTTACTAACCTTGCACAAATTGGTTTGTTTATTTGTTGCTCGAGATTAGAGCCAACTTGAAACGAATATGGCCAACATTGATGCTTACACACACGCACACTGCCGCTGCCGTTGTCGCTACCGCAAAGCGGAACATGCTCATTTGGGGTCTGCGGCATATGTAACCTATTTATTTTTGAAATGTTGACCTCATAACTAGACGCAGACAGAGTCTGTCGAGCCTATGGCGTGCTTTAAAATCGAAACTGACAGCCCCCTCTCTGCGTCCCTCCGCTCATGTTGCATGTTCTAAGGGTGGGGTGGGGAGTAATAAGTAACGACGACAGCGTCCAAATGTGGCGATGACAACTTCATTCCTGAGCGTGTGACAGACACACACTGTGGGTTTGACGGGGTGCTTTGTTCTGAACCGCCAGTCAGTTCGCAGTTCGACCGACCGACAGTCGCTTGGTCGCTATCGATACTTTCAATCAGAAAACGATAATTCATGACATCATCAATGGCAACAGTCCGTAACATTGGCGGCACCGAGAAGAGAGCAGCGAACGAGAGCGATACTGACTGAGAACTGAGAACGGAGAACTGAGAACTTTGACAACTCTCTATGCGCTTGAGCGGCTCGCTTAATTAGTAATTTAACACAATATTAAATAAGCGAAGCGCTGCTGCCTCTCCCCCTTCAATCCCCGTGCGCAGCCCCACTTAATCGTGCCCTATCCAACACCCTGACATGTAATGCCTATAAATATGTACATAAGAATAATCCAACCAAACGTTTTTTGCCATGACATCAAAATTCGTGAGCCATAAAAATTCACTTCACCTTACTTTAATCGGCATTTTCATTGAGCAAATTTTTTGCATGATGTTGTTTGTATTATTATTGTTATTGTCGGCGCTGAGACTTCCCGATACTCTGGGGGAAAAGCATTGCAATCACATTCTGTAGTTATTCAGTTGCCCGTGTGCGCCTCTAAAGTACGGTACTTGTCTCTCCCTCTATCGCAAATTGCGCTTACTGCGTATCCTGTACACAGCGGAAATTGATAAATAAAAAACTAAAAATATTTTACAAATACTTGTCGAAACTGGGACTTAAATATTTCGTGTATTTTGTGTGATATCATCAAGAACTAACTGCCGGACAAATGTTATGTTCTCTTTTATTAATCGTCTAAGGTAATTACGTTACATTCTTTTCTTATATCTTTTATGAATTTCACAAAAGAACAATCAGTTAAAAAACGATCAATCATTAATGAATTGAATTTGAAAAGCAACTTTTTGGCACGTGCCATTTGTCTGACAACTTATTTGTTAACGCTGATATATCTGCATTAAAAATAAATATTAAAATTTGGAATATCAATACTAATTGTTCGAAACACAAAGAGGACTTTATTAGAATTTCAATTGTTTTGTATATAACCGGAATTCTAAGAATTTAACAAATTTGTGGCTCCCAAATAAATCTCGAGAAACCATTTCTTTCGCCATTGCATTTATTTACATATTCCAATCATTTATATAGAAATTCAGCTTCAATGTGTTGTGTTAGCAGAGCATACATTTTTTTGGCCAAATGGTTTTGAAAGAACCATTTGTGTTTGGTTCAGCGACTTTCCATGAATCGATGGCGCCCCTCTTCTTATACATATGGTATATCCCATGCAAACAATAGCTTCCTGGAACACAATTGAATTGCTTGACCAGCTGTTATTAGAAATGAAAATAAAAACAAATCGCAGATATCGACAAAAAGAAGGGACTTCAAAAATGGCGGGACGACCACCTTACATAAAGAACTCAACAGTTTGACCATTGGCATTGTTTAGATTAGATTATAGCCATAATAGTATAATGGTCGAATTGTATTTGTAATTGGGAAGGGAAAGGGAAGAAGAGGAGCAATCAAATAACACAAATTGTACTCTTACCTTGATGGAACTTTAAACAATATCGACCACAATATACTTGCCTTAAAAACAAAAAAACATTGAGAAAAATAAAAACAATATAAATTACTTCCAAGTGATATCATAGCAACGCTACAATTTTGGCACACAAACAAATACAAAAATGGGCAGCGAATAAGAAAAGAAACCCAAAAAAAATAAATAAATAAATAAACAAAAAAAACAGAAACGTGGCAAAATGTTAAAGAGTGAAAGAAAATTATGCATGTAACTTAAAAATAAATGTTGATGTCACTTTTAAACTTTTCAACGCAATGCCAACAAATGGTAAAAAGGTTATAGGACAACGACATTCTAACCACACACTTGGTCTTAAATGACGATCATCAAAATGTTCAGGTCTATAATGATAATGATGAAGCGATAGTCATCGCACAGCACGATGACGCGATGTTGAAACCACAAAGCCATCTATCGTGTCAGTTCCATGTCTTGTGAAAGCAGCCAACCAACCAACCAACCAAGTACCCCCCAAGTTGGGACCTGGGGGCCGTGTTTTGATGTCTATAAATAGTATCTAACGCCGCCAGACGAAACAGAAGACAGTGAAGTAGAAGAGAGAGGTTTGGCATTAAAGCGACGTTATAAATAAACAACCAATTAAACAGATATGGGTATTGCTTGGGGTAGGGCTTCTTCCAACTCACTTAAGAGTAGCAGGAGTATTGTTAACTTGAAAGCTACAAGCACATTTGATTAAGCGATTGTGGGTAATCATTTACGGTTGGATATTTATGAACTGTGGGCATTCCCAGATTTCTTTCTCAGAAGATTACATATTAATCATGATAGAACTTTTAGCACATGTACAAAAAACAGTTAAATTGACAAATAGATATTATATTTTCATTACAAAATACAAGCTGGATTTTCCTTATACTAGCAAAGAACATAACTTAAATAATTGCATGGAAAGTAATGTTCTTTCAAAAGACCATAAAAACTATTAGTTCGCTTAGTAAATTTCAAATGTCAATAACTACACTTAAAAAATCACAAATGATTGCAGATAAAATTCCATAACAATGTAATTCACTCTACACAAATGATTAGTTGCATATCTTTAATGTGTTCTTGTCAAGTTATCGTAAGCGTGAACAGATTTTCGTAACTTCCCATTAAGGCATTAAAAGATTGATTTATCGTCCAACTGGCCTGTCAGTTAAATAGGCCTCCTGGTGTGTAGGCCGAGTAAGAGAGAAGGAGATTGACAGATATGCGATAAACACTTCAAAGTTCAAAGAGCATCGAAAATGACGTCAATTTCATTCAAGTATTGATAGCTGCTGAATTTGATAACGATAAAGTTGCGACAATTATTAAATAAATATAAATAAATGGGGCGGTCTTAAGTAAAAGTGCTAAAATCTTTGTTTGGTCTGAAAACAGGCCCACAAAAAACAGCTGTTCGCCTCAGAGAGACACACACAGACAGAGAGAGAGAGAGGGAGATTACGCCAACTGCCAACTACAAATTGGGAGCACGGATCCAAGAACCAAAGTAAGAGAGCGCAAGATTGAGAGAGGGACTAAAGTTCTTTGAGTTATTTCCTCAACTTTGTTAGTGACTATTTCTGCTCAATGCTGCTCTTTGCTTTTATAGCTTTTGCCATGTGCTTTGCTCGCTGCTGCTCTCTGAGCACTGAGCGCAGAGCGGCGTCATTTTTATTATTAGTTATGACCTCATCATCGATTATTGCTTTGAATGTATGTGTGTGCGTGTGTTGATACTTTATTGAATCGAGTCGTCGTCGTCGTCGTCGAGCAGCTGCAACCTGGCTGGGAACTGCGAACTGGCCAGGCTGACTACCTGTAGCTCTGTAGCCAGGGCGCCACGAGTGTTGTACAAACAAATCTAACACACCTCTTGTTAATTTTTTTGTTTATACGCGGCGGCTGTTCTTTGTACCCTGCAGCTATGCGAACGAATTGAAAAGGTATCTGCATGGTATGATAATGCAAGCAACAGAGCTAATGCTGATAAGTTTTGATTTGTAAATATAGAGTAATAATTGTTATATTAGTTTTGGTCAATTAACTGTGTGAAAGCATTGCCTTGCCATGCTTCTTATTGATATGAGATGGACAAACAATAAATGAATAATATACACTATGGCACTAGCAGCAGGGCATTTGCTAGTCGAGTAGTCGTGGAAAATAGCTGGTTGGCATAGCTGTCTGCTGATTAATCTTCATTCACATAGACAGACCAAAGCTCAGCGCTATTTGACATGTGTAGCGGCATGTTGTTTTGCAGATTTGTATGCAAATATTTTTGCTCGCTGAGCTTTGAGCGTATGTGTGTGCGTGCGTGTGTTTTGTGATTTAATTTACAAACTGTTAAATGCAAATATATGTTCGGTGATTTGTTTAGGCGCCTATTGTTTACTTCGCTTGCCCCTATATCTGTCTCTCCGCTATGACATGCAACATCAGCCACATCATTTCTCCCTCATCGGCGTCATTTAAAGTTCAATGTACATTTGTCTCTTGCTTAATTGCATTCGGAAATTGTTTATTAGTCATTTGTAAGGCACTCGCGCGTGGGTCAATGAAATCATTTATGCAGATGCATTTTTTTTTTTTGTTCTCTACAATATTCGTTTTTATATGTATTTAATAGATTATGCACGACTGTCAGCGGTTGAAACGTCATTTGATTTGGCCCCAGGCCAATAAATAATTGCCTTTCAGTAATGTTTTTATGTAAAACATGTAAATTGATCATTCGCGGATGCAACCATGTGAACTATGAGTATGCAAAAAGACTTAAATAATATTGAAAATGACTTATGCACTCGGAATTAACTGGCGGATAAGTGTCTAGACTCTAGAGCAACGTATGCATTCATGTGAACTATGAATATTTATAGTGTTGTTCTCTGCTACAATAAATTTAGATAATTTTATTGTAGCTTATATTCATTCGTTGTGGCTGCTTAATCATTTCGGTTAAACGCTTTTGACCTTTATTTATTGCATTGCAGTGAAAGCCAAATTAATGAATTAAGACCTGGTATAATAAAAAAATTTAACGGAATTATAAGTAATTTATTCTGGATTAAAGACTATTTGTATGTATAAATAGTTTTATAGTGTATGACACTGATAAAATGACTCCCTATTATCAAATGAATAATGGCTATGTGGATTGAAGAATGAGTTTAATAATTGATTGAATAAGCACTTAAGTGGAAAAATACGCATTATAAATAGTCTTTTGATTATCCGTTTGCATTTGATTAGAATCACGAATATATTTTTAATGCTTTATTCAGATGGGTGACTGACACAAGTTAGCTGCAACTGAGTTGTAAAACTAATTAATCTTTAGCGATGATGTTCTTTCTGGAAAGCTTACAAATGTCACGCTCATATAGCAGGATCGTCAGAGTAATTAAATGTAAGCATTATTGTAAGGTAGTTAATTGCTTAATGTGACGTCTTTGGTTTTTACAAATGATGTTGAGATTGCATTTCTGTAGATTTCTTATCGCGGCGATATCGAGCCTGCCAACGGCTTTATAGATTGCCTAGCTTGATTCATACCTACATATGGATGGTCGCTAAGGGCACTCAGTTAACAACGCTATCTGGAGCACGTAGTACGTGTTTACGTATTTACCAATACACATATATATGTACAATGTGAGAGCAGAACCTTGTGGCATATTAATTTGGCTTATCTGCAGACAATTCTCTTTTTTTGCGCTCCCGAATCGGCTTATTTCCGGTAGCCTGTCACCAATTTTGTTTACAAACCATATTACAGATCTTTATCTCACTTTCTCTCTGGCCCCCGCTGTCGTTTGTAATTTGGTGTATTTCATTTTTAATTTTATTGCTTGTGCTGTTTTGTTCTGTTTGTAAGTTTTATATTTGTCCCTGTGTTACGTTGCTTATGAATGCGTGGCCTTAGCCAAAAGCCCCATAAAAAACAACAACAGCAGCAGCATAACAAAAAACTTGTTTACCGCAATGGGGGCTGGGCACATTGGCTCATCATGTCAAGTTCTTAGAACGAGGTACGAAATTTCATCACAAAGCCATGAATCACAGTAGTAAGAGGCCGGCATAGTATCAGATCAGATAGGATCCACAGATGAGGCAAAAGAGCAATTAAGCAATAGTTTATAATGTTCCCGCTTGAAATACCCTGTGCATTTTTTGCATTTGTATACAAAAGTAGATAGATTCTAATACGATCTTAAGTAATTGACTAACATGTTTTTATGAACTACCCAATTTTTAATAATATTATATTTAATTGTTAAATGTATATGTAAGTGCAAATATTTTGTAATATCTACTACGCATCTGAACTACATTCAGAAGTTACTTCTCATAACGAAATAGTTTTTGTTTGTAAAACAATAATACGCATTTAATTTATAGTTGTCAGACACAAGACTGTTCTAGTTTATATCTCGAGGTGTGTCATACGTTTATACACCTGATACTCATCATGTTTATATACTCTATATGCAAATTGCTTGCACAGGGTATTGGGAAGAAGATACCTCTTAATTGGGACTGGTTAGTGTTTATGGAATTGCACTTCCTCGTTGAGTTGCTCACTTGGCGAACATGTCCCGGAAATATTTCAACATGGCAACATTACGAGTATTTCTGTTAATTGAAAGAGTATTTTTGTTTTTATTTTTATTTTTTTCTTTTGGTAAACAAAACATAAACTGTTGTTCGTTGCGAGTTGCGCGTCTGTTTGCCATAAAAATACCAAATACGCCGATGGCGCAATCAACCTGCACTCTCCCACACACGAGGCATACGAAAACGAGATCGGAATGGCGACTGCGGCAGACAGAAACGCTCCAAAAATAGAGCCCATCTCATTAATATGCCAAATTTAGTGTTGCCAACACTTAAGCATATCCCCTGAGTGGGCGTGCCATCTTCTTAGCCAACATGCGAGCATTAATATGAGGTGAGCTGCTATGATGCAGTCATGTAATTGGCATCCCTCCCTCTCTCTCTATTTATTTCGATCGCTGACTCGCTCTAACTCTGCCTTTGTCTCTGTCCAACTAGTAGACTAGTTTGACCAGCCACCGGATCCGCCTGCACTTGTCGGGCCTGCGTTGGCTGCCTTTTGGTCTTTGGCTGTTTGGAAACGATTCTTGGCAATGACATAATCCTCTTGTGGCTCATTTGCATTTGCAATTCTCTTCAACTGTTGCTCAACATGTGTCATTTCAGTTCTTTACCTTTTTTTCATTTATTTAGTTTTGCATAGCATTTATGCTATCATTTTTGTTTGCTTCTCCGTGTGGGCAGAGAAACGGCCAGACAAGTTTGTTGTGCCATAAAAATGTTGTCACCCCGTTGTTGATGGCTGTGCTGTGCTGCTGTCTCAGTGGTTATTAACAACAATATAAACCACACACAAAAATAAAATAAACCGTTCCGAACAACAAATGTTATAGCAACCGCAACATATTTGTTAATTAGGCGTTATATTTGGTAATATTTGCAGGTTCAAACTGAGATAAGCCAAACGGGTATATAAAGTTAAAGACTTCCACAAGAAATACTATAGAAAGTTTTTTCTCTTCTATATATATATAGTTGTATAAATCTTAGGGAGAGCCATAAATAATACATTTAATCAAGAAAGTCGTGAGAATCCATGGTGGCGCCATCTATGGCTCGCAGCTTTCTTCATTTATTTTAAAATATTCTTGTCGATCGTAATCAACAATTTAATTATTTTTATAACGCTTTTAAATCAAAAATTATCGACTGAATTGGCCATAGATAAAGCAAAGAAAAAAATGTCATTAGTTATCAATAATGAAATCATTTCACAAAAGAGTTTCGATTGTTAACTTTTTAATAAGAATGATTTCATTTCGATGCAGTTCAGGTATAAGCTAGTCGAGCTGTCAAGTTGTTTTTGATTCTTTGGAGCGTTTCTAATCTTTTTTTGTGTGTTGTTGTCAAAAGCTACGAATTTGCTATTTAATTGTTGCTAATTTTATGACAATGTTTAAAGGTTTTTTTTAAATGAGAGTCAAGTTGAAAGTGTTGATTATATAGTAAACTGACTGAGTTGGTTTTTGTTTTATGTAAAATTACAATTTACATAGTTTTTGCTTCAACACATGGCGCCTGGCGCCCATTAATTCTATAAAAGTATTGCTTAATTAGCTATTAATTTTTGTATATGTATATGTAATTAAATTTGCCATTCGCGACATTGAAAAAACAAACTTGACGTCAACTTGTCAATGGCGACTGATAAGCCAGATTATGGCATTCAATGGTCACACCGAATTAATAATTTACAAACTAAATTCAGTCGCAGTTCATTTCTCAAACGGAAATTAGTTAAACATTTCGAAGCATCTTGCAAAATTATATTACAAAATTCCAAATTCCAATTAAGTATTGTCAACAACACAAAATTGTTGTTGTTTACAAAATTGTCTTACAAATTAAATAAACTGTGTATGATTTCATATTTGCGTTTTCCATTTCACGAAAACAAACTTATTGTTGAACAAAAAGATACTATATCCTCTCTGTCTCTTGATACGTACATACATATTATATATGCACATGTATGCGTATATCTGTCTGTGTGTGTGGCGAAAATATTTCAAAATGAAATGGAAATCAAGTAACTGCGTCGCGAATTATTATATGTTATTTGTGCAGCTCGAGTCAATGCGATTCAGCTGTTCAGCTGCTGCATTTATGATAATTTTGTTATATCGCGCTTGTGGTGGCACACGCTACGTATGCGCAATATTTCAATTGGCCTTTGTGTATTTATTCCATAGATTGTACAGCACAAATGATGCAATTGCTGTTCATTTCACTCGCATTGTTGCTGCTGGCAGGAAACGCGGAAGCAGACAAAGAATATGCCACAATGGATGTGGCAGCCACAGCAGCCGCAGCAAAAATAACGTAAACTTCACTCCACTTCACTTCAGCTTATTTCACTTTTCATTCTCTTCCCGATAATTGTTGATAATTTTTCACCAAATCACTGCTGTCTGTCTGTCTTATTTGTGTGTGTTTTGTTTTGTTCTGTATATTCTTATTATGGCAAAGTTCTCGTTTTGCCACTTAAATGCATCGAATACGTTGAATATGACGCGATTGTGACTCGTTTTGGTGTTCTCGAAACATGGAACGTGCCTCGCATCCGATTCCGATTCCAATTGGAAGCCACTTAAACATTTGTTCCACACCATATTCGTATCGTAATTTTATTGCTGTTTACAAATCCGAGAGACTATTTTTACTTCATATACATTGATCAGTTTTGTGCCGTCCTTCGCTCAGTTCGTTGATATTCTATCATCTGCATATAAGGAAAATGCTGTAAAACATTTGTAAAGACAGGTAGCTCATTGCGATTGGCAGTTCCTGCATTGACTTTTAAAACTAAATTTAATTCATTCAGCTAAGCCATGAGTAAACTTAAGCACACTTATCAGTAATCAATCACAATAAATATACGACTTTGTAGAGACAATATATTAAAGTGAAGTAAATAAAGTAATTATAAAATAACACTCGTATCTACGAGTATACAAACAGAGGAAGTTATCCCTTAGTTTACATCATTTGCTTGCGTGACTAAATACAATTGTCTAGAAGCTTTGACTATAGCTAAGGTTGATTTTACAACTGTTGTTAATGTCGGTAAATTAATCTGTTTACTTTTCACATTTTTGTAATTATAGAGAAGTCCTCAATGCCTGGAGAGCCAAGGCGCGTTGTAATGTTGTGCCTGACGAGCGGACCCAGGAGCTCTTTCACGAGTTAAGCTTTCATCCCAGTCAAAAGCAGAGTAAGTGTTGATCTTGCATTTGTTTAAGCTATCTTTACTAACGCATTTATTTGCTTTAAACAGTTTCCGAAATGCTGCAGACGGCTAAGAAAGTTGCCCGCAAAGGTCGGGGACAAACCAATGGTTTGACATTTGGACAATTTTGTGTGCTCGCTGCTGATTTGAAGCGTTTTCGGTAAGCTTTTACTAACATTAAATACCATATGAAAGAAATAATAATGTAGTGTTTTACAGCGCCTCGACCATTTCGAATGCATCAAACTACTGTGATGTTAAGTACCAACAACTCTCAAGCTCTCTGCTGCAGCAACAGGACGATGCCAGCCAGGCAACGACAGCGGCAGGTGAACACAGCTCCAATAAAACGCAAAAGCATTTGCAAGCCGGCAACGCCACAACAACGTCCGCAACACCTGCCCCAACGCACTACAACAAGAAGTCGGATAGTTATGGCACAGAGCTACGCAGTACAAAGTCCTTCAGCAGTGTCGATGACACCAAGAAGAAAAAGAATGCCTCAAACGAACCCGTTGAGGTATTCCTCGGTGGCTCCTGCAACCCAACAACATGGCGTGCAGATGTTGCCATACCCACACTAAAGGACCTAGGCATTTCGTTCTACAATCCTGTAAGTACTGCACACACTTATCTCACACAGAGCCGGGATACTTATTAAAACAAATCTTTTGTACTTGCAGCAAGTATCCGATTGGACGCCCGATCTCATTGAACTCGAGCATCGCGCCAAGGAAAAGGCACGTGTATTATTCTTTGTTATGGATTCGGAAACACGCGCATCTGCTGCTTCCATCGAGGCGGCACACATAGCGGGTCAAAACTGCATGCAGCTAGTATTGGTTTTGCATCCGTATAAACCAAATCAGAAGATCCTCAACGAGCCTATTTCACAGCAGTAAGTTTACTTCACCTTTTTCTTATTATGTTTGTGTATTAAACGTTTGGCTTTTCATTATAGAGAATACATCGACTTAAATCGCAATCAATTGATACTTAAAGAGGTTGTCTCCCGTCGTGGTCTGCCAGTGTTGGATAACATACAGTCCGGCCTACAACGCACTAAGGATATTCTATCCGGGATTAGGGATCCACCGTCCAAAATATCTTCTATATTAGAGTAAGTTGAAAGAATATTCCCCAGTTCATTTTCATCAAAATCGATCAATTTAGTTTATAGCTTTAGTTATTCCACAAAGCAAAGCAAATGAAAGAGTTTAGCAGAAAAAATCATCTGAAGGGAATTAGAGAATTAATTGGTAAACTAATGAAATACATTTTTGTTGAACAGTATTTTCTTAATCACTTAATCATAAATAGCAATGTAAATGAAATAGTTTAACATATAAAATTAGCTGAAAAACAATTAGACATTGGTCAATCAAAAAGATTATGCAATATTAGACAAAAAAGCTCCCATAAAATGTATTTCGTTATTCACGAATAATTAACTAGATCTAGAGTGATCAAAAATCTGACAACTGTATGCCAATTTTTAATTAGAATTGTTTTCATCTTTTTTATTTTTTGCAGTACCGTACGCGGCGCCTTTGATCGCGTGAATCCCCAAAGCGAACTACTCACAGTGGAACAGTGCAAACGTGCTCTCTTATTTTTAGGCTATGCTCAAAGTTTAGTAAATTTAGATAATCTAAATAAGATAATAATCAATCAACGCGAATCATTGAAACTGCTACAAACGCAAAGTACAAAGGCTGGTGAGGAGAATAAACACGAGAAGAAAGACGAGGAGGGAGCAGAGCAGGTTAACTGCAACTCCACGCTGGTCATGCCAAATCATGAGCTCATCGATTTCGATCTATTCTGCGTCATCTCAGCGTATCTATCGGTGCTGCAGCAGGAGATACATGAGAGTGGCTGCATCTCACCCATTAAGGGCACAAATGTGCCGCCGCCGCAGGTTTACTTTACCAATGGTATGTACTTGATTATTGACTATGCCCTAGCATACATCTGTTTCATGTTGATGATATTTCTTGTAGCTCCAGACGTGGACATCTATTACTCGGCCAGCAAAAATATCTCGCGCACTTCGAGCAATGCCAGCGTTCCATCGAATAGCAGCAGCGGCAGTGGCCACGATTTGGAGCGTCAGAATATGGTTGAGCAACTTAGTCGCAGTCGGGATAGTGGCACCTCGTCGCCGCAGCCAAGTGGCAGCATGACGACTTTAGGTAAAAGAGGGCAGACACAGATTATGCTGAACGTCGAGTCGATTGAAACAACCGAAATAATCACCACGAAGACGATAGAAACCAAACCGTTTACGGCTGTCAGCAGCAATGTAACTGCAACGCCGACGGAGGAGGAGGAAAGCGATTCCAATGATTCAGTCTTCTCCAGCAGCAGTTCCATTGCCAGTGCTGGCGATGCGCTCTGCTGTTCTGGCTTGGATTTGCGCGATGTTTATCTCGGCGGGAGCTGCGTCCTTCGGACCAAATGGCGGCAAAAACTCGCGATTCCATATTTGCTGGCGAAGGGCGTGAGCTTTCATTCACCTGCACTCCACGAGAGTATACCACATTCGCCGGTTCCAGAACAGCAGGCAGCTGGAGTCGCCACTGCTCAGGATCAGCGTCCACAGGAGCAGCAGCAACAACGTTCGTTTATGCGTACTCGTCGGAAGTGTCGTGGCAATCAACTACAACTCGAGGAACAAGAGGAACTCACCGTTGCCGAGGAATCGCTTAGCTGGTCACTGCCTCCCATGGCTATGCGCCAGAATCTCTACAATCCGGCGCTATTGGACTCCAGTCGTGTTCTGCTCTTTGTCATCACCAACGAGACCCGTTCGCTGGCACCTATGACCCTGGCGGCACACTGCATTGGACTCATGTACAATGTTGTGCTGGCCGTTCAAATGCTGCCTGAAGATTGTGTGATTGGTGGCGAGAAGGTGAGTAATGATGGAATGATATTGAGCATATTAAGCATCATATTCATTGCATACATCTATCCTTTGCAGCTGACGGTGGCAGCCATCAAGGACTACAATCGTGGACGCTCGTATCTCATCGATCTAGCCAAACGACAGGGCGTGCCGGTGTTCAATGACATCCAGGCAGCGCTAGAGTGTACCGTAGCCAAGGTGCAAGCGTATAACAATCGCGAGCGTTGCTAAATTCGTACCTGTTTCAGTTCCAGCACGTGACAATTTAAGCTACATTTAACTTTTAGTGCAATTTATGTTGTTTTTTACTCTAAAACTATAGCTATAACTCTTAAGAAAATTACTTAACAAGTGTGTCTTAATTGTATTTAAGTCTAACCAAATTCTATGCTACGCAAAACTGAACTAAACTTTGCTAAATCTGTAATGCCTATGCGTCCCCCACTCTGCTAATTAATATACGTATACGTAATTTACCATAATATTATAAGCAAAAAAGTGTAAAACAAATATGTCGTCGCCCAGAAAGCGCATTTCATAAACAAAAAGCATTGTGCTTTATGCTAATTTATTATTTATTTAACATACTATATTGTACATGTTCATTTTACTAAGTGAGCAATTGTAAATATATTCGTACGACAAGCGTGTAACTTAGTGCGTTATACAAATATTTTATATTTAGAGAACATTATACCATAAACATACTTAAATTACATAGAACATTAGTGGCCCACTGTACCCAGTTAGCAGGCAAAAATATCTCAATAAACAAGTTTTTCTAACATACAATCCTTAATTGAAATCAATTTTAAACGCTGAATTTAACGAACATTTACTGCTTGACACTTTCTAGCACTGTCAGGCGGCACCATATTAACTGTCATTACCTAATGAGTTGGTATATTATATTTTCGATCAGCGTCCGTCCCTTTTTAGCACTGATAAATAAAGTTTTCTGACATATTTCCTTTCAAATTAACGGTTAAGAAATCGATATAAACATTATGGTAAATATTATCACTGACCAGTTTTTGAACAGATGGCAGCGCCGTCATTCGATCAGCTTGCCAGTGTGGCCATTTAATATATACGACTTGTTACTAAAAAAGTTCAACCAAACAACTTTTGTAGAAGTGGTATATTTTTCAAAATGAAATGGTATAATTGGAAATTTGAGTTTTGATCACGCTGCAGCCGCCCACTATGAGGCGCAGTATGTGTATGTGACGTGACAAGTGACACACACGCACACACACGCGAGTAGAGAGAATGGAGTACGGCGCCACATTCTCACTCTCTACGCAAATATTGTGTTTGTTCGGTGTGCGTTGTTGCTATTTTTGCGTAGCTTCTTTTAAACGCGCACGGAAAAACTTGACATTTTTATAACAGTTTTAATGCTGTTTTTAAATTCCCTTTAAATCTGGTTTCGCATGCCAGTTGTTGTGTTCTTAGCATTCCCTCATTCTCTGGCCGACTCGCGTTGGCGTTCACTTTTGCCACTTTGATTTCAGTCGCCCATTGCTCGCAATCGTCTATGGTACGTACTGTGGTTTCGCCTCGTCTAGCCAAGTTAGTGTATTTGCTTGTGTGTGTGTGTGTGTACGTATTGCCAGTGGGTTCACTCAACCCACTGTCAGCGGCAGGCCCCCGCTCAAAATAATGCAAAGTATGCAAAATCCAGCAAAACAAAAATGAGCTAAAAACGCACGCGCGCTTTATGCAATTCTGACGTGTTTTAGCAAAAAGTTATTAAATTTTGTTTGATTTTTGCAAAAACAAATACGTAACAGCGACAGCGGCGTTGCTTGTGTATTTGCCTTTGTGTGAGCATACCAGCTGAAAGTGTAGCCGTGAGCGTGCCAAAGAAAGAGAAAAGCGCAGAGAGTACGAGTGATAACTGCATTGCCGCTCTCTGTTGGGAACTTGTTGCTGCCATCGGGACTCGCGACCGTTACAGACAGAAGCCGTAGTTGAGTTCAAGTGACGACGTCGCACTGAGAACGACAAAAACAAAAGCACAACGAGTAAGCATAACAAAAGTTATATTCCGTTTGATTGATATAAATGAGTATGCAGCCTCAAATGGAAAAATCACTTTAATGTGCAAGTGTTCGTCGTTTCGATTTTAATTGGCGCGCAACAACAAAAGCAAAACACAACTCAAACACACACAAAGTGCCCGTAAGCCGCTTAAGCAAGTGCAATAGTAATATAAAAAAAATTGAAATAGCCATACCAAAACAAAGAAATAATGAGAAGAGGAAGAGGTGGATAAGAGTGAATAATATAATTTGTGTGCCAAACATCAGCTTTCAATTAAAAAGACGAACCATGAAAAAAACACAAATATAAGGAAATCAACAAGTGTGTGACGTTCGTTCATATATTCGTCTGTTCGTCATTTCGTCTGGTCTGCTTCGCTTTCATTCATGCGGTCAACTAGAGTCAACAGCCATAACAGCAGCAAATGTGCGCCTGATAAAAAGCAACAGCAAAACCAAAAGTAACTGCAACAACTACTACTACAATAACAAAACAACGATTGACTGGCCAGAGAGCTTTTATAGTAAGTTTCCATGTTAAAACTGCACATGACTACACTCACATGCACATGCACAAGCACATGTGTAAATGTGTAGAAACTTATAGCGTAGCCTTTTTGCCTATTTGCTAAACATTTAAGTTGGGCAAGCTTTTAGTCATACTTAGTATACATATTTACTGCAATTCAACCATGGACACGTGTGTCGCGTGTCAACAGCGTGGTTTTGCATATAAAGCTTTGAGGGAAGCTGACTTCGAAAAGCAAGCACAGTGCGAGAATAGGCAATAAGTGCCTGGGACATGACATAAGCTTTAAGTTAAGCAGTCAAGTTGTGCTTGATCTTGTTAAAATAGCTTTTACTGCGTTGAAGGGGATGATGAGATTCCACCTAATTGCGGTAGTAAATTGTTCTTAAGAAATATGTAAATAAAAATGATATTAACTGCTTTTTTTATAATTAACTAAAGGTACAATTATATTTATAATTTATCAATTATTATCTACAATCTTGCGACCCCTTTACATAATTCTGTGTAAATTATGGTTAGCATTGAATTTACGATCAATTTAAATTGAATACAAATTGCGTTGAGCTTAACTTCAGGTTCTTAGTAATATTCACAAATCGTAAAGACATTCCATATTGTCGTAATTCATTATACAAATTTATAAAAAAAATTTCTTAAGTTAAAAATAGATAAATTTCTTTGCCATTTGCCCAACAAAATTCAAAATGTGCTCTCGCGATCCAGCTTCTAACCAATTAATCGACTTTAAGAACAAAGACTCCGATGGGCAAAAAACGGCCACAACCGCTGCCGGTGGACCAATTGGAGTCATGGATGCCGTTCAAACTGTGGGGCCACGTGGTCCCGCATTGCTGCAAGATTTCGTTTTTCTAGATCACATGTCACACTTCGATGCGGAACGTATTCCGGAGCGTGTGACCTATGCGAAGGGTGCTGGAGCCTTTGGCTACTTTGAGTGCACCCACGACATAACCAAGTTTTGTGCGGCTTCCATCTTTGAGAAAGTCAAGAAACGCACAGCGATTGCGATGAGATTCTCTGTGGCCTGTGGGGAGAATGGGTCGGCAGATACTGTGCGGGAGCAGCGGGGATTTGCCGTCAAGTTCTATTCGGAGGAGGGTATCTGGGATATGGTGGGCTGCAATATGCCCGTATATTATATTCGCGATCCATTGTTATTCCCCAGTTTGATACACGCCCAAAAACGTAATCCTCAGACGCATTTACGGGATGCCGACATGTTCTGGGACTTTATGACACTACGCCCGGAAACGTTACACGCTTTGCTCATGTACTTCAGTGATCGAGGCACTCCGGATGGCTATCGGCACATGCATGGCTATGGGGCGCACACCTATCGCTTGGTGAATCCCAATGGGGAGACTTTCTATTGCAAGTTTCACTTTAAAACCGATCAGGGCATTAAGAACTTGGATGCTCGACGCTGCACGGAGCTGTGCTCACATGATCCCGACTATTCCATACGCGATCTGTATAATGCCATCAAGAAGGCCAACTATCCCAGCTGGAGCATGTTCATCCAGGTGATGCTCAACGAGGAGGCCAAGAAGTGCAAGTTCAATCCATTCGATGTGACCAAAGTGTGGCCCCAAAAGGACTATCCATTGTTGCCCGTGGGCAAATTGATACTCGACCGCAATCCCACCAACTACTTTACCGAAGTCGAACAGCTGGCCTTTAGTCCAGCTCATTTTGTGCCAGGCATTGAGCCCTCACCCGACAAGATGCTACAGGGTCGCCTCTTCGCCTACGGCGACTCGCAACGCTATCGACTTGGCACCAACTACATGCAGATACCCGTCAACTGTCCGTATCGCGTGCAGGTGAAAAACTTTCAACGCGATGGTGCCATGAGTGTTAGCGATAATCAGCATGGTGCTCCCAACTACTTTCCCAACTCATTCTGTGGCCCCAAGGAGAGTCCTCGAGCACTGGCCCTGCAGACCTGTTGCCCCGTTTCGGGCGATATCTATCGCTTTATGAGCGGCGATACTGAGGACAATTACAGCCAGGCCACAGACTTCTGGACCTATACCCTCGACAATTGTGGACGCAAGCGTCTCGTGCGCAATATATCGGAGCATCTGTCCGATGCCAGCCAATTCCTGCAGGAGCGTGCCGTCAAGCAGTTTACGATGATCCATGCTGACCTTGGGCGCCTCATGACCGAGGCCCTAAACACGGCCAAGATATCCAAGTTCTAGCGTCTTACTATTGGGTTTGGTCATAAATAATAACTCGACAAATTTTAAGTATTAAATATTAATAATGTTTGGCGCTAGTAAATAACAAGTTATTATGTGAATATTTGAACATAAATCATCTTTTTAAACTAGCTGCGTTTAATGACTCTATGACAAATGAAACGAGAGGTACAATGTAAATGTATTCTTGATTAGCGAAGATAAAACAATAGAGTTTGTCTGTGACTATCTATCTATCTGTTTATATCTATACCGTTCTATGCCGTTCAAGTTTATCTTAAAATTGGATTATATTTTATTTTGTTTTTTTAATTTATTATTCAGATACAACGTGCTCGTATTGACGCACGAGAACGACTCACGTTTTACTCATGATTAGAAAGCATGAAATAGCGATGAAGCACTCCCATCTAGATATATACGATTACAGACATACATATGTATGTATATTCGTAGGACCACGTACATCAATAGCCCTTATCGAACTGTTATGGCCAAGAAATAATAAACGTCTGATAACAATCACGAATTTTGTTTCCCGCCTTATCAGGAATGGCGCGAATTTTTGTATTTTATTTTAGTTTTTGTTTTTGTTTTCTTCTTTTTTGTTTTTGTCGACTTACTGCAGATAGAAACATAAAGAAAGCTTTTTAGTGGGGCCTCATAGTCGCATATTGGTCGTTTATCTGGTCGGGACAGTCAATAAAGCTACACACAAAGATTATTATTTCAATATTTTATTCGGTTTTTTTGGCTCTGGCTCGAGTGTGTCATAGAGTTGTTTTGGTTTATGATTAGTTCATAAATAAATTGGGCGCAATGCAGGTGTGTGATATAGAAAGGGTATCATAAAACCAAATATCCTCTCTGAGGGGGTCTCTCCTTGTAAAAAGAACTATTTGTATTTATAGTGTTAACTTTATGGATGATAAACAGAGCTTATCGTATGTACACTTGATCGAACTGCCATTAAAAATGTAATAATTCCATGCCGATAGATTAGTATTTGTACACGCTGTATTACAGCTTTCATGCTTGAATTACCCCAACTGCCATCTGAATTGACCACTTAATATTATCGTTCATTTACAGTTTACTAAGCATGACACTTATGTTTGTTGTAAACGGGACAAGTTTGTGATAAGAACGTGCACTCGTTTATGATTATGAAGCACCCAAAAGATCTGACAATAGCCGATGAACAGCAGCAGCTAATGGAGATTAATAAAGTTGAGCAAATGGAACAGGAGCTAAATGAGCAAGGTAAGTGCTTAATAAAATGTGTCTATGTTCATTAGAAATGAAACAAACATAAAGTTTAAATTAACAGATGTACGAGTATAAGCCAAAAAGGTGTCACAACTTATCTGTCTCACTTTTAGTATGTATCTCAATCTCATGATGACTGACCTGTTTTCAGTTTTATCGACTAACTAGTCTACAAATATTTCGATTCTTTTCATTCATCATTTATTTGAAAATACAAATTATTAATTTTAAACAAAATTCCTATTTGAAAAACTGCTTTATTGTGATATTAATCAAATTTATATTTTGTACTATTTTATTTACATAAAATGTAGCTTTATTGTAAATGCCAAAAATGTCTTAATAGATTAGTAGACATATTGCCAAAATGTTAGTTAATCAATTGTTAGCGCCGTTTAACAGTTTGAGTTTACGATGATGATGGCTTCGCTTTGGCTGCTCACCTAAAGTGAGTTTGAGTCATTTCCAAACGGTTCTACCACAAACTCAATGGCCAAAGTTCAGGATAGCCATTTCTCCTAATCGCTGCTCTGCACGTGCCACGTGCCTGGCCAAATTGGGTGGTCGAATTGCGCTTTGAATGCTAGATGCAGCACAAGATTTGACGGGTACAAATGTGTGGAGGGGGGGGTTGAATAAGTGTTATAAATAGAATCAAGCAGCCTTGATAAACGGGCTTACGAATGGACAGGAGTCGGAGCAGCAGGAGGGGCTTGATAAGCTGGCGACGAGCAATCATTGTAAATGTTTATAATTTGTTTGCTGATTAGTGTGAGCGGCTTGTAGTTGTTGGCGAGCAGATTAAAAAAAAAATTGATTAGTCGTGATATAAGCAACTATTTTATGATCGAAGAATTGCAAAAAAAATACAACGAAATGATCAAAACGAAAATGCAGCCGTCTAAACATAATAAACAAAATACAAAAAAAAAAAACTTATCCAAAACAAAAACAAAAAAATAATAAAAAAATAGCGCGCAAAATAAAGCGAAATAAAACGTAAGCGTAATGTTTAACTTAACCCGAAGGGGTTAAAATATGCGCAATAGCAAAGCCAAGTGACTTGACAAAATGAAAATAACGAATACAAAAAGTAAGAAATAAACTAAGCAAATCCCCAGTCGGAATCGGAATCGCAGTCGTAGTCAAAGCTAAAGTGGCCCCAACGCCAGCTTATGCCCCAAACCAAAGCCCCTCCAGTCGCAGTCAGCTTTTAATTGTTGAATATTTATAGCTGGCCAGATGTTGACAGAACAGGGCTAGACCCCAAGTCACTGTCTGGTATTGGTTTTGTAGTGTCACCTTAAAGCTGACATGACTAAAGCAATTTTCAGCCGAAACGCACTCGCACTTAATTTGATTTTCAAGCTCGACACCAAAATTAAAATGAATCGAGAAGCATTATGCAAAAAAGAGGCCCAGACCAAGTAGTTGGGGCTAAACTGTTCTAAACTGACCTACAGTTTAACATATTTACTAACTGTATACCATATACACACATACTTACATCTGCATACTTTATTCTATATATACATATACTATATGCTACACAATTCTTCGAACTGATATGATATGCAGGTTATCGCCTAGACCTGAACTCAATTCATTTGATCATTGACTTGTTGCTATTTTCTCCCTCCTCCTTTTGCCCTGATTCAATAGATTCAATAATAGTATTCATAGTATTGGCTCTCAGTTTGATTCGTTTAACTATTATTAGCTCTCTTGCCTTTTAATTAATTATAATTAAATATTATAGATAGTGTATCCGTTCAACCTTTTAAGTGCATATAAACTTGAAATATATCTCATATCATACATCAATTCTTTTTTATGATATCCGCCTATGAACATTCAATAATTTCCATAAAGATAATTGAAACGCATTGCGCTTGGTTTCAAAAGAGTTGAGAAATATGCGCTTCATCATTTCAACTTTATATATATGCCATATAATCGTACTCGTACAGTAGCACAGATAACAGTCGCTGAGTCAGTTATATTGACAATCATTGAAGAGTTAATACGAGGGTCGTTTGATAAGTCCGTGACTTTTTGTATTTGCCGCGCACCTGCTCTAAATACAACACTGCTCCTGTCAGCAGTTATCGATTAACAGCTGACTGTAAAATTTTGAGAAAGCTGCGTTTTTTGGTTTGCGTTTTATAGGCATTGAAAGCAGACGATCTCGTGAATTTTAACGAAAATGGAAAAAAGTGAATTTCGTGTGCTAATTAAGCATTATTTTTTGCGTAAAAAATCCATCACCGAAACCAAGGAAAGACTTGATAAATATTATGGGGACTCTGCACCATCAATTTCAATGGTTAAGAAATGGTTTACTGAGTTCCGTTGTGGTCGTACCAGTACAAGTGATGCCGAACGTTCAGGTCGCCCAAAAGAGGTCGTCATGCCAGAAATCGTCGACAAAATCCATGGAATGATATTGGATGATCGGAGAATGAAAGTGCGTGAGGTAGCTGAGGCTGTAGGCATCTCAACTGAACGGGTACATCACATTTTACATGAATATTTGGACATGAAAAAGCTTTCCGCGCGATGGGTGCCGCGATTGCTCACACACGACCATAAGCGCAACCGTGTGACCATTTCAAAGGAGTGTTTGGCGATGTTCAACCGCAATCCAAACGAATTTTTGCGCCGTTTCGTTACCGTAGACGAAACATGGATCCACCACACCACACCAGAGACCAAAGAACAATCAAGACAGTGGGTTTCTCCGGGTGAACGTGCACCAAAGAAGGCCAAGGTGGGTCTGTCGGCCAACAAGGTCATGGCCACAGTTTTTTGGGATGCACAAGGTATCATTCACATCGATTACCTTGAAAAGGGTAAAACGATCACCGGCGAATATTATTCAGAGCTTTTGGACAGATTCGATATTGATTTGAAGCAGAAACGACCGCATTTGGCGAAAAAAAAGTGCTGTTCCATCAGGACAATGCACGGGTGCACACGTGTGTAGTCAGCATGGCAAAATTTCATAAATTGGGCTACGAACTGCTACCCCATCCAGCATATTCTCCAGATTTAGCCCCCTGTGACTATTTTTTGTTTCCAAACATGAAGAAATGGCTCGGCGGTAAGAGATTCGGGTCAAATGAAGAGGTCATCACAGAAACAAACGACTATTTTGAGGGCCTTGAGAAAACCTATTATTTGGAAGGAATAAAAAAATTGGAAAAACGCTGGACTAAATGTATAGAGCTAAAAGGAGATTATGTTGAGAAATAAAACGCTTCTTTGACGAAAAAAATATATTTTATTCAAAAAGTCACGGACTTATCAAACGACCCTCGTAATATTGTGGTGAGACTTCGAAAGTGGGTGAAGAATGCTTAATAGATAAATCGTAAATGCACTTTTTATAATTTAAGAAAATTACAAATAAATGTAAGATTATTATAAAATTATAAAACCCATTGAAAACACTTATCTGAAAGCTGACTCCGAAAAGTTATTTCCGCACCGCTTTATGTACAGTTAACTATTTTTGAGTCAAGTGTTAAGTGACGAGTAGTTGATAGTTTCCACTGATTAGTCAAAGCCTTTGCCACTTCTCAATGATCCTCATACTTAAGCTTATTTTCCAATTAGTCAATGTGCGGCCACCTTTTTCAATTCACAGCGACTCAAGATTCTTTTTTTGCGGCATGGATTTGCTCAAATGTGTGTATCTGTAAGATACAAATACTATACGCTTATATACAGATGCACACAAACCACTCAACAATGTGGACACATTTCACTTAAAGTTGTCGCCGCTTAATGAAGTGTAAATAGTAAATTGCAGTCAAACATTATGTGAATATCATAATCATTATTCATTGTCATCATCGTCGCAATCATTATTGTCATAACACTCAGCGGTCATACACAATAACAACAATAACTACAATTGCAACAATAAGCAATGATAATGTTGTTCATGATGCTGATGACGAACAACACATGCAAATCACATGGGTATCCTATGGATACTCACACTCACACTCACATTCGCACTCAAACTCACATTCATTCAGCATGTGCAAAAATAAACACAGCTCCATTGCTTTGTATGGTTAATATAAATATGTATGCAAATAAAATAATAATTTTCGCTCAAAATTCACTTAACGAAGCACTGCAAAATGTTAAGGGAAGTGCGGAGTGTCTTTGGATCAGCTAATTTTCATATTTCACTGGAAATTGACGGGCAGTCGGTGGGATTCGCTCATGTGGAGGCCGGGAAAATGCGACAGCCCAACACACACATGACATGCATTTTATTCTCATCATTTTCCCCCATTCTATTCTACTTGCTTGTCGTTCCTTATTTCTTCACCTTGTTCTTTCTGTTATACCCGCCTACCCAAAAGTAAAAGGTTATTATAACTTTTTGGCAACCGCATATGTATGTAGCAGGCAGAATTGCAAGAGTGATTGTTTTTCAATTAATGTTCAGTTTGCTATGTCACTCAATTATGCAACTAAATAAAGGCACTTCATTTTGGTATATTTGCTATAGCATATCAGTATATTTTCTAGTATATTTTCTAAAAATATAATATGTGGATAGTTAGCTTATGTTACATTCAATAAAAATGGTTTCTTCACCTTGTTCTTTCTGTTATACCCGCCTACCCAAAAGTAAGAAGGGTATTATAACTTTTTGCCAACCGCATATGTATGTAGCAGGCAGAATTGCAAGAGTGATTGTTTTTCAATTAATGTTCAGTTTGCTATGTCACTCAATTATGCAAATAAATAAAGGCACTTCATTTTGGTATATTTGCTATAGTATATCAGTATATTTTCTAGTATATTTTCTAAAAATATAATATGTGGATAGTTAGCTTATGTTCCATTCAATAAAAATGGTTGACGGGTATCTCACAGTCAAGCACACTCGACAGTAGCTTTCTTACTTTTTTTTTTTTCATTTTGGTTTTTTATGTTTTTGTATTTGTTCTCAATGCACACACAATCTTACCACACCCATGCAGGAAGCCGCGGGAGTACGAGTATCTCACGGATACAATGTGACAACTGTACAGTAGCCATACACACACTCCATTCTCCACTCTTCATTCTCTATTCTCCACTCTACAGTATGATTCATTTGTCATGCTCAATGTGTGTGTGGTTGATTTCAAACCAAAACATATGCGTCATGTTCAGTGCGCATTCACTTAGCTGCAATCATACATACGAATGTATACAGATATGAAATTATATATTTCCATAATGCTCGCATGCATTTTGTAATTGCAATTAATGCAATCTCTGTCCCATATGACAGTTGCACATGCTCCACTCGCATTCCCGGCTCGATTGCATTGCCCAGAATGTGGAGGACTCATCAATCTGGCTATCTGACAGTCAAGCACATGTGGGAATAATTTGCACCACAAAGGGGTAGAATTACGTATTGATGTGCACTTGCTGCAAATAACTCTGATAAATCATTGTCTAAATTTAAATTAAATGACCTTTTGCAATCTGCAGTGTATTTAATATCAATTGTCCTCAAAGGAACGTTTTAGTTAGAAGCTAACATTATATTTTCAAAACCTTTTTTTAGTACATCTTAAAAATGCAGAAAAAATACCAAATAATTTTAAAAACAATTCAAAATATTCGTTACAATGTTTGAATTCATTTATTCAAGTAATTCTCAGAAAATCATCAACATTTTACCAGTCAATTCCAGATAAGGATTCAATAAATGATTTACAGGAAATATGCAAAGCAAAGCGAACAATAAATGCCAAAAGTTCAGATAAACGACCATTTATTGTGCAAGGTTAAAGCATGACTATAAAAAAGATTGTGCTATGAATATTTATGATAGATAGTGTCATCATATCATTCATGTGAAGATAAATGCAAAATTGGGTTAAGAATATATGTAGAATATGTTTGAATTTATCAATGAAATTAAAAAAACAAAAAGCGAACAGATATACCAAAATATCCGTTAAGCAATATCAAGAGTGCCATATACGTAAAATTTTCGATAATGAGAATGAATATTTTTCGGGAATTGCTTAAAATTACTGGTTGACCTTTAGACTGTTGGCTGATAAGAAAATGGCTTAATTGACAATTTGGTTAAGCAATGCGACGTCACATGAGAAGCAGCAAAATGTCCCCCAATGGCCCAGCAGAACGACAGAACGATGACGTAGCTGAGTCGACGAGCATGCCGTTCATTCAAAATAAAATCAAAGTACAATGGCAAATGGCACCGGCAATGGCACTGGCACTGGCACTGGCAAAGGCAAAGGCAACACCAACGCCAATGTCGAGCCGGTTGGTTCCCGGCTGGTTGGCTGGTTGACTGGTTGGTTTCGTCACAGAAATTCCGGCGTATAGCGCTGGTTAAAGTGCGACAATAGTACGTTGACGCTGACGCTGGCGTAGACTTCGCAACGAGACGTCTCGATGGCTCAAGTTCTCTGGCCAGCCGATGATTGTGCCCGAGTAAATGTGGCATTTACGGCATGGCATGGGTGTTGAATGACAATCACGCACACTCGCCGCCAGCGAATTATATTCAATTGAATCAGTAGTATCAATCAACACTAACACACATTGTATTCCATGCACTATCCGCATCCAAGCTATCATTAATCTGTATGTGTCTGCCAGACACAGTCGTGCCCAGCCCATCCCAGTGTCCGAGTAGTAGATCTAGCTGCTTCTCATCCACAACATTTTTTTTTTGTGTTATTTATTTATGGCCCGCTACTGATAACCGAGCGCCTTTGACAGCTCAGCTTGGCTCGCTTGCCGCACTGACTAGTACTTGTATCATTATCAACAGGCAGAGCGACCCATAATATGCACACAGACACAGCATACATACATGTGTACTTGCAGCGACAGTTGCTACTGAGCTCCGGGATTCAGAGACTGATAAGAAGCACTCGACGCTGTCAATGTTGTTGTCGCCGTGGTGCGATATGATTGTTTGCCAAGCTGAAAGTGAGCTGATCAACACTTATAAGGCCTATGAGTGTTCGTATATAAACAGAGTGCATCGACTATTCTATACCCTATATTTACTGCTCAAGCCTGCGTTTCAATTTAGCAAATTTAAGAGTTGTAAAAAAAGACTTCATCTCTTCTAAAATAATTACATTTTGCACTTAATAAATATTCGTTATTTTAATTTAAACGATTTGATATCGAAACGAATTATTATGAACAAATTTTCCAAGTGTATAAAGCGTTTTTCTATGTGTATTAAATTCTGTTGATATTATTCGAATCTTACTCTCACTTGTTTGCTCACTCTGTCGCTCTTCTACTCTTGACTTCTCTCTTTATGGTTTTCAAATATTTGTTTTTGGTTTAATGCTCCATTTGAGGTCTTAATACTTGTACTTTTTGATTTACACAGAGCGAAAAAAGTAAAAATAAAACGAAAACTGTGTGAGAAAATGAAAGCCATGAAAGATTAAAGTTTATCAGTGTATCTTGTCTCAGTGGTAAGATGGAAAGTGTCTTATATATATATTATAGTAAAAATTATACAGAATTTTCTTCTGAACTGTATCTTCATGTTTAAATGAAATATTAATTTTTGATTGATGGGGTTAAAGATTTGCAATATAATGTCTACTTATATGTTATGTTTTATGCTTGACAACAATCGTTGACATTTCTCTTGCATTGATATTGTAAATTAATCACCTATGAATACATTTTTATGCATTTCAAGCAAATTAAGTTGATTGATTACAACAACTTTATGTAAAACTTTAGTAGAACAAGTTGATGTATAAATTATTGTGCTTGCCTTTTTATGCTATTTACCCCCAAGTTCTTGTTCAGATAGTTGGGGACAAAACAAGTACAGTCTTGATAATCGCACTGATTAAATCTAAACCACTTCAAAAGAAAAAGAAATAAAAGTGTTAAAACAAAAACAACTTACATGTTTCTTATGTTGTTAATGTGCGACTCTTTATAGGTGTGTATGTCAGTGTGTGTGACAACCATTAAACAATTAGAATTGTATATGTGCAATCATATTGTACTCGTATATATAACGATTAAGCGTTTTGATAACGCCGGCCATAAGCCATAGAGAACTTCTGCGCATGCTCCGTTGAGAGTGGAGAAATGGTCAGAGAGAGAGGGAGAGAGTGAGAAGTGGGCCGATGCGATCCGAGTCGTAATCGGCGTAAATTGTTAACAATTTTGCTAAAGCAAGTGCGCAACAAGCAACAATAGAAACAACAAGTCTAGTAATAATATTTAATAAACTTTATATGTTTGCTGTGGGCTCGCACAGCCGAACGACTCGACGATCGGCACCGGCAACAGCAACAGCAACAACAACAACAACAACATCGCTGCCGTTGACTGCGTCGACATCGCTGTCGTTGTCGTTGCTGCTGCTGCTGCTGTTGCCGTCGACGTTGTTGTTGTCGAGTCGCCGCCCGACGTTGACTTCTATATCTACAACAAATAATATTAAGACAGTTAGTACGTGCTGAGAACATTATTTGAGGTTTAGTCAGTGTTTTGCACTGGGCGGTTATAATACACAGCACCGAGAGACTCCTCCGGTACCCCTAAAAGCAGAAAGCAGAAATAGAAATAATAAATACAAAACAAAAAAGAAACGCCGGTCAATACAAATATATCATTTATAAATTTGTCAATTAATAATTAAGAATAAGCATAAATCAGAAATTAGAAATTAGGATGAGATTAGCATAAATTCGTATGTAGTAAACGTCAACACAAAAAGGACTGTGATAAACGGAAAACGAAGAACAAAGCAAACGTAATGAAAAGCACAAACTCAATTTGCATTATTTATTTATGTGGTGCAACTCATTAACCCCCTCCCCTATTTGGCATTCCCGTGCCGCATGTAAATACTTACTACTAGCAGCAGAATCGTCAAAAAAAACATTAACATTTGCCGCCGGCTTGAGAGTGTCTGTCGCCTTCGCTATTTTCGATTTTAATTTGTGCAAATATTGAACTTTACTTAACTGTGTTGGCATGTGTATGTGTACGAAACAAAACCAACAAAAACAACAAAAATATAAAATTTAAAAAAATATATACAACAACAACAACAAAATATGCGCCAACAGCAATTTGTGAGAAAATAAATTTGCACCAACAAGTGTGAAGGATTTTCAAATATTTGCCCTCTGTCGCATCATCGTCTTCCATCGTCAGTTTGCAACCTCTCCAACCAAGGAACTTATCCAACGCATACTCTGTGATTTGTTTGTTATAAGTTTCGAAAGAGGAAGTTATTAAAACACACACTCGATTGCCAAATGTACGCCTCAATGTTGCCCAGTTTATTAACTATGAAAACCGAAAATTTAACAAATTCGGGCTACGATGATGATCTACTTTTTGAAGAGAATCTTGTGCTCCAAATGATGGGTGAGTTGACCAATGAAAAACTGATGAATTCTTGGTGTGCGTATTTCATTTATGGGTTTCTGATAGAGCGCTTATCGACGAAGGTTTTATATCTTGGTATTTATCTGGTTTTTATATCTACTTGAATTGGTCAATAGACGGCATTATAACCTCGTATTTACTTATCGATATTCACACTGAAACAAATAATTGACAAGGCCTTCAATTGACCAATAAACGAACATATTTTTAAATACAATCTGAAGCGAAAAAACAGCAACAATTGAGATATTTGTTGTAAGGAAAGGTTAAGCTAATAATTTCAGAAAATGTTATAGCATACTTTTGGGTAGCTGTAATGCCAATTGTTTAAACCAATTAGATTGCATTACAAGTATGTTGTAAAATGTATTAAATATTTATTTTGATCATTTTATATAATACCAGCGACTTTTCTTAAAAAAAAGAGAGCATGCAAACTTCGTTGAAAGCTTTTATGCTTCTATCAATAATTTCGTGTTATTCATGTACATTCATTTGGCTCTGATAAGATACTTTTTGATGGCGCATGTTTTGACAAAAAGTACAAATTACTTATGTATACTACTTAAAAAAAATATGGAAAATCACGTGATCAGTAATAATATATTAAAAGTAAAACAGAAGCGACTGATAGATACACTTAGAATTTTAAAATTTGCATCCACTTAAGGAAGCAAAATGAAACTTATTATATGCACAAAGGATCTTGGATCTGTGTATAATACTCGTAGATCCCATATCTTGTTATTGTTGCTTCATTTTATGAGCTCTGCTTTAGCCAGAGAGCTCCGTGCTATTTTATCAGATTTTGTGTAGTCCCATATGATTAAGGCAACTTTATTGGAGTGCTTATCAAAGATTAGGCCTTTGCATTTACATACAAGCAGTGCTGTTGTGATTAGATTCCGTCCCACAACCATGAGGAAACTATTTTGCGTCGTTGTGGGTCTATTTGAGAGCACCTTTGGTGATTATAATGTGGCCTCAGGTGTATTATTAGATTATGAAAGTGAAAATGTGGCTTCAGCTAACTTTTTCTTCTAAATCTGGCAGCAACATAAATTTGGATTAGTAAAAAAATAACTAGGAAATCTTGGCAATAACTTCAACAATCACTTATGACAATTGTGGAAATAATAATTATTTACTAGATCAAACATTTAATGAAGCAGTAGATGACAGCTGACACTTCGTTTGCCTACTAAGTGTTTACTAATTCATCAAAAAAGTTGCACCATTAGTTAGCCTAACAAGCAGCATATATATGTCACTTTGATTCATTAATATATTTGAAGTAAAGATAAATTATAATTTGAAAGCGATCCTTCCGATTTTCACAATCAATCCCATTTGAATACGTTTCTTTTGTTAGTTAATGTATTGCAGTTCCTACTTTTAGAATTGAATTAATCATTTATTACTTAATTATTTTGTTTTCGATGGAGTTTCACACACGAATGGTTTAATTAATTACTAATTGCACTTGGAACCAATACATTCTCACTAGCGTCGAATACAGAGCACATTATCAACTTGGATGAGTGGTTCATATTCGATTGCAACTGTATACAACAACAACAATAACAGCAACAAGTACTCTTATATGAACTACACGTGCTATTCATACTCAGATATCGTACTGGCACTTAATTTCTTGTAATTATTCAGCTACCTAATAAAATAATCATCAGTTGGCTGATTTGCAGTGATCCAACCGGAAATACTAGACTTGTCTACACACACACACACATGCACATAATAAAAAATAGCGCGATTTAGCATTTGAAAGAAGCACTTGAACTTGAGACATACTTATAAAGTAGCGTAATTACTCGTACTTTTTGATAACAGTTGTCAGCAAATTGCAAAAGAGTTTGTAACTGATAACTCTGGGAAAAAAAGGTAAGGCGAAAGGTTTCTGTTTCAGGAGCAGTGATAAGTTGTATAATAACTTACTGTTTAATCACTTTTCAGAAAAGAAACAGCTCTTTGATTGATTAGTAAATTTGTATTTTATGCAGAGGGAGAAAGAAGTGAAATGCTCCATCAGATATTAGTATAAAAAGAAATACTGTCTAAGCAAATCATTAAGTTAGTAAGTTAATAAAAAAGCTATTTAATTCTTGGAATTCTTAGAAATAGCGCCTAGGCAATTAATGAAAGCAGAGGGCGAAATTCAATTCAAAGCTCTGCGTCTAATCTTGTTTTGACTGGAAGTCTATTTTTGGGGTAGGTCTACTTGGAATATGACCAAAAACTTGTTGCTTTTGTTGTGGGTTTATCAAGCCGACAATTTTTTTGGTCAATCAGCGTGACTTGCCAATATTTGATGAAAGCGATGAGAGACTCGCATGTATGTTAAATGGCAATGATGCTTCTTAGAAGGTGTTGGCCACAAACAGGTGATGTAAATGAGACTGAGATACACAAAGAATAGCATAGAGTAGACGTTGTGAGTGGATTAAATGTGTAAGCTTTATACGTTATTATAGTTATTATAGTAGATCTGAATACTTAGACAAGTCAAGTTCTAAATGTCGCCGTCGACGCTGGCGACGCAGTTCAAGGCAAAGACAAATTTAATTGCACGACGGCTATTTGGAGATACAAATGTATCTGAAACACGTTAGCGCCCAATTAAAAGGCAAGACACTAAGACTTTAACAAACATAGTTAATGGAAATTACACCCGACTTGAGATTTTTAGCTTGTTTTACTTAGAGGCGCCTTCTCAGCCCCAGGTCATTTGATAGCCAGACACATATACACACATACACATACAGTCATAAATTAACACTCGCTTAGATTGATATACATAAATTCAGAGATACAAACTACAAATTGCTTTGCTGGTTATACAAGTCTGGCATATACTTGTATGATTGGTCCAGCGCATTGTGTTAGTTGCTTTGACTCTTTGTTAATAACAATTTAATTGAGACGCTTTTAGCATTTTAATTATAGACAATATGCGCGCAATTATTAGTCATAAACGTAATGATAATGCCAATAAAAAAGTTGAATATCACATTTGACTGACGGCACTTAATTGGATCAAATCTACTTTTATAAACACAAAAGAAAAATAATTCAACTGCTTGCAACTCCTATATCAGTCCCTATAAAAGGAACGTCTATATAAAACCGCATCAGTTATTGATTTTTCAGATGCACTTGCTAAATGATCCATTATTATATGGATGATCACATGCGGGAATTTCTTAACAGGAACCACAGGCATTTGTCAATTTGCTTGGCACACAAAAGTGGGCAACTCGGTTAAACCATTTCACAACCACATGATGATCTTTCTTTATCTTTGATCGTCCGATATTTGCATTCGTTCATTGTCAAGGGCACATCCAGTGAAATAAACATTGACAATTTCTAATGCTTAACACAAATAAACGGGCCCACTTGCTGGTTTATGGCATTTTGTCTAAGATAATATTCAAATAGATGATATGGCACAAAAAACACATTCTCATCCATGTATACTTGCCAAAGTGGTACTATGGAATCCCCCCTGCGTGGGTTCTGATGCAACAAAGGAATTCACGCCGAAACGTCTGAATAAATATGCAATATACAAGCAGAGGTCAAACAAGTAGATGAGCTCAGCTTTTTCTTTGCTTTTGCAATTGGGTTTCACAATATGGTCTGTTATATGTAGAAGGTATAAAGTGTGTGCCAGCAAGCAGAAGGCTCAATTTGTAGTACATCATTTGATTTTAAAGTTAGACATGAGGTAACTGGTCATAGATGAGATAAGCCGCAGGGTTCTTATTTGCAGTTCAAGGTTTTCATTGCTTGTGAAACCAAATAACACTGCCAAGCCTCAAATAATTGAATTCATGATGACTAATTGATATTGCTATGTTAATTCGAAAGAAATGAACTTCCAAAAAAGCAGATAAGCTATCTGAAGGATATAAATAACAAATGGTTAAGTGTACAAAAGGAAAAGGTACAAGTGCTTAAAGATATCATCGAAGTGAATGATCGAATTATTTATTAATTCTCATATATTATTCTTCTGGAAGGAGACTTTAATGAATGACGCATTCTGATATTATTTAATTATTTTCAAATAATTGTTTATCTCAATTTCATTGCAATTGCTAGTGCTGTAAAATTTGCTTTTGAATAAATGATTAGCATTTGTCTTGCTTATTTATTTATTTATTTATACAAAATTGCTTACTATTTTACGCTTTTTTTTCCTATGAATTTGAAAAAGGGCTTTCGTTAGTTATGTAATAGACATCTTGAGTCTTGGCATCTCGATGTTAATAATTGTTTTTTTTTTCGCCAATTAACTTGTTGACCTATGAAGATAGTAAGTATGTAATGCCTGGCTGAAAAGTTATTACTAAATTATCCGCTAATGGGCCGATAGTACTTCTACATACATAAAAGCCCTCACAGACTAACTCTTAAGTGTTTCGGCTAATGGAAATTGGCTAATTTGAAGTTGGCAAGCACATGTGTATATTAGGCAATAATTAACTAGTATTGTGATTGGAATTGTACAATTTAATTTTCATATTTGTCAACAAATGCCTCGGCTATGACGAATTTCTGTATGCTTTTTTATTCAATCAACAACATGCATTGGCGTCGTGGGGGCGTTGTAAGACGACGACGACGACGATGAGGATGACGGGCTTCAATCAAACTGATAATAGGTTGCAGGGGCATTGATTTACTAGGCGTTACCTTGCAATTGAAAACGTTTCTCTTTTTGATTCTGCATTGTTACGCATTCCCAATGAATTTGATCTTTGGCACGCAATTCGTAATGAATTGAACAAGAAAGCAAAAACAAATTGTATTTTATTTTTTTTATATCGCGTCGCTCGTTGACTCACTTTTTTTTATAATCATCGGCGAGTCGATTGCGCTTGTCAATTCACCCCGATACAACCAATATACATGCATATATAGTAGAAGTAATCGTATGCTACGGTTCGTGCCCATTAGCCATGTGCAATTTTCTGTGTCCCAATATTTTGAAGCGATTCGATTTTAAATAAAGTATTTGCGTCGCACTCGTACTCACCTTGTTCTATCTCTCTCGCCTTCTCTCTGTCTCTCGGTCTGCTGTCTCTATCGCTCCAATCACTTATCAGCAATGCCATTAGGCACGTTATTAAAATGTACATATGTTTGTAGCTTTAGCCTCTGCTGCTGCTGCGATAAGAGCTTATAATAGTTGGCTGGGGTTATGCGAGGGGGGTTAACGGGGGTTAATACCAAGCAGATTGTGACTATAAAATTACATAGTAAATGTCAGATGTGCTTCTTTATTGTTGTTGTTGTTCAATGGATGTTATGCATGAAACAAAATAAAATAAAAACAAAGAAATAATTGAAGCCTATTTCGAAATTGATTTGTATATTACACACATCAGTGGATATGCATACAAATATTTACATATACTCAGAATATCAATACTATTAAATTGTTATGTAATTTCGTTAAATATATAATTATCTTCACACAGACAGAAGTCGCAGTAATACATTTTAAATCTACCCCTTAATTATTTCCCTAATCTCCCGTTTTATTCCAATAGTTGCATAATTTCTAGTATGATAAAAACCGATATATGTATGTACATATGTATGTAAATATATCTATTAACTCTCAAGAACATTAGAAGCCCGTCAAACTTGTTTCTTAATTGCTGCGCGTTTAATTTAACTCATTAAATACCTGTAGTTGTACTTGCTTTAGATTAATCTCCCTCAGCAATCATTTGGTCTTATCTGTTCATATTTTTTAATATAAAATGAAGTATATCAATTAAGAAAGTTTCAATGTAGTTTGCTTGACTGTGAGATACCCGTCTATTTTCACTCAATTTAACAAACATAATAAAAAAGCTGCGGAATATAGTATTTTTTGAGAATATACTGAACAATATACCGAAAATATACTGCAATATACAATATATTTTATTACATCACAGAATGACATATCTACTTAACAGGTGCAACTGCACCTGATTTCGCCCCTTACCTTATGTATTTTTTATTCGATCGCAAGTAATCTCACAGAAATTATTAATGGTGCTTTTGTGTGTACCAAAAATTAACACTCTAGATTGAAAATCTGAATTAAATCAGATAACAATGAATTCTTACTCAAAGATCGAACTGATTAACGATGAAGACACACAGCAGTTTCAATTGATAAGGAATTTGTATACATACATGTGTATATTTGTGATGTCTAAAATGTATTTCATTAGAATATATTTTGAATTATAATGATGAGTTTCAAAATATCTTGTTTTTGCTAATACACTGATTTAGCTGAGTCCTACATGTATTTACTATGGTGCAAGACATATGTATTTGATTTGCTAATGCAATCAATACTCTGGTAAGTGCGTGTTTATTACAATCTATGACGTCATCAAAAACTGATATGATTTCCATACGCTTTGTACTATCAGTTTTCATTGTTAAATGTCGGCCCATAACTAATTTTAATTATTGCCATTGTATCTCTGCAAATGTATCTGCATACATATGTAATTAGAGACAACATTTGATAAACATGACTGATAATTACTTCGATCGTAAATAATGAAGGTGGAAAATTTTTCAAATATTAATAGGTTAGTTTGTATGGAATGTATTTTTTGTCAAGCATTTGCTAGTTTTAAAAATCGTCACTTAAAAATATCTCGTCTTTTTGTTGGCGTTTCGTATATTACGTTCAAAAATATATCTAAGAAAGCAACAACAAGCCATCTAAAAATAAATTGAAATTTGCGTAGTTCGTACAAGGTTTGTTTTCAGACAACCAAGCAAACATACATGTAGACACGATTCTTTGTATTCGACTCGATCAGACCTACACAAATCTATAGAAACATATATGTTTATACAGTCAAACTACTACTAGTAAATAATCTAACTGCAGTCTCGAATTTATTCGGTTAATTTGTTAGTACTATGTATATCAATTATTTTGGGTTTCTTACGAAACTAAATACGTACGAGCACATTTTTTAAATTTATTACTTCTTTAACAATCTGAGTTTTTTTTAAGTATTAGCAAAATACTTAAAACGAGTAATAATCAAGTAACCAATAAATTATGATCTCGAGAGTCTTAGATAATATTTATATACTGTACACTTGCATACGTATACTTGGATATATAAATAAACACAGTAGTTGACGAGAAAATCAAAATAAATTGCTGCTCGACATGGTGATACTCTGTGTAGTCATATGAAATTAAATTGATCGCAACTCACAGACACAAACATACACTGCTTGCATTTGGAAAGAACTTGCAAGGCAAGCAGTGCAACGCATGAAAGCTTAACACTGCTTCTTATATATGGGCATCTTTCAGCGCGCCAATGGCACTTGTCGTACGTGAATGTACAACTTGTCAATATTCAGTATACCCGACCAAATATTGTTAAAAATGATCATGAACCCAAAAATTAACACTAGCACACGCGCCGCATATTTAGTTTACGTATCTAGTTGATGTACGTGTTCGTATTTGTGTGCGTTTGCGAGCGTACTGTCTATATTTAATTCCCTTCTCGAAATGTTTCGGGGGCTCGACCTGACCGCAAATTAAGTAAATAAAGTAAGCGGGTCTTAACTCTGCCTAGTAATAGATACATCCGCTATACATATATTATTATAAAGATAATAATATTTAGTTCAACACAATGTTATATCTCTTGTTGGGCTCTAATCAGAAATGCTCGTGCCAACTGTTTGATGTAGATTGTCAAAGAAAAATTCGCGGAAAAGTGTGAAAAAAACCAACGAAATAAAAACGAAAATATAAATTGAAAATTAAAGCGACGAGTAGTAGTGAACAATTTTAATCTCCGATTGCGAATCGACAACAATAACAACAAAAACATGCGAAAACAAACAACTTCTCTTTTTGCAAAACTAACGGTGACGAGGCACAACAAAAAACAAACTCTCACGATGACGCTGCAGAAATAGACATAGTATGTGGCCCACTGATACAATAGCGAGAACTGAGAGCAACGAGTTTGTAACTAGGCAACTTCACTCACACACTGAGACAAAGATACCCAACGAGAGAGTTTTATTGGACATTTCGCTTTATGGCAAACTAAAATAAATTACGAGTATGGCGGTGTTTTTTCGGATGAATAAAATCCCCAAAAAAATTGTTTTGACGGCAAGTAAACGCATACACAATAGTAAAAATATTCGTACATCTTTGCTATTATTTTGACAATTTTCAAGCAATCCTTAATCTAATGCTTAACTATGGGTGGTCCTAGTTGGGTATGATCAGGGTGTTAATTTATTTATATTTAGTGTAGTAATATTGTTGGCTGTGAATTTATTTAACTAAAGTGTTAAAGTGTCTGACTGGCAATTTACAAATCTATAATAGATATATTAGTGCTAATTAAACAAATAAATATAGGCTGGGACTTTAGAGACTCAGTGAGTCACTGATAAAATTAATTTTCAACTTCAATTGGACATAAAATAAACACGTTTTGGTGTTTAACAATTAGTTTCATTTTATGACTTATTTCAGATTAGTTTTTATGACTAACAGTTATGTATTTCAAATCAAGAATTCAACTAATCTCTTGTCCGATTAAAACATTTGCTAGAATTTCCACTTGATAATATAAAATTGATGGGCTTATTGATTAACTTTTAATAATTATAGTTATTTTCTCCCTACATTAATATGAATAATATTAATAAATATTCATAATTATCAAGATTTTTCCTAACATTTTTCCACTGTCGTCAGTGTGTTGCATATATTACTCGTAAAATAATGCACGGTTATTTTTATTGTGATATGGTTGGTGCTGTGTTTATTATAGAAGCTTTTCTTTGTATATTTCTGGTTCTGTTTTTCTGTGTCTATCTCTCGCCTTCACACAAATACACACACTCACACTCACACTAGAATGCTCAATTTAAAGCCGGCTTTTTATTTATTTATTTGTTTACGTGTTTGCCTTCTCGTTTGCTTCTGCTTGCGTTCTTCTCGAAATGAATTTCTGTCTTTGTATGTGTGCGCGTGTGCGTGTCGCTATCTCTCTGCTTGTATGAGCACAAATATGCATTGCTCTGCGCTCCAAGTCTGGTTTTGGCCTCTCTGAGAGAGCAACATACACCAACAAAAATATGTACAATATACATATGCAAACACACTGAATTGATTTAAGCGTCGATTAACGCACACAGAGACACACATGAACAGAGACGTAGAGTCAAAGCAGAGACAACATACGATATGGATATGGGGCAGCGGCGCTGGCTGCGGTAGCGATACGATGAACAGCAGCAGTCGTATAGGCTTGGCGTGTGCACGGCTGGCACGCTCAGTGAAAAATTTTGTGTCGCCGTCGCTTCGTGTTTTCATTAATCAGTTGCACTAAAATGGTGCGCAAGTCCGGTAGAGTTAAGATTCCGACTAGTCGCGATGTTGGCAGCATTCTGTTGCGTGGCAGCAGAGGTGCAGAAGGTGGCGATGGGCGTGTTAACGATGGGGAGGCAACGGTAAGGCGTCGGCAACGACGACGCAGGCGACGGGATAGCAGCGCCAGCAATTCAGCTTCAAGTGATGGTGTGTGTTGATTTTGGTTGTTTATTGCGCGTTTTAATGTTTGTGTTTGTTTTTTTGGCATATTAAAATTATTTACCCAAAATAGTATATACAGCATACATACACACGTATGGACTTAATTACTTTATAATTATTGTGGTTTTAAAGCCATTGTATTTACAAATATAAAAATTCAACTCAAAAAGTGTTCGCTCAGTGCCTGATAAAGTACTATGACTTTTCATTGGGGCTGTGAAGAAAGTGAGGCTCAAGTCTGTAAACTGTAAAAATAATTAACGAGCTGCTCAAACTGTAAAGCTGTTCTGTGTACCTCAAACTGTAAAGCTTTACCACCTTACGTATTTATACCATTTTTTTCATAAAATATAATTTAAAAAGGTATTGCAATACAGTAATAATAATTTTTTTTTTTTTCTTTGTTTTAGAATCGGCAGAAAGTCATATTATGCACGCGGAGGCTCTGCCCGTAGGCCATCCGGCAGGATCCCCTATTGGGCATCCACTAAGTCCCAATGGAGTCGGGCTCGGTCTGAGCAACAGCAGCAACCAGAGCAGCGAGAATTTTACACTGTGCAATGGAAATAGCAATCCCAGCAGCAGCAGCAACAACAACAATAACAATAATAACAATAACAATATGTACTCACCGAACAACAATAATAACAATAACGGAAATGGCAGCAATAATCAGCAGCATCAACAGCAACAACAACAACAGCAGCAATCGCCCACAGTTTGTGCCATTTGTGGGGATCGCGCAACAGGTAAACATTATGGAGCATCAAGCTGTGATGGCTGCAAAGGCTTCTTCAGACGCAGTGTTCGTAAAAATCATCAATATACCTGCAGGTGAGTCTTCAGGAAGTCTTCTCTTTGTCCATAAATACTAAACTCGTTTCGAATTCCTTTGCAGATTCTCGAGGAACTGTGTAGTGGACAAGGATAAGCGCAATCAATGCCGTTACTGTCGCTTACGCAAGTGCTTCAAGGCGGGCATGAAGAAGGAGGCCGTGCAAAATGAACGTGATCGCATTAGTTGCCGTCGCACCTCCAATGATGATCCAGATCCGGGCAATGGTCTATCAGTTGTTTCCCTGGTCAAGGCAGAGAACGAGTCGCGCCAGTCAAAGGCAGGCGCCGCCATGGAGCCCAACATAAATGAGGATCTCTCCACCAAACAGTTTGCCAGCATCAACGATGTGTGCGAGTCAATGAAACAACAATTGCTAACCCTTGTCGAGTGGGCCAAGCAGATACCGGCCTTCAATGAACTGCAGCTCGATGATCAGGTGGCTCTCCTGCGTGCTCATGCTGGCGAGCACCTGCTCCTGGGCCTGTCACGTCGATCGATGCATCTGAAGGATGTGCTGCTGCTCAGCAACAATTGTGTCATCACCAGACACTGTCCAGGTAAATATTGATTAACTTTAGTGTAACATATTATTATAATAACTCAATTTTTTCCAACCATAACAGATCCACATGTCTCACCCAATTTGGACATATCAAGGATTGGTGCACGGATCATTGACGAGTTAGTGGTTGTTATGAAAGATGTGGGCATCGATGAAACCGAATTCGCTTGCATCAAGGCGCTGGTCTTCTTTGATCCTAGTAAGTCCAGCATTGGTGGTCGACAACGACTATACTCATCGAGTTTATCTCTTCATAGATGCCAAGGGTCTCAATGAGCCGCATCGCATCAAATCGCTGCGCCATCAGATACTCAACAATCTGGAGGATTACATTTCGGATCGACAGTACGAGTCGCGCGGTCGGTTTGGGGAGATTCTACTCATTTTGCCAGTGCTGCAGTCGATCACCTGGCAGATGATCGAACAAATACAATTTGCCAAAATCTTTGGTGTGGCACACATCGACTCATTGCTGCAGGAGATGCTGCTGGGTGGTAAGCAAACATTTTACTGTAAATTTCCTAGTTCAACAGATTTAATCAGAATTTATTTTAAAAAATAGGTGAGCTGGCCGACAATTCGCTGCCATTATCGCCTCCCAATCAGCCAAATGATTATCAGAGTCCCACACATACCGGCAACATGGATGGTGGTCAAGTGAGCTCCACTCTCGACAGCATTGCAACGGCGTCCAGCGGCTCCCATAGTCTGGATCTAGATGTGCAGCACATTCAAGCGCTCATTGAGGCCAACAATGCGGAGGACACATTCCGTGCCTATGCGACCAGCAATTCTTCATCCGTTGCCGGTTCCACAGGCACAGGTCTGCCCCCAACTGCTGCAGTGACGCCGCCACTTAGCAGCGCTGCCTGCAGTCCCAAGTCACAAGAGAGTGTCTACATGGATGCAGTGGTTGCAGCAACACGGCAATACAGTGTCCAGCACAAGAGCCAACTCATGCACAGTCCACAACGTGTGCATCCCTACCAAAGAATGCCGACGTCACCTGTTGATGCTGGTCTGGGCATGCGTAATCCTGCGGATATCACGCTCAATGAATATAATCGCAGCGAAGGCAGCAGTGCCGACGAGATGCTGCGTCGCACGCCGCTCAAGATACGTCCCACAGAGCTGCTAACCCCCAGCTATAAGATGGGTAAGTGAATCCAGGAACCTATCTAAAGATCTTTATGAAGTAACCCTCTTCTTTCTTCTAAATTGCAGAGCCATGTCGCATGACACTCAAACAGGAGCCCGAAGCGGGCTATTAACTGGTGCAATAAGCTTAGCTACCATATATTACTCCACCTCCAGCCCCTTCTTTATCTCTCCGAACCCAATATTAAAATGCCCCCTTTCCCTCCAAGTAAAACCAGCAGATAAAAAGGCCCCCTCTTGCTAACTGCTAAGTGCCTAATTACAAAACTTACTTAATTGTTATTGCCTTGAACTTTTTGATACCTTTATACTAGATATTAAGTAGGTATTTTGGAAATTGTTGCTTAATTTGTAAACACATAATTGAAATCTATTTTTGTATTTTTTTTATGTGACACGAAATGAATTGAAGTGAAGTGAACAGAAATGAAATGAAAAGATATAAAGTCAGATAATTTGCTCAAAAGTTTATGCTATAAGTACGTAGTACGTACGTACAGTCAGTTTGTTGGTTATCTATATTTTAATATATATTATTTACATAGTTGCATATTAGAGATACATATGTTCGCATATATATTTATATATGCATTTGTATATGCAATATTTTGTTTTAGGTTAGGGTGTTGTTTACTAGCGTAAAATCTATTATATGATTATACTATATTTAACGCTTAGCTGATCAATAATGAAGAAATATTTTTATATGAATATATATCTATGTATAAAATACAAAATAATTTAAAATGGCTGAGTGAATAAAAAACAAAACAAGAGAAATCTATTATAAAAAAAATAAACACGCTACTTTTATTTTATTTATTGAACATTCAGTTTTCACCAACCGGGGGGCGACTTTTCCTTAATACCTAACTTAATACGTCAATGGGACTGTGATTAGATTCACCTTTGATTAATTCTGTTATTAGTAACAAAGTTATCAGTACATATCTTATAGGAATTTTTCTGTGATAGTTATATGTTCAATTTTTATTTGAGGCATTATTATTATTATTTATTATATACTATTCTAATTAGCTCAACATTATTATATTTCAAATTTGAACTGTTCTAACAGAAACCTAACAGATCATTTGAGCTAAGTTTTCAATAAACAAAACGAATTCATCGGCGACTAAAATCGATATATCGATAGTTCAAAAATTTCCCAATTTTTAGTATTTTTTTTCTTAAATTTTTTTTAAATTAATTTAAATCTTTCTTTAAGCTGGAGCTTTCTCAAAACTGTTTCAAAGTTTCGGAAAATTCAGAATTATTTTCAGCAGTTATGGAACACATCAAAATAAGCAGGGTTGAATTTGTTGAACAATTGGTGGTCGAACGTAACAATGAAATAGCATATCGATATATGAAGTTGGTGAAAAAAAATTTAAAAAGGCCAAATTTTGATGATGCCAAATTATTTTCTTTATGGTCTCATATTTCTGAAAGACAAATAAAACACAATTTTTTAGTAAAAGTGTAACAAAGCCAGTATTTGTAAAAGTAGTATATTTTTTATTTCAGCTTAATTACAGTATATTTTTGTTAAGTATATTGTAAAAATTATTATATGGTCACTCTGTTTCTCACAGCTGACGAGCAACCCAACACTATTTTCTTTAATGTCGTTTCATTTTTCGTTGTGCGCAATACAAAAAGTGGGCTGCTAGCACCAGCAAAGAAAAATATTTTTGATTTATACGGGCCGCAGCTAAAAGAATTGTTATAATTGATATAATTACAATTAATTAATACAATACAAATACGCAGTGAAAACACTAAAAGACAATTAGCAAATATAAAATGTTTGGGCATAAAATTATATTCTGCACTACATTGCTCTTATTGAGCACCTCTGGTGAGTAAACTTTAACTACCCGTCTGCACCCCCATGACGACTGCCAAAGCTGTGGACAGCCTTTGTTCAATTTACTTTTGCTTGTTCATCGCAATTTAATTTTTGTTTTTTTATTCTTCCCCTATTGGCGTCTCGCTTGCACACACGTAACTCGTTCAATGGATTTGTTCTTGTGGTTTTTATCTACAAGGGCTGTTCATAAAAAACAAAAATTCAATCACATGTAAAATAATTAATACATATTGCACATATGTATGTATAGATATTTCACCATTTTTTGTGGAGCATTAACATTTATCTGGTTTTATTATGACACATTGCGGTTTGACAAGTGTAGGACACGACAGAAACGTTAAATGTATTAACAAGATGGTGGCTTAGTACCGCTGCAACAAACCCAAGGCAAATTGCAGTCAACCCCACTGCTGCAACTCTGCCTTTGCCTCTTTATGCGCACAGTTATAAATATGTGTGCACTTATGTATATATATGTATATGCTTTTAAATACGCACTTTTGTATGTTATATTGTTACAGCAAACATATACATTTGTGTATAGTCATGGATTATATTATGAACTTATCTAACCAACAACGTCGGTCATTGTGTTCTACCTGCATAGAGAGAGAGAGATAAGGCAATTTGATTTCATCTGTCTCGCCCTCTGCGTCTGCCGGCATCAACATCCCGCACAGGCCCCCCTCAGCTGCAATAGAACTATTCTACTCTTACTACACACATGTACATGCAGGCATATTCAATTTCTCGTCTGCCTTCTTGCTCTTTGAGTTGATTCTTTTTTTGCGCCTCGTCTTTCTCTCTGATTTGTGGGAAGCATTAACTATATAAATTTATTTGCTTAACAACAACGCTTTATTGTAATTTATTTGCATTGAGAATGACTTTCTCTCGAGTCCCTTGTCTCCCTTTAGCATTTATTTGAATGATGGTCGGGTAATCTCCCCGAAAAAATTACTGTTTGTTGTTAGTTGCTTGGAGAACTGAGCTCACAACAAAGTGCAAAAAACCCGTTTTATATACGGATTGATCATTCGTGTATCACATGCAAGTATTTGATGGCATGGAATACAAATATCGGGTTTCAACTAATTTCTAATCCCTTTCCAAAACAATTGCATATTTATATATGTAGTTTGATAATGCGAAATTTATTTATTAATAAGTATTTACGATTTTTCTACAAACAAAGGCTTCAAAATGTAGAGCTAACGCAAATACGTAATCTTATGTTCTTAATAGATGTGTATGTGTATTAGATTTAGCTGCGGAAAAATCAAAATACGTCTCAAGTAGCAAGCGACAGTGTTGCTGATAAGATTCGCCACGCTAGTGTAAACACTTGTACACTAACTGACTGTAAAAGTATTTATGTAAATTGGTCGATGAACTTATGAATAATTTGTATGTTGTTTTTAACAAATCTATCAACTAAATTATGAATTGACCCGCAGTGTGTTGACTTGGTCATTCGATCGGTTATAAAATCAATGAGTTACTAACTTAAATGATGTGGCATTGAACTAAACATTACTGTTGCAACAATGCATTCAAATAGAGTAGAAGAAAACACTAACACTAACTTTAATGAGACGCTCGATTCACACCTAGGTCGCATGCGAGAGCTAAATAAATCTTATTAGCTGGGTGCATTTTCCCAGAATTTCCTTATGACAGCTGGAAATTGTATTACCTATTACCTGTTCTTCCGACAGGCGGCGTGTTTCTTACCCTGTCTGTAGTCTTGTCTGGTTATTTGTTATTTGCCTGCCGCTGTTAAGCTTGCAGTTAAAGGTCATCTCTGGGCCGTGTTGCAGTAGCATTGAACTAGAACGGGCGACAAACAGGCATCAGAGTGGATGGGCGTGTTTCAGCTAAACCACAAAGCATTGTCTGTATGTAGTGTTTCTGGAAGAGAGAGAGAGAGAGTGTCCGATGATAGGTGCATAGTCCAGAGACGAGAATATTACAAAAGCTCTGCCAACAAAAAAAAGTATATAATTAAGCCGCTTTGAGTCATAAGCAAAATGGCTGCGTTGCAAAACTGTTGTTGTTTTGGTTAAGCTACGAAGTGCGACTCTCGTTTTGAGATAAAAATAAAATGGTATTCAATACAAGAGGACCGAAAAATAACACTTGCATTCCAACACAGTACGATGTTTTCGAGTCTGGGGCGTATTCAGCACATTGCTTATCGCAAGGAAATAGTCTGAGCCCGAGAGCAAAAAGTGAATGAATCTATCAGTTGGTTGTCAAATCATGTGATTTATTCAGTGTGGTCGCTTTTGCTGCTGCATCACAAATCCCAAGTCCACTCTGAAGCCTTTTCTCCGTTATCTTAATGGTTTATTTTGCTTAATATGTGTCAATTGTTATCCCTCGCCCATGTCATTGTCCACCGCTTTCTGGTTATTTGGTTATCAGTTGTCGAATGTGCAAATATTTATATTATTCATCATTATGACTCAACCGCAAAGCCATCGAGAGCGACAGCAACAACTCGGACTTGGGCTCTCGCGAGAGAGGCATGGGGCAAATACACGATAATTATATTAAATTTGTACACATGGCGTAGGGAAATGGAAAGCAGTGTATGCTTTTGGTTTATTGCGTTTTGATTTAATGAAGATGTAAATTTATGTATTATCATATTTATTTGCTTATGTCCCAACATTATACCCTTCTTCATTGGGTACAATAGTGCAATGGCCAGATAAATAACTCAACTGCTCTTTCTTAAACTCATTTGACTTTGATATGCACATATTGACACTAACATATATTTGCTTTTATATTTTTTCTTTATTGCAGTCTTTTCGCAGTCGCAGTCTATTAGCCTGAAGAATGCAGAATTTCCCGAACAGGTAACGACTCCGGAGAAGCCCCTGACATCCAGCAGCACCAGTACTTCGACCTCGTCGACAACTGCAAAACCGATAACAACATCCGAGCCAACCAGCTCTAGCACTACCACTACCACTAGCACGACGACAACAACAACTGTTGCACCGACAACTAGTACTCCAGCTCCGACCACAACAACGGCAGCTCCAGTGTCGACCACCACCCCCAAGCCACAGCCATACCCGGCGCCATCAATGGGCACATGGAACTGCTCATGCATAATGCTTAACATGGCAGCTCAGTTGAACTTCACTTACGAGACCAAGAGTAAGTCCACTTATTAAATAGTTCAAAAACTGTTTAATCAACTTCACTTTTTCACAGGCGGCAACAAGACCCAAGGATTGTACAACATCCCCAGCCATGCTACAATGGACCACTGCTACTGCGACAGTGCGACCACTCAGTCAATGCAGCTGAATTGGGGTCCTGTCGTTTCTCCTCAATCATTAGTATTGCAGTTGGAGAGCAAGAACAAAACAGTTGCCCTCACCTCGATCAAAGTAGTCATGATGGTACCTTCTGACGATTTTCCAGATGCAAAGGGTGAGTAGAAAATATACTTGTACATTTTACTTACTAATTAGTATTAATTTGTGCATTGCAGAGAATCAAACTGTTCAGCTGATTCACATGAGCCAGAACACCGACTTTAAGACGCCCGAAAAGATGTCCTACCACTGCACCCGCGCTCAGAAGTTCAACATGTCTGAGACCTTTGACGGAAACGACACTATTGGCTATATCAGTGTCAGCCATGTGCAAGTGGAGGCCTTCCGCACTACCAATACCACTGGCTTTTCTACGGTGCACGATTGCGATAGCTCTGAGACCTCCGATGTGGTGCCTATTGCTGTGGGCATTGCCCTAGCTGCGTTGATAATCGTCGTTCTAATTTCGTATTTGTGCGCGCGTCGTCGTTCCACCTCACGCGGATACATGAGCTTCTAAGTAAATTGAGAAGTCATTAGAAATTCAGATATACATATATGAATGTGCAAGGCAAAAGGTAGTGGGTAGTTAGTGCGTTTGAATCAGAGAGAGTTGTAAGATTGATTTTGTAATTGGCAGGCACCGTAAAGAAAAAATTAGGCATTTGTTGTGTATTCCATATTTTGTAAACCGTTTTGGATTTGTTTTGTTTTGTTTCCGTCTAAATTAATAACGCGCTTGAGAGAGAGGGAGAAAAAGTACAGAAATGACAAAAATATCAAAAACATAAATCTATCTGTGTATATGTGTGTGGCTGACCAACATTTATACTTTCATTCAATTTTTACCATACATACACTTTACGACAAAAATCAATTAATTTATATATGCGTATTTAAACAATAGAACACTTACATATTACTCAATTATTCGCGTGAATGTAATTAGCGTGGCATAGGTGAAAAGAGCTAACGAAAATCATAAAAGAAACCGACGTTGAGGCAGGTATTGGTAATAAAATGACAATGAAGAGAACAGTAAATTTTTAAATAAAATATATCGATGATTTTAAATTGTAATCCGTTAATGAATAAACACCAAATTATGTATTATTTGCCTTCAATCAGTAATAAATGATAAACCAAAAAACCATAATAGTTTTGTATTAAAGTGGACAATCAAGCAGTGCAATTTGAACTGCTTTTCGGCAATAAAGCAGTTCAACTGCCTAAACGTTTAAATGAAATTACAAATTCTAATTGAAAGCAGTATGTGATGGTGTAAATGGGATTTATTTTTTTAGAATCAATCTAACCCCCCATATTTAAATGGGCAACAGACTCTCTGTATTCATTTCCGCGTCGTCATCGGAGTCATTGCTCTGCTGAGTTCGGTACATGCCTGTGCGTGGACGCTCAGCAGGTGGACCAAGAGGATCAACATGCTGTTTTACTATAGTAAAAGAAAGTTATTAATCATTTAGATTACTAAATGAAGATCTGCTAGCTCACCAGAGTAGGAGTTGGCGTTTTGCACAAACTGATCACCATTATAACTCGAGGAGCTGTTGGGATTTGTCAAAATATCGTTGTTTTCTGCCAAACGCTCCTCATTCGATGGCCTGAGTGCTGTTCATTCAAAATAAAATATATTTACAATCAATCAGCGTGGAGCATATTACTTACTTCTAAGGCGACTGCTTCCCCTGCCGGATGTGGCCGAGGATAGACGCTGCTGCTGATAGCGCTGTTCGTTCTGACGCTCCTGCTGCTGTTTTTGCAGCCTGGCATAGTCCTGACCATAGCGTTCGTGCATCTCGCTCATGCCCAACGATTTGGTCACCTGCATTAGGGCACGCACACAGGTCAAGTTGTCCGGAAAGCGAGCATAAATCTTCTCGAACATGCCCAGATATTGCTTTGGCGGCAGATAGGAGTTGCGAAAGCAGCTGGCAATGCGCAGCATGAGATTGGGATCATTGGGGTCGGCAAGTACTGCACGCTCATAGTAATACAGCGCCTTCTCTGTGGCCTGCAACTTGATGTAGTAGGAGCCAATGGAGCTGGCAATATTAATGTCGCTCATATTGATGCGATAGGCCTCATTGTAGTACTGATTGGCTTCCTGGTGATCCTGTATCTGCTCATACATGGAGCCCACCTTCTCAAACAATCGCGAATCAATGTCGGCGGCCGAGATGCCAAGCACTTGCAAATATGCTTGAAGCGCTGCTGGCGAGGCATTGTTCTTAAAGCTGCTGGCTGAAGCGTTGCTCAAACGGCGCTCCTGCAACTTGGCCAATTGATAGTAGACATGGCTATGCTGTACCGAATGCGGCTCCATTAACTGTGCCTTTAACAACTCAAACTGCTCCTCGGCCAATGCGAAATCCTGCTCCTTCAGCGCCAGCAGACCCAAATTGTAGTTGGCCTCAAAATGAGTTGGCTCCATTTGGAGGGCACGATGCAATCGCTCTCTGGCGGAACTAAAATTCTGATTCTGCATGTCCACAATGCTGGCGTTAACAAGAGCCAATGCGTTCGTTTGAAGTGCTCCAATCTCCTGCAACTGATTGAGGCAATGTGTTGCCATCTCCAAATTGCCCAGCTGTAAGATTATAAAAAATGCAACTGTCAGACAGACTGACAAATCTAGTTTTATAGACAATGTGGGCTGTGTAAGGGGATATAAAAAATTCAATTATTCAATTTCATTGCACACTCACATTGATGTAGATGAAACTGAGATTGGTCAGTGCACTAGCGGTCATAGAACTCTCACTCTTGCGATCGTACATCTGTAGTGTTTCGATGGCTTGATTCACATCGTTCTGACGCAAATAAACCAAGGCTTTGTTGAGCTCCAGCTCGTTGGCCAGCCATGATAGATTCGATGTCCTGATGACCTCAATGCACCAGTTGTAACCTATTAGAATATTATTTACAAGCTGTTTAAGATGCTACTTTAATTGCTACACTTTACCATCATTGTAGTTCTCCTCGATTAATGGCGAAATCAGATCCACAATCATTGTAATGGAACGTTTCTCCGTGTTTCGACGCTGCTTGGTATAAATCGCCAACTCATCGGTCTTGAGAGCCTGCAGCACGTAGCGATTCTTCTTGGCATCGGCCGAACTTTTGTTGGGCTCGTTAACCTGCACAAAGGAACTGTTACCCTCCCCATCAATGATAGCCACTTCAGCTGCATGAGTCTCTCCGGCTTCGACTGTTGAGCCCGCCTGTTCTGACTGCTGCTGCAGCCTGATAATGTTATTCTCACTCTCCAAATCGCGTTCTGTTTCGACGGGCTGCACATCGCAGAGACTGCGAAATGTGCTCTTAATTTTGTCCACATCTCCCATAGAGTAGTAGCAGAGCAGCAAGTGGATGCCACTTCGAATATCCGCACGTTCCGACATAATAAACTCAAAACTGGATGCAGCATCCGCAAACTGACCCATGCGTACGAAGAGCACACCAATATTCTCGGTGATCTTGAGACGCAACTGCTTCAGTGTGTTGGGCACCGAGTCCAATGCCATGCGATACATCTTGACGGCCTTCTTGTGCATGCCCATCTTCAAATAGATGTTGCCCATATTCAATTTCAATTGATTCACATGCGGAAACATTTTATTCTTGGTCATAATGTTGTAAGTATTTAGCGCCTCGATGTGCATATCATTGTGCTCATATTGCTCGGCAAGATTGAAGAACACCTAAAGTGGTAGGTAGTTTAGACAGGATGCGCAGTACTTTTCTTTTTGTCTTTTCTTACCGCATAGGTCAAGTCAAAGTTATGAAACACATTCTCGCCCTGCTTATCCTGCTCATGATGCAGTATGCGATCCAATGAGGAGGCATCCTTTGCCTTGTTCAACGCCTCGGCCAGTGATGACTTAATGTCCGCGTTCATCACTCCATTTGTCCGGCTCAATGAACTACGAGCGGCCAAAACTATTGAGGACTCCAGCAGCTTTACAATTTTGCTCTCCATATTCTTGTACTTGATCTGCGGACTATATGGAATATGATAATTGCATATTTTCATAGGGAAACAAAGATATTCCACTCACTTGACTTCCTTGGCTGCATCGACTGCGGCATTTGCCGAGGACAGCGTCTGCTGCTTGACCTTCTCCAGGAAAAATTGATCAAAGCGCTGACCCGCCGAGCCACTGGTGCTTGCTGCATAACCCACAGCTCGCACTGCTGTTGAAGGTCTGGCCAAAGCTGTCTTATCCCCGCCAGTACGACTGCTGACCAAGTTACCACGCTACAACGCGGAGTTTCATAATTTTTATTGAAATGGGACTTATTTGTTTTCTGATTTCCCACATACCGAAAAGAGTTGTGATGTTGGAGGTCTACCCGCTGCCGTGGGAGGTGGGGGTGGTGCTGTCGGCTCAGTCATTTGCGCATTAAGAGCAGATTGTTTGTCCTCTGATTCTTGAGCAATCATTTTCTTTTTATAAATTTCAATATTATCTTAAGAGTACCAACACAAACGCTTTCGTTGTGGCTATCCGTTGTCCTGGTGATTAGTCCACCGGGTTGGGGTTTGTTGTCAAGGATTTTGTGGGCGCTTTAACAGTAAAATACTAAAAATACTGGTATTCATTTTTAAATACATTGATCAAATGCTTTGATGTCAACAAACATTTTTTGATTAAGTTTTAATTAATTTCTGATTAGATAAATTCGACATAATTGCCTTGCCGGACTATCAATTTAAGTAAGCACTGCTTGCATATTATTCAAGCAGTTCACTGAACTGAACAGTGTTGCAAAGTGCAGCAAAACTATCGTCTGCCCGTATTACCATTTTGTATTGTGCTGGAAAGGATCCGTTACAATTTAGAAATTCTTAGAAATCCTTTGACACATTTTTTTTAATTCTTCCATGTGAAATTTGTATTTTCAGAATAATTTGTTAAACTGTAAGGACTTCGTTGAGAAATACGTCAACAGGTGATTTATGTATACACATTTATTTTCAACATGAATCCCGATTGCAAGATGGATATCAACAGTTCAGACTGCCAAGAATGGATGAGTAAAGTATGCGCACATTGCAGGGACCTATTTGCAAAAGAAGCCACCAATGCTTGGTCCGCCTGGTGGCACGATGACACTCCAGCATTTTATAAGGATGTGCCAGAGATGACGGTCTATGATTGTAAAAAACTAAAACACTTGCTAGAGCTCGAGGTGGCTGCTCTGCAAACAAGTAACACAGCATTTCCATCTAAGTCACTTAACATTGAGCTATGGCAAAAAATACTGCCTATTTCGCTATATATTGGGTTTATTGTGGCCATTGTACTACTCTGTAGTTTTTGGAAACTGGGACGTCGGGACACGAGCCAAGCCGTGGATGAAGAGAAAGAGGAAACACCCATTTCAAACCCTTCAAAAACTCATGAAACGCTAGTAGCTCCTGAAGAAAGTCCAAAGCCCGAAAAAATCCGAAAAAAGGGTTGGCACTTTAGATTTCGTCCAATTTTTTTACACAACGAAAGTGCATTGCGACGACTACAAGCCAAATACAGGGAGAGGCAACAAATGAGGGACGCCTATACGCAACAAAATATTAATAAGTGGACTAGGGCCCGTGAGAAAGTCGAAATGAAGCGAAAAGAAAAAGAAAAAGTAAAAGAAGCTGCCGCTGAAGCCAAAGCTACCGCTCATACCAAGAATAAGGAATAAGCAGAAATATCGAAGAAAAAAAAATAGTTAGAATATATTTTTATATTTAAATATACTTTATCGTACCTTAAATGTACTTTTGACTATACCCCCATTTATATACCTACCTACCCAAAGGTTAGAAGTCTGTACTAACTTTGTGTCAGCCAAAAAATTATCTGTAACATGCAGATGACATCTCCGACCCCATCCGAGACGATATAGCCATATCCGTCTGACTGACTGTCTGTATGAACATCAAGACCTCAGCTGCACCTGTTGCTGGGATATTAAGTGATAAAAATGGGTCCCTCACAATCGTGCAGACTCGACAGTAGCTTTCTTAATTTTTTTTTAAGGATGACAATTTTACAAGACAACTTTAAGATAAGAAAACTATGTGAAATTGTCAGTCAATGGAATTCAATCAACGAAATTGAATATACAAAAATACAATTTTTAATGATTAATAATGTACCCTCACAACAACGAAAATCTATATAAAATTAAATCATTTTTATTAACAGAAAAACAACTAGATTATTCATATTACAAATACACATACATATGTATGAATAAATATTTCAAATTAAAAAAAAAATAATAATAATATCACCATTATCAGAAATAAAATACACCTATCCCCCGATTTACACGGTGGATACGTTCCTGAGAAAAAAGTGTAAATCGAAAATTAAAAATTTTCAAGTCAAAACCGTGTTAAACAAAAAGCTTGCAGAAAATGCATAATTTTGCTATTTAACTGATGTGATTTTTTTCAATATTTTTATGTGTACACCTAAAAATAAAAATAAAATGCATTGACAGGTTAAAATATGTAATATATTACGGAAACACTGTTTTTTTATTTAATTACATTACATTAAACAGAAGAACAAAAAATAAAACCAAAAGTATTTTATTATCCTTCATCACTATCAGAAATTACTCTCATTCTTTTTTTCGGAATCGAAGGTTGGAGTTCACTTTCATCACTCGAAGTTATTTGTGCCGATTCGATGTTTAAAGCAGAAATATTTACATTCTGAGAGATGGTAATAAAATCGGTTATTATCAATTGCTTCGAATTTTTTGTCAGATCTTTGTAAACTTCTTCATAATGAGCGATAAAAACAAAAAAAAAAAACTTACTTGGAAAACCGTGTAAAATCGAAAACGTGTAAAACAAGTACCGTGTAAATCGGGGGATAGATGTACTTGACTGTATACATCCAGCAAAAAATTCTTTGGTTGCGCCACCTGTGGGCAGGCGTCCCAACCACGATTTAAATAAGTGCAGCCCTAAAAGTATGCTATAGTATATTCAAATACATCAGTGGTGGCGCCATCTGTGTGCGGCCGTGACAACCACTTTTTTAATTGACCCGCGGTTCCGCCATTGGTGGGCAGGCATCCCAACCACGATTTAAATAAGTGCAGCCCTAAAAGTATGCTATACTATATTTAAATACATCCGCGGTGGCGCCATCTGTGTGCCGTCGTCCCAACCACTATTTAAATTGATCTGTGGTCTCGCCATCTGTGGCCGTGCATCTGAACTATAATTAAAATAAATGCAGCCCCGAAAGTATGCTACAAAATGCAGCACAATATGGCTTGTTATTTTTTACAAAAAGCATCATATCTGAGTCATATCCTTGTGCATTTTGTTAAGACTAGGTGCGTTCGATTCGTAAGAATGATTTCTAATAATCGCCATCAAGAAAATATAGGGTCATCTAAGAACCCCCACAGTTGTATTTTTTCGCACTGAGTGCCTAAGAAAAAGGACCTATGTCACGAATTCGCTGATATCTCGAGAACCACAAGGATGATTTGAAATCTTTTTGGCATGCTTATAATACTCACTGGAATAATACGATTGAGACAGGACTCGCAAGGATACGCTTAGATTTGGCTGAGATATAAGCTATTTTTGTTATTCAAAAAAGTCCTTGTAACTCGGCTCTTTACTGGATATTCGTCCTTTTCAGTGTAGCATTTAGTTTCTATTGACTAGATGTATTATTGCCCCAAAGGACACACCGATCGTCCTTCAAATGGCGAAGATACGCCGGATTTTGGGTGTTTTTGAAAAATTTTCTATACCTACCCCTTGAAAAAAGTTGAGATTAATTTTTGAGAAAAATGTTACAAATCCTTGAATGCCAATCGATAGCACTAATTCTTGTGATTATAGAAAGGTATATCATTGAAAGATCCTTGAGGATTTTGCCTAGCTACAGCTTTTAAACCAATATCCTTTCACGAAAATAAGCTATAACTCACCCATATCCTTGTACATTTTCGAATAATTTATATTGTTGAGATCGGAAGGACCAACTCTATCGATTGGCGTTAAAAAACAATGGGGTCATCTAAGGATCCCTACACTTGTAATTTTTGCTAAGTCTAAGTCGAAGTCCAAATTGAAAATTTTCTCATAACCATAAGCACGATTTGATTTCGATTTGTAAATCGAAAATTAAAAATTTTCAAGTCAAAACCGTCTAAATCGAAAAGCTTGCAGAAAATGCATAATTTTGCTATTTAACTGATGTGATTTTTTTCAATATTTTTAGGTGTACACAGAAATAAAAATGAAATGCATTGACAGGTTAAAATATGCAATATATTACGGAAACACTGTTTTTTTATTTAATTACATTACATTAAATAGAAGAACAAAAAATAAAACCAAAGGTGTTTTATTATCCTTCATCACTATCAGAAATTACTCTCATTCTTTTTTTCGGAATCGAAGGTTGGAATTCACTTTCATCACTCGAAGTTATTTGTGCCGATTCGATGTTTAAAGCAGAAATATTTACATTCTGAGAGATGGTAATAAAATCGGTTATTATCAATTGATTCTAATTTTTTGTAAGATCTTTGTAAACTTCTTCATATTGAGCGATAAAAAAAAAAAAAAACTTACTTAACCGTGTAAAATCGAAAACGTGTAAAACAAGTACCGTGTAAATCGGGGGATAGATGTACTTGACTGTATACATCCAACAAAAAATCGTTTGGTTGCGCCACCTGTGGGCAGGCGTCCCAACCACGATTTAAATAAGTGCAGCCCTAAAAGTATGCTATACTATGTTTAAACACATCCGCGATGGCGCCATCTGTGTGCCATCGTTCCAATTACTATTTAAATTGATCTGTGGTCTCGCCATCTGTGGCCGTACATCTGAACTATGATTTAAATAAATGCAGCCCCGAAAGTATGCTACAAAATGCAGCACAATATGGCTTGTTATTATTTACAAAAAGGATCATATCTGAGTCATATCCTTGTGCATTTTGTTAAGACTAGGTGCGTTCGATTCGTAAGAATGATTTCTAATAATCGCCATCAAGAAAATATAGGGTCATCTAAGAACCCCCACAGTTGTATTTTTTCGCACTGAGTGCCTAAGAAAAAGGACCTATGTCACGAATTCGCTGATATCTCGAGAACCACAAGGATGATTTGAAATCTTTTTGGCATGCTTATAATACTCACTGGAATAATACGATTGAGACAGGACTCGCAAGGATACGCTTAGATTTGGCTGAGATATAAGCTATTTTTGTTATTCAAAAAAGTCCTTGTAACTCGGCTCTTTACTGGATATTCGTCCTTTTCAGTGTAGCATTTAGTTTCTATTGACTAGATGTATTATTGCCCCAAAGGACACACCGATCGTCCCTCAAATGGCGAAGATACGCCGGATTTTGGGTGTTTTTGAAAAATTTTCTATACCTACCCCTTGAAAAAAGTTGAGATTAATTTTTGAGAAAAATGTTACAAATCCTTGAATGCCAATCGATAGCACTAATTCTTGTGATTATAGAAAGGTATATCATTGAAAGATCCTTGAGGATTTTGCCTAGCTACAGCTTTTAAACCAATATCCTTTCACGAAAATAAGCTATAACTCACCCATATCCTTGTACATTTTCGAATAATTTATATTGTTGAGATCGGAAGGACCAACTCTATCGATTGGCGTTAAAAAACAATGGGGTCATCTAAGGATCCCTACACTTGTAATTTTTTGCTAAGTCTAAGTCGAAGTCCAAATTGAAAATTTTCTCATAACCATAAGCACGATTTGATTTCGATTTGTAAATCGAAAATTAAAAATTTTCAAGTCAAAACCGTCTAAATCGAAAAGCTTGCAGAAAATGCATAATTTTGCTATTTAACTGATGTGATTTTTTTCAATATTTTTAGGTGTACACAGAAATAAAAATGAAATGCATTGACAGGTTAAAATATGCAATATATTACGGAAACACTGTTTTTTTATTTAATTACATTACATTAAATAGAAGAACAAAAAATAAAACCAAAGGTGTTTTATTATCCTTCATCACTATCAGAAATTACTCTCATTCTTTTTTTCGGAATCGAAGGTTGGAATTCACTTTCATCACTCGAAGTTATTTGTGCCGATTCGATGTTTAAAGCAGAAATATTTACATTCTGAGAGATGGTAATAAAATCGGTTATTATCAATTGATTCTAATTTTTTGTAAGATCTTTGTAAACTTCTTCATATTGAGCGATAAAAAAAAAAAAAACTTACTTAACCGTGTAAAATCGAAAACGTGTAAAACAAGTACCGTGTAAATCGGGGGATAGATGTACTTGACTGTATACATCCAACAAAAAATCGTTTGGTTGCGCCACCTGTGGGCAGGCGTCCCAACCACGATTTAAATAAGTGCAGCCCTAAAAGTATGCTATACTATGTTTAAACACATCCGCGATGGCGCCATCTGTGTGCCATCGTTCCAATTACTATTTAAATTGATCTGTGGTCTCGCCATCTGTGGCCGTACATCTGAACTATGATTTAAATAAATGCAGCCCCGAAAGTATGCTACAAAATGCAGCACAATATGGCTTGTTATTATTTACAAAAAGGATCATATCTGAGTCATATCCTTGTGCATTTTGTTAAGACTAGGTGCGTTCGATTCGTAAGAATGATTTCTAATAATCGCCATCAAAAAAATATAGGGTCATCTAAGAACCCCCACACTTGTATTTTTTCGCACTGAGTGCCTAAGAAAAAGGACCTATGTCACGAATTCCCTGATATCTCGAGAACCACAAGGATGATTAGAAATCTTTTTGGCATGCTTATAATACTCATTAAAATAATACTATTGACACAGGACTCGCAAGGATACGCTTAGATTTGGCTGAGATATAAGCTATTTTTGTTATTTAAAAAAGTCCTTGTAACTCGGCTCCTTACAGGATATTCGTCCTTTTCAGTGTAGCATTTAGTTTCTATTGACTAGACGTATTATTGTGCCAAAGGACACACCGACCGTCCTTCAAATGGCGAAGATACGCCGGATTTTGGATGTTTTTGAAAAATTTTCTATACCTACCCCTTGAAAAAAGTTAAGATTAATTTTTGAGAAAAATGTTGCAAATCCTTGAATGCCAATCGATAGCTCTAATTCTTGTGATTATAGAAAGGTATATCATTGAAAGATCCTTGAGGATTTTGCCAAGCTACAGCTTCTAAACCAATATCCTTTCACGAAAATAAGCTATAACTCACCCATATCCTTGTACATTTTCGAATAATTTATATTGTTGAGATCGGAAGGACCAACTCTATCAATTGGTGTTAAAAAACAATGGGGTCATCTAAGGATTCCGACACTTGTAATTTTTTGCTAAGTCTAAGTCGAAGTCCAAATCGAAAATTTTCTCATAACCATAAGCACGATTTGATTTCGATTTGTAAATCGAAAATTAAAAATTTTCAAGTCAAAACCGTCTAAATCGAAAAGCTTGCAGAAAATGCATAATTTGGCTATTTAACTGATGTGATTTTTTTCAATATTTTACACAGAAATAAAAATGAAATGCATTGACAGGTTAAAATATAAAATATATTACGGAAACACTGTTTTTTATTTAATTACATTACATTAAACAGAAGAACAAAAAATAAAACCATAGGTGTCTTCATATTGAGCGATAAAAATAAAAAAAAAACTTACTTGGAAAACTGTGTAAAATCGAAAATGTATAAAATTAGAACCGTGTAAATCGGGGGATAGGTGTATGCTGAATGTTTTTGCAGTAACTCTATAAATCTGTCTGCTTTCTTAGAACTTTCTGTGCAGTTGGCATGGCTGAAAAAAAAAACAGGTTGACAGCTCAATTGCAGCAATTGGCACCATTTTGGAACTCTTCGTTCGCGTGTATGTGCCAGCTCCTTTCTTAAATAAGCTAAGATTATTTATATAATATTATTATAATGTAATTAGAGAACACGTGTTCATTCAAGATGACTATTTCAAATCGGTAAGCTTACATAATAATTTATATTAAAGTATTTATCTCCTGAGAGAAGAAGACACATATGTTCATGTCATAGAGAATAAATGAAAATCGACAAATAAGTTAAATTAAATTAATTTACATTACATTATAGTCAGCATAAATTTGTCAAGTATGCAGCACGTTAATGTTGTCATTATTGTAACGGGCAGTATACCTGACTGATTTTGTTGTTGCAGAAGTCTTCAAAAAAAATTTAAAATAATAGTGCATGTATTTACAAATTTCAGGTGAGTTTCGTATTGTCATTAAGAAGATATCAGCTTAATTGATTAATAAAACACTCGAAATCAGCTTCATTCATAATTTTAATCACAATTAATATTGCTCTCTTAGAAATAATTTTTGTAATGCAAAACATGTTTCAGCACTCAAATGATATACGTTTTAAATGTACTTATATGTACAAGTGTATAAAAAAGTATTTTTTGTTTACAAAAAGTACAAATCCAGCTGCTTAGGCATAGCATAAATGTTATATTTGTTGATTAGTAACACTAAGTATAAACTATGCCACTAAATTGTTAAAAAAAATGTGCGTACTAAAATCGTTGCTATACTCATTTTAAACATTTTTTGTTCTATTTGTTTATATTTTGATGTTATTTCAATTACATACATATACTCGTTTATATAAATGATTTGTTTGTAATAAGGCAAAATTGTAAGTCACTTGATTGCATTCGGCGCCTAATTAATATATTTATAAATATATATTTATTTATATGTAAGTGGGTATACATATAAATAAATTTGTCTTTATAGCCTTTAAAGCTGTTGAAATGTATTGAAAGTGTCGTTTTGTTTATAGGACTCGGTATCAAAATTCTTGCTACTTAAGCTTTTTTAAGTATAGTAATTGTGGCTTTGTAAAGTTTTAAAAAATTGTTTAACATTTATAACAAGCTCGTGCCAGTGCAAGTTATTCACATATTATATATATAAGGCTCACTCATAGTATATACACATACATATATACGTAGTCTAATATTAATAGCGAGATCAATTAATGTTAATTTCAGGCAACAAATAAATAACCAACAATACAAAATACAATTTTACTTAAACTTAATTAAAATGACACATATATAAAATAAATTTAACAATCTTTTTAACTAACTAATAACTATAATTTTTAGTTTTAAAATAATTCAACTTTACATACAATATTTTGACGTTATTCAAGATTTTTTTTTTGTGCAAATAATATAATCATAATTGATAAGAGTGACTTTCGTTGTTGCCTTCTTTGGTTCTTATTAGTTGGTAAGCTTTGTTAACGCTGCTTGGTCCAAGTTCTATTTACAGTCACTAGACAACATAACTATGTGAGTTTCTTGGCCCATTTCATGTCATCGTCGCGTGGCTTTAGGCCCGTAAAACGTTCAATAATTAACTCGAAGGTTGACCAAAATCTATAAATTGAAAAAAATGATTAACTTCATTGAACTAATGGTATGTTTTGTTAGTTTTCTTTTCACATCACCACTTGCCTCAGCTTTTCCAGTGGCCAATTTAACCAACCGGTGGTAATGCAAAAGTATGTCTCATGTGGTGCCACATGGTGTATGCGATGGTGTTTCCGCGGCAGAATTATATGACAGCTCTGTAGCAGCAGGACCCACCTGGGCAGCCCCCAATAGGTGTGAGACCATTTGTGTATCTAAAGAAATAGCAAGATCAGAACAAAAAACGTTTCTAATTGGTGCAGTTATGCTTACCTGGTTCGTCATGACCACAAAGATGGAGCATAGAAAGACGTAGGCGATCCAGCCGAAATTCTGTTGTATTTCGCATGGAGACTTTAAATAAAAATAGTGCGCCAAGTAGCCGAGGATTGGTATGCCCACCATAAAGTTATCACCATTGGTTTCTATGAAATCGTGTCGTGTTATCGACGTGGGATCCAAATGATGCTCGCGAAACGGACGTAGAAAGTTCTAATTGTAAAAGTAAGATAAGTATCAATTATTTCTAAAACTGAATATTTAATTACCTTTCCGATTAATGGCAGATCCACGGATCCCCATGTATCTGCCGCCCAGTGCACCAAACCAGACGCAAAGTCTGCTGTTATAATGCCACACAATGCGGAGAAGAAAGCCACACTGATGCGCTCCCAGCGCAAATGCTTGACAATCAGGGTCATGTTAATGATCATCAGACCGATGCAGGTGTAAACACAAATAAGTTCCTGTGCTCGTTTACCTTTAAAATTAATTGGCGTTAACAAAATTGTTTAATTTAATTAAGAAATTACTCAAGATGATAAAATGTTAAACGTAACATTATTTATATATTGTAAAACAATTCGTAAGAATGGAAATCACAAATATCATAAATATTTCATTTATTTGCACAGACTAGACAACTGCAATTGATCCCAAATAATTTAAAACAACATCAAACTATTTATAATTTTGAATAATTGCGCGCTTTAGCTGATTACATTTTATGCGCTATGCAATTAGCAGCTAGATAACTACATATAAGATGCGTATTCATAAATATTACTAAAAATACATATCAAATATGATTTATTATTGCTAATCTCATTATATGACTCATTCATACATGCATACCATTCATATTAAGTTATTGATTGATTCGAATACGATGAAAAGGTGCGTAGATATAAATATTATTTTGTGTTATATGCTGCACGCACATACACATAACTGTTATACCTACTAAATTATAGATACTTGGAATGTAATTTTGTGTAAACTCGACGGAGATTTATTATGTTAAGCAAATATTGTTTTAACGAACCTGGACTATATAGTGAAGCCAACTCCTGTGCACCTTTATTTTGGGGTCCCCAACGTGGTGAAGTTGCTGCCGGAATAGTTATTAGGCCCCCTGCTGCCGCTTCTTGTGCCGCCGGTTGGCCCGACTCCTGTTCTATTGTTGTTGGCGCTGAGTTACCATTGGGATCATCCTCATACATGGAATTGGCCAGTATTTCCTTATCGCTTTTACCTGTCATTGTCTGTTCAAAATATAGGTATTTAATCACTTAAGTAAATAAAAACAAATAATAAAGGAGCACTGTTTTCAGCTAAACTGCAACGTATTGTGGACTGTCCCTGACTGCCAACGTTTTTTTCAATGTCAATCCACTGCCAGGACCTGGGAAATTTTCAGCTGCTCCTGATTTGCATAATTTAACAGACAGTTGAGAAATGGACAGACAGCAGCCAGCAAGTGGGAGTAAAATATTTAAAGGCATTACAATTTATAGTAACTGCAACAGTCAACAACAACATCAAACTAACTAAACATACAGTCAAACAGGTGACCATCTGCTTAGTAGCTCCCAACCATTGACCTCTGCACATGTTGATGTCATTACGTGGCCTGCATTGCCGACCCTCGACACTATGTTTATTCTGATGTCCTGCCACGACTGTGACACGCAATATTTTTGGGCTTTCACAATGCCCACTGGGAAATGTTAACTAAGACTCGAATGAGTGAGATGTCAGCCGTTGGAGGTGCGGTTTAAAGGTGCCTTAATTAGGCAAATTGCTATTTAAATTGTTGGGAACGCTATCTTTGAGGTAGGTTTATTCAATTGGGTATTTTTTTCATACACATTGTCTTTTGTTTACTACGAATGTTAGAGGAATTATTATTGCCCGTAGTTCATACCAAACAGCTATTAGGGTAATATAAAACATACAAATATCTATATATACAAAAGCAACAGTTTAGTTGTTTTCCTTGAATTTAAACTCAACTTTATTAATCAAACAAATTCAAAAGTTGTTAAAAAGATATTATATGTAATTTTAGTTTTTTATACGATTGATTAGTTTTGCGAAGTATTTTCATACTATACGTACAACTCTCGTAACGTAAATTAGTTTGAACACGAAAGTCCCAAATTGTGTGCAAGTAAATTCGATAAAATTTTTAATAATTGAAATGTAAACTATACCAAATGTGTCTACTACCATATATAATTGATGTACAATTGTTACTATTGTTGCTCAAATTGATTTCAATCAAGCTCGGTTCAAATTAATATCAGACTGATATTAGCTAGAAAGAGCCAACTATATATAACGCATGTCTGTTATTAATGACGTGTTTACTGCTACAGGTGTCTGAAGCACTTGTGTATGTGTTAGTGCGCAACATAAGCACATGTGTTAGTGTGGTAAAGCATTTTGATTGGCGCATAGTAAGTAATTTGAAAAAAACTTAAAATAAAATTAATATACTTATAACTACACTAAATACAAGAAATTTTATTTAGAACGAACCCCAGAATCTACTCATTAGATTCTTATAATTTTACAGAACAACAACCTAATGTTTGTTTATTTATATTTTATTTACATTTAATCTTAATAAAGTTTTAATAAAGCAACTTGACATTTAAAGTGGCAATGCGGCACTTATATTTGCCACTTAAATCAAAAAGTCAATTGAGTGTGGTCATAAAAGTTAAGTTGTCTGAAAGAATGAAACCACTTCATTCCAGTAATACTTTAAGTGGGAAATTGAAATTTACAACCCAATATGAAGTTATTGAGTCAATAATACACAGCATTATATATGGTATATATGTATATATATGTCTTTCCCACTAACATTTAACAAAGTTCTTTAAGAACAAAGTTTACACACCTGTACATTTCTACTCAAAGGAAGCACCTGGCAGGTCGCTTCCAATGCTGTCATCAAGCGGGACCCTGGCATTATTACTACCCTCGTATTGTAAGAGAAATGTGCGTGATAATTTCAGAATTATTCTCACTAGCAAACCAAATATTATTTATGCATTAGAGGTCACCTAATGCTATGCACTTGATCTAAAATATAACGAATGTTCCAAATACCAAATATTAATTTAATATATTATGTTGTGTATTGACAAAACAATTTCCTTTCTAATGCTTATAAATAAATAAGGTATAAACTGTGCTAATGATTACACTTGGGGCAGGAAACATCGAACGAGTTACATTTATAGAACTGTCATACTTATTTAGTATTAAGTAGATAGGGACAGGGAAAGTGAAAACACATTAATTAAAACTGGCAGCACAACATTGACGATTGATAAATCGCCCACGCTGGCCAGAACCAAAAGGAATTGACAGGCACGCGTGGGCATTGCCTTTTACTAATGGTTATCAAACCCAGAGGTGAACCCCGCCCCCACAAAGGTCATGAAAACAAAACCCATAATCTGATGGCTAGTAACGCCCCACAAATGGCGAACATTTCCGTTTGACGTCCAAAAATACAAAAGAAACGAAAGCAAATGCTGATTCAAATTTCAAAAATAAATGCGAAGTGGTGCGAAGGAAAGTAAGACGTCTGAAAGGTGAGCTAAAAAAGAAAATGAATATGGAAATGTCGACAACAAAATGTTAGCCACGGCGGCACTGGCGACAGGTCTATTGCCTTCAAAAATATATCCTTTCATGTGGTATATTCAGCTTGGAAATTCCAGCGGAGCAGTATAAATAACTTGCTTAACATAATAAGGCTTATTAATCAAATACCGACAATTTATACATTATTGGTTAGATTAGGTGCACTGATATTTGAAGAGTGATTAAGCTACACAAATAAACACATACTTTTAATACATAAAAAAAATAAAGTGATAAGCTTTCGATAATTTCGTTGAAATCAAAATTCCAATTTCCAATAACTCGTGCTGTCCCACTCTAACAAATAGCATTTCCTTGCGAAGCCCTAGTCAACGAATTAAAATAAAACCAAATTTGAACATTAGTTTCACACCGCTCAAAAGCTCTCTCTCTCGCCATATTTGTAATTGTAACACAGGGTATTTGGCTAGTTGCTCAGTGGTTGACACATTTGTGGCCTGTTTGCGTTTTTGCTTCTTTGTGTAAGGCATAAAAAAAGGGCGCACAGCCAACAGGTACTAATTTAGCACAACGTAACGTAGATTTTTGTGTTGTGGCAACGTAGGAAACACTATTTATTACACGAAATGCGCGAAAAGTCACTCGAAAGTTTGTTGCGAGGAAAATCTCAATCTGTCTCTCACCATTTGCGCGCCTCTTTTCAAAGTCAGCGGTTTTGCGTATTTATAGTTTAATTGTTGTTGGCTTTTTGCAATTGATAAGAAGTTTTCATGGCTTTGCTTTTACATACTTTGCACTGCCATACTATTAATAAAAACAAGCCCAAAAAGACGAAAAAAAAAGCTCTTACTCATACAGCTCAACATTTGACTCACCTTTTGTGCGTTTGTTTTTGTTGTCGGCGGCAGGTGGTAGCAGAGGGCGGTAAACACAGCTCGACGTTATTGTTGCTATATCTGTTGTTGTTGTTGTCGTTAGCACCAGCGGCACCTACAAGGAGTAGAGCGCAGGCATTGTGGGTTTTATTTGTGGCTCGAAACAATTAAATTTAAATGAACGGTCTAGTAATATTGATTAAAATAAGAGGCAAACTAGGTTTTTTATGCATACAGAACAGTAACAAACACGCACACACACACATACACTGACACAAGGACGCACGCCATGTATTACAGCTAAGCTACTACATACGTCAGCGACACCTCCTCACTGCAACGAAAAAGTAAATAAATGCTGTTTTTATGCACGTGATTTTATGTTGTCATAGGCGTGAGCACACACAATGCGGTCCGGAAACCCGACGACGACGACTCCGTCTGCAGCTACAAAGGCTACTTTGCACTAGTAAATTCCGACAGCAACTAAAAAAATGCCAGTACGAAGCAGCTTTTCATTCATGCCCCTGCCTTTGGATATGTGTGCGTCTGTGTAGGTGGTCAGCTTTTACCGTTATGTTTTCTTGACAACAACACACTACATTTAAATTCACACCCTCTGACGCGACGAATTTATTTAATTTACATTGTTTCTGTTTGTGCCAAAATCAAATATAGCAATACACGTTTTTTTGGTTGACAGTAAATGCGTTGGAAAATGTAAAATATATTAATTTTTATTCATTGTCGTCAACGATCCGTATATCGAAAGAGCTCTTATAGCAGCTAGCATTGTATCAAAAGTAAGTGCAGTGTGACCGGGCTGAGTGAGAAAACACGAACAGCTGGGCTGGTTGTTACGTCGCCGCCTGCATTTCTATTTAACAATATAAGTCGTAATTATTAATTAAAATGTTGCCTTTAGCACGCGGCATTTACAACAACTTGGCACTAATTACTCGCAGCGGGCGTGTATCCATTCATACAGCAGGCGTATTGAGATGTAAAGTCGAAAATGAAGAGTCTTCCATTAACGAAGAAAATAAGAAAGCCAGTGCCGCTCCAGATGGTAAAGACAGAACAAAAGTAATACCTGTGGAGACTTCCATGCGCTATCTAAAAAGTGCGGCCTACAAAACAACCTATGGCGATGATTTTGTATGGACGCAATATCGGTAAGCGTAAATAAACTATAAATAGTGCAAACCATATTTTTAGTCAAAGCTTTTGTTTTTCAGACGCAACCACAAAGGTATGTATGCACCAAGGAAGACCCGAAAAACATGTATACGCGGGGGAAAAATCTCCACCGGCAATCCATGCCCTATATGCAGAGATGAGTATCTGGTACTGAACTACCGGAACACGGAGCTACTGCAGCAGTTTATCTCACCGTATAGTGGCGAGGTGTTGAGCTACTCCAAGACAGGCCTGTGCCAAAAGAGCCACCTGCGTTTGACCGTTGCCGTACAGCAAGCTCGTGATTGTGGTCTGATAACCTACGATGTTCCCTTTCGGGAATACGATTACGATGAATATTATGGCAAAAAGGAAGAGCAGAAACAGTAAAAAAATCAGTTATAAATAAAGCTTCAAATGTTTTGTATAGATGAAAGAGTTGATAACTATTATTTTGAGGTTATGCTGCAATCAGCTGTCCCATCAGCTGATTGTGTTTTTCACTCGATTACTCATTTGCTAACTAATGTCTCGAGAGTGCACATTTCTTGTTGTCGGCGGCGGTATTGCCGGCGTATCCTGCGCTGAGGCTTTAGCTATTTGTACAACGAACCCATCCATTGTGCTGCTCACCGAGTCGAGCATTGTGAAGAGTGTCACGAACCTGGTACCCGTTGCACGCTATTTGCACAAATTCGATGTAAGAGAGAAGAATGTGACGGAATTGGGCGCAAGCATAACCACAATTGTAGATCAACTAGAGCATATCAACAGCATCGAGCGCTGGGCACGCACCAAATCGGGGCTTATCATCAAGTTTTGTTATATCTGCTTATGCACGGGTGGAGCACCGAAACTATTTAGCTCCAGTCAGGGACAACATGAGGATCGCATAATTGGTATACGCGATACAGACTCGGTAGTGGAGCTGCAACGCCGACTGACTAGTGCTAAAGATGTGCTCATCCTCGGCAATGGTGGCATTGCTAGTGAATTGGCGCATGAGCTGTGTGATGTTAACGTCCATTGGGTCGTTAAGGATGGACACATATCTGCCACATTTGTGGATCCAGGTGCCGCTGAGTTCTTTCAACTGGCCAATACAGAGATGGAGCAGGGAACTACAGCTGGAACTGCCATCAAACGAATGCGGTACAGTGAAATGCTGCCCACACCAGAGGAACTGAATAGTAAACGAGGCGCTGCATTAGGTCCTGACTGGCATCGCAATTACGACTTGAGCGGTAGCGTCGCCTCTTCAGGCAAAAAACTTCCAAGAGTGTACTATAAATCACATATAAAACAAATTGAGCAGTTGCCAAATGGCGATTCCTTGCACATTACGTTGCAACACGAAGATGATAATCAAAAAACTGAGCAGATTAAGTGTGATTTTATTGTTTCTGCGACCGGTGTGCAACCACGTCATGATTACACTACGGATGTGCCACTTAGGTTGGCTGAAGATGGTGGCATAAACGTCGATGAAATGATGCGTACTAATTTATGCAACGTTTATGCGGCCGGTGATGTGTGCACAGCAGCTTGGATGCCGGCGCAGCATTGGTTTCAAATGCGCTTATGGACGCAGGCACGGCAAATGGGCGCTATGGCCGGACGCAGTATGGCAGCACTCCACGAGGGTGAAACCATCTACCAGGACTTTTCCTTTGAATTATTTGGACATGTGACACAACTCTTTGGCTTTCCAGTCGTGCTTCTTGGTCGATTCAATGGCCAAGGATTAGGTCGGGATTACGAGATACTCGTGCGATGCACTCGTAACAAGGAATACATTAAGTTTGTGCTGCACAATGGACGCTTGCGTGGTGCTATCCTGATAGGAGATACCGATCTTGCTGAGACCTGTGAAAATCTAATACTCAATGGCACAGATCTGGAACCCTATGGTGATGATATTCTTAATCCGGATATTGACATTGAAGATTACTTTGATTGAAGTTTTTGTTTATAATTAAATATGTTCTTATGCTTAATGTTATTGTTTAATCTCCAGGGACGAACGGCGCTTTTTTCTTTTTCGTCATTTCGACTTTCCCTCGGTTCCTACGGAATAACAAAAATATTTCAATATATGCCTATTTCATAATTTAATGTATTTTGATACTTACCCACATACTTAATTTCATCAAAAGCCTTACGTGCTTTCTTTAATTCTTCGTTCATAGTTAGCAAGTCCTTGACCCTGGCATATTTACGCTGATCTTTGCGCACCAGAAATATTATATCTTCAACTTGGACGCGTCCAGTTCGACCGATTTCCATTGCGCGGTGTGTAGTCTCAGCAATGTATTCAATGACTAAGTCTTCCAGTAAATCAACTGTTTCTGTATATGGATTCTTGTCGTCACCGAAACCAAACATCATGCAGCGGAGCTCCTTACTAAACAGCCGCTTTCGTCCGGAATTAGTGGAGACTATTTGCTCATCATCCGCATCTTCGTCAAACTAAATCGCGTTAGTGTATATTTTAAATAATTTATTAATGCAGATATTACACTTACATCAGCGGCTTCAAAATGCTCATCGGTAGTATTGTTTGCAGCCATTGCTTTATTAATCCTATTGTTTATTATCAATTAAATATTTGTGGAAAACTGACATGCACAGCGTGACCGCATCTTTGTTTAAAAATTTGACCATATACAAAAATATATTGTTGTATCAGGGGATAAATGAAAATATACCAGAAATATCGAATCACATCGAATTGCAATGCACAATTTTTGCAATGTATTTTTTACCTTTGTTATCAATGGGAAAACTATAGATCGCCTGGAACAAATTTTTAAACCACACAAACAAACCTCTTTAAACTATCCTCTAAACAAGAAATAAAAATGATTATGATTATTTTCTCTCTCTAACAATAGTGGGATATTAGTACTGAAGTGGGATATTATTTTGAACATTTTTTGCACAAAGTAGAACATTTTGAAATTGAGTTTGCGGTCACGCTGTGCTACATCCAAACACGCATATTCAAATTTAAACGCTTGCTGCTAATCTAGCAAAATCAATCAAAAATGGATGTATATTCATTCGAAAAATCATTTCTCGAACGCCTTAAGGAAGCGGAATCTGTTTTATCATGGGATGGAGCTACCATGCCCGCCTCGCAAGTGCGATCTGAGTGGAAGTCCTACGTAGAGCTACAAATCGAACCAACAGGTTAGTGAAACCAATACTCATACACAAAGCACAAAGCGGCGCACTCTCACACACTAATTTATTTGCAGGCTGGCAGGCTATGTGGAAAATACCGCGCGTCATTTGCGAAGATTTGAAGCTACGTTATCCAACCATTGTATTTGGTTATGTGGATCAGGTTATTTTTGACGAGCTCAAGGCAGTGTTTGTGGTAACAGCTGTGCAGGATCAGGATGTACATTTGCCGGAGAGCAACGAGGTTTCATTAATTGAGTTGTGGCCGACGATACAGCAGGAAAACGTAGCCTTGAATGTGGACACGACTGCGGAATGCATTGATCGCCTGCGGTTTTTTTATTCGCACGTATGGATGCCTTGGGATAAGGACTATGATGATGATCGAGATTGGGTGCAAATGCATTTGCAGGCACGTATCCAGCTGGCCTGTGATCTAAGCAAACACCGGCTGCCACGCCCACTAGCCCTGCATATGCGCACACTATTAATGGAGGCGCGTTATATTCAGCAGCGTTTGGAATACTTGGAGCTGGATCTGAGTGATGCCGAGGACGAAAGTGATGATGAGGCTGTGGAATTGAACGACAATGTCACAGACCCTCCGCGCAAGCAACCCAAGACGGGCAGTAGTCCTAAAGCAAATAATTTAAATAAATCCTTATTACCGGTTACGGATCTGATGTGCCTTCATCTGCGTCTGGCAATTATACGCAGTGAATTTGAGATACTAGAGAATCCGGAGATGCGACGTGCATACAGTGAACTTCAGAGTAATGTATTGAAGCGCCATTTACTGCAACGAAATCACGACGGTATTGGTAAATTAACAGAACAAATGGAGCGAACACAAATGTGTCACTTGGTGACTGTACCGGCTGAACTTAAAACTCAGATTGATTTACTGACTTTGGCCAAAGAGCATATAACACCAGACAAGCAAGTTCAGCTGGGCAACACCTTACAGGTAATTAGAAATAATAAAAAGACATGTCATTCGACTACAACCACAATTCTTGCAAATCTTTCTAGGACGTCCTTAGTATTTCACAGACAAACGATGATATTTTCTTATCACCTGGAGAGCACACCATTAAATTTTTGGAACAGCTCAACGACAATGGCAGTATAAGGGGTCTTGTTACATCAGACGCAATCCTTTCATCCAATTCAGAATTATCCAAACTTCCAGTTATTTGCTCAAGTGATGATGATAGTACCCTAATAGTCATCGATGGTGACTATACATTATCCCATCTTGTACTGAACTGTCGACATGTTCGTCGGGGAATTCTGATTCGTGATGGAACTCTGACTATGCGCAGTTGTCGTATATTTGGCGATGGTAGTTCGAGCACTCAAGAGGCCATTGTATGTATGCCACATGCGAAAGTTAAATTGGAGAATTGTGTTTTGGAGAACTTTGCGGTTGGTATTTCATTGCGCACTGAAACCAGCGCCGAACTAAGCAAGGTGACCATCAGAAAGTGCATCACGGGATTGGAACTGCTGGACCAAACCACTAAGTTAAAACTGCAGGACAACAATAGTAATTTCGACACATGCAAGCTGGGCATATTAGCAGATGGAGTGAGTTTGCTTAATAGCACCGAAAAGACCCTTGCTCTAAAGCGGTTCACCGAGCTACAACGGTATTTGTTTTAATTTAACTAGTAATAACCACTTTACTAAACCTTAAGATTACTTTTTCAGCTATAACGAAGAAAACTGGATTGGTAATTGTAATTTTAGTAACTGTCTGCGTAATATACGAGTATACAATCAAGCGGAACAACTATTGTCGAAGCGCACACATCAAAATATTCTATTGGAGGAGCTGGATGGGGATAACAAAGAAAATATCAATTAATTTTAAGAGTGCAATGTAAATTGTACAATAAACATGCTAAAAATTAAATTTATTCAAATTTCTATAGTCTAATTACCGATTGCCCTGAGATTAATAAAAATCATCACCATTATATGCAATACAATCTTATTTATCTTTATTAAATATAATCGTAACTTACACAGAAGTTTAAGAATATGAATAAATTAAAGACAAATAAAATTAGAATTGATATTAATTATTATTTTCTAGCACCCTTTGCAATTTATCTTTTGTATTATGTTAGGCATCTCAATTTTCTGAAAATTAAATAAAAATATTTATTGATTTGAGAATCGACATTTTGGTCAACTGTGACTCGTAATAATATGTTTGTTAATAAATCTTTACTAATTTACCGTATTTATTTTTTTTTATAAAAAATTTTATTTCTACATTCTATTTATATCTACATATATCTATCATTCTATGACTTGCAATTTAAAAACTAAACCGCCAAATTAAATTATCGAGTGCTAACAGTCGTCTAGTAATAAGCATATCGATATCTGTATTGAAGTACATACCTAAATCAGCTCTGATGGCACTGTAGTTTGTTGGAAAACATGCAGGTGCAACTTCTCTTCGAATTTAGCCGCATTGGTCAACTTCTTTTAAAAATTAGAAGCATTTTGTAAAATCGTTTGTGCTGAGCTTTGTTAATTAATTATATCAATCACATAAGGAGTACTTGCAACACTCCTGTATATTCCGTCAATAATTATTGGTCGCTGCAAATAACATTACAGTAGAATGTTAAGTGCTGTTGTTTTTCTTGAACGTTTGTGGCCCCCATTTGGAGTCAAAACACCGCGTTTGTCTTAATACGGAATAGCACTGCAGTCCAAACGGAAGCACATTCATTGGAAGCTAGGACGTTGCTAAAGTAAAACATTACAGCTTCCGAGCAGAGAACATGACCAAGGAGCACTGGATGCGGGATCTGCCTCCCGATTTGCGAGATTTATCTATTATAAATTTGGCCATTCCAGGTATGAGATCATCAGAACATCACAAAGTTTGATTAATTAACATAAAAACACAATTCTAATTATATGTAGGTTCCCACAATTCTATGACCTATGGTATTAATAGTAATTCAGAACTATCGCCTGATGCGGAACGCGCAATACGACGGTGGCATCGTTTTTTCCCCTGTTTTGTGCGTCGCTGGTCCAAAACTCAATCGTCAAGTATTTTAGAGCAACTGCATCTGGGCGTACGGTACTTTGATTTACGTATTGCATATAATGATGGAAAATTCTACTATTGTCATGCGTTATTTGCGATGGAGGTGTTTGAACCTTTGATGGAATTGCTTCAATTTTTGGAAACGCATCCGGATGAGATTGTTGTCTTAGACTTGCAGCATTTCTACGCCATGGATGTGCCGTTGCACCAGCAGCTGATTGCGGAGTTACGTCAGTTCTTTGGAACACGTTTATACACTACCACAGATGGATCCCTGCTTGACTGCTCCTTATCGCGATGTGTTGAGATTCAGCGCCAAGTTATTCTTATTTATAGGCGTTGCCCAGTTGGCCTACCAGCAGAATTTTGGCCCAGCTTTGCCTGGCCTACGCCTTGGCCTAACACTGCCAGTGTTAAGAAACTGCTATCATTCCTATCGGATTCGTTGCTGTCGCGTCAACCCCAACAGGGTTATGTCTCGCAATGTTTAATTACGCCCTCAGGACGCTATATAGCGCTACGTGTGTTTTTTACGCTAAAGAGAACCGCAAAGCGTGTGGATAAAAAAGTAAAGCGATGGATATTGGAACAGGAACCAGGCCCCTTCGCAAATGGTCAGCCGCCCCACGCAAATGTCTTTCTAGCGGATTTCGTGAATCTCAAGGATGGTCAGTTCTGTGATTGGGTAGTGCAACTAAACACCAAGCTGGAGCTGGCTCAGAATGAAATTAAAGCAAAGGAGTTTTAATTTTGCACAATGCTAATTTAGCAACGGCATCCCTTGGGTAACAATTTTGTACAAATTTTGTAATCATATATTCAGTGATATATCATATAGCTTCTAATTATATACAGCGATGCCTTCCGATATCTCTTAATTTGCCATTTACACAAGCAATTTGTTATGTACTTTGTTTTGTTTTTTAAACGCTCTCTAAAAGAATGGTGACCTCAATTTATGAGAGGCAATGTTATGTTTTTATGTTTTGTTAACTTACAATCTTACGTTTACTACACAATAAATACATTAAAATATGATTAACTAATGTGCCTGTTCTTAAGGGGCGCAATGTCAATCGAAGGGCGTAAAGTGCTTAAGGAAAATAATGCTGATAGTGAATGCAATTTGCATTATTCATGGTTCTGCAACCATTTGTATGCAGAATGGTCACCTGATTGCAAATCTATAAATAATTGAATGCAATTCAATTCAAATACGAAATGACTAACATATCTTGGAGTTTTCAGAAGACCTTATCCGACTGTCTATAAGAGGCTCGAATCATCTTTTGATTTAGTGGTAATTTTATGTTTTATTTTATATTTTAGGAAAATTCCTCTATTTTCCAATATAGTTGCAATAAAACAAATCTTTCATGTATGTATATTATGTTAAATATACAAATATATTTGAAACGATTAAAATCAAGTACAAGCAATTGCATTACAGACTATATGATTATGTATATAGGTTAGAGAATAAGCGTAGAACGGTTGGGGGCTGGACCAATTAGCGATCTCAATCGATAAGAAAACGTACAGCCTTTTGTGCTTTGCTTGGCGATGTTGCTGAAGCTGCCTCCGTTGATTGCGTTAGGCTGCTGTGCATACCATGAAGTACAACCTCAAGTCGTGCCAGCGCATCCTGCAGATTGATAGCCAGCTCGCCAGCATCCGGTTGATTTTCACGCTCTCGATTCGCCTGATCACAGTGACGTCGCAAGCGATGAGCAGCACGCTGCATTATCTGAAGCTCCTGTTTCGCCAGCATTGGGAAATCACAACTGGTGCTCGCTCTTTGATCCTCCAAGTCGTAGGTGAGCAGGCGTTTGGTGAATTGACAGTTTGGCGAGGCACTGGGTGGAGTCTTGGCTGGCGTAGATGTTTGATGGGGTGTGTTATTACTGCTACCGGCGTTAAGAAGTCGCTTAAGTGGCTGCTTGAGCAGCACATCCTTCATTGCACTGAAATTCAGAGCTATGCGACTGGAGTTGTGCGTGTCATTCAAAGTTTCGTTGAGCTCTGCATCCAATGGCTGCCAGTCCACCTCAACACTTTGGAATATATTGTCTGCATTGTTGGATGACGTTTCTCGCTGCAAGTCCAGCCAAACGGTTAGCCGAGCTATTGGCCATTCAGCCTTCAGGGCATGCTGCTTGTCCACAATGAGTATGACTGTACGAAGTAGTCCAAATTCATCGGGCGTTTGTGTTTGACGAAACTCAATGTGCCTCAAGCCCACCTGGCGACAGCGTTGTGTGGCCTCCTTGACCATCAGCTGGGTCTTGTGCAGACTCTCCTCGCTGGGATTCAGCATGATGCGCTGTATGTCCTCCAGCAGCGTGGACTTCTGCGCTGGTGTCGAGACACTAGTCATACGGGTGGGTGTTTGCAGCTGTTGGGCCAGCGCCTGACGCTCCGTTTCAAGCATCTCACTGTTGCACTTGTACTTAAACTGTTCCAATTCGAGGCACTGCAGTCGTTCCTCAAAATCCCGCGCATGTTGAACGCGCTCCTGTTCGATTCGCGTCAACGCCGCTCGTTTCTCAGCTTCCAGTTCACTGCGTAGCTGCTGCTCTTGTTTCTGCAGTACCTCCTGGTGTGCCAACTGAAAGTCCACAAGTAACTGTTCCGCCTTACCCCGCTGACTACAGAGAGGATTCGAGATGCGGAAATAGTGCGAACCACCAATTACCAAACGATCGCCATGGAACAAGGCACGTCGCTCCTGCAGCAATTCGCCATTTACGTAGGTCTCGAAGTCCTCGCTGCCAGGACTCACAAAAAGTTTGCCCGATCGTTCGTGCTCAATGGTGCAGTGTTGCAACGCCACCAGAGGACCGTCCAGCACAATGTCCGGCAGGGCGTTGTTGGCAGCTCCTGGTAATCGACCGCGTCCAATGTTCACTATTCCTGGGGGCAGCAGATAGAAGAGTGTACCACTTAGCATGGGATCGGCGGCCAGATTGACCAGACATGCCTGCTTCTGTTCCGCAGTTAGTTCTAGTGCTAGACCCTTCCGCTTTAGTAGACGCAGCTCCGATTTTCGAAGGTCCTCGGCCTCCTTCAGCTTTTCCATCCATGATTTTTGTGCGCGATTCAATTCACGTTCCCGCTCTGCCAGCTGCTGTCTCAGCGCTTCCACCTCTGTGTCATCCACAGATGTCTCAATGATGATTTTACGCGGCATGGGGGGATTGTTGTTAGCGGAGAGACGTCGCTGCCGCTCGTACTCATTGCGCAGCGACTTTAAGCGGTCCACCTCAGCTCGCAAGTCCCTAATAATCTTGTCGTGTGGTGACTCATTTACTTTCACCCTATTCACAATGGAGCGCGCCTTGCACGCGTAGCGTAGTGTAGCCAGGGTTTCATCTGCATGCAGACTCGCTGGCGAGATTGTGGCCAGCATTACGGTCTTTGAATTTCCCCCAAGGTTTTCCTGAATCGAAAAAGAAATGAATATACTTTGAATCATTATTTATTCTTGTTTTTTTTTTGACTCATTGTTTGAATAACAATTAACAAATTTCAATGACATAAAATTCAAAGAAAAGCTTAAAAGAATTTGATCAGGAATTCGAATAATACTACTCACAAGGAAACATTTGAAATAAAAGGGAATCTTCAATTGCTTGTAATCATGGTTTCGATCAATAGCTTCTTAATTGAGTTGACTCTGATTTCTGTTATTGTGCTTGCTGCTTATCAGTGATAAGCGCAAAGTGCACTTTGAAAAATTGTAAGGGGTAATTACAATAATTAGCTGTGCGTGTATTCAAACCAAGTTCTGTGCATATATAATTATGTACATACATATAGGTATAAACATTCACTTGAAATCAGTTACATTAGTATTGTACATGAATATGTACATATGTATGTATATACATAGTATGTGCATATGTACTTACTCCAATATATGTACAATGTACACACATAGAATGTACTCATTTTCACATGCAGAAGGTCTTAACAAAAGAATTACGACCTCTAAAGATAGGAACTTATCAGTTTTGGCAGGGAACCCTCTTCTGATAAACTTTAAAGTTCTAACAGACAAAGCAGAGGCACCAACAACGAAGACCGTTAGCCGTTAAAGCAATCAAAAGCGAGATAGCTAGATGCTTAGTTGTGCCAAAAGAGTAAATACATGTTATATTGTGCATGTGAGCATATAAATATACATATGTATGTATGTATGTTCATACACATTTATGTGTGCGTATGTGTAATGGACACTTGTTTGATTGAGTCTCCTAGTGGGGTCATTAAAAGCATAACGAAGCAAAGAGCGAGAAAGAAATACAGTACAATAGTCACGAGAGTCTCTTTTGCCATAAACTGCGTAGCAAAGACAACGTGGGTGAATGTGAATGAGTGAGCAAGAGAGTGAGTTGAAATGTGTTTAAGTATGTGTGCACGTTTACAGTGATCTGCAATCACTCTAAAATATTCCCAAAAAAGTTATGGTACGTACTTTTAAAAAAATGCTATCAATATTTTTTCACACTGGCTACTGGGCTGAGCCTTTGGTTTTAAAACTAATAACAAAAATAATCAAATTTAAACCGAAGGGCAATTGAGACCCACATCCGCTTATATGTCTTCTGCCCTTCGACTGACCTCAAAGGGGCCTGACCTCTATGGGGCCGGTCTAAGTGGTTTCTTGATGTGCTCACGTGTCCGGGTAGGTGCCAGCAGCACCGTTGTCACCGCCAACAACATTAATGTGTCATGGTTGTGTGCTTAATTAATCAGTTCAATATAATTTGGCGATTTTCAACTATATTTTTGTCTCCAAACCTGTTATTGCAGCATCTGCTTTCTATATTTAACTTTCGGCATATCCAGAGTATACCCTCCCACTTCAAGAAGCTTGTCACGACATCGCACTAAAAAGTCGTGTACGCGAAATACTTAAACCACCAAAAGTTGCTAAAAAGACGGTATGTACAATCAAAAAAAAGGCAAACAACTTAATTAAAATACGTCAATATGACGTAGGTAGATTAATTAACACAAGACGTAAGCAAAATATATCGATATTTAACCTTTAACTTAAGCAAAGTTTATAATATCAACTTTAAGTCATATTTAATCATAATAAGGCCCAACCACCAATGGTTAAAAATTAAAAAACCATTGTAAAGTGTAATATGTATTTCGATCATTTTATCGTTATACACATCAACATATACGACCTAATTTAATAATTCACATTATTAAAAAAATTATTTGGATTAATTGACAGATCATGGGAAAGTTTTCTTGCTTGACAACGTGATTTCATGAGATATATAAATTACGGTATACACATAGTCGGCATACAGTCTAGACGTCGATTAGCAAACCTATTGAAATATTCGTTTCAAGTTATACGAAACAGTATATCCAAAATTTTTTATTGAATCTAGTTATAAGACAGCCAGTTTACTTAAGGTGACAATTTGTGCATCAGCCATTTGTTTTAGCAAGTTGGCGTTAATAAGAAAACCTTCCGACGTCAGTAATACGTAAAAATATTTTCCATGCCACAAACAAATTAACATATATTTATACATTTTATATGCTGAATGATTCATATGAAATATTAACTATGCTTTAAATTTCAATATACGTATAATTTATTTCGTTTGACATGAGTAATAATGGTTTTGAAATATTAAATCGCGTACCACTGTGCAGCCATATTTTCTTAAGTGAGAAAGAAATAGCAATAGCAAGCACAGCAGCAGCTAGCATGTGCAAGCTTTGTAGAGCACGAGACATACAAAATAAACACTTACATACATACATATGTATGTATTTACAAATAGCTCGAATAGGCGATTCAAAATATACCTACCAAATATATATTAACTAAAAAAGTAGTACAAAATAAATTATTAGATAACTAAAAATAAAAAATAGTTTTCAAAATTAAAGAAGTTGTTAGTCAATAGTTACAGCCACGTAACATCAAATTCATATACCCCCTCAATAGAATTCTATGGTAGCCTTACATATGAAGCAAAAAGTATAAGTAACGTAAGCAAACAAAACAGCGAGAAAGCAAAAACAATGATACGCATAGCGAAACGAGACACGAAGTCGTCGAAAAACCACACGAAGCTATCGCACGATTTGAGAGCTACAAAAATGCAGTAATATAGCATTCGGCTTTCAGTTTCAGTTTTGAACTGACGACGTAAAGAGCAAAACGGAGAGCTCCGTGTATTATTCCTAGCTAAATGCATTTAAATTCAATGCATATATAAACTGGTTCTATACCTTGACTTGGTATTAAAAAGTGTAAAAAAAAAATACAAATTGACAAAGAACGTAAAACGCTTACGTGAATAACAAGAGTTCATTGCACGTTACAAAGAACGTATAGATTGCAAACAACAATAACAAAGGCAAAGTGAAACGACCTCGCATAACGTACGCGCGCAAAAGGCAACAAAAAACTATAAAAACAACACAAATCAAACCCACATAAATACTGTGCAACCCACAACTACAACTATGGATGTTTGGGGTGTATTTGTTGGCGACTCAACACTATCATATGGTGGCTCAGTGCGCAGCGGTTATTACCGCGATTATGAGCAGTTTCCTTATGGTACACTGGAGCACTCAAGCAGCGCAAGTCCGTATCCAGCCAAGGATTCATACAGTCGTGTGCAAGGTAATTAGCAAAATTTAATTACAATAACACAATAACGCATTACATACTGACACAACCGCGTAATGCTTGCGTCAACTCACAATGAAGCTCGCGTCAGTCAAATTTTACTGACAAATGCAGTAAGCCTTCGTATCAGTCATCTTTCTGTCAGCTACCTTATTGAATAACGTGTGGGCTGAAGGCACATAAACAAATTGTACATAAATAAATACAAATAAGTTCATGTACATTTGTACGCTGCATATACAGAACAATTATCGTGGTAAAAAGCATCAATTGCACAGATACGCACTGTAAAAACATTCATGCATACAAGTCTATGTACATACATATATGTATATATATAGACTCATTTGCATGGTATTGTGAATGTGCTTGTTGTTTTGCAAGAATTTAAAAATAGCCGGATTGCTTTTTGAAATGGTTGTACGTACATAAATGATGTACATACAGCGAAAAACACGCCTTAATTTGCGCACATTCACATATGAATGTGTACATGTGTTAGAATATCAGTGCGTGCACTGTTGAAAAGTAGCTCGGGCATTCACAGGGTGTTGCAAGGTTTGTCGTTTCTCTTATCACATATCACATGCATTTTGAGTATGAGAAAATACTTCGGAACTTTGTTTACTTTGTATTTTGCGCGATTTAGTAAATAAGAACCTACTTATAACTGCACGTGAAATATTTAAGTGCGATTTTTTTGAATCGTGTTACAACTGTATGTATTAGAATTCTCTTGAGCGTAAATATCTTAAATAAAGAAAATAGCTGACTATGTTATTTAACGTTTTAGTCGACTAAGCAAGTCGTAGCCTAAGCAAAGCTCTGAACATTCACATACATAAATATGTACATATGTATAAGTGAACTTATCTACCTGATAGACTGTACCACACTCATAAGCTGAGCTGAGCAGGTGTTTGGAGCCACCATACCAAATAAAGAAAACATAAAAAATTGCGACGCAATAACGAGTAAAAGTTTTTAGTGTGCTAGTATTTAAACCTTAAGCCAGCACATCAAAACCATCGTTAACAATATGACTAATTATGCATAAATGCAACGCAATTGTTACTTATACAATATGTATGTATATGAGAGGTAGATTATGGTTATAATTTGTGATTGCCAGATAGTCAAGGCCGCTTATCAAATATTAGCCGAGTACAATTGTACAAATTGAGCCTATTTATATACAGGCATTGCTTTAATCAGTGAAAACAATTCAAACGCTCAATTGGTACCGGTCCCAGCAACATACACAACATGCACGTATACTATGTTAAATCCGAAGCTTAATCTACAGCGTGCTTAGAGGACACCCTGTGTCAACACATGTCACAGGGTCAATCATAACACAGAAAACTGGCCGGTACGTGACGTTGATGACGTGACGTCACGTTAGCATAGGCAGCAACAGCTGTATCTTGAATCTGGAAAAGGGGGCAAAGCGCGTGAGCACGACGTGGTAGGCACGTAGACCAGGCCAGCAAAGAGAGGGAGAATGAGAAACCGTGCGAGTGTATGCGATTGCGCGTATGTGTGTGTCAGTGTGTGGAAAGCAACCTTGCTGAGGCGGCCATGTGTAAACAGATTTAGTAACGTTATTCTTGTTTTCTCTTTGTGCAATTGCAGAAAAATGTAAGCAACTGAAATCGGAGAAGCAACTGCGCAAGGATTGCCCCTTCTGCAAGGAGCACAAGAAACGGCCGCTTATCAATTATATGCGCAAACGTGAGTCACGCAAACATCACGAGAGTATCTGCGAGGACGAGGAGGAGATGCACGAGCACGAGCACGAGGTTCAGCATCAGGTGCCATCATTGTCGACTGTTGTACCCACGCAACAAAGCTGCAAAGTGTAAACACACAGCCGCTTCGTTAAGCAGCCATTTTAGGACAGGAGAGACAGACAGGTGGCGAAATCAATGCCAAAATAAACACAGCAACAACAACAGCAATTCACAATGCCATATAAATTTAGTCAAAAGACATCAAGAAAACAAAAACAAAATGAGAACGACAACAAGAACCATCGTAGTAAAGAAGCTGCGCGCCTGCTGGGCAGACATAATAAATTACTTGGAGCAAGTGTGTGAGCGAAATAACAAAAGTAACTACAATAATCCAATGCAACTGTACCTACATAAAATGGTTGCGTGCATTTCCGCCTGTGACGTCACACTACCATTTACAACTAAACAAAGAAACAAAAAAAGAAAAACAGCAAGACCTTTTTTGTTGCTGTTTACTTGATACCAATTTACAAGCCGTTTACAATTTCTTTTTCGTATAACCACGTTACAGTTTTTTATACACGTATAAAAACGTAACGCAATTTGTTTATTGACATACAATCCAAACCAGCCGCCCCGCTTGGCTACTAAAATGACCTTAGGCAACAGCATAGATGAATTACAAATGTACTAGTATGTACAAGAAACATGAAAAATAAGACAGCAAATGAAAACAATACAAAAAGAACGAGGGAAGCAAAATTGCCAGAATACCAGAAATATTTTTCTATTTTGCGTACGAGACTGAGTAAAATGCAGTAGAACATTTATTATTGAAGCAAATGTTTTTTTATACAAAAACAATTGATTTTCAGTTTCTCTTCTTAATATTAGTTGGGTAAATTGGAACATTATTTACAGGAAACTTAAATATTTAAAAACGAAAAAATGCTCCATTGGCGCCAAACAAAAAATAACATTTTAGTATTTTCTTCCTATATATTTGTGTGTTTAGCTATATGCATATATAGATTTGACCCAGCTTTATATCCTTGTCTATATTAGACACCCTAATATTTATAAAAACCCAAAAGAAAATCCGCTCCCCAATTAAGGCTTGCACAGTTTGGGCAAAAGTCTGCTTAGCAAGTGTCTAAGTGCATAAATTGTTCTAACATTTAAATAAACTACCAATATATTACAGCTTGAAGAATTATATATTCGATTTATGGTTAAATAAACAAGTTAAAAATGTTAAAAAGATTTATTATGCCTGTTATTGTATTGATTTTATTAACTAACATTAATGTACAACAGATTCATAATTGGAAGTAAGAGGTTAATTATAAAATCTAAGGCAAGCTACAGCCCGCCCCTACTGTGCAACTAAGATGGACAAAATATAAAAAATAAAAAAAATATATATATATTGTTAATAATTTAAGAATCGAAAATGTGTTTTTTGAACAATTTGCTTGCGGGAATCGAGATAATTTTCAATTTATAAATTATTATATACCATTTATTGTATTTATATTTAAGTTATGCGAAGAAAACAATTCTATACAAAATAATCAATAAAAAGTGTTATTGGTATTTAAAAAATAAAACGCAAAAAGTGTTTGTATTTGAAAACAAAAGGGGAATCATTAGAGTATTTGATTGGACACGGCTTGTGCAGTGCGTCATTCACTTTTAGACTAATTATAAAACCCTCATTTAGGGTATACAAAATGGACATAAACAAAATCTCTATTCGGTCATATGGGATTTGGAGAGAATGAAGGCTGGTTCCGGCAAAAGTGGTTGAGTAATTGTCTAATTTGGAACTGTGAGTTCACGAGCAGCCTGAAGATACTGTGAATGCTCTATTTCCAAACCGAAGCAGATGATAAAAATGGATACCAGTCATCCGATATTTTTTTTTTTCATAAGATATAAAGGCCAATGTGGATCAAAGCCCCATTGAGTTCTATGCAATTATTACAGGTTTGTTTTTGTTTTCCCAACAAACTTTCCGAAACAACGGAAATGTTTTAGTCTGGCACCAGATCGCTAATAAAAATCTAATTAATAAGTGGAATAATTAATTTCTTATATGGAAAAATGTTGATTCAAATGATGATAAGATATTTAAGAGAATTTTTGTAGTTTTCCATAACAAGACTAGGAATTGACCTCGAATCTTTTAGCACAGTAACCATATCTTGTTTCATCAAGTGATCTGACCTGGAACTTGGACCATGAAAACTGCGTCATTTTGCATTCTCGACAATTGATGTGGTCAAAGTTTTCGTTTGTCCCACATAAACTCAATTAAGTTAGCGACATTTGACATAATTGAGTTTGATTAAAATGATTAAATATTTCTCATTCGCTAAATCATATCAAGTTCTGTCTACTTTTAACCGCACTTCAAGTACAAGCATACCAAGATTGAAATTAATCTCTCCCTGGATGCCCAACCGCTACTGAACCACTGAAACAGCGACCCGTGACTGACTGCTAATCAAAGTGTAAACACAACAACAGCAATAACAATAATAGCAATAATAATAACAAGACCCATTTCACTGGGCTAAAGCACATGGAAGCCATATAAAATATGCAATTTGTTATATTGTACTCGTTGTTGAGTATGAGTATAATGAATTTGATTCATTTAAAATTCAATGTTAACTTGTTTGTGCATGGGAACGAAACGGGCTCTGAAGCGAAGGGGCTGGCAAATATGGTTAGCTTATATTACGATTGTTATTAGAAGCGCCTAGGTAGAACCGCAAAAAAACAACACTTATTCTAAAGAGGTGATTAAGGGAGCCGCTGACATAACTACAATATTTGACATTCATTTACAATTAATGTAAACGTAGGAAATCTAGACAATAACATAACATTACATCAGGTGTATATATTATATTAGATATATTATACTATGCGTATACTTGATATACTTATACTAAGTACCAGCCGAAGAAAATTAACGCATGTTTTCAGGGAAATTCCATTTATAAATTACAAATCTGTGCAGAGAACACAATCCATAGGAGTGGAAAATTCAAGTTTAAAAGGCCAAAAGTCTACTTTCAATGCATTCTGAGCAGCTTAACCACGCCCAATAGTGGGAAATGAATACCTCGTCGTGCAACCTATAGAACATTTCTGTTTCCAAGCACTATTTGGACCAATATGATAATTACACATAGTCATGGTATAATTATACAATCATGCCAGGAAACGTGTTCGCTAAAATGTGCAAATCTTCAACCTTAGAGCTGTACAGCGCACAGACTGTTGCTAATTTTAAAATAAAAGTAAATAATGTGACGTGGGACACAGACAGCAGGCACGCGTGTTCAATTTGTCAAACTAGTTAGGTAATTACCATTCAAAAACAAACATTAACAATATTTTCACATTATCGCTGACATTTTCTGGAAAAATAAAACCCACTTCCAGAAGTGATAAAATAACTTACTCAACATAAATTTGTGGTAAACGTCGCTTGGGAAAATATTTGAAAGTGCTGTGCGGTTAAAAAATTTCTGCACACGAAATTAAATATATTTTTAAATAGGTTTTAATTATCGCTTGAGCCACAGTTGAAAGTTAATATAAGTGTGCAGCATTAGAGTTTTCACTGCAGTTTGAATTGAAGTTCGCAATGTGAAGGCTAAACTCGACCAAATAAAAAAAGGAAATTGAAAAAAAAAGCTAATAATAATAACAATTGAAGATGTTACAACGTTTACTTAGCAAACTAACAAGTCAACAAACTGAAAGCTCCAAGAACAAACAAAACGGACAACAATTTGAGATGGGTGTGCTGAAAAAGTCTCAAAACTGTAAGTTTAATGTTTTAAGTTGACCGAGAACAATTTAATCAATTCCTTATGCCGGTTTAGACATACATACATATATGCTTAATATAGAATTTGTTAATAAACATTGAACTGTCCCTGTTACAAAGGAAAATGACTTAATGCTATTTATAGAACCTCTCTAACCGGTTATGTTAATTGCCTTCATGATGTTTTCTCAATCAAACTTTCCAATATATATATGTACCACATACATTACTATTATAACTATAGCTGCAACCCATATTTCTTTCTATTCAGTATATAATAATTCTGATGAGATCATAGGTGGGAATCATCAACACAGCAACTTGTTAATCTCATTTGTTTAATGTAATCTAGAATGGAATTACAAATTTCCCAAGCATTCAACTAAGCTCGAATATTTTCTATTTTATTTACAGGTCTTAAGGATGACAGACTCAGCAAGAGACGTTGCAAATGTGAGCCAACGGCCTGCAAATGTAGCAAGAGGAAGCAACAACAGCAGAGCTTGCTGCTGTCACAATTGCGGCGACGAGGTGCTGATAACTTATCAAGCATTATATTATTTTAGTACTACATATATGCAAAGCAAATAAAAAACAGAGCTATACAAATACTTGTTCATACAGTCAAAGCTAACAGAGGGTGTGTATGAGTATTTTAAAATGCTCCGTGTTTACGACATTTGCTATAAAGTACTTGATATACCTATCTTCCTATGTAGATGTGGTCCATATGTATGACTTTAATACATATATATTTTATATATATATAATTCATGTAGTTGCACAGATTGTGAAGTGTTAATTTTAACTGGTTGTTATGGCTCCCGAGCAAAAGTTATCTACGGAGTGCAATGGAAAAATCAACGCAAAGAAATACTTGGAAATTAAAAAAAAAAAAATTAATTTAAACCACATAAGATTGTACCCTATCTAAAAGGTTAAGAAGGCCGCTTCATTGCACACTTATTGCGGGTTATCAAAGGTTCTGTTATCCCCAATTAGTGCATATGATATGGCGCCGTAAATTATTGATATTAGCTTTCAATTTGATTGCGAAACTTACCTTCACGGCAAGTGTTTGCAATTACTCTATCACACACCATGTGCTTTCAGCCACTAACTATTGTACTTGAGGTACAACTAGCTCTGCTTTCAAAAAATACTATTAATAGTATAACTTATGCTTCTAGTTAAAACGTAAATAACTACTTGATTATGGACTTTGGAATTACACTTTAAGAGGATTTAAACATTGTGGTGTTTACTCATTGAAAAACCACTCTGCCAATTACGAGTTTTCCGCGTTGGGAAGTCTCCTAATTAGATGGTCGATGTTAAGTTCGTAGAATACTCGAATTGAAAGCAGACACTAAAGACAAAGTGCGCATTACAAGATAATCAAATGTGTAATTAAAAGTAAGAGATCAATACAATATGTAATATTGTTACAAAGTTTAATAACTTATTTATTTGATTTGGATTTATTTATACTCAATAGATAAATCAATTAAGGCCCTTCTGCTTGAACATAAATCACACTTGAGCGTTACATTCTTTACGGGTAATATATTATACCCAAAATGTATAAATAATATAATATCAATTTAGATAAAGCTCACAATCGAACTAGGTTAGTTTACAAACGATAGCAGAAATTCCAGAATTTTTTTTTGCTGAATTTGTTATATCAAGTAGAATATCGGCGGCGCCAAACGCAATCCTCTTATGTTACTTATATTATGACGTAAAGTGTAATTCGTATTTATAGCAAGGTCAATTAATAATAAACAGATAGACAACTTTAAGTTGAGGGACGGTCAGTTATGTGAACACTCAAATGTGTCACAAGTATTGTTTTTATAAACTTAACAACAAAAACAAACAATCCGAAAAGGACTTATCTTGATTGTTGTTTTAGAAGTACTATAGTGTGGAAAATATAGAATTTTACAGTGAATTCTAATCACATGATCGTCGTTTACAACATTCACCTTATAATGGTGAAGTAATAACACTTTAAAGCGTATTAACTTCAGGTAGGTTACCTTTAAGTACGTTGCCTTTTTAAATAATAATATTTTTACAGCGCAAACTTTTTATCTATTGCAAAAAATTGGTCAGAAAACGTGCCTCACGCTCTCGTCAATATTGAGTTAAATGCGCATTGGCCAAAGATACAAAAAAGGTATACGATATAAATGAGGACATTGCAAAAAGATAACTAATGTTCAGACTTGGGGAAACTTTTAAAATATCAAAATTATATTACTGATAAGTAGTTATACGCCTTTAACAATCTTTTTTTTTATTCGTAAATATAAACAAATTTTAATAGCGGGCTATGAGTATAAATTAACCAAAAGATAAGCGCAGTGTGCTATATATTACAGACGATATATTGCCTGTGGATCATTAGATAAGGTCTTAAAAATAAAGGTAACGAACTACTCAGAAATTCTTCAAGAATGACAGGAATGTTATTATTAACATATACAGGATTGTCCATCAGATAATATTTTGATTCCAACGAAAACATTATACACGTGCGAAGTAAGCAATATAATAAAAATTATAGATAAATGAATATCTTTATCATTGGGACAGGCACAAAGCCAATGAGTGAAGACTTAAAAAACAGGGCATAAAGAGGATTGCTCAACTTGAAGCTAATCGGGTCTAAAGAGCACTAACCATATTTAGATAAACAATAATTATTTTAAGTTGCTATAAAAAAGAGATAAGCACGAACCATAAAATGAGTGCAATTGCTTTCGATCTCATTATTGAGAAACGTGTTACAATAAAACGTAATAAAATTGTGTAACTAATCATCAAAAATGATTAATGCGATTGGTCAATCCAACCAAAGATAAAGCATAAGTAAACCAGAACGATGACAAGTTTTGATAAGAATGAAGGTAAAAGTGTGTTGTAATTCTATATGGCTTAACTTACCCGTAGTAGCCAGGTGAGGACACTTTCGCGATAGGGCACAAATGTGCTAGGCGTGGCAGAGCCGCCGGCCTTACGTGTATCTGCCAGTGCTGCAATGACTTTGCCCAGAGTCAGCAGACTCTTATTGATGCTGACGCCTTCGCGAATTCGTTCGCCATTTGAGCCAGAGACACTGATGCGTTCGCTGCCCGCAAGATCTACCAAGCTGATCTTGCTGCGTCGCGTCTGCCGTAGCGTCACCGTGCCGGAGTCCGTGTCTGAGGACATGCCGTCATCGCTGCTTAGATCCGTCAGATTTAGAACAATATTGAAAATGGAATGCGAGCGTGAGCTTTTGTCATTCATGGCCGTCGAGGCGGTGGCACGTTGCGAATTGCCCACGGCTAGCCAATTTCGTAGTGCCGAATAGGAGTCCACAGAATGAGCACTTAAATCCACCACGTAAGGGCCAAAGATGGGATGCTCACGCACCTTTAGTGCCTGTCGTTGCTGTGGTGTGTCTGGACCAGCAGTTATGGCATGTTGCACGCTCAACAGATCGTGTATCTTTTCGTTGTAGATCTCAAAGTAGCTGACTTCGACCTCTACCTAAGGATATAAAGACACTCAATTTAAGTAAAACACATAAACTAAGAAAATAAAGTGCATAAACAACCTGCAGATTGTCCTTGACTGCATCGATTCTTCGAAAAAGTTCATGGCAGAATCGTGGTATGATACCAGCTTCGGCATGTGGAGCATTGCCATCCAAGGCAGCATCATCCAGTGCCTCAATGCCCATCATGCTATAAGATTTGCCAGATCCCGTCTGACCATAGGCAAACAAGCATGCATTATAGCCTTCGAAGGCAGTGTCAATCAAAGGTTGCGCAGTTCCCGCAAACACTTCAAGCTGATCCGCATAGTTCTTGCGCTCAGGATCGCATGAATAGTACACCTGATCATAACTAAAGAAGTGTGTGACGCCAGCAGACGCATCGGCGCTGCTTCCAGACTGCACCGTCAGCTCATTGTTACCATGGACATGGACCACATTGGTGACATTGGCACGTGTGCATTCCAATGCATTTAGGGGCCGCACACGCACTGTAACAATCATATTGCTATCCTCGGCAATGCTGTGAAAAGAGTCCATCATGGCATCCTTCTCTTTGAATTTGCTAGCTGACTTGCTGCTGGGAGTCTGGTGCTGGCGCAGTGGTGTTGTTTTGGCCGGGTTGCGGTAGAGCGAGGAAGGAGTGTAGCATGCATTTAAGGCGGTTGGCTTTGGTTTCGGTTGAGAAATAGGTGTGGCTATACCACTGCTGAAAGCGGTATTCAGCAGTTGCTCCGCTTGCGTATGCGTTTGTTTCTCAGCACTTCGTCTCGGCGTACGACAAAGGACTTTCCGTCGCAATCCAGCGGATGTTGTGGACGGCGTTTTCGTGCCACTGCCACTTCCATGTGCTTCCATGCTGCCGCGTGCACGTGCTTGAAATTGATGAATACGTTGGCGCACAGGTGTGCCCTTATTATTCATTTTGTAAAAAGTATCAAACACGTTGCTTTATCTAAACAAATTAAAAGGTTGTTAGTTTCGAAAATAGCGCGCGTCGCGTCGTTTGTTGTCAATTTTTTCATGCTAATGATGTGACCGCAAGGTGAATTAAAAAATATACTATATTTCCCCATAAATATACCAAAACATACAATTCCATAATTATTTGTTTGGTACGTTAGAAAGTCAACATGTGTGTTTTGAAAATTGAGGTCTGGCAGCTCCGTTTGTGACCGGCAGTTTGGCTACTTATTGTTGCCCTTAAATATCTGTTATTTATTCAACAAGCTAACATAAATAGATTGATAGAATTTTTAAAAAATATTGACATTACCCACCAATACATAATTCCAAAATTTCTGTCCGCTAAATGCAACACTTGCGTGATATCGATGCTATGGCATTATCGATACTTAATTGTTTGTTGTTGTTTTATATTGCAGTTTTAATTGCAGCAACGTAGACAAAATAAACTTCATATATTTAATAATATACATTATATTAATAACAAAAACTAAGTAAAACTTCATGTAAAATCTTTCATCGGCAGATCTACTGTAAGTGTATAGCCTATTGACCGCACGGTCACTTAATAAACCTGCAAATAACTTCCTTGTTCTACCCCCACTGCCAGCCATATAAATAAGCGCGTTTTAAGAGCAGGTTTTGCATTTGAAGCAAAACAGTGCACACGCACGTGCGTCGATATTCAATTCCAATCCCTCGGCGTCTGCAATCCCGTTTATTATACCTAACTTAAACTCAAATACAAGCTATCTCGCAGCATGTCTCAACAACCTGTGGCATTTCTGACGCGCCGAGAAACGTTCAGCGCTTGTCATCGCCTGCACAGGTAACAAAATCAATAAATTTATTGTTAGTTGACACCACAGTTGTATTTGTTCAAATGGTTTATTCACTTATTGCTGCAAGTGTTCATTACGTTAATAGACTTATCTGTTGTTCACAGTCCCCAATTAAGTGATGCGGAAAATTTGGAAGTCTTCGGGAAATGCAACAATTTCAATGGACATGGACACAATTATACAGGTATGCACTTGCAATTTCCAATATGTTTTAATTAAATGCGTGATTAGTTGCGATTTAGCATCTATATCAAGTGACAGTCGATTTGCGCGAGCATAACCGCAGCCATTGGAAATTTGAGACGAATCGGGGTTAAGCTCAAGAACCTTGGCCGACAGCTCGCTTATCAACCCGTGTTCAAGTTCAACACTCATTTTATTTTAATGGGCAAGGCTGTAAAAATGTATTGATAATGAAACATAAAATTATAATGATACCGTTATAGAAACATGTTTTACAACTGAAAGTGATTCCTTATTCACAGTGGAGCTAACCGTACGTGGTCCAATCGATCAACGCACAGGAATGGTGCTAAATATAACAGAGCTAAAGGATGCTATTGAAACAGTAATCATGAAGCGTCTCGATCACAAAAACCTGGATAAGGATGTGGAATATTTTGCAAAAATAGTAAATATATATATTATTTGCGAACATCTGAATTTTTATACAATTGTATATTTGCAGCCAAGCACTACGGAGAATCTTGCTGTGTACATATGGGATAACATACGCACCCACCTGAAGAAGCCAGAGCTGCTTTATGAGGTAAAAATATTCGAGACACCAAAGAATATTATAACTTACCGTGGACCTTATCAAATGAATGGCCTCTACAATCCAATTAATAAACGCATTGCACGCGATTCATGTACCAATATATCATCAGATTCTGATTAACAGGGACATTATCTACGAATTTTTGACCAATGCTCAGTGAAGCACAATGAAATATGCGCTACAAAAATACTTACAAAGCCACATTCTACAACATAAAGAACACTTTTACAAACATATTATATAACGAGTTATACGATTTACAAAGTATATATATGCATAGCGTTTTATGCACTCAATTGAATATTATGAAAAAAAATATAAACAATCTTAAACAATTTATTTGCTTTATTGTTATCTCAGTACATTTCGTTTAACATGTATTTTTGTAAAGTAAATATTTATTTTGTTTTTGTTGCATTGCCCTTAACTAATTTCTAAATGGCAGCTATAAACTTTGCATTGTTAGTGGAATTTATTTTGTTTTCCTTTCGTACCAGGTAATCTATTTAATTGTCGAGGATTGTATAATAGATATATAATTTAAATTGCTTAGGCATTAGCTGTAACACTAATTTATATCACTTTGTCTATGCTTAACACTCTATACATTGTCATGATCATTATTATTGTATAGGGCATTCGAGAATTGACTAAATAATTTTAGAATCTTCCGTGCAGAGATTTTTCCCGTTGTTGTAATCCTGCATGAACAAGCTGCAGTAGATGTGCCAATCTTTCGAATCTGTGGGATCATCAATTATAGGCAATTATAACAAGGTATTTCGCAATTTAGTATTGAGCCAAAAACTACGTGGATTGATTAGTAGTCTTATGCAGGTGATTAGTTGGGTTCCATAAGTTCAGTCAAGAATCAGTGCTACAGTTGTTGGAAGTATTTTGACTTACAAACTTACACAAAAAAAAAAAAACATAAGAGGGGATTAATCATACTTATAAGGCAGTCAGGCATTCAGGTACCCATGAAGTCTAATTAAAAACTCGGTAATCAAATTAGGAACGTTTTCTCGCTGTCGTTTTGGAAGTATCGGGCGGTGCATGAGTCAGTAACATATCACAGTCTGTTAGTACAGATTGGAAAACCGGTTGTTGTAGCAGTTAGAAGATAGTTCCTTATTGATTCTTGACTGAGCCCACAGAAAGCTAACAAGCAGTTAGTTTAATGGCATTTGGGATATGTTTGTTTACAGCACCACTAGGGGAAGTACTTAATGTACTCAGATAAGGATTTATGTTATAGGCTAAGCAATACATTAAATATAATATGTATAATTGGCTTACATTTTGCAACAAACAAATTTTAAGCTTATCGCTTTAACAGACTTAACCTCAGTTTATCAGTATCAACCTCGATCCAGCAAATTTGCTACAATTTTACTATTACAATTTGACAACTAGTTAAAAAATGATGCGTACTAAGTTTAAAATACATTATTACTAAATAGTTAAAGCAATTATGCATAATTAACGACTTTGGTAAATTGGTTATTGTTTTATATTTTTTGGTCTGTCATGGCAATTGTTGCATTTGCAGTCGCAATTCTTGCATTCAACTTAGATGGTGTTGCGCAGAGTCTTACCTGGATTTCTTATCGATATGAATGGTATGCCAAACTCAAATTCATTCTTTGGCCAATATTTAAGCAACGGCTGGCGTTGTGGCAGCTCGGACTCCACATAGAAATAAGCGAACAACACAAGTACTGTATAAGCAGCTATGAAAATCAATATATGCCAGAATCCGTGTAGATATGGAAAGTTTATGGCAGACCAGGCCTCACAAAACATTCGATCGTTAATCCAACAAAAGACTGCCACGCCCCAAACTGTTGTCGCCCGCAAGCCCAGCCGATATACGCGCTGATCTCGCACTCTGAAGATTAATAATATAAGAGCATAGTAGTTAATAAATTGATATCACATTGTTTTAAACTGATGATTGACGCTAATGACTGATGCTGATGGAAGCTAAATCAGAAAAATATGATTAAAATTTTAGTATAAGTATAAATATATACTTTTTCATATGTTAATTAAATACGGGCAAAAAAGCACCCTGTATTCAACACTAAGCACTATAACACGAAAGTACATTCGTATCTAAACACCAAGCAAGCAATGAACGCTAGATGGTGCTATTTTACACGCCTTTACTCAACTCAAATCAATAAGGTTAATTACTATGATTTTGTATACCACTTACAATCTTAATACTCTTTATAGAATTTGTTGAAAATTTAATTTAACATATGTAAGTTGATGTTAAGTTATTAGATGAAAGCAAAATTTGTTGAAAAACACAACAAATGCTACTGTTTCACACACACTTATTTTTACTTATTTATTACGTTATAATATATAATTGCCTGCATATAATTTTAGAATTCTTATCCACAACTTGAATTGAGGTATATCTTTATTATATAATCGCATTATAAATCAATAAGGCTTCTGGAAAATTATGTTCAATGGACTCAATCTTTATGGCTGTAATTATCTTCTGATTTTGAAGACTTCCAAGACTACCAATCAAATATTTTCAATTATAATTGATTTTCAACAGCTCACTTTGAAGTGGTGCTTTAGGAGTTTTCCTACTGCTTATCTTTATAGCGTATAAGTTGCACTCAGAACATTTACAAGTAGGGTTGAGTGAGTACTTTACTTTACAATGTCAATACCCAATACATTAGCTTGTTTAATAGTTGAAACTTTTATTTCATCATATATAGTTAGATGAGCTTGCGACAGTGGCATGATTTTTTTTTTTCCTGAACTTTGACTTCAATTAATTATGATAAATAAAACGTAGCGATAACAAATTTCGTGATGTATTGAAAACATGCATAAGTTAGGCAAGGCACTAAGTGCACCTGTCCCCCATCTGATAAAACAGTAAGTGAGCCTTGTGCTTTGTTAAACAAGCATGTAGATGATAAGTACTGCGGATGATAAGGATATGTGCGAGTGTATGATTTATGAAGCATGGTGTGTGCCTTTGTTTGACAAATCGGTCAACCAAACGCGTATGCGGCTTATCAGTTGAGAATTTTGGTAACCCTTTTCTATAAATGGATGTACATACCGTTGCAGCTCAGTATAGAGCATTATCATTGTCGGTACGCTCATAAGCATGAGCACAAAGGCATTAATGATTGGCTTCCACCAGCTCAAACCTGTTGCGATAATGGCCGACAGTAACATAAGCCAACTGAAGGTTCTCCTGTACGACGAAATATAATAATATCAACATTTCCGACTAGTTGTGAACTTGTAGTATAAGCAACATACCTATCGTTATTTACAAACTTCGGATAGTATCTCTTGGGATAGAACAATGAGAAGGCAGCTATAAAGACCCAAAGTATAGCCAGCTCGTCGAGCAGCTGTCCCAATAAACTGAGTGTAGCATGGAAATACATCGAACTCAGACCTACAACAATCAGTAGCACCCATAGCAAATGTATTCCGGGTGTTACAAAGCGCCCATATTCCTTGAACAACATTATTAATACTGGCGGCAGTAAAATAAACAGAAAGTTGCTAAACTGTAATTGAAAAGGAAATATTTAAATATTAATACTTAATAAAATAAAATAAACAATATTCAAGCTCAAAAGTTCAAATTCATATGTACTCAGATAACAGAAGGAAATCTTTAATAATATATTTATATAATTATAATGTTGTAATGTAAAAGAAAAAAGAAAGAAATTATATTCTTTCTGAATTTACTAAAGTGACATGGAATATTTTAGTTAAGGATCAAAAAAAAAAAAATAATAAAATAAAATAAACTTTCTAAATTCTTTTCTGTTAACATTTTTATCATGCATCATGTTCGGATTTCCAAATTGTATTTATACATATTGTTTGCTTGTTTGTTGATCTTCATTTAAACGAGGAATAAATCGTTTTTTATAAAAGTTATCTTATGAAAATAAATGCAGTGACAATGGAAAGCTACAAAAAATGAGGCTAGGCAAAGCGAGTTCGAGTTTGTTTTGTATATCTTATATATTATTTATATCTTAAAAACAAAGCGTTTTACGATCGGCTTCAACGCAAGTGCATAAAATGTGTCTCGTTAACTAAAAGCAGAACAATAAGTGATTACTCAAGGTAGTAAAATTCAATTGTAAATTAACCATGAGCTAATATAATTTGGATAGGAAAGACATTATTCAGAGATGTTAAAAGGTAATGTAAATATTAGTAACATTTGATAAAGCAATTTATTTCAATCATAATTTATATTCATTATCTGCTTGATGGAAAAGTTATGTTAAAGCAAAGCGTACATATAATTATTTTATGGTGGAGTGTGGGAAATCAGTGCAGCCATCAATGATATACAATTATTTCCTGATAACGACGGATGACAATTAATTTGACATATCAAGATTCGTTTTATTTACTAAATATAAATGAAATCGGAATAAACTCTTTTCTATTCCATTTTGTTAGAAATTCAATTGTTATTAAAAATATATTGACTGAGACAGAATTTCCCCTCTGATTGATCAGCTTTTGTTTGAGCTGGTGAACTATTTTTATATTTTAAATAATAATAGTTACAGTAGCTTTGATTACTTTAGCATTAAATTTCAGGCAGCTTTGATAAGAAATGTTAGAATACAACATATGTATGTACATACTTAGAAAAAAATATTTATACAAAGAACAAAACAAAGAAAAATACGCCAAGGGGTGAACTTTGAATTCATATTTGATAAATAATAAGCACATTCAATGTTGTAATATAATATGATGTGATAGGCGAACTTTAGTATGCAATTACTTTTGCCACTCTTAATGTTAAGTGTTTGCTAACAGCATCTTCTTTGTTTACATTCCGGTGTAAAATAGCAAATAGCAAAGGTCAAGGCCTATACATTTATGTGGAAATGCTGTTCTATTTGTGAAAATACTGCAAAAGCAGCTGTTACTTACACACGTATGTATACGTCTATAGTATATAATTATAATTGCAACAAAAAGAAATGAAAAGCAAATTACACATACGCACCGTGTTGACGAACTCTGCTATATTTGATGATATTAAATAATTGCCCTCGCACCAATCAACGGGCGAACTTCCGGGTCTGAATAAATAAATAGTATAAATGTCCATCACACTGCCAGTGTCCATGCTGAGTTCTTTTGCTGTTTCAGTAATACTAATAGTATTAATTAGTTGAAACCAAGATGGTGACGTTGGCGCGCTTTAATCACAGTTCTCTAATCGATTTGACTTGATTTGTGCTATATTCTGAAGGCCCGTCGTGAGCGTTGCTGTTTCTAGTCTTTTGCAACCGTTTGCATAATACCTTTCAATTTTATATGCACTTATTTTGCGTGTCTTTGTTAATAAATTTTGGTTTGCTGCATTTGCATGATGCTAGTTTTCAGTTTCTTTGTGTGGCATGCAACTTGAATGTTCGTGTGATGGTTTGACTTATGTAAGTTAAGATCATTTAAACTCATCCACAGGTTCACTAAAAATCCTGGTTTATTCTTATTCGCGTTACGTTACATTTATTACTTGTCCAACATGCGTAGTTTCTGTAATTCGACGCAAATAATTAGAACAAGAAAAAAGCGCAGAGCAAACACGTCTTCAGCGTTTGCGAACGTTTTGTTTACTGCTGATACCACAGCGTGACCACAAGTTAAATTTCAAAATATACCCTTTTACTTCCTAAAAATACCGTATTGTACAATTCCATAATTAATTCGAATGCTTAAAAAATGCATGTATAAATCGCAAGTTTTTGAATAATTTTTGTTTCCATGTTTTTCTCAGAAACCGTTTACTTTTATTGAGGGAATGCATATTAAGCAGAATAGATTTATGACAAAAAGCAAATAAAAATTTGAAAAAATGCAAAAACGAGTTCAATTTGCACCGAACTTTGATGCACAGATAATATCATAAGATCGCATCACATTTAGATCACATCATGGTCTCTAGTAATATCTCATAAAAATAATGTTATCGTGATGTGAACAATGTGATGCAATTTTTATCGTTTTTAGTATTTTTTTCTAATCACTCAATATTTACTCATCGAGTAGTAGAAAAGTCAAAGCTCACAACTACAATTGCACTAGTAGCTGCTGTCAAAATTTACAAAAAAAAAAGAACCACAAATTTTATATTTTGCGACTTGCAATTGTTATCAGAATATATTGATTTACGTATGTAGAGATTTGAAACTGAAAACTTTTGCATGCATAAATTTTGTTTACAAAAACAATCGATTGTGCCCACTGTAGCAAACCATGGAGAAGAAAAAGAGAGAAATAAAGAAATTATTGCAAAGGAACAACAACATACATGTAATATTTTCACAAAAAATCATGATAAATCAGCCATATCCAGAAAAATAAACAAATATCAAAACAAATTGCGTCTAGTTCAAAATTACCATTTATTCCTGTCTTTCGAAATCCATTTGAATATACCCGCCTATTTTTAAAATCGAAGAGCAGCAATGTGTTAATCTATAAAAAATATAAAAAACATTTGATTTTAGAAACTAAACAAAAATTTTCAGCGGACCAGAGGTTACTGAATGGTTGAAATCGATTTGTATGACACAATTTTCCAAAATTCAGAGTTTCATCAGTTACGGGAATATCAGTGTTAATTTTCGGGAAGGGTTAACTGATTTGCGGAAATAGTATTTTTTAGTATACTTATTGTAAACCAAATTGTGTGTTTCCAATTTCAGTTGGCGGTCACACTTCTTTTAGGTCAACTCTTTCGCGCTGATAGGAATTTGCAACAGTTTTAAATGTTTCCACAAAAATCCTCGGTAACATACTGCACTCCTGCGACTCATCAGCCACCGCCGGCAAAGGAACTGGCTGACAATGTAGACTATCCGAATCTGAATGCCATTGATATGAATGCGCGCCTTGAAAATCTTTCCCCACGTCTTCATGATTGCTTCGACAGCATTTCCATGAATGAAGAGCAGCATTTCGCGCTGGCTACTAATAACCGAGATGGTGTTCATTGGTGGGGGATGCTTTTTGGCTACAAGCAGACAGAACACATGACTGTTGACAATGCAGATTTCAAATTACAATGTGATCAAACCGTTAACATCTTGCGATATGCTGATAATAATGTACTGCTTGTGGCGTTGGGTGATACCCGGTTGCAAGTGTGGTCCACATACTCAAAAGTACGCAACCCCAAGGCCCCATTCTGTTTGTTTCTCATCGGCGAAGAAGCTGCCCACAAGGCGCCCATCAATCAACTCTGCGTGTTCAAGTCTGATCGTCAGAAAGCTGTTTCTACCTGTCTGGACAACGTTCTAAATGTAAGTGAAATATAACAAAAATATATTTGGGACATTATCTAAATAGTCTTTTTCTTTTAAGGTGTGGGATATGTCTGGAGCTGATTTATGCAGCACATATCATGCACGTGCTGCGCATATTAACAAACTGACTGGCTTAGCAACATCAGCCACGAGCTCAGCGGAAATTATAACATGTGATCGTGGAGGATGTGCGCGTCTATGGGATGTACGGGCCTCATCTCCTTCATCAACGTGTCTGTACGACGATGAGTCGCATATGCTCAGTTTTACCTGCGCTGCCTGGGCAGCGGCCAATGAACTGCATGGTGACAATTTCATTTACCTGGGTGATTACGATGGCAAAGTCCATACATTAGATCTACGTGTGCCGCGCAAATTGCAGCAAACAGATACTTACTTTGCAGAAGGCCATGTCTCACGGCTGCTTGTTAATGGGTAAGCTATTGAAATGCTCTACAAAAGGCAAATCTAACAGAATATATTACAGTGAAAACATGGCAGTCATGAGCAATCTTCCAGCAGCAGTCAAAATTGCCAAAGTAAATGAAAGTCATGAAATAATTTACACTAATGAGAACACCCACAGTCGCTTAACGGACGCCGTTTGGAGCAACGATACTACCCTGCTGACCATTGGACACGGGCGTAAATTGGCCACGCACAATATTTAAAATGCATTCATTAGATTTAACCAATCGGTTGTTCACTTAACATCATACAAATATTTTGAAGACAATTTGTATTTGTACATGCATACAGACTGTATATAAAATTATTTTTTTTATCAGTAAATTTTGTATTTATCTTGTTTATCTGGTGACATATATACATTCATATATAATTAAATCGCAATTATGATATATGACAGCTTAGCGTTATAGTTAAGTGATAATAATCTATATAATAAACTGGAATAAATGCAGGGTGGGTAATTATGCATTTATGTTTTTTTAAGCCAAGCATAGAAATCTAATAAAATTTACCTTTTCGAAAAATTCAAATATTATATAAGCGTGGAATCAATGTCTTTTATTATAAAAAATGTAACTGATGCAAGCACCCTTGCTGCTGAAAGCAAAAGTATTACTCATAGACCATTTACACATTTATTTTTTTAATCAATAAACAACTGGTGCTTTTGTGTACTTATTTTATTTAATTTTCTTACAATTATATTCAGAATTATAAACGCGTCAATAAATGCAATATATTTCATTATAATTTGTGTTATCCATCATTTTTTATACAAAATGTTTAACCAAATTTGAATGATTACAAAACTTACACTAAACAACACGTAAAATTAAACAACCGCAAAAAAAGTACTTGTAAGTTGGGAAAGTCAAGAAAGGTAATTAATCACTTCATTTGCTGCTGATTTGGGCAATGGAAAAAACGTTTCCGATTAATTTTGCCAGAAAATTAAAACTTTTTCACTTCTGCTTTCTTTGTACGTTAAATTAATGTCGTCGACGCTTGGTAGGCGGCTCCAGGAAATTATTCTCCTCGTCCCCAATTTCCATGTGATCTAACTTCATAAGATCCTTTGCCTTCTGCAGCATTGATGTATCCCGCAGCCAGTTGCACTTTAATACGGCATCAATTGAGGGTCTCTTTTCGGGATCCACAATGAGCATCTGTTTGATCAGCAACTTCGCACGTTGCGAAACGCCCTGCCAAGCAGGATGACGGAAGCGAAAGTGGCCTTTTTTAATTTGCTCGCCTGCAGGAGAGCCATACTCATCAGAAAAAGGCAAAGTTCCACTCAGGCTATAATAAAAAAATGATTTAATTGGAAACTTCTATAAATTTGCGTAGAATTACCATGTATAAAGAACAACGCCTAAACTCCAAATGTCTACTTTTTGGGTGTATGAAGCACGACCTCCGGTAATAAGAACCTCTGGCGCTACATAGAGGGGCGTACCGCACAGCGTACGCATCACTGAATCTTTGTGCACAAATTTGCTTAGACCAAAATCAGATACTTTGAGTAATGTATCCTCATCGCTGGACTCAAGCAGCACATTGTCCGGCTTCAGATCGCGATGTGTGATACCTTTAAATTAAATGATTTATAATTTAATTATTTGATAACTTTTCTCTTATATCATCTTACCTCTATCATGCAAATACTTGACTGCATGGCACATTTGGTAAAAATATAGTTTAGAAATATCCTCGTTGAGTAATTTCTTACTGATTATGCGATTTAGTAGGTCACCACCTCGCATAAACTCCAGCACCATGTAAACGGAGTCAGGTTTATCAACAATGTCATGCATGCGCACCACGCACGGATGTGACAGATTTTTCATGATCTTGGCCTCATTCAGGACACGCACTGGGTCGTTTTGGTTATTGTTTGGATGCGCGCTTACTTCCAGCATGTTTTTCTTAACAATTTTCATAGCAAATTGTTCACAGGTACGTCTTTCATAGACCAGTCTCACCAGCCCATAGGCACCTGAACCCAGTTTGCGATTTATATAATAGGTTTCAGTAATTTCGCTGGGCAACCCAATCGCTTCGTTCGGACTAAGATCCTTGAAGACAAAAGCTGAAACCATATGGTGCAGGTGTTTTTCATAACATTTTCAATACATTGTTCTAATTTTCACTTACCCTTGTATGTGGGGTGAGAGAGAGCAATGATGTCGTCATTTTGTAAAATGCGCGTTTTTTTTGTTCCGATCTTTTCGCCATTCACAAATGTGCCATTGCGTGAGAGATCCTAAGGGATGCAAATTTAAACAGAAATGTAGACCAGTGTAGGGTGCGGAGTGCTTGCTACCTACCTGTATATAAACAGGATTTGTCAGATCACAGTTGGCGCGCTTAATAATAAAATGTACTTTAGATATGCGGGATAGAATTTTTTCGGATAAATCATTAAGTGTCAATATTAAATCATTGGCTTCTCCACGACCGGCTGAAAACTCGTCGTTATTTAAATCTAATAAGAAATATCCAAATATTATTAAGGGCGAAAAGAAAATAAGTTGTCACATATACATATGCATGTAAACAAACAACTAACATAATAAAACTACAAAGAATACATATAATTTAACACAACAGTTACCAATACAAAGGGACGAATGCGTATATATAACTTTGTATGGTTTGATGCTCGTACCCAAGGACTTTATTTTAATATTTTTGCCATAAAGTCGGCCCCATACAATCTTCTCCATAGGTTGGCTCTCAACCTGTGTCCAAATGTTGGAGGCTTGGCTCTGGGTGGCTTGGGTGCCCTGTGTCTCGCGTGCCATGTTACTTTTCTTTTATTTAATAATACTTTTTCTGTCTCCTGCCGATTTTCTATATAACTGTTTCTTTTCCGGTTAAATTCGCTGCGCAAATGTAAGAGTGCAGTTATATGAATCGGCACATACAATCATACACATATACACAGAATCGAAAACAGCGGCTAACTAAAATACAGACAAGCGCGTCGCGATTGCTTCGCGAAGTACATTCAGAAATTGTTTACATTGAATTATTAATGCACTCTCAAAAATCTCAGAACGGTTTTAATGTATAAAACGGAATGTTTCCAAGCTGCGCGCGGCGTACATCTGTATTGTATGGAATTTGGCGTGACCGCTACATCAAATTTCAAAATAGACTAGTTAATGGCAAAAAAAATACTATTTTTCTGGTATTTAGTTCCAAAAACACAATAATTAATTGATTTTTTTTTTTTGAGTAGGGCTTAAAATAATAATTTTGAAACTAAAAATTAGTTAAGCAATTTTTATGGACGTAATTTTTAATTGCTTACATCTTATTCGTGTTATTGTAGGTAAAATGAGTATAAATTGGGTAAATTAAATATATACTGCGTTGTGTACTTCTTTTCCCCTTTTCAGTATGTTGTCTTGAAAGAGTATTTAATATACTTTATTTAGTCCCATTGGGATCTTAAACTCAATTTTTCAACACTGAAATATCGATATTAACGAAGTAGCCCTAGATTGCGGCGTCGTTTGAAAGCAACTGTAAACTATTACCAATACAAGCATAACACAAAAACGAAAGGCAAAAAGAAAAACTGAATAACAAGAAACAAAGAATAATTAATTGTAATTTGTAAAACTACATCACTGTTATTACTTTATTAACACAAGGGCGCAGCTGTTTGTCAGAGTTGCACAGGAAACGGTAAGCGTCCCTGAAATGTCTATGGACTGCAACCCAAAATAGTTTTTGATTGTTTGTGTTTGCAGATCATGACGTTACCTCGCTCTGAGACGACGTTGCGACGTTCCGCGGTGGGTAGCCACCGTGAGAGTATGATCAGGGACATGACAATGGTCAACGACGATGATGCTGAGCGTCGCGAGGCACGCCGCCGCACTCTGTTGCAGCAACAGACTCGACCTCGCGACAGCAGTGTTTTAGAGTCCATAGAAGAAAATGAAACAATTAAGAAGTGTTTAGAAATCTACAATGGCAATAAGCTAAGCCGCGACAATGCCTGGTCATTATCATTAATCGATACTCTCTCCAATCTACTGGATCGTCATCACAAAACATTGAGCAACTTTAAGGTATGTTATATATTAAATATCCACTTTAATTTCAATGTTGACAGCAAACATTGTATTTAGATGGCAGGTTCATCATTAGAGGCTTCGTCGAGGGTATATGGATTGCGTGTTGATTCCATATATCTGGATGCAATGCGAATGTCGGCTGGTCTTAGTGCACGTACGCTTACTGAGCAACAGTTGAATGAAGCCGCCAATCGCGATGACAACCTAACGGAGAATGCTGCAGGCGAGGAACCCGAGGATAATGCTCAGGCACAGGTTGCGGCGCCAAAGCCTAAGAAACGCACACGTAAGGCAGTATCTACCGTGACCAAGAACAAGGATACCCTAAATACACGTTTGGACACTGCTCCACTGCAGGACCCTGTTTTTGGTAAACTCAACTCAACGGTCGGATCTATTAATGCCCCCAACCGCTTAATGCAGAACATATTGCCCACTGTGGATTCAGAACTAAAAATACGAACAAATTATCGCTTTTGGAACACACAAGAACTACCAGAGGAGGTGCCAGATTATACAGTGATAGATGTTAATGTAAAAGAATTGGATCCGCAGACATTGGTTAGTGCTGATTGGGTTGAAAAGCTTTTGCGTTATGACCAAAAGCTAAATCTGCGACCATTACATACGGGGTACATAATTACCGATGAGCCTAATCCGATTAATACGAATGAGCGAAGGCAGTTACCAGACGACGATATAGGAGTGGACAATGCAGAAGACTTCTATGACAATCCCAAAGAGCTATCTATGGCCTTCGATATCAATGCTGAATGTGAACCCATGCCGGAGCTAGATGGTCCCTCGGCTGCTGTTTTGGAGGTTGACTACAATGAATTGGAGGAGCTTACTACCGAGGAACGTACGACTCTGCAAAATTGTCGAGTTTTACGTAAACAGCCGGTTGTTATAGACGATCTGCGGCCAGTTGATGGCAGCACGAAGCTTGAGTACTCCTACCGGCCAATGGATAAAATCTCTCAATTCTGGGCTGGTCCATCTCATTGGAAATTCAAACGTACTCGAGCCCGCAGCACCTTTGGCCAAATAAATGCGCAGGAGAACACTGGTACCATCGGCGGTAGTAGCAGCACAGTTGCAGCCGCAGCTGCACGTGCCCGACGCGCAGCTCAACAAGCCGCTAGGCGACGCAGCCAGCAGTTGAAATTTGGCGAATGTACAGAGCATTTATTTCAGCCATTAGAATCCAATACCAAATTGCGTAAGACCAATTGCCAGAAGCGATGGGATGCCCGCAAACTTATGCTACCCACCAAGTTTGAGTTCGAGCCCAATTACTTTTACAAATACGACTATGCGCCAAGTATAAAAGTGACTCGGCGATTTGGCGTTCAGGATGATTATGATTTGGATCCAGATGCGAATTCTATACTTGGTGATGAGGCCGATGATGTTGAACTTTTTGATAATGATCATTTTAGTGCGGACACGCCTAATTCTCCTTCAGCAATGAATGTCAGCAGTATGCCAGGGGGAGAAGATACTGCCGGCCTATTCTTAGGGGGTGACCAGGCGACAGGAGACAATCGTAGTCAAGTAAATAATACGATGCGCAACTGTAATGACACAGTTCTTGAAATAGCCACAGATTTTGAAGGCGCACCTACGCAAGTAAGTAGAAAAAGTTGCTCAACTAGATCCGTTGTATTAATATTCATTATATGTGCTTTACTTATTAAATAATATTACTTATAGGTTACCAAAGTTATTGTGCCTTTTGCCAAACGTGCCAAGGTGATTGACATGAAGAATCTCAAGCGCAGCTGCAATTGCTTAATACAAAAGCAATTATTGAATGAAATTCTGGAGGAAAAGATACCGACTCATTTAAAAGCGAAGCAAGAGCACTATGCAAAAGGTATGGCCTCATTTAAGGAAGTTTATGACAAATTACCCAATTTGTTGACGTCTAAAATGGCCGATTCATTATCGCCGTCGGTTGCGCTCTATGCTGTTCTCCATTTGGCTAATGATATGAGATTGCGACTTATACCGCAGGAGGACTTTGAGAATTTTACAATAAGACAAGTTACTGATTAAACATAGAATAGTTTAGCATTAAAATGATAACAACTGCACAGTGTAAACACAAAATCGTTTCCTTACTCATATAAACCAGTATTCCCATAGATACCTATCATTCACTCCATCACATAACTCTCCAATATTTGTGTGCTTGCAGCAAAACAAAGATTTTTAATTACGTATTCTTTTAATATGTGACCCTGAAGAATTAATAAATTGTCTACAAATATTTATATACAAATATTGTATTGTTTGTACTTAGAATCTTCTATTTAATTAAATTCATTTGATTAAATTCTAAATAGCAACAAACATGTAAATGTAAGAAATAGTTATTCTTTTAGTTGTATATAACAGATTAATTTGTATCTGGTAGATTAGTTTTATTGTAAACATTCTCTCACTGGACAATCCACTGCAAGTCAAATTTCCTTTTTTGATCAATAATAAGTTAAAGCTAATATTGTCGTACTTTAATGTTGCAAGTCTTTTGCAAATTGTACATATTTGACCCCTTTGACCAAGCCTGTAACTGACATCTTTTATTGCTGTTCTACATTTTATCCGCTCACATTGTTGTGCTCAGTTTCCTCTCAAAAAAACTTCTACATTAGTTTAGTTTGTTGTGTGCATTTTGTTGACACAGACAGAGAGGAAGATGACAAAACGGAAGCAATTGTGGATGGCATTGTTTTACTGCTTAATTCAACCTCCTGAACATTCGGTGTCTTCGCAATGGTAATTAACCTAATGTCAACACTTAATATACATTTAATTTATGAATGCTACTCATTTTCACTTCTATCCTCTCATTGATATACGAATTGCAACTCTGCCTTAGTAATACTAAATGTAGTTTTCTTGGGTATTTGAGTTGCAGGATATACTCTAGTGTATCATATTATTATTATGATTAGCTTTGTTTTTATGTTGCTGTTGCTTTTCCATTTGCATACTCTGTGCTCGTTCAGACAGTCTTTTTAGTTGCGTCTTCATACACTGTGCCAGCTGATTGTTGCTGCTGCTTTTTTAGCCTCAAGTTGTTGCTGCTTCTTACTTGCTGTGTTTGCACACTTCCCCCTGCCTCTACCCACGTCTCTGCTACTTACTGTTGAATGCTTGTATGTTTGTCTGACACATTTGTGTTGCATATGTGTTAAAAAGTTCTGTGTTTGCAAAGCGCTTTTAGGCGCCGCGACGTGTGTTTAAAATGCTGTTGTCGGTCTGTCACACTCACATGTATGGATGGCTATGTGTATGTATGTGTATGTATGTGTAATTGCATATTATTTGCATAAATATTTGCTAAGTACGAAACAGAACACACAACAACACAAGCGTCGCATTACATTTAAATAGCACCATCAAACTTTTGATATTAACAGCAACAGAAAGTTTAAAGTTCAACATTCTAAATCCCAGTGATCCCCAGCTTGTTACACCTGCTGACACCTGTGCTTTGTGTTTTGATGACATTAAATTTGATTGTTTACAAACTTACATATTTAAGGAATTTCTAATAATAATTATAACTTGTTATTAATTATATAAAATTCAACATTTCATTCAATATTATAAAACAAACAAATAGCCAGCTGCTGCGAAATTCTGAATAATTTCCAAAAATCTAAATGAATAATTTCGTTCGCTTCATTAACACATAATTGAGTGCATTTTCGTGTTGTCAACGTCAAATGCAATTAGTACGGCTGTAACAAATGTGTTTCATGTTCGAAAATATTACAGAAATATTTACGCACATTTACAGCTCCCACATTTACAGGTGAAAAGTTAATTATCATCACAAACATTATGAAAAATATGTCAGAAGGACAGGGAATTATGAGACACCAAGTTGAAACAAGTTGAACCAGCGGCAAGCAGAAGTCCTTGCTTTGTTTGTCTTTGGCTATAACCATCTGAGCATGTTGTTAGCCTCGTTCTACCTCAGCTATTACCCCTGAAGTATCTCTCTGCTATGTTGTTTTTGGTTTTGTTTTCATGGTTATGATCTTACATTTGTTGCTTAATTGGGTTATACGTGTATGTGCCGAGGATTTTGAGATGATAATTGCTTGGAATTCTATAGTATTATTAAGTGGCACAATATGCAGTCAACACGGCAGTAAAACTTTCAAATTGTAGCACATGAACATGGAACAATTATTACATAGTATGTAATAAGAATAAATTGTATTTACAACATTTAACATTATTACCAAACAAGAACTGCAATAAACGTGTTCAGGTTTATCGCTTAGATTCACCATTCTGATTACAAACAAATTAGTTAGTTCTTATTGAGTATTATAAAAATTAAGTTAAAACTACAACATAATAACATAATTCTTAATATTTTTTATTTAATATTTTGAGAATCTAACACCACTTTACTAGGTGCATTAAATACTTTTCCTGCATCATAGCCACTGATGCACCTGATTTCCTACCCTCGAGGTATTGAAATAAATTTTTAATTCATAATAAAAAATTTCTAATGCTTAATGAATTTACGACGGATAAAAACAAAAATGAAATAAATTTTATTTTGATCCAATGAGGTAAGTAATAAAATAAACAAAATATAAAACAAAGCAATACAATAACGCTTTGAAATTATTTGGCAAATTAAAATATACACATAAGAAGAGGTAAGTAAGGTAAGTGAGGTAAGTATTAAAATAAAATTTATATACAGCCTGTGTAGCTGCGCTACCCGCAGTTTGCGGTTAAAATTCTAAATTTGGCCATTTCTACCAGGCGAACAGAAATGACTAGCACGTGGCCATTGAATTAAAATTCGGTGCGCCACGTGGTGGATCTTAAGATTTTTCGAGCCAACATTTTCACTCTGAGAGGATCAAAACAGAGAGGAACAAAGCAAATCGCCTCTTGCGGGGTAAATCCACCTGCTGCTCTATTATGTTCGCCTGGTATTTCTGCAGGTCCACGTGGCATTTTGAAGGGGAATTCTTACAATATGGCAAATTCTACCAGGCGAACAGAAATGAGTAGCACGTGGCTAATAGACAAAGTCACTAGCGTCACTTAAGATCCACCATGTACTCATACATCGCATGTGCTCTCGGAGAGAATCAAAACAGAGAGGATCAAATCAAAATGGCACTTGCGGGGTAAATCCACCTTCTACTCTATGGTGTTCCACCTGCTATTCATTTATGTTCGCCAGCAGAAATACCTGGTTCACGTGCTATTTTGAAATGGATCTCGTTGATATTTTTTGTCGAATGAATTAATGAAATTAAATACTTACCTTACTTACCAGTTCCGGCTTTTACTTACCTCATCGATGTTGTTTCATTTTAAGAGACCAAATGGTGTTTTAATAAATATTTGTAGCTTAATATATGAACACTTTCTAAGTATTCGATGCAAAATGAAAAACTTTTAAACAATGTTTCTGAATAAATAATTCTAAAATTAAATACCAAACTTTGATATTATCACTTACATATAATCAATGCATTAGGTAAGTGAATATCGGCTGAGGTAAGTGAAGTAAGTAAGCCACGTCTTCGCTGTCCACGATTGGTAATTAAAATTCAAAATTTAACATATTCTATTGCAAATGATTAAAGTTAGTTGCGACATTGATATTTTAGCTTCTCAATGTAACATTATGGAATGAATCTCTATGATATTTCTTTGATAATAAATTAAATACTTGTCTTTCTTAACTATTCCGGTTAATAAAGTATATATATTGAATGCTATGTTGATTTTGAAGTACAAAAATTCAACGCAGAAAGGAAACAAAAATGTATTTTAATAAAGAAAATGGGAGGAGAAGGAGCGTTTGTAAAAACAATGATTTGTGAAATTTCCATTAAATGAATTTATTTTAAAATCTAAAATATCAAATATTCATATACATAAGTCCCACCTTTAAGATAAAAACCACTTGTATAAGGATTTTTGTTTACTCCATTCAGAGTTTCATCATTTATTAATATTTATTTTGTAGCATATAGTATATATAGTATATCGGGTAAAATATTTCGCGTGTATTCAGCACTCTGCGTTCTGTAATTTATTTACATTCATGATATTTAATATTTCTGTTCTATAGATATATATTGTAGATATACATTCATATAATACTCGGATTTTTATCGCCAGCTATCTGGAAACACTGTTTAAACAATTTTCATAAAATTGTTGCTCTACCTCTGCATTCCTAGTATCTCTAACAATTTAGTTTACGATAAGTATTTAATTAGATGTTTCATCATAAAAACAAAAATTTAATTATATTTTCAATGATGGTGTAAATCAAATATACAAAAGATTGTTTCTTTTCATTTTATAGAGTTTTAAAAATTTGTATTAACGGTCAGTTAGTTAATTGTTTTCAGTTGTAGGTAAATATTTGTGTTTGTGTCACCTTTTTTGTTTTTTTAAAATACATCAATAAAAGTTAAATACATTTAATAGACAATTATGCTTTATATATGCATGATAAATATATTTACCCATATAGTAGTTGATATTTATGTTATGTATATAATTCATTTAGCACACAGAATATAACAATTGTTGCAGTAATACTCCTTTCGGGGGCCTTTGAATGTTTTTCAAACATTTCCATTTATCATAATTTCAAATGCTTAAAATTTATGTTTTAAATAATGTGTTTTTTTTTTTTTTATTTTTACTGTCTTTTATTTTATAACAAATTTGCGCTACATTTTAAAACTGTCTTGCAGTTGCTGTTATATACATTTAAGAATTTTGATATTTAGATTGACTTTGTAAGAGAGGCAATTTAATTGAGCTTGTTAGGAAATTTGGCATGGGGACTTTCAAAGGCTAATCAGAGAAATAAAAGCGTATCGATCAAGGAGAATTAAAATGTTATAGAATCCTTGTTTAGAGTAGAAAATAAGATTCCAAAATTAATTCAAGTATGTTTTACAAAGAAAATACGAATTTTCTTTTAATATTTTTATACATTCTTCAAATATATGTTATTTGCATATTTTTTTAAGTTCATGGGCTAAATGCTCTATACAAATAAATAGTGGTTAGACAAACAGTTGCTGAAAAATTAGAATGTACACATAAATGGTTATGTATATAAGTATATATAGTATATGTACTAATATATGTTTGTATTCTTTAGCCCGTGTTATTTTGTTCAGCTCCCTGCACCTTCCGTAAATGCTTGTCAAAAAGTATCCCTCAGTTGAGTTCTCATTTGTTTCCTTTTCAGTTGTTCCTGTTGTTGCCATTATCATTTATTCGGTTGTCCATTAGTCCTGTATCCATATCCATTTTTAAGTTCTATTAGGCTGCAGAATTTAGTTTTGTGTCTTTGGTGCGATAGACGCAGTCTCAGCAGCCTCCGGCAACTGCAAAGAAAAAAAACCAATGAAGATGCCAAGCTAGCAGATGAAGTCATTATTTTCTCACCTTCTGCTCAGCTGGAGCTTTGCCAGTGCTGCGTCCCCAACGCAAGCGCATTGGCTTGCGTGCCTCTCTTTGGAACTCTGAGTTGTCATCGTCCTGATCTTCCTCAGTGTCCTCAAATGAGCCAGCAGCACGTTCGGCAACAGTGGAATCATATTGCTGCTGCAGTGCCAACAACCAACGAGTCATGTTCTGCCATTTCTGCCATTCACGTTCCAACTGAGCACGTTCCCGCTACGAATTGAAATAAAGCTAAATAAGACTAGCTGATAACATAGATAAATAAGCTCTAGAGTAACCTGATCCTTTTCTGCACGGTCCAGAGCATTGTTGGCCACGCTACGTCCCCAGCGCAGACGCTGCGGTTTACGCACAGCGCGCTCAAAGGCGGTATCATAGTCATCAGATAGCTCCATGTCATCAGCAGCTGCTTGTTGATTAACCTGCTGACTGTTCAGATTTAATTGACGCTCCAGGAGATCATCGTAAATTGTGCGTCGCATTTGGGGTAAATTGGGATCGCTCCGTCGACCAAAGCGCAGCCTCAATGATGGGGATCGGATGGGCTTCTGGTTGACATCGCCGAACCAGCGTTTCTCCACAATGTTATTCAACATTTCGGGATCACTGCGACCAAAGCGCAGACGTAGTGATGGTGATCGCTGTGCCTTACGTTCCACTTGATGGTTTGGAAATACAATTGGACCGGCATACTCACGCTGCAGTATATTATCATACAGATTACTGATGGGAGCACCTATAATTTAAATTTTCAATGAAAATAGTTGCATTAATTAGAAGAGTAAATGCAGTCTACTCGTACCTTGAATTCCAGTTAACTCAGCGCTGGCATGCTGCAGCAATAAGAGATTTATGCTGAAGATGGCTAAAGCGCAGCCATAGCTCATTTTCGACTTGATGTACATCATTTTTGAGCTTGTATTAGCTGAAAGGTAAAAGAAAGAATATTTATAATAATTTGTAAGTAGAAATTGCATTTTTTAGTTAACTCTTTCATATTATATTTCCTTTCATATATACTCAAGATTAGCTGATTTGACTGCAACAATTCAATTTCCGCTGCTTGTGATGGCACGTATACGCATCTTATCACGTATACGACACGTTGCATCGCTAGCACCCTAACAAAATATTTCGCATGCACTTAACGCCTCACAGGCCATCTGAGGCTTCAATGCTGTCGATGCTTATGCATCTAAGAGCGTGCTACTTGGCTCCTGGCTGGGTTTAACTTTCAACTTCCGCCTGGTCCTACAGAACAGACAACATCCTTTAACTCCCATGCCAAAAGCCAATTTTTTAATGGGGAGCTGCTTCGTATGCAGGCAAAGTGTCTGCCTTTTGTCTTGCTTTCATTTTTTTGCATCCCAAACTCATTTGTCCTTATTGTTTCAACTCACAAACAAACTTACTCATACTTGCTGCAAAAACACAACACACACACGTACACATACGGCGACTCTTGACATTTTTGTAGCATTCTTTTGGGCGCCGCCTTAAGGTAAGCTGTAAAACAAAGTAGGCAATGTGTCAGCCACTTGACTTGACTTGACTATCCTTCAAAGATGCTTCTACTCACGTCGCACCCCACACCTGTTCAACTGCATTCGCCACCTTATAAATAATTCAGTTGCCTTTTATTTGTTGTCTTTTCTTGCCGATGTAGAATAAATTTATGACATTTGAAATGAATTGCAATGAACATTGCGAGGGCAAAAGTTACACAAGTTTTATTTACACCACAACTTTTGCATATCAATTTACTATAAACGGTATGTGTGTGTGTGTTCGTGTGCGTGTGCATGTGAGGGTTGCTTGCTCTCAACTTCTTTAAACAGTGTGCGTCTTGTCTGCTTGTGAACATTCGTGCAATGCATTTATTTTTATTATTAATGATTTTCTTAGTTGTTAATGATGGGATGCATTAGTTCCTGTCCTTTTGCTGGACAATTCCTTTAGTTTCTTTTGGCATGCATTGCGACCATTAGTCCATGACATCATTCGCTAGGCCTTCGCTTCGCTATCCATATGCATAAAAAATTCACAAACTAATGGGCGGCAATAGCACTTAAATCGAAAGAAGACAAATTGAACAGGTGCGCCATTCTCCTAACCTTTCGTTGCGTTGACCTATTGAAAATGCTATTGGAAACTACATTGAGACACATGTGCATTCGTATTTAATGAGAGTGTGCCATATTCAAGTGCATTCAGCAGCAGCGCATTCGTCATCAATTGCAATCGCCAACAGCTGTTGGGGAACTGAAATAGTGTTTGGCACTCAAATTGGTTGTGGTTATAATGTGTGAATTTTAAGCTATAATAGGTTCTGCTCATAAGTTTGATTTCTATACTAGTTTAGCAAGATGCACCAGCACACAAATGGATTTCAAATGCAAGTCGTTTAAAGTAAAACAACAGGTGTGTTATCTAAAGCAGTTTGCTAACTAAATACCATAGTCTGAACTGTGGGTATTCTCCTGTTGCCTGCCAAAAGTGTCGAAAAACAAGTTAATCGCTTGGCCCCAAATGAGATAATAGCTTGACAAATTGTTAACCCACAGCAACTTATCCCATTTTACCTTCATTTGTTGCTCCAAACTTTGGTCAAGTTACAATCTCTTAGTCACGCAGTGACTCTTTAGCTGACACAGACACAGCAGCACAGGCACTTGTGGCCCTGTGACATCAATGCAGAAATCACTAACGATAAATTCACGGCAGCCCAATTGCATCAATATATTCCTCTATTGGGGCTACAACATTGGGGCGGCTGGTTGTAGAGGGCAAAAAATTTAATCAACGAGACTTCACATTTGTTCCGTTTGTTTTGCGGCGCTTTTGTGCGTTGTGGGGCAGAGCATAACCGCCCACATATGGGCACGCCCACACGTGGCGCGTGAAATGCAAATATTTTTTCTGTCACATCTGAATGAACATAAGCGGGGAATTCTAAAAGGATTTAATGGCGAATCCTCGAGAAGCAGCTGTTACCGAGCTCTGTTTAATTGCTCGGATTTAGCTGGCAAAATGGCAGAAGATAGCATAGCTAAGAAAAAATAGATGTGTATTATAATACTATTTTTACTTTCACGGTTACTTAGTATTAAAAAAAGGAATGGCAGAATTATCTCGAAATGACTTTTGATATTCGACAAGTTTCTCATATTCGTTGTTAAACATCAAAGGCTGACTTTTTATGAAATGTTAAACATATTTTAAGTCGTAAAGAAGAATGTACTATTAAAACGAAAATCTTTATTTAAAAAAGGAAATTGTGAGTATAAAAAGTATTAGCCAAATGTTTTGTTAATTTGCCAGAAAGTACAGCCAAAATAATCTCGAAATAAATGCATAGATAAAAAAAAACTACTCACATGTCTCTAGCAACTCCTGGGACAATGGTGCGTATGATTAACGCCGAAAACCTAAAAGTAAGCAAACGTAAAGCCGCACAAAACGGTTGGCCGCTGGGCATCAACAACAACAGCAACAAAGTTTAATCAAATACGTTGATAAAACACAAAAGATTACGCCCTTCGTTTGCCTTCCTGCAGAATGTAATAGGGCAGGGACAAAGGGTCCATCAGGGTCGGCAGAATTCTTCCAAAACTGGGCATCTAATGTGTTTGTCAAAACGTTGTTATGCCAATGGCCAGGGTGCTATAAAGCAGACAGCACCAACAACAATGGCAACAACAAGAGTAAAGCCAACCGTAGCAACAACAACAGCAACAATTCGGTTCGTTTGGTTCTTTTGCTTTTGGCCAACTGACCACAAATGACCTTTTGGGCACAACGAAATAAAAACTGTTAAATAAAAGGCAAATAAAATGTGTGACACAAAAGAGAGCAAGAGAAGGAAAAAAAGGCAGTCTCATCAATGTTGAGCACGAAACAACCTGTTGTGGGGAATGTGTGTGCGTGTGTGACACTGTGTGGGTGTTAAATGTATTAGTTTAGCTTGGCCAAAAGGCTATTTAAACGTGGTCAATGTGCTTATACGCTTGAACAGCAAATGCTGGAATATTACACTGGGCAACAAATTTGGCAAGCAAATAAAGCGAAAAGGTTTTGAGGTTGTCATTTAAAAACCAATTTAACCAAACTGTATTTTACTTTCCTACAGTTTCAGCGTTTAACTGTAAACAAAATTAAACAGGAAACAAAACTTATCAAATTCATACTTAAATTGTTTTTTATGTTAAAAAATAGAATTTTTTTATTTCATGTTAAAAACTATGCTATTTATTTAACTGTCAATCAAATTCCATAAGGAAATTACATAAAGTTTATTTTAAAGAGTTTGCTGGACAGTGTTAAACTGTGGCATGCTGGGGTTTTTTTTTTGGACTGACCGATGGGGCGTGATTTGGGCCAAACTTAGGATGAACAATGTGTTAATAGCTTGTTTATTATGTTTCAGTTTTCGTCTCGATCTCGTCATGTTCAATTTGGCGCACAATTGGCTGTTTGACAGTTTTTAAAGCCTGCTTGAGGGTGCTGCCACAATGATTGGCCCACACAGAGTCATAAGTACGAACATTATCTTCCAATATTGCACAACTCATTCGTCATTTATGCGTTAGCCGGCAAGGAGATGACAACGACTATGACGATGACGACAACGATGATAAATCACTTTCAATTTTGACAAACGTCGCAAATGTCTAGCTGGCGGCGTGCACATTTCATCACCCACACATACACCCACACACTCACACAGATGCATACACAAATCCAATTTACATACTCGCTGGCCAGGCCAAGCAATTGAGCAAAACCTCCAACATTTCCGTGCAATGCCAACAAATCATTTCCCGCCAACATTTTGTGAGTTATCTTCGGCAGCAGTAAAAAAAATAAAAGAGATCTGATACTAAGGCGCCTTTCGATTAAGACTGGACTGTGGAATGAGTGAAGGGGAGCTAATGACGAGTCGATGACGAGAAGACAGCAAACAGTTTTGTGCCGATCAATCTGATAGTGACGAGGTCAGAAAGTCAAACTTTAGCTTAACTAATAGAAGGTGGGAAATGAAAATAACTATATAAGCGAAAACTAAATTGTATTTGTTAGAATTATTAGTGTATTAATGTATAAAGATAATTGTATACGAATTTTTATTTTCGTAAGGTTATAATATTGTCCATGTTCATAGCAATCGCAAAAGTATTTTTATGTTTACATTTTCAACTATGAAAATAATTAAAAATGCTGAGGCCCAAGTTGACCCGCATGCTTTTGAATTTACGATTAATAAAATCATAAAATACAAAGGCCTTCATTTTAAAGTGTCGACCAAGTTTGCATTATGCATAAAGTTGGAAAAATTGTATTCCCTTATTGCATACCAGAGTAAAACGCATTAATTAAAGTCAAGTCTACCCTTTCGGTAACTAAAAAACGAACTTTAAACGAACACAAGCAAATTATTAACAAGCCAACGCGCTCTTGTTTTCCTTCCTCGGACTGCTCTATTTGTAAATGGCGGAAGTTGAGTATTTGGTGCCCAGTTTCAGTGGCAGGGTGATTACGTTGCGGCTACGTGATGCCGGAAGTCGGAAATGAATGTAATTTTCGGTAGTTGCCGCTTTTGTTGCTGTTGTTGTTATTCTTTCTGTTGTCGTTGTCGCTTTGCACAAAAATTGTCTTCCCCTCAATTGTTATGGCATTGTCTATGTTATTACAAGCCTAGGGGTGTGACAAAGTCCTTCGGTTTATTTTTATTTTTCTTGTCCTAATGATATTTTAGCCGGCAGATGTTTTGTTTTACAAACTGTTTACTTCTCACCTGAAGTTACTTGGTCTTGACCATGGGATGTAGACTTTAATTTTGGCAAGATGACTTCAATTTAGCTGTCAAAAATGCAAAGCTCTTGCATTGATTGATTGGCCAAGCCCAAAATATACAATACATATCGAATAAGAATGAACCCCTGATGACAAAGGAAACAAACACTTGTCCCGACTGGGTTGCGTATGAAGCAACCATTGGGATTATCTACAATTTGTTTGCTTTTTTACAATCTTAAGGGCCAAAAAAGGAGCAGTATCAACAATAATATGAAAATATGCTGGTGAGCAAATCGAATAAGTTAGTCAATTTGGAATAATGAAGTGAAAAGCACTACAATTTCAGGCATACCCTTTACCATCTATCCTTTTTGATAAAGATTGCCATTTTTAAGTAATTTAGCAATAAGAACCAAAGAGCTGAGAGTCCTTAAACTGTTGATTTATTATTACAATGAAAATAGACAAAGTTTAGAGAGTCCAGCTACTAAAGTGCTTGACTGCACCTTCATGAATTGAGTGCAATTTATATAACCCTAGTTCAAGTCAATCGCCTTAATTTGTAACTTTTGATTGTTTGATCTTATCTTTTTTGTTCAAGAAACTTATTTTTTTTGGATTTTGGCTTCTTTCTACTTACTTTTACAACGGGCACAAACTAACGGGAAGGATTAGCCTGAGAAAGTATTGCAATTGAAACAGACTTCTTCAATTCGGAATTAACTTCACTGAAGTACAACCTTTTAGAAAGTTAATATACTTTCATTTTAAATACCCTCACGCATTATAAAATATACAACAATTGAAAGAGACATAAGGATGGCAGCCCGACCACAACTTAGCCTTTTACTTGGACGAAGGACCACTTAAAATCATTTACATAAGCAGCTTTAGATTCTGCCTGACAAGTTCCGACTGACTCCACTCTCGCTTTTGGCTCTTTTCAAGAGATTCACATGCTCTTAGGGGTTGTGATTCACTGTATAAGCTTTGTTATATGTTCTACAGACACGTGTCATTTCAATGCATTTTATTTATGGAGTTTAGACGATTCGGTTTGTGGGTTTACAGGTTGTGGGAGTTAAATAAATGAATGGCCTTGCCCTGCCTTGATGTAGGCTGTTGGCATGTCCAAGCTGACAGACCACATGGGTCATCAATTTCGACAATTTTTGGGGCAAAACTCAAATTACAAACAACGACAAATAAGCACTTAAGCCTCGAATAAGGAGCCCTCTAAAAGAACAACAGCAATTTGCGACAGCAAAACACAAATCCAATATAAATTCATCAATATCCACTTCAAAATATTTGTAGACAGAAGAGCAAGGGACGCCAAAATGTATATATATTTACAGATGCTTGCACACGAACATATACTTTTCCATATATGCACATATGTACATATTTTGCGAGTATATTGTGCTTATGAAAAATCTAAGAAAATATTTTATGGCCCTCCATGCCAGCCAGTAGGTGGAAGAACAATGTCAAGAAATGTCTAAAATTACACACCAATTGATGTCTTTTTTAGGGCCCTTTCCCTTACTCTAATAACCTTTCCGAGATGAAAATATGATGGCTTTAAGACATAGCGCAATATTTGGCTTATCTTAAAGTTTTTCTTCTTTCACCTCTTAGCGTTTTTCATTATCAAAGCAAAAATTGTAAACTTATGTGATGTGTGGTGCTGGCATTGCAAATCTGTAGTTGATAACATTTTCCTGCCTGAAAACTTTTTCCCGACAGGAAGTTAGGTACATGGCTGAAAAGTTTACGCTAACAGTTACATCAGAGTAAATGGTGTTTTTTAAAATTGACTTTTTTACTCAAATAGTTCTTAGAAACAAAACATTTCCCATGTTTTGTTTAGTATTCATTTTCTTTAATATATGTTTGGTGTATTTTCGTTGAAATTTAATAACTGCGGGTAATTAGTTGAAACCAGTGATTGTGCTGGTTAAGTGTCTGCCACCCAAAAGTCAGCCAATGTACCAATAATGACATCGAAAGTCACCAGTTGACGTACAGAGCTCAACCTCAATGTTGTGTTCGCAATTGTGGCATATAACCATTAAAGTCTGTGGCACGCAGAAGGACATGGAGACTTTGGGATTGCCGGAGACGACATTGGCGACATGGACGATAATAATAATAATAATAATGGCAATGATGGTTTCATTTATAAACAGACAGGACAAGTCTAGAAGACCACTCTGGCATTGGCTGCCATGCTGCACACAAAGACAAATACGAGAAATAGTTGTGCTTAGACAATGATTTAGATAAACATTCGAGACGTGAAGGACTCCACAATCTGCGACGCTGAAGTGTTATAAATTGAAAGTGGAATAGACTGTCGATTGCTTGAGCTTAAGTTCAACTTCAAGTGTCGATTCGATTCAAGTAACATAAAGTTAAAGTGCATTTAGCAGAAGGCAATGAAATTTTGTAATTTGTTTGCACCTTATGCCTACTTATCAGGCCATCAACACGTTGTTTGTCTTCTCTTTGGGCAGCCATAAAATTTGGCCATAAATCGAAATGCAAATTTATTGAAAAACGTTAATAATGCGGCATGCTACTTACCAAACACCAATGTTGCTCTCTGTGTTATAACATTAATGCTAAACATGTTTGGACACGTGCTTCGATCGAAATTAAATAATGTTAAATGTTGCTCAACATTGACGTCGCAGGGCGGGAAATAAGTATTTAGTTCACATTGTGTTGTGGCAAGCGTGAAATTGAAATTTATGCTTTAATTACCATTACACCGAACACCAGACTCTTCTTCTTGTTTAAGCTGCTTTGGATGGTAATGCGCAAAGTCTGCTTTTCTACTTACAAGTGGGTGACTTGGGGAATTTGAATTTTAAGCTCAGTTAATCAATGTCAAGTTCACATTAAATGCGCAAGTTAATTATTATACTAAACAATCAAAAAAGGCGAAAGGAAAGTCGAATAATTTGCTTCGTCAACGTAGTTACAACATCCATTGATAGCCAGTAGATTCCACCCGAAATTACAATTTGAAAACATTTGTAAATTGCTCTTTCAAGTGCCGTTTCAATAGCTTCACATCAAGAGCAGCTTGTCAATGTCCGTTAAGTCGTTTTGCCTCTGAGTCTCAACTCCAAATTACACGGTGGGTTCAGCTTAATTCCTGTGCTTCTTTTACATTCACACAAATCCCCCGCCTTTGACCTTTCGTTTCTTTTTTTTTGTCGCTTGTGAAAAACTTGAAATTGAACTTGCACAGGACAAAAACGATGACAAGGACGCGAAGAAGAGTCGTTGAATGCTATAATTACACGCGAAATCAAATAGACAAAACTCCCAGTGACAGTTTTTGAAAAGTTGCTTTTATTTCTCGGTCGCTGACTGTCAGTCTGTTGTCTGTCTGTCCATCTGCCTGCTTGCCTGAGTGTCTGTCAGACTGGCTGACATGGTCCTGCGGCCACTGTGTCCCCAAAGTGAGCAACAAAACTGTTGTCGCTGGCAAATTAAAAACAGAAATGTCCCGATTTTCATTGTTTATTTTCTTGAAGTTGTTGCTATTCTTGTGCTTGTCGACAGTTTCGGGGTTATTGTTGTGGTGAGGTGATTGCCATTACCTACTTTTCTTTGGCAGTGTTAAGCTCATTTGTTGGGAATCCTGTGGTCGACTGGAGCCGTGGGCTGTGTGCCCTGACTTGGTCATCAACATAATTGAAAGCCCATTAACATCGTGTGCACATTGAAGCGTAAAACTGGCGACAGTTTTTGCTATTGCGGCTCCATTTATGTTAATTAATTAAATACATTTTGCGGCCAAAAATGTTGCAAACCAAATTGTCAGTGAATTATTATGATGTGATTAAAAATAACTGAGTAATTGATGTGACAGACCATTTATATTTCAAGTAGTTCATGGGTCATTGATTTGTGATATCAACACTTCTCTCAAGTGAGTTGCATTTTCAATGCCTTTGTATTGCGATTATCAACTTGAACTATTATTGCAGACATTTCACTTAAGTCCAGTCGGCGTTAACACTTGCTTATTCAACCTAAGGATTGCACAGATTTGTTTTCTCTTCTCTTCAACACGACGTCAAAGTTGAAAACACTTTAAAATTATTGTTGTTTGTCGCTTACTGTTTTTGTTTGTTGTTCTTGCTGTGCTGTCAACTCGTTGTCAGTCACGCCTAAAAATATGCACAAGTATTTACAAACTAAATTAAGTGTCGCCTACATTTGCATGCCGCACTCACACAATGAGTTCGTGTTCGAGGCCAAGGGGAAAGGCCAAGGCAGTCCGAACTTTTAAACCATTGCATGCTTTGAGGCGTAAATTCATAATTGACTTTTGTTTCAGCTGCGACTTAAACGTATATATATATTTCAGAGAAATGAAAATTGTTTTTTCCACTAGAACGGCAGTCTTTACTCTTTCGTTTTAATCACCCTGGCCACCTAATTAGCGCACATTCTTTCATTTTATTAATATCCGGAGTGCTTCCCTCCATGAAGTCACAAATCATTCACAATCCGCGTTACATTTGAAGAGGATTTGAACAGCAGCTGCGCCGGCGCTTTTCCCGTTCATTCAGCCGCCATTTCCGATTCGGTTTTTCAAGCAGCACGAAAAACTTTAATTGTCATTCATAACATTTTGCATTATTAATGAAAATCTAGCATTATTCCGTCCAACACAGCAGCCCTGAGTATTAAAGGGAATGAAATTGACTTTCGTGACGTGAGGCAAGTGTGATTAACTGAGCCATACCCTTGTATTTCAACCAATGGTTACTCCTCCAAAATAAATTTGAGCCAAGAAACTTGCAAATTGTTCAATAAAGGTTTGAAGTAAATATAGAAATATTTTGGGAGTCGACCATGGCCTTATCTACTGAAGAATAGTTATTAAATATAGTAACAGTTGTCTATAATTAATCAAAAAATAAGGAGCATAGCCTGAATTCGTATTTTACAGGGTATTCTACTGGCAACTCAATGCTGTGAAGCTGCAAATGGAACAGCTCCCACAGGATGCATAAATGGGGTACAATACATTCGCACATACACGCACGAAACTCAATTCTGATAACAAGCGGGAGGGGGCAGGAGCAAGAAGCGTGGAACGTGTGACGCCCGAAAAGTATGCAACACGCAACGCACACATTTGCAACATTTTGCAGACACAAATGTATTTTTTATGTAGACCAAAACGAGGTTTCACTTCTTTTTTTCTCTCGACGCTTACGCATTCTTTGTATACATTTGGCTGCTCGGGGAGTCCCGTAAGAGTCGCTGGGCGTCTCATATCTGGCGGTCCATGATTTGCTATAGTGGCTTGTTGCTGTCCTTGTAATGAGCCTAATGGCCAGCTTAGGCCATTTTATTGTGTCCCATTTAGGCTAATCAATTTATGTAGCACTGTTCGTTTGCTTTCCCTACCTTCTGACGGCATTGCAAGTCTAAATTCGAAATATTCTATTTGACTTAAGGCTTATGCAGACTTTATGTTTGTTCGGGCGCAAGCTGTGTTCTCATAAAACTCCCACACGAGTTGAAAATTTGTTCAAATTCTACGGCAAATTCTTTATATTTATAGGTTTTTTTTTGTTGAAGGTCATAAAACAAAACACATGTTTCTCGTGTCTATTCAGTTTAATATTAAGACGGGGAAACAAATGTAAAATGTGAAAACTTTTATTCAAAAAGCATCAGGTCTAGTAGTCGCTTATGTTACATTCTAATTTATATGTTTAAAAAAAATGTATATACGGTTTATCAAAATTAATTCAATTTAAATTGAAATTTAAAATATTTTATACCGATATACTTAAAACATCGAATGTCTAAGCAAGACAAATACGAAAGCTTAGTCTTTCACTCTTTGACTGACACACTGCCATTCTTGTTCAAGCACTATTTAATACAAAAAGGCTTTGCGAAATGTAGCAAAAATGTAGCATACTTTGAGGCGCCCATTATGGGTAAATCCCTTTAGTTTGCTTGCCGTTTCTATTTGCACATCGTTTTGTAATGTAATGCGAGTTGTTGCGACAAATTGCTGGGGATTTTGAGCTACTTGAAGCGCAGCGGGACACTAGACCCCTTTTCTGTTCACTAAATGTGGATCGGAGTGCAAGTAGGAGGAATGAGAGCAAATGGTTCGGTTTAGATGTTTGGTTGTTAGTTTTTCCGTTTGGCGATTTTTAGCATCAGTTGTGACCGGAATGTGACAGCCAGTCAGACTTAAGAGGTGAATGGACTAGAGCTTGCAAGTGTTGCCATTGTCGTTGTGCCAGTGTTTGCTTTGTCCAAACATCGTCTGCTCATTTACGCAAATTTCACACTAACTACTTAGCATTGGGAACTATTCAGTTGCACTAAGCTGCAGTGTAGTGTTGGGAGTTGGTAGCAAGAGCTGCCAACTGTAAACTGAAACGGTTGATCCATTTGTCGACCATTTGTGTTGACTGTGTTACGTCTTCAGTCCTTCAGTTTGCTGCAGTTGGCTTAACAATTGAGTTACAAATGAAAACATAGTTATACCAACATCAAGTTGTTTTGTGTTCTTTAAGGATTTACAGTTTATTTACTTGTCTACACTCAGGCTCCCCAGACTAGTAGATTATAAGTATTTATAGATAACAGTTTTTGAAATTTAATCAAGATTAAATAAAATAGGAGTACATGTGCTAGATTTATTGATAATCCAGCTTAGAAATCTTTTCAAATATTTAAACTGAGAGTCTTTGTTTCTGTTCGCCTTTGTTTATTTTGTATTTAGTTCCTTTGTCTAGACACTTGTCGTAGCCCTCTTGAAAACGCTCTTTGTAAGTCAATCCAAGCGATTCAATTATAAACACATGGCACATACCATCGCAAACTAAAATCAACAATGTACATTTGTTGCCATTAGCATTTTTGTGAATGATCAGATGCATGAGAGGATAGGGAAAGCGAATGAAGTGGGTTTGTTGTCCTAACACAAAAGTTTCTCAATCAGTTGACCCGCAATGCAGCACAGGAATAACAAAGTGGTCGTATGTGCCAGGTAATAGCCAGATAAGTGAACCGTATTCTATAGTTGGCAAAGGTGTGCCAATGGCCTTCTATTACCTTTCATTGAGTTGCCGCTAAGTTTAGATACTGTTGTCTGTGACAAAATGTGCCACAGACTAGCAAAACTATGAACCACATGGGCGTTATGCAAATGTTATTGACATTTTGTAGTCGTTATGACAAAAAAAACCCTTTTTACATAATTCCTGTCAACGCGATACACACATTTCATCTACGAATATAAATGTGAATTGTGATTACAAATAATGGGGTTCGAATACGAATGCGAATGCGAATGTGAGTGCAGGTGCAAATACTTATACAATTTATGAGTTTCTTGCTTTCAAAGTGATGCACAATTCAATTTCAAATGCTCAGTGAGTCTCTTACGCTGTGGACCCTCTTTAGCAATTTTGCTAATGAAATATACTGTCATTCCTCGCTCTGAAGGCGTCTAGAGTTGGTTTTGGCTTAAATGCTCTTGACATGGTTATTAATTACATATAGTGCAAATGCCTTTGAGTCACGACTTCACTTGTGCTCTGAACATAGCTTTGTCTGCCTTGACTCATCGATCAAGCGGTTTTAAAATTAATTTAATGAATTCGTACGCCTTTGGCCGGATGTCAATAACTTACATTTCGGCTGCTAGTGGGTGGCTTACAAAACATTCCTATAAATAAAACAAAGTCTACAGGTGTTTGGATATGGCTCACCCCTCGGTTAGGTTACTACATAATTCATAACAAAGAGCTCTTTCTCACCCGGAATTGATATCAATTGGTGCACAAACATATGCTCGAACCTAAGCAATTAACACTGATTGTAATAATAATTAATGATTTATTGACACATACCGATATTATTCAGCTCACATTATGACAAAAGTTTTAATTGCTTAGGTATTAATGTGTTCGAATTAAAGCATTAAAGAGCTATTAATTACATATTTAATTTTCTGGTCATTAAGTTAATTATTAGTTTCGACAAACTAAATTAACGATTTAACATATAAGTGGATTATAAATTCTAATAGCTGTACCATCTGCTGTTGGGTATCTGGCAATCGAGCATACTGCGACATATGACTGCGTTATTGTATACTTGTCTCTTCTTTGAAATTTAAAAGATGTCAAATACCAGGAAACGCACAAGAACACCCTCGATGAGTTTAAGCCGAAACGAGCAAATTGCTATTAAAAAGCAATATAATCACGAAATTGACAGTTTGAAATATTACGAGTTTCAATGACATCCAATAAGAAGAGCATGGTTGTATTAGATATATTGAATCAAACTCAGAGCTTTAAAAAGACTAAAATAAATCATCACTTTAGTTGGCTGCATAAATAGTTTCATTTATGTTTTAATCGATCATATTTAATCCGTTTCCAAAAACTGACAGTTCAATTTTAAAATTGGTTTGGCATACGGCGTGTTGTTATGCATATGTATTTCTTGTTTTTTACCGCTATAAATCGATAGCTTAATTAAGCGTGAGCATTTTATGGAGTTTTATTAATAGGTTTTTGCCTTGGGTCACATCAAATCGCTTTGGGGGCCAACACCAGGCATAAACTAACTGCTCAGTTGGGTTATCATTGCCAGTTCCAGCACTTCTACAGCAGCTACAGGTCAATTAGTCAAAATGCTACCAACCGAAATGTTGAGCAGTCCCAATGACCGGCTCTGAATATTTGCTCCCAATGTCCTGTTCCGTATCCTGCTGTGCTCTCGAAAATTACCAGACCGGAGCCAATCAGTGTCAATACATGCTCACTTAAACGTGCCTTAAAGCTGTTAAATTTGACACATGTTTTCAGCCACCTCCTCCTCGCCACACTTGACCCATCGCCCCTACTGCCTTCTGGCGGGCAGGCATACCGTTAAATGTGCAAGGTTAAAGCTAAAAATATGCTTTAATATTTCGCACATACATCTCAAGCTGCTCCTCTAGCCAGAGTTTTAGATTACAAATTTTATTCGATTTTCATCGTCTTCGTGTAGCACTCCCAAAAGTATGCAACAAGTTTTGGGGCTTCGGCTTTGACAAGCTGTCAGTGCCGTACTCAGTCCATGCTTCTTATCCCTGTGCCGTGCTCCACTTACGAATATTTGGCAGGTTATAAATTAATGTCGCCCATGATTAAGTTCCTTGCCAAATTGGGAGGCTTGTGGTCAAAATGATTGGGATGCCATGTTGCCAGCAAGGTCATCAAGTTACTCAGACTTGCCAGTTTTCTTTCCAATTACAAATTACGCATACGCCATGGTTGACTGCAACAGATGATGGGGACGCACAGCTGCTGCAGGTGCATCTAAAATTACACCTAAGCTGCTGTCACATTCCTGCCACGCCCCCTTTTAAGCGCAACATGCACAAGCCCCCACCAGCAGCAACTTCGACGATGATGCGAATAAATTTCCATTATGAGCTTAGCCACGTGTGGAACGCAGTTGCATGTTTGTTGACATGCTTAGGACTCGTCATAATAATAAAATGCTGCTGGCCCGCCCCACACTCACCGTGTACTACATTAACAATGGCAATTGTCTTGACTTGACACCGTAGCCCATGTTGTGCACAGCTAGCCAGACTAACAGCTCCACACAGAATTGCTTGCGTGTGGCATTTTATGTGGGCTTCTGAAGACCCCCGTGAACTAACAAATGCCCTACAGTAATTATCAAATCCTGTACAGCAATTCAATGCTTTGAATCAAAGAGGCTGTCTATCAACTTCCAAATAACATAATATGTAAAATTCATTTAGTAAAGTCAAGATAAGTTGGCAATAAACAAAGACAAGAATTGTTTGATAATGCTATGAAAATGAGTTGAAATGAATTACGAAATTCAATATTTTGAAAACAGTATTTCAAGCGTATTCCAAATACCTAAAGGCAGAGTATGACATGAAAATTCATTGAAATTTAGTATTCTCAAATTAAATTCCAAATGTACTCAAAGGTTAGAGTCTACGAATGGCTTTATTAATATGTTTCTGTCCTCCCACCTAGCAGCATGTTGGTTGCCTCACTCTTAACGCTGCTTAAGGTGCTAATATGCTCATTTGGCAACCCACTCGAGAAGCAGAGAAAAACAGCAATAACAATGGGACAAACAACACAAAGGCGCATTGTTCTCAGCGAGAAAACTGTCACACGAAGCGACCCAAAAAAACAGAACGCTTTTGGGAGATGAATAAAAGTTGCCCGTAATGCTGCACGGTTGTCATGGTTCACTTTTGGCCATACATACACTTGACACAAATTTTGCAACTAGGTTTTAGTTACCAGTTCAAATGTACTAAACCCTGAAATATGTTACGCTTGTTTGTTGTGAGTAGATTCGAATAACAAGAGCCTGTCCAATTGGTTGCATTTGCGGTTATTGTGGCTAATCAATTGAGCTCTCGTTGTGGCAGCTCAAATCGATCAACTTCATTTTTAAAATAATAGCTTACTGTTTCTATTTTTATTTCGCACTCTGGCTAAGTAATTGCTTTTGACGTCTCCACTTGGCATACAACTTACTTGGAATTGAGCTGAAAATAAATGCAAATAAATGGAATTAGTATGTTTTATATAAAATTACTAAGCTATTCTATATTTTTCTAAAGGTATTCCTATCGTGGGTTAATCCTATCGTGAATGAGATTTTTATATAATCGACTTAAGCAAATTACCTAGCATGCGTTGCTTGAATGCATTTTTTTCGTAATAATTTGTTACATTCTGTTAAGCTCCTTTAAGCTTTGCATACTCAAAGCTGCTCAATATACATATAGTACATAAATAGCCTCCAATTAGCAGACAGCATAAAAAACTGCATGTGCATATGAAAAACAAAAGTTATGTATGCCACAGCACACTTTTATGCGCATTTCTTTACACATTTTTTGCTTTAAAGTTGCCATGCGAATAGCTGCAACAGCTGCCCTAAAATTGACAGAAGCAGAAGGCGCCCAGAGCCAAGCAACCGAATATTTTAGATTTATGTTTGCTTGCAGCTTCCCATTGCAGCGTCAAAAAAGCTTGCTCCATTAGCAGCGGATGCACTGGCATGTACTGCATCTTAGAATATATGTACCAATGGTAAGTGTAGAGTCACTTTTTGATTTGTAAATAACAGCAAATTGCCAGCATTTAATTAACGTTTAAAGCTATGCTTTGAGTGTCTTATTATGCAAGCTCAATTTGTTTACAATATTCCTTTGGGCTTGTTGGTCAACCAAATAAACATGCAACTATGCAAGTGGCTATATATAATATTAACTCATTAAGCACACAACTGTGTGGACAATGGTATGCGGGCTGCCAAATATCACATAACACAGACATATAACTCCATAGACAATATGTACTAGTTGCACATCCTTAAGGCAGTTTGCCAGCCAGCCACTTCGATTTGCCTTTCAATTTCGCCACGGATGTGGCTAAGCGATGTAACAACAGTCCATATTGGTCGGCCGTTCACATACACGTATGGCATGTAAATACATTACGAAACCGCAGCAGACTGTCAGACAGACAATAATGGATGGAATGAACATGCAGGCTGTACTGGTTCGCATAAATCACACTTAATTATAAAGTGCCTGAAATGTCATAAGAATTTGAGTGAAAAGGGAAAACTCGTCAAATGAAAAGTTGTTTAACATTGTTTCTTTTTTCGAAATCAATAAGCTTGACTTTTTAAATCATTTGAAATTTGCTTTCTTTTACCCTCTGGTTGTATTATATTGCCCGGCAATTAATTTTTCATGTCTGAGACATTAAGTCGAACATTTCCAGGGTAATTCGTGCTATTGATTGACGGTCGATGTTTCCCCTTCTGTTAAGGTACCTTGAGTAGTATACGAGTATGTATTTTTTATTATTGAGTCCATTACTCACAGGTCACAAAACGGCATTTAACTGCGACAATTGTGAGTAGATATACTCAGTATTCACTTAAGTATCGTGCTCCAGTTCAGGGAATTCCCATAGGTCAAAGCTATTTTCTTAGAGTAATTATCATGAAAGGTTAGAGGGCACTTTAATCAAATGTGAATATGAAAATTTGTCATACATTGTCATTGATATTCAACAATTTTAAATGTAGGCATTTCGGCTTATTGGCCACAAATATTCCCATTGGACATCAAATTACAAATATTATTGAGTACGTAAAATATAAACATTGTTCTCCATTGCATTCACAAATATTGCTGTGTGTGATCTGCAATGTTTTCCTCTCGTTTTTCACCAACATTTAACACCGTGTATTTATTTCCATATAAATTGGAGCTAAAATAACATAAATTTAAAATGACATTTAATACGTTGTAAATGTAAATAAATAAAAGGTTTACTCTGTAGTCGTAATATGGCTGTTCGAAAAATTGCGCATATATACTGTTATTCATTGGTTCTCAATGGCGTTGTAAATGTAATAGCTAAAATGCACAAAATATGTTTTCGCTCAACATTATTTTAATAGCACTTTACACTCATGTTTCTCTCACTTCCGCCTACATCTCTTTGGGATTGCTCTCATGTTTTTTTTCGGTTTGTTTATGTGATGTCAATTTTTTGATGGCCACTTTGTGACCTTTTATGTGACTTGCAATGACGTTTTTTAAATAGTCCGTACACGGAGCAATTCATGCCGTTATTTTGCTCAAAAGGGATCTGAGAGGTGCCATACTAAATCTCTGGGTGCTTTTGAAACAGGTCTTTATTTGGTTCTTTTCACTAGAAATCAAATCATAAAGTTATCTATTATTTAAGTTAAATTTTCTTGTTAATTTATTTTCTTTCCACAGCTGAATCTGCCAAAATGCAAATGACTCTATTTATGGCTTGCTCAACTTCAGTGCTTCAACTTGCTTTGTATGCTTAAGCTTAATACCTTTAAGCAATTTTCAAGCTGAGTATCATGACCTGATTGAGCCCCAAAAAACTGCATAAGAATTCAAAACGTGAGGCATAAAAACGAGTTGTTCAAATTTCGCGTATTTCTTATGTAAATAAATGTAGCGTGCTTTAAGGAAATCATAAGCCAGCCAGCTATCGCAGTCTTGTCTTTATATTCTTTGTTTGTTTGCTTTCAATCATGTGGGGAAACCATATTAAATATATGTTAACTCCTTGCTGATAAGCATGCCGGATATTAGCAACTTAACGTTGAGTGTTGCTCATCGTGCATAATTACAACAGCTATGGAAATTAATGCAATTCGGATGACGGCACAATTAATATGCCAGGCCATAATAATATTAGAGTGGGCGTTTTTGCTCTCCATCTCTCTGTGGCTACCGTCTAAATCCTCGTTAAGTGCTAACCAAATGCTGCATAAATTCATTCGAGGGTCGCTCTTTGATTTATGTTACATTTTGAGACGCGCGTCTGTCTAAACAAAGCTGTTCAAGAGGCAGAGAGCCAGAGGAAGACCATCCACGCTTGATTTATGTTTTTCTTTTGCTTTTTTTTTTGCATTTGCTTGTTTGCTGAATGACTGTCAGCTGAAAAATATATTTAAATAAAAACTGTGCCAAATGCAAAGGCATAAAAGAAAATCAACAGAGGAATTATGTGTAATTAGATGGCTTAAAATCATTGAGCACATTTTCATGCTTTGATTGAATTAAAATTGAAAATTTTAATCAATGTAATTTATTGTGTTATTGTAAGTTGCCAATGTTAAGCTTGTACAATTTTCACGCATTAGAATTGAAAGAAAAATGGAATTGACTACAGTAGAAATTTATTTATTATTTTGCTTGTCAAGTTTCAACTTGCTTTTCAAAGCATTCATGTCCAATAATTGCAAACTTTTTTTAATTGCCACAAGGACTTTAGTTTAACGCTTCATTGAATTTCTCTAGGGCGTCGTTTAATTCAAAACCTAATGAGCCCCACAATCGACCACGAAATGAAACCGAAGTAAATATTTACATTTGTTTAATTCAAAACTCAACTAGAAAAACGCCTTAAGAAATATACGAAATTACCATTCACCCTTTAAGAAATAATGGAAGCACATTACGAGCATGTAATTAATTTTGTGCTAGACAAGTCCGCTAAGTTCGCTTAGCGATTTGCCCTTCAAGACGCCCTGTAGCAGTTTTGCGCCTAAATGACTGCCACAATTTTTGCAGCCGATTGAACACTAACTGAATTTAAAGTTTCCCCTCACAAATACACGCACACACACACACACACCGGCACACACTTGTATATGATAAGTTTTGTAAGTTTGCTAATTGAGTTAGTCTATTAGCTCGAAGCTATGTGTGTGATAATGTTTTCAAATAATTAATCTAAAATCAACGTCACTGTTGTGATAAGAAATACTACTACTGATACCATTTGTGCTACATGCTGCTTATTAATATCTTATCTAAAAATATATACGCATAAAACAATGATATAGATGCATATAATAAGTAGCAGGCAACAATAACGACTTCCAATGAGCAGAGTTTGAGTGGGATTCATATAAAACACGTAATAAAAACGTATTATCTCTCCACATTTACTAACCAGTCATTGCTCCCAGATAATTCATTTTGGATTAGATAGAGATGTATGTATATCTATAGATATCTTTGTGCTGTGTAATCGATTGTTATAAAATTTATTGTCCATGCCTGCCCCCTATCTCTAATCGCAGCTTATCAATTAATTGTCTTGTTTTGTGGTCTGGTCGTGATTCAAGTTTGTTGGCGTTTCTACAGATCGTCACGTGAGTCCCAGCCAGAATGACCTCATAACCGTTTATACTATTAAAGAAGTTATGGGAGAGTATAAGTATTTTATACTTATTGGAAAAACCATTAATTTTAACAATAATAAAAGAGATACCTAATTGACTACAAAATATACTGAGTAATTTTTAAATTGATTAATATTTAAAGCATAAATCGCTTAGCTCCCCTAAAGAAAATGAGAAATTTGGTATTTGTTTTGGGTTAAGCTGAAACAATTGTTACAGAAATGATATCCAACTATCCGTAACAATGTCAACACTTGTCTTGAACTAAATGTCCTTGTATTAGGTAAACACTCAATTGTCCTTTTCGCAAGGCTATTGTGCACTTAGCCCTAGCCGGACATGGAAGACCACATGCACACATACATACGTATTATTGGTAATCAAATCTGCAATTGCATTGCTCTTTGTTTGAACAATAACGTTCAATAATGGAATTTACACGATTTTAATTTGCCATACAATAAAAATAAAATACAGTCAGTTGAGAGTGAAGTGAATTCAATGAAAAACATATTGAAGTTATTTTTCAATGGAAACATACTTTGAATAAACAAATTTCAATAATAATTTGTAACAAAACTGACAATTTGATTGGTATTTATTTTCAATATGCTTCATTTTTTAAGCATTTTTATTTAAAAACAAAAAATGAAAATGAAAACAAAGCAAGATTTATTCCTGATTTTTTTGATATTCGAGCTCGGTCCTCTTGCTCTATCATGATGAATGATGATGATGTTTGGTCAGCGTTGACCCAGCTACAAAACTCCATCAATTACATTCCAAGTGGTGACTATGCCTCGCAGTGCTGGCACCTGTCGGGTCACCAGCAAGAATAAAGTATAATGGTGAGAGTGTAGTTGCATATGGATAACGGAGCCATTTTTACCGTGACCTCAAAAACCGCTTGACTTGGGTTGGGAGTCAACTGTTGGTCGTGGCAGGTCTAGTTGAGCTACGGCTACATATTGCTGGCTGCTGGCTGCTGGTACTGCCTCGTTCCATGTGAGCCCAGTGTGTTCAATGTTTTATATTAAAAAATACCAATACGCCTGATTGATTTACGAGTACGCCTGGCTGCACCCATAGCCAACTGCTGGGTGCCAACTCTATTCCCTGAGGCTCGTCCAAAGTAGCCACTGAAGCGTTCCTCGATTGTGGCTACTTTTGATTTCGCATGTGGCATGCAGAGTGCATAACTATGTGGTAGTTGTATGCGACATCACCTTATCTCGTCTCGACAGTTTTCTGGTGAACTACATAGCCTTACCGTGTGGCAGATACAGTCACATAATTAAGTTGCACTTGCAAATCATGTTGGGACCGTGCTCTGCATATCACACTGCTGCTCTCTGAGCATTAGGCAGTTGCTTTGGCTGCCATTTGAATTTAGCTCTTTAAAACTCAAGGAATTTTAAGCGTACTACTTCTTGTAATAACTTCTTCTGTACTCAATGGAATCCATATATTTTAACTTTGTGCTTGGCTATAATATTGCCAACTTGCTAGAGCGTCTACTATATTTGTTAATTCTAAAGGGTGTACAAGTGCAGCCAGCCCAGTGTTTTGTGCTTTCGGCCATTGTTTTTGCTGCCATTTTTTCAGGTCCTTTTTCATTCTACTAATGAGCCAGCTAAGCACATAATTATTTAATGCCCGCGCAACACTACACTACAAAAGTGATGTCTTTAAGTTGCGACTAGGCTGTGAATTTATGCGACGTGCACAACATTTGAATTTTTCAACACGTTCTTTGGCTTAATTACTTGGTGCAAGTGTTAGGAAGTCGAATGTTGTTTGGCTCCCAAGGGCAGAAGGGTTTGTGTTTGTGCTGCGACATGCCAGACAGGACAATGGTGTTCGCTAAATGTAATTGGCAGCAGGTAAATGGTAGAGCCATGGAAAGAGTGTCAAACAAATTGGCCGGGTAAAGTTTTAAGCCAACGAAAAAGGAAATTTAATTAGCTAATTAATTGTGCGTCTCATCAACACTTTGTGTATGAAAAGTTATGAACGGACCAAATGCTCTAAATAAATCGTAAACTAAAATTCACCGAGAACCCATAAATTGATTTAGCTCATTAGCCGAGTTATGCAAAGAATTGTCCAATTAATTTCCTAGCTTTTTGCCTTTGTTCATTTCAATAATTGAATTTCTAATAATCATCGTCATTTGGCATTACGATTTAACTGCAATCAAATCTAATTAATTCTCAACATTTGGTAATTAAATAAGATGACGGCTCAAAGGTCGGCAAAATGATTGGCGTGATAAAATTCAAATATTAATTTGCATTTACTTATATAATAATTAATAATATGGTTTGATAAAGGTCAAAAAAATCTCATAAGGCTTTTTGCATAAGGGAACCATATGAGCTGAAAATTGCTTACCAAACATATCGTATATTTATTTAATAAAGTAAGTATGCTTTTGTGTCAGCGACAATCCTTTAAAATTTATTTTGAGCAGATTCCAGAAATTGCTAAACCAAACTGCAAACCAAGCTAATAAATCTGCATTGGGTTAGCTCATAAACTTCAACACAATGGGCGCCCACATCAATTACAGCATTGCCAACTCGGCGTATACGCAATGACAAACATCGGTTGTAGTATTGCGTATACGCCGCATTAACATCAGCGTTTTACAAAAGGTCATTATGTCTGGTTTGGGTTTGCGGCGCTCATCGTTGTTGTTTTTAATGATCGCGATAAAACCAAATTGTCACGCGTGACACGCAACGGCCAATGGGAATGGAATGTGCGAACTATTCATCAGGCAGACAGACTGAATGGCGACCAGGGTCACTTGCAGTTGGCTTAACGAACAGATTTGATGAGCACACTGGACATGTATCGGCATCACGTAGCAGTAATTAAATAGTTAAGCAATTAGTAAGATATTATGTACGACGACGTGAGCAGCTGTGAAGGATTTATTTGAGCAGGCAGTCGAACAACTTAAGTGGCTGGATATGCTGTCAATTGCCAATCACAAAATCAAATCCACTTGATGCTAACTTTGTCATGGCCATAATGACAACTTTCGCCAGTTCAACCCAGAACCAAACGTTTGTGGAATGTCTGTTGACCGCATTTGTTTACCAAGAATAAAAACCAAAACCCAACAAAGAAATCGACGAAGAAAACGAGAAGAAAATTATATAGTCGGTATCCCAGCGTGGTCAAAGTGGTTAATTTCCAGCAATTGTTCGTCAAAAAGAACGGGAGTGGCTAAGGCGGTCTAAGCCAATTTGCGTGGCATTGTGCAGTTAATAAATAGTTAAATTGAGTTGAGTAGGAGTTCTTAAGATGTTTTGGCCATTCTGGAAGCTGATAGAGTGCATTAGCTGGAGACTGAAATCTGAGAATTTCTAAAGCGGCAATGATTGAGTACTTTTGCAGATTTATGTGCTTCAGTTTTTTATAACGTCTTTGCATAATTTTCATGATTTGTGCAATTAAATTGTTAGTGCAGTCAAGCGATGGAGCTATGGAGAAAAATAAAAAGTAACATATTCTGTGTGAGCTTATAACTTAAGCTAACAGGAAGCCCTTAAATTGAAGCAAAATGGTTATTTCAAAATTTATGATAGTTTCTTCAAATAGACAAGTGGAAGTGTCAGCATGCAAAGCTTGTCTTTGTGTGCGGATATCGTATTAATTCCATTATGATTACATAATCTAGCACAACAAAGACAATGTGTCCATTTATCAAATACAACAGCTCATAATCCAATCTAATAGGTTTAATTAAATTTTGCTAAAACATTTGCATAGCAAAAGCTGTTCACATATCGTATGCACATTCTATCAATTTTAATAATTTACTTTAATTAATGGACCAACAACTCATGTAAGAGTCAGAGTCTGTCATCAAAATCAACACGTGCTTCTTACGCATACATGTAATTTATGTTGAGACGTCAGTGGCAGCCGCTTCAGGACCGATGACTCCTTCTGTCTTCTGGTTGCTGGTCGGGCTCCTTTTCAGCCTGTCACCTGGGCAAACAAGACGCCACACCTTGGCATATTTACTTGCTTGCCAGCTTATGCAAGTAGTAGTATGTAGCATATTTCTGGTCGTATTTCAACCCAGCTCAGACAGGTAGCAATTCAAGGTAAACTGTCACCTGTTGATTGTTTGTCCTATCTGTCGACTGTGCATATTTTAATGCTTCAGTTTATTTCAAAAATGATATCAAGTTGTCTACAGCTTGCATTGTCAGTGGGATTTGCAGTGAGTTGGGTTCCTCTTTCTCGTGCTCTTCTTCTGCGCTTTGGCAAGTTAGACAGCGTCGTTATTTGTTACAGATCTTATGCAAGCATGGGTAGATTTTAATTAAAACAAGAAAAACTAGTCTACTTCTTTTGTCTATTGAATTTCCTTAATGTATTTGCTTTTTTCGCATTTTTCATGCTTACTAAGATCTTCATGTTTTCGAGTGTCCCTTTTCTGTCAGTTTAATTTGCTGGAAAATTGCAACAGGCCAGCTAATTAGGCTTTTGCCAAGATATAGTATCTGACCGCCAGGTGCTTCTGCCAATTGCCCTCGGTTTTGGGGTTCAAATGTTGCCATACCATTTAGTTGAGGGCATTGTGGCTGAGGCGCCTCCAATTGTGTCTACGCTTTTATTATTGTGTCTACTGCCTTTTGTTGTGCCACTGAGAGTGTAAGTATGTGTGGGTGAGTGTGTGTCCCAAATTTGTGGCATTGACATTCGCCGGAAGCCAAGGAAAAACATTTGCCGTCGGCTTCTTGACGCCACGTCACTTTGCTTATATTGTCTGGCCGTTTGCAAATAGCTCGTCATATTGATTGAATTTGGTCCACTTCATTGTTTGTTTATCAAACCAAATCAATATTATGGCTGTAATAGGCATTTTAAAGGTAAACGTATTATTTAACTATTTTTTCGTCCATTCAATTTAAACTTTTTGACATGCTTTTTAATTTCCTAGAATTTATGAATTTGTATTAGCTTATTGAAAGCTTTTAAATATTAAATGCAATTATTACTTTCCTAAAACACAAAAACATTTAATTAACATTACTCTCCTTCTTTACTATTGTTATCGCACATAATTTAGTTAATTAATTTACAACTCAAAAATTCATAGTGAAATCCAAATTTTGCAAATATCATAAAGAGGATTTAATTAAAATTGTTTTAACCACACAGAAATCGACCAAATGTTGGTCAAAAATATCAAAAATATTACAAATTTAAGTTTCCACTACTAACATGACATAACATATGTAATATAATTAATGTTGCTGCATTGTTTGCTGGTCACAGTACATAAATTATTAATTCGAAATTCTAAAGCCGGAAATCAATGATCGGATGTTTTAACCGACGTGCAACAAGCGTATTGCGTGACAAATGACAGGATAATGCATAATAATTACCCAGTTAAATAAACTTTAAGACAACGGTGGAGGAAGTTAAATAAGCAATACCATAACTACTGTATATGGTTTTCTCAATTTTCGCCATTGACGTCAAATGCGCTTTTGGCCCAGCTATAAATAGCCAGGTATTTTAATGCAGCAAGTGCAGCATTTTTAATTATTTACAGTTTGCAAACAGCTAAAAAAGAAACTTACTTACAGAAAAGCTGCCACGAAAACATTGGAAAACACTCAATCCATTTTGCATACGAAATGATAAATGCCCTGGAACCGCAAACTATGTTAGCAAGGTACTGTTTTGTTCACAGGCCAATGCAACGTAGAAAGGAACTGAGGTCAGATACCGCTTATGAACAATTGAATGTAGAATTGGAAGAGTTGAACTTACACATTATTTGGTTGTTACGAGTAGCTTAGCTAAATATTGGTGTAAGATTAATATGCAATTCTATTATATTAATTACTATTTTAAATTAGTTTTAATTCTTTACACTGTACTCTATAAAAATGCATTACTTATGCATGATTGAATTGAATGATGTTCAACATGTAATTTAAATATGCATTAAATTGAATTGTTAACAAGTTGGTTTCACATGTTGTCGTGCTATTATTGATTTAATTTGATTAAAGAGCGCAATTAAAAAATACTCTATTTTTACAATTGTGATAGATTTATCCTATATGACATTGTGTCTATAAACATTCTGATACGCAATTGTTTTACACCAAACTCTGCCATTGAATACCACAGCTGAAAAGTAGGCAATATAAAATATACAATTTTGAATGTCTACTTTTTCATATATATACTTCTGTGTGTTTTTTCCTTTGCGCAACTTGGTCCTATCTTATGGCTTATCATATGCAAATTTTTCATTTTTACACGCCCACACAAACAGATGACAACCTGCTGCCATTGATAAGTAGTAATCAGCTAGTGAGCGTTTGTTTGCGTTTGTCTGCAGGCGTGTCATGAAACATGCTCTGTAAATTACTTGGCCTCTGCCTTGTCATTTCATCTGACAGCTGTTTCCGTTTTATATTAGCCCCTCCCCTTATTAGAGGCCAACTACAAGAAGGAAATAAGAAAAAGAAGCCGAGAGATGAAGACACGCCCACATTGCAATAATTTGTTATTATCAAGTGACACCAATCTTGATTTGATTGCCTGCCTGGCTATGCTCTAGTTATTTAAGTAAATGATAATGCTGAGAACTACAATTTGCAACACGTATAATCATGGAAAGACATGTAATTAGAATTAGAAGTAAGAAATAGATAATGTAATTGTTGAAGCTAAAATATAATTGCATATTCCATATTGTTTTGAAATGCAACAGAATGAAACGCTTACATATTTTTTGAGAAACTCTTCATGATGTTGTTACTATTAACCGCCCCACAGCTTTCATCAAATCGAAGAATTTTACATTGTTTTTCCTTCATTCGCTCCTACGCTTAAGTCTTAAAATAATAGATTTACTGGAAAATCGGAAAATTTCAATGTAGCCATTGACAACATCATTTAATCCGTCTTAACAAAAACTTTTTTAATTCTTCCAATATATAATATTGATGCACAACTAATTGGCTTTAATGTTTAAAGTTCGACTGCAAAAAGAATACGTTAAGCATGTGAGTATTTACTTGCTTTGCTGTTTTCAAATCCGTTAAAAGGTATACTCATGCATAAAGCATTGCTGTTGTTTAAGTAGCTCACGAGTAGCTAAATATTTGAAAGGCAAGAAAGAGCACGAGTCTCCCAGAGTGAAGGGTTGTCGTGAAAGGACACGCAAAAGAAAATAAATTGATTGACAATTATTGATGTTTTATGAGCCTACCGTCTAAAAGTCGCTGATGTACATTTGATGTGGGCTTTGGATTGACATTTGGAAAAAAAAAGATTCGACGAAGTATTACAGAACTTTATCAATTGTTTTGTGATTACTTCGCATTTTAGATTTCTCCATTATTTAATTCAATTTGAATTACGCATGGTCTAAGGCGTTTAGTATCCCATAAAGTAATGATTTCTTTGAGGATACACATATGTACATACAATATAAAATTTATTAAGTTAATGTTAATAAATAAAAACCAGCATGGCTCTTAAATATTCCTCCCTTGAAGTATTGTATTGTATTGTATATGTATTGTAAAAGAGAAAAATGGATGTAAGTTAGAAAGAAGGACTCATAAAATCACTTTTAAATATTTCACATAACTGATAGAACAATCTTGCTTGAAAGACACAAGCGTAACATTTGTTAAATTAAAAAAATTGTTTAAAAAATTACAAATCATATAAAATTGCAGTACATTAACTTGAGGTGATAATACACTTTTATAATTAAAAAATTTTTTTATCAATATGTCAATCATTAAAACTTACCTATTTGGATTAACTGTTGAATATGTTGCGACAGTTAAATTGAATGCAAATTTTTTTAACGCACGTGTACCGTTTACTGCGCGATATGTCGATTGATAAAAATATTGTTGTTATCAGGACTGGAACTGGAACAGAAACTGAAACTGTATTTGTTAGAATTGTCTGCACCGCAAATTGCTGTTGCGTTTTTGCTTTAAATCAATCTGGAATCACGGAAAAACTCGCATAAAGAGTGCTTCAAAAACTTTTTCAATTAAAAGATGCACAGACAGCAAAACCGTTTTCGACAGAAAGTTCGAAATACTTAAATGAAAATGCAAAATTTTTATTAATTTCTCTTTTTTTAGGTGATCGACTTTAAAATTAATCTAAAAATGCCTCCAAAGAGATCACGGTAAATTTGATTTGAAAACCGTTTTTTAAACCGTTAAAAGGCGAGCGATATGACTGCTGCTGACTGCTGGCTGCTTGGTTGGTTGGTTTGCTTTCGACGCGCACGAAACGAATGCAATGGTGACCACGACGACGACTTGTTTTATAGCGAGCGATAGCCGAACGCAAGGCGGCTTTGGAGTTTCAACTTCAACTGGTTGGCTCCTGTTGCGCTTTCAATGAAAGCTTCTGGCAAACCGTCAGTCAACTGGCTGTTGGTTTGGGTTTGTGTCTGTGCTGCCGAAAGCTCAATTCGCCCACGCACCACTGTAATAGTTGTTGTTGCAACCACTGTAGTGACGTCAGCCAGACGAGGTCGTGTTGATTTAAAGCTGTGCTAGTTGGCTGCCATTCGCTGGCGTTTGATTTTACCAGTTGTTGTTGTGGCTGTTGTTGGTGTATCTTCTTCACCTACGCTTATATTTGGTAGGCGGCGCCTAAATTTTGGGCACCTTCCGATGAGCCAGCCACCACAGAACCACAGGAGGGTTGAAAGATAATGAAATCAGACAAATTATTTGCTGGACATTAAACGTTTGCTATCTACCCACAGTTAGGGACACTTTTAGCCTTAATTTTCTTTCAGTTTTTTAGATTATATTGTGTACATATTATGCTTGGGGTATACTAAAATGTGTTATCCTCAAAGTTCATGTGTCATGCAATTTGCATGTGACCCACGCAAGAGATCTAATTTCATTTTGCAGCTGCATTTACATTTCATATTGAACATTTTGTTTAATCGCTTAAAATGTAACATAATATCTTTTGCAAATAAATTCATTACGCATACGCCGAGTGTCATGACAGAAATAATGTTAACTGTTGTTTAATTGATAAATGCTATGTAATATGATTTTGACTTCAATCTTGTTTAAAGCCAATGTCAAAGAATGTCATTATTAACTTTTTTTCGAGTAAAGTACACCAACATGATTATTATCTACTTTTCAAAGTAATCACTTTTCACAGTAATATAGAAATTCAATAAAGCTCGATTAAACCATCTAGCCAAATATAAATTAAAAATTTTCCAATCATTTCCATGTTTGCATCAAGTGTAACAAGCTACTGTCAAATTGTCATTTACTTGTTTGGTATGTTTAAAATAATACCCACAATTTCATTTGAAGTAAGACCAAATTTCAAATATTTCAAACTGCTTTCAACTAAATCTCTAATAATAGCCAACCATTTTCATCTATTTTAAATATAATATTTATAACATTCGAGTACCTTATACTACAATTAACAATTTCAAGTTTAGAATTAAATTGTAATCATTGCAAAGAAAACAATAAATGTGAACTTTTTTAGTCATTTATTTGTGCAAATGGCGCTAACATTTAAACACAGGAAATAAGCCAACACTGGAGAAATGAACTATAAGCTAACACTGAAAAAATACTAAAACGAAAAAGCTTAACTCATTTTTATCGATACATGTTAAACTAAAAATATCGATATGAATAGCTTTATTACCAATTCAAATTTTCCGTTATTAATAAACGATCAATGGTATCTCTAATTAAAATTCATTGTTTTTTGTAAAACTAATACTGACCAAAACAACATTTTATAAGCCGGAAATTACAATTGAAATTGTCCTTTGCTGACGATTTTCTAATGCTTGCTTTTACCAAACTACAATAGATATGGTTTTTGGCTGACGTTTTTCACAAATATATCGTGTCAGGTTAGCACATGGTGCATCATTAAGTCCTCTTCGATCATTTACAGTCCTGCGAGCGCCAAGCTCATGACAATTTTCATTACCTCGGTAGTTATCAGGTTGGTCTCGACCCCATATCCATGATTCTATCAGTTGACCATTAGTTAACCAGACATGTCTACCCTCTTTTGCCAAATCATTGCCTGATGTCCAGTAGAGATCTTCAATGGCATTATCATACAAATATTTGTTTATTATAGTCCATTCGTCCATTGTCTCAAAAGTTATTAACTCAGCATCATTTTTGTGACATCTTTCATTGGCTTCAAACCAATTAAGAAGTAAGTTGCGTTCGATATAGTATAATCCCTTATTAATTGTCACAAAAGGATTGGTATATATAGATGATCCATTGGAAAATCCTATTCAGTGTATAATTTTCTTTTTAGCTATTATTAAGTTATTCATCATGTGCTTACCATCATCAACAATTGTATTTATTTTATATGCCAAGTTTATGGCAAGCAAGCCACAGAGTAAAACCAAAGAAAATTGCACCTTAAACATTTTGTTCTAACTGACGCATCTTGAAAAAATAGGTACCTTTTATACTGCCGAACTTTATAATAGATAATTTTATAATATATACTCATCACGATTAAAACTGCTAGATTACTATTTGCAGTCATATTTTTATTACTACGGGCATGTAATCCATGTCATGAGTACAAATCAATAAAGAATGCATTTATTTTAATATATTTCAGAGCTAACGTACTGCTACTGTATAGGCAACTTAATCTAATCAGGATTTAATTTAAACGATTATTTACATATAATATATGCTTCATTTGGAAAAGGTAATTTTTAGGCCCATGAGAGTCAGTGCCGCATGGTTGGGAAGTCAACTCCTGCCCTAGTTAAAGCCGAAGAACGCGTCGAGTCATGAGCTTCTCGAGAACAGAAGAATACAGATCCTACCAGATCAGGTTTTACAGTTTTTTGTGCTCATCTACAGCCAACCAATCAGCCTTCTCCCATCCCACAATTTATCTCGACAAGATCCCTTGCAAAATAACAAGTGGTGCAACTAAAATACCAGGCGAACTTAGAACAATAGCAATTGGATTTATTTTGCTCCTCTCTGTTTTGATCCACTCAGAGTGGACGTGCGATGTATGAGCCCATTGTGAATTCTAAGAATTGAACTACTGACGTATGGGGAACCAAAGTACCACGTGGCGCTAGTGACTTTGTCTACTTGCCAACTGCTACTCAGATGTCACCATTCTCCTGTTGATCTAATATATAATAACATTGGCTAGACTTAATGAATAGTTTGTCTGCTTCTGTTTATTCAAATTCTAATTCATTTATTATGTTTTATTTATTATGCAAATATTGCGGGATTTGTTCGTTAAATAATACATTTTCATAGTGTGTTATTAATTTACTTAACTGTTTTAGTTTAACGCACATTGCTGGGCTGTAATCGTTCATTCGAAACGAAATGAACTTATGTAAATTTAAAATAAGGACAAAATATATATATTGTACATTTAAATTACAACTAAGTTACAACTAAATAACCATAAATTTTGGATTTATTTCATAATTATATATTAAATATTTTATTAAAATAATGTACACTAAAACTTATGCATAGGAGTCGAATGTCCATTGCTTTTTCACTTTTCATAATACAATTATTTTGCTATGCCAAATTCACGTCTACATTTTTAGAATGCTTTTATTTTATTGCACAATTTTTTTTTTGTTTTTCTTTTTCGAAATATTTGTTGTATATTTTTACTTTTAGTAAATTTGTCTAAATGTGTTTCAATTTATGCTGATACGTTTTTGTTGTGTTTAATTGCTAAATCACTGGATTTCTGTTTGCTTTATTTATTAAATTGCATTTGATTTGTGGTTTGTATTCCATAAGCAGAACATTACAAAAGTTTGTTATCTAAATAATTTACATTGAGAAGCCAAGTAAGGAATTAAATTTGCAATGCCAGCCCGTGCTTTATATAAAGACTAAGTTCTCAGTTATCAGTTATTGTTGCTTAAATGCTATGCCTAAATATAATATAAATGTGATATTCGATTTTTACGCGCTACACAAAAATTCGCCAATTACTAAAATTATGCATTTATCGTAATCATATTTGTATTGTATATAGTATAGTATATCGTATCGTATGTGGTATATCATTAACTATTGCTCAGTAAGTGTGTTTTGCGTGTTTAGCAAAAAAGTGTGCCAACTATAAATCGACTCTTCTTTGTTAGTTAATGCTTTCTCTCCCGCTCTGTCAATTAATATTTTTGCTCGCTCAACACGACGATATCACAACAAAATGTACCAAGTAGAAGAATTAGTTATGGTTATCAGTAATCGCGATTTGAAATTCACGTAAACGGCGACGGCAGCACAATCGGATCAAAACTCTGCTGTACGTTAGTAAAATTGCTAAAGTCGTTTATGCGACGATATCCCCATAGGTCCATGGCCTCAATGCACACATCCTGAATTTGTTTTATCTAAGGAATTGAAAAGAGTTTGTTAATACAATTTTACAAGAATTTATGCATGTGTGGAATATTATACTTCTTCAGCTTTTAGATCTTGCTTCCAATGAAATGGGGCTGATCTGGAGTCACGATATGTGGAGCTAACACCACCTATGTTTTCCTTAGTATGCGTATCCAGAAATTCCTCAACAGCGGGATCGAAGGGTAAGCCATAAAACTGTAAAATATCCTGGGTCATATCATAGGGATTCAGGGACAGATCCTCGTAACGCAGTGTTCTGTAAAAGTTATTAAGGAAAGTTAAAATCGTAATTTTTTTTGCTTATGTTATGTAACTTACCTAAATCTTCCGGGATATGACTTAAGTAATTTTTCAGCGGTTTTGTAGTCATCCACAAGATCCTGACAAACCAACGAAGGATCCTCACAGTCCTCATTGCCGCCACACCAGACACGATGGCGACGCGATTGCATTGTGCCACGTGGATCCCTCACCAAGAGCACAATACGCACATTGGATAGACTGTAAGGAGAGATGGGGTGTTATGGTTGTGGTTAATATTGGCAACTATGTACGAGTATTATCTATATCGTAATAGTTGTGCACTCAGCGTGAAGTTCGCTGTGCCATAACAATGGATGAGCTCACCGTCGAATGGCATTCAATTAAAACAAATTAAAACTACACTTGCAGTCTATTATTATAAGTATATCATAATTGGCATTTTATTTTAGTAGTTGCTAATTATGCTTCATGGCAATTTGATAATTGCATTTTCAATCAATGTCGCATCATCCGTGCTAATTATAAACACCATTCTTAAATGTTTGTCGATGAGGTAATTAATAAAATATAATATTTGTTTTATGAAAGCTTTTGACTAGACAACTTTTAAACGACCCTGACTACTTTATAATCAACAAAAGAAAATTAAAAATTTAAATTAGCTGCTTTATGTTGAAGAACTATAATTTAAAATAATTGTTTTTAATTGTAAAATACTCGCACGCGTTAATAGATCAAAAATACATCTTGATTCTTTTTTTTCATATTTGAATAACCAAGTAAATAAACAAGTATTTCATTTGTGTAAGTCGTAGCTTAAAGAAATGATTATATAACTATTTTATCCTCACTGTACACATCAACTTTATCAGCTCATATGGTTATACAATAGCAAAAGCCCCTGTGCTTCACAAGCACAATCATCAGCATCATAAAATCAGCTGTAACCACAGAAGACTAAATTGCAAATGCAACATGGCCGTCCCCTGTCTCTTAATAGCCACAATGCTAATGAGTTTGGGGCAGTGGCAAACTGTCAACCAATAAACAAACATTCATAGATAGATGCTACTCTTATGTACGATATTCAAATTTGTGTAGCAAATATTCGATCTCACAAAATGTATTAATAAATAACCTTCAATAGAAAATGCAAAGACAGATTCAAAAAATTTGGAATAGTAAAATCAGTATATTTGGTTTTGAAATACCTTAGACTAACAAATATTTAAGCAACAAATTTCGAATGCTTCATAAAGATACAACTGCTGGTGTGGCTAAGAAACAACATTAAATAATAACAAAAATATATACCTTTCCAATGGCGTACTGTATACAAAGGGTAAACAAATCAAGGCAATTGGATTGAAATTTGGCCAATATTTACTGAGATTTTTGTTTATAAAATTCATTATAAAATTTCAAGCGTCATTAACAGACCACAAAGTCAACAAATAGCATTACTATGAGTTTTACACATACTTCTGAGTAAATTTGTACATTTTTAATTCTAGAACATTTAAAGTGAGCAAAAAACTGTTCAAACGCTGCGCAAGTCTGATAAATAGACACGCTTAATGTCAGCTTGGAAGAGCAGCTAGGCGTGCAAAAATAATAACAGTAACAGTTAACAATAACAGTAACAGCAAGAGACTCTGAGTAAGAGCAACAAACAGTAGGCAACCGACAACTGGGGAAAACTGGCAGACTAGAGCCGGCGGCAGCAGCTGCAAAAATACGCGAAGTGCAAAAACAAAGAAATACTCGTAAAAAAGTTATACAAAAGCCGCAAAGCAAATTGCGAAAAATTCGCTGGTAAATTGAAATACAAAGAAAAGAGGCAAAAAGTCATTTGCATATTGATAAAAGCTATGGTAAAAACAAAGCTATAGGCATCGAAACTAAAACCAATAAAAGTATAACATGCTACAGATGATCGAAGTGGCTTTTTTAGCATCAATACAATTCAAATAGCAAATTCAATTTGCAAATGCTTCAATTGTTGACTAAATAGTCAACTATAAAATAAAGTCGCAACGAATATAAGAAATCGCAAAGATATCTTACTTAAGGGGTTCAGTGCATGTGTTTTACTTTAGAAATAAAATACACGGTACCAGTTGAGTACGAAAATTAACAAGTGTTAGATGTGTTATGTCTCTAACCAAATATATATAGATTATTTAATGAGTTGGTATATCTGGCAGTCATATTGACAACTGCCTACAAATATTTTTTTGACAGCTACTCAATGATTTGTCGTTTTGCTTGAGTTGAACTTCTTTTTAAATGCGTTGCATTTCAACTGAACCTGAAGCGCTCTTCATGACTTCCACAGATGGTTTGAGCCACTTTATCTTTACATAACTTGAAGTACTATATACGAATATATGTATGTATGTAATATACATAGTACATAGAAAAGAAACACAAGGTGAGGCTAAATTTCACTTTTTTTCTGTCAGTTAATTGTTTGAGAGATTTTGTTTTTGTGTATTGTAATTATGCAAAATACGAGAGACACTTGTAGCTTATAAAAAATTGTTATTATGTAAATAAAATAAAAATAATATGACCAAAAAATACTTGAACTAAATTGACGCTCAAGATAAAGTTGCAAGTGAAGTTTGGCATTGAAATGGAATACAATTGAAGTAAAGATTGGAAAAAGTAAACACATTTCAATACATTTTATTTTATTTAAAAATATAAATAAAATATATTTATAGACCTTTCAACACAACCCTGAAATTGCCACGATAAACATAAACATAACAATATGAACTAATGGTAAGCTGCTTTATTCAAACACACCATTAACTTGGTTAACAGGGCATAAAAATCAAATATTGGCTCTGGATTGTGAAATCTCTAGTGTAAACATTTAAAATTAAGTTTAAAAAAATTCTAGAATTCAATTCTGGCACTGACAAGCTAAGTAAAAAAAATTAATTCACTACAGAGCAGCATAAAAAATGTTACGCATACGCTCCGCTAGCCAAAGGCTTGAAATGTTGGCTCGCTTATTTATATGCATAATTGTCGCGTGCTTACAAGTACAAAAAAATAGAGGAAATTGTACATATATAACATATACTATTATATGTTCACGAAAAAAGTGGGCACTGAAAAGCAATGCAAATTTTCAGAGGCAACTGGGGAGAAATATAATTTGTTCAAATGTGGTAAACAAAAAAAATGGAGCAAAGGAAAAACAAGAGAAATACAAATTTTGTGGACAGAATTTAAGAGGAGCAAAGCAGAAGCACAAGACGAAATTAAAAAGTCAGCACGCGCCACAATTATCCAACAAATATATACGAAAAAATAAAAAGAAGAAACATTTTTAAAAGGCTTTCATAGCAACGCTTACTTCGGCCAGCAGAATGAAATATTCATACACTCAACGAAAATATTACAAGCTGAAGAAGAACTGAAAGCCGAGAGAGAGAGTTTAATCTAGTCATCTTCCTGCTGAGCAACTACGCACTTTCCATAACTCCTACTCCTACTCTATTGATACTTCATGTTCCACTGGCAATTAATCAACGTTATCAGCTTATGTCAAGCCGAAGCCAAACCCATGAAAGCCTCAAAAAAGAAAAAAAAAAAAAAAGAGAGCGGATTCAAAAAAACAAGGGAACAGCTGCACGCATGAAATTTCACCGCTAATCCAATTTAATGCTAATTACCCATGTAAAAAGTAGGACGGCTAATATCCTGACAAGTAAGTCAACATAAACGCAATCTCGCCTTTATGCTAACAAATTGGATTGCCCAATAATGAGAACTCATCGACTAGGAGATGTGCTGTAATTAGCATCGCAATGCAAGCGCTAGTAATCATTATTTTCCTACGATTACTTTAATGCGCAAATTAAGCTATTGACGTAAAAATATTCATACAAAAGCAATAAGATCGATAAGTAATTCCATTTTCATACAATCGTTTTATTTTGTACAGAGATGTCGTGCGTATTTTTAGCATTCTGCAAGCTAAATATACCCCAACAATGTTCCAGGCTTACAGTTGGTATGCATAAAGGGCCCTTAAGCTGCCTGCAAATTATTACAAAATAAAAAATGAATGCGAACAGCAGCCTAAAATGACAGCGTCATGTCACACGATATGAATTTGCTTAGCCCACAAATGTTCCATTGGGTCACGCAAATGTGTGTCATTCATTAGGACAGACATCAAACTGTCGGATGAGTTACGGTGTGGAATAGAAATCAGTGCTGTATTTGGCTGTGGCTGTGGCTGTGGTTAACCTCTGCTGAGCTATGTTAATAGTCGCAGTCTCTTGTTGTTGGTGTATCGATTGAATGGGCAGCGGAGGGGAAAGGTTCACCTCTGAGGTTCAAGGCCTCGAGCAACACGTGAGCCGCACAAAAGAAAACTTAAACACTTTTGCTTTTATTTCGAATTTTGTGAGCCGCCACACAAAAGTTATGTAAATATCTAGTATTTGGTGGTATACACTCGTATTATACTAGTCGTATACACAAAAAAAAACGGCATGGAATACCTCATTATACTGATAAATCGTTCGACATTAGCATTTATTAGACCCGACCCAAAAAAAAAACGGAAAATACAAAGAACAAAGTGAACAAAATGCGTTTTAGCTTTTGGGTGCTATTCGCTGGTCAGCTAACAGTAAATGGTTTTTATGAGCTTATTCTTTAGTCCGAATATATCATCAACATATTCAACATATTTCGCTATTGATTGCTTTTAATTTATGTTTCTAAAATATCTTTTAAATAGCACGCGCTATTTTTCTAGCAAATTTCTGTAGCCTTTTGATCTACGCAAACTATGTCAAAATGCCGCAAACTACCGCAACAAAATAAATATAAAAATACAATATTACAAAAAGAGAGAAAAATAAAAACTCAAACGAAATTTGTGATGGCTATGTATGTATGATTCAGACACGTATTTACTTGTGCACACAGCATTCGAGCCATTTGTGATTTTCAGCCAAAGTCATGCGGTGCCGTAACGGCGGCCAATGGGTCACCATTGAGTTTGGAGAGGTGATACAGAGGAGCAGTTTTCGAACAGAGAGTGGAGACTGTTTGCTATTCGAGATGCTGCTCCAGTCATTTGTAACATTGCAAAATAATCATTACTTCGGCATTGAGCATTTTATTGAAATACACGAGGAGTTCCAATTTTATCAAAGCATAGTCATGATTTTATTTGTAAGACTCTAATAAAAGAACATTTCTAACTCATCAACGTCTCAGTGGAAATAAAATCTTTAGAAATGCAGAAACTTTTATTCAAATAACTTTCGAAAAAATAAATGTTTATCTATCTTGCACGTTAATAGAACAATTTAGTTAACTGACAAAATCATAAACACAAGATTTGCATTTATTCAAATGATGTGTTGAGTCTGTATTTAATATCTTCAGTTTATGGTTTTGCCATGAAAATAAACTTACGACTTATAGTCCACACGGGCATAAGAATCGCATTAAAAAATAGCCGGTATGGCGCTCATTAGGCAGCATATAAATAACGATTAAAAGCAGCTGAAAATTATCGCACTTATATGTAAAAGTGTGTGTTTGTGCTGCAATAATATTTTTCATAAACTGTCTGAAATTGGCTACTGTATGCCACAAAAAGTTTGTATTAAGAAATTCGAGCTAGCATATGTAATATATGTATAATCCATTATGTTTATAAATAACAAGTAATTGCTTTAATTTGCGACAATTATAGACTATGAAATACCCATTGGGTGGCTGATGTCGAAACGAAAACTTTTAGTAGAAGTTTTCATTATTTTATAATGTTAAATCAATACACATGAAATAATAGGTTATTAGGAAACGAAATAAATAAACGAGATAACACAGATACATTAAATTGTGGGCTAAATCTCAATAAGGGTCGACAACAAGAATTCCAATATCTTGTGAAAAAAACCCAAATCCCTAAAAAAAAAATCAAAGAATTTATTGATTTAACAATTGCCTAATGAACGCCAATTGCAGGCACGTAAATGTGCGCCTCGTTTTCTCCCACAGAGCCGCGTTGTCCTCATCAGCTCTTGGCCCATTTGTAAGAGCACCAATGAGAGGCCAATGTTGTCGTAACGCCCACTAAAAATATGCATAGTGGGCTTCTGCTCAAGCAGCAAGGAATAACGCAAACACTAAAGAAACCACAAACATGCAAAATGCTAAAAACAGAAATGAAAACAACTAAAATGAAGTCATGGGTGCTTAAATAAAATCCTAGAGAGCAGTGTGCCTTTACACGCCAATGTTAAAAACGCAAATTTCATTTTTAAATGCACATCAGAGTTGAAACTGGGAAAAAGGAAGAAGCCAATTGTTACAAACAGCACAGTCCCAAAATGAAGTCATGGCGCCCAACGAGCGGTTATGTTGCATGCTCAAATGTTGTCAGTTAAAAGAAAATTTCATTTTCAAATGAACAGCATGACCCAAGAGTTCAAAGTGCAGGGGAAAATAACTGGAATGCAGTCAGCCCATTTTTGTGGCTCTCGCCCAAAATGTAATTTTAACAAGCTCCCCATGACATGTGAGACAGGACTAAGGTCGAAAAGTGAAGCTTAACATACTATATGTGGTAATGGTCGCCTATGCGATTAAATGGAAAATGCATGTAATTCATTTAAAATGCATTATTGCTGTAACATACTTTATAAGGATCTCCTGCACATTGTTGTCATTTCGGGTCAAGGATTTTTTATTTTTTTGCTGAGTTCACTGCAATGACAGCTGCTCTCAATGTGCCCAGAAGCCGCACAAACGACCGACGACAGACATTTAATTAGCAAAGTTTCAAATATCCAAATACTCGTATGTGCATATAATGAATAAAGCATTGTATTTGATAGATTGCCAATGGCTTCTACTCGAAGTCACGCAAGTTCTTCATAAGCATATACATAAATTATTTAGCTAACACAAATCCAGCCCTTTCATTATGGCTATACCTTGAACTTGACAATCAAACTAAACGCTATGCTAGGCCGACGCCCACTAACAATATGATTCAATATGCAGACAAAAGTGGCAAATTGCGTGACTGTAATAAAAGTTTAAAGCGAAAAGCGCTTTGCGAAACTAAACTGTGCCCGGGCTAGATAGTACAAATAGTTGGGGTTTTTATTGAGACAGACAAACTGGGTCAAAGCTCTGGAAAGTACTGCGCTTGATCAATTTCAATTGTAAACAGAAAGCAACGACGAGGGCCACCCAAAATGCGAAATGAAATCAAGGTGAAAAATTGCCGGTAAATGCAAACAACGGCAAATGTCAATCAAAGTCAACTGGGGATGCGACGCCAACGATGCCAACGATGCCAGCGTTGCCAGCGTTGCCAGCGTTGCCGGCAACGACGGTGGCGACGACCCAACTTGAGTGGCAAAAGAGAAAGGCAGAAAGTCACAAAGTCAGTGAATGACAATAGACAAAGCGCACTCACACATTTAAACAATGGGCAGCAAGGGGGCGTTATTGCAACCAAATTGCAGAGCACTGCAACATTTTGCTTTTCTGTTTCTTTTCTTTTTCTTTCTTTTCTCTTTTTGTTTTTTTTTTTTTGGCGCCTTGACACATGAAGCCCCCTTGAGGAGGCAGTAGCCAAGTAACCAAGGTGCAACTGCCTCTTGGAAACTTCATTAATAACAAACTAAGCGAAGCTCTAATGACGTGAAAATATACATATGACATGACAATGCCCGCCCGTCCAGCATCCAGACAAACAACCCGACAACTTATAGCGCGTGGCTGGGCAACGCTCCGGACCCGGAACCTAACCAGGATAGGACAGACGCCGGTCTCGACCATTGAAAAGCCGCTCTCATTGTCTGCAAAGGTTTCACTGGCAATACACTGGTACTCCTCATATATGAATAGACGAGTATATATTTCTCCTCTTTCATATGTTGTTTTTGCTTTTTCTTTGACTTTTGCAAACTTATGAAATTTATTGTGCTCGTGCATTTGACATGAAGCCTTTAGGGCTACGTTTTTGATAGGCTACCCAATCCATGACGTTGAACCCGGGCTCCATATGTGTTGTTTGCCTTGTGGTCGACTCTTGTTGAGGCCAAGAGAAAGGAGCTTCGATTCAGGCAATCTGCCTGAAATATGAAATTGGTGTAGAGCAAAAGACTTATTGTGGGCGCTTAGATGTATATAAATTAGCTCAAAGGCATTAAAAGATAGTTCACATTTATAAAGAAGATGCATGGGAAGCCTGGTCACGATGTTATGTCTAAGATACTCGTATCACAGCAACATTTGCAAGCCTACTAATTCAGAGATGTGTTATGTCTACAATACTATCGAAATCTTTTTATGAATTTCTTAGCTACTGGAAGAACAAAGAATTAACTTTAGGCTTAATAATGCTGCTGTAATACAATTTACCATTATGTCTAGCAATATATTTCAGCTTCTGTTAGTCGATCTCTGAGCTCTCTCTTTTTTTTCGTATCTATTTTGATTGACTTGTATGTAATTGAATTCTGTACTTTGCTGCATTTTGCCCCATAAAACTTATCAAGTAAGTTAATCAATAGACGGACACTGAGAGTTTAATTAGAATTTATGTGAGGTGCTTTAAGTTTTAATTAAAGCGAGGGTAGCGTAAGTCATTTGCTAGAATGCGGTTTAAGAGTCGTAGTATTAATAAAATTATTATAGCAAGAAAAAAATGGTAGAGTCGGCTAGATGAGTATTAAATATCCCAGCGGACTGAACACAAATTTACATTGTAAAACCGAAATATCAAATCAAAAGAGGTGTAGTTTTTGATACTAACTAGAAACAATGAACATTAAATAGTAGTTCCACACACCTTTCCTTACAGAGGATCAGGCAGGAATGCCAATATCGATTCAACTCTTTCTAGTCAAGAATATATATACTTTAATATAGTAACCACATCTAAATAAAGTTGTAACCCCATTACGAATTCTGGAAGTAAATTGATTACCAAAGGCTTAGAAAACTTCCTCTTAAGCAGCCCTCGTCTTATTACACTCTGGTAGCACTTAGTTGATTCTATAGTTAGTGGAAACGGTGCGGCGTGTGGCATGTGCAACATGCCGCAGTAGCAGCAGCTGCAGAAGCAGCAGTAGCATCTGCAGAGCACATTCCCTCTGGCACTCTCACATTTGTTGACTTTTCAGCAATGTCTAGTGCTGACTGAGCTACTTAATGACTTATCGCTGTCATTATGCCTCGCTGACTGCCTTTGGGTTGGCTTTTAGGCTGACTTCAATTGCGACTAAAATGTTAAGAAAGCGTAAAGTGAAAGAGATGCTCGAGTGCCAAAGAGATGCCAGCCAAGTGCAGCCTCCAGTCTTGTTCAGCACTTTCTGGAGCTGCCTTCCACCTAAGTGACATTTGGATGGGCATCCCATAACACTTTCAGCCAGCAGCCCAGCTGTGCGTCACCCACATAAATTGAGGCTACAAAAACCTTTCACATTGCTTGCATAACCAAAATGCAATTAAGTACAGTCGAAAAACAAAGAAACTAAACCACAGTTGCAACTTTTCAAACTGATATTTATATACACTTTGTGGTATATTTGTAGATATTTGTAGGAAAATCTAGATCTAAGTTCCATATCAATTAGAGTCAAAATTAAACTTCAACTATTATCGTATTGGTTGTTTACCACTTGACTTTTAAGTTGCTGTATTCCAATGATTTTCTATACCTTATTTTTATAGTTTTTCAGTTACTTTGCTTCAGCTGCTTTAATGTTAAGTTTAGCATTAGAATTAATTTTTTTTTTGCCAAATAAACTACTATTTAATAATAAATGTGCTTTACTATACTACAATAAAATAACTAAGACGTCCCAAGTCCTTAGACGACAATGGTAATTAAATTGTGTACAAGGGTATCATAAAAACCAGTTACAGCCCCCCAAAGGAGACCTCTAGCTACGTGAACTGACTGGGACCGGTGTTGGGACTCTCGACTGGAACTGGGACTGGAACGGGAACTGCTACTTGGCATCGAACAATAACAATAAAGCCGCCGACATTCAAAATCCAATAATATGTATTGCCACACCTTTTGGGAGACGCAGGACTGTTGGACTTTGAAAGTTGACTGCTCCGTTTGGTTTCGTAATGCAGCTGCCATCCATTTTATTGTCATGTAAATGCAATTTATGTATCGCCATTCCCTCCCCCTCTCTCGTTGCTTACACTCTCTGTATTGCTCTTTCTCTTCGTGAGCTCTTAACAAAATTGCTCTACTTGCAATTGCTGGGCATTGTGGGGAGTGGTTGAAGGAGCTGTACGATTTGGCTCCTTGCCGCACCCAGCATTTTGACACTTCATTTCACTTTAACTACAATTTTTATTTGCCCGTTGTCGGGGTATAGTTTTGGCCAATTCCCTTTTGACTTCTGAGTCTGCCACACCTATTCCCAGCGGATCAGATTTATTTATGAAATCAAATAAGCCAGAAAATGTTCTTCGCCCACTCTATTGTTTTTGAATCTTACATGAATTGCACACAAGCACGAGGAGATTAAACAGAAAATGTCTATCACAATGTCAACTACTAACTTAAAATAGAAGATACGCTACTTATGATTGTTGTAAACATTTTAAAGAATATTTTTCACAATTGTATTGGTGTAAATTACATCTACTTTGTTGCATGTATATTTTAATTTTTGTATTTAATGTATTTTATAGCTATCAAATTGGCAAATAATTTGTCTCAATGACTCTATAAATTAGCTACTGTATGGTAAATGAAATCAATAAAAAATTGCTTTTTGTATGCGATTTTAAAGCCTGATTGGTCGTAATTATGATTGATATAAATTAATTACTGATTTCGAGAATTACTGAAACACTTATTGTTATTGCCATGATAATAATAAAAATTCAACAGCCGATGTTCACTGATATACCCTTACTGTCGACTACGGCGCCGCTTGATTGATTTTATTATTATTATGGGGCTTATGAACTGCGACTACTACTACTACAACTTCTACTACTATACAATTAATTGATCATGACTAGCATATAAATTCAAGGCACTTAAAGAACAAATCACATCACATAAGTTGATGAGTTCACACAAAGGCGTTTTCAAAAGTTTGTTTGGGAATAAGATTTTCAGCGAGACAGATCCATCAGTTGATCGTTATTAAATATATAGAATATTAATTTGTATCGTTTTGAAGTTAATGTATATTTAACCATCCTCGAACAGCAACAACAACATACCTGCAAAGAAAAAAGCAAAACCAGACATTAATACAAATTATACATATTTTAAAGTGACTTAACATCAATTTCAATTATATTAAAAACCGGAGATGAGGTGAACATCCAAGACACACATATAGCACAGCTAGATCCACAGCAACCGACTGCAATTACGAGTTGCCTGTGACTCAAAAAACGCCCCACAAAAATGAATTAAAACAATCATAAATTTAAATTGCAAGTTCTGGTGGAAATGTTCGAATTGAATGCGCACGTTCCGACTGCCCACATCTGCGGCTGTGCAGTGGCTCTGGCTGTGGCTGTGGCATCGGCAACTGCATCTGCATCTCGGTTAAATCTCGGTTGAGTCTCGGACTGCGGGCGGCATTAACTGCCGAGGCGATTGGCAACTAGCGACTGGCAACTGGCGTCTGGTTGTTTATGGAAGTTGCAAGCTGGCGAAAGGGTAACCCCCCGTGTCTACATTGTAGGTAATAAATTGCAGGGCAGCGTAAAGGGGAGTTGCCGGACTGTGACAAATGGCGAGCGAGTGAAAGGTAATGGATAATTGGAAAGTGGAGTCAGCCACCAAATTGGCATTATTTGAGTACAAGATGCATTTTAGTTTGAATTAAAAATCAAGCGAAACTTTAATAAAAGAACGCATGCAATCAATTCATTGTTATTATGGCAACAATTGAGGGACGGAAAATCTAAAATGAATTTCGCGATTATTACAGACTGTGTAAAGTGCACAAATTGCATAAAGACTCGCACACACCCCGACAGACAGACAGACAATAATACGAGTACACGCAGCTATTACACAAGCTATAGATGCAGATAGAGCTACAGCTACAGCTACAGCTACAACTATAGATACGAGGGTCGTTTGATAAGTCCGTGACTTTTTGAATAAAATATATTTTTTTCGTCAAAGAAGCGTTTTATTTCTCAACATAATCTCCTTTTAGCTCTATACATTTAGTCCAGCGTTTTTCCAATTTTTTTATTCCTTCCAAATAATAGGTTTTCTCAAGGCCCTCAAAATAGTCGTTTGTTTCTGTGATGACCTCTTCATTTGACCCGAATCTCTTACCGCCGAGCCATTTCTTCATGTTTGGAAACAAAAAATAGTCACAGGGGGCTAAATCTGGAGAATATGCTGGATGGGGTAGCAGTTCGTAGCCCAATTTATGAAATTTTGCCATGCTGACTACACACGTGTGCACCCGTGCATTGTCCTGATGGAACAGCACTTTTTTTTCGCCAAATGCGGTCGTTTCTGCTTCAAATCAATATCGAATCTGTCCAAAAGCTCTGAATAATATTCGCCGGTGATCGTTTTACCCTTTTCAAGGTAATCGATGTGAATGATACCTTGTGCATCCCAAAAAACTGTGGCCATGACCTTGTTGGCCGACAGACCCACCTTGGCCTTCTTTGGTGCACGTTCACCCGGAGAAACCCACTGTCTTGATTGTTCTTTGGTCTCTGGTGTGGTGTGGTGGATCCATGTTTCGTCTACGGTAACGAAACGGCGCAAAAATTCGTTTGGATTGCGGTTGAACATCGCCAAACACTCCTTTGAAATGGTCACACGGTTGCGCTTATGGTCGTGTGTGAGCAATCGCGGCACCCATCGCGCGGAAAGCTTTTTCATGTCCAAATATTCATGTAAAATGTGATGTACCCGTTCAGTTGAGATGCCTACAGCCTCAGCTACCTCACGCACTTTCATTCTCCGATCATCCAATATCATTCCATGGATTTTGTCGACGATTTCTGGCATGACGACCTCTTTTGGGCGACCTGAACGTTCGGCATCACTTGTACTGGTACGACCACAACGGAACTCAGTAAACCATTTCTTAACCATTGAAATTGATGGTGCAGAGTCCCCATAATATTTATCAAGTCTTTCCTTGGTTTCGGTGATGGATTTTTTACGCAAAAAATAATGCTTAATTAGCACACGAAATTCACTTTTTTCCATTTTCGTTAAAATTCACGAGATCGTCTGCTTTCAATGCCTATAAAACGCAAACCAAAAAACGCAGCTTTCTCAAAATTTTACAGTCAGCTGTTAATCGATAACTGCTGACAGGAGCAGTGTTGTATTTAGAGCAGGTGCGCGGCAAATACAAAAAGTCACGGACTTATCAAACGACCCTCGTATAGATACAGATACAGCGATACAGATACAAATGCTGAAAATGTTCCCCTACTATGTACGAGTATTGGCGAATGCCATTGTCCGGAACAAGGCAAAGCAGAGCCATAGCGTAGCTAACAATGCAACATTGCCGACGGCAGAAGAATGTGCACCGAGAGCGAGAAGATAGACGTGCAACGCGGCACACAAAGGTGCCACGTAGAAAATTGCATAAGAATAGAACTAATTTAAACAACTTGCAGATACGTACGTACCAACTGCAGCACCTCCCTTCCGACCCCACCCTTCAAACGCGCGAAGGTAATAAAAATTATACAATGGAAAAGTGTAATGTGCAAAACGAAAGACTACGAGGCGAAGAATAAGCCATGCTCAATATATAGACGTTCAAATATCAATAGTGGATGCATTGCCATCTCACTAATGGCAATTGTAGAGTATTGTTCATGTTGTTGTTGTTCTGCCTTACGCTCTACGCTCTCGGCTGTGTGCTCCGCCTATCAGATAGTATCTGACAGATACTTTGCTGTCTCTAAGGGGCCGATGCGTCAGTTTGTGTTGTGCTTGACGGGCTGCGATATTGACACAATAAAAAAAGTGTGCGCTACACACAAGTAAGAAGAGCAATAAAAGCATTTTCAACAGAATGCATAAAAGCTTAAGAACTTGCATTTGAACATTGAATAACATGCAGGAGGTGTCGAAATAATATAATAATTGTATTTAATACATTGCATATATCAACAACAGGCTTAGCAGAATTTAATTCAAATATCACTACGCAATTATAAATTACAGATTTGTTAATGTGTTGGGAATAAATATAAAGTTACGTATGTTGAAAGGAGATAAATTTGAATTTGAACATATTTTGCTTTAATAAAATATTGGAATATAAGAATATGAGACAAAGGTTTAAAGTTTATTCTATTTAATTTCATTTCAATTGTTCTCGTCTATTTTAACATTCATTTAGCTTTGAATTGAAATAGAGGCGCACCTTAGTTTCTATAATTAATACTTGCAATACAAAAACTATCTTTATACAGATTTAATATTAACAGGATTGGTTTAACTTTAGTCACTACAACCATGTTAAGTAATCAGTTCAATTTGTTTTTATACTTATATATATTTATACATATGCACAAAAGTATCCAATAAAACGAGCTGGACAAGTACTCTCATGTCTATACTTAATGGTTTAATTGCATTGCTTATCACGCGATTATCTGATGTGAATATCTCACATGGCATATTATATAAGTGTCTCTTGTACAGAAAATCTACACTCACTTTTTGTGAATGTAAATATACTCTTATGTATGATATATATATAATGTACCCAGATATTCGCACCTACTTAAACAACTCGCACGTATGCATGCGAATCCTTGACTTTGGGCCTTAATTATACATCAAGGAAACCGGAACAACCGCTTGGCGACACACGAGATGCACGTACGGGGGCTGCCACGCCCCGTTTTATGCCGCCTTCACTAAAGAGGGATGCCACACAAACAACAAGCGTTACATATGCAAACAAATTACATACAAAGCCTGCACAGAAAGAGTGAAGTGAGGCACGTAACTTTTTATGCGACCACATTGCCTACACTTCCACCTTCACCTCCATCTCCATCTCCACCTCCACCTCCGACTCTGCCATGCCCCGCCACATACATAAGTTTCACCCGGATGAGTTGACACTGTCGCAGTTGTAGTCGAAGCATCAGGCTGAGCCCGTTTCGAGGCAGGTTGTTAAGCAAAAGTCACGTTGGTCGTCGGCATTTGCCCAACCTCAAGGTTAAGTGGCAAAGAGCTTCGGCAGAAGGCGAGTGAGTGCATTGCAGATAAGCAAAAAAATATATATATTTGTTTACCACACAGCACCGTTGACAGTTATTTGTTTAAACGAATCAGATTAAAAATGACTTTGGCAAAAAGTTGGCGAACAAATTAAAGTTCGCCAGATGCAAAAGAAAAAATAAACAATATTAAAATGCTGTATAGTATATACAGACAAACAAATTATATGCATAATAAGTATATATTTTATGCACTTAAAGAAAGTTTCCATCAGCTTACATCTTATACAGAAGGTTTCTATGCATAATTTACCATAGCGTAGATGAAAAGGTGGCACTTCAATAATAATATATACATACATATAATAATTATTATTATTGCAACTTGAATGCCTTTGGCTTGTTTGTAACAAGCTCTCAAGAGGCTCTCAGCACTAAGCTCACATCCAAGCCACTAATTTATTTTAATTACGACTATTTATCAGTTGCGGCAGCTACAAAACCCTTTCACCATGACCAGAGAGAAGCTGGCTGGCAGCTGTCGAGCAACTTATTGTTCTATATTTTCCTCAATTACCGCTCGAGCTTTTCTCGTGTTGCTTTTTCCATGATTTGTGGCTGTGCAGTTGCAGTTGCTATTGCGCTTTTAATTATTGCGATTATTGTGGCAACAGTTTACAGTTTTCAATTGTGGCAGCAACGACGCCTTGCCTTGCCTTGCAATGCGCCACGCAAGCAAACAAAAAAAAAAAAAAAAAGAAATAAGCAAACTCACTCGAAGCAAAAAGAAACAATTTAGCGCAGAATCAATTGCTTAGAAAGGTGTGTGTGTGTTTGCTTAAGTATAAATATATTGGTGTGTATATGTATAGAGTGTGCACAGTGGAGCTGCAACAAAACTCTTGGCTCCAGCTTGATAATTATAATGATTCAATAATGACGCTCAAACGGACCAAGCTGGGTCGGGCATGTCAACATCAACGGGTTTCCCTCTGCTAATGTAAGTATCTTGTAGTGTAAACTGCCCGTTTGCTTTGTAAGCGCAAAAAACAACTATAGATGCTTCGACAGTTCTCATATCTGATGCTCGTATCACACTTGGACACTTTTCAAGCACAATACAACATACACATATGCTGAAGACTTGTGTGTAGAATAAATACAATGAATATACATCAAATACTTGTCGAGGGTATTTGAGCTGCGACTTAAAGATGTAAGCTTGCAGTTCTCGATTAAATTAGCCTGTTGCACGGTTACTCGTATGAAAAATGTTAATAAGACGGACATTGTCTAACATTTTCCCAATAAGAAGAAAAAATGGGAATTTCTATGCTTCCATGGCAGTTGAACACGTGCACATAACATAATAACAAGCACTTTTCGAAATGCACTCTACAAACCAAAGGCAACAAAAAGTTGATTAAATCGAATTTGAACCCAATGTGGCACACATCAGTTGCTCACTTGCTCAGTTGCTCAGTTGCTCAGTTCCTCAGGCAATCGAGCAGTCAAATTTTCTATCCTCTTATGGCAAACTGGAGCAAGTGTGTGAACAAGTTGCAACAGCAATGAAATGGAAAATGTAAAAACTTCGACACTTACAGGTTGGGGCAAGAGCACACAACCTTGCCACACGTGTATATACTATAAAGTATTTACAACATATTCCCAACGTATCTTTGTTTTTTTTTTACGTTCATTTCTTCGATACTGCACTTGGTAATGCCAAAAAGTTTTGCCATTGCGAAAGTGTCACATTCAGTGCATCGTATCTGGCTTGTCTGTCTGACAGTCGCAAATATTTAAACAAATTGTATGTCAGTTGTAGCTGAGGAAACGAAAACAACAAATTTGATATCCGCAGATGAAGCAGATACTTGATATGTCTCAGCAGTTGAATTGCATTCGGTTTAGGAAACTGTGTCAAAGTTGTAAATAATATAGTAGATTTCCAACTTTTAGTTTTAAGTTTTTCTGCCTTTAATAATCTCTGTGTATACTCTATCAATGTAATGTAATATAGATTTTCTAATGGAATGATCGTCCCAAAATTAAAATTTACGCTTAATAAAGATACTTGGAATATTTCAACCAAATCCAAGTAATCTATTTTTGAAAACAAACAAGCAGCAAAAGTTCATTTAATGAGTTAAAGTCTTCAACTTTTCTATACTCATATAATTAAACGGGTAACTTAAGGCAAATGCCAGATTATCGTCAGTGTTTGGTATAACCATTTGAACTTTTAAGAGTATTTGCGACCATTGTAATAAAATGGCAGTGAGAAGCCAAGGAAAGCGAAATAAGAAAACGATAGAGAAGCAAACGTTCGCTAACTGCAGTGGCAAAGATTTTGGTGTGGCAGCAAAAGGACGTGACTGTGCTTAGGGAAAGGGCAATATTTGTGGCAGAGTGCGGCGGCAGGCACGGGGCAGGCAAGATGACAAGCCGCAAAAGGGGCGTGTCACTGATTGTGCCGCACAGACACGTACTAACGAGCGATGGCTGACAGTGCAACGCGCTTAAAACTTAATTTGAGCAACAAAAGCCCGATGAAGTTGCAGGAAGGTGGCTAGAATGAACCACAGAGTCCATGGCAGTTGCAATCATTATGCAATGCCATGTGGCAAGCTTACATAATGAGGCAATATAACAAATTGTACTCAAGACTGACCAAAAATTCCAGTCAGAATCTGCTCGCACTGTTAGTTAGTTAGCGAAGGCTGTCAGCAAGAGATTAGCGAGAGCTTCAAGCAGCTGACCCACATACCCCCAGTAGAAGACAACAACACGAACTGCGATTCGCAAATATTTGCCACATCGCATCATAAAAATAAATAAACGAAAAATATGGCACTCGGGTAGCCTGCGGGGGCACACGACCAGTGGCAGTGGCATCAACAACAACAACAAACACAACAACACGAAACGATGGCCTGCAAACAATTTACGTTAGGTGTTAATAAACAAAAAAGGAAAAGGAGGAAGGAAAACTACAAAAGAAAACAACGAAAAACATGTAGCGAAACACGAGGAAGACGCTAATACACAAGACTCATAAATATTTAATGAATAATGCAATAAAATAAACAAGAAGTACTCAGGCAAAAGGACAACAACTCTGGGCTTATTTGGCTAAAATATTTTTTAGCCAAAACCACAGACTGGGAATGAAGTTTTATTATAACTTTATGTCGTGTTGGGTTTTCGTTTCTTTTTAGCCAAAACTTATTTTGTGTTTAGTCCAAGCATTTTAATTAAAATTCATTTCAATAAAATGTTTACTTAAAAAATATTGCGATTTTTATGAAGCAAAGTTTACTAAATTTATTTTAGAAGTTCAGCTGTAATTAAAATTCAGCTCAGCATTAAGTTTAATTGCAGATCTATAAACAGCAAGTTTATATTTACTAGATTTTTTATAGATTTTTTATTATAGGAACTCACTAGTAAAGTTTCAAAATAAGGTCCCTTAAAAGTTCTCAAGAATTGTCACCCTCAACTTATTGAATAATATAAAATACAGGTAGCTTGTTCAGTATATTGTTAAGTACAGTTTGTACATTTCGGCATGTCACTGCTATCTACAACTAGCAGAGACTAATATTACTTAGGAGCACATTTTCCGAGTAAATGCAATTAGCAAACCAAGCAAAATTCTGTCAGCACGTGCGATTGACAGATGAACATACTTCCAGGTACTGCCTTTTAGCAATCATACTCATCCAACTACACACGCATATGGTTAATGTTTCGGGGGGAGTGGGCGAAAGAGCAAACTTCGTCATCTTTTTGGAGCCCTTTGCGTGTTTGCAAATGGTGAAAAAATAGAACGCAAGCGCCAAATGTAATATGCACGCTTGGAATTTGGGCAAAGTTGTTAAAGCAGCGGAAAGATAGAAAAAATATTCAACTCTCTGTAAGAAAAATATTATGTGTAATGCGAATGGTTGAGGCATATACGAGTCCAAGTAGAACGCACTGGCATTTTCCACATAACCAAAAACGACAAATTTTTGGCCCAAAGCCAATGTCAAAGGAGGAATGACAGAACCAACGCTAGGTGGGAAGAAAGCACATGCCACGTCCATGTTGCGAAAGAGGGACCCAGAAGGTATTTTTATTATTCCATAACAAAATATTGCTAACCAACCGTGCTGACAGTCCCAAAAGCCAAGAAATTCCATAAAATACTCTCTCTCTCTCTCTACAATTCATGTCGGTTATACTTTTGATTTCTTTCTTTTGGGTCTCGCCAGGTAACCAAGGTCAAATGTGGCCAATCTGTTTTGTCCGCAAAACAGAAAAATCAATTTGTCGCCAAAAGTTGTTGCTTTGATTGCTACAGATTGAAAGTTGAGTAAGGTCGAAAGATTTGGTAACAAAGATTACCCGACCAGTTCTGGTTCAACTCATACAGTTTCTTCGCATTAAAAAAAACAAGCAGAAATCCACATTAACATGGATGGAAAAGATTTTAAAAGTTTCATTTAAAGAATTACGAAAGTTAACATTCGGCTTAACTAAATTGTTCTTAAAAATTACATTAAGCAACTGATTGTTTTTTGAATAACTTGCTGCCATATTAATTTCTTCATCTTTTTTATACTAAGCATCTCTTACTAAATTGTAGTGAAGGTTAACTGACATAATCTTAATTTATTGTTATATTTGTCTATGTCTATGAATGGCTCAGCAATAGCATTTTAATGTCACAACTAAAGTATCTGTTATATAATTTACTGTTAGTATAATTTGCACAATTTTGAAGCTTATGCTTTTAGACTGTAATATAATGTACAATTGCATTCTAAGATCATTTAATGTTTGTTGTAGCATTTTATTACCTGTCTATTACTCAGCAGTTCTAAAATTAGAAAGACCTGACAGAGCTCAGTTTGCAGTCCTCAGTTTTGGCTTATTGAGTATCTCTTTCCGTTGTACGAGTATTCCCAAATGCAAGCAGAACAAAGGAAGTTGTGACTGTTGCAGGTCGTTTCGTTGTTGTTTTCTTTCTATATTTTTTGTTGCCATTTGCCTTTTGTCTTTATTAATTTAACAAGTGCTTTGTTAAAGAATATGTCGACACAGTTTTCTGTGTCAGTGACAAGAGGCAAGAGGCAAGAGTGAAGCAGGTGGTTGGCTCGTAACGACCATCAACTTGCCCATCATCCAGTCATAGTCACATGTGACTCCCCGTTTTGCTCATGCAAAATAGCAAACAACAACAACAACAACATCAGCAATTTCCACAAGCCCGTACGTACGATAGAGTAGATAGTAGGAAAGCATAGAGCAATGGGCATAAAATAACTGGGGCCGTTACAACGGAAGTTTTCTAATGTTTTTTTGCACTCTTGTTCTGTCTCATTGTGTGTAAACGGATACACAACGAGTGCAAAAAACATGGATGTTCAGAGAGATGTATAAAGAAAATTAGTGCAGAAAAACGAGCGCGACATGACAATGTTTAAAGTTAATAATAGCAACCGCAAGCAACAACAAATCCAACTCGAAGACCACACAGTGCACAGTGCAATTGAACATGGTGGAAAAATTAAAACAAAAGCCAACTCTCAAAGATTTCTCAGACATAACTCTACGAGTGTATGACAGAGGAGCTCCAGGTTGTGCTGCTATCACAATAACCCAGTTAGAGGCTAAATTGTGATTAACAGCAAGAGACAAAGCACTTAGAAGTCGGCTGACTTGCTGACTGACTGCCAGCCTGCCAGTCTGCCTCCCCCTCTGACTCACTGAGTGGCAAAGGCAAACGTGTGAATGGAATTAATGAGCCAGGGCAGGCTACAAACAATTGAGTAGAAGTTCGCGGCTCAAAAGAGAAAGTCGGGCTAGTGCAGTACGAGGTAGGCCCAAAATGCGTGTCATGACTTGAAACAATTTATAATGCGCTGCAGTTAAGAGACGCGGGCCCCAGCTTAAAGTCGAGCTTAGAGAAACAGAGGTAACACTGCACAACACAGCACTCAATCATTAACAGTCATGACGCAAATTGCTTAGGCATTCAACTGTAGCCAGCCCTCTCCAAAAACTTTCGCGCATAAATTAGGCTAATATCTTTCTCTCTCCCTTGCAGCAGCGGTAAAAATAGTGCAACCACTCGAACAGATTACAGTGGTTAAACAGCGACAGAGAACACCGCGGCTCTAATACCGGAACATGCCCTGGACTGGATGCTAGGCAGGGCGCCGAGAGGCATGCAGGCAGACAGAGGCAAGGATGCAGTCTACAATCAGCCTTGTGCTAATGATAGCCAATACTCTGTGCCTTGGTGTGGGGGAGAATTTGTTACAGTGCTTATTTTAGTTGCAGCCTCAAGTCAGGCACAGAAACTACTCTTTAAAGCTACCTTTATTGTCATTAAGTTACTTTCCACAAACAAAGTTAATCGCAATTAGAATTTGACCTTTGCTAAAGTGAATGGCAACAAAATAAAATATATTTCCAAATATTGATAACAGACAACTAAATGGAGAATTAGACCCAGATAATTGAAGAAATTACAAACTGATATATTAAAAATATTATTAAATACTTTCGCGTGTTCCTTTAAATACAAATAAAAACTGGTTCGACTTCTTAAACTATAATTTAGATAACAAGAACATATTTTTAATATTTATAAATAATCTTTGGCATGCATTACTTATTTTTAATTAGAATTCTTTGGCCAGTTGTCCTACACTACGTATACGTAATATCTTGTATGTAAACATGTAAACTATATGCATTTTAAATTCTCCTTCTCTCGCTCTCTTCTTGTTTCTGTTTTCCCATTTCATATTTCCGCTACATTTCTGCTAAGCGATTTTCGTTATGTTTTTCTTTGTTTTCGTAGCAGCTTTTGCAAACGCGAGCAAATTTCCTCTCTTCAGTTTTATTTTTGGCCCAGTACGAAAAGTTTTTAGCAGTAACTAAAGTTTCAACTGGGTGTGGTAGTTGTTCATGTTATTGGAAGGAAGGGGGGTAAGAGAAATCTTGCTAGCTATGTCGGAAGTCCGCTGCAGCTTTTAGTCTCTTCCTTTCCCTTATTCACTCTGTGCTTCCGCGCCCACGATTCGTGCATGTTGGAGCATTTTAACTCAAGTCTATGGCCATTTATTTATGCATGTGCCATTTTTTGTTCAACTTTTTTTCTTAAATGATCCTTGCAGCAAAATCGAACAGACGTCGTACGGCTGGAACGCCATCTTGTACGCCATCTTGTGCGCCTTCGTATACAGCATATTGTGGGCGGCCCGTTGACTTGTCATTTACGTAAGTAAATCGTTCGACCAGGAGCCTGAGCCTGATCCGGAGCCACAGCAAAGCCGGGGACGGTGCTATAGCAAGTGAAGTACTTTGATTGCATAACAAAAATGTTGTGCTTGCCTGCAAGCAAATTCCCAACAAGATTGAATGGTTAGCATATAGGCGCTATGGCAGCATGGAAGGTCGCTGCACTTCAAAGATTTATGGCCAATACTAGCCCAAGGCAAAACCCAAATTAAATAATTGAACAATGCACGGATTCTACTGCCAAAATTCAAACGCTCGAGTGCAAGAGGTTTAAAAACAGTTTGTAGTTTGATAAATGGCCTGTGAGTGGCTAGAAACACTAAATCTTATTCATGCACAGATTATAATTTTCTCATTTTTGATTCCAGCAGCAATAAGACAGCACTCAAAAAATAATATATATCAGGTATTTATAGTCAAAATAAAGAAAATTTATTTTAAATATACCAATAAAAAAAATAAAAAACTTCTTTACAGCTCGCTGGAAATGCTCAATAACAATAACCTCAGTTTCATAACTTATTTATAAATCAGATGTCATAAGAATATTCTAATGAATTTTCGTTATCAACATTATCACAAAGCTAATATTGTTATCATCTCAACTATACCGAGAACTAACTATTTAAACAACAACATTACCCTTTAACTGGAGTTTATCACAGCAAACAATGCGCCAACTAAACAAATATAAACATCTTGTAAACAGAAGTAGATTAAATTACAAGACCATACCCGAATCAGTGCTAAGTAACTCGTTTAATGGCCCATAAAGATTTAAATGTGCCTGTCAAAAGCCGGGAGCTCCAATGGATCAACTTTCCCACAAATAAAAATAAAAAGTGAAAAAGAAATGCAACTGCGAGGCTGACAACTAGTATTAAAGAGTTCCGGTTCGTTAACAAAAGCCGTGAAATTCGCAGTGCTGTTAAATCACGGATGGGTTTTGTGCGTTAAGCACACAATGACATTGACAATTGTTGCAATCGTTGTTGCTTTTGTCAATTTTCTTGCAAATTTCCACAGAAAAGAAATGAAAGACTTTCTACGACAATTCTATGGACTGGCAAACGCAGACTCGAATGCAATTAAAAGCAAAACCGGGCGAATGAGGTAAAGCAACTGCAACTAAGAGGTGAAAAATAAAAAAAAAATACTTTTGCCAGGTCATTAAAAGTAAAATATAATACTTTTACTCAAAGCGAAAGAAATAGAGATAAAGGGAGAGAGAGGTAACTCCAGGTTGGCAGAATAATTTTCCACACGGATTTTGTTATTTTCTTTTTTGCCGTCGAGCAAAAAGCTAAAGCCAGGTGAATTGGCTTGCAGCTGTTGCGTCTTACCCGTTGCCTGTTGTTGCAAGTTGTCGATGTGGTTGCATTTTCCCAAAATAGACAATGGACAAAAATAGAAAACAAGCGGATTTTGTGTTTTGTTGTTTGCAACTAGCTAAATTATTTATAAAATGCTGTTTACACTTTGTACACGCTTTGCAAATATCAGCAAAGGAACTATCTAATGGAAAATAGGTGTTCAAATGAATAATGGATATTTGGAAAGGTTGTAATTGTGGTTTGATAAATGATATTGTTAAATGAACAATTAACACGATGGGCTCCCATGTGGAAACAAAATGCAATTGTTATTGGATTGACATAATTGAAACAAGTTCAATTTGTTTACAGATAAGCATTTCTATTGAAAAAGTGTACTCATTGCGTATTCAATTTAAACAAAGTTATTTTGCCTGATCAGCAATAACTGCCACATTAAATTTACCTGTATGGAGAGTTTAATAACAAAATGAAAATCACTGGAGCGTTACAAAGTACAGCTAACTAATCATAACTAATCGTCTTTTGCCAGCCAATTTTGCAGCGTGTGAAAACTGCAATGATTTAGTAGCACTCGAAGGGGGCCATCAATCAATCTATCGATCTATCTAATGCAGCTAACTATGCCACCCCAGGAAAAGGAAAACTAATACAGAATAAAAAAAAAAAACGAGAAAAGGGGAAAATAAATCCGACAAAAACATTAATGATTGACAGCATCTTGAAGAACAAGCAACTTGCCCAAAAGCACAACACCGAAACGCATAACAAATTGATGAACCATGAAGCTACTGCCAAGTCACAGCAACAACAACAACAAGCACACCGAATGTCATAAAGTTGCCAGTTTCCAGTTGCAGTTGGAGAAATCGCATTAGGCGATGCTACTTAAAAATTTACAACGCGAACCCCGTCAACGATAAATTGTGCTTGGTAATTGTACAGAATATACGTAGAAATATAAAGCCAAAAAAAAAACAAAAATAAAAAGGAAACAACAACATAACAAACTTAAGAAAGGAAAAAAGTTTTTTTTCAAGGCTGTCAACAACGAGTTGCTGCTTGGCTTACAAACTACGGACTTCGAACCATTGAAGAACAAGCCGAAAAGATACTTTTTGCATTCAGTACCAAAGTATCTATTAGTTAACGTTTTTGCCGTCTCTGCCCTGACGTTGCCTGTCAGCGTTTAAAAATAAACATCATATATTGTTAGCACAAATCACAAATGGTGATTGTGTCTGGTAATGCCAACATTTGGCACATTACTTAATGAGGCTGTCTTATGTCAAAACTAACTAGCAAAAAAAAACTTCAACTCAGTTCTTCAGATAAGTGCACAATAAGTTAAATCACGCTTAAGCTAAAAATAAGTTACGTTATATTATAACCACAAATATCCTAAAAATAGTCAGCGAATTAAGGTAAAAGACTCATAAATACTATTTGAATGCAAATAGTAAAACTTATAAAAGGTAACTTTTTTTCTTAAAAGAACTTGGCTTTTATGTATCAGGTTTCAACTCAGACCAGTTTTTATAGTAAAAAGAATATAATGATGAAAGTTGACGTAGCTGGTTATCATAGCTGCCGATAATAAGCCAACGAACATTTTCAAATATTTATATATAAATATATAATATTTTTTCTATTCTATATATTCTGTAATAGGGCAAATGCAATTTATTAAATGTTTAGATGGTATGCATTCATGTCGAAGTGTAATCACAGATATTAAAATATATTTTTCTCTAGCTTGCTGATTAGCCAGAAAATCGTGCAAAGTGCACAGCTGGCTACCAGATGATCCCATCATAATACAAAAATTCTAACACGATTGCAAAACAATATATTATATGTATACTCGTAGACGCATGTATGTATGTGTGTAACATAAATACACTAATAAAATATTCCATGCAGTCGATCAACTAAACACAAAACGCAATAAATATTTAACCATGTACACACAGACGAATTCTTAGACCGGTTTTCGAGCCATAGCCTCATCTATCAACGATCGGGTGTTGGCAAGGCTAAAGCTAAAGCGAAGAGTATACTACCCAATTAACCACAAACGCAAGAGGCTATGTAAATTCCAACTGCAGATTAAACTGACAAGCGCAAACTATCCATTGTACAATAAAAATTATATTTATGTTCGCCAAACGCCCAAGCGAAAAAAAGCGAAATTTTCAGTACAGCTAAAAAGCAACATAAAAATATCAATCACTTTCACTGCCGGCTCGAGTTTGTCATAGCCCAGCTGACGGCGATGACGACGGCAGTGGCTGCGGTTTTGGCCTGGTCTTGAGGCACCGCCAAATGCAGCCAGCAGCCCGACAATTTTTATTAGCGCTTTTCACCCATTTACGCCATAGAAAAACACGTACTAAAAGTTTTGCTTTGCCTGTGTGAAACTTGTTTTTGAATGCAAAATGAGCAATGTATGTGTTGTTGTTGTTGTTGTTGATTTTTGTTTTTCCGTTTCTTGCTTTGTTTTTGTATGCCAGACACCCGCGCTTAGTTTTTTCTTTTTTTGTTTTTTTATGACGGGGCATGAATAAAAACAAACGCGCTTAAAAGCAAAGTCAGTTGAACGTTCAGTGAACTCTGGTCCGATCTCTCCCTCTGGCTCTCTCATTGTCTCTGTCAAAACTGTCACGCATTGAGAGTCAAGAGTTCACAAACAAAAAGTTAAATGCCATCCATGTCCAAGAATGAGGTCTATTGTGCAATAAGCTTTTTAGAACGGGTTTATTTCTAGTTATTTTTGTTTTTTTTATTTTGGTCCAAAGTGGGTCTCTTCTCTTTTCTCACTGTTATCTGGCTGCCTGTCTTTCGGTATCTTTGACTGCTCTTGACTGCTGGCCCGCTTTAAAACGCAGCTTACAAAACTTTTCAGTTAATGGCCACTTTGCTCATTATAAGCCAACTAAAAGAGACTAAAGCCAAAAACTCTCTGCGGTTTGCGGTTTCTGGCTTTCAGCTACTGCACCAGCTGCTGCCTCTAACTAAGAGAGAGGCTTGTCGTAAACTTTAATGCTGGACTTGTGGGCGCTTTCAATTTTCACAAACATTTTATCCACATTGTTCTAAAGTAAAAGAGCGCCATAAAAAAAAACAATACGCCCGAAATAGAACGCCAATAAATATAACATGTGAACCAAGGAATACCCTAAGTGTTCTCAGATAAAAAATTAAATATTAAGCAAGCCATTTCAGAGTTTGCCTTCAGCTCTATCGATTCTTTATCAGTTTAAAGCAAATCACACACTAAGAATATAAAAATAAAATGCCTATTAGGCACATTATTTAAGAATTCTGCGCACTGCGGCATATACGCAATTAATGATTAGAAGCAACGCTTTTCGTGCAGGGCACACCCAGAATGCCCAACCGACAATTAGAAACCAAGTTAACCAAGTTAGCGGTCGCTTAGTGAGTCACCCAACGCCAACCGCCCCACACTGACCCAAATTGGGTGTGAGCTCAAAGCGGCAAGCGGAGACGAGGGCAGTGGGTAGGGAAATGTCGGACAACGAGCAGCAGAGCAGCATAAATCTAAGCGCTTGGACAACGTTTCCGGAATTTTGATGCATTTCACTGGACACTGAAAACCGGGTGCTCAAAGCTGCTCAACTACTCTACGTTAATAGAGTGTGAAAAATGTTACTGCAAGACACTAAACAAACAAAGAAACATTTTAAAACAAATGCAGAAAATGAAATACCCTGCACAATTATCCGTAGAGCGAGAACTTTAACTGGTGCTGATTTAAATGTATTCTATAAATGCAAATTTATTTTTATTATTTTACCAATATAATTAGCATAAAATTGTTTTCTTGTTATTAACATAATTAATATGTTTAATAAATAAAATATTAAAGACAAATATGTAAACGCAGAGAAAATTCTTAGAAAACTGCGTGTAATTAAATACTTGTTATTTTACACGTTCTAAAAAGCTGGCAAAATGTATTTATGATAAGCCCTTTGAAAGAGTATAGCTGGAAACTTGAGCACACATCGAAATGGCAAGTGGCAAAGTGAAATGCTTTGACAAAACAAAAGGCTCGAAGAGCCAGCTAATTTACTTAGGAGAATTGCGAAGAGCTTCCGGCAATGGGACTTGGACTGCGAGTCTCGAGAAACGACTCATGATTTTGTATGTTAATTGCTTTTTGCTGATGCAGTGTGAAACGTTGGTGTGAAGGTGAACCTTGAGTGCCACACCCGTTGTCCGGCCAAATATAAATACATACTATATCTGATATCTGGTAAATAAGTAAATTTGACATTTACGAGCATTGGTCGCAAACAGAAAGGCAAATGCTAACGTTTTAGCTTAATTCAATAAATTTCCATTTCCCTTTGATTGTTGTTCCTGAATCTAAATTCGAATCCGAATCCAAAACTAAACCCAACTCCAAAATGTCAGTGGTTTCTTTTATAATGGGATCAGTACGGAATGTTTGTGTGTGCATTTTTTGCGTAACATCAGCAACAATACTAGGTCCCCAATGTCATTAGTTTTGGATTGAATGGGATTCAATGCGGTAACTGAAACCACAATGGCCCAGGAATCGAAAATTGAAAGCACATCAATCAAATATACATATGTATGTATTTTCATTTGGTTTCGTTCCGTTTCTGTTTACTTACTTGCTCTCACATTGTTTGCTCAGAATGCCCATACACAACTAATTTTATTGATTTTTTACTTTGTTTTGCTTGATTGTTTGCATTACATTTTAAATGGGAAATTATGTAAACGAAACTTTGTTTGCGGTCAAATCGAATCGCTTCAAATTTGTTTAAGGATTGTGTACCCAAAGGATTTGGCAATTACTGTTACTCAACTGTCAGAGGAAAGTATATTTACATCAACATTTTTCAAGTCGCATTTTTCTAAATATTAAGTATCTTTTCTAGTTTAAGTGCGACTGCTCGTATCAACTCACCAACCGATAAATGTCACAATAAACTATTTACCCCAAAAGTTTGAAGGAACTACTGATAAGATTATTAAAACTTCTGAAATTCCACAACCTTATCAATTTTTTATTTGATTCCCTAATGAGCAATTAAGGTATTAAGGCATTGAAGATTTAATACCAAGGAAAATATATTTAAAAAATATCTGTGTACAGTAGAATCCGGTTATAACGACTCCGCTTATAGCGTTAGTCCGGTTATTGCGACGGAAACTCGATGGCTTGGTTGGTGCGTCTTCCAGGTATAACGACGTAAAATCGTCGGTCCCTTGAAAGTCACTATAACCGGATTCTACTGTATATAAATAGAATTTTTTTTGTATTTTCAGAGCACTGACAATAAACTTATTTAAGATAAGCTCTGTTGATATATTTCATAAGCAGGAAACTAGACGATTAAAGCATTAAATGGAATTTTTTGCATACTAACGTCAATTCAAGTAAACTAATGAATTACTTAATTTAATAACTTAAGTGAGTGTCAACAAAGCACAACAATGTTGATAACAATAATTTGTGCTTTAATAACTCAAAAACCAAACAGTGGCGAATGGTCTTATCTGCGCGACAACGAAAGCAACTTATCAAGAGTCTTAGTCTTAGTCTTTGTACAACTCAATTAATAGAGCACAGTGGAAGTGGAACTAACAACAAACATACATACATATATTTCGTATATATTGTGAACAGGAAAAGAGCGTTAGAATTTTGTTCAGAAGAGTTTAATAATTATGTATTTAATCTTCTTAATTATTTCGAACATATGTATGTATATTCATCTATAACAAATACTTATCAGCAAAGTCAATTCACTAGTATAACTAGCTACAAAGATAAAGCGGCAATATTAACGGAATCACGAACCAGTTGAATGTGGGAGAAGCAGAGAAACCGCAATAACCAATCGTCCAATCGACAAAGACGCGTGTCGAAAGAGAGACGACACAATTTGCGCATATGCCTTTCACTTTCTTTGTGTGTGATTCGTTAATCTTCCTTCCTCTTTCTCTCTCTTTTTCTTTCTGTAGCTAGCTCGCATTAAAAGTAGAGGATTAAGTGTCTTACCTTTGATCCTGAAGTAACTGCTCGGCCTGAGCGAGACGCAGTCGCACCGTCTTCATGCTCTGTATGGGAAAGAGTCGGCAGAAGGGCGTGAGGAAGGCGGGACGCCAACAGAACCTTGGATATTCACGGCAAACATCCCACAGTCGCTGATTATGTTCAAAGAGATAGGTGTGCGTCTTGCCATACTCGAGATAATCAGTCATGTCGCCATAATCACAATTGAGCAGATTCTTGAGATTTTGTACGGCCAGCTGCTGATCCTCTGAATCGCGCACTTGCTTGATGCCAAAGTCCAGCAGCGGTTCATAGTGATAGTAATTGCCCGGTATGGCATTTAATATGTCACCGAGAAAAGTGGAGCCTGAACGCCAGCTGGTTACGACAAGGCTGCGAACTGGCGTGCCAGAAGTTTCGAGGGTCATGTCATTGAGTTTTTCGGCGCCGCCGCGTGGATACTCAAAGTTTTCCATTTCGGTGAGGATGCGCGCACGCTGCGCCGCCAGGACATCCACTATGGTCGCTGTCATATTGTAAATGGTGGCGGCAGTTTGTGATGGCTGCTGCTGCTGCTGTCTTTCATAGTAGCCGCCATTGCGAGCCAGATTATTCGACAGCAGGCTAGAGGCAACACCAGCGCTGTTACCGCTGTTGCCGCTGCTAAAGGGGGAGGTCAGCGGACGATGCTGTGTGGTGGCAATCAGCAGCAGTATGCACAAACTGCTAACGCCACAAATGCCAATGAGATTCGCGCGTCGGGACATGCGTCGTCGTTTTGAATTTAAACTGACGCGTTGCTTAGTGCGTGTCCTGACAGTGACAGAGTCCTTAGAGGCAGTTTCGACAGTTTCGCCGGTCAACAGCGCGCAGGACTCCAGATCCAAATCCGTTGTGCTCATTTGTTATTATTGCTACTACTTTTTCTTAAGAGTTGAGATTTGTTGCAGTCGCTTGTTATTTAATTACTTAACTAATTGGCTAAACACTTTTCGCTTAAAAATTATGGAAACTGTGGTGGCCTTAGCCTTTTTGTTTACATATTCACATAAACAAACATACACGGTCACACATCCTCACACAACACACGCACACACACACAACGTTATCCCGCACACTAGCACAATATCACATTTTATAACGTGCCAAACATTATAATTAAATGCGAACACTGCAATTTCGTATGCGCTTTGTTTCAATTATTTTCTTATTGGCCCGAGTCAATTGGAAATAGCGAAGCGATGCCAGGCAAGCTTTCCGAGAGCAGCGAAAACAGAATGAACAGCTGAGGACTCGAGTATGACTGCACATCACGTTACATTAAAATACTTTCTTCACAACTGAAAAAAATACCAAAATACTTCACGAACCAATAAACGATGTTGCTGCGATTTTCCGATAGATGGCGATTTTGTCTTTTTGATTTTTAGTATTTTAAGATGATTTAAAATGTCGGAAAAAACTTTGTATATGATTTAATAATTTGTTGATAGCTATACTGTATTTGTATTTATTGTATTTAGGGGTAAATTTACTTCACAAATAGAGGCAACGTTTTTAAAGGAACGAACGTTTTGTTCCCAGTATTAGTAAATTCTGCCAACTGTTTATAGCCCCACAGCTTCATGGCCACTGCACAGACATTTTGTAAATTTCTGACTTCCTGCGGCAATAGCAAATCCATCCATTCCATGGGACGTTCGAAAACAAACGCACTTTTTTTTAATATACCATGAGATGATTTGAATTTAATCTTGTCTTCAGTATTCTTAATAGGCAGTCCATAGAAATCGAATACCGTTTTTAAACCATTCAATGGATCCATCGCTAATTCCTCATAACGGATGATTCTGTAGATCAAGACCATAGTTATCAAAAGTATACATTTTGGGAAGTACATAATAACAAACCTAAATCGGTTTGGATATTCTTGTAGTAACACTTTAGAAATCAAATAGTCATCGACCATATTTGTGCACAGAACATTCGGCTGCGAACACTCAGGATCATTGATACACCAAGGACGGCTGGCACGTGAAGCCATGGTACCACGTGGATCACGAACCAGGAGCAGAATGCGAAGGTTTAGACTGCGATATACAAAAAACCTTTTTAAGTTTAAGTCAGCTTTTCACTTCGGGCGTAATCACAAAATCACATACAAAATACACCTCGTTGAAAGTTGCCCTGCAGAATTTGTATGAAGATTTGTGATTACCCTTGAAGTGATATTCAGTGAAATATCCGGATGTCTTAATATTAATAGTTCTAGGAACTCTCACGGACAGACTTTGGTCTGCTGATTGATTTTGTATATATTGAATATAACAACGATTTACGTACTCTTTCCTCTGCAATAGAGTCGACAAGTACTTCAGCCCCAAGTTGTACACTGACATATTGATGAATGGGAATAACCTGCAAATTTTGGCCATTGTTTCGGGATCCCAGCACTCTTCCGAAGAATGTGTCACACATGTCCTCCACTGTACTCCGTAAAAGTTTTGGAACGTGGGTGTTCGTTTACCAGAAGCCAACATGGGCATTGAATAATTGTAGTCGCAATTGTAGAGGGAAACCAGCTCTCTCAGAGCATTTTCAACTCTGTTCTTTTCCGTTACCTGTTTCTTGTATGCAATAAGCGGAGTAAAGTGATGATAGCTGCCCGGCTGTCGGGACAAGTACTCTAATAAACTAATTGCTCCAGATCCTCTAAAGGTGACCAGCAAAGAACGCTTTGGCTGTCCACCCGTCTCCAAAGTATAGTTGGTGAGGTTGCCCAAGTGACGGGTCTGTTGATTCAGCATCGTTCGGGACATGGCAACGGGATCTGGCAATAACATTGGCAATATAACAAATACAAATAGTGCATACACCATATAAATGGCAATGCAGATTCCAGTAAATTTGGTGCTGCGTTGTACCATTGTGAAAAAAATTAATCAATTTACTAGCAATTTGGCCCAATATTTGTAAAGTTTAAATTAATCTGCTTCCGTTCCTGTCATCTAAATTTTGACAATTTAAAATCTGTGTACAGTTGTGTGTTTTTTAAGATAGATCGTAGATGTTTATGATTAGTGTTTAATTTATTTGTAACATACCAAAAGTGATAGGCATATGTAATATGTATATTAAGTATATAGTATAAGTATTATTAATTGTTTATCATATTAATTAGAGTTAAAGTATTAATAAAATGCTAATATTGCTATAAATTAATACGTAAATGTTATTCATATTAAATACACATTCTTAACAGTTCGAATTTACAATATTCCCTTAACAGAAGTTGCGAATCTTTGTAAGAACAATTGTTGAAATGAAGACTAGAAAGGTATGTCGAAAACTTGACAATATTTGTAGAGGCACAAGCGTACGTATTTTTATCCAGTTTCCCCAAAGAAACTTCAATGACAGAATCTACTCAAATTTAAATATTCCCACCCAAAAATTCGCAACTTTTTAAAGAGTATATCCAAGTCTGGTATTAAGTCTATCTCATCAAGTTTTCATTTATTTTCTGGCACTATAAATATGGTGTACGAGTATATGATCAAAAAATGTAACCTGTATTTTACCTCATTAATGTAAGTATAGAAGAATGTACTCGTAATTATGCCATTTTAATTGAGTGCTAATTTTGTGCATGTTAGCATGGGTTAAGGAGATCTTCATATGGCCATTAAAAATTGAATAAAACCGAAATATATTCGAATGGGTAACTAACATGCAGCGAAATGTTTGCGAAGTATCAAGTTTAATTAACATATGTACGTTGTATCATTTTGTTCCCTATTAATTTGTGCTCCCGTTGGAAACCAATTCAGATATATCTATATAGTCTGACAATTGTAATAATTAGTCAGAAACCAGCTAAGATTTTCAACTATCAAAATTTACGAATCAAACTTTAGCCTTGCCTGTATTATAAACTTGGTCATTGTATGTTTGGAATCTACTTAGATATATGTCATATTTTGTATAGAAAATGTATACTAATTTTCATATTTGTATATACGAAAAAGAATTAAGGAACAAAGAACTAGCAGCACCTTTGCTTAAAATGCTTGAAAACAATTGCCAAAGGGCTAATTGGAAAAGTTAATACTACACTTTTAATACCATAAACTTCAAACGCAGCATCCTCAAATGTTGTCCTTTTCAGTTTCAAATGTCAATTAATCGCTATTCCCTTCAGTTTCATCGTCCAGCAGCAAACTTGTTGAGCCATAGCTACGGAGTCTGTAACAAACAGTTGAAAGATTAATTAAAATTGTCAAAAAGAAGAAATAATAATCAAATCAAAAGAAAAATGCCACAAACCAAAGTTAGTAAAGCAAGGTTAGAGCTCACCTCATCGTCGGATACCTTGAGACCATCTAAATTAATACTATTGCGAGCATAGCCAGCAGCCATTTGCTCCTTATCGTGTGCCTCGTACAGCTGTCTATTGATCTCATCCTTATTGGATGCCGCACTGTTGCCGCCACTATTTGTCATGCACTTGAGGGGCAAAGCAAGATTAGCACGATTGCCACTGCTGCTGTTGCTGCCAGCGCTGTTGTAGCGTCCGGCTGAAGAGCGCTGTTGTCTTTGGTGATGCTGATGATGATGTTGTCCATGGGGATTATCAAACTTTTGCTTGGCACGCTCAAACTCCAAGTTGCGAGACTTTGACTCAAAGATGTTCTCCTCGAAATGCGATGTTTTGGCATCAAAATAAGCTGCCGCCGCTGCTGCTGCTGCTGATGCCGCGGCAGCTGCTGCCGCATTGCTTTGTTGTTGCTGCAACAGAGTGCGCTCTGTGTGACTGGAACGCTTGACCGCTGCTGCATGATGAGCTGACACCGAATCGCTGCCATTGTGCGAACTACGCAAACCTGCCTGAGTATCGTCAAAGATCTGACGCAGATCATTGATGTTGGGCAGACAATCGCTGGGTAACTCAACGGCAATTTTGTTACGCAACTGAACTCCACCTATGGCACGCAGCTGTGGACTTTGTGCCCGCCTTTTTAGTTGCATTTTAGTAGTTAGTTATGGATTAGTTATTGGGATTAGCAAAGCCAGCACCATTGCATGTTAGTGGTCAGTTAGTTGAAGTGGGATTCATTCGATGACGCTCACCTGTTCTGCAGATGTTGTATCTGCACCTGAAGACCTTCAGTCTGTCCCACGAGCTCATCATTACTGCGCTGCAATCGTCGCACTTGGTTAACAGCAGAATCCAGTTCATCCTCGGCGCCAGCCAACTCGCGTTTCAATTCCTCAACACGTTGGCGAAGTCGTTTCACCTTGAAAAATTAAAAAGATAATTAATATACAAATGACAAACATATCTTCAAAAACGCATACTTCAAAATCGCTATTGAATAATAACTTAATAATAATTACACAATGAAATCCTATCTTCTGTATTTTCTTGTAGTCAAAACTAACTTTCAGTTTCCGTTATTATCAGGATCTCTAAATCAATGTTTTGAGATAATGCGACAATTTAGTGGGGTTGCGATTACGGCAAGAACCCCAGAGGCAGCTCATAAAAACAACAAAGTCGCACTAGTCAACAGTAAGAGAGAAAATAAAGAGAAGACACGCTAACCTAACCAAACTATAGCACGAAAAGCTTTCATTTTGCTAGAAGCTTTCTTCAGTCACTCGACATAATTCAGACGCGGTAGTCGTGTGTGTGAGAGAAACGAGCGGCTGACTGGAAAATTTCATAATAAATCAGAAACAACGAAAGAATGATGGCACAAAGTATTATCAACAAGCTGCGCCCGTGCGTTAGCCGCCTGGCTAGCACCAAGGCAAGCAGTGCACCCAAATTCAACTGGGAAGATCCACTCAATTTGGAGAGTACACTAACCGATGAGGAAATTTCCATACGAAATGCCTTCCACAACTATTGCCAGTCCGAATTGATGCCGCGAGTAATTTCGGCTAATCGCAACGAGAAGTTCGATAAGAAAATAATGGAAGAAATTGGCAGCCTGGGTGTCTTAGGATGCACACTTAAAGGCTATGGCTGTGCTGGCGTCTCTAACGTTGCCTACGGTCTGCTTACCCGTGAAGTTGAACGTGTAGACTCCGCATACCGATCTGCAGTGAGTGTGCAAAGCTCACTCGCCATGGGTGCCATCTATGACTACGGATCCGATGAGCAGAAGGAAAAATATTTGCCCAGCATGGCCCAAGGCAAACTGATCGGTGGGTAATCAACGCAGAAAAGTCCGCAGATCTGTATTCATCTCCATTCTTTATAATCGGCAGTCAGTAACGATCACATGTTACGCCTACTGTATTTTTAGCAAACGTTTAAGAATGTAGCTTTTATCAGCAAGCCGCCACAGTGGAATAATTTGATAAGATTGAGATTAAACCCCATAGGGGGGCGGGTGTCCATAACAACAAACTGCAGTAAACAAGTCGTACATTTTTGAAGAGGAAGAGAGTCTATAAAATTCATTAGCATCAGATGACTGCAAACAACTTCTTAACATAGCTTTTGAAAAAGCTCTCTCTTCTCTGCTCTTCGTATTGCTCTTTATAAGTTTGTGTCAGTGTGTACTACAAACTGTATACTGAACCGAAAACAACCAAGCAAGAGAATGACAGAAAAAAAGCCGATCATTAAAGATGAATTTAAAATACTCTTCTAAAACCAAAACCATACAAAATGTACATGTTTATTTTCTAATTCAATATAACTTGCAGGTGCCTTTGGATTGACCGAACCTAACCATGGCAGTGATCCAGGTGGCATGGAAACTCGCGCCAAATACGACAGCAAAACCAAGACGTATATACTTAACGGATCCAAGACTTGGATAACCAGTGCACCCATTGCTGACGTAATGATAGTATGGGCCAAGTGTGACGATGGCAAACTAAGAGGATTTATTGTGGATCGCAAATTGTCGTCCAAGGGCTTGGATACACCTAAGATTGAAGGAAAATTCTCGTTGCGCGCCTCACCTACAGGCATGATTCTGATGGACGATGTGCGTGTGCCAGAGGACCAACTGCTGCCCAATGCACTAGGCTTCAGTGGACCTTTCAACTGCTTAAACAATGCTCGTTACGGCATTGCGTGGGGTGCCTTGGGCGCAGCAGAAGCTTGTGTGGAGGTAGCACGTAAATATACGCTGGATCGCAAACAATTTGGTCGACCATTGGCTGCTAATCAGCTGATCCAAAAGAAATTAGCCGATGCCACAACTGAAATAGCGCTTGGACTACAGGCGTGCCTACATGTAGGTCGGCTCAAGGATCAGAAAATTCACACACCCGAAATGATATCATTGCTGAAGCGCAATAATGCCGGCAAGGCACTGGATATTGCACGTCAAATGAGGGACATGTTGGGCGGCAATGGCATCAGCGATGAGTATCATGTGATCAGACACGTCATGAATCTGGAATCAGTTAATACCTATGAGGGAACTCATGATATTCATGCATTGATCTTGGGACGTGCCATTACAGGATTGGCAGCATTTGCCAATTAAGATTTTGATTTTGCACTGGGGTCAATGTATCCAAGCATTTGTTTCTAATTTTAAAATCCGATTTAAATTAAAATAGTTTTCAAACAAGAATGTTACCATATTTGATGAACCGATTCAGTGTATCGCGACTTACCTCTGCCTCATATTGCTCCGCCCTTCGCACTGCATGACTCAATTCTGTGTTTGTTTCAGCCAGCAGCTTTTTAAGTTTGGCATGCGACATTTTGACCTCGCTGATTTCCTTATTTCTCTCCGACAGTTCTTGCTGAAGGGCACGCAGCTCCACGTCGTTAGCCTGCATGGGCCGACATTTGCGATCTGACCGTTCCTGATAGTCGCGCAGCTCAGCACGCAATTTTTTGTTGTCTCTCTCCAAAGCTAGCTTTTCAGACTCCAGGCGCTCGCGCTTGCCCCATTCCGAAGCGTTTTCGGCCTGTAAATGCTCCAGCTCTGTGCGCAGTTCACTAAGACTGTAATTGGATGGTAATAATTGGTTATTGTACACTTTGAAATGCTTGATTTGCCATACCGTCGTTCTAGATTTTCACGAGCAGCAATTTCCTCTTGGAGAGAGTTGTTAACAATGCGCATTTCGGCGCGATGTTGTTCCTTAAATTAATTACAAAGCATATTAAATAATTTTCAATTTTAAAAGGGATTTTGGTTTTCACCTGCAATGTTAACAGCTCCCGTACCGCCTCCTGCTTGGCGGAACGTAATTCTTCCTGGCGTCCACGTACGTCCTGCAGCTCTAGCGCCAACTTCTCTATGCTCTTGTGTAGCTCATGTTTTTCGCTGCAGTACAACATATTAATAATAGGCATAATTTATTTGTAATTTTCAAGACTCACTCGCGCTCTGCCTGAAGTGTTTTTTGTGCCTCATCCAAACGCAATTGCAGCATGGAAATTTTTTGCAGTAGATAATCCTCATCAAAATCATCCTTCGATAGTTGTTGTATCAAACGCTTTTCCTCTGCAGCTGCGGCTTCATCCAATTCGCTTAAATGCTTGGGCATAGCACCCTTAAGAGCGAATTCTTCGATGTCCAAATCTTTGACGTCATTAGGTAGCTTGGTGACCAATCCATCCTCACTATTAACATTCTTTAAACCGTCGGACGAGATGTCTGGCGAACAATTAGCATCACGACCATTCGCTTCGGCATCTTCGTTGGTATCGGCACGATGGAATTGGCCGGCATGTTTCATCATCAGGGAATGCACATTTTCCATTTCCTTCTTAAGCTGCGTTATTTGCAGCTCAAGATCATTTTTCTCCCGTTTTAAAGAGTGTGCCTCTTTCATGGTTACGTCTAGTTTAATGTTTAACTGTTTCGATTCCTCCCGAGCCTTGTTACGCTCGTTGCGAACCTGTAAATAAATAAAGTTTACTAATATTGATTTAACGGATGTCATGGCAACCTTACCTTACTCCACTTTTCTCGCCAGTTGGCAGTGCAATCAGACCTAAAACAAAATTTCACAGTTGGTCAATTAAAAGCCGGTGCAAAGGACGCATCCAATCTTTATCATGCAACTTACCACCACTTCATTGTCTTTTCCATCTGAGCGGCTCTGGCGCGGGCTTCGTGCAACTCCCTCTGGCGTTGGGACTGTTAAATTTTTCTTTTTATTGTATTTTCACATTTCTTGTTATTATTTAAATATTAATTACCTCACGCGCCTCCCATTCCGTTTCACCGTACCCACCGCCACCGACGCCCACGCAAACGCCAGCATCGTTGTTGGGCAACCGTCTGCTACCTGCCTGGGCAGCTGATGCACTTTGTGTTGTTGAAGACGTTACTTGAGACATTTTGAGGCTCGAGTGCTTATCGTTTCAATATTATTTTCTTATTTTTAGTTTATTTATGTGAATTGCATTTTGTTTTATGCACTTTTCCACAATGTTGTATACAGAAAATGAAGAAAACAGATGTTTTATCAGTGTTACCACATTTGCTGACACCTTTGTTTCCATTTTATATTAATTATTTTAAAATGCGTTATTAGAGATTTGTTGAGCGATTTCACTTTTATTAAAAAAAACAGAGAAAATAGAGCCAAAAGTAATATAGAATTTGCTCTGTAATTAAGTTTCCAGGAATTATATTCTTATAAACATACTAGTGTTTTTAAGCTATCAGGTGACGGTCACACTGAAACCAAGACTTTGAGCAACCATTGAACGCAAATTTAGCAGAATTTTTGTTTTCTGAATAATTTAAGAAAAATAATAGCATTGTAACATGGCCAAGCATCATCCTGACTTAATTTTCTGCCGCAAACAGCCGGGCGTTGGTAGGTACCTCTGTAAACAACCAATTGCGACAATCTCAACTGCTTATGTTTATACTTTTTTCACGTGTAGCCATTGGCCGGTTGTGTGAAAAGGACGACGGAAAATGTGTGATATGTGACTCGTATGTGCGGCCATGTACCTTGGTACGCATATGTGATGAGTGCAACTATGGATCCTATCAGGGACGCTGTGTAATATGCGGAGGACCCGGTGTTTCCGACGCCTACTATTGCAAATCCTGCACCATACAAGAAAAGGATGTAAGTATATACATACATATATAGATGAATAATGATATTCCTCAATAATATAATATGATATTCTATTTACAGCGGGACGGATGCCCCAAAATCGTCAATCTGGGCAGTTCAAAAACAGATTTGTTTTACGAACGCAAAAAATATGGGTTCAAACAAAAGTAAGTGCTCTTAACGATACATAAAATGTATACATTTAACAATTCCCTTATTTTTCCTCAGCTATTAAAGTACGGAAGACTACCTTATATATGTATATATCTCTAATAAAATTGTATTGTAATTTAATGCATATAAAGTTTTATACATGAATGTAATATTTTGGAAATTGAATTTGAATGTTAGATTTAGACTGCGAGAAGTTGCTCACTACTTGGCTCATATTCCAAGCAAAGTCTATCAAATTCGGCCGATTTTTTGTCTAGATCGGTAACAAAATCGCTCTTAGGATAGAATTGCCTCAACTGCTCCCAGTATCGTGTAATTGTTTCTGTCGATTTGCCCGTTAAGTGTGAGAGCACCATCATATTGATTAATGTATCATAATCGTTGTGTTTTTTGGTTAGCGACTCTCGGAGAACAGCCTCTGCCTCTTCATAGCGTTCCAGTCCTAGGTGCACAACAGCCTGACCGTTCAGGAGCGCTGGCGTTGGCTTGAATTTCTCACAGAATTCTTGGTAGATGTGGAAAGCATCCTGCATTTGCTCAGTTCCTTGTGCCAGGGCTACCCAAGCTTGCGCCAACTGAGTAAGGGTTGCATCATCGCTGATCTCCTGCATCTTAGCTACAAGCTGCTTTGCAAGATCCACTCGTTGCAGACGTAGAAGACATTGAACTGACAAAGCCATTGATTCGAGATTACTGGATCCATGCAATATCTTAAGAGCATTTTCAAACTGTCCATCGTAACAGTATACAATGGCTGTGGCAATATGCCAAATGTTTGTCTCATCTTCCTCGCTGGCCACCTTGTCGGTAAGCTTTTCAAGCACATCCTCGGTGCGTGAGGGCTGCTCAAAGGCCTCGTGCACCAGACGAAGAGCTAACAGCGGTGTTGTATTGTTTTCCTTTATATCTGATGCTATTATGCGGCCCGAATCAATAGCCAAATATGACAAGTACATGTAGGACAGCAGCTCGGCACCTGCAGTTCCTTGTTCCGGAAGAACGAAGTTAATTGATCCCATGAAATTGCCAATGTAATACTCATTGCGCGCATCGAATAGCGACGAATTGACGTCATCATCGTTATGTTGTGATCGGCTCATTTTTTAAACAAATTTAACTGTTTTCCGTAGTAAAATAAAATGTAAACTATAAGCTGAGTTGGCTTTTCAGTGATAATATTGCCACCACGTTTTTCATGAATCAGATGTTCAAATTAAATCTTTGTGGCAACTTTACCGAGTTCATCTGTCGATTATTTCGAAAAATATCGATAAGTCTTGAAACGGTTAGAAAACTGTTACAAATATATTAATGAGTCTGACCATTCAATGTATGTTAGTAATATAAAATACTTGAACGCGAAAGTATGTTGTTTAAAAAAGCGAAATTCAATAAGTTTACGAAATAATTATATTTTTTCATCATGTCATCATTATTTTATGAAAACGCAAAGAAACAACAACTCAAAATGACGGCTAATTTAGACGCGTGTCTTAAATTACCTTACCCGATAAAGTGTTACCAAGCGAGTATTGTCTAATCGTCAATGGTATATTTCTAGAATTAAAAAAAATATATATTTTGTAAGTTAACTTGCGGTCACCCTGCCTTGCCCTTCACTTGATTGTTCCATATGAAACAAGATCCGTTTAACGCCATTTTATATTAGATCAGCATAGCAAATCACGTAAAGATTCGCAAATTACATTTTATTAATCATGTACAATCCTCAAGAAAAAAACATCGATTTGGTGCGGGAATATTTCCCTAGTTTCCATACAGCCCGATTCCAAGATCAACCTAAGCCTGATCAAGCAGTTCAAGATCACTTTATAAAGCTAACAACAAAACGTAAGTACAATAAACTGATAAACAAACTAAATACTTGCATTAATATTATTTTATTATCTCCACAAAACAGACGGAATTGATGTGGCATCGAGGACTGATGTCGAAGTTCAGAATTTGCGATATGGAGGCGCAGATGATCGCCAATTGGTGGATTTATTTCATAAGAATGATGGAACCTCTAGACCATCGCACCTTGTTGTATATGTACACGGGGGCTATTGGCAAATGCTGGATAAATCACACTCATGTTCCCTTGTGGGGCCGTTGGTGGATCGTGGCTATCGAGTCGCTGTCATGGACTACAATAACTGTCCACAGGTAACTTTGCCTCAATTGCTAGAGCAATTTACCAAATTTTTGCTTTGGATCTTTGACTATGCTGAGCAAACACAAACAACTGAGATAAGTTTCGCGGGTCATTCAGCCGGTGCCCATCTCATGGCTCAATTGTTGCATGTGCCGAATCTCATAACTGAGGAACGTCGACGAAAAGTGCGTGCGGTTTTCTTTATATGCGGCGTATACGATCTACGTGAACTTTGGGAGCTAGATCCTGTCAATCCCAACAATATTTTCGGACTAGATGCTGAATCTGCTAAAGACGTTTCACCTATGCTCTGGCCTTGGCATGCTGACAGTGCGTCTTGGAAGGGAACACATTCATATGTTTTATCGGCCGAAAATGAGAGCGTTACGTTTATTGAGCAGAGTCGCGTTTTTGCTAAATACTTACAAGATGCCGGCTTTGACGTTACTTTCAAGCTTTTCGATAAATATGATCATTTCGATATTATCGAAGAAACTGCCGTTGATAACTCGCCTATCACAAAGTACCTAATAGATGCGCTTGAAGGGCCTACCCAATAAATGGTTCTTTCCTAAATATAACAAATGACAGCCGGATAAAATAAAGCAAACAATTATCTTATGTGTAAGTAATCATTTTATAATCAACCTATTACCTGTTTTATGTAAATCAAATTTTATTAGGTGTACCGCCCAGTCAAGAAGATAATAAATATTACTTTTATGATTACATTTCATTTATTTCTTATGACGTTAGTGTTTTTTTAAAACACACTTATTCGTAATAGTAGTTGTATTCCGTATGTACACTATCTAAGCGTTTTTGCACACAAAAACCAAAGGTCATAGGACAGCATCGACAACGTGCCGTGTTATTCAAATATTTAATACATTAAATACATATATACTAAATGGGAAATGAAATTAACCAACATATATAAAAAATAACAAATTGTGCGCAACATGATGATGATAAATAAATAAATTCTAGCTAAATCATAAACTAATACGCTGCAGTTTGAATTGAACCAGATGGAATACCTATGACTCCTCGTCTGAAATAACAATTTCAGTGTCTATCAATATTTTTTTTTGTTTCTTTTGCTGTTGCTGCTCCGGTGGCTTGTCCTTTGAATGCTCCATTTTGTTATTTGGAAAGACACTGGCATTTAGACTAGAGACGGACATAATTTTTAGCATTTGGGCGGCTGGAGTGTCCTTTAGGTTGCCATTAGGCAGCGTCTGGGCAGCTTCATTGTCAACTTGATTATCAATTCCAAGTTTATCGATCGGCGCAGCAGTCTTGACTCTCGTTACATTATTAACTATCACATGAGCAGCCGCGTCAAGTTTCTTTGGTGCTGCATTCACATCCGTTTCGGACTCTGCGTCAGATACATCACCATTTGCCTTAAAATTGTCCACAAATGTATCAACATCCTCATCAGATTCATCATCATCCTCCTCATCGTCACTATCACTTTCATTCTCACTGTCTGCATGTTTCTTGAGACCATTGGTCAGCTCGATCTGTGTGGTTTGTGCTATATGGGCTGCCTGCGCCGCCTGTGCACTAGTGCAGGGCTTCTCATCGTCGGCGGGAGCAATGGCTGCGTCATTTGCCACCGCCGCTTTTTCTGCCTGCAATTGTTTTTCCTTCAGACGCGCCTCCCGTTGCTCCTCCGTGCTGAGATCCTGCTCACGTGCAAATCTGATAAAAATAGGGAATTAATCAGCTGCCTTTTCATTACACCAATTATTACTCACTTTTCCAAAATGTCACTTATTTTGGTTTGCTTCTTGTTGTTCTCATTTAGCTTGGCCAACAGTGTGGCATCACTGGCCGCCGGATCCTTAGCGTTAGCCGTAAAATGTGTAACGGTCTCGTATAGATCAGTCTTGCGACGCGCTTGCAACAGGCGACCCACTTTTACAAAAGCATCGTGAGCTGAAAATTGAGTACAAAATTAATATGCTTTGATGAGCAATTATGTATATGAATATTCCATACCTATACGCTTCATTTCAAATGAAGCTAATCCCAAGTCCTTATCCTTATTACAGTGCTCCAGAAGTTGCAGCACATCATAATAATCAGGAAATTCATGCATGCGATTGACAAAGGCAGAGAGAGTACGATTAAATTGTGGATAGGGTGAGTCCTTGAACATAATCGGCTGCTTCATCTGTCGATGGGCGCTTTTACTTTCACCGGTTAAATCACAGATTTTCTCATAGATCTGGCAGGCGCGCTTTTTATAGCGCTCCACCTGCAGATAACTAGAGTCATCATCATCATTCCAATCGACATCCGCCTCCTCCAAAGCGCTAATACGTTTCGTAATTGTGTACAGCGTGCGGTTTAATTTCCTAATGCGCTCATCGGTGCGTTTATTTCCAGTGCTGGGGGGCGCCACAGGCGGAGCGCTCTCAACTGCTTTGACTTCAGGTGCAACTGCTTTGACTTCAGGCGCACTTTCTGGCACCTGTGGCTTCTCTTCGGGCACATCCTCCTGCAGTGGCAGCACTGCCTTGGCTTTTCGTCGTACTTTCAGCTCGTCAACAACACATTTCAGATGCACAAATATCATATCAGGCTCATTACGTATGCGTTCCATGGCCTGCTGCAATTGCTTGCGAAAGCCACGCGATCGCACAAAATTCTCATGAACGCTATAATAATATTTCATCATCTTATTCTCTACTAAACGCTCCATATCTTTGGACTTGTCTGTCTCACGACATAACTGCAATAGTGCCGAATATTCTGTCACCAATGGTAAACGGACTGCAGGTCCAACTGCAGCAGCTGTTGCAGTTGTCGTTATTGCAGTGGCTGGAGTAGTTGTGGCAGTTGGGACAACTGGCGGAGTCTTTCGCTTTGCAGGCTCATTGTCCACTTTATCCGTGGGCGGCGTTGTCGGCGGCGATTCCACTAGAACAATTGTAGCCGTTGGCGCCTCTTGCTCCTTTGGCTTATTTTGCTGTTGCTGCTGTGCAATGTGCTTGCGCCATTCCTCATCAGACTTCTTGAGCACGGTTATGGGCTGCACACGTTTCGCTGGCGTTTTAGACACTGGCGATATGCTTGCCCCGGGAAATGTCATTTTGAGTGATGCCGTTGCGGCCGGCGGAGGCGGTGTTGTTGTTGGTGTCAACTGTGGCGTTATGCTTGTTGTGGGCGGCAGATTCAGCAACAGTGGTTCATTAAGAGCCGCAGCGCAATGCGGGGGGGTGGCAAGCAGGCGCAACGGTGGCGTTGCACCAGCCGCCATCGACTGCGACTGTATGGGCGTGCTGGTCAACTGCTGGACGTTTCTCATCGTTGTTAAACTTGTTGTCGTTGGCTTTGTTTTGTATGGCATCGTGCGCGCTGCGCTGTTGTTGATGTTAATGTTTGAGTTGGCTTTGACTATCGCCTGTTTGGTCAGTATTGGCATCGGTGTCAGCTTGGCGAGCAACGGTGGCGTTAACGTTGTATTGCTGATAGCATGATGCGCTGGCGGCGGCGGTGCTAGGTTTGCATGTTGTTGTTGCTGCTGTTGTTTCTGTTTCTGAAGCGCCAATGAGGTCGCACTGTGTGCCGGTGGAGGTTGCTTCAAAGGTGTAACATTCAACTGCACTGGCTTCTGCTGCACTGTTGCGGTTGGCAGTGCCGGCGTGACAGTCATCGGCTGTTTCTGCAAGGTTGGCAAGCGCTGTTGGATTTGCTGCTTCTGTTGCTGTTTAGCTAAGATTTTTTGTGCAGCGGTGAATTGAGCGGGTGCCGGCGACCTTTGTTGTGGCTGCCCCTGGGACTTCTGCGGAGTTACCGTTAATGTTAGAGGTTTTTGTTGCTGCAAAATAGATTTTTGTTGCGCCAATGTCGTTGGCAGCTTCTGTTGCTGTTGTTGTTGGGGCATTTGTGATTTTTGCGGTTGCTGTTGCACTTTTACTTGCTGTTTATGTTGCTGCTGCAATTGCGCTTGTTGTTTCTGTTGCTGCAATTGGACTTGTTGTTTCTGCTGTTGCTGTGACTGTTGATTCGTCGGCAACTTTTGGAGTTGTTGTATTGCGACTTTTTGCTGGCCCAACATCGAGAGCTTTTGTGGTATTGGTGTCACTGTTTTCGGAGTCATCGCCTTCTGCAGGGGTTGTTGTTGCTGTGTAACCTTTTGCATTAGCTGTGTGGCAGGTTTTTGATACACTTTAGATACCGGCGTAAGTTGTTTCACCATTGAGGGGCTCGGCACGCTCGTAATTGTTGCAAGAGTGGTAGATGTCTTTGGCCAGACACTGGTATTTTGTGCGCCCATCGATAATTTTAGTGGCTTGCCCTTCAAATTATTATTGTTATTGTTGTTAGTATTATTATTGTTATTGTTCTCCGCGGACGGTTTTGGATTAACGAAATTGATATTGCCATTGCTGTTGTTGTGCTTTGTAACCGTTATGCCACTGGGTATATGCATGGGTCTACAACATTAAAAAAAATAAGACGCTTAATAAGGATAACATTATACAATAACATATCAAAAATTTTAAAAATAAAAATTGCAATTCTATTAGAAAAATTGTTAAGCATCTAATTATTTCAGTACTATAATGAAACCCATTCGGTCTTCAGAAAAACCCCATATTCAAGAATATAAACATGAACATACTTGTACGATCCGACTACAGCTCTCGGACCGGGTGATGCTCCCATTGCCGTTGAAGTTTTGATCGCAGGATTGAATTGTGTTGTCGATGCTTTTGGTATTTGTAATAGTTTGGATGGTAAAGCTTTCGATGTAGCCAACTTTACCTGATCTCTACGCGCCCGCTTGGCATTAGGTGGGCCCTAGAAATAAATCATAACAATTTTAAAACGACCTGTTGGTCTACTTGCATTTTAAATTACATTTAAAAACAAAACAAACAAAACACAGATGCAGTGGTGTGAGTAACAATGTGTGTAGAGTTTATCAGCGCGCCGCCAAATGCTGTGTAGAGTTATGTACTTTGCATCTGCATGTAAACAAATCTTAAATGAGTAAATGTTTCTAATTGCGTCGCAAGTTACAATCATAAGCCATACAATCACATCTTCACACACATAGCAACTGGTTTCAGTTAGAATAATTAACATTTCTAATTGTTCGATCTAAGTGCAGCAATTTCTGCACACAAAGTGGCAACATTGGCAGCTATGAATGTGCATGTGTGTTGGCGTCGAAATGTTGATTTGCATTTGTGTGTGTAGGCAACAATAAAAGCACCGCGAAAAAGACTCGTACACACAATTTGTAATATACACACATACAAGCACTATCAAACACATATGTATCAGCACGCACGCCAACACTAATACGCGCACACCAATGCACAAAACCTATTAAAAATACAACTGTACTTTTCTACACCAACTAATCGTTGACGCTGTCACTGGCGCTTTTACCTCCTCCTCCGAATCCGAGCTCGAATTCACATATATAACCGAAGTCATAGTCAAAATAGCACTTAACACTTAATTTTTATTTGATGCGTCTCTTTTTACTGATTTTTCTTGACATTTGGCCAACACACGCAACTATTATTGTTGCCAGCTAGTTTTTCACGCATATATTACGTCTGTGTCTTTTTAATTTGATTTCGATTGTGTTTGTATTGTTGCTTTGCATTTGTTTTCACAGGCTAGGTTGCTCTGCTTTTTGTAGAGTTCTATGGCTACAGTGCTGCCATGTCGGCTTAAAAAAGAGGCCGAAGTGAGATTACGGTGTGACCATTAAAAGTATATTACATACTTTTTGGTGGAATAGTACCAAAATTGCCTTATTCGTAATTTATGAATGGTTAATGCTGATTTATAGAATGCTTTCAGGTTAAAGAGGTCGTTTAAATGTATGAAGGCAATGTGCTAGACAGACTTAAGTTTTATTTTGGAAAAACATGAAGGTGTTTAAAAGTTGCGCCTTTTCCAACGCAATTTTATATTTCTAGTATATTAAATGTATATTGCTTTTATGATTCCACAATTTAATTGGTTATCGCGTCTATCGATATAGCTTAACATTTTATTAACATTACAAATAAGACTGTTTTGACAGCATACAAAATGTTTGTCATCTATACTTTGCAAATTTAAATTTGTATTATAACTTTATAATTCTAATTCGTATAAAATCAATTGTACAATTGTATATTCCATAATTAAACTTAACTTTCCACACTGTTCTATTTCTTTATGTTTTTCTCTATGCTTGCTTGGTGTATTTCTAACTTTGACTTTTATGTCACTTATCAATGTTAATTTTGTATAAAAAAAGTAAGATTAATTACTTTTTTTTAATCTATTTGACAAAGACTACATGTTTGCTTAAAAAATTACGTTCACTAGCTTTTAAGAAAAACAAGAAAAATATTCTTCAAAAAATAGCGCCTTTTCCCACGCATATTTGGAAACTGTGCAGTATTTAAAACATTTTTAAAATTTTTAGTATACGGTCACGCTGATGCAGTGACACGTCGTGCAGACTTCGTATATTCTCGTTTTCCTCTGCATCGGTCATTCGGTTTTCGTCATTTGAAGCGGTCGTTTTGTCCGCTAAGTGTTCCCAAAGAGGAGTTAAACTTTCTAAAGTTTGTGTAGAAAGTGCAGCAATACAAATCATAAGTTTAGATCCCTGCCAATCGTTACATTAAGTCAAACACAATGGGAAGTAAGTACAACTCCAAAAAGGTCGAATGCGTTTTTATGTGAAACGCCGCAACCAATAAGTAGCGGCGGCAACACCCCCATACTTGCTTACGTATACAAAAAAAAAAAAAAATATGGATTTGATGTGCCAGTGCCTCCGCCACTAATTGTGTTAAGTGCAGGCTTTAAAACGAACAAATTTATTGCCATCAGAATTAACAAATTATTTGGTTTTCATTCAATATCTACAGTAAAATTCCTAGAAGTTATTAAGCCCTTCTGCAGTATACTGCCAGAGATTGCAAAGCCCGAGCGAAAGGTATGTATTCCAACACAGCTATTGTTTCCATATTATTTTATCATAAGAGCGAAAAAACAGTGATTTATTGTGAAATGCGTATAATTTGTGGATTATTTGAGTTTAATTTCGTATTTGCTTTTCGATGTGACAGTGTTGCCAGCGCTCGCATTTTTGCTTTCACTTGTCAGTTGAATGCGCCACGCAAACAAATTTGTGATTTAGTAGTAGACAACACAGAAGCAGCAAGTTGTTGTTAACACATATAACAAGTAAAATAAACTGCTAATACCTGTTAAAGACTGTAATGGTTAAAATCGTAAATTTGAAATGGATTAAATATATGATGATAATTTGTTTCAATCAAAATAAGTGGATATTTAAATTAAACTATATGTGCAGTATGTTTTATTAATTCGTTATATACATATTAATTATATTTTCATTCATAAAACAACGTTTAAACCGTTTAAACGTTTACTACTATTCTTATCAAATAAGAGTACTATTCGTTGGCTACTTGTTGCCATACTACTTTTTACACAATTTGACAAACATAGTGCATACCGTATACTACGTGGAAACGTCAAACTTCGGGCCACACGAAGAAGCACACGACGTTTTGCGACGTCAGCTTCGGGTTGTTGTTGACACGAACATATGATGAGCACGATAAGCAAAACTTGATTTTTTTTTTTGTTTAAACATTACACACGTACACACTAAAGCATGTAGGTCAAAATAGCGGTAGCTTAAAAATGCAATGGCCAAATAATAAATATCTCTAGTTTAAATAAAAATAAATTTTTTATTAAAAAATCTAACCAAAACAATTGTATAAAGTTGTTGAAATAATGAAAATAATTTATTATAGATTATCTGCTTTAGCAAAACTATTAAAATTGCATCTGCTTTTTATTTGTGTGTTTTGCAGATCCAATTCAGAGAAAAAGTACTATGGACCGCCATAACGTTGTTCATTTTCCTGGTGTGCTGTCAAATCCCATTGTTTGGCATCATGAGCTCCGACTCGGCGGATCCCTTCTACTGGATTCGTGTGATTCTCGCCTCGAATCGTGGTACCCTTATGGAGTTGGGTATTTCACCCATTGTGACATCTGGCCTGATTATGCAGCTTTTGGCTGGTGCCAAGATCATTGAGGTTGGTGATACGCCTAAGGATCGCGCTTTGTTCAATGGTGCCCAGAAGCTGTTCGGCATGGTCATCACAATTGGCCAGGCTATTGTCTACGTGATGACTGGCATGTACGGTGATCCATCAGAAATTGGCGCGGGCGTTTGTCTTCTGATTATCATTCAGTTGTTTGCTGCTGGTCTGATTGTCCTCCTGCTCGATGAACTGCTCCAGAAGGGCTATGGCCTTGGCTCTGGTATTTCACTCTTCATTGCGACCAACATTTGCGAAACCATTGTGTGGAAGGCTTTCTCGCCCACTACAGTGACAACTGGACGCGGCACCGAGTTCGAGGGCGCTGTGATTGCGCTGTTCCACTTGATGGCCACACGCAACGATAAAGTGCGTGCACTCCGCGAGGCTTTCTATCGCCAGAATCTGCCCAATCTGATGAATCTGTTGGCCACCATCTTGGTGTTTGCTGTCGTTATCTACTTCCAAGGTTTCCGTGTCGATTTGCCCATCAAGAGCGCCCGCTATCGCGGCCAATATAGCAGCTATCCAATTAAGCTGTTCTACACTTCAAACATTCCCATCATTCTTCAGTCTGCTCTGGTTTCCAACTTGTACGTCATCTCACAGATGTTGGCCGTTAAGTTCCAGGGTAACTTCTTCATTAACTTGCTTGGTGTTTGGGCTGATGTTGGAGGCGGTGGCCCAGCCCGTTCGTATCCCATTGGTGGCCTGTGCTACTATCTCTCGCCGCCCGAGAGTGTTGGCCACATTCTCACCGATCCCATCCACGCACTGCTTTATATCGTCTTTATGTTGGGCTCCTGTGCATTCTTCTCCAAGACATGGATCGATGTCTCTGGCAGCTCAGCCAAGGATGTAAGTTTTAACTGACATTTTATTCAATTAACTAGTTGCTTAACATATTGCTATTATTGAAATATAGGTTGCCAAGCAGCTGAAGGAGCAGCACATGGTGATGCGTGGCCATCGCGAGAACTCGATGATTCATGAATTGAATCGTTATATCCCAACGGCCGCCGCATTTGGTGGTCTGTGTATTGGCGCTCTATCCGTTATGGCTGATTTCCTGGGCGCCATCGGCTCCGGCACGGGTATTCTGTTGGCTGTGACGATCATCTATCAATACTTCGAAATTTTCGTAAAGGAACAATCGGAAATGGGAGGCATGGGCACGCTGCTGTTCTAAGCAGTCGACTTTTAACAGAATTATAACAGTAACAGCAATCAATACTTCATCATACTTCTCACATGCCTGCTCGCTCCGCCCCGCCCCGCTCAGCCCAACCCTTCCATCTAAACAAATTGCACAGTTCCGAAACTTCTACAATATCGCTTAACTTTAAGGCTGTTTACGTGCTGATTTGCAGGCTGGGCATATTTTGTGTTTAATGCGACAAGTTTTTTATTAGTTTGTATTCAAATGTGAGACTTTATTGCTTAAGTTCAATATTTCACTGGATGATTGAATTTCAATGCAATTTTTTGTTTTAACTGAGTGTAATATATAATTTAGAACATTGATTACACGTGAAATTATTAAACACGATGAATAATGAGTACATGGAACGAACATTAAAATCACGAAACATGCATACAAATTGTCATAATAATAAAACGTAAATTAGATAACATTTTTTAATTAAACAATCGTATTTTATACTCAAAGCTTAAGTTTATGTTCTACAAATACAAATTTTAGAATATTTTTCCTATAATTAACGATTGGTTTGACAAATGTGTGTCAAATGATAACATTTAGACTAATGGCAGTTGGGGTAATTTTTTAAATAAAATTATTTTAAACTGGACAAACATTGAGAGCCTAATTAATAAATTTTTACTTGTGACAATATTTAGACACTTGATTTTTTAAAATGTTTTAAAGTATTTGTTGATAGTTTGAATCAATATTGACAAGGACAAGAACTACATGCTCAATCTATATCGATTGTACTATTATTTATTATTTTTATAATTAGTGTAATCATCCTTGTTATTTTATTTATTTAATGTTCAACAATATTCCTAATTTTATATTCGAGCGCAATTCCCTCAACTTAATTTTATTTTTCTATCGAACCTATCGACCTGATTTCACTTACATTCTTACTAACAACACAAGGCATTTTTCTTATTGCAGAATTTGGTCTTACTTTTTATAGTTGTAAAATGGAAAAATAATCATAAATAAAAATAAGCAATTTGACGCTGTTCTATCAATTTAAAACGCATCCTACGCACATATGCAAATGCGCATTTACACCCAGACAAGAACAACTATAACTTGCAGTGAGTGACGTTTGAGAAACAATCCCAAACTTGATAAAAACCAAATCATCTGGAGGGAATAGAAACTGGAACTCGAGTTGACTTGCCATGTCAGCTCCACTCACACGAAACGTACCGTATTTGAAGCAGCAGCTGACAGCGTTGCTTCACAACACATCACCGGTAATAACGCTGATTTGTTTGGTGACCACATTTGGCTATTTGCTGTCTTTCTCGGAGACTGCTGTGCTGTTGCTGAGTGTGACGCCAGGTTACATTTTGCCAAATGGAAAGTTTTGGATATGGACTGCGTTCACGTTCTGCTTCATCGAACTGCATTGGTGGGAGGTGATCGTCGATGTGATCACAGTCGGTCTGTGCGGCAAAATGTTGGAGCCACTTTGGGGTCAATATGAAATGTTCAAGTTCTTTGCGCTTAGCAACTTTGGCGTCTCGCTGGTGACGTCCATTTATTACTTGTTCTATTATATGGTCACCAAAAACCCAACAATATTATTCGACGTACACATTCATGGCCTAGCCGGTTATGTAGCGGGTATTTGTGTCGCCGTGCGACAGATTATGCCCGACCATTTAATCTTTAAGACACGCTACGGACGTTTAACCAATCGGTAAGTACCTAAAGATAGTCTCTTAATAAGATAATGAGATTTTTTTTTATTGTCTTTTAGTAATGTGCCACTGACGGTGCTTATTTTTGCTATCATCGGCTGGGCCATCGGCATGTTGGACGGGACGTATCCAGCCATGTTTGCCTCCGGTGCTATTGTCTCGTGGATTTATTTGCGCTTCTATCAACATCATCCTAACGGGCGCGGTGACAGCTCTGAAAGCTTTACATTTGTAAGCTTCTTTCCTAATGTGACACAACCATTCATCAGCATACTTGTGAATCCCATATACAATTGCTGTTTGCGAGCGGGAGTGGTGAAAACGCCCACACCATTGCGAACAATATCAACAGCGAGTTTGACATCTGTGTCTGTGCAAATGCCAGGCGTGGATCCGCATGACATTGAACGAAGACGGTAAATAATTGAAGAAGTTATCTTTCTAATGAATTATTAATATTATTTTGATTGTGCACTGTGCAGACAAATTGCTCTAAAGGCACTTAGCGAACGACTTAAGGCCACTGATTCAACGCGACATGCGCAGCTGCCGAAATCTTTTCCTCAGCAGCAGCAGCAACAACATCATCATCAGCAGCATAAGCATCACAGTCATAGCCATGGCTCTGGCCATAGTCATAGTGGTCATGCGGCAGGGCACAGTCACAGCCATACTGCTGGACACAGTCATAGTCATGGGGCTGGGGCGGCGCAGGCACCGCAACCAGATTTTGTGAAGCCAAACAACAGCACAGCACAACAGTTGCCAATTACAACGGCGCGCTCTGAGCCACGTATGATCAGCACAATGAGTACCATTGCAATACCGATGCCGGCGCCGCCGCCTAAAGACCAGCCAGACCAAAGATCAGCTGGTGAAGGAGATGCAGCTACGCTCATCGATTTAAATGACGAGTCAACCTAGATTGTGTTTTAATTGAACGTAAATGAATTTTTTGGATATTTAAATGATCTGCTTATGATTATTTGTGTATAACTGCAACAAGTGCGCTCTAAACTGTATTTAACGTATTTGTATGTCTACGTCTACGTCTGCTTAAAGAACATACGTGTAGTTTTCTTATTGCTCGCTAGGCTACGCCCATGCCCATGCTGCAGTCGAAAGCTAAACAAAAACCTTCCATCGCCTATTGTAGTACGTATACATGCATAACTTTTGTTGTAGTGTTTACATGTATTGAAAAAATGCTTTATTTAGTTTATAACATTAATGTAAATATATTTAAAAGCCCAAATCAAAAACGAATGTTTAATTTTCTTTGCGAGCTGAATTCCGATTGCCCCAAAAATACTCGTAATATTTGAATATATAACTGCTATAGACTGGAAACACGAGAACGAACAAAATACCACAGTCGAATTTGTTGTTTGAATATTACCTTGTAATCTATATAAAACGGAAAGTGCATAAATAACTCAATTTAATAGTGTGTGACCGCAAGTGAATCTTCAAAATATACTTTTTAGCTTCCAAAAATGTAACGGAATACACATTCCATAATTACGTCTATTGTTTTCTTGTTCTCAAAAACGATAGATCCTCCAAGCATTTGTTTAATCCATTCGGATGTCCGCGTAATCTGAGTACATTTTTGACAAAAAAAAAAAAAAGAACAACACTTTTTTTACACGAATGGAAGTTATATGAAGTTTTTTTTATTTCATAAGCTAAGCATTTAATGCTCTTTTCTTAGTGGCATTGTTTGTGGCAAAATAAATCTAGTATGACTTAAAAATTGATTGTGAGCGGTCACGATATCTGTCGCGCATCCCTTGTTCGAATATCCAATTGGATTCAGGGTGACCATTAATGTTAAAAGAATATATTTTCGATATTAAAAAACTGAAAATGCTTTCTTGGTATATTTCGAGCTTAAACTTGCTGTCACTATTTCCCCTCCATTCCTATAATAAGAATGCCGTTACGGGTTCCGGTATATTATTGAAGGTAAATGGTGTATTTTGAAATTCAACATGCGGTCACCCTGGTTAGATTCGCAAAGGGGCTGGTTGGCCGTCGTTGTTCGCATTGATTTTTAGATTGTTTGTGTGTGATCGCCCCTTCTTTTAAATATAATACAGTTAAATTCGTTAACCATCGTGTATAAAGCAAACTTGCTAATATAAGATGTTGCCATAAGAACTTCAAAAGCGAACATCAAAGCTGCACTGTGTAAATACTGAGTGTGTGGGTGTACTGGGATGGATAACGGGTGCCTTTGTAGGTTACAATCAGAAATGGGTCGTAACAACAATTGCAATGGGCAACAACATAATTCCAACGGGTGCCTTCGTCGAAATGGTAAGTTCAAACTTCTGATAAGATGGACGCAAGTCGAGCAAAACATAAGTCGAAAAAACGGACGATAAGACAAATGGCGGAAAAAGTACTTGGCGGGCGGGTCCCTGACCACATATAAACAAACTTTTGTTATCGTCGCAAGCACGCATCCACATTGTATTTCGCGTGTGTATTTGTTCCGTTTTTTGACGTTGTGGGTGTGTGTGCTTTTTAGCGACATATGTATGTATGTGTGGGTTGTGCGATTTATTGCCTACGTGTAATGCAGTCGACATTAGCGTCGCTTCGTGGCAAAAACAAAGCCCCAAATCATGTCAAACCGGCCTCAGTTCGGGCCGACTCCGTTTTTGACAATTCTTTAGCGCATTTACGTAAATGCCATATTATTTGAACCCATAATTATTGTCCATAAACTAGTTTAACGCTTAACGAAACTTGTTTTTAGCAGGAACTTGAGCTGAAACTGGAACTGGGCTAGGCCTGGTCTGCCCGGTCGCCCTTTAACACTCCTGATTCTTTGTTTAGACCCAACTTCAATGGTTTCTTACATTCACTTACGTCAATGTTCAGGGCCGTTCGGTTTTGTTTTTGCTCTATGGAAATATTGCTTCAACTGCACCCAAATTCAATTACCTCTAATGAAATCTCTCAATATGAGACTGAGCACTTAATATTGTTATTATTAGCATGGACGCACAAATGTAATGCATTTTTATTTTCATCTGTGGTTTATATACAATTACGTTAATTTTCTGCTATTTTCATTTGCCATTTGAATATTACATGTTTATGTGTGTGTGTAAATGCAATGATTAAAGCTGTTTGCAGTTTTGCTATTAAGCCATAGTACTGTTCAGTAAGCTGCAGTAAGTAAATGTACTGTAATTAAAATATCACACCCACATACATTTAATACTAAACGCAGCATATATGTACAATTTTTCTATTGTTTTTATCTAATTCTAACGTCTGATAGAAGATATTATATGTATGTATGTATGTATGTACATACATATGTACGTGTGTCTGCTCTATATTACAGTGGTATTCATATGCGCCTGCAAACACGTCAAAGCTCACACAAATACGATCTCACACAAGAGGCACACGCACATGCACATACATACATAAATACACCAGCTTGTTTACACACATGCGCGCCTGCCATTCCAACAGCTACCAGTCAGCGGCGCCAACGACAACGGCGATGTCGACGTTGACGTCGCGTCGACTCGACGGACAGCTCCACTTTGTGAGCAAGAAAAACCGCAGAGGGCGATCGATTGGCGCTCAGTTGCGGATTGGTTACCACGTACAACGAACGGTTCGTGTCTCTGTTAGCTCTTTTCCGTTTTCTTATTATCAAAATTTTATCGCGCTAAACAAATACGAATAAATAAATAGGAATAGGAAAAAAAAACAAAAAAATACCAGGCAATACAAGAAAGACAACCGAGCAGTACATACTACTTCATTAACAAAATAAACACTTGCCAGCTAATTGCCATTGACTCCTCTCTGTGTCTCTCTTTCACTACTTGCTGCTTTCTTTTGGATTATTGCAACAGCTATTAAATCATCGCCAACAATGACAGATCACCAAGTGTTGCACACACGGCTCGCCCAGGTGGGCCAGGAGCACTTGCTTAAGTTTTGGTCAGATCTCACATCAGACGAACGCACCGTTCTGGAGCGTGACATAAATGGTCTCAATTTGGATGAAATTAAATTGTATTTCGATCGCGCCACTATTTCTATGAACGAGAATGGCATTAAACTGGATGATCGCCTACAGCCGATGCCCGATGACCAAATCCTATCGATATCCCGGACCAGCGACTACAAACTTAACTTGTACCGGGAGGAGGGACTCCAACAGATTAGCAATGGTCGCGTCGCTGTGCTGCTAATGGCAGGTGGACAAGGTGAGTAATAAGCACACATATTGTTATTGGCAACGCACCAAATATGCAGGTGTAAAGGGATTTATTTGGATTAAGATTTCATACATTTTATATATAGAGGCAAACATCTCCCTTTGCTTCATGAATCATTGCTTTATCTTTGTGTATGTAGTACATACATCCATACATATATATATGTATATATACACGAAATGCAGGGGAAATCCACAAACTATATCTCTGTGTACAAAATTATTATCAAATATATGAAAACTAATTAATGATACGAGTTTTACCAAGAACATAGAAATCTTTGGCACCATAAAAACATGGGACGTTTTGACACATAATATCAAAATAATTGAAGAGTTGCTTGATAAAAATCTGCTGTTTGCCTTCACAACATAACAGATATTAGATAAATACATACATATACACATTTACATGAAGCACACACACACACACAAAGAGTAGATAGATTGTTTGTGTTTATTGCTTTTGCAGATATTTTTAACTATTTCTGTTTGCAATTACCTTGAGATGCAATAAAGAAAATGTAAATTAAAAAAAACTTATTAGCAAATGCAGACTTGTACGACTCTGAACCTCTGCACGTTTACACATGTTTGCGTATGTGTGTGTGTTTAAAAAGCTAATTAGCTTGATATAAAAATGCTATATCAAAATCACACACACACGAGCAGTGTAAACACATGCAAAGCTCACACGCACACATTCACAACTGCACACTAATTCAGCTGCCCACTCATGCGGCGGTCATTGTTGCCGTTGCTGTAGTTGTAGTTGTTGTTGTAGCTTTTGCTAATGCTGTTGTTGTTGCTGCTGCTTGTAATTTGTAATTCAGTGTGCAAGACACGCCACAGCAAGCAGCCGCATAATGCAATAACAATTTAAGCCATTCTTACTGCCAGCCAGCCAGCCAGCCAGCCAATATAGTCGATTCCATTCCAAGTCGCCTTTCTTTTTTTGTGTTTGCTGAATTCAAGCTCTGTTTTTAACTTGTGCGCGGCATTTGACATTTCCCGTTTTATTATTTTAGCTTGCAGCACAGCAAGCAAAATCACGTAATTGCCTTAAAGGAAAAATCAACAATAAAGATATGTACGTTGTGTGAGTTGAGCTAAGTTTTGTCTCTTGGCGTACACTTATTACGTATTTCTAACACGTAACGTATCTAAATAACGGTGAAATTGTAGGCGGCATCGCGTTGCCAACTGTCACTGATTATCTTGTATATCGATAACAAAGCCAGGTTCTTTGTGCTGTCTCTGTAGCTGCCAAAAAAACAACAACAGCGAAGTAATAATTAAAAATCGAAAAACCGGTAGAGTATAGCTGACCTTATGACAGGTTTAAATGCTAAATAGCTACAAGAGTTGCAAACAAAAAAACAACGGTTATTGAAAGCGAAACCATTGTGGAAATAAAAGAAACAAGTTTTTAAGGTCAACCGGCTGGGAGCCCAGCACATTAAGATAGTCTGTTAAAGAGTAGCTTTTTCTGCATGAGATCAGATCTTGTGTTTAATATTGTTTGTTATATTTGTCCTTTGTACTGTTGCAAGTGCATGGCGGAATATCGATTTGCGATATTCTTGAAATAATTATCGATAAATTATCAATGAAACAGGTGAACTTTCTTGATGATCGTATATTAAATGTATGCAATTATTTGCAGGCACACGACTGGGTTTCGACCAACCCAAGGGCATGTACGATGTTGGCCTCCAATCTCACAAAACGCTCTTTCGCATTCAAGCGGAGCGCATCCTAAAACTGGTGCAGTTGGCAGAGGATTTGACCGGTAAACGGGGCCACATTGTGTGGTACATCATGACATCAGAGCATACCAAGCAGCCAACCCTGGAGTACTTTGAGGCCAACAACTTCTTTGGCCTGGAGGAGGAGAATGTGGTGCTCTTTGAGCAAGGATCTTTACCGTGCTTCGACTACGATGGACGCATCTTACTGGACGAGAAGCATCGCGTGTCACGTTCTCCGGACGGCAATGGCGGCATCTATCGTGCCATGCAGGTATCTGGCATTCTGGATGATATGCAGCAGCGTGGTGTTATGTATTTGCATGCACACAGCGTGGACAACATTCTGATCAAGGTAGCTGATCCCGTCTTCATTGGCTACTGTGTCCTGGAGAAGGCTGACTGTGCGGCCAAGGTGGTAGAGAAGTCAGCCCCTAATGAGGCTGTCGGCGTTGTGGCCGTGGTCGATGGCAAGTACCAGGTTGTTGAGTACAGTGAGATCTCTGCAAAGACTGCCGAGATGCGCAACTCGGATGGACGCTTGACTTTCAGCGCTGGCAACATATGCAATCATTTCTTTACCGCTGACTTTCTGCAGAAGATTGGCCATACCTATGAACGGGAATTGAAGCTGCATGTGGCCAAGAAGAAGATACCATTTGTGGACAATGCCGGCAAACGCTTGACGCCCGACAAACCAAACGGTATCAAAATTGAAAAGTTCGTATTCGATGTGTTTGAGTTTGCCGAGAAGTTTGTGGCCATGGAAGTGCCACGTGAGGAGGAGTTCAGTGCGCTTAAGAACGCCGACGCCGCTGGCAAAGATTGTCCCAGTACAGCGCGTGCCGATCTTCATCGATTGCATCGCAAATATATTGAAAATGCCGGTGGCATGGTGCACGGTGACATCTGTGAGATCTCACCGTCCGTCAGCTATGCTGGCGAGAATCTCGCCCATCTTGTCGAGGGCAAATCGTTCAGCAGTCCCGTATATTTGCGCGATTCCCTGCAAGGACATCTGTAGACACTTACATACACATATATGTACATATAGACTGATGAATGTGGATAGTTACTTTTCAGTAAACAATTTGGTTCAATTTAAATACGATACGATTATTAAGGCAAATGCACGAAGATTCCATAGTTTTCAGTACTTAAGCGCAACTTGTCTATAACTCGGTTTTGCCCAAGTTTGTTTTGTCTCGTTTTATTACTTATTCTTTGTGCAATCGTTATGTGAATATATATACACATATATACAATATAATATATGCATATTTTAATATGATGTAATTTGTTTTCATTTCCACTCTTCCTTATCAAACATAAGCGCAAGTTTTATTATCAACAGAAGTGAAGTAATGTTATAGATCTAGATCAAAATATTCTTGTATTTCTGACTTTATTTATTTAGGAACTGTGGAGTCTCTTCCAACATTTGTACAACATTAGAAACGGAAATTGGATAACCAGTTCGGTTACATTTTACGTTTTCGGATTGATTGAAACGAAATATAGGTTATTTATCATACTTGCATTATAATTTTATTATGTTTAACTAGAGAATCGAACACTGCTGCTTTAAAAAAAAACTGGTTAGAATTTAAATCTAGAGAAATCGTTATGAAGAGACGATAACATTATTAAAAGTCGATACTTAAGATTAGTAGAGGAGGAAATGAGTCTCATTCATGATTCCTGGCAAATTCTCCAAGGAAACAACCACAATTAACTGAGGATGTCATATCCATACGTCCTTGTAGGTGTCGGACAATCTATACTCTCCGGTTGATTGAATACATCATTCTTTTAGACTGAATCCAAAAGATCCTTCGACTATCTAACTGCCATTATTTAATGATAAACTTCATGGAGGGCACAACTTCTTCAATCCATTCTATGCTAATCTCCGTCACCTGCCGCAGGAAGTTGTGCTCCGTTTGTACCATCTCAGTGAAGAGAATGCATTGTGGTTTGTACTTGCCGTGGAGCACACTGGATGGATGGATTTTGGCCTTGATGCGTCCACTGAGTGTCATGTAGTGTCCCTCCTTTTGCAATGTAGCAATGTTATCAAACAGTCCTGACAGCAGGCACTTTTTGACTGCATCCAAATTGTCACCACAGCTATTGGAAGCCAGGCCAATTCTGGTACTGATCTCCGCCAGCTGGTTGCGCACATTGCGGGCATAGTTTAGATTTCGTATATTAAGAAAGTTATCGTGGCACCAGACTTTTGGCTTATCGGTTTTCTGAAAGGTCGTGAAGACAGTCAGAAGTGTCAGATGATCGCCGTGCTTGGACTGGAACTTGGCATGCGCCAGGGCAGCCAATTCGCTTTTGTCGGTGTGTCCAATGAAGACATTGTCGCTGGACAGTGCTGCCACCAAGCTGAGCATCTCCTCCATGCAACCAAAAGTGGGAGCCGTTAGCAATAATTTGGCATATCTTGGATCTAGCGGAAATTGTGCCATCAAACGTCCCGAACTGTTAATGGCGGGCAGAGTGGCAGATTTAATGGCGCCCAGCTTTTCTAATGCCTTATAGGCGCTCTGCACACCCTCCTGCTGCGGTGGATCAATGAAATCAAAGCTGGCGCAATCAATACCTAGCGCCAGCAGCTGTAACACCGTTGAGGTGAGATTGGCACGCAGAATCTCTGGCTGGGCGGCGGCTCGAAACTTTTCCATGTTGCTCTTTGTGTAGGTGCGATAGCATTTGCCGGGTGCATCCCGACCAGCGCGCCCACTTCGCTGCCAGGCCTGGGCCTGTGAGATGCGCACAGTCTTTAGAATATCCAAGCCGGAGCTGGGATTGAATGACTTCTCCTTGACATAGCCGCAGTCAATGACGCATCGAATGCCCGGTATGGTAATCGAGGTCTCTGCTATGTTTGTGGCCAAAACAATTTTTCGCGTATTTCCCGGCACCGGCAGGAAGCATTCTAGTTGCTTACCCTGTGCCATCTGGGAGTATAGTGTGAAGACTCGCACATCGGAGGGACCTGAGTTGTTAATCCTTGCCAGCTGACGGATTTGCTGGGCCAATGATTCGATTTCCTCCTGGCCGGTTAGAAAAATGAGCACATCATGATTGATGGGCTCATGGCGATGTATGTCAAAGAGCGTGACCAGAGCGGCGTGTATGTAATCATCTTGTGGCGCCTTGGCATGCATGACACGCACCGGATGAGTGCGTCCCTCCAAGTACATGCCCTTCACATTAAAGTATTGGCCAAAATGATCAATGTCCATGGTGGCCGAAGTAATGATGATCTTTAGCTTGGGCATCTTGTGTTTCCGACGCTCTTGTTGCGCCTCCTTCACAATGCCAAACAATACATCCGCATTCACAGTCCGCTCGTGCGCCTCATCCAGCATAATTGCCGAATACTTTCGCAACAAGCGATCTCCAATCGCCTCGCGCAACAAGATGCCATCTGTTAGATAGCGTATGCGTGTGCGTTCCGTTGTAGTGTCCTCGAAGCGGACCGTGTAGCCGACCGTCTCGCCAATGTTGCTGGACAATTCTTGAGCCACACGCTTGGCTATCGTGATGGCTGCCACGCGACGTGGCTGGGTAATCCCAATAATGCCTTGAGTCGCATAGCCAGCTTGCAATAGAAACTGTGGTATTTGTGTTGTCTTGCCGGAACCAGTCTCCCCCATTATCAGTAATGTGTCATTCGCTTCCACCTCCTTAAGGATACGTTGTCGACAACGATACACTGGCAGCGCCTTCCGGTCTTGCTCAATGCTGTGCTTCCTATTGGCCATCACATTTTTGTACTGTTGTTGCTGTTGCTTTGGCGGAAAATAATTTGGCTTTTTAATGGAGTTTTGCTCCTTCATCGGCTCCAATTTACGCTTCATTGGGAATACCGAGGCCATTCCCGAACTCCCATTGCTATTAATCATGTATTTTGACTCCATGCTGCGCAGTTTGTTCTAAAGAAATCAAAATTTTAGCTGCATGGTCTGCCAATATGTCGCCACCTGCCTTTATTTGCAAAACAGTATTTTTCTGTTTGTGCTGCAATTAATAGCTATCAATTTAAAACACTTACTTGGACATGGGGTGTCTAAATACAAACACACGCTATCTTGAGGTAAATATTGCTCTTTCAGACAAGAAACACAGGTGGGAGCCAGCCAGACCGCATGTTGAATTTCAAAATATACCAATGCATTTAAAAGTATTTTGTAATATACCGCTTTCGTATTTAGATGATTGGTAGCATTTACTAGATATGGGTAATTTAAATATCCATGTAGAAAATTAGAAAGTTTTGAAACCATTCGGTTGTCCCTCTAACACATCGATTAGATTTTCGTAAAATATACATAAAAAAAGAACCAAATTCATAAATTTACCATAGGATCACACTGGTGGGAACAGATGTCTTGGGAACAAAGTCTATCAATGTCGCACTGTGTTGAGATCAGTGTCTATCGATAAATAAAACTTGCATCGCTTTCTATCTTTAGAAACTAGTGAATTACTTGATTAAATGTTTATAAAATAGTAGTCATACTATGAGTACGTTAAACATAGCCTTTTGAATAATCTAAGAAATACACAAATAATGGGAACACTACTACCCCAGTTTTTCTCCTATTGACTGGAATTGGGCTACGTTAAAATACTTGTAGCGCAACTGCCGTGTGAATGGCAAGTTGAAAATCAGCTGTTTTCATTTTTTCATCGGTGCGTTCTTTCTATAACATATTATCTTTGCAATATTTTTCATAATTTCTGTCAATTCAGCTGGGAAAAAACAAGGAAAATGGTTGCCGGTGGTGCATCAGATACGGGTGGCGTTAAGCCCATGGCCATTGCTGGCCGCATGGTGCGGGAACGCGAGCGTTTGATTGGCATGACACCCGATGAACGCAACTGGCGCAAGCAGTGGCTAAAAGATCAGGAGCTGCACCACGGCCCACGAAAAGTACCTGCGCTAGAGCTCGAGCTGAACAATCCCATCAAGCGTTTTTACCGCGCTCCTTTGGATACCATTACCAAGGCTTTGACGCCGTCACTGGTGAGTTCCAAGTTGCATTATGTAATCAATGAAATGTTTCAAATTGTTTGTTCTGGAACTTAAGGGCTTTCAACGCGCCTACACAATTCGCTACTGGACTGGAAAGGCGCTGATTGCGCTGACAGGCATTTACGCCACTGCCTACTATTTCAAATACAATCAAAACGTAAGTTGTCTCACGTATTCCACCAACATCTTAACTCATCCGGTTTGCTTCCAGGATTGGACCCGTAAGGGTGGTTGGCGAGTGATTTCCTCGCGCAAGGCTTGTGTGCCCGGCGACGAAGGCTATCCACGTGTCTCCGATCGTTCAGCGCCCGCCGACTACGCGGCGCGTGGCTTCAAACAGTCGCCCATATAAACAGTGGAACACTGAGGCAGGTAGCGGTTGCTGGACCTGCGTCTGTGCTTTTCTTAAGTTTGAAACGTATACATATAATAATGTTAGCAAAACGAATTCGCAATAAACATGGAACACACAACCAGTCGTAAGTGAATGGAGCTGCGTACTTTTGTCATGGCTGCGCAACAATTTTAGTGCTGCGTTTGGCATAATTTTTTCATATTCTTTTTAGCAATATTTAAAAGCTACATAAGCATTTTTTTGCAGTCAATGCAGCTGTGCTCATTTCGAATGTTTATCAGTTCGTTTCTTTTATTGTATTTTTCGAGTGTCACAATATTAAATCATAGTGCATTTTAATTTCGGGACGTCTGCTTCGTTATTTTCACATATTGGCGTATGTAAATTCAAATGTACGCGCCTTAAGTGTAGTTTAAGTGATTACTCAAACATTCGAAGTAGTCAACTTAAAAAAATTGTGTTAAAATCATTTATCGTGATACAAAGGCCTTAAAGTGGCAATATAAATATATTAGTTAAATATTTGGTTTTGATTATAGAGTGTTACCAGACTATTTGATATTTTACAAATACAAAATAAATCGAAAACATGCTTGTAATTGGATTCACCTGCGAATGCAGAATTGCAATTAAAATTATTGTGAGTTTCAACAAGAGGTTAATATAATTATGTTTAAAATCAGAATACCATGGAACTTGTCAGTTTTAATTTAACCGCTTGGTTTGTCATTCTTTTACGATGACAATGTTTACATTTTTCGTTGTGAATGTCATTTTTCCAATGTGATTAAAGAAAATATCGTCCGCTGATGAGGGAGCGCACTGGCAGAAATCGATCATCACTAGCAAAATGCTCTTTGTTATAAAACGATAACGATAAAGAGAGAATAAACACTCTCTCCTTGTGACAGCGACAGCGCAGCTCACTTCATTTTTTCTGAAACTGAAAAAGGTTTGATGGTGTCCCTAATTTTGTGGATCTAATTGCACCAAACACACACACAGACTCTAAGGCGTACAACAATTTGACCGCACTTGGCCTTGACTCGTTTGTGTGCTGTTGTGGCAAAGGCATAAGGTAAAAAGCAGGCGACAAATACTAAACGCGAAGAGTGTGTGTGTGTGCAATTTATTTTTTCATCCGCGTGGAGCGCAGTAGGAATTAAAGCACTTTGCAGTACCTGTGTGCGCGTGGCTCGCTGGCAGGTATATATCAAACGCATCATTTCACCGAACCAACCCCCAATGTAATAATATCAAACAACAGTAGAAGCAACAACTATAACAACAACAAGAACCACTTGGATATCAAAAGTCTTCATCCGGAACAGGTGAGTGAGCAATCCCGCACTAAGCAAGTTCAAAGCTCCGTACTAGCGGCTCCAGTTTTGGCTACGTTCATTTTTTTGTTTTTGCAATTCCATCACATGCGATGCCGTTGCTTTTGGTTAATTTTTTTTTTTTTTTTGTTTTGCCCTTGCCTTGTGTTCTACGAAAAATGTATTCTCAGTCGGGCCGAAGTCGACGTCGCTGCCAACGACGTCTATGCTGTCGCTCTCTCGCACACAAAGTGCGCACTCAGCTCAGCTGTCACTTTGGAGAGAGGGTCTTACGTCGACGTTGCTTCCCGCGCGCGGGAAATTCCTAACTTTGCTCATTCATAACTCCCACAATATTGCAATGATTTTTGCACACTTTATTAAATTAGATTCTGCGTATTTTCACCTCTTTAGTGCATATGGACATCGATATGGTTTCATTCAGAAAATCGTCGTGACGAGCCATCAAAGTTGGTGCCAAAACGTCACATTTCGACGCGCGCAAAATAACAATGTTGCTGCTCTTTGTTTGTGTTGAGAGCGGCGTTGCCAGTAGGTCGTCAAATTTGATGTGTGCAAAGTTTGTTGACGTAAACATGCATTGAATTGACCTAAATTCTTGGTTTTTGTGACAATTTGCAAATTATGCGCATATATTATGCTAAGGAATTGAACTTTTAACGATATTTATGGCGTATAGGTGACGTGCAGTCGGCTTACTTCGATTTATATCGGTTTAAAAAAATTAATTTTCAGTATTCATACATGTTTTTGATTATTTTTGCAATTTGTGTTTATGGCACGTTATATAATATTATATTTCATATTTGTTTTCGTCTAATTTCAACATCTTTCTTTGCCCAGGTGGCAGCTTCAACAGCTGTAGCGCGCGCAACGGCCGTTAAACGAGCGCCATATAACAGCTGTTCAACTCATACACACATAGGTCAACTGCCTGCTTGGCGGGTTACCAGGAGCGTCACTTTCGTCAGCTCCATTCAATAAAACAGCCTCAGCTCCTTCGCCATTGAGGAGGGGGTCTGAGGCTCCAATTTGATGTCCCTGCCCCACGCATTCAACCGCTTCGCATCAGACTCTGCGTGGCTTTTTGGCGCGGCAGATGCGCTCTCGATCCGATCTCTGCCTTCGTCTCATCTCTCACTTTGTCTCTTTTTCTCTCTCGGTATTTGATGTGTGAATGTTGCTCTCTGATCGGTTTGCGCTCTTGTTAAATGTCAGTTGGTCTACCAACAACATCTACAACTTGCTAGTGTGGTTGTTGCATTTTTTGGCGCTGCTTTGGCGAGTCTCACTTGCACATACACTATTGCCCCGGCACTTTGCTTGCTAGCTGTGTGCTGCTTAGCTCGCCGACCACCAGTAGTCTCTGCTGCAGACGTCGCTGCTTCTGCCGCTGTCGACGTTAGCTCTCTCGCTGCCGTGTCCGTCATTGCCTTACCACCAATTCTTTTTGATCACTGCTCAGCTGCTGCTTGGTGAAGTTCGTGGCCGGCGTGTGACGACGTATAAAAATTTTTTCAAGTGCAAATAAAATTCAATTTCCAATGTAAATTTCGCAATCTAATGTGTGTAGAAATTGGCCTTAAATTGTGCTTAATTAACACTACATTTCAAAAGGTAAAAACTACGCCCCAATGCTGCAAAAATTATGTGTAAAAATTACGCGTGTGACAAAGGTGGAATAGAGACTGCTGTCGTTAGTGTGCGAGTCTCTTTCATACATACAAATGTAGAAATGCGTGCTTGTGTGCGACTGTGTCGTCGTGTCTTTGCATTTTTTGCTACAAATACAACAAGTCCCCATAAAAAAAGTTGAGAAGAAAACAGGAACGTTTGCCAAATTATTCTTATTAGAAATTTTGCACGTTGCTGCCATCCACCTACGGATCGACCGTTACATTCCAATTGGAAGTTACACTATCAATGCAAGTGGACGGACATGATAAGGGAGAGTGCAGTTACCAATTAGAAGGGGTGTATTATGTGTGTATGCCAATAAGAATGAAAGCGCAGTTATAGGGATCCAAAGGAACTAGCCTAATTAACTATAAAGTTCAGTGAACTATTGATGTTGTTAATTGATGTAGGCATTGCTATTACAGGTTGTACCAAACCGCAAGGTTCTGTTTGACCCAGTTGGCGTAAGCGTAAATATACAAATATCGTCTGGCTGAGGGTTTTTAGCGTTTCTGCTTTAGGTTATTCTATTAGGCAATTCGCCTACACATGAACCGGCACTTTCTAATCGATTCGCATGTTTTGTGCTGTCCCGCCCGATTGCACTTTTTCCCGCCATCCGGATAGATTTTGGGCGGTAAAACAAAAATGCGCCAACCAAACGCCCAATTCGCGCCACTTTACTTATGTTCTCTCCATTTTTCCCCACGACCGATGACACACACACACATATACACACACTCACGGAAACATCTGTGTGCGCTCCCCGACTGAGCGGGGCCCACTCGTTCTCTCATGCACACGCACACATTGAAAGGCACTCTTCCGTTTTGTTCCAATCAGAATAACGAGAAGAATGAAACGTCGCAGTCGCTGTCGTCGTCATCGCCGACGTTGGCGTTTGCGTTCTCTGTCGTCGCTGGCGCATTTTAAGCGTCCACTTTTTCTTTCACCATTCTGGGCAACAAAAACAACAAACAAAAACTTTTTAGTACATGCTACGTACATTCATCGCAGTCGACGTTAACGCTGACGCAGACGTTAACGTGGACGTAAACTGCGCGCAGTGCTTTTGAGATATGCGCCGACGTGAAAAGTTCAAAGCAAAAACGTCGAGTCGAACCTTTTGAAAACTTGACGAAAGCGAAGCAAACGCGCAAAGCGTAGAGCACAAGAAAAAATAAATAAAAATGAGTAAGAGACAAACGCGCCGCATGTAAAGACAGAGACATATAGCAAGCAACTGAATTATGTCAAAAGTGGCGCAAAATCTTTTGGTAGTATGTTTTGTTGGTTGCCTAGATCTACCGGCTAGAGGCATACACACAATAGCTGTGGGGTCTAATCTTCGGTGCGACACCGACCACCGGCTTGGCTTTGGCTCTGCTTGGGGTTCATTGATATTTAATGTATACGCGTGTGTGTGTGTGTTTTAGCAGTTGGTTTTTGCTATTGCTTATTTTTCTTGTTTCAATTTACCTGCTACAATTTGCTCATTTTTGCGACTTTCTTTTTTTTTTCGTTCGTTTTTGTTTTTGTTATTTGTATGTGTGTTTTGCGCTCTTTTGCATTTTTTTTTTGTTGTGGCTCTTGTCTGTTTCGTAGCTTTTTGCGTCTTGCTTTTATAATTTGACGTTTTCTTCATGTTTTTTGTTGTTGTTTCACTTTGCAAAATACTTGTTTTAATTTTTTTTTGTTATGTACACATACATATGTACATATAAGCATTATTCTGTATGCGTGTATTGTGCTTGTATTCGGGGGGTCTGTGTCAAACTGGCTATAAATGTTGCTTTTAGAAGGGGCATGAGGTAAGGAGATCTGAAGGTTGTGTCATCAGCTTGTAAGACACACGTACATGTGTTTTCCCCCCAGTATCATCGACGTAGATCAGCATCCAAGGGGATTACAGGTGGGCTTTCACTTGTAGGCCTAGAAAACATTAGACATCAACGTTTATTGCGGATAATCCTTATAAATTAATCAAAAATCTTAAACCAAATTTATTTCATTCAATTATTTTACTTGTCCACTTTTAATCGTTTCCGTCCACTTGCTTGAAATGGATCCTCCTCTCTCACCTCTGCTCAGTGTGTGATATGCAGGTACTTTGCAACACCGTTTTGCTATTTATCTAACACTTGTGCTCGCTCAAGTGATGCGGCAGAAAATCAAAAGGAAATACTTTCACATATTAAACTCATTTGTTATATTTTTAAGATCACCTGCCCATTTTGGCCTACAGAGAATTCCTGGTAAAAATATTTCTCAATTACATATTGTGAACAGCGACTTTTACGATAGTTATGTAGGATTGAATAGGGCTGCCATAACGTGACTATCTCATATATCGAAAAGCATTTTTCATTGTCTGGCGACCACTGCAAAAGTGTGGTAGATGAAGCTGAGAGAGAAGCCCTAGCAGTGGACATGGACATGGATGAGGACGTGGACCAAGTGGGGAACACATTGAAACGCAGCGAAAGGGCAGCCGAAAGCAGAAACAACAATGATAAACAGTTTCCAGTTATTCTCGTGCAAACACACAAAAGGATAGCAAGAGACAGAGAGAGAGAGAACGAGATGGTTATGGATATTTGTGAATATATACATACATATATGCGACGGCCACTTGAAGCAGTCACATCCTTTAAAACGACGCTGCTAAATATAAACTAAATAATCAATTGAGCGCATCGTTGTGTCTGGCCTAACGGCTACTTCAAGGCCGGCAATTCCTGGAACGGCTGCCCATTGAAGAACGAACTTTTTTGATTTGGTCTCCTCGTTGGTTACTTTCACACGCACTGCTGCAGTCCATAGTTGCCACAGATACTTGTATATGCTCACTTACAGATACAGATACATTCACTTAGGTATACGCCGAGAGAAATAGAGTTTTAGGTTAATTGCTTTGAAGATAGTGAGTGCATTGAATATATTAGTGAATGTTTCAAAGCCATTCATGTGCTTACAAAAGTGTTTACCACTCGCAATATGTTCTTGACAATGAATGAGATTTTAAAAATATTAGAAAATAACACTGGATATTTAGTTAAGATATGTTCCTACTACAGGTTATATGCAGCTATGGAAATGTTTTAAAATTTAAATTTGTGAAAGTAAATAGTATTTGCATAAAATCTGAATATACTAAATTTGATGAGAATGCATTAATTTCACATAATATTGCTCTACTCCGAAAATGTCACATTATTAATTGATTAATCTTTTTGATTTAAAGTTGCCTAAAGCGCTTAATCTCTTAAATTCTTATCGAACTTGTATTGAAAATACATATTAGGTGACATTTTAGCTTAAATCAGCCTATATACTTTTTTGGTTTTGTGGGATTTTTTTGCGCTTTTTTTTTTTTGGCTGTCCCAGGGTCTAGACACTAATTGCAAAGGAGCGCTAGGGGGCGACCACAAGGAGTAGGCGGAGGCACTGGCATTGACAATCCAGACAATCCACGCTACAGATGCATATAAAGCATATAAATGTGTGTACATTGTGTATACATTTATCTTGAGTATCTCAGGAATGTATCTGACTCGTTGTGCAAGCGCAGCCCAAAATGCATGCAACAACGGCAACGACAACAACCATAACAACAAAAGCAGCAGCAACGGCAGCAACACGACAAACAACTCAAAATACATTCAACACTCTCTCACATACACACACACACACACAGGTACACACACCCAAGGCATACACACCAAGAAAGGACGCACAAAAATTGCAGCAGTTCGAGACGGTAGACAGTAGAAGCAGAAGTTGTAGACGAGTCTCGGAATTCGACAAGGGACAAGGGATAGGACCAGCGACCTGTTTGGCTCTTCTCTTGCTCTCCAGGGCTCTCTCTCTCTCTCTTTCCCTATGTCTCGCTCTCTTTTCACATTTTGCACATTTTTCGAGATTCTGCGTTTTTTTTTGCCTCAAGTTGCGAGTGGCGAGTATCTTTATCATTTCCTTGTGGGAAATTGTGTGTGGCACACACACACAAACGCATAGACAGCTAGACACACACATATACACACACAAAATAAATATGAATTGTAGTACAACAAAATTTGCTTCCTCTTGCCGAAAACAATTCCAGTTAAATCCGTTCGCATCTCATTGTTGTTGACCTTGGCCTCCAGGTAAACAATTTACTCATGCGTCGTCTAATTAGGCTCTGGGAAGATTGAAAGCGCCTTTCATGTTCTACTCCTCCTCATCCTGCAGTCATTCATCCATGCATACACATATGTTTTCATATACCTGTCGCCGCATAATTCTCGCTAACTGATACCGACTAGAGAGAACGCAAACTGTTTTCTCTTTATCCTCTCAGTCTTTACACAACTTAATCTTCATTAACGCTCCTTGGCTTTGCCTAGTCCGAGTTGCTTCCCCAATTGATGCCGTGTGTGGCCAGTGAGCTATTGCAATTAGTAAGTCATTTATTATTGTTAGTTGCAGCTATTAATCTGGCCGATTCTGAGAACTAAGTAAGCCATCACCTTTATTATGAATACTTTCTTAAATGTAAATGGGTTGCATATCCTTAAAATCTCAATCAATTATCATTAGTTGTAGTTTTGATCTGTTGAAGTGATCTCAACAACTAAATAAGCCATACGTATCAAAACAATTAATTTCTTGAAATTTTTTATATTTATTTTAAAGCAAAGGAATGTTTTTTAAATAATCGAATTATTCTCAAAGTCTGCAATAGAAAAGCAATCGAGCAAGTTTTAAAGTTATGTATTTGAAATGTAATACATAACTGATCGTTTTGTAAGTCTTCAAATAGGACAAGAACCAAACAGTTTCCATCTTTGCCAGTGAATAGGGTTGGGAAATTGAGAAGGGAAAACAGGAAGAAAAATACAAGCATAAAATGAAGAAAAGTGAAAGACGGCAATTAATTAGTGGGCATATCCGCAATTAGTGTGAAAATGATGGTTGCAAACTGGCTGGAAATTGTGTAAGAAAGGTGGAGAAATGAGAGAAAAGAAAGTCGTTAACTAAAAAGCAGTAAAAATGGGGTAGTTAGACATATCCCCGACTGGAGAGGTGTCAAAGTGAATGACAGACAAAAGCGGCACATAAATCGTGGCGAAAATAACGCCGGCCCATATGTCACACAAGAGCAGTAAAAGCAGGAAAACACAAGCAGAAAATGAAAAGCCAAAAACAGGAACAAAAACAACAACAACAACAACAACAACAGCAGCAACAGAGGGAAACAAGGAGACACGACAGGATACGAATGCGCGGAGCAATTAGCGCAGGGGAAGTCAATTGAAGTTGCAACTACATACTACAACGAATTTGTAAGACGAAATGTTGTCTATAACATAAAAAAACAAGGAATCCTTTTGCCAGCGGCCTGCAGCCAACGACACCAGGGGTTCGAATACGAATTCAAGTACGAGTACGAGTATCAACAGCTGCTGTGGCATTCACCTGCCCGCAGAGACAGAAGTCGAATGGCCACATGAAAAACCATCAAGCAAGCAGACAACAGGTGCATTGATCTCCCATATTAGAGCTCGATATAATTATGCGTCACTTGTAAAACCTCCACTAGACAGCGGACCGAGGGGACGTTGCGCATGCGCCGTTTTAGTGTCGCCTCCCCAGGAACACCTGACGCACCAGCGCCATCAGTGGCATGGACAGGAAAAGGCTCTTAATCGAGACTGAGACTCGTGGAAATTCTATAAATTATTTGTGCCTGTCTAATTCCAAACTTGACCCATGTCTGGCCATCGTCATCATCTATCGATTCCCATATGTAATTTGAATATGCTTCTACGACTTTGGCTCTGGGCACGTTCATTTTACATCATCATAAAAATGCAGTTCAATATTTACTTTGGTCTTTTGCGGAATGTTTTTCTTCTGTATTTTTTTTTGTTTTTGCCTTTGCACGTAAACAAATTTGTTTTGGGTTTTCGCTGATCCGTCGTCCAGTCGGATCCCTTGGACCACGACCACATGCTGTGTTCCTTTCATACATATGTGCGTATGTTGTTTTTCTTTAGTTATCATGTGGGTCCTTCAAGAACCTTCTAGGCTATCGATAAGTTCTGTAAATCGTAGACAACGTGCAACATATGACAATTTGCTGTTGAAATGTCTGGGCGATAAGATGTTTAACAACTATATACTTTTATTTAAATTCTTTTTTATTTTCTTTTATTTCAGTTCCTTTAAAATATCTGCACTACATTCACTGCTTAACACGAGCAGCTCAACATATTCCAAAAATTTTTAAGTTATAATTTAAAATCTTCAACGGCTTCTCAAGGCCGTACAATTATGGATTTATATGCCAAGAGGTGAGTTTATTATTTATATATATTTTTTTAATTTATTATACACATTTCTCTATTCCTGTAGATTAAAGATCTATTGTTTGAACAATGTACAAAACTTCCTTTAAATGACAGAGCTCTTTTGAGTTAACTTTTTAATAAAGTGTCTTAAGAAATAATAACTAATTGTTTACGACTGTTTCTCTTTGCACAGACTTAAGCTTAGTTGTGGTAAATGATCATCTATTAGAAGATTGATAATTAGCACTACCATTTCTTTTCTATTCGTATTTAATTTCACTGTACTTCCTACTCGCATTAGACGTCTTGACTTCCTATGCTTCCTTTTTAGGCAAACCAACCAATTAACACCCCACATAAAATTGAAAAGCCAACTGTGTTGCTGTCTTTTCTAATTTTTTTTCTAACTGACTTCCTGTGGCGACAAACACTCACGACATGCACTTCCTTGCCACCAAGTGAGGACCACAACTATCCTGGTAGACTCTGTCGCAGGCGGCGACCAATGATGTTTATCTAATAATGGCATTCTCGTAATTATAAAGTGACGGCCCAACTGGTTATGGCTGACTACCCGCAAGTGGCGACTAGACCCGCAGTAACATCATAGTAGCCAAGTCTCCCAGAGAAGCCAAGTGCGATAATCTAAAATGCATTTTCACTCACAACTTGCGACCATTTTCCCAAAAATCGAGCAGCTGTTGTAGGTGTTAAAATAAATTGCATTTGATAACCAAGTGGCGCAACGCATACCTCGCCTCGGTCCGCCTCGCATTCCTTTACACAGCGCATGCCGATGCATCGAGTGGAGTAGAGTCGAGGGTCCTGCGTATGTCCTGCGTGTGATTAGTAAATAATTGCGCGCGAAAAAGTCATTAGAAAAGTGTTTAGTCGCTGTCGAGGAGAGGGTGCAGAGAATGTCACATCATTGTGTCGCTTTTTTGTCATTGCATGTTGATAATGTTGTCATAACGCACACACACACACACACACACACACACACACACTTATGCGATTACTACCTATATATTTTGTGGCTTTTTAGTTTTCGTCGTGTCCTGGCTAGGACAATTAATTGATCCCCTTGGGCCACAGAGCGCGCTTCAAAATAATTGCATAATTGCCCAGTCATTTGGCATCGTCAGTTGCGACCCTTGCACTAGCTAGCCTCTTGTAGTGATCACTTAAGTGATAGTCCATTTTATGGCCATAATTCGTGGTCAACATGTGTGCGACATAATTATTGGTATACGTAGCGAAGCTAAAAAGCTGCGACTATAACGGAATTCTCTCAATCATCAACTGATCAAAGTCGAACATTTTGCTTTTGAGGTTATGTGCAAATTATGTTGCATACTTTTGAGCGCAACGAGAGTTAGGTTAGAATTGAAGATGGACTAGAGAAAATCTATTGATTTTGCTAATTAAATGAATTGGCAATGCATTTAAGATATTGATGAAATAATATACACAATAAATAATTGTAATTCCAATGGAACTTCGACAAAAGCTGAAATAAATGCTGATAAATTTAAGGTTATAGACGATTCAACAAATCTAATTCATTAAAATGAGTTTAAATCAGTTTTATAAATTATACATAAAAATGGAATAAAAGACTACAACTTGTATTTGTAATGCAAAGATATGCAAATATAAATTATTAAAATATTTGTTCACAAATTTTGGCTTATATAGAAATGTAGGCTAAAATTCTAAGTAAAACATTTAGATCGATTTTATTGGTTTATCAAATGTATTTATTATACAAATGACGAATGCTAAGAGATCCTCGAGGTTTTGAAATGAATACAAATGTTCGAAATGTTACCTCATATCAAGGATATGATAGATTTCCCATTAATTTCAAAGATTCGTAGTGCTAATCAATATGCAATACATACTCTTATTATTCAATTTATCTACCTTTCACGAATGATTGCATTGCCCTGCAATGATTTGTTTGCGACAATCTCACAGTTACCCCCAAGAGAATTTGCCCATTCCACATTTGCGTTTGTCCCTTAAGATGTTACAGCTGCCGCTTTCTCTACCTACAATTTTCACACTAAGATCTCGCAGATCAAGACAAAAATTTCCACGCTGCATAAAGCAGAGAGTCCTTCACAAGGCGAAAAAAATAGAAAGAAGGAAATTGATTGCCTGAACTTTCACCGGGAGCAAAACTGACAAATTTTTTTCTGGTTTGGGTTGACAACGAAGTTGAACCTTTAACCAAGCAGCAATCTTTAACTACACCCTTCCGCTGCTGACCTAAGGTTGACAATGAAACAAACTTGTGCGGTCGCTAGCACGTACGCGCCATTAGTCTATTCGTGGACCTCTTTCAGCCAGCTAGGACTTTGATCATAACTCATTTCTAAGCGATTCCATTTCCTTGTAATTTACTACGTGATTACTTTTTCTTGTTCATTAAACCATTAAACGGGATCGATAAAAAAGCAGCAGCATCGAAGGAGCATCTCAAAACACACGATCCTTGGATTTATGTGCAGCAGCCCCTTTTTTTTTGTTATTTTGTCAGAACATAGATGTTTCTTTAATGAACCCCATGGCACCTTTTGTTGCCAGTTACGTTTAAGGGTTAAACCTGGGCCATATCTCAAATTGCAAAAATTCGCGCAACGAATTGCCTGAAGTGCAGTTTCCTCAAGGAGAGATAAACATCTGCCCAGATAGAAAGCACTTCCACTTCTACTTCCTTTGCCAATGCAATGCATTATGCATAATGTGCATGCAAATTTGCCAAAATTGCTTAATTTTCCTACTTGAAGAAGGGTCTCCCCTCTCTCGTTCTCTCCCGATTTCAAGATAGAAAGCGAGTAAACCTCTCGATTACAATTTCCCGGATGTTAGATGTTAATGTAACCGATGGGTGCCTGTCAAAATTCAATGAATTTATGCGTATGTGGATGGCATGTATCTTGTATCTTTCGGTACGCCCCTATGGGCACATTTCTTTCACTCGTGATTGAGTGGCATTGAATTTCCCTGGCATTTGCAAATTCCTACAACTAAACTGTACTGATTGTTTGTTCTTTTCCTTGCTTTCTCCTTGCAGTGCCAACACAACCAGCAGCAGCAGCAGCATCAGTAGCAAAAGCAAAAGCAACATTAAAAACACCAATGCATCCCAAGAGCCAATAGTCACCCCCGCCAGCATCAACAGCAGCAGCAGCAGCAGCAGCAGCGGAGCAGCAACCGCATCCTCAACTCATCATTGCCATTGGGGCAGGGTATCCACAGCGTCGGATATGTGTTCATGTGATAATCAAAAGAAAAATGCAACCTCTGCCACATTTGCAACTGGCAACAACAAACGCAAGCGTCGTTCTTCATCAAAGGTGAGCACAATTCCTAGCCCCTCCACCCCTTACCTCACCCCAACCATTTGATAAGGTTTGTGCATGCAATTATATAGTGAAATAAACTAATTGAGACACTAAATTCTCTCTCTCTCTGTCTTGCTGTATGTGTGTGGCGCCTCTGGCTGATATCAGCATGAGCTGCGCAATCTTATCAAGGAAATGGCAAGAGTCTATCCGCCTTGTCAATGACCCTAACGATCTTGCCATGAATGAATAGTGCAATCGTCAGCTTTTTTCTTTAACTTCTCATCTTGTTTTTATTTGCTAGACTTTGATTTCAGCATTAGGTCACTTTGTTTGTCATACTGATGTGCAATGTGTTTGTCTATTAAAAACAGGAAATTGAAAGAGAATGTGAATTTGAATTTGAATGTAATCAAAACTCTTGTGTGTGTTCGTTTGTGCAAAACACGAACCTTCACTTTATTTCCAATTTATTTCCTATCAGCTCTACTTTGTATTGCATTTATGTCTTCAACGTGATTATTTGTGCAATACGAGTACATTATTTAAACTCAAACAGCTGATCTTAATTATATTTGAACAATTACTCATCAAAAATGTTCAAGCTTATCTTTACGTACTTTTTACGGCTGATAAGACTAATGTTAGCTTCAATACTTGTACGTAACAAATAAATTCAAAATTCATTCATGTCAAAACTGATCTACGCTGATCTTAAAAACATTCGTATAGGTTCAATTAGATTATTAACATTTAAAGTGTTGCACGCTTAACCAAGTGAAATAATTATTTAACAATTTTACTTAGTTTCCGATCGACCTTGAATTATCTTTATTGTTAGTACAGAGTCTATTTGAAAAAAAGTGACTTCTCTTAGTTCAACTTTATTTAAGTGCATAGCAAAGTATTCAATACCGATCTCAGTCAAATAGTTAAAAGAATGTTCGACAACGATTGATATTAAATATAGTAAGTTATCTTTGATTAACAGTTGAGTGATAAAGTGATATTTATAGGAGCTTTAAAAGTAATTTAATATTCCCAAGCTCAATAATATTATGTGATCTCGAAAGAAATCTTCATTCGCTTCTTTTAAATCGAGCATAGACTCTCTAGTTATTATTGCTTGGCTGTGTGTTTAAATAATATTAAAAGTGGATTTAAAAGTGATCATGTGTTCTTTGTTACGAGTAACGAGTTAAGCACAATAATTTTTGGCTTGTTAATTGATTGTTGAATTTGCTGGTAGCATTTAGTTCTTTGATCTTGCCTTGCCTGAGCTGTGACCAAATAAGCCGTTAGTCACGTACGAGTATCTGCTACTGGGCACTTGGTTGATTGGGATGCATCCACAGAGCCCATATTTGTATGTACACAAACACAATGCAAAGATCAGCCCAAAAATAAATGCTACTTATGAAAAGGCTCATTTAGCGGTTCGCTATTTTGGAAAGTCAGGACGTCTTGGTGAGTTTGCTTGCTGCGTTTTCAAGTAGCTGCAATCAGGGCCAATGGGAACAATGGGAAGGCAGCCAGTCAGAGCACAGACAACGTCTGGCACTGTGGCAGCTGTGTTGGTGCAAAGGATTTCAGTGTGTACTTTATTTTCTCTCTTCTCGCTTATTTTTTATTTTGTTTTGTTTTTTTTCTTCAACAAACTGGGCAGGCTGCGAGCAATGAACTTGCAGAAATACTCGTATTTATCAACTCTGGGTTGTTTTTGCAAAGCGACTCGACCCCAGTTTTATGCTGCAAAACAAATGTCATTTTTGCTTTTTTTTTTTTTGCCTTCCACGTTTCGCTCAACTGTTTTGCCTTGGCGCCCCCCAAGAGCCGTCAGCTAAGAATTCCAATGCTCTTGCAATATGTCGAGCATATGCACAGTAGGACAATGCTACAAAGGACAGACGACGACGACGACGTCGACGACGATGAAGTTTAAGTTGAGTATGTTGCGCATGCGCGCACACCTTGAGCCCATTGGCCAGGGGTGGGTTTTATGCGCAGGACCTAAAGTCAAGGCTTTGGCAAAAATGTCCGTTAAGGCTGCAAAGAAGTTTTGAAATTCCAGTGTGGTGTTGTGCCACGTTAGTTATTGTAGGTTAGGTTAGACGGGTTTGTCGTGCGTGAAGAAGCGCCCCTTAAACGTGGAACTAGATCAAGAAATGGGACGATGATGATACCGAGCCGAACGAACGCCTTAAACCACAACAAGCACGGAGAACGCAGCACACTACGGGGTTGCACTTATCCTTTGGCAAAGGATCGCAACATTTCCTTTCATCTAATTAAATATTCATCGAGACGACATTTGTGCAGTAGCATTGGGTAAAATGAAAAATGGTCGACGAAACTGACGACTGAGTTGCATTACCGGTCGGTCTTCTGAAAACGGGACACCTTTTCCATTTTATCCTTATGCAAATGCAGCAGCTCCTTCTGCTCATTAGATTTCCGTTAAACTTTTATGCAAATCATTTTCTTATCGCCACAGTAGCGAAGGCACTGATGAATGTCCTGTAGTGTGTCATCTGTTTATGGGACGTTATGGTTTTCGTTCGTAATTATTCTGGGGATTCTTTTCACTGTAGTTCTGTGTTGTTTTGGGCTTGAAATATTATACAATATTTGCTTAGCTTAAAATTATGGTATTATTTTACCAATTTGTCAGTGTAATGTAACCCTTTTGTGCGTGATATGTGTAGACTTTCCTGTCTTGTCTTTTTTTTGTTTGGATCTTGTAAGCATGAAATCAGCACAACCTACCAGCGAACCAGCCCGTCCTTTGTCATTTCTTGGCTTTTTTTCCATCGAAAAAGGGTATATTTATTGAATAACACTGCGGGTCGGAATTCTCGACTTGCTCCTTGTCTCATCTTGGCTGCAATCAAGTGCAGGACCTTGTGCTTGATTTCTGTCAAGTCAGCAGACACATTGAGAAAACTTGATTTTGGGTTGAGTTCTATTTGGTTTCAGTTGTCGATTCCCAGGCATCGTTCACTGTGCATTCCAACTTGGGATAGACAAGAAAAAACTGTTGTAATTTGACGTGTTTTCATTTTGAAAGTAATTCTAAGAGGATTTCATTTAGCTTGATTGCTAAGCACAGGCTTCAAGGTAGATGTGTATCGTGTGAAATTCATTGTTGAGGGAAATGTTATGGTGATATAATAAACACATTAAAAACAAGTACTAATAAAGATAACTTTGCAACTGAGAGCGAATTTTAAAGTAAAGAGACTTAAAATTCTTTGCTTTAAATACAGTTGAAGTTTCTTTTAGAATGAATGTGTTTTTTCTCCTTTTTGTCATCAATTATTTATTGGCACTGTGCATTTATTTCGTCAGTTATTTATTAAGTTTTAAGAAATAAAATTATTTATTATACATATTATTTTAATCAGAAGTTAAATGACAATTTTAAAAAACAATAGATTCAAATACAGATGTGTATTAATAATTATAATTACAACTATAAATACTTAAATTGATAATCTCATCCATAACACTTTCGAATGTAGCAGTCCTTTGTAATTTGATGTTTCTCTGCATTATGCCACACTATTTTACCGTAAAGGATAGCACATCTTACTCTGATTGCTTGTCCGATTCGGTTGCATATTCAAAACTCATTTGCCCTTTGACTCTGCTATAATTCTGCATAACTACCGCAACAATTGCAGCCGCAGAACCTTTTGCCTAATCCATTTTGTCATGGAATCTAACCAATTGCATGATTAATTACACTCGACAAACTGACACGAGGCGACTTTCCAGCTCGGACACTCACTTTTTCTCGTCAAGGATTTTCATAATGAAGTTGGCGATGACAAAAAATATACATGTGTATGTGCAATGTCATGTGGACAACCGCGGAAAATGCTAAAAGGACAAGCATTTAACCCCTTTCGTTTGGTGTTGACCAGGGGTCAGTTTTGCTGGCCAGGAAATATGAGTGTTTGTTATTGTCCTGCGGCCAGTGTATCCTTTGGGAAATGCGTCATGTTTGCATATCATTTATTACAAGAATTAGAAAAGTTCTATGCGCTGGCAATTTATCATTATATTTTATGAGTTTCTTACAAAGTTGCTTTGGATTTGGAGTTAGCCTCATGCCACTTTATGTTGCAGCTGCCTATTGCAACATATTAACAATTATCAAACTGCGATACGAAATTAAATGTTATGAAAGAAACTTGGTCGGGGGCGAATGTAAGAAACTCAAACGGTGAACACAATGCAATAGTACACACACAATCACACACACACACAGAGTCACAACAACAAAAGTTACACCTGGACCCACGCCAAGGTACGTGGAACGACAAGGCGTACGCTTAGCGACGCCTGTGTCTCGGGACAGGGCAGCAAGGAGAAGAGAAGAGAGGAGGGGCGGAGTAAAAAGTAAAGGTGTTTCGGTATTTACAGGGCGATCGAAGCGACGGCGAACGAAAGATTACGACACATAAGCGCACTAGGACTTTTAGAGGGTATTGAGTGCAACACAATGGGCAACTAAGGATGAGGACAACCATGAGTTGCTGTTGCTGTTGGACCGGGGACAATTGTGGATTGCATCATCTGCCGTTTGCTGATGCTTTTTTTTTCTAAAATGGACTCCTGGCGTTAGTTCAAGTGATGTTTTGGGTGTCCTTGTGGGTTCCAAATCAAAGTTCTACTGTGCGATCAAGAGCAGCTGCCTGGCTGCAGTTCAGTTGAGTGCATAATTATGTGTCGACCGAGAGAAAGAAATTCAAATCTTCGAGACACAACTGCTAAAAGGGGGCAACCCAGTTTAACCCTTGTTAAACTTAAGCAGCAACCCTCTCGCTTGCTCTTGTCCAGCCTTACAGCCCACTTTCCAAGAGCTCGAGCACAAATCCACAGGGATCAATGCACGGGTTCACATGCTTGCACATTTATTTGCCAAGAAATCTTTAATCTTGCGCTACGCTTGACCAGGCTCAGGCTCTTGCATCAGGACGACAGATGTTGACCAGGCAAAGATGGTCCAAGAGTTGAGTAACTTATGCCATTGCACGCTTTGATTTTAATTACATTACATTCCATGACATGTGTCCATTTTCATTTTCATTTGTATTTCCATTTCGAATTCCATTTCCCTTGAGGGTAACATTTTATGCCAAGAATAAGAAATTAAATTTGTCATGCGCTTCTGCTTCTCAGGTATAAACTATAGCTGCCCTTTACATTCCCCTCGCTAGGGTGCTGTTCAGTTTTGGCAAAAACCTACTCAAACAATTAAATCTGTCACATAAATATCATAAAAATGTTCGTTTTTTCCCTCATTTCCCTGCAACTTATTTTCATTTTCCTACAAATTATGTGAAAATCTTTAATGAGCCTTCGTTGGGCTGAGATTGTTAAGCTTTTATGATGTGTGAGATTGACAGCTCCTCTTCCTTGGGGGTTGCATTTCCTTCAATGAGCTTCAGCTGAGTTTCAATTTGATTTTGATAAAGAAAACAATTAAATGCTGTTTGAAAAGTAAAGGAATTGAAAGATCCTCTGATTTTCTTGTAATTTTATTACTATGTTCTAGACTTTTGGGTTTATATATCAAATATTTATATAATAGCAGTTGCGTCGATATTCTTTCCTTTTGCTTTATTCAGAGTTTGAAATCTGTAGATCATATCGCATACATTATATTATTTGAAAAGATTTGACCTGCTTTTCCTTGTATTCGTTGCGATTTCATTCCGCAATTTCTTTGACTTTTTTTGGCAATACAACAATGGAGTATTTGTATTTTGTGGCCATTGTGCTTGCTTTGCTGCATCTTCTCTTTGATCTGGTTCCATTAGCCCCGCTCTACATTTTGGCTTTAGCAACTCCCAATGTACTGCATTAATGGACTGGACCGTTTTCAAGGCATGCCAAAATATAATTTATTTACGAAAAAGACGAAGAAGTGAGGTAGAAGAATATTTCTAGCCAAGATCTTAGGCTGCAGCTTGACAGCTCGAGCCAAAAAGGCGATAATACGGTCGGCAGTAGGGCAGTAGTTAGGTAGGTAGGAATTTCTTAACATCGTCTACCTGGAGTAGTTGACAAAAATAATTGTAAAAAGGATCAACGGCAACGACAGCAGCCGTCTAAGGGATTTGTTGGCTGATAAACTAGCAGGCATAAACTGCAATGCAAAAACAACCAACGAGTGTCTCAAGAAATCGTGTGCAAGCAAGAAAGGCAACGGGTAGAAAGAGAAAGAGAGAGGGAAATATCGTCAGTCGATCCTGTTTCACCGTTGCATGGCTAGCAAAAGCAACCCCTATTTTCCATTGCATCGTTGAGCAGGATAACGACGAGCTACCAAGCGAAGTTAACGATCGGTGGTTCGGAGTTCGGGTATCGGGGATCGGCGATCTGGAACGAGCGGCGATGAGCTCAGTTGCACAGCGCAAGTCAACGCGTTTAGTACACGACAGTGCGGAGCGGAGATCCAAGTCAAGCCAAAAATAAGACAAGAAACCAAAAAATGCTGCTGCCAAATACACAAGCATAATAATAATATTAACAAAATAAGCGAATAACAGAGTACAAAGTCAGTTGCAGAAGCGACAAACTGACCATATAAATCGAGTGCAAAAAACTAATTTAAGAACCGGATTTCGCGAGATCAGCGCCAAAATCAAGCAACGATTAAAATGTTTTAAGTGCAAACAATTCACCGCATTGTGCACAAACTTTTTATCATACCAAAGAACTAAATACGATTAAACCAAAGACTGCGGCTAAATTATATCAAATAAATCACAAAGCAAAAGTGCAATACACACACTTCAACAAACACAACCTCAATCTGAACTCTGAACTGAACCCTTCTCCCACGCTCAACGTGTTATTGTTATAACTGTAATTGTTAACCAAAAACTGGAGCTAGAGCCAGCAGCATCCAGCATATCGTGTGTGGCAGTTCATTGTGCGGGTGCATCTATAATACGACTACTCGACAGGATTAAAGCCTTTTTGACAGGCGTGTGCCCTCATAAATTCTCATATTGGGATCCTTGAAGTGTCTGCCAATTAATTCAAAACACGTTTTTGCTGCTTTCAACTCCTCGAACCGCGTTTCTCTCACTTTTTGTTTCGGCCTGTTTTTACAAATTTTTGTTCATGTTATTATGAAGCTGGAACAGAAGCGCAAATTCATTGAAATGGTAATAATTCACGATTAGAAATTAGCAGTTAAATTTAAATACTTGCGACGATATACGATTACTTAACTTTGCCAATAATTTGTAACTTATTGATTTATCGGCATCACATAAAAAGTATCGCAATAATAGTGCGATAAGAAATTGTGATTGATCTTTACGTATGACAAAAGCTATTTGCTTTTATATTCCTCTTTGCTTCTTTGCTCGCAAATATATTCTCTAATATGAAAACTTCACCATATGTGTTCTTGCAGGATCCTGAACTTGGATTTGAGCCACCATCTGCCAAGCGTCAACAGCGGTTCCGTTTTATGCCCTCTTCGACCTATGAAAGCGATCAGAGCAATCAGTCCTCGGTGTATACATCGCCGGTGACAGCAGCGGCGGATGCGCTCAATGCAAAGGAAGCTCTTAGCATACGCAGCTCACCAGCTGAAGAGCTGTCCGAGGCGCCACACAGTCCGCTGCCCGACAGCCCTGACAGTCCACCTAGCCCGGATCGTGGTACCAAACAACCACCGGTGGTGGTGCGCTATGCGGCGGAAGAGGAGGATGCAAATGTAGTTAAATATGAGGAGGAGGAGGTGCTGGATGATAGCAGTGAGGATTACTCCTTCGATGAGGAGGAGGAGGATGATGACGATGAGCAAATCAATTCGTCCAGCACTTCGCCAACCTCCTCAACCGCCACTGGATGCAGTCAGAATGGTGAACGCACACCGGCGGCAACACAACAATTGCATGATCCGAGCAATGAAAGTCGCACCGTCCACAAATTGAATCCTTTGGATAGTGCCGCAGTGCCCAATATTTATAAGTGCATGTCGCCAGCGATGGAGTACACATGCCGCCAGTGCCCACTGCCTGCTCTGTCGTGGGCCAACGCAGCCGATGTGTGGAACATGATGTGCAAGCGGGATGAGCATGATTCGCATCTGCGCAGCAGCAGCATGCTGGAACAGCATCCTGGTCTGCAGCCTCGCATGCGCGCCATACTGCTTGACTGGTTGATTGAGGTGTGCGAGGTGTATAAGCTACATCGCGAGACCTTCTATCTGGCCGTTGATTACCTCGATCGCTATCTGTATGGTGAACGCCAGGTGCAGAAGACGCACCTGCAGTTGATTGGCATCACTTGCCTCTTTGTCGCAGCCAAAGTGGAGGAAATTTATCCGCCCAAAATTTGCGAGTTTGCTTATGTGACGGATGGCGCCTGCACCGAGAGTGATATTCTGGCGCACGAGAAGATCTTGCTGCAGGCACTCGGCTGGGACATTTGTCCCATCACAGTCTCCGGTTGGCTGGGCGTCTACATGCAGCTCAATGTGAACAATCGCACGCCGGCTTCGTTGACGCAAATTGGCAGACAAGCCTCGGCTGGACAAGCTGATGATGCCTTCATCTATCCACAGTTCTCGGGCTTTGAGTTTGTGCAAACATCGCAGTTGCTCGATCTGTGTACCCTGGACGTCGGCATGGCCAACTATCCTTACTCCATATTGGCCGCAGCTGCCATTAGTCATACATTCGATCGGTAAGTTAAGCAGATTTAAAAATGTTACAAACAGATTTACTCAACTCTGTCTATCGTTGTGCTCTTTAGTGAGACGGCTTTGCGCTGCTCGGGATTGGACTGGCAGGCGGTGCAGCCATGTGCACGCTGGATGGAGCCATTCTTCCATGTCATCGCCAAGAAGGCGCCGTATCTTCACTTGAATGAACAGAACGAGCAGGTCACAAATAAGTTTGGTTTGGCCCACGTCTGTCCCAACATTGTCACTGATGACTCGCACATCATTCAGACGCACACAACCACAATGGATATGTATGTAAGTATCGTCAGTGGGAGTAGTAGCATCCGTTTGCAAGTTGCAATTTGTATGCTAAACGATTATCTTTTTTGGCCATTCCAGGATGAACTGCTGATGGCACAAAACGCATTGCATGCGATGCGCGCACGCACTCAGGCCTCGCCGGCGACGGCACTGCGCGCTCCAGAGAGTCTACTAACGCCGCCGGCCTCTAGTCACAAGCCGGATGAGTATCTGGGTGATGAGGATGAGGTCGTTGCAGCCACAGCGACAGCAACAACTGCCAGCAATAGCAGCTCAAGTAGTGGATTGCCGTCCAATCAAATGGCCAGTCCCAAGAGCAGCTGCAGCAGCTGTCATGTTTAGCTGGTGAAGAGCAATAGCTCTATCGCCGCCTTGTCGCTGTCTCTCTCTCTCTCACACACACACACGCCCGCCCTAACAGTTTTAAACGCTAAGTGTTTCTATTAATATTAAAATATATATATATATACAATATTATTAATTATTTATGTTAAGTAACAAGTTATTAGTTTCCTAATTCCATTGCTTAAAAACTATTTGATTGAAATTTAATAAGCGCGCGCTATTTGTTTTTGTTTTTTTTTAGTTTGATATTCTCTCAAAACTCGCCGCACAGTTTATTTATAAAAAAAACAACACAATTAACAGCAAACACAAAAAACCAACAAAAAACAATACCTATTTAAATATGTGTATTTATATAATCCAACAACAAAATATAATTTTAATGTCCACTATATAGAAATAGTTATTGCACGAAATTGAATTCAACAATCCCATTTAGATTAATATTATTTTTCGTTACGAATCAACTACAAGTTGGACAGTGTATTTATTATAGACTTCAGGCTCAAACATCAAGCATAAATCGTTGGCAAATTGAAAATACGGAGACACTCGCAGTCAGCAGTCAGTTTATTCGTTATCATTCATAGCGTGAGACAAATATTAACAAACTAATCAACTGTAAGCTTAAGCCAAGCACTCATTCACTTGACTAATAAACTAAAAATACTTGATAAGTTGAGGGCCAATGCACAGAAACTAAAACGACTAATGCTTCATGCGGCAAATTCATTCATTCATTTATTTATACAACAATTAACAAACTAATCACAACACTACACGACACAGACGATAAGTCATTGCTGACATGGAGAGAACTAATTAAGAGAAATATGAGAAATGGCAATTGAAAATCTGAGAAAAATGAATATGAAATTAACCAATACAATACAACAATCAATTAATGTAATGCAACATTTTATTGTAGACTAATTTGCCATAATTTGCTAAGCAAATCAATTTGTATATATAAATATATATATCAAACACACACACACACATACAGATACACAACATTAAAACAAACTGAAACGCATATAATATATTATTATATAAGTGTACAATTTCTATATGTATATTTAACACAAAAACAAAACCACAAAACAAAGCAAAACAGAAAAAAACACAATATAGTAAAATTATTCACTTAGCCTAAGCATATTTAAACATTAAGTGTTCATATGTTTAAGAATGGAATGAAAACAAAACAAAACTAAACAAAAATGCACAAAAAAACTAAACAGAAAACCTTGTATTAAGTTTTATTTCTAATTTTAAAGCAATAATCATTTTAAAGTTATGAATTGAATAATAATTTCACAAGTACGCTTATCCATGATTTAATGTCAACTAAAAACAAACAAAAAAATTAAATAAAATAAATATATTGATATTTTTGTATATAAACAAAACCTACAAAATTGATGTTTTCTTATTTTCAATTATCGAAGATTATATTGGGGAAGTATAAAATCGAATTTCTTTATTTGTATTCGCTCATGGAAAGCCCACTTTGAATGAAATGCTTATCCGTTATATACGTTAAATACGGGTATTTAACGTTCACTTCAAATTAAGTTAGACTTCACAAAGCTTTGCGAGCTTTAAGTGTTTGAGCCATTCACAATAAGTTGCTTTGCATCGAAAGCTTCCTTTCCGTAGAACTTTGCTTTTGTCACAGTGCACAATTTGCATAGATATACATAAGTATATCGATAAGCAATCGTTTTGCAATGTGCACTCGTCACGACTCAGTGCGGGTGTTTGACCGACTGTAGCAACAACAACAAGCGCTTTCAACCCCAACAATCGATTACCGCTTATTGCAGTATGAACAATAGAAGAATATTTGTGAAATTAACTGTTTGAATTATTTGGAGAAAACGAAGTAGTATTAGTAGTCAATTTCATAGTATTTGATATGTAAATTATTGTCGTGCATAATTCCACCAGGTGTGATTAAAACATACCTAGTAAAGGATTACAAGAGTAAAAGAGAAATATTCGCTAACATTTAAATTAACGACTTGGCGCGCGTTTCCTTGGCATCTGTAATGTAAACCGCTCCACAACCATACCCTTGTATGCTGTTTTCGAAATGGCGAGCAACATGCTCCCAAAGCAATGGCCGCAAAGAGCGCAACGTTCTCAGTTTCAGTTCGGTGCGTGAACCTGGCGAGTGTGGATGCGTCTTTGCGCGAGTCGCCAATAGTCAAATGAATTCAATCTAAAAGCCAATACAAAACAACAAAAATAAAACGCGACGCCTACAAATTAAACAACAAATAAATTCAAAAAGTGCATTTTAAAATTGGAAATTGACAAGGCGCACATTGCATTAATAGAGCATAAATGATTTAGTTCGTGTTTTTTGCAAGTGTTCAAAAAAAGGCAACGACGAAAGCGCACAAAATTTACAGCAATCGAAAAAATAATGCAGTGTTGTAAAGCAAAAGGTAGAAACGAATAAAGCTTGTAAACGCGGCTGCAATTTAGAAAAGCCATGTGAAAATCTCTGTACACCACAATTTCTTAAAAGCAAATGTAGAAAAAATTATATATATATATATAAGTATTAATATATATGTAGCCGTACATGACATATATATGTATGTATATGTATGTATGTATTAGTACAATATTTGTGAGCGCCAAAAAGCCGAAGAGCAGACCCCAACTCTGACGCCGACGCTGACGCCAACGCCGCGCAGCCATATAAATCGTCTCTCGTCGCGCGCATTTCGAAAGTACACGTCCACCTCTCGTCCTGAATCCTGCTCAACGTTCTCGTAGTAAAAACGTCGTAGCGTGTGTGTTTTGTCGGCAAATCTGTTGACGTTAACGGCGACGTCAACTGCGCTGCGCTTCGCTGCACATAGAACGGAGTACCCCACCATTCCGCCGCACGTTCCCTATTAGGCGTTCCCGTGACAAGCAATTTTTGTTTTTGGTCAACGAGCGCCATTCGCACTGAAGCTTCGAAATTGCGAATTTGGCGCGCTGAGCAGCAGCAAGTGTAAGTGTGACTGAATGCGAAAGACTGGCGGGGCGAGAGTGCGAGAGCGAAAGCAGAAAGAGAAACTTTAAAGAGCATGAGAGCGGTTATGCTGTCGCTCTCACACTCTCTCCCTTCCATACAATTCGAAGCTGCACTCGTTGATTGCACAATAAAACTACACAAAATGAAAAGAAGCCGTTAGAAATCATTAGTTTTTTTGACTTCAAAAAAAAAATTACATAAATTACTAAAAGTTTCAAGCGGTGCCATAAATCACAATTGTGTGTGTCGTGGTGTGCGTGCGCATTTTGTTTTTGTGTTGCGCGCCCAAAAAAGTATGCTATGGTATTTTACTATTTACTACTACGCACGCTCACTCACACACACACGCATTGTATATACATATATGTATATGGGCTACATGTATATGTGTAGTGCGGTACATAATAACGGTATTATCGTGTACTACACTGCCACGCATCTTACGCAGCTGCGTAAAATCTCAAGGCTTGACCAGTGCCTCGTAACCTCTGCAAACACTAGAGCCCCCTCATGCCACAAACACCCCCCCCACCAGAAACTAACCCGCTGTAACGTTAGCTCCTGCCATTTAAGCCGTTCACCTACATAATGACAGAGCTGTTGGTGAGCAAGTGCTTCTGCTTCTGCTTCGGCTCGAGCTTGTGTGCGTCTAAAGTTACTGGCAAACGGAAACTTTATTATCCTTGGTTTTGGTTTAACTGCGTCCTTCAATATTTTTTATCTCTGCTGCTCTCTGCATCCATCAGCTCAATTAATTGCCGCCTGTCACTGGAGTTGTTCTGTTTGAAGTGCATCCTTTTGCTCAGCTTTCGTCCAAAGCTGCAGCAAACAAATTGGCTGTGGATCCTTTCCGAGTGTGGGAATGGGAAGGGTTGGGCCAAACAAATGGGTTTCGAGTACTGCAGAATGTTGGCAAGTGCATGTCAAGGATTTGTGAGTGTTTCTGGCATGACTTAAAAGATATATTCTTAGTAAATTATGTTGTTTGCAATTGATTAATCTACCCTAACGGCTTCATTTATAGTTTATAGTATCGAATATTTGGAGTAAGTTAAACAATATTAAAGCTTCATATTGCTCTAATGGAACTGTGTGAGTTTATAAGCATTTGTTTAATCCTTTAGCTGTGTTGGATTAAACAACTTTGTTGAAATAAACGAATTTAATTATCCAACCTAAGTGACTTTCTAAAATGTAATGAGTATTTTTAGAAAGTTTTCCCGTTTAAATGTTACTTTAAATCAATTACATTCTTTCCATAAAAATAATTGGAAATAATTACAGCAATACACAAATGCATTAGATATTTTAAAAAAATATTTTTTAACGTTCACAGCGAAAGGGTTAAACAAAGTTCAAATACATTTTGGCTGATCAACAGTTTGATGATGAAATTGTGCTTAAATACGAACATTTTTTAAACCATTATTTCAACTGTTAAAACTATAATTGCTCAAGCCTGCTTTTTCAATCTTTTCGATGATATTAGCCCAATTGCCAGATAACTTATAAAAAGCTGTCAAGGCACACAGACCACAAAGAACAAGTACATGTGGCTGTACAGATTTATAACTTATCAAACATTTTTATATTACCCGAACGGACACACGGAGACCAGCACACATGCAATGGCAACTTTTCGCCGTCGTCTATTGAAATTTTCACAATCACATTAATTCCGTTACCGAAAACTCCCAAGGCCATATTTGCCCAGCCATTTTAGATTGTTGTGGTTGTTTTTGCTTCACCATCGAAAGCAACAAAGCAAAAAAATCCATGGAAAACATAAAAAAAATAAATCTAAAAAGCAAACACAGCATAAAAAGAGAGCAGCAAAAGAAGACAGAAAGCAGAAATACACACAGAGAGAGAGAGAGAGAGGTATAAAAAAACAAAGAACCAACAGCTAGCGATATATGCGATATAATAAATCTTTTGTATAACACGCAAAACTTTATGAACGTGCGCCAACTATAAACTTTCACTTTTCAACAGTAGCCCGATACCCGATGCGAAATGCCCATTGCGTATACGACGTGTAGCACATGCTTTTATGATTTTTATAACTATTATTATTATTTTGCTACTTACACATACTATACATATATTCCCTATGTTCACTTTGCACCATTTGCAGGCATTTGCCTTTTGTAATAAAGCGTGCAGAAATAGTACTATTTAAATACTATTACTATTTAAATTGGTATAATTTTTTGATAATAATAATTGCAAGTTTTGAAGGCTTATTGAATGTTGTTTAAAACTTAAAAAATACTAGATTTTTGTATATTTATTTGATGATAGCTTGGTACCTTAACGACAAAAGGATGAACAAATTCTATAATTACCAAACCTCATAACATAATACTAGCATTTATTAATTAATATACTATTACTATTACCATATAATAGAACTAAAATACTTTTCTTTTTTCCAAAAGTTTTTAACTACTAGAAGAACATAAAAAATGTTGCTCTGCTTATAACATTTAGTAATTTGAAGACTCTACCTTAATTATTTATTCTTGTTTTTAAATAGTTCAACATTTTTTATATTTATACTTATCCAAGATACTAGCATTTGTTTGAAATCTTTTTATCCAGAACTTTCAGTTCTAAGAGTATATTTAACCCACATTTTTTTGTTCTCTAATTCTAATTTTTTGTGGGTTCTATCAGCAGTTCTTGAACAATTCTGAAATACCGCTTCTAAGATATTCTGAAGTGCTGTAAGAATTCGTTGGGATTGCGGTTAGTCTGATTCATTATCATTTTGTTATATGTGTTGGGCAAGTGTGTCTCAATGTGCGTGCAACATAAGTTGGCATGTGGTAGTTAGCATTTTGAATATATGTTGCATGCTTTTAGGCATCGCTGAGGCCTGACAACGCTTGGGCTGCATCCTGTGCGTGGCTGCCGCTCCATTTCTGTCAAAGTTTTTGATGTGCAGCGTGCAGTATAAAAAGGCAATACAAAAAGCGCTGTGGAATTGTGCTTTATATAAGTATATACACATGTACTATATACAGTATATTCTATGTGTGTGTGTGTGTGTGTGTGTGCGTATCGGCCACAATAAATTGTCTTTATTTCATGCGGATGTGGTCGTCGAGGGGCTTGGGGGCGAGTGCGAAGTTATGTGCGGGCCGCAAAGGCTTGCGCCATGTTTAATGAAAATTATTACGCGATATCCTTGGGGACACACTCTTACACACACTCACACACAGAGACCGACTAGCACGATGTACAGCAATGTGCGCCTTTTTGGGGGTGGCATGCTCATACAAAAAATTGCTTGTGCATCGCCATCAGAGGACGACGTGGGCCAACTGAATGGACCGCCTTTGCTTCTGCGCATGTGCCGATCTCCCACGAAAAGGATTCGACTTCGAAAGCAGAGCATAGCGATATGACGATGTGATTGTGTGTATGTATGTTTGTTGGCGCGAGATGTGTTTATGCGTGTGTGTTTGGAAACGCATTTCTAGGTCAAACTCAACCTCTAAATGGAGCCCAATAAATGCCCGTTGCAAACATATTTTTATCACTCATCCAACTGTTTGTGCAATGGAAATTACATTCTCTGCTCTGTTTCAATGCTCAAAGTTTCAAATTAGTTTTATTTTCATATCAAGTTTATTATGTTGTAAACAATAAAGCTGCGCTGAATTGTTTATTATTCTTTGAACTTAATTGTTTACAATTATTTTTAACGACGTGATACAGATTTTACTTACTTAGATCACATTTTCGTTAAAGTTTTTTTTATTTATTAGGCTTTCATGTTTTATATACTTGCAAATACTATTTGAGAATAAAATGTAAATCAATTGAAGAAGTATTCGATTTCCCCTCTTCCAGTATTTTACATTACTTAAAATAATACATAGTAATAATTGTTTTTTTTTTTTTTTAATTTTATTGCAGATTTAATCAAAGGACGCAGATATATCTATCGAATCAATTATTGACAAACACTGCAAAAATGTTAAACAATCGACAGAAATGCATTATAAATTGTTGGAAACTTTCGAAAATGGATCAAACTCACTACTCGCAAAACAAAAATGAAATTGAATAATTACTGTTACACAATAAAACTATTGCATGGGATTTAAAACTAATTAAATATTTATAAATTAATTGTGAAAACCCAAATTGAAATTCATTTAATTGATAAAAATTAATCGCGCATTTCAACCGAAAAGTGTCAATAAAAAAAAAGCAAAAACAAAGTAAAACGAATTCAATATTCATTTGGTAAACTGTTTTGTGGCTTTCACACCAACAAACATACGAACACGAATAAATAAATATACAGAAAAAAATACCAATAATATAAAAAAACTGCAAATGTGTGAGTAAATCGAAAATAGTTTATTGAGTGTCGGTTGCGGAGCCGCAGATTTAATCGAAACCCAAATCAAATCGCAACGAACTACCGAACACAGCCGCAGAATGGAGGGCAAACATTTGAGTTGCTTTGTGGCCCTTTTGCTGGGCATGTTAATATTCAAAATGCACATATTTCCAGCAGTCGGCGATCAGGATGAGGATATACCACACAATGAGTAAGTAGTTACAGTCGCACATACCATAAACACACACATACTGCACATATATGTCCTTACATTATCTCCATCTGCTGTCAAAATTATTTTTATATACATTTTCAATTATGCATAATTGTATACTGTACTCTACTGTACCGAATCGATGCAAATCGCTTGTGTTATTTCCCCCAATAGGAAATTAATTGTAAATTTGTTTATACATTTCGATTGCCAGTGTATAAATAATTCTGTGCAATTGTTAACAAGAATACTAATGGCTCTAAATACACATGCTGCAATATTTATGCAAATCTCAACAGTTTTCATTTGTTTCGTTTAACATAACAAATATTGCACAAACTGCAGGTATCTTATTTAAATTAATTTGGATTTTTTTTTTATATGTCAAAAAATATCTTATTTATTGAAATTTATTCAATTACTTTGTCATCATTGGCCTTTCAAATTAATGCATTAAATTTGCATTTTCTTTGTTTCTTTATTTCATTCATGACTTTGGTATTTACGAGTTTGCTTTACGACCTCTGTTTGTACATGCCAATGTCTAATGACTACCATCAAATTGAACTTTTCTCCATACATATTTGTATTCCTTGGCATAATGCCAAAACTTTTGTCATTCATCTCATTTATAACCCATTATATTTATGACTATTACTTTGTTTACCACGGACAGTATGTTCATTTTTTTTTTTTTTTTTTGGAAAAAATGCTGCCAAGACATACGCAGCATCATTAAAAATGTCCATTAAAATAATGAGCGATAAAATGTAAAGATTCTCATATCAAGTATACGTTGGGCAGACCTTTCACATGGCATGGGATGAAAGAATTTCAATTTCAATATTTGCAAAATTGTGGTCTGAAGAACTCTCAATGTTACATGTGACGTTCAGTAACTTTGTGCTTGTGTGCTCTGAGTATCTAATGGATACATAATAGGATTTTGCAATTAGTGCGCTGGTGTGAAAGAACATACATAGGTATGTGTGTGTGCGTGGGTGTATGTGTGGGCATATGTGGTTGTATGTGGGACTGAACGAATGACAGTCACGTAACCGCAACGTTCACTTGGCTAATTAACCCAGAACCAACTGCCATTTGCAGTCCAGGCCCAGTCCATATAGAGAGAGACAGCCAAGCCAGACAGACAGCAGGAAATTCGGAAGGCAGGAAGGAAGTTAGGCAGCCTGGCAACTAAGTGATTTTTTGTCTAATGTCGTTTTTATTTATTGAAATTAGATTTAGCATTCACATTGTTTGTTTTTGTTGTTACTGTTAATGCTTTTATTGCTGCTATCTTTCCCAGCCCTTGGCACTTTGACAAACATTTGCTTTCCTCGTAATATTCTTATCACGATATATGAATATTCTTATGCTTGTGTAATGCACTTTGTAACATTTTGTTCTTGGTTTATTGCTATGGTTATGAAGTGGAGAAATCATTTCTTCAGTTTGCTTTAGGGCGCAAGATTTCTCTGTTAATAAAATAGCACTGTTAATGCCTTCAAACTCTGTAATCTTAACAGCAAATAATTATGTTAAATTTCATAGCTGAAATTCTAAAAAAATAAATTGATTAATTGTCATTGATAATGATACTTTGCGTTTCATAACTATGTAGATTGCAGTGAAAAAATTTTGGGTTGCGTCATCGCTCGAATGTATTTTGGAAGTCCCTTTTTTTTATGCTTACATGCGTGAAAATTAATTTCGTTAATTTGAAACATCAAGTTTATGCTTGTCCTTCTTTATTTTGTTTGGCTGTTGCTTTGTGTGTCACTGCAGAAATTCAATTAAATTTATTTCAAGTTTTGCTGCCAGCTACGAGCTACGAACAGCAAGAGCAACAACAACTACAATATGGTTGCCTTAAGGGGGCAACAGCTTTGACGATTATGTTTGGGGCATGTAATGATGATGAAGTTGTGCCTGGCCTCTGGTTCTGGGTCTGGTTTTGGTCCTGGGCCCATTGCTTTTGATGTAACTGACCCAAATCGTGTTTATGCTCGCTAGTACTAGAATTCGTTCCGTTTGCTTCATTCATTCAACGGGATTTTTCCGTAGCTTTTGCCGCATTTAGCTCACAGCTCCCAGCTCCATCTTGTTGTTGTGCTAGTTGTTCTTGTTGTTGTTGCTGCCATTGTGCCCATTCATTTGACTCATTTTCAGTTGCAGCATCGCCATTTTAATGCAATGCCCGTTAGCTTAAAATTTCTCGACTTTGTTAGCAGCTGGTCAACATTTTTTGGACTTGTTCTCTACGAGTTGGTCACGTGCCATGGCCAGAGATTAAAGAGCAGGTCAGCGTGCTTGTAAATTGAAACTGGGCAAGCAAAGCAGCAATTGGACTCGAATTAAGGTCTACTTTCTTCATGTAAAAGTTGCTACAAATGTGTTTGAAGAATAGCATTTTTGCTTGGGAAAATAACGAGTTCTTTAATATAACGGATATTGATCATTAAAATATGTACTTCCAAAGTCAAATTGGTTTAATTGAAGCCTTAAACTTTATTCAATGTTTGCCTGATAGTCAGTTGCGAATTCACGCAACATTTTAACGTCTTGCCACTGTTTCATGTAATCAGCATTTGCTTTCTCTGTCTTTTCGCTGCTCTCCATCGTCTGTCTGTCTATTTGTCGTTTTCCTGGCCTGCACTTTATGCACCGCTTCACTCTATTTATAAATTAACTTGTCGTGTTCTATGCAAATTCAAAATCCACTTAATTGCAGCAAGAGTGCGACGAGTGCACAGAAGGAAGGCGTAATAAAAACCAAATAATACCCCAGACGCAACGTGCCCCATTCCATTCCACCATTGCCGTGGCCAATGCAGTCCCCTCCCCCGCAATTACCGCTTAATGCACTTTCACTGTCATTTGTCATAAGTAGTTAGCGTTCTGTTTGTTTGTTTGCTTCGCTGTGTTTTCTGTTCTGTTCTGGTTGCCATTGTTGTATTTGTTATTTATTCACTTAAGCTGCCTGGGCTGTAATTAGATCCGTCATACCCTCTCTTACACACACACACACACACACAGAGATACACAAATACACACAGACTGCGCTTCACTTTGCGCTTCAAGGCTTCAAATGTAAATTTATTTTAAAAAGCATTTGCGCCACTTGCAGATACTTACAACAACAACAACAACACTAATAAGACTAAGAACAAAAAACACAACACCAACAACAACTAGAGTGCGACAGTTAATAAATCTGACAGACAACTGAGTTGAGCAAGTGCACAGAGTTGACAATAAAAAAAGAGATAGACAGGTTTGGTTCCACTTTGCAACCAAGTTGGGACAATGAAATTCCAACCCCAGGGAGTAAAATGTGGTGGAAAACTCATTTGTAGTTATATTTTAGTTGTATGCTGAAATGAGGGAATTTGTATTATTAATTGGGAAACAATGACAATATTTGATTCAATATATATACAAAAGTTTTTTTTTGGATATATGAAACAGAAAAGCTCATTTGATTGTTCTATACATTTAAAAAAAATTTGTATATAACATAATTTATAAATATAATCAAACAAGGCGTTAATAGATTTCACATATTTAAAAAAAAAATTGGACAAGAAGAAGTGCTATATTTTTAATTAAAAACTATAACAAAAAAAGAAATTACTTCAAATATTACAAATTCTGTTTCCATGTCAGAAGTAGTTGGGAATAAAGTTGAGATTGCTATTCAGACATGCTCTGCAAAAGTTTTTAATCTTTCAAGTGCCAATCTTTTCGGCTTGAACTCTCGAAACTTTTTGACTTTTCACATAAAAAATATATATATTCCAAATAGGAATAGAGAACTTGAATAAATCATGTGAGGTATTATCGGACAAACTACTATGGAAACTTTGCTACGTGCTTTAGTGAGTTCTTGAGATTTTTGCGCACATCTTGAAGACGTTGAAGAAAATCTCATTTCGATTTCAATGATGGAAACTGCAAGCTGCAAACCCATTGACCTATTATACCTATGTGTGAACCACAAAACGAGTGCCTCTCTGCATTGGCATATAGTGCAAAAAGTGAAATCTGAAAGCTAAAGAAATAAAACTAGTTCGATTGCATAGAGTACATGTAGTACTTGTATGCTACTTGAGCATGACATACACGAGGTTCGTGCTCAAAAGGCGCACAACGCGCAACGCACAAGACAATGCAAAATACACCTGAGCTGAATACAGCCAGGTGAAGAGTAGAGAAGAAGCTCGAGATGTGGCTGTAGCTGTAGCTGTAGCTGATGTCCTGTCATGTAGCCAAAAAATCTGTTATGCTACCCCCACTTTTCCCTGCAGTTGTCTGCTGTCCCCAGAATATCACGTAGTTTTTTAGTCATTGTCAAGTTTTGTCGTGCACAAACTGCCAAAATGGCAAAACAAAATGCGCATTTTTATTTCCAGGCCACGAAAATCTCTTTATTCCGTTACCACTAACCACACACACACACACTGTCTCTAGTTCTTTCTCACTCTTTTCATTTCATTTCCCTGCTCTCTCAGACCCTTTCTTTGTCTTACATGCAAGCAAGAGCCCCAAGATGACGTTGATGGTCTTTCATTGGTGCTTGCGGTCTGCATGTCGATGTTTTTGTGGTTTCTTTGCTTTTGATTTTATGTGTGTGCATTGTGTGCGCTCTGTGTCTTTGGCTTTTTGGCTATTCTCTGGCCAAGCTACGTGAGTTGCATTTTGCTTCCTTTTTTTTGTCGAGATCTTCTTGTTTTCTTTTTATAGCAACAACTGAGTACGGATGTTGTGGCATTGTTGAGGTGGTCATAAGCTGAAATTCTATAATCTAATATTCAAAGTATGCCGCAAGAGCTGCTAAAACTTTTAGCAAAAGTTCTCTTAGATTATCCTCACACGTTTCACCACTGCGTTTACTTGATCTAAGCGCAAAAAATGGCCAAGAAAATGTCATAAAACAAAGTTTTGTTTAGATGAAAAATATACAGTCAAATATTTAAAAAAAAGTTAAAATTATAAGTCTATAGAAAATACGAATGAAATGGTTTTAGAAGCTTGCCAGTTTTTTAATTCCAAAGCTAAAAATAAAGGTGCAAGAATGTCGCTTATTCAAATGCAATTAAACTACATAATGCTTACATTAACATTTTATTTAATGTGTTCTATGTGCTCAACGAAGTTCGTATATTGATATTTCCGTATTTACTTGCAAGTTGTCAAAGCTGTTAAGTCAACATGCGAAATGGAGGGCGCAACTTGAGTTCACTTTGGCAAATTGAAAAGCCAACCAAACTCATTACAACTTAAGACAGGATATGAAGAAAGGCAGAAGGACAGACAAATAAAACGAGAGAGTGAGTGAGAAAAAAAGCCAAAAGGGAGTGAGACTGAGACTTTCAATAAGCGCTCTAAGTGGGCTAGATAATATAAAAACAGGACAACAGCACAAAGAACAACAAGGTCTACGAGTACTGTGGAAACATTTGCTAAACATTTATAATCTAAACGCGAAAGTCAAAGCAAAACAAAAGCAACACAATACGCAGCGTTGAGCTCATAAAACAGACGGTAGCCACAAGATAAAGACAAGAAACAGCAACACCAACAGCAAATTGAATAAGTATAAACAAAGTGTAGAGCCAAAAACCTCAGAGACAAGACAAGGCGTTGATAAAACCAAAATGAAATATTATTTCATAAAATTAAAGAAAAGAGAAAAGAAAATAAATAAAAAATGAACGAAAAACGGGCCAAGAGCCAAAGCATGCAAAACAGTGCTACCCAAAAATATTTGCACAATTTTATGGCATTATCTGCAATATCAATAGCTAAGAGAGCACAAAAAGTAGCAGCAAGAACGGCAAAAGCAAGCCAACGTTGCGTATACGCAATGTTGATTACGCTCTGTCCTGTAGGAGCGAGAAGCTTTTTCATTCTCATCGTCGTCATCGCCGTCGTTCTGGCTGCCATCTAGATACAAAATAAGCGCATGTTTATATGCAGTTGACGGTGAAGCAGAAGCTGGAGAAGGAAGGAGCCACAGTGTCAAAAGTAACTGCAACTGGCATGGGCGACTACATCAACCAACAGACGCAGACAAAGTTTTATGGCCAACGACGATGCCCAAAATGATTTAAATTATATGAAAATTGTATTATGGCAGAGCCACAGAGCAAACGACAAAAGTTGTTTAAACTGCTTATGGGATGAGTAGGGATGGAACCAAGTGATGGCTGATTGCTCCTATTGGCCCCGTTGCGGGGAAATGAAGCGTAAACAATGAAGCGATATAAAGTGGCGAACAAGTGATTGAAATTGGATAATGGCCATAATGGTCAGAAATTGCGAATGCGGATGATCAAATGGGAGGCTCATTAAGTGTGCAGTTCAATGTGCAAATGAGCGCCAAAATAATACGAACAATCAAAAGAGTTGGCCGGCGAGAGAAAGCTTTTTAAATAGCAACGAAATGCAATAAAGTAGCGAATTCCATTGAGAATTGCTCGCAAAATTTTCTGCTCTTCGGCGTATAAGTCCAAGACTGTGTAGAGGCCGTAGCAAGCAATAATAATAAAAATTTCGCGCATAATGAAAATGATTTAACATTGTAGTTTCCGAATCTTTTCTGTATTCAAAACATACCAAACATGTTGGGTAATCGAAAATTAATCTTAAAGACAAGATTTTAATCCAGATGGTGAAAAATATAAGGGCAAATAGAGAGTTAGACGGAATAGCAGAAGGCATGCAAAGATTCTTTTTATTTTCTTTATATTTATAGAAACTCAAATATTTTAAAAAATGTATGTTAAAAAGGTTTTAATTTAGATTTTAATTACACCATTTGAAGTGAACACGATTTGTAATTTATACAAAAAATGTCCACCATATTTAATTACTTAACTCTAGAGCCTTTTTGTTTAAAATATTGCAAATTAATGAATAATCATAATGCATTCAATTTTGTTTAATACATCTCACACCTAACTTACGTATATTTAGTATAATTAATATTTCCAACAAGTGCTTCAATTAATCTAACTTAATTAACTATGCTTTTTCTATCTTATTGCAGAGTGCGCAACTGGGCCCTGAAATTTGGCGTTGATTTATGGGAATTTGGTCGCCAATTTACCAAAATGAATGAAATTAAAAGTGTGAGTAAATAGTTAATAATATATCAGTGGCGAGTTGACATATGGCAAAATCCTAAGTAAATATCATTGGAACATACATTCGTACTTGGTCAACATTAACATAAATGGCTTGAAAGCCTTAGTGACATTTGTAAATGGCTGCGATTGCTCCATGGTTTTGTTATGTGCTTTCGGGTCTTAGTTAAACAAATACATTTAAGCTTGCATGCGATAAGAAATTATCGATAAATACGCAGACGATGCTGGCTTAGTGCTGGCTTTACCCTCAAATGCGTCAATTTTTTTGTGTGTAATGTAATTTTCCGTCATCTCCCATTCGCTCAATCTCTGTCTCTATCACACTTTAACGCTCTTGCTCTCTAGTTGTCTCTGTTTTTTGGCTTTTGTTGCTCGGCTGCTGCTCTAATGCAATTTAAACACAAATATGGCTAATTGAGGCAAGGCTGGAGTCTAAGAGTGTGTGTGTGTGTGTGTGTGTGTGTGTGCGTGCGTGCGTGTATCTGTGCTAATAAGCAGGGCTGTTTGGCTTTGGTTGACTGCCGGATCTGCGGTGTAGCATCGTCTGCTCTTCACTCAATCGCGTATTTTTTGCGTTTAATCAGACGTGCATGAGTTAGTGGGCTGCCTTTATCGCGAGTTTGTTTGTATGTTCATTTGTGCCACACACGCATACACTTATGTTAACGCACACCACATTTATTTTGCATACACAGCAAGATTGACAGCAACACGGCCTCACTGTGAGGAACTACTCGTACAAATACGCTTTTATTATATAACTAACTACTTATTGTACGAGTACGATGTAAAATAAAGATGAACTAATTTTTAAATTTATCTCAATTTATTAAATTGATATCTTATATTACCTAAATAGCTCACTATAAACTGTAAATATTATTTTACTACAATTCTTTTAAGCTTTAAATTTTAATCCGTACAATAGTTTAATTTGAAGTGGAATCGGTTTGTTTTGCATATCAAAAGGCTTACAATACCCGTTAAAAGAGTATTACGAACAACAAAACGCGATGGGAAATGGTGTGAGCGGGACAGAGTGAGTAAATGAAAGAGACTGAGAGGGCAGCAACAGCAGCTAAAATGCAAATAAATTTGCTGGCTGTGACTGTCATTGAGTCTGTAATTGTCAAGTGACTCGTTTTTGTTGCTTATGTTGTTTTTGCTGTTTGTTGTTGGCTGTTGGTTTGTTGGTAGGTGCTGCCCCACCCACCCACACACACACCCACACACACACACACACAGCTTGCCAGTTGCCAGTGCTGCTGACAATGTTTGTTTGTGTTAATTTAAAGCGCACGTCGCGTTGTGCAGGCGGCAAAAAATGAAAATCTACGCCCAGATTGAATTAAATATCAAGTGTACGCAACGTTGTACTCTTTCGTGGATATTTTTTGCATGCTCTGCTTGTCAGTCTCGTCGTGTGTTTGTGGGCGTGAAATGTTATTTGCTCTTGTGTGTGTGTGTGTGTGTGCGTAGGTCTCATAAGCATAATGTCATAACAATAGGTGTGTGTGTGTGTGTGTGTTTAAATGCGGCCGTGTGTTCGGCTTGTTCAACATTAACGCGTTCCTCCAAGTCAAATAAATTGTGTGTTTTAAAATTATTGGCATGCCCAAAAAAAGATAATAAAAGAAGAAGGATTGAGGATTGCTGACATGGGTTCGTTATCCACATAGTAAGGGTTGCTTTTTTTTTTGTTGTTTTAACATTCCTCAACCAAATCGTTGGAAATGTTGCACAAAACTTTAAAAAGGAAAAGGGTCAGTTATGGAAACTAGACAATTAATTAAATAATTTGATTAAATAGGATCTACTATTGAGCTGCTCTGAGGTTAAAGCTACTCTTTTTAAAATAGATATAAAATACCTAAACTTGTCAATCTGCCAGAGACACAACATTACGAGATACTTGCGACAATATTAATTCAATTATAGACAAACGTTTTTCCTTCTTTCCACTTCTGCTGTCAGTTGCCCTTCAAAATTTTGAAATAAAAGTTTACGAGCACCGCCAGAGCAGTTCACAAAATAGAATGAAAAGGAAAGAGACGAAAAGAAAAGAAATTAAAAGAAGGCTGCAATTTTGAGGGGATGCGGGTGGGGGCTGCTACCTTGTGCTCATTTCCTTTCGCTGGTGTTTTCTTTTCCATTTTAAAGTAGCATAATAAAATGTTAAACAAATGCTGTGCACACGTTCAGTTATGCGAGAGGCGCAAAAGGACAAAAACAAAAATGCCTCCCAACTTACGCTACTAGTGAGTGAGATAGCTAGCTCATTTGTGTAGGTATGGGAGTGTGTGTGTGTGTGTGTATTTGGGATGCCTGTGCGTGGCGCATATTCATTTATTTTCCCTTCTTGAAACATTTACGCTGACTAGCTACAAAAAAATATACCAAAGCCATGAAATATGTTGTTGAGACAGACAGAGATATGTTTCCAAATATTGTACTGAAGGCCAGGCTACTCGTACAAATGCTGTCTGAGTCAAACCGAGGCTTTAGTTACCCTAAGCAGCATTTACTTCAATTTAAAATAATGTCGTGTCTATAAAATCACCGTATTTAAGAAACTTTATGCTACGAAATGGCAAAGAACAGAGAAACTTAATTTTCAACTTGTCACATATATGGTAAAAACTAATTATTTAAAAAATGATTACTTGAGTCTTACAAATTCCACTGACTTGGCGGCGTTGTAAGCCTACATTCTCTGCTGCCCTTCACACACTCCCCACAAGGAGGCTGGCATGACAGCACACTAAGTGTAACACATTTGTGTAGTAGTCAAATGGCAGGGCAGGGCAAGAGGCAAGCGGCAAGCGGCAAGTGGTAAACGGCGAGAGCGCGAGGCGAAATGGGGCGCAACGCGGCGAAATGGGACGAAACGAAAAGAAACATGGCAGGGCGAGGTTAGGCAAGGCAAGGCAAGGAGATACGCGACGAGACAAGACATCGATGGCAAATGATGATGTGTTGCTAATGATGATGATAACGATGATGAAGTCACTCTGACTGTTGTTGTTGCTTGTGTGATCATTATCGGCACGTCTTCGTCTTCGTTGTAAGAATTTTACATTTCACGTTTTTTCCTCCGCGACTCTATCTCGACACTGAGTGCAATGAAATATGGGTCAAACTACAAGTTGAAATTGCAAAAAGAAGCAATGCCATTTTGCATTTGTTGTATATTATGTTTTCTCCCCCCCCTTTTGGGACGGCCTTCCTTAACCTGGCTTCCTTGGTCGGCTTCTTTCATTCTCTCTCTGCATTCACATGCAAATAAATTTAAGCGTGCGCTCATTTTGCACGTAATACAAAACTTTTTAACTGCAAAACTGGAAAAATGAACAGTGGCGCGTGTTGTCGTTTTTCTTCTTCTTCTTCTGCTTCTTCTAATTTTCATTTTATTTTTTTTTGTTCTTTTTTCCCTCATTTTGTTCACTTATATCCCCCTTTTATTTTCTTTTTTGGTGTTTTTTTAGTCAGCGCTAAAGTAGCTTGCAAATTATTCTCCACTTGTGTACTTGGCATTCGGTTTGAAGGTAAAAGTAAACTAACTGTACGATGAGTTGATTGCAATTGCCCTTTTGGTTACTATGTATGTCTGTATGTCTGTATGTCTGTGTGTGTGTGAGGTATTCAGTTATTTAAGTGTTGGCTGCAAGACTTAATCAGTAAGGCAACTGGCACAAGCGCGGATTCCACAACAATTGTATAACACTGCAGTGCTTAAAGGATTAAAAACAGAGAGAGAGAGAGGCAACTTTGAATAACTTCAATCAGCAAATGTACTTGTTCTTAAGTTGTATATTACAGTTTAAGTATAGTAAGATACTCACTTTACTGCAGATTGCAATTTTCCACTAAATTGTTGCCTTCTCTGTACCTTTCGCAATTGCAATTGCATCAGCTCTCCTTTACTAACAGATGAATACATCCTAATAACTTAGCTGACCACAAATTCGGTGTTGTTGTTAGCATAAAGGATGCTCAGCTATTATAAATAAGTTATTCGTGAGTGCTAATAAAGTTATGTTAAGTAGGATTTTAAAAAAATCATACTAAAGTAAGATATTAAATAAAATAATGTTGAGAATCTTTAAGCGGAGGTAGTAAATAATATATTTGTTTTATGAAACACTAAATTACTATTACTATTTTCCAACTTAAAGAATAACTGATAATTGAATATCGATATTTAAATAAATTGTTGCAATATTGTAAAATGTAACAAATTAATTGGAATATTTGTGTCTATTTAAGCATAGGAATTCCAATAGCGCTTTAAAGTATACAATTTTTGGTTTGCAACTCGCCACAAAACGTGGCAGTCAATTGTCTGTGCTGCTGAAATGCAAACAAAAAATGAAAATTTTTCAATCTGTCTGTGTGTGGGGCAGTACAAGTGCGAGTGTGTGTGTGTGTGTGTGTGTGCGTGTTTGCATTTCTATGCAATTATAATTTTTGGGGTGTAACCCAAAATGCAGATTGTTGGCCATTTGTTTGGGGAAATGCTAACAGCAGCTGGAGATACCAACTGCTCTTAGACTCTTCCTAGTCGCCAGTCTCTTTCCCATACTGCTAGTAGTTGTAGCCGCTGGTTCTGTGTGTAGGCTTTGGTGACAAATACAAAGCTCTTGTTAAAGGCCAAAAGCGTATTGGGTGGCATTTTGGGCTAAGAATGGCTGTGGTTTCGTTTGGTAGATGGAAGTTGGGAGTAGGGTGTGTGTATGTTTGGCTAACTAAGTGTGTGCGGCGGAACAGTGTTGCGGGCTGCAAAGAGACCAATCGTAAATCAAGGCATGACTGCCACGACGACGACTACAAGGACGTGGCGGCACTTGAGGGGCACGTCAAGTCGAACGTAACTCCACTCTATGGATTTGTGCCCTTTGTGGTTCAGAGCGAGCTCCAGAATGCATTTAGGTTGAGGCAGAGGATCAGGTTGCGACTCCGACTCTAGTTGTAGCTCAAACTAAAGCTCAAGCTCAGTTGGTTTGTGCTCCCACACACACACACATGCTAATTTATATATGTACTTATGTGTGTGTTTATCTAAAGTATACTCGGCGCTTGTCTATGCAAATATTTAAGTCTGTTGTTGTCGTTTGGTGGCGAAAATTGCGAGCATGACATACTACTGGGAGGCATGCGAGGCAAACAAATGTAAATGGCAGCACTTTGTGGTAGTAGAGAGAGGTGCGCAACTTGAAAAGGGCACCGCTAAGTGCTGGAACTGAACTGAGCAGAGACTACAGGGTGCTCCTAATGAAAATATAAAGCAAATTAAATATTTAATTTAATCAAATGTGTGATGGGAGTTGCGTTTGCACTGCAGGATATTAGATTTCCCACAACCAATTTGTCAGCGCTCTTAATTCAATTCGCTTGGGAAACATGAAATTTTGTTTGATGTCAACTACAGTTTTTCGTGCACTATATTGCTTTTAAGACTATTCAACTTGATAAATTTTAGAATTTATTATTGAACTTATATCTTATAATTTTAATAATTTGTATTTATTTAGTAGTACATGATTTAGCCTTTAAATCAATCGAAATTTATGCTTTTTTCAGTCAGTGGCTTAAAATGAATCTCATTGCCTGCTTAAAATTGTTCAACAGAGATTTATAACAGAGGCATTGAACGAGATGTATGTTGCCTTCTATTAGTTCGTTTATTATTTTTAAGTTTCATTTTTTAATTGAAAAATGTGATATTAAAACATTTTGAAATTTAACTTTGGTTATTCGACGTACTAGTAAAACATAAAATTAATTGTCGAATATTTTAATTGAAAAATAACAACAATATTGCAGTATGTTTTTGATATTGTAACAAACAGCTCAGGCAAAATGTTAAATTAATTGACTTATAGATATAGTGTATTGTTGGAAGAGAAAAGAAGAGATAGCTATAAAATATTAGGAATACTTGCTTCATAACATGTCTTCTATAATTTGTACAACAAGTGGAAATAAATGTGATTTATAAAATTTGTAGAGAATATTAAATTTATCAAAGTAAAGCAATGAAATTCAAGGGGTGCAATTAGATCTTTGAAATGAAGCCAATTAAAATAGTGAAATTAAAAGCTGCCAATTAAAACTTGTTTTGCACTGCAAACAAGACGGAGTTTTGAAAAATGCGTAATGCGTGAAAATCAGCAAGGAAAAACTATAAACTTTAAGAAGAATGAGCACGAGTAAGGGCAAAGGAATAAATGAGGAGGAACGTTGAGGAACGTGTAAAGGAATCTGCGCTTCAATGCACATGGAAACATGCGCGTTGATGCTCGACATTGTTGCCAGACAGGGGAGCAGTTGAAGGAGCAGTTGGAGTTGGAGTTGAAGCTGGAGCTGGAGCTAGAGCTAGTGCAGACGACATCTTCATTAAAATCTAATTAGCGCATAGCCCGGCGAAAAGTTGGATGCTTGAAAGCGGAGTCCTTGACTTGCGACACTGGCTTTTGGTGGGAGCGCAACCAGAGCACTGGCTTGAGCGCATAATCAGTCAGGTGAGGTGGCTGGCACCTGGCTGGCAGGCCAAGAGGCAAGAGTCAGGCAGCTGCATGCGTAAGCTGCTTAACTTGTGATGGAATTTAAGCAGCAGCAGCAGCTACGCCAGATGCAGAGGTAGCAGCTCAGGAATGCCTGACGTTGCGGGTGCTGGAGGCAGCTGCACCTTTCTCGTTGTCCTTGCTCCACTTAAAGTTTGATGCTGCCAGCTGCCAACTGCACACGCACCCAACATGCAACCAGACCAGAGCAGAGCAGAGCAGAGCACTGGTGGATTGGTTAGTGCTGCCTTCGGGCAACTCCTTGCGCAACATTTTCAAATTCCAGAGTCAACCGCAAAATGAAAAACTTTCTATGGCTGCTTCAGCTGCTGGTGCTGCCATCCGTCCCGCTCTGGCGCCTTATATTGTATACATATTGTATATAGTTTTTTGCCTCCATGTTGGCAGGACACTCATACACAAGCACGCGTATGTCCTTCAGGCGTGCATTGCATTTCGATGTTGCTCCCGGGGAAATTGCTTTATAAAATGTTGCTATCGCATACAAGTTGTGGGATGGAAGTGGGCGTGGCCACCGCAAACGCGACCATCTTGCACCCAACTTTTGCTATATTTTCCTACCAATTTCTGTTTTTCTTTTCTTTTTTTTTGTGATGATTTCTGCTGCGGTTTGTTGTTTGACATGCTTTTAATTTTCCACACAACTCTTTTGCCTTCACCATGCAACTATTATCGTTTTGATTTTTAAATATTGCTAATGGATTTTGAGATGCTATAAATCATTTTCAATTGCAGTACATAATGAAAACATTTTGAGCTTAGTGCCTGATTTATAGCTGGACAAATAAATTGAATAAGTTTTCAAGGATAAACTTGTGACAGTGAAGTTAAGAATGGTTTATCTTTGAGCAGCGGTACAGCGATACATAATTATGATTTGTTAGATTACAGAATTGGAAAGTAGTAAAATAAAAATGATTTTTAATTACCAAACCACAAACGATACAGTTTTCGGTTGTTGAGTTTCACATATGTATCGACTTTGGAATTCACAAGGACGATCATTTATCCAGGAACCTAATTTGTTTTTAGCAAAATTATATTCGACGCAGTGCTCATTTTTGTTGGCATTATCCGGCTGCCCTCCAGCCCACATTCCTTTCTCCAAAGGTTTGCCATTCGCAAACCAAACATGCGTTCCAGTCTGCGCTTGATCTGTTCCCGAAGTCCAATAAAAGTTCTCAATATTGAACTCTTGTACATATGCATTTATATCACGCCATTCATCAAGGGTTTCGAACGATATTAATTCAGCATCCATACGACGGCAAGTTTGGTAGGCATCGAACCAGTTTTTCTTTAAGTTCATCTCAAAGAAATAATATCCATGTGAGATCTTCACGAATGGACCCGTCGTCACATTAGTATTGGCTGGAATATCTGAGAATAGACGATCTGATGGATAAATAACAAACTCTTTTGATTCTAACTTACCTTCTGTTATTACGGGATATAATCTATATGCCAAGCAAATAGATATAAAACCGAAAGACTGCAAAATACATGCGTACTTGAGAAACATTTTCACTCAACTGCTGAAATAACTGAGCGATGTGTTCATTTATATATCAAAGGGCACATCATATTTTGTTATATATTTGTTAATCAACAATATAATACGCTTCCAGAAAGATTTATTTTTATACAAACAGCCCAAACTGGTGGGGTATTTTGGTTTCCAAATGTACGTGCATTTAAAAGAATTTTGTAGAATTATTCTCAATTATTTGTTGTAGGATATTTCATTGTTGGCAATAAACAATTATAATATGCAGTCTATACAAACAAATGTACCCGTAAATATTTCTAAAAAGAAATGCAATTTGTGTGGTATATAGATTTGGATTTTGTTTGTATATTTTGAGCAGTGATAGGTGAGTTGTTCAAGATGCTTAGTTAAGAAAGTTCTATTTCAATTCTAAATTAAAATTCTTTAATTTTTGAATTAAGAAGCAAACAAAATTAATCGCTGAAATAGTAATAGAAGCAAACAAAATTAATCGCTGAAATAGTAATAGAATGAATATAAGTTTTACAACCAAACAACAAACGATGCAGTTTTTGGTTGACGAGTTTCGCAAATATATCGATTTTGGAATTCACAAGGTCGATCGTTTATCCAAGAACCTAATTTATTTTTAGACCAATTGTATTCGAGGCAGTGCTCTTTGTTGCCAGCATTATCCGGCTGTCCTACAGCCCACATTGCTTTATCAAAAGGTTTGCCATTTGCAAACCAAACATGCTTTCCAGTCTGCGCTTGATCTGTTCCTGAAGTCCAATAAAAGTTCTCAATATTGAACTCCTGTACATATGCATTTATATCACGCCATTCATCAAGGGTTTCGAACGATATTAATTCAGCCCCCATAAGACGGCAAGTTTGGTAGGCATCGAACCAGTTTTTCTTTAAGTTCATCTCAAAGAAATAATATCCATGTGTGATCTTGACAAATGGACCCGTCGTAACATTAGTATTGGCTGGTATATCTGAGAATAGACGATCTGATGGATAAATAACAAACTCTTTTGATTCTAACTTACCTTCTGTTATTACGGGATATAATCTATATGCCAAGCAAAAAGATATAAAACCGAAAGACTGCAAAATACATGCGTACTTGAGAAACATTTTCACTCAACTGCTGAAATAACTGAACGATGTCTTCATTTATATATCAAAGGGCACATCATATTTTGTTATATATTTGTTAATCATCAATAAATACGCTTCCAGAAAGATTTATTTTTATACAAATAGCCCAAATTTGTGGAGTTTTTTGGTTTACAATTTTTCGTGCATTTAAAAGAATTTTGTAGAATTATTCTCAATTATTTGTTGTGGGATATTTCATTGTTGGCAATAAACAATTATAATATGCAGTCTATACAAAACAAATGTACCCGTAAATATTTCAAACAAGTAAGAAAGCTACAGTCGAGCTTGCTCGACTGTGAGATACCCGCCACCCAATTCTACCATCCAAATATTATATTTTTCAAAATATACTGAAAAAATACTAAAAATAAATATACTAAAAAATACCAAAATAATATATCAACATTTTCTTTGTTCGAAATTAGCTTGGCGGCACTTAAGTTGGTTTATTGAACACCATTATTATGTCGCGGAGTGTCATAGCAACTAACTAGGCAGCACTAGCAGTTGCACGTGGTAACGCCTAATAAAAGTAATATCTTAATAACTTCTGTGTTTTTTATCCGATTGTGACCAAATTCGCAGAGATCATTAGAATGGTGATTAGTATTATGCGTACCAAAATTGAACATTCTAGGTTTAAAAAGACGCTTGGAATTCGGTTTTATTCGATTTACGGGGGCGGGAGGGGGCGTGGCCAAATCAAAAACAAACTTGATCTACGTGCATACTGTTGCTCTATCTCTTATAGTCTCTGAGATCTAGGTGTTGATACGGACGGACATGGCTATATCGTCTCGGCTGTTGACGCTGATCAAGAATATATATACTTTGTGGGGTCGGAGATGCTTCCTTCTGCCTGTTACATACATTTTCGGTCGGCACAAAGCCATAATGCCCTTCTACCCTTTGGGTAGGCGGGTATAAAAAGAAATACAATTTGTATGGTATATACATATAATAGATTTAGATTTTGTTTGTATATTTTGAGCAGTGATAGGTGAGTTGTTCAAGATGCTTAGTTAAGAAAGTTCTATTTAAATTTTAAATTAAAATTGTTTCATTTTTGAATTAAGAAGCAAACAAAATTAATCGCTGAAATAGGAATAGAATGAATATAAGTTTTACAACCAAACAACAAACGATGCAGTTTTTGGTTGACGAGTTTCGCAAATATATCGACTTTGGAAATTACAAGGTTGATCATTTATCCACGAACCTAAATTATTTTTAATAAAATTATATTGGACGCAGTGCTCACTTTTGTTGGCATTATCCGGCTGTCCTTCAGCCCACATTCCTTTCTCTAAAGGTTTGCCATTCGCAAACCAAACATGCGTTCCAGTCTGCGCTTGATCTGTTCCCGAAGTCCAATAAAAGTTCTCAATATTGAACTCCTGTACATATGCGTTTATATCACGCCATTCATCAAGGGTTTCGAACGATATTAATTCAGCCCCCATACGACGGCAAGTTAGGTAGGCATCGAACCAGTTTTTCTTTAAGTTCATCTCAAAGAAATAATATCCATGTGAGATCTTCACGAATGGACCCGTCGTAACATTTGTATTGGCTGGTATATCTATGAAAATACAATCTTTTTGGTAAATAACACCATTTTTTGATTCTGTCTTACCTTCTGTTACAACAGGATATAATTTATATGCCGAGCATACAATCAATCCGAAAGATAGCAAAATACATGTGTACTTTAGAAACATTGTCGGTCAACTACTGAATTGCTGCACAATGCCTTTATTTATATATTCAGGGTAAATGGCAATTGTATTCTCTTAGATACATAATTTATATATTCAACAATAAATCAAACCATTTTTAATGGCTCAAATCAACGTTTGATCTTTTGTATGTTTCCAAATTGGGCTGAATACATTTGTTAAAAGTTGAAGAATTAAATACGATTTATATGTTTATAGAAGTGATGGTTGATATAATCCAACAGTACGATTTCAAATGAATATATATAATGTCGAAAATACATAGATCAATGAATTTATATGCACAACTTGAATTCCTTTTAATGGGATCAATCACATGTGCAAGTAATTATTTATAGAGAGGCATAGACACTTTTGACTTTTTAATTCATTGTTATATATTTTTATACATGTTGCCCTCTTAAAAATCATTTTGCTGCTTAATGTGTCTAATTAAATTTCACATGTCGTTGCACAGCAGACTGTTCCCACTCTCGCCCTACCTGGATTCTTTCTGTTTCTAAATATATGTATGTGTATATTTGGAATGAAGCAAGTTTGGCATCATCTTTGCTAGCATACTTTCTAGTTCACACACACACAAACACACACACTTACAGTTGCTGCCATATATAAACACAATCTGACTGCTACGAGACACGCATTTAGTGGCCATGTTAATGGCTGACACATTTTGCTTTGCTTTTGATTTGATGCTGATGCTGAGGATGGGAGAGAGGGGGCAGACAAGTTGCCGGAGAGCACGGTGGAAAGACAGACACATCTCATTGCGAAACATAATCATCTTTCCATTGAACGTGTCGTCATTTGTTTTAATGTTCGAAGGCGTCGAGCAAAATGCCATTTTCATACGAGAACTTGATGAGTTCTTCTTTTCATTTATTTTCTTTCTCATGCTTCCTTCAAATTTATTATTTGCTGTTTTTTGTTCTTTTTCTTCTGCCATTTGAAATCTGTTGTGAAATGAAAGAACAGTGTAGCAGAAATTACGTAGCCGCAATGTTGGCCTGCAAATGCATTTTATTACTTTTCTGCAACTCCGTTGGCAAACCAATTAGCTGTTAGTTGGGCGTGGCCCACCGCCTACATTTCGCATTTCGCATTTCGCATGACAATTGTCACTTTTTCTACAAGGCTGTCAGTTAAATTATATTTTCGTAACTGGGCGTCGCATTTGTAATCATCAACGTCGCGTCGAGCATATTTCTAGTCCCTCTACTGGCTCTGGATGTATGCATCCCCAGCGAATTAATTAGAAAACTTTTCTTAACTGATTCAGTGCCAGTAGCAACAGTAGAAGTAGCTAACAGAGCTTGAGAAGCTGAGACACAGCGAATGTCTTCAAAGAAGCCTCGAATAGAAGACAGTTGGAGCTTATTTTTGTGTGTGTAAAACAGAGACACACACACACACACATAGATACTCCTATACATACACACACTTCTATAAAAGAGACAGTGCAAACATTTGCGGTTAGAGCTAAAATGTTGCCACAAAACTAAAAGTGCATGGGAAAAGTCTTTGAGACATTCATTAGTTCACTGAAGAAAATTTCAGTACTTATATACTTTACAACACACGTGTATGTATGTGTATGTGTATTTGTGTGTGCACATATCTACTCCAGTCTCTATATGTGTAAATGTGTCTGGATTGAAGATAAAAAGAAAGTGGCACAAACGCATGTAGCAATCGTTGTATGTGTCTTCTGAAAGCATTGTAAATTCAACGTGGGGATTTAAAACGCCCAAATTATGTCCGCTGCATTTGCCAGAGACGGCCATTAGCCGGATATTACCAAATGGCTCAGTGACTTTGACTTTTCGTTTAGCTGAGAAAATGTGAACAAAGTCAGATTATAGAATGTGCCATTGAACTTTAGATTGGTTGGCAATTAGTCAACTGGAAGATTATATTTATAATCGACTAATCGACTGACTTTATGATTGATTGTGTCGAAGAGCAGGAAGTAAGGTGAATTTATATTGGAGAAGCCAGTGTATTAAATTTAATATACGTAATTTATTGTAGAAAATTAAAATACTATTTATACGTAAATATTTTATTTATTCAATTATTTTTAAGAGACCCTCTCAAGGAACTTGGCAAAGATAGAAAAGCATCAGAGCAAATTCAGCTCAACAACTGAAGCTTATCAGGAGATAATTCAATTCCTGATAATTTTAAATTCAAATTTAATTGCTAGTGGTAATTTTATACCAAGGCAGAATGGGTCTCTCAATTGAACTCCAAAGTAACGGATGTAATTGCCTAGCAAGCCGCACGCGCGGCCAATGAAAATCTTATTAAATTAATAAGATTCATTAAAATCAATTTTATAACAACTTAAGAGTCGCATCAAGTCGAAGGGCCGAACCGAAGTACATAAGCATTTTATGTGCGACAATATAAACGACAGTGAATGCAAAATGGAAAAGTTTTATAACCCCTTAACCCTTTTTACATAGTCAATGGTAAGACGGAGAGCGGATGGGGCGTATTGGGCGTGGCCGGCTTCAACATAAATTTCATAGTTTATTGTTTGCAGTAAGAACGAGAAATAACAGACAAATGGTTGTGTTTTTTTTTTGTGCTTCACATTGTTTTTTTCTGGCTTGTGTGTGTTCACTTTTTTTGACGTTGTTTTCTTGTTCTTGCTCTTTGCAGCGCTTTAAGGACAATGACATCGAGGTGAAGCGCAAGGATGGCATCATACTGCTGCGTGAATTAGCGGCAGAGGTGAAGAACTTTATGGATTTCAAGCGTAACGCAGTCATGGTAAGTGTGAAACGCCCCTCGTTGCCCTCCTTGACTCTACGTGTAAGTGCCTACAATTGACAAGTGGCTCAATAGCTCAAAGCGCACGCGACAAATGGCAAAAGCTCTCAAATTTAAGGACAACACTAAAAACACACCCACGCACTTGTACACACACACACACACACACGCACAACAATAACAGGAAGGCGACGCTCAGTGGGACATTGGCGTAAAGTGGAAAACAATAAATTGCCGTGGGCCAAATACACAGCAACAACAAAAGCAGCAGCAACAGCCGAAACAAAAAAGACAAAAACAACAACGGCTAAAGAGCTGAGCAGTTGCTTTGTGTGAGGGGTCGACAAATTGAAATTAAAGTGCGCCAGCCACAAGGACAAGTTTTGATGGTGCCCGCAGCTGCTGCGGCTACTGCGTGCCCAGCGCCATCACCAATCGTCGCCCAGTTGCCACTTGCCACTTGCCAGTTGGCAGTTGGCAGTTGCCAGTTGCCCGTGGTTACCATTTTGTCAGTTCACCAGCCGACACTCAACAATGTCTCCAGAGTGGCATGAACCTCTGCGGTGTTGTGGTCTTTGGCCTGCTCATTGTGGCTTGCCAGTCTGCGCGTCCTGTGTCCTGCGTCCTGCGTATCAATAGACTTCGTTTACTGGCAGGATAATTTGCTGCAGACGTCGCGATGCCACCGTGTCACAAGTCAAGCGAAAACCTAAATTAACTCTTCTTTGAGTTGAGTTGATTACAAAGCTCAAATTGTCTACATACTACAAACATATTAAAGAACATAATAACTATTAACATTAACACTCACTATCTGTTGGTTTTTCATAATATCAATTCGTTATGCACCCAAGTTATTTATCTCAATGGGTAATACCCAGCTTAAATTATTCTGAAATTGGCAAACGAAACTGATTAATAAATACTTGGGCATCCAGAGTGGCAAGTCGAACAGGTTATCGGTACTCAGTTTACATTAAATAGCAATTTATATATATACATATATAATAGTTTGTGAGTCATATATTGTTTCATATTAATTTCAACACTATGTGAAATTCTATAAACTGCACTGATAACCGGAATATTCGCCGCTTGTTTAATCTGCGCACGAAAGAGCATAATTAAGGTAAAAAACTATAAAAAAAAAAGTAATGGAATTCGTGAATTTATGAATAAAGTGCATTGTATTTTGAACCAATGTAAAATTTGCTTAATGTCAAAGGCAATTGGCTTTTAAAAAACTGTGGCTACGGCTCTTTCCAATGCCTAAAGCTCTTTCCCCTCTTCTGTTCAACTCGACTATTTCTCTTGTTTTTTTTTTGATTGATTGGTAAAGTATCTACACAGTCTCTTGGCCTTCTTCCATTCTCTTTTACGACTGTCTCTCTTTTATTACTGTTAGATTTCAGACAGTTTTCAGAGTCATTTGCCCAGTTCATTTGGGTTTTCTTTTTGGTAACTGTCAGTTGACTGTCAGGAATTCATCAGACGAATTACTGTCGCAAAATGCCTTGTGATATGCGCCCTAAAACTCTCACATTAATTTTCATTCGTTTAATTATGAGAGAGAACGCTTTTAGCTTTTCGCCAAAATAAGAATATTTACAACTCGAGCAACAACACGTACAGTTATCATTAATAATGCGGCACAAAACAATTAAATGTTATAATCAAGGCATAAGGCCAACATTTGTATGTACATACAAATGCTAAAGTGTGTGTGTGTGTATGTGTGTGTGTATGCGTGGCCGCATGTCCACGTTGTATTCATGTCATGGGCCAACCCATGTCCATGTTGCCTTTCATGTGCGTGGGTATACATAAATAATTTTTTATGATTTCCGCAAAATATCGATTTAATTTTTTTTTTTTTTTTTTTTTTTGTGGGTTTATTTGGCGAACGAATCTGCCGCTACTTCCGCTCCTTACGGCCAATCCAATCCGCATACATATATATATTCACACATACATATATAAAGACGTAAACATTCGCATGTTGAGAGATAGAGAGAGAAAGAGAACAGGAGATAAAAAAGGAGAGGAGAGAGCCCAGCTGCGGCTGCTGGCTCTGTTGTCCTGTTGTCCTGCAGTCTGGAAGTTTTGGCCCTGACGCAAAACGCATACGAAGCACCATTAATTAAAAATCAACCCACATGAACAACAACAACAACAACAAAGGCGGTAACATCAAAAACAGCAAAACGGCAAACAACAGGCACAAACAAACAGGCGCATCTGCCGCAAAAGTTCGACTATAAGATACCCTGTCTGTTGTATCTGATTGATATCTTGTCCGTTTTAATTTAAATGATTCAAGATTTAAGATTTGATATTTGTTTCTTATGCTGAGCAGCAATTTGAATTTGCTTACGCCCAGTTTGTAGGTTTTGCTATTTGCTAAACTAATTATTTAAATACATTATGTACTAAACTTACACATTTGATATAAATTGGATGAATTATGTACAAATTTGTATATTTCTATCTCTAATAGCTTAGCTTAAATAATACAATTAAAAGGTTTAATGCAGCGACAATAATGTTTAATTTGAATACACCCTCTTAATGTTTATAAATGCGGCGCACAAAAACAAGTTTAAACTGACACCAAAGTCGGAAAGTGAGCCACGGCATTAGTTGTTGTTGTTGTTTGCAGTGCCAAATACAAGATTGACCACCAAATGTTTCAAGCATTTATGAAAACTGCGCACACAAATACAATCACATTGATACAAGCATATGTGTAGGAGACTTGCAGAGATTTACACGGAGAGAAAACAAAACGTTTGTCATTCAAGCGGTGGAAACGCTTGAAGTTCAACGAGCTGCAAAAGTGCCACACACGTGACCACGCCCACGATAACGCCCACAAAAGGTCTGCGTGATATGACGTACCAAAAAATTGGTGGCATTATGGAAGGGAAATGAAGGACGGAAAGGAAAGCTGCGAAAGCAGCGTAGATTGCGCCACTTGCCTCATACATTCATTCATATAGTACACATACATAGTTTGCCTTTTATCGTTTTTGCATACGTTGGCTTAAGTTTCAGCATGGCAACGTGTCGTATACGCAATATGCCTCTATACAAGAGTTTAGTGCCAGTCAGAGAAGGCAAGAGACCTACACAAGTGACCCAGGCAGATAATACACACACACACACACACACCCCCCCACTTGTGTTGTTGCTTTTGTGTGCTTGATTTTGGAGCCTGTCGTTTTATTTATTTATTTACATTTCTTTTTTTTTCGTCATATCTTTTGTGGATTAAGTGACCTTTTGTATTGCTTTCTCTTTGGCTGCTGTCTGGCCACAACCTATTGTATAAGCCAGGGGCTGACACTGCCTTGGCTTTCATTATTATTATTTGTTATGCCCACATAGTACACATTTATGCATATCTTGTTTAATCACAAAGTACTACTCATAATTGCTATAATTTTTAATTAAAATCTTCATTTGGCAGGCTTAGAAGATGTAATACTGGTATAATTATTAGTAGATTTTTGAGCATTATTTTCTACCTTAAAGTTTGTTTTGAAATTAAGACTTTGTTAATGAAGCGAGCTGAAGGAAGAATTTAAATTTATTTAAGTCACTTTTTTCCATGATTGTTCTATGACAATTAAATTGGAGTTGAATGTCATTTACAATATGACTATTATGAACACCAATAGTAAATAAATAAAGTAAAGTAAATGATAGATTCACTTATAAATAATTGGTGTAAAATTACAATACTATGTGATGACGTGGGTTGGACACCATTGATTATTTGGATGATTTAAACTTCGAGCTATGTTCAATGGAAATCAATAGCGTTCTAAAGGTTATATACTAAAGGTATTCTACTAAAGGTTATCTTAAGTTTCTAATATCTCAATGGGTTCTACCCATAGTCGTATTGTGATTACAAATTTTCTGCTATTTTTATGAAGCTCAACAGTGAAAACCTGTAAAGTAAACTGCACTAAAAACCGGAATATTCGCAGCTATGCTTGAGAGACTTAACTATGTAAAATAAATGTAATTATTTATCAATCAACAATCAGAATACAATATGCTAGTACAGGCATTTGGATTAATTCTTCTATTTACGTTTTTTGAAAACTGGATTCGGGGAATCGCCCCGTCGAGATTAAGCTTGTTGAGTCGTTGGGTCAAACGACGTAATGCACATATAATGCTGGCAGCTATTCGAATTTTACAAACAGTTTTCACTTGGACTTGAAGCGATCACAATCGCAACTTACTTGAAATAATTATAACTACAAAATGTACTCGTCTATCATTTGTATTTTGTTGCTGATCAACTGTTTCGCGATCATCGCTTTGGCTGCTCCTGCTTGCAATGATGGCTTCTATTCAAATAATGGAAATCTGGTGATCGATTTGAATAACCTAAATTCGCTCTTCAATTGTGTTCAACAGCAGCATAATAATCGTGGCTAAAACTTAATGTATTATGAATTGAAAAATTGTGAATAAATGTGATATGCTTTGCCGTCAATAGAGGCTGAATTTTACATGTGAATTGAGATGTGGTATATTTATTGGGGAATTTTCAAACACCTCAGTATTTATGTATTTATACATGATTAATAAACAAAAGGTTTGTTAGAAATATAAAATGTAAATAATATACGCACTGAGTGTTTTTCACAACTTCAACAAAACAAAGTTGACAAAGTTTTTGAAGATAATCATCATCATAAAATAATTAGTAATAGCGAATTTACTATTTGATAAGTCTTTCATTTAAAGTTGATGAAATTTGTCCATAAGTACCCTAATAATTCAAATTACAATGCAAAGGTTGCCCATGTCTACAATAGTTTGATAAATAAACTGCAAAATAGTTTAGAGCTTAATTATTTCTGTCAAAAAAAAAGTAATTCTCTTTTTCGTCCGCTTCACACGGGTTTAAGTTCAGAGAGTATTAGAATTTGAGCTGGCTTTGCTTTGGAAAACACTGTGTTATATAATTGCAGGCACACTGTCATTAGCCTTAATATTGTTTCCATTGTTTCCAGCACTGTAAGCAGAAACCAATTGGTTTTATCAGAATGCTTTGCATTAGATCTGTGTTAATGGTTTGGTCTAATCGGTAAAACCAATCAAATAATTAGTGATGCTCAATATTACGCATTATAAATCTATTTGTCAACACGCACTCACACTCAGACGCCTTTACAACTGACCCACAAGCGGGGTGTTGTCAACGGCGCGTATACGTGATATTATTTAAACACACGACACCCGCACAATTGACCAGCGGAACGACACGACGATGTCTAGTGTTGACGTTGGCAAATAATGACAGTGAAATAAGAGAGAAGAGAAAAAGCACAAGGACGAGACAAACAGATTGTCAGGCTACAGTTGATTGCAATGTTTGATTGCCAAATCGATTTTTTCCACTATTAGCGAACTAACAACTTTAATTTCAGTTAACAGTTGTAAGTTAAAGTTAGAGTATTTGTACTGTTAATATAAATATGCATTCCCATCACTTGTTCAGTTAAAGTGGGGCTCTTCGGTTTTGCTGCAATTATTTGCTGTTATTTTTGTCTCATGCTCTGCTCCTTGCTGTCACTCTCTGTTGGGGCGAGCCACACAAACAATTTGCAGTCATGTCGAACATGAAAAATAATGAAAAGCGAAGCGATCCGTGCGTGGCAATAGTCCGCCCGTAAAACCACACTCACCTGCCAGCCTGCTTGCCCGCCCATCTGTCTGCCATTGTATGCAACTCCATCGTCATCATCATCATCGCTGCCATCATCATCATTATTATCATTCGCTTCGGCACCTGCAGCTGCCTTTGTCTGTTGGCGGCATTAAAATGCTAATTGCCTGTAAACATAAAGGCAACTGCAGCAACGCATGCAAACACACACGCACATAGACACATACATATACACATATAGAGAGGTAGGTGGGTAAATGCACACCTTCACAGGCGTCACTTGCAGGTGTGGCGGTGTTGCAGTTGCCGCTGCCATCCTGTCACACGCAACGTATGCGTAATTTTTGATGTGCTGGCCACAGTGGCGAATGCTGCTAATTCAATTTCTCGGCGTGCTGTCAACATGTCGATATGGTTAAGCTACGCTCCCAGCATGCGCTAATAGTTTCTCTGGGAGGGAGCCAAAAGAAAAGCGAAGCGAGCGAGACAGAGAGAGGGAGGGAGGTAAAAAGAGAGGAGAGCTGTCTGCTGCTGACAGGCTTTATTTGCGTTAAGTTTGGAGTTTAAATTGACTTTAAAATTGCATTTAATGGCAAAAAGCTTTGCAGTTTTGCTATTTTTTTTGCCTCTCTCTAAACAGCCATTTCTGGGCCATTTCTCACCCATTCTCTCGGCCTCTTGTTGGTTGTCATTCTGTGTCTCTGCTTTGCTCACTGCTTGGCTGGCTCGTCATCATCCTTGTTGTTGCTGTTCTTATTGCTGTTGTTGTTGCTTTTGTTGACTTCTTTGCTATAATGCCACTTGCACTTTGACGTTGACATTGTGCGAGGGTTGGGTTCTATACGTGTGTGTGTGTATTGAGCGTGTATTGAAAAGCTCTTCGAGTCTGGGGTCTGCATTTCTTAAATAGAAACATGTAAAAAGGCAACAGCAACAACGCCTAGCAAATGTCTTCACACTAAAAGCATTGCCATGCACCCAAGACCAGTCCCAAAGTTCCCAAAGGATCACTCTCCTGCTCCTGCCTTCGTTTCCCATTGTCCAATGTCGGCACTTGCCCCGTTGCAATTTTGATGTGCTTGCTGTTTATTTTATACATCTATGTGTGTATCGCATATGTGTGTCTGAGTGTATGTGTGTGTGTGTGATGTCGGGCGTGGCTGTGTATGGGCATTTAAGTGCCCATCAGTGCACAGGACCAGCAATCAGCCAGCGACTGTTGGCATATCGAATTGTAATTGGTTGGGGATGTTTATTAAGTGAATACTCACAGTCGGACATCCAACTATACAACTACTACGAATACTCCTGGGAATACTTGTATGAACTAGAAATAAAATGAAATAATCGTTTAAAAAAACGATGTGTTGGTAGAAACCTGTGCAGTTTGCCATTTGTTCTATTCGATTCAAATCAAGGTTTGTCGAAGTAAATGGAAAATTTTGTGTTTTGATTCTCCACATTAAATCAGCTGAAGAACATTCAATAAAAATTGTTTAAATTAGATTGTAGTTTCGTAAGTTCAATTTTAATTGAATTTTATTATATTAATGAGATTTCAATGCACTGCCTTTTCATGTAAAATCTTAAGAAAAGTTTAGTATAAATGCTGCTCGAAATATCCCTTCTAATATAGAAGTACGTTGAGCGAGCACAAAACAAGTTATCAAACACTTCTTCACTTGTACAACAATTGTTAGCCAGATCGAAAGATACCAAGAAAATAATGGAGCTCTTATTAGTTTTCATTGCATAATCTTCGAGAATATTCCGTACAAGTTGTGCAATCCTTAAGCAAACACAAAAAGTCAAGAAAGAACGTGGAGTCCAGAAGGAAGCATCACGAGAGGCAACGTATACGGTCTTCAAATGCGTTAATAATCCTTAAAGTAAACCACATCAACAGTGAATGTGTCGCCAGTGCACTAACGCAGCCTTACATTCAGAGTTCGCGTCAGTCGTAACGCTCCTAGCTGTAAAATGGCAGACAGCATAGCAGGGACAGGGGAACGGCGGAGGTTGCGGCAGGCGCAAAATAGTGGGATGCGAGACAGTTAGGGGACTGAGCTGTTCACTTCATGTCAGTCTATTTGCCAGATGCTTATTCACCTCGCTTGCTTGACAGTCACCTTCGCAGCAGTCGCAGCTCGAGTCACGTCTAATAAGTTGGTATAATCCACAGGACGAAGCTTTCTGTGGTCTTCTTTAGGTTATTATTCTACTTTTACGCCACACTCGTATACCATATTGTATTTGTATGGCTGAGCAACTGGCAAGTCGTTGCTGAAATGTTAAAGACTCAAATATTTAACTAATCTCTTACAAAAACCTAATATAACTTTCAACTACAAGTTATTGCCTCAGCATTTGGCACGTGCACTCAGACGGCAAATAAATATTGCAAATAAATGAAAAAATAAAGGACCGTTATGTCAGATATGTGTGTTTGCAATCTTAAGCTGAAGCAGACAGAAATATCGTTGCCTTGAGCCGAATTTATGCCGACAAATAAATACTCTTCTTTTCACTACATTGCTTTGCTTTTAATTGATTTACTTTGCATTATATTTCACCCCACGGCATTGGTTTTCTGTTGTCATACGCAAAGTTCTTACAAATCATTATTTGATAAGAAAGACGCAATCAATATTTATTTGCACTCAACATTTATCATACGTGAGCCATAAAACATAGTTTGCTGTGCAAAGACCGCATAAAAGTTATAGCATCCGCTACGAGAGTATCTTTCTAGTGCATAAACGACAAGCTTAAAAAATCACTCATACGCCAGCAGTTGCCTTGGTTGACTTGGCAAATGGTCAATAGAAATCGCTGTCCGTTTCTTTGTCGACTTTTTTGCATTGCATACTTTCAGGCTGTTGCTTAAAAGCAGCCAACGCCCTTGCACTTGCGACGCACTTTGCGTCTTTCTTTATCGCTTTCTTGCCATTCACACTTCGCTTTCCGTCGCTTAACGCATTGCGTGATTTACAAACTGAAGTGGAGGGTAGAGATTCATGATGCATTAGTTGATATTAATTTAGGATAACAAACTTGAATGACTGGTTGATGTTATCCCAATAGTATGTTTACTTTTCAAATAGTTGTATGTACATAACTGTAGCATACTTTTGGGAGCAACATAAAATGTACCAGAGACTTAAAAAAAAGGTTTTTTTTTTTGTGTGGAGCTCGTGCAAGTAGCTGCATTTTGCTAATTCTGGCAACTCTGTGACATTCGAGCAGAATGTGCTCGTGCTCGTGCTCGCCTTTGCCTTCGTTGTAGTTACTGTTTTGTGTTGTTTTTGTCATCCTCTTCGTCGTCGTTGTCATTGTTGGCTTTTGAATGTTAAGATGTCGACAGCTGCTGACGCCGGGACAGACAACCAGCTGGTGTCAAATGAGAATTGTGTGCGAGGGCATTGCACAGCAAAAGCAGCGCCTCCCCCTCCATCCAAACTCTAAGTATACCCCAACCCAAAAAAAAAAAAAAAAAAAAAGAGACAGAAGAAAACTCAACCCTTTCTTGGCAGCAGCCACGACCTTTACAAAATGTCCGACTGTTGTCATAAGTGCATAATATTGTAAAAAAAGGAAAATGAAAAATATGTTATGATACATGGCCATGTTTTGTCTGATTCTATGCCGTTCTGTACTACGAGTATTTTGCTCTCAGACATGTTACACAAGTTAGTGTCTATCAAAAACTGGATTAGATAACACAGAAGGAATAAGATTTTTATGTAAATTTGGAAAAGTTATGCAGCATCAATATTACTAACATCATATGTGTCTGTCAAACTTTAGGGTTAGTCAATAAAATATTCGTAAAACATAACAACTACTATAGACTGAATAAATAACATAATAACTGCATTTATTTTGTGTAAGGAAATCATAACCTGGCCCTGTCTTCTAACTATTTTAAGCCAACAACAACAATTTGGATCTACTGGTTGGTAACTGTGCTAGTGTGTATAATAATGCTTTAACTGTCTCGTAGTTAACACCTTGGCAAAACTTGAAGGCTCCTTAACTAATTTGGCTACTCGAATAATGTGCAAATAACTTTGAGAGTGTGCTAGGACAAAGTTTTCACTGCAAGTTTTCCTCTATTTTCTTTTCTTCTTCTTTTGCTTACTCTTCTTACATACTTTTGCCGATGATGCTGCTGCTGCTATGGCTGCGCCCACTTTTGAAACTGAAGTGCCAGTGGCTGTGCCTGGTCTTGTAGCAAGTCTAACTGTCTAGTCGGTGTGCCATGGTCTAGTCTGACCGATTTCGAGTTTGGCCTCTGCCTGGCCGCCATTTGTCTAAGCCGCTGACACATTCCCGTGGCGCAGCATTTTGCCCAACGGCAGCCAATTTACATTGAAATCTTCACTTCCTTCCCTTTGTAAAGAAGCTTAGGCTGTGCATTTTTGGCCATTGTGTAAAAAGTAGTTGAACTATTCCAAATGCACCCACATACTCGTACTCCTAGAAAGAGCACCCAGTTCGCTTCAGTCGCTCTCCCACCTGTGCTCCTTAGATCCTTCGCATCTGCAGCGTCTTTAGGTGCAGCCAGGCAAGCAAAAGGCACTCTCTGTTGTTTTTCTGTTTCTCTGCCTTCCACACAAAATCCTCCATCCCACCATCCACTCACAGACATGTGGCTGTGACTGCAGGTGTTCGTTAGCCCCCATCTTCTTGACCCGCACCCGTCTAATTTCACTGCAGCTAAAGTTCTTGTTTGTTTCTTATGAAAATACACACAAACCCAGCTTAAACTTGTGAAAATAATTTGTGCAGCAAGTTGCAAGTACGGCTCTGACTATCCAGCAGAGACACTGATTCGGAATCACTTGACACTGGCATATTTGTCATACGGTGAATAGCATAATAAATTTGTTAAAAAGCGACATTAGAATGGCTTAAGACCAGAAAAAACTATTTATTTATTTGATATATAATAACTATTAAAATATATTTGCTTGAACAATATTAAATCGAATCGAATACAGTTTGTACTTTCTTTGTAAAAATCTATATTATTTAATGAAAGATTGTGATAGGAGTAAGAAAGTAAATTATCTGAAAAGATTCTTTATTAAATTATGTTAACATAAGTCGAAACTATTTTTTAAAAATATTTATCTTAAAATCTCATCACTCCCACTTTGCAACTGCCTATATCCACAGTGCATTTGGGATTTATTTCCACTAATATCCCACGTAGTTTGAATTGCTTTCAATACACAAAGTAACACACTCGTACACACAAGTAAGGAACACAAAGTTGTCGAGAGAGAGAAAGAGAGAGAGAGAGAGAGAGAGAGAGCGAGCGAGCGAGAGAAAAGTAAACTCTGCTCAACGAACTGCGAGCGCTTTGTGCAATTTAAGGCGCCATCAAGGGAATAAATTGCATAAAGAAAATCTGGAAAAACTTTAGCGGCCAAATTAAACAGATTGATGAGCATGCCCCAGAAGCGAACACACTGACAAATACATACATACTTATATAACTAATATGTACATCTCTTTCGTTGTGCTTTGCAGCGCTTGATGGATTCTGCGGAGCAAGCGGCTCTTTCGGAGCTAGAAGGCCAGAGCAGTTCAGAGTCCGGGGTATTGGGTGGACAGCAGCATTACGATGCGAGGCGCATCAATGAGTATAATGCCGATGGCAAATTGGCGGACGGAGCTCGTCACATGGATATACGATTCATGAGGCGCTTCGAACGTCTGCCGGTGAATCTCAGTCTAAGCTCGATTCTGGTGCCGCACGGCGTCGATTTGGATGAGACGGACGTGAAGTCGGCATTGCAGTGGAGCGCTCACTTGGATCCACTCTTCCAGAACAACTTGGAGCGAGATCCGGCATTGTCCTGGCAATATTTTGGCTCATCATCCGGTTTTCTACGTCGCTTCCCCGGCACTGCCTGGCCCCCTGAGGGCTCCAAGGGTAGCAAGCTAATCCACGATTTTCGCACACACAACTGGTTCGTGCAGGCGGCCTCCTCACCCAAGGATATTGTGAGTAGTGAATCCTTTTATTATTACAATTTGTATATTAACATTTTCTTTAATTTGTTAAACAGATGATACTGCTAGACTCGTCTTCGAGCATGTCAGAGAAGTCCTTCGACCTGGCCACGGCAACCGCATTCAATATACTCGATACTCTGGGCGAAGATGACTATGTGAATCTAATTACTTTCTCGGAGGTGGTCAAGACACCAGTGCCCTGCTTTAAGGATCGCATGGTGCGTGCCACGCCCGATAATGTGCAGGAGATTAAGTCGGCCGTCAAGGCTGTTAAGCTGCAGGATACGGCCAACTTTACCGCTGGTCTGGAGTATGCTTTTAGCCTCTTGCACAAGGTAAGATGCAGTTCTTCCCATCATATAAATATTGACTTATCTTTCTCTGTACACAGTACAATCAATCGGGAGATGGCAGCCAGTGTAATCAGGCCATCATGTTGATAACATCGAGCACTTCGGAGACGCACAAGGAGATCATTAAGCAATACAATTGGCCCCACATGCCTGTGAGAATCTTCACGTATTTGATTGGCAGCGATTCGGGTAGTCGGAGTAATCTGCATGAGATGGCCTGCTCCAACAAGGGCTTCTTTGTGCAGATCAATAATCATGAGGAGGCGCGTCGAAAGGTCATCGATTATGCTTTGGTTATGGCACGACCAATGATTATGTATCAGGCGGATCATCCAGTGCACTGGAGTCCTGTTTTTCTGGCAGGCAAATCAGGTGGCTTGGGACGGGATTCGGAATATCAGCGGCGTTTGGTTACGACAGTTTCAACTCCGGTCTTCGATAGACGAAACCATTCGGTGCGCGTGGCAAATCTATTGGGTGTCGTCGGCACCGATGTGCCCATCGAGGAGATACGCAAAATGATACCTCAGCACAAGCTGGGACCGAATGGATATTCGTTTATCGTCGATAACAATGGGCGTGTGCTGTACCATCCGGATCTGCGACCCTTAAGCGATGGCAATCAGTACATCGATCAACTGCGACCCAAATACGCATCCGTCGACATTACGGAGTTGGAACTGCCGGAAACGGAAGTGGGCAACGAGCATGAAGTAATCGAAATGAACAAGAATCTTCTTAATGAGGTGAATTTATTAAATGCGACTGCTCGGAATTAGTTGATATCATCTAATTGCTTTCTATTTCTGCAGATGCGCGGTGACATGATTCGTCCCAAGGAGGGCGAAACAGAGTTCACTGTGCTGAATCATTATGATGAATCGAAGCGAGTTTCAACTCGCACCCATCGCTACTTCTATGGCCCCATCGAGGACACGCCCTTTACGTTAGCTATTGTGCTGCCAGAGAAGTACGGCAGCCACGAGTTGGTCTCCCAACAGGAGATACGTCATTCGCGTAACAATGGTGAGTTTCCGTCGATTGAAATCACTGTACCAGCTACTTATTTGGCATTGGATATGTTGCATAAATTCTAACATATATTAAATACTGGATGATTTCTCCCTAAGTATTGTCGATCAACCACAGTCGAATCAACAAATGCTTATCCGCCTGTCTGTCTGTTCATTCGTGTACTGCATCATTTAATGACAATACTTCGTTGTATTACACTTGAATTAATTTCGTTTTGGAAATTATCTTGCAAATAATACAGTCAAGTAAAAATAGTATTCAATTCAATAATTTAAAAGTTTGTTATGAAAATGTTTTAAGTTAAAAACTCAGGCGCAACTTTAGCTAAGATATTCGGGTACCTCATTGTCAATTTTTCTTACTGCTTTTTGGGTTAAGATATTTACTATTTCTTTACTATTTTCAGTTACCGAATACTTTAAGGGAGACAACTGGCGCGTACATCCCGAGTGGGTCTACTGTGAGTACAATAGTGTTAGCGATTTGGAGAAAGAACGTGAAAGTTCCGGGGAGTACAGTTCGCGCGATCAAGAGCCCAGCTTTGGGTCGCCAGAGGAGCAGGTACTGCACTTTTTGGCACGAGCTGGACGTCCTGGTTGGAAGTGGATGTCGGTAAGCTATCCAACAACTGTTAACTCTAACTTGAAGAGTTTTTCCAGTCTAATATTCTCATCCCTCACTCTCATGTTGTATAGGTACGACCCAAGTCGCCGCAGCCACATCACAATTTGCATGGCACCTCGTCCAGTGCTGCACATTTTGGGGCACAGCATCTGAATGTACAGGGTTCTCGCAAGGCAGAGCCCTATTACTGCGATCGAACCCTCATTCAGAGCTTGGTGCGCGATGCAATGGTCACCGATGGTCTGGACCGCAATACGACTGGCACCTCCAATGGGAAAGAGGATAAACAGTAAGCGTTGTATTTACTATGGTTTCACTTTTTATTTCGAAGCACTTTTTCATTAGATTATGAAAAAATGTCATTTGTATTAAATGGTTTCTTTTGATTTATCAAGTTTAATATTTATTTTATTTTTTTTTAAATAATTAATTATTATTTTTAATATAAGTTTGATTATCAAAAACAGAATCAAGTTTTCAACCTATACTTATGTTTTTTTATTTAATAGCAAATTGAAAAAAGCTTTTGGAATTTAAAAAAATTTTTTTCTTTCAATTGCTTTTTTATTGATGCTTATTTATTGATACTAATTTAATTTTAGCATTTATTTTCAAACACTAAAGCACCATAAAATTTTCTCTTGCCTATATTTCCCTCACTCTATTTTCTATAACGCAAAAAAATATATATATTGCACCCACCAATTCTTCTATAATCATAATTACCAAATATGTTCTTTCCACACTGCATAAATAATTTATGAATTTTATTTACAATGCAATATTATAACATGATTTCAATGCACATTTATAAATTTAGTCCAATCGCCACATTGATGGCCATTTTGAAGAGGTAAATGATGAGTTATTAACCTGGTCAAGTAGTTATTGAACAAATGCAAACGCTTCGATAAATCAACTAGCACACATTCTCCTTAAAAGATGCTCGGATCCAAGTCCCAACAATCAAGGAGTCTGAAACAATCATTGATAATGCCCTTGCTGAGCTATAAGTTAATTCTTGATTACTAATAGTATCTATATTATCTCTCTCACAGGCAAGGCTATCAGAAATTTGTAGTTGCTACTTCATTTGTTGCTACACGTTCGGGATTACTACGTTGGATTGATCATATTAAGCGACCAGAAGATACGCCTGAACCGTAAGTGGAATACGAAATGATCAAGTCACGAAGCTTAAATTATCATTCATCATATTTATTTTAATTATTGTTTGATTTTGAATAATTATAAATTAAATTTAAGCCTCAATTTAGAAATGAAATGATAAGCATTTCTAATATTATTGAATTGAGTCTTTTTGAATTTGCCCAACTTAAATTAAGTTTCATGCTTATTAAAGTCTTATTTGTAAATTGAACTTGATTCCTTTCTGCAGTCACTTCAGCGAGGACAATGTCCGTGCCATGGACACCTCGTGGTACAAACGTGCTGTGGATCAGCATTCTGTGGAACCGGACAGCTTCGTGTATAGCGTACCCTTTGGCTCTGGCTATGCCATCAAATCGAATGCCACATTGGTGACAGCTTCCCATGCCATTTTCGTGGAGCATCGAGGACACAAGGCACCAGCTGGTGTTGTTGGCTTGCAGTTTCAACACGATTCGCTGGCCAAGCACTTCATCAACATCACATCTACTGTGAGTAATCAGAGAAGGATCAATCAATCACTTAAATGACTGTCTCTACATGAATTATTTGCCGATTTCAGTGTACTGGCATGACGGGCTGTAAGAGAACTTGTGCCTCAGATAACCTGGATTGCTATGTGTTGGACAACAGTGGCTTTGTGATTATATCCGAGGAAATGGAGCATACGGGCAAATTCTTTGGCCAAATTGATGGCACAATTATGGACTCTTTGGTGCAAGATCGTATCTACAAGCGCGTCACAGTGAACGACTATCAGGGCGTGTGCTCCGACTCCGATAATCCCTACACGGCAGCTGGAGGTATATTAAAGCCTCATCGTTTAGGTGGTTGGTTCTTCCAGCATTTGGTGGCACTTAGCGCCACATGGCTGTCGTTTATGCCAGCTTCGCTGCGTGCCTGGCCGCAGGATGATTATGAGACATATGAAAATGGCGATGTAGTTTTCGTTGAGAACAACTATTCGGATGAGTATGAAGAGACTTTCGAAAATGAATACAACATGCAAGTGGATCAGGAAATGGATGAGTTCTTTACTACAGCTGACGTGGTGGGTTATTCAAAATCATCAAAATTTAACATACAATTGACTAAGATTTGTTTAAATTTGCTTCTAGGAGTACACAACACCGCCACCAAAGCAACATAAGCCGCATAGTGGACCAAGATTTACTCCTGATCCGCAGAATGCGCGACGTTGTGATCTGCGCACCGATCTCTACATGTTGCAGCCGGAACGCCTCAACCAAGGCGGTCAGAACAATCCGCTGAAGGTGAGTCTAATAATGTTCAATTTTATTTATACTACTACTTCATTTTAAATTCTATGCCTGAAGGGAAAACTTACCAATTGCCACGTTTCCGGTTGTGAGCGTCCGTTTAGTGTGCAGAAGATACCGCATAGTAATCTCATTCTGCTGGTGGTGGACACGCTGTGTCCTTGCGGTTCCAAGCAGTTGGACATCGAGCCCATGGAAGAGTCGGGCGTTGTGGGTAAGCACAAAGATAATGATTATGAAATAGGGCAGTGTTTAATCGATAAATACTTCACAGGCGCCTGCAGCACGCGTCGCCAGAGCCAGGAACAGGAGTCGCGTCGTCGGCCCAAGAAATGCATCAACTATCATCCGGAGGAGATTGAGATACAGCAGTGTGGTCGGGGCAGCACATCTTTGCGCATGTCAGCCTCGGTTATAGTTGCTCATCTCCTTATGGTTACTGTCACCTTTGTGTTGGCCAATGCGTGATACGAGTACTAAATGCTAAACTGGCTATGATAAAGGTCAGCACAATAACGGACAGCATAAGTTTTTTAAAACTGTGAAGAAAGTAGTTTGAGTGCAAGGGATATGATTTTCATGAAGGAAGAAAATGAAAAAGGGAAATTCCATTGACGTGTAATGCTTAGCCAAAATCAAATCAAAGAATTCTTTATTGAATTGAAGTAAAATACTAACAAGTTACAAGTTAATATATCTATATGTTTGTAGACAATAATTTGCAAAAGAATATATTTCCATTGACAATTAGACAAAGTACTTATTAGCTAAATATTAGTTCATATTGTGAGCAACCAGTGAATCACAATTAAAATCAAATATTTCTAGTAGATGAGAAATATAACCATAATTTAAAAACATTTATTTATTTATTTTCTCCCCAAATTACAATTAAGGCATGCAATTGAATTATACAATATTTCCAAAGCGAAAGCAAACTAATTTTTCACAATTTGTTCAAAATATAATTAATATAGCAAAACGTCGATGATGAAAATAGTCAGTTTATGTAAATAGTAAATGAAAGTATTTAAACAGAACAAAATTCCTACCGAAATACTTAATTCAATAATTGATTGGTTTAACAACAGAAACTTTTGTAAACAAAATTCATAATTTGCACTAACTGCGTACGCACAAAATATCGAGTATTATATTTTACAAAAAAAAAAAATAATAAAAAAATCTAAAAACAACAAAAATGATATAACAAATTCACTGAACAACAGAAGACTTGAAAATACCAACAGCAATGTATAAACGAAAAAAGCACATACAACCAATGGGAATAAAAACCAGTTCATATCGAAAACATATGCATGGCAGCCAATTTTGAACAGCAATAAGTAAAACAAACACAATAAAAAATATATAAATAATAAAAATAATTTATATATAAAATTGTATGTAAAAAAATTAGTTTTGCAGAAGGAATAACATTTATTTTATATACATTTTTATACAACATCATTTTGACTTACATAAAAATCATAAAATTAAAAAAAGTATATCGACAAAAGAACCCGCAAGAGCCATAGGAGCATTTTATAGAAAATATTTAAAATAATTGTTTACTTTGAATTTGATTTAAACATAAAGAAATTAATGAATGTTCAAACTGGGCGTAGTATTTAATTTTGAAAATCAAATTATAGAACTTCACATATCGTTGTTAATTTGGCAAAAACTTTGTGTTAAGGTTACTGAAAACAAAAACTATTACGAATACTATTTAAACTCAATCACACATACCACATTAAAACTCATACACACACATACACACACAAACATATACACACCTCTACAATATAAAAAGAAAAAAATATTTTCTGTGTCTTAAACTTGTATAAAAAATGTCTTCCATTACAAATACTTAAAAGAAAAACAAAAAACATAAAGAAAAATTTATAACTTAATAACTACTAATTAACTAACAAAATATATTTAATATTTAACTTGAAAAATCATTAACCACGCATTCAGAATTTAAATGTTTTCGGCTCATTTTTTTGGCAGCTAAAAGCTGACAATAAAATTGCAAACAGAAAAATAATTTAAAATAAATTAAAACAAAAGAATAAGAAAAAGAAAAAAAAAAGAAAACAAAAAAATACATTTAACTAAATTCTTAAAAGCATAGATTTAATTGCATAGAATATAACGCATAGTTAGGCATGGAGGGGTCGGGTATTTTGGCAAATGTTCAGACACATCCAATATGAACGAAGTTAAAGCAGCAAATAAATTAACCACAGCAACAACAACAACGCATGCATTAGACAAAATATTAGAGGAATAAATCAATATAGAATATATACTTATATATACGAGTATATAGCATAATTGTAATAATAATAATATTAATTAAATATACGATTAACGTACTAATAGCAATGATAAGGTCTTAGCAATAAGGAGCTGATTGTTAAATGATGTTTGTGCTGGGGTTGTACAACAGTGGGTATGTGTAATGTCAACAGCCAGTCGATTCAATACTGGAGCGTGTGTGAATGGGATTCGCTTGTTTGCTTGTGTGAGACTGTTTGTATGGTTATGGGTGTATGATTGGCAACATTGACTGATGTTTGTAGCGGAGAGTGCGTGTCTAGACCTTTATATAACTTGTGTATGCGTAATTCATGCATAGTTCATGTACGAGTATACCTGGTAGGCCAAATAGCGCATACACATATTTAAAAGTTTTGCATTCATGATTTTCCCCATTTGCAAACTTCCTTAAAAATCATAACAATTATAATTCAGAAACTCTCCTCTCTTACTGACAAAAAACAACAACAAATTCACTGTAAAACTGCATTTACTTCCTTCATAAACAAAACAAACAGAAATTGCATAAATTTATAATAAATACTTATATAGTACCTACATTTATGTACTTTACAAAATTCCATATCAAAATACAAATAAAACCAACACACAAAATATTGAATTTTGAAATTTAAAAAAGGCATGAAAACGTTGTTCTGCAATATTTTCTATGTTTGTTTATTTTTATAAATGAGAAAATAACAAAAAAAGGAAAAAACAAAACAAAAACCAATTTGAAATGTTTGTATGTGTAGTCCATAATTTTCTAATGACATATGCATAAATTGACTAACATAAATTAATTCAGAAACTATGAAAAACAAAAATTAAACACATTATTGGTCTATACGGAAGGAAAACTAGTGGAAAATGAGACGAAAAGCAAGGGAGAAATCGTATATGATAACAACTACCATATTAACTTACGAATTAAATCAAATTTTTGACAATGCGATTTTTGCTTTTTGGAAATCGTGCTTTTTGCTAAAAAAAACATTAAAACAAAAACAGAAAATCTTAAGACATATGTATGACATGAACAACTATAATTATAAAACAAACTTTTGCTCTCTATAAACCCTATATACAAGCAACTTTCTATACGAAACGAAAAAAAAAAACATTTATATAAAATCTACTTATATCGTGCATTCATACATACATACATATAATAAACTGATCCTTCAATCTCTCTTCAGATACTTACACTAAATGCAAGAAAAAAAACTATTTAAGCCCATTGAATTCTTTTTTCATCTTTTTAATTAAACATTTCATCGCATTCCAAATTGATTTGTTAGAACTATTTTGCAGAATTGTCAAGACATAATAGAGTGCATAAAAGACCAAGAGATTGGAATGGCATCTACGCATACATATATATATAAATAAATAAATAATTAGGACCCCATATTGCAAATTAAACAAAAACAATTGAGAAGAAACAGTCGAAATATTAATTAAATAAAAAAAAAAAATGTGAAAACATAAATTCTGTTATTGTTGTCAACGCATTGAAACCAACTTTTAAAATGTGGGAGAATTGTTGTTTCATTAAATTTGTCACAAGGAAATATTAATGTTTAATACAAAACCATTAAATATATATAATTAAATAATATATATACAACTGTATATTTCAAAGACACGGCAAGAAAAAATAATTAAATTATTTGAAAAGCTTCAAAAATTTGTAATGCAAAAATAACTTTCAATTTAAGTTCAATTTTCTTGCAAATGGCAAAACTGTAATATTAATGACCACCAAAGAAATCATTCTTACACACACATCACTCTATCACACACACACACACAACAGAATACAGGCAAACATATAAATACATAAATATACAAAGCTTGTGTTATTTTGTATTGAAAATCTACAAAGAATTTCACCTAATAGTTTAAAAACTATAAAAACATTAGAGAAAAAGAAACAGAACATACAGCACACAGATGAAGCCGATGAATTCGAGAAATTTAACTATTAAGATTAACACGCATACTTAAATAATTAATTATAATTAATATAAAATTGCTCATTATTCTAATTATAAACACAAGTAAATCGGTAATACTTAAATAATACAATTAAACCAAATTAAGATTAATACAAAATAAAAGCAGGTGGCATACGAAAAATTAATATTATAAATACATAATATTATGTATATGAAATGAGAATGAAAAAATTGAAATGAAAATGCAAAAAGAATGAAATAATGAATGAGAATAAAATGAAAAGTATTACAAATATTTCAAATGAGTTTTGCTTTGTTGATAGACGAATGAATAATTCGTTTTAATACTTTTTCCATTAATTGATCATTTAATAAAATCATAAAAGTTAAATATCTTTTATTTGTGCAATTGTGCATCAGAAACTCTGCTTCATGGTTTATTATAGCCCAATTTGAATGACTTTTGACTTTTCATATTTCTAAATCACAGTATTGAATAGACTAAATCACGCTTTTATCAGGCAATTGACATGCAGGTTACACAATCGTATGTGATGATTTTTATGGGTCTTCATAAAGCTACAAGTTTATCTAAGATCTTGTTGTGAAACTTGGGCAAAATTATCAGTAAAATCTTCTGGGGCTTGCCATGGAAATCCCCTTTTAAAACAACAACTATCTTTTTCGGCGATTGAGTTAACAAAGAAGAAGCACGCATTCATTATCACTAAATAAACATGAACTTGTGGCGCTCTTGCAGTCGCTAATAAGCGATAATGGCACGGGCCACAACACCAGCTGCCAGGTGAAATCATCGACATCGAGAACCCCGAAGAGACCCTCAGACAACATCGTATACACCAAGTGAAATGAATGGAGGAGTGCCAGGAAGAAAGGGGGAAAGGCAATCTTTATTTATATTAATTTCGTCTAGCTTGAACTTGCTTGCATCGAACGATTAGATTGGGCAATTGCCAGCTTTCAGTATAATTCCACATTTTTATTTTATATACACGTGCATGCAAGTTGTTTTTAATTTCTTTCTTCAATTGTTTTTTTAATGCTCTTGGAGACTTTTTTTTGTTATATTTTAATTTTGTTATTTGTGCGATTTCTTGATAATCAGAGTGGCGAGTTGAGCACTGTGCCAATTTTTCTAATCATTGTGCTAATTTGTTGTGCGTATCTTGGACTTCAACTTTTCGAAACTGATAATTCAACAGTAATTAGTCTTTGTGTCAACCACGAGTGTGAATCATTATACCACACACATCTCCTACAAAAGGGTATACACATTTTACTTTCAACTTTCCAATAGTCTAAAGACTTACACTCAAATAAAATAGCAAGTTTCCATTCATACTAGTATGTAATTGATAAGACGAGGTATGACAAATTCGTTGACTTTCTGCTTATATTGCCAACTTGTTTTGCAATGATCATAGTACAACCCAATGAAATATAATAATCTTTTGGACAATTGCTGAACACACTTCAAAGGGCAATAGTCTAACACTTTGGTAGTTCTTATCTCTTCATTTGAAAAACTCTAAGTATTTTGGCACAAGGATGAGTCGTAATCTTTTTGTAATGACTGTCAAGCACTAAGTATATTTGTGTGTATTTGATAATGCTAACTGAAATAAGATGAAACTAATTTAAGGTGAATGATTTTTCATATTTATTTAGTGGTACTTCTAGAGTTTCTTATTGTGAACATTATAAAATACATATTTCTCTTCGATTGAACTAATTACCAAAATCCGCAATTCTGATCATAAATTCAATAGCAAATATAATATCAAGAAAATAATAATTTTTTCAAATGGCATTGTTCATAGTATCGAACAAATATTTATTATGTCGAGTTGTTTATCTTATTCTGTTTACTAGAATATTTTGGACCAGTTCTCGGACACAATGATTTCACAATGGTACAATGATTTCCTACTAGCTCAACTCGTGAGCTTCGTCATTAGACAAGTTTTGCCAAATGAAGAAAAACAAAGCAGCAACGATAGGCCTAGTGATAAGCTAACATGTGATTTAACAATTAGCATAGCAAGCTCTCAGTGCCCAAATCTACACAATTAGCACACGTTGACCACATAAACGAGAGCGAGCGATAGAGATAGCTCGGGACTGATAGTGGAATAAGTTGAGAGGGAACTCTATGTTTATAAATAGAACTCTATTTGATGACAGTTTCAGTTTATTTTTGCCACGCCTTTTGCATAAGTAAACAAATGTGGGCAAATGTTAAATAACCTGACCACGACACATCTCTGCTTATGATGTCAGACTGCAAGGGGCGTCATTAGATTTATACAGATGACAGATCTTTGCGTCATTGCCACATTTGGAGGCGTGGAAACGTATTGGGAAAGAGGGAACACGAGCTGCATGCGTGCTACAAGTATGGTTAATTGATTTGCGAGTGCATTGATGAGCAAATGAAATTGTAATTGAAATTGAAATTAAAATTGAATCAAATTGAGCGCATACGCATTTCAGATACAAGTATTTCGGGTTGGCTGCTCTGCTTCTGTAAGTGGTTCACACGACTGGCGCATGACTCGTAAATGGACTTTGGCATCACGTAGGCAAAAGAAAAACTGTATGAACGGACGCACTTCAATTAAAACACAAATTAACTCAATGTACTTGTCAGACCGCCCCGTCGCGACGATTGTCTGTCAGGCGTCTGGCAATGCATCAGCATCGGCATTAGCATCGAATTCGACATAGACATAGACATCGACATCGACATCGACTTGGACATGGACGTTGACTACAAAGTCCAAAAGTGTCTGATTGGTTATAGATGATTCTCAATATCATTTGGAGCGTCACATACTTGCACAGACGACAACATTGAACAATTATTTGCGAATTAATTTCGAGATTCGTGGAAAATTTCTATGCACCCTTTTCCAGATACGAGTACATAACATTATGCTTAAATTATCTGAGACATAAACCTTTGCTCCACTACCTTAACCACAATATCATATCGCGCTCTCTGTCAAATTATTTTTAGCATTCATTTATCTTTCGTGAATTCAGGATTCACGCCAAGTTCACATGCAAATCCCCCCATTACCCCGCATTTGGGGGCTATTCCATAGGCACATGCTAATTACTTATGATTACTGGCACGGCCCGTGGAAATGATTCAGATTCGGACGCGTGTGTCATCTTGAATCTTGGCCGTGATCTGTTTGATAGAGTGAATACATGTGATAATTAATTTGAATACGCTGAATACAAATTGGGTATGGGGCATTATATAAACAGTCTGAACAATAATCCTTCAAACAACTAATTTTGACCAAAGAGCATTCACACTTCGTTTTTAGATATTTTCCGGCTTTGGGCTGCGCTGTGAATTTGCTTATATTGTTACCAAATTCTTTTGTCGTTATATATCGAAATTTGAACACCTTTTACCCGTTTTCCATATTACCATAATAATGCAAAAAAATTTCCATTTGTGTCTTACAATAGAATATGGTTTAAATTGTTCAAATTAAATAAAAATTTTTAATTATATAACATTGATTTATAAATCGATTCAAAATGAGACAGAGATGTACGCAAGAAATAGAATTAAAATAATCCGATTTTCTTTAATTTTTTAGTTGAAATGATATTGTAATTATATATACAATAATCATCCTAAACCCTTTCGAGTACTAGTAGCTCTGTTTATGTATATTCTGTCGCAATTTTTGAGTACTCGTGCATGAAAAAATATTTCTGTCATTTAGATTTTATTTGCTGAATACACCAGATTGTTGATTTTAATTAAGGTTTGTTCGCCATTTTTTAATTTCGTTGTTTTCGTGTTGTTAATTATTTCGAAAGTCGTGGGTGTTATCAATGGTTATCAATGTTCATTTGGAGCACGTCTGGGCACTTTCCGGTTGTCAACAAGGAATCTTATTTAATCGAATGCTTTTGCAATTACTGTCCACTAATTTAAAAATTCCCATCTCGTTTTTTCCCATCTTTTTTGCGCTCATTCCCACACCAAAATTTTTAAAAAAGATTTAGATTGTTTACAGTACTATATATTGATTGTATTCACTCGTTGGTGCGAAGATTGAATACCCTTTGTACTTTAAGAATTTGCATAGTTTGCAGGGTATTTATGTTGTCCGTTGCAAGAGTATTAAGTGCTTTAGTGTGATTTTAAATTTGTTTTTCATTCGGAAACTTCTTAAATATATATATCAATTTGAGAGGCGCGGCCGAGATAAGCTATGATGATGTGTTCCTAAACACGCGCGCCTTTGGAATAGATTGAACTTGATAATGTCCCATATGTGATCTTGGGCATAGATGGCTTTGAAATTTCATAAAAATTTCCATATATAAATTAGCTGATATTGGGAATATTTGAGGTTATTGCATTAGGCTGTTTCAAGGTAAATAAATAGATTTATGTATACATATATTTACTCAATGTATCAGTCATACCTGTCATGATTTCCACTTACCTTGATTAAATATACTTTCAAAATCTTTAAAGATTTTCGATAATCATAACATATGCTTCTTCAGTTTATTACCATAATCAATGACATGCAGGGTGAACGTGAAAAGTCAATAAATAAATACTAATCAATCATAATTGTAAAAAAATAAGACGCATGCGCCTCGCCATAAAGATTAACCTCAACAACTGTTGACTGCGTATCCTGCTTAGACAAAAAGTAAATAAATGATTAAAAATAGCAATTAGCTGAAAGGGAAAGCAATATTATTTAATAATGGTCAAGAATCAAACGCTCGACAACAACAATGTGGGCAACGGCAACGACAACGACAACGACGACGTCAACGTCGACGACGACCACGACGCAGCTCGAACTTTGGACCTGATCGAGGAGTACAAATAGATACAGCAGGTCCAAACAGCATGACGACGTCAGCGTTGTGTTGCGCTGCGATGACAACTCACGTTTTTTGTATGAGGTCGCTTGGAACGCAACGCAACGTGCTCGAACGCAGGAGCATTTGGTATGAGCGTGTGCCAACGCACGAGTTCCAACCGGATTTTGAATCCGGGCTGCCAACCGCCATGCAAATCGAATCGTCGCTGGGGGAAAGTCAAGCAGCAATAATAAATGTGCACGCTTATCTGATGAAAAATTTGCTCTTCCTCTCTCACACTGGCCTAATCAGGTATACAAAATTGCGCATCATTTAATACGCCTTAAGACTATTGGTGTATGTGAAATATTAATATCGCTGTTATCAAACAATACCAAAACAAACTCTCTCTCTCTCTCACACAACTTCTATCTCTCTGGCATAAGTGAAGATCGCCGACTGGGACATTTCAGTCCCAAACACAAAGCCACACCAGAACAACCCGAACAAACCCAAACAGCCTTTGCGGTAGCTAAATGCCCAGCATCGAATTATTCACACGCAGACGTTCTGACTGCTCGGACCGAACCAAAAAAAGTTGCTCTATAAAATTGTGATCTACATAGCAAATGTTATTTTGGACAAAGAAAAGTGTGAAATATTATTAAAAAATAAATAACACTGTAAAGGGATACGCGATTAAAAATATTCATATAAAAGATAGAAAAACGCTTGTCATTGTATTGTCATATCAATATTTGACAAGTTCAAGTGGTGAAATACTTAATTAACAACAATGATAATATTGTGGAAATGATTTGCGCAAATTAATACAAATAAATAAAGAGACTATTTGCAATCAGTTGAAAATATACAATAAAATCATCAATAAATTAAAGTACTTACAAAAGGATTATGCTAAAAGGTAAGTTACATAATAATTAAACGAAGATTTATTATGGGAACATTAAGAATAGAATAGATAGGTCATTCATTATCGATGGCCTTCAACTACATAGATAACTGAAATAGCTTTTTCGATATAAATAGACAAAATATCCTATTATAAAACTAAGCATACTGCTTAAATAATAATAAATAGATTTTCAAGTGGACAGCACATACCATAGCTAAATATATAACAGCCTGATAATCTCTTTAGCGTGTGCTTCAGCTTAATGATATGGGATAAATATTACCTGGGACGATTATGAATATTTTATATAAACTTTTCTTTAGATGCCATTGTCAAGTGGATTAATCCAACATTTCTAACAATTAATGTGAATCGCTTTCGTAGAAATATATATAAAAAAATAAATGTGGTGAAATTAATGTTTAATTATTTGGAATATAATTTAAAATCTTGGAAACTTGCCACAAAGCAGCTTATATACATACATATGTATGCACTTACAGATTTACGTTGATATTCGCAAATTTAAATGAGTAAAATTAAAATCATTAGCTATTAAATCAATGAGTCTGCAACTTTGCAGGGGGCCGCCATATTGGAGCGACCACCATATTGGCAACATAACCTTAAACAACCTTAAGCATATTTGGCCAAAAGCAAGTTTAAAAAAAACGTGGCATATATTGCAACTAAAGATTTATATTTGAAATGGTTTAAAATTTTTTCGGAAATTTCTGACAACCTGCCATTTGCAAGGGATTAACCCACAAAGATGTCTGGTTAATTGTTAGCGTGTGGCGGAAAAAAGTGTATTAAGTATTAAGTGGTTTTTTGCTGCCTATAACCTAGCAAATCGGAGCAATCTTCGTGTGTGCGATTCCAAAGTTCAGACAGTGGCATGCTCCAATACGGTGATCGCAGCACATCACAATGCTCATTTGCCTTGGCAGAGCAACGAGAGAGTGAGAGTGAGTGAGAGAGCCAGATTGTGAGATTACTTTGTCCAAAACCCAAAAATAAAACACAACAATCGAAATTAAAAAGTAAAAGGAGCACTTTTGCAGTGCATTCAACTGCACTGTGATAATCTTGGGCCAAGAATTAACGATACGTCGCTCAATTGATATATTCGCTCGCATGTATGTACATATGTATGTGTGCGAGTGTGTATGCGGAGGAGCGCATGGAAAACCCCCAGATGTCAGCAATGCCCATCTGCATTTGTACTTTGCACCCATGAGCGTATGTGTGTGTGTGTGTGAGTGAGTCTGTGTGCAACTCTACGTCTTCACTTGACAACGAACAACTTCGATTTCTTCCTTATCCTCTCTTTCTGTCTGTCAGTCCGTTTCTGTCTCCGCGCTGCATCACGCTTCGGTTGCGTGTTCAGTGACGTAGCCAACTTGTTTGATTCGCTGACTTTGGCGTTGATTCTGATGTTCAAGCTGACTGCGCTGCTGCGTTAATTGTTGCTCCATTTTCTCGTAATGTGGAGTGCGCTGCCACAGCTTGTGACCTTCTGCAGCATGTGTGCTTCCTTGGGCAGACACCAGTCCGTAGCCTGCAGCCCTACAATCATCAAATGCATTCTCGCTCGAGTCGCGCGCCTATAATTTAGCTATTGTTTGTGATTGATCTGTGATTTTCTTACTGATAATTTCTTTGCAAAACAAAGTGTTGCGTCGTGTTGGGTCTTACGTCAAAAATGTGCAGCGAGTCACGTGTTGTAATTAACGGCTTTAATGAGGTAATATACGTCATTTTCATCTGTGGAAAAACACTTTGGAACATATCAATTTGCGTAGATGCAAAATATTGACTGATAATGTTGAACTAATCGGTTTATGTTTTCAAAAGGGCATCATCGAAAGGGCACAGCATTAGACATAACTCACACCTTCATACATATGTACAGTCAATTCAAAGCATACTTTACGGATGCAAGAGAAAGCCGGAACTAGACGATACAATTAGAATTACTCTTACGATTTTACGATCTCTTTTGCCTCTGCCATTCTCTTCTCATCTCTTTCGTAATTATAACCAGACATAGTTGATTAACTGCTTTGGCTGATGTAATTTATATCTAAGAAAAGTAAACCTAAAATTGACTTACATTTAAAGTGAAAATTTCAATTTGCCACACATTTGAAGCGTAACAAGGTCAATTAGTTCGAACTGGATCATTAGCCATGCGACTGTTTCTTTAGCTGTTTCCGTTTCTTAATCGAAGCATAATCAGCTCGATTAGCGGTTCGGTGCAAAGTGATTAGGCATAAAGTAAATAAAAAGTAATTATTTTTCTACATACTCATAAATTATATAACAGGTGCTACACTTTCAATGAATACCATCCGTATGATTATTCAAATCGAAGTCGAGTATGTGCCATTATTCATGTACTCGAGCAGCTCACAGCAGGCAATCATAAAATCATTTTATAGAGCTATGCGAGTGATTTTCTTATCAGCAACGCGTTGGCAATTAATTGATTGACTCTTATGACCACGACGAGCTCAGCGACGCCGCAAGTGTTGGGGGAATGCGTGTGATTCAATTTTAATTTGAATTCATTGTGCTGCCGAATAATGGCGATGGCGCCTATCTGACAGCTGGGGGGCGTACCGTTCTCAGGTGCATTGCCAAAAATAAAACAAAACTTAAATTAACTCTGAATTTGTGCATTTTGATTTTATGCGCTGTTGGCAGCAAAGCCGGCGTCGTTGTCATTGAATTCGTCGCCACCGTCGCTATCGTCGCCGTCTTTGGTCTTCTTAGGCTGATGCAATGAGACAGAGAATTTGCATATGAATTGTCTTGTCTGTCTTCGGCACCCATTGCTGGCCCATGGGTGATGGAGGGGCTATAGTCTGTGGCTGCCGGCTCGAGAGGGGGTCGCCGAAGTACATTTTGTGGGAAAACGAAACGAGCGAACAGACTTCGTGCATGTTCGTGTTCGCACAAGCATGTTCGTGTGCCGGCCAAGCAAGTTTGTGTGCGCTCTCACGCTCATTCCAACTCGTACGCTCTTTCACGTTGTGTGCGCTCTCCCGGCACGATCAATCAATTGCAACGGCAACTTCGGACACATAAATTGTTCTACTAATCAGGCAGTTGCCTCATTCATTCACAACTCGTTTGCGCTGTCGCATGGTCCCAACGGAATTAAAACAATATTAACAAAACAATTAAAAAAAAAAATAGTTGAAATACAATCAAAAGCTGTGCAAAACTTCGTCGTGTGCATTATTCGTTTCGTATTTTATGATTCGTGTCCGGGTTCGTAGCTTGACCCCGGCTTTGGATTTAGCATCGGCTTAGGCTCCCGATCGTGCCAAATCATCAAATTATAGTTAATGTGCGCAACGGTACGTGTGGTCCCCTTTCGATCTACATACAATACTTACATGCCCTACAAGGCGTATACTTGATACACATACTAATGTCTTTGAGTTCGATTAATCGCCCTCGCTCTGATTGACAGGCGCTATTTAATATTCGTATTTGACTTAATTTCTTTTTTTTGTTGCGCAGTTTTTCACTGATAATGCCAATTAAATTTTTTAATTGCAACGATTTGCAATTCATTTTGACATGCAACAGTAAATAATCTCAAAGAAATTGAATTCACTTTGAAATTATACAGCCCTGCAGTTTGCCGCGTGTCCAACGGGAAAATACGCGTGGAGGTGGCAATAAGTTGAACTTTCATCAGCTAGAAATTATTTGAAAGGAATCACTCCTCATGGGAATGAATCATATTGAATAGCTGATGAAATAAATTAGTAGGCTATACGCCATTATATTTAATTAAATACTATTAAATTAAATGAAAAATGCTTAATAATAAATATATATTATCTATTATTTGCAGAAAATTACTAGAAAGAATTGCTCGAAATAATTTGTAAATCTGCGAACGATGCATCACCTTGTGAAATAAATTGTAAAGTCTAGAAACATTTTCCAATAATAAACAAAAAGCCAATTACAAGTGCAACAAGCAGAAAAATAAATTAACAAAACGGCAACAATTGGTGAACACAGCTGCAATTCTATGTGTTTTGTAAGCAAAAGGACTACGAACATTGAGTTTCTATTGCTGCCAAACAGATAGCAATTAACATTTAGTTCCGGCGACAAAAAGTGTTATAGCTATATAAGTAACTGAAACATCAGGTGTCAAGTTGCAAGTGAAAAAGTTAAAAACATATAGAACCGGAAATGGCCAAGTACTTCATGACCTTGGCTCTGCTGCTGTGCCTGGCACTTGAGAACAACAACATCTATGCTCGCTCGCATCCCAGCTCTCAGGACTCAGCCAGCCTGCCACTGGTCCGCACCCATCCGCATCCTCGGCATCTGCCCCATCAGCATGTGCAGCATACGTCGCAGCAGTTGCAACAGCATCACACACGCCAGCAGCGGGATCGTCAACCCAAGCATATTGCGCCGGATCCCACCAGCGAAGAGGAGGAACCGAAGGCCAATCAGCAGCTGTTGCAACAACAGCACTACTATCAACGTCTAAGACGTCATCTGAGGCGCCAGCGGGAGCATTTGGTGCAACAAGAACGCAGCTATCATCGCGTATCGGCCGACGAGCTCAAGAACAGTCCCAAGTTATGGCAGCTACTTAGCCAGGGATATATAGACGATGAGCCAGAGGAATCGGATTTCTCGCAAATGTTTAACGATGCCCCCGCGGAAACACAGGAGGATGAACTGCTGCAGAACGATGAGGATGAGCAGCAGGAATATGTTAAAAATGAGCTGGAAACCAGCCTTGTCGAACCTGCGCCGCCAGAGCTGAGAGAAGAACCAGCTCTAGCTACGGTTCCGGCCGTTAACAGTACAACAAACACAACGAAGACAGCATCCGGCGGCTGTCCCAAATGTGAGAGTAATCGCCAAGTGGAGACCATTACGGAGGAGGAGCTAAGACGCCTGCGCATAGAGTTCGTCAAGCAGCAAATACTGGAGAAGCTGCGCCTCAAGGAGAGCCCCAATGTTTCGGCAGTGGAACTGCCACGCCCCATATTCGAGGGCGTAACCCTCACACAGACGGATGAGGCCAGCAAAAATAAAGATTATGATGATTATTATGCGCGCACCAATCAGAAATTCATTCTCCTGCAGCGAGGTGAGTGCACAAAGCTAACAAATTTTCAAGCTGAACAGTTCTAACTGGATTTTATTATCATTTACAGAGGAGACCGAGTGTCGGCGCCTGGGCGCTCATCCTTCCATGTGCTTTAGCTTTAAGATCGACGATGCTGATGCCGATGGCTTCGATGTGAGCAACGCCGTCTTGTGGCTGTACAAGAACAAGCAGAACTACACCAAAGCCAGCAATGAGAGCCAATCAAATGGCACGCTCAAAAAACAGACGCTTGTGGTCTCCGAGGTGGAGCAACAACTGGACTCCCAGTACCTGCCGCTGGCCAAGACCATTGCCATACAAACGGTGGATGTGCAGGGTAAGCAATTGATCAAATAATACCAATCTCATGGTCCAGCATTGCCCTTAGCGAAAGCGACTACGTAGCCCCCTGTTTATAAGTAATTCATATCATGACCAACAAGTATATTATATAGCTGCGATAATTGCAATTGTTTCTTCTCTTGCCTTGTCTTGTTGTCAGTTCACTGCATTTGTCTCTCTTCTTGGTGTTGAGGGATCATTGGTTATTTACCTGATAGCGAAGCGAGAATTGTGGGTGAATAACTTGCGACAGTTTCAAAATATTTTTGTCGTTGATGCGCTAAACTGAACTTTGGTCTCAAGACAATATTTTTGTCCAGAGAACGATGCTAAATCGTCCAACGGCCGAGTTATGCGGGTCACTTGTAGATAAGCAAAGGTGAGCTGAGCTCAATACAAAATGAAAATAATGCTTAGTCGGTGGAAAAGAAAACGGCAAGTTAGCTGAAATAGCAAGAGTCAAATTACAAACAATATCAAGTTCATTAGATTCAAGAAATTATGAAACTGAGCTAGCTATATTGCAGTATTACATTAGATAGTAGTAAGTGTGTCTGCTGAAGAGGGAGAATTAACACAAAATTGATCATTTGATGGATTATTAGTTTTAAGAAGAAATTACAAGGGGTTGATTTCAGATAGGTTATTTTAAAAAACGAAAATTTGGAACTCTATATTTCAGACTCGAAAGTCGATGAAATATTTCTTTAAAATTGCGTTTAAAAAAAATACTGATTTAGCGTTTTACAATTCTCTTTTTTAGGTACAATAAGAATGGCATTTAGAAAAATTAAAAAAACTATCTCAAACTTCACTTTTAAACTTTCATTAGGTTAAGCAATTTACTTTTGAAATCACAATAATCTAACCTTCCCTTTTTTGCCCTTTTGCAGATGAATGGATGAAAATCAACATTGAGTGGCCCATCAAGAGGTGGTTTGGCAACCACGAGCTCAGTCATCTCATACAGATCACCTGCGAATCGTGCGATATAAGCAGCATGGAGGAGATCATATCTGTGAACAAGAACTACAGGCCCTTCATCATGATCGACACACAGAATCGTCAGAGTAAATCGCGGCAGAAGCGTAATATCAACTGCTCCAGTGGTGTTACCGAATGTTGTCGTGAGAAGCTCTACATTTCATTTGCGGATATTGGCTGGGACAACTGGATCCTGCAGCCCAAAGGCTATGACGCGTACTTTTGTCGCGGCTCCTGCAGCTCTGTGGCAAGTGTTGCCCAGGCTGCCTCACATCACAGCTCAATTCTGGTAGGTTTGAAATTGGAATTGCCATGACCTGGAACTGCAACTAATTTGTTGATCATTACAGAAAATCCTTTCTACAAATGGTACACGCAAACCGTTGGATCTGATACCCTGCTGTACCGCTAAACAGTATTCCTCGTTGCAGTTGGTTGTGTTTGACTCGAATAACACGGCGACAATCAAAACTCTACCCAATATGATCGTCGAGTCTTGCGGTTGCAGATAGTCGGGAATCGAGTGGCCAAGGGCCAAGGCTATACCAATACATACAAATGCAAATAGAAATAGTTAGAGAAATAGAAATATGTCTATCTAGATATGAGTATGTTTTAAGTTAGACAAGCACATCGAGTAACCACTCTCTCAAAACATAAATCAGACAAATTAGATGTAGTGTTCATTTCCACTTCCACTTCCATTTCATATAATTTCAATTTATTTAATTGCATAATTCATCATCATTTAACTGCAGTAATTTAAGCCAACGATATTTAAACTACTTGCTTATATTAATAACGCTGCCATTAGTAGTAGTTTATTTAGTTAAAGCTGTGAATGTACTTAAGCACTCGCACTCGCACTCACTCTAACACTCGCACTCGCACTCGAACTATGGTTACTCCAATGCACATAAGTAGTTAGCCAATAATTATGCTAATCACACATTAATTAGTTAACTAATCTTTCTATTATATGTACGTGCACGCTAGTTTAGTTTGTTTTATGTAATATTTCTTAAGTAGTTTCATAAATTATTGAAAAGAAAAATATAAGAATAATAAAAATACAAGTAAGAAAGATACAGTCGAGTTTGAATGCAACAAACATTAAAATCGATAGTATATTTTGAGAATATACTAAGCAATATATCAAAAGTATCACTGTTTAAATTATTAGCGTGACTGCATTTTACTAAGCTTATTGAATAGCAAACTTGAAACAGTCGCTATTCTTCTATATATTGACACCAATGCATTGGTGGCTTTAGCAGTTTGCAGTTAAAATTGAAAAAATTAAAATGTCTACCAGGCAAATAGAAATGAATAGCACGTGGCTATTAAAAATAAATTAGTTGTGCCACGTGGTGGATCTTGGGATCTTACGATGATACCATGTGCACTCAGAGAGAATCAAAACAGGGAGGACCAAAACAAAATGCCACTTTCGGGGAAAATCCACCTGCTACTCTATTATGGTCAGCCTTCTACTCTATTATGCTTGCCTGGTATTTCTTACTTACCTGTTCCGGTTTTCAGTGACCAAAATGGTTTGTTTATCAATATTTGAAGCTTAACCTAAGAATATTTTGTAAGTATTCAATGAAAAATAAAAAACATTTAAACAATGTTTCACTTCCAAACTTTGATAATATTAAGTAGAGTAAGTTTTTAATTTCAATTTAGTAGTAATAGTAAGCCACGTCTACTCAGCCTGCATAGCCTCGCTGTCGATTGGTATCAGGTGATTAGAAATGGGTAGCACGTGGAAAGCTGAATTTATTTTCCAGACTTAGACCTTACGAATATGCTTATGCTAACCTAGTACTAAGGATGCTTATACATATTGATGATTCTCTACTTAGAATCAAAAATAAGCTTAAATTACTATTCTTCTTTAACCTAGGCAACTCTTTGCTTGACAAGTTTTGGCAAGACTTTGATGAGAGCCAATATGTGGAGTGCATTGCGACTAAATTCAAAGGCCAAAAAGACAAAACGGCCACGTTGTTTGGGGGTATAAAAGCGCAGAATGTGGTTGATTAGCTCGATAGTAAGGATTCCGCTAAAGCGACGTGGAATTGAAGAATTGTTCGACTTTCTGTGGAATAAATGCAATAACCTCTTAATAGGACTGCTAACATTTCAGAAATAATAAACATACAATTCGAGGGGCACTGATAAAGCGACTCCCATTAGATTGCCCAGATCTCGTGCCAGCAGAAATATGGGACTTCCTTCGTGTCGCAAATAGGTTGGCTCTGGGCACCACTTGAAGGCCTGCGAATAAAATACATAGATCCTATTGAGCAGGCTATTTGAAGAGAGCTAACAGTTGATTTACCTGTCGCACAGACCAATGGGGATCCAGACCGAGACGCAGCTTTATAAAATATACAGACACGGCCAGACAGCAAAGTAGAAGCACCACAGCTACCAATTGGATGCGTCGTCGTCGTCTCAAGTAATCAAAGTGCCTGTCGAGATTGGTCATGGTACTTATGGCAATGTAGCTGCCCAACAAGCATTGATGCAAAAATTCTGTGGCCAGATAGAGACGACTTAGCCAAACGGTCACCATGCAACAGACAATCAAGCTATACAATATAAACTTTCGTCTTCTAAAACATCCCAAAACGGATAGTTGCGAACTGAGAATGATTAGGAAAGCCATCAAGGACATGGAATGTGCGCATGGCAGTCCACCACTTGTCTCGCAGCTCAGATCGTGACTTTGCAGTGCAACACCAGATCTGATGGCATTTGCCTTATTATTTGCATAAAGTTCTCGTAGCCACCAGAGCGGACGTAATTCAGGATAAATCCTGTGAAAAGCATTTGATTAAAGACATAAAACATTAGGCTAATTTTTGGCGCACTAACCATTTCTCTAAGGAGCTCACGGTGCTGACCACGCTGATCATGGACAGCAATTGGATGAGAAATCTTTGGCTGCAGATACCCAACAATGGTATCAGAACATTGAACAGCGTTCCAGACTCCAGGTATACGCTGATGAAACGAAACAGAGGCTCCGCCATGCTCAAGCTGCAAGAGGATAATTATTGCATTAAGGATTCGAAAAGGCAACGACATTTTCTTACTGTTCCTGAACCCATTCATTGATATGCAACTCTGCATTGAGTAAATTATGATAGTAATCCGCCGACGGGCGAAAAACCTCCAAATCCATTGCCAGCTCTTTTTTGTTTTTAACCAGAATTTGTTTAATATTTTGTATGCGGCAGGATTAAAGCTGCAGGAAACAATAAACAGCTGTTGCTGGCGCAAGCGCTTTGCGAGTCCACAGTGCTGTCCTAAATAGTGAGTCTGCTTTGCGATGCGGAACTGCTTCCGAATTAGTAAGCTGCAGTTTAAACTGCTTGCTTCGATGTTCACTGCTTAGACGACTGCTTTCAAGCGCACTGCATTACTCACCGCCTTGTCAATGAAAACAAACCATGTTTCTGTTGGTGCGTTGTTTCAATTAAATTGTAAATTTTAATAAATAATGCAAACGGTTTACAAAAACTGATAACAAATCGTATGTTTTAATAAATTACACATATATACAAACATACATATATAAACATATACACATACATAAGCATAAATTGAGTAGAGGCCGCTTTGTTGTTGTCGCTAAATATCAATGGAAATTTTCATAATGCACTAAATAGAAGTAAAACTTGACTAAATAATGAACGCAGGCGAATGCCCAACACACACACACACATACACACTTATATAGAGGTGTGTGCATATGCACGCTTTATGTGTGTGTGTGTGTGTGGGTGTGTATAGGTGAGAGATAGTTGTGGTTAAATAGAGTACGAGAAGTATGGAAACTGTGCTTTGAAATTCGCTTAAATGCTTAATGAATGAAACTTAATACATATTCGTAGAGTTATCATTTGTATTATCGTAGATTCTTGTGATTGTTGTTGTAGTTGTTGTTGCTGGCAGAGAATTGTAGAGTGATTCATCGATAGAGCAAAACTTAACCAAAGTTCTCGAAGTGATGTATAAAATAAGGCAGCTTGCGTGTTTTATTCACTTCATCACAGGCGGACATGACGCTTTTTGTGAGCGGCCTTGGACCGCATGAGAAGACGCCTATTTTTGATACCTACAAGTTGGAATATTATACAATTATTCTCAGTTGTATATAATGTTGAATGGTTGCTTACATAGGAATGCTTCTTCTGCACAAACTTGAGAAAGCTGGACATGTCGGGGCGCCCAAAATGATTGACCGCCTTCAGACCCGTGAATATTGAGGTCTTCGACAGTCGCTGGAAATGATTCTCGCAAATGTACTGCAATCGAAATAAAATATATTAAAGATAAGAATGAAGAGCAGCTCTCTATTCAGGCCAGGCAAGACTCACCAGCATCGTTGTTCTTAGATCGAATTTGTGGAAGAACTGCGTTATAAAGATGTGTATCTCGAGAACATTCGTGACATCCTTTTTCTCCACATCGCGCAGCACATCGATGAACCACTCGAAGTGCTTATGCGATGGACAGATCCACAAGAAGTACACCTTCTTGCAAGCCACGCCCGAGTAGCGATTGGTGCTGGTGCCAAAGACCAGATCGTTCAATATGGAGGCGTAGGGCGTGACGCCAATGCCACCGCCCACCATGACGGCCACCTCGAACTTGTACCAATCCTGATTGCCGCCACCAAACGGTCCTTCGATGCGTATTTTAGGCTGTTCCTCCGGATTGTAATTGCATGGATCGAAATAGTTGCGCAGCTTCCACGTCCAAGGACCCTGCGCCTTAATATGACAGCTGAGGAAGTTCTCATGTGGCGCCGAGGTCAATGTGAAGCTGTGCATCTCATGTGGCCTAAAGGCGGTACAGGAGAGACGCACCCATTGCCCAGACAGATACTTGAGATTGGGTGGCCTGTAGAATTTGATTTTGATCACATCCGAGGGCAACAGATCCGTATCGATGACATCCAGTGCCATGTACTTGGTGCGCAGCGAGACAACCTTGTCCAGAGTGTAGATAATGCCAGGTCCAAGGAAGAACATCCAGAAACGAGGCGGCCCCGTTAGACGCGCCAGTCCATGGATCAGACTGAGCAGATAGAGGCCAATGTAGAGCGTGTGCATGTTCCAGAAGAAATTATAGGCACGCTTTCGTATGGTCGGATGGGCAAAGACGAATATGATGCACATGATGATGAAGAGCATCACTCCCGTGGTGCCAGTCACCGTCTGGAAGAGCCAGAAGGTAATGTCCGGCTTGTAGTCGGAGGCAAAGTGCACCTCCCGGGTGAGACAGCGTAGATTCTCATGCGACTGTGTGGACACATGATAGAAGTTGACAATGTGTCCGACGGTGTGCAGCACCGAGAAGAAGAGCGCAGTGCAGGCGGCAATCTTGTGGAACTGTATGTGGGAGTCCAGTGGAATGTACTGCTGTATGGGGAACTCCTTTAGCTTTGTGATGAGATTGCTGTGCAGGAAGGCAAGGATTAGAAAATGGAACATTCGCCAAATAACAGAGACTACTCACCGGGACATGGTCAGCAGCAGCAAGGAGTAGCAGAAGGACAACGAGGCAGCCGAGCCACGAGTGATGGCAATGCCCACGCCCATAATGTGACGCAGATCCGTGTGCTCCGCCATGAATGAGTAGTGTATGAATCGTTCCACGAACAGCACAATGGTGACCACATAGAAGAGGAATAGATAGAAGATATTCTGACGATTCTCCTCGAGGAATGTAATGTAGGCATCCCACTTGGCCAGTAGCCAGTGCCGTGGCTTATCCTGCATGGGCTCAATATTGAATGAGGTCATGCGGGCCACATTCGTCGAAGTGTCCAGAAAGTTCTGCTTGGCGCCCTTGCAGTCCAGACCAATGGCCACAAAGTCACCCTTGTACTCCTTCATCATTAGCTTAAAGTCCTGATAGGTTAGATGATTCTTATGCTCGAGTCCCACGTCCTGGAACATGCCATCAATCAGCTCGGTAACCTGATCGTCGCCCAGGCTGGTGGTGCGCGCAATCTCGACCAGGGAGCGCATCATCTCGCTGAGCTCGCCCTTGTCGATGACACCGTTGCGGTCGTTGTCGCACATGTCGAAGATGATGCGCAGCTTGTCATCCGTTTTGCCGCGTGAGAAGAGCACAACCGTCTCGAGGAACTCCTGGAAGCTGATGCGACCATCCTGATCCTTGTCCACAATGTTGAACATCTTGCGCACAAACATATCGTTGGGTTTCATGCCCAGCGCAGCGGCAAATTCCGCCTTGGACAGGCTGGTTCTCATCACGGTCATCACTTCGCCATCGCTGGACGCGTCTGAACGACGTCTGCGCTCTCCGGGCCGCAGGCCAAACGTCAGGGCATAGGCCTCTCGAAAGAAGTACTCCAGTCGCTTCTGGCGGCGCTCTCGCGTCTCTGCTCTGGCCAACATAATGTCACGGTTTACCTCCATGAGCGTCATCTCCTTTTTGTGCAGCAGCAGAAAATCCTCCAGCTTCTTGACGAACTTACGTCGCGCTCCGTAGGACTCTAGCTCCAGCACCAGATCATGATCGCTGGGCACTCGCATAAGTATGTAGGGCTTCTTTTTGATATGATTGGTGGCCGACTCCTCCACACTGACCATGTCCACATGCTGCAGACTGAACGTGCGCAGCTTCTCACCCTTGCGATCCACCGTATAGATCGCTGCCTCGGGACCAAATTTGACTGTCACCAAACGCTTGTGGTTGGCATGCAGCCATTCGCGTGCCAGCATCTTGTCCACGGATCCCTTTTGCTGTGGTGCCCGCAACGCCTCCTGGCGTATCTTCAATCTGCGTCGCTTGCTGTTCTGCAACTTGACCACACAGTAGCCGGCGCCCGCACAGAGTATGGGCACAAAGCCGAGGAAGACACAGACATAGATGAACATCAACTCCGAGCCGGAAAAGTAATCGTAGCCTTCCAAATAGTTGCAAGGTTCCAGCTCTGTGGCATTCAGCTGCATTGGCTGCGGACAAGGATCACCTGCTCGCCACATGAACACATCGCGTTGAATCTCATTCTCCTCAATGTCGGTGCTGTTCACAATGATGTCCCACAACGTGATCTTGCGCAGCTCAGCAATTTCCTCAGCCGTAAAGATGCCGTTGCGTTCGTTCTCGAACCAAAAGCGATCGGCATCCCGCAGTCGCTCGAACTGCTCCTTGATCACATTGGTGAAGAGATCGCCCGGCTGACCGTAGGACTCCAGCATGCCGCCCACATAAACATCCACATCGTCCAGCTGATTGTTGTAAGCCTCTTTCAGCATGCTGCAGAGCAGACAGATAGAATATATTTATAAACACTAATAATTAGAAATAATTAGAAAACAATTTAAATAGCTTTTGAATAAATAAATAAGGAATGCTGATGAAGAATGTATGTAAATTCTATTGCCCGTTGTCATTAAATTTTTATGAGTTGACTAATTCCTGAACTTATTGCAAAACAAATAAATAGAAGTATTCAGCTTTAGTTCTTGTCGTAATTCGCATGCATATAGTTACAGTCATAGTTAAGATATTTTTAGAGAGTTGGCAATATAAATTAATTTTTCTGCTAATAAATTATCTGGTCGGTTTTAAGCAGGTATCTGAATGTTTAATATATTCGTTGTCGGTCACAATGTCACGCTCTATCAATGTGCAAACTAGAAATTTCTCTTCAGCTCAATAATGTATTCACTTTTCTGCCTTGCACTAATTGTGATATTAAATCGCGGACTGACAGATATTAATTGTCTGTTTTCTTCACAAATAGTCACATATATAACATAGTTATAGATTAAATTGTACACCATCCGTACAACTTCTATTTCTTCATAGAACTCACTCCAATAGCTCTGGCTGTGTTTCGAATAGCTGTGGATTTATGTCCGTCCAGTTGGTATGCCTGTGCAGACCATAAGCCTCTCGAGCCGTGTTATAATCGGGCAGACCATTGTCGCGTCCACGCATGATGTTCAGAGCACCCAAGTCGCGTCGCGTAAACTCCATGGGCCCAAAGAGCTTGTCACGCACATCGGAGCACAGGACTGGATCCTCTCGCTCCGAAATCTGCGAGGCGAGACCCATGAGCACCTCCTCCACGCTGGTGTCGCTGAAGAAACCCTACAAAATATCAATATTAAGTCCAAGATCAGTTCAGCACATGTCACATACTCACGCTGGAGTCCCACCACGTGGAGCACAGACGTATGGCGGGATAGCCCATCGGTGTTTGCTTGAAATTGCATTCGCCATCGCGTCGATAGATGCCAGGTGGTATCATGGTGTGGCCAAAGCGAAAGGCGGCTGCCTGAAATATGTGACCAATGCCCGGATGCACGTCCTGCTTATACCCCTCATAGGCCGACATGGGGGAGCCGAGAAATGCCGGCAGATACTCGTAGACAATGACATTCTGTAGACTGGCAATGACAGTGTGGCGGGCTCGCTGGAATATGTCCTCGTCACACCAGGTGGGATTCAAGCGCTTGATACGCTGCGCCAACGTGTTGTGCCAGCGCAGAAAGAGTATGGCAAATGAGAGCAGGGCGGGATTCTGATTGGTGCGCGGATCTCCCAACACTGCAAGGAGTTATACTTTATTTTCAAATTTAATACTATATCAGGTTCTATTTGATGTGTTTTTTAATTGTCAAATTTGGGAAATTTAATTGAACTTGTTTTAGCTATCAAAATAGCCAATAATTAAATAAATATCCAAATAGTGTATAGCTTACAGAAAAGGCGCTCGGGACTGAGCATCTTCATGACGCTCGGCACCGGATTGTTGAAGAGCGGCACCCGCATGGTGTTGCGAACTGGCAGCTTGCCATCCTTCTGGGTGAGCAGGGTGCCGTTGTGGAAGGAGCGCATGGCATTGAGCCAGGCCTCAGAGGTGCTGTAAATGAAACTGCCATCAATCCAAGCAGTCATTTGATTTATCTGCGGAGTAGGTTTTATAGCGACACATTTGTACACCAGCCCCCCATACCCTTTGCACCATTGCCCCATTACCCACCTGTTCTCTTGGCGCATTCGGGCTTTGGCCCGTGGCCCGATCATAGGCCGCCCTATGGAAGGGTATATATTTGTCGCCACGGCACTCGCGATCATACATCTCATCACATTTCTCAATCTCAATGCGATGCATCTCAATGGGGCAGCCAGACTCTGAGGCCATCACAATCTCATTGGCCACCACCTGGCCAAAGAAGGCGAGCAATGCGGTACGATTGAATTTGGAGCCCAGGCCATCGCGTCCTCGCATGAACAGTCGACTCAGTCGCCTCGTCGAGGGTCGATTAGCGCCCGCCATGGCGTACACTCCATCCGAGTACGAGGGGGGGGCCTTGCGCACTAGATGACTATCTGAAAATCATTTCCAAATTGCATTTAATCGCTGCTACTGTGCAAAGACTTGAATACGAGTTCAATATTGTGTTAGTCTTATGCTAATTGCCTCATTTAGTTTGCCATTTTGAAAGTTGCCATATTTGCATATAGTAAGTTTAACTATATCTAATTACGACTATAGGTAATTGGTACATACCTACAGAGCCCCAGTCGGGATGGGCCAGATTGTTGTACCAGCCGTCGTAGCGCTGCTTCTCAGTCTGACTATATATTTTTTCTGCAATTAAACGACACAAATGAATATGTTTAGGAAATGTGTTTATATTACTCAGACAGCTGAAATAAAATATATATTAATTATTAATTAGTATCAATAGGGAAAACGATTCCCACTCAGTGGTGGTTTAAATTTCTTCAATTTTAAATGTTAAAGGAACCCTCTTACATTTGGCGCACATAATAAATCGAATCTAATTCTAAAGCTTCTACAAAAATAAAATGTAAAAATGTAAATAAATTTACTTTTCTCTAACTTACTTGCATTGAAACCAGATATCAATTTTGATAGTAACAAAAACAACAAGAACACACAACTAAAAATGTTTTTTTTATTTAAATTATTTAATGAACTTGAGCTATTCTTTTCAAAATTTTGAACCAATTGGCTCAAAATGAATGGAATTTGTTATGAACTTGAATTCCATAAAAACAAGTTATGATATTGTACAGAATATCATTTGTTATCTGATCATTGTTTGTGTCAGCATTATGATAAACTGATCCAATTATTAGTTCCACAGGCATATTGTGTCACTTTAAAATACAATTAAAAAAGAGACAAAAAATGTATTAAGAATTCTTTGCAAAGTTCGTCTTTGTTTAAATATCGAGGGTATATTAAGAATTGACTGTCTATAAAAAGTTCCTAAAAATATGTACAAATGTATAACCGAAAACACTAAGTTGTATACATTTTGCAATACAAGTGGATTTTTTAATTGCGAAATAATCGAAAAAGTTGTTTATGGACAACTTAGACACGCCGTTAACTGACGCCAATTTATTTAGATTTATTTTGTGGCATTTTCTGCGTGCAAATTACGCATTAAATTGTTCTAGTTAAGATCAGAAAATGCCATAAATGTTGCATGAAAATAAAAAATGACTTACATGTATTTGAGCCTGTTTTTTACATAGCAAGTAAGAATTGTAAGATTGTAGATTGTTTAGCTACCGACTAAATGCGTTTAGTCACTTTAATTGACTGCAAAATTGATTGACTAGCGGTCAGGGCTTTAAGTATCAACCCCACCCAGGCCATTGAGACAATTTAGGCCTCAATTTACATTCTTGTCGAGCTTTTAATTGCTTATTATGTTTGTTAGCACGGTTGTCGTTTTGCTTTGACAAATTGGGCATTTTAAGTTTAAGCTGCTTATAATAGAGGTATACTATATATTATAATAAAAAAGCAGATTGTAAGAAAGGGTGTTTGAGGAAAACTATAACTCATACTCGAGGTAATTAACTTATTCCCAAGAGTTTGAAAATTATAACACTATTTAATTTTTCATCATATTATAATTAAAGTCGGCAACGTTATTTATGACCACAATTTCAATTAATTTTTGGATTTTGGTTTTATAAGTAAGAACTTATGAATCATGGAATTAACTGGTAAATATATCAAGACGACTATGCTATGCTCTGCAAACGCAACGAATAAAGTGTTTTCTATCCGTTGGGAATACAATTTGTGTTTTTGTTTTGTTAAAGTTTTCCTTTTGAATACAATTTTTTAAGTTTTTAAATCTTACGTTATCTTCCAAAAAAAAGTTTGTTTTAATTTCCTTTAGAAACAAACTCCGATTATCTGAGAGCATATTCTTGTCGTGAACACTTTTAATAAAAATATATCTACCGGTTTTATTCTTATCTTGTCAAATAGACTCCCACAAGAGAGATGGTTTACGGTAAACCAGTTCAACAATTAAAGGCAATGGCCGCAACCAAAAACACGCTTGAAATAAATTTATGATAGTGGTAGTGGCAGACAAATTGAAAAAAGTATTTGCATATGAAGGTGCGATGGAATACTTGTAAAAAAAGAGAATTCTTTAAATTTGAATTCAATAAAAAAATGAATTTAATTCAATTGTTTTTTATTTATCACTTTTAAGTAGCGCACTCGAAATGCCAAACGTTTTAGTTCGATGATGAAACAATGGAATCGCTAAACGATAACTATTAAAATCATGACGTTAACAGGCAAAAGCAACAAAAGCAACAAACACACAGCATGACTATATTTTGTGCCATTTTCGAGAGCAATGCTCGCACATGTGTTGGTGTGTGTATGTGCCAGTGTGTGTTTGGAATGATGGATGGCAACAGCAACAGCAGGTGAGACCTGAGACTATATTTAAACAACACAACACTGAAGCAACAATCTTCAGAATCAGATCCGGTTAACCAAAAACGTAACTAGCAAAAAACAACAACAACAACAACAGATGAAGAGAAGTTACATACACAGCGAGTGTGAGAAAGAGAGAAGAGCCATCGGAATACTCAGCTGACTTCTGATGGCACACATACATATATACACAAATATACGATACATATCGTACATCACAGGTTGCGTTGGTGGCTTTGGAATGCCAACGACAAACACCTGCCTCACAGCACGGAATGGTCGGACTCTGTGTGTTTTTTTGGGGGAAAACATGCACGACATCACGGATTCCCCCAAATAACAATTTATGATATACAGTTTAACTATATGCACATACACATACACATACACATATGTTATGCATGAATGTAAGGTGAGACAATTATAGGTTTGCTTCGTTTCGTTTCATTTCGGTTTACATCGTCAGCAATTGTCAACGATTTCACGTTCGTTTTCTAAGTCTTTCGATTTGCCCATTTTTTCGCATGCTTCACTTTCATCTGTTGGCTTTGTGCGTGACTTTTGCTGATTAGATTATGTGCAGTGATATCCCGACATATATACGTGTACACTAAAATCTGTATCCGTATTGTTTTAATGTGAGGAAAATCCAGTTATTGCTTTACGCTGTAATTAAAATTGCGTTAAACTATAATTGGTGGAGCTAAATTTCAAAACATACATCAAAATGTCAAAATTTGTGTAACATTCAATAGTGTCCTAAGTTACCTGCCGTACCTGAATTGATATTTCTCATTAATTGCTATTAACCATGAGATATAACTAAAAATGAAATCAATTTCAAATATAGACTTTGTAGTTTTTGTGTCAACTAATTAATCTAAACTATTATTGATTTTTATTGATTAGTTTTGAAAAGTTGACCCAATCAATTTGTTAGAGGTACCACAAAAAAGTTTTCAATTCATTGACACATAAATTGAATACAAGACAATGAAATCTATTTGTTAGCTGTTAATTGGTTGCCAATTTGGGAGTTGGCAAAAATGCGCACATGACTTCATTTAATCCAAAATCAATTAACACTATCCATAAATCCAAGTGCAGGTAGACGACGCCAAAACCAAAATCATATGGCTTAATGAAGCCCAAAAATTCTTTTTCATCTTTGCGGCTTTAATTAGACAACAAGAAAAAGTTGTCAGCATCTCAAATTGCTGTCTAAGAATGCCGTAACTCCAAAAAGTCCAAAATGATACTGAACACAGATTGAGCATTTGTTTCAGTTTAAGTATTTTGCTTACACGATGCTAATGAATTCGGTATATCAGTGTGCTTTTTTGTTGTTGTTTATTCTTTTTGGTATTTTAACTGCATTAATCAAAATGCCATTTGTTTAATTAAAATCTCCAATATTGGTTATTTTAACATACATGTAAATAATTAAAACAAATCGAAATCGATTCACAACAACAAGATCTTGGGAAGAACTAAAGGCTTTAAATATGCTTCATAATCATGGTGATTTTTGTTTTTGGCAAATAGCAATTTCATAATCAAAATGGAAGAAGAATTACAGAGTAAGTAATTGAAATAATTATAGTGGTTGAAGAAAAATCCCCATATAAGTATAATAAATAATAAGCAGTAGTATGAGACTGACAAGTGGGGGAATTTTGCACCATAATTTTTGCTTTTTATGGACTATGTAATAATCAAATCAAAAAGCTTAATTGAAAATACTCGTATTTGATAGATTAAAATAATTGAGAATCAAAATTTAAAATATCTTTCTATATCTTAAACTAGCATTTTCTGGAATATTTAGACTTAAGTGAATTAAATATATATATTTTGAATTTTATAATTATGTGTATTACATATAGTATATATACATATTTTATATAATACACATTGTTGTAAACTTCCCGTATAATTAGTAATTTGAAATCACATCAAGCGACTGGCCAGGCAGAATTATTGTAATTACAACAAATAAACGCATCATAATGGCACAATACGCCTTGCTAACGACCATTTGACGTCATCCCGATGAGCAGATCTAACATACAGCTTGGGGTCTAGAGTCTAGACAATGCGCCTCTGACTGACAGCATATCGGCAGACATGGCAAGATCTCGTGCCTCCAACTGACCGATAAACGACGTTGTTGGCTATTTATTATTCATATTAATACGAGTCTCTCCCGAGCAGTCGGGTGATTCTAAGATGTCTGACTGTTAAAGCTGGTCACGTACGATGTTGAATAAACGGCAAGTGGGCGTGGCTCAGGCCCAGCCCCGGCAGCATCGAACTCCAGCGAGTCAAATGTCAACGCACGATCAAACAAACCCAGCAGCGGACTGACTGCCTGACTGCCTGACTGACTGACTGAGTGTTGAAGTTGCTTACTTCGGTTAGCAGTTAACCTCTGCCCTCCATGCCGCCCTCCTCTCAACAATTTCACGGATCGTTTTATTTGCTTGTAATTTTGTGCCAATCATTTGATTTATGCACAGCAGATCATTTGGCTCTTTGTTGATGTTGTTGCTGCCGTTGTTTAACGTAATGAAATTATTGCAAACAATATGAAATATTATCTATTGTATGTACGGCTCCCCCTCAGACCCGCAACGCCACATGTGGCACGTTTGGTATGGGGAAGTTAAACATTGGATCACACTTTAATTGTTCGGATTGTATGCAAATGTGCCTTCATCTGATCGTTTTGTTTTCTTTTCTTTGCCAATTTCATTATGCCTTCCATTTAGCACTTGCGCTTTGTTTTCGTTTCACTTTGTTTAACACCTCAGAGGTGTTTATCAAACAATTCACAATGCTCTGAAAGAAAGTTGTCATCGAATAGTAATTTCATTTTTAATTATTACTTCTTCACGTCCAACATGACAATCTTAGCCTACATTAAGTCAGCCTTGGTTAGCATGAAACTTAGCTTAATTGAATTTGTTAAGCCATATGGTGGCAATGGAAATAGTACTCACCATAACAATGCACAAAACCCAGGCTGAGGCCCAGACTAATCAACAACAATAGGTGGGTGCTGTAGGGGGCAATTGCAATTGCCCTGGGCCCTAGATGTAGTCTCCAGCTACGATGAGATTCAGTTGTTGTTCGATTGGTAGTTGTTGATGATGCCCGCTGTTGGGGCACGCTTGGAACACTCATATTGATTGCCAAGTATTGCTATTGTTATAAACAAATTCGTTGACTTGCGGTTTGTATTGTGAAATTAATTAAACAAACTATGTATAGCACTCAAGGGGGTCGCTCTCTAGCTCGATCGCTTGGGGCGCCTTAATTTTGCATTATTTTCGATTAGATTTGTATTATCACACGCCACATTGGCTGACTGCTGCTTTGACACACGTGTGCAATTTTCAAAGTTTGCTCATTTTTTCCAGGGAACTCTGTAGAATGACACACTTTATATTAACGGATCTGATTCACACTAAATTCCACTTCAAAACCGTCGGCATTAAATTTTATGTTAAATTTTTTTTTTTGTGTTGATTATTTATTTATTTCGCGACATAGATTTGTTGTTTCGGGTTTACTTTGACATTAAATGTTACTTTCACTTAACCATTATATTTTATGGTATTATAATTATTTTATTATTATACGAGGGAAAGAATCGACCTATTCAGAAAACACTTTCGATAAATAAGATGGCAGGTGAGATTAGAATCGATTTTAATAGATAAAATTAAAGTAATAATAATATGGTGGATTACAATTGAATATCACGCTTCCATGGAATACAAATTTGTAAAATTATTTCTCAAGCTACAAACAATTTAAAAATAAATAAAAAGTCACGAGAAAAAAAAAACAATATTTAAGTGCTTTATATTTTACAATGGAAAACCAGCAATAATACAAAGGCAACTATTCAAAAGGCTTAAGTAAATGACGAAACGGTTCGTTAATGTTTGAAATTAATTATATTGCATAAAGTAAGTAAAGCAGAAAAAACGCGTTTATTAAATGCAATGTGTACAGCAAAATAAACGGCAAAGTCAACCCACAAAAAGTTATAAAAAAAAAAATCAGATGTATGTACATATGTATATATATATACTATATGTATATATAAGTAAAATAAACGGAATTACCCACAAAACAATTGACCTTCTGCGAGCTTACAAACAAAACCGACAACCGACAAACGTCCATTAGTCATAATCGACGAAAGAAGCCGAAAACCCAACAATAACAACAATACAAAGCAATAACAAAAAATAGAGAAGAAAAATAACCAAATCCATTGCACAACTGTAAACAATTAACAATACCATTTACAACAACAATAACAACAATCCTAACGAAGCCATAAAGCCAAAGAGACACCCAAAGAGCTCAAAGTACTTGTGAACCGTAAGCAAGTCTAATATGTATTTCTCCAGTGGCATTTGTTTAGAAATTTTAATGAAAACGGGATGGGGATGGGGTGGGAGGGGTGTAGAAACTCAAGCGAAGAGCTGCAGAAACTCAAGAAAGCGTGGAAGAGTTGAAAGCCATAATTATAATGGAATGTAAAGACAAATTACGCGGTTAAAGACTAATAGGCAAAGTTGAATTCGGCGCCCTTTTTTTTAACCTTGAAGCTCCTTGGCAATTAATGAATATAGCTAATTTGCAAACTCCGAAGACCGCAAAAAATTACTCTTGTATGTATGTATGTATGTGTTTTGTATCGATCCGTATAAGTAGTTCTGAACTCTGAAATTCTTGTCTGCCACTGCAACCTGATTTTGAAACTATTTATAATACGAAGTATGTCTGAAAGTAGTATTTTTTTCGCATAGCAACAATGTAAATGTAAATTTTCAGGCATATGGCTTTAATAAGTACTAGTATGTAAAGGGACCATGGGAATCTAGCGGGGTCAATGCTTAACCATAATTTGTATGCTAATCTCATGAGACACATGCAAAGTCTTGGTCTTGGCTTATAAGCTTGTCGACTTTTTTACATAGCAACTTTCATTTTAATATTTTTTCTTTTTTTGTTTCATATTTGTTGAACACTATTATGAATATTAACTTTGCAAAGTCGTATTAATTTTCGCACTTTTAACCGTTGCTTTTTCACTTCCGTTTATTTTATTTCCGAACTTGGAATTTTTAACTTTGATGATTATTTGTTGTTTCTTTCTATCGCAAAAATTGTGCAAGAGACGAATCGTTTGTGTTTTTTTTTTTTATAAGTTTATCCAAGTTGTAGTTGTTGCATGGGTCGGACGAAGAGTAGGACGATAATGGAGAAGGAGAAGGAACGAGAAGAAGTCACAGCAGCAGCCACAAAAATAAACACGAAAATAAATTATATTCACGAACGAAAAACGTACATAAGCAAAAGACAAGAAGACGACGCTCTACGCGAACAAAGAAGAGGCGAAATGACGGGCCGAAGACGCCGAATTTGCGTGTGCGTAAAAGAGATGGCAAATCAACGAACGGCGACCCAAAAAAAGCAATAACAAAACAAAGAAGCAACAACAACTGGATGTCTATTAAAAAAAAAACACACACAGTCACACACACATTGCAGCGGGTGGAGTATTTAACTTTGTTGTTGTTTTTCTTTTTTCTCAGTCTCTTATTTTTCCTTGGGCTTGCAATTTTCGACAAACAATTTCAACAATTTGCCATCCACATAACTTCGCTTGACACTTTGCATAGATAAAAACGCACTGCACAAAAATTGTAGTAACGGTGAAGACGAAGACGAAGACGAAGACGAAGACGAAGCAGAGGCAGAAGCACAAGTCGCAACAGTAATAAACTACAGCGCATGCGCGACACGTTTCACATTCACTCTCACTACAAGCTGAGAGCGATCCCGTTCCGTTCCGTCCCGTCCCGTCTCTCTCACTCTCAATCTCCCTCACCAGTTGGCTAGTGCAGCAGGTGGAGCACAAACGTCCGCAGCGGCCAAGAGTTCGTTGAATACTGAAACTCAGCTGTGCGGCTGGCACCCCAGCTGGGCCAGGGAGCACATCACAAAATCCACCATCGCCTTCTCTTTGCGCTCCCAAGAAACCGGTCGTCAACGCGCGCGCTCTCTATGACTTGTCTCTCCTCGCCCTCCTCGTCACCCAACAAACAATTGGCGTATGCTCCATTTCGTTTGTATAGCGGATCTGAGCGATGTGGTTGTCCCCTTATCCGTCTCCATGTCCGCCTCTAAATGAGTTCCGTCATTTTCGACATGACAACGTGTCGTATTAATCATTGTCATGTCAATGCGTCCCACAGGAACCCAACAAGCTCTCAAACACATACATACATGCAAATTTTGAATGGGCATTTCCAACTGGTAATCTGATTAAAAGAGCGTCAATTCACACAGATCTATGCAAAGAGTAAATTGAAGAGTGAGCATCTTCTGTCTTTGCAAAAGAGCGTATCTTTGAAGAGGCTTCCACGCTCTTCAGCTACATAATTGAGCAGTCACATCTAGTGATTGAAGTTCCCATCACCTGTACACTATGTAAATTTGCCAAACTTTTTCGTTTTATGAGTTCTTAATTCTGTTAACGACTTGTTTCCGAAAATTTACGATCAAGTTGATGAATCTCGGGCCTCCGGCCACAAATATTTGCATAGACAAAATAATAAATGCTCAATAATCTTTCATTGACTCTGGTCTGCACTGTAAAGTTCCCAACAAGAAAAGTTGTTTGTATGATTAATAAGATTGGTTCAGTTTTTAACAGATTTAAAATATTTTTTAATTTTAATAGCGGATATTCATTCATTTTGGAGTAATATTACGTTAGCTCATTCATAATAAATTTTAAGAAGAGAGTATCAGCACGTCTTCGAAATCATATTAAATCATATTAAATTTATAATTAAGAAATAAGAGAACTACAGTCGAGTCTGCTTGATTGTGACATACCCGCTACCCAACGTAAGTGTAAAGACCCAAATACATTATTTTAATTTATTTTCAATTTAATTTATTTTAATTTTAATTTATTTTAATTTTTAAAAATATATAAAATTTATATCGAAAAATATACATTGAATACCATTATTATGCTGATTCTAGCATCTTAGAATCGACGGCCGGGTGGTCAAATTGTAAATCGAACTTTATTCCCTCGCAACAATAAGATATATTATACCAAGATTTGGTAGTTCTAGCTCTAATAATCACAAACTTCTCAAACACAGACCCGTACACCTTAACGGCGGTTGAAGCTTATGAAGAAAACCTCTACTTAATGAGGTCGGAGTTAACTCCTTTTGCCTGTTACATATATTTTCAATTGTCTCTAAGTTTTAATACCCTACTATAATAATAATAAAAATAATAGCTGTTTTGCAAATTAAGTTTGACTAATGAGATGTGAAAAAACGGAAATAATAAATACAGAATAAAAATGCGTTAATAATTATCAAATTTTAATTGCTAATTCCATATTATTACTGCATTATATCAGTTTTAAGTCTGAGCTTATCGTATATGTGTCACAAGTGTTATATGCACAATTGAATACCTGCTTTACAGATAGCAATCGGACTGAGCTGAGTCAACTTGATTTAACGCCTTTTTAGAAGGCCGCAAACTGAATTTGTTTTGAGTCTTCCAAAAGACTTGAAGTTGCCAATGTGCTCGCATAGATAAAAATGTCAAGAACTGACGAGAGCATATAAAAATTAATTAATTTAATTACTTATCTAAGTGCATTACACGACGAGTGTTGACTTAAACTAAGATATTCTCATACGAGCGTGTGTCAAATTGTTAATGGCAATTGAACATGAAATACTTATTTTTTGCAACTCGAAACAATTCCCAAGCAATTGATAAAATGTTTCTTCTTTTTCAAGTGCACTTGAGAGCCAAGAATGTCTTTCAACTTCAATGCGTGAGCAATTTGTGTATAACATATTTGTATTATTCTCTGTAATTTTTTCTATTTAGTCGCTGATTTTTTGAACGTTCGAACATTAATAAATATTTATAGATGCGCTAGCACGCTGCACTTGTTAGGCGCATCGAGAATAGAAAAAAAAAAGATAAATAAGAATTTTAATTGATTTTAATGTGCACAGCTGCAAAGCATGCATATGCAGTAGGCCGAGGGAGTGAGTACCGGCAGGAGGAAAGGGGGATTCGACCAGATCGAGAAAAAAGCTGTTGACATACTCATAGAAAAATTGACATAAAATATCGTCTTTGTATTATCTGTAAATGTCTGTGGAAATAATGATTGAATTCTGAGGCATGCACTGTGGTCAACAGATTGCATTGATAAGCATGTTTTAACTGTGATATTTCAAATCCTTTTTAAATTAAATATTGTCTCGTTTTGAATATTTTATTGCTATCAATCGATACAATTATATTTATGTGTATTGGAATTTACATTTGTAAATTGTTGTCTAAGTTATAATACTTTACATAATATTGTAGATTTTCCACAATTGTAAAATGAACTTCAGAAATTAATATAATGATCATTTACACAATTATATTTGGTGCTTGCTATGTATTCTTAGTCGACTCAGATTCCTCATTGTCTAAGAATATCTTGCCGATTCTCATTAAATAATTATTTATATCTTACTTTATATCATTTCTACATACTAATGATCTCATCTTGAACTTTCCAAACGATTCTTTCCCAAAATAACTCCAAAGAATTCTCGATAAATGAAGTCGAAAAAACCAAACCTTTTTTGAATCGAAGACATTGTACTAATTATGGCATACCATTCCTCAAGTTGCCGCAAGTATTTCAAGCAGCTCTACAAGCCACGCATAGAGAAGTCGAGAACAAACTCTTAGCAATTGAGTTTGCGTTGTTAAGTGCTGGCACCGAAAAGTGAAGGGTATAAAAAATGTTTAACATGACTTATCAGGTATTCGATAAAAAGATATAAATTAGCTGCGGCTACAAGTTGTTACGCTACAATTTATTAATTCATTTAACTCGGCCAAAGTATTAACAACTTTCACAAACAAAAATTAAGTGCGTGGCCAGAGCAAGTGACATTAAGGCAAGCAAAAAAAGTAAATTTAAAATCAAATGAAGTAATTGGCGCAATATCGAAACAGAGATAAATATACTAGGGGAGGGAAAGAGAGGGGGAGGAGGGAAAGAGAGGGGTAAACAGACATGGCTACACATAGCTGAGTAATTGATTTTTTATAGTTTGATTTTGATTCAATTTGAAATTGGATTTCTTTTTTTTGTGTTTTTTTCTTTTTTGTTAACTCTACTTACAGAAATGTGGTAAATGTGTGTGTGTGTACCTATAATATTAAATGGCTTGCAAATCGAGAGCGGGCCAGTTTACAGCTCGCATTTGACAACGGTGAAGGTCACAAGTGCGAGCAGCCGCTGCTCCTAAACTAACTAGACGCCATGACTCGACAGCGACAGCGACAACAACAGACAACGCACAATTGTATGTAAAGAAACAGCAAAAAAAATAACACACAAATATATAAAATATTAATCAGACAGGTGACAATAACAAGAGCGAGAGCAACAACAATTCAACCCACTTGTGTGTAGCGTGTGTCGGCACAAAATGGAACACGCACCGCCATTGAACAAACCGAACGCACATTGCACATACGCACCGTATGACGGGCGACCGTCGACGGTCGTTGGAATGGCATGATTAGAGACAATCGTCTGTTAACTAACTAAGTTAACTTACTTGCATGCAGTAGCCAACAATCGGTAGCTGTTTGCTTAGCTTGTTAGCAAACAGTTTTCAGAGTGTGCCTCATAAATGCAGTCAATTTGATTGAATGGAGTTCTTGCTTGAACCTATCAAATTTTATAGCATCAACAAGTAAGCAAAAGCGAATTAAAGTTCTTAACTTAACTCCCAATTCCCAGGTGTGCCCAATCGCTTCCTCAATGCTTTTATGTTCAATGACACCTATTAAGAGATCCATTAAGAGGCTGAGCTCATGTCTGTATTCTCGAGCGATTTCCTTTCACTTATTAATTCATTTAACTAGCATGATGCATCACAGCGCAACGAACTAACTATGCACGAATACAGACGATCAGTATTTATACATGACATATATTTATATCTAATGTAATTTTACCATAAAAAGCGTACTCAAACATCTTAATTAAGTGGGAAACTGTGGCGCACTGTGCATGCGTACGTGATTTTTGCTTTAATTAGCTCGACTTCGCTAGCAAATTATGGGGCAAGCTGTTGTCTAAGAAGGTTGTTCCACCTTCAACCTTCATGACATTGACTTTGGTAATGAAATTAGTAAATGGATTGCCGGCTTGGGCCCTTCATGCAAGAATGCGTTGTGGTGAAGGATTTGTTTTTGCCGACGATTATCAATTGAGAATGATTCATGGATTCATTAACAAGCCTGGTTGTTGGTGCTCAATTGTAAAGGTTCTACAGCCATTGCACACTTAATTAAAAGTTTGCTAAAATCACAAGGTTGTTGCAATTATTTTTTAAAACAATATAATATGTGACACATACTAAATACAAATATTAAGAACATTTCTATTTATCTAACTCTTAAGTGAACGCGTGCATGAACATGTGATCGATAGTTTCATTTATGTACGGTTTCACAGGGCAAATTACAATGAATTGCAAAAGTCAACGAATTGGATAACAATATGTAGTAATCGAATTCAAGCTTAGGGGCAAAACATCTGATATTATATGATATTTAATTTAATCAGGATTTTATTATTCTTCAGCATTATTTAATATCGACATTTCGTAATAATTCATCATCTTACTGAAGAAGTGTAGAGTTGTCAGCCCATATAACACAAAAAAACAACCGCCTAAAAGTATACATCAATATATTCTGACATGTATGTTGCTTAAGTCTTTTGTTTATGCACAGTTAGGGAGCCACTAAACTACAAATTATAAAATACATTACTAACAATATATATTTAAATCACAATTTTAAATGCTATATAAAAACAATAATGTTTTATAAATAATTATGTATATTAAAAGTTATCAGGTTTTTCTTGCATTTGTCGCAGGTCTAAAATATCTGAATTGTTTTCAAGCGGAAACATTTCTTGTATTTCGGAGTATGTCCATCGCTTTGGCAACAGTTCCACATTCTTTTGGCCAAATACGCGCAATTTGTACAGCAAAAATTCATAAAGATACATCCGTTCCGGTTTAGTGTAATGAAAGGCTATTGAATAATTTGAACAGCAATCGATACCCTGTAAAAAACCATAGTCAATATTAAGAAACATGCTGCTGAATATACTGCTATTAAACATACCGTATTAATTTCGGACACACTCATTTCTCGTAGCCAACCTGGTATGGTCTCATTTCCATTGTACAGGTAGCTCCCAACATCCAGTGGAAAAAATTTTGGCTTGTCATCATCTGGCATGGATCGGGTGGAGTCGACCAAATGAACGCCCACATTTTGTAAGCATATTCCCATATAGAAATCTTCAATGCCCATTTTTCTGGCTTCCGGACAAATGTTATCAGAATCATAGGCCTGCATTATAAATCGACTTAATGCTTCTCGACTGAGCACATATGAAGCACCACCAGACATGTAGCTCTATGTGAGAAAATGAATAAATATGCTGACTTCGATCTCATAGAAATTAATCATATATACTTTATTTGAATATTAAATTAAATATGTATAACATAAGCTTAAAAAAGTATTGCTCAAATGGGGCTCTAACATTTTAGAATGAAATATAAACTTAAGTTGCAGCATAACAGATTTATAAATATCGTCACCATATTCAATTTTTATATAAGTTTATGCATTTTTCTTTAATTAGCTAAATATTTAAAAATCTGCTACCACGCCCATCGTTGACATTTTATTGGAGTAGCCCCATTACACAAAAAATTGCATAATATTTATACAAATAGGCACATCAAAGGTGCGAAAACTTCAAATATGTCTATGTTAGTCAAAGTTATTAGTTACGGTTGAGCATTTAGCATATTTACCCATCAACCGCGACGATTACAACTCATCCAATGAGTTGTCTTTTAAGCCGCTTTCAAGGCTTTTCGTCGTGGGCCTCATAATGGGATATGATGTGTCAAAATACAAGTTTAATTGAAATGTGAACAAGGATGGGTTTAATATTAATTGAAATGATATTTGCTTATTTCATTAATGCAGTTTTTGGTGATATTATTCACCAAAATGCATACTATTATAATATTACATTCAACACTATAAATTTTGTTGCCGCTTAATCAATAAAAACTTTCGGTTGTTTCCTTATGATCTATGATACCTAAATGTATCTATAATATAGTTTTCCCATCGGATAATTTAACATATGCTAATTGGCTTGTCTACCAGACAAAACCAATGGGCAGCGCGTAGCCAAAGCAAATGCAAAGCCATTTATAGCTCATCAGTAATATAATCACCATAATAAATCAAAGAAATTTTAAGCAATATAAAAAACTTTACGTGAGATAAACAATTTATTAAAGTTGTTGGCAACTAGAAAAAATGATTATTTTTAGTGCAATTTAAATAGAGAAAAAATCAAAGAAAAAAACACAACCTTGCCAGCTGCTGCTGTGTGAACTTGAATACTTGCTTTATACCCAGCTTCAAAGCTAAAGTCATTGAGTGAAATAAAATGAATATGCTTGCATTAATTTATTTTTCATTTTATTGTTAATGAGATGTAAGCATCTTATAGACCTTTAAGGATTCAAAATTCAATATCCAAAATTATAGGAAACATTTATTATTATGCCAACAGCAGTTGCACAGCCGCAATATGTTTAAACAGTAATGTCAAAAGGCAAAATAAATGACAACAAATACGACTCTCCCAGTAAACACAATGCGTGTGAGTTTGCCTGTGCAATGACAAGCAACCTCGACGACCTCACGACAACTGACCATTAGCTTGAAGTTGCAGACGTTGTGAGTCATCATAGATTGACTGGTGGATGGACAGAGTGACAGAATGACTAACGACAGCTTCATTTGATCTTTGGCAATTGATTTGGTTGCTGCAAATTTTATGGTTTCCATAATGATAAAGACATGCCGGCAGTATCTGTGTTTATATTGATGATATTTGAAAATATTTGCCATATAATTAACAAACAAATTAAACAAGAATACACAAAGACAGTTACTTAATACGGGACTATATAATGAACCGGTTATTCTGGATTTAATTTAAACATTAAAGCATGCATTTTACTCGGTTATACTATGTCACTTAACTATCCCGATAAACGTCGAAACCAATTTTATGAATACTTTAATCGTTAATACAAAAATTCAATTTGATTAATATGGATTGTTCGTTTTTCAGATTAACGACTGTATATCGATATTCCTGAACTTGACGTTGCAGTTGATAAGTAATACCAATTGTTTTGCAGTTTTGTTTCAATTTATAACAGATACGCTATATTTCTACTTTTGATAATAAGAGAAAGTAATGCCATTTACCATAATTACCAGACCAGTCTTCTGTCAATTTGATAAAAATTATGTGTTTTTAAAGTCAATTCGAATACATAGTCCCTTATCTTTAGAGATATAATTCAATTAAGTTGACAGGTGCTGGAAGTCTTAGTCAGTTAACAAATGTTTGCTGTCGACTGGCATTTAAAATGCAAATTATGTAGCGCATGATAACAAACAAGCGTGATGATCTGTTAATTACCGGGTGAGGTATGAGAATAAGGAAAGACAGTATCACTTACCACGTTGTAGCGTCTCATCTGATAGCCAAAGTAAAGCGGCATATTTGAATCGTAAGCACTGAGCATGTGATGCAGATTCTCCATGATGACATAACTAAAAGTAGATGAACGGTGTTAAGTTTAATGGTAATGATAGACGGGACTCGCACTCACGTATCATCGTCAGCTTTAAGAAACCAATCGTATTCCTCTCCATACTTCAGCCATACATGACGGAAACCCTCGCGCGTTTTGTTCCACAGATCGTGATAGGAACCACCCTCGGCATCCACCACCTGCACCACACCCATGGGGTCGTAGTTCTCACTGCTGACAAACACCAGCTTGGTGCAGCGTCTGCCCCAGGTGGCGTGAACATGCTGAGCATAGCGCTCCACGTACTCCGGACAGGTCAACACCATGCACAGCACACGAGGTGACGCCAACTTCCACTCCGGCTCCGTTTCCAATTGTGCGAATCTCATTGTTGATGCTAAGTTTCTGCTACTGCTGCTGCTGCTGGGCCAACAGTTGATTTCATTGCGCACGTCATAGACGTAGAGGAGCAGTATAAAAGCACTCACAAATCCAGTAAAGAATCCCATTAACATATGCAGCTGACCGTGGAATTGATAACCAAAAATGGTCCTCGACTTGGCCATTGTTTTGCATTTGGCGACGATGGGGCTGCTGTGTTGTGTTCTGCCCAACGTCTGATTTGTTAGTGCAGTCGCGTTTTGTTTTGATGCGCAGCTTCAAGCCAAATCTTTGACAATAGTCAACGACCGGTTTCATATTTTGCTTAACTACCTTTAGCACTAAGCCAAAAGGCGTCTTGTGTTTGAAATAAATCATTTGCATGATGATTTTATCATACAACGACTGCTTGCACTGCTTGCTTTAAAACTTAACTGCTTAGCACAAGCATGAAAAAAACATATTTTAAATAATTCCAATCAAATTATATTAATTCTTGATTTTAATTTTGTAATATGGTATCAAATCAATATAATATTAATAGTTTACATACTCAAGAATTGCCCAGTATATTAGCTAACATTGTACAACTATATAAATAATACAAGGAACAATAAACTTTGGTTTTGGTTAAAGTCTTTATGGTAGAAGCTATTCAGAATCAAATCAAACAGCTTGCACCCTTATATATTGAGATAATGAGATCTTCGGATATCCATGATATTGTAGGTGTCATAAATGACACGCTTCCAAACGCGGCGACTATGAAGATGATCAATGGACAATGCCAATGCCAAAAAGCGATTGCAATTTAAATTGAATATCAATCAAATGTTCGATTAATCTGATATGTCTAATTGGATGAGATGTTGTAGCTGCTGTCGCTGTTCTGTCTTCATTTGTTACTCTATTCACGGCCCCCGAGATTCAATTGGATCAATTGATGGTATGCTTACGCAGCAGAAAACTGGGCGCAAAATGAAAACGAAAGTATAATCTCTTCATTTGGTCAATTTTGGAAACAGCAATGGGAGCAATTGATGGGCATGACATTGTATAACGGTTAATATTAAGTAATATCAATGTGACTGAGGTATAAAAACATCGAGTAACGTCAATTAAATGTGCAGTTAGCTGACGATTTGTGAACCGCAAGCAAATAGAGAAAATATTCATCAAATCAACATCAAAATGGCCTTTAAGGTGAGATATCAATTTGTGGACTAACTTGTGGATAACTATAACTCAATCGAATCCTTTTTAGTTTACGCTGCTCGCTTTGACACTGATAGGGGCTGTAGGTGCTGAATACGATTACAGTCGGAGCACTGACAACAGTCAGAAAGTATCTGCGGTATCTAATGATGTCAATTCTCTGGAACAGCACGATTCCAGCGCCAGTTCCAGCGAGGAATATCGCTCCAACTATCAAACGCATCAAAATAATGACCGTAATTCAGAGGCGACTCCTAAGGGCTACGACTACCCCAGCCAATTGGGCAACTCTGGTGCAACTGTATTACATGCCGCGTCCAATTCCATAGCTGCCTCGTCCGCTCTCTTCCCTGCTCCATTGCCTGTGCTGCGTCAACAACGCGAGCCGGAAGTTTTCCCCCCAGCAAGCTATAGCTTCAACTATGCCGTCAATGATGAGAGCACCGGCGACATTAAGGATCACAGCGAGACCCGTGATGGATATGTAGTGCGTGGGCAATACAGCCTCATCGATCCCGATGGCTACAAACGCACCGTTACCTACACGGCTGACGATGTCCATGGTTTCAATGCTGTCGTCAATCGCGTACCCTACGTCCTTAAGAAGTTGGCGGTTGTTAGTCCGTCCTTGGTGTTAGATGAGCGTTCACCCGTTAACCTGGTGTCTGCCGGAATCTCTGGCTCTGCATCTGTTAAGGATGGCGAGAACACTTTGACATCCGGATCTGGTGATAGCTATGTCAACGCAGCTAATGAACGCGACGCAGCTGGAGGCATATATGCTTGAGTGATAACGGTGCGGTATACATTTATTGTGTATTGTGTATTAGTGTTTCACATATTTCTAGTTTTATAGATTGTATGCATTAAATGCGAGAGTCAAAGTTTAATTCTGTACCACTGTGATTATTTTGGGTTTGAAGACCGTTGCATACTTTCAGGCAGGGGTTTTAATTATATGTAAATTGCTTCTGAAGATACATAGGTAGACTTTGAATAAAGGTAAAACATGTTATTGTAGCTACATCAAAAAATGTATTGTGCCATAAGGGCAACGACAAATAATCAATTAATAATCTTTTTGTACAATCGTAAAACTTAAAATGTCATGAAGACAAAAAAGAAGTAACGAACTAACGAAGATCTGCGCAACGAAAGACGTAACGTATCATGCATTTTAAACAGTTGGAGGCGTAGCGCTAAATGCCAGTGAGCTGATCTAAAGAAGAGAAAACGACCACAATGCGCTTATTGTTTAATGACACTGGTTTCGCCACATACATTCTTGCTGTGCTGTAGCCAAGTCCGATAAACTTAGACTTTAACTTTCTATAGTATTTGCATAATTAATTGCATATTTATAACCAAGCCATTGAATCATTTTGCATCTATATTTTATTTTTTATTTTTTTGTTGCCAAATATTGAATATTTAATGGTGATTCAATTACATTTATTGTTACTATTAATTAAGTAGTGTAATACATTTAGATATAGTTTATTTTTGTATATTATAATTTGTATACTGCTATCGATAATTTTATTATTTGATAAAAAAAGCTTTTTGTTCAAAAAGTTTGCGTAACGCTTGCCCATCTCTAGATTTTAGAATTATGGTCACACTGCTAGCAAGTTAAAAACTGAGCAAAGCGCGCATGTCCAAAATCTTAGTCTGTAAACGATCGGCAAAGCGTGAAGTTAAAGTCGCGCAAAAACTGATTTGTTATTTCAACCTCAAAGCACACCTGCTGCGGTGAAGTCGGAATTTATTTGTTTACTTCGTTTTGTATTCTGTACAAATCCGCTTAGCTGTAAACATCAATAAAATAAACAAACACACACAACGCGAGCGTCACACAGTTGTGCGCCCTCACAGAGGAGACTTCGCTCACATCGGACGACTGAAGCTTCGTTAAAAAATAAGAAAACATAGGAAAAACCGGCGATTCATCGGTAAATTTAAAATTTAGCAATTGCAAATCGAATTAAGCTAAATTAAAGCGCACTTTATGTGAGTGTACATAAGGCAAACATACGTGCTCGAAGGAGAGTGCGAAGAGTTGAGAAGCATAATGTGTGCTTGAAGGTCAACCGCATCTTACAAGTTTCGCCTTTGCTGACAATGCTGCGTCAGTAAACAAGAATGTGTTAATTTTTGGTATTTCAACAAAAAACTACAAAGACGTCGAACACAACTGCGTGAACCGCTTGACGACATAAACATAAAATTTGCATAAAAAAGTAAACAAACGCCCATAAAGATATGGCAAAGCACACAATAACAAATCTTGGCCATAATATGAGCATCTCTAAACCTCAACGCAAGACAAGCGTTCAACTGGAGCTGTTGTTTATGTTGCTTTTGGGCTTAATCTGTGGTGCATGGTTATCGAAGCTATTGCACCATGCACGCTTAATATTATACGCTGATATCTCACACACTTCTACCGATAAACCTCTGATGGATGCCAGCTATGGTCAATATTCAGCACCTGGAGATTACACCTCTTTTAAACCTATATCTTCTTTCAATGAAACACGTATACTGTGCCTGATTGTGACTAGTTCGCTACAATCGCGCGCCATGCACATAGAACGCACTTGGGGTAGACGTTGCAACAAGTTGTTGTTTATGGACAGCCAAGGTGGCAAAGTGTCGAAGCTGAGAGAGAGACACACCAATTCATGGGCGAAGACTCGTTCGCATCTGCAGCATGTCTATCAGCAATATTATGATGATTACGATTGGTTTTTGAAGGTGCCAGATGATACGTAAGTCGCATTTAAATTGTTTGATTGCTGATTAATTGTCATATTTCCTTTTCCAGCTACGTTATTATGGAGAACCTCCAGCACTTTCTACAAGCCCACAGCCCAGAAACACCTATTTACTTTGGCTCCAATGACTGGGAGCAGTTAAAGCAGGTAAGTTTTCATGTATAGTATTAACTCGGCAATTTGAACTCACGTTAATGCGGACAATTCAAAAATACGGACATATAATATAATTGTTTTTGTGGACATTTTTGTGGAACGAACACCACAATTTATATTTCACCTCAAGGATCCGGACGTACGTGTAAATTAAAATGCAATTAAAAAAAAATTTTAAAATAAGTCAATTTGAATTAATTAAAATAATTGCATTACATACGACATTATGCTGAAGATGAATTAAATCCCCCTTGCTTTGCAGGGCTACATCTCTGGAGCAGCTGGCTATGTGTTCAGCAAGGCGGCGTTGCATCGTTTCGTGAATTTAGGGCAGAGTAATGGCAATCTGTGCAGTAATCGTAACTATGGTATCGATCATGTGGAATTGACTAGGTGTATGCGGAATGCAGGTGTCGTAGCAGGTGATTCCCGTGATGAGGATGGACTTCCGCGTTTCCTACCATTTCCGCCATTTGTAAGTAGTATTTATTAAAAACAATATCACGTTGTAATCATTTGCTTTATATTAAACTTTTTGCAGAAATCACATGAACTTTTTTCGAGATCTGCCATATCATTCCACTATAGTAACGTTGGAGAATTTTATATGTTAGATTACGTCATATACAGGCTGCACCCTGTGGCTTGAGCCGAATTCACAATCTGCATCAAGTGGAAACAATTCCACTAAAGTGGCCAATTGCGAAGTCAAATGATAGTCAGACTAAATAGTGGCCTTTGGAAGAGGGAGTGTCGTTTAAATCGATCGGATAGACTGCTTGAAACAATGCCAAAGACAAAGACTATTTAACGTGCCTACTTGTATCTTAATGAACTTGTGTAACAAATTATTAACATTGATAAAAGTAAATTTTTAGTTAGACTGAACAATTAGTTTTCCATTAATTGCATTCAACTTGCTTTAAAAATATAAACACCAATCTAAAAAATAAATTTGTAAATTAAAATGCTATTAAAGAAAAGTATAATTTAATACTGATAAGTGAAATTCAATAATGAACCAAATTTTGTACCCATTTCTGCCTATCATTATTCTTGCTAATTACTGTAGATAACAAATATCTTTTTTCAGAAAAATGTTATTTGATATGGTTGTGATTCAAGATTTTCTACCCAAGAGTAAGAGATTCATAACCCTCAATAATGCCGTATGGATGCATATTGTAAAGCAGAAAGTCCAACATGTACATCTGATAGTAAAAGACATAATGAATTGTTATGGCATAAGTGGAACAGCACTCCAGACCCTAGAATTATAATATTTATAAATAACTTTCAGCAAGTAATGTTGAGGCAGAACACACTTTTTAACTTTGTAATGCAGATAATGATGCAACCAGAAATTCTTAGCCATGCGACCTGGTATGAGAAAGTGCTCTACCGAGAGCGGCAGGAAACGATGTCGCCCTTGGGAGTCTCTGGAATCCATGAAAGTTACACCACAGAAGTTTAAGCATGCTCCCATTTCAAAGTCCTCAGTGCCAGCTTGCTTTCGATTGCAACCATTTGAATGGAGGCCATGCTCAATAAGCCGACGCAATGCCTCCCGGCTGAGCACGTAACCAGCGCCACCAGACATATAATTTTCATCCTTAGCGGGAGCAAAGTGACATCCAAAGTAAACGGCCTCATCTGTATGATGTGAATGCAGCATATATCGCATATTATCTATTATCGCATAGGTATCATGGTCAGCCTTAAAAAACCAATCTGCCTCATGCCGATGATGTCTGTAGACATGTCTAAAGGCTGCCTTCGCCTTGCCCCACAGCAGACGATAACCCTCGCTGACATTTAGGGCAACCGTATGTACTCCATTTTTTAAGCTGGTCTGATTCCGACTGCTAAAAATTATTAATTTATTGCACCGACGTCCCCATGTTTGCCTGATAGATCTCGATACCTTTTCATACATGTGGGGATAGGTCAACACCATGCAGAGAATCCGAACCTGTTTGTAGAGCTGCCTGGCTTTAGAGTCGTCCAATGCTACTGCTGCAGCATTTACTACAGAGCCTTCTGTCAGCGCTGGCATGGCATTTACGTATCCAAAGGGACGTAGGTGGTACAGCAGATATTCGAGAACGTGCAACTGATGTGCAGTGGCGTAGGGGAAGGCAATTGGATAAGCTAGCGACCTGTTAAAACCCTGAAAAATTAGCAAATTAGGAAAAGTGTAAATTAACGAAAGACTTCTTTACCTGGTCAGTATAAACCGCCCGATGGATGAATGGCCAAATCCAAAACTGTGAACGCAGCTCAAATGGAATCAATTCCCCCGGAAGTTGAAATGGAAACAATAGCTCGCTTGGTCCTTCCTTCATGCTAGCCAGACAATCTGTCCAGTCCCTAGAGAAGCAATTTCTTGCCAGCAGTTGTTGTAATGCCGCACGGCTAAGAATGTAATCCGTGGAATTTCTCTTGCTTACATGTGCATATGGATAGGTAGCATGAAATGCTCTTAGGTATATTTCCTCTGTGGGCGCATATTTGGCCAAAGTGTAGCGCAGGTTTTCCATAATCACATAGCTATCGACATGAACGTGCAGTAGCCAGTCCAAGTCCAAGTAATATTCCTCGTAAATGCTTTGATATATTGATCGAATCGAATGAGTTCCCTTAAATATGTGCATCCGATTGCATCGAGTACCCCATGTTTTCAGTATGTGCTTCATCTTGAGAAGCTCGTGGCTATTGGTCAATTGGAGCAGGCAGTGTACACGGACCTTAACATATAGTTGCTGAGCGATGGCAGTGTTATCCAGCGTCTGGTTTCGAGTACCCACATCATATTCATATATTTTCTCTGCGTAAGGCGGCTGCAAATAGAATATAAAGCTGCGTCCAACTTGAGTTACAGCAAGTAGATAAGTTTCCAGTATAAAGAACCAAAATAGAGTGACGAGTATCAACGACCGAGCAGTTGGAGAAAACGAACGACATAATTTCTCGAGCAGCATTTTTAACGTTTATTTAAATTGTGTTGTTTGCGCAACTGTCGAAATACAGCAAAGATACAGCGCTGCCAGACTTCGCAAAAAAAGAGCTATGCGGCAGTTTTTGGAATGAGTCAGAGGTGTTTTTGGCCTAGTACTCAGATCGAAAAAGAGTTTCGCTAGCGAAAACTTTTATCTGTAGAAGTGTAACCGATATATCGAGTTTTCATTTATTTATATTGTTCGTATTTGTAAGGACCATATATATTTATAAGTAGTAGCGACGAATAATTAACTATGTACGTCTATATGTATACATACATATAAAGGTAAATTCATTGTGATCGTTATAACCAAATAAATTTGTCAAACGTGACAATAATCAATTTAAACATTTATTTGATACAAAAATTCTAATTGCAAGTTCAACAATATGTATGCATGAACAAATTATGTACTTATGTATTTTTGAAATATTTAAGTGCAGTGTTATAAATAATATTAATTAAATATCATTTACTAAAGTACTTAGCTTACGAGTAAGAAAAGAATCAGTTCATATATTAATTAACCCGAATGTCCGATGTTAACACGAATCTCTTGGGTTTATTTAAGATAGGAAACTGCAACTCAAATTATTATTTCCTACTGAAATTTCTTTCGAGATGCCTTGCTTTTCTGGTTAGTTGTTTTATAATTTTTTTTAGATTTTTCGATTGACTTTCTTTTTTATTATTTTCACTTGGAAGTAATTTTTCCTTTTCGGAATCGACTTCCTTGGAATCAACTTCTCTAGAATTGGGCTCTAAAACAGTAGCCTTAGTTGTACTTATTAACCTATCTTCATCATCCATGGAATCCTCATTACTATTGGCAGGTTCTTCTATTGGCGCTGGTAATAACTCTCCCACTTTTAGCTTGGCCGGTAAACGATGTGGTTCTCTAACTATACCATAAGGCTTCAAATGATAAATCAGATATTCCATAACGTACATCAACTTCGGTGAGACATAGTGAAATGCAATTGCATTGTCCGAGCAACAGTCAAGCCCCTGGAGTGGAAAGAAAATATTAATTTTACGTTTAAAATCCAATTCAGTTATATCTTACATCATCAGTTTTATAGAACATGTACTTATAATACCAATAACTCTTATCTTTGCTGGCAATTAAGTGATGTTCCGGTACAAAGGGAAACATGCGGCCACGTCCATTCCAATCTCTCGAATCGCCTGCAGTTACATTAAGATTCTCCATGCACTTCCCAATTTCAATGTCCTCATTGACAACGGTACCAGGTAGACACATCTTTGGATTTGGAATACCTTCAACTACAAATCGCCTTAGTGCTTCCTTACTGAGTACATATCCCGACCCACCAGACATATAGCCCTGCTTTACGAATGGTTTGAACTTATAGCCAAAGTGCACTGGTGTCTCTGGATTATAGGGATACAGCATATAACGCAAATTCTCGATTACGGCGTAGGTATCATCATCTGCTTTATAGAACCAATCTGCATCGTTGTAATGATGTTTATACACGTACGTAAAAGCCTCCTTAACTTTACGCCATAGATTTTCACGTCCTTCTCCGACATCTAACTTGACCGTGGGCAGCTCTTTGTCTTCTCCTGAACTCATAAAAAGCAAAATGTTGCAACGTTTGCCCCACGTGCGTTTGACATGACGTGCTTTTAACTTGTGGTTTGTTGGATTGGTCATAACCCAACACAGCAAGCGAACCTCCTTTTTCAGCTGATCGGCCACAGTGGAATTGTCGTATGGGTGATCATGGCTAATCTCTGGGAGTGTTAGTATGCTCTCAGCAATTGTATCGGCTTTCTTTTGAGAACTACTATCAGCTTGAATGTTGATCGATTTTATACTCTCAGATATAGTAATATATGAAATTATTTGAGCCACACAAAATCCTCCGATAAGGCCAGTCATAAGCGTGAAGAAAGTGCGCTTTTTAGAATAACTCACTATAATTTTATAAAATGACGTTGAAGATTATTAAATCTTTCGGATTTCTTGATTGTTACCTTGTGGTCTCAGATATTGAGCAATCATTTTTTAGTTTTTATGATTGCCACAAATATCGACAGGTATATAGAAAATGACTTGAATGATTATTATTTAATCTTGAGCGTAATTGAGTCACTAAGTTTAATCAAATTCAACATATTTCGTTCACAACACCTTTTAATTATTTAAGTATTATGATAAAACCACCTGATCTCGATAGATACAAAAACGCTACTACCTTTAGAAAAAAATAAACTTCGAAAAGAGGTAGAATATAAGCTAGCTGTGAAATTTTAGAAATGTTTGTATAAAATAACAGTTGTTCAAACAAACCGACATTGTTAGAGTTCTATTTACTATAACTATTTAAAACCCATAGCACTATAAAATATGGAGTTCATACCCACGTTCACATTCACATTGTACTCACTTTTTTGATAAATTTTTAATTTGGTAATTAATGCACGAAAGGAGAGTCAGCTCCGCTTAACTTTGGTTTTTTCGAATGAATATTTAATTCAATGTAAATAATATCTTAGCCTAAGTACATAATATTCGGTAGAAGAATTATAGATTGGTTTAATTCAATCACGTCTAGATATATAAGCTCAAGAGTACAAGAGAGCACTTAACTCCACATGCGTACATGAACACGTCTCGCTCTGTATGGTTTAAACTGCAGGAGCAGCGGTTCTTGGTCAGAGGTCAGGTGGCGGAAAAAGCAGATCATATGTATTACCAGATGTTGGCCGGCGCATTGGCCGGGTAAATGCTACAAACAACAACAAAATGAATCACACTTGTCATATGCATCATCGGTTAAAATCGCTTACAAACCATATCAAATATACCATTAAAGATACCAAAATGATTATTATGTATATATATTTATATTAGCAAGAGATTTGTACATAATTTAAAATGAAGTTATTGAGAATTAGAATCAATTTTCTATTTGAACTAAATTACAAATGTTTATCCATATTAATTTTCTATGCTGTCATAATATTCCCTCAAGTTTTTAGCTTTTCTCTTTAGCCTCTTAATTTCTTTTTGAAGTTTAGAGATAACTTTTTTACTATCTTCAGAATCGCCATTATTTGAAATTTGTGTTTCATTTTCTTTATTTTCAGATTCAATCACTTTTTCAGTATTTATCTGATTTTTCGTAGAATCTTTAAAGGTGTTTTCTTTATCATTATCGACTTCTTTTGAATCAAGTTCCCTTGAATCTGGCTGCAATATAGTAGTTGTAGCAGTAGTAGTCTTTATAAATCTATCTTCATCATCTTTCGAATCCTCGTTACTGTTTGCGGGTTCTTCTATTGGTGATGGCAACAACTCTCCGATTTTAAGCTTTGCTGGTAAACGGTGGGGCTCTCTCACTATGCCATAAGGCTTTAAATGATAGATCAGGTAATCCATAACATACATCATCCCCGGTGCGACATAGTGAAATGCTATTGCATTATCCGAACAGCAGTCGAGCCCCTGAAATAGCAAACCAGAAATATAATCCATATACGTGTATAATTTCAAATTTAAATCGATCTCACATCATCAGTTTTATAAAACATGTAATTCCAATACCAGAAACCCTTATCCCTATTAGGAATAAGGTGATGTTCGGGTATAAAGGGAAACATGCGACCACGACCGTTCCAATCTCTCGAATCGCCTGCAGTTACATTAAGATTCGCCATACACTTCCCAATTTCAACATCCTCATTGACAACCGTGCCAGGTAGACACATCTTTGGATTCGGAATACCTTCAACTACAAATCGTCTTAGTGCTTCCTTACTGAGTACATATCCCGACCCACCAGACATATAGCCCTGCTTTACGAATGGTTTGAACTTATAGCCAAAGTGCACAGGTGTCTCTGGATTGTAGGGATATAACATATATCGAAGATTCTCAATGACGGCATAGGTATCATCATCTGCTTTATAGAACCAATCCGCATCATTGTAGTGATGCTTATAGACATACTTAAAGGCCTCCTTAACTTTACGCCATAGATTTTGACGTCCTTCTCCGACATCTAACTTGACCGTGGGCAATTCATCATTTGCTTCTGAGCTCATGAACAGGAGAATGTTGCACCGTTTTCCCCAAGTGCGTTTGATGTGGCGAGCTTTTAGTTTGTGGTTTGCGGGGTTTGTCATAACCCAGCAGAGTAAGCGAACCTCCTTTTTCAGCTGATCAGCTACAGTGGAATTGTCGTATGGGTGATCATGGATAATCTCTGGGAGTGTGATTTGCCTTTCAGCAATAGAATAGTTAACACTTTTCACTTGGAAATTGAAGGATCGTATGTTCTCAGAAATTGTCATATAGGAAATAAACTGTGCTACACAAAATCCTATGAAGAGGCCGGTCAAATGGGAGGCAACAATACGTTTTTTTGAATGTCCTGAAATTTTCACATCATTATTAAAAAAATGTTAAATTTCTTTCAAACTTCTGATATTAAATACCTTGAGACGTCATTATATTTATACCAAACGTGGTACAGTTATTAAATGCACTTCTTCAACTACACTTTTCGGTTCAAATACTTATACTTATTTAAATTAATTTATATTTGAATTGCTTCTTATTCGAAAAGAGTATATTTATTTTTCTTTATACACTCCTCTATAACAGTATAAACTGACTGACGTTAAGAAATTTACTAAGCTTCGGAAATGGGTGTAGAACTATATTCATATTCATATAGTATAGGCTTTTTTCAGTTTCATTATTTCACATAATAGCACTTGTGCAAACATAATAGTTTAACTCGATTATACACTCATAGAAATTTCCAAAACATTAAAATTAGTATTTACCTTAAAATTAACTGTACTATTTGACATAACCCATTGTCGTATATACTATGTAAATAAAAACTTATTTTAAGCATTTACTACAGTACTGGTATATATGTATATTGTTAGTTTGCAAATAATTTGTGTCAGGTTGCTTAAACTTAATTAAAGTCACATTTTCTGGGTGAGTACATTTCTGGTATCAAAATTTTTTTTCAGTATTAAGAACTTACACAAATGTAAACAAAGTTTGTTAATAAAATGAGCACAAATAAAATAACATCAGTACATTTTGTAGGGTATCATAAGAAACTAACATGCAAATAAGTTATCTAGTTTATTATAATATTTTACTAACAAAAACAAATTCAATTATTAAGAAGTAATTCTTGATTTTCCATTGCGACTCAAACTTGAGTTTTCAAAAAGATTTCTTGGCCATAAATGAATCCTGCAATTTAATGTCATCATTTGGATGTTTTTAAATAAGTGAGTTTTTCCATGTAAACGAATCAAAGGGATCAATGCGAAAAGGCGTAGTGTAGAGTTTAACTAGGCACCAGGTTACTATGAATCCAATGATAAGTCCGACAACCATACGATGTGCTATGATTAATGAAATATGTGTTGTATTATTCTACATAGTTATTTTCTACATACTTTACTTGTATTTAATGTAGGTCTTGTTGGCATTGTGATGTTTAAACTTCGCAGTAGATTGCATTTGATTCAGAAGACAGCCATGAATACTATAATTTGTGTCCACAAATATTTCAGTACGAATTTATTTTCTATGCGACTTCAAGAAATATATGTATATGTTATAGTAGGTTTTAGAAAATTTCAGTCAAAACGTGGCAATAATTATTATTTTTTTTGTTTTTTTTTAATAACATTAATTAATTTATATCTTACCGTGACAGGCCGTTTTATGTAAATGCTATATTGGTTCGTGAATTATACAATATGTCAAGCTTGGCTATTAAAATTAATTTCGACTGAAATTGGTAATTTGCAGTAAACCTGAGCATTGATAGAAGTTCAAAGTGAAAGCCTTATAATTATAGCTTGAAAGTTCTAAAGTTCTAAGTTTGTTTGTTAATTGGTAAATTTGACAGTCAATATATTCCTTTTAATTAATAGTACCAGTTAACAAAATACATAAAACATAAACATATGTTTCTTCACACCTTAATTGGTGTTTCAAGATACGTAATAGTATAGTTTTTTTATTTTTATTTTTTATTACATAATGATGCCAAACAACTGCTATAAATAAGAAGTTGAAATTCTTCAAAGTAATAAAATGTATATATACAAAATGTGTACATACATATAAGCAATGTTTTATATTTTTTTTTTTAATGAACCAAACACGAGTAGCTCACGCAATTGACTAAAGTATGGTATGATGAACTCTTGCCGATCTAATTGCAAATGCTATATTCAGTTGTCTAAATAGAGACTGAAACAAAAGCAAACATTTCATATTGAAATTGAGAGTGTTAGAAATAAAAACCCTAGATATTAACTCATTTGAAGAACGTAGGGTAATCCATCAGAATATTCTGTGGTTTACAGCTCATTTAAGCAAACTTGCAAATTCAAATCAAAATTGAAAGCAACAGATTTACAGAATAGAATTCATTTATTTTTAACATAAGCTATCTTGCAATGTGATTAATTCGATATGTTCCAAATTTCAGGTTAAATTGAAACAACGAGTTATTAATCTTTTAAATTTAATTTTAATTTTAATTAGTTTAATAATTTATGAATTTCAATTATTGTTAATGTAACTAACTCAAAAGTTAACGTTAAGAAATCGAGCTAACCAATTTTTACAATATGTTAATATATACTAATTTGTTTCAAACACAAGTCCCATGCTTAATATTCAAAATTCATATAATAATAATAATATTCTATTTTTTTTAATAATTGATTTAATTATTAATTTAAGAATTGGTTTTTTATGATATAAGATATTTTCTTGGCAATTGTTTTACTGTATTATTAACTTCAGATGATTTTAAATGATAGATCAAGAACTCCAGCAGATAAAATGGATTGGGCTTTTTGACTTATAGGAGAATAAGTAAGCACATATATTTTACGAATATGGTAATTTCAAGTTCAAACAAGCAGTGCACATTTCAAAGCAGTTCCTCATTAATTTACTGCTTAGCGTTCGCGTTAAGCAGTGTACTACTTACACATGCACGGGATGATACAATTGATGTAAGCAGTGTAGTTCGTTAAATATAATATATTTCTGGCTGTAAAAAAACGACTATGTCCATTTATAAATATGATATTTTATTCAATAAATACGAGTAATATACTTTCATTAGAAGTGCACATACATCTATGTACATTCATAGGCATTAAAGCTGATAGAAATTGATATTAAATATACGATTAATTCCTAACTTAATGGGTCAAAATATGTATGTATTGATTATTTGTGGTAATTTAATACCTAGTCATATGTATAGTAATAGTATTTCATACTTAAATTGTAATCGTATCAATATACTTAAATACATTTATACTACAAATAAATGATATTTGCGCAGACTTCATTACAAACTAAAGTAACAGCACTCAAGTTTTATTGTTTTGATATTTGTACAAAAAGTTGGAACTCAAGACCATTTTAAAACAAATCCTGAGCGACTTGAACTAACACATGAGACGACAATATGTGGAAATGGCAAAATATGATAAACTAAATGTGATCTATTCCAATCGATATTTACACAAGATCTATCTATATACAAATGTCTATGGCCAACAATCACTGTGACTCCTTTTTTGTTGGTGCAGTATTTAATTTCAGAGGCTCCTTGGGCGCCGGCATCATTTCGCCCAGCGCCAACTTATTTGGTAGCACATCTGGCGTATTGACAATGCCATAAGGCCGCAGATGATATATCAAATAGTCCAGCACATACATTTGATTGGGCGAGACATAATGGAAGGAAATGGCATTGTCCGAGCAGCAGTCGAGACGCTAAAAAAAAGAAGGCACAAAAGTTATTTGAGCGCACCGCCTGATACAAATTACTTGGCTCACCTCATCCGTCTTATAGTAGATGAACTGCCAATACCAGAACTTCTTGTTAGTATGCCATGGTATCAAATGATATTCCGGGAAAAAGGGAAAGAATCGACCACGTCCATTGGCATCCCTTGAGTCCCCAGCCAAGACTTTAATATTCTCTAAACACTTGCCCATTTCGACATCTTCAGCACCAGAGTTGTCGGCTTTGCATAGCTTTGGATTAGGCAAAGCCTCCACAACGAAGCGACGCACTGCCTCCTTGCTGAGCACATAACCAGCTCCTCCAGACATGTAGCCCTGCTTTACATACGGCTTAAACTTGCAACCAAAGTAGACAGGTGTCGCGGGATTGTAGGGATATAGCATATAGCGCATATTCTCAACGATCGTGTAGGTGTCGTCGTCAGCCTTAAGGAACCAGTCCGCATCGTTGATGTGGTGCTCATAAATGTATTTGTACGCCTCCTTGGTTTTGCCCCACAGATTGTTGCGTCCCTCGCCAATGGGCAGCGCCACAGCATCCAACTCATCATCTTTGGCCGAGCTCATGAAGATGAGCTTATTGCAACGCTTACCCCAAGTGCGTTTGACGTGTCGTGCCTTCTTCTGATGGTTGGTGGGATTGGTCATGATCCAGCAGAGAATGCGCACCTCGCTGTACAGTTTTTCCGCAATACTACTGTTCTCATGGTTATGATCGTGTGTCCCAACATCCTGTTCTGGACCGGCCAGCTCAAGCATATCGTGGCTGTGATGGGCATCGTTGACGTCGCCATGTCGATGGCCGTCGTATGGCATAAACTCACTACGTTCTGGTGTGGAGGAATAGACAAACAACTCGGCTAGACAAAAGCCTACAACGAGTCCCACAATCAGCGAAACAAAGGAGCGTTTGTTGGAACGTCCTGAAATTGAATGAATTGAGTATTTTGAAATTAAAGTGAATTTATAGTTTAACTAACCTTCGTTGAGTAAAGATCGACCTAATAGACTATTGGCAGTCATTTGGCTTTAGTAGTGCGAAGTTCTAGCTGGGTGATGGAATCGGTTTTAGGGCAATCTCAAATCTTTGGGACTTCTTTGGTAGCGTTTCGTAGGTTGAGCTACAGAAATAAAAAATACAATTAGGTTTTGTAAATTAATTAATTAAGAATCGAAATAATAATATTTGAATATTTTGCGTTATTTCCAAAATTGAATATGCATTTTTTATATAAATCGCTTTCCAGCTTTTGTCTGCCACATATCCTAATTTAGTAGAATAAAAAGAATTCTATGCTGAATATTCCAAGAACAATGGAACAAACACAGATGGCTCGCTAATATAAATTTTGGAAACGTGTGTGCTTGCTTATGCCTAATAACCCACTTATTTACTTGCTCATATGCAAATGATATAAAAACTTTGTAACTATCCTAGGTTCTTTCCGCCTAATTGTCAATCAAATATAAATATTAATTTATATCTTATCTTTTTACTAAACAAACATTTTAAGGTCAGTTACTTTTGTCTACCTTTTTTTTATTTAAATTACGTATGTGTTCACATGCTATTTATAGTTATCACTTGATTAAATTTGCGTCGGAATTTCCCAATTCAATTGATACAATATTAATTGTGATTTACTCTTGAATAATTGGTACTATCTTTATTGACTAAAGCTCAAATTCAACTGTCTAGATCGCTGTTCAATGGTAACATTATAACTGTCTGGCTATATGGGCTTTATTCAGAGGCTGTTTTTTAATTATTTATTTTATTAACAATTGTATAAATTAAAATTGTTGTATCTTGCATATGTAAATATGAACATTCCAATATTTATCAATAAATACTCAACATAAGTCGATGAAAAAACACTGGACTACAACGCAATAAAGACGGACGCAAATGTTTAAATAATAGCATATAAATATTTAAGTATGTATATACATACATGTTACACATTTCCAAATTTAAAAAGATTTAAAAGATGACTTCAATTTCGTTTCCATTGATTTCCCAACATTTTTGACTTATTGGAGAATAAGTAAGCACATATATTTTACGAATATGGTAATTTCAAGTGCAAACAAAGCAGTGCACAATTCAAAGCAGTTCCTCATTAATTTACTGCTTAGCGTTCGCGTTAAGCAGTGTACTACTTACACATGCACGGGATGATACAATTGATGTAAGCAGTGTAGTTCGTTAAATATAATATATTTCTGGCTGTAAAAAAACGACTATGTCCATTTATAAATATGATATTTTATTCAATAAATACGAGTAATATACTTTCATTAGAAGTGCACATACATCTATGTACATTCATAGGCATTAAAGCTGATAGAAATTGATATTAAATATACGATTAATTCCTAACTTAATGGGTCAAAATATGTATGTATTGATTATTTGTGGTAATTTAATACCTAGTCATATGTATAGTAATAGTATTTCATACTTAAATTGTAATCGTATCAATATACTTAAATACATTTATACTACAAATAAATGATATTTGCGCAGACTTCATTACAAACTAAAGTAACAGCACTCAAGTTTTATTGTTTTGATATTTGTACAAAAAGTTGGAACTCAAGACCATTTTAAAACAAATCCTGAGCGACTTGAACTAACACATGAGACGACAATATGTGGAAATGGCAAAGTATGATAAACTAAATGTGATCTATTCCAATCGATATTTACACAAGATCTATCTATATACAAATGTCTATGGCCAACAATCACTGTGACTCCTTATTTGTTGGTGCAGTATTTAATTTCAGAGGCTCCTTGGGCGCCGGCATCATTTCGCCCAGCGCCAACTTATTTGGTAGCACATCTGGCGTATTGACAATGCCATAAGGCCGCAGATGATATATCAAATAGTCCAGCACATACATTTGATTGGGCGAGACATAATGGAAGGAAATGGCATTGTCCGAGCAGCAGTCGAGACCCTAAAAAAAAGAAGGCACAAAAGTTATTTGAGCGCACCGCCTGATACAAATTACTTGGCTCACCTCGTCCGTCTTATAGTAGATGTACTGCCAATACCAGAACTTCTTGTCAGTATGCGATGGTATCAAATGATGTTCCGGGACAAAGGGAAAGAATCGACCACGTCCATTGGCATCCCTTGAGTCCCCAGCCAAGACTTTAATATTCTCTAAACACTTGCCCATTTCGACATCTTCAGCACCAGAGTTGTCGGCTTTGCATAGCTTTGGATTAGGCAAAGCCTCCACAACGAAGCGACGCACTGCCTCCTTGCTGAGCACATAACCAGCTCCTCCAGACATGTAGCCCTGCTTTACATACGGCTTAAACTTGCAACCAAAGTAGACAGGTGTCGCGGGATTGTAGGGATATAGCATATAGCGCATATTCTCAACGATCGTGTAGGTGTCGTCGTCAGCCTTAAGGAACCAGTCCGCATCGTTGATGTGGTGCTCATAAATGTACTTGTACGCCTCCTTGGTTTTGCCCCACAGATTGTTGCGTCCCTCGCCAATGGGCAGCGCCACAGCATCCAACTCATCATCTTTGGCCGAGCTCATGAAGATGAGCTTATTGCAACGCTTACCCCAAGTGCGTTTGACGTGTCGTGCCTTCTTCTGATGGTTGGTGGGATTGGTCATGATCCAGCAGAGAATGCGCACCTCGCTGTACAGTTTTTCCGCAATACTACTGTTCTCATGGTTATGATCGTGTGTCCCAACATCCTGTTCTGGACCGGCCAGCTCAAGCATATCGTGGCTGTGATGGGCATCGTTGACGTCGCCATGTCGATGGCCGTCGTATGGCATAAACTCACTACGTTCTGGTGTGGAGGAATAGACAAACAACTCGGCTAGACAAAAGCCTACAACGAGTCCCACAATCAGCGAAACAAAGGAGCGTTTGTTGGAACGTCCTGAAATTGAATGAATTGAGTATTTTGAAATTAAAGTGAATTTATAGTTTAACTAACCTTCGTTGAGTAAAGATCGACCTAATAGACTATTGGCAGTCATTTGGCTTTAGTAGTGCGAAGTTCTAGCTGGATGATGGAATCGGTTTTAGGGCAATCTCAAATCTTTGGGACTTCTTTGGTGGCGTTTCGTAGGTTGAGCTACAGTTTTGTGTATGCTTTACATCTTCTGCAATGAGAGAATAAATCATTCAACTATTGTAGTATTTCAATACAAATGCTTTTCTTCCACTACACACTCAAGTCACAGTGACAGTTTTTAAGTCTTGCAGGCAGCGAGTTTTGAGCTTCTCTTGTGGGTGTCTCAATTACAAGTGCCAAATTATCTGAGAACTATGATGGCTTTAACTGTGCTAATATAATTCAAAAACGTGACAGTTTGGCCATTTGGAAGGTAGGTGTAAAGGTAAACAAGTGCTTGTAACGACACACAAAAATGAAAACTCCAGTTACAAACAAACTATGTGCATTTTAAAACAGTCTACTGTTAAAATTAAAATGGGTGCAACATTTCATTTAAAATTATGCAAAACCATTTTGAAAAATAATGTCCAATATTAAATGAGGCAGAAAACAAATATATAATTTGCTTATTTAATCTGTTTATTTAGAAACTTTTATTGACTTGTCGAAATGATTATACGAGTTTTGTTTACAATTGTTTATGTACTTAATAAGCACAATAACCCAGTCACAACAGATGCTTGTGAGATGTGAGATTCTATTGATTAAATGACGCTTATACTGGCTTTTATTAGTTTTGCTTTATTCTTACTAATATTATTTCAAATGCTATAATAATTATACTTTATTTTTGCTTAATGAGCACGTCTAGCACGATGCGAAAAAGTGCAACAACTGACAACATTATGCATGTAAGACAAGATTCTTAAGTCAGCGAAGAAATACACTGCAGTCAATATTATTGTTTGTTGGTTCATTTTCTACCTAATGTCCCATAACGTGAGGGATTGGAAATGGATACTGAAATGGCAAAAACAGCAGTCCGCCACAAAACACATATCAGTAAAGCAAAATAATGAAAAAGAGAACCAAATATATTTGTTTACTGAGTTTGACATATCATTGTTCTTAGGAGTACGTTTATCATACAAACAATTAAACTAATTGATCTGTGTCGTATGCCATGCCATTCTCTGTGACTCACAACAATGCCGACTATCGACTATTTCATTTCAAAGCTTATCAGTTTTCAGTTTTCGTGGCGTTATCGGGCTGTCCCTTCAAACAATTGTTATCAATGGCGAAATATTTGTGAGACATGAGGCACGATAATGACCTTATATGTCGAGTAATTTTCTTTCAGATACTACTTACTGTCAATTGATTAACTATTTTCTTAAAGTAATTCATTATTCTTAATCACAGAGTGGCCACTTAATAAATAAATAAATAGTTTTTTAATTTCCGAGAATGTTGCAATGCCTCATAGTAATAAAAATATGACTTGTAAATAAATTAAATAGTTCTGGGAGGAAAATTGCCAGTATATCTGTTATAAATTATAAATTAAAAATATAAAATAATTAGTAAATAATATCTATCAATTATGTAATTGCCACATCAATTCAACAAATGAATTTTAATTGATGAAAAATTTACCCAATCACTCAATTTTATTTTCTTGGCATATTTCTTATGGCATCAAACACTCTAAACAATTGGCTAGTTAAAAATAGGCAACGATAGAATGCTTCATAGTTAATGTTATAAAAAGCTGTTTATCTGTGAACACGAGAACTAGTTCCAGCAAGCAAATAGATTATAAAGTTCATAAGTGTAATTAAAAAGTTATCAGATGCAGATATGTTCGTATCTGTGTTTTAGTTAACAATTGGGACAATTTTTAATCAGCTAATGAGACAATCAAATATCACATTTATAAAACCCATTATCATGTGGTGCCTGTTTCTTAGTTGATAGCTGTGTTCGGTGTCATGAAGTTCGGATCAGCAGAAGTTTCGATTGCGTGGCACAAATGATTCCTTCAAAGGAACTTTATGTTTAACAAAAAGTGTAAAATGTGTGCTGAAAGTGTGTGACATCTCACGATACAGATTTTGTTGGAATATTTCTTAGAGTAGTTTCCAAAAATGCGTGTTCAACGATTACTCACGGGTTGTCTAAGTGAAAGTAATCATTGGAGGAAACACCCAATTTTTATCTTTGCGGCTGGAGTTATCGTCGGTTGTTGCCTCATTAAGATATTTAACACTCCCCTAACGCTAGATGACTTCGATTCGTTCATTAGTCATAAACGGGCCTCCACCCAAAATGCTCAAAATTCCTCCAGACACTTCGATGGATCGATTCACGAGCTTGATACGCCTAGCCATGATCACCCTTACGACGATTCCACAGTGGCCGATCAGCTGAAGAAGGAAGTGCGTGTTCTCTGCTGGGTCATGACCAATCCCACCAACCACAAGAAGAAAGCCCGCCACGTCAAACGCACTTGGGGCAAACGCTGCAACATTTTGCTTTTCATGAGCTCAGAAGTAGACAATGAGCTGCCAACGGTCAAGTTGGATGTTGGGGAAGGACGTGAAAATCTATGGCGTAAAGTTAAGGAGGCCTTTAAGTATGTCTATAAGCATCACTTCAATGATGCGGATTGGTTCTACAAAGCAGATGATGATACTTATGCCGTGATTGAGAATCTCCGCTATATGTTATATCCCTACAATCCAGAGACACCTGTGCACTTTGGCTACAAGTTCAAGCCCTTTGTAAAGCAGGGTTATATGTCTGGTGGATCAGGATATGTACTTAGTAAGGAGGCACTAAGGCGATTTGTGGTTGAGGGCATTCCCAATCCCAAGATGTGTCTGCCTGGCACTGTTGTCAATGAGGACATTGAAATTGGGAAGTGCATGGAAAATCTCAATGTTACTGCGGGAGATTCCAGAGACTGGAATGGACGTGGACGAATGTTTCCTTTCATTCCGGAACATCATTTAATACCCGGCAATGATAAAACCTATTGGTATTGGAGTTACATGTTCTATAAGACAGACGATGTGAGAAATATTTGACTTCGATTAATTAGAATATGAATAGTAATGATAATTTCGATTTCAGGGACTTGACTGCTGTTCAGACAATGCCGTAGCCTTCCATTATGTTTCGCCAAATCAGATGTATGTTATGGACTATCTGATCTATCACTTGAAGCCTTTTGGCATTATAAGATCGCATGGACGTTTACCCGACAAGTTGGCAGTGGGTGAGTTCCTTCCTTCTCCAGAGATGGTAACTGATGCCAGCAATGAGGATTCCATGGATGATGAGGACGACGGATTGCTAACAAATGCAACTACAACAGCTACAACTAAGGAGAAAAATGATGGTGGCGAAGTGGTGTGAAGGGTCAAATCCAATCATAGAACCACAAAGTCAAACGAGCAACGAGTTCAATTGTATTGTGTGGGCGTTGGCATTTAATGTTGAGTGCAGCAGTAATTGTTACCGAGTTCGCAGTTACCGAATGCTCGAGGCAATTTATAGCATCTGTTTGTGAATGTGTCGGTAATTTAAATTGGAATTTTAATTGCAAATTAATTAAATTTAGGTATGAAATAGGCGAACCCCAACTTAAATAGTTGCATACTTGCAGTTTGCTGGGCTGCCAAGTGCCAAGTCACAGCAATTATTTTGTCGGAACGGTTTTTGTATTGTAAAAACATTGCAATTAAGTGTAATTTACATAAATTGCTTATCACTGAATCACTAAGCATTTCAATACGAACTCCCTTGCTTAGTGTATTTAGTTTAAAACTGAAACTGAATCGCAACTTTAAAATGTGGCTCACAGACAAAATAGGTCCAAAGTTGTTTTCTATATTTAGCACAATAATTTGTGACGAGCTAAATTTAATTTTAATATTTGCAGCATTCCTATTCACATGTGCTGCAATGTTTTGTTTTCTCAATGAACTCATTTGTAACGTGTTCCTAATTCATAGTTTTTTTTTGCGCATTTTGCATGTGTTTATCTATTTATTCAGTCAGCGCAATGTAATGAGTTCATTTGTTAGATATTTTAATAATACTTTGCTTTAGTTAACGAAATAAGTTGTTAAAAAGTATTGCGATAACTGTGAAATTCTATTCTGAGAGCAACAGTTAATTAAAACAGCCTTTATCTGCCCATTAAGGTAGTAATTTAATATAGTTGCCTTTTGATAATAAATCTATATTCATATATTACATCTAGAATAACAGCCAAATTAATTAAGAAATATTTATATGTATGCAATTTGAATTTATTATTTTAAGTCATCAATTTTAATTGTGAGCTTATAAAAAAATATGAGATTTAAAAAAGTCCAAATATTTTGATAATTAAAGTTGCTAGAAATTTAAAAAAAATGATGCAGATCATGACAGCTTTATGACTATTCAATTTCTATATTATGTTAAAAGTATTAATTGTGTAATACATATAATGAAATTATTATCTCATGCAAAATATGTACATCAACACGCGCCCCCTTGGGGTCAAAACACCGTGACAGTTCATTCACAGTGGGGCGTTGAAACATGGTTAACTGACTGCAAGCCAATTGTTCAATTGCTTTGTGTGTTTGGCCAGTCGGATAACCAATAAAGTTGGCCACGCTTTACGGCTCTCTCAAAAAAGAATTTAATTAAATTGTGGACTGTGCTTGTGTGTATGTGTGCTTTGTTTTATTTCCTTCACTTTCAATTGCCAGATAGCAGCAAAAACTATATACAAAGCAAAACAACAAAAAAAACGCAATCAAATTCAAGTAGTGTACATAATTTTTATTCTGCATTACTTATTCTCTACAATATATAACTTACACTCGTACAAACTCAGTGTTATCACACAAAAGAGGAACTGACCATGGAAATCGTTATCAAAAGTTTTAGTTCAGTTTCTTTTTTCCAGACATTCCACACTTGAGTATGCCATGTGTCGTTATTGTCTCTCAATTCTTTCCAAGGCTTACGTGTATTCATTTAAACTAATGCGTCTGCGGTTGGTAATTATAGTATCATTTAGATACTAGTTGTAAACCCCTTCTTTAGGACAAGGTTACGTTTTACAACTCTAAAGTATTGTATTCGAGTGATAACAATGTGACAGGAGTTTGGCATGAAAATCTTAAATCATTTAGATACTCTTTGTTGTAAACAACTTCTTTAGGACAAGGTTAAGTTTTACAACTCTAAAGTATTGTATTCGAGTGAAAATAATGTGACAGCAGTCTGTCATGAAAATCCAAAATTGAAAGTTACCTCACTTTCATGAGGTGGGCTGACTTCAATTCTATTCATTTTCTCAAGCGAAATGTAATAAATAGAGCAATTCATTCATTCGAGTTCACAGTGCATTTTATTTAATGAGTTTACTATGAGTAACTGAACTAACAACGAGTGCTATTTTTCCATTTAATATATTTATTTATTTTCTGAGTTATATTTGTGATATAATTGTTATATAGGACAAGAAAGCAATCCATCAAATGATAAGCAATTACTTTTTCACTTTTTCTAATGGGCGAAAAATAAAACAACCTTATCGCATTAATACTTATATAAGAGGAGCAGTACCCAGTTATCAAACTGCAAATTTCTGAAGCATGTGCTTTAATTTGTAGTTAGTAATTGAATTTAGTTTCCGTTCATGAACATTATCATACGTTGGTTTTAATTATCTAGTGTGAACTTTACTTGCTTGTTCAAATCTATTTCTTTTAACTTGAAAAATACTAAGGAATCTGATTATAAAAACAGTTGTGACTTTTTTATACATTCAAATATTTATGAAATATATGTAGGTGACATAGACATGGGGACAAAGAGGGAGAAAAGAACTTGTAGACGAAAGGGCTTCGTTGATTAGTAAATAGGCAAAGAATCTGCTTAAATTTTGATTGATTATCTCTTAAAGATTACAATATTATTTATTCATCGCGCGTTTAAAGATTTAACGAAGAGCCGATGACATCTTTATGCATTGTTCTGTCAAGACTTCGTTGAATCAATAAAATATAAAAAAACTGTCATGCAAAGCAAAATTGTACAATATTCTGAATGTCTTTTCCAATTGAATTTCAATGTTATTCAGCAGAAAATGTATGATTGAGTTAGGAATATCCGGTAATTGAAGAATGCATGTAATATTAAGGCATTGCAGTTTCATTTGAGGTGTTTGTATGCAAGTAAGCTGGTTGTGTACCTTAATAATTATTAAAGAATTATAAGAAATCAATAAGTTGATGATTCCGTTCCCAATAGTCTATTAAATGCAGAATAATATTACATTTATTTTCGTCGTCTTTTTTTATTAATAACTGCAATTGTCGCACATTTCCTTGCTTCGATTCACAGCGTTATACAAATCTTGCAGACACATACAGAGGTACTATAATTTAAAATAGTAGGGCATTAATAAATATATGTATGTAAGTATTTACTCGAGATATGAGTTCAACAACATTTCATTTAATGATTGCGAATAAATGCTACACTTGCAAGAATTCCAAATGAAATGTCAACAAATCTGGTGATAAGCTAAGCTTGGTGTAAATGCTGTGTCTCAAGAGTCCACTTGGCTCGTAATCCAATGCAAACAAACTCGTGATGATTGTAAATTATTGTCAAGAGGATTTGACTAAGCGAATATTCGGAATATTAATCACACAATATCGTTGAAGACGTTGAAGATCTGTTGTGAGTAAATATAATAAACTAGCTGGTTTTGCCCGCAGCTTCGCCTTCTGTATAAACTACTTATATTTATATATTTATGTTATCACACCAGCCCTCTTTTTTGAATATTTCTCTATGACTTAAAGCGGGCCATTACTATTGCCAAAATGTAGATTCACTGCATTTAAAAAAACATTCGAACTCCAAACATTCCTAGCCGGTTTAGCTGGTTTTGTTTTATAATCACTCTCTCCTAATGCCGTTTTTTGTCCTTTGAATACGAATATGTATTTGTTGCTGTTAAGTATATACAACTCAAGTATATAAAAATAAAAACAAAATTAGACATGAATGGATAAGAGTAGTATGAAGAAGAGGAAAACACAGACACGAGAAGTGACTTGAGAAGGCGTAAAGTGTGAACGCAGCTGAGGCGCGATCATATTTAAAGAAACATTAAATGGAACCACAAATACAATAAAGAACGAGACAACGAGGCAATGCAATTCACCCCTGGAGTGACAACAGAGAGACAGAGAGATAGAAAGCGAGAGGGAGAGAGAGCTGCGACATACGACAAACGGAAATGGCAACTACTAAAAGAGAATGACTGAGAGGGAGCTAAGAGGCCTGAGAGGCAGATGTCGTAGCAGCGTATTATAAATAACAACAACTATTATCGGCGCTATTAAAACGAACCGGCTATACGCTGCAGTGATTAGTCGTTTCCAGTAGAATGAACAAAACATTAAACTCATTGCTTCTGGTTTTATTGATTTTGGATAAACATGTGTAAATTTAATCGAACAAAAATTATACTAATTAAAACAAAAACATTCACTCTAAATTTATTAAAACGTGCAAACTATGACACTTTGGCAACCGTCCAAAAAAACTTAATGCATGAGCAATAACAATTTCTGGACAGTCAGATCTTATGCGAATGCTCGAGGAATTTTATCAAAGTTTTTCTTACCAAACCGAATATATATCTATATATTCGTAAAAAAAAATTTCATTTAATTTTCTTATGATACGTATGATAAATAGAAATTAAATCCAAAAATTAATTTATAAAAATTTGCAAACTATGACACTTTGGCAACCGTCCAACGCTCTGCCAAAAGACGAGCGCACAAATTGCAGGTGAAAACACCCACAACGAGAACACAACAAGAGAATTTCGAATTGCATCCATTGCGCGCCGCATTTCTTGGATTCTGTTTTCGCCTCTGGTCCTTCATGTAGTTGCAATAATATTATACTTTTTTCTTCTGTTGGCTTATAAATTATTTGAAATTCTCCTTTATTGTGGAGCCGTTTATTTTTTACTGCGTTCTCAAACCGAATTCTTGAACATGTACTTTTTGAATTGCACTTTGAATTTTATTTTATGAACTTTTCATTGGATTTGTGTTTTGACATACTAAGCGAACTGGTCGCGAGCTCAGCGAATTAACGCTGACAAAAATGTTCAACATTTTTAATATATACATATGTATAAGATTTTTGTTTTCTGTTGTTGTTTATGTTTGGCTCACTTTTGGTTTAATACATCACTTGTTATAAGCTACTTACAATTGATTTTTAGCACAATTTTTCTCATTTTGTATGTTGCTGGACTTTGTGTTTTCGTATCACAGACAGGACGCTCCCTGAGGCCGCGCTGCTCTTTTATTCAGTGTAGATTCACTGCGCACTCATTTATTTTAGTTGCAATTTAATTGAACGTTTTTGTTATTCAAGCGATTTATTTTATTGTTGTTGCTGTATTCGTGTATCTGTAGCTGTCCGTAACTACAATGCGACCAGCAAACAACATCAAATAATAATAATTAATTAAACAAAAATTGTTTTTTCCCCGACTCTTCGTTACAACAACGCGAACGAACGCGCGAGCGTACGAAGTGACAACAAAACGGCAACTGTAGAGACCACGCGAAAATTTTAGCCCACGACTGTTCTCTCTAGCTTGAGTGAGCGTGAGCATGCGGGCGCTTGGGAGAGCGATAATTTCTGAACACATGTGTGTGTGTGTGCTGACCCCTTGAGAACTTTGAGTCGCGTTCAAAGAGCGACGCAAGCGCTGTCCCAGTTTCGTATTCATGTGAGGGGCGGCTCATGACGGAGAGAAGAGAGTGCATTTTCGACGAGCGAATGCCGGCTTGCAGCCGGCTACTGAGAGCATGTTGATAAAGCAATTTAATTAACTGTACACAAGCTCATACATAAATATGAATTTATGCATACGATAAGACACAGTGAGCGAGACAAGGAGCACATTTTTGGTCATGCAATCTGAACTTCAGCATGCTGTGGTGCTGAGTGTTTCAGTGTGAGTGTATTATGCTACCCTCGGCTTGTCCAGGTGCTATGACAGCTGTGGAAGACCTAAGAGAGTAGCGAGGTAAACCGAGAGAGCAATAGAGAGCTATGCTCAACAGCTGTTTCGCGTTCTTATTCTAAGGGTTTAATAGCTTGCGTAAGGGTGAGAAATGACACTTTTCGTAGGAAAAGATATTTTGCATTTTAGCATTAAGCTTAGATACTCTTCCAAAACAGAGTTTTTATAACCCATTGCAATACATTGTTAAGCTAGATTTATTACATACATATTATTTCTCATTCTCATAAAATTATAATTTCTCTATATTAGAACGCAATAAACCATCGTATAAATATATAAATTCTATATATGCATTTATTGTTTCAAGGCTGACTGTTAAAATAGAACTCTCAACACATTTGTTGGAAAACTATAGAATTTATCACTATTCAAATAAATTAATAGATTGTTTTGTAATTTCTAATGCAACGAGATAAGGCATTTGTTCACTTGATAATATTATTATCGCTAAACTGCAAGTAGTGTTATTTCCTATTGGGTTTCAATTGGTAGCAGAGTTCCAACCCAATGTTTTGTAGCTGACAGCTTTTGTATGCCTGTGGCAAGCGATCGTTGAAATTTGCAATTTGACCAATGCTAAGAAAGAAGAGAAAACTGTCGAAATAATTTATTGTATTTATTTATTTGTAACTGTTGACTACAATTTTTATTTATTCATATAAGGCACTTGTGTACGTTGCTTAAAGATAAATTTTTAAGTTGCATATGTATGTGTGTATATGTATAGTTTCAATTGATTTATTCCAAAATCATAAGTATAAGCACACTCGTATGTATGCTTTCTGATTTCTTATGACAATGTCGTAGGTTTTTTTATTCACTTACAATACGAGTATCAAGTGGATACACTCACACACGATTTGGCCATTATTTACATTATTCTCTTTGAATTGTTCGCCAAACTAAAATACACAGTCACGCCGCATAGAAAATAGATTTTGTGTGAATTAATTTAAAATAACTTAAATAAACACGCGATTAATGCATGAGCAATAACAATTTCTGGGCATTGTGATGTTCAGTCAGACCTTAAAAAAATGTCAAATGCTCGAGGAATTTTATCAAAACTGTTTTAAAACATACCAAATATATTATTATAGTTATATTCGTTTCTAAACAAATTTCATTGATTTTCTTATGATATCATACATAGTGTAATATGTGGTATATGTCTTATTGAGTAGCTATGGTCTAAATGCTTAAGTTCTAGAGTAAATGTTTGCTTACAAAATTATACTTTAGTTACGAGTACTCGCCGTTTATGAATATTCAATGATTTGTTTTTATTTTGTTTTTCAGACTGTTGTACAATTGATGTCAGAATTTCAGGATCGGAGAGAGAATTGTATGATAATGGGAGGGCTTATCAAATTTGTTTGTTATTGGGCCAGCCACGCTTATCACTCAGTTATCTCAAAAAAAGAATATCACAAGAGTTTTCTAGAGCCCCAAATTGTGAGCCATTGTGATCCTAAAGGAATGAACAGCACAATATGAGCACCAGCACGGTGATTGGGAACAGAGCATAGATTTCGCTGCGTGGATGACAAGTCGATATGAGATTTGTAATATCATCATCCTCATGCTCGATGCCGTCACGTGTGGGCACCTCGACAACAACGATCTCATCCGATAGGAAACCAATGTTAAAGGTGCAGTCCGTGCTGTTCAGACAGCCACGTGACTCACTCAGATTGGAGTATTGAAATGTCGGCTTATAGATGTCGAATATGGCGTGTATGTCGTTGCGTACCAGATCGTTGTCGCTATAGAATATGTAGTAATAATAGCCGTCCTCAGTGATATTCTGCCGTACCGTGTCCTGTTTTCCATTCTCCAGAAAGTGTCGATTCATGCATCCTGGCTTTGGGGGAAATCCCTCGGCCAGCAGAATGGCACCGTTGAAGCAGGCAAAGAGGCCAGTCTCAAAGCTCGATATTGAAGTGGATTCATCGGTTTCCGTAAAGTTGACAGCGTTGCCGCCATGACTGTACTTCCGGTCGTATACGTTTTCTCGCTTCTTGCGCTCTTTTCGCTTGTAGAGCTGCTCGTAGAGTTGTCGCTTCTGCTGCTCATGGGCGGATACACTGTGTCGCCTGTGTCGATTTGGCGGCTGGCTCACAGCATTGGTAGCATTGTTGGCAAACTCGACGACTTCCGATGGATTGTGATGATGGAATCGCGAGCCCTTTTTGAGCTTTTTCCTCAGTTGTTTTGCGGGTGCAGCAGTTGATGTTGTTGTTACATTGACTAGCGGGTGATCATCGGTGAGATCCTCGCCACCATGATTCTCATGTTCCAGCAAACCTTCCGCTGGCACCTTCTCCTCTGTTATCTCAAGCACATCCTCAAAGTAGACCTTCACCTGATCGTGTCCCTGTGCATAGTTGGCACCCAGCTTGTTCTTGTTGTGATCCGTCAGACCGCAAAGCTTCAGCTCGCGCTTGCCCTTGATCACCAGTATGCGAGATCCATTATACACGGAGCAAAACTTCAGGGACACTCTTGCACCCTTTAGCAGAAAGAAGCCCCAGTACTCGAGCGTATCATCCGGCAAAGTCATCGATTTCTTCAGTCTAATATGTTTGCGACTCGTTGAAATCTCTGGCTTATTCTGCAATTGGAACGCATTAAAGTGGCTGCTCATGCGGAGCGTGTGCTTCGAACAGAATATGGAGGAGATGCCATCCCTTATCTCAATGATGTCCGACTCGGCCACCGGATAGATGACATCCGCAAAGATCGTCTTGCGCAAATAGAGAGGCATTATGATAAGTGTTGCCGGCAAAATCACAATCATAATGCAAAAGACGAGCACCCGCTTGATGCCGTGCATTTTGCGGCTCTCTGAAAGAAACAAATGAAAAGCAGAAGATACTCGTTAGAGATAAGCTTATGATAAGCGGAGACAGTTCGTAGAACTATAAACTATAAAGTAATTAAACTTGATAGATTAGTTAATCATTGTTCATATTTTATTTATCTATTCAAATAGAATTTCGAACCTTCAAAATGATATTCCGTAATTTGTTGCATTTTCCTATTGTTTTTTCTTTCACAAAATCCTTAAAATAAATATTTATTTCTTAACAGACAATGCGCTGTGAGGTGTTACTCTTAGCCAGGCTTGTCGAATACTGTCTTGATAGCGCGATTATCAAATTAGGCTGCGGCAATTTTCCATTTTTTTTATCGCAAGAGAATTGATAAGTTACTCGTTTAAGGGGGCTCAGAGGCGAGAGAGTTGGGATTGTGTGAGAGCAGTGTTCAGACTATCAACAAGCCACAATAACAATAATAACAATTACTGTTCAAATATATACCCAAGATATTTACAAGATTTATTCGGAACCTCACAACAAGCACCAAGTGACAAAATCTATTTAATTAGCATCTAGTGTTCAACGCTCTAGTCGAGAGTCTCGCAATTGCTTGATCTCTGCTTGAATAATTCACCAAATATGATTGATTGAAAACTTGAACAAATATGAAAACACAACTTGATAGGAATCCATAATGGCTATTGATATGGTTAACGCAAAAATTAAATTACCATACCTTTGGCCTGGCGAACAGTTGTGTTATGTTTAATAGTTTTTTAGCTTGGAATCAATTAATTATTAATTTTAAATTATTTATCAAATAAAAATAAATAAATGGAGCTTGGATTTTATCTACATTTTGCAGCATACTTTTAGGCGCATGATATAAATATTTGCTTAATTCACTTCTTGACGAAGTTTTATATTGATTCGCGAAATAATAACAACAAATGTCAACTAATTCTACTAATCGATTTATTGTACTATTTTTGTCTGTCTATTTGACGAAGTTTTATATTGATTCGCGAAATAATAACAGAAATGTCAACTAATTCTACTAATCGATTTATTGTACTATTTTTGTCTGTCTATTTGCGGTTGCCAACAGTAAAGTTGGCCCATAAAGTCAGGCCTGGTTAACGGGGCTTATCGATAAGCAATGGCCTTTCGATCATTATTATCGCTTAAAACTTGGATGCGAGTGCTGATAGAGCTCCCATTTTCCCCCGACTATGTTCGCTTAGTGTACTCAATCTGTCGGAGTATATGAAAATAAAAGGCTAACATTAGTCGCCGGCTTATCAATGTGTCGAGACTCGTTTGTTATCAATTTCGAGTGCAATAAATACATATTGCTTGCTTGAGGGGGATGAGAGATCGTTTAATCATAAAGAACAACATATTTATAAGTTGTGTCGTTGTCACGTTTTGGTCGAGTGAATGATGAAAATGTTGATAAACAAAAAACGTGTTATACAGCTAAAATTATTTGATTATTTAAATAGAAACTTTGGAACCAACATGCATTGTAAACTCAGCAGAAAGGTTAATTCTAGACAATTATATAAGACAATTATATTGTTTGCGCGATCAGACCGTTGTACGAATTGGCCGCGTTTTTTAGTGCGAGGCTTCGTCGGTCGGTGTTCCCCGTCTTCTGTCGGTGAAAATAAGAACTAACAAATCTAAAGTGGAGAAAAAGTAACGAATTTGAAATCAGTAGTCTAAACTACATGAATAACAATTGACAGGCAGCTTGCGCGAAGTAACGCCAAAGAAAAATATATATAATTATAACTGGTGTTATGATAGTGCAAGTGTATATTTGACTTAATTTAATAAGTGCCACGCGTAATAAGCTCGAAAAATGAGCAGCGATCCAAAGAATGAGCGTCGAAGCTCCCTAAATCCAAGAAACGCATGTTACTCTTACTTCTCAATACGCGATATCGTTGAAGAAAGCAAGTCAACAAATTGCAACCCGGCTCTACTGACCGTCGACAGCAAGAGAGCGAGCTCTTGCTCACCCACTCTGGTCACCCCAACTCCTACATCATGGAGCTACCAATGCCCAACCCCAGCACCGCCGGCTTCTATGGAAGAAGTTCCAACAACAAGCAGCGCTACAATTTCCGGAGTCGCTGCAAAAGCATCACCAACAACAAAACCAACTACCAATATTGCGAATTCGATGCCAACGGCCGCAGAGCAAATTGCAATGTCAGCAAAAACCGTAAGCTTCGATAAGCAACAAGCGGTCCCGACTATACAGACCGGTATGGATCGCTACATCCAGATTAAGCGTAAGCTTAGTCCACTAAACACGGTTGGTAATAAACCAAAGATCAACCGTATCAACAAAAGCAACGACCAAACTAGGAGTTCCAATTATAACCGTTTTTCCATCTTAGCAGAGGCGGAGAACAACCAAGCAGAGCTGGGGCAGGAGACCCAAAAGAAACCAAAGCCCCCACCTATTTATATAAGGGAAAAAAGCTCTAACGCCCTGGTCAACAAAATTGTTGCGCTGGTCGGGAACGATAATTTTCATGTTGTTCCGCTTATTAAAGGGAACATCCACGAAACCAAAGTTCAAACGAAGTCCGAAGAACACTTCCGAGCTGTGTCTAAGTACCTGGAGGAAACAAAAAAGAACTTCTACACCTACCAACTAAAAAGCAGCAAGGGACTGCAAGTTGTACTTAAAGGAATTGAACCCGACATCGCCCCCTCTGAGATTCAAGAAGCCCTTAAAGCCAAGGGCTTCTATGCCAAAAATGTCAGCAACATTATCAACAGAAATAAAAAACCGCAACCGCTCTTCAAGGTCGAGCTCGAACCAGATAGCAAAGCCTTCAAGAAAAACGAAGTGCACCCAATCTACAAGCTGCAGCTCTTACTGCATCGAATGATCACCGTGGAAGAACCACACAAACGCAACGGCCCTCTACAATGCACAAACTGCCAGGAGTATGGACACACAAAGACATACTGCACACTTCGGGCAGTCTGCGTAGTTTGCGGAGACTTCCACAACTCCGTAAACTGTCCCGCAAACAAAGAAGACCCCTTAAAGAAAAAATGTGGCAACTGTGGAGGAAACCATACGGCAAACTACAGAGGCTGTGCGGTCTACAAGGAGCTGAAGAGTCGCATGCAACGAGCGACAGCTACGCGTCAACAAAATACGCAGAATGCGTATTATAACTCAAAAAGTACGCCAGACGTATTTTTCGCCAAGGCAACCAGATCATCATTCGGTCCGCTAAATACCACTAAGGGCTTCTCATACGCCGAAGCACTACGAACAGGCATGGAAAATCCACTTCAGCCACACTCAGAAAACACTCAGCAGGTCCCGATGCAGCCAATGATGTATACCATGCAAAAAAGTATAATGGAACTCATGTCATTCATGAAAACAACTATGCAAACCCTTGTTCAGAATCAGAACATGGTGATTCAGTTGCTTGTAGCTCAACAGTCCAAATAATAAATGTCTAACCTACGTATATCCATGTGGAATGCCAACGGCATTTCACGGCATAAACTGGAAATAACGCAATTCCTAAATATAATTTATCATTTTATCATTATGGAGCTAAAACCAAAAAAGGCTCCAGGCCAGGACCTAATAACTACAAAAATGATAATGGAACTTCCGAACTGTGCTGTTGAGGTCATCTGTAAGCTCTTCAATGGTATCATAAGTCTCAGCTACTACCCAAGTAAATGGAAAAAATCAATTATAATAATGATACCGAAGCCTGGAAAAGATCACACGATCCCGTCATCTTACAGACCAATAAGTTTATTATCATGCCTGTCCAAACTTTTCGAAAAATGCCTTCTAACGCGCATAATACCATATATGGAAGCTCACAACATTATCCCAGCCCATCAATTTGGCTTCAGAGAAAAACACGGAACTATCGAGCAAGCTAACAGAATCACATCAGAGATTCGCACAGCCTTCGAGCTTAGAGAATACTGCAGCGCGATATTCCTCGATGTATCTCAAGCATTTGACCGCGTCAGAGCCTTCGCAGTGAGGTGCAACACAACAATATCCGACAACTACACTATCGAAGCTGGAGTCCCACAAGGCAGCGCACTTGGGCCAACTCTATTCGTCCTCTACACAGCGGATATTCCCACAAGTGGCCGACTAACAACATCTACCTTTGCTGACGACACTGCGATCCTTAGCAGCTCCAGATGCCCAGTCCGTGCATCAACCCAACTCGCCAAACATCTCATGGTAGTCGAGAAGTGGCTACAGCTACGCTCAATCAAAGATCCTGCGAACTATCACTGGGGCACCATGGTATATTCGAAACCAAAACATCCACAGGGACCTCGGCATTTTCGCAGTAAAAGATGAAATAGACAAGCAAAAAGCGTCCTATAATGAAAAACTCTCCGTCCACCCAAATCCCCTCGCAAGGGTCTTGACTCGGGTTTCCAACCGATCCCGCCTGCAACGTACCGACCTTACAACCCAGCCATAATTTGTCAGGGCCATTTCTAATGTTCCAGTCTATATGACTGTTAGCTAGGTTATAGTATAAGATTTGATACACTTATTGTTAGTCTCAAAAATGAGAAGATTCAATAAATAAAAGCAAAGTATAAAAAAAAAAAAAATTATATAAGCATATCAATGTTCTTGTAGATTCAAATCTACTACACTTATAAATGATGCATTTTCCAGAGTTTCAGACAGGTCTTAATTTAGCTTTGGTTAATTATTTATAAATTGGCAACAATCCACAATAATAAACAGCTCGAACGACACTTAGACAGCCAGAAAAGATAAAGGCTTGCAGACTTTATCGATGAGTGCTTGAAATGATATTGGCCAGCAATAACAAAATTATCACAAATTATAAGCGTAAGAGAAGTCAAGTAGCAGTAAGAGAACTTTGCTATTGAAGGCAATTTTCCCCTTTGACAATGTGAAATTATTTAAAAACTTTGCCCCTGTCCTGCCCACACTTACTTTGTTGTTTAGTAAGTCTTTGATAATTGACCCTTTGTGCCAAGTCAGTGGGCTGCGGTAATAGGTCAAAGTTCGTAGCGAATATCAAAACATATACTCGTATATGATGGAAGTTTAAAAGTGTATAACAAATTGACCTTGCAGCTAATAGATTGTTGGTGAACCTTGACAATATACATCTGCGTGGTATTTAAAGACATTATTTATTCAAAACTGGTTATGCTACAAGAATAACTAAGTGAAAATTTGATCAGTTTTTTTTTTGATATTGATATGATCAACTTGAATAATTGTTATAAACATTGAGCTCTACAAATATGTGAGTCGGACTTAGATTAGAGTATTAATGTATTCAGTGAGTCAGTGAGAAGTAATACTTCTTAGAATACATATCATATCTCAGTTGCCTGACAAACCAATTAACAGTTTTATACATAACATTTATTAAATCCACATAATTATATAGCTATTTATATTACTTTCATTAGCACAAAATTATACATTTTATGTATAAAAGAAATATAACTATGGTAATCAAGTTTTTTATATACATATATGTGGGATTGGTTTTTGGCTGTTTACCCAAATCCCACTAGTAAGAAACAGCTGATCCCTAGACAACGACAACGACGATAACGATAACAACGACGATAACGAGAAGACTACAGATGAAGAAGGTGGCGAATTAGCGAGGTGGCGAATTCGCAAGCACGACGATCAACGAAGAGCGCAACGCTACGAGAGCGAAGTGCTGTACGACGGCGAGAGAAGCAAGTTGCTTTTTGCTCGTAAAAGGGTTAAGTTGTGCGTTCTGCCTGTGTGGCTACGAGAGCGACAGCAATTCGACGACAAGGACGACAGTGAAGACGGGAGCCAACGATAATTTCAATATCCAATATTATTTGTTTAAACATACAAATAAAGTTCACAATATTATAATAAAACCCCACATTTTGGGGGCTCGTCCGGGATTTGAGCAAATGTGAACGGTATTGACATAAGTGAACAAAATTGATGACATTAAACAAAAGTTTAACGTGTAAAACAAAAAAAAAAAAAAATACAGTCGGAACTTTTTTTACTATAATGGCGTGCTTAAATAATTTCATAAGTGCTAGCTTACGCTCAAGCAAGAAAGAGAACATTGCTGCACTGCATAAGTTTGTGTTCGAGAGTGAAGGAGACAGAAGTAATCGTCAAAGACTACGGGAATTTACTGGTTTCGATTTTGCCGAAAATGACCAGAGATATGGTGCAAAAAGGGAATACGCAGTAGATAATTTGACGCAGGCTGACCTTGTGTCAATATGCAACGTGCTAGGCATAGGGTACAGAAACGAAGATTTGCATATACACATTTTCCGCAACTTGAAGAAGAACAGTTTACTAGCGTCAACCGAAGCCGACGAAGACGAAACAGACGATGAAACAGACTGTGAAGAAGAAAACGTTATGTTCCAGACGCCTAACAGAGCAACGAACGCCGAAAGAAATGACGAAAATGTACAAGGAGCAGACGAGATGAATACCAGGCGCAACGTATTCACAGAAAACGACAGTATGTCGACGCCACGCTTTGCGATCAGTTTTCGCGACGTAGAAGAGAGCATACGCAGTTATGATGGTAGTAACACTATTCCAGTCGAAGTATGGATAGAAGAATACGAAGAACAAGCGACGCTTATGTATTGGAATGACTTCCAGAAGTTTCTGTTTGCAAAAAAGGCACTAAAAGGAATTGCAAAGTTGTTTGTGTTGAGCGAGAGAGGTCTAAATTCGTGGAATTCTCTTAAAATAGCATTGCTATCCGAATTTAAGTCGACTGTAAGCAGCAAGCTAGTTCACGAGCAACTCGCGCAAACGAAACGTGGTAACAACGAGTGTGTTTTCGAGTACTTTTATAAAATGAAAGATATTGCTTCTAGAGGTCAAATTGCAGATGACGCTTTCATACAGTATTTAATTGACGGCATCGACGAAAAAAGTGTAAACAAAACAATATTATATGGTGCCAAAAATATGAGTCAATTTAAGGACAAACTAAAGTGTTTCGGAACAATGATAGGAAAGGAAAATCAGAGTGAAAAAGACAGGTCAAAGCGCAACGAGAACAGTGTGAAAGAAAAAGACAGAAAAAATCAGAATGTAAACAAAGACGCGAAAAAAGAGTTGAAATGCTACAACTGTGGTGAAAAAGGGCATGTGTTGAATAACTGTCAGAATAAAGAAAAAGGCAGAAAGTGTTACAAATGTAATCAGTACGGACATATTTCTAAAGATTGTGCAAAAACTGACAAAAATGTTTTAAATACGAATACGCGCAGTTTGATTTCTAAAACCGATTTGACCAGCAAAGAAGTTTATATTGCAAATAAAAAGTGTACGGCGTTATTCGATACGGGCAGTAAATTCAATATCATACGGGAAGATTTTTATTGTGATATTGGCAAGCCGAAGCTGGAAAGCTGCAATGTCGTTCTAATTGGATTCGGTAGTGACCGCGACTCCAATAAAATAAAACCACTTGGACAATTTAAACAAAAAATTCTGATTGATGAAGAGGATTATATGTTAGATTTTTATGTCGTGCCAATCAAATTTCTTGATATGCAATTAATTATCGGAGAACAGCTATGTTTACACGCAGAAATTGTTTTTAATTGTAATGGCTTACAAGTGCGAAAAAATAATAGAAAAGAAGAACAAAATATTCTAAACATCTGTGTTGAAGTGGACAATGAGTTGTTTGACATTAACGAGTCTGCGAGCGAATATGCCAAGCAAGAGGTGCGTGAGCTAATTTCGAACTATGAACCGGTCAAAACAAAAACAACAAATGTAGAAATGCGTATTGTACTAAATGATGAATCGCCTATTTTTTCACGTCCACGCAGACTTGCTTTCACGGAAACGCGTATTGTTGATGAACAGATTAAAGAGTGGCTTGAGAATGGCATAATTGAAGAGTCAACATCCGAGTTTACAAGTCCCATAGTACTCGTAAAAAAGCACGACGGTTCTGCAAGGCTGTGTGTAGATTATCGCAGAATTAACAAGGTAATTGTTAAAGACCATTTCCCATTACCGCTCATTGAGGATCAGTTGGATCGTCTGCAAGAGGCAATAATATTCAGTACAATCGATTTGAAAAACGGATTTTTCCACGTACCAGTTGCTCAATCCAGCAGAAAATATACGTCATTTGTGACACACCGAGGACAATATCAGTTTTTGAAAGTACCCTTTGGATTTTCAAATTCGCCAGGCGTTTTTCAGCGCCACGTCAATGCGATATTTCGGGATCTGACATACAGAGGAATTGCATTGCCCTATGTAGATGATATTATTATCCCCGCTAATACCGAACAAGACGCTGTACAAAACTTGAAGGATGTTATTGCGACGTGCAAAGAATATGGTCTGCAGCTCAATTTGAAAAAATGCAATTTTCTGAAGACGCGCATTCAATTTCTGGGCCATGTTATTGAAAATCGCAAAATTTACCCCTCACCAGAGAAAATCGAAGCTGTATCCAAGTTCAAGATGCCACAAACTATTAAGCAAATAGAAAGTTTTTTGGGCCTGACGGGCTATTTCAGAAAGTTTATACCAAATTACGCAGGAATAGCTAGACCTTTAACTGAGTTGACAAAGAAAAATGCTAAATTTAGATTTGATTTGAACGAAGAGAATGCAGTTAATATTTTGAAAAAGTTACTAACTGAGAACCCTGTTTTAAGTATTTATAATCAGACTTACGAGACGGAAGTGCATACAGATGCGTCTATTGATGGATTCGGAGCAGTTTTATTACAGATGAACGTCGACGATGGTCAACTGCATCCTGTGTATTTTATGTCAAAAAAGACCACAGATGCACAGCGTAAATACAGCAGCTATGAGTTAGAAATATTGGCAGTTATCGAAGCTTTGACTAAGTTTAGGGTGTATTTGTTAGGCATTCATTTTAAACTGGTAACAGACTGCAACGCTTTTACGAAAACTTTAGAAAAACAAAGCTTATGCACCAGGGTGGCTCGCTGGATTCTTTTTCTGCAAGAATATAACTATACAGTTGAACATCGATCTGGAGTGAGAATGAAGCATGTCGATGCTCTCAGCCGGTATCCAGTGATGTTTATAAAAGAAGATAGCATAAGTACTGCTTTGAAAGATGCACAAGCACGCGACGAGAAGATAAGAGCCATCAAAGAAGTTCTAAGCCATGAAAATAAGGTATACGATGACTACTTTCTAAAAAGCGGTGTGCTGTACAAACTTATAGGTGACGATGAGTTGGTAGTAGTGCCAAACGAAATGCAAAAGCGAATCATAAGCAGTGCCCATGACAGAGGTCATTTTGCTGCTAAGAAGACAAAGGAGTTAATCTGCCGAGAATTTTTTATACCACACGTTGAAGAGAAGATTAAAAAATATATCGAGTGCTGTATTCCATGCATTTTAACGGATCGCAAACGAGGCAAGCAAGAAGGACTACTACACCCACTCCAGAAAGAAGACGTCCCATTGTTTACCTACCATATCGACTTTTTGGGTCCGCTGGAGTCAACGCATAAAGACTACAAACACATTTTGGCTGTAATCGATTCCTTTACGAAATTTTGCTGGCTCTATCCAACGAAGTCAACCACAGCAAACGAGGTGATTGTGAAGCTCAGCAACCAAAGTGTTAACTTTGGCAACCCAGCATTCATTATTTCGGATAGAGGCTCGGCATTCACATCGCAAGACTTTGTGAAATATTGCGACGACGAGGGAATAAAGCTAGTGAAGACGACTACTGGCTTGCCAAGGGTAAACGGACAGGTTGAACGACTAAATTCTATTATAATTTCAGTACTCTCAAAGCTAAGTGTCGATGACCCCACGAAATGGTATCGCAATGTCAACAGAGTGCAACAGGCGATCAACTCAACATTTACCAGAAGCATTAATACGACGCCTTTTGAGCTACTGGTTGGTGTTAAAATGAGAACGAAGGATGATCTTCAGATACGAGACCTGATAAACAAAGAGGCCGTAGCAGTTTTCAATGAAGAACGTAGCGAGTTACGAATAAAGGCGAAGACTCAAATACTGAAGCTGCAGAACGAAAACAAGAAGGCGTACAATCTTCGACGCAAGCAAGCAAGACGATATGATGTTGGCGACCTAATAGCTATTAAACGTACCCAGTTTGGTAGTGGCCTAAAGCTGAAACATAAGTTTTTGGGGCCTTATAAAGTTGTAAAGGTCAAGTACAACAACGCCTATGATGTCCAAAAAGTAGGCAACAGCGATGGACCAAAGAATTCTGCAACGTGCGCGGAATATATGAAGTCATGGCCGATTGGCAACGATGACAGCGATGACGATGGAGCATTCGGGTCGAAAGCTTAGTCAGAATGGCCGAATGTGGGATTGGTTTTTGGCTGTTTACCCAAATCCCACTAGTAAGAAACAGCTGATCCCTAGACAACGACAACGACGATAACGATAACAACGACGATAACGAGAAGACTACAGATGAAGAAGGTGGCGAATTAGCGAGGTGGCGAATTCGCAAGCACGACGATCAACGAAGAGCGCAACGCTACGAGAGCGAAGTGCTGTACGACGGCGAGAGAAGCAAGTTGCTTTTTGCTCGTAAAAGGGTTAAGTTGTGCGTTCTGCCTGTGTGGCTACGAGAGCGACAGCAATTCGACGACAAGGACGACAGTGAAGACGGGAGCCAACGATAATTTCAATATCCAATATTATTTGTTTAAACATACAAATAAAGTTCACAATATTATAATAAAACCCCACATATATTTATATATTATATATATATTTTGAATTCCTCCTAAATAGCAATAGAAAATAAATATTCTTCCACGCACTCTGAAATACTCTTTTATTTTTGCGTTTCTAAAGCTCATTATTTTGTTGGCGTGTGCTTCTAATAAAATTTACATGCTAATGCATGCGTAGGTACCAAGTATTTAGCCGTAAATATAGGAAGGGGTAAAACATAGATGGGTGTAGGAAGTACTCAGGTATACTATATATAGTGATAGCAAAATTACATGGCAGTTTGTTCTTGTTTCTTTATGTCTAATACATAATACTCATGTTTCTATTGTTGTCAACTTACATGTTTATTCTTGTGTTCTTTTTTAGCTTATTTGTTTTGGCTACAGCGGCAACAAAGTCAACGTCTGCGTCAGCGTTGACGTCAACGTCGACTGCGTTCTCATCGACGTGACAAGTGCAAATTGTTGTGTTCTTTGTGATATTTTGCATGCAGTTTATTTTGTTTATTCTTTGGTTGTTTTTCGCATAGTCTTTTCGCTTTTATTTTGTTGTCTATTCGTGAAGATGTACGAGAAAATCATACAAAATATTTGGAAATTTACACGTGCAGCCAACGTTGAGTGTTTATTATCATTATCTTTAACATTATCATTTTGTGGTTTATCAGTCAGAGCATTATTATTGTTATTGCTTAGTGGTTGCTTATAATATTTTGACACATATTTGTTATCATGAAATACTCTTCTGTTTCTTGCACTCTTTTTATATTCCTCTCTCTCTCAGAATTTTTCACACGCTAGCCTGTGCTCTTTTTTTATCAGTCACTCTCTGCTTGAACAATTTCTTTTACTGAGTCTTTCTTTTGTTTCATTTATTTTTTGTGTATATAAAATAAATGTATTTCATATTGCGTTGTTTTCTTCTCTCTTTGGGCCTTTTCATGATCTAATCCTCTTATAATTATGCATTTTTCTTATTAGTTCCGTATTAATTTAATTAATTAGAATTACGAAATAATTTGTTAATTTTCGCGACGCGCAACGCTCTACAATCGAAACGCTCGCACCCATTTGACGACTGACGGCTGACTGACAGCCAAGCTCTCGATTTGTCTCTGTTGCAGTGGAAATTTTATGAAAAACATTGAGATTAAACAAACGCCTTGCGCCATTGTATCGCGCTCACTCTCTCTCCCTCTCTATCTCTCACGCCATGGCGGAAAATCAAAACAACTCTCAGAGAGAAATTCCGTTTGTTTTGATGTGAAGTTGGCTGCGCTGCCATTGTTTATTGTCAGTAGGTTCAGAACTCGGCTAAAAGTTATCCAGCAAATTGGATAACAATTGTGGAACTAAAATAACAATTTACTATCCGCTTATTTTCAGTTTCTAGAAGCTTAGTAATTTGAATGTTTTTATGTCCAATAACTATCAGGTTCAGTTTTCCTTTTCAAAACTAAACGATTGACATTAATAGTGTTAATTCTTTGTATATTTTGATGATTTGATTCGTATCAATTTAAATTTTTAAAAAACATAACATAACAATGTGTCGGTCATATTTAGAATATTGGTTTTAAATTATAATTTTATATCAAAATTGAAGGTGGAATAAGATTTCCAAGAACTGAACTTTGTGAACAAAATTAGTTTTGGAAATAGTTCTAATTTGATATCACTTGCAATAATTAAAAGCTGTTACAATTGTCGTATCAAGAGGAAATTGTTATAAATGTATGAACATAAAATAACTTTCAAATGTTGACAATTTAATGTGATTATTTTCGGAATTTGAAGTACAATATGAGCTTTCTTGCTTCGAATACCCAAAAACAATAAAATAGAGTTTAGTAAAGATTGATAAGAGAAGTAATCATTTAATATGTGGAAACAGTAATCTAAAGATCTTACTGTGCAAATCCGGCATCGAGTAATAGAAATCAGTGTGATAATAATGCAATTGACTTGCACTAATGGGCGAGGTGCGCTTCATTAAGGATTTCGCGTCCATTTTGTCTAAGGACAAGGAAATGTGTGCTATCGGCAATTTGATGAGATTAAAATCAACGACCCGACACTCTTGAATTATCACTCCTAACTAAAACTGAAATCTTTGAATGCGTACGAATATAATGACTTTTAAGTCTACTCGTAAGCTGTCTGTTTACCGACTGTTAACGATGACAATGCCGATGACGTCCAAATCCAAGCAGACTGCGGCACACTGGGTATCTGTTGCTGCTGTGGGAGGAATGTTTGGACACTGTTATGGAAACGAGACAAAAAGAAAGAGAGAGAGAGAGAGTTTACAGATTCATGACAGGCAATCAACTAGTGAACAGTAGACTGATAAACGCTGAGTCTAGCGCCAAGTACTTGCCATTTATTATTATAGTAAATTAGTAAACAATTTTATAAAACGCACACAACAACAACAACTGAGAATTGATAACAGTTCAACAGTCCTCTAATGAACACACTGTGGCATCTAACATGTGTGTGCTCATCGACTCATTGCAGTGTATTGAGTTGTTTCCATTTGGCTTAATAGGTAACTCAATAAGTATCGATGTCAGGTCAAGACGAAAATAATGGTAGCTTATTGATTGGTAAGTTCATAAAGTGAATAGAAATAAAACATTTAAAACATTTAAGTCACTGCTGACAGGCAATTTGATTGACAGTTTTTTCTATTGTTTGTAAGTTGACAATTAAGATTATATATATATAAACCATAATCAAAAATATAGTATGAGTTGATATTCAATCTTAATATCGCGTTTTATCTATATTTTTGTGATATAAATTTACGATTAATATAGCCATATCTTACGTTTATCTTACATTTTTATGAACCTTATCTTTGCAATATACTATAATTCTTTATTAAATCGCAATGTGTAAACTAAGATCTTTATGAAGTCTTTATATTAATAGAGATAAGGTAAGTACTTTAAACATACGACTGAATAGTGTGTATATCAAAAAGAAGAAAGCAACACAACTATGTAAGCATTAAACAAATGTATTAGTTAAACTTTTACTTTATTCATATTTTTATACCCGCCTACCCAAAGGGTAGAAGGGTATTATGGCTTTGTGCCGACCGAAAATGTATGTAACAGGCAGAAGGAAGCATCTCCGACCCCATAAAGTATATATATTCTTGATCAGCGTCAACAGCCGAGACGATATAGCCATGTCCGTCTGTCCGTCTGTCCGTATGAACACCTAGATCTCAGAGACTATAAGAGATAGAGCAACAAATTTTTCGCGACAGTATGTCTTATTGTTGCACGCAGATCAAGTTTGTTTTTGATTTTGGCCACGCCCCCTCCCGCCCCCGTAAATCGAATAAAACCGAATTGCAAGCGTCGTTTTAAACCTAGAACGTTCAATTTTGGTACGCACAATACTAATCACCATCTTAATGATCTCTGCCAATTTGGTTACAATCGGATAAAAAACACAGAAGTTATTAAGATATGACTTTTATAAGGCGTTACCACGTGCAACTGCTAGTGCTGCCTAGCTAGTTGCTATGACACTCCGCGACATAATAATGGTGTTCAATAAACCAACTAAAGTGCCGCTAAGCTAATAACTTCGAACAAAGAAAATTTTGATATATTATTTTGGTATTTTTAGTATATTTTTTTTTAGTATATTTTTATACTATTATATAAATATAATATTTTGATGGTAAAATTGGGTGGCGGGTATCTCACAGTCGAGCAAACTCGACTGTAGCTTTCTTACTTGTTTATATTGATATGCTCAAAAAGTACTAATTGGTTTAAATATTAGGTATTTTGATTAAATTAATACATATGTATATATCAATTAAATTGAATTTATTTAATTATTTAGTATTTACATGGATAAATGTACTATTATTTACTCTTTAGGCAAATTATTCATCTCTGATTTATTTATTTAATGAAAATATGTTAAGATTAAAAAAAACTAATATGTTTCGAGTGTCTAAAATTATGCTATAATATTGCAGAAAAATTAAATACGACTCTACATTACCTATAAGTACATTAGTATATGTTACATAAATGTAATAACATTTATCAGAAAACAGTTTTTTTTTTGCTTGCACATAATAAAATATTTGTAAATTATTTTTTTTGTTTTTGTTTTAATTAATATCTGTTTTATTTATTTGTTGGTAATTTGTACAAGCTTCATATAAACGCTTTTAACAAAATTTGTGTCTAGTTATATTCGCCAAGCCAGTTTTTTGGTGTCATTCTTGTTCGAGTTCCTGCTCTATTTGGATAACACGTCAGTGCACCGGTTGCGAGTATATCACCGTGGAGAGCTTCGATACAGAAAACAAGTTCTTTTCCTCGATTGCATGTTGGCCCGGATCCCCAGAGTGGATGTTTGGCGTTCCAGTCTCCTGCGATAATAAATTTACAATGACTTGTGCTGGTAAAGACGTCTTTGAACTCGTTGTAGGTCCAAGGAAAAGTTGGGGAACAGTAGATAGTGCAAACAGCGATTTCTCCCAGGCTTGTATTGAGTATTACACTCGCAAGTTGTATCTTATCCATACGGAGCGGGTTAAGTGGAAAATGTCGCAAGTTTCTTTTTATATCCTCTATCGGATGGGTGGTTGGCAGCATAGACATTAAAACCATCAAGTTTTAGCGGTCGTTTGCTTGTGGCTTTCGTTTCACAGATTAGGATTATATCGATGTTGTTGTTTGATACAAAATTGCTCAATTCTAGCATTTTGTTGTATAATCCTCTGGCATTCCACACAAGTATTTTGTGATTCATTTGGTCTGGGCCGCGATTAATAGAGCCAAAATTTGGCTCTGCATTTCTAGTAATTTAGTCTGCTGTTTGAAAAAACGTTCCAAGTTTTTATTTATGATTGCAGCTAATCCCTCGATAGCTGTCTCCTGCGGTATTTCTGCTGATGGAAGGTGTTCTTGGCTCTGGAATTTGGGGTCCAAACCCATAAAAAGACTGAAAAGGAGAGGATTTAACCATCTCCTACCCTGATGACACACAACAGATGTAACGCAATCCACACAAGAATGACACCAAAAAACTGGGCTTGGCGAATATAACTAGACACCAATTTTGTTAAAAGCGTTTATATGAAGCTTGTACAAATTACCAACAAATATATAAAACAGATATTAATTTATTGGGCAGTCATTGTCGTGGTGTGGCATCAGAGCAGCCCCAAACGAATTGTAGCGGTCGCGTGTCTGGTCGAGTGTGAATAAATAAATGTGTAAATAATTAAATTTATTCTTTTCAAACTGTCGTCAAGGGCTTAATATTGCATTGTTTTTATTAATTTTGTGGTATCTTTTATTTGTAAATATTGAAAAGCATTTTTCATTCATACTCGTACTTAACACTAGTATTCGTTATCACACTAGCGTATTGTGTAGCACTTGAAACTTGTTCTTTCATTCCATTAACTCATGTTTAGTTACTGTTAAATTTATCTTCCAATTAGTTGGCCAAGCTCAGCGGGCAGAAAATAAAATACTTATACACCGTTAACTGTTTTTATTCTAATTAGATAATACATAATTTGATGTGCGTATCATTAATAAACTCTATGTCCCGTCCTAAACATAATAGTTTGATTTGAACCTCATTTGGTCTATCTTAAAATAAAACAAACAAAACAAAAAAGGAGTTTAGTATGCTCTAGTTTAGCTACATTTGATTTGTTCCTAGTATAGTCCATTGTCTTTTTTTAGTAATTTTGTTGTAATTAATTAAGCAACATTAACATATGAAGTTTTCCCTAGAAGTCCATCATTCAGCTGTAAGTAAATTTTGCAATTAGTTGCCGGAAACATGTTACAAAAGACAATGCTTATTTTTGATAAAAGTAAAACGTGTATTGCTAAATATATGTAGTTGTTGAAAACGGTATTTCAATATGTTCCATTAGTTTTGGCTATTAGTCTGGTTCGGTTCGCGGAGTGTAGCACATCATCACTATGAGCTCTCGTATCGGCAGTAACCAAGTGCTTCATTTGTGGTTCATTTGTTGTGTGATCCTTCTGATCTTCTTGATTCTTCATATGCCCAGTTGGAGTGACCATACTTATTCAACGGGGCGTAGTGAAACTACTTCTCTTATCAACAATCTCACTGAAGAAAGTAAACATCAATATTTTGTGCACACTCCCAAGTGCATGATACCCTATATAGACCCGTTTAGCAAAGAGGCTTTGGAACTGTATTCTCCACGAAAATTTATACCCTGCTCTAATGATAGTGATTTAGTGTCCGCCTTGTATGACGAGAATCTGAAACGTTATGTGCTACATATTAACCAACAAGTGGCCCATAAGCTACTCAATTCAACGCAAAAGGAATTCAACTGTTTCTATCGTGAGATCATGCATGGTCAAAACGTGGAAACTTACGATAAGTAAAATATTTTGTATATGCACATACTTTCTTGACTGCAGACTTTAAACAGCATTGTCCTCTAGGCTCAAACCGAGTAAATACTTCTCAGAGAACTATGTGGTGCCACTGCATGTGGAGGGCATGACTTTGGATTGCGAAACAGCAGAAGTGCCTCCAATCAAGCTGCAAAAGGATGCCTATATGTTCATACAGTATCGGGAGCAGCCGACCACAGCTAAGCTAGAGAAAGTCCGCGCTTCCTCGCCACGCAAGCCCAGTGTCATTATGTTTGGCATCGATACATTGTCGAGGATTAATCTGCGACGTACAATGCCCTTGGTATACGAGTATCTACGGGGGCCTGGCTGGTATGAAATGCAAGGCTATAATAAGGTTGAATAATATGTCAAGACTTGTCTGACTCGCGCTAAAGTATTTTTACTTATTTTTTAGGTGGGAGACAATTCGTTTCCCAATATATTTGCTATACTGAGTGGATATTCGCCGGAGGTGGCCAAGGAGCATGTCTGCGATACGGACAAATCGGGATGTCTCGACGATTTCCCATTGATTTGGAAGTACTTCAACAATGCCAGCTATTTGACAGCCTATGCGGAGGATGAGAGCGGTTCAAATACGTTCTCTTATTTGAAGCCAGGCTTTACGAAAAAACCAACGGATTACTATTTTCGCCCATTTCTGCGAGCCTTGGAGGAGGAGACGTATAACTATTACTGTCCAGGTTGTCGGATGTCATGGTGCCAGGGTCGTCGACTGGCCAGCAGCTATATCTACGATTATGGCAGGCAGTTCATGCAGCGTTATGTGAAGGAACGACCCATTTGGGGCATGTTCTGGTCGAATCATTTCAGTCATGATGATTACTTCATGCCCTCGGCAATGCAACATAAGATCCTGGGCGATCTGTTGGACTATGAAAAAGATGGATCCTTTGAACATACCATCATGATATTCTTTGCTGATCATGGTGTGCGTTATGGCAGCATATTGTCCTTGGCCGAGGGCTATCTGGAGGAACGCCTGCCCATGATGTTTATCTACTTGCCGCCCTGGTTCCGCAAACAGTATCCCGAGTATACAACGGCTCTGGAACTTAATCAGCATCGCCTAAGCTCCAATTTTGATCTGCACAACACACTGAAGCACATCATTGAATTAGGCGGCACCCCAGATGGACCAATATTACCCAAATCCTTTGAATGCCCCACCTGCCAATCTTTGTTCTATCCCATTGCGGAGAATCGCACTTGTTCCGACGCAGGCATCGCAGAGCACTGGTGCACTTGTGAACCCTACAAAACCATTGAATCTTTAAGCTGGAGTCGTCGCATTGCACCACGGGTTATTGAGCACATGAATGAGTATTTTGTACTCAAAAATCTTAGTCATTTGTGCAGTAATCTCAGCTTGAACTATATTCACAGAACGGAAATCAAGACTGGTCTAGACATCAAATGGGAAGGTGCGTTGCCCGAAATGGAAACAGCTGTCTATCGAACTAAGTTCAAAGTTAAACAGAATAGCGCCGATTTTCAGGCGACTGTTGTCTTCAACAATATCACAGAGGCCGTTGAGGTGGATGTGGAGAAAATAAGTCGAACAAACTCCTATAAGGAGGATTCCACCTGCATCAATGATAAAATTGCCAAACTATATTGCATATGCTTAAGTGATCTTAAGTCTTAACCACTAGTACCAAATAAATACGTACTCTGACAGATTGTGATACACATTGTTTTATATTTATCCCAATTAATCTCAAAATTAAGTAGAAGGCTTTTAAGTACATTTCATACACACAACTTGCTGTATCACAACAAAAATGTATCGCCACTTGATTGGGAATTGTGGAAAAACGGTTTTTATTTTTTTGCTGATATTTACATTTATGTTTGTGAATCGTTATTTGAGCTATGTTGATATGAAACGATCCACACAATATGCATCGCCTAAACGAATGCAGTTAAAAATATTGCGTGAACAACACGAAGTTCGTAATGTCGAGCACAAAGACTTCCATGTGTTTAGTGCGAACTGCAAGATTCCTCGAGTGGATCCATTTGCGGCTGAGAGCTTGATGCTTTTGAAGACATCCAAGTTTATGCAGTGCACGAAAGAGCCAGACCTTGTGACGGTACAGTTTGATCCAGAGAAAAGACAATATAAGCTACACATAAACGAATCTTTACATGAATTGATTCCCAATATTTCGGATTACGGCTGTAGATATAATGAGATAGTTCGTGGACAGAATGATTCCATAGTCAGGTATGTAATAAGAATATTTGCGTGTTTGTTATGCTCATTTTCCTAGCAGGAGATCCAAAGCCATCCCCTTTGAACAAGACTGGTTGGTGCCACATCACATTCATGGCATTATTGTGCAATGCCATTTTCTGAGCAATTCATCCCATGTAATACAACGCGATGCCTTCGCTTTTGTGCAGCAGCCAGTCGAGCACAATGAGAGGAGCGATGCGATGCGCAGTCGTTCGCATCCAAATGTCATCATCATTGGCATCGATGCCATGTCACAGGTGAACTTCCAAAGGACTATGCCACTGACAGCAGAATTCGTACGCCAGTCGGGATGGTACGAGATGCTGGGCTACAATAAGATCGGAGACAACACACTGCCCAATGTGCTCACTCTCTTGACGGGCGGAACGCCGCATCAGTGGAACAAATACTGTAATATAAATAAGACTGGCTGCTTAGATGCTTACGACTACATATGGAACCATTTTCACAATGCTGGCTATCTAACGGCCTATGCCGAAGACTTGAGCAGCTACGATACATTTCACTACCAGCTTCATGGCTTCGTCCGTCAGCCAGTGGATTACTATCTCCATCCATTTCTGGTGGCCATCGAGCAAGTCATGAAGAAGGTGAAGTACATGGGCTTTGATTACTGCGTGGGTCGCCGACAAAGCTATCAATACGTGCTCGACTATTGCCAACAGTTGGTTCAACGTTTTGTTCAGGAGACATCGAAGCCGCTTTTTGGTCTCTTTTGGCTGAACAGTTTCAGTCATGATGACTTCTCTGGCCCGGCCAGTGTGGATGAGAATTTCGTGAACTATTTGAAGCGTTACAAGGAGCTTGGTTTATTCGAACGATCCATCGTTATATTGCTCAGCGATCATGGACAGCGCACTGGACCGCTGATGGAGTTAACTACCAGTTTTCTGGAGGAACGACTGCCAATGCTACACATCTATCTGCCCACGTGGTTTCGCCAGAAGTATCCGAAAGTTGCCAGTGCCCTGGACTTGAATCGTCGACGTCTGTCCACACCTTACGATTTGCATCTGGCCCTTAAGCACCTGTTACGGCTGGTGCATCCTCGCATGGAATTTGCTCAAGAACCACAATGCGCAGACTGTATGTCTTTGCTGGACGTCCTGCCACATAATCGCAATTGCGAGGAGGCTGCCATTCCGGAACATTGGTGCACCTGTGAACCCTATACACGAGTGCCGGAGACGGCCAGGTTGCACGACCTGACAAAATTAGTTGTCTATTGGATGAATCAGTATCTCATCAAGAGGAATTATGGAAAGCAGTGCTATCATTTGAATCTTCGCAAGATATTGCTTATCGAGCGTAAGCAGCACTTTAATGAGATAGGACATGAGGTGCCTTCTGCAGATGGCGCAGACTCGTATCGCTTGAAGTTCATCACTAAGCCAAATGGTGCCCTTTTTAGTGCAAGCGTAACAGCCAACAAAGATTCCAGTTTCGTGGTTATTCGTGACGAGTTTATCAATCGTCTCAATTCATATCGCAAGGATGCGTATTGCTTACAGGATCGCCGAGCCAAGAAGTACTGTTCTTGCCTCAGGCAATTTGGAAGAAATTAACAATGCAAGTGGTACTATTCGGTTTAGTAAAACATATTTACAAATTTTATGACCAGCATATGCACTTTTCCAATTGGCTTTTTATCAAATGGCAACCGTCTCAAATACATACATATGATAATAACAACCGTTTTCATTTGTAATCTTTTTCTTTCGAATATGCACTTCTCTAAACAGAGATGAGATAATCATCATCATAATAGAAATATCTTTTTAAATTTGTCACCCAACGATTGACTTTAATTAATACAGAAGCCGATAGTTTCATGTCGTGAGTCAGCCAAATAATGAAATTCAAATAAGAGAAGCGTTTTTATGTCGGTTGTCCGAATGTGCATAACAAGCAGGAGGAAGCGTCTGCGACCACAAAAAGTATATATATTCATGATCAGCATCAGCAGCCGATTCGATATAGCCCTGACTGTCTGTCCGTCTGTCTGTATGAACATCGAGATCTCAGAGACTATAAAAGCTAGAGCTACCAAATTTGAAGACAACATGTACACACTTGGTGGACAGATCAAGTTTATTTTAGATGTTGGCCACGCCCCCTTCCGCCCCCGTAAATCGAAAAAACGATATACAAGCATCATGTTAAAGCTGGAACGTTCAGTTATGACACACACAATAATAATCATCATCTTAATGATTCAGTTATAATCGGACAAAAAACACAGAAGTTATTAACGAATTACTTGTATAAGGCGAAATCGGGTGCAGCTGCACCTGTTCAGCTAGTTGTCACTCAGTGACATAATAATGGTGTTCAATAAACATAATGAAGTGCTACCAAGCTAATCATTTAGAATAAAATTAATTCCGGTATATTTCGGTATATTTTTAGTATATTTTTTGGTATATTTTAGTACATTTTCCAGTATATTTTTAAAAAATATAATATATTGATGGTCGCTCTTTATTATACTTCCATTCAGTAAAATTGAATGACGGGTATCTCACAGTCGAGCAAACTCGACAGTAGCTTTCTTACTTGTTTTACCCAATAATTATTATAATATTCATAATTTTATAACATTATTAAACGCTGCGCATGTACACTAAAAATCCATGACCTCGATACGGTCAAAGCTTGACTGTAGCCGTTTCTACTTCATTTTATTCTGCATTCTCTACATAACTTACACTATTTGTTTTAAACAACTTCTTTAGGACAAGGTTATGTTTTACAACTCTAAAGTATTGTATACGGGTGATAACAATGTGACAGGAGTTTGGCATGAAAATCTTAAATCATTTAAATCTTTGTTGTAAACAACTTCTTTAGGACAAGGTTATGTTTTACAACTCTAAAGTATTGTATTCGAGTGATAACAATGTGACAGCAGTCTGTCATGAAAATCCAAAATTGAAAGTTACCTCACTTTCATGAGGTGGGCTGACTTCAATTCTATTCATTTTCTCAAGCGAAATATAATAAATAGAGCAATTCATTCATTCGAGTTCAAAGTGCATTTTATTTAATAAGTTAACTATGAGTAACTGAACTAACAACGAGTGGTATTTTTCCATTTAATATATATTGTTTGTTTTTGGAGAGATAAATGTAATTATATTTGTGATATAATTGTTATATAGGACAAGAAAGCAATCCATCTAATGATAAGCAATAACTTTTTCACTTTTTCTAATGGGCGAAAAATAAAACAACCTTATCGCATTAATACTTATATAAGAGGAGGAGTACCCAGTTATCAAACTGCAAATTTCTGAAGCATGTGCTTTAATTTGTAGTTTCAAAGAGTAAATGTTAAATAAAACTGCTTTTGGCTGTTTTTGTCAAATAATAATATGCTTTAACTCCCATTCGAGTGCATTGAAAAATTGCCAAACCGCAAAGCGGGTCGATGAAAAACTGCACAGATCACTAAGTGAATTATTGAATTTAAAATAACAAATAAAAAAATAAAATATAGTTATACTTTTTACATATAGCTTTGAAGGGTATAATTATTTTGTGACAACATACAAATTAAAGTATTTCCAACGCTCAGCAATACCCGTAAAATTACTCAGTAATGGAATGAATTTAAAATATTTAAACTATGATACTAATACGCAAATACCTAATAATATTCTCTGTCGTACTACTGGTTTTCTTATGGTTGAATCGTAATGGCATTTCTTCCCACAAGTATAAAGACTTTTCGCACATCACATCCATTTCCAAGGCATCATCAAGATCAAGGATCTCCACACTGCAACGTGAACAGCAACTTCGCAAACTCGTTCTAAGATATCAATATACTACCTCAAATAAAGAAAGACTTGCAATGAGCAGCAATGAAAAATCACAAAAGGCATTTGATCAAATGAACGCTAAGACCGAAAATACAGCTAAGTCGGAACCTATCAAAACGCGATACTTTGTGAATAGCGCAAAGTGTAAAATACCCTATGCAGATCCCTTTTCTCGCGAGGCACTCGAGATTTACGTGCCATTCAAGTTGAAACAGTGCTCCAATGAATCAGATATATTTGTGGTTACCTACGACCGCATAAGCAAGCGCTACACGCTGCACCTGAACAAAGAGTCCTTAAACCAGCTGAAACCCAAAACGAATGCACGGTGCAATTATCGTAAGGTTCTGCCCATACGGCATAGGTCCAGCGAGTATGTAATTCATATAGCAGCTCTTAGTTTTATTTGATCCAAATTATTTGTATTTCTTCCAGAAATAATGATCCCATTTACTTCAAAGATAGCCAGGAGCTGCCGCAAAATATAATCGGCGTCATCGCAGAATGCCATGAAGCGACGAACAAGTTCAAGATTCTGCAACAAGATGCATTTCCCTTGGTACAAATGCAAGAGCAAGGGCACAATAAGACAAACAGTACTGATAGCAATTCCATAAAGCGGCAGCCCAGCGTTTTTCTTCTAGGCATAGATAGCTTGTCTCGCATGAACTTTCAGCGTACCATGCCAAAGACGGCAAGGTTTGTGAGGCAACGTGGCTGGTTCGAGATGCAGGGTTATAACAAGATGGCGGATAATACGGTGCCCAATCTGCTGGCCATTCTGATGGGACAGTATTCTCAAAAATGTGCTCGGACTGATGTGGATTGTATAAATAAATTTCCCTGGATTTGGCAGGATTACAAAAGAGCTGGCTATACCATTGCCTTGGCAGAAGATCTAGGTAATTCAGGAGTTTTATTTACTAATCAAACCGGCTATTTTCCTGGCACCTTGGATTACAGCTTATATGCACTTGTATCAAATTTGGAAAGCGTAATGAAGACTTATACTCGATTTGGGTATAATTACTGCATTGGACGACGACTGGTCGTATCGTATGTGTTTGAGTTTTGTCAACAGTTTGTGTCACGCTATGTGGCGGAGTTGGATCAACCTACTTTTGGCTACTTTTGGAGCAGCACATTCAGCCATGATTTCAACTTTGCTGCCGCCAGTATGGATGACAAATATGTGGAATTCTTGCAGGAGTTGCAGAAGCATCAATTGTTTGAAAAGGCAATTGTAATACTCTTTAGCGATCATGGAGCACGCTATGGCGAACTCATGGATTTATCGGATAGTTTTCTAGAGGAGCGTTTGCCAATGTTGCACATTTATTTGCCACCCTGGTTTCAAAAAGTCTACCCTAGGCATGCTCAGGCTTTGTCTGCGAATCGGAATCGCTTGAGTTCCAACTATGATCTGCACAACACATTGCGGCACATTCTGCAATTGAATGCCACAAAGCCAGCACATCTGGCTCCTCTCAAAACATGTCCCACAAGTCGCTCACTACTCCATCCTCTGCCGAGGGAACGCAGCTGTGAAGACGCCTGTATTGGGGAGCATTGGTGCACCTGCAAGGAGTTTATTGCCGAAAGGCTTAATGGTGAAATGTTCTATTTGGGCAAGATGATTGTTTACTATATCAATCGCTGGATGATTGTACATAAATTCAATACGGTTTGTCAGCGCATCCTGCTCTTCGATTTGGATAGTGCAGAAAAGCAGATACTCTACGAGGAGAATGGCAAACAGACCATGCATGGTGGCATAGCCACATATCGTCTAAGGTTTCGCACCTATCCAAGCAATGGCAAGTTCCAGGCCACAATACGGTTCAATCGTGAGCTGAAAAAATTAGATAATTTTCATGTGCCGGACATAAGTCGCCTCAATTCGTATCACAATGATTCACATTGCATAAGTGATGTGAATGCGAAAAAGTTTTGCATCTGCTATCCCAATAAACCTAATGATGAGTATCAGTTGGCGGCTTGGAATGAGTGGAAGAAACTCAACTTGACTACTCTGCCTGGCTAAGAAATATGCAAAACAAATTTTTTAAATCCATCAACCAAAATAAATTGTAGTGTGTAACTTTAGTCAATTAATTTTTAAATGTCAATTAAACGTTGAAATGTCATGGCCTCCTCCATGAGGATTTTCTGTCGATTTCCTAAATCGTTTTGCAACACTATTTGCCAATATCTACCCTGAGTTTTCTTATTTCAAATCAAAGCCACAAAGTCATGGAGTGCTGCTACACAAAATGTCTCTCTAGTTGACAATTGACATAAACAAAACAAAATATTTCTTTTACTGTGTTAACTCTCCAGCAAGCAGATGTAAAAATGGGTAAAAGAGAATCTTTGAAGCAGTCTAAAAATGTGCCGAATAAAAACTCCAAATTCGTGAACATCAAGAAAACTACTTCACAAGGTGGAATGAAAAATGAAGCAGTCGAGATATCGGCAATGTCCGAATTATTTACAACTAATAAGCCAATCAATCAAACAGAATCAAAGGGCGTCAAATCAAAGCAAAATAAAATAAACAGTTTGACGAAATTTAAAGATAATGAGATGCAACCAACTACTTCGAAAGGTGCGAAAAATTCAAGAAATGAAACAGGCTTGATGCCTGAATACCCCGAATTGTTATCAACGAATAAGAGAAATAAATCTAAACGAACTTCAGTTATTGCAAGTCAAACAATCAATCAAATAGAATCGCAGAGCGTCAAGCGAAAGCAACGAAATAAAATAAACACTGCGAAGAAGCTAAAAAATATTGCTGAACAACCAATAAACCATTTAAACAGTGCCAAAAAGAAAACCTCTTCAAATTATGGGAATAATGCAACAATTGAAACGAAAAATGATACGGAAACCCTTTCTGCAGGCCTGATGCCGGAACACTCGGAATTATTTTCGACGAATAAGATTAAAAATTCTAAACGAACCACAACCAATGCCAATCAAACAACCGATCAAATAGAGTCGAAGGGTATCAAGCGCAAGCAACTAAATAAAAGAAACAGTGCGAAGAAGCTAAAAAACAATTCCGAACAACCAATAAATCATTCAAGTATCTGTGTCAAAGAGAAAACTACTTCAAAAGATCGAAGTAATGCAAACAACAAAATAAAAGATGAAACAGCAACCTCTTCTACAGAGCACTCCGAATTATTTTCAACGAATAAGAAAAATAAATCTAAACGAATTCCAACTAATGCCAATCAGTCAATCAATCAAATTGAGTTGAAGGATGTCAAGTGCAAGCAACAAAACAAAGACAAGAGTGCGAAATATAGTAAGGTGCAACCAACTACTTCAAGAGATGAGAATAATGCAAAAAATGACTCAGAGTCCGCTTCTACTGGAGACCTATTGTCGGAACTCTCAGAATTATTTTTATCGAATAAGATAAATACATCGACAAGAAACTCAACCAATTCCAATCAAATAGAATCGAAGGGCGTCAAGCGCAAGCGACACAATAGAGACAACACTGTGAAGAAGCGAAAGAAAAATGAGAAGAAACTAAATAATTGTGTAAAGAGGTCGAAGGATGTCAAGGATCAGTCAAGGATTCTTCGCAAACATTCCAAAAACAAAACGAGGAAAATGATTCAAAATGGAAATCCAAATAAAGAGCAAAGCTCAACGTCGCTGTCTTCTAAATTGAATGATTCACTAATCGAAAATAATTTTCCAGCAAAGCCAAATGCTGGGGGTGACAATAAGACATACTGCATGGGCAATATCATAATTAACCAATTGGATAACACATCGATAAGGAATCCTCCAATAGTTCATCAGAAGTATTTAGTAGTTGAGAAGCAAGATAATTGTGTTGTCAATTTACAACAGGATAGATCAGCAGAGGAGCAAAAGTATGACAATTCTGAGGGAAAGATATCGGAAATGAACACACAAGTGGAGATTCCAGATTCTTTCATGATCCAAACCGAAGTTCATCATCAAAATACGGAAAAAAACGCAAGCTATAAAAACAATGATAAACATTCTCAACAGCAGAAAGATTATTTAGAATTTTTCCAAGAAAATCCTGCAGTTGACCAAACCCAAGTTCATCGGAATAATTCATCTGAGAAGTCGAATGAAATTGTGAAGGCCAATGCTGAAGATCAACACTATGAAGAACAAGATATTATTAAGGTGATTGATGATAGCTATATGATGAAGGAATATCCAATGCATGGTAATCCCTTACTATCAGATTTTATTGCTATCCACTTACAAAGTTCGCGTGACCAAACTGACTTCAAGTACTTGGAAAATTTAACATCGGATAATTCTGGATTAACTGAAGTGGAACAAATTCAAACAGAAAATGGTCAGCAAAATTCAGTAGTAGACGAGACCATTGATAATATAATACAAGACAAACATTCAACTCCACTCATCGAAGTTGGTGGCCAAGCATGGCAAGATAATGTCCAAACTGGAAACATGGAGGCTTACGATGACAACTGCCTAGACAGTCTAATGGATTCTGGAATAATCGAACCGATTTCTCAAATTGAGCCAAATCATTGCCAAATCGAAGTTCATCAAGAAAATTCCAATTTTGTGAAGGATTTAGAGTCCGATAACAACACTTCGGATTATTTTGGATCAATGGATTCCGTCATTTGTAAAAATGGTCAAATAATGCCAGATTATCCTGAAAATCACAACGATAGTTGCGCAGGAAAAATAAAATCTGAATATTCTGGATTTGATAGGATGCCTCCAACAAAGCGAGCTTGTCAGGAAAATACAACAAAAGAAAACTATGACTATAGCAAAGAGAATTCAATTTCTAAAAATATGCAGGAAGAGTCAAAAGAAAACCCAATATCATATTGTAAATCGATAGATTCCCTTCCAGAGAATCAATGTGAAAAGCAACAAACTGTTGGCCAGATGTTTGACGAACGTTTGCGAAATATGCATTTTAAAATTGAAGAGAGCGAAGACAAGATTCGCAAACAATTTATGAAACGAGGACAACATCCAACAATACGTAAATCAATTCATGCAGAAAAAAAGCCTCTAATAAAACTTCCAATTGAAACTAATGTGACGGAGAATAAAAGTAAGTCGTTAATTGGAATGATCAAGTCACTTTTTGGTCGTCTTTAAATAATGTAAATGCAATACATCAATAAAAGAAACATTTACTTTTGTATTCGTTGATCTTATTTATTTTTTATTTGATTACATTATTTGTTATGCGTCTTCAATTTTATTGAATGTTTCAGTGAAGAGACTTTGAAATTGTTTTCGGTTTAGTAGTTGTGTGTTTGCTGTGTATATTCTACTTGTCGTAACTATTAATAGGTTACAATGAAAATAAACTTGGCATAGAATGCTTTAGCCATTTTAATACTATATCAAAATTCATTTGCTAAGTACTAGTACCAACAATTCAACGCTAACAATATGACTTACGCTAATCGAAAATGTTTATAAAACTATAAAACTTTTGTAATACGCTCTGCGTGTTATCCTTATATCCTTATACTATCCTCATCTCTCGCTACATATACGAGTCCACCGGATACCGTTCGGCCTCCTCAAGCATGTGCCGAAAATCGACGGGTTGTGCAAGTGGGGCTACAGGTCCAGTACCAGGTCGACCTGCTGCATGGCCATTCATCATTTGGGTGGGTCTTTTAGCACCACTCAACGCATTGCCACGATTCTTGAGATGTCCATTCATCATGCTCACATGATGACTAATCGTGGGCACCGAACCTGGCACATTCGTCTCCAGATCATGAAGTATAGCATCTGTCTGTTCGTTGCGCATCACATGATTTCCCACCGGTTCAGTGACGTCTTCGCCTTCGACAACTTTATTAGTCAACTGCTGTATGTGATTGCGTATTAGGCGCTCGAATTCGCGCTGTACGGAGGGACTGTCTGTGTCACCGTCCACCTGAAAGATGAAACAATGCATTTAAACTTGACAAAGAAGACCATCATTCTGTCACTCACAATCTGCAGTCGATTGCTTGTATCCATGGTCTTGAGCATGGGCAGCGTCTGCTCGCGGAATAGCTCCAAGCGCCGGCGGAACGAGGAGACAGTATCGTCAATGCGTCCGCGTCCCAACTGCAACTTGGAGCAGTCCAACAGGATTGTGGGCGGAATTTGTTTGTACTGCAAATGCAATAGAAGTTTTGGTAATGAAGTGTGATATGTTAATTTTGTAGTATTTCGATACTACTTTTAGCATTATACTGTTATTCAATGTAATTAATTTCATGCAAAATTCATGCTAAACATTTATTATCTGAGATTTAAAAAATTAGACAATAATTCGAAGCGAATGAAACTCAATACTCTGTAGTATCTTAGTTATAGTTGCTATCATATGCTATCATATTCTAATAATAATATAATATAATTTTTTTTAAACTCTCTGTATATGCTGAGCGATATTTTATATAGCTGTCATAGCAGAAAATAATATAAGTATATGAATAATATAATATAAAAGAATTTGTAAGTTTGGACAGTCTGACTAAATGCTACTTCAATGAGATTAAGAATAATACTCGCTATAGTCTTCTTAGACATTTCAACCTAACTAACAAATTAAGCTTAAAGCATTGCTAAACCATTGCTAGTTGTTAGTTGTTAAGGTAAGCCGAGCATTTCATTGATTATCCCACCTTGTTCTCAAAATATTTGACCTGTTGCAGGTTGCGCGGATAGCCGTCGATAATGATGCCAGTCTTGCCATACAGCTGTCGAATGTTGTTGTCCAGCAGCTGGTTCAATGACTTATCTGGGGCCATCTCGCCTGCAGCAAGAGCTTCCTTGACCGCATAGCTCTCGGTATTGGCACGTGGCGCTGTGTCCGTAATATTGCGAAGTAGTCGTCCAACGCTATGAGAGTTAGATACAATATTAGAAACTTGTTGTCTCGCTGGTGTGTGCAAAGACTTACCTAATGTGCGACCAGCCTGGATTGAGGCCAACTGCCTTGAGGCAGAGCGTTGCTTTATTACTACCCGGTCCGCCAATAACCCAAATGATGGGCGGTATGGCTGCGTCTGGCTCATCGCTGACATCCATGCTGGTGCCGGCATGGCTGAGCTTGGGCTGTTGGGTGACAACCACACCGCTGTCATCGTCCACAATATTGCCGCCTGTCCGGATTGTTGCTGCTGCTGTGCCCACATTGGTGGCAATGTGAGATATCACAGCACTCGTGACATTGCGATCATCTACACCAGGAGCATTCAGATCGGCACCTGACCTGTGATCTACAGTGACTGGGGGTTGACTAGGTGCGGTGTCTACGCTAACTATACTGCCGGGTATATCATGTATCCCTCTACCCATACCTGTAACTCCATTCAGCATGGCCTCTTGATTCTCGAGCGCGCTCAGTATGTCTAGCACTGCGGTGCGAAAGTCTTTATATACCTCTGTGGGCGCACGCTCGCCATTCACCTGTCAAAATAGTGAAATGTCAAATTGTAACACTCGTATTTATTTACTAATTGAGCAAATTAACTTACGGCCAACAACATATCACTCTGATCAAAGTAGTCGGCGACTGGCATCACATTTTTGAAGAAATTTTCCAATTCCATTTTGGCTAAGGAGAGTACAACATGACCTAATTTTGCGCCATAATCGATTTGTTTTTGTAGCACAGATTGACGCCAGGATATTAGGATAACCCCATTAACGACTTGTATCTGAAAGAATCAACAATTTTAAATCATTACACAATATATTTGTGCAATTATCAATTAGCTAGATTGATATATTAAATACTAGGATGTTAGTTTTTACCCTGCCATCATAACGCATTTTGAGGTTACTTTTAGCAAAGACTAGCAAACCAATTATACTACCTAATACCCTGATTGTTGATAGTTGCTTGGTATATACTTTTTGCCCTTCCCAAAACATTAATCAACGAAACATTTCTTTTGAATTATATAACCGCCAAATAAGCCTCTAGGGTCCACTTCAGCCAATTAGCATATACATATGTACATACGAGTAACTGTAGTATGTACAATATATATACTATAGATGAAGGGTATATGTTTGATTCAAAATTCATGGGAATTCGTGGACTTGAACAAATAAACGTAGAACCATTTGGCAGCTAATTAGTTCAAATGGTTCAACAGCAATTTGGGCAGACAAATACGAGTAATATGAAAATAAAAATGACCTGAAAATTGTTCCATAATAAATACGAGTAAATCAATTACCTTTTCTGAATATTCAACAACGTCGCGCATAGAGCGTGGATAACCTGATATCAGATAGGCTTTGGCAGCTGGAGCCATTTTCATTTCCAACATCAACACCTCGGTGACTGTTTTCGACGATAGTTGCGAAAAGTCCTGCATATCTGAGAAAGTATACAAATAAGTATAAGTAAGAATTTATGATTTAAATGGCTCATATAATCAATATCATTGAAAAATAATAAATGCATAAAAGTTAAAAACAATGCATTAATAAATCAATTAGCTAACATTAAAAACGATATTTTGAATTGTAATTATAAAAAAATATATATTATTTATTTGACAATGAACTAATCAGATGATAATAATAATAATAATAATAATTTGCTTTATTTGCCGAAATGTACATTTTGCTTAAAGATAAGATGATAACTATTTAAAATTGCAAAATTGAAGTGGGATATATTTAAAAACATAAATTAATTCAACAACATTTGAAAAAAATAATTTACCATTACCATTATATTATATACACCATTATAATAAATTCGACTTAAAACAATGGACATTTAAGAGGTTAAGTTACCATTTCCCATTGCATATTGCTGCAGCAAGTCCATCATATTGATGTGCGTAACTCCGCGTCGTTCCTGCATGAAGGTATCGCAATGGGTGACCTTGCCACTACCTGGGCCGCCTAAAACAAATATCACTGGCACCTTGGGCGGATCGAATTTGATTTTTCCAGCATTTTGCATATCGATACCGCCGATATTGGGTGAACCACGATGGCCATTCATTGCGTTGCCGGGTGAGATATTTTGTCCGTCTTGATTCCGTGTATGATTCCAATCGTTGCCTGGTTCGCCGGTATCTTGTGCCGCGCTGGCATCTGAAATGGCAAAAGTTCCACTTACATTATTTGAACATTACTTAAGACCTTTGCCCATAGGCAAAGCAACAGTTGCCAACAGTTGGCAACAGTCATTAGCACAACCGGAAACCGGATGTGTTGCCAGGTTAGCACTCCGCCCTGTTACGTGCCAATAGGCATTAGCGCACGGCCGGAAGCAATTTGTGAGCAGTAGGAAATTAGCCGTACAGCGACAAGCATACCATTAAAATATATTTAAACAATTATTTAATTGTACACTCTGAGGAATGCGTCATCAATGGGGCCCAAAAACTGGTGTCCATTCACAGGGACAATAGTGTTGCCTACTTTAAGGTGTGTCCGGGAAAATTTCGCGTAATTCCAGTGGCCAACGGACTGCAGCCTGATTGACTACACATGCGATTATACCGCTTTTTCTATGCGAGTCCTACACTCCTGTGACATTTTTATTGATTTTCCTGCAGTTTTATTTAATTGACATGTTTTGTTATTGTTGCTATCCCGCTTCAGCCCATTCAAGCAGTTCACTTGTCTTTTTCTATTCCTTCTTTTTATTTTGTTTTTGTTTTCGGATTTTTGTAGTAGGTTTGGTGGCCTTTTGGTGGCCCCATGGTGGTCAACGAACATGACCAAGGACCTATAAGCAAGGCCATGTGCAATACACAGTTGCCCCACAAATTACAGCATTTGTGCAAGGTCCTTCTGTACAACATATACTTTGTCAAAGCGTTTTGTATCGGAAACGTTTTCAAGCCTTAACGTTGAATCAGATTTGTTACCAATATTAATATCTAGTTTTGTTTAAATCATGAATTAAATAATAAATTATGTTGATTAATTTTATCTAGTAATCTTATTCAATTTATTATTATGACAAAATTGAAAAACGAAGCTTTCAATCTCACATTTATAGCAATAGAATAGAATTTATTTATTGATGATTAATTTTATTAAGAATACTTTGTTACAATCTGTAGAATTCATTGCTTAATTGCTGTGCTCTTTAAAATCAATATATTTTTTATTAAACTTGGTCATTTTCATAGAAACCGATAAATATATGACACGTATAGAATTCTTTTTAATACAAAACGATTATAAGCGAGAGATTAATTCTGGTAATCGCAAGTATCTTGGAATTCAATCAATAAGTGAATAATAATTTGAAAAATATTTATTAAATCCTTTCGAAGGCTATGAATACGAAAATTAGCATTGAATTTATTTACCAGTACACACCAAACAGTATGCTTTAAAGTCTATAAACGTTAATTTAATTCACAGAAAATGAGAGATTAGTTTAAAAATAGTAGTAGTAGTAATAGCAATACTTTGGAAATACCGTCGTGACACATAAAATGTATACGTGGTTTACTTTCGTCTGTTGCTTTTTGGCTCTGTTCTGTTTTGTTTTATCTTGTATTGTTTTAATTGACTGTGTTGTATGGATCACTGTGCTTACCTGTGTCTAAACAAATACCCATTATCCATTCGGTGGCCAGTATAACTGAATTTTCGCAATGTTTTTTGGCTGTTTATTCACTAGTTTCCCCACAATTAACGTAAAATGTGTTTAACTTAAATGTTGGTAATGAGAAATCAAATGGAACTTTCCATTAAAAGCGAGTGTGCATAAATTCATTCGATTCACATTATTCTCTCACATTTCATTATTTTAATCTACAAGTTTATATATGGTATATTTTTTGTATTTTCCAATTTAATTCTAGTTTTCGTTTTGTGATTGGTTTTTTTGTTTTATTTTATTTTGTTTGTTATTATTGCGTTGTGTACGGTATCTGTGGGATACACATAAATATTTATCGTAGCCAACACGCACAGCGAACTAATTTTCTACATAGCGCCGGTTATATTGGACCTGTCCGTTACCATAGCCTCCAGCGCGTGGTGTACTTCTGATTTCTGACTGCGATTGCGATTGGGGCTTTTCGGGTTCAGGTTCTTGAACGCAACATGCAGGTTCTGTTGCCCGAACGTCCAAAACGAAACTGAATTTCAAATATGACAAATGATTCGGTTTTTACCTACAATCCTTGTCCTCGTCGTTGTCGTCGCCGTCGCCGTCGGCTGCTTGCCAGTTGGTCAGTGGCAAAGTCAGTGTGGTAAGCGCGCATTTCCAATTAATGAATACTTCATGAATTCCAGTGGCTCACATGATTTACATGCACACTCGTCAGGGGCTAATTGTGAGTGTGGCTCAATTGACTCTGACCGGCTCTTTGTCACAATTATTCTTCGTCCCGCGATTTTCTTCGGCACTGGAAAATTGTTATCCTGGTCAACAACACTCGCACATACCTCAAGTTGTTGCTCTTCGAACTTCGTATGTGCGTGATGGTGTGTGTGCGTATCTGTGTCTCTGTCATTCATGGGCAGCCATTTGTTTATGCAATCCAAACAATGTCCTAGCCAGCCTGGTAAGTTCTCACTAATCTTTTAAGTACGGGAATTCTCCCTGTTACTGGCCATTCATGCACTTACATTGTTATTGTCCCTGTCATGCAACATTGTTGCGTTGCTACTGTCCCTTCGACTTTCCTTTAACTTGCAATTGTGCATGCAGTAAGCAAACTGGCTACATAAATATATATCAGCTTCGACAAATTAAATGAAATGCAACGAATGAAATTACACAAAATTAAATAGGCAGTCGAATAAAATACGCTGTAAATTTGTGCACATTCAAAATAAATATTAAAATATTGTTAATTAGGTTAATGCTATACCCATTTTTATGACCTCAACTGTGCCCATTGAGATGGCATTCAAATTTAAATACTGGCATTTCCTGTACATCAACTGTTCTCAATTGTCGACTAAAGTAATGTTTAACTGTGCTCAAACATTTATGCTCGTATCATCAGTGTTTGATTACGAGTGTATTTCATGTGTTTTTGATGGATAGAAAATTGCACCATCATGCAGGGGCGATAAAACAAAATTAGTGATGTCGGTCAAGGGAGGAAGTAGGGATTTGTGGATGTTACCATTAAATGGGAAACATGAAATGTGATGGCTTTCGTGTCTATGAGAATGAGAATGGGGCTTAGTGAGAGGGTGGTGTAAGGGTGAAGTGGGTTGAGAAGGAGAAGAGGTGTGTCATCGTCATTCAATTAATATTTCACACTATTGATTGCTTTTAATTATAGTGTTAGTTAACCGTTGAGTTGGCATTGACAATTGACAGCTGTCAAAATTTCCAAAGTATATTCAATTAAACCTCTATTGATTTTGCTTTGTCCAATGATGAGAGGTAGCAGGAAAGTACAATGTACAGGTCAATAGGCGCAACAAGGACATGAAAAGAAGTTCAAAGCTCAAGGAAATCTCATATCGATCAAAATGCTCACATATCGACCCAGGACCTAAACAGATGCGCCGCCTAATTTTGTGTCATGTCATGTCAATCTGTCGACAACGACAACAACTACAACGAAAGCAACTGCGAATGTGGTTGGTTCCCACAGCACAACAGAAGTCTGGACAATCGACTTAGCCTAGTTTGGTTTATATATGAGTAGGTCCTCAAATTTGTAGCATTTGCGTAATTCTAATCCTTCGTTGAGCCCATTGACCACAAGCTCAGAGTCATTGCTTTCTACGGCTGTTCATGGCTGCTCTCAACCTCAGCCACTGCTCGGCAGCACGTGTATTTCTCGTCCTTGGACTCATGTTGGGCGTTCGGATATTAAATGCTTTTGGGTGCTTAATTAAGGGTACACGTTAGACTAAATACACAGCCCGCAATAAGAGTGATAACAACAACAACAACAATAACAATAACCATCAATAGTTTAACGCCGTCGTCTAGCTGCCTCAATTGATTCTTCGTCTGCTTAGGAGGGGGAGAATGACCCAACGGGCAGCTGTGATTAAGGACAGCAAGCGAATGTGTTCAAAAGGTCAAATTAAAGGCGGCCAAAGGGTTAACTGATACAAATGGTTCACAGTTTAGAGGCTCGTGAAAATTAGACTAAGGCAGAGCAATTCTCTGCATGTTTTCATTTGATCTACAGTTGCTTATTAAAAAGATCTAGCTGTAGAAACTAGCTAACTGGAATTAGAAAACTGTATTCCGCTAAAGGTTTTCGAAGGATTTGTCTGGTTTGATATGTAAATTATAAACAAAAAAAATTAAACATTTAAACTGCAAAAATCAAATTTTCAAAACAATGTTCAGCTCTTTGCACTAGACAATTAATATCACTTTATATTTTGCACTTTATGTGAAATGTGATTTATCTATTTAACGTGCTCCTAAAAGAATGCTTGTTAAGTTAAGTTAATCGTTGTTATTTAGAATAACTATGAATGGAATCTAGGAATTTTGAACTTTTTTCATAATTTATTCATATAAAAGTATTTATTTTACTTACTTTGTTATACGATTATCAGAAAAGCCATTCACTCTCATTGATTATTTTTTGTTATAGAAGTATTTGCATTGCTTTATAATGATTAATTTGAATGTTAAACATACTACACTATAAATAGTAACACTTCACATTGTATGAGTCCTACCTATTGACTTGTCTGTTAGGACTATTTGGGTTAATGTAGTCATTCAAAGGTGATTAGGAACTTGTGAAAAATATATACACAGCGCTAACCAACTTCTCATTCTCTGCATAAGTCTAATGAATAACTTTCAACAGTTTTGGAGTTGACACCGCCTCAATATTCCTTTTCAGTCAATTACGTAATGCTTTATAGGTTGTTACATACAAACTTCAGTCATCCATCATTTAGATTTTTCAGTAAATGACCCTGGGTATTAATTTTTAATTATCAACTGTAAAGTTCCCAGGCAAGAGGACATTATTTATTCTCTGTTCGATTGACGATTGTTTAAGAAGGTTACTGCTGGCTGGTTTTGATTATTTTATGACATTTTTAATGCAGTATTGGGTTTGTTGTAATATAAAACAAATATTGACAATCAATCGACTCACCAAAGCTCCATGCCAAAGTAATATTTATTTGCTTAAGTTAAACTACAATATAATATAATATCACTGGTTCAAAATTCTACTGTACAGATTGACTAAAGTTGCAACAAAGCTTAGACAATATACTCTCTCTCTCTCTTTCATTATCTGTCTCAAGTCACTTAACTTTTTGGAGCCGTTTCTCCACTGCTTGGAGTATACGCCTGATTCTCATAACCAGCATAGTTGCCCAGGACCATGGATATTCTAGAGGATGAGTGCTGAATGCCATTTGCTGGAATCTGCTTGTCATCGTCAGCCTTGCTAGACTGCTTGCTGTTCGTCGTAGGCAGCACGAAACTGCCCTGTCGACAACTGCGCGATAGAAATAGTCGCAACTTGAAGAAGCCGAATAACAGGGCATAGATGCAGCAGCAGAGCACAAGCACACCCACGACTGTAAGGAATGCATTCGACGGCTGACTCCAGTCAATCACATGATATATATACGGCTTTCCTTTTCTACAACATAAATATTCAAGATAAGTAATGTGAAATTTAAATATACTTTTCACTTTACTCACTTATTAATGCCACCGCACAAGTGGTAAATGTACGAGAAGATGGCATAGATAATCCCAAATACGACTGGAAGGAATATATGGAGTAATCGTAATGGATGCGCCACAATCCACAGGTCAATGAACATACAAATCGAGTTGAAGCCATGGGTGAGCACATTGGTTGCATCCAAAGCGCTTTCATTCGCTGCAAAGAGACGAGAGAAACGGAATTGGCAATTGGTGCTCAGAAATTATGAACAATTACTTACCATCATAGAGTATGCTCCAGTAAATGATGGTAATAACTATCGACAGCACTAGCGTAATGATATGCATGCTCCAGTAAATTCGAAAAGGGCTCATCCAGGCCTGCATATTAAGTAGCTTATCTATAGAATACAAATAAGTTGGAATAAAAAAGAAGATGTTTATAGAAAAATAATTTATTAGAATTACTTACCCGAATACTCTGGATGATAATGCCATGTGGTAACCAGTATTGCCCCTAATAAATTGGTCAACATACACATCCATATGCCCCAATTGGTCATATAGATGAAGTACAGCCAGTAGCTGGACTCATCGTCTGCCTGGGGCCACATGGACTCGATGACGACGGCAATGAAGAAGAGGGCCATAAACCAGCGATAGAACAAATATGCCATACTCTTTGTACAGGTCTGCCACTGTAATTTGGAATAACTAAGTATGAATATTAAGTCGCAAGAGTATTAGTATATAGTGCTATATCTGCACATATGCTAGGGTTGGGTGTTGGCGACAGTGAATCCGCTATGAGTCTCCTACTCCTATTATTGTCACCGTGATGAGGTCTCTTTGTTTTACCTGGCGACCCACGAGTTAGGATACGGTTTCAGTTAGTAACTGTTTGCCACTTATGAATATTTAAAATATTTAATTTACAATGCCAGAACAACCGAGTGTCTGGGCCAGGCAACAGCTAACTGCCTTTGAGTTGGCCTGCACTCGGAATGACCTCTCATTCTATTGATACTATGAATGAAAGAAGCTCATCAAATATGCTCAAGGTAAAACAATAAAATGACTCAAAGCACCCAATGGTCAACGCCCACTTCTCACAGTTTTGGTCGTTTGATTATGTAAAGCAAAGAATGAAGACAACTTATATGTGAGTCCTACCTGAATCAATCAATAGTACACTTATATGGATATAAAAAGTTTTTCAAAGTACTTGCGGCAATTTTCCAATCGAAACCAATTAGAAAGTTACGTTTATATCCGCATTCGATGAAATGGTAATTAGTTTATAAGTGGGTATTTCATTTCTGTTGAAAGTTTTGCGATAATACAAATTGATTTCTTATTTAAAGAAACTTCGAAAACTATTTAAAATATGCTGATTTTCATTACAAACTCTCTATGAGGAATTAATCTAAAATTGTGTAATATAAGTTGCATATATTTTACATACCTAACAATATATAATATAACAGATTATTGGTTTCAAGGAAAACTTACCTGTGACTTGACAAAGTCGTCGGGTGTATCATGATCGAAGCCGCAACGTTTACGGCGAAATTCCTTTCTTACAGGGTGAACAATTATTTGTAGTTTTGTCATTTTCTTCTAATCCGAGTGCTTTCAGTACACTTGTTTTTCTTCTTTGGAATAACTATTTTATATTATATATGCTATTGTGGAAATAGTTTTATAGAATGTTTGCGTAACTAGTCGAGACATGCAACCACCGTATTATGCAATATCAATAGCTTGTTGGAACTGTCATGTTTCTATCCGGTTGCAATCGTGGCCTTGAATCCCCTGTGAATTATTAAATAGTTGTGTAATCTATTAATCTTAAATTTAAATTTTAAAACAAGTTAGATGCTTTTCAAATAAGCTCGACATAGCAAGCCAACAATAGTAGTAGGCACATGACAAATGCTTATTTATTTCGAATTCACATTCATTCAAAATTTGAAAAGTGCAGGACACACACTCTTTTTTTTATATTTTAATTTTTGTACATTTGCATTAAAATGAATTCTATGGATAAAGTACGCAAGCTAATTTTACCTACATGGCAGCCAATACTATGCGGTATATTACATATGTTTCAACAACAAACTGTAGTTAAACTATACATTATAATCCTCAGCCACACGTAACATTGGCTGCGACGAACTGGCGTCTAAACTTTTAAATATTCCCAAAGTCACCATGGGCGATGGAAAACTCAAGTATATATTAGCCAAGGTTTACGTACATGGTGCAATGGGACATGCCAAGACTGTTGTCCGTGCTGATCGTGCTAAGAATCATCGTGAGTAGAATTAAGAACTTGGAGAAAAACACTTTCTAAGCCGTAACATTTTTATAGTCATAATCTACGATAAACTTAAGGAGGCTGCAACTAAAAATGATCTTTGCACGCAATGCTTAGGAGGTGGCACTATTGTTCATAATTCAGAGAAGCGTTACATTAAAATTTACGGTAAATCACAGATCATGGGAAAGGCAGATCATGAGGAAACCAAATTCATTCTAGCCGAGAAGTTCTCGAACTACAAAATTAAGTTTTACGACTAAATGCAACTGTGATTAATTTTTTTTTTTTTTCAAAGAAACACAAGTTAAAAAAGTCAAATTTGTTTAATTTTTATTTCTAGTGCGATCCAGGGTACATTAATTTTTGATGGCCTTGCATCTTCCAAAATATTATATACATTCATTTCTATATAATTGATCGGCCTGTATAAATACAAAGATTTTGCATATGGAAAGAAAGCTTAAACTATAAAAGAAATGTGGTCTTATTTTGAAACTCAAATGATGACAGTTTATTCGCTTCATTGCTCTATTATATGCTTCATGAGTAATTACGTTCGTTAATTATTTTATAGGCAAATTGTCCAACAAATCAGTTTAAATGCTCAACTCAGATTAATTTTTAATTATGATGAAGCTTTTGTAGCTGTCGTAGAGAAAACATGAATTTAAATATAATAAAACAATTAGTCTACTAAGGTCAGCACCGAGCGTACTCAATGGGTGCTATAAAAAACAAGGTTAACACTTATGTATATAGCTTTCAACAACCTAAGTAGTATCAAATGAGCCATACTTTAGTAACTATAAGGCCTAATGGCCTAGTAAATATAAAAGCCTCTCTAATAAAAACTTAAAGGTTACAAGTTAATATTTCAACTAAAATCTTGTACTTAATTATGAGCTACTGCAGCCCGCAATAGATCTTTAAAAGTCAGCTTTTTCTGACTTCCAACAAACGGTTGCATAGAGCTAACTTTTTTTTATGTCCTTTGCTGATTGCCTTTATATTTTCATTAGATACCATTTCATTAGGTCAATTTGGTTTTAATCGTCAACAAAGTGCTAACAGAAGTAAGACATTTCATAATAAAAAAATTATTTTTGTGTTTAAAGCCAGATGAAACGGGTTCTTCTCCGGAAATGTGGATATTTAAGTATTTTACTTCACAGTGTAAGCATCAACGAAATTTCAGACCTTAAGAAATGAGCAAAAGAATTAATGTAACAAGTGATGTTCGATTTTGAATTGCCTTTGCTTTGCAGCTGTTTCAAATCTAGCGCATTATGACAACCAAATTGTTTCGCTACTTGCGTTTCGTTTAAAATTAAATTATCGCATGCAAACATTGAACACAAATGGGTTTTCTTTCATTTAGTCACCTCATTTTGGCATTACATTACAAGCTAAGGTAAATGTTTTCATGTCTGTTTTGAACGTAACAGAAAACTCTTAATGAGGTGTGACAGTCGCGTCCCTGAACTTGCCCGAATGCCACCAGGCGAACATACAGAGCTCAAGACACGTCTACAGAGACGGCCAGCCAACAGCGACAATGACAACAACAAATTAACAGCTCGTACTCGTACATATATATCTTTTATGATTTGTATAGTGTGTATTACCTATTTTATTTTATTCACGTTTTTACGTTTTGTGCCACATTTTCGTCAACAAAGAGTTAAAGATAAGTATACACAGAGACCAGTAGTATTCGTTTGTACCTACATGTATGAATTTACAATATTTAGGTTTATGGCTCTTGCATTTGTACTACATTGAACTGAGGGGCTGCCTTCGTTTGAAGTTGAAAACTTGAATGAAAGAAATTAAAACTTGTTGACCTTTACAAAGGCGCCAACAATGTAAACAAACTGATTTTTGTGAATGCAGTCAAACCGCCTGACAAATGGCAAATTCACCGTAGCATCATGCTTATCCATCGCTCTCTTTAAGTAGGCTTCCCAAAGGCAAAAGTCATCAAAATTGATAAGATAAGGCTGCGGGCAATTAAATAGCTTATACTGATGCAAAGATTTCTTATTCATAGTCGTCTTCGTATTCTCATGTCTGATTGAATTATTCATTTTATTTCGACTTCTTTCAATTTCATCCCATAGAAAGTGAAATCAAAACAGTTTGACGGCGTTCGAAATTTCATATGCAAATATTAATCAATGACTAAAAAAAGTTTTCCTGTAGACACCAATTTGCATATTGAATTATTGATTGCAACTTCTTTGCTAAAGTTATTGCCATAATTCTTGAGTATTTATTATGCTTTTGGACAATAATTAGTTCATTGATAACCCTTGGTTGAGAATATTGTTACAAAAGTGTCGAGTTCTGAATATTAGACTTTAATATGCTTGCGGTTTACGCACCTTCTGAAGGTGTTAACAAAAAAGATAAATCATTTTTTAACACTTCCAATTTCAACCGATTGAGGGACCATTATTTTTTTTGCCCACATTCCCTACATAACTCAAGGCATTAGGATTGTTGTGATATTTAATCTTGCAAATAAGTCTCATTAATTGAAAGTATACTTTGCATGTACTCGTATATATCAAATAAAGACAAACTGAAATGTAAGCTTGCCTTCAACTCGTTAAGTTATTAGAATTGACTTTACTATATCCGATCAAAAGTTGTCGAGTATTTGGGTTGCCGTTCCTTGAATATACGAATAGAGGAAGTCAACGTTTGTTTCTATAATTGTGTTCACTTAGTTTACTATAATTTAAAATTGGCAAGACCTTCCCAAAGAGAAATAATGCCACTCATTAACGACAACTGGAAAACGTGCATACATTTTGAGTACGTGCCAATAAATGAGTCAATTAATATGCGATACTTGCGTGTTAGCTGGGTCGAGTTCATATGGATTTTGATCTTACAAATTTTTTGCGTTTTTCATTGTCCAACTAGAAACATATTTGAGCTAACAATTTGATTTGCATATGTCAAGCAGATTGCATAAACCTTCATTATGTTCAAGCATTTCAACACTGTTTGCCTCTGTTCAGTGAGAAATCTGCCAAAATTGGCAACACCTCACTGAAGGGGACAAGAAATCAAAACCCACTCGAGTAGCCAAATAGCTATTGAAAATTCCACACACGATGCCAAGGAGAATAAAAAACAACGCACTTTTAAATGGGTTAATCTCGTAAGTAGTAACAATAATGCTGTCTTTGTTGAATTTGCTATTATTTTTCTTATCGTTATTTTTAACTAATTTTCCTTTTTTAGCGAGTTGGGAGCGCGTTTTGCGTGTTTTATACGCGTGGCTTGGCAATCTAACTGGCAGTTTGGGCCGTGTAGTAATTTCTTTTTGGGTCAACAACAAAAATAACGACGACAACAACTACAACTTTGCATAACGGTGCCTGGCTTTTATATTGTATTTGGCGTATTGCATTTGCAACTTGTAACACAGCAGAGCCCGACACAACGTGCAGAAAAACAGCAACAACGATCACATTCACACGCCAATGCAACAGACCCAGAGAACCATAGACAACTCCAACATGCCACACAGATCTCTAGTCCAAAGACAAAAACAATATCCCAGCTCAAAAGCAAACTAACCGAAACCCACACCTCTGCAGAGCCACCGAACAAATCACGACTTATTTACGCGACGCGCGTTCCAAAACTGATCGCAACTTGTCCAAGCCAGCAGCAGCTGTAGCAGATATCGTACCACATTGCACAGTGGTGCCAGAGCCCGCATTTACATGGGCATTGACAAACACATCCAAGAGACTTCTCCATTATTCGGTTGAAGCCACAAATTCCATATTACGGAAATATGTTACGTTTTATATACACTACACTTTTAATACACAGACAATTTGTGAATTTATTTGATAAAAATTTATATTTTATTATAAAGTGTTGTATGTAAGAATCATACCGTTCAAATAGATTTAAAAAAATGTCATATAAAATTATGTTGAAAAATCTAAATCACCACTTCTATATTATTTGGTATAACTTTTTACATCAAAGCCGATATAATTTAGACTGAGTGTACCACTGTGCATCTAATATCGTGTATCGTATGCCCAAGATCGTAAATGCTATTTTGTTGTAGTGGCGTCAACTGTACAGGTAGCTCACAAGAGAATCGCAGAATGAGTCTTGAATATACATCACAAAAAGCTACTCTAAAGTAATTAAATTTTTTAAATCAAAACAGAAGGCATTGTTGAACTGTTTATTCGAGTTGCAGTCATGTTTTTATCTAGTGTAAGAGAAATAATAAAAGAAATACATAGTTCAATTAATTGGTTTAGTTTTCATTAATTTATATGAACTCCTTCAGTTTCATTCAATTGAGTTAATGTTATGAGCATAGTTGTTCAGAACCACAAAATTGAAATGATGACGACTTTTGCCCGCCAGCCATTGCTCAACCTTTTCAAATTTCGTCACGAGAGATGCAGACGTAGTTAGTGTTTTATCTCTCATTTTTGTTTGTGTTCACATTTGGCAATCGGCTTGAACAGAATAAAAGCAGTTAAACCAAACCTTAATCTAACTCTGTACAGTTGCTTTTGCCTCTCCCTCTCTCTGTCTCTCTCTGTATTTCTCTATCATCTCATTTAGTCTCTGTGTACCTTTCTGTGAGTTTATGTTTGCAGCTAACTCGTTTCAGAGTCTTGGTTTTGTATACGATATGATTGAAAGACTTATTTCTTTATTTTCTTAACAATTATTTGGCAATAAATTAAAGTGCTTCATCATCTACCTTCATGATTCATTTTTGGGCTATACTCTTTGAAATGTGGGCCGAATATAATCATCACACACATAATGCACATTTCTATTTTTATCGATGAAGATGATTTTAAAAATTCTAATAAAAACAAATAAAATCGATCTAGTCGAGAGTCTAGTCTAGCTCGACTACAAGATACTCATAAAATATGAAAACACCTATGTTACAAACACCTGTGTATACTTGTTTCTTTAACAACTCCTTATCCAATAAATACGAAATACAGAATATAACTTAAAATTAGGTCGTAAAAACTATGTCTCTAGTTATTCGTATTTTACATTCAAAAATAAAATATGCAGTTGTAGTTGTTGGGTCGTGATCGCCAAAATTTATGAATTCACTAAAGAATTTCAAATCTATATTTCTCAAATCTTTAGATCTTCACATATTAACACATTAACGGAGGGACAGACAGATGTGCCTAAGCCAACTCGGCTGCTTAATAGCATAACATGTGCCTCTTTCTACCTGTTAAACACATTCGCACAACATTATTTACCATTTTTCAGTGGCCACAGGGTACAACAAACGAAGACTATGAAACAATTGGGAGAGTGGGTAAATGTGTTGCGGGTAAGGAAAGTTCAAAATACAGAGGTATATAAGTATGTATGTATGTATGTAGACATAACGTATATTCTCTTTGGTGCTTACCCAACTTCACACATACGTACTACGTACATATGTATAGAAGTATGTCGTTGGCTTTTTTGCACTTACTTTTGCTTAGAGCATATCAAGTTTTTGAACAGCATTGACTTTTCATTTTAAAATCTATGTTGTGAGTAGGTCATATTGATGTATAACTATTTAAAGGTAAAAAAAATATATATAGTGCTATTGTTCATAAATATATTAGCGCATTTTATATATATACAATTAGATTCACTTTGTCTATAACGATAATAGTAATTATATTCATATTTTGGGCAAGCATTCTAAAGTTGGATCAATTGTGAATAAGAATAAGTGTAAGTCAACCCCTTCTGATTTACATACATATGTAAATAAATAATTAAAACTATTTTAAATCGGAACATGCTCAAAGTCCATTAAATTATGTTAGATTATATAGAAGTTACCAAACTCACAATTATAGTTACAAAAATTGAGCATTATATGAACAATTCTAGTTACAATTTAATATTTAGCCCTTCAGATTGAAAACTTAATTTAATTCCAATTTGTTCAAGAATGTCTGATACTATGGATTTCTAAGAAAATATATTCAACAGTTTATACCGATAAAAAATACTAGCTAAACCAAAGCACTTTTGCTTCAGCTTAAAGGAACATTAGGCAATTATAGGCTAAAGAAATAATTTAACTATAAAATGTCATAAATAAATGCAATGTGTGATGACAGTGTTCTGCGAGTGTGTGAGTATGTGGGTTAGTATGTGACTTCGTGAAAATTAGGGAATAATGCTGGTAGCGCTACTTAGAACTACTCGAGTGGAAAAGGGGGGCCTTATATTAGACCCACAGAATGCGGCGTCCAGACGACATTGAAGGCACGATTGAATGCCTGCTTCAGTTTATGCAATCCAAAGAGTAACATCCAATAGCAAATTATCATCAGCAAGACACCAATGAAAGTCCCCAGACAGATCAGTGGATTGCTCCAATCCAAAATGGTATAGACATACGGATTCTGAAATCTGCAAAATAAATAAATTAATAAATGATCTCTAGAGACTGTGCGGGCTACTTACTCATCAGTGCCATCACATAAGTAATAGATGATGGTGAATACAAAGAAGACAATGGCCAGGACCATTGTCTGCACCATGTGCAGCACTCGCAGCGGAAATGCCACGACCATAAAGTCGATCAGAATAAAAACTGAATTTGCCGCATGTGTTATAGCGCTTATCTCCGGAAATCGCTTTGGTTTGTCTGCAACACAATGGACGATTAGTTGTTTGTAATTTAAATGTAACCTCCAATTGCTTTATTACTCACTCATGCGACCATTTAGGAATATCCAGTATACGGTGGATATGATGAGTGCCAATAGTAGAGACATATTGTACAGGCACCAATAGATCTTCAACCCCCACGTTGTGCTTGCTTTCTGTCCGGCCTCCTTCACCAGACTTCGTGCATTCTGTAGATCGAAGTACCAGCGTGTGACGTGCACGGCGGATACCAGCATAGTTATCGTGATCAGACCGAAGCCCCAATTGGTCATATAGATGAAGAATTTGCCATCGCAGAAATGTAAAACAATACATGTGATGTATACGACCAGAAATAATAGCGCCATTATCCAGCGATATATTAAATAAACTATGCTGATCTCACTTTTTTGCCACTGTATGAGGAGAAAAAGAGCAAGAGTGAAGAGGTCATTTGGGGTTCAGACATTTAAAAATGTGTAAGTCGTCTTGTCTCGTCACGTCATAAATATACATATAATTTTATTTACATATACAAAATCATGGCAAACCATTTTTTTTTTTTTTTAGACCTAATAAAAAAATACAATTTAATCAAAAAATTTTAAAATTTTCTAAACGGGTGACAATTAAAAAAAAAAATTATCTTAAGTAATTACAACCTCAAAATGTAATTAAAATAAAACAACTTTAATTTGTGATATATCGAGCTTTCCCTGAAAAAAAAAAATTGTGGCTGACGTTAAATAAATCACGAACTCTGAACTAATTTTGATTATTCATATATTTACGGCAGTTTAAAATTATAAATTTATAGCGGTTTTAAATTTGAAGCTGTAAAACAAAAATAAAAGCATTTGCGTAATAGCAAATTCCTTAAATAATCAAGTTTAATTTCGAAACTAATAACAGCCATAGACATAAAGATTTGCAACTCAAGATAGAGTGATAATAATAATGACTAGCATTATTCTTAATAATAGTCTAGACGCTTACACTTAAGCTTTGACTGCATGAGGCCATGAACTTTCAATGAAAATGCATACAACTACATATAGCTAACTACCAATACAACAAAAACCAATATTATATAACAATAAAAATAGAAGAACAGGAAACACAAAAATTGTGATTTATATGCTTTAGGGAAATGATAAGAAATTATGAATTACGTAGATTCAATGACACAAATTACGCGGAAATAATGATAGTGCGCATTGCTTACTGAGACCGTATGATTATAAAAGTTAAACTCGTGGAAAACAGTTTGATAGCTACCTTATCTACAACCTATGTGTGTATGTACTCGTATGGGCAAAAGGCGAGCCCTTAGAAGCTACTGCTACGCTGTGTTTATTATTTTTTAATAATGTTCCATAATTCACCTTGTTATGTAAACAAACTGCCAACTGTTGCAACATCACGCTGAGACTCTTATCTGTTTCAGCTGATACTGATGCTGATGCTTTCTAGCGATGACGTAGACAGACTCGTGTTTGTCTAGTTAGTAGGTGTTACTTTTTTAGTGCACAATAACTCCCCATTACGTAATGTCATTGGATGGTGTTTGTGTGTTTACTTTGTATTGAACTTGGATTTGGCGGAAGTGCTCTACTATTTGGCTCTGGCAATTATGCTGGGCGACACAGAATTCAATAGAGTCGGGTTACAAAAAAAATAAAGAGTAATGTGTTAAACATTTTTGCTTAATTACGATAATTCGCACTGTTGCTGAACGAGTAAATGCGCATGGGGAATTCGACAAGTCAATATGTTGAATAATATAAGGGTACAGTGAGATAGGAATTACAAATGTTTAGAACATTTTCAAAAAAATTAACATACTGAGTTTAACTAGAACGGATGGCATATGCTAATATAAGGTACCCAAACATAAGGTCTCATTAAAAATACGACAAAAAATTGCAACAAGTAGAACACTTCGTCAATGCATTTAAGAATAACTTGAAATTATGTTCTCTTTGTATGAATTTTAAGGGGATACATTTTTCGTTGCGCTGCCCTTGAAATTATTTCACGTGTTGTATTTGCTATGTTTTAGTATTAATGCTTTTATAGCTTCAAAGTGTGCCTAGTAAAGTGCCCTGGGTTAGTCAAATGATCTCACAATGTTGACCTTTTGAAGTGGGTTCAGTGATCTTTGTCGAAGTCTATGACGTATACTCACCAAACATTTGTAGAATAAATGTACATGACTGTATTCAAAGCCTAAATTTTTCAATTGTAGCTCGTTGTTGAGGGCCTTGCCAAACTTTTTAAGAAATTGCATTGTCGAGAGCGAATTGATGACGACAGACTACCGGCTTTAAAAACGTGGAACTCCAATGGGAGTGTGTGTGGGTCTGCGGTCTGTGTGTGTGCGAGTGCGTGTGTGTGCGAGTGTATGTGTTCTTGTCTGCTGTTCGACTGCAGCTGCCAACTAAACAAAAAGAAGTTACGCGTCAGGCCACACGACAGCACAGAACAAGCACAGCGCAAGAAAGTTGGCAAATGAACTTGAAAAGACTGCTGAGCTCACACTTGCATGGAATCAGATTCGTCTTTGGAAGTGGAGTTGAAGCTGGACTCGTTGCTTAGCTATTTAACTTAGTACGCGACGTTTGTCGTGCACAACCCAACGAGACACAGAGCGAACTGAAAGCGCCAAAGCTTTTACCCTTTTGGAAGACCCGACAATACTGCCAGCAGTTGCCGAACCCGGCGAACCGATCTACGAACTTCCGATTAGAAACCGCGCAGAGGCTTCGGACTCGCCGAACGCGGTAGAGTGAAATGCGAAAAATTGTTACTGTTATAACATGCTTCATATATACAGAAGTAGCTGGAGCATTCCCAAAATGTATGTAGCAAGTGCAAAAAAGTGGGTGCTGCCCACATTATACCCTACCGAAGCTGATTCACACTTATAAACGCCCATTTATTATATTTTATTATTAATAATATATTAAATATTAGACACAATTCTTGCATAGCCTTTAGAGTCATTGTGTACGGGGTACAAGCATGAACATAGATTAGATAAAATACTCCGATAATGTTAATTTGCGAATTTATCTGTTTTCCATTAGCATTGCTGTACTCAGAGTGTAGGGCATACAAATAAAATAAATAAAAGCATATTGTAAAAAAAATGTGTTCGAATAGTAGTATCATAGTGATCGTAGAGTGTCATATGTCAGACGTCACTTCGTTTTGTTAAGTGATCCACCCAAAACTGGACGCTGTGGGAAACAGTTCGTATGATATGATGCCAATGATATTGACAGTCACATCGCTTTTCATCATCCGCTGACTTTATTGAACTTGAGACCATGGAGGTCGATCAATTAAAATTTACAGCTCTCCCAATTTGTATGAAGTCCAAATGCTGTGCGTGTGCAAGTTTGACTTTTAAAGCAGATCAAAACGGTTCACTTACCCCCAATTGTTAATGGGGTTGACCTACATTTATTTTATCAATCGGGCAATAAAAATATTGTGTAAGAACTTCGATAAGAAAGCTAAGCTGGAACTTAACAAAAGCAGTCTGGAACCTATTCTGGGTAATTATTACAAATATTTATTTTTATTTAAGTTGAGGATAGGTTAAGAAAATCAACATTCCTCCCAATTTATTTATTCGCTCAATTCGCGACCTTGCCATTGACTTGAATTAAGGGCCAGAGAACTTTCTGAAAATCGAAAGTGTCGGACAACAGACTTATATTGTTTTTCTATTGCATAAATTCAATTTACAAGTTCAATTCAATGCCAATTTACAAGTTCTTCACCAACAGGTCGCCGACTTTGTTGTTCTGCTAATTGACGATACAATTAAGTGCCTACCAATGGATGTATTTACAAAGGTTGCATTTGGAATTGGAATGACTCAAAAACACACCAGATATATCTAACAATAATATTGCATGTCCGCTGCAAAAGATTTGCGACAAAAAATTTGAATTTAAATTATGAATGTGCGTGACAATAACGTGTGCAGCTTGTTTAGCTATGAGAGTGTCTCTGATTGATATAATGTTCACTAGAAAATTTAAATAAACAATGTAGAAAGTAATACAGAGGCAAACAACTTTTTAATGGGAACTTGAAGAAGAAGCAAACGCGATTTAGTTTTCACTGTATTTGATAGTATAAATAAAAATAGTTTATGTTAGAATAGTATCCTAATGAATCATTTTCAGAACTAGAATGATTTTAAACAAATCATTTTTGTTATTTTTTAATCTTTAGTCACGCCAAAATACTTCGATTTCTCTAGTGCGGCACCTTTTTGTGAATGTCCTATGTTATCAATTCTTTTTACTATTAGTCATATGGGCTTATCTATAAATAGGGGGCTTTACTCGAGTGTCGTTGTTAACGTACCATGCCGTGTGTCTGGATTTCCATTCCATAGGGAATTCATTGCCCAGCCGAGTTCAAGTTCCAAGCACTCAGTCCGTCAGTCGTTTGATAATTTGATGAAATGTTAAATTATAATGTTAAAGTGTGCGAATGCTTTAGGTTTGAATGAAATGGTTTATTTCAATTCTTATCGCGAGGGCCCCTAAAAAAACACTAAACTTCGTTCAATAGTTTATTATAAAAATGCTTATAGTAGTCGTGTAAATCATGAATCATCCCAGAAATATGTTTAAAAATTTACAACACATTTATTTTCACTGCCGTCAGCTGGAGAAGCCCACAAGAGCGTGGGAAATCTTCCAGACAAAGGAGCACAACTGTGCTACTACTGGTTGTCGCGTGGCCAAGTTAGTTTGTTTGTGACCAACATCAATGACAGCTACTAATCGCTCGTGGGTCTTATCAAAAAGACATATTGGAAGTGCTTTCCAGTTATGCCTATGTATGTATCATGTATATCTGGCGATAAGGATCGTAACTGATAAGCCTTACACTTGAATAGCCATTCAACTCGAACTATTTGCGCAAATAATACCAAATTAGCAGGCCTTCTGGCACGGTTATTGCTATGGCTGCAACAGTTCTCACTCTACCGTCGATTCAGCCAGCTGCTTTGGGTCGCATTTTCGGCACTAATTCAGCGTCGAAGGCATCGAGTCCATCCCGCCGGTATGCGTGACACTAGCTCGGAGTGCTGTTGCCAGCCTCTGCTGGATGAGTTTCAGGGCTCCAAGTTCTCTTTGAACCACGATGAGCCTGCTGACTTTTGCCGCTCACAGTGGCAGCGAGGCGAACGCTCAATCATCTGGCTCATCTATCGCTGGATTTTCGCAGCCTTCTTTGCTGGCGGTGTTCTTGGTAGCCTTATCCAACACTTTGACGAGGGATTGTGGTTCATCTATCTCACGGATTGGGGATTTGTCTTGTGCTTCTATGCCAGCACCTATGGCGCTGTGGTAGCCACAATATACTTCATTAGGCCCAGTTATTTTGGTATGCACGTGTTCCTTTTTGTTATATTTATCTTATTGCGCTAGTTCTTATCAAGAAATGTGAATTACAGAATCTGGCAGTTCGGCTCTTAAGATTTATTGGGCCTCTCACTATACGACCACAGTGCTAGCCCTAATGATAACTTTGGTGTTTTGGGCAGCTCTCTATCCCAGTGAGTAATTTTTATATTAAATTATATTACATTGACTCTTAAAGAACGCTTCTTAAGGTATGTCTGATGGGCCTGTTGGATTGTACAATCTTTGGGCGCATGCGTTCAATTCCATTTTTATGTTTTGCGATTATTTGATAGTTGCTTTTCCCACGAACCTGATGCACTTTATTTATCCACTTATTGTTGGCCTGCTATATGGCTTGTTTTCGCTTATATTTTTCTGGGCCGGTGGAACAGACCCGTAAGCAATAATTCAAAAATAGTATTAATTGATGAAACATTACTAATTCTATTATATTTTCAGTTTTGGTAATCGCTTTATCTACTTCATTCTGGACTGGGAGAGGCCGGGTTTGGCAATTGGCAGCGTTTGTGGTTGCATTGTACTTGCCCTTCTCTTCTGCATTTTAGTCTTTTTTATCTACCGCTTTAGGTTGTGGATGTTCAGTCACTGTGGAGAACGGACGGAACAGTCAACGGAAATAATGCAAACGCAAGCGGCAGACTCTCCTCAAAAAGTGCAACCCGTTTAATTAACTGTTAGTTAAATAAGCAATGCAACAATATTATTATTGTTAATAATTAATATTTTTTTATGTATGTTAATATAATATATTAATACTAATATATTTAAATTTAACATATTTTGAGGGATCCATTGACTGGCTATTCATCAATGCCAAAGAGCCTTGCTACTTATTTGCATACATTCAAAAGCTGCTTGCTGCACAACTTAGGCAACCCCACTCGTTATGATATGAATTGGTTTGCTTAAGTACAAGAATGTAGATCGGGAAATTTTCCAAACAAAGGTCAGCATGCCCACTGTTTGTTGCGTGGTCAACATCAGTGAGAGCGGCTATTTGGCTTATCAGCAAGACACATTGGTAGTAATTTACAGTTACATATCTAGTGATAAGGGTCGTCTGATAACTGGCACTTGAATTTCCATTCAACTAAACCTATTTGTGGAATTAAAACCCACCAGGTGGGCTGATTGACTTGGCTAACGCCAGTTATTATTCTACCACGGATCTATCCAGTCCAGCTCCATAGCCATTGAGTCGTTTCAGCCGACATGCGCGATAAAAGTCAGGAATGCTGCTGCCAGCCTCTGCTGGATGAGTTCCAGCGCTCCAAGTTTTCGTTGCATCACGAAGAACCTGCTGTCTTCTGTCGCTCCCAATGGCAGCGAGGGGATCGGTCCTACATCTGGCTGATCTATCGTTGGTGTTTGGCTGCCTTCTTTGCTGGCGGTTTTCTTGGCAGCGTTATTGAAACTTTTAACGATGGCAAATGGTTCATTTATCTGACGGATTGGGGTTTTACATGCTGCTGCTATACCTGCATTTTTGGCGCTATTATTACTACAATACATTTTATTAGCCCAAGCTACTTTGGTAGATTAAAGATCATTACCCCCTAAGAACATCACTTTCTTAACGATAATTGTAAATTTTAGAGCCCGGCAGCCGCTGTCTTAAAATTTATTGGGCATCTCACTTTACGACCACAGTGCTGGCCCTGGTGATCACATTGGTATATTGGTCGACTATCCATCCCAGTGAGTCCTTCAAAAATTTAATGTGATATATCTAATAAAACTCTTATTAATTTCAGATCTGGATGATGCACCTGTCGATTTATACAACATTTGGGAGCATGCACTCAACTCTGTTTTTATGTTTTTCGACTTCTTCATGATAGCTTTTCCTTCACGGGTGATGCACTTTGTTTTTCCACTTGGCTTGGGCCTGGTCTATGCACTGTTCTCACTAATCTACTATTGGGCCGGCGGCTTAGACATGTGAGTAAATAAATTATACCAAATTAATTGTTCATGATAGTAAGATGATCTTTCAGTGAGGGCAACCACTTCATTTACTTCATTCTGGACTGGGAGAGGCCGGGATTGGCTATTGGCAGCCTTTGCATCGTCTATGTATTACTTCTTATCTTCTGTGTCGTCGTATTTTGGATGTACAGATTAAGATCATGGATGTATAGATGCATCATTAAGCCCCAGATAACGCCAGCTCAAAACACATCGAATACAGTTTAAGTCGTTTTAAGTACGAAAAGTAGCAATTAATGTTAGTATTCTATCAGTTCACTGATATATGAATAAGCAAAGCGAATGAGCTTTATAAGCTGTATGTACTATTTTGATTAAATGGTAGTTTGTTATCGGACTCAATGTTGTGCAATCTAAATTGTCAAATACCTGATAAAATATATTGGTTATTAATAGCAGTTCCTGGATATTGACCATCTACCCAATAACCATTTATTTAAAATATTGTCCTAAATGAATCACCGAAAATTTTCCACTCCCTATTTAACTTTTTAGTGTTCAACCTGTCATTCAATATTCAACTATTTTCCTATGGTAAACTTTACCGCACCTTTGTTTATCAGGTTGGTTTGCGACCTTTATCGCAAAGACGTAAAATCCACGTATTTCAATATCTATTATAGTTAAAGCTAATTATTGTGGTTAAGTGTCATGTACAAGCATAAGAAAATATTTAAATTATAACTAAGCAACTGGAGATTCTGTAGTATATGGTAATCGATGAAAAAAATATCCAAATAACCTCACGGTTGTTGATGTTGTCTAAGAGCTGTTAATTTATGGTGTACAGGATGGCACATACATTGAAACTAGATGACACCTATTGTATAGAGTGATAATTAAAAAGCTTATCGCTTGTAAATGGCATGTTAGTTCTCTAATCTACGACTCACTCAGAAAGCCCTTTCCGCGTATATCAGGCGATTGAGATTGTTTACTGATTACTTGTATTGTCGACTCATATGTGTTAATCGCTCAGCTGTTACTAATGATTAAGTGGAAGGTGGGAAATTCCTTATATCCCTTAATTTAATGATAAGGCAGTGTTGTTTTTTTTTAAGTGTTTCCATTATTTCGATTCATTCTTAAACGTTGCCTTATGTCTAAGCCATTTTCTGCACTACAGCAAACTGCAGCGATTGGATTTGGTTGGACCACTTCTCAAGTGCATTGTAGCGCGAAGCGCTACTGTTAACTTTATCCAACTGCAGCACTTGATTCACCTGATCGATCCGTCCTTTGATGGTGCTGTAAATTAATACATCAAGCTATAGCTTAAAAAAATAGATATTACCAGACTTACTCATCCAAAATGCAGGAAACTAGCAGACTTTCCACCTCGGCGGGCTCAATGTTGAGTGCATTAGCTATGAACGGTATGGCTATGTTCTTATATGGTCGAATCAGTTTGATGAGGACCTGGGTGCGAATATTACGTAGCAGGTCTTCAATGTGCTCGCGAATGAATTGATCAGCCATAATATTGCTGCGATGTTGACGCAAAATAGTCTCAAACTCATTTATGTCATTGTTTTGATACGAGTTTACCAGGTTTGTCATGGCCAAAATCTCTGGATCGTTCTTGTAAGGCTTAGCCTCCTGCGAGTCAAACGGATTGATTCCAGACTTCATCAACCTGCAAAAATTAATATAGTATCTACTGGATTCGGCGCTAATCGATGAAGCACTTACATATTAGCCAGCACCAAGTACTTTAGGCAAGTGGTGCGCCTGGGCGACCCACTCTCATCGTAATTCTTAAATGCCTCAAAGAAATCTGTGTGTGCCTTTTCGAATTCTCCTTCGCGAAGATGCATTTTACCTCCACATTCGCGTATGACGCCCATTATAAGCGGATGTGGAATTGCAGACTTTATGTGCAAGGATTGTTCATAGAGAGCCTTTAGCTTTTTGTTGTTCTTTTGCACTGTGTACATTTGAATCTCCAGCGCATAAATCTCTAGTAATTGAGTTCCCTTCTTGAGATCATCCTCACCATCATCTGTCTGGCAGCTAGAGTGCAGCTGCTTGAGTATCTTTTGCAGTTTGGTGAAGTCACTACGATCGAAGTACAACTTGCCCAGCTTAGTGTTGGTCTTAAACCACAAGCGATCGTTCTTCGCATCACGCAGTGCATCCAAAGTGGTCTCATAAAAATTCTGAAGCAGTGCCATCTGAAATAAGTTATTTCTTGAAAAGAATGCTTCAAAATAATTCAGGTAAAACTCTGAATTTAGCCAAGCCCTCAAACGACATTCATACATTACGCCATTCTTTTGATTACTTACATTCTTAGATGTTGAAATATAATCTAGTATAGAGTTGATGCTCTTCTCCGAGTGATTGCGGGTGACAGCACTTTTAATATAGGTGAGCAGCTGCTTGTAGCGAACCATCATTTCCTCATAGTTGCACTGCGAATTATACAATGTTGGCTAGGTTTTCATTTGAATAAACAGTCTGCTTCACTCACCAGTCTAAAATTAATTTTTATCATCTGCTTCAGTGCCTTGAATCCCCATTCGCCTTTCTCGCCATTCTCCAAATCGAGCACTTTTTGAAAACTAGCGAGCGCTGCTTTTGGCTCCTCTTCTTTAAGTGCCTTACTATTGTAATATTGATTCTCAAGATCTACGTCAGGTTCCGAGTTGCTATCCTCAGAGTATTCCTATATTACCCATACCGAATACCAAGACGACGCCGGGCGCATTAGGTACAGCTCAAGTAGCTATATAACAAGTATAATTCTTACCAGGCCATAATCCTCATCGTCGTCGCACATGAAATCATCATCGGTAACAGACATTATGCAGCTATTTTAAGTGCAACAATTTATTAAACAAAACAATGCCTATAATAGTGGCAAAATTTATATCTCACTATGGAATGTGGCCAATGTGACCGCGGGTTAAATTTCAAAATATACTTTTAAAATTCCAGAAATATATTTTCCATAAGTACTTGTTTTGCCATTTAATGCCGCTTGACAAAAACCTATTTTGTATATTTTAATCCATGTTAAAGTTCTCGAAAAACAGATTTTTTCTACCTAAAAAACGCATTTTTTAACAAAAAATACGAAAGTGAAGAAAATACCTGTAATCCATTCGCATGGAGGGGAAATATGCCATGAGAGAAGACAAAATACTGCAAGTTGTCGCTGATTATTCAACACTGGAGTGCCAAAATATCGATAGTCGCAAATATCGAATCAATTGGTCGTACAGATGCTGGGATTAAAAATCTGAGCTAGTATCAAGCATACTAATAAGTAGTCATTTACAGCAGCGCGTAAATATGAGGTAAATCAATCGTTTCATATGAAATTCCTTTGTTTTAACAGTCCCACACAGTCTTACACAACCATTGAAACGTTTTTTGCATGCTACTGTGCTGTATAGCACCATAAAAAGGACGCATCCATCAGCTGATCGCAATTCTCAGCCCATAGCGGATGCGCTTTTATCGCAAGTGGATAAGCAAACCCCTAATCTCCGCTTGCTTGAGATAGCCTCCGGTTCAGGTCAACATGCTGGCTTTTTCGCTCCTCTATTCCCCAACGTTAGTTTCCAAACTACTGAATTCGAACGTCAGGACTTTAGTTCCATATCTGCCTATGTCGCCGACTGCGCCACTAGCAATATTTGCGAACCAGTCTTTGTGGATATTTCAAAAGACTTACGGGAATGGGAAGACAGCACTTTGGAACATGTTAAGCCAGCCAGCTATGATTATATGTTGAATTGCAATATGATGCACATTAGCCCTTGGAATTGCTCAATCGGCCTGTTTCGAGCTGCTGGACAGCTACTGAAACCAGGTGGCAAACTTTTTACCTATGGTCCATATGCGCAGGATGGACAGTTGAAACCCCAAAGCAATGTGGACTTTGATGCCGACCTAAAGCGTAGGAATTCTACATGGGGCATTCGAGACATTCGCGATCTGAAGCAACTGGCCGAGTCGAATGGCTTGAAGCTGGATCGTGTGACTGACATGCCATCCAACAATAAGTTTTTAATTTGGTTGAAGTCTTAAAAGCCTTTTATTCATATGTGATATTAATGGTTTATATTGATTTGTTTATTATTACTAAAATTAAATTGACATTCGAATTTACTACTAGCAAATTGTTGGGCATCGTTATTTAAAGTATGATTAGTAAGTGATCACAGGGTGCAATGCAATCTAAACTTGCAATCTTGGTGTCTGACGGAGAGATAGCGATAGAGCAATGTGCCCTTGAGACGACCTAATGGGCTAGATATTGGAATTCCATTCCTAGGATTAATTGCACTAAGATAACGACGGTGACGTTGATATTGTTGGGTGGCTATAAATTTTATGAGTATCGGCATTAGATTAACTAGGCCAAGTGGACACCTTCATTCCGTATGAAATTATTGACCATGAATAAACTATTAATAGCTTCATGCATAGCTACATTGTATATAAAGACGACATCAGTTGAGGTAGCTCCACTGAAAGTGTGAAAGCGTAAAATGGAACTTGCCTGGACAACGCTGCACCTAACCCTATTACTGGCTTGTGGTGGATGCCTTGCTATGAAACCACCTATGCTCCATCCGCAATTGGATGGGCGCATTGTTGGTGGCGTGGAGGCAACAATTGAGGAGTATCCCTATCAAATCTCACTCCAACGTACGTATCACATGTGTGGCGGCTCCTTGATAGGCGAGGGTATCGTCCTAACTGCCGCCCATTGCGTGGACAGCTACACTGCAACTACCGCCAAGGTACGGATCGGCTCCACGCGTAAAGAACAAGGCGGTGTGCTGGTAGAGATCAAGCGTGTTCATCGACATCCCAATTACGATCCTCGTATAATAGACTTCGACTTTGCAGTCCTCGAACTGCAAAAGTACAATGCGACCAATATTACGCAAGCCTATGTCAAGTTGCCAGAACAGAATGAAGATATTGCCGACGGAACAGCGGTCACCATATCCGGCTGGGGCAACACACAAAGCATAGAAGAATCTGATAATGTCCTGCGAGCCGTTGTCGTGCCCAAGGTGAATCAGTCACTGTGCGATTTGGCTTACAGTGGCAGCATAACGGATCGTATGTTGTGCGCCGGTCTCCGAGAGGGTGGCAAGGATGCTTGTCAAGGCGATTCAGGTGGTCCTTTGGTTGCCAAAGGCAAGTTATGGGGCGTAGTATCCTGGGGCTATGGATGTGCACGACCCAAATATCCAGGAGTATATTCTAGAGTGGCGTCTGTACGGGATTGGATAGCTTCTGTCAGTGGTATATGAGTTGCAAATTAGTGTAAATAATGATATATTTTCGATTTGAATGTTCATTAGCATAATTATTATTATTCTAAGATTTAATGGAAATAAAAATATACAAAAAAAAATTGTTAAATTCAAATATGATATTATTATGGGCAGCACTGGTTGGGGGTAGTGCCAGTATGGCATCACTGGTGTGCTAAATAGAAAAAGCTAGTTGATATGAGAGCATCAAGAATTGCGCGCGCATTTTACAGATATTCAAATTTGAAATGAACATGAAAATTTAATAGATAATATTAGTTCAGTTTTTGGATTTGGATTACACTTGAATTCTTCAAGAAGTTGATTGCATAAGCTTTATGAGGTGTGTATTAAGCACTGGTTTCAGTCCTTATATCAGATCATCAATTTGTAAGTTATTATTATTTGTCTCTTGTCTCTTGCACTAACCGTTCAATTTGCCATTTCTTGTCTAACCGACAATGGTTTTTACTGTTAACAAGTTCACGTGCGAAATGGCAACGAACCAAGTCGCACATTCTACTTGTTACACACATATCCACACTCACATGCAGGTTTACACGCATATTTGTACTATTTTACACCTTACTCTGTGTTCCTATCGCAAACCGTATCGCTAACTGCTTTGACAATAGCTTCGACCCATCTGCAATTCTTAGGAAGCACCATCGATTGGAAAGTCTCCTGCAAAGGAACTGCAGTCAAACGCCACCGTTTTAACAACAATTAGTGTGTGGCAAGAAAAAATGTAAAGGAAAATGGAAAAAAGTGTTGACTGGGTAGAAGAGTTGGACTATGTTGAGAGACCAAAATTATGATAGCACACAAGCATCTTGTTGCAGATATCTGTTTGTATCTCTAATTGTAGAAATATCTGAAGGTGCATTTGAAGTTGTATCTGTGTCTGTTCACTTTGTACATGCTATGCAAATGTTTGTGTTGGTCTTTTGCACTTCTATTTACCTTGGGCCAATCATTAAGTGGACTTGTATTGGAATTCTCAATGGGCTGGTTCTGGAAATGGGCGAGGGCATTGCAGTTATTGATATGAAGTAAATTCGTCCAGTTGACATACTGTGTAAATATTTGCCTTTAAACTCGTTCCGGGTCAATTATGATAGTTAAAAGTTGTTTGTAGAAGTGTCTTAAAGTGCAGATGATGAATGGACCAACATAAGAGCAGCAGCTGCTCTCACACACATTGCAATTGACTAATGAAAGTTGCTTTTTATTTGTTATGAACATTGATCAATTAGCTGGGACAGAAATTAAATATTTATTTCATTAGCAAACAACGCAAAATGAAAATGTAAGTGCCAATGTTTAATGTCAATCACAAACAACCTTTTAAAATAATAAAACAACTCAGTTGAATTTCCGTGAGATCTAACAGAAGATCACATCCAGGACTAATGCATTTCGGCTACAATCTTTGGGGAAAGCTGTCTATGGAGTTTGCTTTTTGTCTGACATTTGCCAACATTACAAATTACAATAGCTGCAAATAATTTATTACAATCGATTGCTTGTTAGACCTGATGCAGCTTCTTGGCCAGCTGGCTGTGTGTAGTGTAGCCAGAGAGCCAGAAAGTGATAGGAGGAGACAAAGTGAGCGACTCGTAAGTACAACAAGTGACAACAACTTTATTGTTGTCGGAACGAAACAACAATGTAGACTGCAATACAAACAAATCGACAAACTGTAATAATAAGGCACTCCCATGGCATGCCATGGACAGATATAGAGACCGATACAGACAGAGAGACTCTCATGCATTGTCTGCTGCAGCAGCTGCAAAAACTTTCAACATCAATGTAGGAAACAAACAAATTTTACATTTTCTGTGTCCTTTGCTGGATGAATACCGAAACCGAGAACCTCCATAGTCAGTCTTGACAGACAATGGCGAATGGGTTAAAGAACCATAAGCTAGGATAACATTAAGAAGCTGCTTAACTGCTGCCGCGAATCGTTAGTTGCTGGGTCACTTCGACTGCCAGCCATAGAAGTTAACTACCTTTAAGTGCACAAACTATGTAATAAACACATTTCCATAACCAACTCCAAAGAATGCTTAAGACAATGCATTATTGTCCTCACCACAAGCATTTTTATTAAGTAGAAAAGTACAAAAATCGTTTGAAACATCCACAAAATATTTTTATTTACATTTAATAAGTCACTTCATAAAGTGATCATTTATTTCTCCCATTTGTTTTAGGTTTTGTACGAAATATTCTATTAAACATTTTGAAAAATAATTACAATTTATGTAATTTATTTATTTATTCAATTCAGTAGATATTTTACATTTTACTCATGCCTACTTTGGCTACCATTTCATTATTAATTTTCAGCAAAAATAGACTTTAACTTCCTTAACGGAATCAGAATGATTCGTTTTTTAGCTGTTGCTCAACGAGATATCCTTTAAGCCGCTAGTGTGGCACATTACGCATACGCAATGTCGGCAATCGCTTCGCTTTAAGCTGACACTAGGCAATCGCGTTGATGCTTTAACTGAAATATATACAGAAATATATATGTGTGTGTATAAAATAAAATTAAATACATGTGTCGCTGTTTGCCTGCATGTCTATGATTCGGCTGTGGCATACGTGGCGTATGCTTGATGCTCGAAACGATTTCGAAGACGATGCGTGTGTAGAGGTGGATGTGGGGTTTGGGCGCGCGCGCTCTTGCTTCCATTTTTTATGGAAATAATATTCTTGTCAGGATTAAAAAGGATACGTGACTTGAAAATTAATACGATGCATAGGAATGTAGCTAGTTTCTCGTAGAACAACGACAATGACAACAACGACTCGAATGGCACTCAGTTTGTTGCAACGTATATGCCACGCCCCACAACGCCCACCCCCGAAATGTAACTCAACTGTCATCCCAGCGACTTTTGTCATCCCCCAATCCACGCTTTGCCGCAAACCCCAATCCCCATCTACCATCTCCATCTCTATGGCTTGTGTTTGTGTTTGTCTTTGGGTTGCCTCTGGTCGCCCTCAGTCACCCGCTGAGGATGCTTATCGTGGGCATCGCAGCATTATTGTCCTGTCGCCTCGACTATTGCACGTTGTTTTTCTAATTTTTAAAAAAGCATATTGTAATTCTGTTGTTTACCTATCATACAAACAGATAGATACAACTGCAGATACAGATAGAGACAAATATACATTTTTATAAATCTAACCCGCAGCTATTTGTTGTTTGCTGTTTGTCTCTTGGTTTTGTTCACAGGATTTGCGCTTTTCGTTTACCTTCGAGTACCTGCTGCAGGACAAACAGGAGGTGGACCAGTTGAAGCAGGCTTTTGCCATTTGTCCTGTCATTTAATATCCTGTACGTATCCTTGGCAGAAGCTTATGCTTCTTGTTGTTATTTCTTGTTTCACTTGTATATCCCGTCCCTATCTCTCTGTTTCTGTGGCTCACTCTCTTTGTATTTAGTTATGCGTGACATGTCCTGGCAATGGCCAGGATGCTGATATATGCTTTTCAATTTTTGAAACATTGTCCCTTATTCTTCGCATTTTTTCATCTCTTTTTCTATTTATTTTTCTTTTGTTTTCCCTTGTTTATTTGTTGTGGCAAATGCTCGGCATTGGATTCAGACATTAAGACGTGTTTGCAATTGCAAATTGACTATTTTGTTATGATACTTGTGACTTTGATCGCAAATGCATTTGCATATCGTATTTGTATTATTGGAGAAATATTTGAAAAACATGAAAAATACTTGATCTGTTTTACGGCTAAATAGTTTTAGATATTTTACGATTTGTTGTGCGGAAAGTTAGCTGTTGGAAAGCGATATTTTAACGTTTATTTATTATATTTTCTATAATATAATTCAAGTTTTGACGTGGTTGTTGTCTTATCGTCACAACACCCTTTAATATAAAAAACATCAAATACCAAAGAATTATCAAAAAAAATATTACACTATTTAATTTACTACCAAGTTAAATAAACTTTTAATTAAAAATTTATTTATAAACACTGCAAGATATGATATTTATTAATATTTCAAGATAAGATATTTTTCAAATATGATTTTACGTTATTTTTTTAAAAGAAGCTCTTTATTAATATTAATGGTTTCTAATGTTTCGAACGAATATTTTTATAAATATATTTTATTTTTATTTTCTTAATTTTGACGATTTTAAAGCATTTGATATATTCCTATCAAATTATTGATTGGCTATTTTAGATTAGTCAGACTTTTGCAGTGCAACCTGACTCAGATCTGTTGATATCTAATCTAATCTTTATTATCAGTAAATAAAAGATTATTTACTTTATTTTGAAGGGTGCAACTTTAGTTCTATAACATGTTCAATCCAGTCTGTATTAAGTGCGTTTATTGAAGGGTTGTGTGTGCTCTCAAAAAAAATAAAATGTGGAAGAAAGTGATTTTATCTCTGGTGCTGGTGGCTTTTGTGGGTTTTCAGTTCGGTGAGAACTAAAGTTGCATGTCTGGATTGAACAGCTAATTAACAGTATTAACGTTATTATTTATTTATTCAGCCAACTCGTTGACCTGCTACACCTGCAATTCCCCTCAGTCTTGCAAGAATCCTAGTACTCAAGTCTGCACCAACGCAACGGCTAATTCAACAAGTGACTGGCTAAGAGCCGTACACAGCGATGTGCCCCAAATAATTGGCAGCAACTACTTCAAGTGCATGAACCTCACTCACTTCATCTACGCAAGTAAATGGCTAATTGTGAATATTAATAATATTTGAAGATCTCTAACAATTCGAATATCTTTAGACTATTCCAGGATGGGAGAAGTTCTGGGCTGTTTTCATCCTGCAATTCCCGTCTGCAGTCTAACATTGAACGCTACCAATAGCGCATCTTGGGCCAAGAACTGCAAGACTTGCGATACGGATTATTGCAATCGCAATCCAGCTGGCACATTTAGCAAGAGTACTTATACGATTATTGCCTCTGTTATGGCGTTGATCTTTGTCAAACTACGATGAATATACAATAACAGCCTTATCTAACTTATTTATTAGCTTTGTAAATACAACAATTTAAAAAACAAATAAAATAAAATAAATAATAATAAATAATAAAAATAAATAATAATGCTGATTGGTAACCGTTCTGTTTTAAGGAATGTTTCAAAATCATAGTTTAAGTAATTTTATTGTTGACCATTCAACTTGGCTTGCTTGTAGCTATGTAGTAATTATCTTGCACCTATTACCAATCTTTATGGGAAGAATATGAGTAGCTTAGAATGCGTTCATTAATGTGCTTATTTTGACTCAGGAATAAAAATGATAAGCAAAACTAGTTGGATTACTAAAATTAGACATGTTACGGCTAAGTGAGTCATCCAAATGACGGGGGTGTTTTTCATTGAACTGATTGCTTTCTTGAAGTGATTCAAAAGAATCCAGCGACGGGCACACTGTGAGACACACAAAGTGTGTTAGTTATTTTATGATACACCCTGTTTAGCCTTTTAGCTAATTGAGATTATTTCATTTCACTTCAAATTAATCGAGTCTCCTCCTTTGTCACGACTTTCATGCATGCTAATGGCCATCTCTTTCCACTGCTTTGGAGCCTCGACTATATTGTACTTGTTGTGCATTTTATTGAATACCGCTATTCAATAGACGATAAGATTAAAGAATTTAATATTGGGTCGAGTCTTTTAAATGTTAAGAATGTTTTTAATATTATTGTTATTATTATTATTATTATTATTTGATGCTTGAAATTTAAGTTACAAAGGCATTATTAAATGGGGTAACTAAGTCACTTAAATTGTTGTTATTTATTGATAACAAATCGCAAAGGGGATATTTCTCTAGGACCGGTAAAGTACCGAGATTGTTTCGGCTATTGGGTATTTATTGGTTTAGTGCATTTAGTAATTGTAGATATGTGGAATTGTATATTATGAATGTTGCGAAATAAGGTTTTTATGTCAACCACTTAAAACCTTGAATTTAAGAAGTGTGTCAGAGATTATTTCCGTTCTTCCGATTTTCACTGGAACTCATTATCAGGTTATTTATTAGTTCACATCTATTGATTACTGTAATCATCTTTGTTTGGGGCATAAATAATTTTATAAGGGAATATGGACTACCCATAAAATAAAACTGCTTGTTGTTGATAACTTCATTCCATTATATGTTTACATAAAAAGTCGAATAAATTAATGTTTGTTTCACTGCTTGTGACACTCGTTGGTTTTTAATTTGATGAGATGTAAATTTTGATGTATAAGTAGAATAATATTAGTTTATTGACAATATCATATATATAGTTCACTCACTGACATGCTTAAGCTGTAATACTCAGAAATTTTGTCAGAAGCCCCAACAGCAAGTCTGCAATGATGGTATGGTATGATGGTATGCCACGATAGAGAGGCCTGGCTATACAGACCCGGCTGTTGATGCTGACTAATAATATATTATATATATTTTATGGGGTCGCAGATAACTTTTTCAGCCTGTTACGCACATTCGGACAAACGCTATAATCCATTTTTTTTTTTAAATCCATGGCCTAAAAATAACAGTTGTTTACCTGTTCAAATCTATAGATAACTTCGTTTATCTTTATTTGGGTCATAAATGATTTGGGAAATGGGTTACGGTTTTCCAATAAAATATAACAGTTTGATGTTAAAAATGTCATTGAATTATATGTTTGCATTGCTAAAAGATGTCTCAGAATAAAATGTGTAATAAAATAATGTTTGCTTTGGTGCTACTAACTTTTGCTGGTCTTCAAGTTGGTAAGAAGTGAACGAGGATATATAAGTAGAAGTACTTCCCTGTCAACTATATATATTATTTTAGCCAACTCGCTAACCTGCTTAAGCTGCGATACACCGGAATCTTGTCTGAGGCCCCAACAGCAAGTCTGCAATGATGCCGCTGCTAATGCCACTAGCGACTGGCTGAATACTATTCATAAATTTGTACGTGTTGTTGAACATAGCGACAAATTTAAATGCATGAATATGACCTATGCATTCAATTCGGGTTAGTCATAAATTCTATAGTTTCTTTACATCGGCTTTAAATGTTTTTCAAATTCAAGCCAAAATTAGAACCCATGAGTTTCTGGGCTGCTATCATCCGGAAATAGATGTCTGTGCGTTGCAGCTGAACATCACATACAACAACATCTCGGAAAAAAATTGCATGGTCTGCAACTGGGATCTGTGCAATCGAAATCCCGCTGCCACTTTTAGCAAGAGTATCTATACGATTATTGTATCAATTGTAGGCCTGTTTTTGGCAACTAAACTTGTTTAATTACAAAATATGTATATGATCAATATACAATACTTTATTAAATAATGTACTTGAAGAGTTATAAATATCAAGTTGTTTGAATATGTTCGCCGGGTTTGGATTAATCATTATAAATAACTTTCTTTATTAAATATACGTGTATGTATAATAATGTGGGCTATATTTGATGCAAATTAAAAAAAATGAGATCCAATTAAATGTTTAATGTACTATAGTTTTGATGGCTTTTGAATTTCTCTGGCAATGGATTACGTTTTCTAAAGATATACCTTGTATTGAGGAGGTGGAAAAATAAAATTAGGCTATAATATTGTTTGTCGCCAATGACGTAGAGTATTTGGAAATCAGCCTAATGATTACAAATAGGCATTTTAACGAATTTTGCTTAAGCGATAAGCTTATTGATAAGCTAATCTGTAAAAAACGACCAATGGTGATGATTTCATGCCTGCTGTTAAATACTTAGGGGTTGACTCCTATAATGCCGGTGAGCTGTTTAGTTGAAGTTAGTTAGTTACCAACAATTGCTTTTTTTAACTGTATAAAATGAGTTGAGGGTTCCAAGAATAATTCAGTTGAGTGCGGAACGTTGCGAGGAGAACTTCAAAATCGATCCAAAATGAATAGGAAAGTGTTGTTTGTCAGTGTTTTAATTGCCTTTGTCTGTGTGCAGTTGGGTAAGAGAAATGGTTTAAATCGCAAATCGATCAAAATAATGAAACTATTCGAATTTATAGCTAACTCACTCACCTGTTACACTTGTTGGAATGAAAATGATTGTAAGAGTGCTAGGAAAACAACTTGTACCAATGATGCCGCCAACGAGACAAGCCATTATCTAGGCGTTTATCATCAGAATGTGACCAATTTGAGCAGCAACAGATTCGACTGCCTCGCTCTTAAATACACTTACAGCAATAGTGAGTATTCGCAATCTTGTTCATATATTTGATTTGGACTGTGAAATAACTATTCCGTCCCTCATCTAGACAATTCAGTCTCTCATCAGTTGCATGGTTGTGTGCATCCCGCTGTAGGTGGCTGCACATTGTCTCTGAAGCCAGCGTATAGCAGCTGGAGAAAGAGTAGGTGCGTCATCTGCTCTGGCGATAAGTGCAACAAGAATCCAGCAGGCAAGATGAGCAGCAGTGTTTACACAATCGCTGCCACAGTGATTGGCCTGATGCTCGCCAAGGTATATGCTTAGGGAACTCTGGACTTATTAGAAATACAATATCGGTACCTTGTCTATTGACCCAATTGCGGAAAATATAATTTTAATGAAAAAAAGTTTCACCATCTAATTGACGTCTTTATGTAGTTTTTATCTCGTCCATGATATGGCAACGGGGGCCAATCACTTGATAAGATTGTGCTCTTTGGCAACAAGAATAATAAATAAGCAGTTCAAAATACTTTAATTTGGTCAAGCATTTTCGCAATGGTGACTAAAATTTTAATTATTTTGAGATAATTATATAATTGATTTATTAGATCAACTGTATTGTATAATAAGTCTATCATTTATACAAAGTTGATGTTAGATTAAGCTCGCCATTGTTTTGAAAAGTAATTTCAGTGTTGTTATATTTTTTTGATCTTCACTGAAACAAGTGCTATGATGAATGAAATCTGTAATCGAGAGAACTCGACTACGATATACTTTCTTACTAAGTCGCCTGAGGAAACAGCTCATCGAGATGGCTGACAGTAACTTACTTACTGAACTAACTAACTTGACAAATTATATTATTCCCACCTAGTTCCAGCAGAGATCCAAATGTCAGTTGGATAAATAATTTTTGCCACATTGTCCTTTTCAATGATTTGCAGTGAAAATTCATCGCGAACTCAGTTAATTTCATTTGGTACAAATTTGTTTTGTACTTTAACATAAAATAACTAATTTAGTTGATTAACGATTAGATTTATAACATTTACTTTATGGTTTTATGCATTGATTTATATAGAAACCATAAACAAATTAATGAAAATGATTTCAATAAGGAAAGGAGATGAAGTGTCAAAAGATGAAGTTATAAAGATCAAGTTGCCTTTAAAAGCCTGTTTGTGAAGTTACGTCGTAATATTGCAGCAAATGACTAAATGTCATGCCAAATTACTCTTAATTGTTCAAACAACTCAGATAAATTTCAAATATTTGTGCTGCTTCTTAACACCTTCAAAAAACAGCAACAGTTTCTGCAATTTTGGTTCCAGTTGCCGTTGCCTTTGTTATTACTGTTGAGGCTGTTGCAGTCAGCCATTTAATTGATTGATTGCTGTTCGTCTATGTCTGCATCGATTTGCCTTTAGTCACGCCCACTTGGAGCACCCTGTCGCCGATTTCTATGCCCTTTGTCTGCAGTCGTTTCATAACCAGGGGATTTAACATCGGCCTCCTGTTATCAAATCGACTTCATAGGTCCACATAACTGCTATTGTTGTTGTTGTTGTTACTGCCAATTAGTGTTGGCGCCCCGTGTGTGTGAGTGAGTGTTTGTGTGTGTGTATGCGTCATCAATTAATTTTTGAATTGTTGTTTTTCTTTTTTGGCACAAAATGTTGCATTTCCAGTGAGTTAGACTGATGCTGGGGCCGTAACTGTGTATGTGGTCAATGTTTTGCAGAGGTAACCATATTGACTGATTGGTTTTTCGATTCAATTGTTTTGTTGTTTTTGATCGAAATGTGTGCGTCACAAGGGGTACTGCATTTATATAACTGCATATTGAAGTTTTGCTCCAAATATGCAATTCTCAACTTTCGCCTATGATTCAATAGCCTGTTGGTGATAATTATTGAGCCAACATTTTGATTTACTACTTTTCTTTTTCCAAACTAATATTTGCAATACTATCAACAAACAAAATTGACAATTTGTTTTTAACATATTTTCGACTCTGTATTTGTTTAGAAATATAAAAAATATTGATAAAATTGCCTTTCATTGCTCAATTACGGTCGTAAAATTGTGATTTAAGTCTTTTAACAATAATTTGACATATTAACACTTTTTATTGTTATTATTATAATCCCACAAAATGACATAAGCTGGATTATATTTGCATATTTTTTAAACCACATGAATTGTGTTTTAAATATGTATAGAATGGTCGTGTGACAAGTTAACAAATGAATTAATAATTAATTCGTTCCATGTACCCCGAAAGCTGTGCTTTCTGATTTTTCCCCTCTCCATTTGACAGTTTTTCACACTGATTATCTATAAAGCGTCCACTTCCCAGCGGAGGGAGGAAATGTGAAAAACGCCGCAGCTGTCCAGTGTCAAATTACGCTTATAACATTAAAAGGAAAAAAACCAGCAATGAAAAAAATGAATAAAATAGTCCCATTGACCAGCATGGAAACAAAGACATGTCGGCACAGCAAGGCAACCAAATTAACCGCGAATTACAAATCAATTTAAATGCGCATTTTGAGGCTGAAAGTTCAGTTTTTTGCTTCACAATGAAAATAGAAGCGCGGCGCAGTTTTCCATTTTCTCTTTAGCTTCAGCTGCTCCTTAGATTTATTCTAAGAGGCACAAAAGCGCAGCACAAAAACTTTTAATTCAATTCTTGTCAGGCATGTCAATGAGGGTGCTCCAAACAGTTGCTCATTTGGCATCGACATTCGGGCTCAGGCTCTCTTCAATGCAGTCGACATTTGGCTTTGCTTTTGAGTTCGCTAATGGAAATTTGTTTATAAAATTAAAATTGCTTTAAGTATTTTCAAGTCAAGTCTTTTACAGTTGTTCAGATTGTCAAGAGTCGAGGGGATTCTCTATAGTTGTCGTTCCCGTACTTTTATAAAACATGCAAAATCACGTCTATGTTTCTTAATAACTTTTCGTGCTTGTGCAAACAATATGAACGTGAAAGTTGGATAGGTATTTCTTCTTAACATAGTACGTAAAGAGGGCTCTCATTGGACTTTCCTAAATATGCATAAATCAACTGATGTTGAATTCTAAGTTTATGTGTGTTTCGTGTATTCGAATATGTTGTCCAGACAATATTAGATGATCTGGTCAATAGATAGTTTTAATCCAAGCTAAACATATTTGCAATCATTTATGTTTGCGCATATTTTATGTTAGTCTGTGTTGGCAAAGGAGATAGAAAGAATATACAGAATGTTTAGATGACATTAAATGAATTTTTAGAGATATATATTTACAAAATGTTTGACAAATTGTGAAATTATTCTACAGTCTATCAGTCAGATTGCTTGTTCAATATTTGTATTAGCGTATCTTCAGATTTGCATATTTGACTTATTGCTTTTCATATTTGCGTTTTCTTTTATTTAAATTTCGTCCAGTTTCCCAGTTTCACTTGTCTGTCCTTGTCGTCCATTTCAGTCGTCTGTTTATAATGGAAAATTAATAGTTGCTAGTTGCTTGTTTATGCATGTTGCCGTACCCTCTTTAATTGTCCTCGCACTCAGTGTGCTTGCCCCACTTGCGGCTTGTTTGCATGACATTGGTTTCCATGTGTATTTTTTGCTGGCGTCGAGGTGTAAATGTGTGCGTGTGTGTGAGTTGCAACAGTGTCCGGCACTGACCACGCGTTCGAGCAAACAATACCAATTACCAGCGCATATCAGCCATACGAATATGCATCAGGATACGTCAGGATGTGCCCTCTCTCATTCCACTTCTATCTCTCTGGCTCAATATTGCTGTCTGCGTTTCCTGCCACGCTGCTCGCTTACATATTGTATGTGTGTATACGACGTCTGAATATATACATATATAGGTATGTGCATGTGGTGCCAGACCTGGCTGATGCAGATGTCGCGTTTGTTTGTATGTTTTCTGCTATTTGCTCGTTTAACTCAAATTCGACGTTGGCCGCGATTCAGGATCGCCCACCTTCTGACCGACAACGATGCACACCCATTGTGCAATTTTAATTGGCGTTTCAGTTATTGAAATGTGGCACTTGCTGATATCTTATGTAAAATGAGATGCAGGCCTTGTGCACCAGTGGCAAAGTTGGTAAGCTGGCAAAAAATAAATGGAAATTTTTTTAAGAGATTTTTATTAATGTGCAAATATTGTTGGCATAGCATCAATTATGCAATTTACAATATGCTTGATTATTGTAAACATATTTTAATATTAATTAATTAATAAGTAAATTACTTTATTAATGCAATATGAATGAAAGTGAAATGAATGCTTATTCACATCGAGGGCATTTTGTGTGCGAACCCATTTTTGCTGTTCTATTTTCTCCATTATTGTCGTACGCTGCAAGGATATTAACAGACAATAATGTCAGTTATTGACCGTCATATGTGGCAGTGATATCACGTTCTCTCGCCATTAAGAGTGAAAGAAAGAATGAGAGAAATGAAATAACAGCTGGAGAATCGCAATTAACTGTCATTTATAGTTAACAGATTCATTCCGTTAAGCATTGATTGAGAACGGGCTGCATTGAAAAGTATGATAAATTTAAATAAATTTAGGATTTGGTTTAATGCATATTGAGCATATTGAGCCACTTAAGCTGTGGATTTGATACAATCTGATGTTGTGTCTGCATTCATGTTGTTATTTTGCTGCTCATTTCGTTGTCCTCAATGCTGTTGTTGTTTGTCGTTTTTGATGTTAATAATAATGCCCGTGCAGCTGTTGTGCTTGCTTTTGCTGTTCTTGCTTACAAATAACAACAAACCGTTTCCATTCCCACCCATTCCACTGACATATTCATTCAAGCACTGCGATGTCTGGCAACCCACGGCGCATCGACGACGTCGTCGTCGTCTTCGCCTTGTAGGATTAACTCTGTTGCTCTCATGCATAAATTGTGCAAGTTATGCAACCGATTCGGAGGAGCCCCGCAGGGTCGCCACACATCAGAGATGATGATGCCGATGATGATGCTGCTGCGGCTTAGTTGCGAGGGTTGTTTGACAGTTAACAGTGCTTAAAACAGTGCTTAACATTAACAGTGCTTAAAATTTAATAACAGCAAAGTAAGACTTTCTTTACTAAGCATAAGTTAAGCATGTAAATTAGAGTTTCGTAAGTAATGCTTGTAATATGCCCTCCCCATCGCTTGACATGTCAATTTGCATTCCCAAATGTTGCAATCGTTAGCACAGTTGCTTATCTGGCTTAACTGACCACAAGTTCTGTGTGTGCCTAATGAAGTCTTTCTAATGACTTGCAAACAAGCCGAAAACTTACCAACTATCTCCTAGTAGGAGTTCACGGTCTGGCCACAAGCATAAATGCAGTTTACAAAATAAAACTTTAAGCTGACTAAACATTGTGATAATCTTCTGGAAAACCTCAACAACTAAAGTCAAGATTAATAAACATTTTGTACAAATATTGCAGTGTAAATTAAAGGCTGTTGTAAGCCGGTTTACAGCATGTATTTTTGATTTGATTATGGTCAGGAGATTTAATGGATTTCGGAGCACGTTGCTACTTTACTGACATTCACAATTTTCACTTTTCATTTTGAAATTCACACACATTTTTGACATTTACAGTTTTCTCATAAATTATGGGAAAATTCTTTGTATATTTACAGTGTTTACCTGTAGCCTGTAATGCTAGACAACAACAGCGCTGAGAGCAGACATATACATATATACGATATGTATGTGTATTCTCTGTGATTTATTTGCTTAAAATTAAATTTTATAGATTTATGAGTTACACAAATATTTACCTACATACCAACACCAGTACACAAACGCATGCAATATACATATGCACATCGGCATCCTTTTTTGATATTTTCATTTATTTTTGCATATTAGAAAATGTAAATGAATCTGTGTTTTTAATGAACTTTGAAGTGAAATTAAATTTAATTTAGTAAGCATACGTATTGTTGAAGTAATGTGTAAACATTAAAAAAAAATATCCATAAAAAAAAACAAATTACTACTTGATAATTAATAAATTAATTATATATACAAAAATATATATTTGTCTTAAACGCTTGGTTAGTTGCTGTTTTTGCCAATAATATTGATTGACAAGTCGAAGTTCACATTATTTTAGATTACATTTAACATATTGCAACTGTTAATAGTTAACAGTTTTCGAACAAGTTCGTTGGTTGGATGCAACATGAACGTATACGCAACTTGTTCAAGTTGTAACCATATTCTTAACAGCAAGCAAAAGTTGTATAGGAGACAACGTTGATTTCAGTTTCACAGCAACTGCTAATGGAACTACAACAATTTCCCCCACGTATTTTCTATCAAGCACAGAGCATATTAAAAACATCGTAAGAATGCATGTGATTGTCCTTACATCTCGTTTTCGTAGAAGAAACAAATTGTGAAATGTACGACGATATCCAAGGCGAAATTTAATGTTTCTTCATTTCATAAAACATAAAACTCTGCCGGCAACGAATCTTATACATTTTCACACACACACATTGGCGCTTAGTTGTCACTTTGCTTTTGGCATTTTATTTCATTAGCACGTAAAATTCCTTTTAATTAATATATAAAAATTGCCAGCAGTCGCTAGTCGTTGTAGTTGCTGTTCCTGTCGGAATTTCCTCGGTCAGCAGACCCATAAAGTTAGCAGTGCTTTAGTGGTGGTAGTTAGTCGGGCTACTTGTGGTTCAATTTGCGGGCCGGACCAGACACCATATAAACACGCCCCATGCATTTTATTTGTTTTTGCTCGAATATCAGAGCATAAAATGTTGAAAGCAGTCGCTGCACGTGCGCAGCATGTTTAATTATCTTAATCTCAATGTGCTTGTATGTTTGTGTGAGTGTATGTGTGCTTGAAGGGACGTCATGTTGTGCATGTGGTCAGTGGTCCAGTGGCTTCAGTTCAGTGTTCCATTGCTGCAACTAAATGTAAACTTAAGCGTCACGCTCAGCAATTTAGGCACAAATATCAAATTAAATGTTGCTCTTGAAATTTCTTGGAATGAAAATCTTCTATTCCTAAGTAAGTTCTTTAAAATATGTATAAATTCATGTATATATGGTAAACGAACCTAATTAATAATACAGTTATATTAAAGATTGTTTTATATTCAGAAAAGTAGATAAAATATGAATGAATAATAATTCATAAGAAACAATATAAAACAAAATTGATTACGAATTGCTCTTTACTTAATTAATATTGTGAGTCAATAAACAATTCTTTTTTTTTTGCAAAAAACCACAAATTCGTGCAAGTTTTAAGTGCTTTAAGTGCTGTGCACATTTAAATTGAAATATAACTTTAATTTCATATACATATTTGTTCACAACAAGTATTTTGATAATGGTCATCTGTAGTTTGAACGAACTGCATGAATTTAATTTGGGCATAAATTGCTTTAGTTTGTTGGGAGAAGACTTTTTGCTTGTTTTGCCAAATAAATTCGTAAACATGAACAAATTGTAAGTTTTATAATTTCAATTTTGTAAAGCCAAGTTTTAATATATTGAAATAAACAAAGTTTAAGAAATTATCAAGAAATTGAAGGCGTTTTAAAAATGTATATGCAAGTCTGTAAAAGTAGTTTTACTCGTATCTTCCTACCCGGTTTCTTAGTGTCTATTTGACGTTTTTTGACCGACAATATTAATATGAATGAGTGTAAGGAGCTAGTGTTAGTCTGCGTATGTGTGTATATGTGTAATTATGTCACTGTGTATATATATGTGTGCAGCGAATCGTTAAATGTGCACGTGACAAGCGTGTAATGAGGAAGTCTTCAGTCTTCAGCTCAGTCCCTGTCTACACTATGAGTAAGCTTTATATACATGTATATATGCTCCTATATATAGTCTATATGTACCATCGATGCGATGTTCGCATTTTGCGGCAATATAACACCATGTTACGCATATATCTCTCTACTTACATACGTATATTTCAATCATTTTAAGTGTGTTTGTGTTACAGTCACCCAGGACAGTGCAGCACAAGATTGTCCTCGTCCCTTTCGTGCTCGCTGCTCATGACTTGCTGCTGCAGGGCACACGACATGAAAATTGGACAATGATTTATGAGGCGTTAAGTCAAACTTCATATTAATTTCATTTCATTTTCACAGCACTTTACGTGGTGGCTTTAAACTTTCAGGGGCAACGACCACGTTAAAACAAAAAATAAAAAACAAAAAAATTCAAGTCAAAAAGAATAAAATGCTTCTGACACTTTCATATCGACTTGGCAACCTGATGTGGAGACGTGTTATGAATTTCCCAAAACTGATAGCAACTTCTTTATGAATTTCAGATACTCTTATAATAACATTGTTTACTTGTCGATTGTGCATGTTGCTTATATAATAACCACTTATATAAATAACCAAATTATTTGTGTGATATTTTAGCAAAATATCTCAATAGAAATTCCGCAAAAACTAGACAAATTTAAAATAGCTTACACATATGGCACAAAGAATAAAAATCACAAGGCCAAAGATAAACATTCCAAAATATGCACACATTTACAAGAAGCAAGTTCATTTGAATTCGGTTTGCTTTGGAATTGGGATGTGGATGTGGAGTTGGAGTAGGGGTTCCAAGAGATTTTTGGATTGGCTTCTGAGCCTTGTTGGGCCCGGCAGCATAATCATATTTACGCCCAACAATTGTATAACATGTGTAATTCGAGCATTTTATTTCATACACACCCAAACACACACACGTACACACTTGACTGGTCTCGGTCAATGTGTATGTGTGGGTGGGTAAAATAACTTGTGGCATGCTTCGAGGCGTTAGCCAGAGTGGCAGCACCATGGACTCGGAGTATTGAAAATTCTCTGAGGTTTTTTGCTTTTCACACTCCCATTCCTACTGCCTGTGCTGCGTGTCTCTCGTTCGTTTATTGTTCACTGAAGCGTTAACCATGGTCAATAAAAAATTTATTTAGACAACCGCAACGACAACAGAAACAACTGGCAAACTGGCAAACTGGCAACTGGCAACAATAACATGGCGTATACGAAATTTGTGCTGTTTGCTGATAAAAAATTTGTGTTCAGTCTGAATATGAAAATAAACAACAACTACAACGGCAATATAAATGCTGTAAATTCAGTTTTCTCTGCCATTTTTGTCTCTATTATTTTTGGCTTTGATGTCGAGTGTTGGCATTTGATTTATTTTGCGCTTAAATATTTCAAATAATTCATATTTTATTGACTTGACAAAAACACAGAGCAGCAAAAGTAAGCAATTGATTCATAAACAGAAAGGGACAGGCAATGCTAGAACGAGATAGAGGGAAACAGAAAGCGAGAACAATTAGTTCGAATAGAGCGCTTTGCAGTTCTTTTAATTCAATTTGTTTTTGGATTTTTCGAAAGCGCATTTTGATTAGTAATTGATTGCAAGAGCGGAAAAAATTTAATTTTGAATGAAAAATATAATTTATTAAGTGAGAAACAAATATAATATATACATATAGTTAACATTTGCATCTTCATGACAAGCAATAATTAACCCTATGATCGTTTGGGGTTATATTACTTTGATTGTGTATGTCAATTAGTTATCTGGGAGCAAATGTTGAATGTTTAGCAATTGAAACCTAATATCAATCAAACACAAGCCCAAACAGAAATACAAATACCCAATTGCTAAATGCAAAACTTCCAAATTGGTTCAGTTATGCCGCTGATGAGAGAGCGGAGGAAAGTGTGCAGGGGAACTGAACAAAATTGCAATGCTAAATTAGTTTTAATGCGTAATAAGCATATTCCAGCGAAATTAGCCAAAAGCAAAACGACAAACAACGACAACAACAACAACAAACAATCGCAATGGCAATTTGATGCCTTAAAGTATGCAATGCACATATTCAATTATTCATACTTGAAATTGCAATGGGTAATGAAATGAAATCAAAAGCTGGATTTCCAATTGCCATATGCCAAATTCAAATCGACATCATGTTGTTAATGTCTCACTCACTGTCTGTTTCTCTATCTCTCTCTCTCTCTCTCTCTCTCTTTCGTCAAATTCGCGCTACAACTTGCCATCTCTGTTCTCAATCAGTTGCCTTTGAGCCCGACGTCGACATCATTCCAATTTATGGCTCAACTCGTAATTACACTAATCTATGTGTACTATCCGTATGTATGAGCTGATGCCTATATATATGTATGTGTATATGTATGCGAATTGGAAATTGACCCTGGAGACATTTTCATTGCCCTGAAAAGCCAAAACACATTTATTGTTTGCCTGTTTACGATGTTGTTGTGGCCGTATGTGCTTCTCGGCTTGTTTAGTTGTTCACAAAAAGTGTTTGCTATTGTTTCAAGACTTAATGTTTGCTGTAACATTTCATAATCACTATAGAGCCAAAAATAATTGCAACCGCAACTCAACTTAACTAAATAGACTTAAAACAATAGAAATTAAGATTGCTTACCAAATATATTGCCTTTACACGACTTTTTTCGATAACTATAAGTATTCGAATATTCAAATCATAACAGAAAGATTGAAGTGAATGGATGAAGGCTACGCCCTAAAGCATTATTGCTCTCTTGAGGATAGATCTTGCCAAATGCATCAATCACTTCCGTTTACTGCTTTTCGTCATAAACCGATATATTTCTGTGTTTCTGCCGTAGTGTTTTGATCCTTGAAATCCTTACAATGCAAGAAATGATCCCAGACAGACATAGTTTTTTTGTTATGTTTATTATTTAAGAAATTCAATTGTTATTTTTGTTATTAATAATACTTTCGATTCTAGAATTGTTAAGTAAAAAACCTATTGTGAATTTTGTCTTTTTTAAAAAACAACTATTATTGTGGGTGTACTATGGTTTTATGATTTAAAATTCCTAAACAAATTCATTTATATTGATTAGTTGAATTAAATAAATGAGATTAAAATTATTATTAATTTTATTTTATTTAGTTAATATACTACCACTATACTTCTACTGCAATTATGTAAACTAATTAAGAATTTAATGAAGCAAATTTGTTAAACTCATTCATCTTGGGATAAGAAACTTAACGACTTAAACAACCAAATGGAAATAAGGTCCAATATTAAGTTCCGAACATAAGAGTCAGTGAAATGTAAAACCGCAGCTGGCATTTGGGGTTTGTTTTCGATTAACAGACGGAGAGAAAGACAATGAGAAAGAGACTGAGTCAGAGACAAACACGTCGACAAACCGCAGCTCAGCATGTTTTACAATTTGCACTTAATTGTTTAGCTCAACAACAACAATTACGAGCCACTGACGACAACGGCAACAACAAGAACAACAGCAATTATATTGCACATTTACAAGCATATTATAATTAATTTATGTGAAGTGTTTTTGGACGGAGTTGCTCTAAGTGAGCTACTAGACCAGTGGGTTTTCGGTTTTGGTTTTGGCTGTTGATTTTTGGCTATTAGCCTTCCTGTGGGATTTGGCCAGATGACACGCCCACTTAATTGTTTGGTAATTGAAGAGCACTGAGCGGTCATGTGGTCGGAAAGAGCAATTAGGGTTAGTTAAGGTGGCTCAAAGCAACGTAGCTCTGACATAATCGAATCGTTGTTAGCTATCGACAGGAAGAGCACGAGTGCAGCTCACAAAAGGGGAGAAAGCGGAGATGGAATCTCAGTTGATATCAGTTAACATTCATTTCACTGCAGCTACTGTTTGGCACAGCTTCTTCAATGTTTGACAGATGGACTGCAGTCCATCCAGTAGTAACTTTATGAAAGTCACACCTGTGAAGCGCTCATAACAACAATTATGCTAATGTGGCCCACTCCGGAGATGTCCATCTAACATAATTGCTAACAAATTAGACATGGTCAGTCTCACGGCCTCCCAACACTTTCCTCTCCTAGCCACAGCAACAAATGTCTGTCTGGGCTGTCGGAGTCCATTGTGCTCCCACTTGACTTGTCGTAGGCGAAGTTTAACATGCTGAATTCTCTATTTGTGTGTGTGTGTCAGTGTGTTTGTGTGCCTGTATGTGTTTGTGTGTGTTATATGCTGGCAATTTGCGTGTCACGCTGCACAAATGCCAGCCAGGTCCGGGGAAAAACCAACTGTGGCATTTGCCACTGAGGACTCCTCTGAGCTCTGTCCGCCCACAAGGCCAATGAAGCAAATGAGTTTCATTTCATGTCCTTTAAACTGGTTATGTGTATGGGTATGTAGAAGCCAACAGGCTCTGGTTAGTTAGACTAAAGTGTTTGCCTGTCTGGCGTCAGTTCCTCCAGGTATTCTAGCGGTGTTCGTGAGCTCTCTTCCGTTTCGTTCTCCTCAGCTCATTGCTGCCACTTTGAAGCATGCCACCGTTGCTTGTTATTACCCCTCGAGTGCTGCACTTTTGATGGAGTGCGTTAAATTTATATTAGAATATTAAGTAAATGAGTGGGCTACTTAGGTCCACCGAAGTAGCGTCAATTTGTGCTTGTAGCTCAGTTAATATATGCGCTATCATGAAGAAGCGAATAATGGAACGACTATTAAGGACGTCTACAAAAGGACCAATATGCTAAGCTGCAGGACCTTACAATACCTTAGAAGTAGGCAGTTGTGTATTTATTCAAAATGAATGGTCGGCTTGAAGAAATATATTTAGCAATTAGCTATTTGTTGTTTAGTAGCAAACATAAAGTTAATTTTTAAAAGTCTCGAAATCAAATTTTATAAGTATTGCTGCAAAATATAAATAAATATTTGTACGTGGTCAATTTGATACTTGATCTTTATTCATTTTATATAATAATGAAACTTACGCAAAAAATATTAAACTTCTGATATATAAAGAAGAAAGCTGAACAAAAGAAGAAGTAGTGAAAAAAGGAAGAACAGAATTCAAAAACAAGTAAATTTTTGGACACGGAAAACATATAGGGAAAGTATGAAGGGACGTATGACTTTTTGAGGACTGCTTCCCTTGAGTTGTAAAATTGTTATCAGATTTGATTTGCATCTATTATTTCATAACTTGAGGCTATTTTTATATTAACACTTGCTTGATATTCACCACAAATTCATTCTTTTAAATTCTCACAGCTGTCAACCGTTATAAATATAAGAGTATGTATCACAAGTTCCTCTTCTGTTGAATTCTCTGCAACCGTTTGCTGTCCTCAGTGCAGACGGCTCTCGCTTCTTGTCATTTTAAAGCCATTTGATGTATGACAAATCAAATTTGACAAACTGCCAACAGTTGTTTTGCATCTTTGCAACATTTTTCAAATGCCTCCGCATAAAGTGAGGGTGTTCTAGTCCCTTGTGTGCCCAGAGAGGCAGAAGAGGGAGAGTGCAAGAATGAAACACATGTGAAATGAACGCTGTACTTTTGCACATTAATACAGTATAATGTTATCCCCACAAAGGGATAGACAGGCAGAGTCAGAGTCAGAGAGGAGAAGAGTGAGGCAGATTGGAAAAGAGGAAAAGTAGCAAAAATTTACATACTCATGTTTTGCATGACATGCAACATTATTGTTCGGGGGGATTCGTTGGATGTTACTTTAATACAGACAAAGAAGTGGGATTCATCTGTATGTGGCGTTGATAAAAGGACAATGATTCTAATGATACTGATAATGATTCTGCGGAAATTCAACACCGCCAGAATGTGGATTGTGATGCAATGCAAGCTTAAATAAAATATCAATACACGTTCTGTACGAAGAGAGATTCTATCAGGGCAGACAGGGTAGCGCAAAATAGTCAAAAACCAAATTGGTAAAAACTCTTGGGAAATAAAAAGAGTTAGGCGAATGCCTTTTTGTTTAATTTTGTGGCACATATGGAGATGAACATGAGTCTATATCAAACTATATTTTAAATAAAAAATTCGAGTAAAAAGCTCTGTCTGAGGTTCGCAGTTCTCAACTCGAAACGGAAAGAGGAAAACGGCAAAAAGTCTACGGAAAACCGGGAAAACGTGCGCTCAATCAAGCGCCTCTGCTGCTTCTGTTGCACTGCAACAGGGGAAATTTACAAGTCACACACGAGCGTAAAGAAAATGAAGAGAAAATGCGCCAAGTGGAAACCTAAGGATGTGGTCGCAGCTCAAGATGACTCCTTGACTCTTTACATTCAGCTCTCGGTTCCCAGTTCTTGGTTCTCTGCATATCGCATAAAAAATTAAATCGCCAGCGTAAGAAATGTGCAATTTGCTCGATTTGTGCATGATTTCGCAATCAATCCACTGAGAATACACCCTGCAAAATGATTATGGCAAACGAAGTATTGGTGAGGCAAGTCTTAAATCAAATTCGCGAAATTGTCATGTGTATTTGCAATGTCGAACAAATCATAATTCTTTTCTACATTCCCTCATTGATCAATGCAAGATTAAACAGAATTTGCATATAACTTGTGGAGATCTTGATTTCGCTCGTTTAGTATATCGGCAACGAATATGATTATTGTCATAATTTTGAAGAATTTTTCTAATGTTTCAGATTATTAATTTTATATTTCAAATATTATAAATTTAGATAGAAAATTTTTCTATATGCTCATAGTTTCTTTTGCATAACACTTAATTTGTCTGACGTCAAAAACTTTCATTAAATAAATAAATACAACAAAATGTATATATAAATTTAAATTAAAAAAAAATATATTTATTTCGTATTGCAATCCCAAACAAATCTAATGTTCGTCGATGTAAATAAATATAAACCAGATGAATATATGTCGAAAATCAATGCATATCAGTACTTAACAAAACTAACATATAATTATGGGTTCAAATTTACAAAAATTTCGCTAAGTGTACACATGATGAGTAGTCGTGCGTATAGTGCCATTTTCTTATGAATGTACATATAGTATACAGAGTGAGAGTTAGAGAAGAACGACAAAAGTATTCTATCCTAAAACCGACACAGTGCCATGTGCGGCACCAAAAAGTGAACCCTAAGGATATGGTGTCAGTTTGGCACAAGTTATTGCGTTGCATCAAACCCAGTGCTCTCGATGCGACCAGGTTTTGGATACCAGTTACCACTTCCTGGTTGACTGCCTGGCTGGCTGACTCGCTGACTGGCCGTCCGATTGTCGGCGTGACTATGCCCCATGGCGTCTTTGACTTCCATACGCTTTTTGATTGTTGTGCGACTGTCGAGTACTCGGGCTACAAGCTGCTGGCTGCAGGCTGCAGGCTGAAGGCAGAAGGTGGAGACTCATGGGTTCTTGATTTGGGGTTCGACATTTGCCGTTTGACTTCATGCATGAGTGGCTCTGAGTGGAACTTCATATTGGTTCTGCGACTGGCTGGTCTCGTGGTTCTATGCCTGCCTCTGTCTGTTCCAAAATTACTTTTGCACTGTCGCTTTGTACATTTTATATGAAGACAAAGTTGACAGGGGACGTCAGTTGCAACGTCAATGTCTACCTGGACGCATGTCTTAACTTTTGCCTGCATCACCGACGTCATCGTTGTCATCATCATTACGATGTTAATGCCGATCTATGGCTACCTAAAATCGAGTTATCTGCATTTGTGTTGACGTGACACGTCAAGTTTTCGGGCAAGTACTTGCGACTTGCAACATAGCCAGGCCAAGTAAATTAGTAATCAATATATGTACAAAGTATGCTTGTAAAGTTGTTGTTGCAGTCACAGTCTTGATCCCCATTAGTTGCACATGGTCCAACTCTAGACATGCTGCTTTAATAAGCACCAGACTCAAAAGAACTGCATGTACGCCACTCCACTTGGGCTTAATCAAAAAACTTGCTAGTCTGCTGGCTGTTGATGGAATGTTACAAAAGCTACCGAGTACAGCATCTTCAGCATCTTGTGGTACACATAAAGCACTTTGTATGCATGTCGGGGACTCTTGTACCTCCGCCTTCAGCTCCCCCATCTCGCTCATCTTTACATCATGCTTGTCCTGTGTTATGAATATAAATTTATTTCCCACGTCACAACACAAACATGAGGCAGCCAGCGATGCCAACATACACACACATTTCACACATCGCGCATAATAATAATAATAAACGATAACGAAATTTACTTCCTAGAAAGCCGCACACGCGCTGGGAGACGACTCCTAGACCGATTCCAAAAGTCCTAGAGACCGGGAAAATGAAAGACCGGGAGAATGGGCGACAAAGCGCATCCTTCCTATTTCCGGCGTGTGCTCTTTATGAAATTTTATGCTACCAAACTACTCGTACTATTACAGTGCATAAGCATAGAATCCATGACTTATAATTTGCCTAATGCAAAGGCTTTGTGGGGTTAGCTGGCGTATTTAAAAAGAGTAACAAACTGACTTAAGAAAGTGACTATCTTTTGGATAAAAAAGGTCATTTTAAATGGGGAACTATAATTATTTATTATATAGGAGCAAATGATAATCGAGACACAGTCGTAACTTAAGAAACTAGTAAGAATTGGAACAACTGTTGAAACTTAATAAGAAAAAAAAGATGACAATAGAAAGATATTGTCGAAACTTATGTTACAGTTCGTACGAAGAATTAATATGAGTCAGAAACCTAATAACCAGAAACAGATCTATCAATAAACCTTATTAACACGATTTAGATGTTACGCCTACGCCAATTGCCAAGCAATAAATTATAACATTTTAATATACTGCCATCATATTTAAAGCTCTGCATCAGCTGCGACACCTTTGCCAATGGAAGCAAAGATAAACCACATTCAGCATTGGCAAACCGCAGCTGCTGCCATTTCTCTAATACTCGTACTCGTAATATTGATGTAAGTTTTCATTACGCGTCTCAAGAAAAAGTCAGCCAGACAGCGTCATGCTTTGCGAGACTGTAAATATACGAGTACGTAGGGTGTGTGGGAATGCTGAGGACAACATTATGATGATGACGTTGACAAACCTACGCATAAGGCGATAAGGCAAGGCGAGGCAGCAGCTTAGCTTAGATTTTTTTCTTTATGCGGTAGCTGGCAAAGCACGATGGTAAAGCGGATCTTGGGAGGGGAGCGAATCGCAGGAAACTCATCTAGAAAATTGTCAAAGTGACAGCTGTGCGAAAGTATTGTGACATGTGTTTAAATGAGCTGCATTTGGTATGGAATACTTTCAGGGACAGCCAGGGAGCCAGGCAGCCTGGCATCCAGATGAAGAGCCTTAAAGCCACTTTGATGTCAACTTAATTTAATTTTGCCTCAACTTTTTGAATGCCATATGCAAACAGCTATGGTGGCACACAGACGTTTAGCAAATAAATACACACATACAGAGGAGGGCGTAAGTAGCGTTCAGTGTGTCCTGTTTTGTGTTGTCTGCATAATTTAATCGGACCATGCACAAAGTTAACTATTTTGTCTGTGGTGTGCCAGGGGATTCTCTGCATCTGACCAACTGCTGTGAGTGGTTTAAACAAGTTTGCAGCTCTCGCCATCATCGCCATCACCCTCTATCTCTCCCTGCCGGCCTCGCAGTATTCTTTGTTGTTGCAATAGAGCCGCGGCAACTAAATTATCTGCATTGTTTGCGTTTGTTGTTTGTGTCTCCTCCCAGTGCCTTTGTTGCAGCCTCTTGTTGTTGTTAGTGTTGCTACCATTATTCCAATTGAAAAGGCCTCTTCTGTTCACTTAGTGTGTTGTGGCATAAATTTCCTGGCTGAAATATGTTGTCGGCCTAACTTTTTGGCTATATAGACGACAACCTCTACCACCAGACTGGTTCCCTAAACAGCCAAGCCGTTGCGGTTGACCAGTTTATTGTGGTCTGGTGGTAAACTATGTTGCCAGTCGAGGGTAACGACAGTGAAATCAATTAACAGAAAATAACAAAATGATATTGTAATTTAGTACATTGAAATTGATTCTAATGGATGACGAGCTAACAAATCAAGTTTCACAGATATTTGCATAAAGCATAATGAAATTGTTTAATACTAATCCCACATTAAAATTCAAAAATCTACAAAAAATTAAAAATGTATATTGCTGTACTAAGCTGAGATTAGATACATGTTATTTACATAGACATAGTTCATATTTACGACACTGACTTTCACCATTCATGAAAACAGACCAATGGAATTGTCGAATCGATTTTTACTCCAAATTTTTCATATGTGAGAAATATTTGCTTGAAATACTTGTATAGTTCATACTTACAAATATATTCTATTTCTTTCATTTTGCTTTTCTAAATCGCGTTGCTCAGTTTCCTGCTTCATACAAAAGACAACCCTTTTTTAATGTCAGCAAGTCAAGCAGCCAAGTTCGTCGTTCCTTGCACTTGACTCGTTAATCATTTGCCTCGAGAAATTACGTATACGTCAAGTGTAACCGGCCTGATAAGCGTGGCCGTCGGGCGTGGGCAAGGTTAACACTTTGAATGACACTATTCCCCTAGAACACAAAAGGGCTTTTCATTTGATAAATGATTGCAGCTCTGTGGTGCACAGAAACAGGTTTGGGTTCAAGGTGACTAACAACTGCCTAAGCTTACCATACTTGCTGCAGTTTCCATCGCCAACGAAATGTCAAGGTAAAATTATGCAAATGAGCGCACACTTAGCAGAGACAAACAATTTGTCAGTCATGCAGTTTCACCTGGCTTTCCACTTTTCCAACTGAACGGCTGAAAACTTTGAAGACAAATCAATAGAAGCAGCCCCAAAAATTGCAATTAAAATAGTTGGCTAGAAAGTTAAACAAGTTGAATACGTGACTGGGACTTGGCTGACATCTAATTAGTGGAAGAAATCAATACAGGACTTCATGGCTTTATCCTTAAATTTGGGTTCAATCGACAATGCGATTTTACAAGCAGTCGAAGTCAGAAAACGCGAAAAACCGCATCTTACATGCCTGCACATTCCGACATTGCGCATACGCCGCGTTGTGTGAAAATCAAAGTCACTGCACAAAAATCTGACATGTTGCACAAAAACAGGGCAGGCGGAAAGTGAGTTGCAAGTTCGCTGAAGTTGAAGCAAGACATTGGACAGACATTGGCTGATGCGGTGCTCTGTCTGCATTTTGCACTTTTTGCGCCACGTTGTCATTTCACTGTCAGTTTGCCAGTTTGTCTGTGTGTGTTTGTGTCCCTCTGCTGTCGCTAAAGTGTCGCCCGAAGAAGGGCAACAAATGTGTCGTGCAGTAAGCCAGTGTAGAAGGTGTCGAAGCCCATAAAAATGCGAAACATATGTGAGAAATATTTGTTAGTTTGTGATCTTCAATGGGCTCTTTCTTCGCTTGTGAAATGCCGTCAAAGATTTAGCCAATCGACGAGTAAAACACTGTACCTTGAGCCGTTATCCTTAGCTTAAGTAAATTGTTAAACACAGTTGAAACTTAGTTTGGCTTCTCAAAGTTCGCTTCTGCTAATTACCTGCAAACATTTGACTTTTTGGCACCTGAAAAGTATTTAAAGCGGCTTATACTTTACTCTTAATAGATGATGCGGGCCATTGAAAAATCTTTTTACTAAAGTGCATTTAAAGGGGCTTAAAGGAATAATCAGAAAAGGCAGAGAAAACAGATAAAATTAATTAAATCAATGAACAAATGATGTATTTTTTTCAACAACTGACCACAGCAAATATCCATACGACTATAATTAAAAACACCTTAATTGTTCAATGCCAGACTATTTGCGGTTGAAATTTCATATTTTAATGTACTTTTATTTCATTCATTAAAACATACATATATATTTAAATTTCTTATTTCGTCTTGCAGTTGAATCTTTATTTATATTGTACTTAAACATCTCAGTACATTAATTCAATTAATTGTATGAAATGGCGCCGTGTTGATTAGTTTGTTGCTGTTCGAGTATGGCGCTTATGGCACATTTCAAGTGGTATGTAATAACCTAAGCAAATATTTAACGGACCCACGCACTCGACACTTGAGCTGGGGGGACTTAAGCCAGCTAAACAAGCACTCAGCCAAGATTCGTACTCTACTCACAGATTCATATAATATATGAAGCCAACGCCAACGCCAACGCCAACGCCAGAGCCAGAGCCAGAGCCCAAGCCAGAAGCAGAGCCTGAGCATTTGCACTCACCGCTAAGTGAGTGCCAGGAGCTGTGCCACAGTCTATAAGCAGCGATACGTAAAGCCCAAGGAAAAACTGTTACGAAATATTGTACACACTTATAAGTATTAGTATTTGTGAGGGCGAATGTGTGTGTTTTGTGCACATGTTGATGTTGGTGTTGGCCTGGTTTCTGTGTTCGACTTTGGAGCCATAAGTAGCCGGCAGGCTGTCTACTGGAATATCGCACAAGCCAAATGGCAAGTGAAAATGACTGCAGCGCGTTGCAACTGTAGCTGAAGCTGCAGCTGCCACAGGATGCTAGCTGGCGTCTTAAAGTAGGCAATGCTTCGTTGCACATGTGCGTGGGTGTAAATATTTTTCATTCTTTTAGCTTGTCCTGTTTCTCCTGTTGATTTCCATTACATTCAATATATTCTAGCATTGTATGTGTCTGCTTCAATTTGCGCTTGCTTCGAGACCAATGAAAAAAGTCTATAAAGTAGAAATTAAATTTAAAAACAAAATTTCACAACAATTTACAGGCCTGCCGGCACAAAAGCTTAATCCTTTACGCCTGTTTCTTTGGACACACAAAAAGAAGGAAAAAAAAAAACGCAAATAAAAAGAATGAAAATTGTTGGGGAAAAAAGGAAGGAAACAAAGTTACCAAATACTTTGGCGCATTCCGCAGTCGTGAGCGCCGTTGGCTACACTCAAAAATGTTTGCTGGTGGCCCAATAAAATCATCAGGAAATCCGCAGCCAGAATTGCAGCTGCCAGGATAAACAGCAACAGCAACAGCAACAGGAGCAACACCAAAGGACATGGCAGACGCGGCTCTGCTGTCTTTCAATTTCTTCTTTTACGCAAAAAATTCCTTTGCTTTGCCGCCTCTTTCTTACTCTCTCCCAAAAATTTCTGCCTTTCCTCTTATTTTTTTTGCACTTCAAACATTTCGCCGACTTTAAAAAGGAAACTCCGTAGACGACTTTCCATTAAATTGCTCCTGGTTGCATAGTTCAAGCGGCGGCTGCATAGCCTCCGTTTCTGCCTCTGTCTTTGCCTTTTGCCAAATCAAATGAAATTATTTTCATTTTTTCTGCAGCATTTGAAAATACTCTATTCGACAGGCTTCTTAAAGCTGTGTGAAAAGTTTTGTAAGAGTAGCTTGATTCATTCACTTAGAAGTGTTAATTATTTTTGTATTAATAAAAATTAACTACTACATTGATTTTAGCATTCTCATCATATCCAATGAAATGGAACATTACTTAATAAGAGCTCCTCAAATAAATTATATTTTATATCAATAAATAATATATTTGAAGCTGATTAATTAAAGATTCAAATCAGAGTATTCAATCTTCAGCAGCAAGCAGGGCAAATGCAAACTGTTTATATAATTTCGTTTTATATCCTGATTATTTATAGAGTTGTGCTTAAAGTCCTAATTGGCAGGAGCAATACTGGGAGGAAGGCAATTAAGTTTGACAGTCGCTAGTTGAACTTCGTTCGGGTTTTTGTTTCGCAGACTTTTCTTCAGGGAGCAATCAGCTTGAATCCCTTTTTTTCACTAAACACAGTCATAAAAATCATTCGGGTCTCTCGACTAGTTGAGTGTTAATGCAAAGGGATATGTGATTGTCCTTACGGGTGTGGGTATGTGTGTGAGCATTTGTATGTGTCGGCAACCCACAAAGGCAAATCCTTACAGAGTACGTGTGGCATTTTCAACGCCAATAAAATCACAAAGTCACGTACAGAACGCCTTGGCCCTTGTCCATCACAAGGACCCCAACTCTTTGCCTTTCCCTTGTCTCCCTAGCTCCCCTTGCTCCTGGTTGTCCTTGTGTCCGTTCTGTGGGTCTGTCTGTGGCTGCGTCTACTATCGTTTTGTTCGGTCTTATGGATGTCCTGCGGTTGCCTTGCCCATATAAGCGTGCGTCCCATCATGTCCTTTATTATGACAAGCTGCGGTTTTTGGGCTCACCGAATTCCTTATCGTTTGGGCTCTCGTAATAAGTCAGCGTTGTGTTTGTGTTAATAGTTTTTGTTATTGTACATATTTATGGGTCGCATTTGTGGCAGCTGGGAGGGACAGAAGGCGGGCTATATTTGTATGTACGTGTCCAGTTATTAGGATTAATGCTCGGCAATATGCTTGACAATTGTTGCTGGCCACTGAGCTTTGCCCTAGAGAGAGTCTATTGTGATGTGTGTATAAGGGTGTGTGTGTGAGTATTTTGTTAAGAGAAAAATGATGAAAGATGATTTTATTGAAGAAAGTATTTTAGATAGTTAAAGGATTATTGAGGAGATAGACTGCTTGACTAGCCCTGAAGAATCTATTTAAGTTCTTGCGTTCTTGACTTTGCTTTGCATAATTTCAGAGTTAAATTTAAATATTAATCAATTCAATTATTAATGTAAGAATGAAAACTTTACTACCTTACTTTGATTTCAGTGTTTGACTTTAAGTTGCAGTTCTCCATGTGGATTTGTCAATGGTAACTTTCACTTGACTGCCTGCAAGTGCACTTCATGTCGGAATCAATGTAAAGGTTGCCACTGAATCTTTTCCTTTCTTTAGATTGTCTGTTTTTATCCTCCTTTTATATTCTCTCATTGTCCCTCCTTGTCTCTCTTACTGCGCTGATGCACACAAACAAAAGCGTAAACAGAAGGTTACTGGCAATTTTTCAATGATGACTGCTTTAAGAATTTATGAAAACGATGAAACTGATTTCATGGTAACCGTGCCAACTATCTGAGAGGCCAACCGAGCCAAAGCAAACCCAAGCCCAAACCAAGAGCATCACAAAACGCAGCGAAACGAACCAAAGCTGGGCAAACAAACACGAGTCGCGAAAACAAAGATCCTTTTCGCAGGATTGCTGCAGAGCTACAAAGGTTGCCAATGCCATTACCACAGACGAGTAAAGAGAGAGAGAGAGAGAGAGACAGAGAGACAGAGCGACAAGAAGAGCGAGATAGTTAGAGAGTGGTGCACAATCCCAACTCTTGTTGTTCTTGTTATTGTTTTTGTAGTTGTTGTTGCGGTTATATCCTTGCAATGATTTTCAGCGTCGTGTTTACCCACGTTCGACCCTCTCCCTACTGCTCCGCATGTCTGTTTGTGCTGGCCCCTCCCCTTTGGTGCTGCCTCAGCAACTCACTGAGCTGTGCTAAAACCCGCGGCCCTGGCCAGGAATAAATTATTAAATCATACACAGTTTTAGTTTAAAGCAAGCAGCTTAAATTCCATCCAAGTCGGAGCAATGAAGGAGTCGTCTATGAGCTGTTATCCCACCTGAGCCATTTATGAATATGCGGCGTGGAAATTTCACAGTCAGCGCTTTGCAAATCTGCTTAAGAGCCCAGCCAAGGCTTGCCTGGCCATCCCAATCGCTCAAGCGTCTAATTGAAGTTTCTGCCAAAGACTATAAGGCGACGATAAATTCAGCAATCGATAATCGCTTAATTGGCCACGCGATTGACGCATTGACGCAGTCGCTAAGACTGAAAGAAATCTTTGCAAGAAATGAGCTAACGAATCCACAATTGCGGCATCACGTTCAATGCGGCATCTAAATGACGGCATTGACGGAAATGCTAAATGCCAAATGCTAAACGGCGAATGGCTGTCTCTATCTTGTACAAATGAAGTAAAGACGAGACTTGACCACTTACTTATACATTGAAGAGCTTACAAAATTCCACGTTGAGTTTCCAATTTATTTTGCTATGTTTGAATCCCCTTCTACTTCTACCTCTTTGGCAATGACTCGTTAAATTTTAATGATTTCACCTTTTTATGATTACCACACTTAATTGCCCATTGCCGTCCATTCCTCATCATTTTTCTCATACCGGTTCCCCAAATTGCAGGCAACAAAATTTCGTACACATATGTTGACATTTTATATGTATCAGCTAAAGGAGAGAGAGAGCCAGAATGCTCTAAAGTGGCTGAGTGTCTGGCATTGTTGCTCCGCTTATGATGCGTTCTTTGTAAATAAAACATTGTAAAGAGAGACAAAAGGCAAGTGGCATAAAAAGATCGGGCAACCAACACATAAAAAAAAATGCCAAAATACCAAAAGTCAAAGCACAAGCCGCAAGTGCCGTCAAGTGCAAAATTTAAATTTGCATAAATTATACAGAAGCACAAAAAGGCAAAAAAGAGAAAACACATTCAAAAAAAAAAAAAAAATGTGCACAGACACAATGTGAACCATTTTAACATTGCTGGAAAATCATAAAAAATATATCATGTAATCATGAGCGATTTGCGCTTGGACACAGTAACTGACCAGCAGAGCTGAGAGTAATAATGATGAATTTATGAAAGGGTGGTTTTGTTCTGTTGAATATTGCAAAAAATTTGGAATATTTCGAAGGATGGCATATAAATGCAGTAGACTGGATTGAAACAAATATGTGTTATACTTAATCAATCACATATATATCTTTACAACATTGGCTTTGATGAGGGAAATATGTGAAAAATATTATTTTATGTTGTGGCTTCAGTTTTAATTTTGAGCTGTAATGAATAAAACAGTAAAGATTCCTTTTTCTCTTTTGTGTATTGACTCATTGCATTTGACTTGAAATTAAGTGTCAGTTTCGTTACATTAACGTCATGTGAAGGATCAAAGAAGTTGTCGCTTCCTAGTTTTTGTTTTAAGTCATCGACAAGACACACGTATTACGAGTATCTATTGTGTGTGAGCTCTCAGTGTCGGGGCTTGTCATTAGGCTATGCACTTTTCTTTATTCTTATTTTGGGCTTAAATCTACAAAGAACTTAATTTTTTTTTCTGCTTTTTTCGAGTGCATTGCACTCTACGGGAAATCACTCTCACACAATCTCTGGCACACACAGAGTATCACACACATTCATTTACACATGCCGTGATGCTGCAATTTTAACACTTTGAAGTCCAGTTTGAATTTGGCCGTTGAATGCTTCTATTTTTTGTTCTTTTCTATGTGCATCTATTGCTGGATAGTGGCAGCTGCCCCAGCCTGGACAGCCTGTGGTCCTGTGTTGCTTTGGTGCTCGTTTCCTTTTGCAGCTATTTCAACAAAGCGCAGTGCAGTTACTTTTATGTTTTGTACGTGCCTCAGAAAAACGACAGCTGAGCAAAAACGCAAAAGAATCGCCGGCTATGATGATGTAGCACGTGTCAACATCAGTTGGGACTGCTACTGGTACTGGCTCTGGTACTCGTACTGGTACTGGTACGTCTGCCAAAGACTGGGACACAAACTAGAACTGGAAAGAGCTCTGGAACTGGCATCAGAGTTGACGCACAACATGACCGCCTGTCATCATAAATGTCAGAGGAGTTCACCGCCAGGAGGGCTAACAAACCAAAGAAACAACAAAAACTGTCGTCGAGACATGTCCTGACATATTGTTGCATATCAAAGGAGATACAGTTCGGAACTGAGTGTGAGGTGTGTTCAACTATTAACGAAATGTTTAATAAGTCTCTTGTATTGATAAAAATAATAAATACTAATTATAAACTTTGTTTTAGCTAATCAAAGTTAATTGGTTATTTATACTTCAATTAACACTAATATTTTAAATGAATTGTATAGACCGCAAAAAAGATTTACAAATAATAAGCCTCCTACATTGTTTATTTTAAAATTTAATTAGACTTTAACAATGAATATGTTGTCTTTGATTTGCAAATATTGGCAATTGTTAAAGTATTAGGGAAGCTTAAATTAAATTAGCCTACATCGCAGTTAGAAAATAAACAATGAAACAATCGATTAAAAGAATCGAGTATCCATAGTTTTGACATTTTCAATAGTCGTGTAGCCCTGTGGTGCAAATTAATTGGCATTGTGGCGATTGGGGGATTGCAGAATTGGTGGAATTGGTGGCTGCCAAAACTGTCAGAAATTCAATGAGCGTCGTCCCGACAAGCATAATTTCAATTAATAATCAAATCGGCAAACCGAACACGAACTCAACCGCAACCACAACCAAAACTAGGCCCACACTCACACCTACAGCTGTACTTGCACCTGGCCAGATACCAGATCCCAGGGGCCTTCCACGGCAGAAGCAGGCAGACAACGTTGGCGACTTTTCAAATTGAAATTAACATCGTGTCAGGGGAGAGAACAGCAACAAAAGTAACCAGGTCATTGTGGACAATGTTGAAGCTCAAATTAGAATAACTTTTGTGGAGCAAAACGAGATGACGTCGACAACGTGCCATGGAAACGAGGGGGATGTCATCGAGGTAGGCCCATTAGAATTGTGTTAATGAAGGCGTCAGTGTCTAGCAGAAGAATCTTTATTATTTTGTAATTAAGTGGCTTGCGGAGTACCGCCATGACGAAAGTCGTCTCTCCGGTCACTTCAATATGCACAAAAAGCAGCGGTAGGCAGTGAGGAGGAGTCAACTTGGCAAAGAAAACGACGTAGACGTCGCAACTGCAAAAGAAAACTGTGTTGATTCAATTTGAAAAGACTCAGCAGGCTGTCAAACTCTGCCAAGGAGTTTGGTTAGTCACTGGCAAACTTAAAATGGAGTGGGTGAATGAATGCCTTAAGTTCAGCTTGTCTCAGTTCTCAGTCAGTCAAGACGACTGCCATTCACGTTGTTATTCTTGTTTATGTTGAGCCACATTAACTTGTATTCAACCTTTTATGTTGCCTTGCCTAAGCTGTTGCTAGGTGACTCACCAAAGGAGTCAACAACTCTTGACCTAAGAGTTGTAAAATACTGTTTGTTTGACTATTAAACGACACAATGCCTTGACCTTAACCAAATCTTTAATAGATAGATTTATCTTATAAAAATAAGTTATGTACGACTTAAAACATATTTTAAGTTAATACTAAACCCATTTATCAAAATCATCAAATGCAGACTGTGCTAGTAAATATAAATAAATTATAAACAAAATATGGTTTTGTTAATTTATTTGCCATACATCTTTTGTGAGAAAAGCTTAAATGCTGGTTAAAATTTAACTCTGGCGCAATGTCGAAACATGCACATCTTGCTGGTATCGGTCGCCAGAGTTAGGCAAATGAAACGTGCTGCCGGCAAATTCTTTTTATGGAAAATCGAAAATTTGAAGACAAGCGGGGAAGAAAGGAAAGCACGCTCACATTTTTCTTATCTGTAATGATAGATACCACGCCCACGCACGCATCAGCGCCCCTGCGGCAAAGCGAGCGACAACAATTTACAATAAATGGAGTTAAAAGTTACAATTCAAACGGTGGTTGAGGACGGGTAAGGGGGCTTCAACGTTGTGGTTGTTGCTTTTTTAAACGTGCGATAAGCCGACGCAATTTAATAGCAAAAATAACAATAAAATACGAGACTGGCAGGCAGTCAGACAGACAGATAGAAATAGGGGAAGTGGGGGAACGAGAGTGAAGGAGGCAGGACGACAAGAAAACAAGATCGGAAGGAGGCGTCAGCAAACAGACGAAAAATAAATGCTGCCGCCTTCGGGGCGTCGTCCTCTTCCACAGCCACACAAGGACACTGGGCGTGAAAAGTGTGTCGTCGCGCATATGTAAATATTTGCATAAAAACGATGACAACACCAGCAGCAAGAATAACGGCAAAAGAGCGGGACGGGGCGTCAGTCTAATGTGGGTATAATAGCTTTCGATTATCGAGACAGTGGAGCGTTCTCTTATTAAAGTCAGTCGATTTAAAGTGACAGCGGAAATCTGTTCAGTTCTATTAAATTGTGAGTATTTTGAGTAACTTTGCATAATTTTAATAAACAAAATAAGTTTGGCAAATGATCTGAACACCCCATGCTCCAAGATACTTATGCAAGCGTTATGTTACTCTGCATTATCATCATTGCCAGCATTATGGCCACACGACGAAATTCGGCCGTAAAACTCACATTAGTGGGAAAATTAGTTCAACTATGCAACAATTTTGTTGTTGTTAAAAATTTAATTGAACTCAGTTAGTGTCAACAATAATCATTGAATTAATTAGACTATTTGCATTGTCTCCTTTTAACAACTGAGACTATTCTGATGACTTTATAACCATTGCATAGCAATTCCGTCTTAAGTTGCCCAACATTCCGAATGCAATGGAATGCTGAGAGTGGCTTGTGGTTTGCAGTTGCCATCTTTAACTATTTCTACAAGCCAATTTCACAAAACAGTTACATAGTTTTAGGCGCCGCACGAAAAGAAACAAAATTATCTGAATAAACTAAAATTTTCTTTGTGCTAGGCAAGCACTAGAATCTTGGGGGCGTGCACTGGGTGTGTCAGAGTTTTGGGTAAAATATATGTGGCAAAGTTTCATACGGAACATGTTTGCCATACTTTTTATCTGCGCCCAATTCTTTATGCGAGCAGTTTATTAAAGGATGCGCACAACAGGGTAAATGTGAAAAAGGATGAAGTGTCCTGCACAAAAGAAGCCCTGCATTCCACTTATGTGCATGTGTGTGTGAGTGAGGGAGGTAAAAAGTTGTAAGTGCATTTCGCATAAATGGAAAATTGTTCAATTTATCGGCTCACAAAGGAACACACGATCCAAGAGCCAGGAACGTGGCCAAAGAATAACTTATAGAACTTTGTGCAATTGAATAGATAAATATTTATGTTGGTCAGCTGGGCAGCGGGATAACTGGATAACTGGTTAACCCTAAAACTTATGCAGAATGCTACACCTCACTCTCTCTTCTGAGTAATTGTCACAAATGGGGCGAATCAAATTTGATTTGATTTGAGCTTTTAAACCTCTTAAACCGCAACAACAAAAACAGCATCTCGGACAGAGGACAACATTTAAAGCGATATAAACAACCATAAGTAGGATAAAGATGAAGAGAAGGATGATAAAAATATCAACAAGGCAGCAATAAAACATTCACCATTCAAGGAGTGCAAGCCAGAGGAGAGCAGCCAAGTGAACATTGGACCATTGTCGAAATGACATCAATAAAATATTTAAGGCGACAACAAAGCGAAGCAGCCACATTCGAATCCACGAATGGCCTTCATGCCTCATCTCTCTCCCTCTCCCTGTCTGCCCCCTGTCCCTGTCTGCCCCTGTATGCCCCCAGTCCCCTGCCAGGCCTCAACTGTTGGCAAAACAAACTGAAGAGGGCGCTCAATGGAGAAATCCACTCGACTGGCGCCGTGGCAAACGAGCTTAACAGAATAAACCGATGAGAACTGAAGAAGGCGACGACTACGTCGAAGACGATGAGGTTGCGATTGAGCTTGAGAGCTGAGTAGATGAATGGAGATGGAGTCAAGACGAGAAGCCAGCTTCAGGTTTTCACTCGTCTCGGTTTCAACTCAACTTTGAAGTGCAATGTCGGAATTTGAATTCAATCGCAATTGCAATCGCTCCCCTTTAAGCCTTATCCCCATCCTCTACAGCCCCTTGACTAACCTATCTCCATAACTGGCTTTTTATTGTGGCTTCCCCTTCTCTTTTCTCTCTAGATTATTTGTGGCCGCCTCGTGGCAAGCGGCTTAGACTTGTTAGCAACGACTTCCAACTGTTTTCGGGTATTAGACTCCTCAAAGGCCTGCTCGGAAAGGAGCAGTAAGTTTGTTCAAGAAATCGCGACTGGCAATCAGGAAAACATAAAGATGGGTTGCCAAAGATAGACAAGAAACGCACTTAGGACTGGGATTGGAATTGGTAATGGTAATGGCATTGGTATTGGCATTGGCCAGTTACTTCAACTGCTGGCCATTTAAAGCATGTTGTTATATGATGGTTTCGGATTTTCATAATTTTAAACCTGCTGCTATGGAAGAGTCCTTATCGAAATGCTTATCCTTATCACTTCTATGAAATTTACATATTTTAATCAACAAGCGTCGATTTCCCAACGGCAATCAATTTGCCGTCTTCGTTTCGTTTTCAACTCAACAAAAATCAGTTGAGATTTCATCTTATGATATCCTTTGATCTAATTTTCTTTGGTAGTGGCAATTTCTGGCGAAATCATTTATTAAGTCGGCATTAGAACTCTGTTCGAGTCCAACGCAGATCCTGTAATGTGCTGGACTTAGGATTTTGTGGCCTGTCAAGTCCAAAGTCCGCGTCGCGCCGCTGGCTTAGCAATGGGACATCAAATGATAAATGGGTCCGTTGACTATTTTCCTCGACTTTGACTTGGCATTTAATTTAAAACGATCTGGTTAGAATAGCAAGTAACTCGGGGCCACACACCCCAGAGGCAAAAGTCAATAAAATATCAAATTACCTTTTAATATGCGAGTGGCTAATGAGGTGGCGACCGAGTTGGCTAAGTTCGCTGAGAACCGCATTAGAATGTTAAACTGATATGTGAAGCGAGCCGTGAAATTCACAATTTTAATGCAAATTTAATACAATTAGCCTGACGGCGGCCAGCAACTTTAAGGCAGAGCTAAAAAATAACCAATAATCTGCCCTGGTAAAGTTGCCCTTTGGGGAAAGAACGAGAGCGAAGAGAACACTCCGAAATGCAATTGGGACATAAATTTCCATTTTCGGTTTTATGCCCTCGAGAACTCGCAGTAATTTAACGCTAAGTTTTTTTCCCTGCCATTCCTATTGTTGTTGTCTGTTTGAGTTGTTGTCGTTGTTGTTGTGCCGGGCAACCCGACGCGCCACAATAAAATAGTAAACATGCAACGGCAACAGTAACAAAAGCAACACCAACAATATCAACAAAAGCGCTAACAGAGCATAAGAAAATAAGTCTCGCAAAAAATGAGAAAAGCAACTTGTGCTAAGTGTCTTGCTGTCCTGCTCTGCTGTCCTGTCCTGTTGCTGTCCTCCTCCATCTGGGCTCCGGCCTGACCGCAAAACTAACTAAAAAAGGGGAGACAAAACTTTTTTAGGGACGCCTCAATTTACGCGGCTTTGAGTGGTTTTTGTGTTTGCTATTTATCTTGGCCCGGTTACGAGTCGTCTTCCATTATTTTGCCTTTGTTTTGGTTTTGGCGGCAATTTAATGTCATCATAAATACAAATTCCAACTCGCTGAAAGTATTCCGCAGTTCGTTTACTTGCGCTTGAACTTCATTTTGTGCTTTGCTGTCCTGTACTATACTCTACTGTCCTCTCCAGCTACTTTAATCCTTTGTGCAGCTGCAATTCTATTAGTCTGTCCCAGACACCATACACCAAACCAGCAGCTAGACGCCCAACACAACTTGCTTCCCTCTGTTGCTTTGTTGAGCCACTCGCCCACTTCAATTGCCAATAAATTTTAGCTGTTATCAAGCCAGCGAGTCCACTTATTCATACACGTGCCACCAGCTGCTGCATCGACTGCAACAAAGCAGCCATGCAACCCTTTGGATGAAAATGGGACGTGGAGGCGACTCTCGACTGATGCTGGCATTGGGAGTATATCCTGTTTGGCGTCCTGCTGTTCAGCTTACATTATTTAGCTCTTTTTAGTTAACATTTGAATTCGCTTTTTATTCTGAATTTTCAATCAAGCAAATTAAGTAAATTCAAAAATAATTATTAGAATTAATGGTTTAAAGCATAATTATTTCAGTAGCAAAAGATCCTTAAAGGCAAGTCTTAAATAAAATCTTTTTATTTATAATAATAAATTTAATTATTCCATGAAATGATTTACTAAATATTTTCTCATAAATATTTATTTAATTTATTTATTTATATTTGTTTTAAAATTGTAACAGAACTAATTGAAAGGAAACTTTCAATTTACAAGCATTCTAAAAATATTATTAGCATATTGTGTTTGAAAAAAAATTGTATTTAAAATTCATGAGTATTTAAAATAATGCATTATATAAATAAATTACCACCACTGCCTTTTCGGTAGTGTTCTAAATAAATTCATTGTTTCTGATTCCATTGTAAATCTTAGACAATATCCTTTAGCTGGTGTCGTGTCCTTGCACTTGAGCAACAGTGGCAAATGTAGTACAATTTTTAAAGAAAGGGATGCAGAAGTACAGAAGGAGCAGGCACGGCACGTTTCCACTTGGGAAATGTTCCCTGGGAGCAAGAGCCATATTCCCCATACCCGCAACACCTCTTCCCCTACTCCAAGCTGTATTGGGAGAGCTCTACAAGTGCCGACTTTGCTCGTCGTTTGTTTTGCTCGTTGAGTGCAAATTATTTATGCCACATGCGGGACACCAAGCACACCTGCACCACAGCAACTGGCAATGCAATCAAAATAAGCAACAACAAACAGAGTAAGCAGAGGATAGAAAATACAGAGCGAGAGAGATAGATAGAGAGAGAGAGAGAAAGAGAGAGAGAGTGAGTAGGGGATATGTGAAACAAAAGCCACATTGCCACTTTCCATTTTCACTCGAGTGCAATTTGGTGGCTTTGGTTTCTCTGACACTCGCGCCTCGGCCGGAAGTTGAAGTCTTTTGTTTTCATTTCCGTTATTTAATGCAAGTGCCATTGTTGTTGTTGCATGTACCATTGCCGTTGCCGTTGCCGTTGCCGTTGCCAGCTGCCTTGACTAACATAATATATGGCATTCTCCCCTCATGCCCTTCATGCTAAGCCCGCTTTCAACAACTTTTAACGCCACAAACTTGTTGGCACCTACTTGTCCTTGCAGGGACTCCTTTGGCTGTTCCCGGCTGCCATCCTTTCGCCACTTGGCAGCACTTTTCTGCCAGCACATTTGCATTTTGCCGGATTGCTTGGCTGCCTTACGTGAAACTTGTTTGTTTTGCCTTTTCGACTACATTTTGAAAAATCTCCTGCTTTCTGTTCTCGCTGCTCGCTGCTCGTAGTGCTGTCTAAACGAAGTTAACCAGATTTTCATGTTCAGATAATGATTTTCGCTTTATTTGCATGCAATTTCCACTCCCCATGATCTCTGCCATCACTGTGGCAGTTTCAGGGACTAGTCCTTTGTTTAGATGCTGCATAAAATTTATTGCCTCCAATGTCGGTTAAATAAACTTTTGAAAAAATTCTTTGGAGACCAAGAGAATCTGCAATTGGGTTTCGAGGAATCGCTTGATTCTGTGTGTATTTATCATTGGGAATTTAAAACTGAAAAATAATAACAAAGTCTATTGAGTCAGCTAAAATTAAATAGCTACCTTTTTGCAAATCGATTTAAGAAATCGATTACATTTTTTCGGCTATTTAAAAATTATTCTTAATGTAAATAGAGTCCAAGTATATATGCTTCTTAAAATTGCTAATTAAACCGGCGTTTAATCAAGATGTAATTTCTCTCTTTACTATTTAGATGACAATTCCTAATGAAATTGAGTTACATCGAAATTAGCCATGGTTGATTGTTTGCTCCTTAACACGTTGAACTCAACTTTCAGCTCAGCTGCATTTATGCTCCATCTGCCACACACTTGCCATGACGGGCACAAATTGCTTTTTAATAACTCAACTAAGCCAAGTAAAACTGGCAAAACAACCTTAACAACAACAGTTTTGCTACTCTTTCAATTTTCCAGCTGGCAGTTAAATGAAGGCAACAACAACCCACAAACTATGCAAAGCAAATCTGTTAACTATCCCACCCAAACCAGTTCCTAAGTTCCCAGCCGCAATGCCCTTCCCGAATGCGTCTGCTCATCGTCTATGCTGGGGAGTAAATCTCTGTTTTTGAATAGTTTCCCATACCAGGAATACCCACTCGACCCTCCACGCACTGTCGAAACTTTAAAACTTGAGCAATTTGTGAATTTAGTGGCAAAGTTTTGCTTCATTTTTGTTTCTCCACTTTTTCATTATCGTTTGCTGTTCGTTCTGTTGGGTCCAAGTTTTCACCATGTTCCCATTCCCATTGCAATTGGTGTTGTTATTGTTGATGCGGTTTTCAAATTGCGATTGTTGAGATTTTTGGGCAATTGCCATTGCGACAGACAAACGAGAGAGGGATAAACTACTTTGAAAAATATTACAATCATTTGTTCAGTATTTGAATTCGATATTGCCATATCTCATGACTAACTGGGAAACTTTGAGTGTATAAATCGCACATACAGATGGATGCGATGGAAAGCTTACAATATATAAGATGTATTGATACTTTTATTAAGCTAATAATAATCGAACCCTAAAGCAATCAAATTATTAATAGAATTTTACATTTTATCTTTTTTCATATTACAAAATGAATACTCTAATCTTATTTCGTATAATTTACTATAGCACTTGCACAGCACACTTATCCTTGGCGTTTGATTATACTAACATTGAACTCACTTTTAGCGTTTCGTTTAATAATTGATATGTTCTAAAAAGTCGACCAACTTTCTGTTTCCTTGGTCCATATTGTTCTCTGTTTCCTGATACTATTCACTCTCCTCTATATTTCCCCTTTTTTTATTAGCCTAATTATGTTTGCGGTCTCGTTATACCACGCAGCATAAACAAGCTTTGAGGCAGGTTTGACTACGACTGAACACACAGCGCCAAACAATGCACAGACACAGTGACAGTCAGAAGTACTCGTACTTGCAAAGGCAGACAGCTTATAAGCATGAAACATAAAATGGAACTATTAAGCAGCGCCACCATAGCCAACGTGAAGAGACAGAGAGAGAGATAGAGAGAGAGATAGACAGAGTCTGCCAGTAGCAACAACATGTAACAGCAGCAACAATCACGAAATTTTCCATATGCAATGTGGCAGCACAGAACAATAACAACAAGAACACCGTCAACTGAAAGCGGCACATTTTCTTTTTGTGGTAATAAAAACTAATTAAATCTGCACGAATAGTATGCCAACAAGCATCCATTCTCTCTCTCTCTCGCTTCTTGTTGTTGTCGCAGTTGATGCTGTTGCTACTGTTCCTGTTTCTGCTGTTGTTGTTGTTGTCGGATGCAATGTTGTAACATGTTTCAACACTTTGCGTCTCGCAGGGCACAAACATTTCGGTGCCAACAAGGATTTCAAATCCACATTGAAAATTTAATAACCAAAAATTTGCAGCCGAGTTTCGTTTTGGCACTTTTTTTCTACTTTCCTCAAATTGCAGAAACGCGCAAAGTGTTTTCCCCAATCGTCCTCTAACTATCTATCTAAGTCTTTGCTTCAGTTCTATCTCGCTTTACATATGTAACAGGCACTAATTGTTGTTGTAGTTAGCACTTATTGTTATGCCCTAAGAAGAGAGTTATAATTAAATTATAATTTTGAAAATTGTTTATTCTTATTATTAACGCACACATTCATTCTGTTGGAATACAATAATAAAATTAAAAAGACAAAAAAATCTTTAGATTTATTATAATCAATTAATGAAAATAATTCTTGAAACATCATTAGAATAACAACATATTGGCATTTACCATGTTATGTAGAGCATATGCTAGTCTACTACTCTGAAAGTAGCGTTGGCTTTTCTAATTGTTGCTGCTGTAGCGGTTATTCATTTATGTTTTATGTGGCATTTTCGTCGAATGTTTTTTGGCACACGACGCTGACAAAAAACTTTTTGGCAGACAGTTGCAGTTGTGATTGTTGTTGTTCTTGTAATTATTATTGTTGGCACTTTGGGCTTGAGTTGTGCGAGCATTCTTGTGCTTGTTGTTAGCTACGGCTGCTAAGTAATAAGCAACCACAACAACAGCAATAACAACGCCACAAAAGTGTCGACAGACAGAAAATGTAATAAAATTGTTGGCAAGTCTGAAGCACACGGTAGGCAGCAAGTAGAAAGAGGAGAGGGGCATCCAACGGCTGGCAAGTGCCCAACGTCAGCACACAACGTCAAAGAATTTACACACACATACATAGTTACCGTAATGGTGTTGTAATGCTCGTAAGCAGGTGTAATTGAATGGCCTGCTCCCTCTGCCACCCTCAACGAAAACTCCCAGCGGAGTTTCCGCTTTTGGCACGAGACTTCATGTGAACGACGATGTCGGTGTGATTTCGTGTCTGTGTGTCTATATGAGTGTGTGTGTGTGACTTTTCCAGCTGCAGGAAATTTCATATGCATTGTGGTTTGCCATTAAATGTGATAATTGCATTAATTGCCGCCGTTGTGCAAATTTGTTGGATGCGAATACTGAAAGGTACACAAAATAAGTAGACGACTAATCTTGAAGGTTACTTGAACTGGATATTTGTAAATATTTACTAATTAAACATATTGTTAAAAGCTGAATTAATTTAATTATTATATTCGGTATTTATTTTAGATGATTGTAACACAATGATACCAAATTTTTATATTGATAAGTTAATATTATATTATATTTTAAAGTAAACACTCTCCTTTCTACCGTGCTACATATTTAAATGTAATCAAATTCCTGTGAATTGATTAGTAATTGTTTACTTTATTGCCCCAACTTCAATAACATTTAATTATTGTAAAGGAACTTAAACCTTCACCAGTTTATTACCACTTCAAATGCAGGCAACTAGGGGCGTGAACTCATTAGTAGAGTGGCCCTTGGGTACAAATGGTAATTTGATATTTTGTTGACTCCACAGCAGCACAAAGCGTCCAACTGCTTACCTATTAATAGCCGAAACACTTTAAAATTAAATGCAAATTTGCCAAGGAAACAGCAATAAAATACGGAAAAAGCCATTTATCATTTGAAACCGCAGTCGCGACGGTTTTCCGACACAGGCGACGCCAGTCTGACAGGTTGAAAAATCCCTCCCAGATAATATCCTACATAACACAAGGTGTAGACACAGGTTTAATTTATATTTAAAACGTCCACAAATTGTTCGCTGAAACTGCAACATCAGCTAGTTGCGAAATTAGATCAAAGGAAATAAGAAGATGAAATCTCAACTGATTTTTGTTGAGTTGAAAACGAAACGAAGACGGCAAATTGATTGCCGTTGGGAAATCGACGCTTGTTGATTAAAATATGTAAATTTCATAGAAGTGATAAGGATAAGCATTTCGATAAGGACTCTTCCTTAGCAGCAGTTTTAAAATTATGAAAATTCGAAACCATCATATAACAACATGCTTTAAATGGCTTACTTGGTCAGCAGTTGAAGTAACTGGCCAATGCCAATACCAATGCCAATACCATTACCAATTCCAATCCCAGCCCTAAGTGCGTCTCTTGCTATCTTTGGCAACCCATCTTTATGTTTTCCTGATTGCCAGTCGCGATTTCTTGAGCAAACTTACTGCTCCTTTCCGAGCAGGCCTTTGAGGAGTCTAATACCCGAAAACAGTTGGAAGTCGTTGCTAACAAGTCTAAGCCGCTTGCCACGAGGCGGCCACAAATAATCTAGAGAGAAAAAAGAAGGGGAAGCCGCAATAAAAAGCCAGTTATGGAGATAGGTTAGTCAAGGGGCTGTAGAGGATGGGGATAAGGCTTAAAGAGAAGCTGAAAGGGGAGCGATTGCAATTGCGATTGAATTCAAATTCCGACATTGCACTTCAAAGTTGAGTTGAAACCGAGACGAGTGAAAACCTGAAGCTGGCTTCTCGTCTTGACTCCATCTCCATTCATCTACTCAGCTCTCAAGCTCAATCGCAACCTCATCGTCTTCGACGTAGTCGTCGCCTTCTTCAGTTCTCATCGGTTTATTCTGTTAAGCTCGTTTGCCACGGCGCCAGTCGAGTGGATTTCTCCATTGAGCGTCCTCTTCAGTTTGTTTTGCCAACAGTTGAGGCGTGGCAGGGACAGAGTCAAGGACAGGGGGCACACAGGGAGAGGGAGAGAGATGAGGCATGAAGGCCATTCGTGGATGCGAATGTGGCTGCTTCGCTTTGTTGTCGCCTTAAATATTTTATTGATGTCATTTCGACAATGGTCCAATGTTCACTTGGCTGCTCTCCTCTGGCTTGCACTCCTTGAATGGTGAATGTTTTATTGCTGCCTTGTTGATATTTTTATCATCCTTCTCTTCATCTTTATCCTACTTATGGTTGTTTATATCGCTTTAAATGTTGTCCTCTGTCCGTGATGTTGTTTTTGTTGTTGCGGTTTAAGAGGTTTAAAAGCTCAAATCAAATCAAATTTGATTCGCCCCATTTGTGACAATTACTCAGAAGAGAGAGTGAGGTGTAGCATTCTGCATAAGTTTTAGGGTTAACCAGTTATCCAGTTATCCAGTTATCCCGCTGCCCAGCTGACCAACATAAATATTTATCTATTCAATTGCACAAAGTTCTATAAGTTATTCTTTGGCCACGTTCCTGGCTCTTGGATCGTGTGTTCCTTTGTGAGCCGATAAATTGAACAATTTTCCATTTATGCGAAATGCACTTACAACTTTTTACCTCCCTCAGTCACACACACATGCACATAAGTGGAATGCAGGGCTTCTTTTGTGCAGGACACTTCATCCTTTTTCACATTTACCCTGTTGTGCGCATCCTTTAATAAACTGCTCGCATAAAGAATTGGGCGCAGATAAAAAGTATGGCAAACATGTTCCGTATGAAACTTTGCCAAACATTTTCTACACACTTGCCCTCTTTCGAAATACTCTCGATACCTTTACGAAGCCACTTTGGAACTGTTGGCTGGTGAGGTATGCATGAGTATTTTCTTTGTTTTTTCGCCTTCAAGGAAGGAATGTGTGGCTTACTATGGACTTTGGATGGGATGTGCATGTTGTAGATTAATAAAGTGACGCAATTGCACTTTTCATATTTTTCATAAATATTATTTTTTCAGGTGCCCAACTGCAAATAAGCATTTAGTTTTCTTTATACTTCCTTTTGGTGTAATTTGTTTGTCCAGTACTTGACTTCATTTGTATTTGTTTGTTGACTTTGTTAACTTGCTTTACATAAATTTACCCTGGATATTTTTCTTTTTTTTGACTCTAAGGAAATTGTCGTGAATAGTTCATTTCACCATTTTATGTACGCTTACGTTTGAATTATATTTTGTTTTTACTTTTTTGTTTGCGTTTTTCAAAACTTTGTCCAAGGACCAGCGATTGCAGTTGCTATTAAGTTGACCTCATGTTGTTGTTGTCAGATGGCAAAAAAAATAATTTCCCCTTTATGCAGATGAGTCTAGTCCACGCTGTCCTTGGTGTTCTCACCATCGTCCTGTCTCGTAATGAAATTGACATCTTGTGTCGCGATTTCAAGCTGATTTTGTTTTTCCCATTTTCTTTATTCCTTCTACTGTCCTTTGTGGTCCTTGTTTTCGCATCAGCATTAAGAAATGCAAACAAGTTAGCAGAATATGCTACCGTTCTTGTCTTGCCTGCAATGCAATTTAATTTCCGCATTTGTTTGACTTGTTGTCTGACCTTTCAAAAAAAAAAATAAAGTAATACTTTTAGTGCAATTTATAAGCTTAATAGATGATGGTGAGTCGAACGACATTCTCTTCAATTTATTTTGAAACTATCTACATTTATTTTTAGATATTTGAAGTCTTGAAAATGTTGTTGTATTTTTGGCAAGTGATATGAAATCCATTTCTTAGGAATTCGTGTTTTATATTCCTTCGATGATTTGCATATTACCCATATAATCATTTAGCTGGAATATATAAATATTTATTTAGTTCCATTTAAGTCCTGTTGTCAATTAAATAGAACGAAGACAAAATATCTTTAGCTTTAGATGAAGATTACGAAAATCGCAGAGTAAATTGTTTAAGCTATCCTCAATAGTGGAATTTATTACTTATTCACAAAATGGTACTCTGGTCCTTGTTTTGATTATTGATTTTATTGAACAAATTGAACTTCGACCCTTATCAATATTGCAGTCATTCAAAAAATGCAGTCAGTAGAACATCCTTTTCATTGCCATGGCCACAAAAAGAATGGTGTTTATTGTATTTAATCTCCGCCCGTATCAATCCCACAATGCATCATTTACCATGGCAACAGAACGCCACTGGCACTTAAATTTCTTTATTAAAAATTAAAGAGCAGTAATGCAATATAAATGAAAAGAATGACACGCCCCCTACGCACGTATACAATAATAATTAAATTGTATCCAGCAATATTTTATAATTTTTATATAGTTTTTGTTGTAGTTGCAATATCTTGAAAAGGTTGCGTGAAATAAAATAAAATATAAATAAATTAAATGACACAACAAATAAAATGCGGTCGTGTTGCCTCAATCCACGATGCTGCACAAGCTACCCCACACTCTGTAAAACAACTAATTGTTTATTAATGTAATGCACTTTTACTACCCTATAACCAAAGTAAATTCGAGGAAGGGTATGTTTAAAAAGAGCAAGCGTTGACAAGTTTTAGTTGAAGACTAAATTAAGATTCATTTCAATCACAAAATTCATAGATGATTTCAATGGATAATGTGAGCTTAAGAGATATGACCAAATTCCAGATTATCCATATTTTATTGCTAAAAAAAACGTAGAGTATTTTATTTAAATGTGAAAGTAATGTTAGCCTTTTGTGAAGAGTATCTACAAACAAAAACTCAAGTATCTTTATTTTTTCTTGCTTTATTATTGTTTTTAATGTATATTTTTGGTTGTTGGTTGCAGCGTTGTTTAATTTGGTTGCTAATTAAGCATTTAACACATACACTTGTGTATATATTTGTTGTTCTCAATTTTTTTATTTCATTTTAATTTTTCCATTTGTTAATTTACCCACTTTTGAATCCGGCGTTGGGCATTCAATTGATTTGCGCCATTTAGTTTTATTTCCATTGCATTACAACTGATTTCATATGCTTAATTACATGTTACATAGTTCAAGTGTGTATATGTCTGTATATAAGTATATATTTATATATATATATTTATATATCGAATTGTATATATGTAGATGTTTATCGTTAGCTTCGCATTTTACTTGTAAGTCATCAATATATTTAACATTTTTTGTTCTGTATTTAAAGCAAAACACAACATGTTAGCTTAAATGTTTAACATTTCCATTATCTTTTTTTTTACATTAATTTAGCCTTAGTTACATTTTACTTATGGTTATGCTTATATGTTTGCACGTTATTTAACGTATCAAATCAGAATGAAATCAGAAATTCAACCTGTATTTAAATTACTGCTGGGAATGCACAACTCTTCAGGGAGAGCATAAAATATTCTCTTTGGAAGTTATGTGGATTATCTCGAAGAGTCAAAGCACATAATTTAATGTATTTGCAAAGATCAATACGCTTAAGCGATGTATGTCAAATTGAAGCTATTTACTTTGCAGTCCCAATACATTTCTAGAGATGTATTAGTTGAAAAGCGTTTAGCCCTACACAAAGTATAAGGGCCTAAAATAACTAAGTTGTCTCAACGATCAAATAGAAATTCTTGATTTACATTCACATATGTTTGCACTATAATTAAATGATTTTAATTCTCGATATGTGTTTTGGTTTTTTTCATGTTCATATATTTATATAAGTTCCATTTAATGTTGCTGAACTTTTAACTAACTGTTCCTGTCTGATTGGGAGGGTGCATATGAAGGTGCGTGTGTTGTATATTGAAGAGGGTATAAATATGCCATTAGCGTTAAACGCACAAATTTGTCATCATAGTTATATTTAAACATTACTCAACTTGAAACGCCATATTTCATGTTTACGCACAGCATTTAAGCGAAATAAAGTAGCAATAGATTTCCTTTGGGGAAGTCAAATGAAATGGTGAATTTTCCTACTCAGGTCTAAGCTTAGTTTATATTTTTGTTGTGGCTACACAATGGGTTTCCATGCAGAAAGCTCTCGTTGGCTTGGTTGCATTCAATTTGGGGGCGGATCATAACTAGGGTCTTCATTACTAAGGACTATACGATTGCTTGATAGCATTTGTATCTGTATCTATATATGTATAGTATTTGTGTATGTATCTGTAAGTATCTTCTTTCCTAATTGTATCTGCTAGTTCATCTTGCCTTAAGCCTTAACTCTAGAGAAGTATATCATATGGAATACATTTTGCATTGGCTAACATACACTTAAGCTAAGCCTAGAACAAACCTCTGACCGCAAAGTTATTAACAATGATGGTAACAGTACAAGCCACGCTATGGCCACCGAGCTGTTGGCATCGTCACTGTTCCCGTTGCCGTCGAGTGTTGGGCCTGATGGGCTACCACTTCCTGTGGCCGCATTTTGAGTTTTATCTAGGAAGGATTTTTGTTCTGATAAACCGATTTCATTCAAGTTCGATTGATAGCGCGTATCTTGAAGAGTTTTAATGATGGAATCGAGCGAAGATGAGAGGCAAGAGAAAGCGTTAGAGTAAAAGAAACAGGGTAGAAAGAGTGGAAGAGAAAGACATATAAAGGTGTTGTGGTAATGTGAATAAGGTGCCAGGGAGGTTATCGCATAGCTCGAATGATCAGCTGAACTCTTTCGGCTACTTACTTTTATCCTGACCATATATGGAACGCGTCGAATCAGAATTTCCATAGCCAATATTGTTAATGCCACCCTCACTCCAATGCGGCTCGGTTGTGTAAAGACCAGAAGAGGCTGTAGTTGGTGGATACGAAACTGCAGAAGAGGTAGAAATATTCTTTTAAATGAGGCTAAGTCGATCTCTGTTTATTTTAAATCTTAAAACGTAAAATCATCATAACTTTTCTTTTTATTATACTGTGAGTAAGTGTTTCAATTTCATTCCCACATACAGTTGCAACAAAGTGAAGAGACGTGCTGGGGCGACCACTTTTATATTTATTTTTTCAATGCCATTTATTGTTTATGAATACTTTACATATTTTTGTTTTTATTCGCCAAATATATTCCAATATTCAGTTGTTTTTGTTGTGGTATTTGCCAACAGAATTTGTATACAAATTTATCAATTTAGACATTTCCAGCACGTTTTATTCTGTTTGATTTCATTTTATTTTCATTCATTAATTTATTTATTTAAAATGTGCGCTGTATGTTATGTTATTTTGGGCTCACTCCACCTATGAGTACTTCATACGCCTGAGTTGATTACGCAAAATGCTAATTATTTGATATTTTCATTATGTGACAATACCCATATGTGTCCCTCAATGTGCGTATCTTCCAACTCATACACAATCATATACATTCAATTGTCCATATAATTAAAGCACACTTCTCTCTGCCGCTGGCTATATCATCGATATTTTCAATTAAAGCATATTTTAATTATACCGCCCCCAAAATTTTCCGCTCATTTGCCCATATGGTAACTGCAATTTCCAGCAACCATTTTAAATATGTAAAATCGTTTTAGTTGTCAAACAGTTTTCAGTCATGGTTGTGCTTATTAAATTAAATGTTGAATTTTGATTCCGCAATCTCATTAGAATCTAATTAAAGCATTGATTTGCATTCTCATTTAAAGTGGTCTCATTTACCAGAACTGTCTGCAATATTAAGTTATACTGGACCAAAAGTCGATTAAACATGGGTTTGTTTATTGCATTTCATTGGTCCCCTTCTTAGGCACACATTAAAAAGTTCAAATCAAAATGTTCGCAACAAGTTTAATTTTTATTTCATGTTAGTTATTTATAATTGCACTCAGAGTTATATTTAAGTTAATTGCACAGTCGCTAGAAAGCATTATCTTTCCATTTTTGTGTATTTTTGGCAACTTTAAGCTTCTCTCAGCAAATCTATCACGTAATTAAACTAAAAACGTGATATTAACTCTCAACTTGAGCTACAAAATTGAAGCGTTGCAAAAGCAAAAAAAAGGTAAAACTTACACGCTTTCTATGCCAACGTAGGGATAGAAATTGAAGTTTGCCTGAGGTTTGCAACTCATGTGATTCCTACCCTAGTTCTAGTGCTTGTGTGGAGAGCTACTGCCTCTCTCCTCAGCACATTCTATTGAGAAAAACTTCTGTCGTGACAATCCTAAAGCCCGGACCAGCCCAGCCAATTCCACACCTCAACCATAGCACGTGACTTGACTTTCAGTGGCTTGATTATGGCTCTGAGCAGATGCCATACTACAATTTGGCTAGGGCCTTCAGTTTCACATTGCAGATGGAGTTACAACAAGTGCCCAGCAGGGTATTCAAAGGTGTTAAGGATTCGTCTTATCACATTCCCTTTTCCCGAGTAAAACAGAGCCGAGTTTGGCCGTTGGTCAGCAGCGTGTCAGGCAATTAAGTCAGCCCATTTGTGGGCCATTGTGGTTGAGATTTTCTTTGTTCTGCCTTTTTGTGTGTTGCAGAGTTGCTTTGTTCGCCTCAATGGATAAATGGCTGAAATTTGTCAATTTGTGTTAAGGCCAATGCGGCAGTTTCTCAACTCCCCATCCCACTTATTGCACATGAATCTCTTAATTAGCCATATTGTCTTAAAGTCGTAACAGGACTTATTAGTGTAACACCGTACTTTACATTACAACTGTTTCATTTGTTTGAGTTTGCGATAACTGGAAATAAGCACCGATTGCTGTGTTTTCTCCCCATAATAATTAATTTTTTTATTGGAAAACCAAAACTTTGTGTTTTCTCTTGTAAGTTATTTGCAAGCAAATATTGCAAAAGAGCTGACTTTGCATTCCAAACCAATCTGCACCATGTGGCGTATACGCAACATATTTTGCGCAACTGTCTGGTGATGTTTTTGCAACTTTTGTTTGGCAAACAATTAAAAATGCATTTGATGCCAACTTTTTCAACAAACTGTTGACGACGAGTGCTATTTGCTGTCTGCTGAGAGCTGAGTGCTTAATGGTGTCGCAGCCATTGAATTTTTGAGCTATTTACTTACCATACAGTCGTATTATGCCATCCGTTTCGCCTCTGGGATTCTTGGCTACACACTTATAGATGCCATCATCGCCGCTTCCCACGTTGATAATTGTCAGTTTCATATGCGTTTTATAAGCAGGCACGCCGACACTTGATTCGACTCTGAAAGCATCGCAAATGCAAAAGATGTGCATTAAAATTAAAATCTGCTTCAATTATTAACAAAGAAAATACTTTAACGTTTTAGCTTATGTACTCACTTATATTTATATGAATCGTGTATGATTGGTCCCTCGCCGCGTGTCCAGTAATTCAAAGAGGTTGGATGCGCCTCTGTGAAACATTCGATGGTGACATTGAAACCTTCAGGTGCACCAACCAATTGATGTGGTATCAGCAACATGGGTGGAACTGTAAGCATGATAAAATAATACAAAATAATAATAAGATGTTATTCTCATCCGACTGAATTCGAAAAATACTTCTAATTTGTTTAAGAAGTTAAAAAAAACATTGCCAAATTACTTTACACTATTCTCGCTTGTGTTGACAATTTTAAAATAATTTCAGAAAGGAGAACTAATTTCATCAATAATACAAATTTCAATAATTCATTAATTTTGATAGTAAATCAATTATGCCACAGCATTTTAAATTCAAGTAGCCAATCAACACAAAATTATTTTCAGTTTATCTGCTTCCACTTATCAGCTTGTTTGGTAATACTATACGTATTATTAGCCACGGTTCTCAGCACTTCAGGACACTCAAAGCACTTGTTTACCGCGCTGCTAAACACTTCAGTTCATTTAATGACTGCTCACCTCACTTAACCCGTTGACAAGTTAATTAAGTTGCGCATTTTGTCACACTTAAGCCGCGTGATACTTAATACACTTTTGATTAAGGATACTAAAAAAAAAGCCCGATAGACCGTACCCATCAAAAGGCAGACTTAAGCTCAGATGCTTCACGATACTTTTCATAAACATAAAAACGACGCTAATTTGTGTCCAAGCTGATTAAAATTTCAATTGGTTGGGCGAAATGGGAATTATCAGCTTACGGAGAGAAAGAGAGAAATGTAGTGAGAGAGGGAGAAGCTGTGCAAAAACCCTTTAGGTTTGAGCCGCAGCTTAATTGTCAGCTCGTGGCGGGCATAAATCAACAAAAGGTAAAACAGCCAGCGAAATGACAAGGCAAATGAAAGAACCAAGGCTAAATGGAGTAACCATTGTGTATAGCCAGGCACTTTTTATGCTCGTCCTAATGATGATGACAGGCTCATGCTCTGATGCTTGGATGCTCTGGCTGAGCCTGAAACTGAAGCTGAGACGGAGGCAGAGACGGAGACTTCGACAATAACTATGTAAAATGCAAAAAAGTATTCATTAGTGCACATTGAGGAAATGTGAAAAAATGAAAACCTGCGGCTCTCATTTAATATCTTAATTAAAACCGTGCGCCATGGTGCACCTGAACTGTTGGTGAAACTTGTCACAGAAATCTTCATTATCTTATATTTTTCTTTCTGATTTTTGGAAGCACATTGACAAAATATTGTATAGGTGTCTTTTATATAATTAGAAGGCGCAAGAACTCAACAGATGCTCACAAATAACAAACAGAATGAAAGACTGATAGTAAAAAACAAGCCAAGCAAAATACTGAATAATGCTATTCATAAGATTTTGCATGAGATGCATTCGGTGAGATGAAAAATAGTTTGCTTTTGAAGTTTTCTTTTTACCTACTTTCTATGTGTGAGTTGTGTGCCGACTGTAGCGAACTTTCTCATGGGCAAAGAAAAGGCGCAGCCTCCTGACTTGCCGACTTGCCTCTCAATTTAAATGAAAATCAGTTGCATAAAAAATTATACTTAAAATCTGGACCGACTTGCATTTGCATAAACCAGAACCAGAACCAGAACCAAGAACACAACCAGGAACCAAAAGAAAAAACGAGGAAATGTTGGACGAGCCAAACAACTAGAATGTATGCATAAATTGGACTTGAAACTTTATTTGTCAATATGCAGACAGGAGAGAAAACTTATAAACTTACCAAAATGAATTAAAGAGATTGCTTGGCTTTCTTGACTTTGGTCAGAAGAGGTCAGTACTTACGGCTATGAAAAATGCTCTAATAATATTATTCACTCTCAGAACCACAACTAGCTGCAAGTTTTCTAAAGGTCTTGCATTTTATTCCAATCAAGAAGATTACAAATTTATTTTCTCCAAATGAAATGTTGGAAAGTTCAGTTGTTTGACAATTCAAAAATGATATTGTCAATCTATTGCATTGCGTTTACATTGGATACGTATGAAAATCGGTAACAGACACATATAAAAGATATCTGTTGAAAAGACAAAAAGTATTTCAATTATATAATAATGCTTAGAATAAAAGCTTCCTTACTATTGCATCTATTGTTTAGTAATGACGGAATAGTCCTAATCACATTTTTACATAGTGATCTTCTAATCAATAGCTGCACTATTGTTTCAAGACTCTCGTATTTCGTCTCTTCAACGACAATTGTCAAGCTATTTAACCAAATCACAATGCAATCATCCCCATCTTGGCAATTTACTATTACACTAATCCGCAAATATTGTTCCAACATCCTTTGTTGCAATCAATTCGCCCTTTTACCATCCGTTGAACAATGGCAAAAGTATACAGACTTTAAGTGTGGTCCTTGAATGCCATGGCTCGCAATCCTGCCGCACTCCTAGCTCGTAACGAGGCTTCATTAACTGCTAATTTTCAAGTTGTTTACACTCGGCAATGGCACCTTGCAATTTTCTCTAGAAACTGCCAGACGAAACTGTCACTCAATGTCCAACTGACTACTGAGGCGAAAACAGCAAACCACTCAGCGACCGTGCCCCTCCATCTCACTTGTCCTGGCTAGCAACTGCCAGGCTAAATTATTGTTGACTCAAGTCCTTTTTTTCAGGTCCCCGACTCGCTATTGGCCACTTAGCAGCCGCGCTAGCTGCTTCCCTCGATTCGACTTCTTTTCAGCTTTCACAATATTGTCGCCACTCAATTGTAATTTGAATCAGTGCTAAGGAGTGGACAGGAAATACTTGTCCTGCTGCCTGCCCAAAGTCGAGTACTTTTGTGACCAACTATACCCTTACAAGGGGCAAGGCATATTCATTTCTATTGACAAAAAGTGAGACAGGAAAATACTATACTAAATTAAATATTTGTTAAAAGTTGTTCTTAAAAAATTAACTGTTCCACATTTTACAATCTCAAATTAGTGTATTAATTCTTCTACTGTATATTTAGCTTGAGTTATTGTAAGCAAGGAGTAGGTGTTTCAGTTGATTTTCGATCTCTGTCTTTCCATTAGTATTTTAAAGCTCTGTTAAGCAGCGACAACTTGTATAAAACCCACAACGAAATTATATCAATGCTGAATTATCTGAGTTGCATACCAAATTAGCCGCTTAAGTTGACGATTTAAAAGGCAAACGAAGACTAGGAAAGACTCGAATCGCTTTTTACAAGTGGCGCCAGGTTAAGGGTCGTTCGCAGCATATGTTGTCCATACAAGTGTGTCCTGCTGCTGCACAAGGCAAACAAATCAGTATGCAGTCAGAAATGTAAGAAACAAACTCGTCTGCACACACACACTTGCACACACAGAGCGGAAACAGTAGCTGAATTTGTTGCTTCCTGTTTGTTAAGCAACGCACGCCACAATAACTGTACAAATACAGAGCAAACGAGTAAGATGAGAGGAGGAGTTGTGTGTGTCCTGGCTAAAGGACATATGCAAGCTGTCACAGTTGTTTTAACAAATTGTTTGGGGAGGTTCAACACACACTTTTTCTATGACCAAAAATGAATTGGAAATTTGTTTCTCCTTTCAGCTTTTTCTACAAATTATTGAGCTGCAAAATTTTTCAAAATCAGTGTACGATTCCACATTTATTTATATTAAAGCAAATGTCAGTTTTTCTTAAAACTTTTCTCAGTTATCGGCTTTTGGGATATCAAGCCGAAATACTCAAACTGCATTTTGTGGCTTCTTCATTTACTTTCGCTTATGTACAAAGTGCATACAATTAGTTTGCTTAGGACAGACAGACAGACAATACTAAAGAATGTTATACCTAAGTATGTCTCAAATAGGATAAATAGTATAGTATTAAAATGAAGTTAATTTTTAGAAAAAAATTTGTCTGTCACGTTTTAGTTTGTTACACTATTTTATTCTATATATCCGAAAAATTTTGCATTTTTTTCTATTTTACAAGTTTATACAAAATAATCTTTGGATTCAGTAAATGGAAATCTATTTATACTATTACTATTATTATTAACATAGTTCCATTTTCATCTCTAAAAATCAATGCTAATAATACATTTATATACCATTGGTATTTAATTTATTTACTTGCCTAAAATCGGTTCAATTGCTATTATTTCTTCCAGACATTTCAATACAAATTGTTCAACCGAGTGCCCTGCAAAACTTTGTATTTGTTTTTTCTGTGCCTTTTTGGAGTAGTGTTTCTCACTTAGCCCACTCTTTTCACTTCCCTCAATTTTTTGTACTGCAATCAGACATTTGCAGTTTGCTTTTTTATGGCTCTGGCTCTGCACACGTGTAATTTGTATTGCGCTTTTTTGTAGCTAGCTAGGGAGTCATTGGTTGCTGAGGTTCGGATACCAGCTAGTGGTTACTTGCTACTAGTGTTGCCCTGTGGCCTTTCGTTTTGTTTGGCTGTCGTTGGTTTGTTTTGTTAGCGACCAAGCGAATGTCGTGTTCAAAACAAAAATAGATTTATGCTTGCGGCATTTTTAAGTGACAGCAAACGAGCAAATTTTTGTGTGACGACTCAGCTGCCTACCCGGTTCTGGGGTCTGCACTGCCACGCCTCTTATCCGCCTGTAGTGCACCCCCTCAATTGTTGGCTGCCTTTCTGTTGACATGACAGCACACGGACAACATGTGATGTGACTGTCGCTTGTAATAAATCTTAAAAAGAACTGCACAGTGATTTGGACTGTTGGTTGTTTCATACATTTTTTTCCAGGATTTCACAAACTGGTGCGGCAGCCACAAGTGGTGCCACAAATTGCAATCACCTAGGCACAGTGGAGACAATATAGAGTTAGTTAAAGTGCATTATTTATAATTATAACGTTGTCTTAGAATATTTCCCTAAAGTATATGAATATCTATGATAAGAATTTCTAAATAAGTTTTTTCCATAAATTTAATAGTTTGAGTTATTGATTAGCATCAAGCGATACTTTACGTACTTTGCATGAAATTCACTATGATATTGTGTTCCGAATTCTGTTTATAATTCTCTGCTGAATTTTCTTTGGAATTTCGCAATGCACATTTGATTCAGATAACTACTAGAAATACTGTTAAAATTTTTATAATTTGTCTGCAGCACCATATGGTTTATTTGAGCCACTGTGGTTGTCATTCGACCCACTATCAGATCAACTTTAATCCGCATTCGCGAAATGGAAATATGAGTTGCCCGGACAACGGAACAAATAACACACGTACAAGTATACAATACTACTAGTCTACGACCACTTCCACTTTGTGGTCCACAAAAATCCGACTCTACAAATTTATAAACGTAGCTTTTGTTGGACAACAAACGATGTTGGTCAACACGCATAGCACGTAGCGAATAACGAAAATAAATTGAAAATCGTTGTTGAACTGCATTCAATACGTATACTATAAAGCGGTGTTTAGATTTTGGTCGATTTTTCAGACAAAACTCGAGCTGTGTTCGTGTTGACAAAGTTGTTGTGCAAGTGCTTAGTATATTTTACAAAAATATGGCCAGGAACATGGAGAGAACGAGTGTAGTCACTTTATCATTTTGCAACGACAAACAGTCAAAAAGCAGATACAGAAGCGGACAACTGTCCCCCAGCATTCCCCTTGTACTTACAGTCTACGCTGACTTTGATGCGCTTGGAAACCGTAGGGGGAACCCCATTGGATGCAATGCAGAGATAGGCGCCCATGTCCAATCGAGATATGCGGGTTATCTCCAGGGTATCTCCCTCCCATTCGTTCACTGCAATAAGAGAGAGGTGAGTTAGAATTGCTGTTAAATGATTGATGCTCAATGGAGCCTGTCCGATGCGCTTGCATTTGCACTTACCTATGTGATTCTTATTGATGGCTATGCGCGAGTTATCATCACGTTTCCATTTGATAATCGGGCGGGGACTGCCACTGGCCCGACATCTCAGCGATATGTTGGCACCCTCGCGAACTATAACATCGCTGGAGCTCAACGAGTCATCGATATTCGGTGGCACTGCAAATGGTTTGGGTGCAAAGCCAATGAGTAACATGCTAACTATTGAATCCAAATCAAAATTTATTCACATTGAAAGCTAGCTAAATTGTTATACCCCATAATCCGCTTAAATATCACCAAACCCAATTCCTCCCATTCAACTGGTAATCATAAAACACATTTAAGATTAAAGACCCCGACATGCATATATAATATCGCAAATATTTGCTATTTGCCACCATTTTACGACCCCCAAAACGCACTGTAGTTTTCGCATTTTAAGCGACCAGTTAAAATAAGTGATAAATTGCATTGTTTGTTGGCGTCAATTTGGGTGCAACAGGAAATTGCAATTGCAATTGAAATGTTTTCAATTTCAATTCGCACCATTCAATATGCATTTCATAATTATTCCTGTAATTGTGCAATTGCTGCACAACATGAATGCAATATTGATTCCACTTGAATCACAAGTAATAGCCACTTTAAATTGATTGCATTTCTTTAGATTGCTGAAGCTTATAATTTTAATGCAGTTATTGAATTCAATTAAATACTAAATTGGAATTTATATTTATAATTTATATTTTCTATAATTGAAAGCTGCTTTTGAGTTCCGAGAATTCTATGCAATTTAAGCAATGAACTAAATGATAAAAAAGTAATAGATAATATATAGACAAAAGAATTTAATTGTTTAATTTTGAAATGATCAAAACTCGCTTTTTTCGTAAATAACAAACTTGATATTAAACAATGAATGAATATTAGATGTATTGATATTTCTTTCTCCAACAAAAATTTTCCTATTTAAAATTTTTAACCAACATTTCGAATCATATTGCCAATAGAGTCAAGTGCATTTATTTATTTAATTAATTGATAGCACAGCCCTAAATTTAACATATTAATTATACTCTCGAAACAAATAGTTAAGCTAATTGAACACGATGTGGGAGCTTAGTTTACACACAAATTTTCAATACTATTTCTAAACATACGAGCTTTAAAAAAAATATTATTTTGGCTGTACACTACACGTAGTATGTTTACAATTAAGATGAACGATATTGAAGATATTGAACTCTTAAATTATTATTGTGATAAGTGGTTGATGGTTTAATTTCATAATTATGTTCAATTAGGCTTTAGAATTTATTTGTATTTGTTAGTCCTCATCTCTCGGTTATGGATTTCTATTCACTTAGCAGTTTGGCCATAGTAAATGCAAATATTTAGAGACGAATAATTTCTTTCCCAAGTTGCATTTAAATGTTGTATTTTATATTTGAGCAATTCTTGTTATTGTTATGCACAAGTATTCGTACTAGTGTGAGCATAATTTTTTTTAATTAAAAAATATTCGCCGCCGTTTGGTTGAATATCCCATGAATTTTTAATAATTTGTTTGTTTGCCAGCCAGGAAAATAATTCCGCCTGGGCAAAAGATTCACTGAACTGTGCACTGGACACACAAAATTTTGCTTTCGGCTTCTTCGGTTGCCTGCTTTTTGTTTTCATGCTTTCTCTCTCTCTCTCTATATATATATATATGTATATATATATATCTTTCTGTCCCTCAAACATGACTGTGTGTGAGTATTCCGCGCTTAAAGGCAAATAAATTATTTTTTAATTCACCGCGTATTTGTACAGGATTTTCGTGTTGAGCCCGCCTCGACTTTTGTCTACCTTTGGGGCATTTTGGAACTGTTAACACTGCCTCGATGGCGTTGGCTGCCCACACGCTGATTAGATTTCCCAGCATTTTATTGTTCATTTTCAAAACTCACCTACAACATTCAGATAGCCAAACTGCGTTTTTGCAGTCACTGTATTTATCTGACACATGTAACGCCCCTTGTCCTCCTCGTGCACATTGTTAATGTGCAGGTACCAAGTACGATGGCGATCGTGCTTGTCGTGCGTTACACTGATGCGTGGATTCCGAGTGATCACGTGATTGTGCACCGTGAGAATGGCCGATTGCTCAAAGTGCATCCATGCAACCTGAAAAGAGCAATTGTTTTGAAATACATCAACAACTGGATGAATACTTGACTTACATTATACATTCAAACAACAAGCAACTAACTATTAAATGAGTATAACAAATTTGATAATAAGAACAATTTAATTAGATCATAAAATATAGTAACCATCATTTAAGATTTCAAAATTTAGTTAATTAATAAATTCTTTAATATGTGAGGCCACTCAAGTAGGCCATTTAAACTTTAGCTATCCTGCTATTTAAATCAGGGCATCTTCTTACAAAACTTGCACAAAACTTTATTATCCAAAATGAAATTAAGCATACCAAATGGGTAAGAAAAAAAATTGTTTTTTATTACGCTATGCATCATTATCGAGTTTTGTAAGTTAAAAAGAAGAGAAAAATATGAAATGATTTATTAATTAAGCAGTGGAAAATGAAATCAGCGTGTAATGAGGGATAAAAATATTTGATTTCTGGTCAAAAGAAAATATTGACTGACGGGATTAGAGCAGAAAAGAGTAAATCAAAAATCAATGCTAGAGACAACTAATTACTGGCTGACATTGCGCATACGCCACTTGTTGTGCAATATGCAGACTTACTCGAATCGCCATAACGAGCAACTTTTTAATATATATTGCAATTGCGCTTTATCAAAAAGAAACCCGAACGCTAGTTGGTTTTTCGCATTTAAAGACATCATTACCATGAAAAGCACCGCAATTGATGCAACGATGGGGCAAGCGAGCATCTTAGAGCATCATTACGGAGTACTCTAAAAGCTAGTTCAAGTAGCTCAACCAAACTGACTGGCTACCATACTGGCACCTTGGAGGTGCAAAAGATTGAGCGAGCGAGATGAGGAAGAGCGAGTCACTTTCTAACAAGATGGCTGGAACCACCTGATATCTTGACTGTATTTTGGCTTGGCATCCAGGAAATAGAATCAAATTGAGGTGCAAATGAGAGCAACAAGAAAACGAGCGGTCGATGACGACAAAGCGTCGCACACGTGAAACGTGCATAGCATCCAGTAAATAAAATGCCAGCCAGAAAGTGGCAAGTGGCAGAAGAAAAAAGCAGAGAGTTGGAGCTGAGTAGGTAGCAAAAAGCGTAGCTCGGATCGGTTTAGCTGATGGCATGTTTAAGTAGCTCTGTCTGTGTTAGTAAGATTACCTCCGACCTTACTCATCGAATACCCATTCTATTACTCCCCCCTGTCCCATTGCAGTGACTGGCAGCTTCGTTACATGTATTGCATGCGTGTAATTCATAGCTATCACCACACACTTTCACACCCCGGACATGAAACCGTTCAGTTTATTTTTATATGCGACACTATGATGCAATTTTCTCGCTTCCGCTTTTTGCCAAACGCTTCTGGGTTTTCCATTTTTTCTTTCAACTTTCATTTTTTTGTTGTTGTTGTATTTTTGCTGCTATGTTGATGCTGAACTGTGAAATTGCAACCAAGTACGTGCGCACATTGAGGTCTAGCCCGAGTATGTTGCACGCTATTATATGCTATTAAATAGTTTTTTAAAGGTAGCTAAGAAGAAGGTGCGATAGCCACTAAATACGTTTATAACCAATTCTCAGGTATGCTAAAATTGACAGAGATGCTCATTTGGTCCGATGTCAAACAATGCAGTCTTTTACCAGCTACTTTTAAACGATGGGTATAACTAAATATTTCAAAAATAATATAGAATAGTAGTAGAATAAGTAGTATAGAAACAAATACGCTTACCTTATATGAGCCAAGATTTTTCACTGAGCAACCCAATTTGACATTGCGTCCAGCAGGTACAGTTACATTTTCGATGTATTCAGTAAATTCGGGTTCTTCAACAACAGCTGAAAAAGCAAACGTAATCAAAAGGCTCGAATTAATGTTGCCAGTTTTTCTGTACACTTATGCAGTTGATCAATTAAATGTAACCAGTTTTCAGATTTTGTGAATAAATTGGGCGAACAAGTCTCATTATTACAATACGAAATTAATGGGTAAAAACGTAAAACAAAACTTACTATTGTATTTGTGGCCATAAATGAAATATGAACATGTAAATTAAATTAATCACATATTAGTTAACAATCACCACTGACCCTTTTACTGTCAGAAATATTGAGTGCCTTATTTGCCTTTAACAACAAGTTAAATATGTTCGTGTTTCGTTTTTATTTTTTTTTTATTCAAGTGTGCTGTTGAAATTTTTCCATTTAATTTTCGTCTCATCTTTCGTTTAATTTGCAATGACCATAATAATTTTTAAATGCATTAAATTGCTGTGAAAGCCACTGCAAAAATCTTGCCAGAATTTCCATTCAATTTCGCTGTCATTAAAAGTGCAAAAGAAATGATGATCTCTGCCATCCGAAGCACAAATACCCTTAACATCTTATCTTAAGTTATATATATAATATATAAATTCAAATTTATAATTATCTTTATAGCGCTTTAGATTATTTGGCTTCAATAATTTTTTTAAATAAGTACAAAAATATATTTATTACTCTCTCTTTAATACAAAAGGGGACAACCCATAAAATACTCCTTGCATTTTTAAAACGCCTTATGCTTTCACATTGACTATTTAAAAGTATTATAAATATTAAACAGAACAACATTTGCTTAATTAAATTCGTGCGCTTTGAGTTGAGCGTTTAAAGATTGAATTGCAATTCTATTAACTTATAACAAAGGATTGCAATTACTTATTCGCAACCCAAATTTAATTAGAAATCCATTACGATCATCTTTAGGTAATTTCTTCACTTTTTAAAGACTCATCCAAAGTCAAAGCATAGCGTGTTTCTGTTATTATCAATCATTCATTGACACTTTCGATATACATATGTCATTGCACTATGAAAACTCATTTTTTTATTCATAGCTGAATTTCAATTGAAACTCATGAAAATTCTATTTGTTTAACTTAATTTTCAGTGGCTTTTGACGCACGCCCACAAGCTAATACAGTTTTCGACCATTGCTCTAAACTAATTAGATATTTATTATGCCCGGCAGACACACGCACACCCACACACACACACACTCATAACACTTGCACACACTCACGGCCATTTGAGTAATATTGCGCATAGTGTGTACAAGGCAGAAGTCAATAGAATTTGCTCTGGCAATTCGACTGCCCCTTGGGTGTAAACACAAACAAAAGTACACCCATACCCACACCCATACACGGTTCCACTCATGCATGAGCAGTTGGTAAACATTTGACATATTGCATTGGCCACACCCACAAGCATTCAAGTTGCCTTCTAATTATCAGGCAACAACAGCAAAAGTTGCATAAATTAGGCACAAGTCAAGGCAAATGTAACCATGACATTCACATTCACTTACGCATTCACATTCAACTACACATTCACTTTTTGTGCACTTGAATTGGAAAACAAGCAAGAATGACATCAACTAGTAAAAAAAGGAGACACTGAAACTGCCGCCGCAACTCGAACGTGCAACCTTTTTGCAGCAGCATCAAATTCTCTGCATAATCATGGGATTCCATCCAGCTGCAATTTTCGCGCCAGAGCGCGTGTTTGCATATAAATGCTGTGAGGCCCAGAGAACACGCCTGGAAGCCATGAATACCATAGAGATCAGCTAGACGACTTGCAGATGACCTACCGCCAATAAATATGTATGATGATGTTAATAGTGCTTTTAAAAATGAATAAATGGTACTAGTGAGAATTTATTAGATGTACTTTTTAGCAGGCATTAAGCATTGATTGATTGAAAAGCATGCTATGAAAATATGATTCAAGATTGTTGAATTAGTTAAGTAGTACTGTATTTTACAAAGACATTATTTTTTTTTGGAAATATCATGTGTGATACGCCTATTTATTAAATGTATAATTTTGAATATTTACTTTGACATTTGCGAATTACTTTTGTTCTTGTTACTTGTTACTTGTTCATGCTTCATACGCACTCTGAATCGCTTCTGCTCGCTTTCCCTCCAATATACCCTTTTTTGACAGCTTTATATTTGGCATTGCATAAAAAGTTGGCAATGATATTGGCCAGCAGCAGTTGATGGGCCTGACAGAACGACAGAGACAGTGGGAAAAGCAGATGGAAAAGCAGTCATAAAGATGGAGAGCAGAGAATACGATAGAAGGGGGTGTGGTAGATGTTCGCCTGTTGCGACATAAATTGCGTTGCCTGAATAAAATTTTGCGCACAGTTAAGCGACATTTGTGATGGTTTTTGTTTCTCGTCCTTCTGTAGTGAATCGAGCTGCACCTGAGAACAATGACAGCCGGACGGCAATGGGAGGCAATATTCATATTGGAGGGCATGGCTCTCTGTTTTGCATTCCGACTATGGCTCGGAGCGCTGTCACCGATTTCATTTTTTCAAGCCGCAACATACTCGCTCTCATATCTGTGCAGCTGGTGGCTTTCAATTTTTGGCATATAGCCGTGTATCACTTATGACCCCCGGCGACATTGTCCCAACTTCCAGCTGCCCCAACTTTCCGTCTGATGATGCCCTTTCACGTCTCTATCTCTATCTGTATCTCGTATCTCTATCTCAGTTGTTCTGGCAGTGTGTAAATATGATTGCCCCAGGTCAGTCGCCTACGAGATGAGTGTTATTGATGGCATCAGACTTTTGAGTCAGCCGTGGGCAAGTTTCATAAAGATAAGCGAGATAAATACATCAAATTACACTGTGCAGCGAATTACGAAAGAAGACATTAAATTATTCGCTAAAGTCCACAATGCACTCTGCATTACCCTGTAAATAGTGTACACTATGAATATTGTAGATGTCTGCTTTAAGTCTTCAATGAAAAAGCTTGTAGCTATTAAAGCAGCTTATATTTTTTTTACATTTTAACGAGCATTTAAAATTGAACAGAAATTGCACAGTTTTTATTGACAATTAAAAAGCGCAATGCAATGCGAGACCGCGCCACAAATAATATTTGTGGAATGTCATAAAATGCAGTTTAATTTTTTCTTTTAAGCCACAATAGTTTAAATCAAAGAGAAAGTCATTATGCGAATTAAGAATCGTTTGATCTTATGATACAAATTTTTCAACATTTTTAATAATATTTTATATTCAAATAAAGGTGTTCGTGTACTTACTATTTAAATTCGATGTTGGCACATTGGGCACGCCGCCGGCAACAATTACGCCATTGCTGCCGAGGATGGTGTTGCCATTGGCGGTGACGCCACCGCCGCCAGTTGCTGGTATTGTTGATTTGCTGGGGCCACTTGAGTGCTTGGCATTGTTACCGGAGGCGCCGCCGTTGAGGCTGCCGTTGAGTATCTGCGGCAAGATGATCTTATTTGTGGAGTCCCCCGCTGTTGCCGTCAGCACTAGGAGGGCCCCGATTAGATGCCAAGACGGCAGCAACATCAACTTGCCGTTCTCTTACCACTTTCCCCAGCCAGGAGCACCAATGAAGGCCTCGTGGCCTGGCTAAAGTGCATCTCTCTAGGAGCTTGGCTCCGCTTTCTCCAAACAAACTGCCCTCGGCGATATGAATATTTATTTTTTCCTTTGTGTGCAAAACGTTTATCTCTCGATTCTGCTTTCACAGCTTTATATTATAATTTGCACATAACCATTTTTAAGAAGTCAATTTAGTTTTCGCCAGACTTTTTCAAATTACTTTATCTAGAATATTATATTAAATAAGTTTTTAATATTTATGTGCAATGCAATTACTAAAGTCCTCATTACCAAATTCTCCAGTCACTTGTCACTAATCTACTTATCACTTACAAAACACACCTAACAAATATGAAGCAGTCCATGTCTAAAAAACAGCATGAAAACCAAATTGGTTAAGCAATTAAATTTTAATTTGAGTGAACATAAAAAATGACTGCTACCAACCAGATTTTATTAATTTAATTATAAACACTTTTACAAACTCATAAAAAAGTACATCAAATTTGTTCCTCCTTCAGTTTACGTTTTAATTTTTTTTCCTTTTTGTTTTTGGTGGTTTGGTAAATCTGTTTTTGTCTATGTCAAAATGTTATCATGTGTGTGCCAGCTGATGAACAAAGTGGCGGGAGTTTGGGATAGGAAAATTGCTTAATTTCCTAAGCGAGTCATAAGGGAGAAAGTTTTGTGCGTTTTGTGTGTTCCGCAAGCTGTGGACACAAACCCAAAGGCGACATGCTTAAAAGCCATAAAAAGTATGGATATGGATGATACAGACGGAAAGTTTTTCTATTTTTTTCATGTTGTGTTTTTGTTTTTGGATATTTTGAGATCACCAACAACACGCACGTCACATAAAATGTTTCATATTTCTATGGACAAAGTTAACCAGCTGTATAAAAAGCCAATGAAAACTTGGAGCAAGCATAAATAACACCAGCTTTTGAATTAATTGCAAGCTCTAAATCAACGCGATTGAATAGAAGGATAAATGACCCTTTTGCACTTTTCCCAATCTGTTTCATCACATTGAATTTCACACTATTCATATTTTAAGCCCTATTTTTTAAATAGTGCACCCAGAAAGGTACAACTATCTGTTAAGTTTAAGTTCAACAAAATAAAATTAAACTCTTTTAACTATCGATATAAATTAATTCCACCCACATTCTCATTCAAGATATTGATATCTTACTTATTTTAAACAATCTGTGTATCTTTTTTTATTGCTCAACCATTCAAAAAATCTTACATTATTCAACGTCATGTCGAATTAATTTTACGCAATGTTTCTACTGAACTTAGAAAAGCCTACTTGTTTGATTAGTAAATTTAATAGCTCCAAATAAAGTACTAGTGAATGATTAAAGTCAAATGATTAACAATTATTAAACATTTCTTAAGTTTTTAAACTTTCAAACTATCGCTATAAATTATTTCCACCAACTTTCTCTTCATAGATATTGATAGCTTGCTTATTTTTAAATTAATTCCAATTCGAGTTGGGCGGCATGCAGTAACTTTCTGTTGGCGTCTTTTTATTTTATCTCAAATTGGAGCACCGATATTTGCACCTACACATAACACACAGGCAAAGAAAAGTGTCATATACCTTTATGTGCTTAAGCAGATAACCCAAACCATTTATCAATTGGTCGCTAGGGGCTCGGCAAATACTACTGGAATGCAAACTAAGAGGCAAATCTTTATGACTTTTTGAGTTTTGGTCTGGCGAAAGGGTTCCCGTTGCGTTTTTCTTTTCTCAGTGTCTGAAACTTTTGTGTGGCACGTGCAGTCGGTGACTGTAAAAAAAGGCGTGGCATTCAGAATATGGCGGCTTACTGTGGCATAATATTTTGCCAAACTTTATTGAATTCCCAGGGAAATCTGCGTAGCATCTGCGAATCAGAAAAGCTAGGCAAAGCCGAGGGGGAACTGTAGGCAAAAGTTAGGAGACAGCAAACAATCGACACAGAACTAAACAGAGAAAGAAACTGCATAAGGGAGAAAGAGAATGAAAAACGGAGCAGTGCATTGAAAGCAAATTTATGAACGCCAAAGTCATATGGAAAGCTCGAGAATTAAGCAATTTCTACGTACATTCGTGCCTTCTGAATTTTTGTAGGTTGCACTTTCTGTTACGCAAACAAATGGGAAACTTGTTAGAAGGATTCTGCATGAAGTCAGCAAAAGCGGGAAAAACTGACAAAGGCAGGTTGAAAACAAAATATTTGAGCGGAAATCGACGATGAGACGGAAATTCAGCTATGTGTGTCATTTCTTATAAGAAAAGGTAAAGATAGATAAAAAAAATTAAGGTAAAATTTAAAAATATATACTCTTATATACTCTTATGTATAGCATATATTAACAAAATTAGAAAAAAAAACAAATTTCAAAATTTGTGTGTATTTTAAATGAAACAATTTATAATCTTAATAAATGTTAAGTTTTTCTACATAGTTATGTAAAATATTTAAAATTTGAGTTACTTGAAACCTTAAGAATAATTCTCATTCAATTAAATTCAAATTATAATACAATTATAAAAACTAATTAAATTGATAATTATCGCATAATTAGTTGCTTTATTTGAAGTCAGCATAATGTATAATTAAAACTTGTGTAGGTTTCCATTACATCATATCATCATCTCTTCGCATCGTAAGTTCAACGAAGTATTAAATCAATACAAAGCTCACCTCCCAAAACTCATTGGATATAAAATGAATTCACGTAATCAAAATTGCACTCATTCCCTGGATCGATCTCGGAGTGAGACTCAACGAGTATTCTGTCGCTGGACAATGCCAAACATGTGACCAATTAGCGCCAAAATGCAGGAGGACAACCATGGGCCTTGGGTATGGTTAAGGTAGAAGGTAGATAGACAGACAGGTGGACGGGCAGGGAATGCAACTCGGCAAATTGTCACGACAAAAAGTAGGTCCGCAGTGCAAACAGAAATCGAATGCCGCATTGGCATCCATTAGTTAGTCATGCTGGGGACACGATTTAATTTCAGCATTTCGTCTTTTTCAACCACTTCTCTTGCACTCTTGTCTCTTAGCCTAATTAAAAGGATTCCACACATGTGTGACGCACACGGGCAAAAGAGACATGGAGCAGCAGAGTGAGAAGGAATGGGAATATTTATAGCTTTGAATTGAATTAATTTCTCTCACAGATTGTCATGGTTATGCTCGAGCTATTTGCAGAGCTTCCCGATGTTTTTCGCCCTAAAAATAATACAAACAAAAAACACATTGTTTAAATTGTAAACAGCAAAAAATAATAATAAGCTGCGGCAACTGTAGCCCAAGCGGCCTTCCGGGCGTGTCAAATGACCAGCCTAAGTGGACCCGCCCTGTGGCCTTTTTTGTGGCCTAAGCTACATTCGCTAAATGGTGACAGCTTTTGGCTTTAAACACTGCGACATTAGCTGCGGGTAATGTCTTCTGTGGCATGCTACTAAGTGATGAGGAGCGCTAAGTAGAATGCCTTCGAAATGCCATGAACAAGGAATTTTCCATTTGCTGAAGTGGGTTCTGCTTTAAAGAGGCTCAAGCTTAGCTACTTTGTCAGGTGCCTCGATTTAGTGGGAATTCTAATTGTGTACAGACGCTGCATGAAATGTGCGCCTGGATGGCCATTTAGCATTTAAATTACTTTCTTAATTTCAAAGCTATACAATATAAAAATTCACATGCTTGGTGTATGTAATTTCTATGATCGGAACCAAATCGAATATCAGCAAAGACACTACGAAAACTAAATGGTATAATTAAATGAGACCTAAACTTTGCATTTAGATCGGACTACTTAACTCTTAATTTAAAATTTTGTTGAACAGTTTACCTTATTATTATTGATTTACAATAACTAAGTAATTTATATTGCGACAAATTCCCTGATTAAAAAATATATATTATTTAAAATTCTAGATGGCTTTTCGGCTTGGGAATTGAATATCAAATCATGCACATAATAAAGCAACATATACAAAAATATACAACTAATTTATTATTTATGTATGTATCATTTATAATTACACAAAGAGCAAAATTTTGAGGCTTTTTCATTCAGATATTCGGTGGGAGGAAGGTTTGTAGTTATTTTGGTGTTCAAGGTGATTAAACTGTGATCTTTTCGCCTCTGCTCTTAACCAAAGTAGAGATACAAATATATTAAGCTTCAGGATTGCCTGAGGGAATTAGCAAAGTTTTTTTTTAAATGATTACAATTAAACATAATCAATCAACTGTGTAATAAGTCGCAGATAAGTTTTGAATTTTGATATCGAGGTCGATCTAACGATTGAAATAAATTGTTTAGGATGCATTAAAATATTCAGTAAAGCCACTGCTAATGACCGATTCCAAGGCAGAAATACAAATTGACAATACTTTTATATTATTATAGAAGTTTATGAAGAAGGACCTTCTGCAATATTTAGTCAAGGTGCATTCAATTATGTCGTCATTGCATTTCATAATATAATAAATCATTATATTATATTTTATAATAAATTTATGGTTTCAGATTATCGATTTTTAAATTTACGATTTTCAGTGAAGTTGCCATAACGATTAATTTTGGTAATTATATGATAAATTTGATTTTGCATTTAAGCAATTAACGCAGGAAGCTTTATCTTTATTCCAATTAATCTGATTTTATGTACACGAATTATTTTGTTAGAATATTTATGGAGACATAAAAACACACCTTGAGCCAAATCACTGGCAAACCATTTGCAATTCGACAATTACCAGATCCGAGATACAAGCCCAAATGGAGACATTATGGCCCATTGAGTTGCATCAATAACTTTTGTCTAGTACTCCTCCGTCCCTAGAAAATAAACTCGCACAATTTGTCGCACTGTTTGTTGTTGTCAGTTCAAATGGCAATCCCCCCGAACTATCCAGTCTACCACAACTGTGCCCCCATCATCATCATCATCATCATCAATGGCAATGGCGCTAGGTTTGGGTTTGGGATTTGAATTGGCAAGGCGGTTATGGAGGAGGTGAAGGAGGGGATTGGAATTGGGAATGGGAATGGCATCATATTTTTGCAATTTGTTTGCTTTGCTCTGAACAATTTGTAAATTTGTTACGCCGAAACGATAAACAAAAGAGACAAAAACTAGAGCGCAATACGCAAAAATCCAACACCAAAGAGAGAAGAGAAAACAATAAGCTGCAATGATGTCGCTGGCTGGCAAAAAGTTTTGCTTTGCCCAACAACTGCCATTGATCTGCATTGATGCCAGCAGGCACAATCGCACTGACACACACTCGCATGGACAGATACGAACACACACACTTGCATACTTGACAACATGCACACAATAACACTTACATACTCGCACTCACATCAAGTATGCAGATTTCAAGCTGCTTTTCGGGGACTTTTCTACCTCTTTCTCTGGCTCTTCTTCCTTTCCTCCGACTCTCGTTCTCTCTGTATCCCACTGTCTCTTTTTCTATCTGTGTTTGCACTGGGTTAATGTATTTTTAAGCTAAATTCTTTGTTTATATTTGCTTTGCTGTTGTTGGTCGTGTTGTGCCCGTTGCAGTCGCATCAGGCGCATCTCTGATTCGGGTGTGGAAGTAACCCCCTTTCTACACATGCCCCTGGCCATGGCCAATTTATCTATGGGTTTTCGTACTGTCATGCAAGTCAAGACCCCATTTAACTTTGGTTTATTCATTTAGTGGCTTATAAGTTTGCCTAAAGTTTTTGGCAACCAGCCTTTGAAGTTCTTTGATGTCATGCGTGTTGTCTTTTTCTCCTCTTAGCTGTTGCACTTGCCTGTTTGCCTTTATTGCATGAAATGTGCATTAACTGGTAACTGTTTGCACAGGTAAAGTGCTTAACATGACCAAAAACAAACATTACCATTGAAGTGTTGCAAAGACTTGGCTAAACTCTAATCTTAGATTGCCTCAGGAATTCAAATTTAAGAATTATTTATATTTGAGAATAAAATTTCTTTTCAAATTATAAATTTCACATTTTAAAAGTTTAAACTATTGGTCTTATTAATATGATGTATTATTATACTGTTTCTATAATTTCTATCTTACTCAAAAGTTCACAAATCAAAAACCTTCAATTTGCTAGTTTATTTTGAATTTAAATATAAGATTTTTGAAAAATAATAGAAGCCTACTAACTTGATATTCCTAAAATATTCTAATCTTCCCTAATACATATGTGTATATATTTCAAAATATATTTTGCTCTTTGAGCCATGTCAAAATATCGTAGTTTTTCACCTTGTGCGATTTTAAAAAAATATTGGACAAAACTTAACTGGTCACACTTTCACAATAACACTACGTAAAAATCCTTTCGAAAACCTTTTCGAAAAATTTACTGTCCATGTTTAGAATACGACATTTCGATTTGAAGATCTTTCGTTTAGTAAAAGTAACTGACAACTCGACGCGTCCGCTTCGTGCAGAATCCGTAGCGAAACTGATTCGTCGGCAGACGCCATACGCACAGCACAGCATAACACTGAGCCGGCTGGTGGCAACAACAACAACAGCTACCATATGGCAAAAGCAAAGCAAACTGCACTAAAAAAACCGACGAATGAAAAGAAAAAAATTATAACCTTACTCCATAGCAAACGAATGATAACAGGCCAAAAGCCGAGCGAGACGCACGACTTGACGTCGGCTAGCCCCAACCATCGTGTCGGATGCTGTTCGTTGTGGTTGTTGCTTTTGTTGGTGCTCGTGAGATAGCCAGCCATGGCTGTCGCGACGGCTTGTAGTCTGCGTGCAACCGCAACCGCAACAACAGACCACAAAACACGCGACAAAAATGTTAACAGAACTCTGAGCCGTAACATTCCTCCCACCATATTATGGCATATACGACTACTCCGTGTAATGACTTCCGGGCTGTTGAGTATGGTCCTGTCATGGGTTTGAGTTGCATTTGGTTTTGGTTTGTTTCGAACTTGATTCCGAACTCAAACCCGAGTCCGAGCCTGCACAACCAGACCGACTTGCAACAAGTAGACGAGCAGTTCACAATGCTCTGGCTATGACTAAGGCAGCAGGCAGCACTCCCCATTGCATTTTCGGTTTAATTGAATGAATATAAATTAAAACAAAAACCATAACAAGTTTGTGTGATATTCGGCAGCTTTGCAGTTGTAGCTATATTTAATTAAACAAGTTAATTAATTGTATTTACTTATATTGCATTTGACATCCTTATATACAAATGCGGCCAAGAGTCAAATAGAGTTAATAAAACACAATGCGTAGGCAAGCAAAATTTAAATATATTTCGGCTAATTGAAGTATTTAAACAGACTATTCATAAAATGTATATTTGATTTATTAGTGACGCAAATGAATTTGGAAATGTGATTGGGGAATTTTGTGTTATACAAGTTTTATTCTTATTATTTTTTAATAAGAGATAAACTGAAGAACATTTAATTTGGAAATTAAAAATGCGTCATTGCCGCACTTGTGTAAAATTTCATTTTACACTAACATTTCATCCGTAATGTGTTGCAAATATTTTTGACAACCGCTTAATTAATCCTCGGTCTGAGGTTTCTATATATCCTTAAACTGCCACAGACAATGAACAGCTGGACAACAACAACAACTTCATTGGGAGTTCTTCCCTGTTGGGCAAACTTACTAACAAGCTTAATGAACTCTTTCAAATCACAGGCATCGCTCAATGCCAACAACATTAAAACTGACATGGCTAGACGTAAGCAGTAGAGGAATCAGTCCGAGGGGGATTCGACTGGGATTGAAATGGGGCTTGTCGAATAGGGGGTTGAGGGGCTAACCGACCACGGCAGGACGTGCAAAAGGCCAACAACAAGCTCAGACGCCACATGGCATGTTCATTATGTAAGGCATTTCCCCAGGGGGTCAGGGAGGTAGTCGCCACTATGTGGGCGTGGCACGTTGGCGACTGTTGCGCATCGGACTTTGTTGTTGAGTGTGTGTGTGCAGCATGTGGCGCGACGCAGAGGCCACAAAGGTCGTTGCAACACATTTCGTACGCTGTTGTGACGCCAAAAGTCAAGTGTATGGAGAGCGGGCGAGTGCTGCGGGGCAGCCAGGTCCTTTGCCGGTCATTACAACACTTTGTTGGCTGCTTTGTAAAGTTCTTCACCATGGCAAAGTTTTTCTTTCCTTTTTTCTGCCGCCTCTTTGTATTTTTCACGCCGTGTCGAAAGTTTTACTTTTCCGCCTCGATCTTGTTGTTGTTGGCAGCTCGACAATGAAATTTTTGACTGCTGATTGTTTGGCGTTCAATGTTATTCTTCCGTTTGTTGTTATTGTTGTCGATGTTGGCTTAAAGAAAAAATAAAAAGGCAACTTAAAAATGGAGATATGCGTTTGGTATACTTAGAGAAACTTGCAACAAATTGAAAATGGAAAGTTTTGTTTTGCAGTTGTGCTTCGACTTTTGCAACTTCAAATAACTCAACTTACTGCCCGCTCTCTATATTTATCTGTCTCTACCTTTCACTATCTTGTAGCCATTCTTAAGTATGCGTCGTCGTCTAGTCTGGTACAGCAAATGAGGTAAAATAGTTTGGGGAATAGTATTGTACGAGCGTGGCAAACTTTTACAGCGATATAAAGATTTATGCGGCAGATATTCAAGTTCCTTTCAAAAAGAATGCAAAAGAAGCACCTCATTCTAAGGTGAATAACTTGCTGGGATACGAGAATTTAAGAAGTATATGGGCATATCCTTAAGATGCAAAGAATGCCTGAAAATGGGTAAATTCCATTAAGTTATTCAAAATATTATGAGAGAGTTGGGAAGCATTTGCCTAAGAGCCACTCACCTAAATCAAAAATAAATATGCCACAACATCAACACATTCCACTTTGTCAGAAGAAAAACAAACTCACTGCGAATATTTTTCATCTTTACATTGAGTGCAAAAATCAAAGTTTCAATGCATTTTCCAGTAATTTTCACACTCAAGCTGCCATGCAATGCATATGTGCTATCTGTCGTCTTACCCCTCCTTACTCACGCCATCTTTTAGGTGCCGCTGACAGCTGCACTTACGCAATGTTACGCATAAGTGCCCACCACCGAAAAGTATGCAACGAATTTAATAAAATGACAAGTCGAAATTCGTCTTCTCACTCACACAACCCCCACTCCGCATTCGCTTTCGCATTCGCATTTCCAATTTCCATTCGAACGAAGTTCGCTCCGAAGTAAATCAAGCAAAAAGCATTGCATAGCATCAGGCGCAACACAAAACGGTCGTCCAAGCATGTGGAAAATGATGCTTTTAAAATTGCAAAATAACGCGTGAATGCGGTGATTAGAATGTGTTTTGTCATCCATTACAAAATTTGCCTTGCCATTGACAGTCAATAAGACCCCAAATATATAGTAGGCTACACTTTATTAGCCAACGTGACGCAGCGCTTGCCAAAGTTTCTTCGGCGACACTAACAAATTGAGTCGCGTGGAGTTAAAAGTATGCAGTCAGCGATTCTGCGCCAAATAACTCAATAAAGCCAAGGCGTGAAGCATCAAGGAGTAAGCAATAAGCGGCAAGTAGCAACACCTCCTCAAGCAACAACAGCAGCAGAATCAACTTGCCCTTTGCTAAGCCGATTTCCGCTTGTTTGCCACGCAATTACGATTTGTCAGCCGGCTCAGGTTGTCTGCCAACTCCGGCGTATATATCAAATGCCTAATTAGGGATTATGCCGGATAGCACAATACAAAGGAGATGGCAGAAAGCGGTGCTGTGAGCGGCAAGAAGGAAAACGTCATTTTGACACTTTGTCTTTTGGGATTTCAGACATCACTTTGTCGATTGGCAAAATCAAAGGCGATTAACATTTTTATTGACAACTCATAAATCGCCTTGAGAAATCAGTTTTAATTATTAATACATGAGACTGATTCTCAATCCACATTTCGGCCACAATTTATAGTTGTTATGGGTTTAAGCAAAATATTGATATTCATATTGATATTCTCTTCACATTGTATGTGCAAAATCAGATCATAATACCCTCATTGCAGCTTGCTTTAATATAAAAACAATTACAAATGCAACTCTTCTCAATCACAGAAATATCAAGAAATTAATCCAAACTATGCATAAATATATAATAAGAAATAAAATAACTAACAATTCCTTCATTCCTGAATAAAAATTACTATTTTTACAAAGTTTCCTCTTCGAATAAAATTACAAAACACCAGCAATTCTCAATAAATAAATAAATGTACACATTTTATAGATCAGCTTATGCCAGTCAAAAGTCCCCACGTGCTGGCAAATTACATTTTACATTTTGCACTGCGCTCGAAAGTATGCAATAAAACAGAGTTCACAACAGAGGCGAACGCCTCCAGGCCTAATGACCACACGTAGGACATCTTGTCCTGCGGTCACCATAAATAACGCAAAGCGCATTTGTCATACGACCCTCAATCTGGCCTCCTGGCTTCTCCTGGCTCGTTCCTTCTTACCTGACTGGCCAACCAAGGCCAATGCTCGAACTGCAGTCGATGCCTTGGCCCCAACATGTTTTTGGCAGTAAATCAGCTCATTAGTTAAGTTGGCAGCTCAGGCAAAAGCCCAGGCAATGCCTTTCTGTGCCCCTCTGTGGCCATGTTGCCAGTGTCGTTGAGTGGCAGCCACGTGCTGTGGCGTTTGCTGGGTGCTCGTTAAGCTTCATTTAATCAAAACAAAAAGTTGGTTGAAAAATAGCCAATAGGCCGGCAATAAGCGCCTAAAATGCCGCTTTGAATGCTAATAAATCTCATTTGGAGGCTTAAACTTAACCTTTGCCACTGCCAAATATAATTTAACGCAAGCCTTGCACGTTAGCCAGGCCAACAAACTTGTCGGCAACTTTCATGTGGGAGCTCGTATCAAGGATTTACAATGCTCTTCATCCTGATAGTCGGGCATAAGCCGTTGCTTAGTTCAAGGATTGTTAAGGGATTGATGCGAATGTGTGGGTTAATGAAGCGTTGCGCCTGTATGCGAAATATATTGACCAGAACGAGGCTACGACCTCTGCTGATTGACTGAGAAAGCTGAAATTTGTTTTTATTTTTGGCAGAAAGAGAGAGAGAGAAAGGCGACCCCAGAAGCATTGCATTGCTCTAAAGTTTCAGTAAGTACGTAACGGAAAACTTCATTCACTGGCAATAATAATTCAGAAAATAGCCAAAGGCTCACACTCACAGCAGCAACAACAATTTGAACAACAAAACTTAAGTAGCGACCATAACGAGGGGCTAAGTGTATTTTACTTGCAGGTACGCCAGCTATAATGACGTCAAACTTGGCAGGACTTTTCTCATATTGTTGCCGTTACCATTTCGGATGCTTTCCTTTTTCCTTATTCCTTTCACTAGGATAATGATAATGATGATAATGGACAAGAGAGGACCAGCCACGACCGTGAGGACCACGCCGATGACTTGCAGCTACTCCAAGCGCGCTAATCTTAATTACTTTTGTTTAATTACTTTGACGTTTCACCTTCCCCCTTCTCTTTCGCCTTCTCTTTCGCAACACCTCGCCACGCCCACTTCTCATATTGTTACAGCACTCCCGCGTGCCGCCCGAAGCTATGCAACGGCTTTTCTTCCTTTAAAATAAATAATGTTTACTTATTATTTTTGGGGGCGCAAAGTTTGCGCAGTTAACAAAAGCTTTGTATACCTTTTTTTTCTTCTTGTGCTCGAGCAACGAGCGGAAAAACCAAAACCGTTACACAAATAAAGGCAACATGCTCTTAGGCGTTTTACCTGCCCACGTCCCTAGCCCCCTTCCATATATATTTCAGTATTTTCTTTCTTTTTTTGTAAACTAATTTAGTGATTAAAATCTGTGTGGCAGCTGCCACTGTGGCGCTCACGTCAGACGCCAGAGGGCGCCACCTTGGCACCATCCAATTAACATAATATTGTTGATTTTTATTGCTTGCTCAAAAGTTTTGTCATTGACTTGGTCAATGTATTTGCCATCTCTTAATTGAGGTCTCCCTGCTCTCTGGCATATTGTCCACATTTTATTATTATTTAAAGTGCGTGCTACTCTCCGCCTATTTCCACTCGTATAGACCATAAAATTGTTTGATTGCTTAATAAGCGCCCCAAAGTTAGCACTAAAAATGTTTCTACTTGCACAAATTCTGCAAATTATTTATGAAGCCAATGAAAATATAAAATACAAGCTGCCCACAAAATCCCCCAAAACGACCAAACGAGCAACATTAACAACTTGCGAAGAGACTTGACTGAATTCGGAAATTGAAACGCTCTGCATCAAATGCTTTTTATTTGGAATGTGAGTACTTAAAAAATACTATGAAATTCATGTGCTACGACTATAGCTTAATAGCTTATGGGCAATGCATGGGAGTATAGCAATAAAAGATCTTGTGTCACTTTAATTCTTAATTTGTTGAAGTTTATTGATAGTAAGTGTTAGGTACTTTTACAACTACAAATTATATTGTTTATACTTTTTTCACATAGTTTATAAATTCAATTTGAGCACATGCATGTAATTTAGTTAGTAAGAAGTGCACGTAAAAAACAAGGAAACTCTTATAATATTTCTAGTTGATTAAAAATGTACATTGAATTAATTTTTAATAATTTTTCCATTCATATTTTAATAATGACAATAATGAGATCAATTTTGTCAGCTGTACCGGTTCATATGTAAATAAAATATATATACATATTATTTTTATATTTATATTTATATTTTATATTTATATCCATTGTTTGTACTGTGAAAACTGTATAAGTCGGAAATAAATAAGTACACTTACATATCGACAACTTCAACAAATGCATGCTATAAAGGTTAAGGCCCCAAAGCGGAAGCAGCACACAGCCAAACACACTTGGAAAGATACAAGCTTATGACGTGTTTAAAAGCCAAGTGAGACTCAAGTTAGGCGCAGTAAAAGTCTAAATGTTAAAAAAAGAAGCCAAGGGCGGCAGCTGGGTAAGTGAGTGCGTGTTTAAGACTATGTTGTTGTGCAGACTCAGTGGAGTGTTAAACTGAGCCCAAAAGTATGCTATAGTCTTGCTTTACTCAGCAGAGCTTCGACTGGCACTGAGACTGCGACTGGGATTTCACTGTGATGGAGAGGGTGTCAGCTTCAAAGGCGTTGAAGCATTGTGTGCGAGGCACGGAAGTGAGCGGATGGGTCTGTGTCTAACACTTGATTAGATTTGCCACAATGATAACGCATCGCATGGACAAAAGAGGAAAGCGTAGACGAATAGACGAAGCTAATGTGATTCTCGCAACATTTTGCATTTTGTTCGTATTTATTTCGCATTTAAATGCACAATTTCCCAACTCCAAACAGCTCGCAGAGGTGGCGCTGAAAGGTCCCTCAGCACATTTCGAATTTAGTTCAGTCTCACATTTTGAAATGAAATTCAAAACTTAGCTAAATTCGAAAGACATACGGAAAAGTGTACAATTTGACGATACATTCCCAAAAAGATGGTCTCTGCGCTCTCGATTGTGGTCGCAACCCTGGTGCGGCAATGCAGCGTCTTCACTTTCAAGAGTCCACCGCAGGGTCTGGATCTGTGCTGTCCGGCGCCCACAGTAGTCAACTGGCTTTTTGAGCTGACTCTGCTGGTGTTGCTCTGGAACTGTGAGCTGCTGCCCAAACGCTTCAAGAACGTCTTGCCGCACTTTTGCACCTGCCTAGAGTTGCTGGGTACCATCTTTATCTCGGAACTGGTTATACTCGCTGGCTGGCATCGGTATGAACACTTCGTTCATCAGTTGAGCCAACGCCTCTGCTCAAATTGTCGCTGGTGTGGCTACCTAACGTTCTACCTCTTCACCGTGCTGCCATCGTCGTTGCTGCTGGCCACCTTGGCGCCATCACAGTGGCGTGAATTTGTCGTCCAGCTGGTGGTCAAGCTGCCACGACCTGAGGCAGATGAGTACCTGCTGGAGTGTGCCCGGGAGTTGTCCAGCTATGTCAAGGGGCTCGTCTATTTCTGTCAGCTGAGGCGCGAGGATCGATTGCGTGCGATACGCTTATTTCAGTTGCAGGCGGAGCACACGAGCCAGCGAGAGGCGTCTCAGGTCCAGTAATAAGGGAAACTGGAATCGTAAATTGTTTATTATGGACACAAATTTATGCCAACATCTGCTGTTGTTTTCCTGGCTCACACTCACATTGTTGTTGTTGTTTTTTTTGCTTTCGGGGGGCTTTTGGGATTTCTTTTGCTTGTTCTCCTCGACTTTCGATGTTTTTTCTCTTCTCTTGTTTAACAACTTTTCGCTGTTTGTTTTTAATTTTTTGCTCGAGCTGTTTCCTATCTTTGTCCTCATCTGCAACTCACAGTCTCAGTCTCGCTTTTCTGCTGGCCATTTTAATTTTCGTTTTCGTTTGCTGTCGTTGCCATGTTAGCCGCAATTGATTTGCCGTAAATTGTATTTTTAATCTGCCGACAGGCTTTCGACATTTTTACGTTGAGCTCTGTTGTTTTAGTTCTTGATGTTATTTTAGCTATTGCTGCAGTTTTCAAGTTTCTATTTTGCAACTTTTTTACACTTTTTTTGTGGTCTTCATTAGGATGCCAACGTGTTGTTTATTTATTAAGTCCTAATGCAAAGTGAAGCTAATTCAGTGTGAGTTGCCTCAATTTACTAGTAAAGTTCCAAAAAATGCACTAATTCAATATTAAAAATATACTTGAAGCGACTGTCCTCCCAATAGCCATTACAGCATTATCAACTGTTTGGAAACTAAAGCTCATTTATATGATAATTTTGATTCTCAAAAACGAAAAGGTGATTGCGATTTTCGAAACTTTATTGCGCGGTTCATAAGAAAACATTTGCCATTTATTTGTAGATTTAAGCCCAATCGATTAAATTGCAAATTGGGCAACAGCAGAGATCAAAAAGCGGGACAAAAACAATACGGACTGACATTATATTTTTAGGCACACACATGATTGGCAGCTGTGTAAATCGAATTAATGTCACTCATACGCACCGTGTGCCTGTTTTGATGCTGCTTTGTTGCTTTGTCGCTGCCCGTGTTGAGTAATTGAATTTGTGTTTGTGTTGATTTGATGTTACCTGTAGAAGTGGCAACAGTACATTTAATATATCAACTCGGCACGGCACACATAAATATTTTCCCCAGACAGTCGACGATGGCGACGTGTCAAATTCTTCAGCACAAGCTGCAAGGGAGCATCCTCCGTTGGGGTTGAAAGAAGCTTGGCATTCCATCAGTAAGTGTGTGTTTTTTGTCTTAAGACATTTATTTCATTGTTTGTCGTTCGTTGGGAATTTGATTAGTTGCGAACTGCATCTCCTGCTCCAAGTCTCTTGTGTGCAACATGGCGTATACTTTATGCAAAATAATGTTAGCATGTTAGTGCGATGTACATTACACTAGCTTTTATGGTAGTTCTGCTCGAGTCTTGTTTAAGCACTAACACTTTTTGTGTCAATAACAATATTGTTTGTTTTTGTTTATTACTTTTTTCATTTGTTTGTTTACACTTTGAAAGTTCATTCATGAACTTTGCTATATACCACATATATTTGAGCGAATGAGACTCTCTCTATCACATTGTTAATTTTTTTAATTGATCAGATACGCTCCTAGTCAAGTATTAAACAGAGACAAGTGCCACACCACAAAATGATTCTTCAGCCTCAACGGCCTTCTTCTTTATCTACTGGACTTGTCTTTGCTCGAACACAGCACTTTCGAAGCAAGATCTGTCCACTTGTTTTCCACTTATTCTGTTTATTTTTGTCATTTCTCTGCAGTAACGTTTCTGTGGCCACTTGAGTTGCTTTTATTTCATTGAAGATTTGTATCAAAATGTCAACAGCAACGCATGTCAACAATGAAAGTAACAGAAACGAAAAGAAGTTGGTCTTTTGATGTGGATTGTGCAGTTGTCTCAAGTTTCCCACTTTTCCCAGAACTGCTCCTCTCTTCTCCATTTCATTCCCTTCTTTCAGTTTCTTTCATTATACCCGCCTACCCAAAGGGTAGAAGGGTATTATGGCTTTGTGCCGACCGAAAATGTATGTAACAGGCAGAAGGAAGCATCTCCGACCCCATAAAGTATATATATTCTTGATCAGCGTCAACAGCCGAGACGATATAGCCATGTCCGTCTGTCCGTCTGTCCGTCTGTCCGTATGAACACCTAGATCTCAGAGACTATAAGAGATAGAGCAACAAATTTTTCGCGACAGTATGTCTTATTGTTGCACGCAGATCAAGTTTGTTTTTGATTTTGGCCACGCCCCCTCCCGCCCCCGTAAATCGAATAAAACCGAATTGCAAGCGTCGTTTTAAACCTAGAACGTTCAATTTTGGTACGCACAATACTAATCACCATCTTAATGATCTCTGCGAATTTGGTTACAATCGGATAAAAAACACAGAAGTTATTAAGATATTACTTTTATAAGGCGTTACCACGTGCAACTGCTAGTGCTGCCTAGCTAGTTGCTATGACACTCCGCGACATAATAATGGTGTTCAATAAACCAACTAAAGTGCCGCCAAGCTAATAACTTCGAACAAAGAAAATTTTGATATATTATTTTGGTATTTTTAGTATATTTTTTTTTAGTATATTTTTATACTATTATATAAATATAATATTTTGATGGTAAAATTGGGTGGCGGGTATCTCACAGTCGAGCAAACTCGACTGTAGCTTTCTTACTTGTTTTTACTTCATTTTTTTTTTTTGCTTTGGAGCAAATAAAATGTTTGCTTAAAAAATTGCAGACATGCATTGCTGCTTGAAAATTTCAAATGTGCATTTCACTGTGCTCAACTTCTCTCGTATTTGGGTGTTTTGTTACCAGGAATTTACTGCAGTCACGACTACGTCCTGACACAAATACATTTAAGAATGTGCCAACATATGTTTTAAGGGCTGCCTCAAAGGAGTGGGGGCTACATATTCTCGTATATTTTTCGAGTTACAGCGTTGACATTGCCAATTCTACTAGGATATCGGGGCGTATGGGTGTTAAATCTGTAGTGATAATCTGCACTGCAATATATAACTGTAAAAGTATATTAAAAGTCAAGTGACATACTCAAATGTTTACACACAGAGGGCAATGATGGGACTCCAGACTGAAATACATATTAAGTAACTACTGAATTTTAATAAGGATTTTAAAGTGGTAACAGTTGGTAAGAGTGATTGCACTGCCTGCAACTATGATTATGATTGGAAATTAAACAATACATTAATATTAAAAATATTAATATAATATTATATAAAATTGTGGCATAGAGCTTGATTAACTAAACTGACTAACACTAAGGAAAGTATGAAGATTTCAATAGAATTTCTGTAAAATATAATATTCATCATAAGTAAGTGAAGTGAAATATAAAAATCTACACAGATTACCATACCTCAGTATTCAGTAAGACTCACACAATTCAAAACAGTAAATACCATCCATTGAAATACAAATTTGCCTATTATATTAGGAACCGAAAGCACAACAGACCATAAGAGTCAATAATACTATTATTTTCATATAATTTTTAACCAGGAAACATCAACATCATTGTCACAAAAGGGACTTTAAATGTAGTTTAATCCTTTTTCCTTTAGTTTCCGGTTTTTACTTGCGGTCAAGCATCTGCCGCAAAACACAACACATAACACGACACGACACGACAGGCTGCACAACAGGAGACAGTAGGAGCAACAACAAGAATAACATCTACAACAAGTACAATAAACAACAATCAAGTGAAGGCAAAAAGTAAAAGGAGACTAACAAAAAGTTGTTAACCAATTTACTAAATGTCCAGAGTGTGTAGTGTGTTGAGCTCGTTTGCCGCTTTGTGTACTTTTTGTGTTTCGTATTGAATAACAAATTCTTTGTGGCATATGTTTAGGGGTCTAAGCACAGCATGCAACACCAGCAGCAACATCATCATCAGCAAATCAACTATGATGAAATCAAGCAGAACACAAATGGGATAAACGTTAAATGGTCAGTTAACATTGAATAGCTGGACAGTCCGTCAACTTGGCTGGCCAAAAGAAAAGTTGTAGATCAAAAAGTTAACTGAATTGAGGAATAGCCATATATAGGTATCACATGCAAAAGTTGTGAATAGTATAGTTAAGAGTTGATGATGGACTACTGCTTTAATGTCCATCTCTTCACAGTTTAAGCAATGCCCCAACTCGACTTAATGAGAGTTTTGGCTTTTTGTGCTACGATTCGTTCGTTGCGGCTGCCCATAGCCAGGACACGCTTGCGGGGATTAGCAAAAGTCTCTTGCTCTCTCTGGACTCTCTGCTACGTGAGTAATTTTTCAAAGCATCCATCCGAACACACACATTCAAAGAATCCAAGGATATAGATGACTGCCAATCGTTATGAAGTCAAAAAGAGGAATACAAAATAAAATGGAGAAGTTCTCTACACGTACATGTTTCTACGGCGGGGCGATACCCTACAATTGAAAATGTTTGAAATTAATTGTTTTTATAAAAAACAATTCAATGATATATAAATATGGAGACAAAAATTTGATTCAAGTTTAAATCGATATTTTATTTATTTTATTTTTTTTTATTACTCTTCAAATATTTACCCAAGTATAATTATGTGTGACTTAACTGTTAAAACCTTGTCAATCAAATTGTAATTATATTATTAAAAGAATCGTAAATTAATTCAATTTAAATTTCAACAAACTGTTGACTTCTTAAAAGTTAACATGCTTTCTATAAACTTTTCAAACATAGGGTATAAACATCGTTCAACGTTTTTGAGTGCAGATAGAAAAAAAAAGAAAAAATTCGAAGGGGGAAGAGAGTAAGAGAGCGAGGAAGTCTAATACAATTTGTAGGCTTTCGTTCATTAGGATTTTTATTTCTTTTTTGCAAGCGATAAAAAAAATTTATTGCCGCAAGTTCAAACCATTGCACTGGGTAGCGTTTTTTTTTTTATTTTTGGCCAAATTGCCACGCTTGCTGCATTTTCAATTGCATTTAATACACATTTACGGTTTGAGGCATTTTCCTCATTGTGCGCTTTTCCAATTTCCCAGAATGTTCACCACACAAAAAGGGCAAAGCATTTATTTTCACATGACTTCGTTGAACTTCAGCGGCATATTTTAGATTTAGACGACACGGTTGAATTGCCAGTGAATTGCCAGTGGGTTGGGAGTAATTAGACCTTGTTAATTATATCTAATTAGGGTAGTGCAAAAGGTGAAAACCGTGTTGATGATGGCTGTTAATCATCTGCAACTGCACAGAGCGCTACCTAATGGTGGTGTGGCCATCCTAAAGAAAAAATGCTTAATATGAGGAAATATATTCAAGTTGAATGGAATTTGTGACTTTAACAGAAAACATTGTATTAACTATTGCGAGCTTACTCGAAGTTGTAATGCAGTGCACGATAATTTTATATGGCATCACAAAGTAAATGAAGGATTAGAAAATATTCATAGATTTACTTTTTTTTCGTTAACTTTTGAATATTGTACATTTTATATACTATACATAATTTGAATGTACAAAAACTAAGTAAAACCAAAATAAAATTTGGCGTATTTGACGACACTTTTAATTCCCTAAATATTCAAATCATTTGTTTGACCATATCATGATTTCAAATACCATATTTAACCAGCTTTGTAAATTTATCCAAAATATTCATTCAATTATATGCTATAATTGTATGGCTTGCTGTTCCCTGTTTGTTCATATCAATTAAATAAATTAAAACTCCATTTCTATATTTATTTCAATTTATTTTTTTACAATAAACAATATCAACATTTCAATAATCAAAGCAGAACCTTTGCTTAACTCCAACAGCAACCACTGGCTTCTTCGCATTTCGCAGCATGTTTCTTTCAAGTCCAGATCCCAACTGAACTTTTATTGGGTGCTGCCTTACTTTTATAAGCCGTGCATAGCCAATAAGAAAGGCGCGTTATATTTCTAAATTGCACGGGATTGGCGTGGGTGATATTTGGGGTTGTTGAGAGCAAAAGCTAGAGGGCTGTAAATGAAAGCTTACAAATAGAGCTTGCAAGTTCCATGTGAAATAAGCTTTATGAAGGGATAAAAATCCCACTATTTTCTAAGTCATTTTTGGCAAAGCTTTTGGGATGAATGTCTGTTAGTTAGCAGTAACATTGGGGTAATGGCCTAACAGCTATTCTGAAGAGAGCTCTAGCAGCAAGTTAACAGTGCTGTGAGATTAAACAGGCCAAGCTTAACAGATGCTTTCTTAACAGCTTGGAGGGGAAGTCTTTAACAGAACTGCTGAAGACTGTAATGTTAAAGGAGTAGTTAGTTTAACATAACAGCTTAAGAGAGTTTTACAGTGGTATGTTATCAAATAAACAAACGAATATGATGCTGTTATATTACTTGAAAGACTGACTAAAGACTGAAATAGCAACTGAAGCTCAATGTTGAACAACAACTGACAACAACTGAGGGGGCCAGTTCATCTATAGATAATGCAATATGAATAATTAAATTATAAAGAATCTTGGGACGCACTTGAAGCTTGATTCTTCCATTGAAAGTAAATTAAGTACATTATCGAACATTTATCCATTAAACAATAACTGAATATTTACAGCTTTTGCAATCATTTAATGTGTGTACGCACCCAATGCCATATAAATATCTTTGGTTTGTTGTTGGTTCGCTTGGCTTTTGTGGTTAAAACAAATTAAGTGGAATTAATGCGCCTACCTCTGACTTTTCACCTGTGCAACCGCACAGATATATATAAGCACACACAGGTACACATATGTATATAGCCATTTATGATTTTCGAATGGACCAAAAGGACTGGCAAGCCTTTGTGTAATGCATTTTGGTTTTTCTGTTTTTGACATTTGAGTTCTTGCCGTGTGCATTAAATATTCAACACAGCCAGCTGAAAAGCCGACTATTTTCATCGAATAGATACACTGGCGTATTTGCATAGATTTATGGGAAAAGGCGTTCATTTTGACATTCGTGTGTGGAAAAAGCAGGTTAAAATAATTAAAATAAAATTGCCAGTTGAGGGTAAGAAACATTGCCACACAAATTGGCAAAAGTATGATCTTATCTGCACTTTCGCTTTCCCCTCTCCTTGCAGTCTGCTGTCTCCGGCATACCTCAGAAAAACTCAGTCCCTGCATTTATAGAGCTACTTGTTATTTGTTGTATATGACCAAAGAGCACAAATATATAATAAAAAAAATTCGAAACTTTATGCCAGACGCTCCACTTGAAGTGCCTGCCTCGGCGTGGCCCTTTGGCCCAAGTGGGAAGCGTTCTTTCAAGTGGATTCAGTTGGGGATTCAGCCAGCAGCTCAAGCCACGTGCAAATGCTGCTAGCACCGTTAGAGAAAGCATTTCTTTTTCTTTTTTTTTTTTTGTGTGTGTGCCAAACAACCAGGCAAATATTTTTATAATTTCCTTTTTATAGAAATTTGCATTTTGGTGCTTGCCATTTCCGCTTTGCCACTTTACCATTTCCGGTTCTGACGTGCCATAATTGCGTGTCCTTTGCTTGAATTCCAATTGTGAACAAGAGTGTGTGTGTGTGATTGTGTGTGTGGTTGTGCAGTCTAATACGATTTCGCTTGATTTTCAATTGATGTCAAATAAATTAAACATTTTCAATTTACTTAATGTTCGGTTGAGCAAATCATTTACATGTTTTATTTAATTATTTCAATTGACTTTTTATATCTGCTATGAAATTCATTGATTCACAATTCAGAATTTGTTCATGAAAATCAATAATCAAATGGTCATTTAAAATTGCCACTTAAAGCAGTTGATAAAAGTTTTTGCATTTTAATTTTGAATATACATATATTATTTGACTATTTGTATATGAAAAAAATAAAGAATTTTGCATTGCATCAGTAGTTAAGCGATTTGTAAGAATTTGTTATTTAATTTGCAAATTATATGTAAAATATGATAAATTTTTAAATGTATATGGAATTAATTTTTTATGTCAAGTTATTGAATCAGTTATGAATAATTGAATGCATTAATTTGTTTTCCATAAGGTAATTTAACTGTACCAAGTCTCCTTAGTTATGTCTTGTTAATTCAATCGTTTACAGCCATTTGTAATACACAATAGGCTTTAAATAACAGTATCAAATTATAATGAATTCGCATTTCAATTTGACTCTACGAGTAACGGGTCATTTATTCAGGACTTTAATATTTTAATTGGCAACAATAAGTGTAATTAGCGTTTAAAATTATCAAGGCAACATCAATTGTTTAATACTCATAAATATGAATGCTGAGACTGGATGCAGCGCTTGAGAGTGAAAGAGAGAGAGAGAGAGAGAGACGGAAAGCGAAAGCAAGAAAGAATCACACTCATAAATTGTAAAAGACAACAAGGACAGAGTGCTCATTTCCCCGGCTCGTGGCGATTGTACAGTTGTATGTGCCAGGACAACTGACGGCGGCGCGAGAAAAACAAATATATCACACCGAGCAAAAGGCATAAATGTTGTATAATTTAAATAAAATTGCATTAATATGTTCTTGAAAAGAACACACACACATAACTGCAAGCTGCGGCAACAGTCTGTGCTGCCTCTGTTTGGTGTTTGGTGTGTTTGAGTCCGGGCACAGTTCCAGACTCCACACAGACTCGGCAGACTGCACGGACTCCACAGACTCCTCGCCTGCCTGTGGCCATAACTCATCTCAGCCGCACAAACATACCCAAACAGGCTGCACACACAGACATTTGCACAAACACTCGTTCTGCAAATTCACACCAAAATCAAAAAGCAATAATGATGCTCGAAAAGTGAACAAGCAGAGCCTTCCTTCCCCGGCACGATGTGTATGAATGTGAGTGTGTGTGTGGCATGCAACCGAGTCGAGTGCGGGCAGCTTAACATGTGTGTCTGTGCCCCATTTTAGTGGGTCGAATACCGCTCACTTCTCCCGCTGCTGTTGTGCACAAATTTTGTAGTATTTGTCGTTATAAATTTGACATCAATTGGCGCAGCATGTGACCAGCAAAGGACCCAGCTCAAATGGGCAAGGATTGCGTTGAGCATGTTAAAGGTGTTAGAGTTATGGTTTATGTTCGATCTGTCTGCACATTGATTTCAATTTATATTTTTTGATGAATTTCAAAGTATTTGGTAATCAATATATTGACAATAATGCATTTACTATGCAGCTAGTCACGTTTAAGATAATAGGGAAAGCTGCTGACACATTGCCTAAATAAATTCATTTCTTATATCATTACTCACTTATAAGCCTATCTTTAGTTGTAATTGCAATTTGTTAATAGTTAGAGATATACAAATTATTAAATAAGCGAATATTTGACTTCCTGCATATTGCTTTTCAAATGTGGCGCCATGCATTTGATGGCAGAAAAGGTTGAAGAGTATTGCACTCGATAATGCAATAGCTAACAGTGTGAACATATCATTCATATGTGAAGGATACCACTAAGCATCTACTAAAATATATATATATAATACATATTTAAAATTGTATTAACTAACCATATAATACGTAGATATGGCATCCCCTACAATAGTTTATGCACACACTGTTTTTTGTATTCGCAGAGATTAGGACACAAGTTAGTTGCATGTTGGCTCGAGCAAAATTGTGCCTGAAAATTCGGTTGCGTTCTGTCCGTTTGCGGTTGCATTCAAACGTCGAAACGATTAGGCAGCTATAGGCAAATTTTGGTATCTTGTTTTCTGCCCTTCCCTTCCCCTTTTCTCCGGTATCGTTTGACTGCTGCGATGTTGCGTTAATTAATAGTATAATAGTAAATTAAGATTTTGAAGGTGTGTTAGTACTGTAAGCCAAAGAGCCATGAATATGAAGTGTACATATTGGTTTCAACTGGATGTTGGCTTCGCTGGATTCTCGTGGAATCACGCTGAGTCTTGGCAAAGTCCAAGAAGATCTCCTCCAACGTAGTCTGACTAATCGAGTAATCCTCCACATTCAGTTCATTGCGATAACGCTCCATAAGTCCAAATATTTTCGACCATTTGATGTCGCTCAATGGAATATAATAGGTCAACATGCTTCGGTGCTCCTCCCTAACACGAGATTGGTTACTTAAATTGACGCTCAGTCTGCTATTAGCTGCTTACTGTAAAATGGCTGTGGGCCAATTGGATTGCACAAACTCCTTGACATTGGTGATATTCTCCTGGCCGATGTCGGCTGTCTGTCTGTCCTCATTCGAAAATCGCTTGTAGGATTTGAAGGTGATGCCTCCCGAGCGCGAGTCATCGATGTGAGATGCGGTCTGGTGTAAGGAATCGCGTGCCAAGCTGTCAGTGCTGCAGAACCACAAAGAGTGATAAATATAATATATAATAATAACAATATAATATAATATTATATTCAGGCAAGAAATTATTCTGATAAAATATTAAATAGCTTTTTTTGATAAAATCATGTCATTCAATGCCGGCATATTCATAATAACTACAAAGTGCTTAAAGTGAGTAAGAAAGAGTATTAGAGAGACTTACAGCTGTGAGGCGTGCAAAAGTTCTTTGCCAAAAGACACTTTGATCTTGAGCACAAGTCCCTTGGAGTACTTGTTCTTTAGGAACTGCGTAGATCCAATGCACTTGAATTCACCATTCACCATAATCGCCAGCCGTGTGCAAAGTGCCTCGCATTCCTCCATGCTGTGCGTTGTGAGAATGATCGTTTTGCCAGCATCACGAACGCGACAGACCACATTCCAGAGCTTTCGGCGGGCAGCCGGATCCATGCCCGAGGTGGGCTCATCCAGATAGATAACTGCTGGCCCCCCTATCATGGCAATCGCTGTGCTTAGCTTGCGCTTATTGCCGCCACTGTAAACAGAAGTCTGCTTGTCGATGTGCTTGAAGAAGCCAAGCGACTTGGCCAAATCCTCGGATATCGTTTTGATGTTATCTTTGTGAATGCCACGCAACAAACAGAATATGCGCAGCATTTCACGTCCGGTGAGATCATCGAGCAGTGCATCAAATTGCGGACAATAGCCAATCGTCTTATGTATTTCATTCATTTCCGACTTCAAGCTTAGGCCCTGCACATAGGCCGAGCCATAGCTGATCGATTCATCGCCCGTCAATATCTTGAACGTTGTCGTCTTGCCGGCACCATTTACACCCAACAGACCAAAGCACTCGACCCTAGCGAGATTAAAGATTAAAGATAGAAAGATCAGTTCTCATATGTTACTTGGCTCTCATATGTTATACTAACTCTTCCGCGCACAGGGACACTTGGTTTACGGCCAGGAAGTTGCCATAGTACTTGGTTACACGATCCAACACCAGGTTCTTGGAGGCCACTTCGTCTTTGCTCATATTCATGATGCGCTGACGCTCCCTCTCCACATCCTCACTGATGTAACCAGCCTTTGGTGGCGGCGGTGGCTTGCTGTAAGTGATACGAGTAAGTAAAAGCAATTAGACAATTATCAATTCGCACACAATCACATAGCTCAGGTGGCTTAATTGATAGCATTCGAAATACTATCGAAAGTTCTATCATTAATATACAATTAATGTTATTTGCTATGGTAATAACCAAAGCCCAATCGATAGTATTTGATGCCAAATATACTTACATTGTCTTCTTGCGGACCATATAAATGAGCTCAGTGATGAGTCCATACTCTATAATAATAATAATAGCGAAGTACACGAAGGCCGCAACTAACATAGAGACAATTTCATACATTACGCCTGGGTCCTCAAAACCAAAGAAGGGGTTCACCTCTGCAATCAAGAGATAGTATTTAAGTTGGAGGAAGTGCGAAAAGTGACAGAGGGAAGAAGTAGTACTTACTGCAACAGTCACGGGAAAGCTTACAGAACCGCTGATTGATCTTCTCACAGGCCGTCTTCGTGGCAACAAACTTGATGACATTGTTTAGGCCAGACGCCAGCGAAAAGTGTGGAATAAAGCGTAAAACGGCTCTCATGGCATCGGCCACTGGCTTCCTGCCGAGCATTCCCAAAACTATCACCACATTGTACAGAGTTATGCCAGCGAATACATTAAAAATGGAGATGGAAGCGAAACCTGTGGCAGGATCCTTGAAGCACATCGAAAGCAAATAGGTATAGGGCAACGCAGATATAATAAAAATGAGCATCACAAAGAAGTAACGTCCCAGTTCAGCGAAGGTGCTAAAACCGTTCTCTTGGAAGCACCAAAACGTTATGATGATCACCAGACACGTGACCAGAAATGTAACCAAATCCCAAATATAGTGCGTTAGCCAGAAAGTGAAAACTCGGACACCGCTCACAAATTGCAAGAGTTTCGCACGCGATTCACGTTCCTTGATGAGAAACAGTATATACATGGAACTCAAAAAGCTCATGCAGAAGCACACATTTATTATTAGTATCGGTGAGCCAAATTTGTTGCTCTCTTCAAGGTGGTCGAGCATTGATCGCTTCGTATACGGATATGGAAAATTGACCACACCGATTTCGATATTTTCATTAATCAGATGCCGGGCAATCGCATTATGCACCATATTCAGCGTCAGTGGTGCCGTATGCAAGGGCTGATTATTTAGCCAAGCGATAATCCGATCATCGCCCACTGTGGCGGCAGCCACATATTGTGAATTGACCCGCGATTGTATGTTCTTATGTTGGAGTATGTGCGTCCTGAAAGTCTCGTTCTCGGTACTCTCATACTTGTGCGAAGAGTCCAACGATTTGACAAATTGCTCATATTGATTCGCTATACCAACACCTAAGGAATTCTTAGTTAAGGTCGCCATGCGTTCCAAGACTGTCACCGTTGATGGATACTGCTGGAGCTCAAAGTACATTGCGGTCTGTGCAGGCATTTGCCCCCGTGTGTTTGCCGCTATTGTGAGAACCACAAAGATAACTGGAACCAAATTCTGTATGAGAAACATAAATTTGTTGCGCCACGTATACAGCATCTTCTTGAGCATCATTGCACGCCATTGATTCAACAACAAGTTCAAGCCACGCAAGGAACGATGCTTCTGCGAGAAGGCATGATCCGCTGCGAACAGTTAATTGAGCTTATCAGTAAGGCAGCATTAAATAACCAGATAAAGTTCAAAACCTGCTTACATGGTATGAATTCATTGCCATCATCATTGAATGGATACTTGTGATTTTTAGAAATGGCCTTGTCCGAACCGTCAGTGCCATCTGAAGCGATTTCAGCATTAGTCTCGGCGCCCACCTTCATGAAGACCTCCTCCATGGAGGTGATGCCCACGCCGTAGCCTCCCAAATGCAGCTCTGCCGATCGATCCTCAAGGGCGCCCAGCATCTCCTCAAATCGATTAGCGTATCTGTCAGGCAGCTCGTACGACAGCTCTTTTCCAATGTCGTCCTTTGGCTGTATGTCTGGTATATAGAGGCCCAACAAGGCTGTCACATCGTCTGGCACGCATTTATCCTCCTTCACACAGATCTGCAATGCGAGAGAAAAATACAATTGAAATCTTCTTCTACCTCTTCTTCTACAATCTCAATTATAATACTCTCATCGATTGATAATAAGTTCCCATTATTCTTCCCAATATATGCTCTTACATTTTCAGCCTGATTAATAATTTCCCTATCATCTTGTCTACTGACCACTTACCAATTTGTATCCAGCGCCATAGTGTTTCTTGAGGAAAAATGAGGTGCCATAGCATTTGAGATCGCCGTCGCACATGATTGCAATGCGATCGCCAAGAACATCGGCCTCGTCCATGAAGTGTGTGGTCAGCAATAGGGTGCGTCCCGTCTTCTCCTTTTGCAGCAGATCCCAAAGTTGCCGCCGAGCCGCGGGATCCATTCCAGAACTGGGCTCATCGCAGAGCACGACCTTGGTGTTACCGCAAAGGGCACAACAAACGGATAGCTTACGTTTCATGCCGCCCGAAAGGCTCGATGAAATAGTGTTGGCTTTGTCCTCTAGCTCAATCAATTGCAAATACTTTGCCACCTCCTGTTCGACGGCTGCGCCCTTCAATCCCTTAATACAACTGAAGAACCGAATGTGATTCGCCACGCTCATGTCGTCGAACAGGACATTATGCTGCGGACAAATGCCGAGGGACATGCGAGCGACTTCACGATTCGTCCTTATATCGCTGCCATTGATGATCGCCGTGCCAGCTGAGGGCTTTAACATGCCCATTATCATGGATATTGTTGTGGTTTTACCTGCGCCATTGTGGCCAAGCAGCACGGTAATCTCATCCTCGAACATGTTTATGGACAAGCCTTTGACAATCTTTTGCTTGTTGAACTTCTTTTTCAGGTTACGCAACTGTAGACCAATGGGTTTATTTTCCGGTTCGACTTCGAATGTCTTGCGATTGAGCGGTTGCTCATGGTCTTTGGTTGTATCCTCGACACCGGGGTGTTCGCCGCACCAGAATGTTCGGGTAAAGGGGAAATACCATTTGCGGGCGATACCGAAACTGCCAGGAAAAACCTGTTCAATGTAAAGACAAATCATGACGTAGAGCACACTTGAGATGAGCATCACGACCATAGTAGCGCCCACAGTTAGCGTATCATCAATGTTAACTGGCGTAAATAAATTGTTCCACTGAAGACCTGTGCCATCAACCTCGTACGAAATGAGAATTTTGAAGCCAAATTTCATGGCTGTATTTAATAGCAAGCTCCAGCCAATCTTCGATGTCAGCGACATCGTGTCGTAGTCGAGTCTGTACGACAGGTAGCAGATGAAAAAGAGGAGACCCGCCACAGCGGCCGCTGTGCTGGCTTTTGAAAAGATTGGCGCTATCATGAAGGAAAACGAGATCGTTGCAATTATATAGCACATGATGAAGACAAGCAATATCGTAGAGTCGCATTGACTGAAGACTGAAGCACCGGACCAGGGGATCTTTAATAGTGCGACTATAACTATTGCGGATATGGTGAGCATAATAAAGTTCTTGACAAACCAGGCGGCCCAATGTATCCAATTGTTGAGCCCCATAATTTTCATGACCTCCTTTAGCTGTTTCTCTTTTTCCGCCGTTATGTACTGCAAGGTGAAAAGAAGATTATTTATAATTGTGTTTTTTTTTTGATGGCGTTTAACAACACTATGCACCTTGACCATACACGTGCAAGGATACAGAAAGCTGAACAACATGATTAATGGAAACAGTTCTTTCATAACCATCAGGAATTCATCATGCGTATGCTCGGGATAGGGAAATCGTTGCATCAACACCGTGGGCAATTCTTTCACGCGAGACTTTTGCCTTATGAAGGTCATGGACAGTGCATGCTGGATTGGCAAAAATCCCTCGCGAAGATAACCAGATGGTATGCCGCCATCGTGATCCGAGGGACTACGTGGACCACTAGTTTGTGACAATGGGAATAGGCGTTGCGTTTGCCACATTAATGGTTCATTGGCTTCCGTACGCAATTGGGATGGGAAACGAAGCGTGTAATTGAATATGTTAGGCAAGGTTTCCAGATCAGACCAGCTGGGATCGAATTCAATGCCCACCATGGCATTGTCAGTTGTCACACCTTCTTCCAAACTAACGGCATCCTTGAATCCAATATAGTCCATTTTCAAACGACGTGCCGCCCCACCAACCAGACGGTCCAGTATTTTATTTTGTGGTGCATAATATAGAGAATGGTTTGCATCGGGAAAGAGACTTTTTTCAGAACAAAATTAAAAAAATTCATTAGTTTCGATAGACTTGATCAATTAGACTTTGATTATTGTCAGACAAGTGTGCATAAATTGCAATTAGAGTGCATAATAGTGAAATGGTTAAAATTATACTAGTACATATATGAAATAATAGAAAAATATTAGGAGAGATCATATAAATTAAAATATGTTGAAGTTACATTATGGAACAGCAAACGTTACGAGAAGGGATTATAATAAAGTAAGAAGCAAGCCAACCGTCGAGTGTGCTCGACCGTAATATAATATGAATCCAAAACAGAAATATAGTATGCTGATTTAATTCTTTCATAAAAGATATTTGTCTTTCTTTTCTTTTATTATCTAGAGAGATCTAGTTATGCATTGAGACGGACAGACAGACAGACGGACATGGCAATATCGTTTATTCTGTTGGAAAAGTAATTTATATGAATTACGTTTTTTTTTTAAATAATCACAATCAATTACTTAATTAATCGTCGATATGTTATCAATCCTACCATCAAATTAACAATTTCTGATTACAATTCTTCCATAAAATTCAAAGAGTTTATTGACTGAAATGAACCAACTGTAAAACTAGCGAGTGTCTATCAATTGTTATGTGATTGGTTAATGTAATACAAATGGAATAAATAGTAAGCGATAAACACAAGGGGCGTAAATCTATACATTTGCAGAGAGAGAGAGTGCCAAGCTTTTGGTGTAGAGTCAAGAGAAGTGGAGTTCTAAATTGGAGTGCCATATAACACACAAGATGCATCAAAAAATTATGTTCGTATATCCGATAAGCAAATTCTGTTTTATATAATTATAAAATCAAAATGTCCAGTACTGAAATCGCAAATGAAGAAAATCTCAACAGACGCGAAAAGTTATCGATAAATCAAAACTTTCTCTCGATATATTATCGAAGTATCGATAAGCGTTTTATTAGCCAATTTATGCTTATTTTGCAAGAGTATAAAATATTCTGTCAGCCGAAAATACAAATCCATTTTTTACTACATTTTTCGAATGTTTAGTTAATATTAATTTTTCATGTTTACCTCTTTGATAGCAGAATAGATTTCTTGTTAGTATGATTATTAATTATTAGTATTAATGATTTCATTTCTGAAAGACAATTTAAAAGAAATTTAACTAAAGTACTATGAAAACCATATATAAAACAATGCATTCGTCTATGAATATATTATATATGTATACACCTTCTTTAACTTCAAATTGGAATATATTTAACATTTTAAAATTAAACGTTTGCATAATTAATTCCGTTTTCCAAAGTATTGCATAAAATAATGAACAATTAAAGTGGTCATCTGCACAAGAATGTTTAAATATGATTCAATTAGCAATGAAAATCAATAGTTGATGAAGACCACAGGTGTGCAAAAGGGCACATATTTTAGTAAGTATACATATTCATACATATACACATTGATAAAAGTTTTAGAAGAAAATTGAAAAAAATCAATTTAAATCAATAAATTGAAACGTACATTACAACTAAAAACTAGACGATTCAAAAACTAGACCAACTCTTAACACACTCTCTTCATTGAATTAGATCAAATGTAATAAATAAGTAAATAAATAAAAAAAGAAAAATAAATAAACTGAGACTTACTTAAACAAATACAAATCGTCTAAATCGAGATTTCTAAAATCTTTTAAACGCCGAACTTCGGGCGATACCAATGACCGAATCAGTACTAATAAGGCCATGAATATCGGCGGCACTAATAATACGACAACCAATTGCAGTTTGTGGGACCGTTGTAAGACCCAGTTTTTCCACAGTAACAAGACAAATTTATTCCAATATGATATTTGCGCCATTGTGTTTTCAGTCCGTCAGATCCTGCCTGTGTAAATATCACTCAAATTCCACTATCTGTAAAAAAAAACGATAAATAATTATAGATGAATTGATAGACAATAATAAATATGCAGATGTTACAAGCAACTAATTCTATTTTAACAATGCATCCTATTGAAAAATACGTCTCCCAAAAACTGTTGACATTCTTATAACACAACCTTTCATCCTATAACTTTTACCCGTAACTCGATTTAAAGTCAATATTTAAGTTTATTTTACGCTATTACCAGTAGAGTGCTTCAAGGAGCGACAAACGATAGGTACTCCAGAGTATCACTGAGCTGTGAAGAGCTGACTTTAAGTTCAACAACAAGGACAATTCATGCTCAATGCATCAACTCCATAACTCCATTGTATTTAATGCGACCAATTGAAATCTATTAAAAGATTAGAGCATTTTGTTTGAACTTAAGCCATAATCTCGATTAGACTTTCACTAAACTGGAGGAAGGTTGTCATCAAATGTTAAGTACATACAATTGAGATAAAAAAAAAAAACAAATTTGTAACTCAATCTCTGATGAGTCAAGACAGAAAATCCCCAACAAAATAATGTAGAGCAATAGAAATATAATAATTAAAATACTGTACTAACTGACAGTGGCAGTGGCAGAGGACAAAGAACAACCGTTCGAGTGTGGCGACAATTACAAACTGAGTTGAGTTAAGGCTTTGAACGAGACGAGTGACTTCGAATTCTCCACATTTTGTTTTTATCACTGATTTCCCAATAAATTCCCAATCTACACACACTGGAATAATAGTACATATGGGAATTCGTCAGAAAGGTCAACCGGAAACAGAAAATTCAAAGTCTATCAATTTATGTTTCGTTTACATATTCCGACAGGGAATACATTAAGTTTAACTAATATAAGCATATTTTAGATTTACTCATAACACATTAAAGTACAGCTTCACCATTTCTACTGTACATTTTAAATCTCGGCTTATGTTCAAAGAATTTAAAACAAATGTGAAAGAAACGATACGAAAGCCTATAACGGTAAATTTCTTATCAGCTAACATATTTAAAGTTATTCGCATGCGACATGGTAAGTCCACAATTTGTTTTTATGTTTTTTTAAAGTAGTTTTTTCTATGTGGTGGAGGGAAAATATCAAAAAAGAATTGTAAATCAAAAAACAAAAAAAAAATGCGAAATATTAAACGGACGTGGAGAAGGCTGGCTGAAGGTAATGAAACAATAATTAAAGAAAAACGGAATCGGATCGAATTCGATTTGGAACTTTGACACCAAGAACAACTCAAGCCATACGAGTGTTAACAAAGTGGAAAGAGCTTTGCCCAAAGATTTGAATAAAAAGCTCTGCAAGTTCTGGTAAAAAAATATAATGAATCTGAACATAATGAAAATATTCAGCAATCTAAGCGAAAAATATCAGCAAGCTTGGCCAATGCTATCACAAATTTTTCTCAAAATCATGATGATTAATGGCTAAGCCATTTATGATAATGACGGTGCCCGCAACCTACGAGTTGTTCAAGAAATATTATTCAAGCGCGGGGTAGGCTTATAAACCTTTCAAAAATTCAGATCTCGTCATGTCCGGTTAGTGAATTAAATGCCGCACAATATGTACGTGCAAATTGCTTGTTTGGTTGCAATGGCTAACGGACAGAATCTGCAAGAACCGCATATTAATTTAAAAACATTATTTTCTAGCTTAATTAATTAAGGAATGTTTTTGTTGAACAAACAACAAATATACTTAAAAATATACTAAAAATGTACCAAAAAATATACTGAAAAAAATTTTGTTCAAAATGATTAGCTTTGTAAGACTTCATTATGTTTACTTATCGGGTGCCGCTGCACCCGGTTTCGCCTTATAAAAGTAATTCTTTAATAACTTCTGTGTTTTTTGTCCGATTGTAACCAAATGATGATTAGTATTGTGCGTGCCAAAACTGAACGTTCTAGCTTTAACATGATGCTTGGAAATCGAGGGCAGAAGGGGGCTTGGCCAACATCTAAGATAAGCTTTTTTTTCAAGTTCGAATGTGTACGAGCTTCGCGTTCGACATCAGTGAGTTACCCAAATATAAACTATTGTATATGACTTACTGCCTGCGTGAATATTCAAATTCTATTAAAGCAAACGAAAAAGTCAATCGATCAACAAAGGAATATTGTGTTTATTTTTGATCTGTTTTTGGGGAATAAGAATTTTTTATCTACTATATTCACAGGATTAGCAAACTATTATAAGAAATCTGGTAACAAATCTGTTAATTTGATTATTTGTCAATAAATACAAACAATCAATTTAAATGACGTTGCTAATAAAAAACAACTGAAGTTAAATTAATATGAATAGTGTTGCATTGTGTATTTTCTGCATCTATTCAAGTACATATGTGTGTTGTGATGTACGATAAAAATATATATGTACATGTATTCATATTTGAACGGTTGACCTTTGGCCCACACTTAAAAGATACTGCTCGGAGATGTGGTCAGAGGATCCAACAACTGCGATGGCTGATCAACAAAAAAAACATTATGCCGCTTAGAGCCAAAAGAGCAGTCTACGCTCATTGTATCGTCCCGATCTGGCTATACGAAGTGCAGATCTGGAGTATTGCTGCAAAAAGTAATTACATTACAAACGCATAAAGATACTGAAAAATCGTGGCATGCTTACCATTACTAACTGGCCATACTATGTACGTGGCACTACTCTTCACCGTGACCTAAATCTACACACTATGGAAGAGAAAATCTCAAGGCATACTAGTAGATATAGATTAAAAAAACACCACAGCAGGCTTGCAAGATGCCTACTCCTTGCCAGGCATCTAAGGAGACTAAAAATAAAGGGTTTGGCCAAAACAATTGGACAACTATAAAGACCCCCTTGTAGTATAAGTTATAGTTGTAAATCCTCATGGGCTTAAGGTGAGGTTTTGTCATATTATTTATTTGTTTAATTGCGTTGTTATGTTACTAATTTTGACTTATTCGGCTTCATCGCTTCAATTTAACGGTCCGGTTAAAAGCGCTAACAAGCAACATCAAACGAACTTAACAGCTACGCGGGTTATCCGTGTTGTTTTGACGCAAAGACGCCAGCAGCAATACAAGACAAGCGGCAAACGTTTTAACGTTCGAATGCAACCGCTAACAGTTTTGCTCGAGCCAACATGCAACTAACTTGTGTCCTAATCTCTGCGAATACAAAAAACAGTGTGTGCATAAACTATTGTAGGGGTTGCCATATCTGCTTATTATATGGTTAGTGATTATGTGCTTACAAAGTGTAGCCAAAAATAATAATTATGGAACTGGTATATTTTCCAATATAAGAAAATCTACTTTGAAATTGGTCTTATGGTAGCGCTCACCCAGATGAGAACTGGGTAAGGCAGAGCTTTAGAGGGTGCATGTCCTGGCTAGGACTTGAATAAAACTATTAAAGCGAGCAGCTTGTGTGAGTTGTGCTTAAAGCTTTTCGAAAAAAGCGGAAAATGTTGGTTACTGAAAAAGTGAAATGGTTTTTCAAATGTCAAATGATTTACTATTAATTGTTTCTGAACAATATCTTGTTCAATATCTATTCTAATACTACCATTTGCCAATTGCCAATACTACATTGTCAGTGATTTTGTCTTGCAATATTGTTATTGGAATTGGATGACGTATTTTCCGTAATTTCATATGAGTTGCCCTCTAACTTGCTCCACCTATATCCCTTTTCTGCATCCACATTTCGTTGCGCTTGCAACCATCAAGCTTTCAGCTGGCTAATGACGTGTGAAATGCATCATGTAAGCTGATGCTAATGTTGTCTATGGCAACAGGCAGAACACCAAACTGACTGCGTCCAAAAGACGAAGCAGTCTTAGCCACTTAACGGGTAGTTGCCACAGTAGCTACTCCTTTCTGCCTCAAGCACTTTTTCAATTTCACGCGACTCGCCGAAGAACATAAACAAAAGCGCAAGCGTTTCATGTCGGCGCGTTGCAAACGATTCCTCCTCCAGTGGTCCATTGGGAGTTCAGGTATACTGTTGCTCCAGAGGCTGATAGCTGCGGGGGTTCAGCTCTCAAATAGACATGGAAACGTCAGCGGCAATGGCAGCGTCAACCCCAATTTGGAATGCGCGTCACGTTTTTAGCTACTTTCGAGGCGACAGGCGGCAGACGATGACGCGAATCGCGTGCAGACAAAAACCCTAAAACGGGGCACGTGTGTGCATGTGCATGGCACACCCCATCCCCTTCCCCATCGCCCAATGCCACCAACCTGGACCGCTGTCGACAATTTCAAGTGCATTTTTAAATGGCGAACGTTTTTTATAATATTGTGCGCCATTTATAGCCGTTAGACCCGCTTGATAGGTTATTATTCAATCAGCCAATTTTATGTACATCGACTACAGTGAACACTCGCTAAGGAAGACCTAGTTTGAGTATGAGAGACAGAGAGGCACTTACCTTTTAACCAAATTGAAATCATTAGCTGGCACCTATAATTAAATGAGCAACTAATTGTCTTGGCAAACTCCTCACATAATTTCCACATTTTTATAGCCACCTGAAAGAAGAGTTCGCTCCAGGCAGAGCAGAACTGTAGCTAATTACGTTTATTGTACTGACACATAATTACAATTGGCGCATTTTATTGTTTACTTTATTTCAAAAGTTCTTCCCCTATATCGCCGCTTTCGATAAGTCCATGTTTTTCCAGGGCTTCTCCCTTTTGGCACACAGCAAAGAAAACTTTTCGCATTTGGCTACCAATTTCATGTGGAGTTTATTTTTTTTGTTCTACAAATTTATGCTGACAGCTCTAAAAATTATGCAAATTTCGTTTGCCTACAAAATTAGTGCAGACTCTTAGGCGTTTTATGGCCTGAAAGCTGGGTCTCACATTTTGTCATAATACAATGCGAGTTCATAAAATCAAATGATAAATGCGAGTTGTGGATAGCTCAAATTTCAAATGGTTTGTTAAGGAAGAGATATTTGAACTGGAGTGCTTTTAATAAATTAAATATTTTATAAAGCGCCAATAGCGAGAAATGTTAATGATACTTACTGATGCTTACTAGCAGTTATAAAATGTTTATGATTTTTTAAAAATAATTCGCAACTATAATTTACAAATTTAATTACACATTGTTATGCAAGTGTTCTAAGTTAAGTTATATTCCACAATTAAATATGAATTGAATTAATAAATTGTTATAGATTTGCACAAAATATGCTTCAATAAGTAGAACATATCTCACGTAGATTAAAAAATACTGAATTTAAATGATGTCTGAATTTTAAAGAGGTGTATGCAACTATATGCTCTGCATAATATGCATAATATATATATAATTTGTTTATGCATATTATATCGGCACATGCAGTACTAAAAGTTCCTATTTATCTCCCTTCCCTCCATTCCCCAGTCCACACCCACCTTCCTTCTATCTGTGAGTGTAATACACTTTATTTAAACAAGTCCATTACATTACATTGCATACTCATGCTCGTAGCTCGGTCAGCCCCCCTGGGTGCAACTGAAACAATACATCATCATTTACGAAGCTTATAAATTTTATAGGGTTGTCGAAACCGCTCAACGGACTCTTCGAAAAAAAACTCAAAATACTTTAAAATAGAGCAGCAAAACGGAAAGAAAAGAAATGATGAAAAGAGGAAAGAGAACAGGCTCGATTGAAATATAAAAACCACAAAACAGGCAAAGGCAACAAGGCAGACTAAATGTGGGGGAGAGAGAGCCCTGTGTGCTGGAACTGGGGTCCTGGGTCATAGGACAACACTAAAAACAGGCAAATTTTATTTGCATGCGGCTTTTCAATTCGTCTAAGAACATAAAACGAACCAAAGGAGCAGCGAGGAAAGTTGGGGGAACCCTTTCGATGATGCAAAATAAAGTAAAGCTGTAAAAAAAAAACGATGGCAAGAAATAGAGCATTTGGAACAAAGCAGAAGAAAGAGAAAGAGCAACATAGTCGTAGAATGAACGGAGGCGCGGCGTCTTAACAATTTCCTGCCAACTTCTGCTTCATTGCATATTTCCGTTTCCGACCGTGTTTGTCTGTCTGTCTAGCTGTCTGCCCGTCCGCCCGTCCCCCCGTCTGTCTGTCTGATATAGTCTGGCGGTGCACACATGAGAGGAGGGTATCGAGAACTACGAGTATGCATGTAGAGAGTTGCGATGACAGCCTCAAATTTTTTTCTTTTACGATTTGCAATTATTTTTGCTCATTTCAGCAGAAGCAAACAAGCCCGCAATTCCTTAAGGACAACTAAAGGACCAGACGCTCCCTCTCAAATATAGTGGCAACTCTGCAGTCAACAACAACAAGGGAGATAGTGAGAAAGAAGGAGAGACAACTAACAATTTCCCCCAGCTGTCCTTCACATTACAATTTACATAAGTTGATACCCGGCAGTTGATATTTTTCGACTTGTTTCCACACTCCCTCCGTCTCTCTCCTTCCCTCATTTGTCATCATCATCCTATCTCGTTCTATGCGTATTTTCAGTTATTTGTCCGCTTGAGTAAAGTTCCTGAACATCGCTCTGAGCAGTTTACATGAAAAGCATTTTAACTGCAACGATGCGAACGACATAAATCGGCATTGGCAACATTCTACTCGATAACCCCAGCCCAGGCCACAGCTACTCCGGATGAAGTTGTGGTAGGGAAATCGTAGCTCTAAGGACCTGATGCCAATTGTCTTGGCACAGCGTGTTGTACACCATAAGTTCAATTCGAGCAGCGATTTTAGATGCTTCTTTTCAGTCGAAACAGCTGTTCTGTTGCTTTGTTGACCAAACAAATATCTACGAGTATATTTGACTAGATGGCATATTGGAAGTGAGAGTATATCTATTGGTTGCGGTTTGATTTATTTATCAAAAGACGTTGTGGATAAATTAATTTCTGCTGAACAAAAGAGAAATCGATTCTTATTATTCTTTCATTGACTGAGCTCAATGTTCATTAGTGGATAATAATCTTCTAAGTTTACCATTTACTTCATACTTATCTATTAGATTAAACTCCGCCAACAATTTTAATCTCAATCCCATTAAACTATATTTGCCGTTTATTTTGTTTAATGTCAAAAATCATAATTACCAAGGAATTATCTTTAATCCTTTAAATTAAATATTATGGTATATCAGATTACATTGAATATCGCCGCAACTGAAAATTGTTTTTCCTTTTCTGTATTATTTTTCTCTTTTCTCTTTTTTTTTTTGTTCATAATGACAACTGCCTGCCATGTGGCAGGTTTGCAGGCTGTCAACATGTGACGCCTCCAGCCTCGTCTTCATTCGTGTATCGCTCTACCTTTCTCTCTTCCACTCTTCCTTCATGTTGTGTTTCGGCTGAGCTCCCCGCAAATTGGCCACGTAAAAAACAAGAGCAACAAAAAATCCCTTTGCACTGCATTGCCAAATGAAAATAGACTAAGTGGAAGTAATAATTTAAATTAATATGCTCGACGAGTTGACACCTTGCAATTCATATGTGATATAAATTAAAATGAAGTTCACAATTCAGATTACATAATTTGCGTCTGTTTTAAAACAACTAGAACTTTAAAAGATAATTATTTCTTAGCCAATTTTTGAATAAAATCTTTGTTGTTTATTTTCAGTTTTATTTTGTATTCATTGATTTATATTAAGTGCATTTAAATATTGAAAAAAAATTGTCATTTCATTTTTAAATCATACCAACATTTTGAAATATATTGATTTATAAATCAGCTCATTCTACCCCATTGCTAACTGTGCAGGGTATTAACGGAAAAAGTGGCAAAACATTTGCTTTTGAAGTGCCTTCCCTGCTCGTTTCCCATTCAAAATGTTTCGAACGCGTGCAGAAAATCAAAATAAAACGCTTTTCGTTTCATTTGCAATGAAATTCGCAAGTGCTGCCTTTGTTTTGTTTTGCTAGTATTTCTATATATCTGTTTCTGTTTCTGTTTCTGTTTCAATGTTTGCTTGTCGCTCTGTCTATTTGTTTGTTTGGAGCTCAGTCTCAAATCGTTTTCCAATACAGCTAGGGATGACGCCTCTTGATGGGCATTTTCTATGCACACGGCATGTGGGCAATCGGCAATCGGCAATCAGCGGCCCGCTTCCGTGTCCGGGTGTCATTTCCATGTGTTCCCTCTGTATGTGTGTGTGTAAATGCGTATATGTGTTTGTAGAGGGTTTACTTGCTTCCGTTTTCAGTTTTATTTCTCGCCCTGAAAATGGCCCTGAATATTTAACTAGCTACAATTGACTATGATTGTTATGTCTGTTGTCTAGTTGCCTCGACAGCATGGAATCCACATTTTACAATTAGACTGAGAGGGTCAGGGTACAGGGTACAGGGAGTGGAGCGATGGAGGCAACGAGGTGATTACACGGGTCTTGCTTGCTTTTTCATTTATCAATTTGCTTAACATTTTCCTCCTCTCAAAGGCATTTCTCAGCATTTGCTTTGAGCTTCGGCAGAGCAAAAATAAAAAAATTGTAATTTTAACGCATGACGGCGCATTTTCAATACGCTCCTGAGGCAAAAAGTGCTTGAGATTTCTACTTCTACTTAGACATCGTCGCGTAATCGAATATAAATTGAATTTTTTACAACAAATGGATTTTGCCAAAGGTTTTACTTCCATCTTTCTTCCTTACAGCTGCCGTCGGGCTGCCTCTTAACTTCATTCAAACGAAATAAGCATCAGGATTAATATATGCATTAAAAAATATAAGCAAAAGTGACGCAAACAAAGCACTGCTCTTCCCCAACTCTCACTCCTTGGCTCTGCAGTCCTGGCACTATATGTTGGAGCTGCCAACAGCTTGGATAGAATATGTTTTGGCAACATCAACAATCAACCCACTCAATGGGGCAACGAGTCAAAGCTTACATGATTAGTGTGGCTCTGCCACAGCCACACCCTCATATTTATATTGTTTTTGCTGCAGAGGGTTTTCTATAATTAAATTCTTTTGGCTCAGTCCCATTTGCGTGACTGTCAATGTCTGGTTGCAGCTCTAATGTGATAGTTTATGTGCTGTATCTATTTGGTCGAGGAATTTATTGAGACGGGTCAGGCACACATTAATCAGCCTTGATATTGTTGTCCTCACTAAGTGGTATATTGCCACTTAGCCAAATATGTATTTTCTATTGCCGATATTTGTTTCTTTTTTATGTTTAAGTTTGAAACATAATTTAAAAATATTTCTTCCAATATTATAGATATTTTTAAATTAATACAAAATTGTTCATATTAAGAGATCAACTTCTCTATTTTGAAACCAGCTCGCTTTGGAAAAGGTTGTGCATCTCAGAATCTTTTACAAATATATCTACATATATAATATATGTACATCTGTTTTGAAATTGGCTTCAAGTTTCGTTCGACACATTTTCACATTTTTTGCACGCATGTTTCTCATTGCCTTCTACTTGTCCTGGCCCTTTTCGGTTTTGGCTCTCACGTTGTCTGACTGTCTGATTGAATATTTTTTCGTTTTCATTTTTGGCGTATTTGCTAGCGTTCGCACTTTTTCCGACCGACACTTGAACGCCTTTTTCTATGACATGTTTTGCACTTTATGCATATTTTTTGCATTTATTGTGGCCAAACAAGTAGACATGGCTGGTTTCCCCTAGCAGGTCCTGGCTAATATATGCTCGTCACGTTTAGCCACTTGTGTCCTGTGGGCTCCTGTCTGCCCTGCTCGTCTATCTATCTATGCGTCTCCATGTTGTTGCTATTGCTTCATGTCTTCACATTCACTTAGTGCAAGTCTTGACTAAACCTCTTTTGCATATTGATACGGTTACATATGAAATCCACTTGGCACCCTCATCTTCCTACTCCTTAACCCCCCTAGCTTTGTAATGGAAATTAACAGCAGTTTATGTTAGCCATTGCAAGCACTTCAATTTTCCAGCCCACCAGCTACAAGCTAATAAGTGTCTTGGCATATATTAAATGCAGGATACGGTTAAAGAAATGGTAAAATCTACAAAATAACTAACTTTTGTTTAACCCTTAAATTCAATTTAAAAACCAACATAAATTGCAATTTGACTGCAGTACTTGATTTAATTGTGTTCATTTGGCATTGCATACTTTTTGGCGCTGCTTGAAATAAACTCAGCGCGTGCTCAAGTGCATTTTGTCTGCTTGCTACGAAACCCAACAATTTAAAGGCAGCGCCCGAAAGTAGGCAACAAAAACGTAATTGTAGCTGGACGTGAATATAACGCGGCCTGCTAGTTCAATGCTCCGACTGAACTGACCAACCCCAAGAAAAGACCACGGCCAAATATTTTTATCGAATTTTCTTGCAAATTGTCCACCCAAGGGCCATTAAAATGCACATTAAACTAGAGTAAAACTGCCAAATACAGTCAACACTCACATAGCCTTAACAGACAGCACGCAAGGCAATTAAAGCAACGAACCCACACTGCATGTGGAAAACTTTTGGCGCCTAAATGGCGCACGAAGGCGCCTCAATGTCAGCTCATTAAAGTTTAGTGGGTGCTTTTTGCATAGTATTTCGAGGGTGACGCCAAGACACGCAATAGGAACTGCAGCCACGGTCAGGTCAGAACTGGGAAGGATACCATTAGCATGGGGCAACTGACAGACGTTTTGTCGCTGCCACGCCCACTCACATACAGACAACTTTCGCAAGCTCATCAAGTGAAGGCGAGAGACGAAAAGTTTTTGTGGCTATAAATCAAATTTTAGCTTGTTAACTCGCTCGTTTAAATTAAGTTGAACATTATCCCTGGCCAAAGGCAAGACCTAGAATAGCGCTACCAAATACAAGCTAACATTTTATACAATTTAAAATATTTCCTAGAAATAGGCGGGGGAAAACACCAAGGAAAAACTCGTAAGAAATACCCAAAATGCGAGTACGCCAGCGATGCTGACAGCTAATAAAAATATTTGGCAACTTGGCTTCGGTTTGGGATCCTTTGACTGGTATGAGGTGGGTTGGTAATTAGCGCAGTGCATATTTAAGAAGCTTACTTGCCGACAAAGAATGTGGCAGAATGGGGATAAAAGACCAAAAAAGAAGTTGAAATGAGTTTTCAGAATGTTTGTGAAGCTGAAGTGCATAAAAATTTAAGCAAAGGCGATTAGTTTTGCTTCTTGTGAAGAGCAACTAAAGTGCAATAAAGTTATGAATGAGAAAGAGTTGTTCAAATATAAAAACAAAAATATAATATATAAAATATAAAGAAATTTATAAATGAAAGAATTTAACATTACAGTATACTTTGGTGATTTGTGTTATTTAAGGATTTGTTCAAGAGTTGTTAACGTAATCTGAACAGATTATGTAATACTAGGAATTACTTGCAATGAAAAATATACAAAGAAGAACTGCACTATTATTAGAGTTGAATGGCGTCATATGTAGTGAAATTATCTAACTCTCTGGCATTCATCAAAAGTGTTTGCCCTCGACGACCAGTCGCAGGTCAACAGCTCATTTCATGTGATTACTTGCAGCTCTCAGCTCTGAGGGGGCGGTGTGGTGTTTCTAATCACAGTACACGACACAGAACGCCCATGAGCAGGCAGGGTCCCCAATCAGCCTAGCCCAGGCCGCTTGTTATTGTCATTGTTATCAACATTGTCACTGCAAACAGCAACAAATTTTGTTCAACAGAAACTACAACAGCAAGTTGAGGTCGGTCAGCAAAGTGGGAGAATAGGCTGGCGGGGTTGGGGCATGTCTCATGTGGGCATATGTTAAACATTTTGACACTTTTGCGCACGGTTGAGCCGCCGACGCCTCTGTTGAACTCTGACAATCTAATGGAACTTGATGAGGGTACACTTCCGCCTAAGCACAACTTGAAAAACAACAACAACAACAGCAATATCCTTTCGCTGGGCATTGCGAATTTATTTAAATTTAAAAATGCCAACTGCCCGAATTTGTAACAATTTGCTGTTCATGTTGGTCGCCAGGTGCGCCGGGCAGTGGTTAGCGATAATCAACGAACTGAAATCAGCGACTGTCGGAATTTTATTACATTTGCTGGACGGCAAAAGGACCGAAGCGAGGGGGGCCACGTAAACCAAACCGCATTAGCGGTCGCCAGTGAGCTTTGGTGTGGCCTCGCGCGTAGTTAGCGGCAGATTGCAGCTGGGAGCTCTAACTGGATCTGGACTGGACCTGGACTGGACCTGGACAACTGAAACTTAATTAAGTGTTGGTTGAGGTCCTCTGGGCCAGTTGCGAATTCCATTGAACACGAGCAGTTTGCCCAATTGTTGTTCAGTGGCTGCCGATAAATGTTAACAGTTTTGGTTTTTGCGGATTAGCTGTTGATTTCAATGGAATGTTGAAGAAACGAGTATGACTAAATGAATGAGTTTGCAGTATGATTGCACCGTTTGCTTTTTGAGTGTACTAGTTTTTCTCGCACTTTAAATAATTGAATTTTCGGAAGCAATTTAATAGTACTATTTTCAATGGTGAGATTAGGCATAACCATTAAAAAAAGGCAAAGCTTAGACTAAAAGCTTTTGCTGTACCTTTCCTAGCACCTATAATTCCAAACTAATCTGCCAGTTTGCAGAACAAAACAATCATTTTACTCAAAAACTTCATAAATCATCACGCATCTTTCCCACTTTTCCACTTCAACTCCACTGTTATTGTACGCTTAGCACATACTCATATTTTTATGTTGGCAGGATATAATTATGCATGTAAAGACACAGCTTCTGTATGCCCGCGAGACAGAATGTCGCCTTATCGCATGTATAACAATTGCGAGTGGTGTCCTTTGGGACTACGCATGCCATTCACAGGCTTAGAGCGGAGACTTCCCCAGTTCGCGATGCTGCCAATTTTCGTTATCGTTTTCAAATTGAATATTTGCGTAATCACATTTTAAGTGAAAATCGCGTTACAAATGAAATTAAATCGATTTTTCAGCCAGACACTTAAAGCGAGAGGGACAGAGATAAGAATCTTTGGCAAAAGTTACGCATACGACGCGTTTGGCGTTTACATTATGGCTTTTCATATCCGTTTCCTTTGCCACTTCCGTTTTACCAACTTTAAGTCTACTGCACTTTTGTGTGAATTATGCGGCGTCGCCATCTCAATTTCTTTTTTTTTTTGGTTTTTCTATACGACTTTTCATCGTCCCGATGCATTTTAAAGCCCCATCAACATCATCAAATCGTTAGTCAAATACGCAAAATACGACTTTGCCCGTCTTCCTGCTCATGGCAATAAAAATGATGAAGAGTTTCGTGAGTTCTCCAAAGTGCATTCATTTCACATATATAGAGAGAGAGTCTCTCACAGCAGTCAAGAATGTTGCCATAGCCTTTCCGAGCACTAACTAAATGGGTGTATTGGATGTCAAACTAAATATGTCACTCGAAAGCACTCTCTAGTGACCTTAGATCTGATAGTCAACTGTGCATTTTCTTTTGAAAATATCTCTCCATGAAACTATTGCTTTATATATGCTGTTTGTCGATGGCTTTAAGTGCAGTCAAGCCATATAATACGGTCATACGACAACGCAAGTATTCCTTGGCTATTTATGTCAACTCGATTATTATTCTGTTTTATATCGTAGCCAAGTGCATGTATATGGCGGATGTGGGGCCCTGCGAAGATGCCGTTAAGGTCTATGGCTATGACTATTTAACCAATCGCTGTGTAGATTTCATCTATGGGGGTTGCGGGGGCAACCCAAATCGCTTTGCCACGAAGGAGGAATGCATGAAGGAGTGTCATGTGGAAGGTGAAGAGAGTGCTGGGGATGAGGAATATATATTAGATGACATCTACATGAGAAATGAATTATAATTGAAGGACAGAATACTGTCATACTTTAGAATGTCAACAAAGAGTATTTGCAGCTTCGGAGTTTTATTCAGTACCAGCCGGCAACTTCTTCCCTCCTTGAGCTTGAAGTAATGCATTTCCTTTTGACGCTAACTGTCTCCAGTTCAGTCTGCCATCGCTGTCTCCATCTACGAATATGTCTATGGCTGTATAACTCTGTAGACGTCTGTTTGCTGCCAATCTGAGCGGCCATTAAGTCGAAACAGCTGAAGTAATTTAACAGCTTCACAGAGCTGAGCTGGTCTTTGACAGCGTTCAGTTGTTAGTTATGTTGCCTGGGCCAAGACTCTTGACAATTTCTGACATGCAATTTGCGCTCCAGGCTGCAAGCAAGTTTTGCTCCCAGCCCCATCTAGACTTTTGCTCATCCTTTTTCTGCACTTAATTTGCATATAATGCCAGTCGCCCGACTGTTGCCTGCATAAATATTTCAAGGACTATCCTGCAAATGGACTTTGCGCATTGTTCAGTTTGTGGGCAATGCGACAGTTGCTAAAATTTACTGCTAATTACAATCAATTTTTGCAAATGCCGCAATCAACTTTATTAAAGCTGCGTCGAGTTTAGCGCTTGCAAAAAAAGTTGCCCACTTTTCTGCGCCTTTTGAGAGTGTTCGCTCATTAACCGCTCAAAGGCATTTTGCGGCTTAATTAGCGACATAAAAGTTGCTCACACCCACAGAACAAGAAAAGACCTAGTTAACTAAGGACCTTCTCTCCCACTCCCCTCCAGCTGGTCATGTGACACTTCTGGCCAATCCCAAGCTATTTAACGTGCTGCTCACGTTGCCGAGATGGCCAAGGTTGGGGTGACTTTTATGACTGATTATGTTGTTTTTCGGCATTTAATTGCCACTTGGCCCATGTCTATGTATGGATGTGACTATTTTTATGGCTAATGAGCAACTTGAGGTAAATTCTTGGTCTATTTCTGCCGGCATCAGGTGTATTTATGTTGACTGGTCGCTGCTTATTACGATTGGTGAATGGCGTAGGGGATGCCCACGACCAATAAAATGCAAGAAATTATGTCAGGGTTGCTAAAATTAAGCCAAATTAAAATGAATGGATGCTTAAAGCAGCGAAAAAGGAGCTGAGTAAATGGAAGAAAAGGTCCGAGTTCCGATTAATTAAAATTCTGGAGATGGGCGAAATCTCTGACACTTTAAATACATAATGAAATAAGAAAGAACAAAATATCTTATAATTATTTAAAAGAGCTAAATGCATGCTTTACAAAATCATTTGTTGCTAAGACTTTTTAAACATAAAAAATTGGATTAGAAGGCATTGCAATTCTAATCATACATATACATAGAACTAGATGTCACTAAATTATATATTTTTACAAATTTCATATATGTGTAACATGAGTAGTTAAGATAAACAGAGATAAGTTTGCTGAAGTACAAACTCAATACCTAAACCATCCTAAACTACTTTTCCTCTTATTGCTCTTTCAATACCATATACTCGCTCTCCCACAGTCCATTAATTTTCGGCACAAATTGATGTGTCAATTTAAAGTGCAATCAAACCTCTGACGACATCTCACACCAAAGACATGCACACACTCTGACACCAATAAGAGCAACAGCTTGAATCATTGAAATGTATTTCACAATAAATTAAATTTCATACACTCTTGAGTAGACGCTCAAAATTTAAATAGGTCAAACATGCATTTAATTTCCGCACGAATGAAATGAATTTGTCTGCTCTGAGCCTCAGTCTGTTCTGTTCAGTTCGCACAGCCTACAGCACACAGCTGTCAGATACATAAAGCACACGAAGTGGGGCAAACGGAAACAGGCGCTCGACAGTCACCTCCTGGCACGCCTACGCCTACGCAAATACCAACGCCCACAAAGGACACGTGAGTCTGGCTGAATTGTTCTCCAGTTGTGTTTCACCTTCTGTTCGCTTTTGGTCGGCATCTGCACACTTAACTTATTTGGCTCCATTAAAATCTTGCTAAATAAATATTTAATGCGTGAACAACTGGGAAATTGAACTGGGAGAATGTTAGATGGCAGCAAGGAGCCAGTAGGAGGTCGGAGGTTGCAGGTTGAATGCGGAGCAACAGCCTGCCAGATGATTTATGAGCTTCAATTGTGCTGGCAACCCGCTTGCCACTGCCACAACGACTACGCCACAGTTTGGACTGCCTTTTGTGCTGGCTAATGGCTCATAATTGATTTTTATGCCTATTGTTGGCCTGGCCCTTTAAATGGCGCGTTGTTAATGCGACGCACTGCAGCAGTTTCCATGCTGTCCTCATTCCCTCTGCCCATAAGAGAAGGAGCGAGGCGTCCAGGCCAAGCGGGGTATATTAAAATCTTATAATTTCAGCCACATTTGAAGTGTGCATAAATTAATTTTAATGCCACAAAAGTTGCGCTTAATGATGCAACTGCTAAATGGTCAATTGTGCGACTGACTTGGTCCTTTTGGTCACTGCAAAATAAGTGACCATTCCATTTTATGAAGAGGAAAATATCAACGATATTACCAAAATAAGGTTCTTTATCTTCATTTATAGATATAGATACATACACAGTCTTAATAAACAAATTTAAAATAATTTTTTGTTGAACAAAAATAATAATAATAAAAAAATTATAGACTATATAGAAAATAAATTTGAAATCTGCTCCGCATTTAATATACAAATATTATCTTTGGCAAGTATTTCCAATTAAGTTTGTCCAATTACCCCATGCTACTAAATTCTGCTCGCCAGGTATAATTAATATATTTTGAATTTTAACGGCAAGTCTTGGACAACGGTAGGCGTTATGTGTGGGCGTGGCAGTTGCCAAAAATTAAATAAAATTTTTACTCTATTTCCATTACTTTTACCATTTTCGATTTGTCCTCTTCCGTGGACTTTCTTTTATTTTAAAAGACCAAATAAAAAAAAAGTTTTTACCTATATGTAGATATAGATATAGAGTTAGATATAAAAACTTATTTTGATAATATCGTTGATATTTTCCTATTCTATTTATATTCGTATCTATATATATCTTTACTTTGTTCCCTATACTTTTAATTTCTTATTCTTTGGTTTATTTAAGGACGCCTCAACTTGATTTAATAATTCTAATAAGAAACAACAGCAAGGACATCGTCTCTGCCTCCGCCCACAAGAAGATGTTGCCTTCAACTAAAATCTAAATAAATAAATGTCCGTTTACGACACCTACGTACGTACGTGGCCATCACATGCCAAGTCGTGGCTAGACTGGAGCACTACCAACCCTGTCCAGACTTGGTGGTCCAGGCTGTTGTCTATCCAGCAAAGCGTGGCACCTTTGGCATGCCAGGCATTTCATGCGTTCACTTTAATAATGCGCATAAATTGGTAGACCCGTTGGACCTTTTGACTGCTTCATTCCCTTGCCCTTCGCTCTTATCTGGACTTGGTCCTTGAATGGAGGGCTGCTCCTCTGGGCAGACACGCGTGCGTTCATTTCATTTAGCTTTTGTTTGACTTGGCCCCATCCATATCCATCGCAGCTCCAGCTCCAATTCCGACTTACAACTCCACCTCTTACTATACTACTCTCATTCTTACTCTGACTTTTTCTCCATCTATCTGTCTAGCGGAGCATTGTTTTTGGATTGTTCTTCCCCCCTTGATTGACCCCTAGCATATTTTTGCAAGCGTTTAATCTTTAATTTGCCACTACTGTGTGGGCTAGCCACATCGCTCCTTTCTCCGACTTCTCTTCTGCCCTGCGTCTGTGTCTGCCTGTCTATCCAACTGTCGACTGGTAGCTTCCCTCTCGTATTGTCGCTCGCCTTTGCCCTCGGCTCAATTTATTTGTTTTCAGCTTAGCTTTTTGGGGGCCGCATTAAATTAAATACTTAGCCGCTGGAATAGTAAAAATTATGCCAGCATTTAAGTGTTTAATATCCGTCTGAGACTTGTGCCCTGGGCTTCCCTATTTTGGGCACAACGGCTTGGATATTTATTAGTTGACTTTAATGGAAAAACGGCGCACTGTTGGTAAAACAAAATTGTTTTTGGTGGGTGAGCTATGAGAAACCATAAAGTTATTTGGGTTATCCTTTTCGCAGATGTCACCAAGGAGACATTGCGAATTCATGCTAAATTTAATCGCAGATGTGATTAGAATTTAAGTTAAGAGCAAAACAATGTATATTGTCATGTTATTTAAAGAAGAATCAAATTAGTGATCTCACTTTAAGTTTAAATAATAATTAAAATCTACAGCTGGTTAGTTTAACAATGATATTTGATCTTATAAAATGACTAGCTACTTACTATCTGAAATATTCTGAAAGTCTATTTAATTTAAAAGCTACTTCAACTAGTATGTGGTCTACATCAAATGCTTCAATGCCTTGCACCTTATACGAGTGGAATAGCTAACCGTCCAAGGACTGCAACTACATTCAAACATTGGATGGTGCTTTAGTTGTGCAACTGAATAGGTGGGAATATGTCTGGAGCAGCACGAAGCAGCCCCAGACTGAACCCAGAGGGCTTCTATCGACACTCAACACAACTGAACAGAACACAATACAAGTAAGCTAAAGAGAACTGCACTCGACCTATGGCTGATGCTGCTGTTGGCAGCAATTGTTAATAAGATTTGCACATCATTTCACGTGTCCCGACCAAATGCCTGTCTGTGTATTGTAGATTTGCATGCAATAAAGCCACAACTAGAGCCAGTGCAGCAGCAGCTACTGGACCAGCTCAGCTCTCGCTTCCCACTGGCAATTTGCATTGTCTGGTGGCATTTTATGGCATGACGCATTTGGTGCTACATTTGTGGATAGTTTTGTTCCTGCCACTGGCAAAACGATTCTGCTTCAAGCCACAGAATACAAAGGGGAATACTTTGCAAATAACGATTCCCCCAATCCTTCGAAGACAACTGCAGTCCGTGTCTAAGCCAAGATGCTGGCCTGTCCATTATTGCATATTATTGAGGGCAGTTTTTGACACAAACTAAATTAAATTTCTAAGCAACCATAGCAAAACCGTCCAGAAGGGGCTTTAAAAATTGAAAATCATTTTCTTCGCCAGGGCTAAATGAAAAGTATACAAAGTAATCGGGCAATTTGTTATAAATAATTGATGTGAACCTCAGTTGATTTACTTTTTTTGCTCAGCAATATATTCTACACTCTTTGCATAATTTATTGGGCGTCTTAACCCAAAACAAAGCAAATGCCGGGCTGTGACTGACTTTAGATATACTGTATCCAACGATGAACTAAAAATACCACATGTATTTAAATGAACGAATTTAATCGAGTCTAATTAAAATATTAATATACAAACATATATGTGCAGCACTTTGGTATACCCCTTATGGTCGTTTTATGTGCACAGGGTATAGAGAAAGGGCAAATTAAATTGCCATAAAGGAATGATTTGCTTATTTTTATTCCGTTTTGTTGCAAGCACGAAAGAGAGATAATAAAAACAAAAACAGTGGCCAGAAATGAAAAAAGGTCTCACAGATAAAATGCGACAAATTAATTGAAATTTATGGCGCAGAGGCGTGTACAGTCAGGGGTGTCAATGCCAAAATAGGGCAGTCTTAGAGGGGGGTAGTTAGATGAGTTTTTGTTGGAATTAAGGAACAATTAGAGTGGATTACTGAGTTGACACATGTTCACTTGGATCTTCAAGCTATTCTATCAATTTATGTGCAATCTTAATATTATTTTCAAAACATTTGCTTGTCAGTTGAGCATTGATGCCTTTAGGCATTTTGTGTCTAGGAATTCTGTTTAATGCTCTCTTCTTTCATATTTTATGTAGATATTCAGATGGGATTACCTTGCCACAAAGCCAAGTTTTGTGGACTTCACCTGCGGTTGGCATTAACGAGCATCGGCAAGAGTTTTTGCAAAAGATCAAGTCATTGAAAAGGCAAATTCAATGTGACAACAGACTGGCGCCTAAAGGAATTCAGAACCCAAAAATTGACTCAATACAAAATCCATTAAAATATCAACAAAACTCAACGATGGCGCCGAAGACGACATCAAAATGTAATTTTCAGCTGGCGCACAGCTTACGCATAATAATGAGATGAGGTTGGAGATGTAAATGTGAGTGTGAAAAAGGATGTGGACTAAAAGGAGTTTCGGCATGTGTGTACTGAGGTTTTTCCTAACACATAAGCCTTTTTTCAATGGCAAGAGAAAAAGGGGCGCACACGGCGGCCAACTTCATAACAATTATCCAAGCATTACCATAAGCTGTCGAATTATTCAGGGACTGAAGTGGGCAGAGGCTTGTTAATGATTATATTAATATTTTTCCATATTCAGATTATTTTATATAATTTTTCTTCATAAAGGTACTTAAAGACCTTCCATTTAATCAAATCATTTTATTAAAATTGTACTTTAGAAATTCGATCCGGATTTCCAGGCACGTATCCCATATATTTGACGATTCAATTTCAAGCCAGACACATTTCTTGTGAGCACAAAATTTCATTGATTTTCATTACAGCAAATCAATCGGTTTCTGTTGCCAACCGACAATTGAGTCACATTTCCGTTTCCTTTTCACAAAATTTCTGTCATGTTGTTGCACATCTGACAATGTCAGAATCAAAAAAAAAAGGTTCTCAAATTGAAGTTCAAGTGCAACGTTCACCAGAAACACGTACTCCCTTCTAAATGTTATTTATATTTATACATTTTCACCGCAAAGTTTTTGCTCTTGTTTGCTTTAAATTTAACCAAATCATTTTTGCAATCTGGCTGGCGGCAATGACAGCAACTAATTGCAAGTTATTTTCGCAGCACAGCATCCTTCGTTTTTCGCTTGCTGTTTTAGTTTTTTGCTGTCTCGCTTGCGGCCTGCCCTTTGGTTTTTCACTTTCCTGCTGGTGCGCTACATTTAACATTATTCCTTGCCATGTTCGTGCTGCTCCTTTCCGTTCAGAAGAGCCTTTCACCTGCCTTCTTTCGCCTCGACTGGCGCGCATGAAGTGCGAATAATTTGCTTTCATCGCCATTGTCGACGCTGCCAAGAAGATTAAAAATCGGTCAAGAGTTATTTACAATTCGATGGCTGAAACTGCAGCTACTGTTGGTAATTGAAGCACTTTATGCAATACCGAATGGCGCTTGGTCTCTGCCTGATAAATGAATCTGTCGCCAGACAAGACAAAGACACGAAAATTGCATTTTAAATAATAAATTAGACAAAAGAGCTCACTGCATGCAACTGCGGAATAAATGTCAAGCAGGAAAATCGAACTGCAAGTTTATTTAAGCCATTTTTCCTCAATAGATTCTCCGCTTTTCTGTGACACTTTAAAAACAAGTTTAACAAATTGCGTATACGCAGTGTGGGGTTGGCGTTCAGTCGTACGTGTTGCTTCGCCCTCGTTTCGATTCGTTAGCAAAGCATCTCCAGCCCCAGCAATGTGTGCCTCGGCTGCCTGTCATTATTAATGCGTGTAATTAGCGCACTTTATAAAGATTGATTGGTGAGGCTTTTGTTGCCCACAAAGCCAAAAGGCATCTTCAGACGTGGCACTCACGCACACAGCAAACAGCAAACAGTGAAACCACAGCGTAAGCAAATACACACTCCCACTCACACATTGACAGCTTGAGTTGAGCACGCACTCACACATACACGCTCACCACTCACACTTACACGCATACTCACTCACATATGGCGTACGCCGCACTTGTTTATGTGCTACACGCATGACTTGAGCAAAATTTCCTTCTACTTTATCTACCCTCTACTCGAGGACTTAATGGGGTATACTTATTCTAAACAAAAATATTTATACTATTTCATTGTTATTTTCATTTCCGGCATTCAATATGCCAATCATTGTGTTCTTTTGCTTCATCTCTATTTTATTAATTCATAAATTCAAATATATAATTTATTTAATTAAATGCATATAGATTATAAGCAGAGTTTTGTTATTTATTTTTTATTCACAAATTTCAATAATTATTTGTAGCGTATCTTTTAAGTGAATATTAAGAGCTCGTCCACTTCATTTTTGCCTGCTTTAATATAAACAACGCGACTTGTTTCCATCTCCTTCCGCTACTCGCTGATGCTACACGGGAAGTGGGATTTATTGTTTTATTAGCTATGCAGGAAGTTGCCCGAGATTGAAGTAACTTCAGTACAAGTAGTGCTGCTAGACACACAGGGTTGGATTAAAGAGTTTCTCTTTGTGGTTTTCGGAAAATGCATAAATTTATGTAGATAAAAATATCATTTTAGCTCACTTGATACTTTTATTTCTTTCTGATCTGATAATAGCGTTGATCTGTCAGAGACCAACAACTTTTTACGAGTGTTTGAAATGCGAATAACTACTTCCATTCTCATGTACTCCATTCTATTTGCGACAGCCCAGCAAGTTCATTACTTCACAACAGATTTGCAGCTAAGCATATTTAAATGCGCTTCATTTGATTGTGTAGAGAATATTAGCTATAACAATTATATTATAGTCTCAAGAGTGTCTAACTTAATTAAAACAGCAATATCACAATGTTTTATATATAATTTACCTTCGCCTTTAAATTATTTATTTAACCACTTTGGTTGTAGCTCATCTACTATTCGTTGTAGTCTTTTTGTGTGGAAGTTTATCGTATATTTGTGCTGTCTTAAGCGATTTTTTGTATTTTTGTTCAGCCAGCTTATTAGAGGCTTTCGAAATGGCGTAGTAAGGCAGATGTAAGTATTTAGTTGGCATTCGATTCAAGAGCAAACGCTTTTGTCTGGCCTTGCTTATCTAACAAGTGAGCTTGGCCAGGCCATAACTAACGCACATGCACACTTACACACAAATACACATACTTGTGTTTGCCATTCTATTACTTAGTTTATGTGCTTGGCATTACACTAATCATGCAATTTTTGTTAGATTTTTATTGGCCCCGAAACTCGGCCATTAGCACGTTGAGTGCATGGCTAATGAGAGCAGCTGGCCAAAATACTTTGTTGCTGGATATTATTGGGATTAGACTGTTAGTTAACAATGAGACCAACTGTACCCCTCAGCTGTGTTTAACTCATCAAGCAATTTTGGAATTTGCATTTAATTTGCATTCCAAGGCAACTGCAGAGAAAACCAAATTACAACAACGACAACAAAAGACCAGCAGACAATGAAAATTGCGACAACAAGAAATTGAGACAATTGGTAGAATAACTGTCTGTCCGTCTTTCTGTCTGTCTGTCTTGCTGTCTTTTTGTCTAACAATTGTCTTTGCCTTGGGGCCTCGTAATTTGAAGCTCTTGTCAACAAACTAGACAACAACAAAAGTTTTCAGGAAGTGAAAAGTTGCTGGCAAAATGTTTCAAGGAATTTTAAGCTTTTGTGAAAGTGCAACGAGCAGTTGGCATTGAGGATAATGATTAGCTCTGAGTACTGTGAATAAAGTTGGAATTCTCAGCATAACCATTCACAAAATTATGAAAGCCATTGGATTATCTACCACAACTAATTTGCGTTTTTATATTTTGTGATATATATTCAAAATTTATGTGCTTCCAATTGATCGCAATCGCTTGCTAGTCAGACAAACTTCAGTAGCTTCATTAGCCTATGCAAATTATTTACGATTTTTGCTTAGGCCGGCAAATCAAACGCGCACCACAGACACTTTCAATTGAGTATCCCTCTCTCCTCTTTTCGATTCCCGAGCATCCCATATAAATTAAATCACGGTAAATAAAAGCAACCGCCAGCACGGCCTCACATTCAGATGCTAAATCAGTGAGGCGGCTTCTTTTCCCCTTTCCCACTGACTTTTCTATGGCATTTCATCTAAATGTTAATAAGTCTCCCGTTCGCTGGGCTTTCGCTTCCTCTTCCTTGTCTCTCTACTTCTCTCTGTCTCCGTGCTTTGCTTTAACAAGGTGTCAGACGCTACGCGGAGGCATTTTCCACTTGGTCGCGCTGATTGAGCGACTCGGGCTACATCCTTGGGCAGAGTTGAGAGCTGGGGTGCAAATCCTGGCAGCTGGCGGCGTATCCTTGAAGCATACATCCTGTTTATTCGACTGGCTTATTGATGAGACACAGCTTGGGCTGCTTTCCTCTTTGTCTTGTTTGTTTTTTCCCATTTTGTGTGGATTTGCAGCCTAAATAGTTGCATTACAAATAAAACTGGGCCAGAAGTACTTGACTCTCGGCCTTAAGTTTAGATTGTTGCTATTGATTGATTGACTGCTTCAGACTTTCAAGGTTTGTTTAGGATGATGTTCTCTGTTGTTGCTAGAAAAAAGCGTTTTAATCCGCATTTCAAACTGGAAACTTTAAAATTTGGTTGACTGCGTATTTAGTTGCCTAAAATGATAAGCATTCATTTATTAAAGGTGTTTGTATTTAGAAATATAGTATAAAGAACTTTCTAGTACTACTGAAATTCAAGCGATTTATTTAAGAACAAAATATCATAGTTATTTGTGTATATATATTCGCCAAACTTTATAGAGTATATGTAGATGACTGACTCCATTATTTGAGTGTATAATTATTTGTTTATACCATTCGCTCCGACGCACGCTGATAAAAAATTCATGCGACTAATTTAAATGCATGGGAATTCTCTATCACACATGCACACCTTCTCACGTACTCATACAGCTGCGCATATTAAATAGCAGTGCAATTTATATTTCATTTATGTTTTTAATTAAATTATATGCATAAAATATTTAACACGAGGACAATCGTTGCATATTATGCATAAAATGGCAAATATTCCAAATTAATTTGATGTTGTAAACCAAACAATTGATGGTATTTTAGTAATACAACAGAGGCAATTAAAATACGTTTACCAGCGCCAACAATTCAATCATTTTAACAACTTCCACTTTAAATCTCGATCAAAAAGCTTGATAAATTTATGACCAATACCAAAAACTACAGTTATTTTCTCATCATGCTAATCGCAGGACCTTAAATTTCACGCCTCGTCTAACTTTGCGCACCTTTCCTTCAAAGTGGGGGCGGGAATATAAATCCATCAATCGCCGACCTTTCTGACGCGTAGTTGAAAAGTTTTGCCGCCTCTTAGGCGTTTTCCTATAACGGATAAGTGTGTCAAGGAAAAGTCGAGAGTTGTGCTTAAAATAAACATGATTTAAGACTACGTTCTTAGCCAGCCGCAAAACCAAGTATCGATTGATTTGCATATGTAAGATAGTGTCAAGAGCAGAGTTTGCCCAATTTGTCTTTGGCTTGCGATAGAAATAGAATAAAGGTTCTTATAGTTTTGACTTCCTACTAGTGTTCATACGCATTAATGGATATTGAGAACATTGTTATTTGATGAAATTGCTCTTTTTCGAACTATGTTAGCAGTCATTAAGTTAAACAATTTTATACAAAAACCTCTTAAATTTTGTAATATTAGTTGTAGTGCTCTTCAACAGTCAGATAAAAAATCTTAATCGACTGCAATTTGTCCGAGAGGCCACAGAGGAGGACCCCGAAAAGCAAATCAAAGCCAAACACAAGCATTATAAAGCAACCTTTTCCATTAATGCTACAACGGCCACAATGCCACGAATAACAACCACACACACACACACACACACACCGACACTCACACATGTCGAAATGTGTTTGTGCCAATTACAGCTGGCGGACCCTTCAAGGCTTTGAACTTTGAACCCAGAGGCCGGCCTTTGTTACAGCCACAAATATTTATGGCCTGAAATCGAGGAAAGGAACTTCATACAATATAAGTCCGTACTCGCAGTCGTACAAAAAAATGGCCGAGTGGCTGAATTGAAGATATTTCTTTCATTACGAGATTGCCATCTTAATTGAGTTGCAATTGGATATGTGGGAACAACTAATGAAAATGTTTTTGTGGGGCAGCATCATCAATCACACAATTATGTTGAGGTACGAGCACATCCAATTTATTGAAAGAAAGTTGAGCTTAATTAGTCGAGAAACTAACACATTGCGTATACGCCACCAGCTGTCGTCTAAAGTGGCAAAGGTGTTTGCCACACTCGCATTATGTTCACTTCATCTGGCTTATGTTGCAAGTAGCCAGAATATGAAACTTTGTTTTTCTCTGCTGTCAACTGCAGTCTGCACTTTTTCAAAGTTGAGGTTGCGAGAGTTGAGCTTTAAGACTGTATTATTTGCTTGCTCATTTCTGTGAGAGGCAATTAGACTTTTAATTGGCTGAACGTGGCCATTAAATGGATTTTTAGAAAAGGCATAAAGACAATTGCTATTGCCTGGCAAGAATATCTTAATATGCTTAACATTTCAAGGGCCATCGATGTGCAGCTTTAAGGCTGGGCTGCAACAGGAAATTGCCAACTAAAAAGTAAAATGTTGCCTGTAAATGTACTTGTGTCTTGTATCTGTATAGAGCACTAAGGTGCAAGGTGGCAGGCAAATGCAAGAAACTTGCAACTTCTTGCTCGCCACTAAGTAGGAAAATCGCTTCGAGACACGACAGAAGCAGCCAGACAACCAGCCAGACCGCAAGATCGAGGAAGAGAGATACAAATGTGCACTGGGTGTGGTAGGAAAGTGGAAAGTAAGTACGTGTCATATGACAAGTGAAATGTGCTCAAAATTACTTGTTTAGCTGCGGCTAAGACGCCTGTAGTTTCCATTCATATACAAGCAAACACCTTTATACTGCAGTATTGCATATAAGTATTGTGTCTCTCAGTTAGTTCGCTTGCTTGAGGTTTGCTTTATGAATTGCGTTGGTTTTCGTGAGAGAAGGCAAGTGCAGTTCTTAGCTATAATTTTCCAGATAAACATTTCACAACTCGTGGCATTCTGACAAATAAGCAAACTTGCAATGCATCTTCAGGCCAAATATTTGTCAGTTGGCAAAAACAGGGCGTATACTTAATGAACACTTAAGGATTGAAATACTTGTTTGCGGTTTTATTTTGTTGAGAATGTTTTGTATGTTGCATTCGCTTAAGTTTTTTTGTTAAAGATGTTCCATTAAGTTCACTAGAAAATAATAAAAATATTACCTTACTTATTTAAATAGTAGGCTGTCACTTTATTTGCAATTTATTAATCACGGTATAAATATTATGCTTTAAGTAACGATTTACTACAAATAGTTATTTTTTAAATTTAAAAGTTTTATAAACTAGAGTGCTAGTCTTTTTTGTAGCACCCATACAATTTTCCCCCATATATTTAAAAAAAAAATGCTTCTTGTTTTTTGTAGTCTCTGTAATTAATTGAAGCATCTGCCTTAATATGGTTTTCATTAGTTGCGACTCAAGTGAGTTGCTTGGATTCAGTTTATTTTAACAAAAGGAGCAACTTTTTCTTTTTGTCTGTACTTTTGCAGCACCCCGCAGGCAAATTATTAACTAAAGCAGCGGCAACAGAAACAGCAAGAGCCAAAATGAGAACAACAACAATGTGGCAAACGGAAAACTTTGTGCCAGTTCCCTTTGTGTTACATACCTCAAGGGATGTCGTTTAGAAGGCGACGAGCGTGCGTCAAGTATAAAAATTAAGCAGCTGTGAGCTGAGCGAGGCAATAAGTGAGATAAAATTAGATGCAAAAGGGACAGGGCTGGCGGAAAGTAATTGTAAAGTATACGATTGGGCGTGGCCGACTGCCAGCCGCCCACTGAGACTTGAGTACAAAACAAAGGCGAGCAGAGGATGCCACAGCCTGGCACTTTTAAAGAACAAAATCTAGTACAAGGTCGATGCTCAATTCTGTGTCAACTGATATTGAGGACTGTAGATGAAACTTGTGTTCTAAAAAATAAATTTAGATATTGTGCTTAAAGAGTGCACTGAGGCACTGAGTACTCCCTTCAAGTCTAATTTCACTTTTCATCATAACTGCGACGTGACTCGATGCTTGCACCGAAAACTTTTTCAATCTAAAATTATCAAAGTAAACATCAAAGTTGCCTGCCTCAGAAATGACAGAAAAGAAGTAGAAACCAGCAAATTAGTTAAGCAGGGAAAAACATTGAAACATAGAAAGGCACAAGGACTCAAGCAAAAGTGCCAGACTGAGAGAAAGAGACGCTCTATCTAAAATATAAAGCAAGTGAATGAGAGACAAAAGTTTCACAAGCAAATCACCAAAAATGTTCACACCTGACATGTGTGGAATTTAAATTGTATACAAGCTGCAACAAACTTAGGGCGTAAACTTCAGAGTCTATGTATATGTAGCTACATTGCTCATACGCCCTGTGTTCGCTGTGTTCGCTCAGTGCTGAAAGATGCAAACAGTCGGTGTAAAATTTCATATCAATTTCATTGGGATTAAGTTATATTTTAGTGTTTTGCCAAGGTGTGTATATGTTGTTGTTTTCCGTGTAGTAGAGTGTGCGGCTGAGATTTCGAGCACGTGCAGCTCCTTAGATTTTATGTGTTGCGTTCTATGGCAGAAAGGGATTGGCTATGGGGCCAAAATATTGATAGCCTGAAAGTTTGTCATACAAGTTTGTAGACACACACATAATGGCAGAGGTTGCTGCTATAATTAAAGAGAGAGAAAGAGATAGATGAAATTGGAAAAAGAGGAAGAATAACAATTCATTGTATTAATTACTTATGTCCTTTGCATAAATAAATATATTTATAAAACACCTCTTAAATTACAAACAAAGTAAATCAAAAATATAATTGAATTTAATTACAGAAATTATTTTAAGATAAAACTAAAACGACATAAATAAAACATTACTTATATGCAGTACTTTAAGTATGCACACATGCACAACATGAAAATTCATGATGCATATGCCATTAAATAATTCAGTCAACCAATACATTTTTATTGTCCAATAATCCATCCGAAATGCCATTTATAGAGCACTAGTAAACATAACTAAATATAGTACTTGAAGGTATACTTTCAGCAATCGCATACGGAATTTACTTATTCATTCCCTCGTCTGCCTCCCCTTGGCGCATTGCCTGACCATTTGCTTAATTCAATGACTTCTGTGACTCGAAACTACACATTTGTGAGTTGGTACTTGTCATACACTCACACTCGTACTCACACTTGCTGCTAACTCAATGGCACTACAATTTCCTGTAGCAAGCCCAAAAATACAAATCATAAAAGTCATGGCCCGACAGTTCATAAAAAATGCGGCCCAGCACAGCGATTGCCATACAAACAGGCGCATTACATGGGTAAGAATCTCCCACACTCAACTGGAACGGTATGACCGGCATATAATTCAAACACGTCCCAATACCATGAGAGAGTCTTCGGCAACGATTGAAAGAGTGAGGGAGTGAGAGCGACGGGTGGGCGGTAATCAGGCAATTTCATATGAATAAGTTAGCAGGCAATGCCGCCTGAGTGTATGCAATAAATTTCGTTTGTATTACGAATGCGACGCTGCTTATGAAAATTTTAAAAGCGCCAAACTATGTGCGCCGACTGAGATTGTTCCCCACCCACCAGGTGGGTCTCTCTCTCTGTCTCTCTCTCTTTCTCTTTCATTCACAAACAACAACAGAATGTAAATTTATTACGTCGAAACGTGCGCAGACCACGTTCCTGATTCGGATCCAGAAAAGGTGTTTATTACTTATTTAAAGCGGCACGCCTACACAGACCCCGCCAAGGTGCAAGATAAGAAATAGGTGCGGATATCTGCGGTATACCGAAAAAGAGATACCACTTAATGAGAGTTAAAGCATTTATTTTCATTCTTACTAAACATTTCAGTTAGTTGCCAGCTGTTAGACTTTGCTTTATTTGCATGTGAGCTTTAGTTTGTCTCACTTTAATAATCTCAATCGCAGACGGCTACAGTAATTTCACTTCGAGGGTATCAAAACAATATGGGAGACTGTTCAGTCGAGTCAGTTCACAGCGGGTGGGAGGACGACAGCCACTTGGTCGCACCGTGGAGTACGTGCCTGAGGCTTAGCGCCATCAAGTGGCAATTGGGATGTTTGGTAGCTTGGTCTCGCCAGCCACTAAACATTTTAATTAGAAAATTTTGCACACCCAGTTGAGCCGACCACAAATCCAATTATCAAGTAATTATGCATTTAATTTGACGCAGGACGCCAGGACGCAGGCCATAGAACTCCTCGTGTGTATTATCGACAAGCGGGGCGTCATTAATGCGACTGGCAACAACAAATCAACATCTCCCATATGCAAAATCATAACTTTATGCTGCAGAACTTTAGGGCACCAAGGCTGGCAGCTTTCCATTTGTAGTTGTTGTCTGGCTGGCCGAAAAGTGTTGGCAAACAAAACAGGAAGACAAACTGTACTATGTCTGATACATTGAGCCACCCACAAGACCACACCCACTTTTATTTATATTGTGCCAGACCCTGTGCAATTAAAAGTTTTTCGTCTGGCTTTCGACGCATATTACAAATGTCGAGACCGCAATCAGTAACAAAAAGGTCAAGTGCGGAGTCCACACACAAGTTGCATATGCATGTTGCAATAAGTATTGCACACTTTGTAGCTGCAGGACATGCAATTTATGACTGGTGCCGGTAATTGGCCTAGGTCGTGTCTCCCAGCACTTTAAATCCCTTTAAAGTGCTCTTCTTTCACATTCTCTTGGCTCGCACGCTTGCTGTCCAAACTCCTGGGCCATAAAACTGTCAACATGCCGGTTGTAGTTGACACTAGCAAAATATTTACCACTCGAATGCCAGGCCAGGTCATTGGAGTCGCCTCTTTTTTTGCCGACAGCAAACATTGCCAAAAAATGCGCTAAAATAAATGTGGTGACCTGGTTATTTGACGTTGCAAAAGGTAGAAAGAAAATGATGAAATAAATAGTGAAAATAAAATTAAAGTGTCTTGAAAAGTAGAGCAAAAATGGAACCCAATAGCAGACACCTCGATTTCTATACTATACACCTTTAATTAAGGACTAACAAGGTAATTAACACCCTTCTACGCACTTTCAATAACCCCTTATCAAAGCCGTTAATTAAACAGCCATAATGACACCTTGAAGCCACTTGAGCCATGGCTGCTTAACCCACTGCCAAGTCTATAAAAGTATTCCAAACGACAACGACGTAGTTCACACTTGGTGCGACAACAGGCTTGGTCTCAACATGGAGCTGCAGGCGATGCCCACGCCAGAGATGCCCATCTTTGGCAACACGCTGAGGCTGATGAAGTTCTGGTCATATCTCTTTGTTCACAATTGGCGGCGCTATGTGGCCATGACACCCTTTGTGCTCACCAATGTGACGCAATATGTGGACATCTATTGGAGTACCGAGCCACTGGACTTTATCATACGTAATGTCTATATTACGGTCCTCTTTTCCAACACCATTGTGCGGGGTGTTTTGCTGATCCTGCATCGTGGACAATACGAGCGATTTCTGGAGTTATTCAAGTGCTACTACTTGCAGTTGTTGGTAAGTTGAGGAAAAAGTTAATTTAATCTGAGGAAATTCATATCGTTTAAATCCATTACTTAAAGAATTCCACCGATAAACAAATTTTGCTTCTGTTGGGCGACACAACACGTCTTTCCAATTCCATTGGCCGCATTAATTTGCTAATGGGCACCTGCACCTGCATTGGCTTTGTGACCTATCCCATTTTTGGCTCAGAACGTGGTAAGCTTTGGACTTTTGGACTCTTGTTGTTTATTGTATTCGCAATTTGTGAGCTTGGGCTTGTGGTATTTGCAGTGCTGCCCTATGGCATGTATGTGCCGGGTATTGATAAATACGCCAGCCCCTACTACGAGATTTTCTTTGTGGTGCAGGCCATAATGGCACCCATGGGCTGTTGCATGTACATACCTTATACCAATCTGGTGGTTACCTTCACATTGTTTGCCATCCTCATGTGTCGCGTGCTGCAATACAAGCTACGCAATCTGCAACGGGTGCCGGTGGCGCGGGTGCGTCAGGAAATTATATGGTGCATACAATATCAGGTCAAGTTGGAAGGGTAAGCGCAGGATATTTGCCTTCAATTTGCCACAATAAATAACTCAAAGCGAAAGGTCATTTATGCAGGCTCGTCGATGCAATGAATGCATTGAATACCAATCTGCATTTAGTCGAGTTCTTGTGCTTCGGTGCGATGCTTTGCGTGCTGCTCTTCTCCATGATTATTGTAAGTGCCAAATGTTGAGTAATTTACTTTCGGTATTAACTATTTATTCACTATATAAATTTGAAAAGAAATCATATACTTTCTTGGTAAGAAATATTGACAATTTAAACAACAGTTAAGCTTAACCATGTTGTCAACCTAATTAATTATATGATTAATGTGTTTGTTTTTAAGGCTCAAACAATTGCCCAGACAGTCATAGTAATTGCCTATATGGTCATGATTTTTGCCAATAGCGTTGTGCTCTATTATGTGGCCAATGAGCTCTACTTTCAGGTAAACCTATCAACTTAATCATTCTATTTCAATTTCATTAAGTTTGATTATTTACAGAGCTTCTACATTAGCATTGCCGCCTATGAGTGCAATTGGATGGACTTCGATGTGGAAACTCAGAAGACCTTGAAGTTTCTCATAATGCGCTCACAGAAACCGCTGGCGGTAAGAGCAGCTGAGAAGTGCAACAATTTTCATATGCCACTAAATATTTATGATATGTCTGATGGATGCTTACTTCGACTTATCTCCTCAGATACTTGTGGGTGGCGTTTATCCGATGAATCTGAAGATGCTGCAGTCTTTGTTCAACGCCATCTACTCCTTCTTCACTCTGCTGCGACGCATCTATGGTTGACTACGAGTACTTATCTTATATGCATTCTATGCTTGTATCCTTTGTTGGTCTTTGAATGAGGCTGCAACTGTAAAATTGATTGCATTTAGCTTTTGGCCAATAAACGTTTAAAACGTTCGTTCTCCGCAATTCGATTGGCCAATGCATTCCAAATTGCATTTTCACGTTCAAAGACATGAAATAAACTATAATAAAAATGCGTCTGGGGGGTCCATTGTTGGCTCTATCTCTCTTCTAAGGCTCGCCAGGAAAGCAGCTGACCAACACTGTGGTTGTCTTTTGTTGGCTTCGACTTTGACCATTGTGTATGCCCAGCACGTGCCACTTAGATAACTTCTATTTAAGCAAATATAAATCTAAAGTGTGTTAAATTAGATTAAAATGTTCTCGTAAAGTAAATGTTGCCCGCAGGGATGTGGCAAAGGACAGGTGGTGTGGGAGGTCCACTCGAATGTTGTTTTCAGGATTGCTTACAAGTTTCGCACATTGTCTGGTCCTTTGAAATTACTGGGGGCATTTGACTAAGGAAATTGTTTGGTTTTCATTTCAGTTAATTAATGTTGAAATTGGAAACTAAGTTGCTTACAATCCAGTCTAAAAGTATTTAAAAGGAAAACTACACTCTAAACACAGCCACAACTGCAAAGTTAATCTTCCTATATTTAGTTTGCGAATCATTATGTTATTTATATAAATAAGTGAATCTATTGTGGTTAGTTAAGCAAAAACTGAATATGCTGAAGAAATTATCAAAAGTTACAAACAAATAAACTTGAAAGTTGGGTATGGAATTTGCATTACAAATGGGAACATTTTGTACTTACATATGTACAATTTAAAAGAGTTTATTTAAGTGTTGTCGAACAAGTGAATACGATAAAGACATACATTATATAATAGACTTCCATATCATATCCAATTCAGCTGTCGGATATTTTATATTGATTTTATTATTTCACTTATTTAGATCAGATGAATCCCAACTGTATTCCACAATAGCTTCAATATAAAATCTCTCTTTAAAAACAATTTATTTCCTTTGCATAGCCGTCTGTCTGACAAAAGTTCCAACTCCACACATTATCACTTCAATTTTCCTAATCAGCATTAAGTTTCACTTCAGTTAAACCCCATTCCACTTACATTCTCAGACATTTCTCCCACATTCAACGAGTCGTCAAATTGACTTTAATTTAAGAATTTTTTATATGCTCTATACAAACACACACACGCCAGCACAGACACAGACACACACAAAGGAATAGCTGCCTATGTGTGGCACTGGCTGCTCCACTCGGCATTTCCCAGTCTGTTGCTTAATAGCATTCCACTGTGCTTCGCCATCTTTCTCTCTCTCCGACTGTTTCACTCCCTCCATTTCGATCTCCCCAACTCCACTTTCTATGCTAGCAACCAGCAATGACTCGCCGTTTACTGCATACTTTTTGGAGCCAGGCAAGAGCAAAAACGCTGATGCGACAATTATAGTTATTGTCTGCCTAACCGAGCGGGGGAATCTCCTACTCTCCTCCACGTCAACCTCCGCCACTTGCAGAAGGTTTCGCGTACGTGAGACAGCGAAACACCTCATGGGTGGCTGCCTGCCAGGGAATGGGATGCAGGGATGAGGGTGTGGCAGCAGCTGCTCCTGCTTCTGCTCCTGTTCCTGCTACTCCTCTTGCTGCTGATGTTATTGCAGCCAGCTTCCATTTTAGACGCAGCTTGTTTTATTGCTAATGTAAACATGTGTTGTTGTTGTTGTTGTATTGTCGCTGCTCTTCTTGTTGATGTACCCTGCTTATAACCAGCTCTAGAGGGTATATTTAATTTGGTTAATTAACAATGACTTGAAATATACCAAGTTATTAAGCTAATAAATCATTAGAAAATATACCATCTTAATAACAAATTAGTAAATTAATAATAATTTAAGCAATAATGTTAACGAATATAATTTAACTTGGCTTATTATTAGTTTTGTTTGAAATATGCATTTTACATTAATTGTGGTAGTGAAAAATAATTGTTAACTAATTTTAAAATATAATAATTTTAATAAGCAATACATTAATCAAATTCCTTACATTATTTTAATGATTATTATACAATTCACAGTTTAAGCGGTATCATTGTAGTCAAAACACCGCATTGACATATTGCACCTTATTGCCGCCCGTCAATGTGCTTGACGCCAAATTGACACATTTTGCAGTTGCTTGTGTGGAGCTGCGCAACACTGGTTAAATAGTGTGCTAAAATGTTGTACGTGCGCCCGGGGCCAATGGGCCTAAAGGGGGGCGGCATGCTATCAGTGTGGCAGGCAATCTTTAATTTCAATGGCAGGTAGAATGAATGAATCGAGCAGCCCTCAAAGCAGATAGAAGTTACAACAATGAAATTTATCAGAGCGCAAATCAATTTTCAACACCTGGCCTGAGGCGCTGTGAATTGTGAATTGTGTGAGAAGGTTGTCCAAGTAGCCGACCAAAAATCAGGGCCAAGTTCTTAGCTGCGCCTTGGGGCGATTGCCTAATGAGGTGAACTCTACGCCTGTTTGGGGGAAAATGATAACCCTTGCTGAAGTTGAGGTTGAAGCTCGGCTCAATAGTTTTGCGACCACGCCCCGCATTTTATGCCTATTTTATGCGCATCAGCCCGAAATTGCGTACGTGTTGTAATTTTTAAAACATTTTTCTTGTACTTCTTTTCCTCCCTCTCGCTCGCTACGGCTCTGTTGACATTTGATGTCCGCACGGACAGATGGACGTTCCTTAATCCGGCGCCAAAAAAAAACTTGTCAAATTTAGGTCAAGCGGTCAAGTGTTTTATGTTGTTCTTGTTCTTGCTATTGCTGCTACTGCTGCGAGGGTTATTTCAAGGGTTTTATACTGTTTGCCTGCAGTGGCCCGCAGTTTTGTTTTATGGCATCAACTGAGTGGAGTTGGGGGGATTTACTATTTGAAGTTCCTGCCGAGGGTTGAAGAGCAGCTGTATTTGGTAAAAAGCTTAAGGATTTGACTTGACAATATTTGAAAGTTTGTGGTCAAACTAAACTCCATTCCATAAGTATCTAATATCAGATTGAAATTTTTATTTTTTATTTTTGTTTCACAAAGCACACTAATTGCCTTTTCTCCTAAATTTAGTATTTATAGCTTAAAGTGCCAACAGTTGTCAATTCCAACAGTCGACACATTTTATAATCTGATTCATTGATATTCCGACTGACAGACTGACAACTATTGCCATTTTGAGCAAAAAGAGCAAAACTCTGAAAAGCAAAGTCCAAAAAAGAACATCCTCATAAAAAATGGGGTCAGGAAGCAAAAAGATGGAGGGTTTGCGGTCGGCTAAAACATAAATTATTATCACGCCATCCGCCGACATTGACTCGAATGAGACTTTTGCCTCCCTTTCGATATAAGAAATGGTTTTTGTCGGTCAAAGAAATTTAAAAGAGAATGTGAGCTAAATAACTTGACTGAAGGATTTTCGAATTCGACATTGGTAAATGAAATTTGTGCCATGGTCGATCCATTAGAAAATCATAAATAATTAAGTTCATTGCCGATGCAAATGCCATTCAATGGAAAACTAAAAGCAAAAGCTTTTGCTAGGCGACTGAGGCAAAATTTAATTAACTGGCAAAACATGGCGAGTGCATAATGTGTTTGCGAAACTTAAAAGGCGGACAAATTAAATTATGCCGCCTTTAGTTGGGGCCATTATGCAAGTATCGAATCGATACATCTTCTACTTAATTGCCAATGCCAATCAAAGTTGTCGCAAATTTTACGATATAATGCACTTAATTTGCAAAATGCCAAATGGCTGGCACCAAACTGCAGACTAAGTGGGAGCACATCGATGGGGGCAGAGAAGCTACGTTGCACTTTTGTGTTTTCTGCTCTGCTAGCAATTGTTGTTTATGCTCCAGCCAGGATGCCCAGAATGCCAGGCAGACAAAGGGCGCCTGTCCATGACCAGACAACGGCACCAAAATTGTTGCACAAATCTGATTAAGGTTGCAGGTTTGCCAAGCGATTTATGTATGCCAATGAGTGCAATGCGATGCCAGCAGCATTGCATACTTACTAAGTGCAAAGGTATTTTGCATGTGGGTGTCTGTCGCCCTCGTTTCGTGCGTGTCATAAGAGCCGCAGGCGAGAAATGCATGTCCAAATGTGGCCAAATTGCCAAAGGATTTCGGCAGGTGAACATGGCAATGGAAAGAAAGAGAGGACACCTATAACTTGAATCACCTGTTTTGAATGGAAATGTTATGCAACTTTGCATCAGATTTACACATTGTAAATACAATACAAATTGCTGTCACTTGACAACGCTTCTCAGTAACTTGAAATAGCACATTAGGTTTAAAGAGAAACATCCAACACAATTGGAATCATTCTTAATCAGCATGTACTTTCTTGTAGCTACTTGCCGCATTATTCGAATTTGATTATCGCGAGTTTGTCTTTGCTTCCTTTTCTTCAGTACATCTATTTATTATGCATTTCTTTCCATCAGTTGTCTGACCAAATGTTTCCGTCTTGTCTGTTGCCAGTCTGGCGACTTTGACACTTTTTGCTGGATATTTGTATCAAGTCTGTCGCTTCGCATTAGTTGAGAAGATGTCCGCTGAGTGAGTGTTGTCCTGGCTGTTCGTTGTGTTTAGTCTCTGGGGTAGATTATCACCATTAAGGATGCCAAACAGCCGCTGTCAGTCTCTCCGGCATTTCTGTATTTCAATTCTAATTTAAATTTTATATTGTTTGCGGCTTCTAAAGGCATTGGCTTGAATTCTAGGAAGTATTTTCTGTGCTGGCATTGCAACAACTTTAACAAGCGTATTTATCTTTAATAAATATCCTAAATATTTGCACAACTCGTGCGTGTTGGCATTGTTTTATGAAATGTAGTGTAACCACCAAGGAAGCACATTACGGGAAATTATCTGAAATAATATTATTTAAGTTGCTCGCTGGAAAGATAATTCCATATTTAATATATCTTGATATTTAAACCGAAGACTCCAATGCAACGACTTGCTTAGGGACGATCCTGTAAAAAATATTGGAAATTTTACTTACTAAAGCATATTACATTTCCATTTTACTTACACGTGCATGACGCATACGCTGGCGATCTCTTTTGCGATCTGAATAGGACCTTGCCGCATAATTGTTACGGCGGTGGTGATAGTCGTTCGACACTTGATAAATTGAATTGAACTGATATAAAATAAGTTTTGTTTTCACACTGTACACATTTAAATCGGGGTTCTTTATCAAATTTTCTAGATCTTGAATTAAAAAGCCTTTCGGGCCTTACATTCTTACTTACATTTTTGCTTCTTAATTATTTTGACAAAGACGGAGAGTTAGAACATGCTCACTTCAGAGTTGAAGCCAAATGATGAAGTCCTAATACAAGTTCACTAAACACCAAAAATTGTTGCATGCTGAGCTGATTTTGGGACCTTACTTGATACCTAGTTGACCTGTTAATCAAGTTTTTATTATGTTTAAATAATTAGTATAGACATATTTTATTTTCAGCATTTTTTATTGCAATTTAATATAGGCACATATAATAGGAGTCTTTTGATTTTTAATTACATTCATATTATTATTTGAATTGCTTCTGTTAAGCAACATGACTGCCAACTGTAAACTAACAGTCAGCTGTTGGTGACGCTGTCAAATTTTGTGGCTTTGTTCTCCCCTGCACTACTTGACTTGTTGTTTATAAACTTCTCAAATTATAAGTGTTTGGTAGCTGCTGTCAGACGTCAATGTTGTTGTTGTTTCAGTTATTATTATAGTCTGGCTGCCACTGTCACATGTCAAGTGTCAGTTTAGTTTTTTGGGGGTCTTCAGAATCGAGTCTCAGCTGCCGGCAACTATTTTGCATTATTTGCATTTGCGCTGCAGCCAAAAAGCAAAAGCAGTACTTCACCACTTGCCGACGACACTTGAGGTCTTTGCTTATGTTAATTTATCTGTATATATTTATATATTTGCTGGTATATAATCGTACTTGATTTACATGGCAAAGATGAAAACTGTAGAGATCCGCGTTATGAACTTTTGGCAGCTGGCAAAAGATTGAAAAGTTTTTGCTGTCTGCGAATAATGCATAAACAATAGACTGTTATGGGCTAAACACAGGGAACAATGCACAGCGACTATAGAGAGTTAAAGTAAATACAAGGGCAGCTGCGAAATATTCACCGTCAACTGATATTACATTAATGAGAAAGGAGTTCGTTTTGCATATACTTATGTACAAAACAAAGCACTTCAAATGCTCTAAAGACTTTCAGACGTGCTCTTATTAGAGACATAAACTATGGAATAATATAACAAAAAAACAACTACGCTGCCTAGATGTCACTATAGACAAGTATACTTTTATATCGCAAACTGTTTTACTTCAAATTAAATTGTATTTTGATCAATTAATTACATATTCGAGGAAAGAACTGCTTTTAGCTCTAGCTCGTGTATGTCCCATTAAAAGCAACCAACGGTTGACACTGTGACAGGAATAGAATTTCAATTTGTGTTGGCAACTTTCTAATAAGCAGGAAAAACATTATCCTACACTTTGCTCTAAATTCAATAAGTGCAAACTTTGTGCTTGCTCTCCTTTTGTAAGGACAACAAAGCCGCTGATTAGCCAAGTGGCTGTCCGGGACTCGCCCATCTTCTCTCGGCACTGTCGAGGCAAGTGACATGAATAATTCCCCAATGTAAGCAAACAGAGAGAGTATCTTAGAGTGAGAGTTGGAGTGTGTGTTTGTATATGTATTACATCCTTGGCTCTATTGTAATCACATTTGGCCAAATGGCAGCTCAATAAACGCCAACAAAGGCACAAGTTTTAAATTCAATTTGATTTAATTTACCCAAGTCAACTTCCGGTGTACAAACTTCAGAATTGGTTAGCTCGAGCTGCCAGAGGTTGCATAATTAACTGAGCTACTTTCTTAAAGTTTTTTCTTGGCCAACAACTTTAAGAAAGTCTTGTACTCTGACTCTGTCAAATGTCAAGTGAGCTCCCTGACATTAAATGTGCAAAAATTGCGAAACTTTTCTCATATAAAACGCATATTAAATCATTTTTATGGCAGCCATCGCCCAAGTTCACGTCCAACAGCAAACGCAAATTTGCTGCTTCTTTTATTCTCATTCTCCTGTTTTAGTTTCTTGCGGGAAGCATAAAAAATATGATTCCACCTGTTTACATTCATTTTGTTATTCCTTTTTATATTTTTCATTATTACACGCCTTGTTTTATGCGCCATTCGGGGTAAACTCCAGTTAGTGGATGCGCCTAGGCGTTAAAGAACTTTATTGCAAAGCTGCACGCTGCGTATGAGTGATATTTTACAGCTTACAACGTTGTCACTTTTATAGTTAATAGTAAGTACTTAGAACAATTTTCAGTGCTTCAGTTATATGTGCAATGTTTATGTGCAATTCTCGGCCACATTTGCACTCAAATCGCATTTTACCATAGACAACAGAAAAGCTAGAGTCTTCTCATATTTTTACGACTTGTTTGTTGCGCACGTTCCGTTGAATGCTACACATAGATGAGATTTTAAATACGCATGAGATGCTAATGTAGTCTACTGTGTAAAGCCTAGAAGTAACTAAAAGTTCAGCGAAGGTTTAAAAAGTTCCTAGAGCATAATAATACAATAAATTTAAAATGAGGGGAAAATAACCAATAATTTGAGTTAATTCTAACGCATTGCCAACAAACGACAGGTTCAACAAATGTACTCTATTAAGAGCCTGAAAATATTGAACTCTATTTCTGAATAGCTGCCCACTAAGTAATTCCTGAATTATAATTGCAATAAATACCGAAAATTAAAGCTCGCCTATTTTTTCATACTCCTAGCGTATGGCGTAGTCGATGATTCTAAATTAAATGACTTCTCATTCTCTTTTTTCACTTCCTTGGTGCTTTATAGTTATTGCCCACGACTTTGGTTAATTTAACAGTTTTTCTTTCGCGTCTAGCCATTTATGCAATTCATTTCCCAAATGTCTGCAATGCCCTGCACAGTTACTACGAGTTCCCCCATTACCCTGATTCCCATTTTAATGCTCATTAAATACGTCTTTGAAGCGATGTCGACGGCAACAACACTAGAAACTCATCAAATAAATCAAATTTTGCTTGTTAACCCCTTCATTGAGATTCTTTTCATTTTTTTCTCTTCTTCTGGGTATGGCCAAAAGTTTTTCTGGTCTGGCCTAAAGGGTTTTCCGACACAGCAACTCGGCAAAAGTTGCGCCAAAAACGGCGTTAAAACGTGTAATCAGAGAAACGACAAGAAACGTTAGAGGAGCTGAAGACGTGGAGAACGAGGGACTTGAACTTGTCAGAGTCTGCCGACGGACTGTTAATGAAAATTGTTTTTGGCCTCTGGAAAAAATATGCAGGCAATGTTGGATATTTCTTTTCTCTTCGGCGTAAATGGGGTAGAGTTGGAAGGGGATGGGAGTTGATGGCCTGTTGTAAATGATTGGTGAAAGTCACACGCCCGCAGCGTTGCCAAACTAATTAACGCCAAATGCGACGCTGCCTCTTGAATCCAGCTTCATGGGGCATTGAGCTCGCTCTGAGAATCTGTAAGTATTTCTCCAGAATTCATTGAGGCTGATTTTTACTTTATGCTGCGGATGAAGCAGCTCAGTTTGGATGCCATTGCACAGAAGAAAATAAGAAAAATCGCAAGTAATAATTTTTTGCTTGCTTCAAATATACAATATTCAGTGATGCAAAGAATCATAAGTGAGAATTCATTAAATTACGAATGTTTAAGGAATTGAAACTGATATCGAAGTTTAGCAAAACTGAGGGCTGAATACTGATGACTGACATACAAACGGATAACCAACATAACTGATTGTAAGCATAAAAAGGATAAGCAAATAAATCTCCATAAGCAAACATAAATTACTAAAAAATTTGTTGATTTTCTTTTTAGAAAAATCAACACCTAAACAAATGGTTTTCTTAAATGAAAATATGTGTTATTGCAAATGCATAAATCTTTAAGTTGATAGTCGGACATTATGGCATCTAGACGTTAAGATATAAGCTTTAATAGATACCAAGCCAAAGAAAATGCTACTTGATTTACAGAATTACAGTTATGCAAAACACTTCAAACTAACAAAGTAAATTTCAACTTTCAAAGAATACTTTTAAGTGCATATAAATATTGGAGCACAGATTTGTCTGGCGCTCTTTTAGGCGCACATTGAACTGCAAGTGAACTGTATGCTTAAGTTGAATACTGTTAGAGTCTGACAGGAAGGCGCATGCCTAAGTGCCGTGAGTCTAGACCCTGAGAACTCACAAAACATCAAGTCAAATAAATTTCAATTCTCTCTAGATAAATGTGCAAAACAAGATGAGTAATTTAAATGTCTCAAAGTCTGTTTAGGGCGAGCAAGAAGTGACAGCAGATATCACAATATGCGCCTTGTGCTGTATAGTGCAAAAGTCTGTAAAGAGACTGGCATATACCCTCGTCATAATGTCCAGCAATAAGCAATAGCAAACTGCGGGTTTGCAGATACCCTATATGATTATATTGATTATATCCTAATAAGTGCTGGTTAAAGTCAAACAAAAAAAGTGTCATTAAATACTTTTTGCTCCTATTCTTTTTACTGTCTTCATCTTTGCTTGCATTTGAAATAATTAAAATTGTTGTTTAGTACAGTAAGCTAAAATACGGCATCGCTCAACCTGTCATACATTTTTTTGAAGCTTCAAAAATGAGGATAAGGCCGATCGCACAATAAATTTAATTTTTGTTCATACAGACTTTTGACACTTACCGCATATGTTGTGCAATCAGTCAGTCCTGTCAAGAGTTTAAGGATATCACTCATTAAAGTCCATTGATGAACGCTTCTCCCTCTTTTTCCATCTCTTTCTTTCTTCCCTCATCTTATTATGCTAACTCTTTTATTTGACATTCCTGCACTGTATGCCAATTCCATGAGTCAGCCTCTCGCACCTCGCTGGGGCATTTGGCATTTCGATTGAATAAACAAGATACAAATTTGAACTCTTCTGGGGATATTCTCAAGTAGACGGCAGCATAAAACGCATATAGACAGTCGGGCGTCAATTTGATGGACCAGACAAAAGAAGGCGACGGCGAGACCGCAACAACAACATCAAATTGGTTTTAATGAAGTGAAACGAAAGAGAACTCAAAAGAGATAAGCAAAAACCTCTTTTTAAATTCAAATGTAGTTGGATCGACTGCTAACGAATTCTAATAAGATTATTGGACTTGCGCTACCTGTGATGTCAATCGTAGCAGGTACCAAAGGCACAAGGCGGCCAGAAAGGAGACACATCAAGGTTGGCCCTTGGGGCGTAGGAATGCGGTTTATCTTGCCAGTTCAGCGATGCATGACAAAAAGACGAAGAAGGTCGGATGTGATACAATATGAAATAATATGATATAATAATATGCGACTTTATGCGATAATTTGAGATCAATGTCAGAAAACAAACCAATGCTTCGAATCGCATGAAATGTATCAAATGATTACAAATTAAACATGTTAGAGTACTTCATTATTACAGTCCTACGGTATCAACTGCAGTGAATGTGCCCTCACCAGTTTTCCATTAATTTTATTGTCCCTACAAAGTGCGTGACATATGCAATCAAAGTGGAGAGAACAAATCAAGTTGTCAAAGTTGATAAAGTTATTAACGCCGCTTAAATTAATTTAATTTCTTTATATGGCTACTTAAAATGTCTGAAGAGTGTCGGCTATATACGAGTAACCACTAAATAGACGGTCGCTTTCAAGTCGTTTGGAAAATTCTTGATATGCTTCTTGGAATTCACTGGACTGCAACTGAAACTGGGCCGCATAAGTTTGTAGGCAAGAAATACCAAGGGGGGAGCACTCATTAGTTTCTATTAGTGTTGTCGTGAGTTGACTAATTGTCTTGGTCAAGTCCCTGACCAGCGTCAAGCCTCGGAAGTTGACGAAAGTCATACAAACGCCATATAAATGATTATAAATTGCGAATATATGGAAAATATTTCATGACGACTTTTTATCAATGATTTATGATGGCAGTTTAAAAACAAAAGCATTCTGAATGCGACTAAGACGCAAGCGAAATGCAATTAATAATAAATGAAAAAAGGCAGCAGAAATTAATTGACTATCAGATACCCCGTAATGTACTGTACATATCATTTAAGAGTATTTATTTTCTATAAATAAGAAAGTCACTTCAAACCACGAATTTTGCTTGATCAGCTTCTGTCTACCACTTGCAACTCTTTCTTGCTTTCTGCATTTATGTTTCTTTCATATCGCCTTGTCGTATTAAGTGTCATGGCCTAGGTCACAGTTGCAAAAGTTCATAATAGGCTAAATAACAATTGCGATTTGTTGTAAGCCTTTCAATCAGCATCAGCTGTTGCTATCGTCAATCGGCAATCAGAGCACAGTTTGCTCTTTGGCTTCTGCAGTATGAAAGAGCATTATCAAGTGTCTATAGCCGTAGCTTATCGCCAGTTAAGTGAGGCAAGAAAGAAGCAGCCTGGCAACCAGCAAGTAGCAACATCTCGGTCTGCTGATAACAGAACCCGTCGCCCCTTTGAGGAAGTGCCATTTGTGCATTCTTTAATGGAATGCATACAAAACAGGCGAGAATTTACAACCACATATGTACGTACAAATATATGTAGATGGATTTACATACAAGTATATGTACACAATTAAAAGAAAAATCACTACGCAAAGTCCAAGCGAAACGCGCCTTTTCCTGCCTTGCCAAAGTTTGCGATAAAAAAGTACAAAAGAACTTCTCGAATGCGCCGAGTGCATACAAAAGATACGACTTACAAGCGATACGCATTGAAAGAGCAAAAAGTGCGACAGAGAGAGAGAGTCAGTTGGAGATGGAAAACAATGGGAAACGCTGTAGAAACTTTGATTCCAAATGGCGACTAGACGATGTGGCGACTCGGCGACTTTGATAAAACGTTGAAAACGTTTGAATAAAACGCATTGAAAGACTTTCCAATACGGGAACGGAAATGCGACAAGGACCCAGAAATGGGTCTCATAGAACGTTGCATGCTTCCCTCACATCCACGTACGAGTATAAGGCGATCTATGGAAATGGAAGTGGCAAACACAAAGGCATATTAATACAATGCAACAGGCATATTTAATAGTATTTAACAATGTGTTAGATGTACAATTAAAGATAATGGAAATTTTTAATATCACATATGAAAGCTTGTTTATGTGAATAGTTTGAATATTATGATAATTTAATTAGTTAAAAGGTATGTTTAGTGGCAAACTATTAGTAGTGTTAGTTAATTAAACCATACTGAATATTCTGATGTGCACTAAATACAAAAATAAACTTCTGTAATAAATCGATTATGAATTTTTTTCAACAAATAATTTAACAATTTTAAGAATACTTTATTTTTATTAGTGAGTAACAAATGATAATAAACATTTTCCAAACTTCTTATGGTGTTCAATTATTATTGATTAGTCACAACCAACCTCGAACTAACCAATAAATAACTCTACGATTATCTCATAACTGCTGCTAAACAAAACCTTCGAATGAATCTGATATGACTATTTACTCACTGTAAAAGGGTAACTATTGTGTGTGCAATAGTTTCGTCAATATCTTTATCAACACTGTAAACTATCATATTTCCACACCAATAACAACTGGGAGATTTTATTCAATCAAGTTGCGATAATCACAACAAATTACACAGACAAACATTGAGGGGAGCACACTGCTAATAAAGTTATCAAGCCACTTGAAAATAAAGAAGAGAAACAAAAATATTTGAAATGCTTTCAAACAACGCACAAAATTCGGAGAAAAGAACAAAACACACAAAGTCGACAAACCGCCGCAAGACGAGAGACGCGACAGATTTTCAATGGGTTATTCGAATGTATCTGAAATTAAAAAAAAATGATGTTGGCGCCAGCCGGGGAAGCCATGAATGACAACAAATTCATACTCACGCTCACACTCACACTTTTTCTCATACCCATACTCGCATTCGTAATTGGAAACTAAAACTGAACAGTTGTTGTCTTTTGGTATTTGTTCTTTTTGTGTTCATATACAATACGTATATAAATTTATATTTTGGAGGGAGTCCAAACATACTTAAATGTTTTAATAAAACTAGGTGGCATGTGCCATGTCTAAAATTGGCATGTCCCTTATGAAAAATTTAAGTTGAAGCTAAAGCTAAAGCTATAGCTATAGATGCAGAAGAAGATAAAGATGAGGTGATGATTTGCATAATTGCGTGATTCGCATGGTGACAAATGCGTGAATCATTTGAATGTAGTGAATATAAATATTTTGTATATTTGTACTCATATGTAGATATATAATTGGGAGTCTCTCTTTAAATGAAAGCCGCAATGAGTCAGTGATTGGTAAGTGTTTGATTAGCTCATTATACAATGTAACTACACCAATAACTCTCAAACTGTAGGCCATTGAACTGCAACTGCAACCCAAATGCAACAATTGTTGTTGCTATCACGCGACATAAATCACCTGAAACACTATAGCTGAGCCATATCAAAGAGGAAACAGACCCAGCCTCAGATTTACCTTACACTCTTAAGACGCTATGCTATACCTGCTTTTACCTGTTTCCCTCGTTCTGAGTAGCGCAATCGAAGACCAAGCAAATACCGGCAAACCTAAGTTGGACGCAACATGTTCATTTGCCATGTGACGGAATTTATCAGTTCGAGTTGTGTTTGGTTGTATTGTTTTGGGTAATAAAATTGCCCAAACAGGGAAATTTTAATTCTTTTGATATTTATTCAAACATTCAAGTTATTAAACTTTCTTAATTTCATTTTAAAAAAACCATAATTATTATAATTCGCCAATATGCACGTCTCTTACGGACCTTTATTTTTGATCGGCAATGAAAATGCTAATTACAAGATTTCGCGTGGCAAGCCATTCTGGATATCTAAGCAAGTGATGATCGTGAACCATCTGACCAAGCAAATAAACGTGGGACTTCTAAGATGGAGATGCTTGTTGCTACCAGATCAGCCACCAGCCCAGTATGATAATCAACACTGCACTGGGCACCTTCGGAGACAATGGATAAAAGTCGCACACTTGTTCAATGGTCAGCAATGGATATTCCCAACGTGTTTTCTATCAGTTGGGCATCACATTGGAAAAGCAGCCAGTATTCTGATCAAGCAGATTAATATTAAATTCTGTACTGCGGGCCTGTATGTATTAAAAATTATTAATTTATAATTATTATTATATTTGTCCGTTGATATTTCTTTGTTGCGAGGGCAATCGCTTCCCTGTATTATCTGCACATGTTTGGACAAGCCTGCAGCACTATCAACACAATCAATACTGGGAATTGCAAATAGACGCAACACGAACATGTTCGATGCCTGCCGCATGCCGATGCATGACGACAGCAAACAACGGCAAACCAGTTTTCTTGCTCACAGTCAACGACGGGCAACTGGCGTGAACGGTTCGCAGTTCGCAGTTTGCAGCAATTTGAAAACGGTTCTCGGCTCGTCGATAGTCGCTCGTTTGCTTTGGCGTGCCATGCAATTGAATTGAAAATAAAATTTTGCCAATAAAATTCAAAATTTGTTTTTTCAAGCCAACCCAAGAGCAACGCGCGAAGAAATGCGACGCGACACGCGGTAAAAACTAACAGCTAAATAAATTACAAAATAAATAAAACGACAACAATCTCAACATCAACTTGAACAACGGCAACAGCAACAAAACAAAAAGTATGTGCAGAGCGTTTAATACAGAGAATTAAATGGTCAGCGGAAATATCAAAACAAACGTGTTTGGCATGCGATATGCAAAAGCTACGCGCCAACTAAATAAATAATAAGCCAAAAGACGTCAGAAGACAATAAAAGTACAAATCGCACCAGAATCGGTCCAAACATACTTCAAGATACATTTGTATCTTGCGCCTGCAACTGTGCAGTTCCCAATGGCCAGTGGCCAGTTGCCAGTTGCCAGAGTCGTCAATTGGCTTTTATTTTTTTAGTTTTCTTGTTTTGTGCGAAAGTAAAAACTACCTGCAACTCTTGGCAACTGCGATTGTAAGAGAGAAACCAGTTTTGTGAAAATTATTGGCCATTTGCTTTTATTTTTGTATTTATTTGTATTGTATTTATTTGGCTTGCTTTTCGTCATCTTTTTTGCTCGCTTAGTCGATGGGCATCCCCCTCCCCATCAACCTCGCTCCGGCTAAAATAATAACAATAATCATAACCAGAAATTGGGCATTCAATTGGCTGTTGCAAGTGTTGCACACCCAACAGATCCGCATTTTACCAGCTTTAAGCGGTCAGCTGCCGGACTAGAATCAGATACTAAGAAGAGCGGACTGCAAAACAAAGCAATAAATAACTAAATAATTATTTCACACGTATATTTTTAACCCACAGTTATATAATAACAACATCAACATCTACAAAAAGTGCTACGATAATCGGCTCTAAAATATATAACGATCCGCAAGTGTAGAGATCTCGACTCTCAACAAATCTCGGCTCGTAACACGCCCCCTAATTCACACACACACATTCACACACAGTATGCTTATGCACACCACATCGACCACATCGACGGCTACGATGACCAACTCATCCTCATCGGCCACGCCCACGCCGGGCTCAACATCATCGAACAACAGCGCCACGCACGAGACGCTGCAGCAGCAGCAGCAACAACAACAGCAACAGCAGCTGCATCAGCAACTCCAGCAACTGCACACAACAATAAACAACTCGCGTCCACCTTCACGGACTCCCTCCATACTGGACAGCCCAACGCTGGCACGCGTGGAACGCGCCCGACTCCGTCTCGAACAGCAGGAACGGGAGCGGGAGCGCAGCAGCCAGCGCAGCAGTCAAATAGGCGGTGGTGGCAGCAGCAGCGGCACAGGCAGCACTGCGACTACCATGAATCGCGAGGATAGCCTGGAGCGCAGCATACTGGATCCAAAGGTGAGTCCAGTCGATAGACTTCCTATAAATTGCAATTAAGTGAACTACTCATAAGATGCGGGTTGGAATTTGAAATGGGAAAATGAAAAGATTACCAGGTCCAGGGAGGGCAGTCTAACTGGCTTCCAAACTACTTAAAGAACTTCTGAACTTCGAGTGCAACTTTCTGGTGGGGTATACGATAAATAGTAGGCGATTAATTAAAATAAATGCGACAAATCTACAGTGATGATATTCTAATTTATTTAAACTAAATAATCAAAAGAATATAAATGTCAATAATATTTTGAAATATCTGAAATAGAGATATGACAAGACTCTATTTTAACTCTCCCTGGACAGGCCACAACACCATGCATAATGTTCATTAATGAAGCAGACATTATATGATTCAAGTCATTGTCTCTCTTTTACTCTCTTACCTCATCCTTCTCTCAAAGCTTCACACTTGCAGAACTTTCATTTTCATGTTGATCTGCAGCTCTGCCACATCTGTTGAGAAGTGTTCGCTATCGCAACTCATCTCTCTGCTCTAAGCCCAGTGCTTGACTCATTTTTGGCTATTTGGCCATAAATGTCTTTCTGGCCACGCCAAATTGGTTGTGGACTGAGCCAAAACGAAACGAAATGTGGCACAGAGCAACACAACAGCATTTGCAGTCATTGTTATTTGGCTAAACCGAATAAGCCATATTCACATTTGCTGTTTGCTGATGTTGTTACTGTTGTTGGCCTGGCCAGTCGAGTCGAGTCAGCTCTTGACAGCATTTCACTAATGGCTGGTCCCTGGTCCACTCCTCGGGCTATTTGGCCCATGTACTCACTCGTACTTGGCCTTCTGGACGTGTATGTAAATGCTTTTTATTTTGTTATTATTTTGTTAACACTGTTATCTCTCGGGTTTTATCTGAACTGCGACACTGAGTTGTTGTCATTGCGGCCTCATCATCTGCAGAGCGTAAGCTCTTTAGGCTCTGCTCGTTTTTAAAGCTTAGCCCATGTGCTTGGAGAGAGAGACAGAGTTCTCTCACAACTTTTGCATATTTTCCTACCATTTCAGGTAGCTTAAAAACTTAGGCAGGTAGCTCAACATTTGCTTTTGCTTTTGGGCAAACAGCGATAACGAATTGCAAAAGATATACAGCTAGACAGTACATTTAGTGATTGAGCATAGCCAGACTTAAGATAGCCACAATCACTTGAGCATATCTCATACGAGGACTCGTATCTATGCTGGCCAACACACACAGACAATGTGTACATTACATGATCGATGCCCATTGTTTGCTTTAAGAAAGAGTGCGAGTTGTGCATTACAGATTACACATTGGCTGCAATAATTTCCGAGTTCACACTGCGACACCAAGTGATACAAAAAAAACAAGCTTCGCCTTCTTACTATCTCTTCAATTATTTTTTCAAATGCAAATCTAAAAGTTGCATTGAATATCTATGATAGATTTAAAACGGTTAACGAAGAGAGATTACTGACATTCACAGTTCCTTAACTCATCCAACTACAACTGTCAATGCCATTTGCTTTTCAATTCGGTCTGGCTGCCAGCCAGGTTTCCAACTTTGCAGTTTATTTGACTGATTACCTGAAAAGTCACACATGTCTCTGTTTAGTCATGCTGTAGATTGCTTGCCCTGCCCTTCGTCTACTTCATAACTGGCACTGGCATTTGGACCTTAGCAAATTGTATGTAAGATTTGTCTGACAGCAAATTGCCTGCATAATTTCCACAGCTTCCTCATAGTCAACGTCGTCGTCCTGCAACAAAATGCTGCCAAAATATTTGCGCAGTTGTTATGCAGTTTGTTTGGGCTGATTTTGCTTTGCAGCTGTCAATAGACGTCGAACTGGCAACTGGCAAATGGAAACTTCTGAGGTAAGGTGGCCAGGGTAGAAGCAAAGGCGTTGTCAATAAATTTTCGGGGATATTTTGAGTGGTTTTTTTGGTTGCAACTCTGCTTTAAGCCAAGTTTTTGGCAATGCCGGAATCTTGGGAGAGACACAAAATCGATTGCAGTTTTTGGGGTCACCGTGTAGACATTTGTGTGTGGGATTCAGTGCATTGAACCCAAAAGAAAACCCGAACAAGCCAACGGCCTAACGCTTCAAGTGCTTAAGACATTAAGACGAGTTCATAATTAGTCACACTTAAAAAGCCATTGGCCCTCGAGTTGTGCCCCGTTAGTGGCCAGGCGAAATATGAGAAAAGTCAAACCAAAACAGAGCGGTAACTGGAGATGGCCAACAAGAAAGAGCCCGAACCAGAGACAGTGCCAAAGTTATGAGTAGGAAGCGCCGAGGCAATTGTACTCGTACTCGTACTTGTAGATGGGCCAGTCAGTAACTCACTCGAGCAGCGCGCAAATGGAAAGCAAACAGAAAAAATCACGGTTAAAATGAAGCAAAAAAACATGGTACGTGCCCAGCGACCATATGGCCGGACTTGTCCAACTATACCTATCAAAGAGTGGTAGTTGGATCCGGCAACGGGTGCTTGGTAGTCGCTAGGGTGGCTCAAAGGCTAAAACAAACGTAGTGTCTTTTGGCCAAGTCTCTGCTCTGGATATGGCCAAGCTTCGCTGCACTCGAGTGCAGTTACCAAAGGGCCGCAAGTCGCGTATCTGGAGCAGAAAACCTGCAACGGAATGTGGGAGAAATGCCTGTGTGTGTGTGTATGTGTGAGGTGAAATGTAGTCAAAAGAAATGAAATCTATTCGATTGCTAGTAAAATATTTTCAAACGACCCTCGGCAAAAATATCAGCAACACCAACAACTACGACAACAAAACAATTGCAGCCCCCACGTAAACAATTTCAATAAATTTTACGTTCAATGTCAATTTATTTTGTGCTGTTGGCGCGCGTTTCAATTTGACGGCAGAGCGAGAGGAAAACAACAACAACAACTACTACAACAGAAACAGCAATATCAACAACCTGAACAACAACCAGCTGAACAACAAGAACACAAAAAATATTACATTTTTAGTGTTTTTGCAACAAATTAAAAAAAAATGAAAAATGTTTTTCCACTTGGCTGCATGCGCACCCAGGAGGCCTTAGAAGTGGACAGTCCCCATTGTGCTATGGCTGTGGAAGGGGTTGGGGTGCTGAGAATTTGAAACTGGGTGACGAATGCTCGTCAGCGGGAGTTGGAGAGGGTTGAAGAGTAAAAGAACAGTAAAAGCCAACACAGCGAATGATAACATTGTACAACAATATACAAAAAGTATTAATATTTTAATTATTATACAAATATTGTCAAGTACCTATGGGATTGCTTGACATGATAAATATATTAAAATAGAACTCAGACAAGAGCAGCAAATAAAAAATGGGTCATTTAACTACAAAAAGCGAAACATTTATTGTGAATATTAAATTTTAAAATACATAAAATGATAAATAGATAAGAATACTTGAGTTTTACAAGAACTGTTTTACAATTTGGCAGCTTATGAAATAAAAAGAATTAAATTAAGTACAATAACTTTTCCAAGCAAAATAAACACGATCCGAATTAAAGTGTTGCTCCTAAGCTTACAAGTTCAATCAATGGGCAATAAATAATGAGTCCAATTATTTTGGTAATAGGAAGAAAACTATGCCAAAAACGCGCAAGCAAAGAATGCTCGTTTCTTCGAAAGGGGCAATTATGAGGCCATAAATTAGCTCATAAATAGCAACACCAAAAATAGCTGTTAGACTAAAGCGTATACCTTTGCAACACGCATGAAACAGTCGAAAATACGTCAAGGTAAATAAATAGAATAGAAGGAAATAAATTTGAAGGGTTAAGGTAAAACTGCAACTGGGTAATTTGAGCAGAGTTGATTGTCGGCGAGCACGCATCGAAAATCGTTGAATAAACACACGGGGCAAGTGGCAAGTGGCAAGTCGCTCGCTTGCTTATCTGCAAAGTCAAAAAATAGACCCAGTTCTCTCTTCCCGCTCGAGCGTCCCATTAGCTTCACTAAAAGTAAACTAAACTGGCAGACAAACAAACAAAGGCACAGACAGAAAGGCAAACGGCAACAGCAACAGCAACAGCAACGGCGACAGCAGAGACACGCAAGAAATGCGTAAAAATAAAAATGAGCCAACACAGATACTACAAAGGGAATCATAGAACCCCCCTATAAGAAGACAACACACCCTCCCCCCCCTCCACCGAAAAACAAAAATGTTTTCATTCATAAAGCGAAAGCAGAAAAGCAAGGCGCACATTGTAAGGAAAAACTTTAGCGGAAAATATGCGCCACAATAAAATATACAAATAAATGGCCAGGCTTAATGCAAATAACAGGGAGCGGGGTAGGCTCAGTGTAGCACTATGAGTTGAAGACCCAGTTCCAGGACCCAATCCCATGCCTACGCCCATTCTCATTCCTATGCCCATTCCCATTCATAGTCTTCTGCTCAGGTCCTGGCTGCTACGCAAGGGAATTTCCAGTCGGCGCACCAAATGGCACTCAGTAGTGCAATATTTGGCAATGTTTGTGTGGCAATGGCAACCAACTACCAGCTGGCTTGGGCAAACCAAATCAAAGGCAAAAGCAAATGTGGTCAAATTGGATGGCACAAAAAATGTTAAAGTGCAAACAGGCAAAATGCCTTTTAAAGCTAACACATGTATACATACGTGTAAAAGGGCTGAATACAATGCATAAATAGAAGATATTTTGATACATATTTGGGAATAGTATTACAATAAAATTGGTTAAGTTCTAGCGAGATGAAATAGACAATTTAAGAAAATGTTATGTTAAATGCAGTACAAGAAATTATGCAAAAAATTATAAAACATGTTTCCGTTATATAAATTAAAAGACAATCAATGTAGAGAAAATTAAATTAATAGTTACATTTTTATATATACGCTCTAATCGGCACATCTTTTGAAATTACCACTGTTTCTGTTGATATCTTAATGCGACTGCTCCCAGTGTAAAGTGATATATCACAATTAAGCGGTCGGCCCACTTTGACCCATAAAACAAAACCGAAATGTATGAGACGTGCACTCAGCTGCAGAGGGGCAAATTTACTTTTTAATGCACTTTGATAGATTGCATTTGCCGGACAGGAAGGGAGACAGAGCGTAAGAGGTGCAGTGGGTGTGGAGAAGGGGGACTCTTAAGTAGAGCAGTGTGTTAATTTATATATGGCAACATGTAAATTGGGTGAAATTGGTAAAGTGTAGGATGCAAAGCACCGACAAGTGGCAGGCAAGTAAGTGTGAAAGGGCTGACCCCAAAAAAAGATCATATTCGAAATGGAATTTTAATAAAAACTAAGCAGAAAATACTTAATAGTACAACGGAAAGGGGTTAAGTATTTTAAAAGTTAAAAGAGGGTCATTGATGAACTTTGAGTAGTCAACATTATTTCGTTTACAGTTAATAAATTGCCAAAAAATCCAATTCAAAATTTAAAAAGAAATAAATATTTATTTAAAATGACCGTAAAGATCAATTACCCAAGTGATTTAGATGTCACAAATTTAGGTTCAAAAGTTAAAAATAAAATATGCATATGCATTTATTTTAATAAATGAATTATAATTTTTGATAGTTTAGTCGATGCAAATAAATAAGCTTTATTTCCTTGACAACATCTAAGGCGTTTGCTTTATTCTAGATACTCGTACAATTGCCAACAAGTAACAATTGAGAGTTGCATCTCCCTCCTATTCTTTCTCTCTTTTCTTAATCTTACTATCAGCTTAAGGCAGCTTCCTCTTTCGTTGCCAACCCAACTATGGTCTTCGACATTAGTAGATTTCCTCAGAAAAAATGCTGAAAACAATGGAATGGCATAAAATTTACATATTACATCAACATGTTGCATGTCAGCCGACGTAGTTGCTGTTGTTGTTTGTATCTAGTTTGTTGAAGCTGCAGCGCATTGTTGCATATATGCAATTGAGTTAAGCGCCCTCCTCCCTTTCCACAATCCCCTCCCTAAGTGTATTTCCTCACTGTCTCTAAGCTAAACGAGGCATGGCAAAATAAAAACAAGAAGAAAAACAGAAGTTAAGCCAAGCCAAGATGAAGATGAGGGCGAAAAGAAGACAGTGGCAGTCGCATTGCAATCAGCATTTATTGTGTGAATCGTAGTCACAGTCTGTGAGTGAGTGAATGAGCTGGTGAGTGCGTGTCTGAATGCGTGAGTAACTCGGTGAGCAACCTGCAATCATTATAAGTAGGGGGATGCGGGCGACTTGTTTAATAAATATTTAAAAATCTTTAATATGCGATCTGGGATCTGACCTCCTTCAAAGCGAAGCGATTGCATGGCAACTTCCTTTTTCACATGTTGAGCATGCCCTTTACTTGTGCATATGTATGCACATGTAAGTATATAATTTCATGATGCATACTTTAATTGCCATTTCCCGTTTTAATGAATTGTTTATGAAATGCAATAAATGAAAAAAAAATAGTTTACATACAGCGCAAGGGAGCGTGGGTCATGGCAACAGCAACAGCACAGCAACTGCAGCAGCAACAAAAACAACAACAGAAACCACACACACAGTGACACTCGTGTACTAAAGCCGGGCAATTGTTGTGCCCATTTTCATTGCTTCCGTTCGCTGCTGCCGTTGCACTTGCCAAATGGCAGAGTGCTGCCGCCTTTTCTCTTTTTGGGGGCGAGTTCAACTGTTTGCATGTCTAACGGAAATCGTTTTCATTTGTTTAGCGCTTTACATTGTAGGTGCATACTATACCCCGTCCCTCCACATCGCTCTCTCTCCTCGTCTCCCGCTCGTTAGCGCCAGCCGGTTGTAGACCTCACCAAGCCATCGACGCATTCAGCGACAAGGGCATGGCTTTTAAATGCATTGCTGACCGCATTGGGTTTTGGGGTTTAGTCTTTTGAATATGAGCTATGAATATGAAGGGGACACGAGGGGGGAGCCTTTTTATATGGCATTTGTTTAGACTTACCCTTGGCCAGAGCTGCTGTCAATGGTATGTACACTATATGTGCTTACTTATATATACATAGCTTAAACATGCGTTTAAGTAGCATGATCATGCAATTGGCTGTTGACAAGGGTAACAAACTAATGCATATATCAAATGTGGGGCTGTAATTCACAAACAAAACAATAGGTAATGCTATTAAAATTTTTGAAAAATTGAAAATGAAAAATTAAATAGTTGCTAGCTTACAAATTAAAAGTTTCTATAAATTAAATTAAATAATCAAATAATCCAAAACAATTATAAAATATATATTAAATAATTAGCAAGCTTTTGTTGAAAATGAAAGTATTTATCTAAACAAAATTAATCTAATAAGCATTAAATTTATTCAACGAAATCACGCTTTACAATAAATCAATTCATAATATGGGCATATCACATTAGACTGGCCTTAGAAATTTAAATAATTATTTCCGTTGCATTGAAGGATATATATAATAAATAACTAGAAAGCTTATCTTAAAAATAAAAATAATTATCTAAACAAAATTAAAATTATTCTACGAAATCGAGCTTTATCGTACATTACAATAAGTCACTTCATAATTTGGGAATATCACATTAGACTGGTATTAGAAATTTAAATAATTACTTCCGCTGCATAGAAGGACATATATGTATAATACTCGTAAATAACTAGAACGCTTATCTTGAGAATGAAAATAATATCTTAATAATCAATCAAAACCTTACAAATTTAAATAATTACTTCCACTGGACTGTTTTAAATTATTTTAAATCTCTTGCCAATGTGATTCATAATTTAGTGAAATAGCTTTGCCATCTTAAAAATACTTCGACTACCTCAACAAAATGTCATAAATATTCCAGTAAATCAACTTAGTCAGCCCTATCAAGCAAATTGCTCTAACAATTACACAAATATTGTTATCAAGTATCTGAGCGCAACGGCGTGTCGTTAAACCGTTATCTGAGCGCAAATGGTATAAGGTTGACATCATACTATCCACACAAGTACATGCCAGTATGTACTTACTAAAAAAAGAACGAAGAGGAAGAAGGAAAATGAAGTAAACTAAAAAAATTTAAATTGTTGTTAGCAGCGCGTTGGCGTAAAGTTGTTTTTGTTGTTGCTGTTGTTGCTGTTGTTGGTTGGGTGGCTTGCGGTCTGGTATGACATCATATCAGTCCAGACCTCAAGCCATATGGTGTGGGTGGAGTATATGAGGGGTGCGTGTGTGACATGTGTTAGGGTGTTAAGTGTATGGCATGTGCTAAGTGCATATATCATATTTTGTTATACCATATTCTTTGGGGCTCAATAGACTGGCGGCCCAGGAACTGGACAATGTGTTAATATCATTAAATATTAGTGTGAAAATATGAAAACTATTGAAAACAATTGTTGACATCTGCTAACTCAGATATCCCCTATTATTGTTATATTTATTTAGTTACAAACAACAAATTGAGAAATTACAAAAACTACATTTTAGTTTGCTCAATGAAACAAATGACAAATTGGCAAATTTCAATTAAAACAATTTTTGTATTTATTTTCTATTTTTATCATACACCCCCAAACAACAAACCATGCAATACAACAATCCCTTTACACAAATACTCGAATATTCACAAAATACAATACAAAACTACTCTCTGCCCTGCGTCTCCCCCGACAACAACCCCCTCAAACGAAACCACAACAACAAAAATGTAATGAAATATATAGAAAGAAGCGGCGCCGTGGCATCAAATGTGGACGCATATGAAACGCCTCTCACACGCCTCAAAAGTCAACTCGACGAGCAGTCTGACAGCCCAGAAAACAGACGTGGGCGTTGGCCATCATCACCTGACAGCAGGCACAACAACAGCAGCGACAACCGCAACAACAACAATGACAACAATTAATGGTGGAACACCGAGAGGAACAATGCCAGGGAAATGCATATTATTTCCGGATAAGACGTCCTCCCTCAAAAGTTCCATGTACACGCAACAGGTCTACTTCAGGCCCGATATGGTAGGCTATACATATGCAAAAGATCTATAGATCTATAGTTTTCTTTCGCATGGTTATGGCAATACTATATACTCGAACTTCCAACGAGTACGAATAGTTCCACACAATGGTGTTGGTTATCTATGACTTGGTAGTGTCTTGAAAATTATTAGTATTATTATTATTATTAGTATAGTTCTACATCATTTTGTTTACATATCGTAGTTTGTTTATTGCTTGGCACTGGAAAGCATTTTCCATCAATTTTTACAACAATGAGTTTTTAGCGAAATTCAAATGTGTTTTTGGTCATGGGTTTATGGTTCTTGGCTTTGGTTTCTATCATTTTATTATTTGTACGTAGAATATATGATTTTTGCCTGGCTTTATAAAACATAAGTATCTTTGCCCTTGCCTTACTTTAAGCAATCCCACCTCCCACCCACCCGTTGCACATTCTATTCTCCACTTTATTAATATTACAAATATTTGCATAGCAACTTTTTGCACAAGCTCTTCGTTGCTCAACGTTGCATTAAATGCAATGCATACATAAAATGTTATAATCATAATAATAATAATAGTAATAGTCATAAACCTCCATCCAACAAAATGCCAGCAATTGACTTTGTCAAGGCAACCCAGGCGTTCAAAAGTGCACCGTTAAACCACCGCTCATAACTTTGTTCAGCACGCAGAGTTGAACTTTATGATTTTATATATATATATATATATATATATATATATACGTACATATATATACACGAATATTCTTGTATATACAATGGAGTCCACTTTGTGAATATTTACATCAACAGTACAGTGCTTACTAGCTTTAAAGTCTCAACAAAATGAAGTGCATCTGGAAATATAAAATTGATTAATTTATATTAATAAGTAGAATTACATTTCATAAGTAAAATTTTAATTGTATATTATAGGTTTTAACTGATATTACCATACATTGCATATTATATAATAGTAGTAGTAGTAATGTTCAAGTTTTATTAATACAAAAGTACTTCAAAAGCATTTACTATAACTGACAATTCCCCTCTAATAATTATGCCAACTGACTCAATCAACTAAGCTCCGACATTTGGCGCTCAGATAGCACGTCTGACTGAAGCAATCTGATTAGGGATAAATCTTTGCAAACTGTTGGCACTTGCTCGCATTTACAACAAACTTAAAATGCCAGAATGAAAAATGGCAAAACATGGATTACCAGTATGTATGTCGGTTACGTGTCGGCCATAAACTATGGATAAATCAGCTCAGGGTCACAAGTTGCCTTCCAGTCCAGTCCGTTGCCATTGCCGTTGTTGGCAAGCGTGAAATATAAACAAAAGCTCGTTAGCCAAGAAAAACAGAATGTGTAATGGCTGTGAAAATGACACAGCGTGAAGGTGTGGGACCAGATCGATGATTTTTCAGTGTGTGCCAAAGGTCGCCAAATGCAAATTGCTCTTTAGATCTTTACCTTATTTTTTTCATTTTTTGTCTATGATATTTTGTTGAAGTTGCTAACATTTTGTCGCAGCCGTCGTAAACAATAAGAAAACCGGCTAAGCTCTAAGTTGCAGCCTGCCGGCCGCCTTTTTCTTTTTCTTCTGCTCTTAGTTTGTTTTTGTTTTTATAGAGCCTTACAAGTTTTTCAATATCAAGACACATTTAAAGCTTCATTAACATAATTGATGCGCCATTGAGGCTGTTGTGCCGTTGATGCGGCTCTTGGATGTTGGCTCTCGGTCTCCGACTCTCAAGCCATTATATTGTCTTCGGTGGCAGAGCAAATCGTTGGACAGGTTTTCCGGCGCATGCGCAGCATTCGGTTCGCTGTGAACCGGTTTACAGAGTTGTAAACTACGTGTATGAGCACCCATCTGACTGCCTCACTGCTTACCTGACTGCCTGACTACCTGACCGCATAATGAGCTGTAGTTGTGCGACTCTGATTCAGTATTTCGGCTCAGTCGGCAACACTGAAATGCCATCTCTTCGTACTCTATAATTTTCAATTTCATTTTGAGTTGTTGGCGGTTTATCTGACACGAGAGTAGCCAGTCCGCAGTCGCAGTCGCATGCGAAGTAGAACATGGACAGATAGACTTTCCAGTCATAATGGGCAATCAAAAGCTACCAAATAGACTCGGAACGGAACATGGTAATGCGAAATTGAGGAAATTGTTAAACTTATAAAGTGGTTAGAGAGTTGTTTTTGCACACGGCATCTGTGTTTCACCAAACTGTCAACCATTCTAATATTGACGGTTGCATTAGACGCCGTTTGTTGTGCGACTTTAAGGTGTGAACTGTATTGTTAGATCGGATCATAAACTGGTTCTTTGAATATTCGAGCATACTCTGCAATACTGGTATTCCAAAAAGCACTTCTAATTCAAATACTGAGAAATACTGACATTTCAAATCATTTCTTTTATTTAACTTGATGATTTGTGACTCATTCGCATACATTTAATAGTACTAAGAAATAGCGGATTTAAAAATACTAGCAACAAATCAGAAAGCTTTTATTTAAACAATCTCATTCATTAGTTTAGTTCAAATACAAAACAAGAATAGGCCTTTGGCATTTCAGTCTTTTCAAAGCTTAATAGTTAAACTCTTCAAATGATTAATATTATCTATAGGAAACAACACGAATTGATTCTTTTACCACCAACAAAAGTTCCAAAGATGGCGCATCAAAAGAATACATAATTAAAAGCTAAGAGCCGCCAAAACACTGCTCTTCCAAGTTCTTGGCTCTAGAGTCAAGACAAAGCTCCAGAAACCCCTTCGAATATTTTTTCACATGTGCTGTAAAATGTTTGCTTGTAATTATATTGCTCAGGGGCTAGTCCTATGTGTATCTATAGTAAAAGCTACTCCACATGGCCATTAATTATGGCAGCTGTGAAATCTATGGCCAACTTGGCTAAAAATTTAATGGAATTTTTGCGAAGCACGCGTTTTACTTACATCAAACGCCCAAGCGATATCAATCAACAATATTTGTTATATGCCTCGACTATAAAATTCGATTTTCATGCGAATAAAAAACATGCAAGATTTGTGTTTGATGTGGCGAAGATTTAATACCCTTATTTCATAAAGCAGATGAAAGTGAGAAAGCTGCAACTAAAAATATTAGCACACAGAGCTAAATCCTCTTATGATTCAGAAACAAAGGGATAGCTATTGAAATCATATAATCGTGTAATGACATCAAGAAATACGGTTTCAATCGAAACAGGAAGTTACTATACAAATAAATGTATTATTTTTAATCAATATTATATATGCTTAATTTCCATATTTTTATATGATGACTATTATACATATATATAAACTTTATTCCTTTACTTGATATACGTTTCAAAATAAATTAATGATATATTATAATGATATATATATAAAAAATATCCGACAAGATGACTAGTGCTTTCAAAAGGACGCATATTTATAAAAAGTGATTCAACTTGGCGATCGTTAATATATTTTCATGACCCTTTGTATGTCACACATTTTGGGACAATGCAATAGTACTCTTACCCTTTGAAAGAGTATAGAAAATAGGCATCCAAAGCCTCCTGGGCAAACAGGTTCCATGGGCATCAGACAAAAGCAGCCGCAAGGCATGCGCCGCATTAATAACATAAATGGCAAAGCCACAAAGAGAATATATACAAGTATAAATATATATATATAGATATTTATATATATATATATATATATATATATCATGGCAGTCATACATTATGCAGCCGCATCAGCGGCAGATTCTATGTGTATATAAAAGGCAATTTATTGTTGCGCCCAAGTAAAGTGCAGTAAAAAAGCAAAAGCCGAACCCAAGAGGCAGACCGCGTCTCAGACTCATAGTAAGAGTCTGAGCTGGTTGAGGAGAGGTTGAAGTCGGAGCCGCATCCTAAGCTGCTGCGACATAAAATTCAATTGAATGCCATTTTTCTTTTTTCAGCTTTTTTCACTTTTTCGTTTCGCTCTGGCAGCGTCTTAAAAAATCATATTTGATATTCAATATATGCCTCGAGGCCGTGCGCCGACAAATGCAATATAAATCAGCACTAAAATCAAGTCAGGCTACAAATATTGCTAGAGCGGAAGTTAAATTTAAAGAGCACACAATGTATTTAGGAACAATAGCGAAGGCAAACTCTCTGACAAGAGCATTGAGTTTTCCGCCATCTGTTTTTCCTAGTCGAACAATGGGCTGGGCATTTCCACTTGTTTTGCTTTCATTGCCATGTGCAATTGTCCCTTGGAAAATGTCAACCCAGCAGCAGTTTTTCTTTTCGAATTTACCACGATTCGTTAGAGTTCGAAGAGTTCATCTCACTCTGTTGCTCTCTCTGTCCATTGATTATTTCTGCGCTTCGAACTCCACGTGAATGCAACTCGGTTATTCATTTTATATTCTTTTGATTTTGGTTTTTTGCATTTATTTTGATACCTGTCAATAGTCGTCGGGTAAACTTGCATTGAAATGCGGCTGGCCACATGTTGCAATGTTGTCAGTATTTAATTAAATCGGAAAAAACTGTTGACCCTTTTATTTTGAAGAGGCAGGTGTAAGCTGGTAAAAAAGATGGAATATGTGAAGTTTACAATATGCAAATTGGAGAATTGAGTCCTTCAAATCTAAATTAAAATTACGTTTTTTATTAATTGGAGTATGTAAATGGAGATCCCAATTTACACATTTCTGCTACGAGTATGATCCATGAGGGAATTATTTTCATTTACTCGTGCTATCTTCTCTCCAACTTTTTTTGTAATAAATAGGAAGTCATAAATTCTATTCCAAGCAATACTACTGCTTCATAATATTCATATGTTTTACTTATTTATTTTTTGATACTTTGTTGTCATTTGAAAGTCTGACTATCATCATTGTGTCATTCTTGCTCCTAAGTTCAACTTCCTCTCTCTCTCTCTGTGTCTCTATGGCTTCCCTCAAATTTCTCTCCCCTACTAAAACACCCCCAACTGTTGTCTCTGAGTGCACTTCAAAGCAGCCGCTGGCTATGTAACACCTCAGACCCGTTCCCGAAGCTCACCCACTTTCATTTATTGGTCTTCTAATTAGAGGCCTGACCTTAATCACTTAAGAGTTTACATAACATGCCCAACCGTCTCCCTCCCGCTGCTCTGCTCCAACTCCCACACATGCTGGGAACGCTAATTGTTTGCCTGTTGACCCATCCGCCTGGCTTAACCCGCCTCGAGACGCCAAATGAAAACTGTGGCAGTGACGTAATTGGCAGCAGCATTTGTAAATGAAAAGCGTGTTGCAGCCACAGCCAGCGAGATTAGATAAGGCATCTGATAAGATCTTGGCCAGGTTGCGTAGTCTCCAAATTGAATTTCAAAGTCAACAAGCGGACTTACAGGTGATACGACAACATTAAGTCCAAAACTTTAAGCAAATTTCGTAGATCCCAACTTTAGGCCACGCGCTGCGCCTCTAAAAATATTTAACCGTATTTGGAAACATAGCCCAAATTTGGCAAGACACACGAAATTGATTTCAAAAGAATTCAAGTTTTTATTTTTTATGGTTAAGGTGACAATCGAAATGTTTCGCTGTCAATAGATATTACTTGTGTTTTTATAGCTTGTTTTCGAATGGAGGCGTGGGCTCTAACTACTTTGAATAGAATAGAAGAGTAGAACTATGAGAATCGATTGTAGAGATAGAGTTGCAGCTTCCGCCTTTCAAACATCAGACAGACAGGCATCAATAATGCCTCGATGCCACCATCGTCCAATTAGCTGACAAATTACAAATGCTTCAAGCTGCACAATGCCACAGCTTTGTGCTCCCATCAATCTGGAACAGCCCAAAGAAGAAACGAACCGACGAGTCGCGTCGATCAGTCAGGGTCAATGTGTTGCATGTTATTTACACCATGCAACATCCGACTGACAACTCTGCAAAAGATGCGAGTCGTCTGAGATAAACAACATGAACAACATGATGCCACTCTTTGACTGTGTTTTCTATATAATCAAATAAATAATTGTATGATAATACTAATAACAAATGAACCTCAGAGAGTGCACAACGATCTCGCAGAGCCCCCGCATAACGGAAATGCTGGGAATAATTAAGGCCTTGCAGCCTTCACAGTTCACCGGCCTCTACTTAAAATATAATATATATTGTACAATCCACTTTGTTCGCACCCAATTAAATGTCCAACTGCGACAGCACATGCATATACATTTGTATCTCTATCTTTATCTATATACTCATATGACGCCTGGTGTTGGTATGGGCCATAAATGACCAAAAGATCTAGTTATACTATATCTGCCATACTTGACTCAACTCTATAATTAATCGTGTTCTCATTGTTTACTCTCTTTCTAGGTAAGTTACGCTCTGAGTCGCTCTCTTTGTCTGACGTCAGTAAGTTGCATTGCATTCTTAAGTATTTTAGCTGGTAATTAGTTTACTTTTAGCTTTCCTCGTAAATAAATTCATAATTCTTATCGAAGGTATTTGCTGTGACTAATCTTTATGAGGAACCATTTGGAGCTGCTACTTATCAATGATTTCATATGGACAAGTCGCCTGGCTACTATATCGCGTGAATACTTTCTACCGGTTTGATTTTTGATTAATTAGGGTGGGGCGTCTAAAGTATGCAGGAAGTCATTTACAGACACGAGAGGGACAGAGATACCAGAATGAGGAAGACAAAAGCGGGAAAGCCTCTGTAATGTATAGTGTGGGAGATAATCAATTAAGCAGCATGGCGTATAAAAGAGAAAGGGGAAAATATTCGTAACCCAAGCAAAAGGTAATAAAGGAAATGAGAGTGGGAGAAAAGTGGATTATATAGGGTCTTGAACTAGGAATAGTTTCGAGCTTAATTCTTGAGCATACTTGATATAAGTATATGAATATTATCACCAAATTGTATAGCTTAAGTTTTTATAACCTCTAATATCAATGTAATCTACCAAGTACATTGCCATTAATTAATTGCACTTTTCCATAATATGGGAATGGGTTTAAAAAGAACAAAATGCAGTTCAGTTTTTCGGTTTGCTCAGCCAATTAACTCACTTGTAGCGTAATCGCACTTTATTTTTATAAACTATTACACCCGTAACTAAGTTACATTCATTAGACAACTCCACACTTTCGTTTGCCCCCATCGACTCTGGCTTGGTTTGAGCATCGACTTTCACATGTTTCTCTCTACCTCTTGCTATCTCTCGGCCGACTTGCATTAAGTTTTGTTTGGTTTATAGCCTCACGATCTGTGTGTTTCGGCCAGAGAAGACGCTGCGTGGCCGTTGCAAATTACTTTCATTTTCAGCGTACGCGATGAGTTTCTGTTTTTGTGGTTTTTAGAAATTGACAGTGAAAATTGCACTAACGATTCGTTGACAAGCTGCCAACTTACAACTTCCAACAGTCAAATGCCAACGCTGGTTTTCTTGCTTGGGTGCTCTCAAAACGTAAGTCCAACTTGTGGACAGCTGAGGATATGGTAGGAGTGCCACTCCCCCAGCTGTTGGCCTGGCTAAGTGTGTCATGCAAATTGTCGTGCTCATTGTCAGTCCCAGTGCCAGTCCCTCCAACAATGTCTGTCTCTTTTACAGTCAGTCTGTAATTTGATATTGTCATTAGTTTCGTGCGCGCACTCGACTGTGGCCCGAGAGCTCTCGGACAAGGAAGTATTTTAGTATCTTTTCCACATGCGACGACGATGACGATGACGACGCGCTGCACTTGACAGACACTATTATGTTACTGTTGAGTGGGTGGTGTTAGTGGTGTTGGTGGTGCCTCCCATGCATTATGCATGCCACAACACTCATTAGTGCGACTTGTTCCACAGACTGGGGCTGCTTTTAATGGGCCAAAAGAACAATAGACTTAAATTGCCCTGCAGCACATTCAGTCATTGACGCTTGTCGCTCTGTCCGCTCTGCGTAGCCAATGCCAAACCAACAGCTTTATTTTATTTTTTGCCTCAACTTTCCATTGCTTTGAACAGCTGCTAAATTAGCTGGAAAATCTCAAAATCTTCACTTTCATAATTTTATCAAATTGACGCTGTTCTCTTCAGTTTTTCATTTTTTTTCTCAATGACAAAACTTTTAAATGGTTTGCGCCTTTGAGCGATTGCAGCCAAAGCACTTAACTTTAATGTCAAATGTCACATTTTAGTCTTGTCTTTCTTTTTCCACATTTTAAAGCTGTTTCCCCAAAAAATAAACGAATATAACAAAATGTTACTCAATGATTTCGCAAGGCGGCAAGTGCTTCTGCAGCCAGCATAGAAATTATCTCTTTAAATGAAGAATGACATCTTTAGTGGCCCATTGAAATGGCAATTGAGTTGGGGCAGAATACGAAGTAACATGGATGAAGAAGAAGAAGAAGAAGAAGGAAAAGTGTTGACAGTTTGCTGCAAACTGTTGAAATGTGAAAGCAACTAATTGGATAGAGTACTTGGTCGGACTTTTGGAACCAACCCAAATCCAAACACAAGTGCTAACGAGCTGGCGCATCGGCGAGACACTTTTCGCCCGAATGCTTGCTGGAACTAGTTTGTAGTATCCAGTTCCATGAGTGAGCATTTTAGCAATTGCTGATTGTTTGTCAATCAAGATTAAAATAATTTGTATGTCTAGTTCCGCTTTGGAAAACTGGTTCATTGATAAAATTAGCTACTTCCGTTTGCGAAAGAACTAGCGGGGCTATTCAAAGATGTAACTTAAAAAAAGGAATTCAACCTTTTAACATTTTAAAGAAAACCCGTTTATTCATTTGTGAATTCTACTTATGTGAACTAGTTCAACAGTCACATAAAGTTGTCAATGAAATTTATTTCAAATATGCAAATGCGAAAGAACCTGCTCAGTCTGGCAATTTAAAAATCATTTAATAAAATTCTCAAAACAGAACCTGTAATTTAAAAAATAACTGATTTTATAAACGGAAATATGGCATAATTATGAAAATACAGAATGATTTCATAATTGGGCTTGAGCAAACTTGTCGTGTAGTAAAATATCACTTTGCATTGCTTAAATTTAATCTAATCTTCCAGCTCGAACATTAATCATAATTAATTTTAATAAAACGCTGTCATAAACATTGCATAATGCGATGGTTCGATTGTTGTGGTCGGCAGGTGTCAGACAACCGTTAAAAAATGCTCTAACAATGGCAACTGATTCAACAAAAAATCACAAACACACGTTTAACATATGTATTTACACTTGTGTGTCTGTATTTTGTTTAATGCCCCCCTCAAACTGCCCTGTCTAGTTATCAACTTTACGATTGGCCATATTAACAAAATTTATACACTCGTCTGCCAAGCGAGACCGCAATCGGAAAAGATGAGCTGAACAGCAACAACATAAATTCAAACCGCAGGCATTTTAATTTTGATGTTCAAACACGAAAAATAAAAAAAAAATAAAAAAAAAGATGTAGTCTGCATGTTATGCAGCCAATGTCATGACAGCACCATTTGCAACCATCAGATACACTTTTCGCGCTTATTTAATTGTACAAATTTGCATACAAATCACGTACATTCTCCATCGCGTGCGATATTTATAAATGCAATCATTTGCCAAAAAAATACTTTGCAGCGAAAAGTAAATGTCATAAAGAAATGAATAAATATTTTGTTAATAACAAAACGATTTTGCTGAATGAATTTGAATTTGCGTCATTGGCGCTTTGGGGCGTTGCCATTACCAGTGCACATCTCATTCGGCTAGATGAATGAATCACTTGCCACTCGATCTCCAGCTGCAAAACCCCAGCGTATAGTATGACTAATCAAACCATTGACTTCGGCGCGTTATGGAAATTTATGGCAAATAAAATACTCTCGCTTAAATGAGCAACGCTTTCTGCTTTTTTGCATCTAATTCTCTTTCTGTTTTTGCAGCTGAGCATCATCAATTAGTCATGATCTATCGTAGGCGTCAGTCTAGATCGTCTGGTATTTTAACTCATGAGTTCTCTCTCTGTAAATTTAATGTACTAATGTGATTCATTTTATAGTTGCTGCTTCAATAAAGTAATTAGTCTGGAATTGTTTACATAAGTAAGCAAATGTACAATTATTTCAGACTTTTTTCCACTAACTGTTTGTAATTGTTCTTATTTTGCAATAGACACAAGTGAACAATATAATTAACTGTTTGTTTATTCAACAGACTAGTAATTATCTAAATATAATATTAAAGTTAATAAATTTAAAATCTTTAACAGCACAATTTCAATTGGTTTAGATTTCGTTAAGATTAAACTCTGTCTAAAATAATTGACTTCATAAAAATACAAGTTAATATCTAATTGCTTAGCTTTGGCGTTGCACTTTCAAACACTACAACAACTCGAACAACTTTATCTCTCAATTACAATTTTCAACAACAATAACTTGCAACTTAACTGCAACTGTGAAATGCTATAAAAAATAACTCAAGCTGCCTCAAATTTAGCCTTCAAATGTTGCCAAGTTGAAGTTTTCGTTGCCATTTCTTTTTAGTGCACCAATTAAATTAATTAAATTTACGCTTTTGGCACATTTAATTAGGCGAAAACTAAAAAAACAAAATATATAAACACTAAACTGACACAACTTCATTTCATGGGAAGCAGTGAAATTGTTGTTGCATCAGCACGCTGAAACAAGCCAAACACTTGACTTGAAAAAGTATCTTGAAGATACGCGCTGCGCAACCATTGAATGGGCGACAACAACAAAGTTAAAGTTTAATATTCATAAGGCAACACAAACAACAACAATGACAGACAATAATGACAATTGCATAAGACTGAAAATCACAGATGAGCAGAGAGCAGAGAGCAGAGGGAAGGGGAAGCTCACCCTTTTTAGCCAACTTGAGCAATCGCTTTGAGTACTCATAGTTGCAGATACAAACTGAGATAATGTTACACTCTTCTTCATTATGATTGTGCTGATAATTACTATTATTATTATTATTTGGTTCATTATTTGTATTGTTGACACTCTGACATATTTCCAGATAGCCAGCCAGCCAACTTTCCCAAGTATTTGTTTTTGTTTTGATTTCTGTTTTATGTATATTTCTTGCCATCATTTGGCAAGCATATTTAAGTCATTTGAAACGTGTTTATGTGCCTCTGAGCTTCTGGGGCTTTCAGACATTACGACATAGCCCTGCCCGGCCCCCAGAAAAAAAATGCTTGGCCAGGTCTCTGCTCTTAACTCACTTTAATTGTGACCATCAACTTTCGCGAGTGAAATTGTTGGCAACTGGAAAACTTTTTTGGCTTTAATTTAAAGTTGTGCTCAAGTTACGGTTGGACTTGACGGCAAGGTTTTTGTGTTAATTAAACTATAAAATTCTGTAGAAAAGGGTTAAGAAACTAACACAGAATATAATTAACAAGAAGTGATGAGCATTTACAAGAAAGGGATTTAGAGAACTTGTCGCAAACTTCAAGCTGTGCTTCGTTCCATCAATTAAACATTTAAAATGTAAAAATAAAAAATGTCTGCTATTTATTTAATGTGAACTCGAATGACAAATTGCCATCAAGTAAGCATTTCACAATTTACTGCGTCACTCAAAAAATCTATATGAAAATTGAAGAAAATTTTCCGCTTCTTTGGTTTTGGTTTTTCACAAATAACAACCCAAAGCTGTAGACCAATTTTTTGTTGCTTCGCTTTATTTTGCTGTTCACCCCGGCTTTGACATTGACACAACAACTTTTACCAACCTCAATTACAATCAATCACATGTGTTGTATTTGGGTGTTAATGTTGTTGTTCTTGTTTTTTGTTTGTGGCCGAGCATTTTGGCTCTGTGCCAAATGTCCCCAGTCAGATCCAGAGAAAGAGGGATAGGAAGATGATACGTGCGTGTGGCGTTGTTTAGGCCAACTGCCTATGGCCAGAAATTACAATAATGATAAACGCCATACACACACAAGTGGACAACAAAAGTTTTGGCCTTAAGTAAAAGCAGCGCTTAATGCAAAATTTCATTTATCATGAAGCAGAAGCTACAACTCGATACCTTCGAGTCCCTCCTTCAACTCCTGCTCCTGCTCCTCATCAGCACCGGTCTTCTGCTTCGAATGACAAAAGACTGCCGCAGCTATTGTTAATCATGATGATGATGGAGATAACGACTACGATGTCGATGCTGCACGAAGATGCTGGCTTGATAAATCTTTCGACACAAGTTGCAGCACATGTTTTGAGCAGTTTTCCAAGTCAAGATTTCACTCTCAAGGCGATGTCCAGCAAAGTGGTTAAAACCAACTTGTTTTCGCCACATTGCAAATGTCACTTTTTCTACTTAACTAGTTTTTCATTTTCATTTGCGGAAAAGCGTAAACCAAGAAAAAGCTATATGAGTCCATAGAAAAATTTTAATTATTAATTTGTTTTGCCTTTAAAAAGGCAGTTCAATTCCATTAAGAGCATATTTTAGTCGTAAATTGATAACTGCATTTAGCAGGAAGTTAAGGAAACTAATTTCGATATGAAAGTTGAAAAAAATAAATATTATATTATGATATTATTGGCTGGATAATATTGCGACTGGTTGCAGTTTGTGTAAGCTTTGATTGTCATAACATAAAATGAAATTAACTAACAATAAATATATATTTGACTACGAAAACTAACACACTGCTTACGAGAAAGAGACAGCAGTTGTTAAATAGTACAATCGTGTACATAGGTAAACAAGTGTCAATAAATTACCATAACACTCGAAATGTGTAGTTGCATAAGCATACATATGTACATGTCATACATGTGATGTTCATTACACAAGATTATCCGAGAGCGGTTCCCTGGCGCTCTCAAGTGACCCACTTGAAATGTGCCGCCCATAAACAATGCATAAAAATCAATGAAGCTTACCAAATGTTTACCGCCCATTAGCACATCATCAAACAGCATTAAACATATAGAAGACAAAAAAAAAGATGACAGCCCCATGCACTTTTCTCACGGTCACCTCAAGTATCTCAACCTTGGACTGCCTGCACTCCTACCTCGCTTCCAGTAGCCACACACAGCGAGACCGCGGGTCCTTCAAGTACACATGCTAATCAGCTGCGGAAATATGAGACGCTTGCTGTGTATGACATATGTGACAAGCAGTAGAAATATGTACTCAGCAGCACACATGTATGACTTCAGTGCGGAATGACGGAATGGGGAGAGAAGACTCATTGTAAGCGCTACAATGTCATCGTTTATGTTAGTTGGCGGCTTATTATATGGCTTACAACTGGGGGAAGACTCCCAGCCAACTTGTCACTGGGTCAGTGCAATGAACTGTGCTTCTACCTCACATGCCAGCGGAGTTTCCGCTAAGACTCGAGGAAAGAATGCTTAAAAATCAATAAACTGCAGCCAAGACAAGTCCGGCAATTTAATTATTTATAAGCATTTAGCATTACTGCTAGTGGCAGGACATGTACTAAATAAAGAAGCGGTAAACTGTTATTCTATTTGTTGTTGTTGTTGTTGTGGTGGTGGGCGTCTTTTCTGCAACAAATTGAGGACAATTTCCGAGGAAACAGCAGCAGGTGCCACGAGGACAACGACGGCGCCTTCTCGCCATGCATTGATGTGTGTATAATGTATAGGTGTTGTCTTTATGTGTATGCGTGTGCTGTTCACCAGACAGTTTGTCTTTCTTTCAATCTTTTTGGCATGCATTACCCTTAATGAACTGCGCTCAGGTCCGACAAACTGCAACAACGCTACCTGCATAATTCCGAACCCCAGTTGTCTCTCTCTCTTTCTCTCATCATCTCCATGGCATTAAAACAGAAACCAGAGAAGAACCGGGCGCTATTATAAATAATTGCACAAGAAAATAGGTAAAAGAGGCGAAAAGTTTCTTACAATGTCGCTGAACAAGAGAGCCAAGAACAATAGAGAGCCATTCACCTGGCACAGTTCTCACGCAGCAGGCCACCTCTGTGGGTAGGCAAAAAGCAAAAAGTGGGCAGATCTACGCTCGGGTTAGGTACTTGATACCCTCGAGGAAGTGGGCGGCATATAAAGATACGAATGAATGATAAATGCAGTAGAATGAGGTGTAAATACTCGTACTACTCTTATCAGATCTTGGCACACAATGCAAGGGTTGCGCTTAACCTGACGATAAGAACTGTTAGCAGTTGTCAAATAGTTTCGATGTGTTGTCGGTGACATGTAAAAAGGAAAGTGTTGCTAAATGAGATAAGGCAACTTCAAAGGAAATATTAATCAATGCTCTATGTTTCTTTTGCTCACAATTAAGAAATCTTTAGACAATCGTTAAATATTCATCGCTATCATTAAAAACAAGTGTTGGCCATATAAGTACATATTTGCATTTCTCTAAAATGAAAGCAAATTTAAAACAAAATTCATTAAGTGTGGTACACAATGCACCGCAGGGATTTACAACCCACTCAATAAGCACACTAGGGGCCTCTTCCACCTGCCAACGGTGTCTGTGAACTTCAATGCAAATCAGTCAAAGTCAAATCCAAAGCCAACGTCAAAAAACCCATTTGGTGGCCAAACACAAGCACCGACAGCAGGTTGCTAATCATAACCAGCTATGAAATTTTCAAAATGCTCACCGAACATTTTGAAGGAAATAAAAAAAATAACAACATAAAATGACGAGTGAAAAGCAGCAGCAGACAACAACAATAACAGGGGAGCTAAACATGATTGACAGTGAATTTAATTGAAGCACTGAACCTGGACAAGCGCCAATGACTGTTGACTGCTGTCTGCTCTCAGCAGGGTAAGGGGCAGCAGGTTCGCCGGGAAGGAGTTCATCTATGGATTTCGCAAAGCTCATATGTCTTTTGTCAACGCTGCGTTCAATCAAATGGTCTAGACACACATGAAGCACGGTGATGACAAAAGAGCTGGTTAACTGACGTTTACACTACCTGCCAGCCAAGCTAATTTGCTGGCATCCTGAGATAGGGGGATAAAGGGCAGCCATATCATGATGTATGACACGAGCGCTGACCGCAAGCCTGCACAGCAGTCGAGAGCTGCACAAATTTTGACCGAAAGATGATGGTGACGTATGTGAAGATCTATCTGTGGATTAACTGACAAGTTACTATAGCACTTGATGAGCTCCAGACTGAACCAATTACCACAAGAAGTGTCAATTTGTTGACTGGCAACTCTCTCATAGTTACTCTGCGAGATGTGAACAATGTGGTGGCCATTTGTGGCGCAGTTGGAGCACGAACTGTTTAACATTTACTCGCAAAATGCGCTCACACCTTTATTTGCACGAGTCGGCGTCTAAAAGTAGCTGGAAGATGTAAATACTTGCGCAAAATCTGCTGCTGCGCCATTCACAACACTTCCTCGAAGCACAAAAAAAAAGTGCTGAATGTGTATTTAAATTGCTCATCAAAAGTGCGAGTTAATTTGAATTTACATAAACAATTAAAGGCGGCCAGGCAAGAATTAAACAAAAAGCGAAAAAATGTAAATGAATAAATGGACCGCAAGTGAAATGCTGAAAGTGCTGAGGCAGCAATCGTGACGCCCGTTAAACTGTTTAATGCGACAATTAAAAAATTATTGCTCATACGCACTGGTGAACGCCTGACCTTAGGCTGCCTTCGGCTCTCAAGCCGCCTGACAGTCGTTCAACTTGACGCCCACACACTGCAACAATCAATACAGTGAACTGCCCATAAAAGCAACATTAACAAGCCGCTCTAGTGACAAATAAGTCGTCGCTGGCACTCGACTGGCTTTTGTTGTTGTTGTTCTCGTTCCACTTGATTTGTTTATAGAACTCGTTTTCTACTCATAAATATTATTTTTAGAGGCATTTTGGAATTTTTCGCTCATTGCGAATTTGAAATGGTTTACTCGTATACAGCATAATTGAGCTGTGAATAAGTCGCACTTGTCAGCCAGACCTTTTTTTATATTACTATTAGACTTTTATTGCAAACTTGTCAATTAAGTTATTTATAGATTCATAGTCTTTAAAAGTTTCATACATTTAGGATACTTTTGATACTTTGTTACATTTTCAATTAATTCACAACTTGTTTTTGTGTCTTTGCAGGTGAGTTGGAAACACAAAAACAAAAGGCTAACAACAGTTCCCACAACAATACGCTGACTCTCGGTGCCAATAGGCCGTCAGTTCTTATCTAGATATATTTGAACAAGCCAATTTAGCCCTAGACAGCCAGACACCAATCCGATCTCAGGCCACAAAGCCAAAGCCAGAGCTATGACCATTGCTTGGCAACAATTTGTGTGCAATGCCGTGTGTTTTTTGTGCATTTTGGGCGCTTCAAATGGTTGCCAATTTCAGTTTGGGGTTTGCGATAAGACCGCAAAATATGACAGGCAACAGCACGAAATGAATGAATGAATTCGCAATGAAGCAGAGCGCAGCTAAAAAGGGAACTGGTCGGCAGTCGCACCTCCCTCTCTACCCTATCATGCTGTGCTCTGCTGTGCTGTGCTGTGCGTTCGTGTCTAGTAAAAATACCATAAGGAAAAAGAAGAAAAATTAAAGAAAAGACAGGAAAAACAGAAGAGAAGAAATACCAATGCTGTCGCTCGCATGTGCTGTGCTCGCTACGTGTTCATGTTAAATGTCATAATCAGACGTAGTCCAACATACGTACACACAAACGGGCAACCAAAAGTATCTAGATACAAAGTTGCCACTCGACATGTTGCATAAATGTAAACAGCATGCGAAATAGCTTTGCCTTCGCCTCTACACAAGGGGGCGTGACCTCAGCTTAGCTGAACAGCGACGCATGCTAACAAACTAAGTGTATATACATTGCATAGTCGTAGCTAATAGATTCACAGATACTTAGCTACACGGTCACAATACAAGCTGTTCTTCTTGGGCGAATTACTTGGCATGTCATCAATTGCAGCTAAAATAAAAAATATAAAGATATATCAAAGCCATAATTTCTGCAGATTTATGCAGCGGTTCTCATAACACAGTCCCAAAAAAGGCAAACAGCAAGTACGAGTATCTCATCAGGTTTATCGAGCCCGTATGACGCCATCGCATCTTAGTCGAATGCTTGCACAAATATGCAAGGCATTTTAAGCTTTTTCAAAAGTAAAACAAGTAGAAATATTTCATTTTGTAATACGAACTTGTGATGCTTTAGCTTGAAAGGAATTTCTTAATTAAAATAAATGAATGAGAAATGACAGTAATAAGTTTAACATTAATTCAATAAATAACAATACTCCAAGTAATTAAAATGCTATACTATTCAACTTTTTGAATAAGCACTAAGTTTTTTCTTTGAGTATAAAGATGTTTAGAAATAACTTCATATTCTCCACAAAATTTCTAGTTTTCATTCAAAACAACACGTTATGTCCCAAATTCGAGTTAAATGGCAATTCCATGGAATAACTGAAATGCGATGATATCATTTAAAAATTATGCTTCAGAAAGAGTATCTGCACCATCTAATATAATATACAAAAACTTAAAGAAGATGCTCGAAATGGCAGACATTTTTCGGCTTTGCCAATCGCCCGACACTTCCTGGCGCAAGTTCAAGGGCTTACCTTCTGCTCGGAGCTACCCTTGCGTCTGCTCATCTGCCACAAATGGTGGCACATGTATAAATTCTTAGCACTTTTTTGGCAGACCTTGCGACGCCTTTGCCACGGACATAGTAGACAAGCAGCATCCAAGATGATATATTTTTGTTTTCTGTTTTTCTCTCATTTCTGAGAAACGACGAGAACAGCACAAAATGCTTGTACCTCTTTACGTTTATGCGAAATGTTTACTTTTTTATTTTTGCTCTTTGAACGTGGCAGGATCTCTGGTCGTACGAATACTGCCATCGAGGTCTCTCTGTAGATGGGATTCGGTTGGGCCGCCCCATTGCGAACATGAAATTGTGTGACGGGCCGAGTTCTATTCTATTGCATTTTAAATGACTTTTCAATGTTCTTGCAACTGTGTGTGTGTGTCACTGTTTGTGCACTTATGAGCTGCATGTGGCATGTGGCAGCATTTCAACGTTTTTTTTTTTTGCACTCTCGACATGCCCAAATTCATGTGTATGTGCTTGATAACGGTTTTTGAGCGGGTTGAGTGGTTGGATGTATTGCGAGTGGTTCTCGAGGCTCATGCGAAGGTCAATGGGGTGCTTCATTGCAGGCCATTGAATTATAGCTCAATAGAATGGCAGGAAATACCAGAAGAGCTCTTTCAAATGTACAGATGGATGAAAGTAGGGCAACCTTCGGAAAAGCAAATCGACAATTTCTGGGCTTGATTCACTTAGTATAGCCAAGAAAGGCTTTTAACAGACTTATCTTAACAATGGCATCTCATTCATTTTCTAGTTTACAAAACAATTTTTAATAGAACCAGTCTTGAGTCAACTCTAGTTAAGTTAAGTGTAAAATCTAAGATTTCTTTGTGCTGCTTTGCTGGAGTTAAATTTTTAAATTTCTATGCTTCGTAATTAAAAATGAATTAGTTAAGTGCGATTTATGAGCGTCGACCATTTAAGTTTTTAGTTCAGTATTATAATGGCGATGTCTGTCAGACATCATGTCAGTCGACTGCCACGCCCACTCTTCAGTTACGAAACAATATCATAACATTAGCAGCAGCTTAAGCACATAGTCATAGTCATAGTCGTAGTCAGAGTGTAGTCTGTGTAAAGCAACAAAAGTTTTAGGTTTTTAGGTTTCTTTTTTTGCTGTTGCCAAAAAAGCTAAGAAAAATCTCAGAGCGCTTTGAAGGTCGCCTTATTAACACATAAACCATAAAAGCCAGTCGACAAAAAAATCGAAAAAAACAAGAATAAAATAAAATAAAAACCGTAGGCACATGTTTGGCTAAACACCATAACAGCAACAACAACGACAACAACAAGAGCATTAAGAGGAATAACAACAACTGGCATTGCCTGCATAGAATTGCCCACATGTGTGTCACGTCACGGCAGACGACAACAGCAAGAGCAACAGCAAAAGCAACAGCAACAGCTACACAGTACAGCAACAGCTCTGGCTACAGATACAGATACAGCAACAACAAACAGCTAGAGCCACAGATACATTGCCTCGCAGATACTTTGCGTGCTCATGTGTAGAACGATACACAATGGACTGGGCTTGTTTTTGCCATATGTGAAAAATGTTTAGGCGGTCTGCCACTGCCACTGGCAGCATGAAAAATATATTTTTCGCTCAGAATTTTTGAATAGTCGTCAATGGAAGTTGCTCGTTGTCGGTGATAAACTTCGCCGTCATCTTTGCCTTTGTCGCGTATAGCACGTATCGTTTTTTTTCGGTTTCTTCATATAGCTAAATGTTTGTTTAGCAGCGCAAAAGAATCATTAGTGTGATGTGTGTGCTTAGAAATTTGTAAAAAACAACGATAAACGAAAGAAATGCCCAGAGATTGTCGCCTGCAAGTCGAAAGCATTTAATGCCTATATGCATCGCCTATAAATCGGTATTTATAGCATAGTAAACAGACCATCTTTTATAGGCAAGCGTGTCATGATCTTATCAACGGACTTTTACTGGGTAAGTTTAACATGCGAGCATCGCCAATCACACAGTCAGGGAGTCAGTCATTCACTCATGCAGTCAGTAAGTGCAGGGCTTTTAGTTGATTTTCAATTACAGCTCAGCAAATATTGAACAATTTGGCATCAGTTTGCCAACGTCATACATTGTTTCAAGAGTTGCTTTGTTGAAAATTCAATTTAATTCCTACAGATTTTACTTCTGACTTGACTTTGCCATAGCGAAACTATTAAATGTTTATTAAATTTTGTATTTATACTATACTTGCTGTTGTTTGCCTTTTGATGTCGACAACGACAACCCATCCAGTCGCTACACCATTCAACGAACCAACCAGCCAGCCATCCAATGATTTAAACACCCAACCAGGCAGTCATCCATCCAACGAGCAGTCATAAATACTTTGTGTGCTTTCAAGTGGCAACATGAAAAAAAAAAAAAGTAGAGAAAAACAACATAAGAAAATATAATAAAAATTATAAAATGCGACTCCTACACTACCTTTGAGTTTGCCATATTCCCCACTTGCTCGTCCCCCTCAACATGGCGCAATTTTCACACAGCTCAGTTGAGTTTTCCCTCCAGCGCTGTGTGTGTGTTCTTTTCGCTGATTTCCAACATTTGCCAAAGTAGTTTGTGTGTGTAGATGTGTGACTAATTAAATTATAAAATTAAAAGTTTTTTTTATCATTTATTATTTTACAAAAGTCATTGACTTTTAGGGTCTTTAGAGAAATCATTTCAACTTATTTTCACAACAAAAGTGCTTGGTAAGCTTTACAGTTGTTAATTTCTGTTACAGATTTATGATACTTGAAAATGTTATAGTTAGCCAAGTTTAAAAGAAAACTTAAGACTTTCTCAAATTCAAATACTTTGGCTTATTTTAATTCAAAAGTTTTATTAAAATTTATGTAGTTACAATTCTACTTCCACAATATTATTTTTTATTTGAATCTTTGCTAGTTGTGCACTTAATCACTCATATTTTCTAAGCCACCAAGCAACCACACAACTCATATCTCATATCAATTTTAAAATTTTCTTATCTACTTACACAACTCAATGCAGATAGCAAAGAGAACTTTACTTCTTTAGCTACTATTTAATGTCTATTTAAAGATACATTCGTGTTATCATATCAGTGTGTGCCAAGAACATTTAAATGAGTTTATTTTTAATTAACAACAAGGCGTGCCATAAGCAAACATGTAGATACATAATTGTTATTTTAGTAAAGTGTAAATAATGCGCCAAGATAAGCTGATAAGCAAGTGTGTTGCTTTTATTGTCAATTTGAGTTTGATGTTGGCTAAATCATTTTTTAGACCGTGTTTTGAGTTCGCAATGTAGCTTTCTCATATTTTCCCGCGCCTAAAAAAACAAAGCAAACAAATTGAAGACAAAATTATATAACTGCAGTGGCTTTAATGCCCCCATTTTCATTGCATTTTATGTCAGTTTTCATGATGTTGGGAAACTCCAATGAGTGCAGGAAGCTTTAGCTCTTAGTTTTCAGACAAGTTGAAGTTTTACGAGCGCGCTTTTTGCTCAATGATGAATTCAAGATGTCGCCAAATCGGCACGTAAATATGTCTGGCATTTTTTCGGTATTATATTTTTTTTTATCATTATTATTGCAGTCACAGACTGTGCTGCTTACATAATTACCGGGTCTGGTCTGACCAGGCCAGCCTCTGCCTTTTATGGCGTATTTTTAGTGGTTTTTAATTGGATTGGCATACAAACAAAAAATGCAGTACGATGAATGAGACTCGAATTTGGAATGGGAGCTGCTAAATGATGCTGTAAAAAGGTTAAGCTCTTGACTATAGTCGTGATTTTATTATCCAAAATCTTGTTCTAGCTACCACAGACCAAATTCTCATTAAAGAGGGTTTCTTCAAGTAGTTAGCTTATTCACAAACTTTTATATTACTATATTTGTCTGACACTACTATTTAACAAAAAAGACAGATGGTACTGTCTTATTGTCATACGTCTAATTCAACCAAAAACAGTTTATGAATAATTAATAAACAAAGCTTAATCCAATTTTGATTAATTTAAGTTCATCTAGCCAAGGTTGATTACTTAATGTACGACCCTCGCATAGCATCTTCACTCACTTTCGAATACCCTCACACAACTACAATCGCACACCTACTTCAATCAGACGCCAACACAGAACGCTGCCAACCTCCAGCTGGTGCTGACGCTCCTCTTTCTCGGACCCCATAAATTGTGAATGCTATGTTGGCTTTGATTTTGGTTCACGTTCAGCCCCAGTCGGAGATCCCACGAACATACACTCGTGTCAGTCTTATTGAGCAATTGTGTCATCATCGGTGATTATCTTCAATCTGTTCAGCTTTCAATTTAAATTTCGCGGCCTGATAGTTATAGTTGAATGCGTAGCTTGATTGATTTATGACATTATACGATTATAGTTCTACGAACAAGAGCTGCACTAACAGTCTGCATTTTGGCACACTTTTGGCCATAAAAATAACTCACACAAAAGTCATGCAAAGTTCTCGAAAGGTTCCCAATGCTCGTAGGCCCACAGACGCGTGGAGAACAATTATACGCTTTATTTCCGTTTCCAGTCGCTCCACGTGGGGCACAAAAATAACAAAACAAAATTACTACAACAACAACGGCAACAAGCACCATAACAAAAACATTTGATATGCTGGGCTTTAGCCTGGCCATAATTTACATGCACAGAACGTGACGAAAATTTAATTTGATTTTTTTTAAATTTTGTTGTTTTTCACATTTTTTTAAAGAAAATTTATTTATCTGAAGCGTTTTCTGCTTGTCTTTATTAGTAAATGTTGTCATAATTTTGTTAGAATTTTTTCTATAATAGTTTCAGTATTTAGCTGATGAAGGTGATAATCAGAGGAAAGGGGTCAAGTAAAGAATTTATGAGTGACAAATACACTGAGAAAAACAAATTGAATTATAAAAAGAAAATTACATAATTTTCTAAGTTATTAAAGTAGAATATATAGTGTGAAGTATTTGTCTATGAGTTAATTATCAACCTAAAATGCTCAAAATTCAAATTTTACGCATCAAGAGTTTCTTAGAAACGTTTATAAGTAACATTTGTTTTTATTGAACACAATATATTATTAAACAGTTAATAACATGATTAATATTTATCATTAAATTAAATAGGCATTCCCATGCTAAACAGATTGACTATAAAATTAAGTTAAGTATCGTAAGCAGCTTGTATTCTGGCATCTAAAGTTATAAGCTGACATACATTTTAATCAAGTTAAGAACTTAATATTCCGCCCACAAAATGGTTCCAATTTCAGAAACCCGGCAGAAAGTCATTTGCTCATTAAATTCAATGGCTGCTGCACGTTCCTAGCCCCAAAAGCAAAGTCCACTCATCCTCAGTCTATCTGCTCGTAACTGAACAATAGTTTTTAATGTGCTAAATTAAGTTTGGACTGGCTCTTCTTCCCCTCAAAGAAAATTACCCGCACAATTTCGTACGCTATTTCCCCCTTCAGTTGCCATATTGAATTTGAAGTTAGCCAAGGCATGCCTTTTATTCTTCCTCTTCCACATCTTCTTTTTTACTCTGTTGTTCTTGTTGTTGTTGTTTGTGTCTGGGCGCTTAAACGTGACTACCGTTAATTTGGCCAGAACCTTATTTAATGCTCTGGCCAAAAGCGAACTGGCAAGAGCTTCTACTTAGATTGTGTGGCAGCGATAAAGGCCAAAGACATAAGAAGACGAAGCTCGAGCAAAAAAGTATCTTCATTTTCGTTTGGTCAAAATATAATACAGCGTGTCAAAGATTTATAGCTTGAAAAAGTATTTCGAATTAAGCGAACGCTTTGCTGCTGCTGTTTTTACTGTTCCTCCTGATGATATCATTTCTCAGATTTGAGATTTCAGATTCCAAATGCATTGCCAAAAATGTATCTACAAACCGAAAAACCGATTGATTTGAATTCCCCAATGTGCCGACATGGCCATTTAGAACCCATTGGATACTGCTCCAACCATAATTCATTATTCGGTATTCCGATTTATGCTTTTGTCAAGTCAGAAAGCCCGTTAGCGCCCCGTATGGCCGCATTGCCGCATTGATTGATTTGGTTAGTTTGCTTTGGCCATAAGCATATCATTAAGCATGTCCGCCTCGGGCTATTGAGGTAGCCGCAACTAGCGACCAGGGAGCTATTTTTATAGCTTTATAATAAACAGAGCCTAATGTTTGACATTTGTTTTCAGCGATCAGATATTTGTCTGCCATAGTCTCTTCCCATCTTCGAAAAGCCAAATGATGATTGAAACCATATGCAATAAAGTTTGCTTATCTTAAGCCGATAACAGCAGGTAGCCAAGAACTTCACATTTCTTTTAGAAGCGAGCAAATAAATATATTTGGAATAAAAGAAAGTTTAAAACATAAAAAGTTATTTTGCAAATATGTTACTTACGAATGTATCTTAATTTTATATGCAGCTGATTATTCCAAACATGTTAATCACAAATGTGTAGCTCAATTAAATTGTTTATTGTTGATTTAAACGTAAGCTTCAAAATATTAACCCTTTGTAATTGCACAGTTACATCAAATAGACGCCCTCGTAAGTATTATTTAACTCGCTGCGTAGCATTTGTTAATATAAAATATTATGCACAACCCTGGTGGTAATAAATATCCCGGCCAACAACAACAAACCGCACAAAAAACATACCAAACATACCAAAATGGAATTTATGTTGCAGCAGCCGGAACTTAAATAGGGATGGAGGATGAAAGATGGGGATGCTTGCAGATGGGGTTGAGGAGAATGTAGGTTGAGAAAGGCGAAGCGGCACAAGTGGCGGCTTTTTAAAGCAACATTAATCATAGCTCATGGGAGCCAGACAGTGAGAGACTTGTTGTTGTTTAAATTATTTAAAGTACCATAAAGTGCAAAAGGCACCAGAGTTATGACAGCCACTATGACTGGCGGCCAAAAACAGCTGAGACAAGGCAAAGATATTTTATCATACTTGGTAATTTGTTTTGAAAATGTGCAAATTCAGCGAAAACTCACACTTACCTGTGCAACATACACGCATTCTAATCACCTTTTATGCAATCTTCTCTTATCGTTCACAGCAATCTCTGCTGGCGGGTCGCATTCCTGTGGCCTCCATGACGGGTCCCATTAAACGCGGACTCCTCTGGCAGCAGCGGGATCGTCTATTCTCGCGCTGGAAGGAGCGGTAAGTGCTCAACAATAATTCATTTTCCATTTTATGAATGATTCAGGAGAAAAGGCTTAAATAATAAACTGCTATAGTTGCAAAAAGCTACAAACTTTATTCAAAATGCATAATTTAAAAATTTTGCTATTTTAAATCCATAATTTTTATTAAAATATTTTCATTGCACATTTCGATGGGAGTATGATTTACATTTTCTTTGAGTCTCTGCGTGCATTAAATTTATTCAATTTGGAGCTTACTTCATCTGGCATAAGCGAAAACCTGTGAAATTTAACAACAACCCTCTTTGCAAAATGACCGGCAAATTTATGCAAATTTATTTACCGACGGGGGTTGTTAATTGCAAAAAGCGCATAATTGACAGTGGCTGAAGTTTACGTTCGTTTTCGAACTGCAGATTGTGCAGAATGTGAATACGAAATGTGATGGCTTTGGCCAGCACTGTGAGTGGGTGGGTGTTACTCTGGATCTGGCCATTTACAGTCTGTTTATTGTACAGATGGCTGTGCTTTTGTTTTTTTTTTTTTGCTGTATATTTAATTGAAATTTAATTACGTTGCAGCAGAGCGTTCCTCGTGAGTTTGCCGGATCGATCTCTGAGCTGGTAATTACGTTTATCGGCACATTTTTAATTGACAGTTAATGGCCACTAAGCGCGTCTATCAATTGTAAATATTTGATTGTACGTTTGCGTTAAATGTGCATTAAAATATTTTCGTGCTGATACGATATGATACCTTAAATTAATCACATTGTTGCGAGATTTGCACTTCTCAGCTCTATTTGGCGTCAAATCGATCTGAGCTCTGAGTCCTCACCTATGTGCATTTCTTTTTGAATTCCGTTGGCATTAATTTCCTGATTAAGTTCTTATCGTTGTTCGCATTAAGTGTTTTCAGTCATTAAGTTCTAGCGATCTAAACGCTTGCCCCTCCCAAAGCGAAGCCTCAACATGCTTAGCTAGCCTAACTAATCACTGCAAGACCATTATTAGCCATGGCCCAGGCATTGGGTAAGCAATTACCCAAGCTCAACTCGAAAACATTGTTCGTTTTTTGCGAGTTTTTGTTGAACGAGCTAACAAAAACATTTATCTCCTTTCCTTTCGACCACGTTAATAAGCAGCTGCGAGCCAAGAATCTAAGCTCAACCAACTGGCGACTGCCAACTGTTTCTTTGGGAAGTGAGCAATTTGATGCTTCTTTGTTACCTAAGCGAAACTGGCTTATTCAAAAGACTTGTGAATTGTTTAAAGACGATTGGAGAGTGGAAAAACATTTCTTTAAGCTAATGCCTTAAACTTTAGGCCATAAATAAATCGATGGATAAAGTTTTCTCTAAGCAAATACAAGTGTCTTGAAACATGCATTATTAAGTTTCGGCAAAACAAAATTTATGTTTTTATTCACAATTCAAACGCAAATTTCGCATATTAATAAAATGCCATTCATTGCTGCAGCCGAGTCGAGTCGATAAAACATTATTATCATCGTCTTATGAAACCCATAAAATGTAAAGCAGCTTTGAGTCGAAGTTTGAAGTATCTCAAGTGCTCGATGTTGACTTCTTTTTTCATTTTGCCGCATGATTTATTATTTATTAATAATATTTTCAAATGCTGCTGGTGGTCTTTTGTGGGGAGACCGTGTCTTTTGGCCAATTGTTGCAGTGGCAATTTCAAGTATATTTTTTGCTTTAAATGATAATTATAGTATAATAATGATGAACGAATCTCTGGCCAATTGACCTTTAAAACGTTGGCTTGGCCTTAACGCATTAACAATTATTTCGCATTTTAACTTTTGCATTTTTATTCGTCTCTTTTATTGCAGATACTTTGTGCTCACTCGCGACTATTTGCATTGCTTTAAACGTGCCTCCGGATCGGCCAATGAACGTGCCTCGGATATGGGACAATTCATATTTAAGGTAAGCTTAAGTGGGCCAGGTTAACAGGAGTAAAAAGAACTTCGAGGCTCTGTGAATGTTTGGTTTGGCAGTTTCCTAATATGTATATGTACTCGATTTTTCACATATCTTAATTTTATAATTCACTTATCGTCGTATCATGCCAAGAGATAAACAGAAAAATATCAAAATAACAAACGATATACCATTTTTAAATTTTTCATCACTTTTATCACTCGTTATATCTGCATCTGTAAATCTCCAGCACGTCCCCCATTACCCTAAGTTGTCTCAAGAGTCTAGCTATACAACTTGACCAGGTTTTAACCTCGCCCAACACACACCAGATACAGGCACACATCTCTCGCTTATTTACTGCGCATTGTAAAATTCTATTACCAGAACGAGATTTATGCCAAGTATTATGACAACTACGAGTATATCTTTGTCATACTCATGAGTATTATGGCTGAATCGTTACGGGGGAAGTGCAGGGTAGGGCATTTTATGATATGGCAGTAGGACGCACCTTCAAAATACTTATAAATCGAGTCCCCACTGTGCCTGACACATAACATAAAGTCACGTTTTGCGGTGTTGAGGTCTCGCGATAAAGATCGTTTTATTGAGGGGAGAGCAAGAAGCAAAAAATGCTTATTGATGGGATTACAAACTGTGCGAAGCATATGAGGAATTCATGCATTACTCCGTGCAATTCAGTGGCAATTTTCTAGAGACTCTGTTACACTTGTTGGGCACACAAATTCTCATTAAAATTTTCCGACTTTCCTCTGCACTTCTACCTCTGTGCTGGCCTGGCTTTGTGGAAAACTTCATTACCACGCCGCGCCAACTTTTGGGAAAACTCAACTAATTGGCTAAAACTTGCAGCTACTGCATGTTAATTTGCCTAACTATCGGTTCGTCCCACATGAGCCTGGCCCACTAGCCCAACTGCCACTCCCGCACATCTTTCGCTCTCCGCAATGTCGCACAACTCTACCATTAAAACAAAGCAAATACGGGACTAAAAGGCAACTGAAAAAAACAATCGCAAAGCAGGGAAGCAACAATAGCAAAAAAAACACGATTGCAATGAAATTGTTCGTTGTTGCCGATGTCGTTTGCTGTTGTTTTTGTTTCTGTTGTTGTTATTTAAACAAATAAGGAAAATGCACATAAAACTGCAACAACACTGCAAATGCCACTTAACATGCACACAGCAACTACAACAAATACGACTGTAAAGAGATCATGGGAAAATTGCTTTTATTTTAGTTACTTATACACAGCGTTTAATTTTCATTTAATTTTCTTTCTGCCTTTTTTTTCATTTCCACAAAAACAAAATCTCGAAAAAGTAACGTCAATAAATAGTCAGCAGTCTTTGTTGTTTACAATTTCATTTAAAATTAAAATACATTTTAAGCGCAGCAGCAGGCATTTGGTTTATTGCGGGCAATTTTCCAAAATAAACAACAACCAACAAAAAGTGGAAATAAATGTGTAAAAAGAGACAAATTGAAACAACAGTTTGCAAGATATTTAATAGTCCGCACATAGTTTATTTTTTATTGTATAATCACGAGAAATGGTCAGTTGAGTTAATATATTTCAATAGTTGGATATTTTAAATCAATTTCATTTTTGAATCTTTTTTATATCAATTAATTAAGTTTTTTAAAGGTAAACTTGTAGCTTTTAATGTTGCTCCTAAAGGCCTTCAATAGTATAAAAAGATTAAAATGTGTCCATACATGGACATCATCTGAGCTTAGACACCTACACGTATTAGCGGAGACATCAACCAGTCAAACGACCCATGACCATAGACAAGTCATTGTGCCTCATCAGAGGCCTCTGACTTTTTTGTAATAGATAACCTTACGAAGGTTGTTTTGATTGTAATGTGATTTGAGAAGCATGGGAAGGCTTTAAGAGTCAACTCATATATTTAAACTAATTAAGAACAATTGTTCCTACAAAATAAATAATATATAATGCAAAATAATGATATAAAGCGAAAATGATTAGATATATATATCATGTTACTACTTGAGTGTGAAGAATTAAATTCGCATGCCTATAATTAATAGGCATCATAGGGTAAATTACTGCTTTCTACTTCCTTCGAGTTTATCAATTGTTCATATAAATTCCTATTGTATTTTTTGTTTAATTGACAGTCGACGTTGGTAGAAGGAATCAATATCGCCTAGTCAATATAATAAAGTTAATCAATTAGAAGTGTCATAGAGAGGCAGCTTCATTTACAGTCTAATTATTTAATTTGATTTTTGCATTAATTTCATAGTGATTGAAATTTTGTGTCTACCTTTTGGCAAATGATTCCGACTCGATGAAACATTTTTGCCACTGTCTGCACTTGAATCCACGGGGGAAATCAATCGCGCGTAAAACGTAGCGATGCTTAATAATTACAGGTGATGTGACAGCATTAATGATGACAAAAGTAAAGGGGGGAGGGGTAGGGAAATGAAGCTGAGCGAATGGGGGCAGGCATAGAGTGTAGCAATCGGCAGCCTGCGGGTTGTAAAAGTTGCCTCCAAGTTGCAGTTTTTGCACTTTGACAGTGATTGAATTCAATATTGTTTTTTTTGCGAGACATTTGGCTATGGCCCTGAGAGATATAAAGTTGCAATTTCAGTTTATCTTTATAATGAGGGTATATTAATTGAGCTGCAGGCATTAATTGTGTTAAAAATGCATTTGCATAATTAAAAGATGGCAAAATGCTGTTAAATAAAATATAATAATGAGCCAACTGGAACAACCTTACAAATCAATCAAAACGTGTCAAAAATCAATGGATCACTATAATACACTTGGGCTTTATAACACATTGTAGCAGTACTCATGGAGCAAAGCCCACATATCAAATTTGCAGATACTTGGAACAAAACAAATGATTGAGTCGCACGAGTTTCGCTTACTGGGCTAGTTTTGACGAGCAATGATATTTAAATATGACAAAATATGACACAACAATAAAAACAATAACAATCACTGCTAATCAATGCCAGCCTTGAAATTCATGTTTTTTGAAAGCTTTCGGGTTAGGCTAAATTATAAATTTTGAAAGCGGAAATTGGAAAATGTATTGGCCACAATTTGGATTATGAATTTAAAGTGGTTTTCATGAGGTCAGTAGAGCGGATTTAGTAAAATATTTGATACAAAGATAGTAAAATTAGTTTACATAGGAGACTGTAACGAAAGATTTTCCAGCAGTTCCCAATGCCAAATTTATCTATAGGTGACATGAAAACATAAAGTGGAATATTACTTTACAATATTTTATATATAGACAGACGCCACAAATTACTAAATTATAGTGCGTGTTCTTTGGCCCACACATTCCAGCCAATATCATGTTGTCTTAGATCATTTTATTGAGGTTCATCCGAATGTCTTTACGACAGGGCCTTTAGATCTTGATGATGAGCAATCACACATGACCAATGATTCTCGTATCCCTCGCTAATGCCTTTTGCTTTTTGTAAACATAAATCGCGCAATTTATCATAAAAACGATCTTTGTGTGCCATACCAGCAACCACCCCTCCTGTCCTCCCTCTCTTCGCATTTACAACAACTTAATTATAGTTGGCCATAAAAATAGAAGCAGTCGAGAGAGAAATAGAAAAAGAGAATTCTTAAGCAAAACTTGAGCGCCAGCCAACGTTTTATATCGCATAACTTGGCTAATTGCCACACGCTGCTGACATATTTGCCTAATGGCCTCGTATAGTTTTTAGTTTGAGCTCAGAATCTGTAGCAACTTTAAGTTTAGGTCATAAAGTAGCTGGAAAATAAGAAAAAAAGAGCACATAAACTTGCCTAGACCAACAACAACGGCAAGAACTAGAGAAATGAGTTCAATAAAAGTTCTACATGGTAAAAAGTTTCGCACTTGGCCAAGGGACCAGCCTAATGACTTTTAACCGAGTTGCAAAATGCACCAAGGAAACGAAAAGAGAAGACTAAAAATAAATGGCAGTTAGAGAAAGGTAACTTATAATACATATAGACCAGGCGAGGCTTAATTGTTGTATTGTTGGCCAAAAGTTTTGCATAAAGACGTGCTAAAAATAATTGAGGAGTAATTTATTTTATGCTCTTTGCTATTAAAATTAAGTGCATTAGTTTGGTTACGGCAAATACGATGCAATCTTAATGGAACAATTCTTACTATCTAGCAGCTGATGTCAATTTTGTTCTGAGTCGGAAACGTAAAAACAAGAATATTTATGATACATTTGCAACTTGTAATCCTATTACATATGTACGAATATTATATTAGTAGTACATATGTAAAGAGTAACTACCTACACATACGAGTATATGTATCGATAAGTATACAAGTGTATATATATTTAAAAAGTGTTCATTATTTGTTAAGTTCTGCATTCAAAAGCTGAAAGTCAACTCAAGTTCACAGCCTTTTGCACAGCCGAAATCGATTCCAGTTCCCAGACCCCTACCGTCTGACCCAGAGAGCAGCGATCATTGCCTAACCTTTGACTTGTATTGTTTGTAACAATGCTGTAGACTGTTGACTCATTGTTTTGTTCAACCATTTCAGGTCAAACTGGTGGATGTGGAGAAGGTGGAATGGCTTAATCGGCGCTCGTACAGCGCCATTGGGCTGCTGCTGGGACGCGAGGGTCGAGTGCTCTTACGCTGTGACGATGGCCTCGAAGATTGGTTCGAGTTGCTGGAGGTAAGTATTCATCTCAATCTCATTTTGCTGTTATGTGTAATGTACATGTGTTTTAACAGGAATGCACACTGACCTCAAAGGAACGTCGTCGCGCACTAAAGATTGCACAGGGTCCCAGATCACGGGCCTCACTTGCGGCACCCGTTTCGCATGCTTCGCTGCAGTTCCAACACTTTGGTCTAGGCAGCACTTACTCCAGTGCTCTGGATGATTGGCTAATGACGAGTGGAGCCGGCGGTGGTGGTGGTTTAGCACGTCACAAAATTGGAGCTGGTAGCCTCAATGGTTATGCGGGTGCCAATCCATTTTTGTTTAGCGATTCAGTGCCGGATCTGAGTGCATTGAACAATGAGAATCACAATCATCATCTGAGCGGCATCTCGACAAATCATTCGACTCCTCAGAAGATACCACATCACAGTAATGCGAATCTCAGTCGCTACTCGAATGGTTATGCCTCGGCGCAGAATAGTTTTACACAGGCTGGCGGTGGTCTATATGGATCACCACGTCGTATTTTCATCAACAGCAGCTTTGGCTCCAACCAGGTAGTGGACGAAGAGACCGCTGAGGAATCAGAGGTCCAATTGCGCAGACCACGGCTCTTCCGCGGTATCAGTGCCACCCCAGACAATGGCAACGAGCTGGACAGGGATTGGCTCTATCGCAAACCACGTGCGCCTACCGATATGCGCCACTCAGGTGAGTTAGTCATAATAGTTTTGTGCGCTTAACTTTATCGTATCCTTGCAGTGCAACCCATGCTGCCCACGCATAACTCCAATGGTGGCAGCAATGCTGGTCTGGCCAACAAAACTGAGCTGGACTGTTCGGCACACGACAGTGGCCTGGACACGCCACCCTCGACTCACCGCCCATCGAGCTATCGGGAGGCAGCAAGCCGTGATAGCACCGAAACCAATGGCAGCTCGTCACGTGGCACGTTACTGAACAACTCGCCCGGTGGCAGCTTCCGTGCCAAGAAGCTGAGCCCTCAGGTGACCAATTTGAATCAGTTGAATTCATTACACGGCTCACGTTACTCTGTGCAGGATCAGCGCATACTTAAGATGCGTAACAACGAGGAGGATCGTTGCGCCTCCATCAAGCTGGCCAATCGGCTGAATCATAACAACGAACATCAGCAGCAGCAAAACTCCTCCGCCTATGATCCCAACCAGAATCGATACTATAAGAATGGCAATGGCTCATCGCCAATTTCGCTGACACCACAACATACGCCACAACATAAAATGATGCACCACGTCAATGGCAATGGCAACGGTACGCTTAACGGCAATGGTGGCTCTGCCATGAATGGTTCTGCCATATTCCGGGAGCGCTATCAGCATCCAGCATTGGCGGCCATTATCAACGAGGCACAGGGGTTAAAGTTTCGAGGTAATACAAATGTTTCTTACACGCATGCCACCTTCAATTAATAAGTGTACATACATATATATATTTTGGTTTTGGATATATCATTATTCTCATATACTTTCTAAAAGTACAAGTGTCTCATATTTTTCGTATGTATATAGATAAAATCATAATCAAAATGTTATCTTCGGTACGTCGAAGATTAAAACCCTTGCAGACTTCAATTTACGAATATAATAAAAATGTATTGCCATGCAAGTCTTAGTTTAATTAAAATATTTAGTTATTTCTGCAAGGATATAAAAACTACAAATTAAAGATTTTCTATTAATCATTTGAAATAGGAATTTAACATAGTTTTATTTAAATGTAACTAACAATTAATCCATGTTATAGATTGCAGTATATGCATGATAAAGTACTATCATTAACATTAATCTCTTTAATATTGTATTGTATATAATTTTAAATTATTACTCTTTATTTCAATTGCATGTGTACAATTTGAAGAAGAAACGGAGAATATTTGGTAAATGAAATAAAACAAATATTGCATGCAGCATTCCATCAATATATACCCAAGATACCAACCACTCCGAGCATGGCAAATCAGTAGTACCAATGATATATATAGACACATATCTGATAGATATGAATTCCTTCTTATAGAACGTGCCTATTCGGATAGCCAGCAACGTCGGCTGAACAACAACAACAACGGGCCAACTCCGGTGCCCGCCTCACCCTTGGCCCAGAGACGCAACAACGTCCCCATTTTTGGAACGCCTACGCGCGTATAGCGTTTAAAAGTCTAAGCAAATGATATGTGAGGTCATAGAACACTTAAATATGCATTACCATTAGCAAATAAGTAGCTAAATGTTTAAGTGAAATCATTATTATAGTCAACGGATAATACTTGAATAAAGAACAGAAAATAAGGGATTTATATAATTAGTAGATTATTAATGCAGTGACTTTATTATGTTTGGTTTCTCCAAAAGATGCCAGCTAGATATCATATTAAATATAAAAATGTAGATTAAATTTAGCCTTAATATAAAATCAATTCTCAAGTAGTTTTAGTATGCTACAATGTCCAGCTTTATATAAAACGTTAAAATAAAGTATATACATATAAAGACCTCGTTTCTGAATTTCGTCGCAAGTCAATATTGGAGTAGATTTTATTGAAATCCTTATTAATTATAAATTTATTAATCAAGAATTGTCGAAATTTATATACAGCGGAATTCAGATCGAGGCTATATGTAACAGTCAATAAAGAAGAGTTTTTATTTTTAATATTATGGTAAACGGAAAAAGGCAATTGCGTTTTTAAATTTTCAATGTATCGCGCACTTCTTTGTTGCTCTTCTTCTTCGTTTTAAGCCATTCGCCAAAATTGTGGATGTATATAAAATGAGTTTGCAATTGTGTTTAATTTATCTGCATTATAGAAAATATAAAAATGTTAAATAATTGACATTGTTGATTTAATATTTTATGGGTGAATCAGTGAACGATATTCAATTTAACATTCAAAATCAGGCTTAATATCGATTCATTGCAGCTGTTTGAATTTTACAACACTGTCTGCTGTCAATTTCATTGTTCGGAGCACATAAAGGTATATTTTATACTTTGTAGATTGATAATACAAAATTTGGAAATAAAGTGTACGGCAAAAACTTAAAATTCTAGAATAAACTACAACAATGGACACATTGAAAAAATCACTATACATATGGACTGACAACGCAAAGTTAGACGAGCGGGTACAGAAGTTAAAGGCCACAACAAATGGCGAGGTGGCTTTGGAAAATATTCATCGTCTTTCCTTTTCGTCTTACGCCAACTCCAGTTTTGATTTAATTGTGATAGAATGTGCACAATTAACTGACAATTACGTAAAGCTGCTGCACATGTTAAAGCCAAGGGGCAAACTTCTGTTGACTGAATTTATTGGGACAGCAGAAAGTTTGTTGCAGGAAATCAAACTGTCCGGATTTATCAACTGTAGCGAGGATTCCGGAGAAAATACGTTGACTGCTGAAAAGCCTGGATATGAGACGGGTTCCTCCGCTAGTTTGTCATTTGCAAAAAAGAACAAAGTTAATGTATGGAAAATAAGTGGCGATGATAAGGAACTTATCGATGAAGAAGACCTACTCGACGAAGAAGATAAACAAAAGCCTGATTCTACTGGCCTTAGAGTGTGCGGCACCACTGGTAAACGTAAGGCTTGTAAAAACTGCTCCTGCGGACTGGCCGAGGAGTTGCAAAACGAAAATTCCAAAAAAGAGGCCTCTGAAAATGCGAAGTCTAGCTGTGGTAATTGCTATCTAGGTGACGCATTCAGGTGCTCCACTTGTCCTTATCTGGGCATGCCAGCATTCAAACCAGGCGAGAAAGTGCAATTGGCCGACAATTTCCTGAAATCTGACATTTAGCTTAAAACAGAATTCAGTATATATCGTTTATCAATAAAAAGAATTAAAATGAACATACATTTTTTTATTTCATATTTTGAGCATTAACTTAACAGATTATTAATACCATAATTATTTTACTCTCACTTTTGTTTTCAAATTGTGAAATATTATTCAGAAGGTCTCTAGTTTCTTAGAAAATCCAGAAAACTCAGCTGTTCAAAAATTTTAGACAAACTTTGTAGTGGTATATTTTGTCAAAAACTAGTGCATTTTGTAATTAAACTCGCTGTCACGCTGATCTTTCGTGCGGTTTTAAGGCGAACAATAAATAATTACCTGACTTTAACGTAATTATCATTTTTAACTAGCGTACATTAATATAAAAAGTTATTAGAAAGTACTTAGGTAATCCTGTCTTTAAGATAAATTGTCTCTTATCGCGAAATCATTCAGACTTTGCCCTCGTTAATTTTCAATGACGTTCTAACCTCTAAATCTGACGAAATACAAAACCCAGTCGGCTTATTGTTCATATACAAAAATACACATATTGTTAATAGCAACACTAAAAGTAAATATCTTTTCCTTTTTATAGAAAATGGCTGCTCAGTTTTTCAATCGAATTGGTCAAATGGGCCTTGGTGTTGCGTTGCTGGGTGGCGTTGTTAACTCCGCATTATATAATGTTGATGGTGGCCACCGGGCGGTCATTTTCGACCGATTCTCTGGCATCAAAGAGAACGTTGTCGGCGAGGGAACACATTTTTTTATTCCTTGGGTGCAACGTCCCATTATCTTCGACATTCGTTCGCAGCCCCGTAATGTGCCGGTGATAACCGGTAGCAAGGATTTGCAGAATGTCAACATCACACTTCGTATTTTGTATCGCCCGATTCCAGATGAGCTGCCAAAGATTTACACCATTCTTGGACAAGATTACGACGAGCGTGTACTGCCTTCCATCGCTCCTGAAGTGCTTAAAGCCGTTGTTGCCCAGTTTGACGCTGGCGAGCTGATTACCCAGCGTGAGGTGAGTCTAAATTGACAGCTTCAAACAAACAAGTATTGAAATGTTTGTATTATTACCAGATGGTGTCACAACGTGTATCTCAGGAACTGACTTTGCGTGCGAAGCAATTCGGCTTTATATTGGACGACATCTCGCTAACGCACTTGACCTTTGGCCGTGAATTCACTCTGGCTGTTGAAATGAAACAGGTTGCCCAGCAAGAAGCCGAAAAGGCGCGTTTTGTGGTAGAGAAGGCCGAGCAACAGAAGCTTGCTTCCATTATTTCCGCTGAGGGTGATGCAGCTGCTGCCGATTTGCTGGCCAAATCTTTCGGTGAGGCCGGCGATGGTCTTGTCGAGCTGCGACGTATCGAGGCTGCTGAGGATATCGCATACCAGCTATCGAAGTCGCGTGGTGTGGCCTATTTGCCAAGTGGACAAAGCACACTGCTCAATCTGCCTTCAACTCTTGCGCAATAACGTGCCTAGTCGAATAAGTTGTAACTACCTGTAGCATTTATTAAGTACTTTTGATTTTGTTTATAATCCGACTATGCAATTTGTAACTCCTCGCCTACTGCAGAAGCATTGGTCCAACATTTTTATCACTTATTGGCATGATTCTGTGCGCGCATATTGTTCGACTCTGTAATGTGTTGACTGGACTGCTATGTGCGTATCTGAAACTAATCGTATAAATTCCTTATTGAACCCAGACAGAAGACCGGTATATGTTACATCTTGCGAGAATATAAAAAAATTTGTTACGTGAACAAAACGGATCCAAATACAATAAATACATATTAAATATGAAATTATGGAAAGCCTATTTACATTTAAAGTTTCTAAGTAAACATGGGTAATTATTAGGTAGTCTATTTTAATACTCGTTATTAAAATTTCAAAAGCATATACATTTTAACTGGGGGCCTGATAAATTAAAGCATTTCAGTGGTATGTAATTATTGCAATTAAGAGCTGCTTGAAAAACATTTATGCTTGCTATACCATTCGTCTTATTTTTTGGTGCAGTAGAGAATTGGCCAAATTATGTAAACAATAAATAGCTTACTATATATAAAATAATCACATGCAATAATTAATATTAATTCATGTTTCCACAAGTCTACCTAATTTACGGTGTTCATTTATTATTCATTTCAAAGTTAAAAATAAATAAAAAATAGTTCTTTAATATATTGACTTGTTAGTTAAAAAAGTTGTATTTAATAAGAGTCCGTTTTGTAAGGCATAGATAATCAAACCTTGTTCTAAGAGCTTGGCTTATTTTATCTAAGTTCGCTTGATTATGCAATCCTCCACTTCTAGACGCCAAAAGACGAGCAGGACCCGAAACCCCCATGAATGTCCAAGGATTTCAACTCAAGTCAGCCATAAATCAAATTGAAGCACTTCAACATTAAGCAGAGAAAAGTAAAAGGAAAGGGAACAAATGCGTCCGTTCACTTTCTACTTCCTCATTATACCATACGAGTGAACTCAGATACACAGGAGTTGCTTGGGGTTGGCAGGAGTTGGGCCTTGGGGATGATGCGGGTGGCAAGACAATAAAAGCGACATTGCCGTAAGCATGGCAAAAATCTGTTGATTCAGTCAAGTGATTTTCCAAAGTGGCTTCGTTCAAATGCCAGACACAGGCACACACTCACATTCAGCAACAGTTGGGTGACCCCCTTTCCTCCTAGCATAATCGAGAGCAGAGCTTTTGACGTCACAGAGCATTGATGAGAGTCTCGTGCTCGGCTGATTTCGGTCCGTGCATCTACTAGATACAGCTACAGCTTCAGCTTCGGATACATTAGCGCACACATTCAGGTCCCCATTCGGCGGCTACGCGGCGACTAGTTCAGAAAACCTGTTGCAAAATGTCTTCACGTCAGAAATGTATATTGAAATTTGTTTTTATTTTGAATTTTGAGTTGTATCTTCGCACATTTATTGACGCTGTTCTTGTGGTAGTTTGGGAAAGTCCCACGCAGTGGCAACAACTGACTCATGAGTCGTCGGGGATTATTCTTTTCGAATGATCGCAATCTCATTTGCATGCAGATCCATAGTCTTTCTTTAAAACAGTTTAATGCACTTTTTGTTAAAATGTTATGTTATGTTATTCAATAATTATTCATTCGCACACACCTGTAATGTTATGTATTTATAACAAATTCATTGGCAGAATGAATGGCGTGTGGCATTTGAACCGGTCCTGTGGCCGCTCTCGGAGCTCAGCAGCTCGGAGTTTTGACGAAGCGATGCTTTATAAGCTCTGACCGCACGTTGAACGGCACTCAGTTGGCCAACGATTGCCAGAGCGGGAACAGCGATTGTACAATACATTCAACTTAATTATAGAAACTAACAATATAGTGCATACGAGTACTCTACACGAAACGGAACGGCAAAAACAGTGCAAATAATTAAAGGCAAGTCAACTTAAGTGCACAACGGTGAGTGTAGTGGTGTGGTGTAGTGTGTTTGGATCTTTGTGTAGACGTGCGTGTGCCTCTTGGGCATATTTAAACAATTAAAGTGCTTTAAGAAACATTTAACACACATTGACACACTAGGCGTATTCGTAATATTACGAAATAACCTTTTCGGCTCTGCTTAAATATACATTTAGCCTTGTTAACTATTTTATCGAAAAATTTAGGCTTTGACATTCCTCATACTTCAGTTTGGCAATTTTTGGTTTGTTCTGGTTTGGTTTGTAATGCTTATTTTTATATTTTTCTTGTCAATGCCAAACAACTTTTGTCGACTGGTTTGCATCGAGTAGGGTTTTAAATTAACGTAAACCAAGATTAATTAATGCACAAAAAGTAACTGCATGCGAAGTAAATATAAAACAACTGTTGATCTGTAAGCAAAGTCAACAAACTTACACCAACAACTTTGGTCAATTGCCAAAACGAGTATTCTAACAAATACTTGAACAAATGTGCTATAAATGGTGCAACAAAATTAACTCCATACTAAAATGTTTTTAAAAATAGATTGTATCTTTCATTTGTTTGAGTTTATATGTATAATAAGATAATCAGCACAATTTAAATAAAAAACATCTAGTTACAGCTTTACATTTTACAATATTTTAGTGGGTTTGCTAATATTGGTAACATTAATAATTGAAATATATTAAAAACCTGTCTTGTTGGTCTTAATTGAAATTTTCACTGATTATACGAAGATAAGAGAGGGCACTTCAAATTCTCATATGTCTAACTCAACTTGGTGTAATTGTACATATTATTCGTTATCTATTCAATGACATTCACTACCATTACAAGTACTTTGCATATTTATTTCATACACTAACACAGAGTACTAAATAATATTCATAAAACATGAGCAAAGCATCCACTAATCCAACCATACCCTTGCCAAGTAAGGGTAATACTGTGGTGACAGATAAACTGGATCCGAAGGTTTCGGTGAGTGGCCATCTCTCCATATATTGTAGAATAATGTGTAAATTAAATTTGATTGTTAAAAGCCTTCTAATTTACGAACTGCCTTTTACAGATCGATATGGAAGCGCCCGAATTCAGAGATTTTGCCAAATCGATGGTCGATTATATAGCCGATTACCTGGAAAATATACGCGACAGGTAAGAAAGTAAATTCAGCACAGTAACATTTGTTTGTTAATTGAATTTAATTTACGATCCGTACTTATGTATATCTGTTTCTGGTGTTCAATAACATGAATTGACCTTATCGAATACAATTTGAAAGTTCGTTCTGATTGACCCACAGTTAAACACGCGCTCTCTTTACCTTTCCGCATCAAAATGAATGACTGATTTTATATTAACTAACACAATACACACTTCATACAATACACTTTAAGATATACTCAAGTTGACTCATGGGAAAGTGTACAGTCGGCCTTCTACTGCCCAACTGAGCTTGTGAGCTTTCACAAGATTTTGCCGTTCTGCTTTGAAATTTGCAGCTTATTAATTACTTACAACAATTACAATTATAAAGTTTTTTTATTAATGTTTGCTGGCGTTTCAAGGTCTCCATTATTATGTTTCTTTGCCCACGACTTTTAGTTTTGCATTGTTCTTGAACCTTTTTTTCTTATTTTTATGGATTGGCCTTGTATCTATCAGAGCTCTCGGCTCGTAAAAAATCATTCATTCGCTTAATTATGTAGTTTCGCAGTTAATCCAGACAATCAAGCAGTTAATCTACCAATCAGGGAAAGTGAATTTAGAATACGAAAATTTTAGTTTAAACTTTAAAGTCTAGCAAAGTAATTGAACCTGTGTGCAATTAAATTAACACAAAAATCTGACTTAGTAGCACGAAATAACATATATTTTTAGAAAATTGAGATTTGTTTTGCATTAAATTTTTGCTTATTTTACAAACAATCGTTATCAGTGTATTAGCAGCTAATGAATTTACAAGGAAAAACAATTATGAACGGTCTTTTTGAGATTCCACGACTGTGAGATACCAGCCCTACACATACAATATATATGTATATATATACATACTATACATACATACATATCTATTCTACATATATTGTATATTTGTATATAAATAAGGAGACAATCGGTTCCGTAGAAGGAACCCAATTGTTCATTGCGCTATAGAAAATATTATATATCGTAGCCTAATTTCTTTGTAATATCAATTCATATTCGAAAAGGTTTCTTATTTGAATTCCGGAAGTGTAGTTTGTAAAATTTTACACTAACTATTACAAACTATTCAAGTCCCAACTCTTAGACGGCTCGACCTCGACTCGACCATTATTGCTTATCATTTATAAATACAAATGTGCATATTTATATAATCGAAAATGATTTGATTTATGATTTAATTATTTCCTTAATTATTAATTATTTAGATTTTCATTTTTTATTTCCATTTCTATGTTTTGAAACCCAATTCAAATTCTCAGAAGGTAATTTAGTTATTATAGAAATGAAAATATATGTATTAATGATAACAAAAACCATTAGTTTGAAAAACAATTACTTCATAGTCCTCTACTCGATATGCGATACCCATAGAATAAATCTTATTGATTTTTAAGGGACTCGCCACCAGTTTCAACTACCGTGGGATGCGTAGATAGCATATACATATGTATGTATGTTACATACATAGATGTTGGGTTGGGGGCTGGAATTCAATTTGCTGAGAGCTTTGTGGAGCTTTTTGAATGGATGCTAATAAGATTATAAATGTAATTATTGTTTCTCTTGTGCACTTGCAGACGCGTGCTGCCCGAGGTGAAGCCTGGCTACTTGCAGCCACTGATACCAGATAAGGCACCGGAGAAGCCAGAGGATTGGCAAGATGTGATGAAAGATATTGAGCGAGTTATTATGCCTGGCGTTACACACTGGCACAGTCCCAAATTCCATGCCTACTTCCCCACAGCCAACTCCTACCCAGCCATTGTGGCTGATATGCTGAGTGGAGCCATTGCTTGTATCGGATTCACTTGGATCGCGAGTCCGGCGTGCACTGAACTGGAGGTGGTGATGCTGGATTGGTTGGGCAAGATGTTGGAACTGCCCGCTGAGTTCTTGGCCTGTTCCGGCGGCAAGGGCGGCGGTGTCATCCAAGGTACAGCCAGTGAATCCACCCTGGTGGCTTTACTGGGTGCCAAGGCAAAGAAGCTGCAGGAGGTGAAAGCTGCGCATCCAGAGTGGGATGAGCACACGATTATTGGCAAGCTAGTGGGCTATGCCTCTGCCCAAGCGCACTCCTCTGTAGAGCGGGCCGGTCTCTTGGGTGGCGTCAAGCTGCGCTCTGTGCCCGCAGATGAGCACAATCGTCTACGTGGCGATGCACTCGAGCAGGCCATCAAAAAAGATTTGGACGATGGCTTGATACCTTTCTATGCCGTGGTCACATTGGGCACAACCAACTCGTGCGCCTTCGACCGACTGGACGAGTGTGGTCCTGTGGCCAACAAGCACAATGTCTGGGTGCATGTGGATGCCGCTTACGCCGGCTCCGCTTTCATATGTCCCGAGTATCGTCATCACATGAAGGGCATTGAGACAGCCGATTCCTTTAACTTTAACCCACACAAATGGATGCTGGTCAACTTTGACTGCTCAGCCATGTGGCTCAAGGATCCCAGCTGGGTGGTGAATGCTTTTAATGTGGATCCACTCTATCTGAAGCACGACATGCAGGGATCGGCACCCGATTATCGCCACTGGCAGATCCCATTAGGTCGCCGTTTCCGTGCGCTGAAACTCTGGTTTGTGCTACGTCTGTATGGTGTGGAAAATCTGCAGGCGCACATAAGACGCCACTGTGGATTTGCCCAGCAATTTGCTGATCTCTGTGTGGCAGACAAACGTTTCGAGCTGGCAGCCGAAGTGAACATGGGTCTCGTCTGCTTCCGACTCAAGGGTAGCAATGAGCGCAACGAGGCGCTGCTGAAGCGCATCAATGGACGTGGCAAGATACACATGGTGCCCGCCAAGATACGTGATGTCTACTTCTTGCGCATGGCCGTCTGCTCGCGTTTTACACAGCCTGAAGATATGGAATACTCCTGGAAGGAAGTTGCTGCCTCTACCGACGAAATGGAGGCATCTGAATAAACACGGAGAAAACAGAAGATTGAAGCTGACTTGCTTAGGGAATTTCATACAATAATCACTCCAAATCCTCATACATGAAGTAGGACCAACTATTCGCTATTTGTTATTGTTGTTGTTTTTTAAACGCTAATCGTATTTAATCGTATTAAATGTGCTTAATTACTATTAAAACTGTGAATTTTGACTAGTTAATTGCGCGCTAAACATCAAGCTTGTTGTTGTAGTAATCAATGATGCGCTGCGCCTCACGGATGCCACTGGATCTGGCTGCATCAATGGTGCCGAAACCCTGCAGCGATGTCGCATCACCAGCAAACAGCAGCGTGGGCGCCACATGGCCCAACGGTGCCGCCAGCTTGTGCACATCCCGTGCACTGCTGTGCACTGAGAAGTAGGGTCGTCCGCCAAGATAGCAGGCCGAGGTGTTCCAGTTGGAGCGCAACATGTTTTGGGGATAGGGTACATGTGGATTGCTGAGGAATTGGCGTAACAGCACTGTGATCTGCTCAAGCAACGTGGCATCGGGTAGCTTCTCAATCTCATCGTAGTAGCCGCCACCCACACGTATCTCCAGCACATGCTGGCTGGTGGGCAACTGCGATACCTCCACCACCTGTTGAGTCCAGCTGCGTTGTGGATTGGAAGTGACATCATTTAATTGCACCGTTGTCCCCAGTGGGCGAAGATTGGCCTTCAGCCAGTGACTAATGGGACGCTTGTATGATAGATATATCTTCACAGGATTCCCAAAGCCGAGATTCTGTATAGCCTGCAATTTGTCCAGCGGCAACGTGGGCTTAAACAATATGGGTGCGAATGTCTTGAGAACACCCAACGGCAATGTGCAAATGATGTGATCTGCATGGTAAAGGCTACCATCCATGCAGCCCACACTCTGTGGCTCCGACATGGTTTTCCATTGTATCTGTCCAACTGGTTTGCCAGTCTGCAGCTGACCCACATCCAAATCGTTGGTCAGTTCCTCAACAATGTTGTCGAGGCCCGTAGGTACATAAATTGGATTAATTTCCTGCTGCAGCGGACAACTGGTCACATGCTGAATGTTGACATACTCCAGACAGCAACCGAGTATGCTGCTGAAGTCCTTGAACAGCGACTGAAAGATGTCGCGGGCCATCACCTGTTCTCTGGGCTCCTTAAACGTTGAACTTATTAGCTTCTCGCTTTCCGACTGAAAATAACTCATCACATTGTCCAGAGAATGCAGATCTCCACCAGTTTTCACTCTGTCGCGCACCTTAAAGCCCTGACACAACTCCCGGAAAAGGGTATCTATCAATTCCACCATACGGGGAGACACCTTAATCTGGTCACCCTGCACCTCCGCATGTACATACTTGGCGCGGGTTGGCTGCTTCAGCTGCTTCGTTAAGCCTTCGGCATTACGTAATAGCTCATACATGGAATCGTGGGAGCCATCAATGTTAACCCATTTGGCTCCCAGTTCGCAGAAGGTGTCACCGAATTTCTGCGAACTGACGCGCCCACCATAACGCTCCGTAGCTTCCAGCACAAGCGTTCTTTGGAATCCATGCGAGAGCAGATGTTGTGCCGCCGAAAGACCCGCAAGTCCCGCACCTATGACAACAATCTGTGCATTTTGCTTGGCCGTCTCCAGATTATGGTTGTAATCGAGGGGCCTGCCGCCATTGAACTGCAACCCAGTGAGTTCAGCCTTAAGTGAGGTAGCGTAATATAAGCTACGCCTGTTGGCTAGTTTATACATAACTAAAGAAATAACATTAAGTTCAGGATTCGTTTAAGCAGCAAGGAATTCTCTTACCATTGCATATCAAATCCTTCGCTGAAGTGATTTCCTTTTGTTTGTTTTGAGAGAACTGTGAATTTAATTGTTGTGTTTCCTGTTGTGTGATTAACAGATGACAATAAAAGCGTCACCTTGAAATATAAACACAATTTTAAATGCTTCGATCATCTAATACACTTTACATGCTATTACACATAACAGTTAAGCTAGGTAACAGAACAACCAATTAATATACTTTACATATACATATAATTCCAGTTTGAATCGCTGGAACGATGTTCCTTTTATATTTATAGACAATACAAAGCATTTTTGAGATTGTTGTATACAAGTCCATCGACAGCGTATTTCGGTTTCGTCTTGCAAAATTATGCAAATAAGAATTTTTAACAGAACAGCTGTTTGTTAACAGTACACTTTGAGTATTAACAGAAGGTATGGGTTCTTATTTCTCCGGTCTGGCAGCACTACCAGCACTACGCCACCTATCGACAGTAATAATAAATATCAAAACAACAATTTGAAGTTTTTTTCTTTTCTGGCCATATTTTGCCTGATTATTGCGAGTCATGTGAAATCGTCTTAATTAGGAGTATCATCATACAAAAGGACATTTAAATCGTCCTTTTAGTTATAAGAACATTTTCGATTTGAACTTCGACTTAGACTTAGCAAAAAATTACAAGTGTCGGGATCCTTAGATGGCCCCATATTTTTTTTACGCCAATCGATAGAGTTGGTCCTTCCCATCTCAACAATATAAATTATTCGAAAATGTATAAGGATATGAGCGAGTTATAACTTATTTTCGTGAAAGGACATTGGTTTAATAGCTACAGCTTGGCAAAATCCTTAAGGATCTTTTATTGATATACCTTTCTGTAATCACAAGAATTAGAGCTATCGATTGGCATTCAAGGATTTGCAACATTTTTCTCAAAAATTAATCTCAACTTTTTTCAAGGGGTAGGTATAGAAAATTTTTCAAAAACGCTCAAAATCCGGCGTAACTTCGCCATTTGAAGGACGATCGGTGTGTCCTTTGGCACAATAATACGTCTAGTCAATAGAAACTAAACACTATACTGAAAAGGACGAATATCCTGTAAGGAGCCGAGTTACAAGGACTTTTTTAAATAACAAAAACAGCTAATATCTCAGCCAAATCTAAGCGTATCCTTGCGAGTCCTGTGTCAATCGTATTATTTCAATGAGTATTATAAGCATGCCAAAAAGATTTCAAATCATCCTTGTGGTTCTCGAGATATCAGGGAATTCGTGACATAGGTCCTGTTTCTTAGGCACTCAGTGCAAAAAATACAAGTGTGGGAGTTCTTAGATGACCCTATATTTTTTTGATGGCGATTATTAGAAATCATTCTTACGAATCGAACGCACCTAGTCCTAACAAAATGCACAAGGATATGACTGAGATATGATCCTTTTTGTAAATAATAGCAAGCCATACTGTGCCGCATTTTGTAGCATACTTTCGGGGCTGCATTTTTTTTTTTTGGCGCGACCACAGATCAATTTAAATAGTGGTTGGGGCGACTGCACATAGATGGTGCCACCACGGATGTAGTTAAATATAGTACAGCATACTTTTAGGGATGTACTTATTTAAATCGTGGTTGGGATACCTACCCACGGATGGCGCAACCACAGATCAATTTAAAAAGTGGTTGGGACGGCCGCACACAGATGGCGCCACCATGAATGTATCTAAATATACTATAGCATACTTTCAGGGCTGCGCTTATTTAAATCGTAGTTGGGACGCCTGCCAACAGATGGAGCAACCACGGGATTTTGTGCTGGATGCATACAGTCAAGTACATATATACTTTGCGGAGTCGAAGCTGCCTCCTTCTGTCTGTTACATACATACATACATATGTGGTCGGCACAAAGTTGTAAAACCTACAACTACCCAAAGGGTATAAACTCGTGTGATTATTTAGGTATGAGAGTTTCCATTTATTAAACCTTAACTAAATACTAGTGTACAAACGCATAGGACCAACTAAAATCGAATTAAACATAAATATCGCGTCTATATGCATGTGTCAATTGTTAATTAATTGCAACTAGCTTCAACGTTGCAACGTTTCATCCATCAGTTGCAAACCAGTTAAGTGCTGGGTTAAATCCGCTATTTCTCCTGCTTTGCGAGTCTCCACCTGTTGCTCCGCAGATAAAGCCGTCAGTTGCGTCTCAATCTCCGTCCAGGCGAACTCAATATCCGATGGCTTGGGATCCATGCCACAGACAGCAAAGCGCAAGAATTGCCGCCCGCCATGCTCGGCCTTCACCATATAAATCTTCTTGCGTTCCATCAGCCGATGCAGCAGCTGGGACGTAATCTCATTGTCGCCCTTGGCTCTAAAGCAAACTAAGCCCAAAGCACGTGGCGCTACCATCTCGAATCGAGGATCCGCCTTTACAAGACTCTCAAACTGAGCAGCCAAGTCAATGTGTTTGCGCATATGGGCACGCAATCCCTCAGCACCCAATGTACGGAATGTTATCCACACTTTGAGAGCACGGAAGCGGCGACCCAATGGAATCTGCCAGTGACGAAAGTCTGGAATCTGTGTGCGTCCCTCGTACTTGTGCTTCAGATAGATGCGATCCACATTGAAGCTGTCCACCACCTTATTGGCATCTCGCAGCCACATGGCTGCACAATCAAAGTTGACCAGCATAAACTTGTGCAGATTGAAATTGAGAGAGTCGACGCGATCCAGACCACGACGCAGCTCAGCGCACTCGTCCAGGGCAAAGGCGCCACCTGCATACGCTGCATCCACATGCAGCCACACCTGATGCTCCTCACAGACAGCCGCTAGAGATTCAATGTCATCGTAGGCACACGTGCCCGTCGTTCCAAGTGTGGCTATGCATATCACTGGTATCAATCCAGCGGTCACATCCCGTTCAATGGCCGCCTTTAGAGTGGAACCACGCAGCACCAGATCCTCACTGGCGGGCAGCAGCTTAATGGGCATGGCAGCCAACACTCCCGCCTTCTCAATGCAACTGTTGCTCTGGTCGGAGGAATAGGCAATCAGCTTGCCACGTATGTCGCTCTCGCTGAGCTCTGGATGATTCTCCTGTTCTCTGCGCACGGCCTGCTCGCGTGCAGCCAACACAGCGACCAGCACAGCCTCACTGGCGGATCCCTGTATGACACCACCGCCAGGACCCTCCGTCTCATGAAGAAAGTGTGAGGGGAGCTTCAGAAATTTGGCCAGCCAATCCATGACGACAACCTCGAGCTCAGTGCATGCCGGGCTGCAGATCTGTAATTTCGACATATTATTATTAAACTTGTGTTTAATTATGTTATATTTATAATCCTAAAGAGCATTGTTTTGCTGGGAAATGATTATATACTCCTCTCAGTCTATCTATCATCTATTACAGATCTATATTTGTAGCAACTATTGCTACGATCAGTTCATCAGTTGTGGCTCTCTATGCTAGAATATTTGACTCTCTTTTTCTTTTCTCTCTATTGTACGCACTCTAGAAATCATTCTAAACTTTAATTTTTTTTTTCTAAAAACCCTAAACCATAATACAAATAGATTCGCAAAGAAGCTACTAATCTGCCCTATCAGGCTCTTGTGCTGAACTTGACCCAGTCCCATGATTATGCTATCAGTGTGAATTGTAGATGCTCTTCGGGTCTGCTGACAACCAGTTTGGCGAGTTCTCAATTTGCCGTAACTTTCACTTGTCTCGACACAGACAGTGGACAAAGGGCTGCCATTCAGCATGATTAAACAATGCCCTCTTGACGAGATTTCACCTGCAGCCACACGTACCCAACTGAAGCCAATGATGCTGAATCCGCTGGCCAGCATTTCGCCGACAATCGATGGATAGGAGACGCTGGTGGGATAATAGGCGTGCATATTGGGCGACTGCCAATGGGTAATGCCCGGCTTGATCACACGATCAATATCGGCCAGTATATGCTGCCAATCCTCTGGCGACTCGGGCATCTGTTTGGGCATTTCCTTTAGCATGTAGCCCGGCTCCACGGAGGGTAGCACATCATGATCACGTATGTTCTCCAAATAGTCGGCGACAAAGTCAACGGCCGCTTTGCCAAACTCACGAAACTGTTTCGCATCCATTTTAGAAATAGTGTCACGTTTGGGGTTTCGATACAAATTCAATCTGTTGTTGTTGAAGTTGTTTAGTGCTTTTCTATTTGTACTTTTCGCGATTTGTTTGTCTTTTGTTTTGTTTACAATGCTGGAAGCAACTGTCCCACTATCCACTATCCAACCGAACTGATCACCAACTTGTTGTCGATGGCTCTTTCCGTGCTGACACCGCAAAGTTAACGCTCACTCTGTGGCTGCAGCCCGCGTGCGCTGTGCCTTTTATAGCCCAGACCCCAGAGCCGGAAAAAAAGTCGCAGCCAGAGCCAGACTGAGAATCAGAGCCGGCTCAGGGCGACTCTTAAGCGGCGCTCAGTGAATGCCACAACTGGATGATGGGTTTGTTAGGTCCAATAGTGCGTCTAATTGCAATAAACTAAACTAACAAGCCCACAATGGAAGTCATCTGTCTATCATCTGGCAATGCAATTAGGTCATATTCTCCTTTCTAATTATATTGCCACAAAAAGATGTAAGAGAATCCATAGTACAAGTAGCTTCATAATTATCCACAATTGAGTTACCCCATATCATAAATAAATACTCTCTATTGGAGTGCTAAATTTGCATTGCATTTGTTTAAATCGGCTCCATTTGAACCATGGTTATTAACGCATTGAAATGTGCCAATTCATTTCATGCTGTATGAACGCTCTTAACTATTCTATACTGTTCCCAGTTGTCGCGAAACTGTATACGACTGTTCTCGCGCCAACAGGTTTTGCATGCATTGCTTCTAAAGCGTTGCTCTCTCCAGAAATTAAACTTCGTAGTGGAATGATACTTTCAATTTAATCACGAAATTAACATTTTTGGAATGTCCATTCATTTAATTTTAATTTTTACTAAAATAGGTAACACAATTATAACCATTATTCTTGATATTTGGTGTTTTCGTTTTATTTAAAAAATAAGAAGTTAGTTTGTGTTTGTATTGAATCCTATTTATTCTGGCAAAGCTTGTTAGAATCAGAGTTGTATACAGTCGCTTTGTGTACTATGAGTACAGGGTATATAAAACGAAACTCGCTCAATGAAATTATGTTTGATTCATACACGACTTAACGCTATAATCTCTGTCGATAAATTTGCAGATTACCTAAAACAAGTTTTCATATTTCTTAGACATACTCTCAAAGGGCATTAAATGCAATTTTGAAGTATGTAACTTGTTTTCAGCAACAATAAAATTGTGCGTAGCTTACATAAAGTACAACAATAATTGTAGTCGTTTTAGCATTTCCATTGTTTTCAACGAATTTTGCAATTTCAGCGAAAGTGTCAATATAAATTAATCTCAAACTATATTCATTAATTTAAAACTGTTCGACTTGAAGATACTTTAGAATGTAATTGCACTCAAATGAGATGTAGATAAACCAACCAACAGACTATCACAATTCGTCAATAAAAAATATATACTAAGGATTTAACTACATTTAAATTGAATTTGGGCGAGGTTTCAACTACAGCATTAAAGTAAATTGATTTTTGAATTGCTCCAGTGCTTATTATCGACAGTGGAATGTTGATATTTTGCTTATAAAAGATCAAGTTGAAACCATATTACGGGTAGAACCAAAGAGCTTCTCGATATAAAGGCACTTTTTGGATCTCAGATGATTTCTACATTGTTGTATATAAAGAAGTTTTACTTTTACAAATGATATTATTGTTGCAAAATATTTTGCACACAAAGGGCCTGGGCAATTTATCGCAATGTAGCACACAATAATGTATGTAGGTATCTTGGCCATCGATGAAGTCTACATGCACATTTACTTTTTAATCTCAGAACCGTTGTTGTATAAAACTCCAACAATCATAGAATAATCCCTTGGAATTTTCGAATAAAAGGACTTACCCAACTAAAGCCCAAGACTCCGATTCCGGCAAGTAGCAGCTCTCCGATGATGGAGCCAGCCGATGTCGATGATGGATAAAAGGCATTGAAGTAGGGCGACTGCCAATGTGTCAATCCTGGCAGGATAATGTGCTCCAAGTCATTGAGTATATGCCGCCAGTGCTCGGGTTGTTCGGGTATCTGTCTCGGCAGTTGGTTGATGACCTCGTGGGGCACCACGCTTGGTAGCACATCTCTGTGGGAGTAGCGAACAACTTAAAAGGATAACGCACACTTTTCACACACACAAAACACACACACACCTGTCACGTATGTTACTCAGATAATTGATTATAAACTCTATGGAAGCATGACCAAATTCGCGAAATTCATCAAAGTCCATTGTGATGGAGCAGCGCAAGAGAACAACTGACAATATCCTGTGTTAGAGATCCGCTAGAGAGATTTGATAATCTCTATAGTATTTATTTATAGATATGTAGTTTGTCGAGCCGCTGTCAGACTTTTGCACTTGCTCACCGTTGACATTCGGATCTACAAATGAACTCGATGCGACATGTCAAAGCCTCGATAAGCGCTAAGCGGGTTAAGTCCAAACGCTACGTCGTAGGCCGCTGAGATACAAAACTTTCAACAATACTTGAAGAGCCATGTGTAAAAATGTGCACAGCCAGCAAGTTTTGATACCATTGGCGAGATTTATGTAACTCTGACAGTTCACAAGCGTCAAGCATGAAGACAATATAATAATAATAAAGAAACTACAAAAAATAATCGTAAACAAACGTGAAAATCGTCCAAGAAATTTTAATGAAATGCGTTTAATTGTCTAATACTTAAAACGGCTACACCGGGAAAAACTGAGCTGGGCATTTGGTGATTTATTGATTAAAGAGAAACAATTCCTTAGTCTTGCATATATTTCGATTTTAAACAATGCATGAATTCGAATTGTTTAATCAGTACTAGAAACCACTGTATTTAATAGACAATTATCATTCATTGACTTTATCTATCCGTGTGCATTTCTCTCACTGCATCTAATGTATGATCCATTGTTGTCACAATCCGGTTTATAATAATTATTACCTAGTCTTGTCTGTTGTCATTTGGCAAAAAATTGTATCTAAACAACTGAGATGCATAACATTTCCCAGTCTTTATCCATTTCGCCCAGTCATCTGACAAAGCTCAAAATTTTGAAAGTCACAGTCAACGTGTCTTGTCTATCGAATAGATAGATAGACTCATCTGGTATTTTGAAAGCGCAGCTCGATGGGAGTGCATTCGGTCAGGGGGCCGGGTCAGTGCAGTCTGCATTTCACAAGTTTGTTTTGTGTTTGATATTTCAGGTTCACGCTTTAAATTTAAAGTCGTTGTTTATCAAGGTTTTTGTATGAGGAAAGATTATTATGATCTGGTCGAGTTGCATGAGAAAAATTTAAAAATCAATGCGAAAATTCGAATCAAAATCCAGTTTAATCGTAGCTCATCCAAATATTGTATTTTAAATTCAACCTTCCATTTATACTTGAATTTGCGAAAAGTCCCCTGTCTCATCCGTAAAATCTTTTGTGAAGAAAATCAATAAAAATCGATATTGAAATCAAATGACTGCAATATTTGTGTATGCTCTGCATACTGTTAACTAAATGAGATCTGTCTTATGGACACGTTTCGTTTGCTGCGATACTCGGTCAAGGTATGACCACCAGCTGTTGTTCTTCACTAATGTACATCGTTGTGGTTTGGGTGGTGTCAGCCTGTGGGGTTCAAAGTGTTTGGCGCGCTTTAAGCGGTTCATAAATAAATGCGAAAACAGAAATGCCATGCTGGCGGTTTGGGCGTACTTGTATCCACCAGGACGCACCCGTTACAGTTTTCCAGACAGATAGACAGACGGTTGTGCTCGCGGAAAACACATATGAAGAAGCAGCCTGAAAATACCCTGGACAAAATAGCAAAAAAAAGCCAATCCTTTTCTATAAATAATACATTAATATAAATAATTTATTAATTAATTAATTATTTACTAAATTTGGCCAAATCGACAATTGCTTAATGTTTATCTATAAGTTAACAGAACTTACGGCATGCACGACTGTTAAATAGCAGAAGTACTTAACTAACAGAATGCTCATCATTGTTATGTTAATGATCAGTGACAGTTATGTTAATTTACAGAGGTGCACAGGATTATGCAAGTGTTGCTTGCAAAGTCTGAAACTGCTGTGTTGGTTTGTTTGTTGGTTATGCAGTTTTGTAATTTGCATTTACAGGGTATATATAGTAGCACTGCACAGGGTGACTCAAGATGATTGACTGTTTCGCCACTCTGCAGGCGCACGCACTGCGCAGACGCTGGAATGCCTTTAACCCTTGAACAATCCACCCCAACCACCCACCCAAGCGATTTCCAGCTTAATGGCGTCGACAGCGATAAGATAACGAACTCTCGCGCATGACCAAAATGCTAACAGCGGCGGGGCATTCGTTGTCGGCTGCTCCCGATGTTGTTGTTGTTATTGTTGCTTTTGCTATTATCAACGATTTCCAATGTTTTCAATATAAAGGGGCGGTGCTTGCTTTTGGGCCTGGAAGCGAAGAGTAGCAAAGTTCTCGACGATGTTGCTTTTGTTGCTGTTGTTGTTGCTGTTGCTGCTGCTTTTGTGTTGACCGAACGTATTGACTTGGACTTTTGAGTTAAGTTTCTCATATTTGTGCTATGCCACTACCGTCGCTGACTTTTAAGTGCTGTTGACTGTTGTTTTGGGGCCACGTCGAAGGTGTCGCCAGGCGTTGGTTCATTTTTGCTTTTGTTGCTTTTGTTGTTCTTGCCGCTGCCGCCGCAGTTGTTGCCATTTGCCGTTGCCGCCATCGTCAAAATACATTTTTGCAGTTATAATTCGAAATTCTCGAGTGCAAAACTTTTGCCAAAGTTTTAGCTCTCAGAAATTATTGTAATGCTGCCCGCATAGCGCATAAGAACGGGAACACGAACGGATACGGAAACGGGAAAAGGTATGGGAATGGGAATGAAAGTGGAGGTGGGGGGCAAGACATGGCAAGACATGGCATGGGCCGGGTGAAGGGCTGGGGCGCCATAGTTGAGCATATAACATAGCGCATTCTAAAAACAGCATAAAAATGTCGTCGACTTTGTCGTTGCTGTTGCTGTCGCCTCCTCAATTGTTGTGTTGCCTGCTATTCGGGCTGCCAGGATTTTACCATATCATTTGTGTCACATTAAGATCAATTGGTAAACACACTAGCAAACACACACACGCACACACTCTGGTACACACAAAAAAGGCAAACGGCATAAAAAGTATCGTAAAAGTCAAATAAAAAAGCTCACACAACAAGAACAGCAACAGCGACAACAACTGCAACAATAACAGGAGTCGAGTCGCAGTTGCAAGAACAGCAGCAGCAGCAGCAGCGGCAACGACAGTAACAGCAGCAGCGACAACGGCAACAAAAGCGTCAAAAAGTGCGCAAAAAAATGCAACGCGAGTGCCACAAATAGCAGGCAAACAAAAAAGCCTCACAAACAACCGAACAGACGGCCGTCAGCTTTTGCCAGCGTTGCCATGCCCTGACATGCTATGCCATGCCATGCCATGCCAAGCCACGCCGGGCCGTGTCATACAAACGAGCATTCGTACTGTGTCGTTTAGCCGCCGCCATTTTGTCGCAATTGAAAGTTGCCGTCGCGTTGCCAATTGCCGTCGCAAAATGGCGAGCAAGTGAACGTTGAAACGTTTTTAGTCAAAACAATAATACAAATCTAACTGAAACATGCAAAAATAACTAAAATAAAAACGATTGCAAATTATAGCAGCAAATTGGCAAAGTCTTTTGTGAGTTTCGCATTCAAAATCATTTCAACAAGCAACTTTCTAACTTCAATCTTGAATTGGTGGTGATAACAGAGTTTATGTAGTGCTCAAATGCATATGCTGAACAAACGTAACAGCTTCTTACATCATATGCGAATAATTTGCTTTTTCTGTTCTACTTTTAGTAGTCATAATGTACTTCAAATTGTAGCATTTCGGTAGCTACTTCTCCACTGCATATTGTCAGCTAGTACTATTACTTAAGCGAGTCAAATGGATATGGAAGGGCAGCAAGCAAATGCTAAAGCACAGTATCGTTGAGAACACACAGACAAAAACACACATATAGTCGCACAATTGAACCGAAGTACCGAAACCAAAGAAACCGCCGCGCGTTTCGCTCGTCTGATAAGAAATCGACGCGTCGGGAAACGAGGCGAGCGACGGCAGCGGCAGCGGCATCAGCAACAGCAACGGTGCTTTACCAATTGCCAGTGCTAGTCCCAGTCCCAGCCCCAGTGCCAGTGCTAGCAGTCCCCGTGCAAGTGGCAGTTCTTAAACAGTCAACTAACCAACCGACCAACCAAACAACCGTACAATCCAATCTAGCGCTATCTATAGACGGTGCCGCCTGCATTACACGTATAGAATATAATACAAAATAGAAGCAGAACTCGCGCCTCCTGACTAAACATTTCCATCTATTTGCCGGCGATACACGGTAATCGGTACTCGGTACTCGACTTCATCGCGAGTGTAAATCAAAGAAATAAGTGCAAAAATCATAATATATCCTATGATATGAATAGTTAATCTATGTCATAACGAAATGCAGGCAAGCTAACGCAACTAATCTGCCGACTAGTTTAAATTAAAGCAAAGGTATAAGTGCCTGCCCAAGCGCCGCATATAACACGTGTGACAATCCGACCATCAATCCTCCCCATTTAAGAATAAAATAAAAGGAAAATCGAAAATTGAAAATCGGAATAGGAAATCGGAAATTGCGGCAATCATCTGTGCTGAGCTTGTTGCTGTTGTTGTTGTTTGTTGTTCGTTGTTGTTGATAGCTTAAGCGTGCATGCAACTGGCTTTAGAGATGATGCAAACCCTGAAACCGCCACCGCCGCTGCATCAACAGCAACATCATCATCAGCATCCGCACCAGCTCCAGCATCAGCACCAACATCAGCCACAACCACAGCCGCAGCAGCAACAGCATCTGTCAGTCATGGATAATCACCAGCATCAGCATCCGCATTCACATCCGCATCAACAACATATTCATCAACAGCAGCAGCAGCAGCAACAACAACAACAATTGCCGCCCACGCCACAGGCATCGCACCTGCTTGCCGGACAGCACAATCACCAACAGCATGGCGGAGGCGGAGGCGGTGTCGGTGTCGGAGTTGGCGGTGTGGTGCCTGTCGACCATGATGACCCAAATCCAGAGTTGGTGCTCGCTTTAATTTCAAGGAATCGAGCGCTTGAGGGTGAGTACAAAGATCTTAGCCAGGTGCCAAGACGAGGCCAACTCGTCATCTGAATTGCCTTCTGGCCATTCAGTCTGTCCAAATGAATTTCCGTTTCATTCGCTTCACTCTTTCAACATTTTATGTCCTTCTACTCGTACTCCTCCATCCATTGAGAGTTATTTATTTATGCCGTTAATTATGCAAACTTTTTCGCTGTTGTTTTCTGATTTAACTATGTTTGCCTGTGTGTGTGAGAGAGAGTGTGTATGTGTTTGTGGTTGAGCTTGTTTTTGAACTCGTTGAAAGCGGATCATTTGGGTGGCATATGTTGGAGTTATGGAGCAAGTAGCCGACCCATGTGGTTGTTGGTTGGCTTAGCACAAAGCATTTTCAGCTTGCAGCTTAAGTGTTTTTCAATTAAGGACAAAAACTTGACTCTAAACTAAGTGCATTATCTCATTCGTTTAGTTCTGCTCATTTGCTATGCTCTTTTTGGTTGCTAAAAACAATCTCAAGTATGTTGCGTATATATTAATTCCATGCTTAAATTTTCTTTAATTCCAAGGACTTGCATTATTTAATACAATTGTTTTCTTTGGAGAGCGTAAATAGCATGTGCTCAACTTTATATAATTGCTTTAATTTACTTCTCTTTTGTGTCTATCGATAGTAATGATAACTATAAAGGAATCTTTCTAGTTAGACTATATACTATATTATATATAGGTGTATTGGGTTTTATTATTCTTCTCAATTTTCTATATTATTCAACCATCTATAATTTTATACATTTTCTTCAGACTAAGCGTCAATTTAAGCATCATAATAATTTATTCATGAACACATTTATATCAAGTACTTGTACTATGTATTTTACATTTGATTTGTAGATAATTTTAAACCATTGTTTTCCTTTTTAAAGAAATACAATAGTTATGATTTTAATAAACTCATGCATAAATTATTTGGGACAACCAGCTCATTCCACACTTTCTGCTTACCCCTCACAGCGCAATATTAAGATAGAATTATTGCTATTTGAGCTTAAGTTCAATTTATAAGAGTCTGGACTTGAACAGATTTCTTGGGCGACATCTTTGTTGACTTTGCCACAACATATCCATCAAATCCTCGCCCGCAGTTTGTCACAATTATGAGTTCGATTCATGTTTCACATGTTTTTTGAGCCCACGCACAAATCAATTGACAAGCTAAGGCCGCAGCTAAAAGCCAGTCCAAATTGTTGACAACTGCCACAATGGAGACACGCACATGCACTAAGGACACTGAGACAGGACACGCGTCAACCTCGCGCAGTCAACGCAAAGGCAAAGGCAAAGACAAAGACAAAGCCCATGCCCAAAGTAGTATCCCAAAATTGTTGACAATGTCCAAATGGCTTAGACGATGGCTCTAGTACTATTGTCGCTAATGCGCAGGGAATAGCTAAAAGCCACACCCAATGCTCTACAATCCAACCTGACTTGCACGTGGCGTAGCATTCAAAAGAGCATGCCGAGTTGAAATGAAATAGAATTGGAAATGGGAAACGCGTTACATTTTCAAGTGCGCCGGGATTTTATTTAGAACACACGTAATTACAAACAAATAAATAACGGGGCAAGGTCTAAAACCGCATATGCCGAGCATGGCTAGAGAGAAAGAGAGAGAGAGAGCGAAAGGCCACGTGTCGCTAATATGCACACAACGGGAGAAAAACTTCCTGACAGCGCAGATCAGACCCAATCCCGTTGCACACACACATGGACACATCCCAGCGGAGTTGAGCGCCGTTCGTTGAGCGCCGTGCAAAACGAGCAGAAAAATTGAATTATGCGCTTGCGGTGCTTCCCCCAACCAACCAACCCAACCCCCACCCCTCAATTCGATCCCCTGCCTGGTCACAGTTGAAGAACCGGCAATCGACAAATATTTTGTTATTTGCACATAAACATATTTATCGAGTTTTGGGTGCGTGAGAGCTGCGACTCGAGAGTGAGGGGGTGGCGGGTTGGCGGGTTAGCGGGTGCAGCACCCACGGGTGTTTGGTTTCACCCGTTCGCAGCTCCTTCGTCTCGCACTCGAGCTCAAAGTCGATCTGGAACTGGGTATCGCATTTGTTATTTTCGGGCCCTGTCAAAAATTGTGTAAATATGCTTGTCATTTCCACTTGCCTATCGTCTCTGGTCGTGCACTTAGCGCTGGACAAACAGCAACCCCCGACCCCTACCCGCCACCACCACAGTCAACCCTCGAGTTGAGCGCTCGCGCACTTGTCGCTCGTTCAACCGACCATCCGACCGCCCGACCGCCCGACCGTCCGCTTGTCGCGTGCCCTTCGTTAGCCGTTCCTTGTGTGGCTTTCCTATTAACGTAGACGGAACACCCTGACTGCCTAACTGCTGCCCGCTGGGTTATGACGGCCCTTAAGCGTATCACTTTGCCTTGTTGTTTCCTTCCGACATCCTTCCTGCAAGACAAAGGGAGACCCATGGCTTTTGTTGCCTTTTGCGCACGCAATTTGTCATAATGTCAACAAGCGAATGATGCCTCCCATCCATCTATCCCAGCCATCCCGGCGCAGGGAGAGACAGCATATCATTAGTTAGTACAGCAAGTGGATGTAAGCGAGACTAGAAATTTGGAGCATGTATTTGCGTAACATTTCTCTGCCTACATAAAGCTATAGACAATTAAATAGATGGCATTTCGTCTACCTTCCGAGGTCTCATTGATGAACTCCATCTCATGGCTGAGTAGACTGCGCAGTTCATTGCATATTTGCTGGATCTGAGTGCTCGTTGCGCCAACCTCCACGCCCACATGAATCTCGCGCAGATAGTTCTGATCGACATAGCTACCAAATGTAGCTGTCTGATAGCTGCTCTCTGTGGTATAGCCAGAGGACTGTGATTCAGTGAGCAGAGCACTGCCTATGGTGCTGATGCTACTACTGTCGAAACAAGAGGAGCTAGCAGTGGCGAATGCCGCATCGCTGCTAGTGCAACTGACCTGGTCACTGCTGCTCTCCGAAGTAGCTTCTCTCGCGTCCAGTAGCGTCTTGAGCGGCTTCTCGCTGCCATTGGAGACCGAACTTTGTGGTGTTTGGTTCTCAGCTGCACTCGACTCTTTCATCGATTTCATAGCGACTTCATCCATAGTGGCGGCAAGCTTCGGCTCCTTAACTGCTTCCCAGGCTTGCTAGCCAGCGACGTCAAAGGATCTGTTAAAGTGGCCACGTCCTCGGTGAAATCGGTTTGAGTGCAGCAAGAGAAGGTCTTATGCACCTTGGCCAGATCACAACGGAATGCGTTATAGGCCGCCCAGTTGATACCGGACATCTGTCGAATACGAGCACATTTAGTCAATATAATTTAAGGACAATTGAATTTACAGTTACAGACAGTATCATGGCATGCGTTTCCTATCAGAGTTGTGGTTGAGTTCAGTTGAGATTCCGAGTTCATAACGAAATACAATATTTATTTTCCCCTAATGCGAACTTCAAGTTTGGACCTAAAAGTGTGTGTTGCCTTTTGAAGCTAAAGTTTTGGGATATCATATTTGATGTTCCCAGTCACTTTTAACCGACATTTCTCAGATAGTTAAAGCAAAGTATTTCGACAAATTAATATTGTCAAATTATTGTTGTGATTAAATTTGAACCCACATTTTATACAGTCTGACGGTCAAGTGGTCAATACTACATAACATTGGCTTATAAATATATGGTAAATTAAACAATCTATTAAAGTATAATACAATAATAATTATTATTAAAAAATTATCAATATTTGTATACAGATTGTCAGCATCAAAGCTCTAAATCTAAAGCTAACTAGCATTCTTAAAAATCTTTTCTATTTATTAATTAGTGGTGTTTAAAGAAAACAAACTTCAATTCACTTTGGAACCTTTAATAACTTAAGAAATCGTTTATTTACTATATTTAGTACTTTATTAAGAACGCATGTACATATGTATAATACAACTAATCGTTATTTTATATATTGCGCAACACAAATGTTTTAGTTCCATTGTTTTCTAAAACACAAATATTACAAAAACAATTAAACAATATATTTGTATTATGCCTCAGTTTGTTTTGCATTTATAGTAAGATCTCATAGATCCTTCAGCTAAAAGTGAACCCTACATTATCCTATTTTCGACTGTTCTGTTACTTTAAAGCAAGAATATATTTTAATCGTTATTTACACTAAAACAAATAAATAACATTTGACAGCCCCTCGAATTGTTAGTAAGAGCCTGTTCCAGATCCTTATCCTTCCGGCAACAGCTTTTTTTTTTCGGAAAACAAATGAAAATGTGCTGGTCGATGGGCGGTGGTAGGCAGGTCAATGGAGAGGGGGCAGGAGGGCTGGGCTTCGAGCCAAGTTGAGAAATCAGTTGATTCTGTTATTGTTACAAATATTGTTGTTGCTTTTGGCTATTATTGTTGCTGCTGTTGTTCATCGTTCATCGCCCGTTGTTCGTTGTTCGTTGTTTTCCATGGCGTCCACATAAATCATTTTTTGTGCGCCTTCCTGGAATGCCTGCTGCATATTTCATGGCGGTTTGTTTACGCCACTCAGGAACCCTGGTGGACAGTGGAATGGGGCGAGAGAGGTGTAGAGACGGCACACTGAAGGGACGTAGACGAAACTTGCGCTTAGCATCGACGACAGCTCTTTGACTAGGCAGCCTTTGCTGGCAGGTAAGCCAAGTGCCCCCAGCCCCCTTCCTCCTCCTCCACTCTGCTACCCAAAGCAGACTCCTCTTGCTCCACACTCGTTCCCTCCATCCATTCACGTTCCACTTTACGAGAATTTCTGTTTGTTTCTTTTTTGTTTTTGCAACCCCAACCCCAACCCGCCACAAAAAAGAAGCAATTCGGGCAAAGCTGGGATGGGCTGGAGGGGGAGTACAAGAAGGTGGTGCCGGAGGAGGTGGCGGTGTATGTTTAACTTACGTTAAGTAAATAATGGGGCGTTCATATGACATTGCGATGAGGAGTGGGAAAGAAACGCTTTCTAGTGTGGGGTAGCTCACACACACACACACACAAAGAGAGTGTTTGCAGTCACTGTTTACTTGTACATTTCCTTTTTGCTTAATAAAATAAAATATGAAAGCTGCCAGCTAAAAAATCACATACACAAACACTTAGAGAGGTAGCTAGACAGGGGCATAGAGGGGTTCGCATTTTATTGGTAAAACTTACGAATTTTGCTGCTCTAACTATCTTTGCATGAGTTTAAAGTCTAAAAATAAAAGCGAACACTTGAGTGCTTCTTCCATTGACTTTGGATTGGACTCATCACTCTATGAATAGTATCTATTCATATTAGCTATAACTAATCTTAAGTGCAATGTGACATATTACTAGATGGCATCATAATCGTAGACTTTGCAGCCCATCGAACCATTGTGTATTGGTTTATATAAAAAAATATACCTTGAAAGTCTAACTATGGTTGATCATCAAAAACATAATATAAACTTTTATTATTCCAGTGTACTTTTGATTTTAAATCAAGTTTATATTGACGCAATAAATTTGTATAAATAGATATTTTTGTATGGCTCTTGTACTTTATTTAATGTTTTAAATTTTAATCAATGTAGTTAAAACAAACCATATTAATGAATACATTTTTAGCCGATTTACAACCACTGTCCGCCAGAATGTTGGAAAAGTAAAAAACCATAAAAAATGCAAAATGTGAAATGCAAAATACAAAATACAAATAAAAATAAAAAGTACTATGATGTTTGTTGGCAAGCTGCAGCATGCTTTGAGGGTTTCCCTGTCAAGGAGTGGGTCGAGTCGCGCTCTAAAATGGGCAAAACAAGCAGAGCGAGAGGGGGGAGGGGAGAAAAATATGGATACGTCGAGCATGCAGTACTTAGATGCTGCTATACAAACAATATCCCGCAGCGAACTTTATTAAATTACATGATTTTGACAGTTAAGCAGCGGGCTTGGCATGACCCCTCCTCCCCCCTCCACCCCCCTTCACCGTGACATGGCCAAAAACACCGCACGCCCTTTTCCCTACACTGGTGTTGCCAAGAGCTCATCCTTGTCGTGGCTGCTGTTGTTTCGATGTTGTTTCGCTTTTGCGCAAGTAGAAATCATAATTTTTTCTTATATTTTATGTAATACTCTTGAAGCTGCCAACACAGCAATCCCCCAACCCCCTCCATTCACTGTGCAACATTTATGTTGTCTGGCAACACTGCAAGTATTTTTTGAGTATTCCTTGGGGGCCGGTTTAGGCAAATAGAAACGTTTCGTTGCCTTTCGTTGCCTCCTCGGTTTGTTCCAGCTGTTTGGCAATAAGAAATTTGAGTTTTTTTTTCGGAAAATGCGAAATCTTGGCAATTACGTGCTTTCAGTTGCGGCCGGGAGCGCTTACCAACTTTTATCATTCCGCAATTAGCGGGCCATGTCTGCAGCTTGCTTATCGTCGTTCTGTTCTGTTCTGTTCTGTTTAGTTCTGTTCTACTCTATTGTCGGTAGTCGGGTTGCGGGTCACAAACTTGCCAGATACTCCTCTAACAAGCCGCTGTCGCTGTCGCTGTTGCTGCCGCTGCCAAACGGTAAATATTTGTCCACCGTTTCACTCGATACCTTGAAAAACAAAACAACAACAACAACAATATGATAAGGTAGACACAGTATGGTGTTTGAGAAGAGTAGTCTTGTGTATCTATAAATACGCAACGCGTGCATTCTTTTCTATTTCTATATAGCCAAGCAAACTGTTAAGGCACCTCCAGTTTCTTGACTGGGGTCTGAAGTCATGTTCGACGGTTATCTATGGGAGTACAAGATTTGCCCATTGAGACAAAACATATGCGTCTATGTTTACATTTTCACCGTCTACATAAATGTCTCGATAAGAAAACATGTCAAGCTGCACTCTCAAATGCTTTACATCGATGTCAGTCTCTCTACAAATTGTCGCTACTTCGGTTTCCCAGAATATATTGAAATATATCGGAAAACAGTTACAACTCTTTGCCTCAAAAAATGTCTTACTTACTGAAAGATAATTGCAGATATACATTTTCTGATATGCTCAATAGTTTTCCACATATTTTGTGTGTCAACAATAGCAATCAATTTGAATTAATCGCTCCCAAATTGCTAGAAACTGTTGCTTTCTATAGCAAATAATAAGCGATTGAATTACATATTTACTTAGAGATCCTATAATGAAAAGAATTACAGCGAATTGTATACATTATTCAATTTATCTATTTGTGAATATTGAATGGTGGCTAATTCGTTCTGACTCATTGATATGTATATGCTATCTAAAGAATCAACTAACCTCTAATGACCTATCATTTTCGACTAGGTGGCTTTGTTATTATAGACTTTGTCCATGGCTTAAGGGACACTGTGCTTTTGGTCAAAATCAAAAATATATACTTGATTAAAATGTTGTACTCATACTAGTATGTGATATAGATTAATACCTGTCCACATGCGACTAACTTACAATACACTTCCAGTTGAAGAAATTGTTAATCTTGTATGCTATAAAACCAAATAAACCTTCTCTGCAGACACAAAGCTCTTACCCATCCACATACCCGTTGGTATTAAATGAGGCCTATTAACATGACTGTTGTCGCTGGGTAGCACAAAGTCTTTTCATCTGCAACCCTCTGGCTAGTGCCGACTCTGACTTTGAATCTCTCTCCACAAGTATGCAGTGTGCTCTGTTGTTCCAAGCATATCAACATCACTTGGTAGGCCAACCCTTTGCCAGGGGGCCAGAGAGGGTGAGCTGGAGTCAGAGGAAATGCGCCTTTTATTCCTTTATGTTATCTGTGATTATTTTCCACATCGCTATGCCCATTGTCTGTCAACGGGCCTTTGTCTAAGCGTATCTAAACAGGTGGTCCCAGCATGTGGCCAAGCTACTACGAATTTGCAGCAGTTCCACCTTCTTTTCTTCTCAGTTTTGAGTTTTGAGTTATGGGCTTTTTTTTGTTTATTGCATTGTATGCTCTCACCCTCGAGCAACGTCAGTCATTTGTAGTGTTTACCTTTCAATCAACAATGATATTATATTTAAATAAATATGCACACATGAAAGGGCAGATCTCAGTTCAGAAATGTACCGCAGAGTGAATTTTGATTTCTGGACATTAAGTCAACCGCAAATTATGCTCGATACAGGTAATATTATTTAAACAGGTGTTCTAATTGTGTTAGCTGGAGCGATGTCTATGTTGAGGTTATATTTAGAGCTGTGTCATTATAAAACAATCGAATTTTCGTTATGTCAATAGTCAACAATAATCGTCGTGATTACTTAACTTATCTAACACCTGAAGGTACACTCGTACAGATGTATTCACGTCTATATATAAATACATATACATATACATATACATATATATATAAGAGTATAAGTACTCATAGAGTACTTTGGCTTTACACCACACGCTTCTGAGAGGCCCTTGAAGTGGCTTTTCAAGCAGCAAAATCCTAGTCTATACTTCGAGTACCACTAAGTATATTCCACCTATAACTTTACAAGCAAGCAATATTTTCATCATTAAAAATATGGTTATTAATGATGAGACTCTCGTTTACCCAAGCTTTAACTTATATTTTTTCAAAACTTGTTTCAAACTTTAAATAATTGATTACAAAACTGACATTTGTATCATAATATTTGTCTTCTACTTCTAAGCAAATAATTCTTATTAATAATAATAAACCATTTAAATAAATTATGATTTGTAAGGTTTATATTTTCATAATTTGGAATTCAAAGTGTATTGTTTTTATTTTAATTTATAATAATTTTCTTTTCAATTTTATAAACATTAAATTCTTTTTATTAAATGTCTACTGTCCACTAAAAAAATAAATATAAATTTGCCAGGTCATAATATGAGTAATATTTTCAGTTATTTGAAAATATTCACACTGTTCCTTGTCGAATAAAATAGAAAGAAAATAACAAGTTACTAATCAACATTTAGTCTGAGTTATCCAAGAACAATTTACACACTTTATTAAGCATCAAAATACATAAAATAAATATGCATAAGTAGTAAACATTAATTGCTATGGAAATATTATCGATAGATGTTATCGACCGCTGCACATCTCCAATATGCACTTGGAAAATGACAAATCCGATCCATTCATAAATAGACTTCACTTCCATTTACTCTTGCAGTAAACATGGCAATGACAACTCTTTCAGATCGTCCCATTGTAGAGTATCGATTGGGCACTTGGGTCTTGGGCTTATCAGGCTTATGGGCGATAAGTTAAGGTCTTATGTCTCCCCTCCCAACGTCTCCAACTCCAGCACCTTAGCCAAATAGATAAGTGTCACTCTTGGCATACGAAATCAAAAACAACTCCCAGCTACTACGCACACACATCTTGGGCCAGTCAGGGAGAGATTCTTAACTCTATCGAGTAGGCAGTTTCGATTGTTGTGCAAAGAGTGCGTCTAACATCTAAGAGATCCCGCTGGTTGTGTTTGCCAGTTGGTTTATGCCATGGTTTATGTGGTGTTTCTAGTCTTATTTACACATTATATTGAACTACTTTCCAACTATCAACCCCCACTTGAAAATGTCAAACAACATTGTATAACTGGAAGCCATAACCCTCCTAATGGGCCGACTTACCAGCTACTCCAGCCGAGTTGAGCCTACTGAAGTGCCATAAATGTGGCAGTGATTGCGCCCACTGGAGTATCTCAGATTATGGGGGGCTGTTGTAAGGCCTGCCTACTTGGATTTATGACAAATAGTCTAATCGTTTATTAAATCTAAAGTAACGCTATTTGTGCGCTTTGAAGTTCCCGACGGCGGCAACGAAAGACCCTCTCCCGATAGCGCAATCTCCTACACGGTTAGCCAAAGTTGACCTAGTAAGGTAGGTAGGGGAAGGGCAGGGCTAGATAAAAACCAGCCGCCAGATAAAGCACCGAAATTCTCAAAGATTATGCGAGCTGATTTAGAATGGGAATAGATTTTAAATTCTCATACAAAATAGAAGTGCAAATTAGTGCTATTTAATTCAGAAAGGTATTCAATTGTTTTACTCTCTAATTTTATGTTATTTTATTGTAATTTAAAACGTATTATCTAAGCATTTCTGGACAATTTTTTGCTATACATATCCAAGTAATTTAACTGCTATTGGAAAATAGAAAATACTCTTCTGACATTTTTCATTAATGCTTATACTTGAGTAAAAGGAAATTGCAAATACAATCATCATAGAGAAAAGCAAAAATAAGCTGAACTCAAAAAGATTTTATTTTGGATAATACTAGCCACATTTTTTCTTCTACTAACTTTACAAACTGAGTGCAGTAAGTTTTTCCATAACATGCTGTGCCTATTACTATCAGAGGCTCTTAGTTAATTTGATGGTAATCGTAAAGAAGCAAATGCGCTTCCTATGGTTGCAATGCTAAGGTAATTGGCTAGATAACCTCATGTGTATGGTCCACATTCTTTTTTCCAATACTAAGCAACCTTATAGACTCTCAGAAAATCAAGAGCTGTGAAACAGATAAATGGTTTTATTTACAAAATGCATGACACAACAAGAACGACACCAGATTCAAGACAGGACAGTAGTCAGAGTCGGCAACAGATTCAGACCCAGAGACCAGTCTGTTGGCCTGGCCATTGACTTGAACGTATGTCGCAAATTATGCGATACTCTATCTCTTTGCTGAAAGCATTCAGTGAACAAAATGATTTTATTGCCATGCCTTCTAAGCCCGAAAAGCACTCCAACCATTTGGCCATATGTTGCCATTTGTGACAAAACTGCACCAAACACGCAACACGCTGGATGAACAGGTCCTGGAGTGGTGGACAGACAGGCCGAAGGGCAGACGGGCAGGCAGAGTGATAGAGAGGGAGAGAGCGATAAAGAGAAGAGTCAGCAAGATGCTGTTGTCGTTTGTTGTCGTTAATGCCCAATGGGTGGCAAATTGTTTTTTATTATCGGTCGGGCAGAGACACTGCCGACCCCTCTCGGTTGCTGCGACGCTAAGCGTTAGGAGGGGGCAAAGGAGTAAGCACACACAACCCTCGGGCAATTGTCGATTGTGTGAATAAAACTTTAATGGAACGACACAAATCCCTTCAATGTCTCCAAATCTAACTAATTGAGTGCGAAAATGCCGTCAGTTTCGCTTCCTCATTCACTTCCACTTCGATATCCTTTGCCACATTCGTTTCTCCTTTTAAGTTTCTGTGATAAATTTATGAGTGTCCATATTTCAGAACTGCAGACAAGCTCAAAAAACTGACATATAAAGTGCACTTGAAACGCAGTCCAATGGGAGGGGACCTTACAGTTGGGAATCGCGGCCTAAAAAATGACAGCAAATGGCTTTTGACAGAACGTGCAAGGCAAACACTTAAATACATATGTATGTATGTATGTATTTGTATGGGAGCATCAGTAAATATGGTCACGTTTGGTGGCAGTCTCCGCCCCATTGGCGCCTGTCATGTGCCACTCACGTAAATAGTTGATGGCGTCCATTGCACGTCGAGAGAATTTCAGCTGAATCTCGACTGCAAACTTGCAGCTAAGTAAAATTTATAGTCTGCTTCAAGGCGCCTCGCACGTGACCATGCAGCTGTGATGATTATGGACCAGGATTGAGTCGAGCTGAGATTGAGGAGCACGGAGATAGTTGAGCAGAGGGATTGCACTGCAAGAGTCAGAGCTTAGATATTATCGATTGTGTTGGACAGTAAGATAGAAGATTGTGAAACATCTAAGGCTTTGACTCCTATGTTTACAAAAGCTGAAATAAATAGAATGGCGATGGCGTTTACGAAAAACAATTTTATTGAACCTAAGGTGTAAAGTGTTGATCAAAGTTTATTCTTATGTTTGTTTGTGTCCTGTGTATATATCAATCCGATTCAAATGTATGTTGTATATAAAATAGAAGACATCCGAATCTAATTGCGACTATCATATTGTCTACCATATTACTACATTCCATCTTCAAGATTTAAATTAACGAAATATTGATGTTTGCCAATAAATGAGACCAAATCTTGCCGCCAAATCTATGCTGCTAATAAGAAGTCAATAATTATGAAAACCCTACAAATCGACTCGATTTGATCTGTCTCAACAATTCGTCTGCCAATGCAGTGCTCTTCTTGGAGATGCCAATAAAGATTCTTTAAAGTATTTGGCTTTCTTGATCGACTCAATTTAAGCTGTTTCAACACTCCATCAGTCCGTCAGGACGCTCCTTTGTCTGTCGTCTTGTATGTTCAATGAAGCCGCTTTCTTTCCCGAAACTGTCGCAACAACTTGAATTCAGTATCATCATTTACTAGTATAATTGTGCAGGGCTTGGTTGACAAAACGCATAAAGTATTCGCATAAATGCTATGGCTACCAAATTGCCAACAAGCCCCGGCCTCCCCAATCGAAGCCAACTCCAAAGCTAAATGCAACCCTTAGGCACAAATCTCTTCTGTCCTTTTCATGCTCACACTGCGAATCTTTCTCCCTCTATAAATATGGCGACGTCCATTTTTGTGGCTGATATGCTAGCAACAACAACAACAGCAGGAACGACAACGACAACAACAAGGGTCTGGGCTCCCCATTTACCTCACCATTTGGGCGCCATCTTGGCTTCATCAAACGCACACAAAAGCCCATAAGGGCAAAGCCAAGATAATGGCAGCCAGGCAGCCAAGAGCTGAGCAGCAGCTCAGCTTACTTCAGCGCATCAGGAAGGCAGCCAGGCAGCCAGGCAGTCAGGCAGGCAGCAGACAAATAAAATGGGCACGAAACGAAGTCGTTAGAGAGCAACCGCCCTCATCCCTGCCCCACCCACTCCCCACACACACACACACACCCAGCCCACCTACAGCTAGGATGTTTTTTGTGCTAGCTTCAAAAGGAAATCACCCCAAGTGTGTATTTTTATAGAGACCGCAATAAACCTTTTTCTTTTCTGCGTCATTCCCGAGCCGTGAAGCGCTTCGATGAATGTGAAATGGTTGCCTCTGAATCCTGTATCCTTATTCGTATTCGTATTCGTATCTGGGACCCATTCTGGGTCTCAGCTTTGCTCCGGGTTCAGGCTTGGGCTCTGCCTATTTGATGAAGTTGCAGCTCAGACACAATACACTTGGATAGATGGCAGCAAAAAAAAGGAAAAAAAACACGGAAAAAGAAGGAAAAACTTACCGCAGTCCATGGCCATTTTTCTTGGCCAGCCATAACCATAAAGGCGGCTCAGCGTAGTGGGCCGATTGATGGCCCTAGCACTCAAAATTGAAAACAAGTATGTAACCATGTGGGAGGAAGGACTTGGTCCTTCCATGTCATCATGGTTGTCGTCGTCGTCGCCGTTGCCGTCTTTGACTTTCCCATTTTCTCTCTTTGCTCCGTTGCCTGCCTGTAGTTGTTGTCTCTGTGTTTTATAGCCCGGTCAAGGGTGCTGGTCAGCTCGCGCTGCTTGTCGGCTTGACGCTTGAATGGCTGCCAACGAGAACGCGCCTTTTGTTTGCCGAACAAAACGAGAGAAAAGAAACACGAGAAAAAAAAAGTAAACAAAACAAAAGCAGAGTAAAATACAAAAAAGGCGAACAAAATGCTTTTTGCAAAGTAACCAAAAGCGAGCGTAAAAATAGAAAATTGAAAATAGTGAAGTGAATATGTGGCGGTCCCATTGTTTAATGGACGTCAGCTGGAATATGCGCCAGAAATTGAAAAGTTATTGTGCTGCATATCCACTTGCCATTCGTTGTGGCAGCCACAACCAAAGCCACTGCCGCAGCCTCAGGGAAGAGGTGAAAATGTAAGGGAGAAAGGGGAAAGGGCAGACGGCCGTTGTATTGTCATGACAAGCTGCTACTTATTTTGCAGCTACTCGTTGCTTTTTGTGCCACTGCGCAAATTGTTCAACTAAAATATTTGACAGTTCATTTTTGGTTTGGCCGCGGCCTTTTTATGCACTTGCTGGGCCAACAACTTTTACACAATGGCTGGCAAATTTTGCATTTTATAAAGGCAAAAGCTGGCACGAGGCGACTGTCTAACCGCTACCGTAGCATGTAGCTTATGAACGAGAACACACGCACACAGCAAACAGAATCGAGCTACTTATGGCCAATGCACATACATACATATGTATGTATATGTGTGTACAGAAGCCAAAAATTAGTCATATAATCAAATGTCTATTTTTGGTAATTTATGGCGCATTTATGAGTACACAGTACTTAGTATAGCATATACTCAATTTAGTCATAGTCGCAAAATAAATACAAAGTGCGCAGCGCCCGCTCTCGTTCGCTTACAAAAGCTGATCGAGTTCAGTTACACTCTCTTGTTCGTTCGGTCCCGCTCTTTCGCATTGCTGCAATTCCTTTTCACCTTGTTCGACCGCAATTAAGATATTGCAATGCACTAAGAAAAGCTTAGCAAAACATCCGCAAAAGCTCAACGAACAAAAAGCGCAACCAAATGCCAGAGACACATGCATAAAGTAAATTATAATAGGCATAATAAAAACGAGGCAAAGACCAAACGGCAAGTCACGGCATTTGCTTCATCTTCTTCTTCTCCTGTTTTTGCACCATTTACTTAGCCAGCTTCTGCAGGGTGTTACATGGTGTTTTGTATGTGGTTGTTGTGTTGTTGTGACTGCTGTGGCAAGGCTGTAAGTGCTTCGTGCGGAATTAAAAGCAAACGCATTAAAAGGTGCCCAAAAAGAAATTCACCTTGGCAAAGGTAGAAAGCAACAACACGATAACAAAATGGCACAGCTGCAGATGGCGACAGATTCTCGTTGGCTTAATATTACATGAGAAGGCGAGCGAGACACAGACACACAAACACTTGCACACATACACCCACACCCACACATAGGCAACCACACACAGCGACAACGTTTTTAATTATGAAACACTAAAAGTGGCAAAGCTAAAGTGCAACGAGCACAGAAATGGGGCCATCGTTGGGGTCGCTTCAGCCATGCTATTAACTTAAACGCCTTTTGCCGGTTAATGGAAATGAACCTCGTCGTGGCAATGGGCAGTTATCTGGTTAAGACAACGATGGGTTGTTGTTTTTGTTCCTGTTCTTGTTCTTGTTGCCGGGGCAGACGACGACACGCGCAGGTGTTTAGGCCTGAGGCCCGACCCTCTTAGTCGGTTAACGGTTAACGGCTAACGGTTATGAGCAGCAGCGTAACTGTGTACAGACTTCGTGTTAACACGGCCTAATTGTGGCATGACAGAGACCACTTGCTACTCACTCGACTCGACTCGCCTCCTTGCTGAAACGATGGATGGGGCGCGTCAGGTGCGTCGCCTTTGCATATTGAGTTACTGCAAGTTTACTTTAATTGCAGGCACGTGCAAGCACGACTCGACTCAGCTCGACTCGGCTCGGCTTTTACGTGGCTGTGAAGTCACGCCTTTTGTAGGGCCTCCGCGACAGAGTTTCACCTGGCAATTGCATGGAAACTTAAGAAGAGCCTAAGCGGATAGTCAGCTATCAGCATGGAGTTGCCATTTCCACGCATCTACAATTTCTCTGCGTGAAACAGAACCAATAATTGATATCCATCATTGCGTGCATGCGTCCAGTCGCGTGCTGGGCTGTTGAGGGCCAGTCAAAAGACAGACAGACAGACAGACGGACAGACTGTGAATGATACTAAGCAAATGCTGGCGGTTGGCCCAACCCAAGTGCTTTTGGCTCATCTCTAGTTTCATAGGGATGTGCGGAGCGCGTTAGTTTTTATTGCAGCGTTTACTTTACTTTGGCCATAAGCCGCAGCAACAATTTCACTGGCAATCCAACAATCCAAGTCTATCGATATACTCATCCAACCACCAACCTCCACCATCAATACAAACAAAGTTAAGTGCTGTCCATGGACTGTGCAACAGTTTGGTCTGGCTCTAAGCAGTGAAAACTGTTTTGAAAGTCATGTAGTTTTCCCATTGCCAGAGGGTTGCTGCTCAAAATTGATTAAGGTCATTATGCAGCCGGGTTGCGTCAAGCAGCGAGAGCAGGCGAACTGGCGAACTGAGCACCAACTCACTGACACTTAATCCCAGCGGCATAATCAGCAACATATTGTAGCAAAACTTCTTCACACTGCCATAAAAAAGTAGCAGTTTTGTATTTTACGAAATTTTACACCCCATAGGGGCAGGGGCAGCTCTACAGAGAGTAGGGCAGAGGTTAAATGCCATGGCCCGACTTATACACGGCAAGGCCTTAGCCCCGAGTTCCAAGTGCCGAGTTTTATGGCTTACCCATTTTTGTTTAACAATAAACTTGCCTGGCTGTCTGCACTCGTATCCTCATATCCTCGTTGAGGAGTGCCATCTCTTCCTATATGGCTTGGCATGGCTTGGCTTAGCTTGGCTTGGCTTTTTGGGTGCGGCGAGCATTATTCATGAGCAGCCTGGAAACCCCTTCCTTGAAGTGTATAGTAGGTTGGAAATTTGCACAGCTGCTGTCGACATTGGCACCGCCAGGCAATCAACGCTATCTTATTCTACTAAGACCTGACTTCAAAGGCAACAAGCTCCAAGTGACATAAACGACCACAGACCAGATCAGACCAAGACAAGCCAGACAGCCCAGCAACAAGTGAACCCATGCTCTTTGCCCACCCCCATTTCCGAATTGATATAATGAAGCGCCCCTAAACGTTCCAAATGTTTTTATTACATTAAAAGCATTAACGCTCAACATTAACAATGGTATGTAGAGCAAAGTACCAGTCAGTTGCCTGAATACCCAAAGAGGAGTGCTTCATTCCCTTTACAGGGATGCAGTAACATGCCCACAGAACACATGACACACCAATATGTCATCAATGGCAGCTACCCACATCCGTCTCGGAGGGTTGTCCACAAAAGCAGAACGTGTCGCAGGAACCCTCAAAACAAACGACGGGATTTCATCATAAATGTTACACTGCCCACAACTGGTTGCATTTCTATATATGGTTAATAGAGCGACTTAAGCCTAAGCCAGAGAAATCGGCTATTGCTCTAAATGCTATTTCTGTTTCCATAATTCTACTACTTATTCAAACTGAGCTACTTCAACGATTTCTTATTGCTTTTTCGAATTTTATTAAATTAGTTTGGAAAATCTTAAGCAGAGATTTATTAATGATTTTTTACTCACAAAAGTTTTAGTTACAATTTGGCAAGAGAGCTGTAGTTAAGATACATCCTTTAAAAATAATTCACTGATCATAAATAAATAAGTTAACGACTTCAAACACTTTCTTTGGAATACATTTTTTTATAAAAACTTCCATTCCATTTCCAATTGTTGATATGTTGTTAATTTTTAAAAATGTTGTACCAATTCTGATCGTCAATATTATTGTGAATCCTTTTTCATACAAAATAACTGCTCTTGCCCACTGTATAGCAGTACTCAGACTAGGACTTGACTTTATCGGAGCACAGGATAATACCGTGTGTGTTTATGTATGTGCGTCACCCCTCAGTGCCTTTTGTTTGACTTTGTTGAATTGATTTCGTTAGGGAAATAACAACAACAACAATAACAGCAAGCAGGACAATGAGAGCGGCAGGATATCACTCAGCAGAACCCCTTGAATACGCGACGATATCTCCTTCATGGAATTCGCCCTGCTTGCGTCCCTGCGTCCTTTTCTTCGGTCTCTCTGGCATTTGGCGAGGTTATCGCTGTGATGTTTCCATTTGTACAAAATAGAGCACTTAACGGGAAAACTGCAAACAAATTATTGCACTTGCTGTCACCAGTTCCGCCTTTCCAGACTGCCACAGGCGAGTGGAGGAAGCAAAGGAGGCGGAGTTCCATACCCAATGCCACTGCCAGTGCATACACTTAAAGGATTACAAGCGGATCTGTCGCTTGTTTGCCGCTAAATGGACGCATTTACTCGCCAGAACTCGCTCACAAATACACACAGAAGGAGAAAGCGAGTGTGATGAAGGGAGAGAGAGGAGTGCGGGGTGGTTGAGTTCGGTTCACAATGGCTTTAGCGGGCGAGTGCCTTGCGCGCTTTTTATGGCCAATGAATAGATGAATGAATGCATGACAAACTGAAAAACTGACTGCCTGACTGACTGACTGACTCGCTGGCTGGCTGGCTGAGTGGGCGGCCGGTTGGGTGAGAGTGTCCATGGAGTTACTTAATGGATTTGGTTAAGTGCTGCATTGACATTTTGATAAATGCTTTGGAACAGATGCGTTGCCAGGGCGCTGCGTTAAATGGGCGTTGCCAACCGCCTCCGCGTCCCTCTAACCGACCATCCGCCACTCCCTCCGCCACATCCTGCGGCTCACACATTTATGATAAATAGTTTATACTGTGCAGGCCAGCAAGAATCCAAAAGGCGGTTAAGGCATTTGTCACAAGCCGCGAAGGTGTTCTCAAATTGATTACCCGGGCCCAAGTCATACAGTTTGGTCAAAGGTCGTCAACTAGCCAATAAAATTACCTTACCAAATCTCATAAATAGCCAACAAGTTTAGTTTAAAAACCAAAACATAATAACTCTTTAAAAAATAAATGTTTTCCTTTAATGCGAAACTCGGTCAAAGCAAAGTAATTAATATCACATGAATATCAAGACCATTGGAAAAATGCTGACAAAGTGCTATAATTTAGCATCAAAGATATACATATGCACTTATATAATATAAATTTATACTTTTATGAAATCAATAAGAGAGTTGATTTAGCACTATACTCCTTTTGGAACAGTTGAACTCAAAAGCTCCCAGGCAAACACATAAATAAATTAATTTAAATTAAATCACTTGATTTGTGTTATATCATCGTAAATTAAACCACTTTTGAACTTGTTAATCATGAATTTCATTCGATAAAACTATGTTAAAGCATAAACTACATTAAACCTTAAACAACTCTATAATCGAAGCTCTTTGTGTCTTGCCTTCATATGTCATCTTAATTAAATACCGAATACAAACGAAGTTATGTAAATAAGTTCAATTAAATAGGACCATCAATTAGTAAAAATAAATTATGATTTCCATTAAGAACCTCTCTAGTCGATTCTCACACCGTGTACCTGAGCACCTATTAGTAAGCATAGATAATCAGTGCTCTGTGGTGAAGTCAAATATGTTGTTGGTTATTTTTGTTTATTTAATTGTTTGTTTTTAATTCAATTTTCTCTTTATTCCATTGTGAACCTCTCTACTCGATTCTCACCCGGCATACCTTCTCATAGTTTATATAGACACTACCTTTGCGATGTGTGTGGTATGACTTTTAGAATATGTTTGTATGGCTTCGGTATACTCTGCGTATATTTTTGGTATATAGTACCATATAGACCATTCTTCCGCTTTGAAATCTGAGTGTGTTATCTTTTGATATATTTTTTGGTATTTTTGGAATGGGTTTGGTATATTTTTGGATTATTTTAGAGATGGGTTCGGTATATTTTCAGTATATTTTTAGTATATTTTCAGAATATTCGTAATATATATTTGGAATACCTTAGACACGGGCTTGGTATATTTTCAGTGTACTTCTGTTCAGTTTTATTCAAAGAGCTCATGGTTAAATATGCAATCCTTGCACAGTCAACATTAGTGTACTATATTGCTGAATTTTATTTATTTAATTTTAATTATATCTTGGTACATTATTAATTAGTTTTCGTAATAAGTATTGAGTTGTATTTATTTTCGGTATATTTTTTATATTATTAGTATAATTATATATTATTAGTATAATTTTGGTATGCCTTTGTATTTTCTTAGTATAAATGTTTTTGGTATTTGATTAGTATTAAATGTTTTGTAAGTATATAACTCCAATGTACTCTCAGTTGCATACTTCTTTTAAAATTGTGTTTAAGCGTACCAATTATGCACTTTTAGTGGATTTCAAGCTCCAAATTAAGCAAGTAGAAACATTAAACATTGCCCCTTACACTTCTTTAGGAACTTTCTTATAGTAATGAGAACGTATTTTCGAAAACTTTGTGCGTTTTGCAACCGCTGAATAGTCAAAAAAGGAGGACGATAAAAGATTGAGCGGAAGTACAATGAGCACGCCAAATAGTCCTGACCATTACCAAGTGTCAATGCTTTGTTGTTGTGGTTGTTGTGGTTGTTGCTACTGTTTTTTATTGGAGTACAAGACACTTATTTAGCTGCCCTCAAATGGCAAAAGTTTTTGTAATGTTTTGAAGTGCCTCTAATTAGATAATATGCGGCCGGGGTCAGAACAGGCCGTGCCGTGCAGATGACGCCGCGTTTTCCTATGCAAAGTGGCAAAGTGGCAAAGCGTGCAATGGCTGCCCCCTGCCGAATGAAGGCCGGAAAATAAAACAACAAAAAAAAGGCAAAAAGCCAAAAGCGCATAAAAACGCGGCCGACGCCACCGCGTGCGCAATTTGAATCCTAATGGATGCGTGTGGCATGTGGCACAGTCAAACGACTAGCGGACACGCGATGAGGCAACCATCATTCTAAAAGGAGTGCGCGTCCACAGATGGCGAAGGTGTAAAGTTCACGTGTGTCCATTTACCATCCCCCTGACCAAGCCACACCACACACACACACACACTCACACCCACACCCACGTAAAGTGTCTGCCCCCACTACCCTTCGCTATCCACAACAGACGACCCAACCTGGTGTCGTATTATTAATGCCTTTGGAGTGCTTTCAATGTTTTATCGGACATTTTGCTCTATGCCTGCCTCGGGCCCCGGAACGATGTCTATCGGATCGGGGTCGTGGTTGGGGTCGGTGCTTACCCCTTTTGGAGTGCATCGGTCATTGCGTAATAACTTTCAGTTGGACATCCTGGACACACTTATGTGCGACTAGATATATACATAAATATATATGTGTATATGGAGACTCTATAAATATCGTCCACTTCTATTATGATTATGAATTCGAGCTGCGACCAACAAACGACCAACGGACTTTTCGAACGCTGACTTTTATCTAAATGGGTCTTTTGTTTGCTCTACTACTAATGGAATAGGCGGAGCTACATATACCCAGTCCCGACCATATACAATATCTATCCTCTCCATTATAAGCATTTGTGCTATTTATGAGTGTGTATGTGTGTCTAAGTAGCAACTTGTCAAGGACTCGAAAGGGTTGCTCATGGATGATTAAGTTGTCAGTCTAATAACTAAATATAAGGTCATCACTAATAACAGATACTAACTACATTACGCTAAGAACAGCAAGGTAAGACTTTTTTGAAAATATAATTTACCAGGAATCGAAAAAGCCTAATGATTAATTGATTGCTTAATTGTTATAGATTGAAAATATGCAATTTACATAAATGCGATTGTGAAATTTAAATGAGCTAGAAATTTTAATTTATCTTTTAAATGTTGATTTTGTCAAGTTTAGCTTAATAATTTTCTTTCTACGGCATCTATTTGAAATTACAATATTATCTGGCCTTTTTCGTCATATTTCCGATTCCTAATTCTGTGTGCAGATAAAAGTTTATTAAAATGGACTTAAACAGAGAGAGAGAGAGAGAGAGTAATATGGAGAAACTGATATGGTTACGATTACTCAGCCTACTGTACTGACAAATATATTATTGAATTAGTTTTATGCATTTAATTTTTAAATTGATCTATATTTACTATAAAGGTATATAAAAAGAATCTTAGCTTTTAACATTAACATAGTTCAGTTATCAAGTTAAAAAATAAATATTTATTACTAACCATAGATTACATAAGAGCTTTATAAATCCATTAATTTGTTCTTGGTTGAGTAAAACTTGCTTTATTATTTGAATGACAATAAATATTTACGAATTGTGCATTACCAAAATAGTCAAGTTTGAAGATACTTAACAATGGCTCAGAAAGCCTGTTTAAATGAAATTTCATACCTAACGACTGCTCAAGACTCATAAATATTTTAATTCATAAATGAATCAACTTATGATTGTAGAGAATATACTGATGTTTTAAACATCTCGGTCGATATATACGTATGTATGTGTGGAATGCAAATATAAATTTTGTTAATTGCATAAGTTGACTACTGCTGTGATTTACAAGCCTTGAGAGTGTGTGTATAGATATTTATGCTCAATTGCTTACACACAAGCGTAAAAACATACATATATTGTGCACACACATACAAATACCTATGTATATATATGCGACTTAGTTTTAAAGTGTTTGACCAGCCGCTGGCGAAAGACGGACGCAAAGCCCGGAAAATAAGCGAAAGCTTGCAAGCCACACAACGTGGCGCTTTCAAGTTTTAACGCCAGCAACAAGACAGTCTAAAGCCCAAGTGACTTTGGCACAACGAAGCAAAGGGCGACGATGATGACGATGGCGAAGGCAATGGCTAGTATAAAGCCAGCCATTTTGATGGGCGTTCCATACCGCCCCCTTTGTTTGCCCCACATGCTGTTCGTCTGTTTCGGGACTGCGCAACGCCTTAGATCCAGTAATATCATTGTTGTTATTTGTGTTAGGCAAAGCATGTGGGTGTTTTACAGCTACTACAGTTTGATCCTGGCTGGTTCCTGTTGTGCATTTTGTCTTTTGGCATGTTGTGATTATGCAACAAGCTGACAGTGTGTCCACTTCCAAATGCCATTTTTTGGGAATATGAATTTTTGATTCGTTGCATCCTCAGCATTCCCTCTTCTGTTATTCATAAACAAACATGGCAGAGAGGCAGTGTGAGAGGAGCATTAGAAGAAAAAGCTTCTAAGCCATGCAAACATACATACATATTTTTATAAGTATATATGTACATACATATGTATGTATGTACATGCAGTGCATACGTATATCTTTTCATGCGTATTCATACATGTGCATGTATGTATATATGTGTGCACAATGTACATTGTACATCAGTGAAGCAAAAGTCTATTGAGCAGCGCCAAATGTTTGTCCAGCTTTTGTTGCACATTTCACGGCTGCCTTTCAGGTTTCTGGCTTATTTAAGCCCCATTCAACAGTCCGCCTCAAACCTTCTGTTATCTCTCTGCGTGGCCCTGAACCTAAGCTTACATCTATGCATACACACACGTTCTCATATATATGTATGTATGTATGTGTGTATATTTACACACACAAATACACAATATTAAGTGTTTCTGTTTGAGCTTTCGCCTCCTGCTCACGCATTTTCACACAATTACAGCATTTATTTGGACGCCTTCGATTGTGAGTACTTTCGCGGCCACATGGCTTGCAAAGTGCATGGGTTATAAATTTAAGTATTTTTAAAATGGAGTATAGGTTCCTAAAAGTATACCATAATTTCCATCAACTTTAAATGTATTTGCAGAACTTATTGATCGTTTATGATTTGCATTAATACATAATTACGTTATTTTAAAGCCCCAAATGGCATAAAAAGCTCAGCTGCAAAGTGAGGTTAGGTCACACATACCGATTTTCAGCATTTTCTTTCATTGCAAAATGCCAAAACTCAAAAATGTCAATCAACCTCGACTGCAACCGAATGAAGCGAAAGCAGTTGAAATAAATTTGTGTGCGTTTGCCGTAGACCAGTCGATAGACGGATAGACACGAAGACCAGACAAAAATTTAACAAATTTAAGGTCATTTTTACTGCTAAACAATGACACAACAGTACATATCCTAACAACAATAAAGCAATGGCAGCCGCATCTCTCTTTCTCTTTTGCTCGCTTCCTGTCTCTTTGCCCAAACATGTTTATGTATATTTTTAGTAAACGTACAAGTTCGCAACACTGGACTCAATATACGGGAACGAGTGAAAGAGACAGAGATAAGATAGCAAAGTGAGTGAGCGAAAAATGCTGAAAAAGCTTTGAGACCACTCCCCGAAAAGTTCAGGCGACGGCGCAACGTCGACGCACACAAAACAACCAATCCCAGGCACAAATACAAAAAGCAAACACACATACATATATACAGATAAAATGAAAAACTGAAACGCACACATACAGCGACAGATAGAGGCAAAAGCAAATGTGTTACAATGCAATTTCCCCGCCAAATGGCTGTTTGTTATCGTTGTTGTTGTTGAGAGACCAACCCAAACTCAATTGTTTGGGGCCAAAAGACAAAAAGGGAAGCTTGGAAAACTGGCAAAGCCAAAATATGAGCAACAACAACAATGACAACAACCAAAATAGCACAGGGTGCAGCAGCAGTTTCCAATTGGAAGTGCAGTCTGATTTCTAAGGGTTGGGCTGTTGGCGTGATTATGTCAGACACTGTATGTGTGTGTGTATGTACGCCACCTTCACCCAGAAGCCCACCAACCCAACAACCCACCACCACCACCAGCAACAACATATGACTGCAAAGCAAAGCAAAGCAGCGGTTCGTCAGTTGCTTTCCAAGCGCCGACGCCGCCGCACTTGCTCCACGAGCGCTCGGTCGTCATTCGTACAACGCATTGCAAACTGCAAACTTTGGTAACGGTAAAAACGTTGTCGTTACCTCACACAGCGTCGCCCCCACCATCACTACTAACACTGTCGTCGGTGTCGCTGTCGTTGTCGTCGCCGTCGGCCAATGGCCATGCGCCAGCCTCGCATGAATAGTGAAGAAAAAAACGCATAATTCAAAAATGTGACCATTAAATATTGTTAAATGGTGAATGTGTGTGCAAAATTCTTAAGAAAGAAAACGCCAAATACAATAATTGTCTATGAGGAAGCAATAAGTGTAATCTCATCAGTCTTTGCCAGCATCTTGCCCCACCATAAAAAACCATTCAGGCATGGAACTTTTGAAGCTAATGATGTTCAAAAGTGACTTTCTGTCCAATGGCAAATGCGACGATCGGGTACCGCCTATTAACCTAAGTCAATTGCCAGAGTTTCTCTTGTGTAAGTTGCTGCAATATCATTATGCATACTATTCTAATCTGAAAGAGCTGGTCACTCTCTTCAGTACCTAAAAGACATCTGAATTTGCATACTTTTTCCTTAAAAAGCTTGCGGGAATAAGCTACTTTAATCAATTATAAAATAGTTAGTATTAAATGCTAAAATTGTTAGGTTTGTTAGGCGCAAATATAGGAAGATTGTACCTTCTAAATTGTATAGTAAGTAGACCCACAGATTCTACAAATTTAGACAATTTTAGACACTTTACATATCATAAGAAAAAAATTAACAAAACAAACAAACACGCCCCCATTCCACTAAGCTTTGAATGGCCCATCAATGGATGAATATACATATATTTACATACCTATCCATTGATGGTATGATGGTAATGCAGAGAGAAAATAAATAGACTGTAGCTTACAGGTATTAGCAACAAAACTAAAATTAGATAATAATTAAGATCAATTAAACAATTCTCAGGAAAAAAACGGATTATTCTAAAATCTGCTATTCTCTTAAATTTATTTATTCTTCTCATATAGTTGAATAGCATTTTTCTTATTTAAACTTTACACTAAAAACATAAAACCAATACACAATAACACAAAATATATGTAATTAAATTCAAGCAACTTAAATTTAAAACAGTAAATTCCAAATTTAAAATGAAGCACTTAGACACAAAACTGGAAAGGAAATCTTGATTTCATCGAATTTGAAATGGAAATGAAATCGATTTTCGTAGCATTTCAACAGAGCTGAACAATTTTCATAATGACAGTTTTTAAGTAGACGACTAAACAGTTTGAAATTGCAAACAAATAGCTCAATTAAAACTCATTTTGAATTGAATAACGAGAGAAATAATATGAAAACAGGAATTTGGAAAAAAATTAAAATAGGTAAATTGCAAATAAACCAAAATAGTTGCAATTCAAATGGGTAGAACTAAAAGCTTCCGTGCCTTTGATATTAATGATGGCAATTCTCCTTTTTTTTTGCAACTCTTTGCAGCGACGATACCAAAGTGTGGCGGCTGCCACGAACTGATCCTGGATCGCTTTATACTAAAGGTGCTGGAGCGAACATGGCATGCCAAGTGCCTGCAGTGCAGCGAGTGTCACGCCCAGCTGAACGACAAGTGTTTCGCTCGGAACGGGCAGCTGTTTTGTAAGGAGGACTTCTTCAAGTAAGTAAATTTCTCGAACGGCAGCACCCAGGATCAGGAATGACCTGAGTGTGATTTGATTTGTTGTCGGATTTTAATGAAAATCTATCGTTGTCCCGTTGCCAATGTTCGGGTCGAACAGACGTTATGGTACGAAGTGTTCCGCTTGTGATATGGGAATACCGCCAACGCAGGTGGTGCGTCGTGCCCAGGACAATGTCTATCATCTGCAGTGCTTCCTCTGCGCCATGTGCTCGCGCACCCTCAACACTGGCGATGAGTTCTATCTGATGGAGGATCGCAAGCTCATCTGCAAGCGTGACTACGAAGAGGCCAAGGCGAAGGGTGTGTTCTAATATCTGATATGGCATTGAAACATTGAATGACTAGCACAATCTGTGGCTTTTGTAGGTCTTTATTTGGATGGCTCCCTGGACGGTGATCAGCCGAATAAACGGCCTCGCACCACGATCACCGCCAAGCAGCTGGAGACGCTGAAAACCGCATACAACAACAGTCCGAAACCCGCCCGACATGTACGTGAGCAGCTGTCGCAGGACACGGGTCTGGACATGCGTGTGGTGCAAGTTTGGTTCCAGAACAGGTGAGTTACTGTCATTGCTGCCAAAAAGACTTTACCTGACCCTTTGTGGATTGGCCATGTTGCAGACGCGCCAAGGAGAAGCGACTGAAAAAGGATGCAGGACGCACACGGTGGAGCCAGTATTTCCGCTCAATGAAGGGCAATTGCTCGCCCCGCACTGAAAAATTCCTGGACAAAGATGATCTAAAAGTCGACTACGACAGCTTCAGTCATCATGGTAAGCTTGTACTCCCATGTGTCCACTTTATTTCCAACTAATTCCCGCTTACAACAGATCTTAGCAACGATAGCTATAGCACCGTCAATTTGGGCCTGGACGAAGGCGCCTCGCCGCACAGCATCCGCGGTTCCTATTTGCATGGCAGCTCGAGTCCATCACAGTATCCTCCGAGCAGCCGCTCTCCGCCCGCAGTGGGTCAAAGCCACACGTTCGGTTCATATCCAGACAATATTGTATACACAAATATTGGTAAGCAATCAGGACGATTAGATGCACATACTTATGTACATATGTGTGCATGTGTAAAACTAATGTGTTCTCCTGGATTTTTTTTACAGATCACGCTGTGGGTGCTGGCCTTCATCCAAGCAAATCACACCATCGCCTGCATAGTAGCAACAATGTTTCAGATTTAAGCAACGATTCTAGTCCCGATCAGGGCTATCCTGACTTTCCTCCCAGTCCCGACTCCTGGCTCGGTGATTCGGGAAGCACCAACAACACCAGCATCAATAACAATAATGCTAGCAGTAATAATAATAATAGTAACAATAATAATAACAACAACCACAGCGTCACCGGCACAGGAAGTGGGCCAACGTCCAATTCGAATGCCACCGCAACTCCCAATCCTGCAACTCCCGGCGTCCATTACTGATACTCAAAATTACTTTTACGTTATTTTGAAATGCAGTCGCGTAATTTGCTGCTCGCAGCTGCCCAACAACAGCAAGACAAGCATACATCCCAGCAGCGGCAGCTATAGCAGGATAAGACGCCATTTTAAAAGCTTTTGTGCACTTAACAGCGATGGGCACAAGAAAAGCTTAACAGTTAACAGCAGTGTGACCATTAATGGTATATTATATACTTTTTAGTATTTGATTCTGAAAAATATCGAAAGTGCTTTCTTGGTATATTTTAAAGCTTTGATTTACTGTCACTTTTTAATCTTCCTTTCATCTCCAATCCTATGAAAAAAGTGCCGTTATTCGTTTTTGGGTTTTATAATATATTTTTGGAAGTAATAAGTTTATTTTGAAATTTTAATTGCGGTCACACTGGTTAACAGTTAAGTTTTTTGACTGCATTAAAAAAGCTTAATATGCACCAATTTTATTACTTTTACTAATGTAACACAATTTGCTCAAGAATTCCATTTAGTTAAAACGTAAAAAAATTGATAAACCATAAATCTAAAAAACAAAATGATTAATGAAGATATAATTAGTTTGAGTACAAGCATTGTATATATGTAAGTACATAGTACACATACTTACCTAGAAGATCATGATGATGATGGTGGTGATGATGTATTCAAGGTCTAAATGTTATTATGATTACATCACTTCCTGACCGCTTTTGTTTATATAATTTTTAAGATTGATAATTTAGTGTATGTAAATATTGTATATTTGTGTATAGGCAAAAAAAAAAATGAAAACTACATTTTAAATTAAATTAAGTCTGTATAGGGTCATACAAAGATTGTGGGGTGGAGAAAAAGTGCACAACATTGATTAGGCCGTACCCCAAAAAAAAAATCAAGTTATTTATTGCTTTATATAGGAATACAAGAATTGCATAGGAGAAATATCAATTACGAAAAAGTGATGTCGTATATACATACATACATATATCTAATGTAATACCAAAAAATGATTTCAAGCAAATAGAAATTTCAGTAAAATGCAAACTACGTAAAACAAATAACGAATTTTTAAATTTATTGTGTATTACAATAAGTTTAATTATTTCACATAAATGCGATAAAAATAAATTACTATTTGACATGTAAGAATAAATGATACAACAAATTGTTAAAAAAAATCAATTATTTTATTTACTGTTCAAATTTATAGTTCTTATCAGATCATCCGATTTTTGTATATCTAAGATATGTAGTTTATATTTGGGGTAATCAGTGAGTAATTCAGTCACATCAAATCAATGCTCTCTCTATGCTCTTCCCGTTGCAACGATCTCTTTATATCTCTATCGTACGCTCCTTCTACTATTTCATTCATACTGAGCGCACAAAGTTCTGCGCGAATCGTACAATACATCTGTTCTACTCTGACTATGGCCTGTCGTCTGTTTTTCTCAGTCTCTTATCCTACGTTCGCGCAACAACGTCTATCACCGAGGAAGCTTTTGCGCCTAGCGCCTTAACTTTATCATTTAGTTGATTACAAATTTGCATACATATATTCAATAATAATGACTAACTAATGTTTTGTCATTTGAATTATGCATTAATTAAAAGTCCCCAAAATTCTACGGTGCGTTTTCCATTTCCATTTCTATAAAAAGCGCCTAAGCAAGCACTTTTCCAACATTTTGTTTTTGTTGTGTGTTCGTGCGTGTGTGTGACAGAAAATGTGCTGCCAAATCGAAAAACAAATATCGTAAAATGTTCTATTTTTATTTTGCAGTAAACTACAACAAGCGCAGCCACAGCAAATTTGTTGTTGTGTTTGAGGATGCAAATGTGTAATATGTTTTTGTTTTTGTTGCGACGTGAAATTGCATTTGCGGCCGATACGCCGCTCGATCCTTAAGATTCACTCAAAAACATCGGACACGGCCGCCCACAAGGTCCGCCCCCATAAAGAACTTCTCGCTGTTTATCGTTTTTAAAGTCCTAACAAATCGACCACTTTTTAAAAAAAAAACGCATCCGTTCCGTGCGTTTTCTAATAATGCAAATTCAATGTATGCCAATATTGAAAGTAATTTTCGTGCTGTCAACAATTGTCACAGTCACAGGTAACGCGCACTATTATAACAATAACACGGCAACAGCGTTGCCATATCTATGCAGATTCAGCTGTTTACTGATATCTCTTATTCTCTCTTTCTATCTTTTCGCTCTCTCGCACTTTCTGTTGCTTTTACTGCCACTCTTTTCATTTGTCATCCTGTGGCAGATTGTTGTTCGAGCCGAATTTTACTGTTGCGCCAGCACACGCTTCAGATTGAGGAGCATGTGGTCCAGCTGGTTAACCAATTGGAACTACAGCAACAACTCGATAGCGATGGGCAACCCATCGAACCAGACATGCTGTTCACAGACACTGGGCAAATTATCCAAATGCCAACGGATCTTCATTTGGAAGGCGAATTGACATCAATTGCGACAACGGAGCGTGATAGCGCAACAGAGCACTGGTCAACTGACGAAGAGACGACGACCATAACAACACCCACATCGACATCAACATTTAAAACTACAACAACATCAACAACGATAACAACATCTAAAATAACAACGGCAACAGGGGAACCACCGCCTGATGACAGCACGCCACGATTGTCAACTGACGCCTCCATAATAGAGCTTTTTGAAGCTGTGCCAACGACGACAACGACAATGGTGAGCACCACGACGAGGGCCAGCAAGCCTAATACCTCGGAGGAATTAAGCTTAAGGTTTCCCTGTCAGGGTAATTGGGCAACAGATTTATGCCTAAACGGAGGATTTTGCTTTCGCTGGGCAACGATCAATAACATATATTATTGTGAATGTCCGGATGGCTTCGGGGGCGAACGCTGCGATTCAAAGACTGAGGATGGTGAGTAGCAAATGCTGTATATCATTTTTGCTATGGTGACCTATCATCTTATCATATTGGCATTGCAGGAGTTTATGTGCCTATGCATCCCACCACGATGGAACCACAGCTAAAAACGGCGCGCGTTGTCTTCTCGTTCCCCATGCTCATTTTGTTATCCACCATCTATGTTGTGTTTGGCGCTGTGTTCATGTTTCGCAACGTGTTGGCTCAGCGGCGTAAGCAACAGGAACTACATTTGCACAAGCAGCGCTTTTTTGTGAGCTGTTGAAAGAACAGAAAATAAGAATAGAGCTGCCAACTTGTTTTCAGCCCATTCATTCACTTTGGTTAATAGAACCAATTATAACCATAACCGTTTTGTTTTTGGAAACGATATTTTTGTTTCAAATATTCTATAAATGCTAAGTTTTCCTTTTCTATTCTAAGATTGTTTCTTCCTCATTTTTTTTTTCTTCACGTTGCGCAACGCTTTAATTTATTTAATTAATTATAATTTCTGTAAATTCTTTGTATTTAGTTGCAAAATAAGAGCGCTCTTTGCTTTAGAAGCTTCGATTTAAGCTTAGTAGATTTGTTTTTGTAGTAACATTTTGTTACGCTATTTAGTATGTATTTAATAATTAAACTTAGCGTTTATCTCTGTTATTCTTAATATTTTTGTAACACTTTGTTACGCAAGAAATCGAACAAAGGATGTAATTAATTAATTCTTGTATTTATGAACAAATTCATTTTTTTGTAATGCATTAAATCGGGACTCAAAAGTTTGTAAAACTTGAAAAGTTGCTTGTCTGCGTTTCTTATTTCAGTAATTCTTTTTGTTTTGTTTTTTTTTTTTTTAGGATAGTGTTTACTTTCATTATTGTTTTCGAACCATAATTCTCATTCCACTATCGAAAGCTCAAGTTCAGTTCAGTCGAGCGATGGCTGGGTTTTATATTTTATAATATATATTTATCCAATATTTCGTCAAAAAATTCTTTACAAATTTCTTAGAACTTACAGTTAAATGTATAGTAGAAATTATTCAAAAAATTCGTTCATCATTTCATTGATGAATTCTTTCTTTTATCATGATCATCAATATGACAATGGTATGTATGCGTGAGTGTATGTGTGTGTGTGTTGTGTAGTGTAGTTTGAATGTAGGGTAGTGTAATGTATATAAATGCGTGTTGATGGATTATACGAGTATACATATGTTAATGAAAATGATCTTTTTGCAAATGTCGAGATTGGAAAATTGCCAGCATCAAATTCGGTTGGACCATCATCACTTGCGGGGAATATAGTTTCCTCGACTATCGGTAGGTGATAGAGGTGGTTATGGTGGTGGTGGTGGTGTTGTATTTGTTAATCGATGTGTTTGCTTGTGTGTGTGATTTGTATATTCTGTCATTTGCTTCCTCTTGAATATATGCTCATGTAATCTTGGATTAGGGATATGAAATTCGTACAAAAATGATTAAAATATGTAAATGTTAAAAATGTATTTTGCTTTTTTTTGCTCTCGTGTTTATCTTTTAATTGTTGGTTTTACGTTGTTTTCTTATTTGTTTTTGTGGTTTTTTTTCTTTTTGTTTTTGTATTTTTTTTTGTTTCTTTTGTTTTTAATAATATGTAATATATATAATAATTATTAGTATTATTCGCATGTCACGGGCAGGTCCTGTGTTGAAACATCTGCCGCAGCGTTCTTCTCCTTTAGATCCTTGGCGGTTTCCTAAAACAAAATATGCAAATATGGACATGCATTAGTACAATAATAATAACGAAACATAACAAAAATTGTAATTGGTGGGAGCATGAACACATAGCGAAAAACGGATAAGCAACTTAAAGCACAACAACAACAATTAAAACTAAAATGGGAAAGATTCGTCGTTGCCAACGTTACAAAAAAAAAAAAAAAAAAAAAACAAAGTTATCAAAATTAATGATACCAAAACAAACGAATGGGAATTTGATGTATCTTCAATGACTGAAACTCTTCTTTTTATAATTTATAAGGTACAGTTGTATAAAGTCTGTATTTTAATGCGTTACTGCGGCCAGAGTTGTTAGATCGGGTAACTAGAGTGTAAAGAGGCTGTGCTTTTGTTTTGTGTATGTGTGCGTGTTGTTTGTGATTTGTTTAAGTACTTGTGTGTTTATGTTGTGTGTAGTAGGAGGATTAGAATGGATGTAAGTAACAGTTAGGCGCCAGCTTTGTTATTACAAAGTGCAATTATCAACAATATACGAGCACACAAAATCAATTTGAATAGATTTTACAGTTCTTCACCGAGTTTTTAGTAACATTCCATTAAAAAAAACATTCATATTCATTCCAATTACATTGTCAGAGATCATGCAAAAGTTTTAACAGCAAGTACGAGCATAACAGAGCACAACCGTTAGAATTACTATTTACATTAACATAAACTGTATCTGTAACAGACTACTGTTAAAGCGAACAGAAGAGAAGGCTACTGCTTGTTTTACTGCTTGGCTCACTGCTTCGTTTAGCAGCAGCAACAAATACGTTTAGAAAGCGCGAAGAGCAAATAGGAAGGGGAAACACGGAAGAAAAAAACAATGATAAGAGAGTGAGTGACAGAGAGAGAGAGAGAGAGCCCAATGCAGGAGATAGTTAGAATTATTGTGGCACACAAACTGCTTTGCGCTGAGCGAACGAGCGAGACGATTGTTACGAATTACAAATGTGTCTATGGGGTAGTAGTGGTAGTGTGTGGTGAAGTCGAGTTGAACTGAGTTCGGAGTTGTTATTCACCTCATAATGAGCAGCAGCTTCAATTAACTGCATGGGACTCATCTTTGTTAAGCATATTTCGGTAACGGACTCGCAATTGATTTTGTTCTCATTCACATTATCGTTGTCGCTATCGATATTGCTAACTTTTTGTTCATCCACCGTCGACAGCTGTTCAATTTGCGTATCAACTGTGACTTTGCTTTCAACACTATCCTGCAAACTGAGTTCAACAACGCCCGTGAGGATATCCTGGATCATATCTGAATTGACCTCATCAACTAGCACCATCTTGTCAGTAATATTGACATCCTGATCGTCTTCATCAACATCGGTGATAATCCTGGCTACAGGACTTTCACGCTCTTCGTTCACATTCACATTCACATTCTCAATTTCAGTTTCAGATTCTTCTTCAGTCAAGGGCATCTCTTGCTTCTCTTGTTCGTTGACAATATCGGCCGCATGTTCGGTGATTTCCTCGACAATAACCTGAGCCTGCTGCTCAATCTCACAGAGCAGAGGTGTTTCTTTTTCGTCTGCAACTTCTGCTTCTGCTTCTGCTTCTGGTGGTGGTGGTGATGGTGATGGTGCTATTATTTCCCTCTCCTCCATTTGCGGCTCCTCCTCGACGAACTTGTTGTTCTCCTCTTGTGCTTCTTCGTCGTCGTCAGTGGTCAAGGCAAATGCCGACACACGGGAGGGCGGTGGGGACTTGGGTAGTGGTGGCGGCAGACTCGACTCGGCCACAACCTTGAGGCTGGACTCTGAGACTAATTGCGAATCCTCGGATTCAAATTCTAGCTGGGTGGGCATAGGGGAAGCCGAAACTGTTACTGGTTCGATTTGGGATACGGATTCAAGTTCAAGTTCAGGTTCGGCTTGAGGTGCCTCAGGTGCCTCGGTTTCTGTCTGAGGAGCAATAACAACAAAACCCTCGGGATCGGAGCTCTCACTAACTGCGGCAATAATTGCCGCAACCACTTGCTCTTCCTCGGCGGCATCGGCCAGCACTTCATCCTGTGCCTGGGAAGTGGAAAGAGAGGCGGAATTGTCGGAGGCTGTGGTTGTGTTGGTGTTGGTGTTGGTGTCGGTGTCGGTGTCGGTTGTGGTGGTGGTGATGGTTGTGGTGTCTGTGTCGTTGGGTAGTGTATTATTTTGAATCTGAACTAACTCTGCGGCTGCAACGGTCTCGGTCTCAGTTGTATTTTCAGTGATTGTGGTGTTCTCTGTAGCTGTGCTAGTTGTTGTTGCTGTTGTTGTTGTTGTTGTTGTGGTACTCGTATTTACAGTGTTGTTTGCTGTGTCTATTTGTTTTACCTCGATTTGCGACTTGATCTTAATTTGCTCGGCCTCGGACTCGGCAACAGGTGTTGGCGGTGGCGTGGCAGTCTCGTTCTTCTCGCCAACTCCGTTCGTGCCATTCTGATGTGGCTCATCATCGACGTTGTTGGTGGCGGTGACGACGGTGGCGCTTGCTGGCTCCGGTTCGGTTGGAGATTCGGCCAAACCATTTTTGTCGCCATTGGTCACAACAACATCATCTGTGGCAGCGGCATGGCCATTGGTAACAACTTCGGTGGTCTCATTCTTGCTAACGGGCTCTGCTACAACGCTTGGCTCAACAACAGCGGCAGCCTCCACTTTGGACTCTGCAGTCTCGGGTTTGGCCGCCTCCACGCTTACGGCAACTGGTGCGGCGGCTGCTGCTGCTGGGGCAGGTGTCTTGTCATCGCCGTTAACCTGTGTCTCCTCCTTATCGCTGGCTGCACCATTCTCAGTGGGTTTTGTTTCGACCTTGGCCGTCGCATCAGCAGGTGCTGCGTCCGCGCTCTGCTGCAATTGCAAATCAATTAGTTTTGTGCATCACAATTGGAAACAGTTTTTGATTGTTACCTCTGCGGCTGCTGCTCCCTCGGCTTCTGCTGGCCGCTCTGCCTCGCCGTTCGTTGGGGCCGCTTCAGGGGTGGTTGGGGTCGCCGCTGCTCCAGCTGCTGGTGCTGCTGCTGTCGGAGATGCAGGCTCTTCTGCCTTGGCTGGCTTCTGTTTGTCCTTTTTGCCAAACGAGATGCTGCGGAATGACCATTTCTTTTTCACCTTATCCTTCTTGGACTTGGACTTGATGCTCTCGTCAGCCAGTGGCGAGATCTCCTCAGCGCCACTGCCCTCCTTGGGTGAGCCAGTTGCTGCCACCGTCTCATCCTTGACGGCATCGCCAGCCGCATCTCCGGCAGCACCATCCGCCTTCGCTGCTGCTTCTGCGGCGCTCTTTTCGGTTGTCAAATCTTTGTCATTTTCAGAGTTTTCCTCAGTTTCCTTTTTCTACAATAAATTGGTAATTACACAAATTGTTGATTGCGAGTCTTGTTTGTGCTTACCTCGCTTGTGGCAGCCACATCATCGCTGTCGGGACTCTTTTCCTTTGGCGTCGCTGCGTCGCCATTTAATGCGGGCGCCGTTTGATCGACATCTTCAATTTTCTCGACTTTGCCAGCAACTTCGTTGCCCTCGCCAACCTTCTTTGGATCGGTGGTGATATCAATTGAACGTTTGCTCTGAGCTTTACCCATTTTTGCTGGTCCTTTTTAATTGCTAGTTGGTTCTGTGTTTCTGTTTCGTAAATGCGGATTGAAACAAGAATTTTGAAATACAATTGGCAAATCAATTATGTTTTTTTTTCATTTATTTGTAGAACTAGGCCTTTACTGTATTTTAATTAGTTGTTCAACAATGTATCGAGTATCGGAGCGACGGCAAGGCACACTTTTAAAAAGAACTTGCTATTTTATTTATACATTTGACATTTCAATGAACGCCAACTTCTTCTACCCGCAACGCAAGCAGACGCACTGCAACAACTGCAACAACTGCAGCAGCGTCGTCTACAAATCTTTACGTCATTTCAATGCGCTTACATTAGCTGTGATAAGACGCAAGCAACCCACCCAAGATAAGCAAAAAACAATAATAAAAAACGAATCACGCTTTACGACTGCAATTTGAATGCTCGTTAGTGTGACGAAATAAATCACTATATATGATCAGTTAAATTTAAATATTTTCGCTGACAAAAATGTATTATTTTGCACTCCCTAAATAGATGCCACTATCACTATCATTATCAGTAGTGGATTTGCTGACAACATGCGAATTTGCGCTCATCTCAACTCTACTCACCCGGCAAGCTTATCACTCGGACTATGGCTGACTGCAAAGTGGAACAACAATTTAAAACAAATAAAGTAGACAGCAAATCATGGTGGCGAATGAATCATCTCATATCCAGGAAATTTTTATGAAACAGTACATCGCAGAGATACACACATACACACACATACAGCCACATGCACTAACACGGAGAAAGAGCGTAAGTGCGCGAGAGAGCGCTGCTGTTGTTGTTGTTGTCACTGACGTGCTATGCGTCACTTTGAAAATCGAATTACTCGACTTGGTAAATGAAACAGAAACCGTAGCAAAGAATTTTAATGAAGTGAGAGCTGTGAGAGGGGGGTCAGGGGCGTAGAGTTTGGGCGCAAAAAATTAAAAGCGAAAAGTTTCGTCATGTTTAGGGGTTGTACCGCCATGTGCAAAGCATGAATAAGTTCTAGAGGAGCGGCAGCAAAATGTCCACCTTTTATTTGCCGCCAGAAAGGCACCATTTTTACTGCAAGCAAGCGAGTAAAATAAACACAAGCACACACACAAACACTTATAATGGTGTATATATGTATGTATGTGTAATCTGCACATTATTCACGATTTGGTTTCAACAGCTGCAATGCCAGCTGTTAATGCTGGTACTAGCCAACAACAGTGCGAATATGTCATTAAGGATATTAGCACAAGTTGGGCCAGTCATAAATTCAACAGCAACAAACATTAAAGTAAAAGTTTAAATGATTTTTTGCAATAATGGCAAATTTACTATGTATTTATTACAAGCAATAAAAATCGTTGTAGACTTTCTACACCTCTTAAAGTCTCGGTTTTTTTTTTTATATTTTATAATTATTCTTAGTTTCTTCGAAGCCAAAGCTTACTGTATGCATACACTTATATGGCGCCATTAAATAACAACGAAAAGAAAACGGTGAAAACAAATTTGTTAAGCGAACATCAACATCAAGACATCAAGTTTCATCAGTATCGTTCAATGAACCAAACAAACACTCGAAAAGTCGAAAAACATGCGCTGGCCGCTTCGCTTGTTGCCGAGGCCAAAACAACAGAGTGAAAACCAGCTATGTACTTACATACAATGTTTCAGCTCCATAAGAACAGGAATAAATCTAAAGCATAACATATTTAACGACTAGCATAAAAAACCAGAACGAATTGGCTATCTTTGCGGCCTGCCGAAGACTTAATACTCTTGCAGCCAGCCAAAGTCCCAAACGATTAAGGGGAACATATTTTATTGTGGAATGAGAAATTGGTTACAAGTTTCACAATGTCAGAGTAATTCATTTCGAAAGGGTATACAAATGAAAGCATAGAGGCAGCAATTAATTTGATCATATAATTTCAAATTAGATTTCCAACATATTCGACAGCACTGTATGCAAAATGTTTGGTGAGTAATCGCAAGAATATGCCAACACATACACTCACAAGCAAACACAGGTGTAGCCGTACGTAACTCAACCCTTACCAAAATAGACAGCAAAATAACCAACTGTGCGCGTACTTTGCGAACGCCTGCAATGAAAGCAGCGGAAAGCCCAGCAACAGCAAAAGCAACAACACCAACAACGACAACATTTAAAAGCGCAAGTAAATTTGCGGTATGACGCATCGAAAAGGCAAAAAGGACAAGAGAACAAGGACGACAAAAAACGAGGGTTGCCGGCCGGCATTTTACTACTACGAATACTACTACTATCACATACTACCAAATACTACTACATTTACGCAACGCACAGCAACGGCGACCACGGTCATTGCCCGAAGTTGCCATGCCAACGAAGCAGCGACGCTAACGCTGACATTGATGTCGGCGTCGACGACAACGCTACGTCACATCCGAACAGCCAGAGGGAGGGATGGGGGCGTGTGAAAATACTTGAGCGCCGACGCGGCCCACATAAGACAACGCAGGCGAACCAAAAATGTGATGGCGTTGCCAGACCGCCTGCAAATGAGATGACATGCAGAAAATGCAAATCGAAGGAATTACAAGATAACCACAGCACGAGCTTAACTTTGCACTCACATTTAATTGAGAGCGAGAGTTGCTATTGATGAGAGACTGTCTGAGTGACAGACAAAAATGTGTTGTTCCATTAAAAGTACTCAGCTTTGAGTGCGTCGGCATTTGTTAAAAGCATTCAATTTCTTTTTTGGCTTTTATTAGTTAAATTCAATTTAAACTTGACCTTTGATGTGCTGCACACACATACTCATGCACATAATAGGAATGCCACTGGACGGACTCTCACACGCTTCTTTCTTGCTTTTAAGCCGCGCCTTTCTGTTTTGTTCAGTGAAAGAAAATTTATAAATGAAGGGACAAAGGAAAGCAAAGAGCACCAGCATGCACACATACACACATATACATATGTATATACGTTCAAGCACAGCCACCGAACCAGAGTGGTGTCGTCTATAAATAAAAGCGCATTTATCAACAATGAAGCGTGTTCGAAATGCAACAACAGCCACACAAAGGAGCTCTGCACACATACACACATATGTATGTATATGTATGTACATACATGGGAATGTTTGTATGTTTGCTTTGAATTGTCTGCTCTCTATCAATTTTGACACTTTAAGCTGTTGGATCGCTGCTGCGGCTGCGCTTTCAATTTGACGCCGGCTACTACTATGTACTTGGACTCCACCTCCTCCGCCAGTACCACTAGAAGATCGTAGCCATCACAGATCCACGCTTCGAGCTCAGACAAAATACGTAAATTAAATTGATTGTGCAGGAATGCGTACACTCGCCGGGGGCCTGCCAACTGGACAAACATTAATTTCATGTCATACCATACCACACAAGCAAACAAACATGCATACACACTTATAGACATGCATGTACAAATGTATGTACATTCCAGTTGGATGCATTGTCGTGTAATTGTATAAGGCATTTATAGCACTGAAAACATGATAAGTGCGCGCGCACTTAAAGTAGCAAGCAGACGTAATTGAACTTTTATAAACTAATCAAACAAACGCCCACAGTCTCAGTAGCAGTCACAAAATCTCTTTTCCCTCTGCCCTCTTCACACGCACTTGACAGCTGACACACACAGACATAGAAAATGCATCTCAGCTCATTCCTTCCACTTTCTTCAATCAGCCACTAGATGGCGACTAATAGTCGATCCGCAAGTGCGAATATATACGAGTGTAATAAGAAAAGGAGCGAAGAGCTGTAGAGTAGACACAATACATTTCTTCATATGTATACAAACTTTTGTCATACAACTGCAAGCATTGCACATTGTTTGCTATTCGATACGAAAGCATGTAATGCGTTTACTCGTATTTAACTGTGTGTGCTACTGATAAGCCACGCCTGAGCAAAACACAAAACCAAATCAGACATCAAATTTAAATAAATGCATTCATACATATGTATGTATATATACACAGTCATACAAAGTGCAGTTTAATCCATGCAACAAAAAAGCGAAAACGCTTTTGTGGCCTACGCTGCAAAAGGCAAGTCAATTGAAGGAAGCTAATATTAAGAAATGTGTGCGAAAGGCAGATAACAATAAGACGAAGAAGAGCCAAAACAACAACCAGAACACGAACAGTATCAAAAGCAATACAGTAGCGTCTCGGATAATGTCTCAAGTAACCGGATATAATTGGTTGCCGCTGAGTTATTGTTGGAAAGGATATGTACGTAAAACGAGTGCATTCCATAATTAGTAACAAGTACATTACATGCAACAAACGTACGAAGAACAAGTCACAATATTAAAAATTAAGAAAATATTTTTCAATTATCATTTCCGGCCTGTCAGTTGTTTCTTTTGTTGTGTGGCATGTTGACAAGTGTCTCTGAATGCTTCAGAATCATTGATATAACACTCCGTTACCATCATAGCCCAAATATAAATACGCATTCATTCAGATACATACATACACACATATTGCTATAACGGTAGTGGTCAATACTCGCTTTACTATCGGAACGAACACCCGAAATGATAAAACCAAAAACACAAAATGAATATACAGCAATAGAGAGGAAGTGTCTGTAGAAGGCAACTCAGCCCCACTCAATTGATAAACGAATGAGGCATAAAGAAACTCCCTATCAATTGCATTGTTTCTGATTCAGAGAGTTTGGGGCTTGACAATAGAATGACGATTTAATTTTTGATTTTTGTTTCTTGAATCATATCTACCACATAGTACACAGAGCAAGCAATACATAGACTGGGAGCTACGTGACTTGTACCGTAATCCACTTATATACAAACAAATCTGTATGTATATTAAGATTTTTCGCATTATCTACTTCATCTGTGTGATCTTGACAAACATTATACACAACTGGGCATGTGTCAAGAAAAGACAGCAGTATGTACGTTAAAAGCAGATAAACATGCAATCTCTTTTAATACGTTTCGCATAGTAAGGCGAACATTCTTCTTCTTTTTTTTTTTTTGCAGATTTTTATTTCCAAGCGATCATATTACAAAACACGTTTAAGCAGAGAGGGAATCACAGTTATCTTTGGAGTTTATCTATTGGCAGAGAGAACTTAATTTTCAAGATGAACAATTTTTTTCTACTTTTAACTGCTGGCCACACTTTTTGCAATTACAAGTTTAAGGATCTCGATAAATATCAATCGATAATACAGTTGGGTGCTATTAAAGTCCAAATGTTCAGCTTGGCAACATTCTTGCAACTAACCAGATCAGAGCCCACTCACTGACAAGGTACGGCAACGTTTGAGGAGGCAAGTGCAGCAACAAACTTGAATACACACTCACACACACACACACAGGCTTAGGCGGTCACAACAATATTGTCGAAGGATGCGGATGCAAGTAGAAAGCGTACATGGTAAAAAGTGGGCTGCGGCTGTGGCTGAACCGGTTGAGCCATTCTTGTTCTTCTCCTCTCTGTTTTAGTCTTTCGATTTTGCGGCTAATTAAAACACACGAGCGTGCAGCAGAAAATCGTACTATAATTGCGTGTGTATGTGTGCTTGTGAAGTTGAGTCGAGTGTAATAAAAAGTAGTAGCAAATTATGTGTGTGAATGTGTGTGTGCCTGTGCACACACATAGTTTGTAGTTGAAACAAAGGCGAATGCCAATTAGTCACCAAAGTTGGTGATGGCCAGGGTTGGGGTTGGCTTGTTTTCACTTAGAATTGAGTTGTCACAAGTGGCGAGCCACTTAGCTTTCTGATTAGAAATTCAAAGCGCTGCACAAAGACGCACACTCAGTCAGTCAGTCAGTCAACAGTCCGTTGTCCGTACTCTCCGGACCACTTTGGTATTGTAAACGGCATTTTAATACAACCATAAATAATTCATAAGACCAAACGACAAATGGCAAAAATCGACGCCTGCTGCTTCTGCTTACATATTTCCGGTACTTACTCTTTGTCGAGTGTCGCGCCGTCAGCTGCGCGGGTGGCCACAGATAATGGAGGATGATAGACAGAGGATAGAGAGAAAGAAGAGCTTTTTTCTGCTCAATTGTTTCGCACAACGAGTTAATGAATTAGATAGGAGCTCCCAATTAAACAGTATAATAATGTGCAAAACACTTTCATCAACATCAACAAGTAGTTAACCACGCACTAAACTCAACACTCAAAATGGGGAATTATTCGATTCGTTAGGCAGAGAAAAAGCCGTCGCACAATAAACCGAAACACACAAACCGTTCAAGTCGAACAACAAACGACGACTGTTGCTGTTGGGCGACTCATGATCGGCGACGAAGCAGCAGCAGAAACCGAAGGCAAGCAGAAGCAACAAAAAGCAGAAGAAGAAAAAAGAAACTTCTACTTCAGGCATTTATACAGTGTGCAAGCAGCGGCAGAGCAACCAGAGTCAGAAGCCAGAGACACAAGCAGAAAGACAGACAAAGAGAGAAAGGCCGGAAGCGTCAGCAGCGGCGTCAACAGCTGAAATGCGGGCTCCAGAGGCAACAATATTGCATTGAGTGACCATCATCAGCTATCGATAAAAGCGATAGTGATATTGTTGTTGTTCTTCTGTTTCGCTGCTGTTGCTGCTGCTGGTGGCTGATGTGTGCATGCAATGCGTAAGGAGTCAATAACAAAACTAATGAGCCTTGGTGGCGGCATCGATACGCACATTGTGAATGCATACGTATTTGCTTAAGTATGTGTGTGTATGCACATGGACACTTTATTGCTTTATTTTGCCATTCATGCTTCACACAATGACCCCACATGGCAGCCAGCGGGCGCTGCTGCTGTAGCAGAGGCCGCTGCAGCAACTTTAAATAAACAATGACATTACAATGGAAAATGAGAGACAAAAATGAGTGAGTGGGAAAGAGGGAGATATATAGAAAAGGGGAGAAAAAAAAAAGAAGAAATGTCTTCAGTTTCTTCGCACTAGTCAGCAAAATTATTGGTAACTTTTATGAGTTGTTTTCTGTTAATTGCTTAAATTTAGCCCGATTATGAAATTGCTTATCAATTAATTGAAACGAATTCGTTGTTGACTATTATCGAACACTGCATTGAAATTCGGATGCACAAGAATGAACAAATTTAGCTTGCGAATGCCAAAGTGTTGACATGACTTGTCAGTTGTTCACTCCCTCACCCTCTGCCCCACCCAAGGCACATGCATACATACATACACTTGCCACATATGTGTAAAAGATGTGTCTTGGAGCAGCAGGCCATCACTCCATCATCTCCTGAAGAGACGCCATTGCCGTTTTGGTGCTGTGTGCGCGTATTTGTGAATGTAAGCGTATTCTTGCGGTTTGCTTTCAATACTTGTGTATTATCATCAAGGCAGCACATTTTTATGCCACCACTTGGTTGCCCCGCCACACGTCCCTAGCATCGCCACAACAGCTAAAAAAAAAATCAATCCTAACCACTTGAAATACTAATACGCCAAGTAGTTGATGTTGATGCATACACGAATAGCCATATATGAAGGTATGTTTGTAATTATTTGTTTATTTATAGTTGTCTGTGGCGCGCAATTTAAATTATTATTAATGCTAATTCAACAAAATGTAGCAGCAGCAGCAACCTCTTCTCTTATACATACAGATGTATGTATGTATGCATGTATTAATAACAAATATGCCACAATCAAAAATATTCGTGGTTCAAGCAAAAATCAATCCGCTACAATAACAAACAAAGCCATAAGAAACGAGAGACGACGCCGTCACAGACGACAGGTCGGGCAGGCCGGCCGGCCGGCTGCCTCTCCGGATCGGCACGGTGCTGTAGTAGATAAGCGGCCATGGCTCGGAGATGCGATGCTGCCTGATCGGCACAAATTGCGTTGTTTAAGAAAAGCGGGCACTTTGTTATTGATGTTGTTGTTCTGTTAAGTTAAATGAAAATAGCGTACAGTGGACACTACGATTAATAGATTAATCAATTCTCTTCTTCTCGATTTCTCTTTTCCTTCCAATGATGGGAGTTAGATAAGTCATATCCACTGAATTCTACTTTAGGTAGAAATATTGGCTCAAGATTTTCTAACAATGCTAGTAACCTACGCGTAACCACAAATTGCACTTGGACAGCACGTAACGGTATAGCAAGTATTACCTCAAAAGTTATTTGCGTTTATGGTAACCGCAGTCGGAAACAGCGTACAGAAAACCCCCTATAAAACAAGCCCCACTGCCTCTTACAAATCGCGAAATTTGAAACGACTTCAATACAGCCCCGAGCTCTCAGATTCAGAATAACAATCGCAATCACAATCACAATCTCAATAAGAATCCAAATTGTTTAAACTGCAGCACAAACACACATGCATATCGAGTACACAGTAAAAACTCAAATTGCCGAACTAGATTAAGAAATATAACAAATTGCAAACAAATAGAATTCAAATTATTTTTTGTTAGTTAATGGTTATTCATAGACAAATTTATAGGATAATAAATTGGCTGAGTCAATGAGTTTTCACTGCACATGCACACATAGTAAGCCCACAGACAGGCACGTAAGCAACGTCGCCAGTTAGGGCGGTGGCTGCTTCAGCCTGACGACTACTGTCGTATAGTTTGACTGACTGCAAAACTGCGACGCAATGTTTATGAAAGGAAAGTAGGCATACACATGTACATATGTACATATGATGCAAATGATCATCTGCGATATGAAATCTGTAGAAATTATCAAAACGAGGCGAAAGTAAAAGTCACATTTGCTGTGACCATTTGCACTATTCAAGGATATTTTTAGCAATCAAGTTCATGTGCGTGTTGGCAAGTGTAATCATACGAGACTGCTCAAACAAAGAATAAACTCAAGACAAGACAAGACAACGACAACGACAATGAAAAATAAGTCAAGTCAGGCATCTTGAACTAGGCAGACAGGCACGGCCACAGGCAGCCTCAACCACAGACAACGTACGTGTATACATATACTCGCATGCATACACATACACGTATACGAAAGCGGCAAGGCAACTAACGAGTGACAGCACAAAGCGTAAAAAGGATAAATGAAGCACGCAAGGGAAGAATGTGAAAAAGCAACGCAGAGCACAAAACAGGCAACAGAGAGCGAGCGAGATAGAGTAATCAGAGATAGAGAGAAAGAGAGTAAAACGGATACAAAGCCACCGGCAGCGAAGTTGACTGAGGTGACTTAGTGGCAACGCCAACGCAATTGCAGGCGGCACACCCAAAAATTGAAAAGAAAAAATCAGCAATACAAAAATCTTACTAGCCGGTAAGGAAGAAAGCTTGCACTTTGATACAATAACATTTAGATAATCATTAGAAAGAATTTATCAATATTAAAAAATAACCAAATAGTTGGAAATACTTTTCTTTCAATGCGCGCCCAGCCCAAAACCAGACACACATACACACACACACTAACAAGAGAATGGCGTCCTTTTTGAATTCCGCTTTTTTGAGTTGTCTGCGACACTTTGCATCAACTAGTACTTCATGTATTATTAAGCGGTACAGTTTTTTTGCACTTGATTTGTAAGAAGCATGTTAATGCATAATTGAGTACACATATTTAAGTCATAATTCACAAAGCCTCGTCCTACACTAGCATTCAAGCACACACATACTATTTGTATAAAGCGTTATACAGAATTTCAACAGCAGCACTTACGCACACAGAAGCACTCAGACAGCTTGGCTTGGTTTTCAAATTTTATGCTTGCCATTTTTTTTTTTTTGCGATTTTCGAACTCGTTTTGAATTAAAATAAAATTGTAAATTCCATTTACCTGTCTCACAACTTGTATTACGCACTCGCGTTTTAATCTTATATTCTGATTCTCAAATATAATCCGCTGTTCGTCTTTCTTTTTTAACTACTTTCTGTCTCTTGTAGAGCTGTTAAACAAACCGAATGCGCTGGTTTCAGTGTGACCGCAACTTGACTACCAAAATATAAAAATTAAATCCGAAAATATACCAATTCCATACTTGCTAGCTGATTACACTTTATGAGATAAATTGATATGCTTAAAATAAAAAACGCGCGATGGTTTTAAGAGCTTTTTATTTCTGTTGCCTTCTAAAATACTGCATACCTTCTTTTTTTAACCATTCCTCTATAAACTAAGTAGATGTACCCGATAAAGTGAAGATGAGCTTAGCAGTATTCAGTATATTTGTTTCAAACAGATGAAATGCAGCTCAAAAGCGTTCACATCGTTAACGCAGACTAACTTTGAGTAATTTTCTGTAGTCGGACTTGGCCGCACTATGCTCGGTCTTGATTTGTTATTTATTTTCGGCGGGAAATAGCAACCTAAGCAACGATTGTAGTTGCTTGAACGTGCATGAAACAAGTCAAATAATTTAAAAATTTGGTACACAGGATGTCGCCAGAAGACAACCTGCCAGAAGACAGACCGCCTGTTTACGTCAGGCCATACTGTGGCTTGGGTAATCATCACCTACGTCCGCCGGGCATAAACGTAACAGACGAATCACTGCTCCGTTTTGCAAAGTATCTTAATCCAGAAATGCGGAGCACGACACAGCTCTGTACTCCTTGCTTTGAAATGCTAAAGAGTATATACCGAGTGAAGATGAAAGGTGCCGTGCTAATTCGAAAGGGAAAGAAGCGCGTCCAGCTTAAAACGAACTCCATATCAGATGTGAGTTCTAGTCAGCACCAATCACAAAGTTCTGTAATATCGGCGCCGTCCACAACATCAAGTTCCAGCTTAACCACAGTCAACGAGGTACCGACTACCACAAAATTGAATGCCAAGCGAAAACGTGTGGAATCAAATCCTGAAGAGCACCGTACAGGCGACGACGACGATGACGAGTCCATGTTAAGTTTAAATGCCGTCAATGGTACTCGTCTACCGCATATACAACCAATTCCAAAACGACGTCAGGTTGTGTATTTAAACAAACCGTCAATGGATATTTACCTGGCAGGCACTACTGGAGGGTGACAGCTGGCTTTAGATAAATTATAAATCTCATTAGACTCTTGGGCATCAGTGCCTAGGCGGATATAAAAATGTGACGCCCATTATTATGAATTTCTTATTAAATGTTTATTATCATTTTAAAATTTAAGTTAAATAAAAGTCCATCAATGGTATTGTCGTTTTATTGCAAAAATTTAAATGATTTTAAGCGACGGATTTATGTTGGACAGTTTTGTTTAAAAATAGTACGTTTACAATAAATTGGACTTAAGTTAAAATTTTGATTTATTTTCCTCGTTGTGTACCAACACAAAACTATCGATAGTCGTATCGATTGTTTTTCCAGCTCTATCTAACCGCAGCACATTAACAAAAACAACGTAAATTTTGGATAAACCGCATTTTTAATAAAAAATGGATTAGTTAAATAGCTAAAACTAATGGAGCCAACGTCACTATACATAGAGCACATGCTCAATTAGGTGTCATTTCCAAGGTGGCAAAATTGTTAACAGTGTCTGCGACGACATTCAATTCCATACGGTATTACCGTTTCCATGATAGAGATAAAAATTCGTGTGTCTTCAGGCAGGTATGTATATGAAGAGAGAGAGATGGGGAATTGAAACGAAGATAGTACAACCGAATAATATTTACGCTCAATTTGTGCTAAACTTTCAAATTTGTTGTTGTAGAAAGTCATGGGCTGCATTACAAGCACCAATAAACTGCACGAACTTAAACAGGATAATGTGTTTCGGGTGCGTGTTGCCCACTTGCAGCCCAGCGGACCTGAGGCACCCATCATACGCAGCGGCTATTTGGAATTGACACCACGTGAGCTCGTCTTTTTGACGCCTGGCTACGATCCGATTGTGTGGGCTCTGCAACATCTGCGACGCTATGGACTTAATGGTGATCTATTCTCTTTTGAGGCCGGTCGTCGCTGCATGTCTGGTCCGGGTATCTACACTTTTCGCATACACAATGCGGAGCAACTCTATCCTATGTTTCAACGATACATAAATGCTGTGAATACTGATGCCTTTGCACAGGTGGAACGTGAACGCGAACGTGTTAATTCCACGCACTCAGTATCCGTTCTGATGGGTCGAAGTGATGTACAGCCCCACAGTAACAATTACTTGGAACCTGCCCCAATGTTGGCACGTGCGGCGCTCCAAGTGCAACAACAACCAAACGATATTGCTGCTTCAGTTGCCTCCGACTCACCGGACACATTGCCCAATCTGCAATTGATTGTCGGCGAGACGGCCACAGGCAGTGTGACGGGTAATCTGCAATCTCCAATCACGCCTGGCGCTTACATCAATACCAACACGAACGTCTACTTTGATCAACCATTGCATCGCTTGCTGCAGGAGCAGAACAGCCGCGGCTCTCCATCAGAAGCGACGCCTACATCGTCGAACAGCGGCTTTAGTACCATGCGCCGACAGTATCAGACGGCGGATATGCCACCACAGGAGTCTGCACCGGCACTGAATGAAACTCTACGCCTGTATGCAAATGTAGAGACGCCGCGGGATCGTCAGCTCTTCGAGACGCCGCTTGGCTCTGCTGGCTGCAATGAGCGTTGCTATGAGAACATCAATCGTTTGGATTTGCCGCTAATGCCCCGTGATGCCTCGCAACAGTCCGTGGTGTCCACAACGCAGCAGCAGCAGCAACAACAACAGCAGCAGCAGCAACCACTTACTCCCACCAGTTTACCCGGTGTTAACTATATAGTGCTGGACTTGGATCAGCCGCGTAGCCCGGCCCAGAGTTCGCCCAAAACGGTGACCAATGGATTTGGCAGCGGACTCTCTCTAACAACGGCAACGACTGCTCCAGTGACGCCGGAGGGACATTCGACAACAGATGCGCCGCTATCAGCACAAAACCGTACCACAAATACTGTAACAACTGGGCAGACGGGGACGACATCGACAACGACTGCAGAAACGGTGGCCACCCAAGGATACTCCACAATTGACTTTATACGCACCTACGCACTGAACAAATCCTCAACGGCACCCACCCACGAAGGTGACGTGCCAGTAATCTGCCAACAACAGCAGGACCATACGAATGAAGACTGTGAGCTGCGCATCACAAGGCATAGCAAATGTGTTCGGAAGGCCTACTCCATCAGCGAGTAGAGAATAGTGGCGATTAGTTAGAAGCCAGCACAACGAATTTACCAAAAAAAAAAAAAAAAAAAGAAAACGGGTTCCATATGCAGCCCGTTTAATATTTTAGCAAACATAAATATACATTGGGTGAGTTCTGGCAAATAGTTGCCACTTAGGCAAAGAGTGAAGATTTGACATCAAATATTTGTCTTAAGCGAAATTCACACACAACTTACACAGATACACACACACACACAAAATTGTAACCAGGTTGTTTCATTGTATGTACTTATTGTTCATTGTGCACATACATATATATGTATTCATAAGTTTTTTACACACACAAGGGGCTGTTTAGTGCTAGTCGTTTTGAAATTTTGTTCAAATTAATTATTATTAGGAAAATATAAGATGAAAGGCTTTTAAATCGTATGAAACATATATACACATACATATACTCGTTAGTAGTTAAGGCCACACATGTAAAAGTGTACGTACTTATGTATATAAACGAGAAGTTTTCTTGTTTTTATAAATTGCAAATGTATAAGGCTAGGTCCCCGGTTGACCAAGGCTTTGCACTTGATTTGTTAGCAAGCTTTAAGATAACCACCCGCAGTAATCTAAATTTTTATATGTATTGCATAATTGTTATTCAAATTGTTAGGAATTTCAAAAATTACATAAGTAAGTTATAAATTAATAAGTAGATTTTGCAGCAGCCAGCATATTATGTAATTGCTTATGTCTATGGATTGCCAATTTCAAGAAACATTTGTATTATTATTGTTAGTGTCTAAGACAAACATGTGCAATAAAACATTAAAGAAATTTTAAACTATTTTTGCAAAACACATTAGATCGGGCAACAATTCGAATGGAAGGGTTAGTTAGCCGCTTAGGTTAATCGAGGGTAAATCGATGATTGCACTTATCAGTGTGACATGTATACGTATAACACGTATAACAGTTTTCAAATATATGAAAATAACGATGACTATTTGATTGACTTACATATTTTCCAATGTAATAAGTGTGTGAGTTTCAAATAGCTAATCATCATAATTGCCGAGGACATCTGAATAGATTAAATAAAAGGTGTAAAGAGACTATACTGTATGATAAAAAGAACGAAACAACAAGCTATTCAAAAGTTTGCGCCTTTTTATATGCAATTTTTAAAAACTGCTCACATATTAAACGTAGTTAATTATGAAATGTATATTCCGGTATATTTTTCGAAGTTTACAAGTATACTTTGAAATTTAACTTGCGGTCACACTGCATATGATGCGTTTTCACCGTTTAAAACTCAAATGCAAATGCGATCACAATAATAATATAGAATGAGAAAGTAAAATGTTGGAACCAAATCGTGTAATTAGATAATTAAAACAATTTAGCCATAATTTTGAAATCATATTAATGTCGGACTGAAGTGGACTTTAGATTCAATTGTAATTGGAGAGAGTGGAAGAGATTTCATCTCATGTTTCACATCTTATCGTACGCTGTGCACTTTACCTCTATTTCACGTCACGCTCGTTATCAACGACGACTCTGCGGTCAGTGCCAATTGGATTGTCGACATTGTGCGCCATGGTGGGATGTGTCAGTAAATTATTATTGATCTTGACCTTGGTCCATCAATTGAGCTACGGCCGTTGTCAATTTGGGGCTGAGCTACTGAGACGTGTGGCGCCTGAAACATCACCAGATGTACAGGAACAGGCTGTTCGACAGCTTATACAGCGTGTGGTGGGTATCCGGGCGTCAAAATTATTTGATATTGAAGTGAACAAAGTGCTGGAGTCGCGCAGCTTTCAGGTGAGTAAAAACTCAACTTCATTTAAATATTGACTATATATTACGAATCTTGCAGTTCAGTTTGCAGGAAAATGGAAAAGTATTAATTGTCGGTTCGGATGGTGTGTCGGTTTGCAAGGGATTTCATCACTATCTAAAATATGTTTTGAACAAGGATTTCGAATGGTTCAAGACGCACATCGAACTGCCGGACAATCTGCAGTTGCCGAATGTTACGCTACGATCGGCGTCGGCTAGTCCAATAATCTATTACCAGAATGTTTGCACATGGAGCTATAGCTTTGTGTGGTGGAATATTGAACAGTGGCGTAAACACATTGATTGGATGGCATTGATGGGCATTAATCTATCGTTGGCGCCCAATCAGGAGTCTGTCTGGCAGGATGTGTATACAAAACTGGGTCTTAGTGAGGAGGAAATCGATGCACACTTTGCTGGGCCGGCATTCCAGGCCTGGCAGCGCATGGGCAACATTCGTGGCTGGGCTGGCCCTTTGCCGCCGGCCCATAGGCGACTTCAACAGCTGCTGCAGCAACGTATTGTGCAGGCACAGCGTGAGCTGGGCATGAGTGTGGCCCTGCCAGCATTTGCAGGTCATGTGCCAGTAGCAATGCGACGCATATTTCCAAATGCTAGTTATTCAGAGGCCGAACGTTGGAATCACTTTCCTGACGCTTATTGCTGTGACCTGTTTGTGGAGCCGGGTGATCCACTGTTCCAGCACCTGGCCACAATGTTTCTCCACCGCGTGGTGCAAGCCTATGGCTCCAATCATATCTACTTTAGCGATCCCTTCAACGAAATGCAACCGCGTGTAGCCGAGCCTGGTTATATGCGTGCCACCTCAAAGGCAATATACAACTCCATGGAAGCAGTGGACAGAGAGGCCATCTGGCTGCTACAGGGCTGGATGTTCCTCGAGATCAACTATTGGAAGGACGAGTTAATTGAGGCCTTCCTTACTGCTGTACCCCGTGGTCGCATTCTGGTGCTGGACCTGCAAAGTGAACAGTTTCCACAATACCAACGTACCTTCTCCTACTACGGTCAACCATTTGTGTGGTGCATGCTCAACAATTTTGGTGGCACACTGGGCATGTTTGGCTCCGCACGCTTGATCAACAGAGGCATTGGAGCAGGACGCTCCATGCTAAACAGCAGCATGGTGGGCGTGGGCATTACACCGGAGGGAATTAATCAGAATTACGTTATGTTTAGCCTCACCCTTGAGCGTGGCTGGAGTGCAGATGAGCTCCAGTTGACTGAATGGTTCGATCACTTTGCTCTGACACGCTATGGCGTAAACGATACTCGCTTGGCCCAGACATGGCAGCTGCTGCGCGATAGTGTTTATGATTTCCATGGCTTGCAACGCATGAGGGGGAAGTACGCGTTGAATAAAAGACCAGGATTTAATCTCAAACCTTGGACCTGGTACAATGCATCCAGTATTATAGAAGCTTGGCAGCTGCTGCTGTCCACAAAGGATATTGTGCCTCTGGAGGATGACAGATATGCCATTTATGAGCATGATCTGGTGGATATAACGCGACAGTTTCTGCAGCTCAGTTTCGATCAGATCTATGTTAATCTAAGGTCTTCATATCGCAAGTCGCAAATTGCGCGTTTCCAGTATTTGTCTAGCAAAATGCTGGAATTGTTGGACGATATGGAGACCATCTTGGCGAGTGGTGCACACTTTCTGCTAGGCACTTGGCTAGAAGATGCCAAGCAGCTGGCGCCCAGCACGGATCAACGACCTATCTATGAATTTAATGCTCGCAACCAGCTCACAGCCTGGGGACCCAACGGCCAGATTCTTGACTATGCCACAAAACAATGGTCTGGCTTAATGCGCGACTATTACCGGCCACGTTGGTCCATGTTCATTGATGCCGTCACTCTGGCACTGCAATCCAACAGGCCCTTCAACGCCACCAACTTCAAGCTGCGTGTTGCCAATGAGATTGAACTGCCCTTCAGTAATCTAACCGAATCGTATCCAACCAAGCCCATCGGCAATACCTGGGATATATCACATCAGATCTATATAAAGTGGAATTCTTTAGCCAAGGACTCGGAATTTCTGCACAATAGTCGTATTCAGCTTGTGGTCAGCGAGGGAAAAGCACAACATTTGAATGACAACCAAAGAAACAATAAATAATACATAGAATGAAAATATATGATATAATGTATCTGAGTTTTTACCTAATTAGCAGAGACCATAATGATAATGGGCAAGGTAGTTGAATAGTATTTACCAAAATCGAATTGTATCATCATCAGTTTTGCGTTTTATTTATAAAAATAAAAAGAAATATAATTTTTTAGTTTTTAATATAAATATAAAAAATATGCATTACTTTTAAAATAAAATAAAAAACATTTGTATGTATATAATAGTTGATTTGAGTTCTATCTGCTGATCAAAATGGGGAAAAGCCTACGAATCAAATAAAGTTGGTCATTTTAATTATGTTTTTTGTTGCTGCGGTTGTTTGTTATTGTTGTTCTAGATAATCTGCCTCATTAATCATTATTTTCGGTCCCTGCTAAACACACGCGTCATTATACATACGTACATACATAGGAATAACTTGTGTTTCAATTGATTTTTATTTAAATTAATGTACAAACTAATTTAAATGTAAAAATTTAAACATCTGCATCAATCAATCAATCATACGCATACGAATTTCTATGGATGTTTCTCAATTGCATATGTGTGTGTGTGTGCGGTGTGTGTGGTGTATGTGGCTGTGGTACAGTTTGATTTAACGCATATTACATGCATGTACTTATTTTGTATTTGTATTGACTTTATGCATAGATTTTCTTGATGTATGTGTGTCTGTGTGTGTGGGTGGCAAACTACAATTAAGTTTACTTGAATGTGTTTATTTAGTTTTCTTTTGTTGGTATGTGGAAAGAGTCGTATGTGAAGGGATCGGGGCCACTACCCCAGCCCCGACCGCGATATTTCTACAATTATGCTCATCAGTTTAAAATTTCAAACAAACATTATTATTATTATTAGTTTTTAGTATTTATGTTGTATGTATAAAGTTTTGCATCGATCGTTTGCTTATTTAGAACGTCGATGCTTTATAGCTAAGTAAGGAGGAGGATGTGAGGGGTGCATGGTTTGGTTGTTGTTGGTTGGTTTGTGGTGGTGACGGCAAGTACGCAAAAATATGTTAATCATATTAAGGTATGCAATTGCGCACCTTAACCGCAACATTTCTTATCATCGCATCATCCTACTTAATTCAACATATACATACGCAAACTGTCAGTGTGCGGATGTGTGTGTGTGTGTTTAGTTATGTGTGTTGTGTTTGTATATATATATATAACGTTTATACTCATATGCATTCAATCAAACAAACATTTATACTTTTTCTCCAATTGAGAAAACACTCATACATCATATCATCAATCATCAGCATTCTTAAGCTTCAACTAACACGCAATCAGATGCAAAACATATTTTATTCATCCTGCATGTCCTCTGGCAATTCGTGTGGATTCAACATGCCCGGAATATTACGTTGCATCTGGCGCTTATTGGATTGCTCCTCGGCTAATGCCGCTTCACGCTCCTCCAGATACAGATCCGAATCATCCTCGCCGGTGGCCTCCTGTAAATGTTTCAATGTGAGACAATCGAATTTGCCTTTTCAGGACATTGTACTTACGCGTATCTGTATAAGAAAATCTCTCAAATGCTCCTTAAATGCTTGCACATTCTCATCCAAATTGAAAAGGCCAGTGACAAAGACTTTGATCTGATTATCTGATAAATGATTAAATGCCGACTTTAGCAATGAGGCCACATACTCCTGTATGAATATCATATTGTCCGGTATGGGGCCCAAATCCACAGTAATCTTTCGATTCTCCACCAGTGAGAACATGTAGGCCAATATGGTGGCATGATTTGGCAGACCTGCCGTATGTGAAGTGTCAGTTACTACTGAGAAGATTTGCATAAGTATATCGGTAAAATAGGTCTGATAGAAGCTCTGCGCCGCATTCGGATGTTGTTCAAGATTTTGCAGCATCTGGAAAAGGGGGATACAAAAAAAATTAAACGATCGGGAATGGGAATCTATATTAATATGTATTATACTTACTTTATATAAAATATTCAAACCCATGTCAGCAACATTGCGCATTGTGTGTTTGAATGCCCATACAACAGAGTCAAAGACCAGCTTAAATTGTGCTGGCGGTATGTTGAGGAACGCCTTGAAGCAATGCGCATTAACCGCCTGCAACAACTCATAGAAACTAAGACGATGCTGTGGAAAATCTTCAAAATTCTTATTGATCATATCCAGCGTGCACTCAAATACAGCATCAAATATTTTTGGTACTTCATTCGTGATATGCTGACGCAGTTTGTGCACAATCGTGGCCATCGCACTCAGTACTTTGGGTTCACGCGCCGACGGAACCTTACACCGCTATAAGATAATAAAAATTGGAAATCGTTTCAATAAAAAATAGCATATCTAGCAGTTGACTAGATAAGACGCACCTGATAATCCATTAAGATGGCGTCTAACAAGGGGGGTATAAAGTTGTCCATAACTAATTGATTGTCATTGGAGCGTGATACCCACTCGGCTATCAAATTGAGCGTCTCTTTCTTCACCACATGCATGGATTTAATAAGCGGTTGATTGTTCACATTAACGCCATTCACTTCAATCGCCTGTATGATGTTCTCCGACGTGATCTTATACACATTCAGCATATCCAAATATATGCGACCTAATTGAATTACATAAGCATGACCCAATGCCTTGCAGGCGGCCACGTTTGTCTTCAATATGCTGCCAAGTTGCTTTACCGCTGTCATGTTCTTTAAAAAGTCCACATTTTTCGATGCTCGCGATATAATGTCGTCCCAGACTTGATTGGGCAGCAGCATATAACGTTCAATTAGAGCATCCTGCTGCACTTGATCGACCTGTGCCGAGATCATATACCCAACCGCCTCGTAGAACGTATGCACCTTAATAAGAGTGAAAATAAGAGATTTAAATTATGAAATGCATAATGAGATTGTAATTTATCTAGCATACCTGTTGTGGCTGCAGATCACAAATTATGCTGCTCATTGTGCTCAGAATCTCGTCAATAAAGGTGCACGCCTCGTTGGGCTGTATTGTGACAAAATAGCGACGGCATTTGATTGCTATCTTGATGAACGTGTCGCAGGCCATATCCTGAACACCGTCGTGCGTTTCGTGCATAAATTCAAACAGTTTATTCACCACCGTCTTGAGGAATTTCCAATGAGCACGCAGAAATCGAGGATACTGCCCAACCACATACATGATATTTGATGCAATGATAGCCTTATTGTCCTTGCCCTTCTTTTGCTCACAGAGGCCAAGCAGATCCTTGATGACAGTGACCAGAAATCGTTTTTCATCCTCTTCGCAGAAGGCACCTAAAAGAACAAATGGCATATGAATCAAATGCATATTGAATAACAAATAAGCTGACCATAATTCAAGATCATACTTTGTTTAGAGAGCAGGATTTAAAACTCACCCGATATTGAACCAATGGCCCAGCACAGAGTATTGAGATTTTTCCAGGAGAATTCAGTGCCGTTAACCTGGTTCAGCAGTTTAAGGGTCATGATGCGATCGGTGTCCATACAATCCAAGTGAGTGAGGAATACCAAGGTCTCTCGCATATTTTTATATAAATTTATCGAGTTTGTATCCTTCATAAACTCGCGCACTACTTCACCATTTTCATTCTCGACCACTAGAACTTCCTCAGGTTTTGCCATTCGTGAAATCATGATGAAGCGCACCTTGGACAGTATGGCTGCGTAGAAACGGCGCCGAGGATAAACTTGCTGTCGCTTTGAAGATTCAAGTGTAGGATGAAAGAATTCGGTATTGTACAGATTCTCTACAAGGCTATTCCAGTATTCCAGACAGATCTTGAAGACTTCTACATCCTCGACTTCACTGATCATGACCAAATACATAAGCGCCTGATTCAGATAATCCACGTACTTGGCATCCTCGACTAGCTTGCCATGTTCTTTAAGAAACGTGCAGAGGAACATTGCCAGATTAAGCACCAGTTCTTGTTCCGTATCGTTGCCACACTGAAACACGTTGTTCATATTCATGTTCTGGCCAATGATTTGGTCTAGTTGCACCATCGTGTCCTTAAATAGAGTCGCAAAGTTCTCGTTGTAATTGGCTGCCGTTAGGCCGGCAATTTCGGACAGGCACTTCAGGGTGACATTACGGAACATCGGCACGCTGAGAAACTTAAAGATCAGTGTCTCAATGAGCGTCGTCTCGAATATATATCCCAATGGTATCCAATTAAGAAAACGTAACAGAGTTTCTAGTGTAACCTGTATCAGTGCCGCATTCATTGAATTCTCCAGAACAAATTGACAAAGCGTAAATATTTGCGAAAACTCCGAGCACATTGTATCCTTCAGATGCTTGGCTTTCGTCTGCGTGATCTGCCCCAGCGAAAAGTCAAACACTTCTTCACTAAGATTCTTCAGTATAACCATATTGTTCATGCACAAGCTTTCATTCGTCTTTGATGCACCCACAATATCGCTGATGAACGTCTCCCAGTTACGCGGCCATTCTCGCTTCAATATTTGCACCAGTATCATGTTAAGTTTATTTAGATAAACTTTATTCTGCTCCATGATCGCCGGATCTGAGGATGTTTTGATGATCAGGCTGACCACATACTTTTTGATGCCCTCGCACTGATTGCGCGGCAGCACCTTCCAGCGTGTCTTAATGACCTCCTCGAGTATTTGAAGCGCATAGAACTTGGTTTGCTGATTCTGTGAATATTCGAGTATGCTATCGACGCGCGTCCAAGCCTCTGGATGCTCCTTCAGTGTGGTGAGTATGTCCTGCGCCAACCGCAGCTGCTCACCCTGCGATGAGTAGAGCGCCTCAACGATCTTATCGAGCAGATTAATGTCCAACTTCTGGTTGAAATCGAGCAACTTGCTCGCTTCTTCGGAGCTCAACATCGCCATCGCTTTATAATAAAAGCAGCGTTCGCGTCTGCGTCGCTCAGCAGCAGCACCAGCAGTAGCTGTGTCCGCGTTAATTTTGATAGATTTTAGCTGCTCCTCCGGCTAAAACGATGGGGGAAAGCGCGTCCAGGAATTGTTTGATAGCTGGCAGCTGTTGGGATTGGACTCTATAGAAGAATCGAAAATATCGAAATTATATTTATCGGCATAAAGGCAACCATATTTCTTTTATACATAGCTATGTATGTATGTTTTCTTATTTTCTACGCACAAATACAAACGCATGGCTGCTTGTGGCGCGCGCTTACATTTTTTTTTTTGCACATTCGCTCACACAGACACACTAGAGATGAGCGATATGTTCGTACCTGTTACTCATCCCAAGCATTTCACATAACGAACTATTCGCAATTGTTTTGATTGCGAGGAAAGTACACAAGTAAATGCAGCTCGCATTTTATTTATTTCCCATAATATATATCTGGTGGTAAATTCAAGATTCTATATAAACACACGCATCTACAAGTTTGGTAGATCGGCTCAATTGCCGCTTTTCACTCTCAACAAAGAAATTGCTCATCTCTAATACACACATTGACACACATGCCGCTTACATGCATAATACAATCAAAGCAGCGCAACGCATCTCGTTGAGACTGCGAAGGCATTTCACAAGCCATAATGTGCTCCAGATTTAAGATTGTTGTACAACACATTTGTTGTCAATTATAATTCACTTTTATGTATATTTACATTTTTTACGTGTTTCACGCACTTACCAAGTTTTAGGAAAGCGTTGCAACCTACAATTCCCAAGAAGCAGCGTGCAAAACGAAGAGCGCAAATCGAGTGAAAAAGACTACAACGTTTTTGTCCAGACAGGAAGATTTTTTATTTCATTCCGCGTGGCGCACAAGTCTAGTTTATAATAGATGTACTTAAGCACATGTACTATGACCACTTATTTGCAATTTGGCTAACAACGGTTGACGTTGTGACCAATTTGTGTGTTTTAAACAAACTTTTTCGCAGTACTTTTCTTCTCCTTCTGTGGTGAAAACCAGGGATGGATCACGAGCGTCATGCGCGGTGCCGGAATCGACCAAATTTTATATAAATGATATTTGCTAACAATTGGTAGCAAAAAAAAGCATTTAGTAAGCAATTAAGGGTGATGGATTTTTTTTGTTGAAACAAACAATATTATTAACTTTATCAAATATTTACTACCGGCACAATTCACAAAATACAGTGTTTCCATATCAAATACAATTTCAGCCCTAGTCTATACTAGTCTTGCATTTACAGTTATCGTATATCGTGCCAGATGTCAGTTTTTTTCTATCGAGGTTAGAGTTTGGAACACGATAATGAATAAAAAAAAAACATGTATTTAATACATGTATAATCTAAAATGACAAAAACCTATATGTTAAAAATGGAAAGTTATGAAAAAGAAGTGTTAATATTTATCATACCTTTACCAAGAAAAGAAACAAACAAAAGAAGCAACTCAAATACTAATTATTATCAAAACAGTGTTACCAATCTAGTAATTATAGAAGAGAAATAATTAGTGTATTATAGAATTAAAATTGCGGTCGCTCTAAAAGACTGAACTTTGTTTTCGTAAACAATTTATTTTTGCTGCCAAATGTCAATTTATTTGCATTGCTTGACTACAAATGGCGGCTTACCCATATTTACGCGTAAAAAAGGAGAATGTGATAATGTACGTCAGATTCCTGATTCGCTCATTTAATCATTTACAAATTTTCCAAGACATTCATTTTGTGAACGCCACTTGTTGCTTCTTACTTTTAGTTGCCGTTTTCAACTGTAGCCTCTCTAAATGGATTTCATATGTTTTTTAAATCACTCGGCGTACAATTGCAAACCACGCATACAGAAGAATGGACGTACATTTGGCGCGACTTTCATAATGTGATTACCTTTATTGTATGTGGTCGTGGCATGGGCGAGTTTCAACTTCAAACTTTGGCCGAAATAGCTTTTGGAGCGATAGCTCTTTTCATCAGTCGGGATGAGCTGGTTCATCCTGCACTGTTGGAACGTCTTAAGAAGGATGCCAAGAAGTATGTACCTATTGTGGACGCTGCTCTTGAAGCATCCAGCTCGGGTACAACACTTTTAGGATATACAGATTGTCTACTTGCCACGGAAAATGCAAACCTTTTGCAACGTTTAAATGAGTTCAGTGCTAACTGCGGATCTTTGTTCTGTTGTCTCGTTGTTGGCCAACGTATTTCTGTCGCAACAGAAGGTTGGTGGGATTTGGACACACTCGATCGAGAGCTTTTGCTCTTTCTTCTCAACTCCTCTAGTATGTTACAGCTTGATATTCCAGTGTATTTGCCCAGCAAGAGTCCAAATATTGCGTTTCGATTTGTCACGATACCAGTGTCGGCCAACAGCGTACTGTGCGTATTGTGTGGTGCTGAACCTGCCTTTCGAGAGATACATTTAAATGCTATGAATGCCTATCGCAATGATGGAAATCTCTTGGCCAACGTAGAGCGCTGTGTTTCACGTAGTTTGCCTGAACAGCTGGACATTGATGCCCATATATTGGCCATCATTCTAATAAATACAGAGACACGTAAAAGCATTTTTACCCGCAATTTGCATCAGTCGTCGAGTGCCAAGCGTATTGTAGTGGGAGACTTACAGCGTTTGGATATGCTTAAGAAATTCTTCGACCACACTCTGGAAATGATGCAAGAACTAAAGACGACAAAAGGCCAGATCAATGAATTGGATTCTTCAAATACAACAACAATGGTTGATCAGTACAGTTGCTCCGATTATCACAAATGCTATGCGCATGCGGATGAACAGAATAATGTTATTTTTCTATTGTTTGTATCTGCTGTGCCGACACATGCGATGAGGTGAGTGAATCAGAATGAGAAGTAGACTGATTAATTTTAATAACTACTCTATTTAATAGGTTTCTTGCTAAACAAGTACATGCTAACCTATTGCAAGAAAAGGCTGCCTGTTGGTAACTAGGACATAGGATCATACTATTTTATTATACTTTATAAGACTGAAGACTGCTCTCCTTTTAATATATTTTATTTAGTTATTAATTAATTATTTAATATATTGGGAATACAGGATAAATACACATATTTATACTTTTTATAAATGTATTAGTTGGGTCTAAGGACCTCTGAAATGAATTATTAAATAGCAAGTATTTCAAACCTTTTATGGTGCTGGCGCTAAACAAATAAATATATTATAAAGATTTACCTTTAATAAACTTATATTCTTTATCAAAAATAATCTACCAACTTATTTCCGTGAGGAACCTTCATTGCCGATTACATAATTTTTTGTAAACAACTTGAGAAAGCTATTAATATCTTTCAGCGATTACAAGGCCAATAACAATAAACATTAATTATATATTCAAATGGCAATGTTAATTTTAACATTTTCAATATAGTCACGGCTCTGGGCAATGCTCTTCGCCTAACCCAAATGCGTAGCACCATATGCCTCGTGCTTACAAATAGGGCTATGCTACATATACAAATGCCATTGATGAATGACATAGGTTTGAATTGTTAAGCTATCCGATAGCGGCAAGAGAATTCACAATAATATTTTAACCTAAAGAACCAGAATGATCTTTATGTATTCTAAATAATGTATTTTGTGTATTTGTCTCAGCACGTTCCAATTTAATTGAAAATAATAATGATTAGTGGGTTATTTAAATGATCAGCACGTGTGGGTTATAAAAGTAATAAATAATAACGCCAAATTAAATGTCAATCTTGTTTATGACAATCAGTGCGCATACGGCGCGCTTTGAGTGCAGATCGTTGCCGGATATTCGAAATTCAAAATTTAACTTAAATTTTTTTTTAAATATTCTAAGTTTTCTGTTAAAACGCATACAATAAAAATGTTGTTTCTATGCACTCGGGAAAATTACACAGCTGAAGAGCTGTTCAAAATAAAACAATTACGTCAGCTGGTGGAAAGTAAGAATTGACCGAGTTCTGTTACAATTGTGGTTATCCAAAAGATTCTCAATTCTCTTGACAGAATCCGAAGAGTTGCAAGTAGGCATGGATGAGACATTTCTGACGAAATTCCTTTATTACACGCGATGGGATACATTTAAGGCATATCAAGCTATACACGCTTACTATGACTTTAAGCTAAAGCACCCAACATGGATGGCTCATCATCCCATACAGTATTATACCAAAATTTTCAATGCAACGCAATGCCGCTTTATAATGCCGCAAACAGATAAAAATGGACGTGTGCTGGTAATTTTTAAGACGGTAGATGCATTTCAACAATTTCCTGACTACCTGCAGCATTTGATTGAAATGGATGATCTCATCTTCGAGTCGCTGTTAATGTTGCCTCGTGTCCAACAGAACGGCATAACGGTAATTTGTGATCTGCAGGGGTAAGTTGAATATTAATTAATTTCATTTAGATATTTATTTAAAATGTATTGGTTTCTCTCAGTACAACACGTAACTTTCTGCGCCAGTTTTCCCCCTCTTTCATGAAAATTGTCAACGAGAAAAATGGAATTTTGCCCTTTAGCCAACGGATTGTGCACATTATTCAACGAGGATTTCTGATGCATGTTACTTCATCTCTATTTCTTCCTTTTATGAATAAAGAGTTTAAGGAACGTGTAAGTAAAATAAACGCATTATACAAGCATCACTTAATGTAAGCGTATACTCTTTTCGGCTAGATTTTCACACACGATGGTCGGCACCTGAACAAATTACGTGAGATGGTTGGGTTTGATAGTTTGCCCGCGGAATATGGAGGGCCAGCGACAAACGTTCTGGATACAAATCTAATGCTTAATCATTTGAGTCAAAATACGGAGTACCTCGAGAACCTACAAAATTATAATAAACGTATAATGTAGATCAAATATAAAGCAATTGATTATTGGTTATTGATTGATTCTAAAAATTGATTAATTGTAAAATGATATGATTTCAAATAAATAACAAAAAGCTATAATCCGCAGCGCTGTTTTAGTAGCAGTTGAAAAGCATTCAACTTTTGTCATAATGCATGGGGTGTACCTGTACGTATCGATTTAATTTTTGCTATATCGATGAGACAATCGTATCGAGAAGTCGGCGCGCTTTGATACACGGACATATCGGTATCGTTTTCGATCAATTTACATTATTGTGAAATTGAGCCGGACCACGAAAACAACACATCTTGTTGCTCTAATTGATAATTATTAATTTTGATGGCTTCCAATAAGGTACTGAAAATAAAATAATATATTTATAAAACTTTTATAAAATTGCTGTTTGCAGGAGTGTTTGATTGTTGTGTTGGATGTTCGTAGCTGCGCCTCCGAAGAATTCAAATTAAAAGCTGTGAAATGTGTTGCTGAAATAATTAAAGACAAGGTAGTATTATTTGCAAGTGCATTTATCTTAATTACAGATTGTCGATCCGTTTCAGATTGTATGCGACAAGAAGGACTACATTTCCTTTGTGCTTGTAGGCTGTGAAAGAACAGAAAATAATGTACATAAAGAAGGAGGAAAGTGCTGCCAGAATGTGGTGCAATATGGAAAAATACAGCTCTGCAACTGGAAACTATTACTCAGCTTCTTTGAATTTGTTAACGAGCCGCCATCTGATTCTGGCCAATGGATGGACGGCCTCGATGTTGCTTTACAAATGCATGAAGAGGCTGAGGCGTAAGTTTGTGACTTATCTTACTGATTTCTAATAATTAATCACTTGCTCAACGCAGTTTTAAAGTTGCAAGACACCGTGTTTTGCTATTGTTTGACTTCAATTACATGACCCAGAAGTATGATGATTTCCCGCGTATCACTAACCAATGTCTAGGAGCAAATATTGATCTAATCGTGGGGTAAGTTGCATAGCAAAAAAGTTATGAAATCACTTTCAATCGATATTTCAAACTTCACTTGCTTCACAGTACACATAATATTGCCTACATAGACAATGCTGCGAGCAACCTTCCGCAGGCAATTTTTCAATCTTCACGAAAGGCAAACAGCTCCGAACTGGAGAACCAAAAATATGCTCTACAACTTGTTACCAACTGTAATGCTACCTTGTGCAACTTCAAGGAAACATTAGGAACTGTGTTTAAAGTGTCGAACAGACGACCCTGGTCGTGGAATGCTAAGCTCCATATTGGTACTGAGATTACGATAAATCTACAGGGTATCATAGCAATGAAGGACGAAAGTCACATCAAACTAAAAAAAGTCTGGGGTGACTCTGAAGAAATTGTCGAACGCGAAGAACGATTCTTTATTAAGAGTACAGAGGTGACTCCGATGCCCGAAGATCTAATTGATGGCTACATGTTAGGTGGCACTGCAGTGCCTTATGATGAAACACTTGTTGAGTTGCCACCGCCGTGTCCACCAGGTTTACATTTTCTGGGCTTTGTGAAACGTAACAAAATTCCCGATGCCTACTTCTGCGGCGACTCTCTGTATGTGTTGGTACATCAGAAAAACAACATGACTTCAGCCAAAAAGTTGGATGCCTTAGTCCGGGCTTTAGAGCTACAAAAAAGTGTTATACTTTGCTGGAAGATATTTAGCGTCAAGTTTAACACACCTCGAATTGTTGTGTTAGTGCCACAGAAGTCTACAGAAACTCGGCCATCTCTTTTATACATGCAGGAAATGTCGTATCATGCTCAGCATCAGTTCTGGGATTTCCCTGCATTGCACACGGCCAAAACTAAATGCGACCCTGATCAGCTACAAGCGGTCGATAAGCTGATCGACAGCATGGATCTGGAATGCACGCTAAAGGACACTCAGCAGCCAAGACAGCAAAGACAGAACGATCTGTTGCCATTTGATGCTTTTCCCAGCATATATGAACAGAATGTGATGGACGTATTGGAGCGCAAGATAATCTGTAAGGCGGCGACAGACAAAGAACTTCAGGAAACGTTCAAAGATAAAAAATTTGTAGAACAGTTTTGGCAAGTCCCTGAACCCATTGAGGAAAAAGCCAAACAGTCAGCAGCGGCGCTTAAAAAACTATTTCCACTTACATACAGTCATGCTTGGCTTGAGAAACTCAAGGCCATGGACCTTGAAGAAAACATGCCACCGCCCATTAAACAGGAGCGAACAGATCGTGAAACGTCGATTAACAGTATTGAGAGTGTCGGTTTAATAACTCCTGTCGAAGATTACAATCAAATGTTGAAACAAGTGCGCCTTATATCAAATACTACTCAACGAGATGCACAATTCCAATCGCTGGCTGCTCAAATGCGTGTGGTTATTATTACGCTTTTGGAACGTAAAAAATTGAATTTAGAGCAACTGGCCGAAGTGCTGATAATCTATCGAAACAGCTGCTTGGAATTCAATAGCTTTGCCGAATTCAATCAGTTTGCATCACAGTTGAAGGACAAAGCTTCCGAAAGAGCGTTAGAAGAGTTTTGGACAAGTGTGATGGTAGAGAAGCAACTTGGCCCGCTGGTACTGGGCGAACCAACACTGGAAGATGAGTTACGTCTTAAAGATTACTACACTCTGCTATCGAAAGAAAACAATGAGGATTCAATACAGACGGATAACTAAAAAGACACTCTTTTGATATTCTTATTAACATATGTGTTTTATACGTCGAATTATTTGCTTTGTTTATCAGAATATGATCAAATCTCCAAATGTTCAATAAAAATGATTACATAACATCTACATATGTGTGTATCAATTATTCAGTTAATAAAATAATATAGAGTTACATGTTATAGTTTCAAATTTCAAGTACATGTTCATTTGTTTTTAACGAATTTTAAAATACATATTATGCACGAAAAATGTAATTGAAAAAGAAATGAACAATTGCTTCAACTATTTGATGTACTATTTTTCGTTAATGCATTACAAATTAAGGACAAAAAAAAAACAATGAGCTTAACAAGAGTGAGGCTTAAGGAACAATGTAATTAAGTTATATTAATTAATTTACACTTGAAAATTTACGTAAAGGTGTGCTAAATAAGAAAGGTTAATAAAGCACGTACGAGTGACTTTTGTATGTTTGTGTGTGGTGTGTGAATGACAAACATTTAATACGTTATAATTGTTTAACACATTCCGCGTAACGTCTGAAGCAAAATTTTGGCATGGTCCTGCATCTGATTATAAGATGGCAGCAAACAGGAAGTACATGCGATAAATAAACTTTAAAAGTTTTCTTGTATTCCAAGCTAGAAACGATATTTCATCTGGGCTTTCTCTAGTCAATATTTAGCGAGGACATCAGCTCCTCCACACTAAAACGATTAGAAAATCATTAGAGGAATTAATTATCGAAACACTGAAAAATAATAATCCGTATTTTACTCTTTCACGCACGTAATATCAAGGTCCTGAAAAGCAACGCCCAGCCAGGCAACAACGAGACAATAATGCTGGAATAGCTGCAGTAATAGCTCGCCTTCATCCAGCATCTCCAAACGCTCGATGCGTTGTCGCTCTGATGTCGAAATGCTATCGTACACCTGCACCATATCCCAAGCGCGTGCTCCACTCCATCCGCAATCTTTGAAGCGATTGGTTTGAGTCTCAAGTGACAGACAGGACTCAACGCCGGCCAGACTGCATCCTCGACTACGTAGATTGTTAAGCATAACATCGCCAAATCGATCATTCATGTTGACCTACAAGAAAAATGTAATAAAATTAAAAATATGTATTTAATACTAATCATTGTTGAGCCTTACTTGTTCGTAGTTGACGAAAACGGCGGCTTGGAACTTCTGTGCTATCCACTTTAGCAGATTTCGACAGTTCTGTGCCTCGATGTAGACCAATACGCATTCTGCTAGAAAGATGGTAGGTAGCGTGTAGTCAACCTCAGCTTGCTGAAGTTTATTGTCCACTTCATCCAGATTACGCAAATCAACGCCCATGAGATGGTAGTTGGGTCCATGTAAATCAGTTGGACTCAAACGCACCTCTCCGTCCTCATCGTGTATTTTGGCCAGCAACGCCTTGTTTCGCTTGATAGTATAGCATTTGCGTGCAGTCACTGTTGGGAAGTCCAGTTCAATAAAGTTCTTTACTTGGTGCGCAGTGTCCCTCAGACGAAAGTACAGGGTATCAAAACCACAGCCCAAGTTGATAATCTGACAGTTCCCAGCGGTTTTCTGCAATACTCATGGTCAGTTAGGAATAGAAGTTAAGTGCAAGGCCAGAATTGGTGCGTGACGCACAAACGCGGCACATGCGCATCATCTCTCAGTTGCATTCAGTCAATGCAACAGGATTCAGATTTCAAATTCAATGCCAAAGTTCGGAATGGCACTTGACCTTAATTAGCGACCGGGCCAGACATTTGGGTGGCGACAGATATGAGGCTCAAGCGACGCATATATAAATGCTGAACTTTTTAATTGAGAAAAGTCACGATAATTGAATAGAAAATCTTTAAAAGTCAAAGTATTATATTAATAAAAACAAAAAATTTTATAAATAAATAAAGATTAACCGATTTATGATCTATTTATCGACCCAAAACTTAATGTTCAAATTGAATTAAGAAATTAATTTACTTACTACTTTAAATTAAACTTTTTGTATCGTAATGGAAAATTTTCAATTGTTGTTAGGTTAGTTATGCCAAAAATATTTAACTATTTATATGATAAAACACAGCAATTTCATCACGTGCGTATCTCTAAATTGCAAGATGCAGAAACTTGAACCCATGACGCGCATGTCCCAATATTTTTAGTTTGCTGTTTACAACAACCTTCAAATGTGGATGCAGCAGCTACAACTAACCTTCAGAAACTTCTCCACACACATTTCAACGCCCTTGACTCGTGCAAAGTATCCACGATTTATCTCCGGCGCCTTCCTCTCCTGATTTCGCACAAAGTACCCAATGTAGTCATCTTTCCAGTAACCAAGGCGCACAGCACCTCGCTTGCAATCACTAGCATCATCATTGGTGGCTATAACTGCTTCATCACATGGATGAAATTTATGTGTAGTGTTATTATGTGCAACTCCTCCACCCGTCGATGGGGGCTCCATGACGGCTGCTTTAGAGGTCCTTTACTGCAACCTCTTGTTGCGCTTGTTACACTTCTTTGGATAAGAACGGTTTTCGCTGGATTCCGAACGCACTTTTGATTGGTCTTTATTTCGATTATTTATGTTTTTCCTATTTCTTTTCTTTTTTCAAGCAAGTGCAAGTTACGAATAAAATAATACTTATTAAAAACAGTGTAAACAGCTGCATGCAGCATGACCGCAAGTTATATTTAAAAATATACTATTTTACGTAGAGAAATATACTGCGAGTATATCACAATTACTAGTTTGTCACTTTGCTTGCTGTATCAAAAAACTATTCATAAATTCTAGTTAAATGCGCTTCATTTTTAAAAGCTTTTAATGTGTTTGTTTTTTAAAACTTTACGACATCCAATTTACAACCAATCGAGTATCCAATTAACTAAAAACGATCATGCTCAATAGATGTATCGATTATTTCACTTAGTGTTGGAAGACTATGGCATAAATTGGCGCCTATGAAATTCAAAAGGTGGTCATTACCAATATTAATAATTGTATCTATTTACAATGTATCAAGTTACAATTGGCGATGACGTTAATTTGTTTACATCTCTAAAAATTAATATCACTGTGCAAATTAACATATTCATAATTTTGTTAGCCACTTAGCACTGCATTAATAAAGAATGAGCAATTGAAATACATGTTTGCAGAGTTCTTACATTAGTATATGTATGTACGTATAGATTTATTAATAAATGCAAACAACGCGTGCCACAATTGACTCAAACTTAACTCCATCATCCAAGTGCTCTAATTGTTTCCCGCATCTTTGACATCGGAAGTGACGACGGCTGTTATAATTAAAATTATCAGCAACGCCCAAGCCACCGCGAGTCTTCGACTCAATGAGCCGGGGTCAAAAAGTGAACTGGCTTTAATTGTTTCTATGCTTTGCATTTTCTACTATGAAGGCCTGTGAATCACATCCCCTTAGCTAGAACAAATTAGTTTCTTTATAAATAGTACAATAAGAAATTATGTAAAGTGCAATTATTGTTATGCAAAAATATATTCAGCTTTTAATTCTCTCTAACTGAATCATCTAAAAGTTTAAGCCAGCGCTGGGTCTTCAATCTACTGAAGACTCGACCAAACGATTCATTTCCTTAATTGGGTTAAAAAAATGTATGCCCTTTGAACCTTTTCACCCGATAATCAAGGGCATGAACTGAATTTTGTTTTTTAATTCAAAAAAACAGTCTAATAAATACGGAATTGTGCCTTAAGTTATTAATCTAATTGCAACCGAACTTCCTCAATAATAACTAAAATAACTAATTCCTTATATTTAATTAAACTATAAATGTACTCTTTTTTGTCAATACAACCAACTGTAAGAGTTAAATAATAAATAGTTAATACATTACAATGCCTTGGATTTAGCCCTTCCATTGGGGTTAGCTCTAGCGCTCTCTGCCCTCTCAATATCACTCTTCCTCTATCCCGCTCTGCCTATGTCTCTTGCACCCACACTCACTCGCTCTCTTGTTCGGTCAGTGGCAGGTTCGCTGGGGCCGCGGGAGCCACTTGCCGCTTCAGTTTGGTTGTTACGTTCGTGAGCGTCGGTTGTGCTAGCTGAAAGCTGCGCGCGTCACATACAAAAATTCACTCAGGTGTGTGACTCAAAGCGACTGTTGGTAACAAGAGCGTGGTTGCTCACGTCGGCCAGTTCAGGTCTTGAATGCGTGTGTATGTGTGTGTGCTTGATTGTGTTAACAAAGCCAAAACTAACCTTCAAAAGTATGAGTTTGACTACATATTGCATGTGCGTGCATTTGCATTGGTATAAGGCGTATGTGTATATGTATTAGTGTAACCAAAGGTGCTGCTGCTTGCTGCCTGCTGCTTTGTGGTTTGACTCTCGTTTTGACGTTTATTCTCGCTCTCTACCTGAGACCTGGCTTAAAACTCAAAAACGGTCATTTCGTTACGTTTACGTTTTTCTCGCTTATTTCGTAAATTGTGAGTGTAACTTTGGTTATTTTTCGGGGCGTTGGCGCATACTTAAAGAAAGTTAATGTTTTTTTTCTGGTTCACCAATATAAATGAATGAAATACACATGAGTAAGCCAAAATCAGTGATATAAAAAAATCAACTCTTAGATTAGATAGTGCAAAAAGGGCAAAAACAGTACAAAACCAACATCAAAAACAAACAAAAAACGCAACAAGTTATACGCTGTTGGCATCGGCGCGAGCAGCGACGTCATCAATTGGAGCATAACTGTAAAACAAGTGAGATTAAAGAAGCAGCAGCCACAGCAGTAACAACACGATTGCCGCGCAATGGGCCAATAACGAGACTCAAACTAACGCACATACATAAATAACGTACGTGCACATACACGCAATACTAAGCCAACGAACCACCTGCGAACGCTTCACTTTCAGCGTTATCGTTGCGTTTTAATGTTTGCTTTGTGATTGCGAAAATAAAAACTTACCAAGTGCCTGGGCAATGATTGTGATTCACCAGCAATAGCAACAACAATAACAACAACAGCAGTGGTAGCCCAATAAAAAGAAGTGTAATTTGATATGAAAATTCCCGCAAGTTACCGTTGCCAAACATTCTGCTCGAGAAGGGTGACAACACTCCACATTTTGTGCAGGCGTTTGCATTTCCGTCCGTTTTTGTTTTTTTTTTTTTTTAACAAGAATAAGCAGAAGTAGTGGAATGGCGTAAGAGAAGAAGGAAGAAGAGCAAAGCATTCAGTGTAACGGCGTAACCTGAGGCAACTGCGTTGGTGGCGGCAGGTTAATGCACTTTATTCGCATGCAACAACAACAACATCAGCAAAAACAACTTGTGTATGTCTGAGTGAGTCCTTGTGCCAGTTAATATGACGCTGACGCCGCCGCTTGCTGCAATAGCCTACCAGCCGCCCTATTGTAATTGAATGCCAATAGTTCAGCTCAAGTGTTATTGTTTGGGAAATTTCACATGGGCAATTTCAATTGCATTGGAGGAATTTGAATTTACTGTACTTACATATATAGCAGTTCATTAGGTAGGAAATTAATTTGTGCAACGACAGGAAATAGCCTGGATACCCTGGCAACCGGGGTTTTTTAATTTATGGACAAAAGTATTGACACCAGTTGGAAAGTCGATCAACGAACCTAATCAAACTGCATTAAATATGATTATTAAAAAAATTCAAATGGTTTATTGAATGAAATCCACATTCGTTTTTAAAATTGTACAGCCTCTGATCTTTACACTTTGACAATTGACACCATCCCAGTCTATCAGATGTGATTAATTAATCGTAAAGACATGACCTTTTCCTTTCTGCACTCGGCAAACAATTAAGCAATTAGCTGCGACGCCATCGTCATCGCCTTTGCAGACAATGAAGGTTGTGGAGTGTCTCAATGGCTGGATCACTGGAGCAACTCCCATCATTTGTACCATGCATTTGACTCCAATTTGAAATTACTCGCAAAGACGCATTTGATGCTGTAACTTATTTTTAGCGCATTTTTCTAACTCGCCGTATGAATGTGTTAGAAACGGGTTTGTCGGTCTCTCGGTCTCTGACTTCTATCGCCGTCTTAACGCATAACACAAACAATATATGTATGTATGTATGTTGTATGTATGTAGCAAAGCTAGCATGCTATAATGCAAAACCAGTTTGGTCACTCTTACTCACCGTCGAGATTTGTTGTTTATTAATGCTACTGTCCAAGTATCAACAAAACTTTGCATAAAATTATTGTTGTTAAAAGAGAGCTACATATCGTATGAGTTACAATTCTAGTGCAAATGAAGCCAACTTGAAAAGTAGTTGCCAAAAAAAAAAAAACTGAGTCTGGGCGACTGATAACATAAGCCATGTAACTTTCATAATCTCAATCTGAAAACGAGAATATTTTCGATTATTAGCTCATGAAGCTCAGTTATTGAAAAATATTTTACAATAATCGCCTAATTCTCATTTCACCTGCTAATTTAATGGTGCTGCTCTTAACTTTGTATTTCTAATCTTAACTTATTCAAGAAGTAATTTTATAGTTCAGAAATTAGGTGCATTTTTTACTATATGTGTTAATGTGAGTGCCAATTCATATAGAGATTATTGTCAGTCTAGCGCACTTGACTGAAGTATTTCGTACACGTAAAGTGCACTTTTGTTGGTTGATAAACTTTGATTAGAATGTAAAGTTTACAACTTATAAAATTGAGCTAATATAGTAATAAAACGCCATTTACTCTAAAATTTTCAGCTTAAAAATGACGCAAAAAGTAAAATATCGCGACAAATTGAAATGTCTAACTGGCATTCTAATGGTGCTAATGGTACTCCACACACTGCCCGGCCAGATTGAAGCACAAACTCGAGATCCTCGCTTCTATTCGCGAGTGGGTGTCGACTACCATTGGCCCAATCCCGGCGATCCCGATTACAGGTGTGTTAATCTGGTTAATCTAGTAATTGAAGCTTAAATCTAAAGTGGTATATATATTTTTTAGAACTTACACATTCAACGATCGCCGTTATGGGCATTATCAACCGAATGGTTATGGCGCCAATTATCCTGGCAGAAATCCACCTGGACAATATCCACAGGGCATGCCCAATGAGGATCGATTTCGCTTTGATCCGGTAAGACTCTACTCGAATTCCATGCACCTATTAATCAATTGACCCATAAGTTGACCCCAAAACACAAAAACACCATAGATACCCATCTATGTGCTTGTATATAAAGTTGACTGTAAATGAACAATGAGAGATCATTGAGAGCTGTGAACTGTTGTGATCTCTTGAATGATCCACACTCATCTCCGTAATATCAAAGCAATAATCTTAATTAACTTTTCATGCGACGTAATCAATTACACATGTTGCCCATCCATCCGTCCGCCTACAACATTTGCCATAACAATAATAACAAATGACAATAACAACAACTAAGAACGACCAAAGTCAAGTTTTGATAGTATTAGTTCGCTGTACATTTGAAACTTATAAGGTAAAATAATATAGATAGTTAAAGTCGAGTTGATTTGACGGTTATCAAAGAACACTAGAAAAGACTAAAACCAAAGCAAATAAACCGTTGGAGTGTCTATTAACATTCCAAAGTATTGTCCGATCGACCGATTAAATCCAGAATTCAGTTTTGTCTCTATATCGACCCAGAATACATACGAGTAGTGATATAAAATGTGGTGTCTGTAGCGCTTAAATTCTCTGAGATATAGTTGTTTATACAGAAGGACAGACAGACAGACGGACGGACAGCTCTATATCCTCTCTGCTGTTGCTGTCAATCAAGAAATTGTTCACTTTATGAGGATCCTGATGTCTCCTTCTGCGTGTGACGTACATTCCGACTAACCTAATTAGATGAATGACCCATTTATGATCCCTCTATACACAGAATGATCCCAATGCACGCACCCAGTTTCCGGGTGTTTTGGCCGGTTGGCGTGAGGATTTGCAGGGCAAACAGCGACGGGATTCGTTGACGCTGGAGCGTGATGTGTTCGTGACCACCAACTATGGTCAGGTGCAGGGCTTCAAGGTCTATATGTACGATAATCCTGATCCGAAATCCTTCTATCGACCCTACCATTCCACCGTGGATCGCGTTATGGGCGAATGCTCCACCTTTTTGGGCATTCCATACGCACTGCCACCCACTTTTGAGGGTCGCTTTAAGCCGCCGCGAAGCCATCGTGGCTGGCAGCTGCTCCAGGCCGTGGACTTTGGACCTGCGTGTCCACAGCCAGTACGTTATACGGGTGCCACCAAAGGCATCATGGACATGGACGAGGATTGCCTCTATCTAAATGTCTATTCACCCAAGGTTGGTCATTTAAACTGACATAGTTGAGTGTACAAGTCTCAAACGAATCTCTTACAGACTGGCGCGGGAGTGGCCCAGAAGTATCCGGTTATGGTCTACATACACGGCGGGGAGTTTGTGCATGGCGCATCCAATCTTTTCAAAGGTCATGTGCTGGCCTCCTTCTATGACGTGGTGGTGGTAACCCTCAATTATCGTCTGGGCGCCTTGGGTTTCCTATCCACAGCCGATGAAAATTCGCCCGGCAACTATGGCATCTTGGATCAGGCCATGGCTCTCAAATGGATACACGATAACATTGAGTTCTTTAATGGAGATCGTGATGCCATCACTTTGTTTGGCCCTGGCGCTGGTGGCGCCTCTGCCGGACTCTTGATGGTTGCACCACAAACACGCCACATTGTGAAGCGTGTGATTGCCCAGTCCGGCTCAGCTCTTGCCGATTGGGCCCTCATCCAGGACAAGTACCGGGCGCAGAATACCAGCCGTGTGCTTGGCCAGCTGCTGGGCTGCTCCATCGACTCGTCGTGGAAGCTGGTCAACTGCTTGCGCACGGGACGCAGCTTCTATGAGCTGGGCAATGCAGAGTTCTCGCCTCAGGTGGGCAGCTTCCCGTGGGGACCGGTGCTGGACCACAACTTTACGAAGCCCGGTGATGATTGGTACGAGGGCTGGCGGGAGAGGGATTGGCACTTCCTTACCCAAACACCCGAGACACTGATACGTGCTGGACGCTTCAATCGCAACATGCAGTACATGACGGGTGTCACCACCCAGGAGGCGGCCTTTTTTGTAGCCCAAAATGAATCGCTGGCGCCATACTACGAGCTAAATGGACGTTTCTTTGAACAAAAGGTGAGGGAGCATGTCTTTCGCTACAACTACACGCTGAATCCGAATGGCGTCTACGAGGCCATCAAGTATATGTACACCTATTGGCCGGATCCCAATAACAACACCATCATACGCGACCAATACATCAACATGCTAAGCGATCTCTACTATCGTGCGCCAGTCGATCAAATGGTCAAGTTACTGCTGGAGCAGAAGATACCCGTCTATATGTATGTGCTGAACACCACTGTGGAGGCACTTAATCTTCCCCAGTGGCGCAAGTATCCGCACGATACGGAGCATTACTTTCTGACCGGCGCACCCTTCATGGACACCGAGTTCTTTCCCAAGAAGGAGCATCTGCAGCGCAACATGTGGACCGACAATGATCGCAATATGAGCCACTTCTTCATGCAGACCTATGCGAACTTTGCGAGATTCGGGTAAGTGTATAACAAGTCAATTTTGTCAATATTGTTTTTTAATTTAACTTAGTTCAATTTATAAAGACTTAATCGCATTTTACAACAAATATCCGTTTCTTTTTGTCAGGCTGCTAAACAAATTAAATTCATTATTATTTTTGTTGACTTTAATTGAAATCAATTTAATTAAACTATTGCATTTAATCTTAAATTTCGTGTTCTTTTTGTCGTCTGCTATTATAATTATTTAATTGCAATGTCTTGTTTTATCTTATTGAATTTTATTTAATTCAATTAGTGTTATTCTATTTGAAATTAATCTTAATTTAAATTTAAATATATTAATTAAATCAAATCCATTAATTAATTAATAACCATATTCACAGCAATCCCACGCCACAGCAGGTGCTGGGCATGCACTTCCAGCGTGCCTATCAAGGCGAGATTCGTTACCTGAACATTAACACCACCTACAACTCGTCAATCTTGCTCAACTATCGCCAGACCGAGTGCGCCTTTTGGACGCAATATTTGCCCACGGTAATTGGTGTGCTGGTGCCGACATATCCGCCCACTACGGAGTACTGGTGGGAGCCCAAGGAGCCGCTACAAATTGCCTTCTGGAGCATGTCCGTTACCTGCTTCTTTCTCATTGTGCTCGTCGTCATTTGCTGCATCATGTGGCGCAATGCCAAGCGGTAAGTCAATGTGATTCCAACTGGCAAATTGATTATTAAGACTAAATTGTAAACTGCAGACAATCGGATCGATTTTATGACGAGGATGCCTTCATCAGTGGCGAGGGTCTGGAAACAGAGCCTGATCCGCGTGGCGTGGACAATGCACACATGGTGACCAACCATCATGCGCTGCGCTCTCGCGACAACATCTACGAGTATCGGGATTCGCCATCGACTAAGACACTGGCCAGCAAAGCGCACACGGATACCACATCACTGCGATCACCCAGCTCGCTGGCTATGACCCAAAAGTCGGGCAGTCAGGCCTCTCTGAAGTCGGGCATCTCGCTGAAGGAGACCAATGGCAGCCTGATCAAATCGGAGCGCTCAACAACACCACGTGCCCAGGCAAATGGCTCAACAGCCAAGGCGGCGCCCGTCGAGGAGAAGCGTCTGTTGCAGCCCATCTCGAGCACGCCAGTGCCACAGTTGCAGGCAGAGCCAACGAATCGAGCAGTGGCCACGTCCAAGCCAACCAGCGTGGTCAGCAGCAGCAGCCGGAGCACCACTCCGGTGCCCTCAGCCCGTACCACCACAACAACTGCGACGCTGACAACGCAGCCGGCAACGCAACCGCGATGCACTCAGCTTGTGGAGGGAGTGCCTCAAACGTCTGTCTAAGTAACCGCTCTCTAAGCGCGGGATGTGCTTAGAGAGTGAATCAACCAGAGCCTTTGAATCAACAACAATTTTCTTATACTTTGTCATTGGAGTAAGTTTGTTTCACTTTATATCATACTCTGTAATTAATGTCTAGTCTCTTATTCCAAACAGATTCCGCGGCTAGTATAGGATTCCTGCACAAACAGTTGACATTTCAATAGCGGCAGCAATTAGTTAGTTTTTAAATTCGTTTAACATTTTAGTTTTTATATTATTTATAATTAATATTTAAATCGATCTGCAAGATCACTTGACCCTTAATCTATTATAAATTCAATTAAGTTCGACAACCCAACGAATACGAATCCATATCAATGACATTCCATAGAAAAGTGAAAGTCCTCAACTGAGACATCGCCTTTCAGTGTATATAGTATACAAGATCTATCTTAAGCTATATTTATAATGCCAATCGATTTAAGAAACATTTCAAATTAAATAAAACGCTATAGTAATTTCCATATTAATCGATTAAGTGTCTTTCCTAGCATTAAGTGAATGTACTCATATCTTTATATATGTTTTATGTGTCGCATATATACAAACAATGACCATACAGATCAGTGTGAACCGTCCAATAATTTATATGTTTTCATGTGTTTATTGTATATACTATGATAAATAGATTATACGATCTATTGTTTACATGTTTGTGAAAACATAGAAATTACATTTACATTTACATTAACATTAGCATTTATGTTTAGTTCATTTAGTTTTGTATGAATTTCCACATATAATTATTGAAAAATGTCTATTGATTCATTTGTAAAATGTCCTTCACAATGTTAATGTCCCTCGGTCTCATCCACCACTTCAACTAGTTAATAAAGTTTTCCACTGTGCTTAATAATACAAATATATATTTTAGAGATAGAGCGAGGCGGCAAAGACAATGTCACGCTTTAGCAGTCGTATTCCCTCAGAGAATTTGTTCTCCAAATCTGTGTTGCCAATGGTTTTGGATGCCTGGCATAGCTGACGCAGCAGCTCCTCCAGCCGCCGCATGCAACGAATAATGGAGCCCTCAAAGATGTCGGTCATTTTGCACACACTAAGGAAACTAGAGCCCTTGCACCATGCAAGCACAACGTCCATCAGGAAGGGCTTAAACTTATCCACATAATTATCCTCGTCCAACTGTAGCTTGCACTCCGACGACACCTTGGCAATGCGCCGCGCCAGACCTTGCAGCGAGCGTAATGGGCCAGACAACTCGGTGGCACTCTTTGGCGACTCCGACGACTTCTCATCACAGACGAAGCAAGAGAGCAGCGCCACTGCTTGCGGTGCTGACAGCTCATTGAAGACACCATTGAAGATCATTTCAGTGATGAGCAGCTCATCCGCAGAGCTCAGCTCACAAGCGACACGACCCTTAAACTCAATGACATCCCCTGGCTTGCAATAGCCCATGCGACGCAGAACACGCTTGCGATACTTTAGCTCATCCATCTGGAGTAGGCTGCGTGCTGCCTTAAGCTCTTGTTTTATATCAGACAGTTCCGATTGCAAGCTTAACTTGTTGACGTAACGTTTGTGCAGGCGCTCCAGGTCGGGGGATTTGTGCAGGGGATGCTCTTCGAGCAGTTTCTCAAACTGTGCAATGGTGTCCACAATCTTGCGGAACTCGGGATCCTTGATATTCATGTCGTCAATTGGATTAAGCACTGGTGGACCCAGTGGAAAGCGTTTCTTGGCCTCTTGAATGGTCTTTTGCACAACTCGTCGATTGTCGGAAGTGCGCAGATCATTGGGAAAGTAGACACGAATGGAGCTGAGTTGGGTGATTAGCGTATTGGACACTGGTACCACCTCCATGCTCCCGCGCTCATTGGGTGGACAGGGCTCGGTGTCGCCAGTTTTGGCCGATTCATTGCTGACATGCAACAGCACATCCATTACAAGGCCCGGATCACCTTTCATGGGATTCCGGCGATTTGTATCCTCCTTTTTCTTGAAGTTCAAAACAATGCCCCAGTCGTACTCTTGTTTACCAGCCGATACCTTTACCAAACGACCTGGTTGCAGGAAGGGCGATAAGTACTGTGGCTTGGTCAACCACTCGCGGAATTTCTTGCCATTTAAATCAAGCTGTTCTCTTATATGATGATAGGATGCAATGTTGTGCTCGTCCTTGATGCTCAGCTTGTTGAGTTCCTTTGTCTTTTCCTGCACCTTGTCGTGGAGACCGGGCAAAGCAGCCTGGTTCTGGAACTGATAAAAACTGCGCTCTAGCATATACTCGGGATTTATTTCCTCCACGCGCAGTAGATTCAACACCATGTTGTAGGTCAGATGGAACGCCGAGTTTAATGTGTCCGCCTTGCCTTGCACTATTTCGCGTCCCACTACAGGTGACACCTTCTCATCGATCATTAAGATGACAATACCCTTGTCATCCAAGCCACGACGTCCAGCACGTCCAGCCATTTGAATGTACTCGCCGGAACTGATCCAACGAAAGTCTTTGCCATCAAATTTACGTGGTGCCGTGAACAATACTGTGCGAGCCGGCATGTTCAAGCCCATGGCGAATGTCTCGGTGGCAAAGAGGGCCTTGATCAAACCTTCACCGAATAGAATCTCAATAGTTTCCTTGAGAATGGGCAAGAGGCCACCATGATGGATGCCAATACCTCGACGTAGCAATGGCAGCACGTTCTCCACCTGCGGCAGGCGACGATCTTCTTCACTGAGCACATCCATGGCATTCCTGAAGACTTCATCTACCAGTTTCTTCTCGTCCAATGTATTGAAATCAAGTTTAGCCATTTGCATGGCATAAATCTCACAATCCTTCTTGCTGAACGAGAATATGATGACGGGTGCAAAGTTGCGTTCCATGATCATCTTGACAATCTTGAAAATATTTGTTTGTCCCGAATTGTGTCCCTTTATGCCGCCCTTGCGCCCCTTTTGGTCACCCTTGCCGGCCTCACCTGAAATACAATTTTTAAATTAATTTGCTACAAAATTATTAAATATCGTATGCTCACCTGCATTGGCAAGCACAGCCATAGCTGTGGTGAAATTGTCTTCCTTGAACTGGCCCTTCTCATCCACAATCAAATGTATGCCATCGCCGCCCGCTGGAAAGATATAATGCTGCAGCGGTGTGGGTCGATAATCTGTATAGACAACGTGACATGGCTGCTTATGCAGATGGCACACCCATTCGGCGAATTGACGAGCATTCGGAATGGTGGCAGAAAGGAAGACATAGCGCACATTGTCGGGCAGCAATATAAGTGTCTCCTCCCATACCACGCCACGCTCCTTGTCACGCATATAGTGAATCTCATCAAAGATTACCCAGCCCACCTCACGCATTACTTCACTTCCTCGATACAGCATGTTACGTAGAATCTCTGTGGTCATAATCAGGCAGGAAGCCGATGGATTAATGGTCACATCACCAGTTACAAGACCAACATCACGAAACTCGTCTGTGAATTCTCGAAACTTTTGATTGGACAGCGCTTTAATGGGCGTTGTGTAGATGACGCGTTGTTTGGCCGCCAACGACTTGGCAATGGCGTATTCCGCTACAACTGTTTTGCCCGCTGATGTGTGTGCCGAAACAAGAACACTTTGTGAGTTGTCAATGCAAAGAATGGCCTGCTTCTGGAATGGATCCAACACGAAGGGATATTGCTTTGCGGGTACGCCTGTAAACGGCTGCAGAGGAATATATTCGTGATCCGGATGGGCTGCCACTTCGTGTGTACAAGATTCAGGCGATACGAGTTGATGCGTAATAATACGCACGCGGAGCGCTTCCATAGCTGTATCATCCATCTCTTCCACTTTGTCTTCTTTCTCGTCGTTCCCTTCATCATCTGATGCAATTTCTATTTCCTTGGTGTCATCAGCTCGTGTACGCTTTGTGGATATCACTTCCTCTACTTCATCATCCGTATTGTTGTCACCGCTTGGGTCCAAGCCAGCTTCACGTTTGTGTGGTCTTTTGCTGCCGGTTTCGCTGACGTCTTCATCTATGTCGTCTGTTTGCGAAGTTCCGGGGTAGGGTATCAGTGGCGGCCTACTCTCTGCCGGAACCTCGTCGAAGCAATCAAATAACTCGTCTATGTCCATTACAAAAACTAAATAATCAACTCTTATTTTTCTTCAACATTCAACAACAAAACCTCGTTGAAAGCATGTGAAGTGAACTGCGCAATGTGACCGCAAGCTACATTTCACAATATACTTTTTAATTCCAAAAATATACTGAAATATATAATTCCAATTTTTAGATACTAGACGAAATATTTAACATTTTATAGCTATTTAACAGAGGGAACAGTTATCGGTATATGAATTCTATTAAAGAAAACTGTTCTCAACAGACTCTTAATTTTTAAATAGTTGAATACATCTTAAAAACTCAAGACAATGAATCTCATACATTGCATATACAGGGGGAACAGTTATAGTTATAATCTCATTTCTAAAGCACTGCTGCTCCGAATTATAATTTGACAACACATCTGTTTGCCATGAAAACAATATTTCAAATGATCGATGCTCGACCGTTCCTTCATTTGAAATATAAATCGAATAAGTACAGCCGATTGTTCCATTAAGCGAACGATACCAATAATTAATAAAATGCCTTTTTTTCATCAATGTTTGCTTATGTTAATAACCCATTAAAATTTTTAAATTGCAGCATATGTAAAAAGTGTTGCCAAGTTTGTTACCAAAGCAGTATATTTCGGTATATTTAAAACGTAAAATAATATGTTTTAAAATAAAAAATTACGGTCACGCTGATCTCAGCAGCGGCAGCGATTGCAGAAAAAATAACAAAGGTTAAAACAATTGTATTTACAACGCGAAATGGACACCGATGAAGTTAAGCGCGGTCGAGGACGTGGTAGAGGCTCACGTGCACGTGGGCGAGGACGCGGGCGTGGCCGGGGACGAGGAAAAAAAAGTGATGACACTAGCAATACTCTCGAAACATATGAAAGCGGTGTTGGGGTTGCTCTCGCCGTGGCATCCACCAATGGCGCTGTGGAGGACAGTCCCATCAGTATAGAGCGTGTAGATGATGTTGTTATGCAAGAAATGGACAAGGAGAATGAAGTTGAACTGCCTGCAGCTGAGGAACAAGTTACACCCATTCAGGATATGACACCGCCTCAGACGTTACCACCACCGCAGCACGTAGCACCGCCGCTGCCAATGCTAGCCCAAACAAGTGAGTTTTTGAAATGACCATTTTATTTATAAATATGCTACTATAGCTCATGCTACGGGTAATTGCAGTCGACATGGAAGCAGACATTTCACAGTTGGAAGCGCCGACGTTCACAACATTGTCGCGAGGCCCTCCAGAGCCAATGCTTCGCCTAAAATGGAATCACAAAGTCAGCCTTATCGGTGAGAAAGTGCTTAATCCGATGATTCATTGCTGCGACCAGTGTGACAAGCCCATACTTGTTTATGGTCGTATGATTCCCTGCAAGCATGTATTTTGTCTCAAATGCGCCCGCGCCGAGCCAATAAAGAGTTGTCCACGCTGCAGCGACAAAGTGTTGCGCGTTGAACAATCAGGCTTGGGCACGGTCTTCATGTGCACCCACGGAGGAAGTCGATACGGCAGCACCGGATGCCGTCGCACATATTTATCACAGCGTGATCTACAGGCGCACATTAATCACAGGCATGTTGCACAACCACCGTTAACAACATCCTCGGGCGTCGAGCCGAAGATAGCGGAAATAAGCGGCCTGGAATTGCTGAAGCAACGCAAGGCGAGTAGTTGCTATGGCTCATAACAAAGCTCCCTGTTTAATGCTTGCCCTTGCAGCTCTCCGAGTCCTCCGCTGCCTCCTCTGTTGCTGCCGTTCTTATGCAGCAACGCTCGGCGGTTCGTGGTATTGGCTCTATACCTCCACCAGGATCTTCAGATCGTTCCAGTTCCCACTCGCACTCATCCCTTACACAGGCAAATCTAGCACGCATTAATAATGCGAATGCCCAGGACTGTCATCAAGGCAAGGCTTCTTTGCACCAGACCCTGAAAAAGGCCACACACAAATCAGAATCGGTGGCCGATGCATCTTATTATAGCAGCGTTTTAGCTTCATTTGGCGGTAATACAGGTACTGCTACAACCGGCACACCAACCGGATCAAGTGGTACAGTTGGCGTAAGCGGCGTCGGAGCAACAGCAGGTAGCAATGCGAAAATGGGTAATCCCTCCCAGTTATCAAGCGGCTATGATGCGGCAAACAACAGCTGGCAGCAAACGCAATACTATAGATAAAATGGTGAACAACTACATTTTATGCATTTTGGCACTTCATTAATTTTGTACAAATAAAAATGTTGTATAGAAAAGATTTTTTTATAGAAATTAACCATTCAAGAGTCAATTATTAATGCTCGAAACTGCCGTTATCGATAATTTCGATATAATGATAGATTAGATGACTGAATGATATTAACCTTAAATTCATAAATTTCCATACAAAATATATATATTTCAATAAATATAATTAAAATATGATAACTTACTGAGTGATTTTTACCAATTACAATGTTTATCGCCCGACCTGAAGTACAAACCGCCCGTTGGTAAAAATCGTTATCGATACATTGTGTCGTAATGATAATTCTCCAGAATGAATTGTAAACATTTCTATAAAAAAAAACACAATTGTTCGCGCAAATTAACATAAGTACAATAAAATAATGACTTTAACCCGAAGTCATTTGTGAATATAAGTATATATATAAGCTACAATTATTGGGGGCATGCTCAATTGCGGCCATACAATCAAAAGTGAAAGTTGTTGGAGTTCATTACTTTTCAAATATGCGAAAGATATTGTTGATTAGTGGGAAAAGAAAATGTGGCAAGGATTTTATATCCGAAAGGCTGCTAAATAGGTTGGTTTTATAGTTTAATATATAAGGAAGGACACCATTAACTCTCACTTACCAACAGGTTGGGGAATCGCGCAATAATCGTGCGTATTTCGGAGCCCATAAAAAAAGAATGGACAAGAAAACTTCAACTGGATATCAATGCTATGCTCAGCGACGGGCCATATAAAGAACAGTATAGACGAGACATGATAGTCTGGAGCGATGAGGTGCGCGCTAAGGATTATGGTTTCTTTTGCCGTGCTGCCATGAAGGAAGCCCCAGTGGAGTCTGTGGACTACGTCATTGTAAGCGACATACGCCGTAAAAACGACATACGCTGGTTTTACGAGACCTACGGCCATGAAATTATCCAAACAGTGCGCTTGACCTCACACTTAGAAACGCGTCAAGAGAGAGGCTGGCAATTTACGGCTGGTGTAGATGATGTGCCCTCAGAATGTGATTTAGATGACACTACCTTTGACCTTGTTTTAGAGAACGACGCGGAAGATGACAGCGGAAATAAACTTATAGATCGCCTGCTGACAACTTTAAAGCTTACCTGAAAGTCAGCAATGACAAAATGCAAACTCGCATCTATTTGTATTTAATGTCGCAAAGTTGCGTATATTTTTGTATACATTTTTTTATATATATATTTATTTGTGTACTTAAATACATAAAATAAATGAGTGGTGGGATGTTTTTATAACTAAGGCAATGAATGTACTAAACTGTTAGTATGAGATATTCTAGCTAGCCTTCCAGGTTGTTCTCGGCGGACATGAGAATGCGAAAGCTAGTCACATTTACGCGATCACTTGGATTAAGTTGATCATCAAAACATTGCAATGGCAGCTGGGTCTTACGAAGATCCTTCTCCACCGATCGAGAACGCAAGTGGACACGGTTCTTGTTGACACAGCTAAGAGGAGTGCGTTGTGAGCGCTGTACCCCATTGGGTGTGCTTTTTGGAGTGCTCTTTGGTGTGCTCTTTGGAGTGCTGGTGTGCCCCTCTGTTGAATCGATATAAATCTGTGATTTACTGGCACGTGCTGGCTTCCGCGGAGCTACACGTCGTTTATTCCCCAAACGTACGCGCTCCAAATGTTTATTTGCTGGCCGCATAGAAGGCTGTGGTTCATCTAGAGTTATGTCGGCGGCAGCGCTCACAAACGAAGCCATGCTGCTCTCGTTACTAAGATTAAGAGTTAGAGTTTCAAGTATTTCTTCCAACATTTGCGTCTCCCGTGCTTCTGATTCCTCATCATCGCAGAAAATAATGGGAGTCCTTTCAACACCAACGCTAGGCGAGCGAGGATCATAGCTCATTTGTGGTGGCGTCTTTTGCAACATCATATCGCAAGGCATTGTTTCCTCTTGGTCATATGGCAACGACACAATCTCTACTGAACTGTTGTTGTGCACTTCAGGAGAGACTTCTGGCAACTCACTTGATGGCACATCTTCACCCGTGGTTGGCACACGAGTTTCTACAAACAGATCCGAAAAAGTATCGTCCATATTCAGTGTTCGATCAATGGCCTCATCTAGTATCAAAGGAGTGCGGTTCAGCTGCGGCGAGCGGGGATCATTAAGCGCAAACCCTTTGAGCAATCGCTTGCGCAGCTGCGCAAAAGCATTTTCATTTACGGGACCTGGCATTGGCTCTGCTTGGATAATTTGAGGTTCAGTCTGTAAAAACTACAGAAGCGTTTTTTCACTGATTAGGCTTATATTTCATATGTATACTCACATTCAGAGGGGTTCGGCAGCCATTTGGGGAGCGTGGATCAAGCAGCTCTTTATTGTCTCGGCAAGGGGTTGTGACCGACATCTCAATCTGAGGATTTTGACCAGCACCTCTTGTAATGCGTAATTTGTTTAGGGTTGGCGTGTCTGGCAAATAGCAGCCATCAATTTTTGTAACTTTAGCTCCCATTCCAATATATGTACAAATCTCGACTGAACGTTTCGCAACAAATAAAATAATGAGTTTGTTTGAAATGAAAAATGCGGGAGACGTTGCTAGCGTCGATAAATATATCGATTTCAAAAACTTAATTAATTTTTACTGCTGGCAACACTATATTTATATATGTTAAAAAGACTTATCGACGTTTACATTTCATGTGAACAATTAGTCTACTAAAAAAATTAAGTTCCATTTATCCAAATTTAAGTGATTTCAGCTCTATTATATGTATATTTTTGTAGTGTGCAAGAAATTGAAAAGTATTTTTAAGGTATGACTTTAAATACCATTTGCGGTCACATTAATGCAAATGCTAACATAGATATTTATATATATATATAGTAAAAGTTCAGTTTTTGGTCTTACGGTTTCACACTTTGAAAATATATATATTTGATTTATATTCATTTAATAGTGCAATATTCTTTCTAGACAGAAATCTAAAAAAAAAATAAACAAAAATTTAAAAAGATGCGCCCTCAATACCATGTTTCGAGCAGTAATTGTTCTGTAACCTTCGGGTATTTTTTATAGTATATTTTATATTGCTAAATGAAATATTTTTACATTTAAGACAGTGGGTATATTTTGGGATTAAGTTTGCGGTCACTCTGTTTTGCACGGATGGATTAAAAAAAACAAAAAGAATGAAATAGTGTGCCTTTTAATTGTTCAATCAACGAAAAATTCAAATACTTTATAGTATTAGTGATTAGAAATGTGCGCGAGTGTGCAAAGTATGTAAAATAAAATTTTGAATGCGGCGGAAGGTTGCTGGCTTTTTCAAAAACCGAATGTAAGTTTATTGGAATTAACAAACTTCAAATCAAAAAATAGCTAAATGAAAATGCTTGATGCTCGTTAATAAACTGTCAAGGAAAATTATTTCGACCATTTTTACGCAGTAGGCTAAATACGCTTGTGTATCAAGATATATATATACATTTATATATATATATATATATATATATATATATATATGTGTGTGTGTTTGTGTGCGGCCCATGCAAAAGGCGTACGGCAAACAGCAGTAAATTCATATTTGTATGTATTTGTCGGTTTTTTTTCAATTGCCATCTCCTTTACACACGCACACCCCTGCATTTACCATGTGTCGCTCAATGCGGAGAGTTTGAGGCTGCGTGTAAAATAAACTAGTTTGCAGCGTTGCCAACTTCTTGGCTCTACGGACACATTTTGCCTCACATTAATGTAGGTTAGTGCTCAGCATCGATCAAAAAAGTGTTATAGAAATTGTTTTTTTTTGTGCATGTTATTGTTTTTTTAACTTTTAATTGCAGCTATTTTGTGTTCGAGCCGGCAAAAAAAAAGTAAACAATTTTTCCATGCAGTTGGCAACGCGTATTCAGCCCGACATATTGTAGACTTTCTCTCTTGCTCCAAATATATACCTTTGCTTATGTATGTATGTTTTAGTTGTGTATAGGAACACACATATAAATGAGTGAGTGAGTGAGCACGTGTGTGTGACTGTATTAGCTGAAAACAACGAAATTTCATTCATTGCTCATTTCCGAGTAAAAACTACACACTATTTGTTGTGTAGCTCGGTCGCCATCTGCAATTACGATGCAAGTTGCACACACTCGTAACGATTATTTGTATATATTTATACATACATAAGAATGTACATATGTATGTAGGTTTCCATGTATTTTTTGTGGAGTTACCTATTGATCTAATTGAACAATATGTTATAAATTCATAAATTCTGTATGTAGGTACATATATATGTATGAATGAGCAAAATTATGTTTCTATTTATATGGGGTCAAACAACAGCGGAAATAGTCGAGCTAGAGTCAAGACACCATTGTCATCGTATTTGGCTGCAGGGTGTGCCTCTGCCCGCGCGTGTCAGGTGCAAAGACGACGCGAGGCAAACGTAAAAGTCTCCACGCGACGAGAAGATACTTGGGCATTCCAGAATTCCACATAGTATAGACGGCAGCGAGCGTTGTTTGATTGTCGTTGCCTTCATTGGCCGCGTTTTTTCACACATTCCACTCGCTGTCACACATACATTTATACTTACATATGTTTGTATGTATGCAGACATACAAACACTTGTACGGCGACTATTGATTTCAATCAACTTCGTCTGATCTCTCTCTGGCTAAGCCGCTCTCTCTCGTGTTCCCATTTGTCAATTAAGCAGCACGTCCGCTTGTCGGTTCATCAACAATTTGCTGCCGAGTATGTGTGTATATACATAAAATATGTATATGTGCGCACATGTGTTTGTAAATTCAATTTCCTGTTTATAGTAGGTATGCTGCACACACCCGTTGTCAGTCCCCACTGCTAATTTAGCTTCAGCCCCATGCGCCTCAGGTCTTTTTCTTGGCTTGCCACCACCATAGCGTCAGTCGTTGTAGTCTGTTTTTTTTTTTCACTCCCTAGTTTGATCCCTCGTCGGTAGCAGCCGTAGCCGGAGAAGCGGCGGTGCGCTGTGTACAGTACGTGCCACTTCCTTTACATTCAGAAAAATAAAATCGTTTACTCGCATACACATGCATAAAGAGCGAGCGAGAGAGTGAGAGAGGCGGTCGGTCCAAAACAACGACAAACTGACGGACAGTCCGACAGACAGCAAGCGGGGAGCGTTCATTTGGCGTCTGCGCCGTGTTGGTTGTTTTTTTCTGTTGTAGTTGTTCTTGTACAGTTGCAAAGACAAACACACATTTATATGTATGCATGTTTGTAGAGAAGCGTATGGACGAAAACGAGTTTTCTGCTTCGGACGATGTGGCAACGCCGCCATAGTCCCCGGCTCCCCCTGATTGCTTATTAGAAGAAGAAAAATGCCGCTGCGCGTCTTTACGTAAGAAGGCCGTCGAACTCTACACCGAGAGCGGCATGCAAATAATGCGCGAGAGCGCAAATGTGAGTTAGTGCCTACAATTTGCATTGGATGTCTAGTCGGACATCGTCATCGTCTCGCGACCCAGACTAGACGACCCAGCCCCAATGTGAAATTGGCAACATTTTTTTTTCGCATGACCTTTTATCGTCATAGACGTCAGCAAACGACCAATGCCGCACTTGATTATTTGTGTGTGTATGGCGCTTTATAAATTCACAGCATTGTTTATTGATTTTTTGAAGTTGGAGTAAATTGTCATCAAGTTTATGTTGTGTGCATTCTCTTGTCCGTGGTTCATTGTCCTACGCACACAACAAGTGAAATAACTACTGCACTAGCAACAACTGCAACTCAACTGATAAAAAGAGATGTGATGTAATTAAAAACAAAACTTCAAAGTCCTTGCTTTGAGCTCCTATTTATTTTATGTTGTCTACTACAAACGATCTTAGATTGTCTATACTAACCCAGAAAACTCGTGACGTCAGTTGTAAGGTTTTTTTTTTTTTTTTTTAAATTGTGTCGGCCCACTTTAAACAACATTCTTAACTTGGATTAAGACTGCTTTGTGAGCTAACGGAACCTGTATGGTGCGATTGTTAGGATTTGTACATATCTGCATACATTGTATATGTAATTGAAGTAATTGGTTCATTGTGTAAATGTGAGCATTATTTGCAAAATAAAATCAATTCTGTAAATCTGGCAACTACAGCATCCTTGGCGCGCTATTCATTTTTGGCGCGCACAAAGTAAAGGAGATAAAAGAGACCGAGGCCCATTGCAATGCCTCGAGGAATGTTGTTTACGTGCGCGCTTGCGCATCAAGCAGATTTCCACGAATTCGCCAAAACAACAAGCTCTAAGCAGCCGCAGCCGCAGCAGTAACAACATAAGAAGTCGTCGTTCAAGTCTGGGTCTCATCCTGTTCGTCCCGTTTGCCTACCTGCTTGATACCACCGCTCTGCGTCACTTCTTGTTTGTGTGCTTTTTGCTCCTCCAAACTGGTCGAGGACGGCGGTGGCGGTGACGGCATGTCAACATGTTGATCCTACTATACATAGCGTGCGAAACCTTCTGGCAACACTGAAACAAAAACAAAAAACCCCAAGTTGTGTGTTGTTGTTGTTATTTATGTTATTTTGCAGCATTTTTGCGATGTCTGTGCGCCACTAAACTAACACACGGATGCAAAGAGCAAATGGAAACGGCGTTGGCGTCTACTTTGGTCTCTTATTCAAGCAGTCTGGCCACGCTCTGCTTATGCTCTTTGCTTTCGTTTGGTACGTTTTGTGCAGTCCTCAGTTGTCTTTCACAGTGTTTGCGATGCGGTCGTGTTTTCTGAACTGCTGCTGGTGGCAATGTCGGCGTCTTTGCTAAGTGACTTTATTTCTGTCGTATCATAATTCTTTGGTAATCAATGAAAACTCTAATATTTGGAAATGTATACTTTTGCAAAACGGTGGATAATTGTGATATAATTTTTATGATGTTTTCTTTGAAGAATAGTTGGTGCTTGCAGGCGTGTCTCGCGTATTGCGTATGTATTGGCGTGCATTATTGTTGGATTTGTAATTTTTGGGCAACTTCAATTGGATAAAACTACGAGTATATCGAAAGCATCTGTAAAATGTGACCATATTTATTTGTCATAATCTCCACTCGTTTTGCTTTTGCTTGTTTCCCATTAGCTTGGTCAAAATTCTTAGAATTCTTGACAACATTCCCGCGCGCACACACACAATCATAACGAGTAGCTAAAACGAAAAAAAAAAAATGATGTACTCTCCCTGCGCGACGGAGTGTAGACATAAACACATACAAGCGCATGCACTTGAACTCTCACGCACGCACACCGATGCTATACTTATTTATGCACGCTATCCAACACACCTCGAAAATTGGTTGTTGTCGCCACTAAGTGTAGACACTTGCTATCTCTTTTACTCTTATCTGACAACAAAAACTAGTAGGACTTGTTTTTTGCGCTTTGTTTTTACGCAAAAAAACCGGTAAAATTTTAAAACGGCAGCAACAAATGCTGAATGTTATTGTGTGCGTGTGCTTGGATGCGTCTGTGTTACTTGTGTCTTGTGCTTCGTTGTGGTAGAGTTCAGCTTTAACCATAGTTTTCACACACTCCGCTTTTCTTACAGTTTTCTAAACACGCACATACATACACACATACGCACACAACCGAGCAACGAACTCGTACAGCAGCGACGCCCAAGAATGAAAGAGCACAAGGCAACATGAAAATTGCAGCAACAACACTGAAACATAAAAACAGACAGAGAGAGAAAGCGAAAAAGAGAGCGGTGCAGTAGCAGTTAAACGGCAACGACCCGAGCAGAAGCAAAAGCACAGTATTATTAGCGGCCGTTATTGTTGTTGTCTGTTGTGCGGTGCCGTGTCAATAGTCATGTATGTATGCACATAATTGTTGTTGTTTATATAGTGTTTGCTGTTCTTTATATTTGTTTTTAAATTGCATGTAGTGTAATTTTTTTAAATTTCTACTCGTTTTTTATACCAACAATTGTTACATTTCGCCAGCGTTGCCACCTGACACAACTACGATCATCGAACTTTGTTTTGCTGTGTTTATCGAAGGCGCTCTTATTAGTAATAGGCCGGCCGAAAGCAAAGCAAAACGAAGAAAAAAGGTGATGATGATCTTGACCTACGTGCTCGCAAGTTCAATCGCAATTCACATGGCTATTCAACTTTTACTTTATTCGGCTTCCTTCTACTTCCTCTCGGACAGCCTGTGTAGATTAAATGTATGATGTGATGCGATGCGACGCGAACCAAATAAAGTAACAAATCAATGGAAATAGGAGGCACAATTTGTGGTTTTTTAATTGCATTTTGCTTTCATTCGGTTGTCGTTATTGTTGTTTCTTGATGCTTATGGAATCATGTATTACTTCTATTTCATTGTTATCTCGAAATTGGCGACAAATTGGCGGCGCTTGGTGTCATCGCTTTTTATGCTCATGATCATGAGTGCAATGAGCGCGCCAAGTGATGTTATTTGTGTACTTATTTGTATATATATTGATTGTTTATTGTTGTGATTATGTGTGTCGGTGTCAGCGTACGGTGATCACTATTATCATATTTATTTCCTTTTAATGTTGTTGTTGTTGATGTTTGTGTCCCTTGCGCGAGTGTGCGTGTAATTGTATTATTATCATCATTTAGCGTACGCCAAATTAATCTTTGTTCATTTTGCACAAATATCGCACTGTATAAATTTGAAAGCTTCATCCATTCAGAATTTGTGTATTATCAGGACAAAAAAGTTGACATTATCATCATCGTCGTCGTCATCGCCTGCACCATCGCCATCGCCATTAACATAATTAACATCAACAAGTTGTCTCCGCTTTTGTCATTTGTTTTCTTACTGTTTTTTATTGTTATTATTTATTTGTTATTATGCGAAGACAAAGCAAAAACCGGCATTGGCACGTTCAGTGGTCGTGAGAATTAAAACGAAACATCGAAATAAGAGAAGCATATCAACAGTACCACGATTTGCGAGAGATAAGGACTGACCGAGAGAGTGAGAGTCAGGGAAAATGGAGGAGACCTCGCGTGTGCATTGAACAAACAACAATAGGGGGGAAAAGAGAGAGAATTGTGTCATTCTTCAAAGTGGTTGTGAAATGTTTGCCTTTTTATGCCTATTCATATCACAGCCAGCTTTGAGGAGCGACGCAATGCTCACAACAAAAAGTTATACAGAAATTATTATACATTAAAATGCAACTTACATATGCATGTGTTGTTTGTAATCATATTATTTCATTCCATTAATCATTAAGGAAAATTAATTCATGTGTGTCATGCCCCGTCAAACGCTAAACGTATACCAACTGAGGATCCCTATATTGCTAAACAATATGTATCACACTCTCCCCTTGCATAAGATTGGCACATTCATGCTGCGCTCACAAAGTGGTTGTGAAATGCATTTCGACTTTGCACGCATATCACAGCCAGCTTTGATGAGCTTAGCGTAATGTAACTTACATCAATCAATTAATAAACTCTTAAATCAAACAAACATACTCTGCACTCAATACACATTATCTGCAATTAAGCCTCACATTCGGTCACTCCGCCCTCTCGCTCGCTCTCTTTTTTTTCTCTTTGCTTGAAGAGATGAATAGTTTAAGGAATTGGGGGTAGAAAAAAATAATATATATTATATTTATGTATATATTGGTCAAGTAAAAAGTTCGTTCGGTTTTTATCTAAGAGATATCGTTATTGTCCATAGTACTAGTGTTACGTGTCGCATCGTGTCATATTATACGGCGCTGAAAACGTGTTTATTCGCGCTAAAAGTTTGTCTTTGACAGTTTTTCGATTGATTGACTCAGTACGTTGTGAGCGCTCGTCAAAGAGAAAATTCGCTATATTTTACAATTTTTCTTCGATCAAGGCGAAGAAACAGCCAAAGCGGCTGTAGCAAAAAAGTGGTTTGCTAGGTTCTGTTCTGGTAATTTCGATGTCAAAGGTGCAGGCCTGTCGTCGAAAATTGCAATAAAATCATGGAAATAGTGGAAACAGACCGTCACGTGAGCACTTATTTAATTGCTGAGGAACTAAAGATAAGCCAGAAAACCGTTTGGAACCATTTGCATAACCTTGGATTCAAAAGAACAGTTTTGAGCTTCTTTTGAATCCAAGGTTATGCAGGTTATCGCTTCATCATCAGAAGAGGCCATCTTTGATCAACAGTGGCCGAATTGTGTTCCATCAGGACAACGCCAGACCACACACTTCGTTGATGACTCGTCAGAAGCTCCGGGAGCTCGGACGGGAGGTCCTAATGCACCCACCTTATAGTCCGGACCTGGCACCAAGTGATTAACATCTTTCCCTGTCCATGGCGAACGCGCTTAATGGTGAGAAGTTGGCCTCAAGAGAGGCCTGTGAAAAGTTTTTTGGCAATAGGGACGCAGCCTTCTACGAGAGGGGTATAATGAAGTTGGCATCTCAAGGCAACAAGTTTACGAACAAAACGGCGCATATTTGACTTAAATCGAACAAATGTACACAAAGTTATTAGCTTTTGAAAAATCAATAAAAAACCGAACGAACTTTTTACTTGACCAATATATGTACATATCGTACATACATCACTCACCAAAAATTGAATCTATTAATTGACATCAAATATAATTTGATGTTGCTTATCTAAGCCTCATCAAGTGGTTGTGATATGGATACCCGACGCATATCACAGCCAGCTTTGATGAGCTAGGATAATCAACGGAAAACAACATGAAAAACACAACAAAACAATATGATTAAAAAAAATCAATGGAAACAACAAATATAAAATTGATGTGAATTGGTGCCAAAAATGTGATTAAATTAATATTAAATTCTATACGAATATCATTTAGTTTAAATTCGAAATTATTTCATATCATTTGAAAAGCGTAAATCTAATCTATAGACTCGAGTATACTTTTAGTTATTTTGATTATATATTCTTATATCTTTGATTTTGAGTACACCTATCAAGTATTTTTATATTTAAATGTATCTAATGCGCTTGTGTCTTTTTCACAGATACGCCGTCAATCAACTTTACGTTCCAGACACTAATACACAGATAAAAATAGATATATACATGCCGATACAAATTTGAAAACTTATATAGTTTCAGTAAAGATTAAGAACAGAATTCCAAAGATCCTCTGACGACGCCTCGCTGTGCTGAACGATTTTAATTAAGCTTTGTGATAGTTTTATTTTATTTGTTTATGTATATTCTAGTATTTTAAGAGAAACCAAACAAACTTGCAAAACCAAATAGAAAGTGAAGCTATAAACTGCAAATGCATTCCAAAAGCACAAGTCCCACAAGAACTACATCTACACCAACAATAACAACAGCACCAGCACCAGCAATGATGACAACAAGAGTATTTGACAAATACAGAATGGGCATTATGCTGCTGCTATTGCTGGTTAGCTTTCTGGGCTGCCCAGCGATTATCGAGGCATGCTCCAGCCGCACGGTGCCCAAGCCGCGTCCATCGATCTCATCATCTATGTCGGGCACAGCTTTGCCTGCCACACAGGCACCGCCCACAATGGTCTCCACACCTCGGACAACCACTACAACAACAACACCCAGGCCAAACATAACATTTGCCACATACAAATGTCCAGAGAACTTTGATGCCTGGTATTGTCTCAATGATGCACATTGCTTTGCGATCAAGATTGCCGAGCAGCCTGTCTACAGCTGTGAGTGCGCCATTGGGTTTATGGGTCAGCGTTGCGAGTACAAGGAAATCGATGGCTCCTATCTGCCCAAACGACCACGTCCAATGCTTGAGAAGGCTAGTATTGCCAGTGGGGCTATGTGTGTACTCGTCTTTATGCTATTCGTTTGTCTGGCTTTCTATCTACGCTTTGAACAGCGTGCGGCTAAGAAGGCATTTGAATTGGAGCGTGAGCTTCAGCAGGAGGACGATGAAAGTGATCATGAGCTGTGTGCCTGCTGTCGTGCTCAGTGCTGCGCTGATGGTGACGAACCTCTTGTCACGAAGCGCAAGCTGCCCTATCACTTGCGGCTGGAGCACGCCCTGATGTCCTTTGCTATTCGGCGCAGCCCAAAGCTATAAATTCCATTGAAATACTTGTGTGTATCGACGAATACAAACTGAATAGAGTTGAATGATTCACCTTGCCCGTTATGTGAAAGTCTTAAATGCGTTTTACGAATTTCTATGTGCTTTAGTCGTAGTTTAATAGTTTATTATATATTATTTAACGTTTACATCTACGTTCGTAAGTGTAACCTAACCTTCTCGGATTCCAATCCATTCGGTTTTTGCCTTGTACACAGCCTGAAACCATATAAGTTCCCTACAAGATATATTAACTCCAAATTCATGCATCTACCTGGTTCAGTGCTAATCGTACCCGTATTATGAATCGAATATGTATTTTTATACCTTATGCTATAGCTATATTTATTTTACTATTATTAACTGATTTATACGTATCCAATCGAAACACTCAATGTCGAATCCACAATGAACAAAACAAAAAAAAGCCAAGTATTATTTATCGCACTAGATATATACGAAATGTATTGATTTTTTTTTTTATAAAAATACACTGCACTTGCATACTATTTATGTAAAAGAAAGCATATTCAAAATTGTAATGTTTTATTTGAAGTCAATTAGGGGGATATCTGCGTGATGGTGAATAGAAAAGCTCGGGTAAAAATTTAAATAATTATAATTTGTGTTAACAATTTTTGGTCATTAATAATGTTAATTGTTCGTAAGAATTTTTTACTTAAAGCGTAAGTTATAGATGTGTTTTGTTTAGTAGTGTCGAGTTTAAAAATGTGTTTAAAAAACATGAGCATAATTTTAGGCGGCAATTGAAGAGTTTTTTTAACCTCGACCGTTTCCGAGCATTTTGACATGCTTTGGAATTTACCGATTTTCTCTCAAAACGTCAAATTCTATTTAAAATAGTCTGAAATCGATAACTTCTTATTAAGAAATCACGCATTATATGTTGGTATATTATAATAATCTATAATGCAGGGCAGAAGAAATGTAGGGTTTGTTTCTCTACGTACAGCATCTGGGATCTAAATGGATATGACTAAACCCATACATAATTTGTAAATAACATAATTATTCATTCCGATATATTAATTTGTGTCTGCAGATAGCCATTTTTTGGGAAAATTCTGCATGACCTAACTGTTAATTTATTAGTTCATATTGATAAGTTAATCGGAAATTTGCTAAAAATAAATGTAGCACAACTTAATCAATTGTTTATCAATTAAAACTAATGAATCACTTGAAACAAAATGGAGTAATGGAGTAATCAGCACAATAAAATCATTTTGGATTAATAATTATCTTTTTATTAAATACGAAATATAATTCGATGATACAGCGTTTCACTTCGACTCATTAAGATGACCGCTACTGTACATTTTCGGGGTTTTAAAATGTCATATTTTCAAACATTGTGCGTAAGACATTAATCTTTGACATGAAAGTTCCTGTCAAATGTGATCCACATATCAGCAGTACGTGTCGCGCACAATTGTCTGACGATCTTATCTATTGCTCAGCTTTAATTATACGGATTCAATGGTGTTCGTGAATAAGTTAAGTGGACAGCAAAATGCATTTTTAAAGCGGGGAATTCCAGCTGCTTGAATAATAAATATGTTGGCCCCGATGGGGAATTTTTTACTGTAAGCTGGTGATTGTTTTGTAAACAACATGTGAGGAGATGAGAGAATCTCATTGTACGGCTATTTGTTTATATTTGTTTTTCTACCTGGAAAGAACCCTTACTTTATGGTAGAACGCCTTGATAGGTCCTATACTGGAGAGGACTAGCGATACGAGTGTTACACATTTCATTAAGATTTGAAGGTCCGTTTCAGAGCGATTCTTAAAGTAGCCTGTCTCATAACCATAGTACTGAGTGACCAGAGCGATGACAAAGCAAGTGAATCCCAAAAAATTGTGGAATGCCTTATTCAGCAAGGGTGTGATCAGTTTTTTGACACGCTGCGAGCAAAGTGCGCCCAACCCTGAGCTCATTGACAGCAGGCAGAGAATAAAGGCGGTGATGCCTACAGAATAAAACCGGATTATTTTTCAGGGCTCTTGCCAAAAATGAACTTTTATTACTCACCCAGTCTGCCATGAGTTGAATGCAGCGAGAATCCCTTCTGTATCATCTTAATGAGTGCGCCAGCTGCACCACACGTTCCGCCAAGTGTCAAAAGCATCCAGTGTATTGTGGTCTTGGTGTTTCGCTTGTAACTGTTGGTTAATACATTGTTGCTATAGTGAACCATAACACCTTCCGCCATGAAGAAGGAGAACTGCAAAAGATACATGAGGTATTAACATGCTTCTCCAATCCAGGCTGGAGTACGTACCCCAATGGTGACTAGCCAGGCGTGGAGACCAGTTCCCTGCAAGCCCGTTCGCAGCGTAATATACGACATATAAATGGTTATAAATCCTATGCACATCTGATTCAACACATTAAGAAAGAATTCAAGGCGGTCCCCAGCCCTTTGGGGCTCATCATGTAGCGTGTTATGGGACATTCTGGAGTAGCGTGGCGGAGTTGGAGATTCGTTAATTAATACAAATGAAGGCAATCGCTGTGTTCGTGCTGTGCTCTGAAGTGGGCTCACTCTCGTTGTGCTTCCGTAATCGACGACAGCCTGATTGCTAGTGACCGGCAGGTGATGCTCACTCATTGTAGCGGCACAATTTACCCGCCCGTATATTGAATTTTAGGAATGCTCTTATCGCTGTAGAGCAATAATGTTATTTTTGTGTTAAATGTATTAGTTACGACAAATACATTTTGTGAGCTCGAGCGACTGATAATTGCGTCTATTAACTATCAGTATGAGCTACAAATTGGCGCAATCTTTTTTCGGTTATACAGTTGGCATATCTAAAAAGTCAATGCCGCAAGACACGAGTTTCGTATTTATTGTTTAAGCGCGACCAAAATTTCCCATTGACTGGCTTCACAGTCGTAAATTATTCAACTAATCGAGTACTTTTTCGAGAGATAAAACGGCAATATACATAAGTACACAAATATAGGTGTATTAGTCCACAAACCACAAATAAGAACATTAGCTTTAATTTTTATGGCATACCATATCAATTTCCTCTGGGGAAGCTGTTCAAATACGTACCAACCGCGATAAATCTACATACGCGTGCACATATAGTATATACGTTAACTTTTGAATTAAAAACCGCAATCCGCTGTTGCAGTTGTAATGACGATATTAATTATCGGACTGTTAGTTTAAATGTTATCGATGTGCAGCTTTCATTAATCAACACTACATGTTGAACGACAAATTAAGTAGAGATTTAAATAAAATTCTTAGTTTATTAAATTTGTAAATAATAAGTGTAATCTAAAAATAAATTACTTAATACTAGTGGAAACTAAATTCAAAGTTTTAGGTGGCGAAGCTGCGATATTTGTGATACAAGGACTTAAACGGTGCAATGCAAGTTAACACCATTGCAATGAGAGTCACCACTTGCATAAATATAACAAAGTCTTGTCCTTGGCCTTTAAATATACCAGTTTGCGTATAGCCATAAAACTGTGCAAGCATTGCAGTCACAAATGTCCCTAGGCTGAGTACTACGTGGAACGTTTTGTTGGCCAACGGGGACACAACTTTTGTTAAGCTGCGGGCCAGCACAGCGAATATTCCACTTAAAAGTGATATGAGGCACAGAATAAATGTTGCGAATCCCAGTCGTGCATGAATGGTCACTGAAATGGCCCAGTCGTCGCGTATTAACTGGACGAGGCATCCCGCTACGCCCATGCCGCCACCAAGTATCTGTAGCACCACATGGATGCCAGTCTTGGTCTTCCGAGTATAACGGAGTGTTAACCAGTTGCCATTATAAAAGCACATCATGGACTCGGCCATTAGGAAAACAAATCCAAAGGACACCAGCCAGACGTGCAGGCGAATGCCTGCCAAACCAGTGCGAAGACAGTTCCAGCATATCCAAAATGTCACAAAACCGATGCACAATTGATTAAGGACATTCAGACCGGCTTCGATGTGTTGCAGGACACTCGTTGAGTTGGATTTCTCAGCACCCATAGTAGTATATTCCGTTGAACTCTCCACGGTGCTCAGCTACTGAATTTAAAATTTAACTAAAATGTCCTTTTCAGACGCAACACTTTTACTATCCGAATTCAACTGCTCCCTCGCATGAGGAACTGACAACTAATTTGAAGATACCTATTCTATTGACTGTAATTAACAATGTACATATTATATATGCGTACACACATGACTGCAAGTGTGGGTGTGCTGTTATCAGTATCAGCCGCTTTACTCATAATGCATGCAAGAAGTTAAAGGATTAAAATATATAATTGAGCACAAGCACGTTCGCACTCGACACTGTCCATTCAGTTATCGCAAACGTTTTCAAACGATTTGTAATGTTAAGCAAACAAATTGAAAGTAATCTAGCATCATTGACGCTGGCATTAGTTCTCAAGTTGCAATACTTTAGTTAATTATACTATATGCCCCTGCACAAACATACATATTGATCTGAATGGACAGGCACTCAGTGTGTGATCAGGCGCACGTTGACCATTGCGTCTCATATGCATATCTTTAAGTGTGCACAATGTTTAGATGTATTTATTTAGGTAATTATTTTTGGAAATTAGCCTTGTCATCGAAATTAATTAGCCACTTATACGTGTAGCACTTATTTGTTTGAATTAGACTTTATCACTTTGCAAAATCGCACGTACTATGATAATTTATAGACTCGCCTTTGCAAAGACATGCATGTGAATACGAATATGAGTGCTTTACTATACTTAGATATAAGTACGAGTATGTGTATATATTTTAGCAACAAATGCGATTGTACTATGTTACTACTTACTACTATAAATGATGTTTTGGTCAATGGCATCAAAGGTTTTTTTGCGATATGATTTTACAGTTTTCGGAAATGTGATTCAGCATTTATATAGTTTAAGGCTGTTAAATTCTTCTTATTGATAGGTGAAATCTCTGATTACTCATACTCATTACTCTGATTATAATAATACGATCTGTGTTAACAATTGAATCATATATTTAATATTTGTCAGTACTTCTTATAACTGCAGCTGAGAAGCTCATTTTATAAGCCATAAATGTCAACATCATACACATTTAGATTTTTAAAACATATTCTATGAAAATTATATTGTTTATTTCAATATACAATTTCCAATTAAAATATAAAAAATAGTTAGTTTAGAGATCTCCATGTAAAACCAGTTAAAAGTATCTCTTTGTGTAATGATGTTTTTATGAATAAACAAAATACAATTTAAATAAAAAACATTTGTTTTTATTTGGTCTCTTAAAATGAATGGAAATCGACAAACGAGGTAAGTAACCATCGAAGGCGGTAAGTATGGTAAGTATTTAATTATTTAGCTGCCTCGATCGACCGTTAAAATCCAAAATAAGGCATATTCTACCAGGCGAACAGACATGAGTAGCATGTGGCAAATAGATAAAGGCACTCGCTCTTAGGATCCACAATGAGCTATTACAGAACTCTCTTAGGATCCACAATGTCGCGCTATTATGTTCGCCTGGTAGTTCAGCTGGTCCACGTGACATTTTGCAAGGGAGCTCGTCGAGATTTGATGACGTCATGCAATGCACACAACTTAATTAATGTTGCCTATCTTATAGGGGCTAATATTATTGATCTTTAAAGAAAGTAATTCTTAATTGTTTAAAGCTATATATTGGCCTAGTCCTTAAGGATTTAGAATGAACATACATTTTTGTATTTAAAATAAACAGGACTATCGAATAGCATTCAAAGATTTATCAAATATTTGAGAACAAATTTTGAAAATTTTTTAAAGGGGTAGGCATGAAAAATTTTATAGAAATGACCAAAATTTGAGGTATCTCGGCTATTTTCAGGATCTTCTGGATGTCCTTTGAACCACAAATAGGCTTTATCATAAAATAGTCAAATATTCATACAAAAGGACTAGAGTCCTTAAAACGGCCAAGTTACAAGGACATTTCCTGTTAAAGAAAATAAGCTATAACTCGGTCATATCCTTGAGGATAATGACGAGTCATATGTCAAATAACTTGTCTTGGAAAGGACTATTAACCCTATAAAATACATTCCAATCGTCCTTATGGTTTACGAGTTATCCTTGATTTTCTGATTTTCATCATTGTTCACTGGTCCTCGAGTGAAATTTTTGAAGTTTTGGGTCCTCAGACGACTCCTATATTATTGAATGCCAATCGACAGAGCTGATTTTTATGGGCATTGAAAACAAGATCTTTCGAAAATGCGTAAGGATTTGGCCAAGTTATGATCATTTTAAATATTGTACAATTTGATTTTGCCGCACCTCAAAGTATGCAATAGAATTTTTTACCTTATAATCCGTGAAATAAAGTTAGATAGTAAATAGCTGCTTAACATTATTATTCATTCGAATTTACTTACTTTTATAACTATCTGAATAAAAGAAAGTTTCCCTACAGTTTTATATTTCTTAATATTTTTATTTTCAGAGACATTTCAGGATATACTGATGTTCAGAACGAAAAAAAATCGATATTTTTAGAGAATACGCCAATAATTGTACGTAATAACAATAATAAAAATAATTGTATATAATAATTTAATTGTAATATTAAAAAAAAATTATAAATGTGAATGCTTTTATTTGGTTCCTTAAAATGTATATGTAAGTACTCGTATTTAATTTAATATATTGAGCGATCAATTGACATGCTTTAATTATTACCCAATGCAATGAAAATTAAAAGATTTGTTAATTTCTACCAGGCCACCAGAAGAGGTGTCCACGAGTAGCAGGTGTCCATGGTATAGAAAGTCGCTTGCGCAATTAGAATCCACCATGTGCTTACACCGAACCCTCTATCATGGGCTCATACTTCGCAGGCACTCTGAGAGCATAACATAACATAACAGAGAGGAGAAAACAAATTGCTGGTGCTCCGGGTAAATCCACCTTCTTCTCTATTATGTTCGCCTGGTATTTTCAGCGGGTCCACGAGGCATTTGAGAGGGGATCTCGTTCTGATTTCTTGACGGATAATGATGCCAAATTTAGATTAAATACTTACCTTACTTACCTCCTCCGGAATTTACTTACCTTCGATGTTGTTCCATTTTAAGTGATCAAATAGAAGCATAGTATTGTTTTATAGTATTTAGTTTTGTAGTTTATTCATAAAAAATAAATATTTGATTAACAACGAAAGGTTTACACAAACATTTGAATTGATTAGTAGTTAAAAATATGCAAAATATTTTCACTTATATTAAATCTGCCTATATATATTTAACATATTCAGCAAATCAATATTGCAAATCTTTAAAAGTAGCAATTTCTGTAAGCTTATTATCCGACGGGTTTCATGTGATCCAGTGATATAAAAATGGCACCCATTGGAGCTGCCAATATGATTTAAACATACAAAGTGTAAGTGTATTCAGCATATGAATTAAATTTAGCAACAATTGCCAGCAAGAGATCTAGTCGAGATTTGTAAAAGCTACCATCTTCACTGAATCCATCTAGCTTTCTTCGTTGGCCGTTCCAAGTCAATATATTAAAGATTTTTTTTACAGATATATTATTTATTATTATATGATTGACAAAATAAAACCTAGCTGTATTTTAGTTGGTTTATGCCATAGCGAGCAACTTTTCCGTCATCCAACTTGTTAAACTTGCTTGTTGTGACAATTATTTTGGATCCAGTTTCATACACAAAAACAAGCAACATTAGCTCAAGCAGTTGTACATTATAATCACAATAATTTATTCTTTATTGGTATTCAAATAATCGTAATTTCAACAACTCCTACATAAGGCCATCTCTTGTTTAACACTTGGCGAAGCCATCATCGCCCTCACAGATGTCGCAGAGCTTCGATTCGATCTGATAGTAATCGGTGGCCTTCTTGTTGTTATCATAGTAGTCATAGAGGACGACTGGAGAGGGCTTCTGGTTGGCAACCCCATGGGTCTTGAATGCCTCAAAAGGCAGGCATTTAAGCTCACCCTTGGGCAGGCTCTCGAAATAGATGACCACCACAGAGTCATCGTTTTTGGTTTCTACCAGCTGCAAGTGCGAAAAGAGATTAGCAAGTGTGTAAGGCGTTACTTCATTCCAGACTTACCCTGACGCGCTCAATCTCTTGGATGTTCTTGAAGCTGTCCTCCTCGGCTGTGTAGCCAGAGGGTAGTGACACCTCCAATATGGCCATGTTGGAGGCTTTAGCCTTGCCCTCCTCCACATACTCCACGCATACGCTCAACTCAAGCTTGGACTTGGTCGTCGCTGGCGTGATGATAGTTTGAATCTTGAAACTGGGCTTGGGATCCTTCTCAACCACATTGTACTGGTAGCTGATCTGTACCAAGGCGGCGCCTGTGCCCTTGGCTTCGTATTCCAATGACTTGGTGCCTTGGGGGAACTCCACGGTTTGCAGCAACAAATCGTTGTCCTCGTTAACAGTTAGTTTTTCGGTCTTCTCGCGCTGGCCATGATTGGACACACTCAGATCCCACTTGGCTGCCTCATAGCCCGACTTCTTGGCGAACTGAATCAGCGCCTGCAGACCGGCCACGGTATCTTGAGTGGAAGCAAAGCCACCATAGCTATTACGCTGTGCCACCAACCAGCGAATTGAGTTAAGCACCGATTCGGGAGATTCGTCCTCTAGCAATGTGAGCAGAGCATAAGAGGTGATTTCAATGTCATGGCTCCAGACCCAGCACCACCAGCGAGCACATCTGCCGGTGCGCAGCTTTTCCACATCGTCGGACCACCAGGTGCGATCATCTTCGTGCTTGGCCAGCGCCTTAATTGCTGCCACATGCTGGGCTGCCTCTGGGGACTTGGCCTTCTGCAGAGCATAGGTGGCAATAGCGCGAGGCAATAGTTCGTCTGAATCCTTCTCATTGGAATGGGCAGTCAAATAGGCCACGGCCTTGTCGATGGCAGGCTGGTTGGGCTTTTCCTGCTCTAGCAGCGCGAGCAAGGCATTAGCAGTGAGTGTCAGTCCGGAACGGGTTGAGCCATAGAAGTATTCTCCTGCCTCGGTGAAGCTGCCGTTTTCGGCCTGGCGGGTGAGCAGGAATTCATAGCCTTGCTCGAGTTGCTTCTCGTCCACCTTAATGATGTCCTTGATCTGGCTAAACGAGCGCAGCACATAGGCCGTCAGCCAGGTGGAGCCGTTTCGTTCGGGATCCTCGTCACGCCACTTGCCGGGACCAAAAGAACTGTAGCTGCCATCGTCGTGACGATAGTGGAACATGTGCTGGTAGCCCTGCTCCAGGTTTCGTTTGATGCGATTGTTCAGCTCAGGTGTCAGCTTCTTTATGCTCTTTAGGTAGTCGTGCACCAGATAGTTGGGCACCAGCTTGGACATGGTCTGCTCACCGCAGCCGCTGGGTAAGTTCAGCAGACGTTCGAGATTCTTGATGACGGGTCCCAGGAGATCGCCAACCAAACCGAATTCAACGTGCTGCGAGTCTGGCACAATATCCTCGGGTAGTTCCAGTTCAAAGGTCTCCTTGTGCTCGCCCACATCCTTGAGATTGACAAAGAAGGCGCGATTCCTGTACTCAGTAACACCCTCGGGTACTACCTTAAGGGTCTTGTGCACAGCATCTCCGGCCACTGGTGAAATGGCTGTAAACTTGAGCAGTATGCTGCCAATGATCTTGGGACGCACCAGGAAGGAGACACCAGCTGCAGCATTGGCGCCAACTCGCACCATTTGCGAACGCTTCTGTTCATCAATCACTTCATTGGACACATCCACAAATTCGTATTCGTTGTCCTCGTTGTTGAGGGACACCTCCACGTCCAGTTGCTTGGGCAGGTAGTTGAAAACCAGGGCGGGCACACTGATGACCTCGCCACGCTTCACCGAGTAGGGCAGGCGAATGGACACAAAGAATGGCTGGAATGTCTTGATGTTCAGCTGATCATGGGTGACGGCTAGACCCTTCTCAGGGTGCACTGCAAATGCTGTGAGCACCCAGCTTGTGATGGTGTCTGGTATTTTCCTGACCCACTTGAAAATCTCAGTTTTGGTATCCTCAATGTCTTCGAACAGCCAGGTCTCCACAAAGTTCTTGCGCACCACGGGTGCCGGTGCCGCGACAGTTCCATGGCCTAGCCTACCAAAGGATTCAGTGCTGCCTAAAATGTCTCCAAGTAACATTTTCCCCCTGCTCATTGATCTACCTGAAAAGGACTTTGCAATTTTAAAGAATCATAAAAACATTCGAATTGCTTACGATGTTTCTTTTCGGGTGGTGTGCGATTGTAGAAGAAATTCGCATTCGTCATGGTGACGACACCGCTCCCCTCTCCGGGAAAGTAGGAGTAGCCACCCTGCCAGGGAGTACGGGTATTGTAGCGACGTAAGCTGAACGAATCCTTGTTGAGATCATTGTTGTTGCCTAGCAACAAGACGCTCTTATCGATAGCCGTCAGAGCAACAAATGATTGAGGAGCTGTCTTGATCTCCAGCTCAACATCCGCGCCAGGTTTCACCTCTTCTGGAGCTGTCACATTGATCTGGTTTTGCAGCTCTACGTTCACATGAAACGAGCCCTCTGCGTAACGGAACTCACCAGTTTCATCCACGTAGTAAACATAAATGCGGCCATAGGGAGTTGTTAGGAATGATGGAGTCAGGCTGATGTTGTACTCCTTCTGTGGTTCCTTCAGATCCACACGCTCCGTGTGCAGGACATTGCCGCGACCAATGATATTGTACACAAAGTAGTTGAGGGGCCGACTCGAGTTCACAGTTACCTGATATTCCTGTCCAATTTTAAGTCTATATGGACAGTGAGAAGAATGCAATTAGAGCGGAATGGAATAGGGTTAATAATGTGGACAAACCTCTTGGTGCCCTTGGGTCGCTGCACGTCCACCTTGAACCATTCTTTCTCCTTCTTTTCCTCTTTTACGGACTTGTTAATTTTTTTGCGTTCCCTGTAGGGATACGTGGTGTAGAGTTCGCGCTCCTCGTCCTCATACAACAGATCCATCGTGTAGTAGCGAGTTAGGTTCTCCAGTTCGGGTAAATCGGGCAGGACTACTTTGAAAACAGCCAAACTAGACGCATTCAGATGACTCTCAAAGACCAGAGGCTCGCTTTCAATTTTTGGCAGCTCCGATCTATCGCCGTATAACGAGTGTCGTATACCTTCAGTGAACTTGGCCTATATATGGGGAATGTCAAGGATTAATGGAATGGATTAACATCCATTGTTTTACGTTATTCTGAATGCCTACATACCTTCACCAAAACCTTGGTGTCCTGCAGAAGTGTGCCATCGACGAGTGTGATCTTGAAAATGATTTCCTGTTCCTTGCCACCGACAAACGAGTAGCAGCTGCTGTAATCTGTGCAGGACATCTTATAACGATAAGGATAGAGCGAAGTGACGCCAGTTTTATTGATCTTAACTCCGGTGAACTCCTCCTCAACGGTGGCCAGTATTCGTGCATTGGTCGATAAGGTTTCGTCGGCCAAATAGCTTGCGAACTCCTTGACATTGATGTCAAACTTGACCTTGCCATTGACCATATCTCCAGTCTGGATGATGGCATGTCCGGGTGTATCCTTAAGCACGGTCTCTCCATTCTCATTGCTCCAGACGCTAGTCTCAGAAGTATGCAAATTGAGCACAACTTTGCCATTTACTGGTTTGCCATAGGTGTAACTAAAGGATTGGAATTGTGATGAGTTTTTATTGATATCAATTTGCTTTGTGGGTTACTTACTTGGCTCGGACCACGACCTGCATGTCACCGTCCCGGACAGACACGGCCTGAGTGGCGTCCAAACTAATTGAGTACTTGGGCAGCACATACTTCTCCACCTTAAAGAAGGCACGATCATCCAAATAGGATCCTCCATTCTGGACCATGAGCGACCAGGAGCCCAATGTGGCAAACTCAGACAGTGCGAATTTGCCTGTATAGACACCACTGCGTGTCTTGAGGTGCTTCTCCTCCTTAATGCGATTCCTCTTGGAGTCCTCGAACCACAGGACCACATCTTCATCAGCCTTGTCCGGCCTCAAGTTCTCATCCAAGAAGAGCACACGATAGTTGATGGTATCGCCTGGCTTGTACTTGCCCTTGTCGGTTTGTATCTTCACATAGGCTTTGAATTCAGCCCAGTCGAGCTTGGTAGTGTTCTTGAACTCCAAGCCAGACACTCCCTCAGCGGTAAGATTATAATCTGCCGATTTCAATGGGGGCAACTTGAAAGTGATCTGCTTGAACTCGTCGGACTTGACGAGCTCCACAGTTTGTGTCTCATTGTGCGAGGGTCCTGTGATGCCAATTTTCAGTGTGACCGGCTCCTTGGTATTGTGCACGGCAACGGCCACATTGTAATCGCGGTCCGAGTGTATAGTTCCTGGTCCAACGATGGTGTATTGACTGTGTGTGCAATATGACATAATTAAAGTCAATTATTACCTATTGCTTAATCATTATCAAAATATGTAGGTCCATTATTAATTTGTATTTGATCACTCATTAAATATTTTCTTTACATTTTTTTATCTGCTTACCTATGGAGTAGACGGAAAGGAGCGTGGCCAAAATATGAAATGAACTTGATCTGTTAGGACACTCACGAATCGTGGTGGTTTTTCAATAGCTCCAATACACTCTGATTATTTTTTATTTATTTTTAAAAATTGAGCTCGACAAATCCAAAATTTAGGTAAAAGAACTATCTTCGGTAGGCTTCAAGTTTACGTGAGTCATTCATAAAATCTTCTCTTTTCAGAGTCACCATAAAAAAAAGAGCAAATAAAGTTGTTAACACTAACCATACAATATGGTTAGTGTTGTTAATTTCAAAAGCAAAACATTACTTATTGCACACTTTTTACTCATTGTAATTGAAAATTGATTCTAATCGGAGTACCGACATACCGTTGCGGCACCCAACTATTTTCAAGAAGGCAGCATTAAAATTCATGATATTATATATTCGTAAGCATTAGTACTAAATTCAATTTAAAAAATACTATAGCCTCTGAGTTTTTTGGAGCTATCGAATTACCTAGGGTGTCTCTAGCCCTTACAGATCTATTTGCTCCAAATATATATACCATCCAAGAACATACATATATGTATAATTACTTACCGAGTTCCTAGGTGTCAGCTTTTGTTCTGTTAGGCACAATCGGAAAAATGTCCAAAGATCATGATTTTTTAAAAGTCTCTTTATGATGTGTATGTATTGAATAAAATTTAATTTTTTTAAGACATGTAAATGTATATGTGAAGACATACATATGTAAATTTAAAACATTTGTATTTATTTGAAATCGATTTGGATTTGCACTTACCCTTCGTTCTTCACTAATTCTGCCATATTGAGAGACCGAAAATCAGATATCCAATGCGGCAAAGTGTCTACGTGGTTATAGATTGCCGTTATTGAAAAAAAGAACGATAACAAAATGTAATTAGTGATATCACTAACTATATGGTACATAGAGCTGGCATCTCATAAATGCACACATTCGCTTCGGTTTTTTCAGAGATTAGGACACCTTTTAATTGAGTGTTGGCTCGAGCAAACCGTTTGCGCTTAGTTCGGTCTGCGGCAGCTTCGACCGTCAAGAAACAAAAGATCAGAAATTTTTACCCTATTTAATGGGTTTGCCAACTAGCAACACTCTCGCGGACAAGGTGAGGAAACTACGTCCAAATTAACCAACTGCTGGAGGAGCGTAACGATCAAAATGAAATAAGACACCAATTTATATTTGTCCTATTTGACTACATTCGGGTACATTCGAAAAAGTGATCATATTGGCAGCTACTTTCAAAGACACATTTAGCTACAAGCAAATGCTGAAAGTTGGCAACACTGGTCAGAATACGAATTAGGAGACAAAGGAAAAGAAATATTACAAGGGACAAATTACAACTGTAAAATGGGAAAAAAAGGTAATATAAAAAAGCATGTCTTGTTTAGGTTATGTCAACATAAAACATTTAAAAAATAGGTTCAAATTTATGATTTGTCATCTATGAAAAATGAATGCGAGTAGGTTATACATGTAACCGGAGGTTTTATCTAAGATTTTTAATGACGAGTACTTGACACCGACTGCTCACAGAGGTTTACATATATAAACCAAATAGACATACATATATTTGGAGTTAAAGTCTTTCTTGAATAAAATCAGTAAGATATTGATTTTATTGTGTCTTCATTGTACCTTTATTATTACGATTGCAATTAATTTTTTCGATTTGTCAACAATTCGGAGATGCCTATGGTTAAAGTTTTTAGCCAACTGGCAGTCGGGTATAAATACAATTCTGAATTCGGTAGCATAAGTTACTATTGATAGTAACAGTAAGCTATAGAAAATTGTTAAATAAAGAAATTAAATAATTTAAAAATAAAACAAGTCGTTCAATAAGCATACAAGCGATCAGACCACGAACACAACAAGTGCGATTATGGAATAAGTAAAATTTTGCTTCTCGCAGCCACAGTTAATAGATAACAAATGAAGAAAAATATTTCATTGATAAGACAAGGGAACCAAAAAGTGTTTTCTGTGACATCAATAAATACATTAATTACTTGCATTTGTAATACGTGTCGGATTTGTATTTGTGTGAAAGGGCGTTCAGATCATGATAAATATTATAATAGTGTATGTAACATAGTGCAACAGCAAACAAGTTTATGTCATGCTTTTTCGCTTGTGTCGGTAATTAAATAATTCATTAATTTGATGTAATATTGGGTATTTTATATTATATCAATTTGTGTCGAATTTTTAGCACTTTTGGCATGTCTAGCGATTAATTAAGTATTTAGTTTTTATTGTATGCACAAGACCCCACTTTAATCTCGTACTTGCTTATGACATAGTGAAATATTGATGGTCCCGTATAGGCAGGAGAATAATTTTTAAAAAGAAATAGAAAATACTTTTTTGGGACTGGGGAATTTCTTAGCTTATTTTCCTGTAAAAAACAATACTCAAAGTCAAAAGCTTCCTACACAAGGAGTAAAACAGCATAATTAATTTTAAAAAAAAGTCTTCTTAGACAAATCTGTCAGGTTCATTGAAAATTGGAAAATATTTTAAATTTCAGTCGAATCTAATAAAATTCAATAGTGAATAGTGAATTTGTATCTTACGTCAAAAAGAACATTGTCATAAAAGGTAGGTTGGTATACGAGCGCGCTACTAAGTTGTACAACAATTAAGAAACCTACAATTTTTAAGAATCCATTGTCATGATAGTTAAGTTGTCTATTGTAGATATGAAATCTATTGTAGCTGTTTACTCACACAGAAAGACAGACAGTAGGGTACTCAATAAAAACCTTACTTGACAAGACAAAGCGGATGGAATGATAAATTTTCCAAATTGTACATTACAAAAATTATAGCTAGAACTGCTTTGGTAAAATTAATGGACGACTACTCATCTTCAAAATTGTATATTAAATCTGCTACCCATTTAAAAGAGCATATTATAACATTGTTCAAATCGACATGATTGGTGTGAATAGTCGTCAGTCTGAAAACCTGGACGACTTGGAGACTTGGTGACAATATGTCTTATTATTGCATACAAATTAAGTTTTTAGAATTTGGATACGACACCTCTTTCTTCAATTGCAAATAAAGGTGTTTGTACTTTAGCTAAATTTCTGTGAGACTGATATTCAGGATCTGTTTATTTCGGTTATTATTTCAAAGATTTTCTAATAATAAACAAAACTGGTTTACTAATTATTCACCATTCCTGCTCTTACCCATTCCCATCGCTTGGCTCAACAGCGCCATCCCCCGGCTGGTATCGACAACCACAAGCGGCGTGTGAGTCGCTAGATGACGCTGATATCTAGCGATATCCTAGAATCTGAGGGTAAAAACAAGCTACATTAACTCAAGCAGTTGTACATTATAATCACAATAGTTTATTCTTTATTGGTATTCAATTAATCGTAATTTCAACAACTCCTACACAAGGAAATATTTCGTTTAACACTTGGCGGAGCAATCATCGCCCTCACAGATGTCGCAGAGCTTCGATTCGATCTGATAGTAATCGGTGGCCTTCTTGTTGTTATCATAGTAGTCATAGAGGACAACTGGAGAGGGCTTCTGGTTGGCAACCCCATGGGTCTTGAATGCCTCAATAGGCAGACACTTGAGCTCACCCTTGGGCAGACTCTCGAAGTAGATGACCACCACAGAGTCATCGTTTTTGGTTTCTACCAGCTGAAAGTGCGAAAAGAGATTAGCAAGTGTGTAAGGCGTTACTTCATTCCAGACTTACCCTGACGCGCTCAATCTCTTGGATGTTCTTGAAGCTGTCCTCCTCGGCTGTGTAGCCAGAGGGTAGTGACACCTCCAATATGGCCATGTTGGAGGCTTTAGCCTTGCCCTCCTCCACATACTCCACGCATACGCTCAACTCAAGCTTGGACTTGGTCGTCGCTGGCGTGATGATAGTTTGAATCTTGAAACTGGGCTTGGGATCCTTCTCAACCACATTGTACTGGTAGCTGATCTGTACCAAGGCGGCGCCTGTGCCCTTGGCTTCGTATTCCAATGACTTGGTGCCTTGGGGGAACTCCACGGTTTGCAGCAACAAATCGTTGTCCTCGTTAACGGTTAGTTTTTCGGTCTTCTCGCGCTGGCCATGATTGAACACACTCAGATCCCACTTGGCTGCCTCATAGCCCGACTTCTTGGCGAACTGAATCAGCGCCTGCAGACCGGCCACGGTATCCTGAGTGGAAGCAAAGCCACCATAGCTATTACGCTGTGCCACCAACCAGCGAATTGAGTTAAGCACCGATTCGGGAGATTCCTCCTCCAGCAGTGTGAGCAGAGCATAAGAGGTGATTTCAATGTCATGGCTCCAGACCCAACACCACCAGCGACCACATTTGCCGGTGCGCAGTTTCTCCACATCGTCGGACCACCAGGTGCGATCATCTTCGTGCTTGGCCAGCGCCTTAATTGCTGCGACATGCTTGGCTGCCTCTGGGGACTTGGCCTTCTGCAGAGCATAGGTGGCAATAGCGCGGGGCAAGAGTTCGTCTGAATCCTTCTCATTGGAATGGGCAGTCAAATAGGCCACGGCCTTGTCGATGGCAGGCTGGTTGGGCTTCTCCTGCTCTAGCAGCGCGAGCAAAGCATTAGCAGTGAGTGTCAGTCCGGAACGGGTTGAGCCATAGAAGTATTCTCCTGTCTCGGTGAAGCTGCCGTTTTCGGCCTGGCGGGTGAGCAGGAATTCATAGCCTTGCTCGAGTTGCTTCTCGTCCACCTTAATGATGTCCTTGATCTGGCTAAACGAGCGCAGCACATAGGCCGTCAGCCAGGTGGAGCCGTTTCGTTCGGGATCCTCGTCACGCCACTTGCCGGGACCAAAAGAACTGTAGCTGCCATCGTCGTGACGATAGTGGAACATGTGCTGATAGCCCTGCTCCAGGTTTCGCTTGATGCGATTGGTCAGCTCAGGTGTCAGCTTCTTTATGCTTTTTAGGTAGTCGTACACCAGATAGTTGGGCACCAGCTTGGACATGGTCTGCTCACCGCAGCCGCTGGGCAAGTTCAGCAGACGTTCGAGATTCTTGATGACGGGTCCCAGGAGATCGCCAACCAAACCGAATTCAACGTGCTGCGAGTCTGGCACAATATCCTCGGGTAGTTCCAGCTCAAAGGTCTCCTTGTGCTCGCCCACATCCTTGAGATTGACAAAGAAGGCGCGATTCCTGTACTCAGTAACACCCTCGGGTACCACCTTAAGGGTCTTGTGCACAGCATCGCCGGCCACTGGTGAAATGGCCGTAAACTTGAGCAGTATGCTGCCAATGATCTTGGGCCGCACCAGGAAGGAGACACCAGCTGCAGCATTGGCGCCAACTCGCACCATTTGCGAACGCTTCTGTTCATCAATCACTTCATTGGACACATCCACAAATTCGTATTCGTTGTCCTCGTTGTTGAGCGACACCTCCACGTCCAGCTGCTTGGGCAGATAGTTGAAGACCAGGGCGGGAACACTGATGACTTCGCCACGCTTCACCGAGTAGGGCAGGCGAATGGACACAAAGAATGGCTGGAATGTCTTGATGTTTAGCTGATCATGGGTGACGGCTAGACCCTTCTCGGGGTGCACAGCAAATGCTGTGAGCACCCAGCTTGTGATGGTGTCTGGTATTTTCCTGACCCACTTGAAAATCTCAGTCTTGGTATCCTCAATGTCTTCGAACAGCCAGGTCTCCACAAAGTTCTTGCGGACCACGGGTGCCTGTGCTGCCGATGGAGGAGCAGCGCCTATTCTATTTGTCTCCATGGAGACTCCTGCCATACCAAAAGCAGTGGCGGTGGTGCTGTGTACTGCATCCTGCAAAACAACACCCTTTCGCATAAATCCACCTGAAAATGTCTCTGCAATTTAAGGAAATCAGAATAAAAAATCACATTGCTTACGGATTTTCAGCTTACGTGGATAATACACTGGTGCTGTGCGGTTGTAAAAGAAATTCGCATTCGTCATGGTGACGACACCGCTCCTTTCTCCGGGATAGTAGGAGTAGCCACCCTGCCAGGGAGTGTGGGTGTCGTAGCGACTTAAGCGCCAGCTGAACGAATCCTTGCTAAGATCGTTGTTGTTGCCCAGCAACAAGACGCTCTTATCGATAGCCGTCAGGGCAACAAATGAGTGAGGAGCTGTCTTGATCTCCAGCTCAACATCCGCGCCAGGTTTCACCTCCTCTGGAGCTGTCACATTGATCTGGTTCTGCAGCTCTACGTTCACATGGAACGAGTCCTCTGCATAGCGGAACTCGCCAGTTTCATCCACATAATAAACATAGATGCGGCCATTGGGAGTTGTGAGGAATGATGGAGTCAGGCTGATGTTGTACTCCTTCTGTGGTTCCTTCAGATCCACACGCTCCGTGTGCAGGACATTGCCGCGACCAATGATATTGTACACAAAGTAGTTGAGGGGCCGACTCGAGTTCACAGTTACCTGATATTCCTGGCCAATTTTAAGACTATAATTACAGTGAGAAGAATGCAATTAGGGGGAAATGGAAATGCGTTAATTATGTGGACAAACCTCCAGGTGTCCTTGGGTCGCTGCACATCCACCTTGAACCATTCCTTCTCCTTCTCTTCCTCTTCCACAGGCTTGTCAATTTTCTTGGGCTCCCTGTAGGGATACGTGGTGTAGAGTTCGCGCTCCTCGTCCTCATACAGCAGATCGATCTTGTAGTAGCGGGTCAGGTTCTCCAGTTCGGGTAAATCGGGCAAGACTACTTTGAAAACAGCCAAGCTAGACGCATTCAGATGACTTTCAAAGACCAGGGGCTCGCTTTCGATTTTAGGCAGCTCCGATTCATCGCCGTACAACGAGTGGCGTATACCTTCAGTGAACTTGGCCTATATAAGCGGAATGTCAAGGAGTTAATCCATTGTTTTAAGTTATTCTGAATGCCTGCATACCTTCACCACGCCCTTGGTGTCCTGCAGAAGTGTGCCATCGACGAGTGTGATCTTGAAGATGATTTCCTGTTCCTTGCCACCGACAAACGAGTAGCAGCTGCTGAAGTCTGTGCAGGACATTTCATAGCGATAGGGATAGAGCGAAGTGCCGCCAGTTTCATTGATCTTAACTCCGGTGAACTCCTCCTCAACGGTGGCTAGTATTTGTGCATAAGACGATGAAGTTTTGTAGGGTAAATAGCTTGCGAACTCCTTGACATTGATGTCAAACTTGGCCTTGCCATTGACCATGTCTGCAGTTTGGATGATGGCATGTCCGGGCGTATCCTTACGCACGGTCTCTCCATTCTCATTGCTCCAGATGCTAGTCTCAGAAGTATGCAAATTGAGCACAACTTTGCCATTTACTGGTTTGCCATAAGTGTAACTAAAGGATTGGAATTGTGATGAGTTCTTATTGATATCGATTTCCTTTGTTGGTTACTTACTTGGCTCGGACCACGACCTGCATGTCACCGTCCCGAACAGACACGGCCTGAGTGGCGTCCATACTGATTGAGTACTTGGGCAGCACATACTTCTCCACCTCAAAGTAGGCACGCTCATCCGAATAGGATCCTCCATTCTGGACCATGAGTGACCAGGACCCCAATGTGGCAAACTCAGACAGTACGAATTTGCCTGTGTAGACGCCACTGCGTGTCTTGAGGTGCTTCTCCTCCTTAATGCGATTCCTCTTGGAGTCCTCGAACCACACGACCACATCTTCATCAGCCTTGTCCGGCCTCAAGTTCTCATCCAAGAAGAGCACACGATAGTTGATGGTATCGCCTGGCTTGTACTTGCCCTTGTCGGTTTGTATCTTCACATAGGCTTTGAATTCAGCCCAGTCGAGCTTGGTAGTGTTCTTGAACTCCAAGCCAGACACTCCCTCAGCGGTAAGATTATAATCTCCCGATTTTAATGGGGGCAACTTGAATGTGATCTGCTTGAACTCGTCGGACTTGACGAGCTCCACAGTTTGTGTCTCATTGTGCGAGGGTCCTGTAATGCCAATTTTCAGTGTGACCGGCTCCTTTGTATTGTGCACGGCAACGGCCACATTGTAATCGCGGTGCGAGTGTATAGTTCCTGGTCCAACGATGGTGTATTGGCTGTGGGGGCAACATAACATCATTAAAATAAATTGATACTCAATGCTTAATCATAATCAACATAGGTCCAAATTGAATTCATAATGTCGAAATACTGGGTCACTCATTAGTTATTTTTATTCGAATTTTATGTTTGTTTTTTTTTATTTTTGTTAATTTTTAATGCTTTGCTTCAGGTTTCTCAATTTCAGTTCAGCAGTGATGGGTACAGTTTAATCTACAAACGAAATTAATTCGCTTTGCTTTATCAATTTAGTTTGATGTCAAATGAAGTTGTTTCTAAGGAATAATACAATCTGATTTCTTTCTATTAGAATTAGAAATATACGAATGGATCGAATGGTTTATCAATCAGAAAATATTCAAGTTGTCCCGATGGCATTTTTCTATGTAAAGTAGACGTGAAGAGAGCGAGACTAAAAACTTATCGGATTATTATATAGCTTATATTGTAGCTAACAAACTTGCATTTGATAACAATGGTGATATGCAGCTTACGTCATTATTCAAGTGTATTTCATCCTTAATGTGCCAATGATAAGTTTTGGTTCTTTTTTTTTGGGAGTCACTTTAAAATTTAATTTAATTCGCACACGTTTAACGGTATTGTTAGAACCTGATCTCTGGAAACCGGCTCCAAAGCCAAGTTATGTAAGTCGCATTGCAAATGAGCCGTGAATATTTCGGCTTATTCGAAGCGAACTTCAAAGCTTATACCGTGACAGTTAAGTTGCTTTTTGAATGGATTATTAAAATTTTTTATTTTTTCCTGTTTTTTAATTGTTGATTATCTTCAAACTTATAATCAAGAATGTACCTCACATTAATTAAGTGATAATAACATATTATCTGCTCAATCTTGATGGGTTTATATTGAAACAATGCATAAATTATATATTCAGCTAAGGTTAAATCGATAGATAAACTTGTTTGGGAAATTCTATCGGATGATATTGCAATAAATTGTAAGTATTTTGAAAACAATAAACCTTGCTTATAAATAACTTTGGGAGGGTTCATTAGTGTATCTAGTAAATGTATATTACCAGCTGTCTTATGAGAAAGGCAACTGCTAATTGGCAAAACAAATTTATGAATTACTCACAATGTGTTAAGTATTAAGCACACTATAGGCAGGTAATCGTCCATATGTATGTGGGTGTATGAGGACACTTTTTTTCTTTATATACAGATCGTTGTTAGTCGCAGTAAATCATTCAATCGGACACTCGTTTAAATATTGTAGATAATATATGCATACATTAGGGTGGATCGTAAATTAGTTTGTAAAAACAAAATGAAAAAATATAGCCAAATCTCTGTATATTAACCTACACAAATGTATATTAAAATATACGCTAATTTTGTCAAGGGAAAAATACCTTTATTTACTCTACAAAAATAATGGGACTTTAGTTTTTAGAATTGTAAATCGTTGCAAAAATATAATGTTTTATAAATTGAGCTACTAATGAATAAATTAGATCATTTCAATGTCTTTTGTTTAGGCACAATGAACTTTTACCTACAAACATCACATATTATTTTTTATTCACTTAGCATGATAAAATCACATTAAATAGTTGCCTTGAAAATTGTGAAAACAAATAAAATATATGAAGCGCGTGTATTCGAGTAAAATGTACTCACTAAATACATACATATGTACATATGTATTTATGCATGTATGAACATGTAAATCTAAAATATATGTTTGTATTTATGTATTGGAATCGGATTGATTTCGCACTTACCCTTCGCTCTTCACTAGTTCCGCCATTTGTAGGAGTCCGAGTGCCAGACAAGCGATGACAGCAAAAGTGTCTACGCGACGCATTGTGGTTGTTGTTATTGAAAGAAAACGATAATTACAACTTGTAAATAGTCTATTTAGAGTTAAAAGATGATTAACTAAAGGTTGCGATGACACAACCGACCGGGCTCAGAGCTGAGCTGCGACTGGTTGAACAGCTCAAATACGGGATTTGTTATATGTTTGAATCGAGGAAGCGGCGTAGCATCACAAACCAGAGCTGAGCTGCGGCAACGTTAGCAGCGGCGTTAGCCGCAGCAGTACAACAAAAAACTTAAGCCGAAATTATCAAAATAAAAACAAAAAAAAACACAAATAAAAATAAAACAAAAATAATAAAATTGTCTAACACATTGATAATTGTAATTAACAAAACGTCTATGTGGATGTCTGCTATGAAAAATGGTCAAGAATCAATTATACGAATTATAATGTCAAATAAACTAATAAACACAAATATAAACAACTTGCCGGCAATCGCAACCCGAAGATCAGCTAATGTACTAGGTACATACATATATAAAAAAGCAAGTTTTTCACGCTGTTATCTAGCGACTCACACGCCGCTCTCGAATCTGAGGGCAAAATCAAGCAACATTAACATAGGCAGTTGTACATTATAATCACAATAGTTTATTCTTTATTGGTATTCAATTAATCGTAAGTCGTAACTCCTACACAAGGCCATCTCTCGTTTAACACTTGGCGGAGCAATCATCGCCCTCACAGATGTCGCAGAGCTTCGATTCGATCTGATAGTAATCGGTGGCCTTCTTGTTGTTATCATAGTAGTCATAGAGGACAACTGGAGAGGGCTTCTGGTTGGCAACCCCATGGGTCTTGAATGCCTCAATAGGCAGGCATTTAAGCTCACCCTTGGGCAGGCTCTCGAAATAGATGACCACCACAGAGTCATCGTTTTTGGTTTCTACCAGCTGCGAGTGCGAAACGAGATTAGCAAGTGTGTAAGGCGTTACTTCATTCCAGACTTACCCTGACGCGCTCAATCTCTTGGATGTTCTTGAAGCTGTCCTCCTCGGCTGTGTAGCCAGAGGGTAGTGACACCTCCAATATGGCCATGTTGGAGGCTTTAGCCTTGCCCTCCTCCACATACTCCACGCATACGCTCAACTCAAGCTTGGACTTGGTTGTCGCTGGCGTGATGATAGTTTGAATCTTGAAACTGGGCTTGGGATCCTTCTCAACCACATTGTACTGGTAGCTGATCTGTACCAAGGCGGCGCCTGTGCCCTTGGCTTCGTATTCCAATGACTTGGTGCCTTGGGGGAACTCCACGGTTTGCAGCAACAAATCGTTGTCCTCGTTAACAGTTAGTTTTTCGGTCTTCTCGCGCTGGCCATGATTGGACACACTCAGATCCCACTTGGCTGCCTCATAGCCCGACTTCTTGGCGAACTGAATCAGCGCCTGTAGACCGGCCACGGTATCCTGAGTGGAAGCAAAGCCACCATAGCTATTACGCTGTGCCACCAACCAGCGAATTGAGTTAAGCACCGATTCGGGAGATTCCTCCTCCAGCAGTGTGAGCAGAGCATAAGAGGTGATTTCAATGTCATGGCTCCAGACCCAGCACCACCAGCGAGCACATTTGCCGGTGCGCAGCTTTTCCACATCGTCGGACCACCAGGTGCGATCATCTTCGTGCTTGGCCAGCGCCTTAATTGCTGCGACATGCTTGGCTGCCTCTGGAGACTTGGCCTTCTGCAGAGCATAGGTGGCAATAGCGCGGGGCAAGAGTTCGTCCGAATCCTTCTCATTGGAATGGGCAGTCAAATAGGCCACGGCCTTGTCGATGGCAGGCTGGTTGGGCTTTTCCTGCTCTAGCAGCGCGAGCAAGGCATTAGCAGTGAGTGTCAGTCCGGAACGGGTTGAGCCATAGAAGTATTCTCCTGCCTCGGTGAAGCTGCCGTTTTCGGCCTGGCGGGTGAGCAGGAATTCATAGCCTTGCTCGAGTTGCTTCTCGTCCACCTTAATGATGTCCTTGATCTGGCTAAACGAGCGCAGCACATAGGCCGTCAGCCAGGTGGAGCCGTTTCGTTCGGGATCCTCGTCACGCCACTTGCCGGGACCAAAAGAACTGTAGCTGCCATCGTCGTGACGATAGTGGAACATGTGCTGATAGCCCTGCTCCAGGTTTCGCTTGATGCGATTGGTCAGCTCAGGTGTCAGCTTCTTTATGCTTTTTAGGTAGTCGTACACCAGATAGTTGGGCACCAGCTTGGACATGGTCTGCTCACCGCAGCCGCTGGGCAAGTTCAGCAGACGTTCGAGATTCTTGATGACGGGTCCCAGGAGATCGCCAACCAAACCGAATTCAACGTGCTGCGAGTCTGGCACAATATCCTCGGGTAGTTCCAGCTCAAAGGTCTCCTTGTGCTCGCCCACATCCTTGAGATTGACAAAGAAGGCGCGATTCCTGTACTCAGTAACACCCTCGGGTACTACCTTAAGGGTCTTGTGCACAGCATCGCCGGCCACTGGTGAAATGGCCGTAAACTTGAGCAGTATGCTGCCAATGATCTTGGGCCGCACCAGGAAGGAGACACCAGCTGCAGCATTGGCGCCAACTCGCACCATTTGCGAACGCTTCTGTTCATCAATCACTTCATTGGACACATCCACAAATTCGTATTCGTTGTCCTCGTTGTTGAGCGACACCTCCACGTCCAGCTGCTTGGGCAGATAGTTGAAGACCAGGGCGGGAACACTGATGACTTCGCCACGCTTCACCGAGTAGGGCAGGCGAATGGACACAAAGAATGGCTGGAATGTCTTGATGTTTAGCTGATCATGGGTGACGGCTAGACCCTTCTCGGGGTGCACAGCAAATGCTGTGAGCACCCAGCTTGTGATGGTGTCTGGTATTTTCCTGACCCACTTGAAAATCTCAGTCTTGGTATCCTCAATGTCTTCGAACAGCCAGGTCTCCACAAAGTTCTTGCGGACCACGGGTGCCTGTGCTGCCGATGGAGGGGCAGCGCCTATTCTATTTGTCTCCATATCGGCTTGCATACCAAAGGCGGCAGTAGTGCTGTAAACTGCACCAGGCATTACTCCCGTCTTACGAATAGCACCACCACCTGAAAAGGCCTCTGCAATTTAAGGAAATCAGTAAAAATATTCGAATTGCTTACGGAGTTTCTTCTTACGTGGAAAATACACTGGTGCTGTGCGGTTGTAAAAGAAATTCGCATTCGTCATGGTGACGACACCGCTCCTTTCTCCAGGATAGTAGGAGTAGCCACCCTGCCAGGGAGTGTGGGTGTCGTAGCGACTTAAGCGCCAGCTGAACGAATCCTTGCTAAGATCGTTGTTGTTGCCCAGCAACAAGACGCTCTTATCGATAGCCGTCAGGGCAACAAATGAGTGAGGAGCTGTCTTGATCTCCAGCTCAACATCCGCGCCAGGTTTCACCTCCTCTGGAGCTGTCACATTGATCTGGTTCTGCAGCTCTACGTTTACATGGAACGAGTCCTCTGCATAGCGGAACTCGCCAGTTTCATCCACATAATAAACATAGATGCGGCCATTGGGAGTTGTGAGGAATGATGGAGTCAGGCTGATGTTGTACTCCTTCTGTGGTTCCTTCAGATCCACACGCTCCGTGTGCAGGACATTGCCGCGACCAATGATATTGTACACAAAGTAGTTGAGGGGCCGACTCGAGTTCACAGTTACCTGATATTCCTGGCCAATTTTAAGACTATAATTACAGTGAGAAGAATGCAATTAGGGGGAAATGGAAATGCGTTAATTATGTGGACAAACCTCCAGGTGTCCTTGGGTCGCTGCACATCCACCTTGAACCATTCCTTCTCCTTCTCTTCCTCTTCCACAGGCTTGTCAATTTTCTTGGGCTCCCTGTAGGGATACGTGGTGTAGAGTTCGCGCTCCTCGTCCTCATACAGCAGATCGATCTTGTAGTAGCGGGTCAGGTTCTCCAGTTCGGGTAAATCGGGCAAGACTACTTTGAAAACAGCCAAGCTAGACGCATTCAGATGACTTTCAAAGACCAGGGGCTCGCTTTCGATTTTAGGCAGCTCCGATTCATCGCCGTACAACGAGTGGCGTATACCTTCAGTGAACTTGGCCTATATAAGCGGAATGTCAAGGAGTTAATCCATTGTTTTAAGTTATTCTGAATGCCTGCATACCTTCACCACGCCCTTGGTGTCCTGCAGAAGTGTGCCATCGACGAGGGTGATCTTGAAGATGATTTCCTGTTCCTTGCCACCGACAAACGAGTAGCAGCTGCTGAAGTCTGTGCAGGACATTTCATAGCGATAGGGATAGAGCGAAGTGCCGCCAGTTTCATTGATCTTAACTCCGGTGAACTCCTCCTCAACGGTGGCTAGTATTTGTGCATAAGACGATGAAGTTTTGTAGGGTAAATAGCTTGCGAACTCCTTGACATTGATGTCAAACTTGGCCTTGCCATTGACCATGTCTGCAGTTTGGATGATGGCATGTCCGGGCGTATCCTTACGCACGGTCTCTCCATTCTCATTGCTCCAGATGCTAGTCTCAGAAGTATGCAAATTGAGCACAACTTTGCCATTTACTGGTTTGCCATAGGTGTAACTAAAGGATTGGAATTGTGATGAGTTTTTATTGATATCAATTTGCTTAGTTGGTTACTTACTTGGCTCGGACTACGACCTGCATGTCACCGTCCCGAACAGACACGGCCTGAGTGGCGTCCATACTGATTGAGTACTTGGGCAGCACATACTTCTCCACCTCAAAGTAGGCACGCTCATCCGAATAGGATCCTCCATTCTGGACCATGAGTGACCAGGACCCCAATGTGGCAAACTCAGACAGTACGAATTTGCCTGTGTAGACGCCACTGCGTGTCTTGAGGTGCTTCTCCTCCTTAATGCGATTCCTCTTGGAGTCCTCGAACCACACGACCACATCTTCATCAGCCTTGTCCGGCCTCAAGTTCTCATCCAAGAAGAGCACACGATAGTTGATGGTATCGCCTGGCTTGTACTTGCCCTTGTCGGTTTGTATCTTCACATAGGCTTTGAATTCAGCCCAGTCGAGCTTGGTAGTGTTCTTGAACTCCAAGCCAGACACTCCCTCAGCGGTAAGATTATAATCTCCCGATTTTAATGGGGGCAACTTGAATGTGATCTGCTTGAACTCGTCGGACTTGACGAGCTCCACAGTTTGTGTCTCATTGTGCGAGGGTCCTGTAATGCCAATTTTCAGTGTGACCGGCTCCTTTGTATTGTGCACGGCAACGGCCACATTGTAATCGCGGTGCGAGTGTATAGTTCCTGGTCCAACGATGGTGTATTGGCTGTGGGGGCAACATAACATCATTAAAATAAATTGATACTCAATGCTTAATCATAATCAACATAGGTCCAAATTGAATTCATAATGTCGAAATACTGGGTCACTCATTAGTTATTTTTATTCGAATTTTATGTTTGTTTTTTTTTATTTTAGTTCATTTTTAATGCTTTGCTTCAGGTTTCTCAATTTCAGTTCAGCAGAGATGGGTACAGTTTAATCTACAAACGAAATTAATTCGCTTTGCTTTATCAATTTAGTTTGATGTCAAATGAAGCTGTTTCTAAGGAATAATATAATCTGATTTCTTTCTATTAGAATTAGAAATATACGAATGGATCGAATGGTTTATCAATCAGAAAATATTCAAGTTGTCCCGATGGCGTTTTTCTATGTAAAGTAGACATGAAGAGAGCGAGACTAAAAACTTATCGGATTATTATATAGATCAGTATTGTGTCTAACAATGGTGATATGCAGCTTTCGTCATTATTCAAGTGTATTTCATCTTTGATGATAAGTTTTGGTTCTTTTATTTTGGGAGTCACTTTAAAATTTTATTTAATTCGCACACTTGTTTGGGAAATTATATCGGATAATATTGCAATAAATTGTAAGTATTTTGAAAACAATAAACCTTGCTTATAAATAACTTTGGGAGGGTTCATTAGTGTATCTAGTAAATGTATATTACCAGCTGTCTTATGAGAAAGGCAACTGCTAATTGGCAAAACAAATTTATGAGTTACTCACAATGTGTTAAGCATTAGGCACACTATAGGCAGGTAATCGTCTACGAGTATATGTATGTATGTGGGTGTATGAGGACACTTTTTTCTTTATATACAGATCGTTGTTAGTCGCAGTAAATCATTCAATCGGACACTCGTTTAAATATTGTAGATAATATATGCATACATTAGGGTGGATCGTTTGTAAAAATAAAATGGAAAAATATAGCCAAATCTCTGTATATTAACCTACACAAATGTATATTAAAATATACGCTAATTTTGTCAAGGGAAAAATACCTTTATTTACTCTACAAAAATAATGGGATTTTAGTTTTTAGAATTGTAAATCGTTGCAAAAATATAGTGTTTTATAAATTGAGCTAATAATGAATAAATTAGATCATTTCAATGTCTTTTGTTTAGGCACAATGAACTTTTACCTACAAACATCACATATTATTTTTTATTCACTTAGCATGATAAAATCACATTAAATATTTGCCTTGAAAATTGTGAAAACAAATAAAATATATGAAGCGCGTGTATTCGAGTAAAATGTACTCAGTAAATACATATGTATGTATGTATGCATGTATGAAGATGTAAATCTAAAATATATGTTTGTATGTATTGGAATCGGATTGGTTTCGCACTTACCCTTCGCTCTTCACTAGTTCCGCCATTTGTAGGAGTCCGAGTGCCAGACAAGCGATGACAGCAAAAGTGTCTACGCGACGCATTGTGGTTGGTGGTTGTTGTTATTGGAAGAAAACGATAATTACAACTTGTAAATAGTCTGTTTAGAGTTAAAAGATGATTAACTAAAGGTTGCGATGACACAACCGACCGGGCTCAGAGCTGAGCTGCGACTGGTTGAACAGCTCAAATACGGGATTTGTTATATGTTCGAATCGAGTATGTGGCATAGCATCACAAACCAGAGCTGAGCTGCGGCAACGTTAGCAGCGGCGTTAGCCGCAGCAGCACAACGAAAAACTTAAGCCGAAATTATCAAAATAAAAACGAAAAAAACACAAATAAAAACAAAACAAAAATAAACAAAAACAATAAAAATTTTCTAACACATTGATAATTGTAATTAACAAAACGTCTATGTGGATGTCTGCTATGAAAAATGGTCAAGAATCAATTATACGAATTATAATGTCAAATAAACACAAATATAAACAACTTGCCGGCAATCGCAAGCCGAAGATCAGCTAATGTATGTATATAAAAAACAAGTTTTTGTATAAAAAACTAGTACGATTTATACAGTACTTAATTAGTAAATTATTTGTAATAGTATTGCATACATGGCGATTAGACAATAATCTTTTAGAATTTCAAGTATTTAGTATTTAATTTAGAAAGTTATCAATTTCTAACGAGAACGATTGAAATGTCTGTTCACATACATGCCATAGGCCTCGACCTTATTAATTTATCAATTTGTTGATGATGTCACATTTTATATGTAGATCTTTCATAGAAAAGAAACCGATGTAACGGTATAAATATGTATTCTGCTCTATACACGTATGTATGTACATACATAAATATGCGGAAAGAAGAGTGAGATTAATATTTAACTAAAACAACATTTTCTAGTCATTTTGAAGCAAGCACATTGATTGAGTGCGATTATGAAATATGTATAGTTTTACCGCTTGCAGTCACAGTAAATGCGATTTCATACAAAGTAAAATATTTCACAAGTATTGGTAACACAAAGAACCTGAAAAGTGATTTAGCTGTGACATCTACAAATACATACAATTTGCATTCAAGCAGACATGGAATTATAATACGTATCTGATTTTCATTTGTTTTAAAGGGCTTTCAGATCTGGATAAGCATTATTATGGTGGATGTAACGTACTAATATATGAGTCAACAGCAATAAAGTTCATGTCGTGCTATAAACTGAAAATATTTATTTCCTTTTGTGCTTGTGTGGTTAATTAAGTTAATCTTAAATTCGATGTGGAATTGTTTTGATTATTTTACATCAATTTCTGGTTAGTTATTAGCACTTTAATTGTCATATGTTTAGCGTTCATTTAAGAGTTTAGTTTTTATCGTATGCACAAAAAGCCCACTTTATTCTCGAATTTGTTTCGTGTGCGACGTAATGACGTCACGTTGGTCACGTACTAGTATTAATTATAATAGATTATTGACGTACCTTTTTGGGACTGGGAAATACCACAATGTATTTTCCAGTAAAAACAAATTGTTTGCAATTTGTCGATGAGAATTATTTACGTTGCACTTGCTGATCTAAATTTGGGAGCGGTCCAAAGCAATAGACTTTTGATCAGAAATCTACAGCAGAACCGACAACAAGCCGGCATACGACGTGAAAGACAGCTGCTAACTGAAATATTCTCTCTGTTTTTCTTTGTTTATTGCTACTCTATGGCGTGCCAATACATGCTCATGCATATGTATGCGTGTGCTGTTTTTAGTTGTCGTTTGTTGTGTTTAGATATTTTATCTCAAGTGACGTCATTGTTTGGTGAGTTTCATTTCATATTGCCACGAAAATGTAATGTGCGTTGGACTTTTCGGTGAGTGTAAATCCCCTTTTAGCTTAATGGTGCTTAAATATTGTCATTCGTATGGTATTCACAAAAGACTGATATGCCTGATACATTATGTATATCAACGAGCGTAAGTTTGACACAAGCGTAAGTTTCTACAAAAAGCGAGTGGGTTTATTTTGAAGGCCAAATTTACATATTAGAGTTTAATTGATCGTCTGCTATTTTTTTAATTACTCAGAATACTTGATACGCCATGAAGTGTGCAACAAATTATACTCTAAAAATATCCTAAAGTTTATTTATTTAAATATATTTGAATAGTTAACTTGATTTTGGTATGTTTTCCAATATGTAAACAAAAATATAGCAAACAGCTTTTTGTCGCTCTTAGACAAAAATAATATAATTTTTCCATGGGATTTTTGTATAATTTTTCCCCTTTTTAGTTGTTGCTATGGACATTATTAATTAAAACTATTTTCATAATAAATTTAACTTTCAATGGATTTTATTTATCCCCTACTATTTAATAAATAACAATATGTATGTGAACATATATTATATATACGTACAACGTAGCGAATATTTATTGTCAAGCTGGCCGTACTTTCTATTTTTTATGTGTTCTTATGCTTACTCTTTTATCAGCCACATGCTTTCAACTATAATTTCGTAACATTTGAATGAAATGATTCACCGTAACGATTTTAGAGTGGACCGAATAATTGTGCTCAGCCGACGGTTGTGTAAAAGTCCCGCGATCAATTAAACAAACCGGTTTCGAATTGGCCGAAAATAACATGATAATGATTAAGAACGTATCATTATTTATGTACATATGTAGGTACACATGTACATAATATATCCGCAAATCCGAGCAATGCCAATCGATAGCACCTGCGGCTGGGAGTGTGGTTGCTGCCGCCTTTTACGCACCAAGGTGAAGCTGAAACACGTGAAAGATCGCTGAGTCACGCTCCATTTGCTTTGAAAGTTTTTTGCACAGCGTTCTCGGGTAAATCCAGTTGAACTCAGCTGTTTGCTGCCGCCGCCATGTGTTTCAAACGCTGCCAGACAGTTGAAGCGCGCGGTACTCTCAAGTTTTAAAGCGCTGAACTTATCTGCCTAACGTGCGCGTCTCACGTAGTAGATAAAAACTTGTACGGAATATTCCCCATAACAGAATTTATATAGCAACAATAACAACAATGGCAAACAGCGATTTACAAGGCTGCAGCTCTACGGGATTGGATGATGTTTGTGAAAGTGCAAATCTATTGGAATACGTCGGCTTGGAATTGGAAAGTCACGGAGATAATGACAGTCTTAAAGTCGCGGCTGCAACAATGGATATTTCTTCCGCAGGATTTTATTTCGGCTTCTGTGCCTTCATCTCTCACATTCTTCTCGCTGGCATCACAGCTTTCGTGGTGCACAAATGTGTTTCCCTGAAAATGGTCCATACCGCAGGACATGCTTTCTACTGCACTGTAGCTGTGAGTCTAATCCTCATCCTCAAACTGGAATTACAACTAAAACTTGTTTCTCTCTTTTTTCACAGTTTGTATTTTGTTTGGGTGAAGCGCTTCTTGTGCGGCACAGTAGAGTTCTAGAGACGTATCTGGGCTCGTTCAACGTGGACCTGTTGCATAGCGCCTTGGGTTTAATCGCTTTCGGAGTTGGTGTCATTGGCGTAGGCATCAAAACATGGCAGAAACTCGAGCGTAAGCGCGAGGATCCAAATGCAAGCGTCAAGCATTTCAAAAGCAATCATGGATTCTCGGGTAAGTTCACGTGAACTCACAACAATTCCATGCATCTCATTTACATAAATATTCTCAATCTCTGCTTTCTGTAGGCATCATTGGATGTGTTCTACTGCTTTGCACCGTTCTCAGCGGGCTGCCGCTCTATTTCATCACAAGCAAAGCGCTCCAGCTCGTTCATCGTTTTTGTGCTCTCAGCAGTTTTCTGGCTCTGATGGTATCGCAAATGTACAGCTACAACACGGGATTTGCCAAACGCCAATGGAAACCACACCACGTGCGGTTATTCAAGCTGTTTACGTTTATCGCTATTGTCACCACAATTAACTACGAGTTCCGAAGATTTTCTCGCGAAATTGTGACGTTAATGTGGAGCTAGATAAGAGAATATAATGAGTAGAACTCATTCAAACACTCATTTTACATTCAAAACCATTCTACATACATATTTATACTTTTATTTGTTGAATAATAACGATACATTGATATATGTTGTGTATACTTTTGATTATTTGCGATATACATACGCGTACATGAAGGTATAGCTATAGATATAGCACAGAACTTTCGATTATTGGATATAGCCAACAATTCACCACAAATAAAACAGATCTGACAATTATGTCTTCTACATACTAAGATTATATTTTATAAATTGAAGTGGATTAAATGATAGATCCGCGAGAGAAAGCATCAGTTGCGTCCGCTTTGGGATGTGTGCATTATGTCTAGAGCAGCAGGAATGCTACCCTCTACCGATTCCAGCAACTGAGTCAACCAAGCACCTTCATTGCTAAAGCCCATGGCCATCATTGCGTGTACTGCAGCATTGATACGTTCATCTGCGAAGGCAATAATCAATTGTTTAAAGACTTGTCCTATTGCTTACGAATGTGGGTACTTACCAGTATGGTAGATGGGAATGCTGCGCTTCTCCTCTGGTGCAAGAGGAGGAGCATTTGTTGTCGATGTCGAAGTGCTGTTGGTAGCCACCGAATTGGTTGAAGTCGCGGTGCTCACTGTATTCACTTGGGAAGTTTGAGTATGAGCAGTAGTTTGCTCACGTTGCTGCTCGTCGCTAATGTGCTGGCGAAGCATTTCACCCAATTGAACATAGTCGCGCGCTGGCGATATTGAAGCATCCATTACAGTTGAGGAATTGGCACTAGTACTGTTTAAGTTAATTAATGCATCAGTGCTAGAAACATTGGAAATTGGGGCAGCAGCATTATCGATCATCTGCCAGTCCTGATCCAAGCTGTCCGACCTGCGGCGTTCCCCTGACTCTGCTTGTGCTGAAACTGGAACGGCCTGGGTAGATGGAGGGGTAGGAGCAACAGAAGAAGCTGCCACGGTTGGTTGTACAGAATTCGATTGGGTATTAATAGATTCGTCCGAGGACGACGAAGATGAAGTTGTTGATTCTGTATCCTTCGGTGTCTCAGCGACAGTTTCAGATTTCTTTGGAACTGACGAGCCACAGGAACTCATTGACGTATCTGCGCAACCAAAAGCAGCTGCCTCATTGGGATCGATCATTTTAGCAAACATTTCACTGAAGTTATTTAAGATTTCAATACCGGCACGCATATATTCGGGATTAACCATCTGTGCCAAGTTCTCCAGGCTGATAACTGGAGTGGTTGGGGTGCTGGTGGTAGTAGGAATTGCGTCTGGTTTAGTTTGCTCTTTAGTACGTGGTGCAGCGACTGGCTCCTCTACATTGGCTGTAATAGTCGGTTCCACCACGGGTATCGATTCAGTTGAATTATTTTCAATTTTCTTCTCAGCAGCTGCAGTAGGCTCTTTAGTTTGAGGCTGCTTCTCGTTTGTGTCAGGAGCAGTAGCGGGAGCATCTGTAGGGACAGCGGCTGCTGGAGTAGGGGCTGCTGGGGTAGCTGCTGGAGTGGCTTGCGGCAAATTCATCATAATATCAACTAAGTGAGACATTAAACCGCCTTGACGGCGAGCAGAGCGTCTATCACGACGGCTCTCCTTGTGCGAATCTGTGCCTGGTGTTGTCTGAGCTGAAGCAGCTGCAGTAGCAGCCGATTCGCTGAATGGGCATTGGCCACGGGTCCGACGGCTGGATCGACGATGGTGGTGTGATCCGGATCCTGGACCACTTAGCCAGGCTTCAATTACGCTTGGCCCACTGTTAGTTGGCATTCGCACCATTAAATGATCCGGATGCTTGTGCACAGCCTCGCATTTCTGGCACAGATCAAAATCGGGGCACTGCACACACTTGTACCGAAATCCAATCATCGGTAAGGCTCCACAGCCATCACATTCAACGCCGTCATGAATGATGAAATTGCTCGGATCGTCTGCTGGCGGTGCACCACTTGTGTCCTGCTGGGCTTCCACGTTTTTTTCGCCAACTGTTGCTATTTGCATGTGCATATTCTTCTCACACTTGGACAAGAAAATATCATAATCATTTTGATTGACAATTTCAATTTCATCAGAATCAGAATCTGAAAAAGTATTGGTTTTAGCATTAGTGATGATTAAGCAGATTACTTATGTTTTTTGTACCGAAATTGTGAAATTTGTCTTAGTTGCCAAACATACAAGAGAATCAAATTATTAAATTAAACTACATATAGGCTCTTTGTTAACCATAGGAACCTGTTGGACAACTCCAGTTTTGTTTTGATTTGGCAACAATATGGAAAATACATGTGTTGGAGCGGGACAACTATATACTGAACTGCAACAAATTATTCTTCGGCTGATGTATCAAGTTTAAATAGTCATTAGGTTAAAACATTATACGTGTAGGTAAATAGACTCGATGTAGTCTGGGGACTCACAATATATAGCAAATATTTAAGTATGTCTGTATATAAGTAAATGCCAATGAGTGCAAATGAATCATTTTTGTGCTTTTCGTTGATTTTTCACCATTTTTTCGTTATCAAATATTTTACTGATAATGATACGCATAATAAAAGATGATTCACATTTGCCATTAGTAGGACCAAGAGGTGCATATATTAATGTAAGCCATTAATAAATATACACATACATATGTATGTATATATACACAAACATATGTGTGGGCATTAAGAACTTCGCACCACTTTTGACGTAAATCTCACACACTAGCATGCATTTATACACATGTAAATGCACTCGCTACACTGCCATTGATTTCACATATTGTGTTAATTTATTATATCATTGATTCTGTATCTTACCAATCCAATATGTCCTGATCTCAGTTTGGGGCAGATCATATTGAAATAGATACATCTCAATCTCACGGCGTAATGTAGATAAAGTAGTAGATGGCATTCTTAAATATGCGTTTAGTTTTTTCGATGCACCAGCTGCTACTCCATGGTAAGTTATTTTCAGTAGTCGTTCAGCCATTTTAAAAGGTTTTATTTTTATAAGCTTATTATTGATGTTCTCTGGGATATCTACTTTTGATAAAAACTATTCTTTATTTTGTTAAAACAAATTTGTTGTTATGTCGTCGTCTCAATTTAATTGCGTCGCACTTGCTGTTCGTTTTGTATTGACAGTCCGGAATTCGTGCAGCGTCGGCTTTTATACCAGCTGCTTGACGCGAAATGGTGGACACGAAGGTTCTTGAATATTCTCTTTTCGCGAAAATATTGCAAATCACGCTCCGACTAACTTTATTTGTGATCTAGGTGCACAACACACATACATTTTTGTCAAAAACGAAAAGTAATGGTAAGCTGGTCTCCAGCGGGACCGCAAGAGAGATTCAAAATGGTCTATTTAACGTCAGAAACATACCAAAACATACCACATTCAACTTTACAAGCTTGGTTACACTTTATTGGTTACAGACACTATTCATATAATTAATTTCATTATATGCTTAGTGTTACGGAATTATTTTCATCTAAAAAATTGTATTTTCATAAAAAAATGTATTATAAGCTAGGGATCATTTATATCATTATTTAAATGACATCTTGAAACTGATTAGAAATTTTTTGAGAAATACTACTTGGTATTTTATACCTAAAAGTCACAGTCACTACACAGAGTAACTTGAAAACCGAATTGATAAATAGTTATCGATTTCAATGTAGAGTGTTGAGTAATTGCACATTTTATTTTTGAGCATGAATAATAACTGGAACCCGCGAAAATTATATTTAAATCTTAATTAAATTGTGTAATGCTAGTTCGTTATAATTTATATAAAGTGCAGTTAGATCTATTGCTGTTTATTAGAACATTTTAAAATAGCAATTTTAAATTAGGGTTGTGACTGTCGAAGCATTTGCAATAGCTGGAGCATGTGTGACTTTGTTCGAGGTAAACTTAGGTCATCATGAGCGTGTTGCCTGCTTTCAATATCTTTCTTAGGTGCAGGTATATTTACCACTTGCGCTGTCGTCGTAGCTGTCACAGAGTTCCCTGCCTCTGCTGTAACTGCTTTCTTGGAGAATGCATTGGCTAAGAGGAGAGAACATTACATGTGCAAATGAATTTTATGGGAAATTGTAACTTACTTAGATATTCATCCGCAAGTATATCCAACCAGGACGAATCATCATGCGACGGCAAGCCAATTACAAATCCATCCAAGCGCAATTTTAAATTCTCTTCGCCCTTCTGGCGCTGATCATAATGGATCTCCTCCTGCTGATACCCATAGTCACCATAATCGTTGTATAAGAGTTCGAGCAAATCACCAGCACTGCTGCGCATTTTCGATGGCTTCGCTATGGCCAAGCCAATATATTGCACCAAGACCAAGACAAACAGGCGATTGGTGAATTTACACATCTTTTTGGACGGTTCTTTTCGCGTAGACAGGACCGTTGTCGTCTGAAAGCAGTCGACGAATGAGCCACAGTTATGGGACTGGGCTTAATGTGAGCCTTGGCCTGATGTTTAATGGTAAAAAAAACCCGATTCTGTGAATAGTAGCCCGATTCCAGTTCAATGGCCCAAAGACTTCCGCATTGTGATGAGAATGTGAGAACCTTCACTGCAGTTGCCACTGACCGCAACGCGTGCAGATCAATGCATATTCAATATGCGCAGTTCTAATGCTTCCTTTACATCCATGCAAATCACTCATAATATTCCCATTTAATTCCATTCACTTGAACATTCAAATACCCCCCTAAAGCGCTTAATTATTTGTGTAAACTAACCTAACCCAATAACCCAAATTCAGTTAAGTGCGAGAAAAACGTAAGTCATTGGTGAAACGTTCTAATTGTTTGACTTGTAATAGCCCAGTCATATATGATATACGTACATACTTTGATTTGTTTATTGTAAATGTTAGATACTGTCGTATGTGTGCTCAGGTGTGTTGTTCCCACTCACGAGTAGTACGTAACTGATGGTCAGGTTCAATGACCACAGCCAGTGATCACTTTAGAATGCGCCTATTACTCTAGCCAATTCCAATTCCCACAGGAAGAACACAAACTAGAAACTGCATTTAAGATGCTTTTTTTTCGTAGTAGTTTTTGTTGTTGGCCGTTCGGTTTTGTGTGCAATGGAACTGGTTTGCAATTGAAAACATAGTCGAGTGCCGAGTGTGTAGCAAATTATGGCGCTGGCCTCAACCTAAGCAATTGCTGTTTATATTCTCGTGCTGGCCCCTTGATGTCAGTTAGACGCTGACTCTGCTCAATCCTTCAAAGCATCATTACCGTTAGTATTATTCAGAGTGCACTTTTATACTTTTTTTTAAAATTTAGCCCAAATAAAAAAAGTAATTGAGAAATTTGAAAGTAATTGTTTTATTTATATTGCGCATATATTGCAAACTATTTGGAATCAGTTTTTTAACGTGCAGTCGCTTCGCTTCGATCACACTTCATGTTGTTAAATTCTCAAGTTAAATTTGATTTTATTATATTTACAACATGCCAGGTATACCACAGTCGACTGTTGCTCACCTACTTGTTCAATTTTGTTGTTTTAGCTTTTGACAAGCTGTCTTAATCAAACTTCCGCCATTTTGTCCCATTAATAACATGGCCGATAGGCGCTTAATTTAAATTTATGTTAGAATTTGAAGTTCAAGTGTTTATTGATTGTGTGTTTAGCAATTGTAAGTTTAAGTCTAATATTTATGCAATGGTTTTTGCATTTATCGTAATTGTTAACTTAACATATACGCTTTCATTAAGCAGTCTCAAAGGTCTCAGTCTCAGTAGCCTTCGATCTGGCGACAGGCGCCGTAGCTATCCCGACGCTGTCCGGGCGCACAGCGAGCCAAGCCATCGCGCAGCAATGTCTTCGAGTCGGCAAGACCATCGCCCAGCAGCTCAAAGCTGAGCACATCGGCATCGATCAAGTGCTTGGGTTGAATGGGCGTCGGTTCATCGTCCAGCTGCCAGAGGCGCGGTTGCGCCTCATTTACAATGTAGGCGGGCACATCGATGGGCGGATACAAGGCATTGCCATTACTTTTGCTGTGCTGGGCGATGTCAGACCGGTAAAGTGGTACGCTGATGGCACGGGCACTGGAAGTAGAGCCAGTGTCGGGCGACAAGCGATTGGTGTCCAAGAAACTGTCGCCGGCCAGTGAGCGTGAATTACGATAATAATGGGATCCCATGTGGTTGTAGCCCTCTAACAGATTATTGCCTCCTGTGCTGCTGCTGCTGGCGACAACCGGTGGCAACGCCTGTATGAGCTCTGGTTCCGCCTCCAGATGATATGGCTTGATCAACTGTGGCATGGGAAGCAGTTGTGGAGGCAGCACGTCCACTTGCTGGCGATGCAGACGCGGCTGCTGTTGCTGCTCCTCGCTGACAGCCGAGATGTCCACATGGTAGGGAGTGCGTCCCTCAATGAAATCAGAAATGGGCATACCTAAAGGCACCTGGGGCAGTTGCAGTTGCTGTTGTTGCTGCTGTGGTTGAAGTTGTTGTCGTTGGTAAAAGGATTTCAGAGCTGCAGCATTACCATGCTTGCGTTTGTTACTGTTGCCCTTTGTGGCGCCACGTAACGAGGATTTGGTCAGCAGATCCAAGAGGCTCAGCCCCTCTTGTGGACCAGGGGGAATCAGCACAATCATAAAGTTCTCCAGATCTGCTCGTATGTTGTACTGTCCCTCCTGGCGCTGATCGTAGGTGACAAGGCGTCGACGCAGTCCGTTCTCAGCCTCCAAAGAGGGCGAAGCTGACAATGGCGGTTGCAGTGCAATGGGCTGAGCTTCAATTAGAGCTGATTCAGATGCTTGTGCTGGCGCCACTGCTGGAAAATGCTCTTCCATGATTTGCACAGGAGATTGACTTTGACTACTGGTTGGTAGCGCCTCAGTCGTACTATCGGCTTGAGACGCTAATGCTGATGTGCCGAGCAGCAGCAGCGTGAAAGTCTGCAACAGCATCTTGGACGCAAACGAAATTTTTCCAAGATTGTCAATAGATTCAAACAACCGCTTGATGTGTACTTCGTTCTTAACTCTCGCGCTTCTGCCTCGCAACTGACTCCAAGCTAGCTACGCAAGCTTTAACGTCGACGTTGCCGCTCTCAGCGCATGCGCAACTTTCATATTCTGCAGCCGCAGCAGCTTATTTTTTGCCGTTGTTGTGTCTCTGCCGGCTTCGACTTCGCGCCGCTGCTTGAGTTGCTTTCTTCTGCATCCCGTACATGATTCTCATTCTGGTTTCTGGCCATTGTAGTAGCTGCTGTTCTTGTTCTTGGTTTTGCTTTTATTTATTCATTTTTCGTTTTCTTTATTCTTTTTTTCGACGTGCCCATTTCGTTTGCGTGACTTGCGTACGCTGTCGCCGTCCCTGTCGCCCGTCACCCGCGCTGTTTTTGCTTCTCTGTTATTGTTATTGTGGGCCCGTTAGGCGCATACGGAGGGGGCGCGCGCAGGGTGAGTTCTCACAGGCCGCACAGTGGGACGTGAATTAGATATTTTCACACCAATTAGGCAATGAGGAAGCGTTTTGATGTCCAGCTAATCGACAAAGCACGTACTTAGATTGATCGCCGGACAGTTGACGGCTGAACAAACCAGGTATCAGTCGTGGGGACTTCATTAGGTGCTACCCATCTCTACGGATGTAGAAGTCTGTCTGTATATTTGTAATAAATGGAATTGTTGAATGTCATAACAAATCGATTAGAAGGTGAAGTCTCAACACTTGAAATTTTCAAGTTTCATTATTGATTTGATAGAATTGACGATAATGACTTCTAATCATTCTGATATTGTAGGGTATATTGTAGCCGTTGACCTGTTTATGATGTCGTGTACGGTGTGTTTACCCACAATTTAGATTTAAATGTTTTTCGCACATGACCGCTTTTAAAATACATTAAAATCACTGCCAAATGCGCACTGTCCGATCTGTAATCGAGATAACCAACGTATCAGATCATCATCCGGGGTTTGGCAACTGACCCCTGATAACCACATTTGAAACACTTAACTCCAATTGTAAGTTGTGTTCTCTAAAATATAATTTATTCATTTAAAGTTGCTGTCTTGTCATGGTTATGTCTTTTACACAGTTTCACAAGAATGGGAAAGCCACATTTACACTTACAATTACAGTTCAGTATTAAAAAAGCAAGTCCCACTCTGCTCGTACTAGTTTGTATATGTGTATGTATGTAGAGAATGGATGTACCATATGTCTATGCGTTGCAATTAAATAATAATAACATAGTTTGCATTTAAATAATAAGAGGTCTTCGCGGTTATCTCCAGCTTCGTCTGTTTGTAGCACAATGCATAAACTAGAACACATTATGAATAATATGATATAAATTAAGCACATTCAGAGTATGCTATTGTGTCTAGATAATTGAAAGCTAAACAGCAAATTGAATAAATACATAAAACACTAACATTTAAATACACTTAGCGATATACAATTAGAATGATTACAGGGTACAGGAAGCAAGCGACGTCTTGGAACCGAATCCAAGTCTTAAAAATAGTGTGACGAACGTAGTGTGACAATTGTGATGAGTTTTTGACAGTACATACTATCAGATATTCAATGGGATAATAGTATATATCATTGAAGCTAATAGATTCGACTTATTTCATTTAAATACTATGGTCGAAGCGAGTTTTTCATTGCTAATAAGGAATATAACCATCTGAGGAAGTGTGTATTGTAAGGTTGCATAAAGATACCTTTCTTGTTGTTTTTAGCATAGTAACTCAATAATATTTGTCCTTTCCACCTGAGCATTTTGTTCGAAAAGGCGCTAACTAGAACAAAATATGTGTATGTATATGTAATTTCACATCTTACAACGTTGCTCGAGCAAACAACCTTCAAGATGTGGAAAGACATGACGCCGAGAGCTCAAATAAGAAAAATAAACAGTAAACTGCACATCATAGCCAGAGCATTGTTTAATCCTGTTTGAGTGACGTCGACAGCTCATCCGGATGCATCTGCTGGTTGCTGTCCACGTCCTTGTCCGGCACTCGTTTGTACACCGTAAAGCAAACACGATTAAAGTGTTCACACATCTGATTCACAACGCTGGCTCCATAGTGCCAATGTGTTAATGTGGTCGCAATGAGAAGCATGTAGAGCAGTGGTCGTTCCAATATGGGTAGCCACAGGCTGAGCAGTATGGACACCACATACATGGGTGTTTGCCAGTGCCAGGCTTCACAGCGAGTAACCGACATTTGGGAGACAATCAAGCGGCACTGCAATATACAGAAAATAATATTTGAATGGTAGCCTTTGGAAATGATTCATCTTTATTCTCTGCTAATTTAAAGCCTTCCTCTATTTGCGATACTTCTCTTGCAATACTATTTTTTTTATTGCAATAGAAACGGAAATTGAAGAGCTCGAAAAAAGATAAATAATTTAAATTTAAGTGGATCAAAATAAAAATAAATGAGATCTTGTAAGCTACACATCTTTGCGTCATAATAGTTGCACTCCAATTGACTGAAGATTGTTTTCAAAACTTCGACAAATTCGAGTTCTGAATAAGCTTGATCAATGGATCACCCTCACGTGGGAAAATGAACACGCCTCGATCCTTCTTCAAATAGGGATACGCAAGATGCTGATACCAGCCATAAATTTGATTCTCCGTCATTGGTTGGGGTGTGGCCTGCTTTGGTTCATATTTCTTGGGCATGCCATCATCCGCCTCAGTCGATTTTTGTATATCCTTTACAAATTTATTGCGAATACGCCGTACCTGCTCATCGGTGCAGTTAAAATACGGCCAATCATGACGTGCATAGAACTTCATAGTCAATGGAGATTCTCCATCGAAAACAGGAATTGGAGCCTGCTGAGATGCCTCGAGCTCATCATCGCTGTTCATTTGCATGCGACGCTTTATCTCTGCGGCATTGCGACGACCACCGCAACAAAATGGTGGCATTTTAAATGGATTTCGCAGCTTATTGTTAAAACTTGTAGTCTCAAGAAAAATTAAAGAATAATTGACTTTAAAAGACAGTGTCTAAATATTAAAAGGAACACTTGATCAGATTGTTTCGAGTACTGTAAACTTAGTTGAACGCAAAGTAAGTGTATTCAATATTCAGTCTTCAGAGAATCTTTACATGTTCATTATTCAACACTTGATATCAACTTTCCCGTAAACTAACTACTTTATAGTATTAGCTATAGAAACTTTAAATGATTTAAAAAAAAACACGCTACCCTCATATCGCGAATGAGTCAAGGAGCTGATAAGATTTCAATGGGGAACTGAAAACTAAGTAGCGTGGGGTGTGGGATGTAGACAATGAGTGTGTGTGACGTGCGATCGTTAATGACACACAATTGTGCATGGCGTGATATGTAATTCCAAATAAAATAAACACGGCAATCCAATTAATCAAAATCAAGCTTAAATTAGATGCCAATATTTAGAAATTATCAAGCTATATGATGGTTCTTTCCAAAAGGAACTTACGCTGACATTGGAGAATATTGTGCCGCTTAGCATGAACATGGCTCGCGGATCCCTTTCCATAATATCATTGGGCGATACGAAAGGCCAGACAAACAAGAGCACAAAGTAAGTAATAAAAGGCCACATGGGTCGTAGAGCCTCTGCTGGCGATAGCAATCGCCCAGTACGATTCTTATATGAGCTGTAATCAGAACATTTTTAACATGGTGTCGAAATGTAATTCCAATGAGCACTTACTTGTAAACATTGATAAACACTAGAGGTAGATTGGCCATAGCGCTAATATGGAGTACCGCCTCCATGACGTTGCCCAGTGGCAGACTACCAAAGGAGCCCAATGGCAATTCGAACTTCCAGCCCTCGAAGCCCATCCACCAGGTCACCAAGTACATAGCTGTGCTGCCCCACATGCTGAGATCATAGCCCCACGGCAAGTACAATATGCCCGTATTGTATTTTTCCCAATGCGATACAAAAAAGTTGAAGTAGACGGTTAGGCAGACATAGTACATGCGCATGGGTCGCACTGAGTAGACTCGACTGCGTCCAAATATGCTATAAAGGCATGTTGGTATCAGCATAGCTGTGTACGAGTCCAACCCGTGATCGAATAGCTCGCCCAGGGGGCCGGACAGTCCTATTCGACGCGCCTGCTTGCCATCAATCCCATCCAGAGTGTATGCAACGAATATGTTGATTGCCGTGCAGAACCATACCCATCTGGGTATGGGCGTTGTATCCTCCTCGCCTGAGCTCGCCTCGAAATTCCAATCGTAATAGGAGAGTAAAACTAGGTTCATCACACCGAACAGGAAGCCAAGGAATGTCATCAGATTGGGCGCAAACCAACGAGGGAAGAACTGAGTGCGGCGTATGATATGCAAAATGCATTCATTATTATAATTATTGATTTTTTGTCATGATAATGTCGATAGCTAACCTTGACCAGCCAGTCCCAGAACGGGTGCATTACATATTGACTTAGGGGTGAGGTATCTATAGCGCTGTACTGTATCCGTAAATAAAAAGATTTAGTATGCAATTCAAGTCTAGCGAAATTACCCCACCCCAACCATATACCTTGTAATTGTCAAAGCCATTTATCTGCTCCCTCGTCAGGTATTTGTAATTCAACATTTGCCTTATAAGCTGCATCTTCCTCAGCCTCTTTCCGACGTTGGCGTGGATAGTGCACGTGCTCCGTTGGTTATTGTTCTACGTACAACCTCTTATATGTACATATACAATTCGTATATGGTAATCTTTGCGGGGAAAAACACGACGCCAGCAGCGGTGCTATCGGTGTAAGTAGTAGTAGTACTTGCGGCAATTGACTGGGCAGCAGCGGCTTTTATGTTAATTGCCAATTTTCAGTTCATTATTGACTGAATTTGTTTAGGAAAACAACTTTTACAGACAGACACTCTGGTTCAAATTGTATGGCAATTTTACTAGTGCGAACAGCTCGTAACTATTTTTAGTGCAAAACTACTTTGCCGGCTGTTTTTTTCACTCTTCTGACACACATGCACTTACGCTCGCCCTTAGGCACTGACGCACACTTATACAGTTACACTCAGCTGGCTTGGGGGTTGTTTTGCAACAAACGTTGACGTGTTGCTCTATCTATCTATATATACTATTTATAGTCATTAATTATAATACTCTAATTGATTTCACATGGAGCCATTTGTTGGATTATTAACTAAAATTCTTGTGTTCAAAACCTAATTAATTTTGTGAGGCAGTGCTGCCACCTATTGCAATAAAGCTGCCAGCTCAACAAATACTGATCCATAATAGTGTTGTAAAATGCACATATATATTTGGCGGTAGGTGCAAATTCGAAATTAAACATATTTTGGATGGGCTTTATTATTGTAGGACGTTTCGAAATTTGTGTTAAGTATAGTTAACAAATCACATTGCGTACAAAACATATATACTAGTATAAAATGTAACAAAATAAATAAATGTAATGCATGCCGTTAACTAAATCGCGTAACAAAATGTATCTAGAAGGGTCATATATAACAAAAATTGATTTAAATTACGCTAGGTAGCCTCTCGATTATAATGTGGTTGTAATATGACTTTTCTATCGTCTTAAGGGAAATATTCAGTTGGATTTCTTTAAATTTCGTTTACGTATGTTGCCTGGACAGCCACCAGCGCCCAAGAGGTGCAGTTTCCATCCCCCATCTGAAGGTAGATTCACGTCATCATGGCACAGTGGACAACGAGCGGCTCCCATTTTGAGCTCTAGTTAAAAAATGTAAGTACATTATTTGTAAATATTGTAGTAGATTGAATGTTCGCACGTACCTCGACAGAAATCTTCCATTTGATGCAGCTCATACAGCTGTTTGTGCACTGACTCTGTACAGCGTGTGCAGACCACATAATTATCTTTTGCATCACACTCAGCTAGAGTTCAAAACAGAGTAAAATTATGATACGAATCAGTAATAAATATATCAACTAACTTGTCAAGTGATAGTTGAGCGCAGCTACCTCCAGCACTTGACTACATTGTGGGCACTTGGTGAGAAATGGACAAGTCTTCCAATAATGACGATCCAACTGACTTGTGTCGTTGCCAATGCAGCACCAGCCACAGAATAAACAACTTCTGCAATATGCAAAAAAAAATCTATGGAATTCCAAATTTTTAACTCAACTCAATTTACTCACATTTTAGGCGTGGTTTCATCGGTGGATTCAGAGTTAGAAACGGAACCTTTGCGCGAGTTAGAGGTTGATAACATTGAACGCTTTAGCTGCTCATTGTACTGTTGTTTGCCATTGCAGCTAACATATCCATTGTCAGTACCAATTGACGTGGACGCTCCAAATGCATGACCACTTTTGCTTTTCAGCAAGCGCGAAGCATCTGCGCTGGTTGTCGCTTGCAGACCATCTGCCTCATTGCTGGAATTGTATTTATTGGCCTCCAGTAGCTCTTGCTTGCGCTCCAAATCCAGCTTGTCGAATTCCGTAAAGAGTTGTCGGTAAAGAAGATTGCGACGTGTAATGTCATCGTCTGGGGGAAGTTGCTTGCGCACAAGTCGTGGATTCACTTTGTAGACAAGCACCAGAATGCGTTCTGCTACTTTGCGCACAGGCTCTGCAGGATGATGTATGCCAGAGCAGCCGCAATCAGATAGAGCCCGACAGGTTAACCCGCTATGCTTATCAGTACTAATGCCCTGCGTATGTACTAGCTGTTCAAGCATCTGTAGTCGACTCATGGCCAGACGTTGATGCGTCCCTGATCCTACGCTGCGTGAAAGTGCTGGTGCCACTAGATGTTGTTCGACCACTTGTGGGCAGGCGGCAATGCTGAGTATAGTGTGCTGGGCCAGCGTATGCAGACGTGCCGAGGGATCACCTGACTTGGCAAGCAGTTCTGGTAACAGACGATCCACGCATCGCGCCACCTCATTGGGAGATACACGTCCAGGCACGTACTCGAGGAACAACACACGAACTGTTTCAGTGGCCTGATTAAACACGGAGTATACGGCATCGCGAACAGCACGGTGCAATAGCAAAGCAGCGCTGCGTGCCACTTTGTTTGGACTAGCGGCGTGCTCACTGCTTTCCGCATTTATTGTCTCCTGTTCCTTTAGAAAATTTCGCAGACGCATGAGACCATCTTCTCGGTCTTGAAATTGCCTTGAATAGAACTGTTCAACCTGCAAAAATAAATAGTTATTGCAGATATCAAATAATTAGACAAACTCTTACCAGTTCACTGCCAAAAACGAGTATAGGGAGCGCTGCCTGGCGACGCTCACGATCGTTGAGCCGCGAGCGACTACGATTTGGGTCTGCTTCGAGCAGTGCATTGCCCTGGCATTCCCTTAAAAATTCATTAGTATTTGAGCTAAACAGTATTTGACATTTGACGGAATGACAACGTTTACGGGAATAGAAAAAGTAAAAAAAAAAAAACAAAAAAAAAGCATCAAAAACATCGACAACGGTTACTATTAGTGTTTTGTTTTGAATGGCGACTCTAAAACTATCGATATTGTATTTATCATGTTAGTTATTTATCGTGTGCGCTGTAGAACTCCATGCCGCATCATGCAAAATGATCGTTATCACTACAACATTAATAACACCTATTCTATAGGTAACTATAATTGTTGTACATTTAGAAACTTACTGCCTCAACGTAGGAATAGCACGTTCCTCGTAGTCCTCATAGGAGTTTCGTGGAGCACTTTTATTGCGTCGTCTTAGAGATCCCTGTCTGCTGGACATAGGAGAGCTGTGTCGCGAAGCCATTGGTAGCCGTGGTGATTGCGGTAGTTCATCATGAGATTTGGCATGTAGATGCATTGCAGCCGCCGAAGCGACGATTGCTCCTACACATTCATTGGTGCTGGCATCGTTTAATGATTTTTCATCGTGAGTGCTGCTTGTTTTTGAATTTTGAATGATGGTTGCCTCTGCTAGAGCATGTGCTACATCCTGGAGACTTGGAGCAGGAGGTAAGTTGGGCTTGCCGCCCGCATATACCTCATAGCTTTGATCATTCTGGCTAAGTACTCCCTCGCTCTCAAGGAGCTGATGCACGTGAAGTTCCTTTAGCACGCACTCTCGATACATTTCTATCTGTTCCTTACGTAGCTTGGCTGCACTGAAGTCTTCTTGTTGCACCGCTTGCCGCTTGGCCAGCGCATATCGACCGAGGCGTTCTCCCGCCGTTCTCAACGCCGTCATGCAAAGCTTGAGCTTACGGGCATATTCAAAACGTTCCGAGCTAACTGCCTGTAATTTGCGCTGCTCCAAATCACGAATATGCTTGACAATTGACTCTTCCACATACATAGAAAATAGGAGATCATCACAAAGGGATGCGAGGGCCAGTTCGCCAGTGGCTGTGTCTACGGGCGGGGACTCGCTTGTAAGCTGCTCATCGCCATTGTTCATGGCATTCGAATCCAAATCCTCGCCAAGTACATTAACTGCCATTAAAGCTATCTGCCCACTCTTGTTATAGTCATTGCAATGAGATCCAATCAGTCGTAACTTTAAATGTGTACCACGCCTGGGGCTGACAGTTACACTCTGCAGCTCACGGGATTTGTAGTTGGTGTTTGCATTATCGGCAAGTGCAACAAATCCGAGGAAATCAAAGTACTGCGATGATGGAGTGCTGGGCAGTGACTTTGGAGAGTAATGCAGCCAAAGCTCGACTTTTTCCGCTAAACGAAAACAGAATTTTAGTTTATGAGTATATAGGTCAGATGATAATGGAATACCCAAACTCACGTATTAGATACTGGTGGGCTAACAGTTGAATGCGATAGATTTTGGCAGGCTGATGGAAACGCAGAATGATGTCGTGTGTGCCCTGACCACTGTCCACAGCACTTCGCCAGCCATGCACAGATGGTCCATGGGTATTCAGCTCGCTGGCCGGAAAGCCGGCGTCTTCATCTGGAAAATAATAATGCAACAAGTTATTAACATGAACAGTGTTGGTAAGTTACAATATCCAGCAAGAAAGCAAAGAGAGCATAGTGTTTAATAAATGAAGCAGAAAAACAAAGTAAAGAAAACCAAAATAAACAGAGAGCCATTTGAATTTATATTTTGATGGCAAATAAATACACTAATGCGCTTAGTTGTGTGAATGTGTATCGATTACGTGGCTGTGCTTGTCGCTCTGTCGCCGGCGGCGCTCTTATCGCATACTTCTCTTCTTATAAGCGCTGTAAACGCTGGCGGAAGTTTAGTACTTGATTTAACCTGTGACATTGCACAGCTTTTATACGTTGATTGAATTGTTTTATTCCCAGAAATATTACTTTACAAATAACTTTGCAAATATGCCGCAAGTGGAAAATTCATCTTCCTTGTCATCCTCCTGGCTGCAGATACAAAGCATATTGAATAGCGTAAATCATATGCTCATCTTTCTGGTGGCTACATTCTTCTTCGTGCTTGCTAGAAGTCTGGATTTTAAAGATACTGCAATGCACATGTTTATGACCGGCATCGGTGTAAGTAGTACAAAATGAAGTTAATACAGAACATAAATACTTAAGGTGGTAATGCCAAATCATTGTTTATCTTATCGTGCTGTCTATCACATTAGTATTTGTCAACTACATGAATATTGATAAAGTCCCTTAACTGTAGTTTCATCACCTTTAAACCTTTGGTTTTTGCAGTTTCATGTACTAATTGCTCAGGCGCTGATGTCACACTACAAAGTAAACCCAATAACTCGATGGATTTCCCACAAAAACAAATCTCGTTTCCATGGACTGATGCAGCTGGTTGGAGGATCTATGGTGTTGCTGGGCGCTTTGGGCAAGTTCTCTAATAAAGATGTGCACTTCAATACTTGGCATGGAAGATTTGGTTCGTGTGCGCATAAATTTAATAACTGAGTTCACATCATAACACTAATGTGGATTGACTTGCAGGTGTGGCTGCCGCTTTTGGGTGTGCTGCCAGTGTTGTTGGCGGACTGGTAAACTTTTTTCAACCCAAGATTGTTTTGAAAAAATTTCCACCCTCTGAACTGCGATTCCGTCACAATTTATTTGGACTGCTCACATTCACGCTGGGTATGGTAGCCATTTACCTGGGATACTATTCGAAATTCTTTACACGCCATGTGGACAATGAGTTCATACCAGCTATGATGCTCACCACTGCATTGGTATATTTCCTGACCATCATTGGACCCCTTGGTTCCCTATTAACCAAACTGAAGTATAGAAGACAAAAACAACAACAGCAGTAAAAAGGATTGTCAAGAAGAATGGCGAGTGCAAGAGGCTAAGTACAATGGGGACATTCTAGACTATTAGCGAAAGGAATACAAAGTGCGCACAAACTTTCAAAAAGCGCCGAAAATGCAATTTAAGTCGTCTACTGAATACGCTTGGCTGCTTGCCAAAGAAAATATTTGACTGCATTGTTAATTGGATATACGCTAAAGAATGTAGACATCAGACATATTATGACAATTGGCAATCTGTCCACATTATAATGATATATGTTGTCAATACCCAAAACAAATGCAAATCGGTAGGTAAAAAGAGACTGGTTTGGGTTTCATTTATAGCCATGTTTTTATATTGTATGTAATATTACTATTATAAAGTATTTCTATGTTATTAATGGAATGTGTGAATATATTAAAATTGTTTGTTTTGAATGTACATTTTAAGTTGTTATATTTATGAGCGTGATTTTAAAACGAGTCAAACTAGGCGTATGCGTATTTTTATCGATTTCTCAAGTGCAACAAAATAAACACGAGATGCTTAAAGTTTTCTTGACCATTGGTAACGGCAACTAATATTTGTAATGTAATAAACTAAAAAACGTACTTAGTACACTTTATTAAAGGTAATACTCTACACAAGTTTGGCTCATTGAGTGGTTTACCTGTGGCAAAAACGACATTAAATGGGATTTTCTTAGCCATTGCAATCACAAATAACTACACAATTACGTGCGCTCACATTTATTTCTATCAATTCAATGATATATTTTTTGTTGCCGTTGACAACGTCAATTGTTTAATATAAAAACTAAATTAATTTCAAACACCGACCCCATGCAGTCTGGGTTGAATGCGTTTCCTCAACTAAGTGCTTGTTTTTAGTGAGGGGGAGGATGATACCCGGCAGATGCGTTTACAGCTGCTGCTGCCACCAAAACATAACTAACATTAACATTTTTCTACTATGTTAATATGATGGAGCTCAATGTTTTTCTTTTCAAATAGGGAACCGTTACTATAATCATTTTATTACATAAATCTTGGGGATATTTTTTTAAAATGTTTTATGTTTAAAATATAACTCGTTATTAAACAATTTACAGCGCACTCATTACCCATGGAAATTCAAACTAACATCGATAGTTTGCACATTATCGATACACCTGACCTGGTCGCTGTTAAAACGATTAGCTTCCATGCATGCATTAGAAAACATAAAACAAAAAAAAAAACATAGATGAAGAAGACCAAAACAAAAACAATCAATTCAGTGCCGTTGAACTGAAATTAAAATGACCAAAGTCTGTGTTGATAGCAAAATTTAAAATAAATACACACATATTAAAAACTAAACTTATGCATAAGATAAGTGAAAATGGAAACTGTGGAAATAAAAACAGAACCGGCGGAAGATGTACAACAACTTGTTGATGAGAATGTACCTGAAATTAGTGTTCAATCTGTTGAAATTAAAACAGAGCTGGAAGATAAGATACAGGTAGTTGTTAAAAGAAATCTCGATACTCAAGTCGAACCAGGCATAGGATATAAACAATGTTCCAGCCCAGAACCTATGCAGGAAACTGTGATTAAGTCAGAAATCGACATAGAGCCAACGCAATTAGAAGAGCCCACAAAGCTCAACATGATTGAACCGACAAGTGAACATGAGCCAGATAATGCTTTCAAAATCGTGCACAAGTCAAGAGTTGATTTTGAGCCAATTATTGTAGGAGAACCCATTAAGCTGTACGATATTGAGAGATTGAGGAAATTCGGTGATGTTCCATTTGTAATTAAGCGGATGGAGCCACAGGATTTCTCAATCAGTTATGCCAAGGCCACGTGCAGCGTTGAAACAATATTGGAGCAACTTCGTCGTAACCAAGTTCCAAATGGCATAGGCATAGCACTCCGCATTGCAAATCACACGCCATCGTCATGCCTTTTGATTCTGGCGTGAGTAGAATAGCAACGAAAACGATAGACAGCACTCTAATTGAATGTAATTCCATTTTAGCATACTTAATCACAAATGCCACTTCTATAGCAACGACAAGTTGATCTTGTCAAAGGCCTTACACTGGCAGATGTGTCGCGCTGGCATTGACTATTTAATTGTGAATGGCTACATGCCTGTGGGTGCTGTTTACTTTGAATGTCTTGACAGCTTCCTGGTCTTCAATGAAGAGTATAAGCTATTCAAGCTGAAGCATACCATCAAGGATCCCGCAATTGAGGCAAAGTCTCCCTTACCAGCCAACATGTGTTACACAATTACCACGACCGGAACGACTGGAACTCCCAAACTAATACATGTGCCGTATGAGTGCATTGCACCCAACATAGTGGCACTCAGGTGAGAAAAAATTTAATTTTTTGTATTTTTATCATTGTTTGAACAGCACTATAATGAATTTTGTTTGTATTGCAAGATAAGTTATTACTCTAAGTAAATACATACATATAGTATCTCTATTATTTTTTTGTTAAATAAAAAACTCCTCGGAGTGATCATTAGTGTGTATAAGCAATCTGAGACTGGTTTCTCTTACGAATCATCGTTTTCCTTGTACACGTAATTATCTCAAGTCGTAATTATACAGTATTTAAGTCAATTTAATATACCCTATCTCTGTAACCTAATATAATATTTAAGTTCAAAAGAGACGTGATTAAACGATCTAGTTCGGCACAAACTATATACATATACATATAGCCATATTTACATAAACATATGCGCATCTGGATGGGAATTTATGCGCAAACTTATACCTTAGTAATTAAATTTGATAGAATATTTTAAATTTTTGTTCAAATCAATCGTTGGAATAATCGCGAAATATTTAATGCTGATATACTAATTACATCATTTTTAGCATAGCAAGTTTGTTTTACCCTTCAAGTAAGTGTATTCAAATTACGACGTGTGAAATAAACTCTTTTTTTGCTCAGATTCGATTTACACATCCAATCTTGCTTTACCTGTGTGTGGCGATATTCAAAATGAAAGCAACCTAACTTTGATTAATGATTGTTTCCCTTCACATTTTATCGTTGTCTTATTAATTAGTAGTATAATTTAAGATCTAACCAATTTTTATGATGAAATTCAGTACTTCCTTCTTGTCAGTCAAAAGCTGAATATTTCTATGGCAGATATTATTTATCTGGGGACACCATGCACCTTTGATCCATCCATTGTGGAGTTGTTTCTGGCACTGCAGAATGGCGCAGCCGTGCTCATTAGTCATTACACAATGCGCGAGTCGCCTAAGAAGGTTTTAAGTGCCCTGTTCCCCACCAGCGTTGCGGTTCCCGGTATCACCGTCTTGCAAATGACACCATCTTTGTTTCGGCAATTTGGGGCCAACGTGATTAGAGAGCGAATACTAAATAGTTCAAGCACATTGAGGTAATCAAAGCATATAATTTTCACTATCCTTATTTAAGAGTCTCATGTTTTATATCCGTAGGGTATTACTATTAGGAGGCGAACCGTTTCCGTCCAACGCGGAGCTAACCACATGGATGGAACCACATGTTTTGCTCCAGAAACACATCTGTAACATTTACGGCATTACAGAAATTTCGTGCTGGAGCATGTTGCATGTGCTAAGATCGCTGCATTTGCGAGTGCCTCTGGGTACGCCCATTGATGATCAGACGGTGCTGGCAATTCACTACCAGGGCAAGCAGAAGGTAGGAAGTGCAGAGCTCTGGCTGGGAAGTGTGACACGTCGCTGTTACATACCACAAATTGATGATGTGGATAATTTAAAGGCATCCATTTGCTATCGGCCCACGGGTGACTTGGTGTATTGTAATGAAGATGGCTCTATAGTCTACGAGGCGCGAGCGAATGATGTGGTCAAGCGTGCAGGCAATCGCATCAGCCTGGGTAACTAGTATACAAATATATCACAATACTCTACTCACAGTCTTTAACATCATAGGGCTCATCACACGTAAGATAGAGCAATGTTTGCACAGCAGCGAACTGGTCGCCTGTTTGTGGCAAGAGGAACTGCAGAAGCTCATATGCTGTATTCGTTGTTTGGAACCAAAGACAAAGGTGCAGCAGAGGGCACAGACCTTTGACATACTTTCCAAATTGACGTGTGCTGAACAGCCGGATAGATTTGTCTATCTACAGCATTTCCCCTGTGATGCACATGGCAAGCTGGACAAACAACTTTTGCTCAAGGAGTGCACTCTACTGGCACAACCCGCCCAAGATATACTCAAAAGCTTTCTGCATGATCGACTCGAATGCGTAGATACGCTGAAGGAGAGAACGACGAAGAAACAGCGACTAGATATAAATTCGTTAACCAATCCTAGCGGCTATGATCTGAGCTTTCGACAGGCTGGTGGCACCTCTTTCCACGCCATCACCCTGTGTCGCGAAATTGGTCTACAGATGTGCATCGACGATGAGCAGCGACATCTCTTTGAGCTGCTGCTGGACGAAAATGTGCCGCTGCGCGTTGTGTTGAGCTTTCTGGATACGAGTAAACTAGTTGTCAACAATAGCAAACTGAAGCCCATCGAGCCGCCCATAAGTATGGCAGTCAGTGAGGCGCCGAGCTGTAGCCGTGCCTGTGGCCTGGTCATCACACGCGTGGAGCAACCGGCTATACACTTTCAGTTCCATTGGAAGGTTAACTTCTTCAAGTGCGTTGATTCACCGGTGGCACAATACGAGGGTCGATATGTGGCTGTGGGTGCCCACTCGAGAATTCTACGCACAATGGATGCGCTGACAGGACGAGAGCAGAGCACCTTGAAACTGCCGGATCGCATTGAGTGCAAAGTTACATTCCTAAGCGAACAGCTAGCAATGGTGGGCTGTTATGATGGTTGCCTGTACGGCTTCAATCCGTTAACTGGCGAAATGCAATGGAACGTGGATATTGGTGGCATGATTAAAGCCCAACCATTTCTGTCTTCGGACGGAGCCCGCATAGTGATCTGCAGCTATGCCGAGGATTATAATGTCATGTGCCTATCCACGGAACGGCAGCAGGTGCTATGGTGCATGCGCATTGGCGAGAAGGGCATCTTTGCCAGTCCCTTAGAGCTGCCCAGGCAACAGGCAATTCTTATTTGTACACTGGATGGTGGCTATACGCGCGTCTCACTGTTGGATGGCTCTGTTCAGTGGGCTAAGAAGTGCAAGCAACCCATCTTTGCGTCTCCCGTTCTGCTCGATCCCAACACATTCGCGTGTGCCGAGGTTACCGGTCAAGTGCATGCTTGTAATGTAAACAGCGGAAAGATTGTAAGTGCAAACACCTAAAGTATGTATAGGTTTAAATTCTCATGCTTGACCACTTTCAGTTGGATTCCTATGCGGCTGAGGGTAATATATTCTCTTCGCTAGTTGTTCAATCGCCGCCAACGCATATGGGACACACTTTTGTGATTTTTGGCTGCATTGATCATCACGTCTACTGCCTGCGCTGTAAAACATATTCAGGAAGAAGCGCTACCTTTGAGCTGCACTGGAAGGTAAATGTAGGCGGCTCAGTCTATGCTACGCCCAGAATTCTTAAATTGGAGCCCAATATCTTTTTGGTATTTTGTTGCGCCACCGACGGGCGTGTGGTGCTGGCAAATCTCGTCAATGGTCAAGTACAGTGGTCGGACAAGCTGCCCGGTGAACTGTTTTCCACGCCGTGCTACATTGAAAGCCTGAAACGCATCTATTTGGGCTGCCGTGATAATTATTTGTACTGCTTGGGCATCTAGAATAAAGATGAATGTAGATCAATGAATGAGCCACAAATTTATTACAAAAATTATCAACTATTAATTGGTAACAGCTCCGATTTCACTTGTCTGATATAGGATACGTTAACTTGAATTCCAATGAAAATAGTCAGGCGAGGCTAAGATCTGTTCATATGTGCGATGGAATCGGTCAAGTGCGGTTTCCTGAGGTATTTCATCTTGCAATCGTCTGCACTCACTGCAGCAGGAAGTCCAGGACATGCACTCCTTAATAACATCCACCAGGCTGCAATTTTTTTCTTCAACTGTTTCCATTTTAAGGGGCTTATTGTCCTGAACTTGAGCATTGAAGGCAGATGATTCCTCCTCGATTATCATGTTCAAAGCTTGACGCATGCGATTGGTCAAGCGTGGATTTTCATAAAGTGAGACGATAGCTTTCCCACTCTGTCTCTGTTGGCGTTCCTGCTGTACTTTCTGCTTGCGTTTCTTTATCATTTTGCCGGCAAGATGCTGTTGCTTTTGTTTGCGCATTTGAGCCATGTTAAACTCTGTTGGTGTCATTTCTTGTTCAGCAAAATACTTTGTCCACTTGGCTTTCTCCATTTGAAGGAACTCCTCGTTAATTATCGTACCTAAGGATTCTTTTATACTGGATGCTGATGTGCTCCGCTTAATCAACATACTTTTCCGATGTTTATCATTCAATATCTTTGAAAGTATATTTCGGATACGTTTTTCACGATGCATTTTCTTATTAATCTCCTCGATGTTGCGCTCAATAACTTGCAATAGATATTCACGATCACTATCATGATTGAGCATCATCAATATAATGTTGTAGTGGTGTGGATCAGTTTTATATTTATGATATAGATCAAGCTCGGATGGGCTCTTTGGAAACTCTTGGTACATAATTAGTTTGTGGAGTTTACGTAAATTCACCTTTCTTTTTGAGTACTTGAGTTTTTCTAGCTGAAGGTTGTAGAAGTTTGTGTGCATTAAATAACCCAGCATAGGCTGTCTGTTAAGTGATCCTGAAGAACTCGTCAAAGAGGTAACAGACTTTGCAGCATTTCGATGAACTCCATTCTCCATGTCGTATCGCAGAATTATCTGAATTTTTGATATATAAAATTTAACGAGTGCTTGCTTAATATCCTCAACCCTGTATTTTCGCGGATCTAACATCATTTGGGCTTGTAGATCGCATAGTTCGTCCCAAATTTTGTTTAATCCGCTATCGTGTATGATGTTACTGATCAGACTTCCATTCAATCGCATCGATGCGTTTGATTGGGATTTCTGGGCTAATAAAGCATCAATAATATGGGAAGCAGCGTCATGCATTGAATCCGTTTGACCCTATTTAATATGTAACTGTAAGGATGCGGGCTCTATGTTTCCGGGGTACTCACTTGAGTTTTTTTAAATTCTGAGTGAAATTCTTTCCATTTTCTTACATAGGTATTGGTATTGCTTGGCTTCTTAATCAGTTCACGATACCTCAAATTAGCACCTCCACAACTTCTGTCCATACTATTTCTTTCCTGCAGAGATTTACATCTATTATTAATCATATACTTTTTGCTATCCAGGTAACTTACTTTTTCTTCTACATTATTATTTGTGCACTTAAGTTTATTTGGTTCACAAACTTTGACCGTTTCGTTTGTTAATAACAAATTGCAATTATTGCCCAATTCAGTGATATGTTTTTGCATGGCGAGATCTATAACCTCAACATTATCTATTAACATTTCTTCCAATTTTTGTTTGGTAGTGCTCCTATGATCCAAGTCATGAAATGCTTCCTGATCTTTTACATAATCTTGGATAAATTCCTCAAGATTATCAAGGTATTGCTCTAGACCTGCTTGATTCAACTCACACATTGGTCTGTTTGCAGTAAACATGTTATATATATTGGAAAGATCAAATTCAGAGTATTGCAATGAGTTTTTCAAATCGACTAAGAAATCTCTACACCGCTTCAGGTATTTGAAAATTCGATAAATATGGAAGTTTGAATATTTCGATTTGACTTGAGCGCTTATTAAAAGTTCCCTTATCGTATCCAATAATACAATACGTATATTTCTAACATTCTGCAAATGTGTTGATTGCTGTTCATTCCTAACTTGTTCGACGTATTTGGCCTTGTCAAACATGGCTTTGGCGAAATATTTTAAAATTTAAATTTGTTTACAATAAATTTAGACATATAGAAATAATGTACATGACATATATTCTGAATCAACTCAGATCAAGAATAATTAATTATTATTTAGATCAGATTTATGTATCTTTATTGATTTATTATTTGGGGATGCATATTTACAAGAAATCAAATTAAGATATATTTATGATTTTTTTGAAGCAGCTCTGGTTGCTTTCAAAACCTGTGCTGCCTTGACTTTATTTAGACGCATTTGCTCCATGTCTCGCTCCCTTTGTGGTATTACTTCCTGAGTACTTGGTATGCGAGCACATTTTGCGGGCTTCGAGGTAGCGTTAGATGTGGAAGCCTTCTCGGGCGAAGCCACACTTGTTCCTTCAGCGGATTTGCGTTTGCCACGCTTTGGACGTGCTGGTTTTGGATTATTATCAGTTGCCTCATCTGTATTTGTTACTTCTTCTGCTTCAGTTGTTTTTTTGCGTGTTCGACGAGCTGCCCGTTTCGGTTTCTCTGGCGTTTCTGCATCGATCTTACCAGACATCTTGTCAATGGCAACCTGCACACGTTTACTAACTTGTGGTTGTTGGACTCGAAGTGCACTCTTGGCGGTCAAATAGTTACGAATGGAGCCTTGGATTTTCTTCTCATTAATTTTCTTTATGACCGGCATAAGAATATCGTCTGTTTTCGATGTGGTCCAGCCGAACGACTTACGCGCAAATTCGCGTAAGGATTCTACATCGGGAGAGCCCCAGCTGAAAGCGTCGCGATTATCATCCACTGTGGGTGATAGATACGCTTCCACCACAGACGAACTTGGAAAACCCTCATGCAGCTCAATGTTCTTCAGTTTCTTGCGTAGAGAAAGACGCGCAGAGCTGTCAATTGGCAAGTTGGAGTTCTTATGGGCCTGCCACCAGTCCCGAAACCTGACCAAAGTGGATAGCACAGCTTGCATTGAGACTGAGGGAGTTGCTTCCAGGTGGGTTGTGGTTGAAAAGGAAGCTAATATCTCAAGAGCAGTTACTGCGCCAATGCCGTGTATACCTAAATAATGATTGCCTGTTACTTAGAAGGATTTTACTGATAAAATGATGACAAACTCACCTGTAGTGTAATCACTGCCAACGAGGCAGGCCAGTTGAATAAGCTTGCCGCGATTGCAATTGAACGTTTGCTCAATCTGTTCGGCTCGGAACTCCAGCACATGCTTGTTTTGCGCAAAGAAATTCTTGTAGACAGTTCGTCCTCCAAAAAGCCAAATATCACTATCGTCTGTTATGGTGCCATTGGTGAGCTCTATGGCATTGAGGAAAGCGCATTGTGCTTCCGCCTCCATGGGCGCCACAATGTATGGTATGCCAAAAAGACGCAATAGCTCCTGGCAATCGTTGCTCATGCGCTGACTAATTGACATTCCCATGCGATCCTGACGATTACGCTCGACTTCTAAATCACGGCGTTCTTGTGCCAAATTCGTGGCCATAGCTTGTAGTTCTTCATCTGTTTTTTGCGATTTCAATGCATCCGCTGCTTCCTTGATAAGATCCTGAAAACATACAACAGCTCAAATATACTATAACTTTTTCTTAAACAATTACAACCTACTTGTGCATTAACTGGTTCGGCCTTTTCCTGTTCCTGTTCCTTGTCCTCAAAAAGTGATTTTGCTGCCTTACTACATTTTTTGTTGGGCGAGACTCCCTCATCGTCGAGCTCGCCTCCAGCACGTTTGCGACCTGATTTTGGAGTACGCTTTACATAGAATGGCTGCTTCATCTTTGGAGTTGTGGGCGGCGTGACATCTGCTTCTGACGGCTTGTCAGGTGTGCGTTTTATCTTATAGCTAGTCTCAAAATAATCTGTTATTGCTTTACTTTTACTGGGCGTTTTATTTGGAGAAACGCGACTCTTTTCAGTCTCATGGTCACTGTCACAAAGCTCAATTACGTCCTTAGTTGTGTTAGATACGATAGGTTTAGAGGCTTCATCATCGGAAGATAATTCAATGACCGTGCTATTGCTGAGTTTGATAGATTCCAATTTAATGTTTTTCACTTTATCTGTTTGGCGTTTAAGATCATCGAGTATGGAACTTAATCCAACAGCAGGTATTTCTTCCCCTTTCGAGGTATCCAATTTAATGTTTTTAACTTCTTCTGTTTGCTTTTTAAGTTCGTCAAGTATAGAATCGAGTGCAGCAGCGGTCTTTTTTTCTAATGATTTAAGTACCTTCTCAGATTCATTTTCTTTTACTTCACATATATCATCACCAGAGTCTGCTTGCTGCTCGCTGTCCGTAATTAAAATAACATCATCAGATTTAACTTCAACTGCAGTTTCTTGACTACAATCTTTGCTCAATGTTTCTTCATTGACAATTTCTGGTTCCTTCGATTCATGGCCTTTGCTACTGTCTTTGCTTTGCTGTATGTCGATATCGAAAATATCTGCAAAAAGATCATCATCCTTATTTAACGCATCTTTAATATCGACACAGATTTCCAGACTCTTTTTGCTTGGCATGCATGGGTCGACAACCTCCTCTAAGTCTGAATCCGTATCACTGTCTATTGATTGAATATTTTCCGCCTTGGCAAGGTCTTCAGCAAGCGTTTTCTTACTTTCTTCAATTGCCAAAGACAGTAGCTTAGCTTCCTCAATCGAAGTATTTGCCAAATCATCCCCTTCTGTCTTCTCATGAACATTCGTGTTATGCAACAAAGCCTCCAAGCTCTGAGTATCATTTAATTGGGTTGCTTCCATAATATTTTCTACCTCATCGTCGTTCATGCCACCGTACTCAATCATATATGCGCGGGCTGGTCCTTTAGCGGCATGACGCAATTGTTTGCTTTGTTCGCGATTTAGTCGCAAATCCTGATCCGAATCATAATCGTAATCTTTTTCGTCATAGACTTTGCCGGATTCTTCCAATGATAAAGCTAATGCCATAGCTAAATCGGTGTCATATTCATTGCCCAGTTCTTTCTTTTCTTCATTACTGACCACTGGAGTTTTCACGACCTTTGCTGAGGTGCTGGGTTTTTCATCATTAGCTTCTTCGGCTTCTTCTTCCTTAATAGTTTCACACTTGATCTTAATAGCTTTCTGGCTGTCTTCAAGGGCTTTCTTTTTGAGGTCGCGCACTAACAAAAATCGGGTGTGTTCGTCGGAACTTATTTGACGAGTACTCTCTTCAATGGCCGTAGGTGTAACTATACCTTCCTCGCTGAAAAACTCTGAGAGCTCTGCATAGGTGAGAGTATGACCGCCCATTTCTTGTTCAGCTTGCTCAAGACTTTCTTGAACTGCTCGACGTTTCAGCAAACGCTTCATTTGAAAGGAGCAAAAGTCATCGCTACGTGCTGGGAGCTCATGGAGGCGACCCCATGAGGACTGTTTTCGGGTCTCCTTGATATCTGTTAAAATTTCATGACGCACATCCGCTGGTAAGTTCTTAAAATGCTGGCTGCGTACATCGATAGCCTGCAGGCTAGCATTATAAGAATGTCGCGCTGTTGACTCATCGAAGGAACTGTCCGACGTAGCACTTGTACTCGCATAGTCCTGATCGAGGTCGCTATCCGCTTCATTGAGTTGAGTGGCTGATGCCGGTAATTCTGGCAATTTGAAAAGATCGTCCTCGTCCGTCTTGCTTGACTTTCCTGCTGCAGGCCGCTTTGATGGTGACTTCAGCAAAAGCTCCGCATTTGTACCAAGCGCCTGTTGAACCACCTTTTCCTTGGCGAGCGACTGCAATAAGAGCGCCTGTATGCGATCAGCTTCATTGCTCAGCTTGCTACGTTGTTGTTGACGACGAGCCTGTCCAGAAAAATAAAACAGAAAATAGAGCTTCATCATAACGTTTGACTAATCGTCAACAAAAAAAACTGACAATTGTATCGCGTTTAAGTTGAGGGACACAGCCATCGAATATGAATACGGGACGCACACGATAGTAAAGCAACTTGCAGAGGCGATGAAAAAGTCCCAAAAGGTGAGCATTGTTCAGTGCAGATCCTTTATTGTCCTGAAAGCCCTTTACCACTTGATGCAACCAAATTGATATATCTACAAAATGCGGCCATTATAAGTATTAACAACTTAATAAATATTTCACAACTAAACGTAAGAAATTAAATGGATACTTACCAACTGCCAACACTTTTCCCTCCAGAGTCTCCACTGGCACTGGTTTCCCACATGGTTCTATGAGTTTCCAAAGACCAGTTACACCCATTTCATTAACAAATATTTTGTTAAATCATAAATTATTTTCTTTTTTTATAAAACAAACAAATTATAATTATCAAACAGTGTGCAGCCCAGCTGGTTTAAATGCCGGTGCCGTGTTGAAAAACTCCTTTCGGAAACTCGTTTGAGTGTTGAAAGATGCGAAACATACAATTCGCAATTTTACAGAGTCCAAACAAAACATTGTTTACAAAAACATGTGGATCAATTTCATGATTTTTTACTTACAAAACTAGTTTTTACTATGTTCTAATACAAATTGTGCAAATTAAATGATAAAATAGACAGATCAACTAGACCGCATGGCTATTCAATCCTATTCATCTCCGTTTTCCGTTGCAGCTGTAACAGAACTGCTACTTGCTACAGCATCTCCAGTACTAGCATCTTTTTTGTTGGCTTTGCTTTCTTTCTTGTCCTTCATCATCTTCCGATAAGCCTCCAAGTCTTGTGTTAGTGACGGCACAAAGCTTTCAAAATCCAGTTCGTTCAGCGTCTGCAATATATCCTTCGCAGTAATAGTCTTATGGTTATGTTTGTGCGCCAATGCCGTAGACGAGGAAGTCACAAATATTGCAAAGACGGAAGCTGCTTTGGCGATTGCGGCACGGGCTTCTTTGCTTACATTGGAACCATCTGGAATGGCTTCTTTAATTAAGCGGGCAATTACAGCGTTAGGCAAATTTAAGTCTTCAATGCGTTCAACCATGTTGTAGTTTACTTATTCTTATTTTGAGTGATAATCTTAGGTACAATTGCGTTCTCCGCTTTCTTCCCGCGTTAAAATACAGATGATTGGACAGTGTTGAACAATTCAAGGAGCGTTGTCTTTAGAGATGAGAAAAATTGCAAAGAGTGAGTTTGTTTTTTCCGAAAATATATCGGTACCAAATATTGGATTAAAATTTCTTGCCTTTAATTAAATATATTTCGGATAAAAAGTGTGTTTTCTCATTTGCCAAATAGTTTATTTTTAACACAAACAATACTGATCTATGCAACAAACACCAATTCCGATGTATTGCGATATTTTGTATATTCTTGTAATGTAATGGTATATTTTGAGAATGAACTTACGGTCACGCTGCACAGCATAAACAATGTTTATTAAACATTTTCCGCGTTTATTTGTCAAGTAGTTCACAGGATTGGTAATTCGGTACCAAAACCTGCATAAATGTGCAAAAGGCAGTTAAGAATTGTTTTGTTTAGCAGTTTTATTTGGAAGTTTGGTGATAATAGCGCAGTGGCTGTGCCACCTCACAACAGCGCGTACACGCACATGGAGAATTCGACGGCGTCGCCGTCGAAGACAACGACAACGCCAAAGAAACGTAAGCACAGTGAATACCATGATCCAGACTACGGTTTTGCTTACGATAACCAAAAGACCGATGGCGGAAAGGAGAAACGCGTTAAGCTAGAGCACAATTCGGATGTCGAATGTGGTGCTCAACAGGATGTACTTATCAATACGCAGCGAATTAGTCATGACAGCGTGGCGCAATTGAAACACATTGAGGATATTGTCCGCGCCGAGTTCCAAAAGGAATTGACCCTTAAGGAGCAGCAGCTTGCTGATATTGATAATCGTTTGCTTCAAGCACGACAACTACTTGATAAACTACGGTATCATGTGGTCAGCGAGTACTACAAGAAGCAGCAGGTGTCTCTGACAGCTGCAGATGTCTCTAAAATACGATCTAGCGACACATTATTCGGCGATGGTGCTGAACATAGTGGTGCGCAACTGGCATTACATCCGGCTATCAAGAAGATAGTGGGCAAACGCCCTGCTCCTATTCAACTACATTTGCCAGAGCGTACAGCTGCAACGTTGGCTAAACAAACGATACGGCTAAGAAACCCAGCGCATCGACGTGCAGAGCGTCGACGGCAGATGAAAATACGGGAGCAGGGCATTGTTACGGATCATTCACTGGATAAGGTAAAGAAGACGGAAGAAGCTAACTGTGATGAGAAGCCCTGCACCAGCAAGCAGGCATACAAGCGTCAAAGAGAACAGGAACTGGAGTCCGCGTCAGTGCCCGCGTTAAATGCTTCACGCTTGAATAACAAGAACAAATTTCACTTTGTGGTCGGCAATACATCTAAATACATTGGAGGCATCGATTACGACACGCAGAGTAGCCAGGGGTTGGTTTACAAATGGCTGGTCTATGTGCAGGGCAAGAATTTGCCTCAACCAGTGGAAACGTATCTCAAGAAAGTGAGTTAAAAATGCATCATTGTGACCAATGTATAAAATATCCTATTTTTTAGGTACGCTTTCAACTACATCATTCGTATCGACCCAACGACATTGTGGACATTCATTCACCGCCATTTCAACTCACACGCCGTGGCTGGGGGGAGTTTCCTATGCGAATTCAGCTATACTTCCAGGACCATTTGCATCAGAAGCCTGTTCAGTTAATGCACAATATTGTGCTGGACAAGACTATGTGTGGACTGCACACGATGGGTGGAGAGACTACTGTCGAGGTTTGGCTTCGTGCCGATTCAATTGGTACATCTGAAACAACGACGGCACCTGTAGAAATCAAGCGAGAGCAACAGGTAACGATATCTGTACCCCCATTGCCTTTGCCAACGGATAGCACAAAGCCGAGAACGATATCAATAACACAAAACAAAGAGGAACTCGATGACAATCTATTTGCGTGCATTAATAAGATCGAGTTAAGTGATGATATTGAGCAAATTGAGCCCACAGTTCTCGTCTCGGAACCACTAAAGCTAAGCAGCCCTAAGAAAGTTCAACCTGCAACATTCACGGCCAGCAAAGCACAGGTCCGATTCAATTCCGTTGATACAGTGACCAGTATGCGTACCAATGCATCCAGTACTCGGATGTCCTTTAATGGAAACAGGCTTAGGAATAAGCAAGAGTTGCAAAATGGACACGCTAAGGGACAAGTTAAGAATGTTGTCTTTCAGAAAGCGGGCAAACTCTACATTATTGATCCGCTGCAGACGAAGATAAAGCAGGCTGCCAAACAGCAGTCGCTACTGAAACCACAGCTCAGCCTACTCAAGCAACCGTCACAGCAGTTTTGCATGCGATGGCATTTACTGCAGTGCATCCAACATGACCACGGCTATGCTAACATGAGTAGTGCCGAGGCAATATCAGTACCAGTTGCGCCACAAAGTCAACGCCTGCGCTTAGAACAGATCTTCAATAGCATACAGTTTCAAAGTATGCGCACTGCAATTGAGTTTCTTCTGCGTCGCCTGCCATTGACCGGTGCATTGGGCAGTGAATATGCCTTTGGCAACCATACACATGCCGCATTTCTCGCCCAGCCTGCACTGCGCCAACGCTTCTTCGAGTATATGCGCGGTCGTCTTTTGCATCGTTGTATGCGACACCATCAACGTTTGCAGCATCTGCATTCTACTGGAAGGGAACACTTTTGGAGCGTGCGTGAGATTGTGGGCTTTGCGCGTCTCCATGGATACACGCCGCCCCTAAATATGCTTTGTGTCAGCCGGGACAGGACATCATCAGCGCTTATTCCCTTATCAGAGAGGGTGCAGCAGCAACTTAAAGAGGATCCCCAGCGACAATTCGAAGCGTACTGCAGTCTTACCACACGCAGTCGTCTGGACAATTGGCTAACAGAAAATGCAAAGCGTTGGCAATCTCAAGTTCAACATGTAGAGGATCTGCAAGTAATCGATGTGCAAGGCTTGGATACACCCCCGCCACGAATAAGACGGCCGCCCAACATATGCAATAATAAGAATAACCATCAGATGCTATATTTACCGCCACCCGAGAAACTTGAAGCTGCCACTCAGCTTGTACGTGACATGTGTAAAGATGTGGGCATTGTTCTGGATACGGAGCAGTGCGTACCGGGGGTCTCGCAGTCTTTGTCGCTTACTTTGCTGGCCCATGTTTTACAAATGTTTGTCGAGAAGCTGGTGCGTCGTGCAGTGGCTAACAAGCTGCAGCAGCGCCAACAGCCACATGCAATAGAGGGGCTTCCCCCTACCGCAGCTAACCTGGAATTGGCCTTGCTGCCCTATGACATTGGGCGCGTCATCTCTAAGAGCAGTGATCTTGATTTTCTTGGCAATTCTAATCTCGGCGTGGCCAGCATGGATACGCAACCATAGTGCTTGTCACAAGTTCAATCGCCATAGATGCCATGTGTTACTCGTTTACCTGTCGTCCAGTTCAAAATTCTCGGGGATATTAGTTATTATTACTAATTACTATTACTAGGTATGCTAACTGTATATATTTTATTAAACATTTAAATTATATTTTATTAAGGCGCACTTTCAATTTAAATAATATATATTTATGTAAAAAACTATAAATCGAGTCTTCTTAATGGGTTGGTTAAATAAATTTTCAATAATGATGGTAAAAATGTTAGGATAATGGCAACAACTTAACGTTGGAGATAATCTAGAGAGCTGTGGAAATAAATCGAGTCTTAAAAATATTATATTTTTTAAGTAAATATACATTTATTTCATTAAATGATTTTTTTGCTTTTCAACAATGTAAATATTCAGCTAACGTTGCTTTTTTTTGTTTGTTGATTCTATAATTTGATTTCTTTTTTTTTACGTACACTAAGTTATTGCATTTATGTATTATATAATTGTTGTTATATTGTTCTCTGTTGAAACGATCTACATACAATTAATTAAGGTAAATAGTTTGGAACAATTAATGGATATAAACAAACATATGTTTGTATGCACGCACATCATTTTAATTGTTTTTCATTTGTTAAAATTAAAAAAGTAGAAAATTCATTGTGTGTTTTTGTTTAACAAACTAAAGAGAAACGTGTGTGTTTGCTTTATAATACTTGTATTTATGAAATTAAATTATATTTGTATGTAAATTGTTGTTTTTTTTGCTTATACATAGTTATATTTCTCATGAGTGTAGAATCACAGCCTTTTCACGAACATTGAACGTCCAAGTTCTGTTCTGTTTGAATTGTCCAGTATTTAAAGTTACATTTTTTTTGTTTCTCTGTTTTATGATAATAGCATAAACAATCCAGACAGATTGTACGCAAACATATTGTTTTAAATTTAGTATTGTTTTAATCAGTTGGTTTTGTTTACTAATAATTGCGTCGCATGTGCTTTGATTACACTAATTTATTAGGTGACTCCCTATATGCACTAAATATATGTGAGTAGACAAATCCGATATAGATAGATTATACATACATATATTGACTTGCTACTTATGTACAAATAAATATTTATAAATTATGACAGATATATATTACATTACTAAACATACATATCTGTTGCAAGTATTTCTTATTGATGCGTTTTAATATTAAGGCAAAGATTGTAACTAAAATATTTTAATGCATTAATCAGTTAATCAATAATCAATGTTTTTAACAAATATCATTACAATTAATACACATATAATCAATCTAAATTTCTACTAAGTATTTCTACGCTTTCAGAATTGAATTTAAGAAACTAGAGAGAGTTGCAGTTGGTTAATTAAATTAAATTAAACTAAAGTAAATATTAATCGGTGTCGAAAGGCCACAATTTTAAACTGAAAGCACATGTGTTCTAGTAAGAATAGGGTTGTGATTTTTGTATTTGTAGTGAGTGTTGTTTGTTGTTGTTGCGGGCGAATATGTTTCAACTTGTCGCTGGATCAGGTTATCGTTGTTATAATCTGATTCTTAGACCCATAATCGGCGATTCTGTAAGGAATTCTTAATTAAAAAATATCCAAGCTTAGAGCACAATGCCAATGCATAAATAAAAGGACACAAAATCATAAAAAATTAAAATCATCATGCATGTCTAAGAAAATAATTCATAATGATCAAATCGTGCAAAAAGAACTAAACGATATTTCAATTCTTTCTAGATATTTTGTGCCTTTTACCTATATATTGATGAGGCTGACGTCGAGCGCGACCATGTAACTAACAAACCCTCACCTCTGCTGCGCTCACGCTTGCTGTGTAGAATGACCTTGGTGCTATCGTCGGGACACATTGAGGTGCGCACTGTTGTCAGGAGGAGTCTACAATGAATAATGAGAGCTTTAAATGATTACGAAAACAAACACTGGTATAGTTCACTCACCTAGGTAGCACGGCAACCACTGTCGAAAGTAATATGACCAGCCAGTGTACCGAAGAGGCGAAGCATTGAAAGATGACCCAATAAGTGGAGGGCAGTCCAAAGCAATTGACACACATCGAGTTGTACACGACAGAGAAGGCATAAAACGAGCCCAAGCTGAGGACTATGGAAATGACATGCAGCACCGTCTGAAAAACAAGAAAAATACATTACTAGACTGCCATCGGAATGTAATTAGTTAAGTTTAGCTTACCCAGGAGCGTATTTCAATACCACAATGCACCAAGTTGGCAAATAAACAACTTGCTGTAATTGTTGTACCAAATTCCCAGATTCCCACATCACTTTCTGCATACGCACAGAGAGCCACAAAGAATATGACAAGCGATTGATATAGAGCATCAAGTAATATCAGCCAAAAGTCATGCGGCCTATAGACTAGACCCAAGCGACCCTGCGTAATTAAATTTGACATTAAACAAATAATGGTTCCGAATCATTTTGGTACTTACATTTTTGTACAGATATGGATTCTTCAATAGCAAGTCCTCTGGCACCCGATTATCGTATACACCAATTGCCAGGGGCGGTAGTGAGGTGAAGAGTAAGTTATACAGCATTAGGTACATTTGGTCCATCATCACAGATCCCGAGAAGCCAGAATACAATTGGTACCAGAATATCAGAAAAACAAAGGCCTACAAATAACAATTGCCAATTAGTCAGTTTGCTGAAAATTAACCATATTTGTAATATGCTGCCTACCGCATTCTTGTAGAAGAAGTAGAGTATCATGCGGGCAAGACGATCGTAGCACCAGTAGCCGTGCGAGAGCAGCAGCCTTTCCAGGTAACGGAAACGTGAGAGCGTAAAATCAGCGGCCATCACAGCTTGCATGCCCTCCTGGCCGGAAATGCCAACACCAACATCAGCCATCTGTATCATAGAGACATCGTTGGCACCATCACCAATGGCAAGTGTGCGCAAATTGAGCTCCTCCTTGACAACTTTGACCAGATAGGCCTTTTGCAGTGGCGTCGAACGACAACAGAGCACCGAGGCGCATCCTTTGGCCAGCTTCAAGAAGGGCAGAATCAGCTTGGACCTACAAGTGAAATAACATTTAGATGCCGTCTGCTTTTTGTTGTGAAATTAATATGCCTTACTTGGAGTCCAGGATAAAAGTCAGCGTCTTGCCATCCACAACCAATGCTCGTGGCTTGGCACGCGGCGTTAAGCTATAGCCAGTTGAGTTAGTCGCCTTTGCATTTCTCAAATCCGTCAGATAGAAATTAATGGCCGTCTCAGCAGCATCCCGAGACCGTGCAGTTAATCTATGAGCATAAATAAGAATTAAATCGATATTGAAAGATTTGATTAACTATAACTCACTTGATCAGCTCCATTTGCTGAGTGAAGAGCTTTGCCGAGTAGGCTATATTGATGGCCGTTTCCGGCTTGTCACCAGTCAGCACCCATACGGAGATGCCAGCGGAAAGCAGCGAGGCTATCGTCTCGGGCACACCGTCCTGCAAGCGATCCTCAATGCCAGTGGCGCCGAGCAGCGTCAGATTGCTCTCCAGCTTGGCGAATGAATCGCGCAGTCTTCGTTCACGATTCTCCAATGACATTTCAATTTCCTGATGACGCGCCCACCAATCCGTATAGTCGGATGCATTCAAGCTACGCTTGGCCATCACCAGAATGCGCAGACCTTCCCTTGCATAGCGATCCAGCTGCTGTTGCGTCTGTTCACGCAGCAAACCTTGAAGGGAGCAGATGTGGTTACGCATTGCCTTAATTGTGGGAGTACATTTACATACCTTCGGGACTGTTGTGGGCACAGGGCGCCAGGACGGGCATGATGGAGCTATCCGCACCCTTGGTGTATAGCACAATCTCTTGGGTGCCGGTTTGACGCACCACTATGGACATGCACTTTCGACTGGAGTCGAACGGCAGTACCTTAAGTATCTCATACTCGACAGTGGCGTTGGCCGTCGGCATGCTCAGCAGGATATGATTAGGACTGCGATTAAGTAGACAGCAGTCGTAGCTATAAGCGGCATTGACCAGCGCCAGCTCATCGGGACTCTCGGCCTCATACAGTGGACGCCCATCGGCGTTTCTGTAAATGGTTTGCGTCTTTGTTTGGCTGCAAATGGCAAAATGGTTTTAATTGGCAAGAAGGGGCAATGGAAATGGAAGGCAACTCACTTGATCTTGAGACGTTTGCCTTGCGTCTTGGCATTCAGAAAGGTGGCTATGCTGGTGATCTTGGAGTTGATCACAGCCTTGGCACGGCCAGTGGGCGAAATGCTGTTCGAGATCGCCTTGTTCTTCATGGGCGGCGATGGCGACTCCGAATTGGGCGTCGACTCGGGCGAACTGCTGATCGGCGACAGCGTTGGCTGATGGCTCTGAGCGGGCATGGCAAACAGCAGATTGGGCGGCGGCGATGGTGTCACGGATCGCGACTCGGCCAGCCGTGTGTATCGATCCGCTGGCAAAACCATTGGCGCCGGCTGTGATCCACCATTTAGAATGGTTGTCGTTGTCGTTGTGGTGGTGGTGGTCAATATTTTGCCCCTGGAGCGCACATGTTTCAATGGCGTTGTCGTGGAGTTTACCACCACCGGAGCGCTGCCGCTTTGATTGAGCTCAATGATGCCGCTGGCATTCATCAGATCGCGATGCGGTGCTGCACTCACAATCACCGTATTGCAGATGGCCATCACGACCAGAAACTCCTGTATGCGCTGTGCATTTGGTGTCAAATAAGCGCCGCCATCCAAGTGCGTCATGTCATCTACCAGCGTCTCGTTGGGTAACACCGGCGGTGCCGGCGCTCCCGGCTTGGTGTACAATTTCTCCAGCTCAGACGGCGGATGATTGTAGTCGGCCCCATTGACCACACAGCGGCGAAATATCATCTTGTTCTCGGTGAGTGTGCCGGTCTTGTCCGAAAATATATGCTGTATCTGGCCGAGTTCCTCGGTAATGTTCATGGCACGGCATTCCGTCTGCTTGTTGGTGTCCGCGTCATACAGATCGATGTTGTTGTGTATGTGAAACACCTGCAGTATCTTGCACAGCTCAATGGTCACATAGAGCGAGAGCGGTATCATCACCTGCAGTATGATGATGTACGTCCAAAAGGTAAGCATGCCCTCGTAGGCAGCGTCCACGGCAAACGGCAAATAGGGCACGGGAAAGTTAACAAAGGAGCGCAGCCACATGGTGCAGCCGATGGCGCCAACAACGCAAAGGATCAACAATATTATCACACACCTGCGAATCAAGTGAAAATGCAAAGGGAAAATATGTTAAATAATTGGGACTTATCTATGTTTTGTTTCTTCTAAATTTAAATTCATTAACTACAATATATGTAGATAGATATATTTAAATGACTTCGGACTTTGCATTATTATTTATTTCTACTGGATTAATTTCTGTATTATATATTTCTATATATATAGCATATTCATGTATCAGACTGATAATATGAGTTTAGCTGAAGAAAAATTTAATCAACTTGGATCAAGATAGAAAACACTTCGTAGTGTTTGTAAATATGAAAGCTAATGTCGAGAGAAGGCGAAAGGGAAGGCAATAATATTCTAAAGTATTTTTACAAAATTTAAAACCTAAAGCTCAGTTAATCTCTGACATCTTGACAGATAGACAGAATGACTCGACTACTATTATATTTGGCTAAAATTTAGATTATCTTTATAAGCGAATGTTTCGTTTTAATTACTCAAACTTTAAGTATTCCTTGAGATTACAAATATGCCCTGTTAATAAGTTAATACTAAAACACCAACCTTTAATTACCTAATTAATCTAATATATACAAGTTCTTTTTTTTGGCATACCAAGCATGCTTTTGTTTTGATTTTAATTTCTTTTGCTGGCGTTTCGTGTTATGTACTACTTGTATTTGTTATACATACCATATCACATCAATATTCATTTGCTGTTCCACCTGGGAGCGCTTGTACCTTGGACCACTATTATTTAGCATAGACTTCGTTTCATGCCCGGCATAGACAACAATGCCTTCGATAAAGTCCGTATTCTAAAATACCGAATGTGCATACATTTAATTTATAAACAAAAGTTGATGCGCATACTACGTGTGATATTTACCTTCAGTCTGCTTTCTCTTAACAAAAGGCACTCGGTCGATATGGGTACACGCTCTCCAGTTGGATGTATTAAGGCCCCATGGAATCTATACAGCTTTGTTGTTGGGGCATCCGCCTCCACACAGCTCATAAACTTGCTGGGCACAAATATATTCTGCATTTCCGTAAAGCCACGTACAACCTGCAAAAATTATATAAAATGCCATTAAGAAATGAAATTCATATCTCTCACGTAGTTGTTGTCTCGGACGTAGACGGGCAATTGGCAATGTGATGATAACCTTATGCCACCTCCACACATACCTCACGGCGTTTCAGATTTGTTTCGCCATCCAAGTCGCATGTGTCAATGTAGCATACCCCATGGGGGTCACTCGTGCGCAGCAACAGAATGTCGGCAGGCACCGTCTCATTATTCGACAGATGGACTATATCGCCGACACGCATATCTTGCCATTTTATTCGTTTATAGCGCTCCGTTTCTCTGCAGGAGATCAATGATAAAAGAGCATTAGTACAGGTAATGTGATCATAAATATCAACAGATAAGTCTAATAGCTTAGACATACATTTTGTGTGTGTATTTTCGATAAAAACTAGTTGAATTGCACAATCAATCAATAATCAAATCAGTTGAATTACTCATTGAAATTCAGTCACTCTTTTACAATTTCTTAATAATGAATAGATGTGATTAAAGTCCCTGCAGCAATTGTGGCGCATCCCATTAAAATCACACCTTTCTCGCAAGACAACAAAGCTTCATAAACACTTTAGCATAACTTAATATTGAAACTAACAATAGGCTATAAAGTACACTTGATACTTTGTTTGTTTCCAAATAATAAAATATGTTGTATTACAGTGTTATAATAATTAACATAAGATAACTGGCTTTTTCTGGACGACACGTCTCAGGCAAATTGCTTTCACAGTTCAGCAGCTTTTTTATAAACATTTGCTATTTCTTTATAGGTAGAATTGATCGTACAACTATGTATACAACTAAAAAATATGCCCAAATTTCTGTTTACTATAAAAACAATATGGTTTCCAAGTGATCACTTGGCACATTCCAAGCAATCGAAATCTAATCATTTCTATGCATCTAATTGGTTCCACAAAATCATTTAATTTTAATCGTCACAATAGAAACGAAAGTTGGTAAGAAATGTGAGGTGATGTTTTGGAGAGCTTACGTTTATTCGAATTACAGGGAACGCAATATTGGAAGTACTCGTACTTAGATATAGGATAACTTGTCATGCACAACATTAATGATTGTCCAATTCAGCTGTCAATTACTCGGATTGTCACATGTGGCCACGCAATACAATTTGCATGGACAGTGTACACTGCACAAGCAGAATGAGGTTGGGATGGGGACTGTCCATAATATTGATAGACAGCTGGGAAAACAGAGTCAAGGCCAACGCCATTAGAGATAGCCAAGTGAAGTGCTTGGTAAAGTAACAAGAAAATTGCAAAATAATGATTGGGGCAAGGCTTGCCCCCCTCCCCCCCTCCTTCTTGCGCAGACAGTGGCAGGCCAGCGGATCGGCTTCCTGCTACCGGGTCGACCTTGAATCATGCTGAAAGCTTACAAAATGGCCGACGCTGCCTAGCCAGGATTGCGAGTCGTAATGAAATGATGGCGTCATGCGGTTGTCATGCAGCTACTTAGATATTTATGAAAGAAGCGTCACAGGGCCAGGTCGGATTCGCTTTAACTAAGGTTCACTTCGCAAATTGTTTTGGCTAAGAGCTGGCGGGTACAACAAGCAAGCTCGACTGGCAAACACCCTGTACATGCATTTCGTGCTCTCTTTGTTGGCACCTTTGGTATACCAAAATTTCATATTGATATTGAGTGTTCCGTCGCTGATACCCAATTTACATAAGAGCCTTTGACGTGCACAGGATATACAAATGTAATTTACGGCATGCCGATAGCGTGTCAGTTGTAGACTGATCCGATCCTGACCCGACGTCCTGCTGGCTGTCACTGCTAGCTGGTTGGCTGGCATTGTTCGTGTCCGCCATGTCCTTGCATTGCATTGAATTTCTGATGGCTGTTTGTAACATGATGGCTTCCCCGCCTTGCCAGCACTCCCGCACCCCCGCACCAGCCCACCAATCACAGTGCTTTCAATAAATGTCGGCGCGCTGGGAGAATGACAATGCGGATATGCGTGGACTTCCATTGTTGGCCGGTGAAAGTCTTTGCCATCATTTTAATTGGGTCATTAGCGAGATTGCATATTCTAACGCAATTTACCAGCCACTCCGACTGCGACTCCAACCACGACTCTCGACACACAAAGGCTGTATAATTATTAGTGTTGGTTTTGTTCTATCATTTAACAGTAATTTTCTAATTGCATTACACTGCAGTACACAAAGTTATTGCTTTGTTTTTTTTTTGTTTCCTTTTCAATTATAAGCATTATTTTTTATTTTCTGCTCTAATATTATTTGCAATTGAGCACACATTATCTGTATCGGGGACTGCCCGATAAGATATCAATTTGTGGCCGTCTTTCTCAAGCAGCGAATTCCTGTTTGTGTCGCAAAACCTTCGCATCATAAACTTGATCACATTTATTAATATTTCTTTATTTATTGAGTGTCAATCAATGCAGTTTACAGCACAATGAATGAATGATGTAATTTCCATTTGCAGAACGCAGTCATTCATAAATATTGCATGCATATTTGACTCAGTTAAATACTTGCAGGATGGCATGATTTAATTATTTGGATTATAATATATACTATAGTAAGTATTATTTGCAGATTATTTATATTATTTGAATTCATTTTGCTTTTCTATTTTTAGATTATTTGTCAGCTTGATTAACATGTTTCATCTTTGCAGTTTAATTTGGCCCTACGCTTTCAGCTCAGATTCTTCGGCACTGACTCAAGCCGCAACTCGGACTTGAATTAACACACCTCGCATGAGTCTTTCACTTTCACTTGGGATTTGGGTCAAGCTCTGGTGTATAAATGTATAGTTGTTTCATATATCTGTATGATGGAACTGCTGCCATCAAGGTGACAATTGAGGCGGGCACGTGACAAGGCATTTATAAGTGTCAAGTCGATTAACAAGGCTGTCTGCCATTTTTGATACCCTTCCCTCTAGCAGACAGGACATAAATTGAACAAAGTTCTGGATTTCATGCATGTCATCTAATTGGCCCAAAAGGCGACAGCTATTAACCAACACTGAAGGCAAAACGCTAAAGTTGTTGAATGTTGAATCTTTGATGAGTAATATAAGGGGGGCGTCTTGGATGTGAAATGCAAAATTAATGCGACTTTAACTCGATGATAATGGTCCCGCTGATTGCTAAATTATTTGCCAAACAAACGCGACGCAAAACGAAAGCGAAACTCACGCAAAGCCCCCATTTCTTATTTGATTTTTTTGCGTTTCCCCCATCAACAATAGCAAAGTACAATTATATAGATGGGGGCTGCACAGTTTGGGGTTTTGCACAGGTCTACTCGCAGGGGCTTCTTTTATTATTCATCAGCAGGCAGATGATGGCCAGACTGACCCTTTGGTTTTGCCCAAATGAAAATGCCCTTCATGAAACGTGCCAACTGCATCAATCACTTTTGTTAACACTGATCCGCCCTGTGTCGAGCTTTTTATTCAAATGAAGTAAATAATTGCAGGGATTTTCATTAACTGAAATAAAATCTATTTGATATACTGCCAGATGGCTTGGCTTTTCCTCAAGCAAGGTTATCAAAGATTATACAACATTTTCTTGGCTACCTCAAGTCAAAGTTGCTTGACATCTGGAAAAGGAAAACTGCTTTAAGGCACGCAGCTGCGTCCTGGACATTCCCCATGTTGAGCAGACCATTCCCCTAATGGGAACATGTAGTACATAGAAATTGATGTTAGTTAAAGTGGGTCATGTGGACTGTACATTGTTATTGTTATGCGTTTACTTAAGGCTCATTTAACGTGGCCAAAAGGGAGCACATGCGCACGGCCCCTAGCACAAGTCAATAAAATAGCCATAGCTAAGGTAAGTAAAGACCATAAACGCAGTTTTGGCTGAAATTCCCAGAGGGCTAAGTTAACATTGACCAACAGGACGGCCATACTTATGTTGGCCAAAAACTTCTCGAGCCTAGACAGTAGATAAATAGCTTCTAGAGGGCTGAGGGACCAACCATATCGATCCAGCAAGTATGAGATATAATGAGCTGATACCAAAAGGAAAAACCGAAACCCACGGATATGACCGATTGTAGGGAAACCCCTAGTTCAGTAGGGCTTTCTTTCAGTTTATCGTAAATTAGCACATATTTACCGGCTATGCACAGTCGGCAAAGCATTAATTGGGCTGATCCACTCCCTGCTCTCACATTTATTTGGCTGGGCAATTAGGACAATGTCAACTAGTTCAAAGTAATTATGCCATGTCAGGTTTAAGTTCAGGCTGGCCACGAAATAGTCGAGTGAAAGCAATAGCACAATAGGTTCTATGAAATTCGGAAGCTTCAACAATTAATCTTCAACATAAGAAACATAAGAATTAAAAAATAGTTGAAGAGAATTGTTAAAGCAATTTAAAACTTGTTCTACATTTAAATGAAGATTGCCCCAATAATAAAAAATAAATGAGCGACTATTGCGACTGTTCTGCAATTTTAAATAAAATAATTATAAGGTCTATTGCTATTGCTGAATCAAATATAATAGATAAATTTAATGTTGCTCGGTAGAACGATTAAATGCATTATAAAAAATGGCAGCGCCATCAATTTTTGTAATCATTTTCTTTTAAATGAATCCACTCTCACTCACCCACATACCGCTGCCTCTCCCCTCTCTCTCTGTCTAGGCACTGTGAAATTTTATTCGATTGCGGTGCTTCATTAACTTGGCCCAAAGCAGCCGCGCATGAATCAATCATGTAAACGCCAACAGAGCACTTGCTCATTTCCCTTTCCCCCAAAAACCCCCTCTAAGATGGGGGCGTCAGGCGTTACGGTTTTGCTTTACCGAAGCCGTTAGACCCAAGTATTTCAACCGCCTCCCTTTGCCCCATGAGCAACCAACGACTCCTGCAATTCGAGCGCGTTCGAAATGAAAAGACAATTTTGCCATATAATTAGCTTGTTGCACGCAACGTTTTGGGGCAGCAATGACAACAGGCAGTCAATCGTCTAAGGGGGCGAGAGGAGGAGTAGGAAGAGACTGGGGCCAGACGGAGACAGTTCGCTCGATTGAGCGTCTAAATTAATAATTAACAAGAACACAGTTTCTTAGTGGTCAATGTTTGATTTGTTGTTGCAGTCCGTTGGAATGTTGAGTCAACTCAACGAAAACAACAAACAACAAAGTAAGAAAGGTCAATTATTGTTTCATTTATTTGCCTGTAATGAGTGACTGACTTCTGATTATGGGTCTCTGGAGCAATGTGCTGTCAGAGACAGAGACAGAGACAGAGAAAGAGACAGGCATAGATACAGACCCTCACATGTCCATTTGACTTTTAGGTGGCACCTGCCCGGTGTGGAAATTCTCCTACATATCTGAGTGTTGTGGCATTGAAGCACTCTTGATTGTATCTCACAAAGTTGACATCAATTTGCACTTTTCAAAACTACAAATCATCTAGTAAATGTGTAAGTGAAACACTTGCAATTATATGAAGCAGCAGATACCCTGTTAAAGTTCGACAACACTTTAAACAAATGGCATTAATTGAAATGAACTAATGGTAATCATTTGGAACGTTGCTTACAGTTCAATTGCTACGCCTCAGAGGTCAAATAAGTAAAGTAATTTAATTGTTTGCATACGAGCTTTGAGTGCCTCTAATGCAAATAGAAACAGACCAACTGTGGCCCGTTTTGGAGAACTTACAAATGCTGCTCTTTGTTCAAGTCAGTTCCATCCGTGCTTGAGCACTAACAACTAATGTCTTTCAGAGACTGAACAAAGTGTGTTACTTTGAGTCTTTGGAAAAAGATTAGGAAATAATTAGTCTTAAAGTTTCTGTTTATTGTCAGAGCAGAGATGAAGCATACTTTGCTCTGCTTTAGATCTTTAAAGATAGGTTTGTGCAATTTAATCATTCATGCTATAAATGAGATAATCGTTAAGAATGCCACACTCAGATATGTAGATATTGTGTAAGCATGACTTTCATCTAATGACAAGCTGGGTGTTGTGTCAATATTATAACAGCTGAGGCGATAAACTACTCGAGTTACGAGCTTGAGATGCCACAGCTTGATTGACATTTGCCGGCTACCTGTCAATAGTACACGTAGTCTATGTCTATGCAAGTTCTAAATGAACACGAATCCAAGTACTTGATGGGAATGGGAATCTCAGTAACAAATATATGTGCATCTTGTGCTAGAGTGATAATGATCACGGGGTTGTTAACATGGCCATTAGATAGCCGGCTTCTTTGGTGCACACGTAAATGCAACTTGAAGAGTTTGCCAGCTGCGCTTTTGACCAGATAGCTGCAGATTGGCCAAGAACATCAAGTCCAGCTGACATCACAGCGTCCAGTTTCGAGGCGTCAGCAAAAGCTGAACTGAAGCTGCCTGCTGGCGATTCTTACTAGTCAACATCTGGGGGCAGCAGCCAGTAATGTTGATTGCCAACCGGTTTGCCTGACGGCAGCAGTTTGGCTAATTAAAATGAGCACGACTGCAAGGTACCCTAACTGCATGAAGCACTTTGAATTTATCATTCTGAAAAGTTAACAATTTAATCACTTTTCAAATACATAAAATAAACAAATTGAAAACTAATCAAATGCGCTTCGGTTTATAAATAATTTGTTGATTTTTGAGTTGTTAAGAATTGTATAAATTCTTCACTTAATTAAAACAAAGATTTGCTTAAATTCAGTTGGATAAAAATAGAGTTATTTTATTTAATAAATTTGTGTTGTTTATTTGCCTGTCATAGAGACAATCAATCAATCGTATTTGTTCTACCTCTCGCTCGATTAGAGGGTATTGAAAACATGTTTCGCTATTGGCATATTGTTAGATTGAAGCATTTTCAATGTCATGTGTGTGCTGGCTCTAATGCAAACTGGTGTGGCCCGGACCGAACAGAGCAGACAGGCCTTTCATCAGGCAACTGCTTCGTCTTTGTTGTTAACCCAAATGTGGAGATCAAGAACACTGCTCTACTAGGTAGAGCGTTACTATCTGGATAGTTTAACCAAATTGTCATACTTAAGCCTCGATGACGATGACGATGACGATGGCTATCATCAGCACTCAGCATATCCATTGTGTTGTATTCAACAAAGGCCGCCTCTAATAGCCAGTTTTATAGCTGTATCGCATGCTTTTCAAGGTTAACATTTTGGGTTTTTGGTTTTTGGTTAAATGTCTTTTTGTTTTTATTTTCTGTGGTTCTTGCTTACTTGTTCCGTTTCTCACACTACGGGTTGTTAGACAAATTCTTCCCATAACCTTGTCTACGCATTTGTATTATTTGCCATTTTACGCGCTTAGTGGCTGTGAATTAAAACGCTCCAATCCAAAGTGCCCCAAATGCCTCATCGCCAGCTGTAGGCTCAAGTGTAGAATATTAATGGGACTCTGGTGAAAGTGCACACTTGGCAGTGACATTTTCTGGGACAGGCGACAGCTGCCCATGAACAAAAACATTGAATTGTCACTTGCACAAACTATATACTAGTTTATTCTTCGATATGTGAAACTTTAAGTTAACTTTTCAAGTTGCCACGTCTGACTTATCAATTTAGTCATATTGCACAACTTTGTGCTGTGAACTCGGCAGGTGTCTCAAGTCTTTGTAACGAATCGATTTGCCTCGAAATTTATTCAACCATAGACGTAGATGATTTGTAAACTCATTTGTAATAATTATATAATTATTATTATTTTAAATCTTATTTTAATATTAAAATCTGCAGTTGAATAATCTTGCATTAATAAGGAAATTAATTCAAGTTAAAATTTTAATAACATACATTTAATTTCATAAAGAGGAATTAATAATAAACTAAACTATCTGAATGTGAATATAAATTTATTTCTATTTTATTTAAGGCAAAAAGCAGACGACGTTAAGGAATTTAAGATTAAAACCAAATAAATTTAATGTAATGTAATACAAAGGGAATTAACAATTTATCACTTTGCATTGTCACTATATTTAAATATTTATTTGTATTTCAATTATAGATTAATATAATAAAAAGGTTTTGGATATTTAAGAATAACATATTTACAAATTAAACTCTGAACTTTTCTCGCCAAATCCCAAAACAAATAAAGTCTCTAACATCTACTTTTATATTGCTGCGCCATAGCATAATCTAAATTGAACTTTTCCAAAGCGAATGTTTATTGTTTATTTTGTTTGCAAATGCAATTTCCTCTGCTCTGAGCGAGTCATGCCCTGCTGGCACATTGACAATCAGCTCCAGAACAATTATATGCCATCCAACTCAACGCAACTCAACTCTACTCTACTCGTGGCAAATAGTATATAGATTGTAGTATTATCTAACAATATGAATAAAAATAAAAGGGAATCCAGTTTTTTCGTAAAACACATGCATGCATTTCTCGCTCACTTATGAATATTTATACGTGTGTGTTCAATTAAATAGATTCCGATTTAGAAACAATTGAGACTGGGCGCCATTTGCCATTTGCCAGCCAGTTCTAAGTATAGACTAAAGTGGCAGCACACGAAGTGGATTTGATTGGTAAGATTAGACATAGCGTACAACAAGTGGATCGTAATTGATGGCTTTTGATTTGAAAAGAATTCAGATTGCATTACCTTTAGTCCAAAGAACTAAATAACAAGCAGCATTTGTAAACCCCATTAAATGTTCTTATCTTGTTCCTTCTCTGTTTAGGTTCAATGTGCTGCACAAATACTCTACAGAAATGGTGTCGCTTTTCTTTGGCTTCCGCTCTTGGCAATTTTGCAATATTTTAGTTTATTGTTGAATTTCGCTTACTCATTTTAAGCACACACTTTTTATTGTATGGAAATAAATCAGCTGCATTGATATTTCACATTAATTCACAAATCTGAAATGTTCAATTAGCGACATTTATTTGATTTGGCTTAGACATTTCGTCAGACATCAATTAGCAGCATTTATTGCTTTTGGAGGTGTGTTTGTCAAAATATATATACAATAAATATATATATATATTATATATGTATCGCGTTTAAAATTGCTGTCACGTAATGTATAACGCTTTTGACATTAATTATATATATTTGTTCTATATTTAAGTGAGCGATGTTTGCATTCGGAGCATTAACAAATTTATCAATGCTGGCCAAATATTGAGTCAACAGTAGCTGCAACAAGGTGCAAATAAACTCAGAGCGCTACTCAGACACTCACGACACTCAATGAATCATACTTGGGCACACTCGTTTTAAAAGCATTGCAAATGGTCTTGAATTCGAACTGAATTTTGTAAGAGCGTGAGATGGTCAGGGCCGAGAGTTGATGTCTTTGTTGGACCCCTCAGGTGGGCGTGTGTGTGTGTGTGTGTGTGTGTGCGTGTGCGTGTGCTCAAGTGTGTGCCATAGTGTTTGTTTTAATGGGCCTGTTGCTGGCTGCTCGCTCTCGAGAGTCCGTCAGGGCCCATTTCACCACATAGCCACACACATGTGTCTCATTTGCATTCAACTGTGCAGCTCGTGGCAACAACAACAACAACAACAACAGTCGAGCCACGGAAACACCGTGAGGAACAACGGTACCGAAACCGGCGGGCGGATTGACACAGTGCATTGATAACCATTTATTGGCAGGCAAATGTGCAATTTTAGTTTCCACTTAAAGCCATAAATAAAACAAGTTGTGTTTTGCGACTTGCACACAATGAAGCCAAATGTGAGTTTGCTATTAAAATACAAATTAAGGGGTTAATAGGTTTAAACACAACAATAGTTAAGCTTGTGCTCTTAAATCATTTCAAGCGGCTATATTATGTACTCATTAGACTGCATTTGTTAAACAATTTAATACTTTTTATATAATACTTTTATAGAGCAAAGTTTAAAGGCAGCATTTGAAAAGATTAATTTGTTTTTTATTCAGTTTGCCATTTTTTTATTTAAATGAATTATATTATATACAAGTTTATCTTTTCAATTAAAATTTTGCCTTCTAAAATTAGCTATATAATTTAAACTTTTATATACAAGTTTTCTTTTTTATTTTTAAATATTTTTGTTGACATTTTTGTACTTGCCATTTGCTAAATTGAATTGCATAATTTGTTGCACATTTTCACTGAAAGTTGCCCCACTGTGCGTGACGTGGTTGCAACCACAAAAATCACTATGGCTTATAACAATTTGTGCACAGAGCATGAGTTTAAAACCGAAATGGCAAATGCAAAAACGAGCGCAATTGACAACCACAATAGCTAAGTTCATTGGTCAACAAACTGCGACAACACCACAGCAACAGCAACAGCATGACTAACCAACAAGGAACAGCAGTTGGACGCAACTGGAAGCCGAGCTCGGGTAGGAAATCAATGCTGATCACTGTTTGGGGCTGTCGAAGGGAAAGCCAAAGGCGGAGGGGGGGGGAGATACGCGTGCAATGCAACTAGTTGGTAAGTAAATTGTCACTTGGTTGGAAAGTGAACGCGTGCAGGCAAATAAATAAAACGGAACTCTTGAGGCGGCCAATAACACAGACAAAAAGCCACGAAGCTCAAATGTGGGGCAAGCAGCCCGCAGACAAGGTAAGAAGCCGCAACTGAGGAGGGGGGAAGGGGGGAGGGGGGGCAAGAGAGACGCCAGCGACATTCGAATTGACTTCGAGGGGAAAGTTTAGCAAGTTGAGTTTGCTTGTTATACCCTGTAGCCATAAAAAAGAACGGCAATAAAAGCCGAGTTGTTTTTCAGCCTAGAGTGAGAAACAAAGCGCAAGAGGGAGAGAGAGAGAGAGATAGTAAATTCATTGAGCTGACACCTTATGACATTATTGTTTTAGATCGCCCTTTTTTTATAATGCAAAACATTCACACAATAATCACATACGTTTGCTAATTGCAGGGTATCCGCTCGTCCGGTTTATCCAACTACTACTTGTTGTTGGCTCTTGCCTGTTGTTTTGTTTGCTTTTTCGTCGTTTATCGATTTCTAGATCGCGCTTTTAAATAATCTGTGCGAACAAATCGCAGCCAAAGAATTCGCCTCAACAATCCACACTTTTGACCAGGGTGAGCGTCGGGAACTTAACCATTAGTTGTTTGCCTACGTTTAGGTCTGGCAGACCCGCATAAAGCTGGTAGCATTTGGATATTTCTATTTGCTTCTACTAATTTGCTACAACTCTGATGAATAGCTTTGTTTTAGATTTGGCAAGGGAAAGTTGCGTTCGCAACCGCAACTGGAGATTAAAGTTAAATTATGATAGGAACGTGCAAGTATCTTATTTAGTACTTGCAATTAGCAAGGCTAGTTTCCAAATGCAAATGCTGCTTAATTTATTTAATGGCATTCAAGCTTAGACTTTTAACTATTTAACCCAACTCATCAACCAACTTTTTTGATTGCAAATGTGATGCTGAAATTTCTAACAACAAAGTTGAGTTTAATTTGCACTCGGACAAAATGCATAAGCTAAGCATATATGTTTAAATGCATTATACACTTCTGAAAATAAATGGCATTAAATATGTATGATTTGCTTTAAAACATAAGCTGTCAATTCATGCTTATTTTAAATTAATATTATTATTATCTTGCAAATGTTGCTTAAGATAAACAGAATATCCCAAAGAAAATAAAAGTTTTCTCAAGTTGCAGTCGAAATTCAAATAGTTCTTGGACTAACAACTTTTAATGGGACATCTACTTGTTTCAGTTGGAAAAAGACTTTTGATCTTTTCAAATAAATATCAAAGTGTTGATAAATTTAATTTATATAATTTAGCTCGATTCCAACTCTTCCAAGTCAGTCTAGTTTGGTCTTAAATGGACATTGGGCCAATAAATAAATTGTGAATGGCGACTCACCCGTCGTAGACTCTGCAGGTGGTGTTGTTAATCCGCTTATCGGACGCACGGCGTCGTCGATCCTCGAACAAGTCCTTGACCGCCGTCACGCCCAGAACAAAGAGCACAGGAATCATGGCCACCTCCTTGCCAAAGGCATTGATGGCCGGCACCCAATTGAGCAGAACGATGAAAATGAAATACAAATTGGCCACACGATGGAACTGTTCCAGCAGATTCTTCGGTATGAACGAGAGCAGCGTGTACTTGGTTGTGCGTATCTTATTGCCCACAAACTGGCCATTGGGATGCTCCCGTTTGGGTGTCTTCGGTGGCACCGTATGATTGGGCACCACCATGCGATAGCTGCGCTCCTCGAACTTGTCGTTGTTGCCATTGTAGTTGCAGAGTGTGAAACGCTTCCACCAGGGCGGCACCTCGGTGCGTCGCAGTGTATAGATCGATTCGGAGCGGGACGCTTGACGGGAATGGCCACGTCCGCTGGCCGCCGAGCTTGGCGCCGATGGTCCAAACTCACGCTCTCGTACCGGCTCATCCTTGTGGCCCGGCGGCAGTATAAAATCGGTCTTGCTGCCCACCCGACTATGGCCACGTCCCGCGGGCGCTGCACTGCCCGGTGGCGAGTCCGTAATCTGACCCTGTGAGAAGGCACGCTGATGGCCCTTCATTGCCGACTTAATGGGCCGTCCGCCGGCGCCGACAGCGACAATGGCACCACCGCCATGGCTGACCGAGCGCGCATGGCCGCCACGCGACTGACCGGCGGGATTAAGTGTGGTGTTGTTGCCATGGCTGGATATGATTGCCACGCCCGGTATGCCAGGGCCGGCGGGCATGCTACCTGGAAAGACATAGGTGCGCTCCGGTTCGCCGCTGGCCAATGCGGCTGCTGTCGTTGGCATGGTGTGTGTGGATGGCTGGGCGAGATTGCTTGGATCGCCGGCCAGGTTGGGTGGTGCAGAGCGCTGTTGTTGCACAACTAGAAACTTTCGCCGCAAGTCTTCGGTGTTCGCTGAAGGCATCTTCGCAGGCACAGGCCAACACCATGAGGTTACGTTTGCTTTGTTGTCCTTTGTATTGAAGTTCCTGCTGGTTTAGCACCCTACGCACCGTGCCATGCCCGTTGTCCACTGTGATGCATCAGTTCTGGCCACAGCCATGATCACCTAGAAAGAAAATGAAGCAGAGAGGAGCAGCATTAGATGTGGGGGTCGAAGAGGCAATGAAAGGTTTGTCGAACCCAGCCCAGGGCTGTGTTTCGTGCCACAGACGCGTGCTTCAAACTGCGCCCTTGATTTGAAGCTTCCGATAAGCAGAAAGCTGCCACAAAGCGTAAAATATCACGAAAAACGACAGCAACGGCCAAAAAATAACATAAACAACTGAAACAAACTGAAACTGGCCCGGCAAGGTCAAAGAGTAAAGCGAGGTCAGACAGTGTACACTACTCTACACGATTGTGTGGAGCTTAATAACTCGGATTGATCGATGGACAGCGACAAAGTTCACGGTCTGCCTGGCAATTTAAGCTGCGTTTTATTCTTCAGATGGCTCAACAAAATTAAGCGACTACTTCATAAAATAAAAATAAAAATAAACCCATAAATTAATATTATTCTGGCAAACTGGCGGCTCATTTCAGCTCTGTTTATACACACATCTAAAGTTCCGTGTATTTATTAGATTACATCATTTGGTAGCGACTCCAATGCCTGGCATTTAAATATGCCCCAGAGATCTCAAGAGTTCAAACTGAATAGCATAAATCAACTGACAAACCATGAGAATGATGATCACATTTCAATTCGATTTTAAATTAAGAACAAACATCTCTATACAGCAGCTGACTGAGTCTAAAAAAGAATATGGAATAACTAAAAATATATATGCTAGTATCAAAATTAATAAGAATTCATATGCAACATTATATAAAAAGAATGATTTATATACGCACATTTGGATGGAATTTAAATGTTTAATGTTCTGTTAAAACGCAAGCATATATTGCAATTATTTATAATTATATAAAAAGCCAGAATTTATAAATGTTTAATGTTCTGCCAACACTCAAGAATATTCCAAATATTTGCATACTTCCGCATTACGCTTTGTAGAATTGTAAACTACTAGAAAAGCACGTGCAAAAATAATAACAACAATTTAATCAGCAGCAAGCCATTGAATATATTGTTTAATTTAAATGCAGAATTAAAGCGTATATAAGAAAAACCAATTTTTTAGATTGAGGTCAATTCTGTTCGATTTTTGTGCAGGGAATAACAGAAATGTTCGCCTCAATAAACATTAATAAATTGCCTGTTTTTGGCAATTTTCATTTAATTTCATTAAGTGATGAGCTGAATTCGTTAGCAAAATGTTTGCCTATATACACACGCATACGAGTATGTGAGTGTGTGTGTGTTTGTGTGACATAAACATCTGTATACGTATTTGGCATACTAGCAACAACAGTAAACCGCATGTCGACACAAAAATCTAAATTTGAATTTGGCACACGCCTGTTGTTCTTGGCTGCTGTTGTGTTGCACACACTATAGGGTTGGGTATCACAGCTAGCTGATTAAGTTTGCTGCAATCATTTAATGTGAGAAACTTGAAAGTGCGTAAAGTAAATTAATATATTTTAAAACTATAAATAAGATATTCCAACAGTCTCCCGCATTGATCTATTTTAAAGCCAACTTGCAACTTGTCTCTGTTGTTGTTGTTCAATCATGTCATTTCAATAAATTGCCCTTGTGTTACCGTAATGCCTTAAGTATCATTTTAGACAGTCACAATAATAAATGATAAGCAATTATGGTACAACAACATGATCTCGACTTTAATGTTAATGTTATCTCTTACAAAGTTTGCCGCAAATCTTTGGCAACAAAAGCCTCAAAGAAATTAGAGGTCAACTGTAATGTGAATGACATGGCACAACTGTAAACTGAACTTAAAAAACGTATTCTTTGCATTGTTGTCGTGCCAAAAAGTCATAAACAAAAAGGAACGCTAAATTCGACGAGACAAGCCTTAAAAATGTTGAGCAACCGATAAAAGTGCACACAAAAACTAACGAAAGGAAAAGAGCAAAGTTTATGCATAGTTCAATACCCTGTAGTTGAGACAGGAAAGGGATAAAGAGTGCTGATAAAGTGCTTAAATGAAAAAGAAAAAGAATTTAAAGATTAAATTCAATTGAATGCAAAAAAGAAGCATAATGTGCTACATTTTCAATCAAATTGTCATTTATTAATTTAATATTATTCAATAGAAGCCGACAAAAAGAAATCAAATAAAAAAGCACAAATAATATTATAAATCTTTAATTAAATTAAAAATCTATTTTAGTCCGCCGATTTTAATTAAGCTGAAACAATTGTACCTTGACCACAAAACTATCAAGTTACCTCAGAACTTGCTCTCTCCTTCGATTGCCATCTTCGGACACGCTCCCAATTTTAATTGATTAACAAACTTTTAACGACTTCAAAGTTGGCTAAAACGTTAAGTCTGCCATGGCTCATCACACGCATCCGCACACTAACTAATTAGTTCAAACCACTTAAATCAGTTCAATGCAGTTTGTCTGTGGTTAACTGTGGTTTGACTTCAAAGTGCTGGGCTGCTGTTATAGTAGAGTCTGTGGATTTGGTCTGGGTGGCTGGATGGTTGGTTTGCGGCGGTTCTTGTTGCTGCCACAAATGGGATTTATTTTTAGCTGTCAGAGTAAGAGGCTAAAACACACATGCGAAATAAACTTAAAAGATAAACAATGCCAAGCCTCAGGAAAATACGAAATTGGTTATCAATAAGCCAGCGCGGGAAGAGAGAGGGACAGGTCATGGCAGATGGCAGGGGTAGAGGAATGGGCGGGAAGGCATAAAAATAAATGTGCGCTGTTGTAAAGTTCATTGTATTTTCAATAAAACAAATAATGTGGGCTGCATGAATATATGTATGTATCTGCCAGATACATATATACCACATCTAGATACATTTATAGTGGCCATCAGCATCTGGCAACTAAGTGCGGCATTTATAACAATTTTCAGCATTTTGTGGATGGGAAACAGGTGAAAATTGTGCGGTCTTATTTCATATATTGTATTTTGTATCTTTAAATCTTGAACAACATTGTATACATGTGTATATATAATATTTATTATTTGCTATACGCTTCAGTTCAGCCATCGATTAACCTTGCATTGAAAATCCATTTATGGGCATAGTAATTATTGAGTAATTTATAAGCCTTAAAGCTGTGTCTGCTTTACTTGCAGATACCTAATACATTTATAATAAACTATAACTAAAGAAGAAACATATAGCAGATTAGAAGGATGTTTTTGTACAGCAGGAATTCGACTGACAAAAGCAATTGAAAAATCCCCACAATTTAAAAGAAACACTTGGCTAACCTATAGAGCTAGTTTTTGCTTATCAAAATCTTTTTTGGAAATTCCCGGATCCATATCAGTTAATTATACGACTATGAGGTTGCAATTAAAATTAATAACTCTTAATGCCCTGGAGAGTCGTCAATACAATATTATTGCCGCATGCTTTCAATATGTAACAATAAATAATATTTCAATTCCCTAACCTCCCACTGTCGATTAGTTTAAACAATCAATGGGTAATGATGTTGAAGAAAAATTAACTTGTTTAACATTCCAATACTCACAAAATTTAAATTCGAGCAAATGCTCGGTGCTTGTTTGAGTGTAAAGAAGAAAAGATAGATCGTCTTAATTTCTTTTGGAATATACATTTAATATTTATTCGATGATGCTCTTAACCAAAAAGAAAACTGTTATTGTTTCAGCTGCTTTATGGCGTTGTTTAAATCGAATTTGTTTATAATTTTGCACATAACAAGCATCTTTTTCAATAACAAAAAACAAATAAACAATTGAAGTGTTATTTAAAATAAATTCACACAGGAAATACAATACTTGAGTTAGGATAAGATCGGCTCTTCTGCCAAGTACAGCAAGTAAATTCAACTCGATGACTCTGATCCTTTTTATCAGTATATAAGTATATACGTATAGTTGTATATATAATATAAACAGAAAGAATTGAAGCTCTTGAGCTTTGCCAGCTGTTGGCATTTAACGGTCAAGAGATTAATTTCTCACATCGGCAATTTGTTGTTGTTTTTTGTTGCTTTCGACGACAATCGTTAATGAGTCAGATAAGAATAAGGGAACATATGTGAGCGTATTTTGTACAGTTACTTTAAAGTTAAGCCCTTTGTAAATATATTACTCATACAGCTTCGATATACGTACGAGTAGATAGCGAAAGTTTAGAATTTAAAAGATATTAATTCGTTCACTTGTAAATCGAACAATTTGTCAGCCCAGATAGTTTGAACTTTAAAAAACTATATGTATAACAACTGGAGAACCATATCGAAACAATGGAAGCCAACTGCGAGGTGTTGCATGTGACACCACATGGGAAAAATTCCATGGGCGCGTGAGAATCGCCAATGAGACAAACTGCGAAATATGAGAAAATAGCAACAAAAAGTTGCACGACTAATTAGTAACTATTGACGGGAGGGAGGTGGCGAACAGGGCGTAGTTGGAGCGGCTTTTCATTCAATGTTGTTTGCGGACAAGTTTATTGGACTGTCTGCCTCACAGACAGCTTGTATCTAGGGGATACCTGGCCGAGATGAGTCTGAATACCCAGCAGCAATTTGACACAACAAATTAACATATAAATTAATTCAATTAGACCTATTTCCCTTTTCTTTGCGGTTTTGTTTTTTGAATCTCTCGCTCTGATTCACTCTGAGACGATTTATCATATTTATTCAAATTGATGTAAGAAAAGTTATTCATAAAAGAGGCAAATATGTTCTTTGGATTGCAGACGAGGGTAGATCGATTAGTAGTAGCAGAAGACGAGTACGTTATGTTTAAAATGTTTAATTGATTCGCTTTTTTCTTCTCTTTTTTCTATAACACAGAACCAATGTGCAGTAAAGCATGGCTCATTCTTTTACTTTTACTTTTACGGCCCAGTGCCAATAGAAAATTGTATTGCTCGTTCAAGACATTAAAGTTGATGGCAAGACAAAGATAGCTGAAAGATGCTGCAAGAAGTGGCAGTCGAGCAAGCTGCAAAAAACTGCTAAAACCAAAAAAAAAATTAAATGAAATGAACAGTTGTTGTTGCTGGAGTACAGAAGAAACGACTAATCAGTGGCAATTAATCATATCCAACAAAAACACACAACCGGACAACGAAACGAAACTAAATGATGAAAAATAACCAAAAACGGATGTGCATATTTTGCAAAAGATTAAAATTTTTTTGGCACAAAGTTGGCGAAACCGGAAAGTGAGTTCCAAAACAAAAGAATATGTCGATATCTAATCTATATTTTGTACGTCATTGGCGAGTCAAGAAACTGGTTCAAATGTGGGTGGAATAGAGAATTGATAGAACATTTGGTATGCAAATGTGTAGACAGTCTTGCAACCCTATTCTGAATATAAACTGTATGTTTAAATCGACAGTGGACAGTACAAGTGATATTAAATGTACAATTGTATTTCTAGTAAAAACTATTCGAAAAACATTAATGATTACAAGCAAGTATTCCTAACTTAAAGAGCAAAACTTGTATTGCAAAAAAATAAACTCAAATACCATCTAATTATTTGCGGCAAAAAATAATGAAATCTTTTATTTTTCGTATTTTTGGTTTAATCTACAGCACATACTTCAGTCTATGCCAAAGGCGTAATCTTCGCCAGATCAGCAGGAATTCTGTCACATTTATTTGAAATGAAATGAATTTTACCAACATTTGGCATAATCAATTCCAAATTGAGCATTTCATTGTCATCTTATCGCGATGTTAGTTGATAAGGGCGCTCATTAACTTAGGGCAGGTCTAATAGGAGACGAGCTAACCTCTAAATATATTGATACGTGTTTGTTATAAACGTACGCCAATCGATACGTTGGGCGTCAAAATGCCAATAGTGCAAACGAACTTAACACTATGCTGTCATAGAACACAACGACGTAATGATAAGAGAATTCGCTGGAAATGCCAGCCACGTATACCCCAGGCATAGGCCCACTAAGAGGGTGCTTATCAAGCGCGTAATATACCCATAACTAAACTATATTGTATGTATGTATGTTTGTACATATATCTTGCTTTATTAGAGTGAGGCGAGTGCCACGTTATTTGGTATTCGGTAGTTCGTAATGGGATAAGGTGATAAGCCCCGCTCGTAAAGCGCGCTAAAATGTTTGAGCCACGTATATGAACTGCCAATGGAGTTTATTGTAGTCTACGATGATGGTACGCAAATGCGGTCATTAAAATAGACAAATACTGGAAATAATTACAGTAGTAAAACCAAAGCAACTAAATGGAACGGATTGGGTCTATACCTCGCACTCTCGCACTGTCTCAGATCTATGTACATATTTATATGTAGACAATAAAAGGCGGCTGACGCTTCCGTTTGGAGTCAATTGGCTGCGCCACGTTAACGGTTAACAGCAAAGCAAAGCAAGACTGGGGCTGGCACCGAATTGGAAGTGAAGACTGCGATTGCTACTGGGACTGAGATCGTCTAATAGATTGCATAGACAAACAGAAAAAGACGACGACAAACGCAAAAACAGTTAGCAAATGTTCACTCAAAGAAAATGCGCTGAAGACCGTAGAATTCAAAGATTAAAGATTAGGATGGTCAGCTGAGAACTAGCTGTATTTACTTGAAGTAATCTGCAAAGGTTAATACAATCTTGTCACGAAATGTGTAATGCACTGATTAAAAAGTACTCAAGTACATATATAGTATATATGGTATTCTTAGCTTTATTATTATTGTCATCTGCTGTGCCTCTTCTAATAATTTCCCAGTTTTTTCTCCGAGTGTTGTCACGGATGCAATTAGCAGAGTAACGTCCGTCAACCAACGTTGAACTAAATTAAGAAGAGCGTATAAGAAGCAGCATGTGGCAATACATATATGCACACACACACACACACACACAGGTCTATACAGAAGACGACGCACAGTGTGTCCATAAAGTAAAGGCGCACAATGCGGTTTTGCGATCATTCCCTCAGGTACATAGATTTCTAACTGAACAGTCATTCTGACATCTTAAGTTTCGATTTACGATTGAGATAATAGCATACGCACATGGCATCGAATTTTATTGAATTTATACATAAGTTGTTTATTACTTTTTGCAAGTTTGTAATGAAAACACTTGGTTTTTGCAATTGAATTTCACCAACTGTTGTTTATTTATATAATACAGATTCGTCTTTTTTGCACACTGCGATTCTTAACAAACAGCCGCCGGTATAAACAATTAGAATTATTGCAATCAAGACTGCTCAACAGCGAGACCCCCTGTATGGCAACTCTATTCCATTTTACCATAACCGACTGTAACTTATGCATATAAATCTATCGATAAACTAAGGACAACAAAACTAAGAGCATGATGTAAAAAAGACATATGTAAGTGTGCCTTTGTTTATCGAATGCCGGTACAAAAGGAGAAGACGCAATGCTGCAAACTAAATACACAAACACATACACATATACATATGTATGTACGCAAGTTTAATTGCGAGTCTGCGACTGGCGAGCGAGAGAAGCTGCGATGCGAGTCAGGTAAAGACTCGCTCGTTAGGGGGAGTAGCAGAGACTGCTCGGAGTAACTGGTTCTTAGCAACTAACTCGTTTTTTTGTTGTATTTCGTTTTTGTTTTTTGTTCGTCTGATTCTGAGTTTGTTCAGCTTACATACTGGGCAAAACAAATGAAAGAGTCAATTTAGCACGAAAACTTGTTTTTTGAAACTTACCCAAATGAAAAAAACAATGTTCTTTATGCGGATTTTGTACGCGAATGTTGATATGGTAATTCTCTATAGCACTTTTAATTGATTTTATTTATTTCTGTTTAATCACAATTTTAAATGCACCCGTACATATGCATATGTGTACATACACTAATATATTGCTATTTTCGTAGAAAAAGAAACAAGATTTTAAGCACAGCAGCAACAGCAATTCATAACCGAGGTCAGCATAACAACAACAACAACAACAACAACAACACGGACAGCAACAAGAACAGCAGTACGATTCAAAGCCACATAACACGAGAATTGATTAAAATTGCAATTTTGATTATGATGACGTCGATGGCAATAGCAATTCCTTGAAATTGGCGTTCAATTTCATTTCAAATAATTTTCAATTAATAAACTTAATTATGGTTTGCCTTCCTAATATACTTTCGCACCACAAACAACACGCAAACACAACACAGCGAACGAACCGCTCACTTTTTACCCCGTTCCTTTCCCGCTTTCGTCTCGCTCAAGACCATATATAGTACATTCATATGTTCAAGAATACATGTATGTATTTCTTTTAGTGGCTTGGAACCCTTTAAATTTGCCACAAATTTACTGTCGCTGTTGTTGTCGCTAAGAATTTCAATACAATTTTGGCCTAAATTGCATTTTCACTTTTTCACACACACTAAAAACACTCAAACACGCTCATTGTATGGTTGGCACCAACGCTTATAGACGCTAATACTAAATATTCTTTATAAATTTTCTTGTTATTATGAATTAAAAGCATTAAATAATTTACATTTCAACTGTATAATTTAGTTGATGAGCAGCTAATACAACTTATTTCTCTCTATTTCTTTCGCAACACAAGGAAACAACAAACGACGACACAAAAGTAATAACCAAAATAATAACAACAATCGCGTCCGACTCGTCCAATGTTTTATTTTGACTGACCAACAGCGTGATCGCAATGCATATTTCAAAAAATACCTAAAATTGGATTGCAGGTATATTTTGGTATTCTGTTACCATAAAGTAGTGCTAAAAACGATTCAACTTGAAATCGAGATAATCGATTCTTTTTATGCGGAAAATCGTTTTTTCTTAAACTTTATTTAAAATGAATTGGTGTTTTACTGCAATCCAAAATCTCTAAAAACTCGTATCATCTGTTCCATATAAATAGAATTATCGGAAAGCTTTCGAATAAGTAGCCTTTGAACTGCCGACAATATTTGTTAACTCTCTGAATTCAAGTGTTTCCATATATTTTAAAATCGTGGCTTTCCGATTCAAAAATTAGGCGCGCATATTGAAACGGCTAACGGAGGACATAAATAAATGATTTAATTTATTGTTGGAATTGACATTGATTACAAAATATATATTTTTACTTTACTTTTAATATTATGTTGTTTTTAATTACTTCATATCGGAATACCACCGCCAAAGCTAAATAAAGGTTAATAAAATTATGAATTAAATAAAATTCCTACTCAAAAATTTAAGTGGATCTCAATGTAATATTTTTGACACAATAATTTTAAAAATTCAATTATTAATTAACCAAGATGTTCATTTTTCTTGTGAGCAGCAGTTGTAGCAAAGCCTTCATAAAATAAATAGGATTCTGTACTACCAGAAAAACATGTCATTATTATGTCAACGTCAACAATGTCAACAATTGCTTTCTATTTTTTGTTCAGCCGGCTAAATAATTTAAGCTAACCGCTGTCTAAATTAAGTATTAAATGTTTGAATCAGTATTAAAATACTAAAATGTAAATAATATACCATTGTTTGTTCCACTGTGCAACACGCAATCACCGATCAAGTGATAAATCGCTAGCATTATCAGGTAAAGTTAACAGTGATGTTTGCTGTAATTTCTATTGATGCAGAACACGGGACCCGTTGTGTACCTAGCATCGAGGCTCGCCAAAAATGCGTCTATAACACAGGCGTTGCTCTGCAGCAATCTTCGAAGGGATTCCGTGTTAACTCAGTTAATGCCTGTGTTAGACATTTGCAATGCTATCATAGTTGATTTAATTTTTAAGCGTATTGTCAACTAACTCCTTTACATCCCTCTCCTTATTCATATCAGCTATCAACTGAAGCTCACCGTCGCTCCCAACACTCAAAATATTGTCAATGAGCCAACTCAATAGGTGATCCGTCCGATCGAGTTGTGAAATTCTGATCGTGAAAAACAAAAACTGCTAATTAAACAATTTATAGCGCTTCCATTTGCTTTATTTATTCAATGCTAAAAATAGATCATCGCGGGCACATTATATGACGGCCGCCATCCACAGACAAGGTAACGCCCGTAGAAAAGCTGGCTTCGTCGCTGGCAAGAAATGCAATAGCAGCAGCAACTTCCTGTGCATCGCCTGGACGACCCATTGCATGGGTCTCCTTGGCTCGTTCCAAGAATTTCAAGTAGGCTTCATCATTGAGACCACCACGTTTCTGTAGCTCCGTAATAATTACTCCAGGATTAACAGAATTTACGCGCACTTCTTTGGGCGCCAATTCCAAAGCAACACAGCGTGTAAATTGATCTACCGCCGCTTTAGAAATATTATAAGCTAATACGCCCGGAAATGAGCGAATACCATTTACGCTGGATACGTTGACAACATTGCCCTTGGTCTTTATCAACTCGGGCGTAGCTAACATTGTCAATTGATACATAGCACGCACATTTGTGTTCATTATTCTATCGTATTGCTCCAGACTTGTGTTCTCGATGCTACCCAGCTCGATGATTCCTGCGTTGTTGACCAGCACATCCAATTTTCCGAAGTGCTTAAGAGTACCTGCAATTATCTGCTCCACATCTCCCTCATTGTTCATATCTGCTTCCAACTGAAGCGCGGGCGATCCGCCGGCTGCCAAAATTTTGTCTGCAGTTTGCTTCAAGTTTTCAACATTGCGACCCGTAATTACAAGCAGTCCACCAAGACTAGCCAGGTGCACAGCAGTAGCTGCGCCAATGCCAGAACTAGCTCCTGTTACAATAATCACCTTGTCTTTAAAACTGGGCATGTTTCTGCTAGTACTTCTCCTTCAAATGATATTTAAGTAATTAAGTCTTAAGAGTCGTGACATTGAAGTTTGATAACAACGATTAGTTTTTCTAGTGTTGCTCAAAATATGACATTCGTCGTTCCTATAAAAAATACCATAAGGCGAAATGTGATTATGAATGTGACATTGAGCGAAATTCTGGAATTCGCTCTGAAAGTTGTATTTTTCTACTAAGCACGCGATGTTTACCGATTATTTGCAAAAATCAAAAAACTTGTCTATATAAAACTAATTTGGCGCCAAATTTAAATATCAATTAAATTATTTAACCAATTTTTTTAATAGAGATTAGAAAAAAGGAAATAAGATAATGTTGTTTACATTTGTCATTTATTTTTAACCGTGTTTATGATTTAGGATTTTAATATATAAATCGTTTATTTTTATGCTGCACAGTTCAAATGTTTAAGAAAGTTATTAATACAAAATATATAAATATAAATACCAATACAAATTATAACTCACACAATCATTTTTGCATATATATATGGATTATTAACAGCAAATCATCTGTTGTCTGGATTTTTCATGCACCGCTACACTTGGTGCCTGGTTTTCTATAAGACCCACGCGACACGTCGTATGAACAGCTGAAGCGTTGTCTAATTATTAAAAGTAGCGAGTTTCAAATGCTGTTAAGTTAACATCTGTGTTGTCGCAGTGTGACCGAACGAAAAAATAACGTAAATCCGTACAAAAAAATTTAATTGTTGGCATTTTCAAGCGAGTAGAGAAAAGTGAATTCAACGAAAATTGTAAAAAACGTCGGCAACGTCGCTAAGTGAAAATCTTCTTAATTTTAAAAGTAGCTGGTGCATTTTAAGAAAAACGCAAACATGAATGAGGAATACGACGCGATAGTTTTGGGCACCGGCCTGAAGGAGTGCATATTAAGCGGCATGCTCTCCGTTTCAGGCAAAAAAGTTCTGCATATTGATCGCAACAAATACTATGGCGGCGAGTCAGCCTCCATTACGCCGCTGGAGGAGCTGTTCCAACGCTATGGACTGGAGGCGCCTGGAGAGAAATTCGGGCGTGGTCGTGACTGGAATGTTGACTTGATTCCTAAGTTTTTGATGGCCAATGGCCAATTGGTGAAATTGCTGATACACACGGGCGTCACCCGTTATCTGGAGTTCAAGTCAATTGAGGGCAGTTACGTTTACAAGGGTGGAAAAATTGCCAAAGTGCCGGTGGATCAAAAGGAGGCGCTGGCATCTGATCTCATGGGTAAGTTGTCTCTTAAAATGTCATGCGACAAGTTCTCATTTTCTATAAAAACCTAATGGGTACCTGCGAAAATTCTATGTATGTACATACATAATTCGCTCTTATCTGCGCTCCCCTTTTGCGTTTTCTCCATATTTCTTTGTCTCGGCTTACATTCGGCGAATGGCACTCGCTGGTGTTGTTTTTGCTTTGACTGTGACACGTATTTGTAGTGGCCCTGCTGTGTGCCATGTATTTGTGTGTGTCTGTAAGTGCTTAAAGCCGCCTTGTTTCCTGCCCGCTGCCCCTTTTTACGAATGACGAACTTTAGAAATGTATGCTTTTTGATGCTGTACCCTCAGCGTCATAAATTGCGAATGAGCGTGTACAGCTTAATAGAAAGATTAATAAACGCATTATTTTTGTTTCTTTAAGCATACATGTTCATACTCATATATTTAATTCCAATTAGAATTCTAGTGTTGCCAGCTGTTTCGTGCGGCCCATATGGCAACCCTGCACTCTTATTTTGTGTAATTAACCGTTGCGCTGATTCATTTTTCAACACCTGTGTATGTGGTAGTTGTTGTTATTGCGGTCGCTGCTGCTGTTATTGCGATTAACTACCTTGTTTTGTACGAAATTGTTTAAACAATTGGAACTTGACTATTACAAAACGCAATTTGCCAATCACGATGCTTGTTTAATTGTTTATTTGTTTCTGTTGTTTTTTATTTTTGCCAACGGCCAGCTGCAAATTTCTCTTCCATTCGCTGTTGTTGCCAATTTTGTGAGTTGGCCATAAAATGTAGGCACGCAAGGCGCAATGAACCCTTTCACAATGAGCCGTTATATATGTACACATGTTCAGCACATATGACTGCATGACGTCATTCAGCTGGTGGTGGTTTGCCCACTAATTAGAGGTTTGAAGTTGTCCTTCCTGCCGCTAGGGGGTTAATTTAAACTCCATCCCTTGACCGCCACCATATTTTTCCAATGCCGAATATTATAATTATAATTGAACATGCTTTATATCTTGTGCTTCAGGTATGTTTGAGAAGCGGCGTTTCCGCAACTTCTTGATCTACGTGCAAGACTTTAGAGAGGATGACCCAAAAACCTGGAAGGACTTTGATCCAACCAAAGCCAACATGCAGGGCCTGTATGATAAGTTTGGCCTGGACAAGAACACCCAGGACTTCACTGGCCATGCACTGGCTCTGTTCCGTGATGATGAGTATCTAAACGAACCGGCTGTAAACACCATTCGACGCATTAAACTGTACTCGGACTCTCTGGCGAGATATGGCAAGTCGCCTTATCTGTATCCTATGTACGGTCTGGGTGAACTGCCCCAGGGTTTTGCCCGTCTATCGGCTATCTACGGTGGCACCTATATGCTGGACAAGCCCATTGACGAGATCGTGTTGGGCGAGGGTGGCAAAGTTGTGGGCGTGCGTTCCGGCGATGAAATCGCCAAATGCAAGCAGGTGTACTGTGACCCCAGCTATGTGCCCGAAAAGGTTAGTCATGCAAATAGCATAACTGTCATAACTGGTTACCATAATCCTCTCTCTCCCCTTTTTCAATAACAGGTGCGCAAGCGTGGCAAGGTTATCCGTTGCATTTGCATCTTAGATCATCCGGTGGCAAGCACAAAGGATGGACTCTCCACTCAAATCATCATTCCACAAAAGCAAGTCGGTCGCAAATCAGACATTTATGTGTCGCTGGTCAGCTCCACCCATCAGGTGGCTGCCAAGGGCTGGTTCGTGGGTATGGTCTCGACTACAGTTGAAACTGAGAACCCCGAAGTTGAGATCAAGCCAGGTCTTGATTTGCTCGAACCGATCGCACAAAAGTTTGTCACTATTTCGGATTACTTGGAACCCATCGACGATGGTCTCGAGTCTCAAATATTCATCTCGGAATCGTATGATGCAACCACCCATTTCGAAACCACTTGCTTAGATGTGTTGAACATCTTCAAGCGCGGCACTGGCGAGACGTTTGACTTCTCCAAGATTAAGCATGAGCTCGGCGATGAGGATCAGTAAATGAAAACGATTCGACGATTCGTTGGTGGATGGGTGCGCGATTGTAGCAGGCATGGGTCAGGACGATACGGCAACTTGCAGCTCAACAACAACATCAATTACAACAATATATTTTCAGCATCGTTGTGCGGCCGTTGCCAAACAAATAAAAAAAAAACCAAAAGCGATTAAAATATCCAATTAAATAAAAAGAAACACAAATTGTATTACAACAACAACAAAACATGAAACATGCTTTTCCATCAGCCCATCTGCGCATAAGATTTTTATGTGGAATGAAATTTTAGACATGTATCAAGAACACAAATGAAATACAAAGAAAAATTGCTTGCTTTTCGCAATATTGGGATACGCCTAGAGGATATATACATACATAATATACGAGTATCTAAAATAATTAATACATATACAACATATGGCAGTAACGTACATAACACATTTGCTGAGCCAGCTCAGACATATTGTATTAGCCAAATTTGATTGTTGTGAACAAAAATATAAAGTTTAATGTATAATCCCCTCCACTACAAACACGATAAACTCCAATCACTTGATCACCAACACCTCCCAGTTTATCAATCCAAAAAAAGAAAAACACTAGAAATCCAGTTGTCAAACTCGGCGCCTGCTTCATACACAAGTTTATATATTTGTAAACAATGCTCCCCATAATTTACTATGCTCGATGTGCTTGCAATTCAGTTGTACACAATAAATATGTATAACACCATATACTATATTATATATATTCTATATGTATATGTATGTGTATATTGCTATCAATAGTTGCTTGGTTCTATTTTGTGATCGACATAAATTTGTGCATGACAAACCAGAAGGACACGTATATAAAATAAATACTTATGATGAAAGTAAAACATAAATAAAAGCAAAAATAAAAAAAATAAATAAAATAAATAAAGGAAAAATTCATAATATGTACATGCATTATGCAGATAATATTTTGTAATTCAAAATTAAGCTGAAGTACCGAAAAAACGAATCAAACTAAATCAGCATATAATGTAAACATGTGTAAAATGAACCGATTATTTGTGCATCCATATATATATGTGTACGATATGAGACAAGATCAACAAAACCTATGGTATTCCGCATTTTCAGAATTTACATTTTTAATAAAAATTCAACACAAAAAAATGAAAATAAAAAAAAAATGTATACTGAACAGTGAAGGGAATTCATTTCAAACGGGAAGTCTTAACAACATTTACTAATCTCGGAGTTTTTTGGCATGTGATTTGTGTTTGTCACCTGGAAAGGAGAAGATTTTCGTGGTTAGCTAATAATTTGAGAGACTTTCGTTTAAAAATGTTGAACTGCATTCCATTTAAATGCCCTATCACTTTTAGGAGCAGCAGAGGTGGGATTATTATTCGTAGTTCTCGGAAAATGGGCGACACAATTACGAATTCCACAGCAAGTGTTTGGCAGGCAACGACATGGACAAATATAATATGTAACAATAAAATGCATAAGACACACATACATACATATAAACGCCCCTTTAGCTGAGATTAAGGGGGAATAGGGGCGTCTATGTGTACCATGCGCCTTGTGGGATTTCTGTTTTTGTGCTGTCGTTGACAGTTTTTCTTGGAACTGTCCAACAAAATGCCGACTGCATTTTTTCAATTTCCGTCCTAGGGAAAGCAAAAGGAGGTTTACTTTTTTGCCTGCATCAAATCTTTGTGTAAGCATCGAAATTAAATTCAATTTGTAAATTCTGCAATAAAATTCATAGTAGAAAATTCATTTTTGGAACAACTCAAAAACATAAAACTTGACGCTATTCAAATATTTTAAGACTACCCTGTTTTGCAATCCTTGGGCATTTGGGCTTGGGCTTGAGCTAATGATGCTGTACTGGATGATTGCAGGCAGAGCACAAAACACGTCCCACCAAATGGCCAAGTCTGGTGCCGCACTCTATTTGGGGTTAATTTTTTTGTGTTTTTTGCTGATGGCAAATTTGTAACTGGGCAAATTGAAGTCAAAAGTTTGGCGCCCACTGCAGCGTGCATGCAAGTCACATACAGCAGGAGGGGAGTAAATATTCGACTAAGTCCTCCTCATCGTCAATGGTAACATCGTCGTCGGCGCAGAGCTGCTGGGCATGACTAAGCTGCTTGTAAGGACAGACATGTTGCTCTTACTGCTCGCACTATGCCACGTCCATGTTGTTCTTGTTATTGTTGTTGCTGCCGATGGTGATGGTGATGGTGGTCAGCTAATGCTAACGAGCGTGCAACCGAGTGACGTGTGGCGCATTGGGCTCGTAATAACAGCCGCAGTCGCAACCGCAAAAATAGAGAGCAAAGACGCCTTTGGGGTCAGTTGACGGTGACAACAAAGCCGATGTGGATTAGGACACGAATCGTTGTCGCTTCAAGTGTTGCTACGCTTTTTGGTTTGGCTTTTGGCTTTTGTGTGCTGCTTGTTGTTTGCCGGCGTATAAGCAATGTGGCCATGTGTAATGGCGTGGCAGGGCAGGGGGGGGGGGGGATACAGTGACATATGCTGACAAATTGAATATGTTGGCCAGGCATTCTTAAGGCGTAATGTCATTAATTATATATAATTATACAAGGCATAACGCATACGACACGTTGCCACATCGCCTTACACCGAAATGCCTTTACTTTGTGCCGTGTGGCACTTGAAGCCTTTGCAGCTGCAACTAACGTCAACTACTCGAGTTGTTGTTGTTGTGGTTGCTGTTGCTGTTGCAGCTGTTGCTTTTGCTGCTTTTCAATTACTTGCACTTCTGCGTCGACGTCCTTGTTGCAGCTGCTGCTCCTCCGCATCCTTCACAACTTCTTGCTCTTCCTCTTTGTCTTCTTGTTATTTTGTTGTTGTTTACATTTTCTTTTACCCAAGAGCTTGTCAACAACTTCATTATCGCATGCGGCGCTGTGCAACATCATCAAGCATCCCCCTGCGCTCGCTTCAGTCTCAGCTCAGTCTCAGTCTCAGTCTCTGCCTCATCTACAGCTTCAGCGCCGCCCTTGGCACGCCTCTTCTACCCACTAGACAAGCAAATTTAAATCAATTAAGTAATCTTATTGCCGTTTCTGCTGCTGCTGCTCCTTTTGCCGTTTGCTGTTGTCTGCTTTTAGGCGCCTACACACACACACACAGGCACACACACACGCACGCACACACTCGTACTCTATCTTATACTTTTTGTGTCAAGCATTATAACTGTGGCAATTCCTTAACATGTGGGTGTGTGTGTGTGTGTGTGTGATGGAGGAAGTGGCTCTGTATGTGTTTGCGGCGCCTGGCAAACTTTTGCATCGCTGCATATTTTGTGCAGATTAATTAAATTGGTGGCATGCAACTTGCCTTGCCACGCCAACGCAAGCCAGCAAACTTGTGTTGTAGCCGACGCCTCTTGTTAAGTATTTTCGGCTATAAAGTGCATTATTAAATATCGTATTTCATTTTTAATACTTCATGAATAAACTGGCAACACTTAGTAAACAAACTGTACAAACGAAACTGTTTAAAATATTTATAGCACAGCAAAGGGCAATTAATTGACCATTGTCTTCATACTTATTTGTCAATTAGCAAAGCACAGCTTTGTACAAATATATTTTCGATCCATCTGGGCTTAAAATGAAATTAAGCCATTAAGTGTAAATAATAAAAAATATGAATACTATTATTGAACGCAATTATTATTATCAAAAGCTTAAAGTGTTTATAAATTACAGCTTTGGAAATACAATTCTTTTTATAATCGCATTTGACAATTAAAGTTACGAAAAAATAAATTTCTACAATTTTGAATTTAATATTTATTTGGTAATATATTGCATATTTTTTGTTTTTATAACAAGTACTAGAAATTAACAAGTTTATGCAGAAAAATTGATTGTTTTGGTAATCAATGCGAATTGTTCATATTTTACAGAGCTCTAATATGCTGTAATTCCTTTACATAGCATGCGACCGTTAACAGCAAAAGAGAAATGACTGTTAACTTGCCTTCCCCTACATTTGCTAACAGCAAGTAACAGTGCACAGCTCTGTACAGTAAGGATAACAGCTGTACTGTAAGCTGCACCAGCATATAACCCCTGCCAATGTTAAAAGCGACAACAGCATTTTTGCTCTTAGGCTGTTAAAGTGCTATGAAAGCTTATACTTAAGCCGACAATGCAAAATCACAAGGACGATGAGGTAGCCACTTACTTAGTCATATTTATTTACCAAGCAGCTGCCACAGAATAACACAGTTCATCTAGATTTGAAGAGCTTATAATGCATAATAAATTATAAGCGAAAAATAATGAAGTAGTACTTAAAAGCGACCAAGAACTGAGAGACAGTGCAAGATATAATTCGTATTATCTACGGTATTTAAATAAGCTTAATATGTCCAGTCCAGTTTATAATTTAATGTCGCATGCACATCATAGTGCATTTTAATTACTGACCAGGGTCGTCGCTTTCAGTACAATTATGACCCACAAATTCCTTTCAGCTCTCGAGGCCCCCATATGTAATTATTATTATATGAAATGCAATGTACACAGGCGTCAATTGTCTTGCCTTTGGCGTTTGTTAGCAATTAAATATTTGCACTTGACGTCACGCTTTACACCATTCAAGAGGCAGCTAAACGGTTGCTTTCTGCCACATCAAAAGCATCATCAGCAACAGAGAGCTGCAATTCTTGTTCAACTTTAAGGGTTGTGACAAAAGGTTTGACAAAATCTTTAAATTCTATTTATGTTTTATTTAATGTTCTTCTTTAATCGTGGAAATTTACATTATTTTAGTTGATGTGATTTCACCTGCAAATAAAGATAAGTTATTCGAGCCAAAAGACAATTTCTCTTTGAGCCGCATTTCAGTTTGTTGTCCTCAAGTTTTGGCACGTTGAGTTGCATTTTGAGTTTTAGCACCCCATAAATTCAACAGTTCACCTAGTTTTTAGTAGAGCATTCTCACTTCCGCTGTCGTTGCAGTTTATGCCAGCCAATAAGTACGCTCTCTTCCTTTGGCCCCTGCACTGGCAACTGTTGCTTGCCAGACTCTGAATTATGGTCCACAAACTATGCGACACTCTGTAAATTATCAGAACTCATGCTTATGCTAGTCCCTTAGATGTATGGAGGAAACTTAATTGCTGTTGTCCTAGTCCAGCCGATGCCGTTGGCCTGATAGTACCCCTAAGAAAAATGGCTGAGCGTCGCCGTAGGTTATGGTCTTAAAGTCAGCAGTGAGAATTTGTCACTGAAGCTTGAAATATTGGTACGAATATCGCATCGTTTGGCACGGCAGACAAACACAAACGATGGGGTATCAGCTTCCAGTTTGCAACTTTCATCTCTCTGCACTCTTCTCTCGGTTCGCACAGTTCAGAGCTTGCAGCTGTGTTTACCTTGAAATTTTGGTTTTCAATAATATTTGTCTTTGATTTTGTTTGTGTGCGCTGCTTGTCTACATGTCTTTTGCAAAAATATCAAATGCATAACTCTGGTTGCACACCCACACACACACATACACTTGCACTCGTTCATGCCACACATGCAAGCCGCTGTCACGCCCCGTACCTGGTTTCGCCCACGGCCATATGAAGGAAAAGATGGCTAAAGTTGAACGGAGTTAGCGTTATCTCTGCCACGACAGCCATATTTACCTGCCAGCCAAAAAATATATGCTAAACTCTCATGATAGCTACTTGAGTTCTAGCGTAAAAATTTCAAAATTCTCTTATGCTTTCATCAGTCTTTTGCTATTCGCGAACAGACGCAGGCAGGTGTAAAAAATGTATACAATTGCAGCGTCTTTTTAACACTTTAAGTTAGTTTTACCAAATCTCTTATATCTTTAAATTTCATATTATATTTACCACCAACTTTAACAATTGCAGCAAAAAATATCGTTCGATACTGCAGCGTTGCATTCGGTGCGCTTTTCGAAAAGTTTTGCAGCTTATCGATAGTTCGATAAGTCGATAGTGACAGCATAGTTTTGTCCAGCACTTATGAAGCCAAGCTTAACATGTGTTAGCCTCTCGCTATCTGTTGTCAACTTCCTAGCAATTAGCGCCTACCAATTCGTACTGCCCTATTGCCAGTTTCCATTAGCTGCGCTTGGCTTGAACCTCTCTGCCAACTGCGACATTAGCCGCCTTTGCCATTCACAGTTTTTGTTCTTATTGCGATTGTGGCGTTGTGTGTGTGGTCTGCGTATGTTGCTGCTATTTTTATACGATTTGCTATTTTTTCCGGATTTTTGTTTGCCATTGTTACCCTTCGTCTGCGCCACACGTTCCCACTCTCCTCTTTTGTTCATTCTAACTGCTGCTCCTCCTCTCCACCCACCAAACCATCACCTTTTTTTTCAGCTCGAAGCTGGCGCATAAACCTGACGCCAAATTTCTTTGGCGTCAACCAATGCATAGCACACAAATACACACATACATGTGCAGAGCAACACCCACACACAGAACAGTGCTCGCTCTTGTTGTTGTCGTCATGTCTGTGACTTTTTTCATAGTTCGATTTTTCGTTTTATTCTGTGTGCAAAAAATATCAAAAAATAATAAATGCGTTCCTACTGTGTGTGTGTGTGTGACTGTGTTTGTGCAGGTTGTCAGTTTTGCGTACGACCGCTCCCCCACTCCCTCCCCTCCACACCTGAGCGGAGTTGCATGCAAGTAAAGTTTTGCTTTCGTGCATATTGGTAATTTATTAGCATAAAATGCCAGCAACGCGTAAATAATGCACACAAATTTGTTGCTTTCCTTAAATATGTATGGAATGCACATACACACATACATATGTATGATTTTGTATCTATGGATTCTGCTGTTTCGTTTGTTACTATAACTTTAGCTACAATTTTTATTAGTGCTACGCTCTTTGGCACCTCAGCATAAAATTCATTTCCGTTACATTCGAACGTCGCTCAAGTGTCAGAGGACATGGCATGGTGTTTTTTACACGTCGCCACAACGACTGAACATTCCCCATCCGCATCCGTCTACCCTACCTACCCCATGTCCCCATCTACACCCACCTTCATACATATCGATAAAAGGCGGCCACGGACTTTATGCTTACCATTTCCCCAGTGGAAGCTCAATATTTCCGTTAAATGTGCGACATGTTGTTCGTCCAACGATTTCCTTCTCCACATTCGCATCTGACACCAAGCGACCACTGATGCCTGCTCCTCGTGACACTCTATAAGCTTTGGACTTACTGCTGGCTCAACATGCCATTCTTCTTCATCTCTCTTAATGCTCTAAATGAGTCAAGCTCATGCTAGGGCAAATTAGCGAGTCTCGCTTACATTTCTGTAATGAGGATCAGCATCAGTTGGTAACGTTTAAATAGACAATACAAACAATTATATACTGTTTACATTTCAAATTTAGAGTATTTAGTTTTTAATACAAACGAATTCTTAGAGACGGATTAGCGCTCTAGATCCTTTCAAGTCTTTCTCTCCTATAAGTGCACATAACTATAACACCCTTTTTGACTGCTCAGGGTAAACTACAATAAATTGAATTGAATTGATTGGCCAATTTATTGATACTAAGTCGTCCATAAACTTTGATAATGGCACATATATAATATAGCTAGTAAATACTCTGATAGACATTTGACCCAAAGTACAAGCTTGTCAACTATTAATGTATACATATATTGTACTATATTGTAGCTGAACTACTAAATTCCATTCAGACTCAACTTAATAGCAGATGCCTTTCAATAGCTGTGAATAATTGCTTTATAATACATATTGTGTATTTAAACTAATTGAATTATATTCAATTTGAATCACTTGCTTTTGTTAATCCAAATCTTGAGCTAATTAAATGGTTCTAAGCTGACCAAATGTCTATTGTTAAATATGAATGTTTGCTTTCATTTGCTAAAGCCGAAGACAATCAGAAATTGTGCAAAGCACTGCAATGGAAATGGTAAAGACAATGTGAGGTGAATTTGTAGAGACAGACATGCATTTGAATATGGCTGATGGCTGATGCAGTGGCCCAAAAAACGAGTATTTTTGTAATCGGACAAATGAAAGACTGATGAGAGAGTGACAGGAGGAGGGGGGTGATGGCCTCGTTTTAGCTAACAGACGTCTATCCAAGTATGCATGTACTCGTACATATGACTGGCCCTATAAATAATTAGCCAGTTGCTGGCACACACTCGACACACTCGACACATCGACACAGCCCATTTGCATGCACTAAAAAGCAGAGCATACACAAAAAGCATTGCCTACTTAATGGCGCTCGAAGCGGCATGGCGTTAAATGCTTGCCACAAACAGGGCAATGGCAATGGATGCGGCATGGGTTGCGAGTTGCAATTGAAATTGTTTTAATTGAAATGGAAAACGCGTAAATTTAAGTGCTTTGCGTGTGTGCGTGCCAGTGTGTGTGTGTATTTGTCGGTTTTTCTATTTGCATTCAATTTCACTGTGCAACAAAACCCAAATTGCAATGGACACTAAAACGGGGCAACAATACAAAGAGAGGTGAGTGGTGTGGGGTGAGTGAAGGGGGGGGAGAATGACAACGAGCAAAGTGTTTATTAACTTTGGCTGTTTGATCCACTTTGCATGCCAGGTCCTTGCTATTGTTGTTCCCCTGTCTGTTCAAGGATGTTTGCCAGCTGCCATGTGGCAGCATCAGCAACAGTGGCATAAAAAGAGCAGCAGCAAATGAATGCATGAGCCAACAGACAGACAGACAGACAGAGAAAGAGAAAGAGAAAGAGGCAGATGGAACGGATAATTCAAATGTAATTTACAAAAGGACTCGTTTGATTTGTTACTTGTGCTCGGTGCTGCAACTGGCGATGGGGTGCCTGTAAATTAGTTGCCACTGAGCTACTGAGCTGCTGTGGCAACTCAAAAAGTCCGGCATTCAAAAGCGTAAAACCCAAACACATCCCAAAATACACATTCAAAGTGCTGGCAAAAAAAAAAAAAAAAAACATTAGAAACTGGGAACGAATAAAAGCAGTAAGAAAAGTGAATGCGAATGAATCCTTTGAATCGTTGCTGTTATTTCAATTTAATTATCAGCTAATTAGATGCAGACGGCAACAGCCAACTCAAATCAGCTAATTAAGCGCATAAATTATAATAACTTTTATGTAACCAGCTTGAATCCATTGACCTTAGCTTTGGCCAGAGAACTAATCCTTTTTGTTTATGCGACACGTACAAGAAATTAACTTAATTAATGGCATTTGTTGTGTTGTGCCATCAAACTGGTATTAAAGATAACTGCTATCACACACACACACCCTTAAGCATATGTGATTAAGGCTAGTCCCAACAACAATTGACCAACTAAGACTTGCTGTTAACTGTTTTGTTAACTCAAATGAATCAAACAGCTCAGACAATGGCTTCTTTCGATTTGATTTCATATGCAACAATTATTTTCCTGAATGACATTCAAAAGAGAAGTCAACATAACATTTGTCTGCCACTTTTATTTAGATCATTTTCTCTTTTTACAACTCTTCAATTTGTTCAAGTTGTACAAGTGCAATTGGCTGGAAATCTATTTACTTTTGTTATGCTCAAACTGTCGACTTTAATATATATTTATGCACTTTTGAAAGCATTCTTTAAAGTGCTGAAAATACCTCTAGCTTAACAATGCAGCTGCTCTGGTAATCAACTTAGTGGCAAGCACAAAAAATTCTGCTCCATTGAAAAACACACACGAGCTTAACAGAGGCGCCAAAATTGAACGTCAAGGATGACCCCAGGCCTTTGACATTGGCAGGATATAAAACAAGCAGGAACAGCTACTGTTAAGTTTTGACTGTATGAGACCATAGTTGAAAAGCATCTCAGTTGAAAAGCAGATTATGCACATTCACTTTTCAATTAATTTCTTGTTTATTATGGCTTATTGGTCGATTTAATACCTTAATGTTATTCGAATAAGTTGCACTTTGTTTAATTCTGATAGTTTTAAACTGTTTCTTTTTGATACAAACAATTTTAATCTGCTGAGAAGACACATTCATAAAATCAGCTGGCTCTTGAAGTATTTGAAACCTAGCGCAGTTGGACAGACAGACACGACTGCATAGACTCGACTGTTTGATGTCTAGCAGGAATTGCAAGAACTTTAGGGGGTCTCAGACTAAGATGTATCCTTCTAACCGGTACACACAAAAGCAATAGTCCATGCATCTTATAAAATCCATGGCCTTAAAATCACAACAGCAAGGGAGTGCCAGTTGTGCCAACACCAAATAGTTCCAGCTGACACAAGGTACAAAGAGTGTTGTTGCGTAAAAAAACTTATCAAGGATCTGCTCAAAATGAATCTGGATTCGAAACAAGGCAAAAAACAGAAATGGACAAAGAATGAACGGCAGGACAAAGCGAGCCAATAAGTGCACATGTTGACGCTGCCTATGCGCGATGTCCAAAGGACTCTTAGACGTGGCTAATATATGCAAAGGAATGTACTATAAGTGTATGCTTTCTTAGCCAAAAGAATACGATCTTGTTGCATATTGTATTCATAATCGTGCTGCACTACAATTTAAGTTCAAAATATATAGCTCTAGTGAAGCTTTAAAAAAACATTCTATTATTTATTAATAGTAAACTTGCAAATAAATTCTTAAGTACTAAAGTAGAGACAAGGCCTTTAAGCTGCTATTAAAAGTACATTTGTGCATATTGTATTAATTGTTGAAACTTTTGCAATTATATTAAAAAATGTATACAGATTCAATCAAGCTTAAGCAGTGTATATATCTAGTGTTAGTGAAATGCTTAAACTTAAACTATATATATATATATATTACTTATAAAGAAATCGAAACTATGCATATTTGTGTGCTGAAGCATTGCAATAAATTATATGTTTAAGGCTCGAATGTGGCATGAGTCAGAATATAGAAAAGAAAATGCTAGACGAGGGCGCTCTCACAAATGAGACAACACCTGTCCACATGAAACATGATGGTAAGAAGCAGCCACGACCACGAATGAGGTGTGGAAGGGAACTAGAGACTGGGCTAGGGATTAAGCAAGGGGTTGTTGCAGTTGCCAAGCTCAAGTGGAGGATGCTTGGCAAGAAGTTTGGCTTACATTGGCGTGCCGTCTGACTGACTGACTTACCGAGTGACTGACATTTGAATTACGAGCAGCCAGTAAGACCAAGAAGACGGGGAGGGGGGAGGGGAAGAGTGAGTGGTGGCAACTCTCAACACAAACTCAACAAAATGACACGACTTGAATTGGCTGCCAAGCGTGAACGCATACAACTTGGAGTTCTGACTCGACCAGAACTTGGCCAAGAAATAAGTAGTAAAAAATGATCAGCTTGGTTGGCTGGTCGGGAGCGACATGAGGGGGGCAAGTTGAACTTCTTCTTATTTTAGCAGTAGTTTTTGCCTATTTACTTGGTCGAAACTAACTGAAGCAAGTCGATTGCACTGAACTTTCAACGAAAGCCTCCAATCAAATTGCAGCAAACAAGGCATAATTTATGTGCCACTTTGAAGCCCCAAAAGGCAGGCTTTAGCTTCAGCCATAGCCTGTCGCTTTAAGCTGCAACAGATTGAATTGAAAATCAAAAGACCATGGCCAGTTGTAGCTCTCGCATAGCGCACATAAAAACAATGCATCAACCATTTCAGGGACTCCTCAACTTGCCCGACAACTTGGCGACATGCTGTACCAAGAGAGAGAGAGAGAGAGAGAGATGGAGAATGGAACTCTTTGCCAGCATGACTGGTAATTGCAGATTTATGGCCCGAAACATGTGGACAACTTTAGTTCACACACAAAAACAAAAACAGAACCAAATCTGGCCATTTTTTGCAAAAGTTTTTGGCGGGAACATTTTTGAGCGTTTCTGCATAATAAATTTGCAAAAGTGGATTAAAATGGCACAAAAATATTTCAATTCTTATGGCTGTTATTTTCTCTAAAACACAAACACACACACACACACACACACACGGGGACATAACGTCACTTTTGCTTTTTGGCCGTGAGAGCAAACAATTTCTATGGCATATTTTTAGGCGTGCTGCAGCCGATGGAATGTGGATGTATGAGTTGATGCAAAAGAATGGCAAACATGACTAAAAGCACAATATGTGCACAACAAACATGGCCTTTAGACCCATTGTCTGCCCGCCTTCAACCCCCCTCCCCGCTCCGCCCCCTTGGCAAATCTGCTCTGATTTCGATGCTTTTTTAACTGTCTGACATTTTGACATTTGTCGCTGTCAGACATAACAATCGAAAAATTGTAAAAATGGTAATAACAACACAAGCGTGTGTGTGTATGTGTGTGTGTGTGTGTGTGTGTGTCTGCATACAAATGGCAAATAAAATTAGAGCCAAATTGCCATTGAAGCTTGCCTTGCAAACTGCAATAAATTCCAATAAATCGGCTAACAAGCCAAGCCAAATTAATAGCTTCCTCTGCCACCTAACAAAATGTGTATGTCTGTATGTATTGTATATTAAAAATATATGTTTATTTTGTTTCCAAAAGTTATGCAATTCGTCAAATGTTTGCTAAAAACCTGACAAATCAAATATGCTTCGAACATTCAATGTTGTCATAAAATGGTCGGAATTTGAATTTTCGTTTGCCAAATTTGATGATGTGAACAAATAACTGTAAACATTTAACCAAAAAAAAAACATTAAAAAGAAGTTGAGTTTAAATAAAAATACACAATTTCTTATTTACTCTATTCTATGCCCTCTAAATTAATGTCTCTGTACAATATGTCTAGTCTTTTTGGTACAAAATAAAAATACATTTAAATGGTATCAACTATTATTAGTATGGCTATTGAAGCTTTTGGATCAATCAATAAAAGAGCAGCAATTTAAAATGTGAGCCACAAATTCTTAAATTGAAATTACTCATAAATATTACAACAACATTTAAATACAAGAACAACATTTAACTCAAAGAATATGGAAATTAATACAATAAGTGAGCCAGTTTCACAAGCTCAACTTAAGTAGACATCAGCTCTTTGCAATTGTGTTGCACAAATTGTTTATTTAAAATTACCTATAAATATTTCAACAACATTTAAATACATAGCTAATATATATATGTAAATATACTTAAAGAATATGGAAATTAATAACATAAGTAAGCCAGTTTCACAGCCTCAACTTAAGTAGACAGCTGTTTGCTATTGTGTTGCACAAGTTCTTTAATTAAAGAAATAAATAAATCATAAATATTACAACATTTAAATTCATAGTTTATATATATGTAAATATACTTAAAGAACATTGAAATTAATAACAGAAGTTTCACAAGTTCAACTTAAGTAGACATCAGCGCTTTGCTATTGTGTTGCACAAATTGTTTAATTAAAATTACCTATAAATATTACAACAACATTTAGATACATAGTTTATATATATGTAAATATACTTAAAGAACATTGAAATTAATAACATAAGTAAGCTAGTTTCATAAGCTCAACTGTGATGCAGTTTGCAGACGGCTAATGAATTTGTAGGCCCCTTAATGCCAACTAGCTGCTTTTGAGCTTATAAATTTTGTGAGCCGGGGTCATTGGGGCCACATAACTCCGAGGGCCATGAATGGTCATGGTGGTCGTGGTGGCCAAGTGGAGCTCAAACCGGGTTGCAGAGCAATTGCAAATGCAATTACGTGCCGTCCAGTTACCAGGTTGCATTATGGCCAACAACATGTTGATCGCTGGCAGTGGAGTACGTGTGGCATAAATGCAGCTAGGATGTTGCACGTTTGCTGAATTGCGTGGCACGTTTTTTGTTGTTTTGTTTTTATCTATTGCTCCGCTGGGCATTGTGCAGCATTGTAAAGTTTTTAATTAAGAACTGCAGTTGAAGGCAGCGTTAATAAGTTTTGTCCCTTGACGATTCCAATCGATTTATGTTCAGTGTGCAAAGGCAAAGACAAACACGACGTGTACAAATACAAATCAAAATCAATCTGCATGTTCGAGAAGGCCAAAACAAGCCAACAAATATGCACATAACTTGTCCTTGCGCCGGCTAGAAGGAGGAGCCTCCTCCTTTTGAAGACAAACTATTCTTGTCGTTTCTCTAGGAAGCCTAAAAAAGTAAGTTCGCTTGCAGCTGGCATACCCTGTAAAAAGTTGATAGAGAGCGTAGGTTTTGTTGGAAACTACATGCCTTAAATATAATTTAGTATATATTATTTCTATGTATATTTTCTATTTATTTTTTTTTACATTTTATTTGAATTTAATTTAGCTAAATAAACTACTCTGATTTTTGAAGACAGGGTATTTGCAGTTGAGCACACTCGCCTAGCGCATATTCTACTGCTTTTTGCTGGCTGCCTGCAACTGAAGGCAAATTGAAAAACTAATTTTCGACAACAAAATCAAAGCAGGCGCTGCACAAAAAAATGGTTTGCATAAAATTTCCATAATACAATTTCGATAATTTCGCAAGTCCCAAAAAACAACAACAATGCAGTTTTGCCATGCAGCTGACACTGAGTCTTGGCTTGGCTTATAAATCCAGTCAGAGAGCAGCTGCCCCTCTCCCCTCCATGTCCTCGGCCCATCAAACTCGGCTAACGTACAGTCGACGACAAGTTGACACTTTCTTAGCAGCAACATCACATGGCTGCCACAGAGCAGAGAGTGTACATTGCAACAACTACAAAGTTGGCTGCAAGATACCCTGTAATGTTTCTATTGGAACTATTGCTGTTGCAAAGAATATACTTTCTCCACAACATCTGCAGTCGCCTTAAAAATGTAGGTGCTGAAACAAGCAGAGCTTGCTCGCCACATTGTGAGTGGCATTGAGGTGTAGCCGGAATTTTGGTCGGACATGGTTGGCATTTATGTCAGGACTCGCGACAGCAGCTGAGGTCATCAATCATTGCCCAGTGTTTTATGCGAAATGCTCCTGACAAGCCAACATGTGAAAAGGCTGTTGTATGCTGGGCTTCATAGCGTGTTTGTTGCATGCCCCAAGGTCGGCAGCAGTTCAATGCCATTATCAGCAATTAACTGTTAGATGACACTATTGACACTTTACATAATAATACTTGGCATTATGAGCATCATTAGTATTTAAATATCAATCTCTTGCTAATCAATTGATGGCATATTTAAGCTAATGGATTCTGGCAGCTTTTTCTTTAGTGTGTGGAGTTAAAAAGTCCAACATCAACAGTGGCCTCAAGTGTTTGCACAAGCACAGACGACCAACTTTAACTTATGCACGTTCAGATTGCATCGTCAGCAATTTTTCCTTCAACTTTTGCCACATGCCAACTTTGCACTGCGCTTTGTTGTCCTTTCCCCAACAAGCCACAAATGACAAATGATGTCAAGCCAATAAGCCACGCGTGACGTGAGTATCTATAGTATAGATGCAACCCCTTTTGCACTTATCCTTGCAGGATATGCTCAAACTTGCATTGATTGTCATAATTGCAAGGCGTTAAGCAAATGTGCAACAGTTTAGAATTAACCACTAATTAATACGGCTGACCCACTCGTGCAAATAATAATATTTACTGCAATTGTTTCAGTTCCTTCTATTAATTATGCAATAATTCTTGCGGTTGCTAGAAATTTAAAACTCGCTTGATTTCAATGAGTCGATTACATTTCATTTTGGATAATTGAATATACATTTTGGGGAGCAAAATCAAACATCCTTTGGGCTGAATTCATGCAGCTGCACATCAAGTCTGTCATGTCGAAACATGTCTAATGCGAGGAGTTAAACAAATGTGCACCAGTATAGAATTGACCTCTAATTAATACGGCTGACCCGCTCGTGCTAAATATAAACTAATGTTTATTGCAATTGTTTCAGTTCCTTCTATTATTTATTTACGATATAATTGTTGATGTTGCTAGAAATTTAAAACTCGCTTTTTCAAGCAAACAATTTGACTTCAATGAGTCGATTACATTTCATTTTGGATAATTGAATATACATTGTTAATAGAAGCATCCTTTGGGCTGAGTTCATGCAGCTGCACATCAAGTCTGTCATGTCGAAACATGTTTAATGCGAGGAGTTAAGCAAATGTGCAACAGTATAGAATTAACCTCTAATTAATACGGCTGACCCGCTCGTGCTAAATATAAACTAATATTCACTGCAATTGTTTCAGTTCCTTCTATTAATTATGCAATAATTCTTGCGGTTGCTAGAAATTTAAAACTCGCTTTTTCATGCAAACAATTTGACTTCAATGAGTCGATTACATTTCATTTTGGATAATTGAATATACATTGTTAATAGAAACATCCTTTGGGCTGCAGCTGCACATCAAGTCTGTCATGTCGAAACATGTCTAATGCAATGGGCAACTGAAATGGCTATAAATATCTGTACTGTAATTAGCTTGTTTTCTGTGCTGAAACAGAAATGCTTTCATTATTCAAAAATAATTAAAGTGTGATTGAATTAGTAAAGCTTATGGCAGACACTCAGACAGGAAGATGTTGATTATCAGATATGAATTTTGCTGTTGAATTATACTTAAATAAGAGCAACTTTCTTCAGAAACTGTATACTCAAATAACTAATACTAATCAAGTCGATTCACTATAGAAATGAGATATTTGTGGCCATCAAAGGCAAGACATGTTTAAAGGCGTTGCATTTGCAATAAACATCAAGTGGTGTTCTAGAATTTAAATGTATTATGTTATGCAATGGCTTCGTCAGAGTTTAGTATCTACTAAGCTTAAGTCAAGAGTTGAGTAAAGTTCCCCAGATCAAATGACGGGCAGCAGTCACAGCTGCAGGGTTTGGCCTTAACAAGGAGTCGACCAAGAAGGACAGCCGCCGCGAATTTCATTATCAACGAAGGCTCCAGGCTGCTGTAATGGAGAGCGGACACCTTAAAGTTTGAGCTAGGTGGGAGCCAGCTAATGAGACTCCTTGTAAGGAGAGCGAATTGTATGGGGATGGGGCAGATGTGAGGACTGTGAGTGGAAGGGAGGAAACTGTTGTCGCTGTGGTGGCCTCCAAATGTCAATTGGCGCATGCCTTTTGGCCAAGTAATTATGTTTGATGACTTCGTGGCTGCTCTGCTTTTCTGCAGTTGAACTGAATAAGCCAGAAGGAATAGACAGCAGAATCCAAAAGAGAGTAAAGAAGATGCAACTGAGATAAGTTATTATTAAATTGCCAGCATGGACAGTTGGTTGATGAATTAAGAAGTATTGAAATACATGCAATAGGAATAATAAAATTAATAATAATAAAAATACTAATAATAATACAAACAATAATAATAAGAATAATTATAATAATAATAGAACTGACGATAATAATAATAATAGTTTGTTAAATTCGTATGCAGAACTGGCATTACACTGCTTGCTTTAAATTATTCAAAACATAACTAGCGCCATCTGTGGAAGTGTAGCTCACCACGTCCAGCAAGCACATATTCACTGCTTAATGGTTTGTGCAATGTTTTATAGCAATATGTCGCACATCGAAACTATGATTCGAGCAAGCAGTATCGGCAGTGTTAAGTGTCGATGTTGTTTATCATATTTTAAGGAGTTGCTTCGAATTACGATGTTGTGCGATGATATACCAAATAACGCATTTGGTAAAACATAGCACATAACATAGAATATGGAACATCGACAAAATAACATAGATTCTATGAAATACAGTAGTGACACAGTTGAAACGGTAGCAACACAGTTGAAGCGCTGGCAACACAGTTAAAGCGGTAGCAACACAGTTGAAGCGGTTCATGAAACAAGCAGTGCTAGAAGTTGAAGTTAATTAAGCAAGCAGTTCAGTTTTAGAATAATTCTCTTCTCACAAAAAATTATATGTGAAAGATTCTTATGGGGCAGTAGTAATAAAATCCATAATGTTATATGTTATGTTATGTTATATAGATAAATGAATGTGTTTGAGTGATTGATACATGTAAATAAATTTGATAAGCAAATCATGTTTCGCTTCTGGGTAGCTTTTCTTTCATGTCTTCAACTCAAGCTTCAAAACAGCAATATCAGAGCAGCTATGGTGTTGCCAGACAGTGCACAGCTTTCACATGGCGTTGCCAGACAGCTCAGGGCTTTGACAATGCGTTGCCTGGGCAATTGTGGCGACGCAAACAAATCGGATTTTCATGTTGCAATGTCATGCGTTTGCCGCAGTTTGTGTATAATTTGCAAAAGAAACTGCACAGGATGTTTGAGAAGAGCAGCGAGAACAGTTTGAGTGCCATGGGCAGCATACAGGAGATAGCCGGGCGACTGGCCGAAGAGCAGCAGCGTCTGCGGCAATTGGAGGCCACCACAACCCCCAAGGAGCGCACATTGTTTGTGCTGGGCAGCAAGTGTGTGGTAAGTTGATGACTTTATAAATGTTGCCCGGAAATACAATCTGAGACACTGTGGGCTCAGGGTAAATCGATGGCCATCAACAAGTTCTTTGACCGGGATGAGCAGACGATGCGTCCCACATTGGCATTGGAGTACAGTTATGGACGACGCGTGGGCAGCGGCAGATCGGCACAGGTACTCAATGTGTGGGAGCTGGGATCCCTGGACAATGCCGAGCAGCTACTGGAAGTGCCAATGCGTACCCATGGACTGCAGCAGTTGGCCGCCTTCATCATGCTCGACTTGTCGCAGCCGCAACGGGTGTGGACGGATCTGGAGTGCGCCTACAGAGGATTACGAGACACAGCGCAACGCTTGCTGCAGTCGGCGACGCCGCAACTACGTGAGGATCTGGAGCGTCGTGCCTTGGAGCGGGTGAAGCATGTGAATCAGGACATGGGCACATCGGAGCTGCTGCCATTTCCGGTGGTGATTGTGGGTGGCAAGTACGACATCTTTATGGACTTTGAGCCGGCGCTGAAGAAGCACATTTGCCGCTGTCTGCGTTCCATGGCGCATCTGGTGGGTGGCGCCGTATTGTTTTATTCACACAAGCTGCCCAAGCTGGCCAAGGTGCTGCGGGATACCATAAGCCATCTGGGCTTTGGCAGTCCCACCAATCCCTTTCGAGCCCATGTCACCGACTACAATGAGGCGTTGTCCATCTGGTTTGGCACGGACAGCTGGTCGCAAATTGGCATTGGCGAAACTGGATTCCTGAGTGTGGAACGCATTGGGGCGACACTGAGCGTGGAAGTGCCGCAGCTGCAGCTGGAGAAACAGAAGCAGCAGTTGCCACTGAATCCGGCCAAAGATGCCGGCTTCAGTGAGTCCCTTATTGATGCGATGCGCTCACAGAAGGATGACGAGCTGGCCGGGATTATGCGCGATGTCTTGTTGCGAGGCAAATTCGAAACTGTACAGGGCTAAGAGTTGATCAACAATTGTATTAGGTATTTAAACAAAAAAAAACATAGTAAACCTAAAATGTTGTAATTCAAGCAAACAAAATAAAGAAATATATTGTCGTTCAGCTCTGTCGAATATTTCAAAAATGGATCCACCTCCTGCACCAGCACGTGTTGTTAAAGTTATGGGTAGAATCGGGGCACGGGGCCTTTTCACAGAGGTTCGTGTAGAGCTGCTCAAATTTCCACGCATGCAAATACGCCAGGCTGTCAAAGGTTGGTCGACGTTGAGTTTCAAATGCCAAGCTATTTAAAATTTAAATTTTTTGTGTATAGGTCCGGTACGTTTGGGTGATATTATCAGTATTCCGAGTGGATTTCAAAATGGCTGGCGTCCTTAGCCTGTATTCAATATAAAAAGCATTTCATCAATTTGGCAAATCAGTAAAATTCAAATTTATTACAACAATTTGGCGCTTCGACATTTTTTTATAAGATTGGCAACCTCGTCAAGGTGAGTGGCATTCACAACGCATTTGCATTGTACCGTTACTCATACTGAATAAGCTGCTGTCCAAAAGCTTTTCGGAAGCAGCGCTCAGCTGAGCGCGCGCTCTCTGTCGGCCGTAAAGCACCGTAAAGCCAGCCCAAGACGTCGGCGTCGTCGTTTACGTTTCGGTTTCGGTTTGTGGCTCTGTTTCTGTTCAGTTGTTGGTGCGCGCTCGCGTATCGCAGTTGTTGCCGTTGCCGTTGTGGTTGTCGTTTGGCGGCCGACGCCAACTTTGTGTGTGTGCATATGTGTGCGTGTGCTGTGCTGTGTTTTTGGTGTACATTTTGGCAAAATTTATAACTCCGCCAAAGTAATATTAAACATAATTTATTAATTTGAATGTGTGAAGCAATCGTAAAGCGTATTTAATAAGACGACCACTTTCTCACCTTCATCGCCTACTTCTTTTTGCACTCAACTTCGTTGCGGCTCGTGAAGTTTTTCTTTTTCGTTGGCGTTGTGTAATCGTCCCAAGTGAATTGAAGTTGAAGTTGTTGCTACATCTGTATTTGTATTTGTACACGCACACTTGCAACAGTTAAAATAATTTAAAGCTTTTGTGAATTTGAACTTCAACTCCATAATACGTGGAACCAAAAAACAAAAACAACTCAAGCTTAAGAACAGCCGTTCACAATCGAGAAGCAAGGCAAAACAGGTGAGTTATGGTTCGGGTTGCTAATTATTTTTAGTCAACCCTTCACGGTACACATTAACACACACATGCGTATGTATGTGTATGTGTACAAACGAATGTATGTACGTACGCAAAACGCTCTGCTCCAATTTGGCTTGCTCCCCTTTCTGACACATTTTGGTAGCACACGACAACAACAATGAGCAGCCAAAAAACGCCGTATTATTGATTTTTATTTGCAGCGAGCTGCGTTGGCGCTCTTATTTTGCTGATTTTGTCTAAATACGTACATAAGTATGTGTACATCTAGAGCTATTTCTACGAATGTATGTATTCATTTCATCGGCAGCAACAACAACGCGAACTCCGCTGTTACTCCCGTTTTTTTTTTATTTTGCTTTACCTTTGACGGGCGTTTTTTTGCATTTACTTTCTGTCACATTGCCAAGGCAACGGCCCCAATGCGTGTGTGTGTGTGTGTGTGTGCGCTTGTGTGTGTACCATATGGTCGAGATTGCCGTTCGTTTACTTTGTCGCTTGCATCCCCTGCATATTCGTTGCGTCTCTGCGGGATTTCCTTGTTGTTGCTGACCTTTGACACTCCGTTTGTGTGTGGATATACATTATAATATTTTACACAGTTTTTATGAGCTTTGGCTTCTTATGTGTGCGAATTTAAATCGATTACATATTTAGTAAATGCAGATAATTTTTATAGTGTAATAATAGCATTATGAAATCTACAGTAGTTCAAATTACGAAACCCTACAGCTTTTCTGATTCATTCAATGTGTGCTAAAATATTTTATACTTTGAGATTATGATATATTAGTTTATTTTAATGTCGATATCATGCCCCTGAAATTGCGGTTGCTAACGCAAGGCTCTGATTACATGAGTGTGGAATTAAGCAACTTGACAGCAGTTGTTGGCTGGGTCTTAAAACTCGCTCTGATACAATGACCTTACTGTCGATAAGCGATAAATAATGCAGGGGACTCGATTTACACACACATGTTAATTTTGCGTATCAACAACAAAAAACCAATCGAAAATCTGCTAATTAAAGCGCCCCAAAAACTTAAGAGCAATTAACGAAATGACAGATGGAGATCGCAACCAAATTTGGCTCATGCTAAAGCTGTAGAGTCCAATTAAGTTGAAAACATTAATGTCATAAATTGAGAAAACAAACACTTGAAAAATCAAATTCATTTGCCGAACATATTCAAATAATTCTCGTATAAATCGAACTAATTGCCCATATCATCTATACGAGTAATGTTTAACAAAGTTTTGGAGGCAAGCGTCATCTTGGTGCCTTCAACTGTGTTATAAATAGAACAAGGGTTCGCTTCTGGGTTCAGCTTAAATGTTTTGCATGCCAACAACAATAAATTAAATTGTCAAATAGAATTAAAACATGGCAAACTGTTGCGGGCGACTCTCGTTAAATGCCATTCTCTGGGCCATGACTAATTATGGGATTGAGTGCGAGTGGGAGAGTGTTTTGTGAATGGCATCAGCTCCAGGGTGGGTCAAGGGTCAGCTGAACAATTTGCATAGAAGTGCTTCCATATTTTGTTAGAGCAAGGTCGACTTAAAGTTTATGCAATACAACATATAAATGGGCAACTTTGATACCCGAAAATAAAAATATTCGAATCATGTGGAATGTAGAACTGTATAAATAAAATTGTCAATGTTTTAATTGAAGATTATTATATACATATTTGTATTTTTAATACAAAATTCAAATGCAAATTAATAATAGTATTTTCAAGTGTTTGGCGCTACTTTTGAACCTTTCTTCCTTTAATTTATTTCACATGTAATACATTAGTTTTGATTGCAGTTTTAATATATGCTTCTGCTCAGTTGTCCAATAAATCTTTCTATCTAATCTACTAAAGATTTCCGTTAAATATAAAACCTAATACTACTTAATGTTTTTGAATGACATAAAATGCATTATTCAGTTGATTTATTATAAGTTAAAATTTAGTTCAGGTTCCGCAGTTTATTGTTTTTTTTTAATAATGTTATGGAATATATATTTTTGTTCACCTTGAATGCATAAATTCAAAATAGGAGAGCTGTCCATAAACAAATGTATATTATTACTGTTTTTTTTCTTATTTTCGGTTGACATTTGCCATAAGTTACAGCGCCAAATAATTCAACGCTAAACTAGGTTTTTAACTCCAATGTTATTTATCATGATTGCCCGGCAAAAGTCGAAGTGTTGTGATAAGAATAAAGCACATTTTAATCTAAAGCTCAAGCATTTGGTGTGGCCTTTGATTTATTATCGCAAAGGCATAAATCAAATTGTTTTCAAGCCAGCACTTTTGCTAAAAGCCAATGCAAACTATGGCAAAAAGTTGACGATATGCGATAAATGAAAACACTTTTAAAAGTCTCTTTATATAGGAGATGAATTTATGAAAAGATTCTCGCAAAGATATCTTCATATGAACATGAACATAGATATACACAGCCATATATATATATAGATACTTCTATCGGCAATCAAGCCAAAGTCCATGCAGTGAGTTGTCTTAATTAGTTGGACATCAAGCATGACCAAATCGACCCTCGCCTTTTGGGCTGATATTGCACTGAAATCACAGTCCAGTCCAGCTTTTCCCGGCTCTCGAGTAGCACGTTGAACTTCTGGCAAATGCAAAAGGCAGTTCGGGCGCTCACTGAAGCATCAAATGACAAAGAGCAGCGACATTGGTGACTTGAAAAAAAGGTGCATTGCATTTCTGAGACTTGCGTGTGTATCTTTGAGATACATTCACTTACTGCCGCCGTGCTCTATGGTCATAAATGAGCAGCCAAGCACGACAGCACTTCCCAGTTAAATAGCCATCCATGTTCTGAGCACTCCCAGATCCCCACACACACACACACACACACACATACACCTAGCATGTCGTTGACATGCGTAAAGTGTGCATAACTTTTAGTAGCGCATGAAGAATTACCTTTAATTTGAGTGTGCTCGTCTGTTGGGGGTGCTGCCTGTCCGATCATTAACAATTAAGCTAGCTAATTAGATTTGCCAGCCAGTTGCAGCATTTCCTAATGAATGGCAAAGATGCCGCTCAAGGTGTGTCGTTACATTTTATGGCCACGGCTGAGATGGCTGAGAGCATGTACTTGCATAGTGGGAACTGTCTTATAAAATCATTACATAATTTGCAAATGCAATTTTATTATGCTCTTGGCAACTGTTGAATAATATGGCACAGCAACTAAACATGCGAGTAACAAATTCATTTTCGCACTTTGTTCTATCTTCAAATACTACTTCATGCTTTACTTGATTTAATATTTCAACAGTACATATTTTAAGCAACTAAATTAAATTTAAAACAACTGACCTGTCCCCAAAGAATTTCCTTCGTTTTGTCGTTTATTACAGCTTCCTTCCATTTAGGCCAGTTGGATTTCTTATATCCTTAGCACGGTCTGGAGTTGTGGTCCTTTTGCTCCACTCAAATGCAGCGAGGCTTGAAGGTGACAGACAGGAAGGACACTTGAAGAGGCAGGAAGCAACTCGCCTTGTCGACTAATGGTCTTTAATCAAAAGCCAGTTTGCCAACTGAAAATACGACTGTCTGTTTAGCTTGGCATCGATTTGTTTATCAGCCCTGCAACCGCCATGTTGAGCTGTTTTTTGCGGTTGCCAACGGTACTTGGTGGTTGCTAGTGGTGTGACTGTTTACTTGATGGACAATTAATATGGCAGTTAGCGAGCTGGTTGAATCGAGGGGGTGGCACAGTTCGCTGGATCTTTTCACAAACTTTCGACACGTACTTTGCATGGGAAGCAGTTGAAGGCGCAATTAGGCCGTTTGGGAACTGCATTGGGAGCTGGTTGGGAACAACTGTCACCAGCAGACTGTCTCATTTCTTTGGCTCGACTCGCCTCGTGCACGGCACGTTTTTGCATGATTTCCGTCTCCGGCGTAAAACCCTCCCCCTTGTCGACTGGGACAATAAACTGTTGAGCCACCATGTAGTTGGCGTGTGGCGCATTATCCTTAAACGTCGCTGTGGCAGACGCTTGTGTTTATGTCCAGCATACAAGTGTAGCTGCTCAGAGCAGCTTTTATGCTTCTTGGCTGCTCCGCAAGGAGTTCCAAGTACGAAAGGGCAGGGGGTCAAGGCAAGTTTTGGCTTTGGCTTTGGCGCGTGTGAACGGCCATGTTTCCCGTGGGAATAGCTAAGATTTCATAACGTGGGCGTGCGAACATCTATTGAGCAGGGTAAACACGGTTGTGCAGGGTTGTCAAGTTAGCAGGATAATTATGCAGTGGTATTTTGATTTAGTTAATCCTTCGCATTAGAAACCATAAAGTATATATAATAATGGCAACTATTCATTTAATTATTTCAGTGAAATATTGTTCAGTTATTTTTAACTATGTAGTTCCGTAGTTCCTTTGCTTAAGCTGAATGTATTGGTTTACTATTTCAAACCTCGACTTGTTATAAGAAAATTCATTATGAAAATGTACACAATTTGAACTCCTTTTACTGTGTGATAATAGTATTTAATATGCATATTTATTGTGCTGTTTCTGCCAATTTATTTATACAAAAAGTTGAACATAGAATTTATGCGAAAACTTTGTCACTTTTCAGTCACTGACCTCAATTGCCAGTTCAATCAACGACTTTTCCTTTGGCGTTTTTCCTCAGCCATTTATCAATTTTATGAACGGAAATAAATATGAAAGCTTGCACACATACACACACACACACACACATAGACACGCACGAACACCTCGGGCCAATAAAAATATCAACTTTTAGCAAGAAATTCAATGGACATCCGGCTGTTATTATTATGGCAGTTTCAAGGTGTGTGGAAGAAGCACCTCAAGTGCGATTGAAAATCAACAGCAACAACAACAACAACAACAACAACAACAACAACAACAGCAATAACAGAGGCAGCAACAACAACAACTGTGCGTTGGCAAAGGAAATAACTTTGGCTTGCAGCCGCAGACGAAGGTCGCACTATTTGTGAGGGGAGTTGGCTTATTGAAGCTTGTAGGAGCCAGCTTGAAGCTGCAACAGTGTGGCATAGTGGCATAGTGGGTGCTGTGTGTGGGGCCAGCAAGTTTTGGCACTTTTATAGCCATCATTAATTTGGTAGCAAAAACGCCAAATAAAAAGAGAGGCAATCAATGTGGCCACACCTCGGGGTTTGGTCTTGGTCTGTGGCGCCTCCAGCTTATTGATTAACGTGGGCTTCCCAACAGTTATTGCAAGTGGGATATGCATGTGATATATATATGTATGTGTGTGTGTGTGTGTGTGTGCGCTTTGCAAATAAGCCGCATTGGCAAAGTGCGAATTTGTCGCACAGTTGGATAAGCTAATTAAGTTTATAAACAATTAAATTAAATGGCATTAATGCAGGCAGCGAGCTTCAAAAATACAGCGACAAACCCTCTTCGATTAAAAAATAATAATTACAAAATTCATTACAAACTGATTACTGAGCTCAGTCGCGTGTAAATAAATGACGAAATACAATTAAGTGGATGGAATGCGCTCAACAAGCAAAGTTACTTGAGCAGATTAATCACAAAAATTGGGTGGCATGATTAAAAATATGATTGACAAAGTGAGGTAGAAAATGATAAATATATAAGGAATCTTAAATATAAACACTTAAAGAACTTGCATTTGACATTTGCCAGCCCGGCACATTTATGGCACACCAGTTGGGGGGACTTGGCAAGTGGAAGAGAACAAGCATTGCATTAATGCAATTTTAGCAGCAACCCACACAACAGCACTGAGAGCACGTTCCATTTGTTGTGCACCCTGGAGGTGGGCGACGGCTTCATTTCCAATTTGCCAGCACATGACTTCGCATCCACAATCATCTCAGCCTCAGCCTCAGCCAAGTGGTCGAGAGGCTGCCACATCAGTTGCAGCTGCAAGAAGCAGAACTTACGAATTGCCAGGCACTTCAGTTCAGGGGCGAGCGAAGAGGGAGGGAGGGGGGAAGAAATTCAGTAAAATGAAATTGCATTTACGCATTGAACACAGTCGGCAAAAATGATGTTGTGACAGCAAGTATTTGCCACTTTGGTAATGGAGAACGAAAGAGTAAATCATCATAACATATTTCGCTGCATAGCTCATTATTAAATATTATTAACAATACCATACTCGTTACTAAAGTATCTTTTTATTATGATTTCCATTGGGGATCAGTATTACAATTAAAGCTTATCTTCGCCTGGCATACTTTTAGCAAAATTACAAATGTTTAATGTTAAAATCCTTAATTTAATTGGCTTATTCTAAATCAGCCTGAAAGTATGCTTTGTTGTTTACTCCAAGCATATTAATTGATTGCCTGGCAACGCTTATTAAATGAACAATTTGTTTGGGTATTCGAATATTTTTAAAGACCTTTTTAAATCATATTTATTGCGCCTTTCTTTTTTCCCACAACTCTTGTGGTTGGTGAAAGTTCTTTGACTTTTTCAAATTGATGTAAAATCAAAACATAATTACAGCTCTAAGCAATTTTCGCTAATGATAATTCGACATTCAAATGCCTTCGGGTATTTCGCAGATTGTTTGGAATTGGAAGTGCACCATTAGCAGCAAATCCACTTTGTACCAGGCATACATCAGTCCATGCCACACAAGTGGCTGGCCTATAAGCTAGTCTGGCTGTACTTAATCCGTTATACTGGATCATGGATTATAAACGAATTAAATCGCAGCGCCTGCTGGTTCACACGCCCTTTCAATTAAATATCTAATAATGCCGGTTAACGCTATTAAAGTATTTATTATTTTTTCTATTTTTAGAGCACTCTTTCTATTATTGCCTTTAAGCTGGGCTAAATGGTTTTTAATTGCATCTGCGCCAGGCGCAGACACTTGAAAATTTCACTCGCCCAGAGAGTTTTTTATTTGCTTGCAAATACACTGTTGAAGGGGCGGGTTGTTGCAACCCTTAGCTAATTGATTGTATGGGCAATGGGTGTGAAATGTGAACTAGTTGCAGTTGAACATTGGAAGTACCCCTATAGAAAACCGAGTGTTGGAGAGAGGGGGAGAAATTGGCACTGCATAATATTTTCTTGTTGTTTGTTGGCATAAGTTGAGAGTTGAGAATGTATAAATGACTCTTGACCCCCTCACATTCTTCCCAGAATTTAAAACATTGTACAGATTGAAATCAGTTTGAATTATAAGGAAACCACGGCATATAATCTTGTTTAACAAATGTACATATAAATACATGTATGCTCGAAAACCTGTTGCACAAATGTCGAGATACTTAAATACACTAATTGTCATTTTATGCATATATTATAAATTTATTACTTCTACAACCAATGGCAAAGTTCATCGCCCAGCTTGAACAGAACAAAAGAAAGCTTTTGCTTAGAAGCGACTTAACGAGCCACATGGCTCAAAAGCGTGCTAAAAAGCCACTCAAGCTTTGTGCCAAACTCATTTACACATACACACGCACACACATACATACGCACGGATTTGCCGGCGTCTCAAGAAGCACTCAAGCCCCCATATGCCGCAAGCCACATGAGCCGGCCAGCTGCTTGTCTCGTAAATCTTACATACAAACATACATCTTTAGACTTGTAGCAAGCAAATAATTGTGAACACGAGACCGACGATTCGACATGACCCTAATGACTGTGAGAACTTTTTGTTGTTGCGCTTTAAGCCCGTCGCCAATGTCGAGAGCGTTCTCTTCAATTCCGGCTAAGAGCAGGCGGCATTGCCAGCTCAAAATGTAAACATTTTGAATTCTTTAACGGACTTTGAAGCGGCTGAACTAAAAACGATCTTTTTCTTTTCGTTTCAGAAAACATTAGTCAAATTTCAAATATTTAGGTAAGTGTATGATTCTAATAATTTATAGAATATAATTTTATAAAGAGAAACAAGTGCCGCTATTGATAAAATATACACATGGCTTGCTGCAAAATGGAACAATGAAACAATCTTTAATCCCAATGGAGCAGTAAGTAAACTTGAATATGAAACAACTCGATAGCACTGTTAATTGCGTTTGCCTTTGCAACATGATGACTCAGTGGTAAACCTATAATGCTTTTAATAATGATTGTTTTGTTACATCTGATGGCGCGTTTTGATTGAATTTCTGATTAGTTCAACATGTGGCTTGTGTCTAGCCGTCAACATTGATTTCTCAGCTTGTGGCCCCCTTGCAAATCCCCACAAATCCCCAATCTGCCATGCACCGTCAGAGGGCAGCTTATCTATTGTCTAGCCCCAAGGTGGTTGGGGAAGTGTTTCGAATACTCTGGAGGAGGTCACACAATTCCAATACTCATTTGTATGCGAGTAGACTCAATATCTAAACGACTCTGCACAGCAATGCATTTGTTCATTACTTCGGCACTCTTTTTACTGGCTCAGCTCTTTGGCTTTTACGCAAATTGCAAATTGCAAGCGCAAAAATAAACTTGGCTAACGGTTTTGCTGATAATTATAGGAGACAACCAAACTGTTGAATTGTTGGTGGGTGCGACTTTTGTTTCTTGGCAACCATTGTGGCGAAGAGCGGACTTAAGTGTTCTTGGTATTCAAGTTTTATTGCTTTTCGCTTCTTTAATCATCAACTGATGCTCTGCTTGGTATTTAGTCGTTTAGGCACATAGTTGTCTACCTGTCCAACTACCTGGACTATCTCTGCAGATACGAAGATGCCCAGATACATTGTATCTTTTGTCTCAAACTGCTGCATTGCAATTTTTCGCACGTTCCAATGCTGAGCGTGAGCTGAGCGTGAGTTTTGCTCTCCCTTTCAGCTGGTTCGACCTTTCCATTGCTGTTTTATCATATTGCGCTCTCTTTGTCTCTCTTTTGATTTTCGCAAGCAACGACCTTGTCTTATTGTTTTGCTCGAACTGATCGAATCGATCGATCATTTGACATTATTGTCACGACATTTAGGTTGGGCAACTAAACAATGTGAATCGATAAGTTCCTTTGTTGATTAGCAAACTTATTTAATCAGTTTTTCTAGTTGCTGACATCGCATTGTATAACAACCATATTGATTAACTACGATCGATTTTGGCATTAAGCAACTCTCTTTTGTAGGCTCTCTTTGACCCTCCATGGCTCTCTTAGACCAACAATCACTTCCAGTCTGCGTCACAAGCGCAGACCCAGACCTATGACTGTAGTTGTACATATTTATAAATGTAAAACTGGCAGCTGCAGAACTAACAACTGGTTTTAGGTACTCTACATTCACAACAGCTGGGCATATGGGCAATGATGACCAAAATGTTGTTCAATTGAAGTTTACTTACAACAGGTTGATAAGCAGCAGATTTGAAGGTATTTTATATGCCAAATAATTCTATCGAATTAAACACATTTAAAAACGTACTATTATAAGTAGATTGATTATATTATATCTATAAACAAATGTTAAAATATTTAAATGAAAATAATGTACATATGCAGCTTATAGGTAAAATCAAATTGTATGTTTTCAAAATTGTTGTGTTTTTTTGATTATAACATTTCAATTTATCACTTACTCGATAATTTGAAATATCTATATTAAAAGGAAGATAAAAACTATTTAAAAATAATCTCTTAATAATACCTATTGTATAATTGCTAATATTATAATAATACTCGACCACAATAACTCGTCAAAATATATATTTGGAAACTAAAATTAAATTAATTTCATTAAAAAATTGAATTAATTCAGAACAATATTATAATCGTATATTAATTTGTTCAAATGATATTACGTTAATTGTTAATAGAATTGAGCATATTCGACCACAAAAATATTATTTGTTTTGATACCAAAGCTTAATATAGAGGTTACATTACATTAATTTAATTATAAAATAATTAAATTAAAATATTAATTATTAAAATATAATTAAAATATAAAATAACATTTATTTAGAATAATATGTGGTCCTTCATTCAAATGATATTCCGTTAATCAAATGAATTGTTGGAGACTGCACCACTGATCGCTGATCGAGAGTAGCGCATTTGTGCTGTTTGCCTGGCCGACACCGTTAGGCAGTCGATTACACACACACAACAAAAAGAAAGAAAAATCTACAAGCTGCACAAAACGCGTCGCAATTTTATCGGTGTGTCGCCGTTGTCTCTGGCACTGGCAGCGGGCGCTCTCCTGGTCGAGGTAACTGCTGTTGTTTGTTGGTAGTAAATAATACAATGGGTACAATGAGCAAAGCCACGCACACAGGCGCAGCAAGAGCGTAACTTACTCACATGCACACAACACCGCTGCAGAAAGTGTCGCTCAACAGCTGTCGCGACTCGCGACTCGCGACAGCAGCACGCGCTCTTGCAATCGCTCTCTCGCTCTCTGCCCGCTCAGTCTTTGCGCTCTTTCGTCATGCGCTTGGCAAGTTCAGTTTGGAAGCGGCGGATACTACGCGCAGTACAGTAGAGCAATTTGAGCCGTCGATTCGAGCAAACCTCTCTAGATAACGCGTCGCCCCGCTGGCCGTCAGTGCGTCAGTTTGTCAGTTTGTCAGTTTGCCAGTCTGCCAGTCTGCAGTGTTGTTCGTCCGTCCCAATGTGCGCGTAACGTTCTTTTCGACCAACTCAGGGGGGTTACCAGGCTGATTCGCTGGCCAAATTGGTGTCGCTTTATTCGTTGATAGTTTTTGGTGCCGTGAAATTTGTCAAGTGCTTAATAATTTATAAGTAATTGTATATAATTAAAGTGTATGCATATGATAAACGTTAGCACATCTGTATATAAGTTACATAAGCCCGCAACCAGTTTAATGGCTAAAACAAAAAAATATATATGTTAGTTAAAGAGTGTGAAACTAATAAACTTGAGAGTTTATTTCGCGCTGGATTTAATTGCAGTTGGGAACGCCGCACACACGATATATAAACGGTATGTCTTGCCACAAAATGTCATTCGACAAGATAACAACAATAGCAACAACAACAACAACAACAACAACAACTTCAATAATTCAGTTACATTCTAGTCGATGACACGAAAACTTGAGACTCGACTCCATTGGATTGACTCTCCTCCGCTTGATGTGAAAACGAGTTTTTGGTTCGAATCCAAAAACAATATTATATATGTACATGAACCTACATATAAGTATATAAAATTTGCATACAATTCTTGGATTCTTGATTTTTGTTGTTGTTGTCGTTGTTGTTGTTGTCGTTTGAGTACAGGTTTTCAACAAGTCTTAATTCCTGTATTTGCTGCACACGAACTTTGTTGTTTTGCATTGTGTGAATTTTATTAACTTCAGGCAGAGGTTTCGATGTTTCTGATATGCAAAGAAGAAGTATTTAAATTTGACATACGAGCCACTCTAATAACTATGATTTACCCAGCAGGAAACATTGCAAATGAAAGGTAGATAAGCAGCTCTGTCGCACACAGTTGCCTAACTTAGCTTACTGCCATATAGATATGGCTTGTATCTTCCTCTTGATTCTTGCAAGACAGCTGACAGCTGAAAGTTATTGTCTTTTTGCTGACATGGTTTCGTTTTAAAGAGGCATTGGAAGTTGATTAAAATGCTTTAAAGTGCATTTTCGTTGTTTTTTAAATAACTAAATTCAACCTAGACAAATTGGCGATTAACAATGCCTAATTCTGTGTACTTGAGAAAACCAATTATCGAATACTTAACAACCTTTGTAATTAGCGTTTTGTGGCGGGTTTATGGCTAACACAAACAGCACACATACACACTTATGTACACATTTAGGAGTGTATATATTTATCTGTCTCTCTCACGTACGATTGAAGTGATGATTCATTGCAAATTGGGTATGACTAAAAACTGGCTTTGATTTCGCCTAAATAATGTAAACAATAGCAATATAGAGACTGGCTATGCAAATGATATAGTCGAGCATACCCGTGTAAAGCATGTATGTTTAAAGAGTAAGTATACTCGTCAGCTGATTTTATTTAATTTATGCATTTGAACCAACAATAATTTTATGCGCTGCATAAATTACCCAGAAAGTTTCTAAGTGAATGCAAAAATGTTGTGTGAACTTTACATTTGAGGCCTGGCCAAATGACTAATAGTTGTGGTAGTATGTGTGTGTGTGTGTGTGTATGAAAATAAAATAATTACTAACTAATTAACTAATTTCGTAGTGAAAGCCAAAGGCAGACAAATCGCAGAGAAAAAGTGAGTCGAGGGAGTTTTTTTACAACAATTCAAATTCTCATTCGCTCAACATTATATGCAAATTGACAAGAGAGTAAAGTTTAGTTTGAAAATGTAATTTTCAAAAAATCAAACCAACTGCAAACCCTTAGGAAAAGTCAGCTTGTTAGCTGCCAAGAGCGAAGCATAAATCTCAGCAGGTTACAAGCTCAAACACCATCAAGTTGCAACTGGGGAATGTGGCAGCAACAGCCGCCTTATGAAAAATACAAAATACAACAAAAAAGGTGACTTGCAAGCAGAATGGCAGGCAAAGAAAAGCCAGCAGCAAAACTGGTAACAAGCCACGGCAAAAAGTAAGAACAAAATGTTGCCAGAGCGGCAGTGTAGAAACCAGTTTTCTGTTTTTTGTTAGCCACTTTTCTCACTTGCCTTTCGATTATGCCAAACTGCATTCTTGGAGTCGCGACTCTCTTGCCACCAGGAGCTCCAGGCGGCTCCACTAGCATCAACTTCGACTTCGACTTCGACATTAACTCCAGCTGGCTTTCGCTGCACAAGTTCAACAAACATCGGCGAGTCTTGGACTTGGACTTGGCAGGGAACAACACAACTAGTTGGTTGTTGCTGTTGCTATTGCGTTGCCAGCATACATAAAACTTTAATTTCATGGAATTTCCTTTCTATTTTTATGCAGTTGATTAGCAAAGCGTCAGCGGTTGATGAAGTTGAAGATGGTGATGATGATGATGATGACGCAGCTTGGCAGCCAAGAACGAGTCTTGACTGGTCCATGTTGTAACTTCATGGCTTTATTACGTTACAAACTTGCACTGAACGTGTAATCGTTTGTACCTGTCCAAACAATGCATAAAAAGGGTATCTTGTAGTCTGTTCTGCTCTTCTTATGCTACTGGCCAGCTCATTAACGTATACCTGTGTTGATCATCGTTTAGTTGGCTTGTTCCTCTGGCTGCAGTGCAACTGTCTGGACAGGAAATTATACTTGTCTAATTGTGCATGTAAGCGTTTTGCCATTAAGTTGATTCCTTAATGTGGCTGTGATTACTAAGCGCATTTTAATCGAGCTCTTTAATGCTACTTTAGCTGCATGCTGAGTTCGTCGACACCAAAAAGTGTGTTAGTAATTTGGCACTACAATTGACCTGCCGTAAAAAGTTTTCTTTTGAGACACAATTTGAAGCAAATTACAGCTCTCTCGAATTTCAGAAGCTCGTGTTGTCCTTGAATTTGGCTGCGATGCGTTTCAAATGTCAAAGGCGAAAATTTAAGCATCGTGCACCAACATTAAATGTACGCTATCATTGAAAACTAAAAAGTTTTGTCATTACTGCAATTCCAAGTTGGAAAAGAAATTAACTATTGATACATTTGCGCCAGTTTTCATTTTCGAGTTGAGAAGAAGTTTAAGCAAAGTTATTGGGGCAATCAATTTTTGATTGTTGTATTTAATTGTTGTATTTGCCAAGAGGCAGAAAGTGTATTACACCTGTCGCCAGTCTTTGCTTGCTTCTTTTTTCCGCAATACCCTCTTGAGGGGCTTCTTTCCGCAAATAGTTTTCGGTTTTGTTTACAAGCCGCGCCGTTTTATCGATTGGTTTGTTTTTGACCCCCCCCGGCTTGCCAACCCAATTGTTGTTTGGCATATGTATATAGTGGCCCTATATATGCCTTTATATACGAGCATGTAGGTGTTGTGGCAACAGCTGTTGGGGAGTAGCTCAATTTGCTTGTTTGCGCCAACTAAACAAATTGTTAGCGCGCCTAAAAGCGAGCAGCCAAAACTTGTCTTTTGTCACACTCTCGCGCACAATCAAATTGATTTGGAGCTGCCACCCCCGTTGCAATCTCCACCCCGCCATGTTCACTGTGACAATCAGAGCAGAGAGCGGAGCACCTAAAATGCCAATGGAAATTGTCATGCTTCGTTTGGCCAAGAGAAAGAGTATCCAGTAAGTGTATTCCAATAGTTTGCATCTTTTTGGAGGTTGCAAAAGTGCTTTTTTATTTGCTTAGCTCTTATCAGAATGAGGAACAACAATATTTAAAAGTTAAGCAGATAATGTCGCTTAATGGCGACATCTCTGTTTGTCCATGTCAGCGTAAAATATATTTATATATATATGTATTTATACAATACAAACTTACACGTACACGTACTATGCGGGTTTCTCTGGTTACAAACATTAATCGCACATTCATTTATCACTTTGCAGTTCTGAAATCTGACAAGCTTAGGGGGAAGAGAGACAATATTTAGATTTTGCACAACTTTACAATGCTGATTGCGAAAGTAACTTTTCTAAAATACATGTGGACAATATTTTGTTTAAGAATGGTCACTAAATATATTGCTATCAAACCTTCAATTACTTTTCTTACATTAAGTCACAAAAGTAGTAGTATTATTTCTTCTACATTTTCTCTTTACTAATTAAAATAAATTGCATTCAAATTACTTTTCTTCGAGTGAATAAAAATGTACGTCTTTTCTCCAGAATCATAAAAGTAATATAGCGTATTAAAAGTTATTACATCCAACAGAATATTAATTGCAGCATTTGTTAATAGAGAAAGTTACGTCAAGAATATTTTTTCACATTTGCATAACTCAGCACTCCTTACAAAGGTATCTCTCGTCTTTGCTTTTTGACTTTCCAAATTCTTTTGCATACGATTGTCGATTGCGTGGAATTCTCTAAAGAACGTGTATTAAGTGGCAGATACTTATATATGTACATACATATGTATCTTATCGCTTATGAATTATGAATTTCCAGGTAGATTTCAGTGGTTGACTGATTTGAATGTTTGTGCATCTATAATTTGTTGTCCGGCATAAATTATGTTGAAACAGGTTGTCTGGGCTGAGTCATTATATCATTGGCATTAGGAATGCGAAACACAGATACACAAGACCAGAGCTAAGCTGATGCCACAAGCTGGCTTAACAACTTTAGCATGAGTTTAGCAAAAAGCAGAACGAAGCAGATGCAGACCCAGATACAGATACAGATACAGATACAGATGCAGTAGCAGCTGCTGCAGATAGTAAACTCTAACACAGATACAGCTCGCATTGAGGATTTTGGTTGTCTACCTGCAGACGTGCCAAAGGCAAATCAAATGACTCACAAGAGCCCAAGGAAAACATGTGGCTGCTGCTCGACTCCAAGTGGAACCTCAGACTTATTCCACGTGCAGCAAACACACTCGTCCATATGCCAGCATTGTTATTATCGGAGCGTGCCTCAGGATTCAGGGCACAGCATTGGCAGATGCCACCAATTCTAAATGGCCGCCGATTGTTTTCTTTTGTCATACCCTGGCATCTAAACATGTGTCAGAAGGGGCATATTGAAAAGGGTATTTGAAAGTTACTTGTTTCAATTCTATTTTCTGTCAACTAAATCTACTATATATTACTTCTATAATATATTGATATATTGCTAACTCATCAATAGAAAACAGCTACATTATTTATGATGATGAGAATAAAGTTCTACTATTAGGGTTTTTTGTTTTTAACTATATTACATTTTAGCAATGTTTTCAATTGTTGGTTCTTTTCAATTACTCAAATTTTAGTTTTCATTTGAAGTGCCTAAATTGTTAGTATTTTATTATCATTAACTATCTTTTTCACAGTCATCTACTAGCTAAATTGAAGTAAATAAATAATATTTAGTTAATACAGCTCAACTGGCAGTCGAGCATGCTCAACTAGAGCACTGCTTGAGTTCCTTCTGCAAGCCGTCAGGATGTGCTGTATATGCACTTAAGAAATTACCCAAGTGTATGCTTATATGGGTATTCAAGTATTTTACATGGCTCTTTTTATGTTTGTTTCGTCGTCTTCTTTTACTTCCGTTTGCTTCGAAGTGTTTGGCTTTCATTTTTGGGGTTTCTTTTGGCTGTTTGGCAAAAGGATAACGGAAAGGCAACCACAGATGGAGTTGTATATATAAGCTGAGTTAAAGCTGATCAAATATAGCTGACAAATAGTAGATAAGATTTGGGAAACCCATAAATTTGTAAACTTAACAAAGAAGTATTGCATTTAGTAAAATGACAATATTTTCAAGCCAGTTCCCATGGCTAGAGTTTGGAACCTTTTGTTTTACAATAAATTCGCATGGGAAATAATAAGCATCGACAGCTGGCGATGGTCATCCCATTGCATGCAATTGAAAGATGCAGAGAATTAATTTTCTCACAGCTCAAGGCTGTAGTTTCCATTCGGAAAAGTGCTCAGGTAAACTTCATGCTGGCCTTATCAACGCCCAATTGACAGCTAATAATTACGCACTTCAATGGCAGAGACTGCTGCACTGCAATGCTACCCCCGGACTGCAATGGGTGCATAGGAATGTCTACCTCCTGCCCCTGCCCCTCTCTACGACAGTTAAGGGTGCGGCGTGTGAATTTTTATCTATGCTTGCGACTCCTCTTGAATCTCTCAGCCGATAAGAGTCCCTCGGAGTTTAGAAATTTGCAAATATCTACCCTTCCAAAGATGAAGACATTTGCAGGCGCATAAACAAATGATTCGCATGCTGTGTGAGAATTTTGTATCGAAATTTAAGCAATGAATAGCTTACAGTTCTATTATAAAGAGTATACTAAATTAAATAGAAGCAAACTTGATGATGAGTCCTCATTGTCTTGCCAAATGGCTGGAGCTGCTGCTCTTGACCTTTTCCTTCATGAAGCTTGTAAACTAATTGAGGCCATTATTACTCGGAGCATACACACTTAATTACTTGGCTAAACATCCGCTAAGCTGTCCACATATGCCATACTATATACTATGCATACAATATAATGCTGCATTTATTTGACATTCATTTTTTTATGAATATTCCCACGACCGCCGACACAAACGGCAAGCGATAAAAAATTATAAATTCCTACACTGTGACAAGCGGCGGCAACAACCCTCCAGTCAGTTCGCCTCATCCGAAAGGACGACTAGGATGTGGTGGTTGATAGGCTTCACACCGCATACCCCTCCCCTCCTCACCGCTCGACAAAGCGCAGGGCGGCATAATTATAATTGCATATTAAGTACTATACGACTTGCACATCGAGTGTGAGCATAAAAAGAAAAGGAAAAGAGAAAAAAGGAAGCCATAAAATGTGTATCCTTTTTTCTCCATACTCGTACCTCTCCGGCAGGAAAGCGTGTGAACTTTTGCGAATGCAGCTAGCGATGCAATGGCGCATCCTTTGTCACATTCCTTTGGCTTCGAGTTGGGAATAAAGTGGATTTGTGATGCAAAGATTTGTGCTTTTATTCAGCAAGTAAGACGAAGCCAGATACAATCTAATAATGCTCTCTTTACTGGGCTTAAATGAAATCATGTGCTTGTGGCAATACCTACTCATTGAATGGAGCGTCATCATACCGAATAGAGCTGGACAGACGCGGATCTGGTTGGTGGCCAATTGCCTGGGCTGGGTTAAAAATGTGCAACAAATGTCGTTGGCCTTTTGGGGGCATCGAATTAATTAGAGAGTCCATCAGTAGGCAGCTTGTGGGTGCCAACTACTGTATGCGGCTGTTATGCAATAATGAGAGCGTGCTCGAATAGCGAATATGCTGTAGTTGCTTTTAATTCATAATTATGCTTGAGTTAATATTCAATACTTAAACTGAGCAAGTCAAATACAAATGTGTTGCAATCGATTCAGAGTCTGCCTCATGTTTAGTGTCAATGACTGGACTTGGGGTTAATTGTTAAATGCTGTCTGCCATTTGCTAGCACGCTTATTTACGATTGTTAATTATTTCATTATGTCATAAATTGCCCAGTGTTATAGATCAGCGCCATATGATTCCGGCTGTGATGTAATGAATTAATTACTTCAAAGTCTAGTCGAGACTGGATATGGCTGACTACTTCAAATTCAAATAATTGTATCAATATATTGGCTATCCAATCCATAGCAATTCAACACTTCATGGCCTGATTGATTGATTGCATTTGATTTGATTTGATTTCCCCAGTGAGCCGTCCTGCATTGTTTGCATACATAGCATATAGCAGGAAATGAACATTGCAGGCAGATGGGGTAGATTAATTAACGGAACGAGTAAATATAAAGAAATTACCAACGAGTATATGAATTGATTAAATCAACATTGGCCTTATCAACGTCCCTAGCCTCTATGCTATAGTAAGTAAATATCTATGTATCTGTATCTGTATCTGTTTGCCATGCGACTACACTATCCGATTTAGTACTTTGGTGTTGTGCTGTGAACCTGTTTCGTGTTTGGCTTATTGGTTGAATGAACCCTTCCGGTGCGCTACCAATTGTTGTCACTCATGATATCATATTTGCTTTCAATGCGTGACTTAATAGGCATTTTCTGAATCATGCCAGATAAATGTGATCTTTTTTATGGTTTTTCCCATTTCATGTTAACTGAAACTTGTCCACGAGTTGACCAAAGTGTGCAGTTATAATGCCATGGATCATTGGAGTACAGTTGCAACTGGAAGAGTTGGCTTTTTTCCGACTGTTCCTTGGAAGTCACAGGCATGATCGTGATCGTGATCGTAATCGTTGCAATGATTTATTACACGCTGTGATCATGTCTCCATTGTTCATTGATAAGCTAGTACAAGTTTTTATCACAAGAAAAGAAACAGAAATACATTATGCATGACCCACATACAGTTCAGAGAGGAGAACTAATCTCATGCTGTGGACCCGCAATTTGATTAGCCAACTGACCCTTTAACGACACGCCCAGTACCCAAAAAAAAAAAAAAACAGAAACAGAGTTCTGTCTATCCAAATAAATGGGAAAATGCAGTCAAACAGCTTCAGTAGAGAGCCATTGGCCCTCTGGTTGAGCACTCAGGGCTGCTAATCGCAGTGCCCTTGTCGAAGCGACAATGTTGACGCCAACGCCACAATCACCACCTCGGAGTGGCCGGCAACAGTAAATATATGATAGTAGAAGTGGAAACCTGTTTTGTAACATTTACAGTTAGGTGGTAAAGAAAGAAAGCGCTCTAAACATTCTTTGCCAGCTCAAAGCTTGAAGCTGCAACCGCATTCATCAGCCACACTATTTCTCCTCTTGGTTTTGTTTTTGTTTGGCGTCCGACTCGCATTTAGTGCACTTCGAAGCTCGGCCACAAAATAGACAAATATTATAGCTGTGTGTTACGTGCTCAGGCAAAACAAACTTGGTTTTAACTAGCCCACACAGTCTGACAGTCCGATAATTTTGTTGGCCGGGTCAATTAACGGCCCTGAGCTAATGCCGGACGTCAGAGCTTTGGAAAACGTGTAAAACTGCAGTGCAAACACGGTGGATTCATGGAAGCGAACCATTCATGTGCCTTCCTTCCCAGGCAGACTGCACCACTCTGCACTGCAGTGGCCAGAGCAAACACTTTAGGCGATAATGCTAAATGTGCCCGATAAGACATGTATATAATATGTATATATTCTATTATAAACTAGTTGTTTGTGCATGCGATTAAGGTGTGCAATTTAATAGAGATTTTATAATCTGCAATTACTTTTGCAAGAAAGGATTATTGTTTGGGAAAGTGGCAGTATTTTATTAGCTATTGCATTTGTATTCAGAGGCTTTTGTATCCAATGAATAGGAAGTTTCTGTATGTTTATTTTCTACTTATGGCAATTCCTTTGCAGCTTAGTGGAGTTAAGTTGAACTAAATGTCTTTAAATTGTAGTTGTTGGCCATTGAAATCAGATCAAAAGCGGCCCTGTGAACCAGGGTGCGTATGAGGGTGTACTCATAGTAGTTGCTTAAAAATTAAAGCACACCTCACACAAGTGAGTAGTCGCAGTTGTGGGTAAAGTTTACCGCAATATGAGACATGTGATAAAGTCACATAAACGTCAGCGAATGTCGCCGCAGCGCAAAGAAAACAAAAGCCGCACAAAGTATAAATAAATAAAATAAAAAAAAAACAAGCAACAACTAAAACGAGCAGAAATAAATAAATTAAAAGAACGAAAGAAAATAAATAAAAAAAAATTATTTATATAATTAAATATGTGTAAACAATTACGTGAGACAGGCGACCGCACGCTGTGATAAGCGGAATTGTGTGTGGGTTTCTTTTTAGGCAAAGATTGTAAGTAGGCAGTTAGGTAGTTTGCTTGGCCTCCAGTTGGGTGCTTAGATTTCGCTAGTGAGGTTGCCTATCACCAGAGAGACGATGGATGCATGTCGCTAGAGAAATTGGGTTAGAGCGGATTCCAGGGGGCGTACTTCCTCCAACGATAACAAAGCTAGCTGACTCATTCGAATGGTAATCAATGAGTGCGTGTTGCATATCAGAGACGTCAGAAACTGCTGTCCCATGGTTGTTTGATAACGTTAACAGCGTAGCACCCCCCCTGGTTAATACTATTCACCACTCGCCTTGCAGATCGCACATGGAGACAGTAAACGACAGCAGCAGCAAGTCATCAATTAATTTAATCAAAAACCATAACTCAAATTCAATGAACAAATCAATTTGAGCGCGCTCAACAAGCCAATAAAGCGATCAATAAAATAAAATATCATCAAAATACAATACAATAAAATAATAACAACAAGCTAGCACGAAGGAATAAAAAGGCTGCCAGCTCTCAGACAATCTGGCAACGCTGAAGCGCTCAAAGCAGACAACGGAATTCAGGCCGACAGCTGTGGCGCCATCTGGCAACAGTCGGACGTTTAGTTATTCAATTTAAAGCTGTAACGGTTATTGCTCGCATTTTACACACGCTATAGCCAAACCGGATAGAACGAGAGAGAGAGAGAGAGAGAGCGCGCACAGACCACAGCCATGGGAAACTCTTCATCACACACGCACGAACCACTGGAGCGCGGCTTCACACGCGGAAAATTCGGCGATGTTAAGAATGGGGTAGGTTACAGCGAGGGTTGATCGCCAAACGAAGTCAAAGCAAGCACTTGTTTCTCTTTCCTGCTCTATATACATATTTAATTAGCCAACACAATTAACATACACATTTGCCACCCACAGAAATCCGCCTCGTTTCGGTTTAGTAAAAAGTCGCCCAAGAAAATGGATCGCCTGCGACGTTCGTTTCGGGACTCGTTTCGTCGCCGCAAGGATCGTGTGCCAGAGTCCTCGAAGCCACATCAATGGCAGGCCGACGAGGAGGCGGTGCGTTCGGCCACCTGCTCCTTTTCGGTCAAGTATCTGGGCTGCGTGGAGGTCTTTGAGTCTCGCGGCATGCAGGTCTGCGAGGAGGCCCTTAAAGTGCTGAGGGTAAGCAACATGGAGTGCCCTTCCTTTCGTACATGCCCAACTAATATGCTCTCTTTTTCCTTTCATTAGCAATCCCGACGACGTCCGGTGCGAGGATTGCTGCATGTCAGCGGCGATGGATTGCGCGTGGTGGACGATGAGACAAAGGGTCTCATTGTCGACCAGACCATTGAGAAGGTGAGCTTCTGTGCACCAGATCGCAATCATGAGCGTGGCTTCAGCTACATTTGCCGGGATGGCACCACGCGGCGCTGGATGTGTCATGGCTTCCTCGCCTGCAAGGACTCCGGCGAGCGGCTGTCGCATGCCGTGGGATGTGCTTTTGCCGTTTGCCTGGAGCGCAAGCAGCGACGCGACAAGGAGTGCGGCGTCACAATGACCTTTGACACAAAGAACTCGACCTTTACGCGCACCGGCTCGTTCCGGCAGCAGACGCTCACCGAGCGCCTGGCCATTGCCACCGTGGGCAGCAATGAGCGTTGCGTCGATGGCCCAGCGTTGCCCGGTCCGCCAGCTGCCACCGTGAAGCCGTTTAATCCGTTTGCTATCGAGCGGCCGCATGCCACGCCCAACATGCTGGAGCGCCAGAGCTCCTTCCGACTGAGCACCATTGGCAGCCAGTCACCGTTCAAGCGGCAGATGTCGCTGCGCGTCAACGATCTTCCGTCCAATGCGGATAGGCAGAAGGCCTTCCTGGCCGCCGCTGCCGGCAATTCCAATGCCCATGCGCTGCATACGCCGTTGCGTAGCGTGTCGCCGATTGCCGAGGTGTCGCCGGCCAAGTCGGGCAGTGAGGCGGCTGTCATGGCCGCGGACACAGTTAGTCAGTTGTGCCAGGAGCTCAGTCAGGGTCTGTCGTTGCTCAGCCAGTCGGACACATTGCTGGCCGCCGGCGATGATCTGAACTTTAACAACAACCGCAGCATCAATCAGAACATCATTGCCGCCGAGAAGCAACAGCAGGTGGCGGCCATCTCGTTCAGCACCAGCGCCAGCGCCAGTGGCAGTGGCAGTGGCAGCGGCAGTGGCACACCCACAGCTCAGGTGACGCCTCGGGTGGCCAGCATGCCGCCACTGCATTCTCCCACACGTGCCGCAGCGGGTGTCGAGGCCAACCAGGAGCTGCCCAATGCCGAACAGTGGTTGGGTCAGGTGGTGCGCAGTACCTCGCCCGCCGTGCCGCCCAAGAGGCCCAGCTACTTGGCCAATGTGGGACGGGCACAGACAATGGCAGCCAGTGCTACAGTTGCCGCTGGCGATCCCGATCCCTTCGATGCCGAATGGGCGGCCAATGTGGCGGCTGCCAAGAAAATGTCACCGGATTTGCCCGGAAGTGGAACTGGAATTGGCAACACAAACAGGCACAGCACGAATCCGTTTATCTCACCGCCCAAGGCGCCAGCGCAATCATTCCAGGTGCAGCTGTAGGTTGACTCAGGGGCTGTGTGGCTTATGGCAGAAAGGGGGAGAGGGGGGCAGGGAATGGGCGGTCCAAAGTGTGGTTCACTTGAAAAACGTAACTTAGAGTAATGGGGCAGCCAACGCAGAGATGGATAGATAGATTAATGATACCTACATATATATTTACATGTATACATATATATATACATACATATATATATATATACTATAACATACGAACAGATTCCGGATACTTAATGCAAAGATAAAGTGTTGAATTATATATACATGCGAGTACATAAATAGCTAAATATATATATGTATACATAAACAAAGCAAGTTAACTAAGCCAATACACAGATGCAAACTCACGCATACACTGACGCACGCATTAATACTATAGGACTTGCACTGCTTACTCATTCGTACTGCACGCATCAACTGCTTGACAATTACCGCAAGCAGTGCGCCAAATTTGACCAAGCTACCGAGTTACCCGCCAGACCACCTTCAACAGCAACAACAACAACAACAAGTTGTACTACTTTACAGTATCTTTTATAAGTAAGCACACGCCTACCATATGTTATGATTTCAAACCTATTTAGATACTATGTACATACATTATATTACTACTATGTATTTGGATGCAGACTTCCACAACTTGTTGATCAATCCCAATTATCCATACTGTACTCTGATATCTGTACTACCCTACCTACGGTACTATATCATATAAACTCGATGTCTAGGGGAGCTATGTTTTCTCGGTCACTTTTCTTTTATATCAATTTGATTAATTTAATTTAATTTTAAATTTGTACAAAATGTATTATACTTAAATAATAATAATAATTTAACGAAAATAAACTTCAAGTTAATTCAAAAACATTTTTTTAAAATAATAAATAAATCAATGCAAATCATACAAAACATATATATGTATATATGTTAATAAATAATAAACTTGAATTGAATTAAATACAGTTTTATTTTTATTTTACTTATTATTTATTCAATACAGTTCAGTTGGTTTTCAACTTAAATACTGAGATACAATATCTATAGATGTCCGCATTATAAATTGCTGTAGTTTATGGTTGGTTTGAGCTCCCATAGTTCCCACCACATATGTAAGTGACATTCTAGATAGCATCATTAAAACAATTTAACAATTTAAGTAAGATATTAAAATTAACATCAACCTATCAAGTCGTAAAAAATTAGTTCACTTAAATTGCTTTTCTGATTTTTTAAGTCCTGAAAGTCATTTAAACTTTAAAAGTCCTGAATTGGGTCTCATTGTGTATTTTTGTTTTAGGACTAATCAATTTTTTACGTGGTTGCAATTTGGGCTAATCAAAACTGAAGCATTTTGTTTTTAATTAGTTCTTATTCCTAAGTTGCATTTGAAACTGGCTTTTTATTATCTTATATCTTTTATACTCAGAACTTTTCGAAATATGTATTTACATGCGCACTTTTTTAAAAATATATTTATACATATATAATGAAATATGATATGATATGATGAAAAATCAAATTGCTATCTACACATAACGATATTAAAAGTTACAAATATTTACATTGCAAAGGAAAGTTGCATTATAAATGCAACATATGTTATAATAAATTTAAATGTTATTTTCCATACAAAGAGCAAATCATATAGAACATATGCATATCGTTTCGTTTGACGTTTAGTGAAAATTTAATAGAGGATCAAATTATTGCATATAGTGTATGTACATATGTACATACATACATATATTATGTACATCATTACAAGCATGAAGATAAGCCAAGGCAAAGTCCAATATTATTGTGAAAAGTTATGGATAAATATTTGTGAAATATGTAGCATTCATTTGAGCGTTAAATAAATTAAATTGAGCAAACATTAACGAATCGTTTTACATATAAAACATATGATGTTAGACTGCAAAAACATCGATGACGTCACATTTATTGCTTTATTTAAATTCTTATAGAAATGGCTTCCAGTTTTTTAATTGGGTTGTTGTCGTCCACATCCTTTGAAATCCTGGCGACAACACTTAATATTTATGATTCCAGGAAAGCAGCACCCGTTGCTAAATGCGTTTTTTCATTTTATTTATTTTTTTTGTGTTTTACATTATTATTTTGTTAATTATTAAAATACTGATTTCTCCACATTGAAAATTTGTCAAGCGCATTATTTAATCCTTTTCACTAAGAGGTCCTTTCTAAGGACCGCAAATATTTAACAGCCACAGCAATAGGAGCATTGCAAATAAGCAGGTGTACAGGGGGAAATACACATTTCAACACAGCAGGGTCTGCAGTAAGGTCCTCCGCATGGAGGTCCACAGGATGGACAACAACCAGCCGGTCCGCAGCACATTTTCTTAAAGAGAAAATAAGATTAAGCCTGAATGATTTTTATTAGTTTTTATTAACTTACGATACTTACTTATATGTTTAATTCGTTACCTTACGAAATTGTAATTTGCAAAAATTGCAAATTGGTAGAAAAGATAAATAAATTAAGACACCGAAAATGTGTTGACCAAATTTGGAAAAATGAGAACAAAATAATAATGTAAACTTTTTTAACACGGTGTTTACTACACAAAAATCAAACCAGGCATGAATATATTCACATGTTCGAGTCCCAAGCTCGTCGGCAAATGCTTCCAAAGTCTACTTTGATGATTAGCTTTTTAGAATATATTTCATATTCTGAAGTTCATTCGAAAAGTCTTCTGTATCTGAAAATGTACCTTGAATGAATGACATTATTGTCGCAATTGAGAAAAGTAACATTTTATGATCCGTATTGTGATCTTTAGATAAAGTTGCCTCTATTTATATTTTTCCTAATATCTATTTACATTCGTAGTTAGTTTAAAGAAGATATTCTTTTCCCACCTTGTAATAATAATGTAATTTTTTGATTTATATTTCTATTATATTTGTATTCACTTTCAAATTTTTAGATAATCATTATGTCTATGTTACTTATAAATCTGCTTCAGATGCTTAAGCAATGTTTAAACCCATGAAAAATAAGTAAATTTCGGCGGTTCTTTGGATTCCACACCACATGTAATGCTTTAGTCTTTTAATGGACATGTTGTTGATCACAGTAGTATAGTAGGCCTAGTATTTGAAAATATAGGTGGATTAAATTGTGATATATTCAATCAAATAGATTAATAACTCACCCAATATCAAAAAGACTGCTTAAGACTGACTATAGCTACAAAATAATAAATAATTGGTGAAATCTAATATGTGAGGGAAATTAATGGCACAGCCTGCTGTAATTGCAGAGTCCTAGGCCTTAAAATCATTAGAAATTGGACTCCAGTTTCTATAATCCATTTGGGTAGCTGCCTCGTATTCCTGTATCAAACAGTCAACCGTATCGCGCGCCAAGTCCAGCTCGTTCAGATCATCCTGGAACATGGGCTCGCGCCTAAATTGTTCCAAAAATGCATTACGCTTCTTCAGCTTGTCGTACTGGGCCAGAGCACGATTGAAGAGAGCACTAATGCCCGTGTTATTGGCCATCATCAGACCAGAGACTTTGTGCGAGGACTGCACATAGGGAGAACTTCGGGATAGAGCCACTTGGATGCTTGCCGGACCCCAGGGTATAAACTGTGCCAGCTTTCGCTCCCTTATGCGTTGCAACGATTTGTGAACCTGGGTCGGATCCACCTCGCCCTGAATTATGTTTAGAATGGATATGTAACAGTGACGTTTGTCTGCTGTGGATGACACCATCATATTCTTAGGCTGCAGCAGGCGACGCATCACATCCAGAACGGTTGTCTTGCGCACATTTGTCTTAGTCTGCATATGTTAAAATTGAAAATGCGTATCACAACTCGTAATACTCTCCCCAAACTTACCTCGCAGTCTGTGATCAATGGTGTGTAGCCTGTCATCAGGAAGTGTAGCTGTGGCGTGGGTATCAACGGAGCCGTCAGGCCAATCAGATTGTTGTTCATATATGAAGGATACCGCAGGGTGCTTGTGCTAACACTCATGATAGTGGACACCAGATTGTTAATTTGCGTGAATGTGGGCGTTTGTATATGAAGACGTTCTGTGGCAATCCTATTTAAGGCTGTATTGTCCAGCACGACGACACTGTCGGCGCACTTGGTGAGTCGCTTTAAGGTAAGTATCGAGTTGTAAGGCTGCACGACTACGTCACTGATCTCGTCGTGATTGGGAAACACACTGTACGTTTGTATCAGTTTCTTGGGAAAACGATCTGATAGGCGTTCCAGAAGGTAGGAGCCCATGCCAGAGCCAGTGCCTCCAGCTATAGAATGGCAGAGCACAAAGCCTTCAAGTGAATCGCTACCATCGGCCTCGCGATCTATTATGTCAAAGACTTCCTCTTGCACCTTTTCACCTTGACTAAAGCCAGATGCCCAGTTATTGCCCGCTCCGCCGCCATGTTTAGACAAATACACATTCTCCGGATTATAAAGCTGCATATCAAAGTGTTCATACCTTAGTGATACACGCAATCGGCGTATAGATTGACCATACCTTTGCATAGGATGAGCTCATAATGTTGTGAATGACGCGAGGTTCCAGATCAATAAGAACCGCTCGCGGTATATAATGATTGTCGTCTGCCTGATAGAAGAAGACATCCTTGCGATCGTGCCCGTCGGCCGCAAAGTCTTCGAGGACGCCGTCTGGTGAAATGCCGTGCTCCAGGCAGAGGCGCTTCCAAAACTCAAAGCCAACTACACGGATGATATGCTAACTTTGTGATTCCAGCTTAAGATTTGTTAAATGCTTACTCTGGTTGCCGCATTGGCCCAACTGCAGTGTAATTATTTCGCTTGGCATCTTTTCACCTTTTGTGTTTTATTCCTTGTGCACCACCATTAACCGTAACGGTGCTTTGAATATACATGTCATTTAAAGCCAGTGAGCTTTGAAGCCATGTTTTATAGGCGGCTTATCTCCAGCGTGACCGCAAGTAGATTTTCAAAATATACTTTTTTACCTCCACAAAATAGTGGAATATAAACTTTTATTTAACGGTTTTTCTTGTTTAGTCATTTTGATGTCCTTTTAATAACTATTCAATTAAAAAGTGATTATCGGCCTGTTTTTCTCATAAGAAATGTATTTTTTATAATTTAATAACGCAAAGGACATAGTCAACCATTAATGACCACCCTGTTTATCTCAATAACTAGTCTGGTTACACTTTATGGCGCTATCTATGGGCTAAACAGCTAACTAAATTTGAATATATATCGATAATGGCAAACAAATATCGATATATTATATCGTCAACGCCGATAAGATGGTATTCTTAACAGCTGTTTGCCGCGTTGCCAACGTTGTTGTGTTATTGATTTATCGAGCGCTCTGTTGGACATTCGATGCGGCAACGGCAGAATTATTTTAAAAGTATTTAAATTAAATGTAAAATGCTGCGTCAGGAGAACTTGGCTGCTAACTTCTGCGGTCTACTCGCCGCCCAGGGATTTAAAGGCAAGTGAAAGGCGACTTGTAATCAAAGCACATTCATTTAAAGTTCAACATGTGCAGAAAAAGCCAACGAATGGCGGATTTTAGGACAGGAGCAGGACGGCTCGTTACTAACATCGTGGATATTTGAGTTCTTGGTTGAACCTGACAAGCGAGAGACCTGCATTGGCCATTTTCATGCAACGAAAAAGCAGCTGCGCGTACTAATGACACTGTCTGGGTGCGTGGAGATAATCCAGGCCAGCATCAACAGCAGTATTACCTTGTTGTCTTATGTGGTGAAGGAATCGCAACGCTATGAGGCTTTCGTTGTGGAAGTACGCAGCAGCGAGGGCGGTACACCCACAGCCCTTAACACAGAGCCATCACCACGACAAATAATGACACAGTTCCTCTGGCGTGTGGAGAGTGCCACACGTACATGCTGGCAGGACAAGTTATTGGTGCTTACACACGAGGACTGTAGGTAGCCAACCAATGCGCCGTGTGCAAATTTTCTAAATCTCTTTATTTTAGCCATCAAGCAATACAGCTGCACAGTCAAACAAAGCTCGACGACCACACAAACGGGCAGCGCAGATGGCAGCGCATGGCACTTGGATACAAGCATTTTAACACACGAGACGCTGGCCAAGAATTTCAGCTGGGCACAATGGGATGCTGAGAATCAGGCACTCTATTACATACACCTTAAGCCCAAGGCCGTGAGCCTCAGTCTGTTGGAAGAGCGGGAGCAGATTGGCGAGCAGGCGGCGCCAACACTCAGTCCCACATTGACAGCATTTCAGTTTAATGAAAAGCAGCCCACAGAAACAGTGGTAACTATCAGCAAATATTTGCTAAAGATCGCAGTAATTTACAAGTTGATGTTTGCATTTTGCACAGCTCAACATTCCTCTTAATCTGCCCAAGTTGCCAACAAAGTCCACGGAGGAGGCGCCCAGCTATGACGACGATGCCGTTCCACTGCGAGTGCATGACAGCTCGCTGAATCTAATTATTCTGGCAGACAGCTCCGGCATGTTCTTTGTGTGCCACTATTATCTATACCAACCCATGCAGCACGCGCAGGACGCGTCTAAGCCGCAGCAAGATGTGCATTTCGCCTACTCTGTGTCCCTGCTGCATCATGGTTGTGTGGTGCACTGCGTCATGCCGGGTGTGCCCTGGCAGAAGGCACGTCTACTACGTCCCACCTTTGCCATGCAGGGCTCACATCATCTGCTAGTATCATCCGCATTCTTTGTGCATCTGCTGGACGTGGGCCTGCAGCATGAGCCAACATGCCACATTGTGTGTCCAGCTGTCAACACACGTAGTGCCGATGTTACACACCTGGTGCCGTTGCGCAAGTGGGGCGCACTGGCCTACGATGTCGCCTCCTTGGATCTGGTGTCGCTCAATGTGCCAAGAGCGCATCTAATCGAAGCATTTCGTAATGACAATTCGCTGGATAATCGCATCAGCATTATACACTACTTTCTAATACACTCCACGGACATGGATGTGCTGGCCGAGCTGCTCAGCAGCATTCTGGAGCGACCCCTGTCGCTGGACACGGTTGCGTTGCTCAAGGAGGCGCTCATTGCCGGCAGCTATGCAGCAGCCGTGCGTGGTCTACCCGAGGAAGCGAAGTCATTGCTGCGCCTGCTGCCATTGACCACGGCCGTCGCCACGCGACCTATTCAAGCGCGTGTAGCCGACATCAATGTGGGTCTCTCGCATGAGGCGCTGCACAATACGAGCATGATGCTGTTGTCACCACAGCAGCGACTGTCTCCTTATCGCACGGACATCTGGACACGGCTGTGGGAGCTGCTCAACGAGTCTGCCAAGCAGGAGCAGCCACGTTTTACGGCCGAGCAGGTGACCGAGAAACTTATCTTCAGTCTGGCCTGCTACCAACCAGAGGCGTTGTCGCCCTGCACTACACCCATGACGCCGGATACGGGCAGTGGTGGCTTTGGCGACTACAGCAGTGGCAGCGCCTTTCCCTTTAGCAATGAGGTGCTGCCATTCATTGAACAGGAGGGCTGCACGGCCAGCAAACAGGAGCACGTCATCTCTGTGGTGGGTATATTCATATATTAACGATTAAGAAGTATACTATATTGCGGCGTATAATTTCAGTATTTGCGTGAGCTGAGCGTGCACCTGGTCAAGCATTCATCCAAGCCGCATTCGGGGTTCCGCTGGCTGAAGGAAACCTTCTTTGAGCGCTCGCAGGCGCCGGCTCACGTCCATGCGGTTGCCTCGCAGTTTGTCTCCGCACAGTTGGAGCTGTCCAGGGCGCTATGCTCGCTCGTCTGTCGCGCTGCCGGCTTGGATGCGCGCCTGGAGACGCTGCGTGGCTTCCAGTTGATGTAAGCTACAATTCCCTGTTCTAGTTGATGTTTATTCATCTGTGTTAATCCTGCAGTGATCAGATGTCCAGCAACAAGCAGCACTCGCTATTCCTTATACTGGAACGCTATTGTTTGGCTGTGGAAACGATTGCTTTTCCACTGCCTGAGGGCTTCTCCTCGTTCTTCACCTATTTGGGCTATCGTGCCCTGGACTACGACATGTTTCTGCAGTACGTGGAGAACCATGTGTTTGAGCTGCAAGTGGATGTCATGAAGAGCATTGTTTATGGTTTGTTGTCAGTTCTATTGCTTGCCATGTTCAGCCTGCTTAATCCTTGTCACTTTCAGATATCGAAGATTCGTCGGAGGGCACTGAGCGAAAACTCTCTCTGCTGTCGGCGCTGCCCAAGCAGCGAGCACAGCGTTTGCTAAAATGCTGGCAACATCCTGATAGTTTGATGATAAGAGGCCGGGAGCATGCCGCCAATATACTGTCGGGTCAGCACCAGGAGCCGCCACAACGACGCAGCTCTGGCAGCGTCTCGCAGTCACGCATGCAGACTAGAAGCGGTAAGCATGCGATCTGGGATTACTGCACATCATTTTCATTTCATTTGATTTCATTTAACAACTATTTCATCATCCAATGGGCTTGTTAGCACTGGCCAAGCCCACAACTGTGGTTTGTCATACGTTGCTTTTGGTTTTTCTATTTATTATTTTAAGCACAGCCGCTTTAAGCATCTTACGCATTGTTTGTCTGCAGCGATCAATCTCTAGTGACCGATCTTCTGGTTGGTAAGCAGTGCAACTATGTGTTTGTTCGTTGTCTGTGGTTGTCTCTCATCAACAGTATTTGTTTATGGCCTTATTCAAATATCCGGTTTCACACTTTTCATGTTTTATTTTTCAATTTCAGATCTCACGGCGGAAACTTTATCGCCTTTGAACTCATTCCTTGATCTGCTAACAGCCAAAGCGAGCCTAAATGAATTGGATTACAATTTGTTAATCGAAACGACGCTAAGTTCCATGGAGCTACTAAAAGTTAACGAATAGAAATCCTTAACGCCATTTCCCATTGTTAGTGGACAGTGTAATTGTATTATTTAGATTATATGCATGTCAAACTTATGTGTCAAATGTCAAAAAATTGTCTTATCCAAATAGGAGAAATTGTATTATTCCACCTGCGTGATATGTATTCATATCTTATTTACGTATATAATTTATGTCAACTCAGTGTCTAACTTAACTTATAAAGCGCAGCTATTAATCTAACGAGCGCTATAAAAAATAAAGTTTAAGATTAGTGTGAATTAAATGTTAATTTTTGTAATTTCACATTTTAACACGACATAGTTACACGTGCATGGTGGCGCCATCTGTGAGTGGGTGTTGCAACTACGATTCCATGTACATAAATCTGATTAAGAAAAACGATCATATCTTGGCCATATCCATGCGCATTTTGTCAGGAATCGGTGCGATTGATTTGTGAGGATCAATTCTATCGATCGCCATTTAAAATTGATGAGGTCATCTAAGGATCCAACACTTGCAAAATTTTTGCTCTGAAAGGCCTAAGAAACAGTCCTGATTTGCAAAATTCCTGATAAGTCAAGAAGGACTTGGAGGATTTGAATGTCATTTGGCGTGGTGGTAGTCATTACTAATAGGCTTCGTTTGACACAGGACTCGCAAGGATACAACAGGATATGGCTGAGATATAAGCAAATTTTGTAATCAAAAAAAGTCCTTGTAACATTTTTGTTTACAGGACATTCGTCATTTTTAGTATGCTGAATTACTTGTATTGACTAGACATATCTATGTGCCAAATGCCCGAGATACTGAGGATTTTCAGCATTTTTCAAAATTTTTCTATACCCTCCCCTTTAAAAATTTCGAGAAATTTTTTTGGTATGATCCTTAAAATTTTTGAATGGCAATCGATAGTCCATATCTTTGTGATTACAGAAAGGTGTATCCTTGCCAGATCCTTAAGGATTTGGCCGAGTTATAGCTTTAAAACGATAATCTTTTTTACAAAATGGGCCACAACTTGGCCATATCCTTGCGAATTTTCAAATAACTCTTATTGCTAAGATCCCTGGGACCAACTTTATCGATCAGCATAATAAAACTATGGGGTTATCTAAGGATCGGTGATGACGAAAAAATATCACAAATTCTGGTATAGCTTGAAAACAAGAAGAATGACATTTAGTATGGTGATAGTCCTCGCAAAGGGCTTTTGAATGACATAACAACTGAAAGGATACGACAGGACATAGTTGATATATAATATTAGCTATTGTAAGATAAGGTTCTTTTTTTGTTTTGTTACTTGAACAACTCCTTCCTTCACTGATTTATATTTATTTTACATATTCTTATTAAACAATACTGTTAAATATACTATTGCAAGTAAAATTATAAATTCGGTGGTAAAATATATTTAATATACATTACGATCTATTTGATGTGGATCGTATTGCGGACTTAACTCACACTCTTGTATTTACCGTACGAAGTGTTGTTCCCCATGTGCAACTGTTATACTGTTGTGTGTAGTACAATCAATTAGCGATAGTTGGCGCATTTGCCAGGCATTAACATTATCTTAACATTAACATTATCTATTTTAAGTGTATGTTTAAAAATAAATTTATTTGCGCTTGTTCTATAAAAATATTGTAAAATATTAATAAAATTATGATATCCTTAATTGATTAATCCATTGTATATAAAAGCATACTTTATAAAATACATTTTATAAATACAGTAGTGTAACAGTGCCATAACAGTTTTGTAGCGGGCTGTACAACAATTTAAAAAACAGCTGGGAAGCTGAATTTGCCACAGCAGCAACAGCCTGTGTGGATGCCATGAAATGTTAAGTATAACATAACAGAAATTGCATTTAGCAGGGGCTGTTAAAAAGTATCTGATAGATACTTTAGCATTAGCATTGTTTTGTTTATCCAGTTGACAGTTTGTGGAAAATCGTCACGGTGCGCGCATCAACGAAAATTCGTTGCGGAAAAATCCAAACAAAGTTTGTCTTGGTGTTGAGTGCTTGATGCATGGGCTCTTTAGACTGAGCTATAGATTTACGAAGTGCACCGCAACGAAATAATTCCAATTGGAATATGCGCGTCTGAGTCTATCGAGGCGTAGTGCCAAATGCACTGTGAAATAATTCAAAGCAAAATGCGCGCCATTTGATTCAATTTTTAAATTTTAATCTACTCTTTTAAGTGTATCAGTTGCGAGTGTCAAAAAAAAGAAGAAAAAAAGAAACGAATAAATAAATTCAAGAAACAATAAATATCAATTATTTAAACAATAAATTAAACAAGTGCTACATACAGAGCTGTGACCATGGAGAAGAACTATAGAGGCATCTTCACAATCGGATTATTTCTGGCGCTTCTCAGCAGCGGACAGACACATTTGAATATATTTCTGAATTTGCACGAGGTGCTGAGGCTAATCGGTGAGTTACCCCTCCATACACACAAATACATACATAAAGTCCCTAATGGCTGTATAAATTATTTGAATAATGAATCAATATCAATTAGTTGCCATCATTAGGCTGGGTTTTCGTTTCGAGTGAGATTAAAACTAAACGAAATTTGATTTGAATTTGATACTAGATTTTAATTTTAAATTTTTAATGGCAAATTAAAGAGCTACGAGTTTAATGTTTAAATATCAGTTTAATTTTAGTTCGACAATGCTTTGTAGCTTATCTGGGCTTATGCTTATGGCAATGGTATTATTTCTAGCTGTCATTAATTAGTTGTATAGTGGGAATGGAAAGATTTTTATATATAGTTGCGATGACAGAAGTCCTTACAGAAATTGCGTTCCAATTGAAGAGTGTAGCTTGACTTGCAGTTAATAATCTTTATTTAATTTCATTTGGTTACGCAATATCAAAAGTTAGTCTTTTGTTCATATTCTTTTCTCTTATTTGCCAAATGAAAGTAAAAAGTTTTAAGAGAAAATAACTTCACTGAGGCGCACTAATCTCTTGACTCTTATTGAACAGGTTCATAACAATCGGATTATATTGCTTGTTCAACTTGGTAGCTTCAGGATTCTCTGACAGATCAATTTTGAATGTTAACCAATTCATCTGCACAATTTTCTTTTTAAACAAAATTAAAGTTCAGAGACAAATGAATAGGAATTAATTATATTTTATACATTGTATAGCTTTTATGTTATGTTGAATTACCAGTTATTGGATTTTTTATTAATTGGTTTTGTAAATATTTATAGTTTTGTCATTTTAATTTTGCTAATATTATGCCATTATTTATAATTTTGCCACGTCATTCGTGTTATCAAATTTCATTTATATACAATTGAATGCCTTAAATTAAATTTGCTCGCTAGCTTGTTAATAATGGCATTATCTTATTGAAATGAGAGTTTTAATATATCAGTGCTTTTTAATGAAAAGTATAAATTATTGGTTTAATGCACAAAAGTGTAAGATTTTTATTTTATTAATTTTGAAAAATATGTTGCATTTATATTTCATTTTATTCAGTTGATTTAACATTATTTATAAATAAATCAACAGGCATACATTGCGTATTTTACGAGTATTATGCTATTTATCTGCCCCAGAAACGAACTCAGACATGGCGTATGCTACTATAAAGCTTGCCCCCAAGCCATAAAAACCAAAGTGTTTTACGAGGTGCTGCCAAAAAAATATTAAATAAACCCTTTGCTGATGAGGGAGAGGGAAGAGAGTTGAGTGAGTAAAAAATAAATCTATGTCGAATATCATAAAACACATGCAAAGTGCTTGCCACTGTTGGTTGCAGCGTTGAAGTGTTTGTCCCTAGACGTGGCAAATAGATACGGAAAAATTATCAGAAATTATGTTGTAAAATTTACAACTTTTAACGACTGCTATGGGCTGGTGGGTGCAGTGGTGCTGCAGTGCTGTGGTGCAGCGGTTGCCTGTGCAAACAGACCAAGTGATTGATGGCCACAGGGAGAAAGGGTGCTTCAAATCGCGTCACTTGTGAATAACTAAGTCAATATTTGGACGAGTTCGACTGCTAATCAGGCGCTTATCTCGCAGCTATCGAAGCAGTACTCGTCGTAATTCATGTTTTGTGTTCCCAGTGCTTTGGGTGTTGTGTATGGCACCTCGTTGGCTTATCGGAGCGCCGGACAATCAATCAGAGAGTGTGTGTGTGTGTGGCAGGAGGCAACTTCATTCGGCTTTGACATAGCTCGACTTGGCTCGTGGCAGCCAATTGAGGCTGGCACTTACATGCGAGTACAGGGTGATCCATCAATGGCCTATGGAAATTTATTAGTTGTGTCAGCCGCGTGTCAAACAATATCAAAGTTAAAGCCATTAATCGATTTGGTCTCTGTGCCGTTCCATTGTGGTCTTTCTTTACCAATTTGCGCTGCAATTGCAACTTGCCCCTCTGATGAGTGTGCCGCACTAAGTGCGGTCGGGGATTGCGAGGGAAGGGTCTCCCTCTCCAATTATCCAGTGCTGACAGCAGGTTGCATGGCTGACCTACTTTCAGCTACCTTTTTGGGCGCCTCTTGCTCTAACCCCGTCCCCCATCTCCCGTCCCTACGTCTCTGCTCTTGCTCTGTAGTAGGTGTCATTTTTTAGCGGTTTGTTCAAAAGGTTGACTCTCTCTCTGTGAATGTGAGTGTGTGTGTGTGTGTGTATTTGACCTGTCTTTGTGTGCATGCGTGTACATCAATTAAATTGTCAGGCCACAGAAAAAAAGGAGAGACAACATTGCAGCAGCTCTGGCATTTGCCGCTCGTTAGGTTACTCTACTGGAAAGCTGGGAGAGGGTGGATGGTTGCACATCCAGCTGTGAAGTGGGCCAAAGGACGCTCCAAATTGCAGTACTGGCCAAAAGATTGCATACATATAAACCATGTCAGGGACTGCCGTAGCTCGTTAGCAGCGTGAGTGATACGTAGGAATCGTTAATGGGTTTCCAGCAAAATGAGGTACCGCCAAGTGGGGCAAGTTGCAAGTCCCAAAAGATCCACGATTTGAACCCAAGCTATAAATAATTACAAGAGTTATTTAACGATTCTAAGAAAGAGCGAAAAGTTAAGCTAAAATCAGTCTGGATGGCAGCACTAAAAGTACAAGTTGGCAGTGCATTTTAGAGACAGCGCAAGGAAGAGAAAATAAATAAAAGATGGCAGCTCTTTAACAAACAAGTTGACTGTACATAGCCAAGTTAGTTGGCAACACTGGCAGATAATAAACTATTTATTCGACAAGTGGTTGTTCGATTTGAAAATACTTTACTAGAATTTAGTATTAATATGTGAGTCTGAACTTTAACAAGTAGATGATGAATGTTAGAAAAGTCGGCAATGAATCACTTGATATCGACACAGAGTGCTGACTCCCGTTGATTACACTGATCCCTCAGCACATTCGATATGGCAATACTGTCAACTCACTCTCCATGTGTATCAAATAACGGCAATCTTAACCCATCTCAACCCCATTCATTTGAGCGATTGACACTTTCAACTAGGCTGCAATGGCAGTGGGGATCTTTTGAGAGACTGCGAAAGATTGGAAATGTTGCCAACTCACGTTTAGCTAATAAAACGGCAACATTTGGCTAAAAATACACGCGGCAGCTGAGTAGATATTTTGCCAAGTAATGTGAACTCAATTAGTGAAATGCGACAACAGCAAAAACAGTAATAACAACAATAATAATAGAAAATCCTTTTAAGCCCAATTGCAAGCAAAATCTTGGCGAGAAAATGCGCAATGTGCGTGTCGAATTTTTGGTTTGGTTTGGCTTGGTTTTGGTTTTGGTTGAGACGACTTTGCCACACGGAATAATTAATAAATTTGCCAGCGTGTGGCAAGCGAAGAGACGAAGTGGGGGAGTTCTGAAATCTACAGAATTGCATTGGCAATCGTAGACATTAAGAGGCACTGTGTGGCATGCTAAAGCGCAACGCGTGCTATTGCCAAGTTGACAACATTATAAACAACTGTATGCAGCATGTTGTTGCCCTGTCAATTCGGCTCTTGGCAGTGCTTGAGTTACAGTTTGGGTTTGCAGGCACTGTGCGTAATTGGCAAATGAATGAGAGACGACGACGAGATAGACACAACGAAATGACGATGACGTGGCAGAAGAAGAAGAGGGACCATGCCACATGTAGCTGGCAGCATGAAGCGAAATCTCAGTTGCATTTCAATGTGCTTAATTACGAGGGTGGTTCGACGGGGTGGACTGTTCTGTTTGTCAGCCTAGACCAGACGAGGCTCCTTGTACAATTGCATGTTGCTGCCACTTGCCACTTGCCACTTATCCCTGGCTGACAACGACACACGTGTCAACGTCAGCATTGCTTGCAGCATTGCAGTACTGAGAAAAAAGCCACCCAGTCTCCCACCTCCTGTATTCCAGCTGTATTGCAAGTCATTGGCCCTTCATTGCATAAACAGTTTACACTTCAGCAAGCGGTCATGGATTGTCGACCACGCCCACCTCCTTGCCTTATCGCCTCCCATGCATGCATCAGTGACAACAATTGACGCCCACTTGCGTTTAATTAAATCGCTAAATGCTTTGCGGATGTTGTTTTTGTCTCTGCCCGCGGCAACAACATCAACAATATTAACATTAGCAACAACAACAACAGGCTTGCATAAGCAACAAATGTTTGTCATCATCATTGTGCTTAGATATCATTGTTCATCTGACTATTACAGCGAAAGTGTAATTATACAAAATTTATTGAACTAAATCAACAAATTAACCAAAGGAGAATGTGGGCATGCTCTAAATACGATAAGAGAATTAATTTTTTTATTCACAATGCAAAATAATGAACAAAATCTGGCAGTTCGTGTAGATAATAATAATTATCAGTTAACAATTCATAAGGTCATATTTGCTTGAGATTAAAATACAAAACAGACAATAGTCAAAATGTACATACATTTTGTTGTTAAATGTGGATTAAAGCTGTTCAAAATTAATACTGCTTTCAAGTCTTCAATTCGATTTAAATTCCAAACAAATGTCGGGTAATTGCATCCGTTAGAATATTATGCAGAAAACAACAGCTTTAAAAATAAATATAAAAGATATAAATATGCTTTATATATCACATTCCTGCTCTTAAAATTTGTTATTATTTTGTATATACATAAAAAGAGAACCGAGTTCTTTACTCACTTCTTCGGCAATTTATGCACATTCAAAACATACTTCACATAACGAAATGGTAATGAATGAATGAATGAATGGGTTTCAACACGCACTCCCACACACACACTCTTATTCATACTCACACACTCACAATTGTGGTCGTATGCAGATACTGACCCCGCGGCTAGCTGCATATGCCACCCCCAAGAGAGGGAACTGCTCCCATATCTCAAGTGGCAATCCCCATGCTCGTTATCAAATGAATTTAATCAGTTTCAATTGTTTATGTTTCAGTTTTGCTAGACTGAGGGGCAGAAGGCGGTGGAGGAGTGCATGTCTTTTGGCATGATTGGTGGCTCCTAGACACGAAACGGAAACCGAGCGAAAAGTGGCCGAAAAGAAGGAGAAGAACAGTTAGACTCTTTCTCAATTGACTTGTTGTGCAATATGCTTCTTAGAGAATTAATTTCTCGATAACTGAAATAATTAAAGGGATTTAATGTTCGGTCAGACACCCACTTGACAATGATGTGGCAACTGGCTATCGAATCTATTTCAAAGTTGAAAGATAAATTGCCGCAGCTGCCCGGCACAAAATCGCATAAATTTATGAGCCAAAAGCGAGTATAATCAGCTTTCATTTTGCAGCCTAATCCTGCGACTTTGCCCCCGACTCGTCGGAGCCGCAACAGCAGGAGTGGAAAATGGAAATGCTTCAATTATGTTAATGCTCCTCTCGGCTCAGCTCGGCACAGAGAACAGAATGCCGCCGCCTCTGATGCCGCAGATATAATAAAGTACATGATATTTGCATTAGGAATGGCGCTTAGAACAATATCCGCATTAAGGGGATATGCTCGCTTATTCAAGGATATTTGAGGATGTTCGCCATTTAGCGTAATTAACTTGTGCTTAGCAAGCGCAAAAACGCTTCCCACAATGTTGAGTGATTAGCTGGACGCGCGGAATGGTTCAGTATCTGTGGCAGTTGCAACAGAGGCTTAGCTGCAACAAACTTCTAAATAAACAAAGCAACTGACGCGTGCTGCCCGTGCACAAAGCAAAGCAAAACAGTGCAGAACAGAGTACTGCAATTGTATCTTGTGGATACATTCGTTGTCTCCCTCTCGTTTCTCTTTCACATCAGCAGCAAAGTCGGCGCAAAGTGAGAAAAGTCGCACACAGCAATGACAAATGCTGGCAGGCAGCAGGGTGGTTACCTTTGTAGTTAAACAACAACAACAACAACGCTACTTAATGGACCAGAAATGCGCTGTGCAAACACAGTCCCAATCCCAATCCCAGTCCCAATGCCAGTCGCAGTCGCAGTACTTGCTTTCCTGTCTTCAGTGCCCGGTTCTGGCTGCCTGGCTGCTTGCCTGCCTGCCTTCCTCTTTGTCAGTCCGCTTGTCCGCCTGTCCGCTCTTCGGACGGACTGCCCTGCTGCTGGTACTGGTTCCCCACTCTGGATCGTCCTGCTGCGTATGCAAACAAACGTTGCCCGGAAGCGAAATCCGAAGCGACAGCCAACGCACGAGTCCTGCCGCCAGCACTTGAGCACGCCGCAACGCCACCCCAGCCACTCCCTTCCTACCACCACCAGGTTGTTGAGGGCTTCATTTGATATGCCCTGCTGAGAGAGGGTGGTCCGTTGCACAGCCCCTTGAGCTACTGCGTCTGCCGTCGATTTCGATGCTTCCAATGCCGTCGCCTATACGAGTATATAATATTTTCTTTGTTGTTGTGTATTTTTATTGCTCTGCGAATTCCAAGCGGGTGCTGCCTCTTCTGCTTCCCCCCTCCCGATGCTCTATGACTCTTAATGAGCTCGTAAATTATTTTTTATTATTTTGTATTTAATTTTTTCATTGCTGTTTGTTCGACTGCGCTTCGAACAAAAAACAAAAAACGAAGCCAAAGCCCAAAAAACCGACGCGTGTGTGGCGACCATTTGATTCTGAATTGATTGTGGGAATTGAATAACATTGTGTTGGGTAGAGCTCAGCTTCAAAGGGGTTGCTGCATCTCATAGCAAATCAACTGCAGATAATACTCTTATAAATTGACCAAGAATAAACGAAAGTTTTCTAATCTGATGAGAGCTTAAATTAAATATTTGTGACTGTAATAAAATAGGGAGCAAATGATGGCAAGAAAATAGGTTAATACTTACGACGATTAGTTCTATATACTTTATGTGAAGTTCAACAATTTTTATTATTTAATTTAAGAAGTTTTAAAATACATTTTTAATTTCTATATTTTTGGCTGGCACATGATTGTTTTATCTGGTTTCTTTGAGTGCAGCGTGTCCTACTTATGCAGTAGTCTAGCTTCCGTTTTGTGGGCCACTTGCAACTTGAAATTTATGTAGAATGTTAATTACTTTCCGCACAATTATAAGGCACTTACACACACACGCACACTCGTGTAGTTGCCCCAAAAAGTTGAAAACTTAGTCAGGCACTGCAAGAGCCCCGTCTCCGTGCCTCACATAATATCTACTTATATGTTACAAATGCAACTTATTGGAAATTTTCACACGCCCGCAGCGCTTCCCCATTTCTCTCTCTCACTCTCTCACTCTTGTTGCATGCGTACGTCGTGCAACCCTGTTGCAGCTTCCCACGCAGCCAAAGTGTTTTTCCAAGGGCGTGGAGCTGGCTGGGGGGCACACGTTCAAGGCTGATAAAATATGTTGTAATTAAAGTATGCAGCACTTAAATGCCCAAACGCATTTCATGCCACATAATGTGTTATGATGAGGCGCCACTGCGAGGCAAATCATTTTCCATTTGCCATTTGCCAATTTCTAATTTTCCATTGACAACTTGACCCACATTTGTCACTGTCTTTGATAAGCACCAACTGCTGCCAGACAGTCCAATTATGCGCTAATCAAAATATCAAATGGAAATCAATCTGTAAGTGAAGCCCAAAGCCCAAAGCCCAATGCCCAAAGCAACAGCAAAGGCAACAGCAATGGCAAAACCAAAAGCAAATCGGTTCCCATCGGGCGAAGCGCTGACACAAAGATTGTGGTGTGTGCAGCTTGCCACATAATTTATGCCTTCAATCAAACCAAATCGCTGCCTGACTGACTAACTGACTGACTGACGACAGCGGCGACTTAACAGAGACACAGCAGCGGGAGGGGGGTGAAGCCTAGGGGGCCTAGGGGCCGCTCTGTCTGTGGCAATTTCGCTGTCACGCGTGATAAAACGCGCACATGGCACGTGAAGAAGGAGGCGGACAGATCGGACGGGGATGATGGAGGCAGGAGGGGGCAGGAGTTGAAGTCAAATTATGTGGCAACAGGTAATGGCAGATGCAATCCTGATTATGCTGCGGCTTATTTTAACTTTAATTATGCATCTATCTAACCGTTAACAGAGGATACTTTCAGATATGAATTAAAACTGAAAATATATATAGTATTGCGATCAAGTTTTCTCTTTATTTTATTGGTTTTTATCTGATCACTGTAGCATCAGATAATATATTCATATATTTACATTTATTTTCAACATTAATTAATTGCTGTTTTATTAAACATATTCACATGAATTTGCTTCGCTTTGCACCCCAAGTGAAAATGTTTTGTGGTTTAAGCCGCATTCGTTACGTTGCGAATGCGATTCGTTCTGCGTGCTTTACCCAATGAGTGTACGAATACACTCGACATTCATTTGCCGCCGTGCATTAGTCGCGGCTATTATCGTGTCTGCCCGCTCTTTATTATCAATTCTCATCTTTTGTGGAGTCTGTTTCGACCATCAAATTGCCTGAAAATTGCTGTGTGCTGGGAGTGTTGAATGTATATTCATATATTTCTATTTGGACAGCCTAATGGCGTTGAGTGCTTCTTTGAATTGGGCATGAGAATATTAGCAAACATTATCATTAACATATTTAAATGCAGACGGCCAGGTTGAGCGTATTTATGAAGAGCATGAAATAATCAAAGCAAATGCAGACGATTAAATAAATACCTAATGAAACATCGCCATGTTCGCACTGTTAACTGTATACAATAATTATGCCAAGCTAAAGCTGTAATCATATTAAGATACCATCAATTTATGCACGCTGACCAGTCGCATAATTAGCCCAACGATAAGCTGTTAATTATGCCTAGATCTCAACTGTTTAGTTCCCTGTCAATTACCCATGCCAACCAAGGCGACAAGTAAGGCACATGTCGAAATGTGGAACCACAACACGAGCATATCCATTGACACCCTTGACGCCGGCTGTGTGTGGTCGTGGTCGTGGTCTTGGTCGGTGCTCTTAAAAAAGTTTTTGCATCGTCACGTTTACAAGATGATAAACCCTTAACTACTTTTCAACGTAAACACCCGAAAAAACAAGACCCAAATACATATACATAAATATTGTTTTTTGGCTTTTTTCTTTGACCCGAAAGCAAAAAACGTAGCCATAAACAAAGCCAAAAACTTTTCAACAAACAGAAGGAGAGCGCGGAGGGCTAGCGGCAAGGGAGGTGCTGTGCTATGGGTTGAAGAAGATGCGTCCACTTCAGTGGCATCGCCTACACACACACATACACACACACACATGCTAATCTCTCTTCCACTCTGCTGTGCTTGCGGCTGAGACCTGGAACCAAGCGAAGCTTAGCAGAACCTTTGGGGACAGCCACTGAGACTGGGTAATGGGTAATATGTAGTCGCTACTCTCAGTGTTGAGAGCTCAGTTCTCAGTTCTCTGTTCTCGACTCTCGGGCAGCCCAGCAGCTGGCCAAAAAGTCAATACCAGGCGGCTGCTCACTCGGTCAGAGTCATAAATTACGCCATCCCGGGGGTGCTATTGAGAAGAGTATATATGTATATGTGTGTGAGTATGCGTGTGTCGTTGTTTGTTTGTATTGGACAAAGGCCCCGAGGTGTTGGCCTTCCCTTCCCGTTGGCCGCCTCCTGGTTCTGGTCCGTGTCGCTTACAGTCATCACAACGTTTGTTTGTGCATGTCAAAAGTGGTTCATAAATTTCAACTCTCGAGCCCAAAAAGTTCGACACAGGAAGTTGCTGTTTACTTAAGCATGCACACATCGACGTCTTGCCGCAGAATGTCTTTTTGCTAATCTCGTAGGCCACCCAACGTGACGCATGCAAATCAAACCGCATGCCACACATTACAAGCTGACCCAAACAGCCAAAACCGCAGCAAAACAAAACTCAACTAACTGGGCCACCTGCCAGCCAGCCAGCTAGTCAGCTTGCCAGTTTGCTACCACATCAAGTTGCCACCTGCAACTGCTGCAGGCCGCCCACACTTTATGGCTAAACATAAATTTTATGGCAGCGCCTAGACATAGCTTCTTCCGCCTCCATCGCAATCTCGAATTGCGTCCAGACATTGGTGATAAAAATTTCATTAGATCACGCAAAAGCGTTGCCTTCAAATTGAAAGCAAACTTTACATCGCTGGCAAAATGAATAAGCTCGCTTCGACTTTGTGGCCACAATCAGTGCTCCACTTCAGTCTGATGGATGTCTTGTGGGTGGCTGCCATTGCCTTCAAGTGGTGTTCGTTGTTTGGTATCTGCCTGATGTCTCACGCAACGCCAGGTGGCCCAGGGTTAATAATCACATTAACTTTTCCAGATAATCACATTAAATTTCCCACTTTTCTGCTTTTCTCTTGAACACCCTGTAGTTGATTGAGGGTTGTATGTGCCTTGTGGCACATTAAGCTAACATTCCTGTCTGAGTTTCTTAATTTTTGCTTAGTTGTTTTAATCATAATTATTGGATTTAAAGTATTTAGTCTGTGTACATTTTACAAAAGTAATGCTTAGCTTAATGTTCAGAAAATTTAATGAGAGTTGCTTAATCTTTGCAGGATATGTGTAGTCTGGCAGTTCACACTTTGTTTTGTGCATTGAACTGTATAGAAAAAATGTGAATTTAATTAATATTTAATACTTGTTGTCAATAATCAAATTTGTATGTTGGCTAAATTTAATAAAAACTTGCTTATTGAAGAGTATCTGTCAGTCAATCATCTCGTCTTCTGTCGCTGGTTTTATATGTTGCTTTGATTTTTACGAGCCAATAATTTGCACTTCTTGTGCGTGTGTCAGTTTGAATAAAAGAAGGTTGAACTGTGGGCTTGGCTGGGCCTAATCAAAAGCCCCAGATAGGAGTATATTTGAGTGTAAGTAGAGCCTTTGTCGATGTCGATGAAAGGCACTTAAGGCATCGACTAGATTAATTACATATTTATCGTGTTGCTTGAGTGCCTTGACCCAAATGGTTCTAACAGTGCGCTAATTAGTTATGGAATGAAGAGCGCTTCAAGGGACACACTGCCCAAGCCCCAACCATGTGGGGTGAGGGGTCTGTTTGTATTTACATTTTAAATTGAAAACGCAACTGCAACTCGTCCATGGCAACATCACCATAAACGTAATGCGTTTTTTTATGGTTTGTCATAGAAATCTACAAGATCATAATTTATGCAACACCCGCTTGACGCTGCCTCCTCAGGCAACGCCTCCATGAACTTGAATTTATGGCCAGAGCATGCGGAGCAACAGCATCATCATTATCATCATCATCATCGATGGAGTTGAAGCCGCCACGGTGTTGAGGTGATAATATAAAAGAAAATACATAAACTGCCAAGACGGACCAAAAGGGAGGACGCTGCCTGATTGCGTCTGGCCTGCGGGCATAAAGCAGCATCAGCAAAGTGGTCTAAAGACTGGGCACGAAGCTGAGAGTTGGCAGCAGAGAGACAGAGAGACAGAGACCCAGCCAAATAAATTGCAGCTGCTCGGGCTGGGGCGATGAAATACAAATAGAAATACTTGGCAGCTACCGTTGGCGTTGCAACGTTGCACGTTGGCTGGCAATGAAGTTGCCAGAACTGCCAGAGAGCATTGTGCACTTCACATGTCCTTTAGCTTGTTTGTCTTTCACTCTGACGCTCCACGCCGCAGCGCAGTGAAGTTGTTTGGCCAGACAAGACGAGACGAGACGCTTCATGGAGCAAACGTCTTGCCACAGCAGACCAGACGAGCTTGCGAATCATGACCATTTGAGCATAAAAATTACCTTGCCTCGCCTCACTTTTTGCATCGCTCTTCTTCTCTTTGTTGACCTTCTATAGTCTACCAGCCTGACTGCCTCACTGGCTGCTTGCCACATGCGCTTTAATCAGTTGCATGCACAACATTCCATCATGATTCTGCTGCCTCTTGACTTTTCAGTTAGCCCAGTCCAAGTTGTAGTCTGAGTCTGAGTTTCGAGCAAATTGAATCCGCTTGAGTTATGATGCTCCCCTTGCTAAAGACATTAACTCGTCACCCCTGCCATTTGGTTTAGTCGCACTGAAGTCAAATTTGCAGCACATAAAAATGTTTTTGGGGCCACACAATGAAGAGAAATGGGGACAATCTACGCACAACCCTTGCTCACAATCATACGCAACCCTAAAAGGGCCCCAGCTCCAGCTCCAGCTCCAACTCCAACTCCAGCACGGCATGTACATCAGTTCCAGAGCTCACCAATGTCATCATCAGTCGCGAGCAGAGACACATTTGGCCCTCGACAAAAAGTCGTGCATACATTGATAACAATATTAGACTAGTAGCATGCGTTTCTGGGGAATGATCAACGAGAAGATACTCTGTATATGAGAATATTTAGATTTTGTGGACTATAGTAAACATAGTTTAGTTCACTTCATAATTCTAATACAGGGTATTTCGCGGTCTATCGTCTAGCTGTAAAAGCAGTTTCAGTTTCCGTCTCGGACTCTGACTGTGGCCTAGTGTTCCGTCTGCGTTTAATGCACAACATATTCATGTGTCAAAAGACAATTTCGGATTTATGGCCTGCGAAATCCCCAGGCTGACGTCCGGCAATGGCAACGGCAACGGCAATGGCAACGAAGTGACGCAATGTGGGCGGCGGGTGAACGGGATGCGTTGCATTAGTACAGTGGGGAGAGTGTGGGACACAAAGGGGCAATTTGAGGGGAGAAAAAATATGTTAAGAAAGCATAAAATGATATCCACTAGCCATGAGGCGAGACATACATTCAAATCTCGCTCAGCTTTTTGGTTTGCATAAATTAGGATCGGGCCAGAGGCGAGGCGGAGGGTCTCGCATAGACAAGGGATACATGGGTCTGTCGTATTTGGGGCGCAAAAATTGCCATTTTTTCGTATATTTCTTTTTCTTTTCTATGTATTTTTTTCTTTTTTTTTTTGCCTTCAACACATAGAAAGTTTTGGTTTATGCGTCTGCTCTGGTATTTTTAGGGTTGTAATTGAAATTAAATAGATGTCGTGCCATGAATTCAAATCGCTTTTGCTAGCCTTCATCTTGCGGAATTTGTCGCATCGGAATGGCAAATGGGACTTAAAGAGTTAAAGAAGCAATAAAAAAATATATGCAAATACTTGATGTCTAAAATCTTTTGAGGGCAAAACAAAATGTGGGAAAAAGTGTTAACTTAAAGCAGCAGGACTACAACTATTTTAATAAAACTGTAACTAAAATCAGAGAAAAACACTGTCAAGTGAATTAACGATTTGTCGCTTAACATAGCTCTCATTGACCATCCATTTAAGCCAAGTACAATCTAAACTATGCACAGCACATTGATTCTGGGAAATATGCTAAGCTTTTCTTAGCCATTTTTAAGCGAAAGATACTAAGCAGCTTGCCCCGGCAACATATTTGCTGATTGCTTCTTTTACGTTTCACTTTATCAGCTTGTTGCCAGTCACATAACTGCTGTCTGTTATCGCCTTACTTCGTTCTCCTTTTCCTTCATTTCCCCCATTTTTTCCGCAGTTTCCACGTTCTTTTTTTTGAGCTTCTGCAGCTTGCACCACTTTAAGACCATTTTCACAGTTTCTTTTACATCTTTTAGTAACTTTTACTTTTCTTTGTTTGGCGCTCACAATTTATGTCACTGGCACTTGAAGAAGTTGAAGCTGAGACGCCAATGGAAGGTGTCTGCTGTTCTGTGCCCTGTGTTCTGGTTAATGAAAATCGATTTTTCTCAAAGGTTTGCCGCCAGGTGACAGACAAAGGCAACCAAGGAAAAAGGCAAATTTACTTGGAGTGGGACAGCTACTTCGGTTGTAGAGCAATCAGTTCTAATTAGCAAGAGGCTCAGTGGGGGCAGGCAGTAAGGAGCATTTGGAATTGGGGTGCGCTGAATAAATTGCCATTATTTGTCTATAATTGACGTGCCGTGGGAGGGAGGGAAGGCAACTCGGCCAAACTTCTGATGCCTGCGGAATTTTAATTGCAAATGTTTAACGCGCAGTAAATAGGCCAACTTGCTAGTGGCAACTGGCAACTGGTAACTGGCATTTGGAAACATGCAACTTGACTTGTCTAGCATTTAAGCGATCAGCTTGTTCATCCTTTTTTTATTCATTTCTTGATTTAATGAGCTGCTCTTTGCAAGCTAACATGTCTGGGGCCCATTAACCCTTTTAGAGTTATCGCCGGATCTGCATCTACCTCAGTTCATTATGCGACAGTATTCATATCTGCAGAATGTCGCATGCATTTCCCCCTCTCTCCCTCGCTCATTCATCATACATGTTCTCATCCACATCATGCTCCACCAGCAGCCGCTTTCACTAATTACATTTTCAAAGTGCAAACGAAGCGTGTAGAACGTGGAGGGGGCTGCAAGGGGAAACTAGAAGGTAGCTAGCTCTGGGTTCGCTCCACTAATTAGTACAATATGTGTATATATAATATGGCCTATGAGTGTGTGTGTGTATTTGTGCTTGTGTATGGGCCACAGCAATAAGTGGCATAAATTAAAATAAAAGTGTACAAGTATAAAATGTAACTGCGACGTCGACTGCGATAAAAATCAAAAATAAACAGCGCGCGTTGAGTCCGCCAGTTGAGGCGTGCAGCATACATACCACAACATATGTGTGCACACTCGTGCAACTATGAAGGCACATCAACATTAATTAAGCATAAACATTTAACCTGCCCCCGAGAAACGCCTCCACGCCCTCAACCGTCGCGTGTACGCTCGCGAGGACAGTATCAAAAGGGTCCGGTTTCGGTTCATGTTTCTGTTTCTCCAGCGCCAAGTCATTTTATAAAATGATTGATTTATTGTGGCCCTTGCACAAGCTGCAGTGGCAAGTGCAATCGGAGTAGGTAACAAGCAGGCAAAGCGCCAGCTGTCCTTCTCTCTCTCAGTAAGAGGTCCATAATTTTTACGGCTAATTCAATTAAGAGGCGACGGGAGAGCGAGCACTGAGTGCTTACAAGCTAACTGTCATAACTATGTATCAGATCAGGTAAATAGATAGACAGGTGCACTTGGGGTGGAAATTTCAAAAGGAATCGGCTGTTAATTGTATGACAGAGACAGATACTAGAATAACAGCTGCTTAACATAAACGTGGACTGTAAATAACAGTGCACCATTCTTTATGCTTCTTTTGAAATGTTAAATGCAAGTTTACAGTCTAGACAGAATTATAGACATTATTGTACTAACAACTCTTTGACTAAAATTATTCACCTTTAAAATTAAATGTTTTGTTGCAAGATTAAAAAAAAATAAATGTTCAAATTAGTTATTATATTATCATTTCAAGTTTAATAATTAATAAATGTATAATAAAAAAAAATTATTCCAAGAGAGAGCGTTGAACATCAATAACATTGACGTTTACCAGTTATTACTTAAGTTTTATTAAGTGTTATTGGCGTCACCAATCTGTTTAGCATTTTATGAAAATCTTTTTGTAATTTGATATCAAATTTCGCTTTGGTGAAAGTAAACTTTCGGTTACATAACCGACTCTTTAAGTGCTCCGCTGTGGCTTCAACTGCTTGAGGTCGACCACGGGATACGCCTTGTGTTTCTTGGCAAAGTTATTTGTCGCATTTGATTGATTTTGGGGGAATGCAATAAGAAATTGTCTGGCATTAGAAGCTGTTTTTGGGGGTTCAGCTATTTAACTCCTTCAATATGTCAACAAAAGTGTCTAAGTGGACAGATGAAGCGGGTCCACACAGAGAGAAAGCTCAAGAGAGAGAGAGAGAAAAGAGCGAGCGAAGAAAATCAATTTGACAAAGTAAAGAAAACTGTTATCCCTGTTGATTGATTATGCAGCCGTGTCGAGTGACTGGCCAAAAGTTTTCCCATTTTCGATTGGGTCACCAAGCGTATCATTAATTTCCCGTACATGGAAGCTGCGGGACATTGGCGAGAAGAGCAGGGAGACCGACCCAGCAGACATTGCGAACATGCATCTCAAATGTTTTCCTTTCATTTTGTTCCCCATTTGCAGGCGTCTCCGCGGAACTGTACTACGTACGGGAGGGAGCCATCAATGATTACGCCCTGAATTTTGCGGTCCCGGTTCCGGCGAACATCAGCGATGTCACATTCACGTGGCAGTCGCTGGTGGACCATCCGCTGCCCTATAGCATCAATGTGGCCACCTCAGATGTGGGCGTATTGCCACGCCCCATGCTGAATATCTCTCGCATTGGCGATGTGCCCATGGAGCCGCAAACATGGGGCATTAGCCTCAAATGCTCGGGCACACGGGCCGCCGAGGTGACTGTCACCATTAGCGTGGAGGTTATACTGGATCGGGCCACTCACAACAATACCAATCTCATCTTTAAACGCAAGAAAATCTGCCTAAAGGACGAGCCGAACGATGCACGCGAGGAGTACGATGACGAGGAGCCACTGCATCCCGATCTAGTGGCTCACGAGGACATCCACTACACGGAGCACAACGAGGACACTGCTGAGCATGTCATCTCCGACGGACGTTCGCCAACAAATGCAGATCACGGCAAGGCCACCGAAAGGCATCGCGTTCAGGCCACCGAATCGACTGTCACGGTGGGACGAGGTGTTGGTGGAGCGGTGGGCAATAATGAGTACGATCCCCTGCTGCGGGAAACTCTTGTGCCACCCACAAGCGGACTAATTACCCTAATTGTGGGCGGCATTCTGGCACTGGTGCTGGTCTCCACACTCATACTGATTGCTTATTGTGCCAAGGGTCCCTCGAAGCGTCATCCCTCGAATGGAGTGCATTTGATAAAGACCTCAAGCTTCCAGCGATTGCCAACAATCTCTTCGACTGCCCACAATTCGATCTATGTCTGCCCATCGACCATTACACCCACATATGCGACACTGACGCGGCCCTTTCGCGAATATGAGCATGAGCCTGAGGAGTTCAACCGCCGTCTCCAGGAGCTGACAGTCCAAAAGTGTCGCGTGCGTCTCTCATGTCTCGTGCAAGAGGGCAACTTTGGGCGCATCTATCGCGGCACATATAACGATTGCCAGGAGGTATTGGTCAAGACTGTGGCACAGCATGCAAGCCAGCTTCAAATAAATCTGCTGCTTCAGGAATCCATGATGCTGTATGAGGCCACGCATCCCAATGTCATGGCTGTGCTGGGCATCTCCATTGAAGACTTTGCCACACCTTTTGTTCTCTATGCTGCCACTGGAAGTGTGCGCAATCTGAAGACCTTCCTCCAGGATCCCTCGTATGCCAGAAGCGTGACCACCATTCAAACAGTTCTAATGGCTTCCCAGCTGGCCATGGCCATGGAGCACTTGCACAATCACGGCGTCATTCACAAGGATATTGCGGCCAGAAACTGTGTGTAAGTTGAACTTTTCTACCCAAGATTCTCCCTTTTCAGTTGAGTGCAATCTCCTTTATTTCTTACTAATCGATCGTTTGTCTCGCTCTCTTCCTCTCTCGCTTCACAGAATTGATGATCAGCTGCGCGTGAAGCTTACAGACAGCGCCCTCAGTCGCGATCTCTTCTCTGGCGACTACAATTGCCTGGGCGATGGCGAGTACCGCCCCATTAAGTGGTTGTCTCTCGAGGCTCTACAAAAGTCCCACTACAACGAGGGCAGCGATGTCTGGTCCTTTGGTGTGCTCATGTGGGAGATGTGCACGTTGGGCAAGTTGCCTTATGCCGAGATCGATCCCTATGAGATGGAACACTATCTGAAGGATGGCTACAGATTGGCCCAGCCCTTCAACTGTCCCGATGAGCTGTAAGTACCAATTGAAAGGCTGACATATTGAATGACTGAACTGACAAACAAACGACTGATTGACTGACTATCTAACTGACTCACTGAGTGACTGACTTGACTACCTGACTGACTACTTAAATAATGGAATGACTGACTCTCTGACTGATGTACGAATTGATTCCCTAACTGCCAACTTGACACGAAGATCAATGTTGTCAACCGAAACTAATTAAATATTGGCTTTTTGCTCTGCTCTTTATTGCAGCTTTACAATTATGGCCTATTGCTGGGCCTCGATGCCTGCCGAGCGACCCTCGTTTAGCCAGCTACAGATTTGCCTATCGGAGTTCCATACACAGATCACCAGATACGTTTAACCTGCGGTAATGAAACACACCAAGACCTGTAAATACAACAAGAGGAGACGTCGTAAGATTTCGCAGCAAACTTTTACGTCGACGTCGGCAACTCTGTTTCCAAAGACATATTTAAATTATAGCGCCTAATCGGGCGATTATGTGGGTCGTCATGGTTCGAATGCATCCGGCATTGCCCACACTAAATAGTTACTTACTTCTGTATTTATAATGTGGCTACTCGATAGGAGACTACTTTTAAAATACTCGTATGTAAAAGTCAGTCTATCTACATATTTAGCAACTAGGTATACTTAGGATAGTGCGTTCAAAGAAGAAAGAGAACGAAAGAAAAAAGAAAAACAAAAAATGAATTAAACAAATGTGACATTTCAATGCAAGCAAAGTAGTAGTTGAACTTAACAGAAATCACACTTAAATGTTAAAAGATACATGAGCGAAGGCAAGGAAGATATGCATAACATTATATAGATACAGATAAAGATACAGATATAGATACACATACAGATACAGATACGAATACCGATTCAAATACAGATACAGATAGACAACACCCTAGGCTAGGCATTTGTCGTAGTTTGAAGACTTCAGTTACACATTCGTCATAGTCTATGGAACTGCATAATATAATATCGAATATATCGAATATATATAAATATATATCTATGTAAATGTATTTATATGTGTATGTATTTGTCTAAGAGAGCGAACTCGAATCTATTTAATTAATGTTTAGTGACTTTATGTCGAAATCCAAACGGTGCACTCTCTAACTTTAACACCCACCCAGTAAAAGGACGAGATGAAGACGAAGCAGCAGAAGGAGTAGAAGGACAAGAAATGGGTGCAGCTGAAATCGCAATCGTAATCCCAGTATTTTGTGTTATTCTTATTCAACCGTCTCAAGAAAGTTTTTGTAATATACTTAAGCATTTCGCATTAGTTCTAAGTTATTCTTATGATTTAACAATGATTTTTATTTTGAAGCGAAAAAAAACAAACAACATCACAACTAAAAGGAAAACAAACAAAAAATAAAATATAAAGAGAAAACGATTTCAATAAACGTCCGTGCATAACATTCAAAAAACCAAACAAATGCATTTCTGAATAGCTGGTGAATGACGCAAATGGCTTGCTGGGGAATGGGAATCGGGATTGGAATGGAGGGAACAGGGAAGGGAGGGAGGGGGTAAGTAAAACATTCTTATGTGAGCATATCGCTAACAATTGAGCCGGCCACGCCCATCACTTACCCTAAAACAACTTGCACTAAGAGCAATGTGTTGTTTGGGTTTCACTACGGTTAGTTCGGCACTCCTCTTGCTGCTCGGTCTTGGTCTTGGGCATTGCTAGGGGTTGTGGTAGGCGCTGGAATTGGGGTTGGGGTTGGTGTTGGGGTTTGGGTTAACCATCTGCAACCCACACTTACACACACTCGCATACACAGCCCCGAGCCAATCTCTTTGGCAGGCCAAGCGTGCTGGCAACACAAAAGGCATGTAATGCCAACTGCCTATTTGAGGAGCAAACTGCACGAAGAAGAGGCGCACCCGTCCCCGTTCCCGCTAACCGTGCCACACGTCCCTGTCTCCATCCCACACCTGTACGTGGCGAGCCTGTCGAGCGCGTCGAGCTTATGAGGTAGTCGCCATTCCATGGCATGCCCTTTGATGGCTGAGCTGACACTACTTAGTTTTTGGCACGTCATGGCTAGGCACGATGTTGCTGTTGTAGTTGCTGCTGCTGTTGCTGCTGCTGTTGCCGGTGTCCCTTTTTAATATGCCTGTCACAGCATCAGCATCAGACCAAAGACTAGTTTCGTGTTCATCTTCTTTTTTACACCCTGCAATCAGGCAATGAGTAATGATGGGTGTATATCTATGTTATCTACAGTTTTTAATGTTTTAATCAAATGAAGTTAATAATTTCCTGAATACTTTTGCATTAATTATCTTGCACTCGCTGCAGCTTGTTTTATTTTTAATGATTATTATGTTTTGATAGATAAAACTAGTTTGGGTTTTCATTTGCTCAGGGCATTTGTTAGTTGCGCATACCCGATCAAAGCTGTCTTCATGTTTTTTTTGGGTTGCTTGCAGCGTCTTTAAAAAACGTTCAAAGAGCGCTACTCATGTGGCACGTGCCACAGCTGAAATGCGTAGCATTTAACTAAAGCCACTGCCCAAATCGAAAGTTAATGCGAAAAAGCAGTTGCTTTTCCCACAGCAGATAACTAAAAATTTAATGCGACAAGTTTATCAAGAAATGGGAGACGGAAATCAAGTTGATTTTGTTCAATTTTGCTGGAAATATAATAAAGATGTTAGCAGTGATTGCCTTTTGCTGCTGCAAAGTAACAATAAATAGTTTTTTAAAGCACGAATAACTGTCAATGTAGTTACTATTAAAATGTAATAATATGTAATGTTACTTTTTAATATTTAATATTGATAAGTAGAGTGGCTGCTGCCTGATCAAAGGGCCAAACAGATGGTTGCTCTATTGACTGAGTTCACTTTCGAGTGCCTCAGTCCTGGCCATGGTCATAAGTCAATTGAAAAGCTCAAAGACAAACTGGAAACTGTTTCGTTTCAATCAAATTAAAGCGATCCAGCAAATTGACAAAAGATATTAAGTTATTAAAAACAACGCGAGTCGAAAGGGAATTTTTTTGTGCGGTCGTAAAAAGGGCAGGAGAATATTGCCATAAAAGTCACACAACTAAAACAGAAAATTGTGCGGGGAACGGGACGAAACTCATTGAAACTTGAGCCCCACACACACATACACACACACACATACTCATAGACAATACTCAAATGGAAAATGAAAGAGAAAAAAATTGGAAAATTGAAAAACAAAAGGCAACTGGGTAACTTTGTTGTTGGTCAACACTCTAAGCCAAAAATCAACAAATATAAAAAATTTCCGAGCACGTGAGGCAGCATTTCAATTTTTCAGTAGCTGTGTTTGCGCGCAAAAACTTTGACATCCCCTCGTCGTCAAACCACACTACACCGACGCCCACGTCCCGCCCCGTCCCGCCCCCTTCGCAACACACTGCACTGGCAAACGACACAAACTCGAACAACAACAAACAAAAAATGACGACAGGTAGTCGTCAGTCTGGAGTTTTGGAACTCCCCACGGAGCCATTGCCAGTCCTGCGGCTATGCCAGGTGATGTTTGAACTTTCGACGGATGAGCTCGACCAGTGTTGGGTAGGGTATTGGCTATGGCCACATAGCAGAGGCATGGATATTTGGGGTATCAACTTTTTGCCAAAGTGGGTCGGCATGGCCTTAAAATTGATTACTCTGCGCGACGCAGTTTTCAGTTTTTTGAGCGCAGTTTTTGTTGGTTGGCATTTTCAAGCTGTTGATTATGGCCAGAAGGCATTAGCTACAAAATAAATGTTTACCTTGAAAATTATTAAGTCAAGTTTTCAGATATCGTTGCGGTTCGGTTAACTGGCATACTCTTTCGCTCCAAATTGCAGAAAAGTTTTAATGCCTTTCTGATTGCAAAACTAATTAAAAAGTTGATGAAAATCATTTGGTATTGCTTTAAAGATTTAATTCCAACCCCAAAAAACGCATGGCAAAATTTCGTTGGGGTTGGCAAGGTGTCGTCCCAGTTCGATTTGAAGTTGGAGTTCAAGTTCTATTTTATTGCTAATCACATTTTGCTATTGGCAACTTTTCAAACTGCGTTTCGTTTTCAGAATGCACATAATCAATGTCGAAGTATTTGACTTGAGTCTACTTATCCGATTCTCTTAAGACATTCGCCTTCAAACTTTATTTCCTTTCTTCGTTTCGGTCTCTCTCTTCCCACCCGCTGTGAAATGCCAAATGCAAAAATTGTTTTTCAATTTCTTTTCTATTTTGCAATACACAAGGCGAAACGACAGCAGCAGCAAGAGCAACATTAGCATACAACTTTTCTTATTATTTTTTATGTGAAAAATTTTGGGGAACGAAAAGAAATGAAACCGAGGAAGTCAAGGGAGCCAAGGGTTGAGGGCGCGTGGGCGTGGCCGGTGGAAGGCAACAAACTGCAAAGCTAAGGAAGCGGAAACGGAAAGCATACAACGCAGACAAACGCCAACAAATTCGATGGCTAAGAGAAATCGCCGACTAGTCATTGCCTGGTAAGCACCCTGTAGTAATGCAGATGCTTCTAGAGAGTATATTGGGCTAATTAAAAATAGCTTCTAGTTCAAAATAACATTTATATTAATTTTTGTCTTTTTTAAAATGTGATCTGATAAAGCATAAATTATTTACACATACATTTTATGTATCTTTGTATCATAGGGTATCTTTGCGTCCAGCAGGTCCGACACTTTCTAGTTAGCACTGCGGAACTGTCGATGAGCCAAGCACTTGCAAATTCGGCAGAGTGGGAATTGCAGACGAGTACTCGGTCGTTCTCATTCCCGTCCGTTCCCGTCTCATCCCGTCTCGTGCCGGGCAAGTCGCACTCCAGACAAAAGTGAAAACAGTCGCGTCTCGGCAAAATACATAATAATGACATGGAAGGAAATCATTTTCATTTGCAAGCCATCGCTTCATTGCTCCCTCAATCCTCTGCACCTTACCCCTTGGTCACACTCGAAGCCAGCTCAGCTTCTGGCTGAGCTGTAGTCTCATCATTGGCTGTCGGTTAAAGTTAGTTGCAACTCCGTGGCGGGTGCTTCATTTGTCGCAAAGTTTTATTGAATTACTCGGGCGTGCCTCGGATCTGCCGTGAGTAGCGTTTGATGTGACGCATAGACAGACAGTCATGCTGGAGGCGGGAGTAGAGCGGGGAAGGATATGCTCGTTGCCGATAATGGCAGCTTGGCTTGCCTCTTGATTATCACGCCTCTGAAAATTCATTAAAACTTTTTCGGTTTCGGTTTTTTTTTGGTTCTTCTCTTTTTTTGGCAATCGATTGTGGGGACTCGTGTCGTGTAGCTGGAATGTGGCACTGTGGAACTGTGGCACCTGCAACCATTTTTCATCTGCCACACAGCCGTTGCCATTGCCGTTTACCGTTTACCGTTTTGTCGTGTTGCCGTTTTCCGCCTTTGACTCGCCTTTGACTTTCTGCCAGCTGTCATTATTCATCCAAAATGTTTGTCGCTTAGCTAGTCCACCGAGCTGGCAGTCCCCACCAAAGTTTCCGAATTTCCCACATATGTCGCCAACTGCGGACAGTGCAGAGTGGACTGGACCATGGCCCCCATGTGTGATTAATTGTTGCAAATGCTGTTGCCAAGGCCAACCCAGTTGCTTCTCTGGTATCGTGTTCCAACTGAGTTATAGGCTGTTGACACAAAACTGAGCTGCACTGCAGCTCGTCAACAACTAAAGCAGTTCATTCGATAGACAACTGTGTATCAGATAAGTTAGGATATTGATATTATAGAATATTTTCACTTCGATTTGAGAATCGTTCTCATTTGCAGTTATGCCAAAAGCTGTTGAATTTTTCACCTTTTATGCTTGAGAACATCTCGACTTGCCACATCAATTTGTCGAATAAGCAACTTAATCATTTGCCATTGACAATGGCTCAACTGTTGGCTCTAGGCCTAGACAAGAGTCCTATGCGTGCTCTTCTCCTACACGAGAGCAGAAACAGGAGCAGAAGCCGTAACATTGCTAAGGCTGTGTTAGCATAAAAATTATGCAGACCGGCCCGGGGGTGGCCCATTGAAGCGACAAATGTGGCCATGCCACTTGCTGCCAAAATCAGCACACACATAGAGCTGTGACTGTAGAAGTTGACTTGGCTTTGCCACGGCTTCGACTGCAGTTGCACAATTTGTCGGCTTTCATTTTTGGTTATCCGCTTGCTGCTGCTGCCGTTGCCGTTTCGCCAAGCTGCCACATTGCCGTATTGCCACTTGCCACTTGCTTTTATGCAACAAATCATTGGCATAATTTAAAGCTTCTCTGCGCTCAGACTTCAGTCCTTAGAGCACTCTTTGTATCTAGCATTATTTTTGCCAGGCGCTGGCAATGTGGGGTTAAGTGTGCACAGCATGCATGCAACACTGTCAGACAGCAAGACAGACAGACGGCCAGACGGCCATGTAGTATGGCAACAAGGCATTCAGCTCGACTGGCAGCTCGACTATCTGCTCTCTATGTATGATTATTGAATGTGGTCGAAGATTAATGATGGCTCCTGCATCTCGGTATGTCGGTCCTTCCATCTGGTTCCATTTGTGCCATTTGCTCTTTTCTAATATTGTCTGGCTGCCTGCAAATGGTAATCCTTAGCCACTTGCTGTTCAGCTCTGCTTATTTTACTGTGCGCCTTTTCAAGATGTTCGACCAAAGCTGATTACCTCAAACAGAGCTCGATGCACTCAAAATTTAAGGCCATACAGCTTTTAGCTTCGAAATTGCATAAAGTGCATTGTGATTATTATTCTACTACTTAAATCTATCTACTTATGACAATGCTGATTTTAAAATGGTTTTACTGAATGTACTTTAAATGGATTATATGATTCAGTAAGCACTTATCTCTCTGCAGAAAATATAATTTTAACAAAATTAAACAACTAAATTTCCTATACTATTCAGTTTTAAAATGATCAAGAATTTTGGTTTGTAATTATGGTTTAGTATTTTTTAAACTATATTAATAATGTGCATAATTTTTAAAGTTCAACTTCAAGTGTGCTTTTCAGTCTATATTTTTAAGCAGGTGCTGTCCACTTAGAAGATCCAGTCCGCACAACTGGTTTTATTATTTTGGCAGCGCCCCGAGAATGAAACCAGAATCAGTGCCAAAATTAGAAGAAGGACCCGGCCAAAGGCAACAATAATAAGCGCAACAGTCGCACATGAATTCTTATAATAATAATAATAATATTAGCAGTGCAGTGCGCAATTTAATTAAAATTTCGGCCAGTCGAGGAGCCTACGTGAGTGCCCAAAGGAGCACTACGAGTACACTCGTACACTCATCGTACCTGGGCTCAAGTCGAGTTCTTTCGCTTCTCTACTTTGCTGGTGACATATGCGATGCATAAATTAAACACTCCATTCGGGCTAGTCAAGTCGAGACCACATGTCCTCACGTCCTTACTTATTCACGTACGCAAGCTCGGCATCCACAGGGGCGTCAGGTGCCTGGGGCTGCCTTTTCGCCATAAACGTTAAACATGTAGGCAAATGCTCATTAGTTTATCCGCAGCGAGATAGGAGTGTTCTGGCGCTATATTATTCACATACCCTGTAACTATTAAATGAAGATGGGGATAAGATAAGTTAGGGAGGATAAGAACTGTATCTTTCTTAATGGTTTAAAATATATTTCAGTATAAATTCAACTAAATATTAATTATTTATTTTGAAAATTAATTGATGCCTTACCAGATGCACATATTCCAGGGTATTTTTAAGTTCATTAGTCCCAATTATTGCAGTCATACTTCGTTTATATTGATTTTAATTCATTTCTTTTCTGCAGCTCCCCAACTGTGTTCACATTACTCATGTTCTCCCCAGCCAGTTTGCATGTGCGTAGTGTTTAATCATTTGGAGTTGGAGCATAGGGAGTATAGAACTGTTTTGTGTTGTCTCGATTTTCAAAAGGTGTTGTCCAATCTTATCCTCATACACTTTTCATTCCCCTTCTCGTTCTCGATTTCCAGCAAACCTTCTGTGTCTAGTCAGGCCAAGTGGCCATAAAGTTGGTATTCTCTGGGTGCTTATTGAAAAAATATTTGTCAAGGCTTCTTTGAACTGCGACAACGGGGTTTTGATTGCACCCGGTAGGGTCATGAGGTGGAGCGAATTGAGTGGGGAAGAGAGTTGAAAATGATGATAAAATTGAAGCTTCTATTGGCGAAGTCATGCACGGAGTGCAGATGCCTTTGGCTTTGGCTATGGGTTGGCTTTTTGTGTGCCAGTTCTATGCAATTGGCTCATTGCTCATTGGACTGTGGTCCTTCTTAGTCCTTGGAACTAGAAGCATGGCAGAAGTTTATCAATAAAATGCTGTGGCATACAAAAGTACACGAGTTATTTCTTTTGCATGACTGCTTTGAGGCCAGGCATCAGGATGTGCTTGACTTATAACCACAGAAACTTTTTGCGCCATATTGTTAAGCAATATTTATGTGCTTCTATTCGATTCAAGCGACATTTGTCCAATATGAAATGTGCGGTTTAAAGATATGAAAATAAATCAACTATGGCCCTAAACTAGTTCAAGTAATAAATCACACTCAATTATGGATACTATCAATAGCTCAGCTGTCAGCGAACATTTGTGAAATGGAAATTCTATCCTCTCAGAGGCTGCTGCCGGAAAACGACACTCGAAGCGAAGCGAGAGAAAGATCCATTGTCAGACAATGTCTGGTAACGAGATGATCTTGTAGGTGTGTTGTATCCATTGATAACTCAATTAACATCTTACTTCCACGAAATTATTATAGATTTTGCGCTCGAACGGAGCGTATCTCGCATCTTGTATCTTGCATTTTGTATCTGAACAAGCGACACTGCGATGAGGAATTACTCATGCTCGAATTTCAGACATCGTGTAATTCGAAACCCTTCGACCCAAAGCGAATGCAGTCTGTGGCTGTGTGAACAATTGATTGGAAAAAAGGATTCGGTTCAGGCTGGGCTGAGGCTCGGCCCCGTTGTTTATGCGACGCATCGTTTCAATTGAGTTTTAAATGAATTCCCATTGAAGCGTTAATCCATTTATAGCCAACAGTATGAACCCCGAGGGTAACAAAACGCTTGCACGCACATATAATCCGATTTAGGGGCTAGTTTTATGCTCAGTACACGAACTCTGAATCGAACTGAAGCCAATTGCTTGTGTCGCCTCCATATTTAGTGACAATGACCCAGTTATGCTCCAGCCCCACCTTCTGGGGCTAAGCTAAATTGTGCATAAATTAAAAAATAAAATCTTTCATAAACTAAACTATAAGCCCATAAAACGGGTGACCAACCAACCACCTTTTCACTCACTTTTATCCTTCGTCCTTCCGCTCTTGTGTATGTGTTCTCAAAGGCAAAATTGATGACAATGCGGCTTGTCAACGCCTCGACGGCTTCTGTAGATGTTGCTTCTCCTGCTGCTCCTTGTGATACTTTTGCGCCTGCTCTTGTCGGGCTTCCTGCAACAAAAGATAAAAATTTCATTAAAACCATTAAAACTGCCTTCGTAGATGCAAAAAGAAACAGGCGAGCTGGGCTGCTCTTACTCATACCTGATCCTGCATGCCATAAATAATACTTTAGCAATATTCGCCTATCAAGGGCGGTACTTTCAGCCGCTCTAAGCGCAAATTGTATCATCGATTTTCAAAGTGAATTAATGGATTACTTGAGGCTTTCTGAATGAATTTAGGCTTTAAAGTCAAATTGTATGCGGTTAAAGTTGACTAATCGGGCGACAATTTTGGGCTATGTACGAGTATTTATTTAATTTGTGTATTGAAATATTGTCTTTCTAATACTACAATACTGCTAATAATTTGTGGTTTTAGTGACTAAACAAATATACAATTTTCGGGTGGTTAACACATTATCGAACTTAAATTCATTAAAGTATTATTTTTTATACATATTGTTAACTATTTTAATTTTGCAAAATTTTATATTATATTTTAATTTATTCAATGCATTTAGTTTAATTTTGTACAAACAGATTTTTATAAAATTTTGTATAAATGAATATTTGGTACGAGTAATCTGAACTAAATAAATTGTAGAATTATATTATCTACTCAAGATCTTTATTTATTTAAATGTTCAACGAGATCTCGCTTAACGCACTCTACTCGTATCTATCATCCAATACTGGCAGTCCTTTGTCCATTTTCAATTCCATTCAATTGCAAACTGATACTCGTTTGATAATTTGTGTGCACTCGTTTTGCAATTCGAGCTTGGTATAAACTTAACCAAATGTAGCGCAGCGACAATCTGATATATTGAATACTTGTACAATGTGTTCTGCACACGTATAGAATATCTTTTGCTGTGCTCAAATTACCGCTATACACACACTAGCCTACTCGCACACATGTTCACAGATACACTCGCACACATGTGCATACACAGACGTCTAAGCAAATATTCGCGCTATGTAAATATCCTGTGGCAACGCCTGTCCTTGTCTCCTGTTCCTGTTCTCGCCTGGTCTCGCCTGCCATGGTCTCGCTTCCATTTTGCATTTTACAGTTTCTACCCCCCCACTTTGCCCCCTCGCACCATCCCGCTAGCCCCTAGCCATACCCAAATACGGGCGCTCTTTAGGCTTTTGTGTGCCACGCGAGCTCAGCGAGTGTCGTGCTGTTTTGTTGTTGTATGTTACCGTGCTAGTGTATGTGTCTGTGTGTGTGTGTGTGTGAGTGTGTGTGTGATAACAACCCAAGGATTATTTCGCATTACTTTATTTTCACAAGCGCTTGCAAGTTTGCGGTACTTTAGCCCAGCCTCGCCCATTGGCTCGGCCCCCTTGTCGGGCAAGACCCGCTTATAATTTACACGCTGATTGCACGTTGGGATTATATATAATTTCTTTTCGGTTTTTTCCATCCATGCATCCCCCCTGCTCTTCATCACCACATACACCATCAACACCCTATGCCCAGGTACCTCCTATTTATGCTTCTTTATCTGATTTTTGTAACTCTCTCTCTTTCGTTTTTCAGACTTTTCTTTTTTCCCAGCACGTTTTTATGAGCTTATGAAATTAATTGTGTATAAATGGGTGTGTTTGCGTGTGTGTGTGTGTCCTTAGATGTGATGGATATGGCGCATTTGATTATGTTTTGGGCAAAATAATGAAATTATCTGGTAATAAAGCGTAATAGATTCATGGCAGTTGCAATTCTTGCGGTATTAGCGTGATTTTTGGCTTGCCCCAAAATGTTGATGGATGGATGGGATGTGGCAATAAGTGGATTAAGGCGGCACTGTAAAACGGATGTGATACACACCGAGCATATCTCTGACTCTGACTCTAGCGCTGACCTAACAGAGTAACCACATTAGACCTTCCCCCTCGGAGTGAAACCGAAACCGAAACCGTGGACCACCATTGTTGCTTAAGTGGCCAAGCTGGGTAACCATACGAGTACACAGACTCAACCATTGACAAATATTGGAAAAAGTGTACAATGTTTTGGCTGTCATTATCTGAAACTCGTTGTGCAGTGTAATTAACGAGCGGCGGGAGAGAATCAAACGCGACATAAGCAACTGAAACATAATACAAATAATTAAAAGTAGCCCAGAGACAATGTGTGGAGAGCGGGATGAAGGAGACAAAGGTCTAGCCGGCTGGCAAAAACAATTGTGTCAATAGTTCACCCGCATATCGAATCGAGTCGAGTCGAGTTGAGTCGAGTCGAGTCGAGTTTAGGCCAGGAGATAAACACTGCAGATAATGGAGGAGGAACAGCTGCTGGCGACTGTCAATGAGTGGATGACTCAAAACTAATAGCAGACAATGGAGAAGGGAGAGGGGATGCATTGAGTCCAACAGGCAGTTGATCTATGCGACACATACTTGAGCCTAGAGATGAGGAAAGGGAGTGGGAAAGGAAGGGAAAGGAAAGCAATTGTAAGGCGACACCTACTGGCATCATTTGTTTACACAATATTGGATATTGGATAGGTTCGAGCCAAAGGAAATGGGCATTAGCATGAAATTTGTAAGGCACAACACGCACTCGAAAAAAAGGAATGCAAAGGAAAGACGAAAAAGGATCAGCCCAGGCAAATTTATGCAGGCGACAAATTCAAAACATATGTCCTGTATGTGAGCACGAGGAAAGCGAGGGGCAGGGGTGTAGAGGGAACGAGGTCGGAGTACGTGGAACCAATCAATTGTTTATTTATTGTCTGTTACTTGTTTGTTTTTCTTTTCTTTAGCATTTCTTTTGTCTGCCTCGGCCCAGACTTGGGTGTCATCTCCCACTGCGCATTCGAGACCACACAAATCTAACCCAGTCACAGTTTGCCAGTGGACCAGTCACCGTTACTGCCTTAGTCACGGCTTAGTAGAGTTGTTGTTCCAGCCAGACAAAAGGAAAACGATATCGGACGGTAACAGACAGGTGCCAAAAGGAAAACCCAGACCAAAACACAGACCCAGATTAGGTCGAAAGGTTCAACGAACAACTTCATTTCGAGATTGTCTCATTTTACGCGTATTATCCACGCTCATTATCTGGCCATTCCCTCTGGCTGGCTGTGGTCAACGGATGCGCATTGTTTTCCATCCCCAGTGCCAGTCGCAATCCCAATTATGGCATCAGTTACCATTGTTTGTAGCTGGTGATTAGTATTGCCAATCTGCCAATCTGCAAATTTTTGTTCACTAAAACCACACATGAAGAAATCTGTGCAAATCATTCCACTTTCGATCACAATGGGTAATGTGAGTTATTCCCTAGGTTTTTGGAGGAAAAAAAAACAATATTCGTATTAAGGTCTATTGTTTTCAATTCTTTCTTCCATTGAAATGCTTCACAATGGGAAAGAGTACAGATGGGGTGCATTGCTTTTATTTTATGATTTTTAAAGAATAATTAACATTTATGCTTATATTGAAAATCCTTTGTACTTATTATTACTGATAGATTTAACAAGCAGATTCCAATTATAAGCCAAAATAAAAAAAAATTGAAGAAAAACACATTGAAAGTAAGAATTCTTATTCGAAGTACGTCCAACTCAATTTAGGATTTCTATTTAAATAAGTTTAAAATATAATTTATTTCATAAAGAAACATTTTGCATTTAAATGTATTTATTTAAGAATTTGCACAATACTTTTCGCATTATAATTGGGAGACTTCATCCTTGAGATGTTGATAAATTTGAAATGGTACAAATGTTTTTATTTTAAGAAATTCCAGCACAAATTTGGTTAAATCTCGACAACTATTTGGATTATTTCAATAAGCTGAGTCCGAAATAATCGGACAAAATGAATAATTGACACGATGTGAATTTCAACAACAGTATTAAATTCTTGACGTACTTTTTTTTCTTATTTTAATATGTAGTTGTTGTGAATATCTCCAGCTGGGTGGGTTGAGGGGTTGCTTAAAATTGTATTGTGAAACGTTTTGTATATACAGTCATCTATCTCACTGCATATTTGATAGATAAATCATTTCCATCTTTCCAGCAACCCCAGCCAAAACATATTAATGCATTGCACATACACACAGACACACTCACACATTCACAAGCATTGCACGGACTCCTGTGGTCGCGTCTTGTCCAACTTAAGCCCAGGCTCAAAAGCGCCAGGATCAAGTAAAGCACATGCCACAGAGACTGAGACAAGGGGACAAGGACACGCGTCTGCTCAATGCCAAGTCGCATAAAGCAATATAATCTTTCATTACAACTATAACAAAAGCGGAGCTGCCCTCAGGCATATGTTGTTGCCCCAACCCGCTCACCAGTTTCCTCGTTCTTGCCACTCGCTCTCGTTGTAGCTGCCGCTGCTGCTGCTGCTGGCGTCTCGAATTTATTGCCCCTGCAGTGCGAACGTTGCTGCGTCGAGTGCAACAAGCACAAAAATTTATAACTGAGCCATAATGAACTCATATTTTATAACGTTTATTAACCCATTGATAACCGGCCAAGTGCTTAACGGCAGCTGAATTTATGCGTCTGGCATCCTGTCTTAGGCACGAGGGGGGAGGAGGAGTACCGCAGTTGCCAGTTGCCATGTCTGCGTCTGCAGTTGCTTCTGCGACTGTCGGGTTATCGGAGAATCCTAAACGGCCGCCGCAGCAAATGCCTTGTGACAAATAAATGTCATATTAATGTCAGAGTCCCACAAGTAAAATTGATTCGTTGATTCTGTCTCTCTCTTTCGCTCTGACCACCCTGAATTCAAATCTGTGGCTGCTCAACCTCACTTATATCCTCATTCTCCTTTACCTCCTCCTTTTCATACAGCTGCTGCTTGTGGGATTGGATTTTCAAGTGGTTCCCTGCCATCGCCGCCATCTCTTCCTCCACTTTCAACTCCTCCTCAGCGTCTCCTTTAGTTTCATGCATGTTCCATTTGGCTTTGCGCTTTATTTAGAATGGCTGCGATAAGCCGGTGTTATGAGAACTTGGCATGGTCACATGGCCATGAGAGGCTTTCCAAGTATCTAAAACAAATTGTGAGATGGAGTGGTGGGTTATACTCATATTGGGATAATAGAGCTTGCCATAATCGAGTGGAACTAATCGCAGGTCCTTGCGGTGATTCTTAGCACATTTCGATTGTCCGTACTGCTGGATGTGACAATAAAGATTTTGATTAAGATTAAATGGTAAGACTTTTAATGTAATTTCATTAAAACTCGAAACTTGAGCAGCTAGATTGTTGAAAGATTATGAAAACACACATAAATGTTAATCATAATTATGCTTCCAAAGTGGTTGATTAAAATTAAATAAATTTCTGTAATTTTTTTTCATCATCACAAAAGGTAAAATAAATTGAGAGTAATTTTATAGATTTCGAATGTTCATTCATTCAGCTGACGTTGTAAATAATTTATTTAACATTTGAAATATAGGTTTGATCAAGAGATGATTAATGATAGATTAACAGAGATACTCGCATGCTTTATTTGCAGCCTAAGCAGTTTTGCTTGTGGCCCAAAAGGGTTCTGTTTGACACCCTGTCAGGTAATTGCTGGGATCGCCCACAACTTGCCACTTCACACTTGCAACATAGCTGGCTGTGAGCATTTCGAATTTCACATTTAACACATCCTGCGTTGTCCTGCCCTCGAGTCAGTCGTCTCTTTCTCGCTTTGCAAGACCACGTTAGCCGCTTCCGGTTGTGACTCTAACTACTGCTGCTGTTGGTGGCTTTGCTGCTGGTGCTCTTTCGGTGTTTGTTTGCATTTGTCGCCTTTGCCTCTGCCACAGCCTCTGCCACAGCCTCTGCCTCTGCCTTTGCCTTTGCCACGCACTGCCCAGTTGTGCCCCACAGTTTTTGTGTGTTTCCCATTTGTGGAGTTGCCCTTTTGCTGGCATCTCATTCCATCATTCAAATATATACCCTGCTGATCCTTCTCGTCTGCAATCAAGCGTTTCTGTTGTTTGCTTTTCGGAACTCTGGTCCATTAAGTGAGCGTCGTTGCAGCAGCAGCAGCAGCGGGGGAGGTGGCAGCGGCAACTGCCGGAGGGTCAAATGCCGCTGGTGACTTTTCGCACTCGATGCGTGGCAGCCAAGGGCAGAGCGGGGAGCGAAGCGTTGCGACGGTCACGTGTCATGAGCCGCGCCGTAATTGTATCTATGAGATACAATTACAATTTTTCAATATTTTTGCACAGCGGGCGATGGCTGAGCATCCTGACATCCTGGCAGCCTGGCAGCCTTGGCCGGGTTGAATTCATTCGCATCGAGCTAGCAGCGTTTTCGTTTGTGGGCGTTATTATTTATTTATAGTGACACTTTATTGCAACGCAGCGCAGACGCTACCGGCGCCGGCTGCAGGACATGCACGCAGGACACGCTCGAATGTAATTGCGCACTTGCGGCGTCTTGGATATGCGATGAGACTGAATGGTGGAGGTGGGGGCAGACAAGCTGAATATGTTGCATCATCGCTCGTCCGTGTGGCCTTAATGTCCTTGCACAGTTGCTAGTTGCCAGTTGCCAGTTACAAGTCGCCTGCTTAATGTTGCGTTGCGCCGTGCACGTCCTTCGGAGTCCTTTCGGTTTAATTTAGTGTGCCCACACAGTTGCGCCTTATACGAGTACTCGGCGAGGGCATTATCATAATTTTTCAATTTATTAACAAAGTCAAAACAGTTTCGCTCTCCCCCTAAACATCATTTATTATCTGGCTGCGGAGGAGCTGTTCTTTAGAGCGATGTCCTGCGGCGCCTTGGCATTAAATGCCCGTTTAAATGCCTTTAATTGTTTCTTATTTATGCTTCCGTTCAACTTGACTTTCAGTTCAAGTGCTCAATTGTTTTTTGATATGATAATGGATCGTGAAATTGGAATTTGAATTGGAATTTCTTGGCTGAGAAACTAACTCTCCCCCACAGCAGCAGTTACTGTCTTTTTTTATTTTGTTGTTTGTGAATAGTTTTCGAATTAAATTCCCAGGCGAGCACATAAGTCAAATGCTGATTAAGACAAATTTGAGTGTTACGAGTACTTGCCCCCGAGCTGACCAAATTATTCATTTCCTTCCTCGACTCTTGGGGCATTTTAAAGAAACTGATTATGTTTAACTATGTCGCGTTCAATTTGAGTGTCTCTTCAGACAATTGCAGTTGTTGTATTTAATTGATTAAGAGCAGGCTTCAGTTTAATTGACCCAAAAAATTTGTGAAAGATTTAAATTAAAGACACTAGCATATGCGGCACTAACAAGACTAGATAGAGTGAGAGATTCTGCTCAAGGTCTCAAGCTCTCTGCGAAAACTTTCAACACTTGTTCTTGGGACTTGTGTCTAGAGCTCAGGTAAAACTGAAAAACTCAAAAACCAAAATCCAATTTGCAAGTTTTTCGAGTGCACACACGCAAGAATCTACCCCCCGACATGCCCCTTTTTAGCCGATCCAAATAGACTTTCAGTCGAGTTCCCGTTCTACGAAGCAGTTCGAGGCCGTAGCGACGCTGACAATCACGCACGATTTCAGGTAAATCTAATTTAAATACGACTACACATCAGCTGAAACGGGGTCTGGGATTGGGATTGGAAGTGGGGTAGTCAGGCAACCTTTGATGGCTCCTGGTTCGAGCTAAGTCCTACTGTTTCATACCAACTGCCAGTTACTTTAGTTAGTTAACTGTTTATGAACCATACCCCAGGCTAGTTGGAAGCAGCAGCTGGAGGAGCAGGGGGCGTGGCCGGGCACTTTACACTTTTGTGCGCCAGCTCTTCTAAAGTAATTAAGTGTTTTTCCACATGATGGCTTCATAGACTCCACCGAGCAACGTTGCAGAGCGGCAAGAGAAGGCGTTAGAAACTCAGTGTTGCAAGTTGGGTCAGAGGCGATGGGGCTGTTGCCAGGCAGTCAGCTCGTGTTTCTGCATACTCTTATAATTGGTTTAAAAAACGTGAAGGAAACGTGAAAGCAAAGTGTTTGGGGCTGGTTTGATAGTTTCAGATAGTTTGCAGCTAGCCCAGTGGCTGACAGAGCGGATGTGGAGGGAGCTGGGGAATCGAGAGCCTCTCTCGAGCCGCTTACTTTTAATAAACTTTCTTTACCCAACAAGGGCATCAACAAAATCATTAATAAACTATTAAGGTATTTCTTATGCTTCCCTCTCCTCTGTCCATCGGTCCTACCACAGATGGCGGAGAAGGAGTGCTTTGGAAACTTTGACAGACAATGAAACTTGATCTGGGCAAAGCCACAAAGTCGTTGCATATCTGAAATTGTGTTTAAACGGCTTAAGCAAAGGCGATAAAGAGCTGTTAAAGCTCTTTAAACAAACAAATTTAACAAGAATCATTGTAAGGCATACCAAAGATTAAATAGACTGGGAGCGTTAAGACAACTATTTGAATATAGATGCAGTTGTAGCTGAGTGTAGTTTTTTGATTTTAATTGCATTTACCGTGTTTTATCAGATACAAAATAAAACGGAGAGAATGATAATTTAATAAGAGTGTAATTTTTGCTTTAATACTAATACAATTTTTATTTCATTTCACATTCAACGAATTCTTGATCATCTGTAGATATGCAATTAATTTAATTTCTCATATATATTTTTAATTTTAAATCAGGAAATGGCAAACAGTTCGAAAACTCAAGCATATTTTTCTTTAGGATGATTGATTTTATTTACATTTTGCATTCATATCTTTCACGGAACTAGCAGGCAAGAAACTGTTAGGGCTGACTTGTTTATGTCAGGCATTATCACTTTTCAGCATTAATAGATCCAAATGCATATTTTACGAATACGAATAGTATGTACAACGAATACTAATGGGCATGAAGTTGAAGTTGGAGAGTTGGAGAGTTGACTTACATTGCTTTTGCCATACAAAATACATTTGTAATCAGGTCCAATTAATCTCATGCATGAGACGTACTCCTCGAGTCCATAGAGTCTCTCTGATCTCTGCAGCTCTGCAGTTGCTCTGGCTCAGGCTGTGGCTGTTGTTGTTGCTGCTGTTAAAAATAATTTCTGTTGACACAAAGATTGAATGCCTCGAGCTGAGTGCGGGGTCCAAAGATCTGCGATCTGGTCGTGTGCATAATTTATGCCTTCGATCACATGAAGACATGAAAAATGTCGCCACAAGACGCCTCAGCAATGATGACGACTAGGCGGGTAAGTGGCGACCGTTGCGGGATCGTTGGATTCGATGGATTCGTATGGCCATAGATGAGCAGTCTTGCCAAATGTGGCAAGACCAGTGCGGATGGAAAGGCAAAGGGAGCGGGAACGGAATCGGAATCGAGCATAAATTAAGTTGACAAGAGCCTCTCGTTCACTCTCTCACTCTCTACCAAAGAACTTGTTTCGTATAGTTTGAGACGCAAAGCAAACGAGCTACAAAGCGAGTCAGCACAACACAGCGTCAATTTAATGTGTGGACATAATTTTCCTGTCGCATTCAATTCATGGCGACCCAAACTGAACCGCACTGAACTGAACCGAACCCGACGACCCAACTGCTTCTAAAAGCAACAAACATAAAAACACTTGCACGTGGATTGCATCACTGATGTTCCTGCTGCTGTCGATGGCGATGCTCTGCTGCTCCTGCTCCCTGCTCCTTGTCATCTGCCAGACCCAGATAGAGAGTGTCGTTGCAGTTGCATTTGTTATTGTGATGGCGCTGATGTTGCCGATAATGACGATGGCAATGTGCACACGTTATATGCACATTTGTGAGTACTTATATGGCATACGGGTACAGTATGGGTATGGATAAGGGTATGAATACTCCTGCGAGTAGTCGTACTTGATTTGGATTCGTTTCATTTCAATTGCATTGCAATTGGGCATTCAGTTGATTCTGCCAGGGTCTTATTAGCACATTTTATTATGGTGCCATGACACTGCCTTACACTCTGATTTATAGGATCCACAGTGTCCCAACTGTTGCTTTCAGATCGATCGGTACATGTTCTGTAATTAAGACTATGATGTCTGAGACTTCATTTTATGGAAACTTTATCGTAAGGTGGCCATACTTGAAACTATAGAGTCGTTATGTTCTCAAGGTATGCAAATAATTTGATTATTGGAGAACGACCGAGAGAGAGATTAATTGAAACAATTACATAAATAGATTAACAGAAAAAACTTCTATTTACAAGGATGGTCTTGGCCGACCTATTTAAATAGCTTTCACAAAAGTCTTAGAAAGGGAATTTTGAAATTGTAAATTCCTGGAAACATAAATCAGTAAAAACGATCTTTGTGAAGAATGTACCCCATAGAAGACAAGTCTTTATATCAAGTGGATCATGTTAAACTTACAACTGTTAAGTTTTCTCAACCTTCAAAATTATAATGTAATTATTTTCCCAAGACGTTTGGGTAATGAGACAAGTGCTCGGTTTGAATTTAATAGATTCACGTATAACATGCTTGGCTCAGCACGTGATTTTCGCGTCATTTGTCATGGCGCACCCAATCCACAACTTGTAACTTCCTGTGCCTCCCATCTCCCTTCTTTTACTCAGTCTTTCTCTGTCATTCTTTCACTCTTTTGTCATTTGTTTTTGATTCTTTAAGTTGCCTTTGTTCTCGTCGTGCTTAAAAGGTTAGTTAATGAAGTCATTTTGTAGTTGCTGCTTCCGTTTAATTGTGGGACGTCTTGCTGTCTATCCCTGCCCCTTAGTTGAGCCACCTGCCACCTCCCTTGTTCCACTCTCGAGTTGTGGGAGGACGACCCATGCTGCATGTCAATTGCTGATGAGCTTTTAATAATGTTTTTGCTTTGCCATCGTAATTCTTCTTGCCGCCACTTGCCGCATAATTTGATTATGGCGCGGCGACTTTCAAGTGATGCGACGCGACGTCGCAATGGGTCGAGTTGAGCCGGAGGAGCTGCCTCCAGTGCCAGCAGCGGCACATCCGTGAAACGGCGCTGGGTTGCAATTTAATTAAGTGAAGTGCAAGTTGACAACGCAACTACAGCTGCGGGAGTGAAGGGAAGGGGAGTAGCAGATGAGGTGGGCGGAAGAGGCAAAGAATCAGTGGCAAGTTGCAGTAGAAGGAGGAGTAGTTGTTGTTGCAGTTGCAAAAATGCCGCCGCCAACACCGATCAGCCGCGATTAACGGCAGTGGTTGTTGCGGCTCGTTGTTTGCACCCACGCTGCGAATGGAACGACAATGACGACGCCTCCGCCGCCGAGTATGCCACGTGCGGCATTTGCCTTTGAAGCGTGGTGCATGAGGGGAAAAGGAGAAGAGCAGCAGCACACTTGGAATCAGCAGCAGGTTGCCGCCGACTCGCCAGACACGCCCACATAATTATTGCTATCGATGTCGATGCGAGTTGCACGCATTGATGCTGTTCCTGCGACTGTGCCTCATGCCGCCAACTGTGGCGCGGCGTTGCCTTCGCCGCCTTTTTGACGTTGTCAGCCTTGCGGGAAATCCGTTGTATTGTTTATGACTCCTTTGCCCCCCCGCACACATCCCGCTCGCAGAAATCGTTGCAGCTGCGGCTTTTTGCATGCTACAAATGCCTTTGGCATATCGACACCCCGCCAACTATCAATGAAATCGACGCAATTGACGCAACTGAAAGATTTGCTGCCAACACTTAAAGTTGAGCTTGTACTTCTACTGCTACTAGGATTATTGTTGTTGCATGTTGCAGCAAAGGTTGCACTAGCTGGCATTTAATTTAATTGCAATTTTAGTTTGCCGCCTGCACAATTTGATTATTCTCACATGCAGCAGCTCCGCCTTCTTGTGCCCAGCTTTCCTTAATGGACTTGTTATGTTTCACTTAAATGAATCCAACTCAATTATGTACATTGTAAATTTACAAGCTTACATCAAAGTTTTGTTTAATTGTGATTAAAACTATGCAATCAAAGAAGACCTTTAACTCCATCCTGCACTCTGCACTGCACGGTAACTTGTGAAAACAATAAACTAATTTGATTAGTGAACACTATTTTACAGAGACTGTATGTACTCTATTGCAATTGAAATAAAACTACAGTATATACATATGGGAGTTGTATTTCAAGGTAACTTAAGATGAGCAAAGTTGTTTAATTTTCATTTAATTGTTTAGTATTTGTAAATTACACAATTATTTAAAAAACATTTTATCATATTTTGTGTTTTTACATGTTTTGTTGGTCAAGTCACCAATAAATTCTGTAATATAAATATTCAAATAGACTAGAAATAAAATGTGAATCTTTATTATCAAACTAATGGAAAAACTTTGACTGTATAATTGAGTTAATTAAACTCTTCTCGATATCTCAAAAATGTTGTAGCTTTTAAACTGTTTTCCTGATTACGCTTGAGAAAATGTTTGCAAATTTTCGCTGAGTGTAGAGGAAAATGCTTTGCGCTTTTCATTTGGGTCGAATTAGTCGCTTGCTTTGTGTTGACAGATTTTATCGGTTGGCTCTTGCTTGGCTTTCTCTCTCACACTCTATCATTATCGAAGGCTCTTCCTCTCCCTCTGTCGGTCTCTTCACTTTAAATCCTAAATCAATTGAGAGCTGAGCGCTCTGAATTGAGGGTGGGCCCCTATTGCAGTCGCCCTTTTGCCGCCACTTTGCATTCTCGATAGGGCGGTTGGCCTATTGACATTCCCATTGCGATTTGCGATTTGTTTTCAACTCACTTGACAGGTAATGGCAGTACCACGTTCTCTCATTCTCTCTGTATATTGTACATAGAGACAATGGCGCTTTGTCCCGTCGCTGTTGCTGTTGCTGTTGCTGCTGTGGCGAGTGCTGAGTGGCAACCCCTTCGGTGCTTCATCCGCCCGTCTTTTCCTTGAATGCAGCGTTCATTGTCACCATGCGGCGGCCGTGACAAATTGCTTTAACATTGATTTAAAGACAAAAACAGTGAAAAGAGAGGCCAACATTTCACACAACTGCCATGAAACGTCACTCAGACGACGCCCTAATCCCAATTCCAGAGTCAGAGCAGTCGGAGCAGTCGCCGCTGCCATTTCAGTCTCGGGCGTAACCCCCGCAGAGGAGGCGCTGTTCAATCGATTTGCCTGGATGACGACGACCTTGTTCCCGGCGACTGAATAAATTGAATGCGTTTTCAATTTTTAATAAAGCCGAAGAAAAAAGAAAACAATGAAGGTCTAAAATGCTCGACGAGCAAATACCAATTAAAGGGAAAATCTTTATAATAATGCTCAGTTATTAATCTCTAATGTCTACAAATTTTGAATGCTTGTTAATTTGCCTACATATGTATGTGTTATTGCTACCCTGTTCAAATAATTCAATCTTTGCAGGGTATGCAGAAAAAATCGCCTATTTAAAACAAAAACCGAGCAAATGCAAAAGCATCGAATTACGAATTTTAACCGCACGACGAGATGGCAATGGCGACTCGACGACGCTGCCCATTATCCTTGATTTATGTGTATCCTGCTGATGCTTTTGCTCCTGCTCCCGTGCCTGTTGATGGTGCCGGCGCTGGTGCTGGTGCCGGTGCTGGCTCATCCGCTCTCCTGTGTGCCGTCCTGTCCTCGTTGGGCTTTGCCATAAACAATTACAGGCAGCCAGGCAGCTGCGGCTTTTTCGCATGTCCTGCCAAAGTCAATGTTGGTCCTGCTGATGCTGTGCCGCTATCCCTCTCTATCGCTCCCCCTCTCTCTTCGCATGGCTTTTGCATTTTAAAAGCAATTAGCAGCGCATTTTTTGGCTACGTTGTTTTTGGTTTTCTTTCTTCATCTTTTTTTTCATTTTCGACGCTGGCGATTTTCAATAATAAAAGAAAGCAAAAGTTGTTTTTGTTATCCGTTTTCGGCCTGTTTGTCGTTCTCGTATGAATTTGTGCGTGTGCTAGTGTGTGTGTAAGGTCGGGCAAAAAATGTGCTGCCAAAGCTAACAACAAAATGGCGCGGTCACGTGACGAACAACATGCCCCCGACCTCTTGACCATCCCTCCTTCTCCCCTACCCCCCTTTGGCTCTTCGCTTGCCTACTTCATTTGCGCCTTTACTGTTGTTGTTGTTCCAGGCGAAGCACATCAAATAATATACAAAAAGCCCCATACACATTCCCCATTGTCGCTCATCGCATCTCGTTGGTTATAAGTTATGTGCAACGAAATACAAACGAGCACAAAGAGTAGACAGAGATAGCGGTTGAGTCTATAGAAGAAGACAACAATAGGCAAATATAGTGTGTAACACAGAGAGATGTACTGGGTCGTTATTTTCATGTCATTTTGCATTTTGTTTCATGATTAGTTTTGCAAGCTTTTGTCTCAATTAGTTACAGCAATTTAATTACAGCAGCTTTGAACTGTGGTCTGTCAAAAGCTGTCAGCTACAGCACTTCAGAGCACAGGCAGTGAAAAATATTGAAAGAGAAAATAGCGAGCAGTAATTGCCAGCTTGGTGTTTGATGTTGATGTAACAAATATGCTATATACATTTTAAAATAAATAATGAATTCATTTTATAAATAAAGCTTGCAAATTATTGAAATGAATTGCAATACAATACAACCATGACAACTGTACTTGCTATTCAGGTCTTCTGCTCTAAATTCAACTGATAAATGTAATCTGCAGGCGGTCGCTTTCACCTTGGCTCTCAGACAAGCATCAGCTGCTTTAGCAGACAATCTTCTCTTATAGTGGAGTTCAAAAACAGGTGCCAGCAATACTGACCAGCGACAGGTCGAAGTCTGCTGCCCACAGACATCAGGCACATCCTTCATGCTGTGGCAACGTGGCGTCAATCAAATGATTGATCACATGAATGCACAAAAACTGCCGCTGACTCCCCCGCAGTTTGCGTTGTGAGAGTGACAGTAGGGGCGGAGGGCGTAACAGGCAGTCCGATTTTAATCTACCAAACTGGCATTAATAAAACAAAAACCAGACAACAGTCAATAATAAAGAGAAGGAGAGGGAGCGAGAGATTGTAGGGGAAATCAGTCAATTAGTAGTCATTTCGATATGGCCAAGGCAATACAGCAATGACTTCGCTTCGAGATAAGACAACCAAATTTATGCTAGAAATATTTTGTAAATAGATAATAAATTATGGGACAGTTGACGAGCAGAACAAGAAGAAGAAGGAGAAGAGGAAAGAGCAAGTCAATTTCGGACTGCCATCAATCAAGTTGCAACTATCTGAGGCAAATGTAAATGTAAATAGTTCGTTCTTCGTTTTGGGGGCATCAATTATGCGCCTGTCTTAATATTTATGAAAATTGATTTCGACATCTACTCCGAAACACTCAAATGTCAATGTCAATTAGAAGCAGTTACGAGACTGCCATTGGGATTGGGATTGGGCACGCACTGAAGTTGGACTGATGGATTAAGTGCCAGCACAAGCTGGATGTAGTATCTGGACGTGTCTTGAAGGAAACCCCTATAAAGAAAGTGGAACCTCTGCCTCTATTATCTGCACTGATTATTATGCCTAATGCCGGAAAATCGCATTTGCCTCAACAATAGACAACCACAAAGCGCAGCTGTAAACAATTTGGCGTGGAAATCTCTTTAATTGATTTTTAAGCGTTTCATAAAATGCAGTTGTAGCTGTCGAGTTCTCGAGTTGTCCCTCATTATGAGGCACAAAGGGATAGGTGTCAAAAGGCGACAGCGACAACGACAACGCGAATGGGAAATGGAAAATGGAAAATGCAACTGCGTACCGAAAATGAAATTCAAACAAGCCGCACAACTGATATAGATTCTATTATTTCTTTTTAATCCGCGCTGTTGAAAGGTGCAAAAATCCCAGCACAATGGGAGCAACCAGCTGATGGAGATGGAGGGTAAGTAGCAGGCAGGTAGGGTGTGCTGGGTAGATGAAAATTCAATCAATGCGACAGCTTAGAAATGCGTTTGTCATAATTTCAACGAATGATTGCAAAATATTTCTCATTTTGCAATTTTATGAGGCTGCTCGCTATGTATTTCTTTCTTCTATTCTCAGAGTTTTTCCTGGAAATGAAATGAAATGAATTTTCGAGATGCGATTTACTGTGGCATTGCATTCAAGCAATAGCCAAAGGCGTGAGCAAGATGGAAACCAAGAAAATGAGCTAAAGGCATGGTAAGGAAGGGGGAAAGAGAGACAAGACGTTACGACCATGTTGACAGCAGCTCAATGCCGTGTTGGCCAGTGTTATTGACATACATTTGATGTGTTGAGCACAGTGTGCATTGTCTGGCAATGAAGTGCGACGTCTCAGCAGCTCATCGAAGGCTTAGAAACTGATGTTTGGAGTCGTTCCCTGAATGTGACAGCCTCACATCCCATTCAAGAGGATTACTATCAACCCATCATCATCAACATCGATAGCTTGAGCTATTTTTTACGTGCTCAGCTGTAAAGCTGAGGCTACATGGGAAATACTTCTTGCTGTCAATAATACCGAGATAGTGTAGGGAGGCAGCAAAATACAGAGAGGGAGGTAAATAGAGTTAATCAAAATGATTTTAAGTAGATAAATCTAAAATCAAGTTATCAATTGAGAATTGCAAATTCACAAAAAAGTGTACAAAGTAAATTTAACTATATAATTGACTTACACGAAATGAAGTTGGTGCTAACTTATTGTCAAACATTGCCAGACTTTACTGTAAGTCAGAAACGTGACGAGACAGGGCTGCAAAAATACTTATAGATCATTGATTCTTGATAATAAAACTATCAGCGTTGACTTCAAACTCTGCAACAAGCCGCAAAGTAAAGAGAATGGGAAATGTAGGGGAACAAAGTGTATAAAAAACAATAAAAACTCAATAAAAGCAAACGCTTATGGCTTTTAAACGCTGCAAGGACGACGAGGTTGACGGGAATGACACGCCGTCAAAGTGCTGAGGCCCGAACCATGAGCAGGACCAAGTCTAAGACCAGGACCAGCAGCAGTGGCAGCGGCAGAATGAGGAACACAGTCAGGACGAACCTAGACGTAGTTGGCAAAATGACAATAGATTTGATTTTCCAAGGCAGGAAACGGAATGGGATTCGAAATGGGAATGGGAATGGGATTGGCAGGCAGCAAAGGCCAAGACACAAAAGCAAACAATAAAAAATAAAGAAACGAAAAATAAAATAAAAGCAAGGCAAAAATAAAAAGAAATAGAAACGCAAGAGAAATATAACAAAAATTGAAGAAGCCAGGCAGCAAATAGTTGAACAGACAAAAGAAACGACCACTGAAGCCAGAGGAGCACCGAGGGAAGGAGGCGCAGTCACAATAAGCGCACATTTAAAAGTGTCAAATATCCTTTTTATGCGCTTTGGCCCCCGACCAACAAACACTTTATTTTTTGTCACGAAGCTGAGCAGAAAATTGTAAAGAAATGTTAATGCGATTTGATTTAAAGAATGAAAAGGCAAAGGAAGAAGCTGACTCAAAAGTAGCAACAGCAGCAGGGGGAGCGACGAGGGGATCAGATCCCCGGGGGCAATCGACGACCCTGAGCATAGATTTCCATATTTAAAGATTACACAGCTGCCAGTTCTTTATGACTTCATCACAGTGACAGCAGCAGCAGTAGCAGGTACCTCAGCTTATCCCCTGACCCTCACATTCGACACCCTGACTCTGGCCACGGTCCTGTCCCTGTCCCTGTCCCTTGACCAAACAATTAAGCGTTAATATTGCAGAGTTGCCCAGAGTTTTCCCCCAAGCCAGAGACTCTATTGTCCACTTGCTGTGACATTAATTTAATCCTTGAATGCATCTTTGACAGGCTCCTCGCTGGTGGAGCAACAATTCAAACTGAAACTCATCTCAACTTAACTCACACTCGTTGAGCTCAGTTCTCAGTTCCCGGTGCCATTCTTAGTGCCATTCCCATGCCCATTTCCATACCAATCTCCTTCTTCAGTCACATTCCCATTGCCCATTCTGACTGTTTTGTGGCTGGTGCCGGCGTGTGGCATTGTCAAAGGAATTAGTTTTGTGTTTTTGATTTGCACAAGGAGCATCAGAGAGTTGACGACTCCATAGCAAGCCCAGCAGCGCTCTGTTGATTGCTTAAATAAATATGAGTCCAGTTTTTGGGGCGTGCATCAGACAATGCCTTTGAGTCTCTTAGCCGCTCAGCCTCTGAGTCCTTCAGTCTTTCAGTCCTTTGCATTTTATATTTTACATTTCCTTCGAAACGGACGGCTGCTATTTGCAAGAGAGTAATTTGTGTTTTTGTTAGTGACAGTTTTCGGCACTTTATTAAAATATTTCTGGGTCTGAGCATCCTAATGATTGTTTTCTGGACGAAGACTAGAATGGAATTGTGTTATGAGTGCCCTCTTGCCCTAAATGGGGCTGCAAGTGAAGGCATATTCTAAAATCTCACCAAATAGGATAAGCCAAGTTGAAAGATTTAAGAAGGGCTTACATCATTTTAATGGTGGTTTTTGCGGGAAGCTTTTAATATTAAGGGACGAAGTAAATGAGGAGTTTTCCAACTGAAAATTGTCCATTTGAAACGCCACACTTGTTTCAATAACTAACTTAAAGTGACGGCTCAATGACAATGCTGCAATTTTCTAATCGTTAAACTGAAGTTGAGCCATTGTGTGCACTTAACAACTCAAATATATTCACAATTGGATAAATAATGCATTCAAATTGCTTGAATTGCTGCTGAGGGGTTAATTTAAATGTAGCTCAGCCTTATTATAATCTGTGACATTTACACAATCTCTCAACTGTCAAGTAATACAAAGCCTTATTGTCGCCTGGACTGGTCTATAGTGGCGGAGGCGGAGAAAACTGGTTTGATTGATTATCTGTCGCATTTTCATTGCAACAATCATATTTCAATTGCACTCTAATGAGTTGCCACAACGAAGAATGAAAGACGAACGGAGGAGAACGGCAGCCAGGGACAACTTCTCGAGTCTGTGTCCACTTGTCCACTTGTTGCCCCAGCAGCAGTGGCTGTTGTTATGCAAAAAGCCAGCCAAACAGACAAGCAGCCAGGCAGGCAATCGAACTGGCATTCAGTTGTCCCGTATGCCCACAGAGAGAAAGGGGCGAGAGGCGGTTTTTGAGGCAGACACAGTTATTAATTAATTAACGAACGCTCAAATTAATTGCAGTCATTTGTTGCACAGTCAGCTGCTTGGTCGGCACCAGCCTGTTCGATCGATCATAACCACTTTGGTGGGTTGGCCGTTGCCGAGTAGCCTGCAACGTCGCGACGTGTCGTAGTTGGTGTTGAAGTGCCACTCGACAGCGGCGGCGCGGCATTCATTGAGAATTGAGGCACAATGTGCGCTGATTGCCCAACGGCAACTGTCGGGAAAACTAACCAAATGCCCCACCCATCAGCCCCACTTTACCCACCTAACGCACAATGAAAACTTAATTAAGTTGTCAGTGTGGCGAGCCCTTCATCTTCTTCCTCCACTTCTTACCACCTTTGCTGTTGTTGTTGTTGGCCTCTTCAGGCCCTTTAGGAGCATCCTCATAAAATGCTCATTAACGCGCCAAACCGAAGCAAATCAAATGGCAAATGGCAACTGGCAACTGGCAACGGGCATATGGCAAGTGGTAGAGATGCTCAAGGTCCTGTGTGTGACGCGTTCCGTTGCGTTGCGTCGTTGTCACCCTTTCGTCCTTGCAGACAATAAAAACAGTTACTGTACCATGGCCCTTTTGTTTACTGTGTCCTTTGACTGTGTTTATGTTGCCTACTAATTTGAATATAAACAAGTTCTGCTTTTGATTTTCCAAATGAAAATGTTGCGTATGTCCTTCGCCTCGGATAATTTATGCATATGAACATACAGACGACCCCTTACCCCATCCGGCTTCTTCCTTCCTGTCAAGCAACCCCTGATCTCTGCCTCTGTTTCGGCTTTAGCCACTGTCTGAATTTGGCTGTCGCCATTGCCTCTAATGCAAATTTATTTAGACATCGTGACTCCTTTATTTTTTTGTTCGTCCTGGTAGGCGTTAACTGACATTTGTCGCATTTATTCATTGCGCCAAACGGTTGGGGAATTTGACTAGAATTTGTGCTAGGTTTCGAATTTCGGGGGTGCTCTGCCTACGATACCCTCGCTAAGCTGTGATTTCCTTGTGGGCTGCTCTGAGTCACATATGACTCATTTCTGACTTTCTCTATGGAAGGGTTGAAATATAGTACATGAAAATTGCTTCATTACAAAATGATTTAATGCAGTTCCATATTTGTGGAAGGAGAAGCTAACGATGCTTTCACTGGATGAACTTGTTATTCTTGCTTTTTCAACTAGAATATGATTGTATATGGTAAATCAGGCAATCAGTGCAATTACTGCAATACTAGAGTATTTCACACACAGATGAAATTTGACACAATTATATATTTACAGTCGGGTATATGTTACAAAAGCGAAACATATTATGTTAAAAAAAGTATGTGAGCAAAGTGTTGATGAATATATGCATAAATAAGTGTCTCAAATATATATTAACATCATTTATTCCAAGTAGATTGAAAGTGTTATTAAGATTAAATTAATTTTAATGATTAAAATTCCAGATAGTAGCGAATGGATGAAGCATAATCGGGCTTGCAATTTTATTGCTTATTTAATTCAAACTCTAAGTATATTATTCTTAAACTTCAAGTCCCGACTGCTCAAAATGAGTTTCAAAATTGATTTGAAATTCATATTAAAACCCAGTCTAATTACAGTCAATGAACTTTTGAGATTGCGCAATAATGTGACCCAAATTTGGGCAGCTTGCACAAACAGTAGAAAATGAAATCAGTTAGCAATGCCAGCGATGCCATGGAAAATCAGTTACCTAATGAACTCAAGGTTTTGTTCATTTCTATATGTACTTATTTACTCCGACTAACTTACTGCAAGTTTTACTTTAGTCCAGCAACAAAAGAGTAGAAGAAGCAAATAACCCTTCGTAGCTATTTCCAAATTATTGGAGCATTAAAATTGAAATGATTATTGTGTGTTTTGTTGGTGGAAAACCGAAGGAAAGAATGCGAGAATAAAGGAAAAAAAACGAGAAGCAAAAGGAAGCGAAGTGAAAGTACTGCACAAAATTGAGAAGAATTACCCAACTGTGAGAGAAGAAGGGTGGTGATGGTGCTACTGGTGAGGGTAAGAGTGAGAGTGAGGGTGGTGGTTAAGTAAAAGAAAACACGTTCACACCTCCGCAGGAAGGTGTGGGGTGCGAGGGGTGCTCAGGGACAGCCTCAACCATTTGCGGGCTGCTTCTGATGCTGTTGGATTCGTGGTGCGAATATAAAGTAAATAAAAATAAAAACATAAAAAGCAAATTCGCATTTGCAAATAAATCAGAGGGAAATCAGTTGCTGACAGGGGAAGTATTTATGGTTCAATGTGGTGTTGGAACGATTGGACCCCTTAGGCTGATGACTCTCTCCAGGGTTGGGTCTCATCCCATCCCGGATCCGGCACCCCGCACCTCGCACCACGTCAACGCTTTGTTTGCTCAAATCCATGAGCATAGAACAAATTCGTAAAAATTAAGAAACAAATCGAAAATCAAGCGGCATGCTGAAGGGAAAATTGCAAGAAAATTGTATGGATCTTGTTTGTCCAGCTTCTCTTCTCTCTTCTCCCTTCTATTATTATTTTTTTTGATTCTCTTATGCCCCTCACCGCATCGCAGAGTTCATAGAGTGGTGGGAATGCTGTTTCGGGTTTTTTGTATGCATTTTTATGGCACATTTTCAAATAAATTTGCCAAGAGATTAATTCGGACCGTTTGGCAGGGTGTAAATAAAATTTTCATGAACTTCTTACTTGGGCTTTTCGTGGGTGTTTTGTAGTTCCTTCTTTCCAAAAGCTGTCGCTCCAGTTCTGGGCCTGGGTCTGGCTATAGCCGTAGCTATAGCTGTGGCTGTGCTTCTGGGTTACGCTAGATTTGGCAATGTGTTAAATGTTCTTGAAATTTCAGTTACTCGTATTTGGGGTCGCTTGAGATGAAGTGGCCACGCTGCTTGCCCACTTGAGTGGCATGAAGCAGCTGCCAAGCTGGTTAATTAAGATGTCAAGGTTGCTCTTCTTATTCTTGGGGATCCCACATTTGGCTGGAGCCATTTTAATGAGATGCTCTTTAAAATACTTGAATTCTACAACGTACAAGTACTAGGGGATTATAAGCTGGCATTTTTAGACGGAAACTGCTAATTAGAGAATGCTGAAATTAATAATAAATTATTTGAATTAATTACGACATCTCATTTTTATTCATAAGTGGTCTCAAGTAATTTGAATTGAGTAAATAGTAAGTTAGTCAGAGATATAATTGCAGTTTAAAATCAAAAAGCAAATGTGCAGAAAGAAGAGCAATTGAAAAGAAACTGAAAATGTGGTAATCTTAACTGAGGAAATTCTCTGTAAAAGGAACATATTTTCCTTTAGTTTTTCCATATTTTCCTTACGCCTCATTAGATATTTATAAAGCTATTTCAGTAGTCCCATTGAAATGCAAATATCTGGGCGAACCACATGGCCCCAACCCAGAGAAAGTTCATTATCTCATAATGCGCCAATGTTTTGGGGATAAACACAATTTGGAATTCACACAAAAATAATGCGTCAAAATTATGAATTCAACATTTGCCAAATCAATGAAAATTAATTTCATAACCAGAAACAACAAACTGAAGAGAAAAGCAAATAATTGGGCCTCTGAATGGAATTACGCTGGCCTGGGCTGGAGGGTGTTTGAGTGAATTCGTGAATTTGTGAATTGTCCGGCAATGAAATTACATTTTCATTATTTTTGGCTCTTGTCAGATTTTGCAATGCAGATAAAACAAGCTCCATCCTGCTCTGGGGCTCGCTCTCGTTCTCACTCGCCCTCACCCTCTCTTACTCAGTAGCATTCGAAATGTTGGAACAATTATAAATGCGCATCAATTTGTGTTGGTTTTGCTGGAGTTCTTGTCGCAGTCCCTAGGCATTGGCGAATTGTATGGCAATCAAATGATTCTCGGCCCACATATCAAAGCATGGCGTAAGCGCAACAAGGTGAGGGCTCAAGTGGGAGTAACCACCTTTCACATAGCCAACTGACATTGCCAATGAAATTTCATGCAAATCAAATGAGTTTTAAATTTTTCAATGTGCAATTGAGCAAACTATGCAAAGCGGGCAAACAAATAAACAGGCCAACAAACAGCAGGACACAAGGCATGGCCAGATAGTCAGACAAATAAACGGACATATTTACAACTGCATTTGGTAACTAGTTGTAGGGAAATGAGGGACAAAACAGGAATTGAAGTACAACTGAGTAGCGCCATCATAGAGATGAGTGCCTTGTTAAATTCTGATGAATAAAAAATGAATGATTTTATTGGGGAAATCTAAAGAATAGTTATTGATGAAACAATAAATATTCATATTTGCTTCATTCTAAAAATTTTTTTTAAAATAAAATATAATTCTCGTGTCACGATTGAGAACTCCACACGCGTCCATCTCGAGAACAAAACTGAACGCGGTTGCAAGTTGCTGTGTTGTTCTGATGGTTTGTTGTTTTGTTGCACTTTGCGCATAATTATTTTTGCATATTTTACTAGAGAAGCCGATTCGGTGGGAGAGTTGCACAAATGATAAAAATTGAGTTTGAATTATGGCAATAAATAAAACAAAGAACAAGGGAAAAGAAGAACCGGACAACAACTCAGACTGAATTGTCTGTTCGTTCTCTCAGCTTCTTCTGTCGCTGATAGTAATATTGTTGTTCTCGTTGTAGTCGTTTGTTTTGATAGTAATTTATGCCAATTTTTTCTTAGTGGGCGTTAAGTGCGGTTGCTTCAATGTGGTAATATTGAAGTTCTTCAATTGAGCAAACCGTTTGTTGGACATCAAGTTAAAATTAATTAGAAGTGTGTGGGGTCTTTCAGCAAATGCGGAACAAAGTGTCAAGTACATAATACTCGTAAAGTTATTCAATTGCACAATTGATTCAATTCTGCACTCGTGCTGCTAACATCGTCTAATTACACCAATTAACATACGATTTTTAAGCAACTTCTATTAGTATTAATCTGACTACTCCAATTGATAACATTCCTCTTTATTGTAGCACATGCATTTCACTTTAAGCCCTAATTCTTAAATGCCCATCTCTATTCAGTTTGTTTGGTTTTCAATATTTGTGCGGCCTAAACTTTGTTTCAAATAAGTGCAACAGATGCCGCACAAATGCATTCGCAAACTTTTGGCCAAGTTAGCAGACTTATATTTAATGCACTTCCGTTATATTCGGTGTGTATTTTCAAGCTGAAATGCAAATAGAGTTCAATGTTCAATTTCGTATTTACTTTAGTTGAACTCGCCAAGATTTATGAGTATCGACTCAATTTCTATGCGAAAGCAATGGCTGCAACGAAATGGAAATTTATGTGCGCCACATAAGCCAAAGCTAACGCAACTTCAGGAAGAGCTCAAGTTTTCTCTGCCAGTTTCCCCTCTCGATCCTGAGATCCTGTCTTACGCCTTCCACTCGCAATTTAGAGCCACTTTCACCGCATAAAACGTCGTAAAGTTTACGCAGTAAAATCCAAGGGAAACACCAAGTGAAATGTTAAAATGTATAAACCACAAAAATATATAAACATATAAATAAGTGCGACGTCGAGGAAGGTGGCAGGTGTCTGGCAGGTGGAAAGAAGGCGTTTGGTATTCGCTTCAGCATACCTGATATTCATTCGTATTCACATTCTCATTCACATGCACATTTGCATTTCTTTTTAACCGTTGTTGCCGCCATGTTGTTGCTCTTACAAAATGGCGTTTGCGGCCCGCCAGCAAAATGGCGGAGGCGTCAACGGAAGTTGCTTTTCGCAACACACCAAATAAATTGCAAGTTATTTGAGTAAAAGTTGCAGCAGTTGTAGCAGTTGCAGCAGCTTACAGCTTACAGCTTGTACCTGAGACCGCAGTGAAGACGTCCTCGCTACGTGAATTGCATACGGACCATCCCGTCCCGTCCCGTCCCGTCCGTCCTCCTCACACTCTCTCTTTGTGCCTTTGCGCCTGCATGTCCTGAAGTCCTGTGGCGTAGCAGTTGCTAAATTTATGGCAACATTTATGTGTCGTGTCGCGTGCGCGGTAAATACCGGAAATGCCGGAAAGAAGTGCATAATAAATGACGTTATTAACCCACATGCACACTCACCCACCCACACACACACACACATGTAGTGCACACGTCTTCAGATGGCACATGCTCAGCTGGGCTGAGTTGGGCTCACACTGCGACAGCTATTAGGTATTTAACTGTCCAACTGCATAATACTTGAAACGAATTTCCTCATACGAAAAGTGTTTACAAAAATACTGCTGTATTGTTATTGATTTTGTTTGCAGTCCAATCTAACATCCATCTTTGTTTATATTTTTTTTCTCCGCAGTGCAGTATACAATTGCTTGCTGTTATTTGAAATTGAATTTTTCAATAATAATAAACCGTTGTATCGAGAAGTTAATTCGATAAATAAACAACGTTTATAAAACATTCAAGTGCTTGTTTGTAAATTTGTTTTATTCCTCTGGCTTTTGAGGGACAGTTTTTTAAATAAACATGTAACTCGTTAGATTTAATAAATATTATATGATTCAACAAAAAACACAACGCAATTCATTATTATGCAGTCCAGATTGTTATCGATCAGTTTTATGTCGGTTAACTTGAGGCTTAATGCAATTTTCATATTGCGCAGACTCTCACTGTGTGTCTTATTACTTTCTTCAGCAAAAGAGGCCCAAAGGCTTTTTGCAAGAAGTCGACTTCAGTTTGGCATCGCAACGGTTTAAAATTAAATCAGCTTTTGGCCACTTCTCTTACCACTTGTGGCAACAAGTTCTCTGCTCTGTGTGTTCCCACACTTTGTAGCTGCCTGCAGCGCCGCCAGCTTTAATTAAATTTTTCCTACTTCCGTTTGTGCTTGCCTGGAGTTGGCTGCTTCGCAGCAGCAGAAACAGTCTCTAGTTCCTTGTGCTGGGTTCCTTTCACTTTCACTTTTCATTATGGCCGCCGCAAGCCGCCTCCTTGGCAACATTTTCATTGTACACTCTTTGCGTTTTTGCTACAACAATTTCCTCAAGTGGCACATAATGAGCGCCACGCGGCGTATGATTAATATTTTCGTCGTCTTTAATTCGCGCTGCATTATGATTACATATTACATATTATTGTCGCACCCGGACTATCGCTTTAAAATGCAAATCACGTGCCATCCTAACAATTCACATATGTTATGCTCTGGCTGTTACTGCACATTCCTCTCCCCCCGCCTGGTCAGGTCACCAGCACGTCGTCGCCGCCGGAACAAGCATCGGTCTTATTTACTTTTGACCGAAATTTGAGAGCAGCTGCCAAATTCATTTCAATATTTACGTTATAGCGAGGATCCGACCGATTCGATATCCATCTGTGCCCTCGCCGCGCTTCTCGTCCTTGTCGTCATCCTGTCTGCGTGTAAAATGTGCAAATTACCTAAAAGAACCGCAGACGAACACAACGAGACCACAAAACAAATTTAAATAGACATATTTTTTCTCGTCGGCCAGCTCGTTTGCCATTTCCCTTGCCTCTTTTTTATGGTTTCGTTTTCCCAATTGTTGTTATTTTGGTTTTTGTTTTTTATTTTCTAGGGGTAGCCCGTGGTTGTGCCCTACCAAAAATTTACAATATCTAACGTTAGCTGTTGGCTGCTGCTGCAAATTGGTGCGAGATTTTTGTTTGGGTGGAGGTAATGGGAAGCCCCATGCCTAGGCTCAGGCAATGCTCTCCAGATGAGCATGAGCGCATTTTATTTGTATTTTTAGCGCTAAAACAAATTGAGGCGAGGCCCAACGCCATAGCGGTTGTCCCTATAAATTGTTGTCCTTTGTGTGCCTTACAATCGCAGGGTATATTATGAATGTGAGTAAATGCAATAGAAGAGCATGTCTGAGTCAATGAGCCCTTTATCTACATTTCTGTAAGAACAAATAGCACATTCTCAACTGCTTGTAGAAGTGATCTTGCAAACTATTCATTATACTCGTTTACTTAATTCAATTTACTTACCTCTAACAAGCCATTCATTGCACAACCCTTGATTAATTAATTTGCTCTCAAAAATATATCAAAAGATTCAAGTAAAGCTAAGCAATGCTATAAAAAATTGAGCAATTAAATTTGCAAGTTGATAAACTCCTTTTCATGCTCTTTCCTATTTTACCACTTCAGTGAATTGACCACTTTTATTTTGTGGACTCTTATTTAGTTTTATTGCCGCCATTGTAGAGCAACATAAACAAGAAGCATACAAATACAAGGACAGTTCAGTTGGCATCTTAACCACCCCTCCGCTGCTCCTTCCCTGCCACTCTGCAGACCATTTGGTTTGTAGTTATTGTTTGGTTATTTAAGAGCAATTCAGCAATGTTTAGATATTGATAACAACCATGTAGTCAGACAGGCGGACGGAGGACCAGACTGTCTGACAGGCAGACGTACGGCAGACCATTGAAACGAGGATAGCAATTTCAGTTGATGCAATTTTTGCCATTTTAGCATATCGCTAACTATCTGGTACAGGCCAGTTCTAAGCCATGGGAAATTGTTTTTAGTATTAAATAAAATAAATGTTGACGTATAAATTGTGTAAATGTGAATTGTGAATGTGTGCGAGCAGGCAAATGTAAATGCAAATGTGCAGCCAACAATAAAAACGGTTGAGGGGTACTCAACATAGACTTCAATTTGGCAATGTGTGGCAAAAGTAATTGCATCACTGCACATACCGAAAAGTTTGCCCAATTTAGAGGCAGGCCTAGAGTTAAGTGGCATCAATCGTTACTTCCGCGGTGAGCTGCAAGATGAATTCAAATCAGTTATCTAGCAGGTGGCAAAGGATTACGGCCTCAATGATAAACCATAGTTGTTCATTTAATTTTTTTCGTTAGGTACACATGCAAATTTGATGGTTATTTTCAATTAAATGGCTTTTTAGTAGCATTAACTTAATATCTAATAATTTAATAATTCTCAAACTATTTATATTAATATTTAATTTTTTATATAACAAGCCATTAATAGTTAATTGAAAGCATGATAAAATACGTTTTTTTTTACATTCATATGTGGCTTAACACACATGACAAATAATTAAAAAAGTAATAAATATACTTAGGATTTTAAGTAAAGTTAAATAGTTTAAAATGATGTCAAGAGTATAATCAGGATAAAAAACGTAGAAATATTAATGTTGTACTTATAAATGAATACAAGATTTCAGATATTGCTTTTGCTATTGAAGTTGTGCGAATGTGTTTTTCCAACTCCAGTTACATCATAAAAGCATATTGCATGTTATTTTTTTGATCACAACTGCAGCAGTTTGTAGTACCCATAAATTTCCATAGACCCAAAAAACACTTTACTTTAATAACACATCGAAACTTTTGCTTTCCATTAGAGACAAAAAGAGGAAAATAGTTGTGGAAAAAGAGCAGACTGCATGTTCGCTTGTGTTTAGCAGGCACTTAGCCACATTCCCTGGCCAATTTTCATCTTTGACCAGTAGAAATGTGAATTTACATAAATTCAAATACTATATACATATATATTCGAAGAAGAGAGGAAAACCACTCTGTGACAGTTATGGCCCAGATGAAGTTGAGAGTTGCCGAATTTGTGTCAGAGAACTGCAGTTGCAGGGGCAACGGTTCCGGGCTGTTCATCATAAATTCATGCACTCTCTGCAGGCTGCAGTGACCAAAATTACAATTATGACAACCGCAAAAAGGTTTTCTGGTGCACCAACAAAAAGAGCCAACTGCGAACTGCTGCGAAGCGGACGAAGGCGAGGTTCATAAAATGTTTAACACGATTAAACGTGCTGCAAAGAGTGGCAGAAAGGCAGGCAGAGTGAGAGAGATTGAGAAAGATGCGAAAAATGTTAAATATTTAACAACTTGATGAACTTGCCAACACAAACTGAGCTACCTCCAAACGAATCATCCATTCCCTCCCCCCCCACTTCGCCCTCTTCTAGAAGGCCGAGCAGTCAACGAAGCGTGGCCCAGTTGAATTCCAGGCGAATTCCAGTCAAACTCACTCGCTTGTGAATTCTGGCAAATTGTCAGCAATTCAGTTGCGATTGAGTTACATCAAGTGGTGGCAGCGGTACACACACACACACACACCCACTGCATTTGCGACATGGCATAATTGCATGTCGAAGGAGTAAAAGGAAGAATAGCCAGAGACAGCAACAGAATCCAATACCAATACCAAACCAGACACAGAGCCAAAGCCGGAGCCATCAACGATAGTGACAATTAACCATGGCTAACTCAGTCGCGGAGCTTTCTTTGCTTTTGCCTTTGCCTTTTTCCCCAGCAACTGTCAGCCGCTGTCGATGGTAATTCGAAACGTGAAACCGCAAAATCCAATTCCCAGACTGCATTTTTTGTACTTTTCTTCTTTTTTTTTGTACCCTTTGCACATGGCGAATGCCTCCAAAGTGGGTGTATACATAGTTACTTTTCTATGCTAAAAATTGAATTACAATTGTAAGAGTATTTGCAGTGCAGAGAAAAATACTTGGTATCTCATGGTCGAATACACTTGCCTTGCTGAGTTTTGTTCTTTTCAGTTACCTTCTCCACTTTGTGCATCGCTCGTCATTGGAGTCCGTGATATGTGGGCGTGGCAGGTTGGTGTTTGGAACTGTTGAGCATTGTTTGCAGCTTTGACTTGTTTTCCACACTTCATTGATTTGTCGAGATGCTTACAAGTGCATTTAGACAATCAATTAATCGACAACAGATCCGACTTACTGCATTTCGCTAGGGTTGTGCTAGGGTTGTTGAGCAGGGCGAGGAGCGAAGGGTTGCAAAGGGAGCTTAGCTTAACTGAAGTGTCCAACTTGATTTATGGTATTGAGTTACGCTCGCACATATTTGGAATACCACCCAATGTATTACCTGTTAGTCCGGCATCATCTTGTAATGTCCTCAAATTGGTTTTAAGAAGCCCCACATTTGAGGGGGAAAGGTGAAAAGGGACACTAATCCCCCTGAAACTGCACCTCAAATCTCCTGCCTTGTTAAGGTATCTGCTTGCTGTCAATCCAAATTCGAAATGCGATTAACGTGCTGGCCATATATATACATAAGTGATTCGAGTGCTAAGCACATCTATAGCTTCTGCTTCGTCTGCCTTAAGTTTTTGGCTATCAAAATATTTTGTGGTCAGATTAATTTTACGAGTATGCTGCATATTGAATTACAAGTGAGAAGATTATAGTTAAGACAATCAAAAATTTCACAAGAAACCTTAATAATTTTCAATGAAACAATAATTTTGAAACATGAAACGAGGCACTTAGTAGCTTTTGATTACCTAATAATAATGTATTTTAAAATGTGTAGACTTTCGTATGCCAGGTCAATATGTATGGCATTGTATTATAGTTATCAAATACGATGATTATTTAACTTTAACACTTTACTCATTCATTCACATACTCCGCTCCTCAAATGACGTAAGTGCATCTACTAATAAATTTAATGCAACATTTATTGCTTTATCTGAATGGAAGAGGAGATGCAGGAGAGGCAGTCGACAATACCAAATTGCAGCTGCCTTTGCCGTTGGCTCCACAAGGAGGCAAAAAATGTGCTTGCATTTTATGTTGTTTGGCCATGCAACTAGTGGCTGGCTGCCTGGGGCATCCCTAGTCAGCTTGCCACCTCGCACCTTGTCACACAGTCCGGGTCCATTGCCACCTGGCAATGGCAACGCCAACTTGGGACGCATATACCATAAAAGTTCACAACATTAAATTTCACAGCGTCAGCGGTTTCCACGTCGCAGTCAGCATCGCTGCTGACTTTGTGTTGCTATTGAAACCGCAGAAGCCATTTTGCATTTTGTAGCACATTTTATGGGGTCCCATTGTGTGGCCATTGCCAAAGCCATTGTTGTTGCTCACTGTTGTTACTGGTTGTTGTGTGCTTTGTTGTTATTGCTGGTGTTGCCAAGGCATATTTACCTTTTAGCCAGTCGTGGGTATGGGCACACTTTTTTAACGCACTCACACACACCCATACACCCACAGACACACACTTCCATAGACAGAAAACTTTTTGCAGTGCACAAATTTGCAGCGACCGAAAAGCGAAAAACTTTGCACAATTCACTTAACTTTTTGGGCAACCGTCGCCGCACAGTGGGTCGTTTTGTCAACTTTTTTAACTGAACTGGTAAACTCAAAATGCAATTAAAGTATCGCCATAATTGGCTGGTAATTTAACAATACTTTCAGAACTTTAGGTCAACATTTATTTATGTAGTGAATCTAAAAAAGTTGTAGATCGTAAATGTCTTTTAAAGCGTATATTGTATATTGATTTTAATACAGTTAGTTAAAGGTGCTAGCATTTTCTGCTGCATCCAATAAAATGTTTGTTAATGTTAGTAAACCTTAAGCGCATTAATGATCATTTTATCATGTATTTTGATGTTACAATTTTGAATGCGTAGACTTTTTAGGTTCGGCGGAAACTACTGTAGAGTTCATTTTAAAGCCATATCCAATTCCTTCCATCATTTAATATAATTGTGACGCTTTTGCAATTGTATTTTCAACATTCACAATATAGTATAGTTTCAGCCCACTGTGCATTGTCGCCGACAACCAGGGCAAGTTTTGGTATACAGCCTTGTCGAATGGGCTACGGGTGCTACCCATTTATTGCGCATTCACTTTGCAAATGTTCTGATAGGAGCAACCACGCCCATCTTGCCCTCCACCCACAAGTACAATAGATCATTTTACGTCGTGCACTGCTGAGCCAAAAATATGCAGAAAGTTCACAAAAACTTGAAACGAGGCGACGTGAAATTATTTTCAGCTTGAGCGCATTTAGCGGCAAGCAGCGGTGCCGATTTTATTCAGAGTTTACTGTAATGCATTAAGCGATTTGTCAGCGAGCTTTAACCCATTAATACCTACTTGATATTATACAAAATTCCATATGCAAATGAGGCATATACATACTTGAGAGGCTTCTGAAGCGAACCGTGTGAAAGAATGCGCAATTGTCCAATTGAAATGACAAAACTGCAATCCAGAATTGTGACAAATCATGCGCTTCATTTGGCTAATGGCTCGAGCTGTCTCTACTCCGCCTCTCCGTTGCGCTCTCCCCCGCCAAAGCATTAGAGCTGCTCCTTTCCGCTCCCCGTTGCTGGCAATTAAACATTTTGACAGCGTCGCTTTCATTTCTTGTCCGCTTTTTCGGCGCAAACTTCATTAAAGAGACAAAAGAAATAAAAGAGGGGATATGGCTTGCTCGACTGGCAGATATCTTATGTCTTACATTTTCATAATACAATTATTGTACACTAATTCAGAAGTTCCAAAATTGAGCTGGAACTGTGAAATTGTAGATGGCCACAACTGAAATACCCCTCATGAGCATTTGATGGCCACAGGGAAGCGCCTATAAAGAGAAATATTATTAATGTTCCGAACACAGAAACACTTTCCGGCCCACCCCCCAGACCCCAGCCAGCGCAGAGCGCTCAGCGCATTATTTCAATTAAACTCATCAGCGACGGCCTCCGCTGCAATTAACCGAACGTTGACGGCGACTCCGCACTTGACTCCGACTGCGACTCAAATGGAGATAGAGCTGGCGACTGCGAAGGGAGGGGAGTCAAGTGGAGACAGCCCCAGGCAGTGCGGGTGTGGAGGGACCTCCATAAGCATAAATATGATATGTGCTCATTATATCTTATAATAATGCAGGCGGCACTCAGCTAAGTGCATTTTGAATGCATTGAACCCTCCACCTCCACTGCTGTCTACTTTTACCCAGTTGGGTAAAAGTTTCGACTATTTTCGAGTCTCGCTTATCAGCTGAGGAAAAAGCTAAAAATAATTGTTGTCACTATGGGGGAATTTAGCCTAATGTGACAGTATATGCCAATCAAAAGATCAATTCAAATTTCTCAATTTCTCAGAGTAAGGTCAGTAATGGGAAAATGAAGAGCAATTACTTTACTCTTGGTAGCAGCTAGCTCACATATATATATAATTATAAATACAGCATAATAAATGTGCCTCTCTACAGTCGCGATGAGATTAAATCAAATCCCTTGTTCAGCTATGGAATATGCAAGACATATGGAAAAAGCTGTTCGCAAAACGGAAAGTGTTTGCGAAACTGAGCCGGAACTCAAATGTTCCGCCGCAAAAGATTAGTAGTAAAATATTTCATATTCGCATACTCTAAAATGTCGGAGATAAAGTGTAAAAAGCACAATCGACTTTAAGGATTCAACTCTACAGTGAGCACATGCTAAATAAATAAAGAAAGAACATTTTAGTCGACATGGTAAAGCCGAGATACTAATGGAACCGGCCATGGCGTTTATCAGTCCGACTGAATGGAGTTGGAATGGAATTGCAGACGAATAAGTTATGCAATATCAGGTAATAAAAGTACCAAGTCTTTGTAACTAATATTGTATTTTGTAAGTACTTGTATTATACTGATACATTATTGTACTTACACAAATACTGTATATAAAATGTGAGGGCACTTAGCGAGTGCCCACTGTCGCTATCCTTTGTCTGGTTAGCAACATTGCCAGCGACAATACAGTCAACAATTACGAATATGAATTTTTGAAAGCAACAGCAGTCGCGCATCCTACTCGTGCCACACGTTGCCTTTGGCTCATCTCCAGGCAGCCAATGGAAGGATGAGCAAAAGATAGATAGAGAGTGAGAGAGAGGAGATGGGGCCATAAAGTGTTGCGCTGGTCAGCACAGCTGATGTCATCGTTAAAGGGGGACGGTGATGCTGCCACTGCGACTTCCGTTTCCGTGCAGTTTCCGCATTTTTTCCGGGCAGCAGCTGCGCTGACTTTCAAGTGCCGCAAAAACGGGGCAACAAAAATGCAACAGTCAAAGCCAACGGAGCCATGGCCAATTCCCTTGGCAACTCAACTCAACTCTACTGGTACTCGGAGTCGGACTCGGACACGACTCATAGCCCAAATGTCAATTGAGTGAAATTTACACAAAAATGCTGGAAATGCTCCTGCAACAGCCAACTCCCTTGGAGCTCCCTCCCGCCGCCCTTGCAGCCAGTGGACATCCTTAACCCATTTGCCATTTGGCTTTGCGCGTGCGGGTCTAAAATTTATGGCAAGTTTCTGGGTTTCTGGGTGCCGTGGTCCACATGTACATGCTCGATATGCTCGGCCGCATAATATGTGGCACATTCCCCGACTGGGTGCAGTCGGGTGAGCACTAGGGGTAGTCAGGCATCCGGTAGCGGGAAGGTCGTTCAACTTGTTGACTTCCGGTTTGGGCCGCCATTTTGTTGCTTTTGCGAGTTTAAACAATAAATTTTATAATTAAATTGGCGCGAAACGAAAACAATGAAAACGCCGATGAGGGGCGTCGGGGCGTGGCACTGAAAAGCCGAAAGTTAATTGAAACGTTGTGTAAATAAATATTTAATCTTTATTATGCAATAAATTTAAATACATTTATTGTGCGTCACATGCGACAACTCTAACGAGCTGCACAGTCATGGACCTACTACGGATCCAAAACCGTAGCCGTTAAGTGCCACATGCCACACTTTTATTTATACTCGTATATGCACATATACACTTATATTTACATTAAATAATTAATAATTACATCAACTTTTATGTAATTGCTTATTACGGTCGGCTTTGTGTTCCATTAATTACGAGCATGGCAAACAGTCGCAATCGCAATTGTGGCAACACCAGTGTCATCCCGGCAAACTCACTTGCCACACAAACTGACGTGGCAAAAAAATGTGCTAAGTCGAGTCAAGTAGCGGAAGAACTTCTGTTGTTGGTATGGAATGGTTTAAAAAGTGAATATTTATAACTGCTACTTATAAGAAAGGACGACAAGCTTGCGACAGCCACAAATGGATATAATCTGAATGCAATTAAAAAACAGAGTTTACTGGCGAACACAATAAATAATAACGAAGTGATATTTTGTTTACCAAATAATGTGAAATTTAAATAATTGATTTAATCTGAAACTTGATAAAAATCGTAGGGCAGCACTCACTGTATCCCATTCGTCATGATGTCTTGGCGAGAATCATGAGTCAGACTCACTATATGGTGCAGGTTTCACCTTTAAACATGTACTCCTCAGTGTAGCAGATTAAGAATCACTTATTTATATTACTTCACAGTTGCACGAAACGAATCTATTATCTACGTTAATTTTATTTAAACCTGGACTGAAAATTTCTAATACATTTTGTTTTCTATAGTATATATTGAAATTATTTGTTTATTGAGAAATTTATATTGCTAACAATGCAAGTATTGACATTAAACAAATATACAATTTTCGTTGTAGTAAAGATAGATACAGTTTACTTGATGTTTAACTGAGCCGCCTTAACCATGGTGACATTGGAACCGTATGTGTTTTCTAACTGTTGTTCCGCATTGCCTGGGATGCAGCCTCCATCACAGTTGCAACAGAATATGTTGCAATTACCCACTCCGCAACAAGGCGTGGGTGATGTTAGGTCGCCACAAAACCAGTCAAAGCAGTAGTCTTGAAAGACATAACTATTTAGAACACTCTTGCACATCTCACTCGATTGCATTTGGAACTTTACAAAGGTCATAGGGCAGCATTCAGTGTCTGCCATTCGCCATGATTGCATGGCGAGAATCACGCACAAACTTAGACTTATACAGTGCATGTTCCAAGAAACAACTGGTTCAAAAATGACCCAACTTCTACTTCTACACGGTCTTCTTATTAAATTGAAACGAATCCATTAGCATATTGCAATGAAACGTTTTAAGACAGAACCTTACTTTCAATTAGAATAGATTTATTTGCGACAATATTGTATTCAAATTGGATAGATCAGTCAGACTAAAGCATTTTATTTTGGCATTTGCTACTAATTTTAAGATGCTGTAGGTGTAGTTGTATTGTAAGTTAGGCAGCACTAAATATCACTTTTTGCAACTAAAAATACTTTTCAAAAGGAAACTAGCTTTCACTTGAAATTTCCCAAAACACATAGCGAGTCTTGATTACCTGCTGTGAGTAGGCAATTATGTTAATTTAACACCTGCTGTTACATTACATTTTCCGCTTATGTTAAACAACTGTAAGACTGTCGACTTACATGAGTTGTGAGTTGGCAACATGAAAGTTAATAAGCTGACAATCGCCACAAACTGAATGGTATTTGGAAGATGGTAGTAATGTCAACTTACCTAGCTGATAAGTGAAAGAAAGATGCTTAAGCCGGCTTTGGAATGCACATGCAGTTGGCTTGTGAGTTGCAACTAGATGCAAGTTGATGCCTTTGACTGACTCCCAAGTGGCGCCACTTGAGTCTTGGTTGTTTAATATGCAGCAAGGCGCCTTGTATCAGCTGCCACTCCGAGTTGCCTCCAAGTGCTGCCATGTCAATGGCGGCGAGTTGTTTGCTGTCAGGCATCGCTGCTTTGAGACGCTGCCTTGAGTGTCGGGAGCGCGTGTCAAAGCGCGTCCAAGTCTCGATCCCTTCTCCCTCCTGACATTCCACGCCATGGCGAAAAATGCAGTTTGGCTGATGCAAAAATGGGTTGTCAGTTGCAAAAACTTATCAGGCAGACAGGCAGGCAGTCATCAGTTGGGGAGTAAGAAGCACAATCCTTTGATGCCAACACTTGACATAATTCCAAAGTGTTTGCTAACTTAATGCGATATGTTAATTAGTTTGTAGTTTGCAGGCGTCGCCCTCAAGTGTCGTGTTGCAAACACCGAAAAGCCGTTAATGGGTCAATAGCTTTTGATAACGAAAGGAAAGCAGCAGCCAACCAGCATACCAGTCCAATGTTCTTTTGCATAATTCATGGCAGAGCCCAACAAACTACATTTTCTATTCTGTTTCGGTTGCGGGCCCAAAAGTCATAGCAGTGGAAATTTGATTTCATGCAAGGCAGCAAACAGTCAATAACACTTGGCAATAACAATGAAAAGGGATCACAAAAACGCAGCCACGACGAAGCCAGGATAAAGCAGAGGCCGCCTGCCAGGCACATAAAAACGTATTAAGCATATTATCTAGGCATGCACAGCAGACGACGATGACGACCATGGAGGCGATGAGTAGAATCTGTTTTGGCTTTGCCGGCTTTTGACATGACCAAAAACACAACTTGCCACAGTGGATGCTGCAGCCGCAGGAGTAGGAGCAGCGCATCCTTTCGTAATGAAACTTCAGATTTTTGGCTTTGTTTTGTTTTGTCTCCTGTCTGTTTGTGTATGTGCGTTATGGAAATGAGGACTAGCCCAGGCCAGACCAGACTAGACTTCAGCCAGTGAAACAATGTTGTCAACGGCAGCAACTACGCACAGCACCACTGGGAGCTGGAAGTGTGGTGGTGCAGTCTAGATTGAAAGGCAACAGTGCGTATGAGTGTCATCATCAGCGTTGATTCGGGTTATGTGTCGGTTTAGTTGGAAACCTTATTTAAAGCTATCCACAACACCTGCTGCCTTATTGACTGCCTTCTCGTTGGCTTAAAGAAGCGTCTATTGATCAAAGGGATTGAAGCAAATGCGTTAATTTGTGATCATGTCTATAACTGAGATTATTGTGCTTTTAATTGATGGTTGGCTGTTCAACACATATTGCGCAAACAGAAATTGAGACCAAACATGTGGCCAGCTGGCCAGACTGTGAGAGGTGCGAAACAAATCCCAGAGTAAACCTAATTAGCGACAGATTAAATCGGATTAATTTTCATTTAACGCATGAATCAAAAACAGGCTGACAGCCGACTGCGCTGTGCTCTCTCTGTCAGCCACAGGAAACGGCCACCACCCACCCGATGCCCCTCCCTCAGTCAGATCCCCATCATCGCATTCTCATACACACTGCGCCTGGACTGAGCAGGGACTCTTTTGGCCTTTTTTCCGTATTTACTTTTTGTTTTATATTCCATTTCAGTAGCAGCTCCTTCTGCCAACACCTCCCATTCCCTGGCAGGGAGCGTCCTTTCAAGAGGAGTTACTGGCAGAGTGTAGCTTTAAACACACACATACCAAATAAATGAAATATGCATGGAAAATTGAATTTGCTGTTGGGGAAAAATGTGTAACTGCGATGTCCTTCGAACGGTGTGAACAATTTGATTTATGCGCATTTGAAGCAATTTGTTGAGTAAATAGCAAAGAAAGCAGCATTTTAATTAATTTTCTTCCAATATACATCGCTCGCTCGTTCTCTTTCTCTCTTCCCTGCTCTTTGTAGCTGGCCAATTAGTTGGAAAAAATTGCTGCGATTGAGTCGGGCGTTGCCTGCAGCAGGCACTTGCCACACTTGCCGCACCTCGCCCTCACTGTCTTCGACCAAACTAATTGCTAACAAAGTGTCAACAGTTGCGGAAGACATCGCAAAGCTTGTACTGGCTCTTGGCCATCCAAAGGGAGAGCCGACCTAATTGCCAACATTTATGATTAAGTTAAATAACAATTAGATGCAGTTGCTCGGCACTCGGCAATATCTTCTGCTGGAAAGAGACAGTGCAATCGTCTAAAAATTGGCAAGTGTTTATGGTAAAGAGAGAATCTCTGTTGGTTTTGAATTTCTCAATCTATTGCTTTGTTTCGAAACGAGTTTGTCGTTACATTTTTGTTCAATACTCATTTTCTTTTACCACATAATTTTCTTTTACAATACCAACCATTTATTGACTATTTGTTTCTTTATACATTTAAATATTACAGAAATCTCATATTTCCCGTTTCAAAAGAAAAGTGAGGATTATGAACTGCTCATAAAAGAGACAGCCTTATAACCTCGCAACACGAGACTCTTAAATTAAAGCACTGTATACGTATGTCTATTATTTATACAGCAATTCTTTGTCTGCTGACCTCCATTATCTTGGGTCAGCTTCTGCCAGGCTGGCTTCTAATCCTTTGCTCCTTTATGTAGGTGCATATATTCAACTTCTCGAGGAATGCATATCCAAATGTTCTTTTACCCGGGAGAGGAGAGAAGGGGGGCCATTCCTTTGTTGTAATCGGGCTAGGAGCAGCTTCAATTTGCCACAAAAACACATTGGCAACATTTTAATGAATGTTGCATCGGGCGCAGTCCCCTCTCTCTCTCTATCTATCTATAAAAGACAAACAATGAAATGGCCTGCACACACAGTTACGACTCCTGGAATAGGCCAAAACGCTCGGCAAACATTGGCCAAGGATAAAAGTAAGTAAAAAGGATGTGGAAAAGGCGCCAGCCTGCCAGCTCGGTTGATGCAATTTGTGCAAATGTTGTGGCAAGCTGGCAACCAGGCAACCAGCCAGTGGGGCAGGCAGCCTCTCTAGTCCAGGGTGCAGAACTGCACAACTACACAACTGCCTGTCTGGCATAGGCATTTTTGCATGCACCGCATGGTTGCATTTTTTGGGCTTACCAGAGGAGACGAGTTGACTGAGCTGGAAGCCTCAGTCGGAGGCTGAGGCGTAGATGTATTCGTAGTCGTAGTTTTGGGCTGAGTCTGAGTAGACGGCATGATAAACGTGCTGCCAATAAATTACACTGCGTCAAGGAGCAGCCGGCAGCCTGGCAGCTAGCTGCTGCCAGGGATCGTGACAGTGAGAAGGAAAGGAAGTGGGAGAAACGTTGCACATTTTTGCTGCCGTCCCATTTAAAATTTACTACAATTTTCTTTGGGTTTCACGTGCGCGCCGCTCATACGGTAAACAATTTGAATGCTTTCGCAGGCGGAACACGTAGAGCAGCGTAGAGCCAGCAGGAGGATTCACCAGGATGCACTCTATCCAGCAGTTGTTCTTTGCTCTTTCTCCTTGCCTGCCTTGCCTGACTATCTGCCGCTCGGTGTGCAGCAACAGGGCAAATGCAGCATAAAAAGTTTGTGCCCCTTTATTGCCTTCCCGCATCGTCCCGGCCTTGCAACAACCCCCCAAGCGACTAGTGCAAATGCAAACACAACGTGAGCCAAAGTCGAACCGAAAAACGTCGCTGCCGCTGCCGCTTCCGAAGCCGATGCCAATGCCTGTATTTTGTGGGGCTCCTCCATTGAGCCAGGCACGCATTGCATTGTGTAATATGCTCTGCGATTTATGCTAGCACAAGTTACGAGCGGGTAAGGGGGGTAAGGGGGGTAAGGTGGTGGGCGGCGACATGTGGAGGCGTGGTATATGCATGTAACTGGCATATTGAACAGGCCAGCGAATGAGCATAAATTGAAATGTGCTCGCAAAAAGAATTGAAATCTTATTTGAAGCAAACTGGAATTGCTTTACTTTTAACTAATCCCAAGAGCAATCCAATGCGATTTATATTCGTACTCCTTCTGCTTAGTCAGTAAATCAGAATTTCTTTATTTATCTCTCAACTTTAGAGAGTGCTAGCATCTCTGTAATGGTTCAAATAATTGTATTGACAGAGCACTATGCATCTGAAAGACAACTCCATAAATCTCGTAAATGGCTGCACTATTTCATATTGTCTCTATATTTCTCTTTTAATTACATTTGTATTTCATTTACATAATTTAACATTTGAGTAAGTAAACATTACAACCATAATACAGCTTGCATTTAAATTCGTTCAATTTCTAAGCTAAGCTTGTGTTTAAACTTTAGTTCTAGAAATAGTTATTTTAGTATTGTTTACACGTTCGCAATGAATGACAATTTATTTTAATCTTTATCTTGAATTGAAAAAGTCAATAAATAATGTCATTTGCAACTTTCATATTTGGTATTAAAGTGACTCTAATAACTCAAATAACTTTCTATTTTTCACAATTTCGCATTGACATTAACACTGATTAATAACTATAGTACTCTACCGTACTTCCGCAGCTTCTACCATTAGCTCGTTAATTGCCTGTTTCGTTGCATTTTTAAGAGCCTCAAATCTGTTTTAATAACTGCTAGTTTAATTGCAATCGTCTCTTCAAAATTAGTCCAATGTCACCATTTTCCCCAGGGAGCGAAACTGTATAAAGTAATTTGAGTACACGGCAACAGTGTTGTCAAACGAGAATTGAATTGTCTTGACCGCAAATAATATAAGTACTTAATGTACGTTAAGAGCTGCTCTCCTGTATATCTGTACCTATGTATGTGTGCGTGCCACAGTTTTATGACTTAATATAATTTTTATGTGCGGCCATTTTGAGAGAGTCAACGCCGAAACGAATGGGCCATTCCAACTCACCTGCCCCCCCTCGTCACAACAAACAATCGCATCAATGCCACCTGGCAACGTGTGTGCGTTCGCTCGTTCTTTGGAGGACCAAAACATTGCTGCAGAAATTCGGCTGCCAGATGGGTATCCGCCTCTCACCTGTTTATGGGCGTCCATAAAACTGTTTTATGCTGTCCCTTTCCCATGCTCCCCCAACCCGATGTGTTCGATGCTCTCGATGCTCCAGGAGCTAACTTTAATGCTAATCGTCATCGTCAGACTCGTAAAGACTGCTATATAAACTACCGAAATGCTCTGCATGTGTTTTTCTCATTCTTTTTCATACGGTTCTTATGATTAGCGCTTCTTAAACAGCCAGATAAGGACCCTAAGAGAAAGGAGAGCGAGCTACGCTTTAGGGCGCTCGTTTTAATAAAATCAAATTGGTTGTAAGCGATTTTTGATAATGTTTTGCGGATGAGATGCACATAAAATATTGTGAATGGCATGCGATGGCGATAAGGACAACAGGACGCTGCCAGGCTTTGTGGTATCAAATTTGATGGTCTATAGGAAAAAAGTGGCAGAAATGGAAATGCTGAAAATATCCATAACTCACACTGGTATAAAGGTAGGTGCGCCATGTTTCCTGAAAAGGGATATCAATATCAAGCTGTACAGATATAAGATTTTATTATTTTCCAAGAATATAGTAAGTCAAAGAATATTGAATTAGTGTGCAATGGCACATCTTATTGAGTTTGCAAAATTGTAAGCAACATATTTGGTTAAACAACAATTTTAAGAGTAACTTATTTAAAGTAATTTGCTCATATCGAGAAACTAAATGAATTTTCATAAGGTACCAAATTTCTTGATTAATACAAGAGAAAATGGTTAAATATTATTTGAATTACTCTAATTCTACAACTGTAGGAATGCTGGAAATTGATGCTTGATGTATTTATTAGACTATTCATATTTAACGAAATAGTTGTAAATTTATTGATGTTGCTATTAATTATAATTATACATAACACACAAGTGGAATCAAATTTTCTGTTGCAATTGATAGAAAATCTTTGCAGAATTCGATATTCGACAGTTGGCATTTGGTTTAGACAACGAGATATTTCGAATTGGCAGCAATATTATTATGTTTCTCATTCATTGTCCGTCAACCAGCCAGACAAATGCGATTTCATAATTACATTAACATTAATGTTCAAAATGTGAAGCCAGGGTATGGGCCATAGGTAAGAGGCGGGGGAGAAATTATGACAATGAACTATGTCTAAGTACAATAAATGATAAATCTATCCATGTTCATTATGGACTCGTACATTGTATTCAGATTTGCGTTGGATGAGAAGTGCGGCAGGTGGCATGTGGCAGGTTGCAGATTGCAGGATGGCGACTACATGTGGAATGTGCATTTTAGTTCAGTTCGGTTTAGTTTTGACCCCCTCGGGTAAAATAGTTGCAACAGGAAATTAATGTAATTTCACAAGTAGAGATAGAGAGGGATGGCAAAAGAGTATACGTGTACAGGTGGAGAGTAAAAGGGGAGTTCTTGATTGTAGCGGCAACGACATGAGCATTAGTTGTTCATTAATTGCACAGTAAACTATAGAAATTTGCTACTGCATAATGAGAGCAACAACACGAGTTAACAATGGCATTGGCTTGGGGGGCGTATGCGTAATCTTGTTGAATGGATCTATGGTATTCATTGCCCAGCAGCTTAGTCCGGCTGTGTTAACTATTTTCCTATCCATAACATAAATTAATAGGATTTAACATCCTGGGTAAGCACACACACACACGTACACAGCTTAGTATGGGGGTGAAGTATTGGGTGGTCGGACATTGGGATTGGTCAGTTAGCTAAGCATACAAATCCAATTCATAAAACTGACAGCAGCTAAATGCTATGCATATTTACGAGTAGTATTTATATGTTATGTGTGTGCGTAAGTAAGTTAAATTTATGAGCGCATAATTAACATAGCTAAAGTAATCGCAGTCGGTTGTGTGTTAAGGAAGGCAAAAGTCGAGAATTATGAAAGCAGGTCCAAAATATTGCATAGATTATATAATAATACAGTACGAATGTGGTATATTCATCACGTTGCGGGTTGAATGACATGTTGTGTCAGCTAAATGAGAAATTTGACATCAGGAATTACTGTCAGCAAGTCAGCAACTGCATGCATTACAGTGCCAACGTTGTCACCTTTTGATAGATTTTCCCCACCCCAAATGGTTAATATCCCGACTACCTTGTAGGCTGCAGCCCATTTACATTTTACATACTTAATTGTTTTCACATTACAAGTATTGCCGGTTGCCTCACCTGTGTCTGAGTTGAGTATCTGGGCCTGTTTGCCATACGTGTTGTCAGTCGGCTTGCCTCGTCCTCGCCCTTCCTCTACTCAACTCTCCTCGCTGATTTTCGCTAAAAGTCAAGGCGATTAATGTCAACTTGGTTAATAGCATTCCAAGTTGTGCTGCCGAAACTTAAAGCTCACTCAACAACATCGAGAGCCGCAGTAATTTCCTGTTCCTCCTGCCGCCTCCCACAATCGCAATCGCCCAGACTCAGACCCAGACCCAGACCCATTGCCCACTCAAATGCAGGCTCAACATGTCATGTCAGTTGGGACGGAGAAGGCATTGACGGGGAGGCTGTGGTTGTTCGCGTGATGAATTACACACTCGCCGAAGGACACGATGATGAAGTGCCTGTCATTGAAAAGCCAAAAGAATGTCCATCTGTCGCTCAGCGTGCTCGGTTAGCTCCCAGCTGTAACTTGTAAGTTGTAAGCCATTTGCATAGCAGCAACTACTCGACTGACTACCCGACTAACATCTTCCGCATAATTTATCGACACTTGCGCAAAACTTTAATTACACGACAAGACGAGGGTATTTCGTCTAGTGGAACGCTTCGAGCGAAACGCTTCTCTGACATCGGGGATTGGGAATGGGAATGGGAATGGGTATGTGAATTCCTGCATATGGAAATTTTGAATGCCTTGGCCTTTTGTCTGCGTAATTCAATGCGTCGTGTATATCCTTTGGCTATACACAGTCAACATAGCAGCATGCAGAGGATGGTGTCATAAAGCAAGTGGTAGAGGGAGGGGAGGGAAGCTGGCATTTTTCCGATATTCAGCTAATGGCCTTTAATTGAGCTGTGGGAACATTTTCAAGTGTTTGCGGCTGCTGTTTGGCCAAATTTTTGGGAAATCTGATATTGAAAATGAAGTAGCTTTTATTCTATGCGTATATGTATTCGTCTCTCTGTGTGTGTGTGTGTGTGTGTGTTTGCGTTTGCTAAAGTCTTGTTTGCTAAGTGGCAAAATGTGCCATAAGATTGTGCTACTACAAACTGACCAGATTCGGCAGCTTGAACAACCTTTGCGGTTGGCTAACAACTTCAAAAATATGGCCAGCATTTAGGCAGCAACAACAACAGAAATTGAATGGGCAAATCAAATGTGCCAAGTGGGAAATAAGGCTAAAAACATTGTTCGACATTCATCAAAATCTACTTCAATTAATGTGAAGCACTTTAATTTGTTGTTCTAGTTTCAAAACACTGCCACTTCCTCCCCCATCCCCAGGCATTCTCCCGCATCTCCGCCTACACTCTCACCACACAATTTCCTGCCCATTGCCATATAAATTCGCACACACAAGAGCGGCTGCCATGGCGGAGCTATTTATGGACCAGTACCTGTTCCATATACCACAAAATATATATGCTGGCACTTGTGTATATGCGTATATGAGAGAAAAACGAAACTCAGCTCCTTTTATAGGTCCTTTGCTGACGGGGGATATATAAAATGTATAAAAAATGTGGAAAAAAGCACAAGCATAAATCCAAAATTGTCGTTTGTCGCATAAATATTTTAGTCTCTGCTTCAAAAGCGAAGGCCAAAGCCTCCCATTGCCTAGCCAGAACATAGACAATAGGCCAAAGCAATAAGAATACGAAGCACACCGACAATGACATTATTTCTTATTATTCGAGCAGCGCAAATAAATGAGAGACGACTCTTCCACCATTCCTCCCCTTAGCAATGGAAACGGAAGTGTGAAGGAGCCGTCCCTGGCAAAAGTCTAAGACTGTACCATGGGAATGGGTTTACTGCGTCTGCTTTGCTTACTTTGTTTGCCTCATTGCCAGCCAGACATTTCAGTCAGCAATTCCCACATGTCTGTCTTCATAAATGCTTTATCTCTGGCCAACACACGCCACAGCTGCCAGTTTGTTGGCTTTTGTAATTATGTGCATATAATAAAGTTGACCTAAATAAGTAAAAAATATATACATGACAAGGCTCAAAGTGGGAAATCCTGTCTAAAAGACACCCATTATGAGCGGAAAAGGAATACGTAAGCTATGAACACTTCTTTAAATATGATGTTATTAAAAGATAATGTATGTGTGGTTTTATAATTAATTTTTAATAACTTATATTTTTATTATTCAGTTACAACACTCCCAGCAATTGTTTCAATTTGAAATCAAATGTTTTTTAAAATCGAACTTCATGTTTGGAAATAAATAAAATAATTCTTTCAATTAATAACAATTATGCATTATAGATAATATTATTATACTTAATCACTAAGGATATATTCCATCTGCTGCATACGGTGTGTTATTCATTTAATAACTACAGGGTATTTAATACATAGAACCCTCATGCCAGACATGTGAACACTTTTATGAAATAAAGCTCAACTCATTTTCATTTATACACTAACGTACATACGTATTGTTGTGGTGTTTATGTTGATATTATTATTATTGTTGTTCTTGTGCAGTTCATTAAATGATAAGCCATCGGCATTGCTTGACAATTGGGGATTGGCATCGAATGGGATGTTGGTCTTACTAGACAATTTGCGCCTGTTACCGAAAACAATAAAAAGCAAGCGACCAAGAGATGAAAAGAGAGACAACGAAAATGTAACGGCATCACATACACTTACATATGTGACATACGTTTAAAACAAGAATAACAAAATACAAAGACAATAAATTTTAAGAGAAAATTCGCACACGTATGTTTAGAGTTTTTTATTGCATTCTCTTACTTCTCCCATGCATTGTTCTATTCGCTTACTCTGTCATTCATTGGATAGCAAACGTATATGTTCCGCTTATGCTGAATATGCGAGCATTATCCATTAAATACGATGAATCAACTGTTGGCTACCATAAACAATCTTCGGCTGAGGCGCCTGCTCATAAAATACTGTTGGATGGGTGGACCGGAAATTTATGTACGCCATTTTGTTTGCTTCAGAATGCTTCTTCTGTGTGTGCGTGTGCATGTGTGAGTGTGCATGTGTGTTTGCATTCGCAAGCCATTTGACTTCCTGTTGACATAGTTAAGAGTGTGTGCGAAAAAAGCTGCTATATGTTAAAAAAATTAAGCCCGACAAAATGCAACTTGATACAAGTATTCGGTGCTGGCGAGGTTAATGTTTGTAGTCAAAAGAATAAAGTTAAATATATAAACCAAATTTTTTGCGATGAGCTTAAAATTTTTGAAGTTTGTTAAAATTGTATTTTCTTCCGTTTATTTTATGAAAATTTTAGTGTTCTGTCTATATCAATAGTAAAAAAAATAATTAGTTCAATTTAAGTTCTCAGGCTAAAGCGACAATTTAATTCAGTTATTTCTTTCCACCTATTTATCGCAATCAATTTGCACGCCACAAAAGAAAAGTGCCATTTCTAATTTATTTTGAGAAAGAAGGCAAGTCGTTCAAATTTGTCGCTCATCTGAAATGTCTTGACATTTCTTCTGATATACATTCTTTTGTTACTGTGATATTTCAAATGCAGTCATTACCTTTGACATTTGCTTGTTGCTTTGCCATTTTGTCAGCTTGACAAAAATGTGGCCAATAAAATTGCGAAACTGGTTGGCAAACAACATGGTGCAAAAACCAGAAAAGAAGACAAGATAATTGATTGTGTGATTCAATCGGAAAATCAAATGCTGCTCTTCGGCTCTCAGATTCAGATTCAAAGGAAGATTCAGGCTATCTGCAGCATTTGTCGTCGCTTTCTGACTGACTGCCAGCAGCCAGGATGCCTCTATGGCTGATTGCGAGAGCGTCAAAGGAAATGGAAATGAAAACAAATGTACGCAGCACCCAAAAATTGGTTACAAATTCTGATTAGAAGCTCCAACAACAAACAGGCTAGATGTAAAAAATCGAGCAGACGAAAGAGAGAGAGGGCTGGTTCAGAAGGTGTGGCAACATTGCAAATTGAATTGTATTTGATATTTGGTAGCAGAGAGTCGGGTAGGTCAGAGGCAAAATGATAAGACAAAGCAATCAGTCAGTCAACCAACTAATGGCAATGCCAGTTGGCAATCGGCAATTGGCAAGAGAAAATAGGCAACAGGCAACAGGCAATTGGTAAAGGCAAGAGACCTACAGCCTCACAAGCACTTAAAATTGTCAGTTGGAATTGAATCAATTAGCTGTCAGTAAAATTGATGAGATTCCAATTTTCAACTTAAACTGTTGAAATTCTCATAAGTTTTGTGGATTATTTGGTCTGAATAGTATATTATGCGAATTAATGGGGTTTTTTTTAATTTTTAAATAAGTCTTGAAATAATAACAAAAACAACACACATAACTACATAATGTAAGGTATTGGTATCAATAATATTAAATGAATTTAATTTTAAACAGTTTAAATTTTCTTAATTAAATTAAAATTCTCTTGTCAAAATAAAATGTTGTACTGTCATGCATGGAATTTTGTTGATGAATAAATAAATTTGATTGCATAGCTTAAGCTATTAATAAACAATTGGGTCTTAAATATTTGCAATAAATTTACTATTTCATTAAATTTATTTCCGTGCAAAGTAGACCAAAAAATTTCATTTGATTAACAACAAGAAAATTTAATGCTTTTTCCAGATACAAAAACAAGAGAGGAAAAATAATATAATTATAGAAATTTAATACTTTTGGTAGCCATTCCGCTCAATTTGACTGGGAAAATCGGTAAATTTGAAAAACTATACCGCATTCACATTTCATAGTGATGTTTTCGCCAATTTCCGGTTGCAATCAATCGCCGCAAAAAGTATTCATACATTCGATTATTTCATTCGCTATTTTACATTTTGCCAATTACAATATTTCTGATTGGATTGTTGCTATCCTCACACATTCCTGCAACTCAATTAAATCGAGCTGCAATCATATTCAGCTGTTACACATCTCGTTCATTTGTTCTCGTTCGCTATTTTCCGCATTTTTACCTGACATACCTGCCACAAATATGTATCTGTATCTTTAAAATTCGAATTCGAATTCATATTACAGATTACAAATTACAAATTCGCAGCATGTTTGTCATTCCACATTTGCTTTTTGTTTACATTTTTGGTATGCCCTGTAATTGAAATGATTATGCAAATGGGCATAACAAGCAAACGTGTCAAGTCGACCGCAATATAAATTATAACTATTATTAGAAAGTGAAATATTATAGGATACTTTTTGGTTTTCACTTATTATAATGTTTCTGATCTTTCCTTTACAGTGTTAATGTCGTCTTATAAGCTTACACTTTAAGGTATCTCATTGGTAATCATTTAACGCTGGAGCACTATGCCTTACACCTGCTCCTTGATTCTGCTGTTCGTTATGCTCTTTACACAGCCATTTTTAATTGCATTGCATTGTTGTTGCTTTTATTCTCGTGTATCTCCAGATGGGTCTGTATCTGACTCTGTATCTGTATCTGTGTGTATCTCTGGGCTTTCCTTTATTTGATTTCAGTTTCATTTCGAAAATTTGTAATGCGGCGCATGTAGCGTCAGGTCCGTGCAGGGTGCTTGTTTCCTCGTCCCATCAAGCTGAAGGATAATGAAACTATACTCTCATTTTGTTTGCTTTACACGCTTACCACAGCTTCGTGCACCGCACACGTCTCTCCACTTGTTGTCTTTCGTGTCCTTTTCCGCTTCCACTCGACTCCACCACAACGCGTATAGATTGTTGCGGTGGCGTATGAGCGATTTCGTAGGCCACAGTGAACAGTGCAATGAAAAGTCTTCGACTCTTTAGGGCAACAATTGTGAGAATTTAAATGTATGGAGTGTTCACTGTACAGGTTTTTTTTAGGCAACGTCTGATGACGACTGTCAACATCAGCAGACATCTGTCCGTTGCTGCGTCTGCGCTATCTGTCTGTCTGTCTGTCTGCTTGTCCCTAGGTCCGTCGGTCTGTCTGTCCCCGTGTCTTGTCTGGCTGAGTGTCAGTTTTTGTTCCTGTGGTCTGCGGCATTTCAATTTCAATTTAATGCAAGCAACAAATAAACAAATAAATTGCATGAGTGCGTCATATGAATATGAGACTTCAAGTTGAAATCCAAACGGCACCCCATTAACCACAGCTTAACCCAGCTGGTAAATGACAAACAATTGCCATTCTTAAGGCCAGATCTTTTCCATTGGTGTAGTTAATTTATTTCTAAACTCAATAATAAAACTTTATCAGGCTTGTTAGAGTCAATCAAGTGTGTGAATGTTGAAGTGTCGCTTTTGGTGTAAATATTGCGCATACGCCATGTTGTATGCGGTAGTGTTTTTAAGTGCGTTGACAATTCGATTAAGTTGCATAATTGTTGTGGCAATTATCAGAATATTAAATCTGTTTTTATCATTTGCAAACTATCAGCGCATTAAAATGTCAATTATGTTCAACATAATCTTGCCGCATGACGCCCCCTTTGGTTCGATTCTCTTTTAGGACGCCCTCCCTCGAGTGTCACTCATTAAATTAACATTTTATGATTTATTTTTGTGAATTTACATTTGCTTTGTTTATAATGCGAGAATAAACGAAAAAATTTTATTAAATTTGCACTCGATATGTGACATTATCTATGGCATGACATCAACTAGTATTGTCTCTCTTGCTAGTGCTGTTGTTCAAGTTGTTGTTGTTGGGTTTGCAATTTAAAACTCATTTAAATTGTTTAAAAATCGTGCACGATACGGCAATCAAAAGCAAGTTGAACTGCAATTTGTGATTATTTCGCAGCGAATATTTGCAAAAATCAACAAAGGACATTGTGGCATGAGCTGCAGGAGAAGCAGCAACCACAAAATCAATTTCAATTGTCAACACAAAGTCACAAACAGGCAAAAAGTTCACAAAAAAAAGGCAGCGGCAGCAGCAGCATCACAAAATCATAATAAAACTTTTAGCAACATTCCAAGTACAACAACAAACAAAAAAGCCAACAACAACAAGAAATTGTTCAGCTAAAAAGTTTGCCAGCTTTTTTCCCCCTCTTTTTTTATTTTTATGTGTATGTGACTTAAGGCGCTGAGTACTGCAAGTCCAAGGCAGGATCAGGATTCGCCGTCAACAGTAGAACACTGGATTCGATTATAAAGGAAGGGCAATGCGTGCCTTAAAGTTTTGTGGTTTTTCTCTGACCTCGAACACTGCGTGCTGGGCAACTAATGAAGCTATTTCCCTGACGGAATCTAAGTCCCTGATCCGACAAATAGCAATTTAAATCTTAGGGCGTTTTTAGGTTGTTTAATCATTTTCAATTGAGTACGAATGTGTGTTGAATGTGCTGACAATTTAATTTGATTCATATCATTAATTAAAAATGAAAATAACTGCAATCCACGTAAATACTACCTTTTACCTGTAAATAATATAAATATTTGTGGTTAAATGGTTCACTAATTTTAATAACATAAAAAACAAAACCTACGTGACATACATTTCCAATTTTTTACTGCATATTCAATTTAAAATGTTAATAATCAGTTTTATGAATTATTTGTCCAATCGTGTCAATTGAATTGGCTATTTTGAAATATGTACACTCGATTTTATTTATGACTTATTATTTAATTAAATACCAAGTACATTCTACTCCGCACATTCTAAAACAAACTATGTGTGAATCTGTCTTTAAGTGCTGTTTTATCATTACTAAATTTATATTCACACATACTAATAATACCTTGCCTATGCAAATGCACAGGGTACAAGTTGTACGTTATAAAATACTTCATATTAATATTACAATATTCGAATCAAACACAATGAATATATTAAAATGATATGAATAAATCTGCATTCACGCTGTGACAACTTTAAAATTGAATTTCTTTCAACTGCAATTGTTGTGGAAAATGTAAGTTTAAAGTAAGTTTTAGGAAGCCAAGCAGAGACATCTGTTGGTCGGATGGGAAACGCGATTGTGACCCAAACATCCGGTGCAAAATATTTATTTGTGCAACAGGAAGAAAGTTGTGCCCATGGAAAAGGACGAAACCAGTTCTCTAACGGAAATTGATTTCGCTTTGAGGCGGCAGAGCAGTAAAGCAAGGACCCAACAACGAACCGAGCCCAGGGACTGCTATGGCACCTACCCAGCACTTGGCAATTGGCAACCTCCTCAGCTCTGCCAGCAATATACGCACATTTCCTGCGACAAATTTGCCAATCGTTGAACGGGTAAGGGGAATGTAATAAAGAGGGCACAAGTGGACAAACTGTTGAGGCAGGCTGCGCCTTTTAAGCGAACTTTGACTTCATGTTTGCCACTCAATTTATGGGTCTATGAGTTTGTTAACTAAAAGTGCACATAAACAAGACTTTTTGCGTCAATTTTAATGGCAAACAATAAATTTGTAGTGCTTGCTCGGATACGAGTACCAAATGCCGCATACCACTTAATATCCAGCTCAATCGATCCTTTTGACATCTCTAATAACAACATAATGAAATCATGTAATCAATATAATGAAATTGGACAGTTATTTATGTTCAGTTTGACGGTTGATTGCACCATTGCAGACTGATTTGAATTAAGGGTAATAACTAGATTAGCTTCCAATTAAGTTGAATTAAATAAATTTTTCTATATTATAATTATAATTGGAATACGACTCTGATTGACTTTGATGTAAAAAGTTCCAATTCCGAAGAGTTTCGCGTTCTCTGTCATTCACTCAGTCAGTCTGTCAGTTAACGAATTCCATAGTTTGCAATAAACTGATAATATGTACATACAGGACGGTTTACTGCAATCTGACAAATAAATAGAAAATTGGCGAGAAATGTACAAAATTTTAGAATGTCAGACAACCTTTCATTTGTATTGAAATTTATGCGCAGGTTTATTTCACATATATACACCTTTCTCTCTCCCGCTCACACATGCACACACACACTTAAGAGTGGCAGGACCTGCATATCTGCTGGTCATGTCCTTCTGCCAGGAAACTGCTGCTGCTGCTGTTGCTGTTTTTGCTGTCTAAATATTTATATTCATTGTGTCAGAGTGTTAAAGCGATAAAATGCAGTGTAAATATAAAGCAGTACTTCACCTCCGCCTCCGCCTCTGCCTCTGCCCCACATTACCGCACTTGCCCTTGTCATATCGTTTCGTCTCCCTTACTCTGATTAGCTGTGGCCGTCTGTAAGCTGAGAGCCATTTCGGGCCATTCAGACCACAGCAACCATTCGAATTATTCATGCATTTAATTTTCGTGTAATTTGTAGCACAATTTCATGTACCGAGAGAGAAGTCTGAAGCCAACCGAGCAACAAACCAAATGTTCGATGTTCCTTCAAAATCGTTGGCTTAGTTGTTGTTGCTTCTGCTGTTGTTATTGTTATTGTTGTTTAGTACAGCATCTTTTGGCTGGCAAAGTGTTTGTGAATCTGTGTCGTGGTTTCTGTGAGCCAGTGAAAGTGTTGGATGCCATGCGGCGACACATCGCTCAAAGTGCCTTCATAAAAGCTTCTCATATTGACTGAAGTATCGGTTTTCAGATGAACGGCATTCATTTGTCTGTCCTTGCCGGGTACTTTGCCATTGGAAATCGTTTAATATTTGCTATTGACTTTAATTGCACGTCAGGTATTTTCATCATAATATACTTATTTGTATTATAACGAAATTAATTTCAATTCAACATTTCGAGCATGCAAAAGATACATATTTAGTTGGTTATTCAAATAGTGAATTTTATTTTGTATTTGAAATATTCACAATGCCAATTAAAATACGTTCTTCTTCATATTTATTTATTTATCTCAAAGCGATTTTTATATATTCATAAGCCCCTACTTATTATTCGTTTGCCTATAAACTAGCTGGGTTATGGACGCTTTTGCAACTATGTAAGCACCACGTCTTCCCACGTCTGTCTCTATCTGGCAGTGCTAATCAGGGTAACGACTATGGCAAATAGCTTAATTTGTAAGCCTTCTGCCAGATTGCCAGCTTCGGGCTCAGTGAGCAGCGACTTCGACTGCGAGTGCGAGTACGTGCAGTCAACTAATTAGTTAAGACACTGGTAACACGGTAACAGGGCTAAGTCGAACTTGCTGCAGAAGTGGCAGCTGGTGTTGGCAAGTCGACTGGAGTGAATGCAAGAGCAAAAGCAAAAGCAGAGCTTAAGCTTCTCACATTAATTATTTTTGCATTTAAAATATTGAGTATGGGCCACACAGTTATGATAATTTGCCGGTCTTGGCCTGCTTCATGAGGCTGTGCATGGCAATGTGGGATGGCTACCAGTTGTCCGGTGGCGGAGAGGCAAGTACCTGATGTACCAGGTCTACCTGGTGTATTACAAGTAATTTCCTTAATGATGTTGTGCTCTGTTGTGGCATTATCTTGTTTGCTTCGGCCGCACTGCTGCAACATTTCTTCCTCCCCTGTCTCTGCTGTGTGGCCAGGAGGAGGTCTCTGATGATAATTTATGCAAAATATATATGCGAGTACAAGTTGACTCCCCACGACTCGGTCTCGTGTCTCTAGTCTCGATTCACATGCAACTAAAATGCATGCAGAACTTTCCCACTTTTGGATGCGGTGGTGCGGTGGTGCAACTTGGTCGTATCTGGTTAGCTTGTTTTGGTCGCACTCTGTGCGTGTGTGTGTGTCTGTGTGGTCCAATTTACACGATTTCACTTTGGTAACTGGCAGCTGATAGCCGTTTCTAATGTTACCCCAAAGAACTGCAGCCCACGCCCCTCTACCGCTTGGACACCCCGCAAACTGCTCGCATTTATGGCTAGTTGGTCAGTTAGTTGTCTGTGCAGTGAATTAACTAATGACCAACTTGGCATACAAAAGCATCAGTCAGTCAGCCGGACGGGTAGAGAGACAGGCAATGAGACACTGACAGACAGCCTGACAGTGTGAGACAGGTAGGAGCTGTTCGGGGCAATCGACTGTCCTCATAGGGTAATCACTTGAGTGTGTTCAACACGAACCATATATGTAATTAATTTAGTTTATTTCTATGTAGGCATTGCTTAAAAATTGTTTAAACAACAAACGCAAGTGTTTAATTGGTTCGACCATTAGCTCAGCGTTTTAAGCCTTGTCAGTATCAGATATTCGAAGTTGTTGTCGTTGTCGAGTCAAGTCGATTGCATTCGCATTGCTCTCAGACTGCTCGCCTTAGACTCACTCGCATCTATCCATTATCCTTGAGTATTTTACAAGTGTTTAACGTCTAATTAAGTGCCTGGCGTAGAAGTATCTACAAGTTTGTTTTCCCACCACCCTCAAGTGCGCCAAGTAGTCGAAGTCGAAGTTGAGGCAACCGCAGTTGATGCTCGGCAGAAGCGTTTTTAATTAAGTTTTTGACACTTGCAGTTTTTGACGTTGCACGAGTCCTGTGATTGCGAGTGCCGATAACAATAGTTATCTTCGACTATTTGCTCGCATCTTTACAATACCCCATTAACAGTTGCTGGTCGTGATTAAGTGCAAAGCAACAAGGATAAGTTCGGTTGAAACTTCAACAAAAAGACAAGTTCGATTGAAGTAGAGACTGCTGTTGTCAATTCAGTTTAATGGCTACATTATTTGATAATTCATTTATAATTGACTGGAAGGTTGTTCTCAGATTTCAATTTCTACAGAGATTTCAGTTAAGTTTGCGAACTAATATTTTTATAAATTGTACAAAGTACAATAAGATTTTATGAAGATTATATAAAACATATTTGTAAAATTATTTTCTAAAAATATGCTAAATAAGGAACAACGAACATATTTTATTTTATTTACAAAGAAGCATAACTAAATGAAAAAATCATAATCCACTACATTCAAACTTGCCTTTAATTAACGCGTCTTTAAGTCCCCTCTTTGTTAGTCTTTGTTAAAGAGCGGGGCCTGTCAAGTGTCACGACCCTCTCCCTTCAGCCCAAGAGCAAAGAGCTTCTTTTTGAAAATTTGAAATTTGTTGTAGTCGGTTGTTGTTTGTGCTCAGCTCAGAGACGCCTTTGACATTTTAGCAAGTTGCATAAAATAAATGAAAAACTGCTTTACGGGAAAACACTTAGCATTTGCATTTTGCCTTTGTCGTGTCACTTTTGGCACAGGCCAAATGAGTGCGGGTATGGGGGGCAGTCAAAAGGATGGGGGTGATGCGAACAAACAGGAGCCCAACTTTAGCGAAGTGGTTCTTGGTCTTTGTCACCAGCGACTTTCACCTGGGAATTGCCTTTGATGTGCGGCAAAATGGTACAAGAACAGTATAGGCAAAATGTAGTCCAGAGGTTTTTGCGTGTTTGACATTTTTCCATAAACATAAACGCAAGACAGGTGACAGCTGAAGCAGTTATGTGGCAGCCACTGACATGTGAGCTACCGAACCCCCAAGGGTTTGTGGTGGCGGGTGAGGTTCAACAAAAGGGTTCAAAATGCTGCTCGTGTGTGGGTTACATCCTGCCATCAAGCCCACCACGTGGTCTGTCTGTCATTGGGCTTAATTTCCGCTGCCGCTGGTAATGGCAACACGAGGCAACGAGGCAGCAAGGAAGCGTGCCACCGAAGCAATGAGGCAGCTGAGACATGTAGACATCCCGCCGGTTGAAATTGGAATTCCTGCGCGCCCCCCAACCCCCCGAGAACTGAAATTGAACTGGGTCACAGACTATAGTATATGCCCGAAAACTAGGCGCTCTGGACGAGAGTTCGTCTTTTGAATTTGGGTATTTATTGTGACATTTTTATAGCGAGCAGCCCCTCCCTTCATTCCTCTGGCTCGTCTCACCTCTCCTCTCACTCCACTGCCCGCATTGAACGCACTTCGATGTCGGGAACAAAGTTTCGGGCTGCATTTGGTGATTTCCTGTCTCGGGTCGCTTGTCTGACATTTTTATGCTTTATTGTTTAAATTGTGTTGCTGCTTTTTTCTTTTTTGTCTTTGTTTCCCTCTGTTCGACTGTCGACATTTTTGAATATTAAAGTGATTTAGCGTTTGCCATGCACCAAGCTGAAAAATTGTGAAATATCGTTGTCTGTAGGTTAAAAACATACTGCCAGATTCAGATATACTCTTGGTACGAGTACACGCTCCTGTGCTACACGCTTGCTTGGCCATGTAATCCATAAAACGTTTTAATTAATGACAACAATATGCGGCATCCTTTAAAGAAAACCAACTCAACTCGAGTGGGGGAAATGTCGGAAAATTGGTGTTGAATTTGACATGCGTCGGAGATTTGTGTGAAAATGGTTTAGGTGCTGGTCCGTTGCTGTCATCGTTTATCGCTCATAATGTGAATGAATTACGGCTCTGTCCTGTTGCCTCTCTGCGTTGGTGTTGAAAGCCAAAACCAAAGACAATGCATAAAGCATAATGCTGAGAAGAACTGGAAGAAGAAGTCAATTAAGTTGAGCGGAAGTCCGACTACGAGGAGAGCAGTTGGCAGTGCTGTTCTGCTCGATAACCATTCGATACCATCAGCTGACATATTTGCTAATAGCATATCAAATTGACGTATCGATTTGCATGATTCACATAGTTCAACAAAAGAAAGTGATGTGAGCAATGACATAAATGATGGTAATAGCTTGTGTATACCCTTTTTGTGTATCAAATTTATAAGAGAGCAACAAATTATTTGCAAAATAATTGCGATAAATATTGCATGAATCATTAAATAAACATTCAATTTGCCACAAAAATATACGATACAAATTAAAATGGATAAATGTCAATCTTCAATTAATATGTCTATGCCTTATATAAATAAACTGTGTCCCCTTTCATATAGGGTATAATTAACCAGGCTTGAGCTCCTCGAGAGCTACCCGGACATACAAGAAATAAGGCCAGAAAGGGTTGCTGTTTCGGCCTACTTCAGTGCCTACCCTCAACTAGATGATCAATTTCAATCAATCAACTACTGGATGCCTGCCTGGCCCATATCAAAGTCATGCTCAATTCCCCCTCCCCTAGAGGCTTCGGTCTAGCACTTAGGCATTGCCACAGAACTTTTTGCAATCGAAGAGCCGTTAGGAGAGTTGAGAGGCAAGAGGTATGGGGTATGGGGTATGGGATACTAGAGTGAGAGTTGAGGAATGATTGCGTCTCAAAGTTTACACAAATAATTTGTGTTTATTTTAACAGCTATTGCGACGCTTAATGTCTCAAGGCTCCGACAGATGTGACGCTTCCCACGCGGCACTTAATGTCCTCCAGCTGAAGGACAAAAGCACTGCAGGACTGTCAGCGAAACTGGATCCAGAGCTCAACTCTCTGATTATGCAAAGAAACGTTTCGCATATCAGACAGGCGGACGGCGGACGGCAGGCGACACGAGGCAATTGGGCAGTGTGGGGCACGTGCTGTAATGGATTGTAGCCAATCGGCGTATGCGTGATGTCCAGTCTTAAAGCCTTAATGGCAGCCAATTAGGAGTGCTCAACTTGGGGCACTTGAAGCATCAGGCATAACATAATTTTGTGCTTAACCGCAGGCAGCCACTGCATCCAAGCAACGCAGTCCCACTTGTGGCCTGCGGTTGCCTGCCTCAAACTGACCCCAGCATGCTACAAGTTCTCAATCCAATGCCCGGCTGGCCAGCTCATCGATATCAAGTTATTAATGGCTAATGAAACCGTAGAGAATGGAAGGGAAACTGACAGATGGAGGGAGAGAGAGAGGTCAGGCTTAGAAAAAGTTACCACCAGCTCAAGTGGCAACTTAATTTGGTAAACAATTTGCGATTACATAAGCAAACAAGAACATGAGTTAACTACTTGCAGCTGAACGCCATTTCGATACCCTTCACTCGGACAGGTTGACATATTTTTGCGACTATCTTAGACTAAAAACATATGTGAAGTTTATTTCAATAATGTTTATTTCCGATCAATGGTTGACTTTTTTTAAATGCCTTCAATAAACCCAATAAAGTTGTCTCTCTTTGTTACAGGGCATCAGAATGTTGGCCATTCAAGTTGCTAAGCAGCATTTAGTTCATCATATGCTCATCCCCGCCACTTGCTCCCGCCACCAAACGGAGTCTCCCGGGCAATCATCCGCAGAGCCAGCAAAATCCACGCCAAGCGACAATGTTGTTTTTGTTGTCATGTCCTTGTTGTTGTTGCCGTTTCTTCTGCTCATTTTGCTACGGGATTTAAATGCAAATTTCTGTCGACATCGACGACGCACTAAATGCGACTTGCAAATTAATGAAATGAACCTTTAACTTGAGTTTAACTTGGCGCCTTTTGCCAGAGAGATAAGGCGCCAGCAGCAGCAACAACAACAACAACGAACCAAACTGGCAATTGGAGCATAAACAGCGACAGCCCAACAACAACAACAGTAGCAACAACAACTATGAAAATGGCGCCCAAGTTTAAACAAAGTTGATTATGCATGCATTTGGTTTCAACACAGCGCATAGCATTTTTGGCAACGCTCGTTTTATAGCCACGCCTCTAGCCCTCCAGCCCTCCAGTCCTCCACCCGCCTTCCTTTCCATCCACTTCCGACTCCTCCAGAGGCAACACAGCATTTTGACTTTTGCATTTTGTTGCGCAATTTCGAGACGAAAGTTCAACTTGTTTCCGTATTCAGCTCCGTTCTCTTCTGTTTAGTTCTGTTCTGGGGTTTTGTTCTTGTTGTTCTCATTGTTGTTGTTGTTCTTGTTGTTGGTTTGATGAGTTTGGTCTAATTTGTTAGCCTGGCATTAAGCAAATGCTTTATGGTCATGAAGTGCGAAAGTGGAAAATATGAAACAGTTTTTATCTTCTTCTTCTAGATAGCATCAGCTTAAAATTTACTTCAATTTTGTGAACGTCAAAAAAAACAGAATACGAGTATTTTGTTGAAAATATTTCAAGTTAATCTCCACAACAGAGTTTTGGTTTTAAAGATTGTCAACATAATGGATGAGTAATGGTCGAAAAAGTAATCTTTAAGCAGATTATGTGAACATTTGCTAAGACGTGATTTATATTCAATGAAAGCAAAATGCAAGACTTTTGTTTGTACTTAGCAATGAAAATTGTGTACTGAAAATTAGATTCAATCAGCTAATAACTAGACTAAGTGTTTAAGTATTTAATTAGATTATATGCAACACTCGATGGTAGCCCTTAACTTATATTATGTTGGACCGCAATGTACTCTTACCATCCAAAAGATACTTGGAAATAAATGCAAATATATAAGGGATCTCTTATTTAATATTTTTCTCAGTTTAACTTGATTTATTCAGCTACAGTCTAACGTTAAATGTAATACCAATTTCTAAATAACTTGACCCAACCTAGAGTATATTTTGTTGCCAATAGCTGGAATTAGTTAATAGCTTTCGGGTTTGTTTGGTTTTTCTTTTAGATAAAAGCGGTCGCCCCCTCTTTTTCATCTATTAGCAGCTTAACGAATCTCGAAACGTAATGCAAATTGCTGCCAGCTAAAATAATTGCTTTGGCACACAACACACTCACAACCGCAGAGCCGCCCCTGCTCGGCGCCTTTGTTGGCTCCTCGTGACCCCTAATAGTGAACCCAAAAGTTGGACGTAGCCAAATGTATAAATGGCAAAGCATTTAAATTTGTACAACTTTTGCGCTCCAATGCTTTAACTTTTGACACCTACGAGTGTGTTGTGTGGCAAATGTAACTATAGCGCTGAATGTTGCCCCAGGGCAGGCAGTAGGGGAAATCCCCGACCGCCGCAGGAAGCAATGAATTCATTCATTTGTTTACTCGCTCAAGTGGCAACTTCATTTTGTAAACACTTTCGTTTACATGCAACTTTTTTCGTGCACCCAAAAAACCCAAAAACAGCAAACCAGCAACTTGATGGGCGAGGGAGAAGCACGGGAGAGTACCCTGAATAGTAGAAGAAGATGGGTGTAGGGGTGGAACTGTTGCTGGAGGAAGAGTTGTGTAAGGCAGGCCACAAGTTACATATCCCTTTACACACAGTCGACCGCTGAAGGACCAGAGCGCGACGTTGGCGATGTTGCCACCTCCCACAGCTTCTCTCTCGCTGCTCGGTCGCTCGGCTGCTCTTTGAGTTTCTCTTTAGTTACTTGTTGTTGTTGTTTCACAGCTTCGCTCGGGAGGTTTTTGGCAAAGTTTCGTGTTTTACTTTTAGTTTGTGGCTTTCCTGGTTTTATCTTCAACTTAATAAAATGCCGTCAACAGTTTTAAATGCAAATTTTCAGCTGCCGCCTCAGCTGCAGCTACCACTGACGCTGCGTGCGGTTGCAATCCCTGAAGCACCCACTCAGTCCACCACTTCCCTTGCCTCTTCCTTCACTTAGCACAAATGAGACTTGCAAATGATTATGCGCTTTGCTTGCGTAAATCTTTAAGTCCTGCGTGAGTGTGCGTCTCCTAGTGTGTGTGTGGTGTGGTCCATGATCCTATTGCTATGTGTCCCGGGTTAACTTTAAAATATTTTATCAATTTTCAAGCAAGTTTGTGCAGCTTATAAAGTTCGTAAAGTGTCTTCTCTCCTACGACTACTCGTACTATTTGAGGTACACACATTCAGTTTCAAGCAAGTTGGCAGCCTGGCCCAAAATATGTGTATTTAGTTTGTGATGGGAGAAGGTCAAGCATGTGCGGTTAGGGAACATTTAAGTTGAGAACTCTCCTCCTAGGGAATGTTTGCACTTTGTCCCAGTTAATGAGCTGGAAATGCAAAGTTTTGCATGCCCCAAATGAAAATGAGCAGTTACCAAAGTAGTTGAGTAGAAGTGAAGCGCTCTCAAATAGAGTTGTTGCTTGTGCAAATTTTAGAAATATTTCAAACGATAATAAAATGAGCTGAAAGTATTTGAAAATATTTTTAAAAGCTTTAAAGCAGTTTAAATAACATGGTTCTCACTCTCCAATTAAGTTATCTCATTTCTTCAGCATTTTCCGTCGGCCAAACACTTGGGCAAAGTTTTGTTTGGTTTTGTCAAGGACTCCGCAGAGAACACAATAGCTGGCAATCATATCCATGTTTCATTTTATTAAACAATTCAATTGAATTTCAAAAACAACAATAAAAGCACAAACAGAAACAGAAATATAATATATATGGCTTATCAAAAGTGTCAAAGCAATCAACAGAGAAAAGCTGGAAAAAGTTGCTTCGAAACTTCTCGACACGTACTCAGGATGCCACGCCCACACAAAACAACACTTATAATTAGTAGGAAAACAAAAATAGAACTTGACGCGGAAACAGAGGCTGAGGTCCATACAAATTTATGATAATAAATCAACAACAACAACAAGTGTAAAGAAATAAACAAGAACATTGTGAAAAACACAATTGAAAATTTATTTAAATTAACAAAAAAGAATGGGAATGCTCGCATATAAAGTAATTAAAAACTTTGCCTCACATTTATGGCTTTTGTTTGCGCCCCTAAACAAAAAGAAAGTTGAAGCACAAGAGAAATCGGTTAAAAATTAAATTATGACTGGCATTTATTGTGGGGTTAAATAATCAACCAACAGATTTTTGGGTAGAATTTCAGAAATTATTTGATGTATCAAGTCAAATAAAACAACATGTATTAATAAAAGATAACAGCTTAAAAAGAAGAGGGTACGCAATTTTTAATTTATGTACTTGTATTACCTGTCTTTTGTAAAATTTAAAGCAGATTTTTATCCCGATCTGAAATAAATTTTGAATTTCGAAACAGAGCTAGAATGTTAAAATCCTCATCATAATATGAATATATATATTAAAGTAAAAAGTAAATGAGCAGAAATAGTAGAATGAGAGAGATCTGACTCTTTGCTGCTCTTTGAAAAGTTTAATTAGCTGGCACATCTGCGGCAAATGCGGCGTATGCTTAATTTTGCTAAAAGCGCGCGCTTAGCGTTTTCACTTAAATCATTCACATTTGCATTAGCCTCTTTCGCCACGCCCCTAATGCAAATCGTTGGCCACTTTGTTGCCAACTAACGAATCTATACAACAGCAACAAAAAGAGAGCTCTAAAAAAGGAAATCCTAAAAAAATGTTAAAGTCCGAAGAGCCGACATTCCGAGTTCTCTATCTACGTTGCTTAGATTTTGAATTCGAAAGTTATTTTGATAAGAGTAGTAATTAAAGGGGAAATTTTCTTAATTTACTGCCAATAAAAAATTCACTCAGATACTTTCAAATTAGTTAAAATCCAACAGTTAGTTAGCCTGCTTTTTCAACGTTAAAAAGTTATCTTACCCTTTATTAGGGTATTCAAGAAAAAGTCAAGCTTAGCTATTGCACATAGAGAAAAGTGTGTTAGTCGTTGAAAAGTCTCTTAGGAAAAAACAATACAACAACTGCTGTTGGAAACGAGCTAAAAAGTAGCTAAAAGCTAAATTTCCGCTTGGCTTGACTTGGACGGCTCCTTAGAATAGTTGTGGATGGTCTGGTTTGCCTGGATGGATGGTTGTTCCATTGTGGTGCAAAACTGCAATTGCAAAACTGCAGGCAACTCAAACAATGAGCTAAAGAAAAGTGCGCTCCGGCCGAGGTAAAAGAGTCAAAGCCCCAAAGCTTTGGCTTGTTGTATTAAGAGCTTTTAAATGAGGTTTACTTTATGGATAATAAGTTAATTCGCTTGTAAATAAGTTGGTCAAACAGAGCATAAAGGAGCAAAGAGACAGTTGAAGAAAAAGAGAGTGGCAGACTATTATAGATACTTTTACATCGGAAATTTGAACTTGTTCAGCTTTATCCCAATGCAATAAAATGATTTGCTTTACTGTTCGAGAACGCTGTATCTATTAAATACTCTCAGCTCTCCTCTCAGTCTAAAGCTGCTTTTTAGCATTCCAAAAGCGTAATCCGCATTTAAATTGCAATAATATTAGTGGATGGCGCCGAGTGCTTAGTTAAAAGCCAAATGCAGCGGCATTTTCATTGCATAATTTTTAGCACTTCATGTTTATTTATGAAAGTGTCGCGACGCCAAAAGATGAGCCTTAACGTTGATGGCCGATTCGTTTCCGGAGAAGAGAGATGGTGTTCTAATGCATATTCAAATTGTGAGTGTTAAAACTGAATGCAAATTAACACACTGCTTAAATGGCAGCTGCTCTACGTAGCACAGGGCGCGCTTCATTGGACACCTAATTGATTTTCATCGCTTCCCAATTGCAATTGACATCAAATTTTTGGAAATTCGAATAGTTTAGTTTAAATGTTTAATTTGTTTGGCCTTTAAATCATCTACTTGTTGCTAATTAATTAAATTATATAACGTATATTGCAAGTTTCGCATAAAAATGATGGCCATAAATATTTACGTCGAAATTGCAATTAAATGACACTTTAATCTTAAATTCATAAACGAATAAATAGCATCAATTATTTATTAAAGTGGGCAAAAATGGTTGCCATTTACATTTCACGCCCTCTGTCCGCATTCAACAACCCCACAGTTCAAAGGGTGGGAGAGTGAAATGTGGAAATTCTTCCCGCACTTCCCGCGCATAAATATAATGAAATTAAATTAAATGCATACGTTGCGCATACGCCATGTTAACTGTTGCTCCTTGGTGTGGTAAGCGTGGCAAGTAGTGAAAAGGTAAGGTGGTAAGGGTCATGGAAGAGGCTTCCCGTGGTAAACGTGTTAACGACCTCCATGGTAAAAGTTTCGCCTTCTTTTGGCAGCTTTTTGTTACGTTGCAATTTCATAAAAATTAAATAGAAGCTGCTAAACGATAAAAATGAATGAGGCCAGCACTGAATGCGTGTGTGTGGGCGTGGCATGCCTGTGAAAATTATGTACTTAATAACAGCTTCAGCAACTTTACTTAATGTTATGGCATTTATGAAAATGCAAAACTTGTGTTCCGACCACGTCTTTGTGCCACGGCATTTCGATAGCGCCAGTTTTCCCTAACCCCCAAGGGCTGAAAAAGGAGGAAAGTGTGAAATAACGCAGACATTTGACGAAAAATGAGCACAAGTTTTGAATATGTTAAGTTGAAACGAATGTTATTCAACTTGCTGACTTCAGTGCTATGAAACTTTCCAGTTCAGTAATAGCATAGCTACTTGCTATGAAACTGCAATTTTTTTTAATTAAGACTGCCAGATTTTGTGTTGTTGAAAGTTAGATGAAATAATTCAAATTGATTATATGGGAATTTTGCTACTGAATCGAAATTATGGGAAATCTTTTTGTTGTTGTGTGTTTATCTTTAATTCCCCTGCGCCATTCTTCAGTCTGATGACAAAAGCTAATTTCTACACAATTTAATAACTTGAGCTACAAATTAAGACATTCACTTGTATTTATCACTCTACAGCATTAAGACAATTGAAGTCACCCCTTTTGGTGCAGACAATCTCCAGCATTTAGCCAGATGCTCAGCTATTTCATTCATGCTGGACAAAGCTGTTTCCTAGACTGATTTCCAGCTCACGTTCAGGACTCAATGAGCCGCAAACTTATTGGAAATTATTTGTACGTCAAACGATTAGAGGACCAACTGTTTGTCCGTTTGTCTAATGTCTGTTTGCTTGTTTGATTGAATGCTAATGCTGATGTTTGCCACATTAAGTTGATTGGCCGCAATCCAAGTAAGAATCTGCAATTGTTGAACGCATAATTACGGGGCGAACGTGAGGAAAGGCCAAGAAATTCAACTAAATACCAAACAATTTACCACGACCAAGGGAAAGTGCAGTCGATTTGTCAGAAGGACAAGAACAACCCTTCAGTTTTGTCTCGTCTAGTCTAGCATTTTGAGACAAAATACTGCGATTTCCTGCGGATTTCCTACAAACAAATTCAAGAGTTTGGTTTTGGTGTTATGCTGCTTTATATTTCTTTTTTCTCTCCCCCCTCAATACAGAATACACTCAGCCTTTCCCTGCCTCATCCAGCAAAGTTTTCACAATCTAGTCCCAAGACTTGCAGACTTCTTTCATCTTCGAGTGTCTGGAGCTGAACGAAATTTCTTGTTTACGAGCAAATAGTTGTTGTTATTTTAAGTTTCATTTTGTTGTTCCAAGGACTCGAATGCACCATAAACTTTACCCGAGCCCCCACAGCCAAGGCGGAAATTAAGTTTCAAGGGAGCCATCTCAGCCTTTTTATTCGCCCCATTGCTGTCCTCGTCAGGGACTTTTTCACTTGGCGGCGATAAGTGCGATTTTTGACGATTTTCTTTCTTTGATGAAGGCCGGAGATAGAAGAATCCTCTCTTCTTCCCCTCAAACTATCTATTATACTTGCCTATCCTATCCTTAAGTTGCGTTGCCTTTTTGTGGCATTTATTGTGCGAACTGGCGAGCTGCTTGAGACCGCGAGAAAAAGTATGTACATCGCCGTTTGAGACTTGCTTCTCTGTGACTCCGATTGAGCTGTTTTCTGAAGAAAACGTTGAAGTTTTTCTCTCTATCCAGTTTCTGTTTGGCTATGTTTTTGTTTCTCGCTGTAACTTTAATGAGTTGAACTTGAAACTGCCAAGTTCTGGACTTGAGCACTTCTCAACTGCCGCGAAAGTCCTTTCGAAGTCCGGCAATTGCAGTTGTAAATACAATTTGTAGTGGAGATGAAAAGTTCTCATATTTAAGACAGAGCTGCAGCCTTTGAATGTACTTAATCAAGATTATCTCTGACTACCTCAACATGATTGCGATGCAACGAAAATCAAGTGCATACAAAGACTTTTCAGGCGATTAATCAGGCAAAGCTAATTAGATTTACGAATCATTCCATTTGAAGTCAAGTCAAGCGAGTCGTATTTTTGTTGATTAATCACAAAGAGTCTTTTGTTAGGATGTAATTTCTTACAGATATTTCCAGTTGAAACAGCATTTATTCTGCTTTGAATTTAATCTTTCGTGTTGCCTACTTCAAGGTGCCTTTAAACACAAGTCCACACCTCAGCTCAAATGCCTGCAAAACAGACAATATAATAATGATCAAACTGTACCTACATGGCTGCTGCTCAATATCTTATTTTTCTTTCTCACTTATTCCTCATTTCCCAAAGCCCATAACTTTGGGCTAAAACGTGACCAGGTCATTTCCCTAATGTGGGCGTTAATGTACTTACCAACGCGACTGTGAGCCAAAGACATCGCACCACGCTTTTCCTGGTAGCCGTCATTAATTACGCATATTTTTGTTCACTACGGACAAAAAAATGTAGCAGCTGGTAGCTGGTATCCAGCTGGGCCCCCGGAGCATTACAAATTGGCCTCCCGGTCGCCGCAAGGCTGGCAATTGCATTAAATGCGCAAATATTTTCAGTTTTTCAGATCGCGATTTTTATTCAATTTAACAATTTTATTTGATTTCGCCATTTGCCGCTTGTCTTTTTACAGCTTTTATTGCAACGATGCTGGTGTTGCTGCCCCCGCTTCTTCTTCTTCCTCTTTTGGCAGCTGCATGTGTCAGCAGTTTGTGTGGAGCAGGAGACAACGCAGAGCGGCATGCGAGAGACACAAAGCAATGATATTGCATAACCAGCAGGAATCAGGAAACTCGGGAAACAGAAAACTAGCAATCGGCAAGAGCTGAGCAAGAGCGGGGGAAAGCGGAAACCGGAAAACGGGAAGCAACATTGTCAACGGCTACACGCGTCAACAAGAATTTGGCAGCTGATTTGTTGATAGATGGAATTTTCCCACTGCTGCCCCACCGCATGCTGCCGACTATTCCCACAGTACCGACAGTTCTCTCACGTGGCGCATCCATTGTCAGCGCCATTTATGCGCTTCGCTGGGCATGAGTTGGGTGTCAGGGAATGTGTGGGGGGGCTGGTGGGTTGCATGGGAAGAAGGCTAGAAAAAAACTTTTGCGCAAAGCTAAAATTCTATCAGTCGACTGCCTGAGCATGCAAAAACACAAAAAATATAAAGGAAAATAAAACGGAACCAAAACTAGGACTACGACCAGCCACAGGACACGCATGTGGGCCGCCAACTGATAGATAGACAAACTAAAGACAAAGTAAAAGTAAAAAAAAAAAAAAAAAACACAAGGAAAAAACAAAAACTGACTCTGTAGATGGCAGGCAAATCGTCGTTACGTATTTTATGATATTTCTCCTTTTGCCAAACGCATTTCACAGCCTCCCAAAGAAATCATTTTATTTTGCTGACTGTCGTTACTAAAATTGCCTATTGCCACTGCGACAGAGATAGAGACAGAGTCAGCAGCCTGGCTGAGTCCCAATTCTGGCCAGTAGAAAATTGGCTGCTGCAACAATTGTATTTCGATTTGCAACTGATAGCAGAAACATAAATATTGAATAAAATAAAATTATACCATTTGAGTTAACTTTTTCTTTTTATAATAATAATTCAATAATAATAATTTCTGTCGAATCTCTAGTTTAAATTCAAAATAATACAAAACATTTAGAATGTCCCTTTCCCTATTCCTTGCTCAGCGAATTGGCCACTGGGATTCAACTAATCCATGAAACACTTAGAACTGTAACAACCCCCTATGCAGGTTCATCATCCGAACACGCCCATGTTTATGAAGCTAGTATACTACGTTTTTATATCTATTGCCGTGTTTTCTATTTACTTTCATCAACGAACCGCAGTCAACATGATGAAAATAATGACATAAGTGGCGTAAAACCCGAAAACAAAACAGAGGACAAAAGTATAAAATAAAAGCAGAATGAAGGAGAAATTTATTTATTTTGCTTTTCAATTTCTCAGGCAATTTTGCATAAAATTGGCTTAACTTGGTGTGGCTGAAGAAACTTCGGGCCTAGACGCCGTCCAGACATGGAACCACCGTGATTTCCTAGGTGGATAAGGGGAGTTCGGGATGTCTGGGTATCCGATATACAACTACTATAATGCTTTTCGGTTGCGGCAAATTCAATTTGTTTTGGGCATATCAAAATGTTGTCATCCATACGATTGATTCGGGTTGGAACTGGACATTTTTTTTTTTGTTGCCTTCTCTAAACTCACAAATTGAATTTATTTGCTGCGAATTTTCAATGCACACAAAGTGAAATTTTCCCAGTTGCTAGGATATATATGTTTATATATCAGAATGTATGTGTGTGTGTCGACGGGACATTTCTGCATTATTTGGTCCAGTAGATGGTTGAAAAATAATTCGATTTGATTTTATTTGCATTGCTTTGACGGATTTAAGCGGTTCGCAATGTGGTGTATGGGAGGAATAGGCACTGTAGAGGAAAGATTGATACGGCAAATGGAATGGGACAAGCTTAATGTGCTGGCAAATTCGTTGTGAAATGCGATTTGAATAATTGAAAGGCATGGTTATTGATAGTTTTGGTAAACAGTTCTATTTTCCACACGTTTGCCAAGTAAAACAGAGTGCATAAACTACATATGTTTAGTCTCGAATTATTGTCCACCATTTTTTTACACTGAAATATGAATATATTTAGAAGTATCTGCTGGTCGAACAGCCATATCTATACTTGATTATCATACACATACACGGCTAACATCTGCTGCGTCCTGGCCATTACAAGTCAAAGTTATTTACGATCACCTCGGCATAATTTACGAGCGACTCCATCGACTCAAATGAACTAGAAACCACTCCAGAAACATTTTTATGGTCGCATTCGACTTGGAAATAAAAAAAATACAACTCAACAACAGAGTACAACTAATTGAAATATATTATTATTATTTTATACTCTTTTTTTATACTTTTACGGTTGAGAAACACGCCCACAGGCAGGGATAACGGTAACGGGTAATAGGGCAATAGTAACGGTAATGTGTCGCTAGGGGTAGTCCGGGCAATTCCAAGGTACGAGGACCCCGTTACCGAGGGCTTGTTATTTTTTGTTACCTTGCCATATGGTTGTAGATTTTTACGATGCGCCTACCCCAGCCCTGGTCGCACTGGTCGCCCTGATCGACCCTGGTTAGAGGCAGCTCAAGTTGCTGAAACTTTTCACTGGAATAGCTTCATTAGGCCAGCAGGCCCATAGTGTTGATAGGGTTGTGAGTTGGAAATTGTATGCCAACAATGCTCGCATTTGTCAGGTCCGCATGTGTTAGAAGTTGTGGAGTGTAAGGTTCTTGGCGACCATTTTATGATTAGTTGTCCTGTTGAGCTGAAATGCCTACGATGCCATTTATTTCGGAAACCTTTTTCTACTGACACTTTCACATTTCCCATTTCGCTCCTCAATTTCCAGTTTTCACTTTCCACTTTTCATTTGATGGCGTCCGTCGTTTGCTGGAGGAGTCGTCATTAATCAAATCTTCGGACTTTTCATGATGCATTTTTAATTCAATTTCGCACAAGGCCTTTTTAATGGCCTCAAGGCGTGGCACTTAATCGAATTTGCTTGCTAAAAGCGACTTCAGCAGCAGAGCAAGCAGTCGAAGAAGCAAAAGAAGCAGTATAGTAGATGAAGCCCTCGAGCAGTGGCAAAATATTACTTACTTTTGTCAATATTTGATTTAGCATTTCTGCCACTTTTGCTGGCAACAGCAATTAAACTGCGTGCCTGTCGTGTTGAGGAGAACGAGAGGAGACAATCGGGGGAGTGCCATTATGACAGCTGCCCCTGATGGATTTACAATGGGACTCCTTTGAGGAGGGAACATCCATTCAGGTAAATTCAATTTCATTTCAATTTCAAGGCAATTTTATATAAAAATTTAATATTTAATTTCGGCCCACAAATGTTGCCCATTGAAGTGTTGGGACAAAATACTCTTGAGGTGTGGCTCGTTCTCCTTCCCCTTCTCTTGAGTCCCTAGCTGTTAGTGCTTCATATGAAGATACTGCCCCCGTATTACACAATTTTTAAGCCAAACTCAATTTATTTTGGTAATAAGACAAAATAATGAGGGTCATTTGGCATAAATGATACAAGCAAACTTAGGGTCAGAGAGAGCCGAGTCCATGGGGAGCACTATGAGCGAGTGAGTATGTTGCGTGTGTCCTTTAAGTTATTTGTTTGCCACGCTTTGACAAATTTGTCTTTGCCACAAATTCAGCTGCGTTACAAATTGAGATGCGGGCACACAACGGCATTGGCCATTGGCAACATTTGAGTGGCACGTGGGCCACTAGAGCAAACCGATTTGGACTTGTATTTTTTGGAGCTGCGTTGGCATTTTCCCAGAACTTGTTGAGATTTTTTTAGCGAGTACTCGTCCTCGATTTCAATTCAGTTTTATATCAAGTTGGTTTGGATTTTATGCGAATGCTCGTAGATCAACAATTTGCTTTACGAATCCTTCATCATGTATATCAGTGTATGGGAACGAGAAGTTTCATCTTTCGTCTGAGAGTTGCGAGACGCGAGATGCGAGTAAGCTCTTCAATTCACCAGTTTAAATATAATCAGCCACTTGAACAGATGCGCATCCAAGCAAATGTTTATCTCCTTTATCTCTTTTTCTCTACTGTCTTCTTCCATCTCTCCTTCATATCTTTGCGCCACTCAATTCGAGCACACACAATGCACACATTGAAAGGATGCCAGCATTTGCGTTCCACTTCGATTCCCCATCGCTTCGTAAAATATTACGCATACGCTCTGCCACGCCCACATTTCCACGCCCACATTTCTACACTCCTACGTCTATCATACAATTTGCCAATTTTCATTCAAATAAAATCAGCGCAATGGTGAAAATTTCTGCGTCTAGCAGACGATGCGAAGGGCAGCAAAGAAAAAAGATGCAATTTATATTGAGAGGAATCTCCGATAGAGAGATGTCCTGCACAGTAAAAAACAATTATTAATAGAATATGTACCTAATATTGTTATTTAAACTTACCTTCAATATACCCAATTTGTTCATTTTCACGATAACAGGGTGTGCAAAATTGGCGAAAATTTCAACATCAATGGAAATGCGCAATAAAAATCGGCTATGCACACACACGATATATGCAATATGAGCACGCCCGCATCCGTATCGCCATCCTCATCGTCATTCCCATCCTCATCCTCATCCTCATCCTTATCCAGGCCAAGTCCAGCATCAGCTTTAGCAGCAGCTTCGGATCCAGTTTCAGTTTCACTCTGCTTCAGGATCGAATGCCGTGTGCAAAAGTAAATGGCGCACTTCGTTTAATTTTTAATTCCGTGCAGCATTATCCTTGATTTATTTTATAGGCAGCCTCCATGGCAAATTCAACAATTATGACTTTCAATGTGCGTCACAGCACCGCCAGCAGTGGCAAGTGGGTGAAAAGTGGGCAGTGAGATTCGACTGGAAAATGGGGAAGTAACTGATACCAAAAGCCTTTCAGATCAGAAAAAAAGTGCTCAATGCTTCTATCAATAGACCTGCCTGCAGCCCTTCCTCTTTTTTACCCATTCCGTTAAACTGTTCGTTGGCCAATTTTTTCATCTTTTGCTGTTTGTTTATAGCGCATTTGTGGCCATGTCTGATTACTGTAAATGTAATTTTTTCACTCTTTTAAGTGCAACAAGCAGACTTTTCGGCTTTTCAATACCCTGCTAATACGATGAGCACACGAAGAACTGGAGAAAATGTATTTAACGCTAAATTTGAAATTCATAAATAAATGAGTTGTTTTATATACTTTAATTTAAGCATAATACTGTGTGTTTTAATTGACTTGAATTATACAAGCGAATGTGGTTAGTTCTAAGCTAAATTTATGGTCACAATTTCTTGCAGCTGGTCACAACTGACTTATTAAATTAACTCAAATGCAAATATTTCCAAAAGTACTCTACTATAGTAGCCGAATTAATCCACACCAAACGCTAGCTTGCACTTTAAATATTTATTTATTTATAAAGAACAATATATGCATATTAAATTGATTTACTATTTGAATAACACATGCGTTTAAGGTTTGACAATATTAAATTGAAAACTACAATCACAACTTAAGTGTATAGTTGTACAATACATGCTACTGAACAGAAGCTGATAGCTATGGAAATATATGAAATGTGGTAGCCTATACTCCCTTCAGAATAATATATTTTCCAATGAAAATGTGGTTGTTTGGACCTGACTCAACGCCTAACAGGTTGCGTTTGTTGCAAAGTGGGTAACCCTTGATTCAATTAGCCTGAAAAGCCATGAATATTGATAGCTTCACTGAAGATAATTGAATACTATTCGCGCATTTTTTGTGAAATTAATTTGATGTGCAATTTCAAGAGTATTTCGAGTATGCACACTCAAAATAATTTGTCATATTTCAGACGTGAATTCAGCTGGTTAAAGCTAAGATAGCCTCACTTGAAATAGCTGATAATCAGCTTATTGGGGTGTACACAATTTGTGGGCTCTTTTGTCTCCTCAAGGGCATACCCTTTCCTAAAGTTTTGCCTGCTTCTATGTCCTTTCCCTCATTTTATCGAATTCAATAAATTTACGCGTCCTTTAAATAGGAGAAGTTACCCGTGCCAGCCCGTAGATGCTCCTATCATTTTATCGACACCATTGCCGAGAGCAATGCCAAGCAAATAACAAGCAACTACAACAACAAGACATGCAAAAAGACTGGGATATGAAAAGCCTACACAATTTCATGGCCGATAAGCGGAAAATGTTGCCCCGAATAAGGGAAACAGGAAACTCAAAAATTGCACGCGTCGCCGAGGGCTCTTTGAATTACTTGCGAACCGCTGATAAGCAGACAATGGAATCCAGAAAGTGGAAGAGCGGTAGAGAGAGATGGGCCAGTACAATCGGCTGGTTAAGGAATGCGCCTGATAACAGGTGATGCAAAAAGTTAACGCCCCGCGGATGCTTTCGCATTTTCAAAAATTGTTCAATAATAATTAATGCAAGTTTGCAATTAAATGCGTTGAATTCGAATTATGTTGATGACCATGACGGATACACTCGCACACACACACACACAGAAACACAGAGAAACCCGGACAGTGTTCAAGCGCACACGCACAGGGCAACTGGGAGCAATTGTCATAGCCGCAGGTCGACGGGAGTTCGTATTGAAAGTTCTCTAAGAAAATCGGAAAAGTAGAATACACCATGTTGTTGTGTAAAACAACACTATTTTAACCCTATAAATGTATGCTGGACTTGAGTTTCATCCCCTTTAGGCAAATTAATTGGACGAAGCCTCTGCTTACTTGCATTATCGGCCAGGGCGTTGCGAGGCAGCAGATAATGTCGGCTTTTGTTTCTAGCCAGAACAGCAACAGCAAATGCATTTGCAGGCACTGTATGAGTCGACAGCATTTCCTTTTTATGATGGCCGCATTTTAATTGAAACTGTTTTTGCAATTTATGAAGCGCATAACTTTAAATGGCACTAAAGTTAATTTCAATGCGGTTGCCGCAACAGCACTGCGAACAAAAGCCAACTCAATAAAGCTCCTTTCCCTCCCCCTCACACTATTTTCCTTTCTGTCTCTGTCGCTGTCCCTGTCTCCATCTCCGTCGCGCCTCTGCTGTGTGTCTGCTGCATGCACTGATATTAACAACATAATGGCGGCTATTGAAGAGCGTCGACAAACAAAAGCTGCTCGCTATGAGAAGCAACAGCCAACAGCTTGAAGTGCAACTCTGCGGTGCCCTATCAAGTACATTCTCTACTCTAAGTGCTCCTCTCGTATACGCACTCGTATTTGTACACACCGATAGAGGAAACTTGGATGGTGTTGCTGGTATCGAATTCCAATTTTCAGTTCAATGGCCTGTCATGCAATTAAACCGTTAAATAATTGCCTGTAAATGTCACTTTAGTTTAAACATGAATAAGTGGCCGCAACAACTACAACTACAACTACAATAATAATGAACAATAAATGGGACACATTTATGGGGATGATAAAAACTTTACGAATACGTTTGCGCTGCTGAATTTAAATGCCATTTTAATACTGATGTTAACTCATAATTATAATGTGATTGTCACGAATTAAAACAACTGCGAATTATTTATAAAGCAATTGCTCGATTGCTCGATTGCACTAGCATTCGATATAGTGGACAGTGGTGAGACACTGACAAAATATATATTGTTTATATAAAATATAGTTGCATTTGATTGATCAGACAAAATACTATAGATAAGATTGCTTATATAAATTTTCCAATTGAAATTTTATTTTTATGCTGTTTCGCTCAGTGTATCACTTAATATGAACTTGTTGTACAATCTCTACATTCCCCACATTCCATTCCTACCGGCCTCCCGTCGCATATGAGCCTAGCAAGTTGATCGAAACGATAGCCATTCTCATTAGGCAACTTTTGGTCAAAATTTGTTCAAAAATCAATTGGCTATTTTGTATGTCCTGCTTGTACCACATAAATTTCAGATTTACTCCCATCCAGACAATGCCTAATTACCGTAATGAGTTTTTGGATTTGCGCTTTTATTGGCCAAACGCCTGCAAAGCGGAAAGGGAACTTTAAATGCCGCGCCACTTGGAAATTTTGAACTTATGTTTATGCCGAAAATCGAAAATTTATGAGCCAGCGCCACAAAACTTTTTTGGATAAATTTGTCAAAAAAAAAAGCTGAAGAGAAAGAGAGACAGAGATGCAAAAACTTTTGTAGAAAGTGTAGGCAAAAGTTTGGCATGGATACGGCTTAGCAATTAGCTGAAAGGTGGCTTGCCAATGGATAGAAAGGGAAAAACCTTAAAGCGAAGCAAATTAAATGCACGTCGAGTCTTGGCATTATCTCATATTATGCATCATCAGACTGCTGGGCAATAAGCTACTTGACCAAAATGTGTTGGTAAGGGAACAGACGAAGATATTGGTTAACTATTTAGCAATTATACACAGCTTCCACTGCGCTGGACACACCTTGGGGCAAGTTCACACCCAGTACACACAATTGCCCACATCAAAGTCAGACAGAGGCTGAGGTTGCGGCATACTACAATATAATGTCAGCAGGATGTCATCAACAGATTTAGCAGCAGGAGGTCACCCACTTGAGTGGGAGTCATTGAGGTGGTGATACTTGGAACTTGTTGGAAAGCGTGTAATTTTGACAAGGATGAGCTTATTGGCGACGCCCACCTGCCCAACAGTGATCAAGGTAGCCACTAAACAGACGTGTGACTAATTGCTACTTAATGGACACCTGAAGGGCACAAAGTGTGATATCTGTCAGGGTTATTATAGCATCTTCCGGCGCCTTCCTTGAGGGGCTACAGACGTGCACATATTGAGTAGTTAAATATGCTTAACCTGGCTGTAAGATGACTCATTCAGCGCATATTTTTGACTTTAATGCGTTGTCTCTTGACCCTGTACTGGTTCGTTGTAGGCAGGGGTATAAAGCTTTGGGGCTTGGGGGATTAGGGCGTGTTGTGCCATTTGCCCTATTGTTGTCTGCCCTGGCCCTGGTATTCAATGCGTTTAGGGTTGCGTTGTGTTTGTTGTGAAAAGAATGCACAGACACGAAATTAATCTCCTGTGGTTTGCCTCACAGTTAGAAAGACGAGGTGAAACATCGTCGGATAACACTGCGTATGTGTAATGCGTCTCATGTTGCCCAGCGAATGGCTCTTGTTGCAGCCAGCTATTCATGTAGCTTACAACTAACAGTGAAAAAAGCAAAAGCTAAATTAAATTTTCGCATTGTGAGCAGAACACAATGTTTTTTTCTTTTCGCCTTTTAGTTACGGAAAATGGCCCGAGGGCGTGGATGAAAAAGGGGGAAGGGAGAGGGCGAAAGGACACGTAGACAGACAGAGCCAGGTTGGAAATGCTGAGCCGTATTAAGCTGATTTGCTTGGCTCTGACTAAGGTTTAGGTTGCCGCATTGCAACTTTTGGCCAGCCATTTGCCCACATTGCGTATACAACTCGTGTAGCGCTCGGAATTATAATATTTAGTATTAGCTGCCGCAGTAGTTAATTTTAATACAAAATTTTAATTAAGCGAATGTTGTGTGCGTACGAGTATGTACTTAGAACGAATCAAAACGTGTCGCATTTCAGTGTTATCTCTAAAATGTAAAATGTTGCTGGGATGGCAAACCTGTATAAAACTTTGAATTAGCTTTATTCACGTATATGCAATCCATGCCAGCCAATTGGCCAAGTTATTAAAACTTTTTGGTCAATACGTCAATGGAGCATCGAGAGCATCGAACATGGTTCAATGCCTGACAGCCGATGGCTCAATAAGTACAAAAGTCACACAACATTAACTTGAACTATGGCAAACTTTTGACTTTGATGGCGATGCCAAGGAATCTGTTAGCCAAAGTCAAGAGTTTCGGACTGCCTCCTCAAAAGTTTTTCAAAGCTATTTTTGACTGCGGTCAACTAAACATACACAAAGTGGTAAAAAGAAGAGTCTGGCTCTTTCGGTCTGGCTCTTTCGTCATCTTCTTGGTAAGTCAAACCCCAAACAAAACTGTCGCAAAGACGACAAAACTTCATCTTGATGCGGTCAGATTCAATTAGATGCCTCCAGTCCGTGACTAACTTGCAACTTGCCACTGAGAAAAAGAACATTTTTGAGTTGAGGCATTTGATTAGAAGGCGTCTTGAATTCCAGACACAACTCTAAGCACGAATCAGACATGCTGCATTCTGCTTAGACTATTGGTCAATGGTTAGTCCCAAGTTAAGATTACATGCCACAATTGCTGCAGCAACAGTGTGGCTGCCACAGTTTGCTGCTGTTTTGCATTTGCGCCCACAAATAGCTGCAGGCGACCGACAAACTTCTGCTGCTGTTGTTGTTGTTGCTGGCAGTTGCACATTATTAAAGATGCATAGTTTGAAATATTCAATCAACTTTGGGGCAGCAACTGACTGCTACGAAATTGGCAGCGGCGCTGTTGTTGTTGTTGTCGTTGTCGTTGTGTTGATTTATGCAACGTTGACGTTGACGCTGTGGCAACTCGCCTTTGGTCAATGGCTCGATGCTTGATGGACGGTGGACGGTAATCGGATGGTTTCCCAGTTGCCCTGTTTGGCAGTTGGGCACTTGGGCAGCTCGACAGTTGGGCGGTTCGTGGTGCGGCCTGTGGCTGCCTTTTCTCTTGTACCAGGCAGCAGCGGCATAAGCAAATATTTTGTGGCTATTGCTCTATGACTGCCACTGCCACTGCCACAACTGTTGCAACAGCAAATGCTCCTGTGCTGCTGTTGCTGCTTTGTCGTGTGTGTCCTGCAGGCATTCAATTATGTTTTGCCGGCAAGTCGAACCCCGTCTGAGTGAATGGCAATTTCGAGGCTCACGCCACACAGTCTGAGATGTCACAGAGTAAACGTCCATGTGTGTATGTACGTGTGTGTGTGTGTGTGCAAGTAATTTGTTATTCAAATTTGTGTGTTATATATTGTTATTACCATGAAAATTGTTGCTGCTACTGCACCCAGGCAGAGTGCATTGGCCGACAGGCAAACGTTGTTGCTGGCAACCAAATGACATGACAAGGCGATTTTCTCAACTTGACGACTGAACTGAGCTAAACTGCATTGAACTCGGCATTTTCCACAGAAATCCTGACCATTTTCTTTAGTCTGATGCGATTCAATAAAATTATATTAAAGGTTTTCAGCTTCTACTATCATTTCGGCAATTCTAAATTATTTTTGTGGCATTTCAGACATTTTATTAGTATCGAATATTATTTAAAATGCATAAAGAAATAAATACTATAACTGTTTTAATAGAGAAGCTAACAAAATCTTTCAAAAGTGAATTTAAATTTTCCATAAGTGATTATGAGCATTTTATTGGCTGCAATTCAAACTACACAATATTACATTCTATACTTATTTAAAAATTGTTATTCGTAGTCAAACAAAGTTGGAAAAACGAAATGAACACATAGAATATGGCTATATTGGCTGTTGGCTATATTGTTGTTGTATATTACACAGACTTTAATTAATCGAAGTTTGTGAAATATTTCGGTCTGCTCGCTTTCAATCTTCAACCGTATTAAATTATCAAAATGTTGCTCAGTCTACACAAAAGAGTCCGTCTTCTCGGCAACCCATCGGTAGTTAAAATTAATTTCAAATTTATTTGAATAAAATAAAACATAGAAATATCTAGTTTCGTTTAGAAGACATACATATACTCATTCCTCTATAATCCCAACTCTTACACAAACGTATAATGTATACATAAACATTAACACTTACACAAGCGGCTAACAAAATATAATAAAATTGTAAGCTGGTTTAAATTTCATTTAACTGTTCAGCAAATCTGTTCAGCATTTAAAATAAACTTTCTTTAATTCTATCTGCAAATCTGCTTAGTTTGCTCAATTTATTTTACCAAAGTGAATCTTAAATCATAAATACATAAGCAGCAAATCCAACTTATGCATCCAATTTATGAACAATACTTTAATAAATGAAACCATTAATTAACTGCCTGGCTAGGTGTTCAGGACATCGCTCAAGTGGCTCACTCAATCATTCAGCCAGCCAACAACAATAGCGGGAAACCCTAGAAAACGTCTGTTCCCCTGCCACACCTCGTCATCTTCATGCTAAACCGAACCTGAGCTAAACTATTAAGGATTAAAGCTTAACTGTCTGGTTATGCGTCTGGGTTCTGGGTTCTGGGTCTGGCAGTTGTCTAGTCTGGCAAAACCCCAGCGGGGAAGCACCCACTCAATAAGGTAAAAATGCGAGGTTAAGCGGATTAATTTGTTGACGTGTTGGTCAATGGAAGAACATAGAAAAAACCGATGAAGGGAAACACAAGACGAACCGAATTGAAATGAAAACCAGTAGTAAATGCAGAACGAAATCCAATAATAATTATTGAGGCACATTCAAGACGATAGCTAGAAAGAGGGGCAAAGAGTGATAGACAAAGAGCAAGAGAAAATTTACACAACAAAAGCGACCGCGACTTTTCCAGCTGACAGCATTAATTAAAATGTTTTCATATATCAACATCAGCAACGGCAGAGTTCTAACACCTTTTGAAACTCAACTCGAAATCGGGGCGGAAATGTCTTTAGAAATGGGAATCAAAACACGAACAGAAAAACGACATGGTATAAAAATGTCAAATCCCCCCGTACACCAAACCTCTCCATCATATAGTCCCAATGGCAAAGGCAACTCCCACTACCCACACCACTGTCACTGTCACATGCCGAAAGAGTTGGGAGAGATTTCAAATTTATTTTGGGCATTGAATTTGTCGGCATGTCACAGTGGGATAATTTTTCAATTTCTGCTCGATTGGCTAGAATTCATTTGAATTATTCGAAATTGTTTCAAAATATGACGCTCCCTACTCATCTGAACTTTTCCCATTCCTCTGTTTTTTCATAATGTGGCTCATTCGAATGCAATCAAATGGTTAGTTAGCCAAATTATTAATTATGCAATAACAACGAGAGGGAAAACAACAACAACAACAACAACAGCATCAACCGTAAATTGCTTTAAACAAAAGTGCATTCAACTTGGCGGGTCAATAAAAGTGTTAAGCCGACGACTTTTGGTGAGAACTTTTTGCAAACTTTTCTATACCCTAAGCAATCATTGAATTCCATTGGGTATTTCAAAATTAAAATCAATTTAATGTACATTTATTTTGTATAAAATATGTAAGAAGCTTTTAAAATTAATTGAAACCTAAGCTTTCCTCTTTACCATCAAATCAATAATGTACGATTTAAATATTGAGTATTTCGCTGTCGATTTCATCCATTTACAGTTGCAATTGGGCAGGTTTTTGGACGCAATGTCAAGTGGTCGACAGGTTAAACGACGGAACAAAGCCTGTCAATGAATAATTGAAAATCAGCATTCGACTTTTTTCAGAGGTAATTAAAAAACTTTTTCAATATACCTTTCCCGCTCTCTTGTGTTTTTTTTTTTTTTTAGCTATTGTCAACCGCGCCGCTAATTGTGAGTAAGGTACAGACAAGAGAGTCGGCGAGGGAAAAACAGTTAGCAGTCGAAAGGAATTTCTTGACTGACGTAATTAAAAAGCCGTCAAGTGTTTGGAGTTCGCAATTCGGTTGAGTTCGTAATGTGCAATTGATGCGACAGGCCGTTAACTGCAGTCCGGAGCCAGAAGGGATGTCTCCAGTTTTCTAATTAAATGAGCCAACGGCCAATGCAGCGTCGCATTTGTCTTGGAGTGTCCGACAATTTTGTGACTTATGATGACTGCAGCATGAATGAGAGACAGAGAGGTGCAGACAGAGAGAGAGAGAGAGAGAGAGAGAGATAGTGTGTGTGACAAAAGCCAGACCCAGACTCAAACCCCCAACACGAAAGCGAAACTAAAGCGCGTCGCATTCATCTTAAGTTGCAGCAGTAGACGGGTTTGGGTTGGGCCAGTTGGGGCAAGATTTATGAGGTAAAAGCAATTAGAAAGTGGCATCAACAAGCGATTGCAGTAGGGCACTATTAATAACGTTTAAGAGCTAGCTTGGCAACAAGGGCCAACAAGAGCCTCATCTGCAGTGAGAGCAAAGAGGAAAGGGGAGGTTCCCAACATAAGTAATAGCAGCTTGTTTAGGGATAAAGAGGAAATTATTTCAGCAAGCTTGACTCAGTTTTTACAATAATTACAAACACTTATATAAATAAATACGTTGAATTGGCATTCGCACTCAACAGATGACCTGACTTGAGCTCTTCGCATGGTTTGAATTATTGAACTCCCTCAAGAGCTCCTGTAACAGATCAAGCTCAGCCTTGATAAAGTCCAATTGCTTTTCCATATCTCGGCGTCGAATAGTAGGCGATACATCTGTCCAAAGCAAGACAAGAATCCACTAAAGTTCCGATTGGATTTCCAAACAAAAGCAAAACTTACCCCCTCGTCGACATAACATGAAGTAGAGGGCATGTACAGCATCAATAGTGCGCTGCTTTTCCATATAACGAGAGGCAATCACATCTTTGGTCGCCGCCAGAATCTTTTCCCATTTTAAGCAGAGAGCTCGCGATTCATTATAGGATCGTTCCACCTCTGATAAATCGGTCTTCAGGCCCAGCACAGTGAGAGCTGCCTCGTTTGTGATCTTTACCATGTGCTGACGCATCAGCTCGATCTCCTGCAGTTTCTTGTTCTCCAAGTCACAGATCTCCACCTGAGCAAGCACTAAACAAAAGAATGTTAATGGCAAGATCATTGACATCTATTTCGAACTTACTCAGCGCATCGCAACGATCCATGCAATCCTTGGGCGAGACGAAGATGTCCGACACTTTCACGACCTCATCGAGCACCTTCTCGTAGGGCTGCAGCTCCTCGACAGTAGCTTTGAGAGCTTCGCGAAAGGTCGTCAGCTCGTCAATTGAGGTCTTGAAATTCTTAATGTCCTCGCTGAGCTCCTGGTGCAAATGTATTTCATCGCTAATGGCCTTCTCGGCGATTCGTTTCTTATCCGAACAATCCTTAATAAAGCTATTCACGTCAATGAATCGCTGCCTTAAATGCTCCTGCGTCTTATACATCTCTTTTACCCGATTTGAATTGATAAGTGACTGTTGCTTGCAATTGTCCAACATGTCCTGTTGCAACTTCAGCATTTGCTCATGCTCCCGGGAGTTACGAATGTACATCAGTTCAATGGAGTCTCCAGCGGCTTCCGGATTGGGCGGTTTGCTTTAGGAAGAGTCGACTCTTAATCAAAAACTTCACCTACACTGCCCTTAATGGTCTTACACAAAGTACTCCTTTTGCGCCTTTGATACCAGGTAATCTCCCACCGCATCCTCGGGCCGCATGTCCAGATTGCCCAATACATCGATGGTCGTGGTGGGCTTTGTACGCGGCATGTTGAAGGTATCGAACTTTATCCTCTTATAACGAAACACAACACACAAAGGAAAAAAAAAACCAAAACAGCAACGTAACCAGAGTGTTGAAGAATGTTTGTGTAATAGCTAAATATGTAACATTTTTAACACCGCCAACTAAACTTTGTTTTCCATAGTCAAGAGAAAGAAGTTTGTTGCCAGGGCAATCGACTATTTACAGTAGCAATTGTTTCCACATAACTTGCACATTGTAACCGAGTAACCGATTTGCATTTAGGAGTTTGGTATTTTATTAACAGCTGTTAAGTTCACTGTAGAAAAATAGTTACTAGATAACGAATTTAAAATATAATTCCAAAATAAAACAGAATAAAAATATTAATGTCGTCTAAAAAGAAAATAGTTTGTAAATTTACAGCAAATATTCAAATTGGCTTATTCCATTATTACCATAGTCTTAGTTTATTGCTTAATGAATTTATGCCATTTTTCGTGTGAGTCGATAAAAATTAATACTGAAATTTGATCGTACAATATTAAGATAATTGTCATTTAGCTAGCTTCTTTAATAAAAAGAGGAGAAGTCAATAAATTAATCGCATCTTTTTCGTGTGAAACTGACTAATTAATCGATCGGTTTTAATATGAGGCAGCTTACTAAGTCTCAAGTTTGCTTTTTAGATCTTTAAAAATTTGTGGTTGTCAGATTGAATCAATCAAAACTCAAACTGTACACACTTTGTACTTTCAGTCAACAGAAAAAATATTCAAACAGTTTATAAAGCACTACAAATAATCAATACAATTAAAAATGCCGCGTCGTAAGCCCACCTTCAAGACCGATGTCATCGGTTCTCTGGATCTCAATCCCGCAGACTCTGTGGGCGAGTATTTGCTCTCTCGCCAGCAGGAGCGATTCTTTGTGTAAGCAGATAAATTCTCCTCGAGGAGTTTCATTAGCCTATTGCTTTATTTGATAGCAAACCGCCGAATTGGGATTCGGCTGGTGATTCTGTGGAGATGCTGTACATTGAGAATGTGCGGGAGAATGAGGCCATGTTGGTGTTGCAGCGGCAACTCATTGAGGAGGCAAAGCACCAAACGGAGCTCAATCATCAGCGCATTGCTCAGATGTATCGCATACAGGAACGTTTGAGGAGGCGGTTCATTGAGGTGAATGGCTTTATTAAGGACTGTGTGGACAAGAAGCGTGCTGCCGAGAAGATCATAAAAGAGCAGGAAGGAATTAATTTTGAGCTGAACTATAACATAGATGAATACAAGACATCGATCAGTCAGCTAAAAGCCTTTCGACGTGATCTTAAGGAAACTGTGCGCCAGTTTGTGCCGTACGAGAAGGTACTGGACGATGTCGTCAAGATCTCGGACATCTTTGTATCTCCTAAAGATTGCATTGCTCGATGTGATGCATTAAGTGAGTTCCCAAACTCTTGCAAACTCCTTGCGTTGTAACCCTTTTTTGTAGTGCTTGCCCAGGTGGAGATCAATGATCTAAAGGACACAAAGCTGCAAGAGATTGAAGACATGCGCCAGCGCATGGTGAAGATCACAAGCGAGGCAGCTCTCACTGTGCTGGGCCTAAAGAACGATCTGGCCAAGCTGGAGCGATCCTACAATCAATCGCGTGCTCAAGGCCTTAAATGGGAGAAGACCATGTCCCTTTGCAAGGACACCATCAGCTACAACGAATTGGACAAGGAGCGCGCACTCGATGGCATACAAGTCCTATTAAGACTGTTGTCAAAGCGACGTGGTAAGTTAAAACATGCAACTTAAAATAAACAAATAGTCATTGAACTAATCAAACTGCTCAGAAATTGATCTTATCTACGGTCGACGCGATGTGGAGTTGTCTCTTGATTTCATCAAGCGCGAAGTGGAACTCTTGGTATCCGTCCTCCATGAAATGGAGAGAGGCACTCACAAGGGCGGCAAGTCGGCTAATCAAGAGGGTGCGATGTGCAGTTAAGAAATTACAATTATGAATTAAGAAGTTGTTAAAATAAACAAGAAGTTTAATAAATATCAATTGATATTCAACTTTTTCTTCATGTATATATGCAGTTTTAAAGATTTAGATTACCAATTGTTTATTGGGTTTGTTTCAGAGACTAGACTGTCGTCATATTACACTAACCCTAACTTACTTCCAAAACATATGTTTCCGTCTCATAAATTTTAGCTTAAGCCCAAGCAAATCGAATGAAATTTGAGAAAAAAATAAAATAAAATCAAATGCACACACACGAAGGGGATTTGAACAAGTTTTCAAGTGGTGTTGGCAAGAGAAAGAGGATAGAGAGCTCTTCAAATAGAGTGATGGGGCAGGCTGAGCAAATAAATTTAACGTTCGACAAATCGAGTCTTTCGTATCTTTCCATTCAATTGCCAATTGGATACTATGGCCAAAGATAATCCAACTTAAGCAGAGATAATTCTTTTATGCGAACATTTTGATTTCGATTTCTTTAGTCGCATTTACAAGAGGACAAACTGAACTAGCAACTAATTTCATGACAACTCTGCCACGCCCCCTTGCCCAGAACGCTGACAGAGAGCTGGAGGAGGGTATGTGTGTCGTTTGTCTTTATTCAATTTACTTTATTTGATTTGCGACTTTTTCCGATATCAGTTGGAAAAATAAGTTGCTCAAGAAGAGGAAAAGGACGAGGAAAAGCGAGCGCCTAAAAATCAAATCAAATTTTCTTGCAGCAAAATAAAATGCAAAGAAATTTATTTTGTTCGAGCAAAAAAAAAAGAGAATGTTCACTATGCATAGATACGAGTAGTTGGCAAAGTCAAAGTTATTTTATTTAAATGTCGCCATTTGACCGCCCCCAAGTGCCGCCCAGGGAGCGGTTCGTTTGGGTTTTGTGGTGTTGCACAAGTCCCGTCATGAGGGGAGAGCGGAGAGGGCAGCAATTACATTAAGTCTGAGATAGTTTCAGTTTCGTCCCCTTTTTATGTTTGTGTCTCCTGTTGTCGCATTTCGACAAATTTGTCTAAGCACTTAAGAATTGTTGCCTGTCATTTAAATAATTGAAATTGTATATATTGTGAGAATTGCCGCAATTGTCGTACTACCTGGCAGACTAAGAAATGAATAGAAACTATGAGTTTGCCAGTTTGCCAGTTTGCCTTTTTACGATTGAAAAATAGTCTTGTGAACTACTCGTATTTTGACATTTTTCCAAGCTGTTGCCATCTCGCCATGTTGATGTCAATAAAGCCTAATGGCATTCCCAGTTAATCCTTTAATTGCATTACATTTCACAGTCTGCAAATTATATAATAAGCTACTCCCACATTGAATTGCAGTTGACAAAGCGTGGCAGAAGAGTGAGACAGCAATTAGCGTGGGTTGTTTGAGAAATTGTTGCATTAATGGGACTTGATTACCCAATCTATAAATAACTGTTAAGTGTAATTTATAGTAATAATAATTCAATGAAAATTTCATAAAATATACCATGGTAGTACATACCATGACTTGTCCAACTATTTGAGACATTCACTAAAAGTTTTCTTGGCCTTACATAGCTTTAATTTGAAGCACTTTGTACTATAGAAATAAAGTTGATTCGATAAAAAAAAAAAGTTTCCTTCCTCTAATCTTTACTCAAAGCCAAGCTAGACTTTCCCTAATAAGTAGTCAGTTAAACTTTTCTAGCCACACACGATTCTGTTTCCTTTCCATTTTTTGCATAGTAGACGAAACACTTAATTTAACTTTACAACTTCTTAATGTGCCGTCCAGACAGCCAAGGAGGAGGCAGAAGGCGGGCTGACCCCAAGAAGGCGTAGCAACAAATGGCAATTAGAGAAACAATTCAAAGCAATTGTAGGAGGCAAATAGCAAGAATACGAGAAACAACATGCAATTGGGCAACTAACAGGCACTCTGTCAATCGTTATAAGATTGGTAGAAGTCCCATTTGAAGCTAATAGACTCTCTACGTTATATGCAGAGAATATAGAAAAAAGGCGCAATTAAAGGAGGTTGAAAGTGAGCTTAAAGCCAGTTTAAAGTGTAGGCTCATTGAGTGACAGACGCAGTCGAAGTAACTGTAATAAATGTCATACGATTACCGCAACAACAACTACAAGAAGAGGTACATGCAACATCTATAAAGAAGCAAAGGAGCAACAAGGAGGCTTCAACTTGATTAATACTATAACACATGATTTATTATGCCTGTCAATCGGCAGTCAGGCAGTCAAGCAAGCAGTCGTGGAGTCGAAGGGCGAGAAGATGGCAGGAAAGCACATTATGAAAGCTGATGGAGGCGCTTGAGGCAGAGATTGGAATCAGAATCGGAATCGCTTTGCCGTGCGCCATGGCCTGTGATAAGATGGCAAATCGGCTTAAGACCAGGTTCCCGTTGCGTCCTTTTGCAAGTCAAGAGGAAGACACAACAACAATCGTCATCATCAATTCAGTCAGCGACATTAATATCCTCGACGGGGTGTGGGGTCCAAAGCTGTCGTCTGACATTTGTGACACCTGCATTGATTTGTCTTCCTTCATTCGCTGTGTGCCCAGCTAAGAACCGACTCGACTCGACTCGACTCGACCCGACCCCAGTTGCTCCTTTAAAAGCCACCTGCCCGTCCATTGACTGAGTGCCTTTCATGTCTTACAAATGCCTTTTTTATGCCCCAATGTGGCTGCAGCTTTTTGTGTGCGGGGTTGCTCGCAACTTAAAGCTCCAGTTGGCCATGCGTTTTGAGGTAGCGGGAGGCCCATTAGTGCCAAGTTCTAATGGCCTAGACGACATGGCGCTGCAATTACTACACCCCAACCAAAATGTGAGTAGAGCCAAAGCAACTAGTGTGGTACACTCATTCGCACTCATTCTGCTCGGTAAGTACCTTCACATAGTTGATAATTTATTCATTTGCCGGCGATGTCGACGTCGATGCCGATGTCGACAACAGCAACAACATTTATGGTCCTCAGTTGCCGCAGTAGCTCAAAGTTAACCACACTCAGAGACACACACATCCGCTATCTACATTTGTACACATGATGCGATAGAGGGATAGAGAGAGCGAAGTATGGAGAGTGGGAAAGGAAGAGCTGATGACTTTCAGCTACCCTTAATGACTTCATTAGAGACCCACCACAACAACCCCTTCGACTCGCAACAATACTCGCAATCAACTCGACTATCTTAAGTCTCCGCTGAAGCCTGATCCCTGATCCGCATGGACTGGGATGCCTTGCCTAGAAAAAAATCTCTAAATTTTTAATTTGATTGCCAGGCGTCAAAGGCAACAGCTCAGACAATTGAGAAATATGTTTGGGTACTACTTCTATAACAGCTGTGCCATTAGGTGACTACAACTATGGGAGTTTCACGAACCCAACCCGCTTTTTCTGAAAGAGATTCAATTGAATCGCAATACCCTTTGTTGGGCCTCAGCCTCTGCGAGTATTTAACGTGGCATTTTGTAAGCCAACACAATTTTTCCATATCATTGTTAAGCCCTATTTATAGGATTGCGTCGCGGTGACAGAGGGGGAGGGCAGTTTAAAGACTCCACAACTGTTGTAAAAATTGGAATTGTAAATTTTAACACTTATCAAGAGGCATTTTGTTGCCTTTTATTGAACCGAATTGCCGGGCATATGTGCGCCTTTTGCTGTCTTGATTACGATTTGCATAAAATCATCGTTGAGTCCGGAAAATTATGTTCGGTTTTTATGGCTATCGAACCGGGCTTAAAGGAAGTGAAATGTTACCGTTTATGGTTTCTTTTATAATTCAAAAATGGGCTCTTTCCAAGGACTTCAAAGTAAATAGATATAAGGGCTTAGCATAGACGACAACTGCAATTTATTATACCAAACCATGGCTTGTCAGGTATGTAAATCGATGGAAAGGTTAAGCCTTTACCTATGGATGCTTAATGGTTCTTTGGAGTATTTTCAAATTGCTTCAATGTTGTACAATATAGTACATTTATTACGCTATAAAGAAACGCAAAAAACATGTATCAAAGTGTGAATGAGATTGACAGAAAATGGAGATTCAACTAAATAAAACTTAATGATTTCACAACCACTTAATGACAAAAAATCTCGTTATATAAAAAATCAAAAATTCTTTAATCAATTAATTCAATCTTACTTTCTCGTTATTCCATTAATATATACTAATTGCCTTTGCTGTGCGCTAAAAAATAAATTCTATCTAAGAGCATTAATTTATTAAAAAGATTGCGAGCTTCAACTGAATTATCCTAGCAGTTAACCCGTTTAATGAGTCGCCCTAGACAGTCCATATATTTGAGGCAAGTAGTCGGATTAGTTGCTAGACACAGCAGCTCCTTTTAGAGAATGATGGAAAGAAGAGAAAGCATTTGGAAAAGGTTCAATGGGCGTTCATCCCTCGCCAGGGGCTCTGTTTTGGGGCGTGTAAACATTTATAAATATTGACAACTTAAAGTGAAGTTTATAAGTGACACGAGCCACGACGCCCGAAAAGGAAGCATTCTAGGCAGGGAAACAGCAATAACAACAACAACAACAACAACAACAACAACAATAACAACAGCAACATCAACAACAGCAATACTTGTGGTCAAAGTTGAAAGCCTGTTTGATGGTTACCTCATGACGGACAGGGAAGGACAGCAATAGAGGGTTGGGTAATAAAGTCCGCTACTTGAAACTGTCAGAAGTAGGAGTAAGTGCGTGTACTAGTAGAGAAGGAGGGAGCTACAGCAAGACAGAAAATGAGGGAGAGAGCGCGCAGTACATAGAAATGAACGAGATGACTTGATGAAAATATTGACAAAGCAATTTGCTTGTCAGACAATTAAGCGCCTAATTGGATGAATGCACGGCCACGTGGTAAGTGTATCAAAAGCAAGAGAAACTCAGAGAGAGATCAGTAAAGGGGGCGAAGAGACCGGAAGTTGTACTTAAATTTAAGCAAGTCTAATGCCAGCAAGTTGCCTCAAACTCCCTCCTACTTGACTACCTCGCTGCCACACGAGAGGGTTTAGAATTTATGAGGCCGAGAGGGTAAGATATCCGGAGACAAGTGAAGCAATAATCACAGTGCCATAAATTCCAAGTGCTACGAAAAGAGTCGGCCGTTTTTAATATATAACTCAGAGATATGCCAAAATGACAGCTGTATGGCAACGGATCTGGACAGTTTGCTCTGACAATTTGTCATGAAGCAGCCAGAGAACAAGCAGAGTGCGAAACAACGTCAAGATAGATGCAAAAATACAAATAATTCAAGTGCGAGTACATTGTGTGTATACAGAAGAGGCAGAGGGGATGCGACAAAGGAGTGGGCTGAAGGGTCCAGCTGCTGCTAAGACTGCTTCAAGGACTAAGCGGACTACAGAGATTTGCATGACAGTGCAGAAGAGAATTTGTAGCCAAAGATAAGTGAAATGTAATTCAAGCTGGCAGTGAAAGTGCCTGCAGGCTGTTTAAACAGGGGCAGACGGTGGATGACTCTGAACGGAGAGGGGGGAAAGGGGCATGTGCCACTAAGTGGACTGCATCGCGTTGCAAGATAGCTGCATTAGGGGCTATCAAAACGCCATTCAAGTCGGAATGCATAGAAAACTGTAATCAAGTCGTTGCTCCGGCAAGTGGGTCAGGCAAATAAATGCAGTGAAAAAGATGAGGGGCAGGTGGGGGTGTGGAAGGTGGAACGGAACGGAACGGAGCGGCGTCGAAGACGAACATGAAAGTATTTGCTATACAACGCAGTTTCCATTCAAGCTCCTCCCACTCTCCTTTCACTCTTTTTCACAAATTGTCACCATTTACTGTAGTCGCAATCGCACTCGCACTCGAGTCGTCTCACTTCAGACATCCCCCTCGCCCTCCCCTCCCCGACCCTCTTCTCGCCTTAACCCCATAGATAAACATGTGGGGTAAATGGAGGACATGCCTCGATGCTTCTCAAAGCGGTTCACATTTACATTTCTTAGCTTGCGATTTATGTCCTGCAATTGACATGAAATTTTTCGGTTGTCAAAGTGATGAACTGACAGTTTACCTTTACCTAACAACATTGCCATCACGAGTACTCTAGAGACTTTAAGGATGCCAATTTTGAGAGTGGCTTTAAGTCATCGCATTATTCACACCGCCAAACCACACTAAAACCACACACTCTACGGATGGATAACATCCGAAAACTTAATTACTCTCTGGTCAGTCGCTGTTCGAGAGTATGAGCAAAATAACCCCAACGGGTCAACATTCGCCTCATGATTGGCCCCTTCACACCTCATAAAGACCACAATAATAAACGCAATTTGGGCAGAAATCCAATTAAATGCCTCAAGCCAAATGAGTGCCACTCGCCACAGTCGACAGACTCGAATCTACGCAGTCTCCACAGTGGCACTCAAGATATTTCTTGATTGTTGCAAATAAAACACTAAACCACAACGACAACTTTCGCCGACATCATCGATGTCTATGAGGATAATAACCAGCTGGAGCGATATCGTACACTTGAACAAAAATCTGAAAATCAATTTATACAAATACCAAGACAATTGAAAGTCTGAATAATCGAATTAGGTCCAATAGGAAGATAGAAAGGTCATCCATTTAATGGCTATGTAAAATGTATGAATTTAACAATGATATTTTGCTAATATGTTAAAAAATTGTTAAAATCATTATAATTTCTTTTTTTTTGCTCACACTTTTTCTAAGTGTATGCCTTGCGATGGAAGATTGCAGATGGAAGTTGGGGGACAGTCCTAAGTGACTGCTCGCCTGGCATTTATTGTGCTCTCTGATAAAAATTGCAATTATTTAGCCAAAATGTGCGATGCGATGAAGTGGGCGGACTTCTCGTTTTGGCCAAGTTCAGTTGGAGACAACATGACAAAGTCGTCTGTAATTTATTTCCTCCAGCCTGTTGGACCCCGCCAGACGGCCGACAAAGCGTTAGCCATGTTGACTTACCCCGGGTGAGACAAAGTCAAACATAAGGCCAAGACAACTGGCAATTTCGTCAATGATGTGGCGAATACGCCTGCCCATGAGCTGGTCTTGTACTGCGACTTGACCAGAAGCTTGTCGGACTCGTGGAGGCGTTGAATGCTGTGGCTAATGAAGTGCATGCAAATCTCTTCTGTGGCAAAGAAGAGAGATGAGCACTTGGGCTTGGGCTTTGATTTTCAGCTGACTTCACTGGGCTTCTAATGAGTTCGACTTGTGGCTGGTAAGGTGTGGCAACAAAGTGTTCCAACAGTTCCAAGAGTTGCAACAACTTTTACTCCAGCTTCTGCTCCATTATGCAGTGGTCCCCTTTGCCCCCATATCATCAACTTAACTTTTGCGACTACACAAGCGTCCAACTGGCATCCAACAGGCATCCACTTGATGTGGCCAATGTGCTGCCGTTTGCCGTTTGATGTTGATAAATGATGTTGCATTTTCATTTAGAAAATTTGTTGCTAAAGAAAACTCACTGATTGACTAACAGAACACGAGGCAATGAGGCAATGAGGCAAAGAGGCAAGTTGCCAACAGCTCACGAGTTGCAGTTACACTTGTAGTTGAAGTTGGAGTCGGAGTCGAGTTCAAGAGTTGGAGACAGGGACAGATGCACTGACTGCTTGTCAGCAAAACGTTTAGTGGCAACACACACATACACACACACATCCTAACACATCCTCACACCCACACACACGCAGCTGGGCACCGGCTGGCGAATCAATTATGCTACAGACACCAGTTGCCTTTGGTTGCCAGACTGAGTTGCAAGCTGAAAGAGATAAAGAGAGATTAGCGGAGTGTGAGGTAAGGTGTAAGAGCTGGCTGCTGGCTTACTGCTGAGCTGGCCAAGTTGCATGCAACTAGCTGCTAATGCAAAAAGTTTTTTGGCCTTAGCTAAGCGGAATGTTGGCGCCTAGTTGTGTCGTAAGCAGCTTGCAACTCTAGCAGTAACGGCAACAGGGTGCGGCATGTTGTGGTTGCAACATGCTGTTGTTGTTACATCCGACAGAGGCATCAATTAATCAATACCAAAGACGTGTAAAAAACAATTCAAATTATAAAGATGCCCGTTATGTTTTATTGTGGGGGGACAGAAAGAGAATGCCTGCATGAATAAATTCCTGTTTTGTTTCATGTACATACATACATAGCTAGTATAGAAAGCAATTAAGTGCATTGGTCAACCTTATAATTCTATATTGGGAGCAATTCGTTGCTTCTATCTTTGCCTCTTTTGTTTGTTTGTAAAACTATTTAAATTGGAATTGCTTATTAAATCAGAATATCCAAATAACGAAAAAGGATTATGGTTGAACTGTGACTATGTGACATAATCGTATGCTATACAAAATTCTTATCAAAGGAAATTCTTATCAAGGAATACTAAGGTATAGAATAATAGATAATTCACTAAGAAATACAGCCCGAAAGATCATTTAAAACGGATTCATAAAAGAAAGCCGCAGCATAGAATTCTTAGTTATAATTAATTTTAAATTTGATTTAAAACTTTACGATAATATCTTTATATTTAATAGGATAACTAAATCCTTCTGCTCAAGAAATCTTAGCATATCTGTCTTAAGTGTGCGGAGGCAACTTAAGTTGGTGGTAGGTAAGAGTGGCAACCTTTTGGTTTTATGTTTATCCGAGAGCAAATCTTCAAAGTGAGTGACATCAGAACACTGACGGTCCTGCCAGCTGGTTGAGCAAGGACAAGGACACGCATACCATGACGCTTTCGACCCCACTAGCGTCTGCCTCGAAATGTGGCACCCACCATGCACAATGCATCGCCATGCCGCCTACTTCGCACTCCAAAATGCCATTGCAATTCCGTTGCCATTCTTTACCAAATGCTTGAAGCACTTTCCATTGTGGATCCTTGGCAGTGGCAGCGCCAGAGCCGGAGCTGGAGCCGGAGCCGGAGCCAAGGGACGCTGTGGCACTCTTGTGACTCGTGAGTCGTGTCGCATGCCTGGTCGCCCATTGTCAGTGCAACTTTTGTTGCAAGGCGCAATGCTTTAATCTTAAACATGCCAGCGGAACACTTGAACATTGTCAAGTGGCTGCCAGCTGCCAGTTGCCAGTTGCCTCGTTCCCAGCCCCAGGTCGACATATCCGACCATCAACCCCACCAAACCAAGCCCGCCATTAACCACCCGCTACAGTTGTTGTTTCGCGCACGCAATTCGCAGACAGTTGACTGGAGCTTGACTGCAGTTCCCTCTTTAACTGCTGCTCCTGCTCCTACACTCCCACTTTAACGCAGATCCACCAGCACCAGCTCAATGGGTGCAGCTTTGCCTTTCCCTCACTATTCGTTGCCATTTTCGTAGCTCAACTTTCGCTGGGTTTTTAAAGCTTTTGCTTAATTTCCATTTCATGTCACGCCCTTCTGGCCACGCCCTCGAGCAGCTTAAAAGCCAAATCCTTTAGTCATTTGAAGTGTTTATCTATATCGTTTACCACAAACTCGATGTTCGGTTCCCTGAATTCCTTTAGCAGAGTTCCTGCGCTCAATTTGTTGTTGTTTTGGTTTTGGTTTTTCGGTTGTTGGTGCTCGGTTGTTGTCGCTGGTTGTTGTTAGCTGTTGGCTCCCTCCGTTTTTGGCATGTGCGCATTTAATTGAAATTTCCCAACACGCCCACCGGCCACCCACTGCCACGCCTATATTTTACGCACTACGCGCTCTCGTCTTTGGCGAAAATTTTAATTAAAATTTTCGCAGCACTTTGCCGTTTCCTTTTTTTCTCTCTATGTTCAGCTCTTGCTTGCTGTGCTTTAAAGTGTGAACTTCCAAGACGCATTTCCAGCTCCCCTGAAATCATTCCCCCACCTCCAGGGTTCGGCAACCCTTTAGCTCTGCCTCCATGTCGCTGGCTGCTGGTAAAATATTTAACATGCAAATGAGTTTGGCTCTGCATAAAGTTTCGCTTTAAATGTGTTTATTTTAGTTGCCACGCCCCCACTCCCCCCGCTGCCCACATTACCTATCCATTCTATCTGCCTACTCCGGATTCCTCGTTAAAAAGAGTTACAAAGTTAGTGAATATTTTAACACTTCTTCGTTGCGTTTAATATTTATTTAGCCAGGGCCACTTTCGCGGCTGCCACAGTTAGATGACTCCTTTTTTCCCGCTGACCCCTCGATTGGATGTAGAACTCTTCCCTCTCCTTGCACACGCCCTTTGACCTTTGTCTTTGCTCAACATACGCTGACTTTTTACATGTTAATGAGTTCTCATGCCAAGCAAGGGTGCTTTGCAAGTCAAGGAAAAGGTTATTAGGGTTTCCTCTATGTGGACAAAACAAAACATATAGTCTAATTGTTAGAAATGTAGTGTCAATTGACTTGAATATCTCTCACGTTCAATCCTAAAAACAAAGCAGCAGACTGCCAATAAATTCTAAAAATATTTATATATTACTTCTATACATCAAGGTTTTGACTTCGATTCATTGTAACTATTATTTATTAATTTAAGAAATTAAATAAAAAAATTAATATTAGATTGCAGCGAAAAGAAAGATTTGTTCCATAGGTTGCATAAGATCGTTTGTAAACCAAGAATATGTGATATCAAAATATCCATTTATTATGGTATACTATGTCTATATATATATATATATATATATATATATAATAAATAAATGAGTTAGTTTTCTTTATTTGTCTGCAGTATCCAATAAGCTTAGTTCTACTGAACATCTAAGACACAACTGAACAAAGCGAACAGATGCAACTGACAATGTCCTCTTACTACTAATGTCCTCTTACTACTTCTTCTTACTAGCACAATCAAATGGGATACATAGAATGACCTCGACTTGCATACATATGTACATCAATCTATACAGTATCAACCAATCCAGTTAGTCATATTTTAAAAATGTTTCCTACTGTGTATTGAGTGCAAGTCTGCAGCTTTTCACAGCACAACACTTGCTGCAACACCTTTTGTTATGCCCCACTCTCGAACCGCCCACATGGTTGCCACATCTTCATTATCGTCATCATCAGCAACGTCATCATCTTTACCAGCACAATCATCACAATCATCACAATCATTACAATCATCAACAGAGTGGCGGTTGCAGTCACATGCGAACAAATCTTTGGCACGTTTCAATTCATTAGCTTCGTGACATTTGTCGTTTGATTTCACTGGGGCAATAACTTTAGCCCCTCTCGACCCCGCACATTCCCCTCGGCAGTGCTGCCACTGACTTTGCCCCTTTGACTGCCCATTTCAAATGTGTGTCCCGTTGCAGCGACGAACTCATTCATGCATTCATTCACATTCACACGCATGCCCCGTTCCAACTGAAAGACCCATCCTCACCTCCTTCTTCATCCTACCCTTCCTCCTCCTCCTTCTCCTCCTTCTCCTCCTGCTATCATTTGCGATGCAATGAAAACGCATTGTGGTCGAAATTGTTAACAAAATGTCAAACGGAAACTCGGCGACGGCAGAAACGACAGCAATGGCATCGGCAGCCGCCGGTGCCCAATAAAACTTCAATAACGACCCGAGGTTCCCCCATTTGACTGATTTTTACGCAGTCGAATTATAGGAAGTGCTACGAGTCGAGTCCAACAGTAAACGGATAGTGGAGGAGGGCATAAGGGCCGAACGGGTGCCAACTGATTGTGCGGTTGTTGTTACAATTGTTGACATTGTTGTTGCTGATGATGTAGCTGCTGCTGCTGCTGCTTCCACTGCTGCTGCTATTTGCTGCACGTGATGAGTGCGTCGGGTGCCAGGGATGGGACATTCTGATAAATGCGATTTCGCAAACAATGGATTAATGAAACTGTGACAATTGAAATCAAATAATTACTGGAATAAAGAAACGTCTTTATTCGAAATAAAAATCACATACCTTTTAATTTCAAACAATATAATTAAAAACTTTTAACCTTTCGCAAATTATATCCTTTTCAAACTTAATTGCTTTAAACCTGTTTTATATTCATTTGAGATACTTGAACTAATTATTGTTAAGGATTTTTATTTGACCAACTGCTTACCTCATTATTGAGTTGTGAATACAAGTTGAATTGTAGAATTAAGAGACTTGCATCTATCTTATCTTTACTTATTTTTTCTAATATGCAACAAGTTGTGTCACATAATTTGTAAATCAAAGGAAGTCTACTCCTTTTGAAAACTTCAGCCAGTCTTATTCAACTTGTTATTCTCAGTTGAATTACGAGTGCTTTGTTTTGAATCAATGCCAAGTTCAAGCGAATATTTGTTGCCCAACCCTAGATCACGGGGCCACGTGTCTGCTCAACTATTCAACACCTTTGCTGCTGCATGTTGCACAATGACGTTTTCACTGCATTTCGGAGTAGCCCATTTTGGGACAAAATAATGCGCGGCATTTTATATTGTTGTTGTTGTTGTCACTGTTATTGCTCGTGTTATTATTGCAGCTGTTGATGTTGTTGTTGTCAGTAGTGTTGCAGTGCTCTTAATTTTGGGTTTCAGTGGCACTCACGTATGCAGCTCCAATGTAATTATGGAGCGCACATGTGTTTGCCTGATTAGGCGATAGGTGGGCGTGGCAGGCAGTTACTGCTGCGATTTGTATGCAACAACGTTGCAACGCCAACACAACGGGAGTGCGCCACACTGAACGGTCGGGCTTTGGCTTGGGGTTTGGGTGTCTGGGATGGGGTCTAGTGTGCGTGACCGGCAGTTGTTGCGATGTTTGACTTACAATTAAGAGCGAATATATATTTATCTACATGCATACAGACATGAGTGCAACAAATGCAGACAACATTCAACTCATTATCAAATTTGTCGCGAATTTGTCGCCATGTTGTTAAGCTTGTATGATAGGCGGCAAGTAGGATGAATAATTGAGGGGGTGTGCTAAAGTTGTTGTTGTCGCTGGATGGTCAGGTGTGAAAAATGTTGTTTGACGACGGGTGTAGTGCATATTAATTTTACTTAATAATTGTCAATGCAAATAAAGTTTGCCAACTTTCGTGATTATATATGAATCTAATCATAGGAAATTATAATTCATTAAATTAAGTTTGTCAACTTACATTTAAAATACATTCTGCATTTCAAATTTTGCAAACAATTCATAAGCAATGACTGATCTAACATATTAAAGTCTATTATTACTTATTTGAACAGACAAGAAATTCCACAAGCACTCATGATGCCATCATCTCTCTTGTGTTTAATAATTTGTAGAATATTTATAAATGGAATCTTATTACTAGATAAGCATAAAGACAGTTCGAGTACGTTCTTCTGTACATTACTTGCATTCCCTTACATGGAGGTGAGTTTAGGTCGGCTGCAAATGATATTTGAATTTAATTATGGCATCTGCTTGGCCACAGCAAATGTGCAAATTCGAAATATGCCGCATTAGCCCCAATTACATGGAATATGTGCGCTGTCAGCTTGACAACGACATCTTGGCCAGGCTTGCTTCCGTCTAGGTTGAATTGGTTGTCTTGGATGTCGTGTCGCCAGCTTCGTCATTGGCATCAAACTCATTTACAAGTTGCATGCTACCTGATGCGCTGCCCCTTTGCCAGCCCTTGGGTTGTCATGTAAGCGGCGCAACATGCACAAAATTTGCAACATGCAACGCACTGAGCACTAACGAACTGAGCTTCCCTCCAGTTTCTCCTTTGGCGCAGTTGGCTGCCTCGAAGCTGCCGTCGTTGTCGTTGAGCCAAATGCAAACCAATTTGCGGCAAGTGCCTCGGTTGGCATGACACATGCCGCGACCGTGGCACGGCCTCTGCGGAGCCTGATGCTTGATGCCTGGCCTGGCTGCCTGCCTCGCGGAATGATGCATTGCTTCCGAATATGATGACGAGGCGTGTTAAATGCTGTACAAAAAATCGACAGCAACAACTACAACTATAAGAAAATCTTAAATCTGGCAAACTGAGAGCAAGGCCCCCAGTCGCCATTTCCCATTTGCCATTCGCCATTCGCCTGTTGCCGCTGAGAGTTGCAACATGGGCGACGTGGTGTCAGGGGACACGCTTGAAATTTATTGCCGCAGTTGTAAAGTACGAAATGCGTCGTAATTAGTTGCAACTTGAGTTATTTGTGCAACAATGCAGCATGCAAAGCAAACCAATCGGCCAATGAATTGGCGAACAGTGTCATGGAATGAAGCTGCGGCTGAGGCAAGTGGGCACCTCAGAGTGGCTGACACTCATTAGGGCCAATGCCTATTCGCACATTAGACACGTACGCCTCCCATTAGGCTTTTAAACATTTCGCTTACATTTTAAAATCCATAAATTTCGACTGCCACTCATCACTTTGCATGCCAATGAGTCACGGCTTGGACAAAGGGAGGCAAAGTAGTGGAGAGAAGGGGCTGCAGTTGGCGATTTATCAGGAAATTGTTTATTATATTGTATAAGAACTTTTTTATGTGCGCTCCACTCATCGAGGACATTGCGTCGACTATCGTTTGCTTTATTACCAGCGCCACATGCCCCTCCTTCCCCTCCTGCACGACCCGTCAACCCATCCAACAACTCCTCGTTGTTGGCGACTCGCGTACCATTTGGGTGGCAAACTTTATGACTCTCTGGGAATGTGTGTCTGCAAAAAGCGTGGGAATAGACGCCACTGTGGCCCATGGTCATACGAGTACGACACACATGGCAATTGCTCATGCCACACCAGCCCAAAGCCCAAAGCCCAGAGCTGGATTGTGATTCTGATTTATGCGAGAGATTTCGATAAGAATGTGCCAAAGATGGCAAGACAGAAGACGCTCTGCACTAAGACTCAGGCAAATATGCAATACGAAGCTGGATATGGAAAATATAGAAAATAATTTATTAACGACTGTCAGCATTGCAATATTGGCAATAAATGTAAAGCCGTTCTCGATAAATGTATAAATACTTTGCGACCTCTTAGTTTGTTGACAATTGTATTTAGTGAGCCATAGGTTAACGGATACGCAAACCATTAAGGAAGCAATGAAATATCTATCCTTATGAATAAAGTAGCCAAGTCGACAGTGGCATGAGAAATTTTATAAAAAAAGAAAGAAAATTTAGGTGTGTCTTTCTCAAATAAGTTGAACTAAACCATTAAGGTCTTTCAATTAATAATCGAAAATATCACTAAAGACTCTGAATAATTTTCATTATTTATCTAAAATCTAAATAGCTTTAAATATTTGCCCTTATTAAGATTCTCTCCCACTGTTACAGATAATTTAAAGTGAAAATGCCCGAGGCGCTAAGACCTGTCAATTCATTTTAAAATTAACAATTTATTTTATAGAAAAGCAGCCACAAATTAAAATAGACAACTTGGGTGTAATTTTGAAGGCCTTCCTTTGACAGCTTTCCCCATATACACAGCCATTAGATATAAACATGTCAAATGTTTATTCAGGTATCAGATTTTGGAATAAAAATAGAGCATCCCTCTCAAGTGCCCACTGTTCAGAGTAAAAGTCACTCCCACGGCATCCCCCGCTCGGATTTGTAGCCCACCCAGGGAACCAATGGATCCAATGGAGCCATGGAACCGCAGACACGTCAGAATTGATAGTCGTCGCCACACGAGTCTGTACGAATACGAGTACACACAGTAAGTTTTTACCCCCCATTTTTGGATGTTGGATGTTTGTCTACCCATTTCCACATATGTCGTGTTTTGAGGTCTGTTCCAATTATGCCGCACTCGAATATCAAATTAAGTGCCCGCTGCTATGACAGTTTTAATGTCTTTGCCACCATAAAAACCGCTGTCCCCATAAACGGGTGGAACACGCCACAACCAAAGCAGAAGACAATTATGGAAATCCGAGGCATTCTACACCTACGCTGAGTTTGCTTAATTCTCCCCTTTGGCCCTGGGGGAAAAATGGAAAATATGACACGGAAATTCCTTTGCTCAAAACCAAGAAAAATGTCCACCTCACACTTGAAATAATATTTCATAAATAGGCAAATATGCGGCTAGGATTCTCAACTTAGTGAGAGAGGGGTAGTCTCATAGCTGCCCCCGCATCGGCAACAGCAACAGCAACAGCTGTTGGTAATTAATGGCTGGCCGCGTTCAATGCACTGGATAATCACGCGGCTGGGAACGGCAACAACTCTTTCAAAATCTCGGCAAATAAATCTTGGCCACTAAAACTGGAGGGTAACAAACTGCTTAAAAAGGCAAAGAGCAAGGCAGCATGATAACAAAAAGAGAAGATGAGAGTGGGGTGCAAAGAGATACGAAAAAGTTCTTTATTTCGGTATAAATGATAGCCCTGAGTAAAAGTGTTTGCGATTTGTTCAAGTCAACAAAAAGCTGCAAAAGGAATTACCCAAAGCTAAAATTTAATTATTTGAAGCTCGCTTAACTGAGAAAAGAATGCAAAAACTTAATTTGATTTTAGTAATGCTGATGACTATTTTGCAACAACTCGAATGAATCAAAAGCTTATTTAATAAATGAATTGATATTTTGATTCATTATATTTTAAGCACTCAATAACAAATTAAACAACAGATTAACAACTTTTGTTTTTATTTCTTACAAGGGGAAATTAGTTATAGTGGCTACTCTGTATAATGCTCATTCAACGCGATTGAACACTATTTCAGTTCAAATATTCAAGTTTGGCTATTATGAGCCTAGTTTAAATATTTTAGAGTGGATTATACTGTCCAGGATGTTAAACCCGCAGCACACAGAGCAAACCATGCGATTTTTATACAACGTAGCTTTATGCCATGAACATTCAATGCAAATCCCACCCAATCCTTTAGTTGGTCATGCGTGTATGGGCCACAACAATGCAACTGCAACTGCAACAGCAACAGCAGCATCGCTGCCCACAGTTGTTGTTTGGGGCTTAACCAAGTTCTTTGTCAGTTTTACTGAACGACCGGCCATTCCATAGGCGTTATGTGAACGGCAACTATTCGCACTAAAGCCACGATACAATAAATATGCCGCAGAGCGAGGAAAGGAAGCGAATGACGAGGAAAACTGATGGTGAGGTGGTGGAGGAGTGGCATATTGAGCAATCAAAGCCAACTGTGTCCAGGCGCATCGCTGCATTGGACGCCCGCTCCTCCTGCGCACACTACTGCCCCTCCCCCATCTCTAATTGCATGTTGTGTTGCTCGTTTGCGTTGCTCCATCAGCTGCCACTTGCAATCCGCTCAGCCCTCCCCTAAGCCCATCTTTTAGCCGTCTCTACGCAGCCCGCGCTTTAGAGTTGTTTTACATTTTTAATTGAATTTTCGCCATAGTTGGCATTCTTTAGCGTTCTTCCTCTCCTGGTCTCTCGCTTTCTCTGCGTTTATCTGCCTCTTCTTTTGCTTTTGTTGTGACTGTTGTTTCTGCTGCTTTAACGCTTTTTCATTAGAATTTACACTTATTCATTAGTTGCAACATGCAACAGCTGCAGCTGTAATAAAATTTTATTTTATTACGCGGACATCCAATTCATTAACTCAGATAGTGAGAGAGAAAAGAGAAGAAGATACGAGTACTTGTATTGATATAAAGAGAGAGACAGCAAGGCAAATTCAGAGTCAGCCGTAAAAATGGTAACTCTGGCGAACACAGATGGCAATAGTGGTCATTCTATATATTTATGAAATTGACTATTGCAAGCACTTTACCATGCAACAAACTTGCACACAGTTGCAATAGATTTGTTGTGCGTACATCCCCAATTGTTACAGCTCACAACCCATGTTTTCTCTTCCTCTTGCTCTTGCTCTAGCACTCCCCAGTCCCGAGAGCCTACTCAGGTAATAAGTGGCCAGGCAGGAATCTTCCCAACGTAAAAAAATGTTGTGGTAAAAAACTCCCTTGGGGTCAGGGGTAGCAAAATGGGGGAAAATATTCTTTATTTTCGTTTCTTTTTTACATAATTTTAACTGCCACTTGAAGTGTATTTGGGGATCCGAAAATGTTGTCCATAAAAACATAAACACAACATCAACGAAAATGTTCAAAACAGCAAAATGAAATTTGAGTCTCGTTGCGTTTGTGAGGCAAGAAACGGCACATCTGCATATTATTAATGACCGGTAATTACCTTTTCACAGAAGGAGAAAGATTTGAAACACGGAGAGCGCCTGAGAGAGAAATGGTGCAAATCACCGTCAGGGGGCGCTGCAACAACTTGCGACCAGCTAATGGCCCACCCCAAAAGAGTTTTAGGGTTTCAAACCCAAGAATTTGCGGCTGACGAGCGATTTATTTGTTTATAGAACGTTGCATGTAACTCAGCCCACTTTATGATGGAAATGGAATATATAAAAACTTCAACAAATATCATTTGAAATAAACAAATTACCTCAGATAGTTTGTGAGTCTCCTCAACCAACAATCGAGTCCCACTCCCAACTCTACTTATCGACAGGCCGCTGATGGTTTTATTGTACAATTAAAGCGCTTGGAAAATGGAAATGGAAATGGGAAAAAGTGCGAAGCCAGAAACTGAAATTAATTTCCGTCTCGTTGTTTGATATATGCCAGCAGACCCCGAGGGCAATACACATCACACAGCAGTCCAGTAGAACCTCAACCCGTACGAGGCATACTTCATCTGACTGGCGCTCCGCTTGGCCCACGGTTAAAAATAATATTGATCTTCATTGGAACGAAGTGTTAATAAAATATTATGCTTTGTGCTGCCCCTTTTTTATTTCTTTTCAATGAAATTGTTGTAATATGTGCATAAAAACCCCAAGAATGAGAGGCAAAAAAAAAACGAAATTAACGAAAATGAGTTTTAAAATAATCATGACGTTTTTATGATGCCCTAATGTTGAAATTATGGCTCACATAAATATATTATATATGCACCAGAGTCGGAAAAGTTGGCTATAAAAAACTTATGCTTTATGTGCACCAATGTATAAAGATAGGCCAACTCACCCGAAGAGCTGTCTACAAGTAGCTGAGAATCAGAAGATGATATAAGACTTGTATAGATTTGATAAGGAAAACCGAGTGCAAAAGATCAACATTTAACATGACATTCTTAACAGATTACAACTAACTGCAGCAATGTGCAGAACGTTGTAAAAGAAAGGAATTTGTAAACAATAAAAGGCAAGCATGGGCGCACTTGATAAGGAAAAGCTGGGCATGATAACACTAGAAGTAAATCCACTTGTAAATTTCTGTAGAGGTGTCTGAAAGTAATGTGAAGAGCTGTATATAATTAAAAGAGTGCAAGTAAATATAAAGTAAATAGGTCATTGCTACGAAAGATAATTGTTAATCCGTTGTAAATTACAAGACAAATTTGCAGAGTTACAGGGAATTTTTTATGTGAAGAATATAATGAGAGATAATCATTTGCTTTATATACCAACTAACAGCTCATTAAAATTATATGCATCTACTCAATAAGTACCCATATTGTAGTAATAAACATTTAAAACACAAGTTTTTGGAATATAACCCATGATCTGGTCAAATCTTCGTAGTAATACGATCTTCAGCTTAGCCGTACGGCCTAAGCAAGCCATAAACCAAATGACAAACGATGCCACATAAATTTTTCAACTACCAAAGCAGAACATGGACAACAACAGGCGGGCTTTTGGGAAACTTATCAAAACATTTAGGTAAAATAAACGCCCGGCCATAAAAAACGAGACAAGCTGGAGAAAAGTTCAGATAATCAGCGGCATCGGGGCGACAACGGTGATAAAAAATGAATGCGGAACAACTTTCTTAATGAGCTGCCAAAGGCGTCCAAACCGTCTTCTCCTCCATCTCAACTGACCCATGCATGGGGTGCTTAGTTTTTCCAAAACTGAAAAAAAAAAAACTAAATCAAATTTGAATAAGAAATGGTCCCGCTCGTTGTTAAAATCGAAATCTAATCGAATAATTCTCTTCGATTGGATGACAACCGAACCGAATTGTGATCAAGTGATTTGGGGGCCTCTTGGCTAAGTGTCGTCGTCGTCTAATCTCGAAGATCTGTAGGCGGCTGCTGTGCGGCCATAAAACGATTACCATGGAGCACATGGAGACTGGGGAAACGGGAAACGGGGCATTGGGCCCCTTTCGAACTGGGTCGATTGGATAAAGAAATTGTAATTAATTAAATTTATGCGACATGTTTACAGTTTTCTCATTGTTAGACGCACAAATTTACATAATTCTCTCCATACCACGAAACGCGTTGAGAATCAAAATCACATGTTGTGTTTATTGTGGACATAAAATGAACTTGTTCTATTTCGCTTTTGGCCGTAACAAAGCATTTTATGAGCCATTTCGAGGGGGGCTTTAATTTCGATAATGCTGTGAATAGCAGCCTTTCCATGGAATGGCTGAATTATAAGTGAATTATCACTAATCCAACTATTCTTAATCTTTTATGCACTTTTCTAATTGCATTGCTTTGAAAGTGTCATGACTTCTATCTTTGGAGTTATTTTAATGTTTCATTCAAGGCGAGAAGTTGTAAAACTGGTTTTGTATTTGAAAATTCTCTTAAATAAAGTAAACATGAATTAATTATCACTTACAAGAGAAACAAATAGAAATATATTATTAGAAACTGGAAAACAAAAAATATAATCTTCTAGAATTCCTCGATATACATAATTATACATTAATGTGCTTCAAATCACTCTTTGAATTACATATGCTACAACTTGTTGTAAAGTCTACAATTTTGCATTGAAATTTTATAAATTAATCGAAGTTTGTCACAGTCATCTGACAAGTAAAATTAACATGTTCATTTGGAATTTAAGTATGAAGTAAATTTTATCTTGAATGCTCAAATATAGTCCTCAAACTTGTTGCTAATCAGAACTCTTTCCACCAACTCGTAAAGAACCTAAGCATACATAAACATTTATTAAATGAATGCATATGTCTGTAGATTTTAAAATTTATTGCATCGTAATATTTGTTTCTTGGTCATTCGAACCTCTCGACAATGACCCCTGTTTTGGATTTGTTAGCCAAATCACCTGCAGAGCGAGCCAAGACAGTCAAGCGATGGTTTCAGTAATATACAGACGATACTCTACCCGCTTGTATGTTACCTCTTCCCGACTTCCCCGCTGCCCCGCGGGCTCCTTCGTTCATTGGCTACCTGCAGCTCAATATGTCGAACTGATTTTGAATGATGCATTTGGTTTATTCCTTGGGGGCTCTTTTAGCTTGCCAAGTACATGTGCATATGAAATATTGGGCACTCGTCTGAATTTCAAGCGAGAATCAGTTATGTTATTGATGCTGGCACTTTTAGACCAATGTATCTTTAAAGCAAAGCTCAAATAATTGAAATCTGTCAAAATACACCATTAACTACAAATCTTAAAGTTCATTCACTGCTTGCAGACGGCAGTCGATACCCAAGTTGCTTCTGCACTTTAGCTACTGCACTCTGCAAAAGCAATTCCAATTGCCTTTTCATTTGACCACAACAAAATGAGTTTGACAGCAACTGCTGTGTTTCCTTTTGGTCGAATTCTTGAAATAGAACAGCAAACAAAAAGAATATCGAAACTTATTTAGTTTGGCTTTAAGTTTTTTTCTGGTTTTCACTTTGCTTTGTGGTCAAGAGCTTTGCTGTTTGCAGTTTTGCTTTAACCAAATACTCTCACCACCTTTATTTAATTAACTCCAGAGTTGTTGAGGAAACAATTAATTTAATTTTGGTTTAAATTTCTCATTTGTTGAATGAGGCAAAATATTTCAAAATTATTTGACAGTGATGGTAAATATCCTATGAAATATCCAATTTACTATGCGCAATATTAAATAATATTTTAAATCACAAATTCAAATTTGCAAGTAACATTTACTGAAAGTTTTATTAAGAAATATGTAAGTTTTTTGCTTAATATCTTTTTGTGGTATTATTTATTTAACCAAGTCAATAAAGATCTCATTCACAGTAATAAGTTTGCAACGTCGCCCCAGTGAACTCAATGAGTGTCAGTTGAATTGTGTGGGTTTAGTTTCCAACACACATCTGCGACATGGTGGTCGCCATATGTAACCAAAGCCAGCATATAGCATATACAAGTACTCATGGCCATATCCAGACCGCAGTCAAATCAAAAGAAGTGACAAATGAACTGTCAAAATATAATGCAAGTGACGACGGGAATGACAACACATGTGCTTACTGGGTGCGGCCAGTCCTAGTCCTATCCCTGGCTCCGAATCCGACTTTAACTTCAACTCCGACTCCGCCGACGACTCGGTTTCTCAACTTGACTTTGTCTGTGAATGTGGTACTCGACTATCAACTGTTGACAGCTGTCTAAGCCGCAGGCAGCGACAGTTTTTAATGGCAGACAACGCCGCAGACCGCAAGCAATTTGTAGCACAGTTGGCTCTGAACTATGAACTTGGCTAACGCTTAAACAAATTACAGCAACACTTAATTACATGCTTCCTGTGCGCTGCACAGATCAGCCACAATCAGAACTCAGCAATGGTCAATGGTCAATGGTCCGATTGGAATCGCTCAATCGATAACTGAGACCAGATTAAGGCAGAAACTGAAGCTGAGGCTGAGACTGAGACTGAGGCACAGGTAGAAGCTCGTTAGGAGCAGACGAAACTAAATACGAGAGCAAAGCAAAACGGCAATCTGACCAACAGAGAAGTGAGAATCTGAGTCGTTGCGACTAGCAGATGCTCTGTTCTAATAATTGAATAATCTGCTGAAGAAGAAATAAAGTGTCAGATATTTGATTTAGACACTGAGTTTAACAAAAGAAATGTAATTGTGTGTTAGCTAAACAACACTTTAGTGTTGACATCAGTATATGCACTTCTTGCTTTTTCCAATATTGCAGGGTATTACAACACGCAGAACAAGAACAACTCAGGCAGAAGACTAACGATGAACACAAGTTTGGGCGATGTTTATCGACTGGCAAGGCAAGGCAGGAAAAGAAGGCAAAGACGGCCTAAAGAAAGGGTTCATTATGGGCCTTTATGGCCTAACCTTAAACAAGCAGCGCACGTAGTGGACCCCAGTCGAGTGCTCGCTGCGTGCTGTTATTTATCGTGTTTGTATATGAGTGTATGTGTGTTTGTGTGTGTGTTTGTGCAGGCTGCGATTGCCTTGTTGTGATAATGCGAGACACTGGACGAGAGCAGAGAGCAATCAATTAAAAAGGCAGCAGCCCGGCAGCACCTTTTTACGAGTACTCGAACTCCGTATGTGGATGACGAGGGCCTGGCAAAAACTTCTTTGGAATCCCAGTCGAACTGTAATGAAGCAATTTTTACGTGAGATTTCAAGGCAGCGATTACAACTGGACGTAAGTGTGAGTGTGTGTTTTGTATGTCTTATAAATCGTTTGGTGTTATCGCATCATGTAGGGCACATTCGAGTGCAAACAGCCGGCCAGCTGATAAGGACAACTGCGACTGTGATTTATGGCAAGTGCAACAATTGTGCAGCTATCGATGCGTTTATCGATAATATTTACAAGACCCCCATAATCAAGAAATGAACACACGGTAGGTAGTACGGGAGACCAGTTTGTACAGTTGCCTTCGATTGTAAAAGCAAGTTGGCGAGCTGCCAACTCGCTTGAAATGTCAACAAGTCGTGGGAAAGGAAGAAGCTCTGACAAGGTCGATTCATATCTGCATTTGCTTAAACAAAGCGACACGAATTATGCAAATTACCTTGAATCGTTTATCAAGAGCCCGTAGCATTTACATTAATCATCTATTAGATGGTAACAACGTCATGCATATGTAAGAATCTTTTTAAAAACAATAACAACAACGACCGAAAGGAAAAAGTGGAAAATGTTTCTAGTGTCTTTATGGTGGTTGTTGGCTGGCGCCAAGTGACATTTTTGTAGTTGATTTATTATCTTGGTCTGTGTGGAAAATATTATAGAAATGATTTATAATCCTTATCTGCGTAGTCTGATCATGTGTGTGCTCTTGTCAGGACTGGTGATAGCCATGGGAGAGCAGCAACAGATATGAGGCGACGGCGAGGGATAAGGCACAGGTACTACCCAACCCCTCTTCATCTTGTTGACCTCTCACTCTTCCTCCGCTCACTCTTCTCCCTCTCTCTCTTTCTCTCTATGTCTGTCTTTCTGCCAAGCGGCGCAAAACCTTTCAGATCCATGGAAAAACTTTCACAGCAACTTGGTTGATTCGGCCTGGCTTGGCCTGGCCGAGACCTGGGTCGGGCCGACGCCCCAAAGGCGCAAACATGGAGCATATTTCAGTCTGGCATGCGATTATCAGCTCAGTCTCATGCTAGCGAGCTAGAGGAACTGCGAGTCCAATGCAAAATGTGTGTCAAAGTTCAAGCATTGGAAACGTGAAAGGAAAACGGCCAACTGGACGATGAATTGCTGAAGAGCGCGGGGCATGTGGCATGAAGCATGCGCCTGGTGTGATAGCACCCACGTTCACCATGAGTTATGACCGCGGCAAGCAAATAATTGCAAAATTACAATCCAGCTCCCAACCCACTCCTCTGCCGCCTCAGTCCCCTCCGTTTATTTCTCTTTCTTCAGTCTCGAACTCGAACTCCGTCTAATAACACTAGGCTGCATCAGTTCTGATTAGTTTGAGACCAATTTTCTTAATATGTACAAAACTACAAATAATAAAATTCAGGATGATTTATATTTTTATGATAAGCACTTTTCGTTTTCCAATTAAAATTTATTTATTATTAGAACACTTATTATTTTAGCAAGTGTCAGACAAAATCAAAATCTGTTATTATTGTCAATAATATTTAAAATAATTTGAAAACGACAGAACAAGACTGTAATTAAAACAATAAATATTTGCACTTTTCATTTACTGCATTTAAATTCGATGTATTGTTGGCTTGTGTAATTCATAGGGTCGCCATTTGGGGGCAGTTCAATATGAAAATGCCTACAAATTGTTGTTCGCTGGTCAACTAGCTGGCCATTGAAATGAGGTAGGGAATTGGGATGAGAGAGGAAAAATGTGAATGATGGGGGGAGGGGGGGAATTGGCTGGACTTTTAGTTGATGGCATGAGCGAAGACGGAGCATGCTTTCAACATAAATTTCCATTAGATTGCGGCAGCAACAACGTCAGCAAGTTGCATGTGGCATGAAAACGCAGCCGCAGGAAATATCTTTCGGCAGCCGCAAATAATTCTCCACGTTTGCTCACTCGCACTTTGACATCTGGCCGGGGGGTTGGGGGACTTGAAGAAACTCTGCGACTGTCAGGCTGCAAAGTCGAGTTGGGGATATTATAATATTTGTCTCTTTGTTGACATTAAAACGCAATTTATGCAGCGTCATTATTATCAGGCTCTGTTGACGTTCGAGTCGAGGCCAAAGTTGTTTTTGTTGCTGTTGTTGTCGATGACGATGCCGTTGCCGATGCCATTGCAGCTGAAGCTTTGTCAGACTGTGGCATGCAACTTTGTGGATTTTTATGCTGCGGTTTTAGTGGTTTGTCATCTGCAGATTGCATCCACGATCCGATCATCGTCTTTACTTAACATTTGACTTTAACAACTCTTCCTCCATTGGATACAATGACATATTGTGCCCGAAGCTGCATGAGGCGTGGAAATTATGCAAAATATATATATTAAGCAGGGAAATCAATTTTGCAAATCATAATTGAATAATGATGACAGAAAATGTGGCATTAATTGCTGGACTCAAAGAAAATTCGAGTTTTGAGTTTGCTCAATGAATCCAAAAGAAATCCCAAACTTAAAACAAAATCCTCTTAAATACAATCGAATCGTCAAAAGTACTATACAAGTACTGCTAAAGCGGTCTGAGTTTTTTCAGGTAAAACTGTTTACAACGCATTTCGCTGGGTGTAACCCACATAATGATTGCCTCTTAGAATTATCCTCACAACATGGAAAATGTCACGCTGTCTTTACGAAGGTTCTAGGATTTAATGTATTTATATTTATCCCCGGTGCAGGCAGTTGATACCTCTCGCCGCCAAGGTGATTAAGTCGAAACAAAGCGTGTGGAAAGTGGATTAGATATGGTCTAATTGAGGTCAAGCGATAGTCAATCGAGTGTGAAATTTGAAGCAGCACAAAGGTCAAGGATTTTAAATTGAAAACGGCATGGGTTTAATTGATTACAAAGATTTCTTGCTCTATATATAAATTTATAACATACATTAGTAAAACTTGTTGAGTTATTAGTGAATTGAGATGTATAGATACTGTTTTAAGTAGACTCAGTAATACATATTTATTGTGTTAGAGAATATATGAACTTCGCACGGTTTAAATCAAGCATTTAGAATTATAATGGCAACTTTGGCAGTTGTTTGCATTATGCTATGTGGCATCTGCGGTTCATGCTGCAGCTAACCTCTGAACTAATCCCGTCCATATTTCCATGCAGAACATGCAGCAGCAATCAAAAGTTTTAATGTAACTGCAGTCAGGCTTGAAATTGAAGGCAAAACAATGCAACAGCAAACGAGAAACTACGATTGGGCTAGTGGAAAAATAGTAGAAGAAATCCAGCTGAATGAAACTGCAAAAATTCTGGCCACAAAATTGCACCAATTGCAGTTGATTAAGCCGAAACCGAGGCCGAGGTTGATGCTGAGGCTGAGACAGAGCTTCATGCCGAGGCAAAGGCATAGGCAAAGGCGAAGCAGGGGCAGATGCCAAGCTGTCGGTTGTATGGCCAGGTCTAAACTGAAATGTACGGAATGCACCACAAACAATAAATTCTAGGCATGAGGAGACAGTCGGGGCTGTGGGGGCTAAGCGCCACAAAAGTTTAGCCAACAATAATTTCGAGTTAACTTTGACACTTGCAAAACGGGGCAGGCAACAGGCAACAGGACAGACAGAACAGACGAGCATACAGCACAGAGAATAGAGAACAGGCAACAGGACCTCCTGCCATGCGAAGAATGCTCTCTGTGTGTACGCCTGGGAGGGCCGGGACGTGCCTGGGCTGGGTAAAGGCTTACTGCAAATGCAGTTGTCATAATTTTGCATTTCCTCGGAAGCTGCTCGCCCTCAACTGCGTCCTCGTCCTCGTTCTCGTTCTCGGCCTGGTCACCAATGTGCCACTCGCCCGGGACAATTTGTACGACCGACGGAGGCCTGCTGTGACTTGTGCCAAGTTGTTTGGCTTTTGTTGTACTTTGGCTCTGGGTAAATGCAGAAATGCAGCCAAGTTATTGCTGGGTGACAGGCGACCAGTTTATTGCTTGCATCCCGCAGGTGCCATTGGTCTGGGGACCAGGCACAGCACACTTGTAGCTGTTGGTGCTGCTGTTGCTGTTGCAGGTGCCACTGCAACAAAGCGCTGGCCGCTACCCGCTGCCCGCTGCCCGCTGCCCGTTTACAGCCAAAGACCATTACGTGCCAGCTTAAAACCCCATCAGTAAATCCTATTCCTCATTGAAAACTGGGTCAAATCATAGCGTGGCAGCTGCAGCATTCACTAAATAGCCATTGCCACAAGCATCAGCTTGATCTCGACATCGGCCTCTGCTCTGTATGTCCAGCCACAGTCCTCGCTCGTCTTTCTGGACATAAATCCTGACGCTGCAGCTAAAAAACAATTTTCTACGGGTATGCTAAACATCTCGTTGGGGACATGAGCTGACAACGACACCCAAAGCGAAAAGCTGCGCAGCAACATCACCGAACTGAAGTCCACAGTTCCCAACTCAACTCAGGACCAGCCGTCTGTCCACACTCGGATGCGACTCAGCCAAAAACCGAGAGCAACGACATAAATGCCACGGAGCTGGGCGAGGCGCATCTTCACTGCACTGCAAGAAATTCAAATTTCAAGTTAAGATGTTAAATAATAATAAGAGTATTTAGTCATGTCTGCCTGAGACGAAACTTTGAATATGTCTGCAATATTACTGTACGCTATTCATTCTTCAGAACTAACCTGATTGCATAATTATTTCAAGTAGCTTTCATAGCAATATTTGGTCAAAATGAATGTATTTGATAATCTTCTTTTTTTGCCAATAAAAATGACAACAGTTAGTGTTCTTAGCTTACGAAAATTTAGACTATTGTGGGCAACACCAAGTGCTCTTTCAGTATATACAATGTATGCAAATTTGTTGCAGTGCACATTCAACACACCAGAAATGACGTAGCACATTTCAGCCGCCAACAGCAGCAACAACCAAACTATTGCTGCTGCTTGAGGTTGAAGCAGCAACTGCGATGCTGATGCAGCAGCAACAGCAGCAAAAGGAACAGCAACAGCAGCGGCAGCAAAATGCAAACAAGTATGTCAAAAATCTGCATGTCTGCCACCACTTGCAGCACCACCAAAGTCAACAGCGACAGCACCACCACCAGCAGCAGCAGCAGCAAACAGCAACAACATTGCAACAACGACGGCGACACGAAATCGCCTTTTTAATTTATTGCACAAGTGCTTTAAAAGCCACAGCAACAGCGGCAGCAGGAAAGGGAGGGGGAAACAAACAACAAGAGCCCACACTAGTGCCACACCCACTGTCCAATGTCTCCTTCCCCTGGTTGCTGTGCGTTGCAGTGGAGCCTCTGGGTTAGCAGCAGGAGGCAAAATATGACTTGCTTGGTTATTAAATTACAACAACAGCCGCACAAAAGTGAAAAAGACACAAAATTATATTACTCGAAAGGCGCGAGAGACGGGGAGGGAGGGCGGGTGTAGAGGCAAAGCAACAGATTTCTCGACTCCTCATTTCCACTGAAATTATTTGCATAAGTAACACGATACGCAATACAACAACAACAACAACAACTACAACAGCAACAATCGCTTGTAGTCAGCCTACAGCTTGGCCAACTGTTTGGCCTACTCGGGCCTGGCCTGGCCTGGCCGGATGATGACGATGATGATGATGCCTCCCAAACACGATCGCTTGAGCCATTATGGCCATTATTGCCAACGAGGCAATGCGTCATGCACGCACAGCATGCCACATGACATCCAAGCTGCGGCTGCCCAGAGAGATTAGCAGAAAGCCAAGGATGAGGAGGAGCCACTGAGGCGGACAGCCCACGCAACCAAATGGCAAACATGACTGATCCGTGGAAACAAACTCTGAGTGCTATTTCGTGGCTCACTCTCAGCTGTCCGTTGCAGTTCTCGTCATTCTGGGCTTTACTTTAAGCGCTTTTGCAGAGTCCATTCTAACAGTGGGCGAAACCTGCACATAAAAGATTGCTTACTGTCCATTGTAAACAAATGTTTTATGCATCTTTACAGCAGCAGCTTTCGATTAGTTAACAAGCTATTAGCCTCCGCTTAACGATTATATTAACTTTAATTAGTAGTAAATAACTATTATTTAACTGTTTCCTTTTAGTAATAACATTTAGTATATTACAAAATGTATATAGATCGATTTGCTCGGCTTAAGATTCATTATTATAACTTTTAAATATTAGTAGAGACATTTAAATGCCTTTTAGTTGAACGTAACTTTTCAATGTATTGACAACTATAAGTCGTTTCCAATTTGCAATTCTTGTCTTAGAAACTCCCATATTATTATTCCTATTCTTATTATATTTTCTCTTTAAATCATTTGTATACACTCTCTCTCTTTTTTTTCAAACAATTTTTATAATTTTTCCCATTTTTTGTATATTCATATTTATATTTACTTCGACTGTTTTTAATGAGAAATTTATTTGTTACATGCTAGTTTTTAATTAGTTGTATTTGGTTTATGAAATAAAATGAAATGAAAATATGAATAATCCTGAACTGGCATCGACTAACTTTTTCTCTCCACCATTTGTGCTACAGTTTCCAATCAAGGGAGAGTTGAACAAACCCGAAAAAACTAACTCATTGGGTCAGTGGCATCAAGCAGACCGAGCGGGAAATCCCCTCGAGCTGTGCAGTCATCAAATGCTCCTCAATGTGAGCCAAACAAATACGGAAAAACATTTTCCGCTTTGACAACAAATTTGCTTTAGATTTTAATCGCGTTGGCGGAAATGTTGCTCTGCCCCTTTCTTCCTACCCTGCGATTCGTCCTTGTCAATGGGTCATGAAATTTTGTGCTGCACTTGGGACTTATCATAATTAAAATCAGCGCTCGCAACTGGCATCAAGTTCATGTGGTGCAGTGTACAGTGTTTTGTCGGACAGTGTCAGCTCTTTCTGCATATATGTGGACCTTAGAAATCTTTTAAATCTATGCGCATAATTTTTAAGCCGGCACACTGAGGCAGTTGTCTAATTTGCCCCTGACAAGCAACTGACAGAAATTGATTAAAAAACCATTGCAAGGCGTTTGCTCTGGAGCTAAAGTAGTAGGCCGTCAAATGTGCCCAAAGAATACAAATACGAGTACGGCATGCATAGATTTTCCTCTGCAAAAGGTTTTTCCAATGCAAATGAAGCTGCGTGGGCAGCCACATTTGCATGGCTCCAAAGATTTTCATACGAGATGGACACGTGATGCTGGCCTGTCGTGAGTGCTGTGATACTGGCATGTATGTTAAGAATATTACCTGAATTGATTTCAACACAAATTCAACTTGAAACAATACATTCTCAGCTGTAAGAGACACTGAAATTTAATCATGAAATCTATTTCATAAAAACTCAGTGCCTATTTGTTATTAATGCTATTTTAAATGATGTAACTTATTTGTTTTTTGCTAAAGTACTTTTGTGGTGAATTTAAATGGATTTACGCATTGGCTTTGATTACGGCAGGCACCTTTGAGTAGTGAGATACATAAAGACACAGATAATGAGATACTTTAGCTGTTCAGCAAGAGAACAGATTCGTTGGCTAACCTCACAGAGGGGGTCAGCAAACTCACCGCCAAATGATGAAACTAATTTGCATGCAAATGCCAAAACGCGTTGCACCTGCAGCATTAGCATACGCAGACCTATAGATACTTCTCTCGTATCAATGCTGAAGCACAGGCAGAGTGTCTGAAGAAGAGGGAGGGAGGGGTGTGGTTTTATGTGTGTGTGTGTGTGTGTGTGTGTGTGTGTGTGTGTGTGTGTGTGTGTGTGCCTGCGTGTGTGTTCTCTAAGCGACATGCTAATCAATAGGCCACACGAGTGCCAATGATTATTTTGCCATAAAATTCAGTTAGCTCTCTCGAGAGCTACTCGTATCGAGTTGCCCACTCGATATGTGGCCTCTCGCTCTGGTTTCCATTTCAAACGTTGCTCCGTCTCTTTCCCGTTACAGTTTCTATTCTCGTGCTGTGCACAATTTCCAATGGCTTTTTGGGGGCCAAGTTTGCATACGGAATTAGTTTAGCCATGTTTGGCGTTGTTGCAGTTGCAACTGCCGTTGCCGTTGCCATTGCCGTTGCTGTTGTCGTTGGCGTTGTCGTTGCCATTGCAGTTGCAGCCAAGTTTATGCTAAATAAGCCAATGCCACGCCCCCCATTTGCCGGCTCTGGCCGCCCACAGTTGAAGTGATTTCCAGCTGAGACACAGCTGCAAATGCTGAAAACTTTTGTGGCCATAAAAGTGACTCTGCGTAGAGTCTAGAAGTGTGGTAGTAGGTGGCGATAGGCAGTGGGGAACGGGTTGGAAAGACAACTTAAACTACTTTTTTTTATGCCAAGAATATATTTCTCTGTATTTATATTATTTCTCTTGGCGGCACTGCTTCCAATTTTTTACAGCTCCTCTTCGCCTTAGTATACTATATCTGTCTTTCTACTTGCTTTTTTTAATATGTTTAGTAAACTTCATTTTATACCCGCCCCCTTCACTCACAATCGTCATTCACTCTCCCCCAACCACTTCCCTCCTGGCGCTGGCATAGACAATTTTCCGCGCTGCCATAAAAACTCAAAAGTTTGTGCAATGTGCGCAGTTTATTTCCGTTGCAAATACCTTGGATTTGGCTAAAGAGAAGTCAGAGCGGGGTAGAGGGGGAAGGAAAGGAGAACGACATGACTGGTATCCTGGCGAGCTGTCTATGTCATCTCCTGGCTGCTCCTGGACCACAGCTGCTGACATCTGATGTTGTCGGTTGCTTTTGTCAACACTTTGCTCGTTGATGTCTGACAGCTGCATATACTGTACTTAGTATACACTTACCTATTTAGTTGGCTATTTCACTCGCCACTGCCTCAAGCCCACGACAAGTGATAAACTGACTTGGCTGACAAAAAGTGTTGCTTCACACAATTTCAAGATTCTTATCGAAACCGTAAAGAGTGCGAGTGCCAATTTATCATTTCTGCTAAAGGACGAATTATGGTACTTGAACCATGTTAGATCGAAAGATTGCAAAACATTTTAAAAAGTATGTTCAAATGAAATACATATATATTATTTTATTGTGTAGGACACCCTTTTGTAGGACACCCTGTTTCACATCGAATTGAATATTCGTCAAACTGTTTGAATTATTTACATTCTATGTATTGCTATGAATATTGAAAACTATTTTAAATCATCATTTACAATGAAATGGAATTCAATATATAAATTAAATGCTGACAATGTTTGCTTTTGTGCATTTTCAACGCGCTTTAAACCTTAACACATTCCAATCGATTTCTAATTCGCTTTTCATTTATCAAATAATTTCAAGGGTATTTTATAATAGTTTACAAACCCTTAACTTCACTTTTTTTTAAATTGGATTTGTCCCTAGTAAAATGTCAAGCCCCGGTAAAGAGTTTCTCGATTAACGTGCGATATGAAGGGGATGAGGAAGTCTCTTCAATAATTGCATCATTTATCAATTTAAGCAAATACACAAATGAAAGAAAAGTTTTAAAGACGAACACGGTTGGCTCATTAATTAAAAGCCAACCCCCTGCCGCTACCCGTAAACCCATAATAATAATCGACATTAATCAGTCAGAGATTATCGATAAGTGCGTTTAGGCAATGCTTGACAGGGTTGGCTCCGACAGCAGGCAGTTCAGCTGCGTTTAAGCTGTGTGTTTACCTTCTGGTTAATAGATTACGCCCCAAAGTCAAGTCCGCGTCTTTATCATCATCATCATCTCGAGCATCATCAGCATCGGCTCCAGCCGAAAAAAAAAACCGAATCATGTGCATTCTGGAAGCTGTTCTGGTTCGTTGTTACCCTTCTCGCTGCATGCGATGTCTGGCTCGATAAGAGATTCCTCTCTTCCCCACCCCCCCCCCACCCCATCCCTTTCTCAACATTGCCATACTGGTTGTGTCTGGGCTCCCCTGTGATTATTTTGACTCTGATTTTTATCGCACGTCGGCTTTTGATGTTAGTCTTTTGCTCCGAGTTTGACTTCATCTTCTTCATGTTCAGTGAACATATTTTATATTCATATTTTATTTATTTAAATTTCAATGTGTATGTGAATGTGAATGTGAAAATATTCAATGCATATTCGTATTTGCATTTGATTTGGGAATTTGTTTTTCCAGCAAAAGAAAATATTGAGATCTTATCGTAGTTTATTAAAAGATTTCTTATCTACTATGTATAATGCAAATGTCATCTAGATTTTGTTGTTTATTCTATGCTCGGTTTGTTGGGCTGGGGATTTAGTTGGAATTCGAATATGGTTATTGTTAAGTTTATTTATTCAGCAAGCATCCGAAATTTCATTCGTTTCCGAGTCATCTGTTATCCACTCGAAACTCTATCAATGTGCTGGACCAACTAATTCTTGTCCTTGCTTGGCTCGGTTTGACCCACAAATCCATGCTCAAGCCCAAAACAAACAAGCATAAATCACCAGCAAAACACACACTCACACACCCATTCACACACTCACACAGCATGGAATAAAAACTGAAACGAAACGGGTCTTAAATTTAAAAGCAATCTGCCAGAGAGTTGCCCTTAGTTCAGTTCCTGTTCCTCTCAATGCTTCAGCTGCCTTTGTGCATGTTGTGTGTGGCCGTTGGCCAATTTTCTTATTAAAAACAACAGAGTCGAGAATGTTTACCAAACACAATTCTCGACTCCTCGCAGTTTTGGCCTAAACTCTAAATAGAGCGGCCAGTGAAAGTGCGGACAGGCCGCCCAGCAAGAATGAGAATAAGCATGAGCATGAGCATTAGCAGGAGCATGAGGTTCACGCAAGGACACAAATCCCTACACCACATGCTGAGTCTGTATCCGTGTCTATGTCTGTCCCTGGCCTGGCTATAGTGTCATAGTATACTGTGTACAGTCCGCATCCATTGTCCGACCATCGAAATTGAACCACTCCCCACGCAAGGAAAATGTTTTGTTCGAGGCGAGCTGAAAAAAAGGAGAAAGACAGAAAAAATGGCATTGCTAAACCCATTAAATGTGACTCACAAAAGGAAAGCAAACTAAAAAAAACAGAATGTGAGAAAGTTTGTACTGAATGTGAATTTGAACGACTAACAGATACGCTTTCATTGTGGCAAGCTAGTTTATTGCAAGCCTAAAGAAATCAAGAAGTGGAAGAAGGATTTTAATAATTGCTCTTAAATTGTCAAATAAATATATTTTTTTATAAAGAACATCGAATATAAAATGTGCTTAATCCATAAACAACTTTTACTCTAAAGTAACGATGACGCATTTGTTACAGCCCATTACACCCGTTACGTTTTTACTGTCGGGTATAAAGCGGAAATGTTGTTACAAAACAACATGCTACTAGTACTATATTTGCTAGTCTTGCACTATCCTTTGCGCTTATCCTTTGCGCTGACTTTCACTTTCCTTTGGCACTGTTTTTTATCCGGAGCCTTCGCTTGACACTCGCTGGATGAGCTGGGCATAAATATTTGGACATGGCGACTGATTAGTGGGGGCCCAAATCGAACGGAATATCAACTAAACCAAACCAATTTGATGGCAGCTAACGAAACCTTAATCGAAAATTGAATGGCATGTTCAGAGTCCTGAATTGGTTGTCCTGTCTGCAAACAACAACTAAGAGCACAAACATCAATCAGGCCTCAAGTTTTTCTGACTTTCGACGAGGAGAGGACGAGGAGAAGAGGAGGAGGAGGAGGAAAGAGGAAGTGGCACACCTCGACGACATCCTCATCGTCGACTCCGTCTTGAGCATTCTTTTGGACACACGCCAAGTGCATAGCTTCCAACAGCCAACAGCCAACACCCAACTCCTCCATTTACCTTTGTGCTCCCACATGATTTAGTACAACATTTTCCCCGGTCTTCGGTACGTATCACTCCTTCCCCTTCCCCTTCGCCTTGCCTGTCCCTCTCGGTAGCTGTTGCCATGTTTGACTTGATTTCGTCTAAATTGAGTTCAGTATCAACAGAAAATACTTCCGTTTCCTTCCCTGACTGTCTGGCAGTCTGTCAGTGTCTCTTCTCTTCTGTTCTTCTCCATTCCCGCATCTTTAGTCAGCTTGTTGTGTACCTTTGCTTGATTTTGCGTTCTATTTCTGAAACTACCAAAGTAACCTATCCAACAAGTCCCTTTCCCTGGCCTCATTCTGTCCAACTTTTCTCCTACTTTGGTGTCGGACTGTGTGTTTACTTTGCCAGCAACTCATTCTCATCCTTGCTCTCCTCCTTATGCATGAACCTGCTCTTCCCTGTTGCTGCTGGTGTTGGTGTTGGTCTTGGTCCTGAACACTAGTCGCCTTTGCCGTTGCCTTTGCCTTCGGCAAGGTATTTGCTTTATTTTGAATGCTTTTTATGTTCAATTTGTTTCAATTTAATGTTGTTTTGCCAGAGATCAGCCAGGACGCGTTATATTTTGCATGCATTTCAGATGTGCGCACCTTCTTCTATGATAAATGGCATTAAAGGATTTGCGTGAATAACCAAGTCTGAGCTGCACTGGATGGTTGCCAAGGCGAAAGAGTTGGCAAAGTCTCTCAGGTTAAGAGCAAACTTGCTGCCAGCTTTTCTTGTTATGATTATGACCTGAATATAATGCACCATGCCGTTGATTCTTCTTGCATATTAAGTGCATTATTAATTTTCCGTCTTAAGTCACATCGCATTTGTTGTGCTAATTTCCTTCTTAACTAAATGCATGCCAAAAATTTCAAATTATCTGAACAATGTTTGTATCCGACTAATGTATTTTTTTTTTTATTTATTATAGTTTCAAAGTTTAATTCGGTCATTTCAAATAAAATTGTTGGAGGAAATTTATTTACCCATTAGCAATTATGTTCTGATTTGGATAAATCTTTTTTGCCCCTCTTTATAATACACTACTTTTAACAATACTCTCCACTCGGCAGAGTCTTCATGGCTTGTCTATCTTCAAAAAAGACACCACAAATGACACTAGCCTTGGCTTTCTCAAAGCTCGTTATGCATTGACTTTTTTCCATGAATTTTTCACTTAATTTCTTTGGAATAGCGGCGCCAGGTGAACCAAATAAACAGTTGGGCAACCTTTTCCACATAAAATCAACGAACATTTTCACTTATTAACAACAATGCTCGCCATAAAAAGAGGAAAATAATACGAGTACTCGCATTCAATATTTGAATAAGGCAAAATGAAAATGAATGCGCCTGCGACTGCTACTGCGACTATTTCAAATGAAACATTAAAATTCCATTAGCGGATGCGCTGCACATAAATTTGGGAGCTCTATCTCGACGGGGTTTGATGATGGTGAGATGGCGGGGAGCTTATCGATGGAGGCCACGGCAAATGGCCAGAAATTATGCATTTTGTTTAGCTTTAATTGCACTGCACTGTATTTATTTAGTTTGCTCTGTCTGCAGCATGGCGGCGGGGGAACTGGGGGAGGAACTTCACTCGGCTTGCGATAATCGAAAATAATTTATAGAAAATAAATATTTCCACACAATGTGCCGCCCTCGATGATGGGAAAACAACTTGAACACTGCTCCGTTTCCTCCATTTTCCGACCATTGTGCAGTTGTTTATTTAAGTTGTCATTAGAATCGTTGCAGCTCCAGCTTCAGCTTCAGTCAGTCCGTCAGGCCTCCAGTCCGCCAGTCGACGGCACATAAACTTTTTAAATTATCACCGAGGCGCACTGCAAGTGTGCGCGAGCCCAGCAGAGAAGGGGAAGTGCTTGGGGGCAGGGGCAGACCATTGGGGCGCGTTCAACCGGCTGCCACTTGAGAAGCTGCTAGCACGAAACGGGACGGCGCGGGATGGCATCGTCATTCGCGTACGTGGAAATCGCACGGCCATGTGAAATGGAAATCCAGCCTTGCCCCATGCCACTGAGCACGTCGGTGTGTCGTCAGCAGCCTCTGCATGTTGCACGGAAATAAATGCAGCATGGTAGGGAAAAAAACATGCAACTGCGAGCAGTTCCTCCTGTTGGTCTGGCCTTCGCTTCTCGGGCTGGGAATGATTCTTCGCCTTTGTCTGGGTCTAGAGTTGGAGTTGGAGCTATTGGCGCCCGTGCAGCCGGAAATGCAAGACAGTATTTTGCTTAAGGAATTGAACTGTTTATTGAAATTGCCTGGAAAATGTTGCAAAAATATACACAAAAGTAAACAAATTGAGGTTATTACAACTAAGTAGTATACCCAGCAAAATCGATTCTTGATTATTCTGTCCTTTATACTCAAAAGGACAAGCTCACATCAGCGTCCTCATTTTTCCAATTCTGCAATTCTATTGTTTGTGACATTGACTGATTGGATTCATTTCAAATCAAAGCTGTTGTCAACAGTGTTGGCTTGTTTCCTAAATTAAATTTCAAGGAATAGTTATAGCTAATATTCTGTTTACAGCTTATTATAGTTTTATTAATAAGTAAATTATAAAACGACCATAATTATACGCAAGATTCTCAGTTACAGATTTCAAATTCATAGTACGTATGCTTCGACCATGCCTCAAAATAATGCACTTATTGGCTCTTAGATTGATGCATAAGTCAGTCAAAAGGACAGCACACATTGACTCCCAATTATGTACACTGCTGTTGTCCCTGTGAATAAGTCTTGTACATACATGAATCTGCTGCAAGAGATAGATATCAATATGCTGTCATATTTGCTGTATTTGAGTGTGTGTGTGTGTGTGCGGCACATATGCATAAACATATCGTATATTTTAGGTAGCATTAGCAAGTAATAAGTATAAACAAACTATGTGCTTAAGCAAACTGTTTACAATGACTGCTGGCTCGTATATCACATGGGTCGTTTGGCTCCTTGGCTCCTTAAGGGCCAAGTCGAAAGCAACAGGCCAAAGCTGGCAACGGTAAATGTAACTTTAAAGCCGCTTAAGGCTATAACCAAATGCCATAGCAAACGAAGCAGGTCAAGTCACAAACACAAGGATTACCGCAGGCAACAAGGCAGCAGCAGCAGGTGCCGCCCCCTCTTAGGGACACAACAATAACAAGGAGTCGAGTTAAGACTGACTGTCTGCGACAGAAAGAGAGAGAGAGAGGCTAACTGAGCGAGAGGAGAAGCTGTGAAACACAATGGCCAACACGAAAGGCAATAGCAAAAGCGATTCTGTCAAAATATTTACGATATAGCTCTGGGAATGGCTGTTAAAGTGTAAGGACACACACACCCGCACACAGGACATGTGTTGTCGAATCAGCACACACACACACACACACACACATGGACTGCCTCACCTACTTAGCGCACTTTTCGCATTTTCCACATAAGATATACGAGCATATACGCTCATCTTGCCATTATCCTGTCTGAATGACTGCCCATGTGTTAGTGAGAGTGTGTGCGGCCAAGGACACCAGCCACACCAGCAAAATTGATTCGTCTACTTGGCTTGGGCGTAGGCGCTAGCTAACTTTATCCTCTTAGCGTCTTTCAGGCCAGGCCCACAAAAAAACACTGTCATGTAAAATTAAAATTTATGGCTAATTTGTGTGACCGAAACAATGCTCTCCCTCTCTCCCTCTCTGTCTCTTTCTCTCCTGTTTGCTTTGTCTCTTGGTATTTGGGTATCTTAGCCAGAACCAAGGTTACGCCTTTTACAATTTCCAGCCAACATCATAAATTTCCGCATTGCCAAGAAAAGGTTTTCGCCGAAATGTGATTCACTTCTGATCGGGTTGATCGAATTTAATGGCCTGTTTAAAGGGAATCTAACTTTAAATTGGTAATAAAACTATAGCAATAAAAAGAGAAAACAACATTTCCTTTGAATTTTTTAGTATTTTAAATTTATTACGCTTGTTTTTCGTTCTTCGTCGTCGTCTTCGATAAATCGATATAAATTTCTATTACCCAATGAGTAGTATATTATTGTGCGCTTGTTGTTCTTTATAAATAACATATGTGTATCTTGTATCTTAGGCTAGATATAAACTACATAATGTATAATTGTATAGATAAATATCACTATATTTGATTTCGGTTCAAGGTTCTTTTGCTAGATTTGTTAGTTCGTGAGTAAAAACTGTGGCGAAATTGCATTAAAAACCTCTGCAATTTCTACTAAAAGTCGCATTTCTCTGCATATGTTTGTGTAAGTGTAAGAGTCTTTGAGTTGAACTTAGAACATAAATCAATATCGTTTCTCTACATATGGTAAGTAGTACATATATACAAATTAAGCTCGCCCAATTGAGACTCTAAATATAAGATTTGGCAGTTTAACAATCCATTTACAGACTAATGGGAGTTCAGCTAACTATGTCTATGGTGTAGAGTTGATGAGGAAATCGAGGGCCACTCGATGAGTTCAATGGACTGGACAAGCACTTTGCAAGTGCGCGTCGCCAACTTGGAGACAAAACAAGATCCATGCGCCTCTCCTCCTTCTAGACGTAGCGTGTGATCTGCGAATAGAAGTCCGAGAGACAGGACTGCAGCTGTGCAAAGGTTGGACGCTCTCCGGGCATCAGAGCCCAGCAATAGGCCATGATCGTGAAGCTGCAGAGAGAGGAAGAAAAGAGAAGGGCAAGCAATGGATGAGTATCGCCTTCCTTAGGGTCTATTTCTCGCCATTCAATACTTACAGCTCATCGGGGCAATTGAAGGGCTGTGCCAGACGATAACCGTCCTTCAGATAGTGTTCCATTTCAAAGGGATCGACCTCGGCATAGGGCTGCTTGGCGGACGTGCACAGCTCCCACATAAGCACACCAAAGGCCCACGAATCGCTGGCCTCGGAGAATTGCTTGTGCTGCAGCGCCTCGAGAGACATCCACTTGATGGGGCGATTCTCGCTGTCGCCCAGGCAGTTGTAGTCCGCCGGAAACAGATCACGCGACAGCGAACTGTCGGACAGTTTGACGCGCAGTTGATCGTCAATGCTATAGGGGGAGGGAGCATCAAGGGAGGGGATACATCAAGAGCTGCTCGAACTGGTTGCCATTTCGATTGTACTCACATGCAGTTCCTTGCGGCAATGTCCTTGTGCACCACGCCATGACTATGCAGATGATCCAGCGCCATCGACAGCTGCGATGCCATCATCACAATCTGTATGGTGGTCACGGTGCGAGCACAGGCCGGATCCAGCAGGAAGAGCTTCAGGTTGCGTGTGTTGTTCAGTGCGGGATAGAGCACAAAGGGAGTGGTGTGATCCTCGATAGAGACGCCCAGGACGGAGAGTATGCCGGGATGTGAGGCACCATACAGCAGCATGCCCTCTTGCAGCAGCAGCAGCACCTGCATCTGGCTGGCATGCTGAGCCACCGTCTTGACCAGCACGTCCTGGTTGTCGTTGTAGGTGCCGCGATAGACACGTCCGAAGGTGCCCTCCTGCAGCAGGCTGGAGAGTCGCACACGACAGCGTTCTACGGTCAGCTCCGAGATGCGACGATGCAGCTCCTCCGGCTGCTGTTGCTGCTCCACCGACACAGCCACCTTGCGGGGCAGTGACGAGGCATGCATGGGAGCAATAAGCGAGGGCGTCATATAGGCAGCCGAGCCCAGCGAGGACTGACATGGTGGCTGGGTGTTCAGACGCTGGAAGCTGGACGTGCGCATGGGTTGGCCACCATGCTGATGATGCTGCCGCTTGGCTGCTGCTCCTCGCACACAGTACGCGATCACCAGCAGCACACAGACGGCACTCATGGCGACTGTCACGCCCACCACTAGAGTGATCAAACCTGTGGGCGGCGGCAGCACCGTCTCCAGCAATTGCGGATCGTCCTGTTCGTTGACCAGCGTCTGCTTCAGTTCCTCATCGTTCTCGCTCACCAGACAGATTTTCTTGCGGCGAAAGACCAAGTGCGTTACATTGTTGAGTGCCCGATTCAGTATGACCTCCAGGCTAATTGTGATGTCCACCTCTGCAGCACGCACTCCACTGCAGTGCAGTGCCACTACCCAGGTCTGGATGTGTGTGGGAATCTCGCCAATCTGTGACACATTCACAGCCGGTTGGGGCAGCACCTCCTGATCCGAGGTCACCACATTCAAGCTGTAGGGCAGCGAGCGACCAGCTAGCGATTGCCATGTGAAGCTCACATCCTGCACATTTGGTGGCACAGGCACAATGAAGTTGAGGGCGTAGTTGTTGATGTGACCCTCCCGCACATAATAGAACTCGGCAGAGACACCTGCAAACAAGGCAGACAGGGAATTGGTTAGGTTATTTCTGGATAGATGCAGTATTTAATGTGGTAATGATATTCAATGCAGTGCGAACTTTGTGAGAATCATGTATACTGTGTAGAAATTGGAGCCTCCTAGCTCAGTCTATGTTTAATATATCTGTGCTCTATATCTGCACTTTAGACTCTAGGCAATAGCTTGATCTAGGTTAATTGTATAAAGCTGAATTAACTTGCATTTAACTAACTTCAATTTATCGAAAACAACCCCTCTTGGGAATTGCATTCATTGCACCAGCTCTCTCCTCAAACAAGTAGGTTCCTCATCCCCAACAGTTATATTAGCAGTGCTTAGCGCTTGACAAGTTTATTAACCTATTCATAACATGGCTAAAAATGACGCGAATCACGCAACCATAAAACCACGTCAAACTCTTTATGTATTATATCGTCGCATCTACAACACGTGCAGTGCAGCAGTCGACCCCCAACAACAATTTGTAAGTGGAGCAAACTCATGCACTTTGCATGTAAATTTATCTAGATGGAATTTTCATCAGGCAAGTTTAGATTTTTTTTCCCTGTTGTTGTTGTCGTATTTGTTTTGCCCATCAAGTGAGAAGTTGGGCTGTGGTAACGTTTGGATTTTTGTATAAATAAACATGGGCGACCGAGTTTATAGCTTAGGGAATTCTTAGGAACTTTTGCTTGAGTTTATCAGTAACTGTATCTGCATCTACAACTGCATCTGCATCTGCATCTGTATTTGAATCTATATCTATATGAAAATCTATGTGTAACAAAAACAAGAAACAACTCGTGTCGCCAGACCACGATTTGGTTTCGAGCAAAAAACCAAAAAGAAAAAGGTTTAAAGACAAACAGAAAATGAGCCATGACCATGTCTGAGATTTGTTCTTTGCAGTGTCTGTCGTCTGCCTGATGGTTATTATTCTTTTCGTTCGTTTTCTCCATGTTCTCACTCTTCTTGTTGTTATTCTTGCATTCAGTTTATTTGCGGTTTGACCCAACCGCCGTGCGGTGGCCAAAATCAAGTTAATGAGGCGACTGCGTCGCTGCCAAAGATGTCTGGCCCTGATTTGAATTGTTATGGATTGTTGTGTTTATGTTAATGATTATGAAATGTGCAGGTAGTTTCCAATGTAGTGCAGACCACACACAGACACATACACAGACACACTTCAGGCCCAGTTAATGGAACTGTTTATGAGTCTATATCTATAGTATTATTATTATAATGATCTGTTGAAATGAACGCTTCTCGCTAAACGAATCAGAGAGAGTTCTTCTTCTGGTCAGAAATGTTATTAATGCAGATTTTTCTCAACAAGTCTACACCATGATATTAAAAAATATATTCGATATTAAGCAGCTGACTTGGTTATGAATACCCTTTACCTGTGAAGCAGAAAGACCTCGCTGCGTGATGCATTCAATTTTGTCGCTCACTGTCGGAGTCCCTCTCACAGACACTCAATAGGAGCCGAGAGGAAAAAAGCACAGGAAATAATTTACGAAAAATGGAAAACCATAGAGAGAGCAAGAGCGAGAGCGAAAGCCAAGCGGGGCGCACTTCCTTTGACAACTGGCAATAACAATAAAAATCAGTGAGCATGTAGGTTGACATAGAGCAGAACTTTGGGGGCATGCAGCGACCCCACTCTTCGCTTCCTCCGCGTGGAATGTCTCAACTTGGCGGCGACGAAGTCGCGTATAAATTGTGTCAGAGGCATAGAGACACATTGGGCCACAGTCGGAGACAGAGACAACGTGGGCAGAGAGGCGACGGCAAAGCCAATGGAAGGGGAGGCAGACTGAGGGCAGGCATGTCGCGTCGCTCTAGCTGTAGGGGCGACTTCCTCTCTCAAATGTGCAACATGTTGCACGTTGTGTAGCTGTAGCGACAAATGCCTCGCTGGCATTTTAAAAATAGCGCCCATGACTTAATCAAATGCAACATTCCTCACCAACTCCCCGCCGGGCAACTTGGGCAGCCCAGCCGCACGCTTCCATTGACCCTTTGCCAGTGTCAGCCATAGCTATTGGAGTGGCATATGTGGGTACAGCAAGGGCGCGGGCAGTTCACAGGCTCATGTGAAAGCTGTCGCTTTATTGCACTTTGCAAAGGAGACCTAGCCCCCAAGAAGAGCAGGGAGGGCTGAGAAGGCTCTTTCTCAAGAGCCGCCTGGCGAGGAGGCTGTCTTGAAGTGGCGTCGTCTACCTTGATGTCACGAGCAAATGTCACTCGCATGTGCCCAGCTCGACGGCTCTTGAACTTTTTTAACCTTTCTGTGTGCCATGTTGATAACTGACTGCATGTTTTTATGCATTTGTATGCCCTAACAGACAGCGCCAGATAGGGAATAATGAATTGCTTAAGCACTTTGTAACACAAGTAGACGAATTTCTAATATCTATCAAACTGCTCTATAGCCTCTTTATTGCAGTCGCCAATGATGATAATATAATGAAATTAGTGGGGAGACAGAGTTGCTTTAAAGTATGCATGTTTAAATTATAAAATGTTATAAAGAAAAGAGAGTGTATTGAAATAGACAGCTAGATGGCATTAGATGTGCTGCCTTGACTGGGGCGTGCCTGGGGTTGCAGTTGTGGCAGGAGCAGCATGCCAGGACCCATGGGTACATGTGAATGCAAGTACAAGTTCGAGTATGAGTATGAGTATGAGTGCAAGTACGAGTACGAGTACGAGTACGAGTATCCATATCGTATGTCGAATTTGCAGAGCGTGCAGTCATGATGTTGTCGTTTTCGCTGATGTTATTGTTATTGCAATTGCTGTTGTTGTTAACCTCGTTGTTGTTGTTGCAGTATTTTTTAATAGCTTGCTACCGAACAAAGAGTCGTGACCATTGTTTGCTGGCAGCAAGCGGCAAATACACACACAACCACATGGAGTAGGACTCGCAGGCAAAAGGAGTAAAGTTGCAACTAGACAACTGCCAAGCTGCCAACTCGTTTTAGACACTCCAAAATGTTTTTGGCTCTGACTCTAACTGTGCCTTTTGACTTTAACTATGGCTCTGGCGTTAGCGTTATTTTCCCATTTTCCCCAGTTTCTTGTAATTAGCTTTGCAGTTCGTGAAGTTTTCTCGATTCGCCAGGCTGATTCCTGAAGCAGAGGTCAAAGTATGAGACCTGGCCCCAACTGTATATATTCAAGTACAACCCGATTCATTTGTCAATTGTGCGAACTAAGCCTGTCAAATGCTCAATTTAGACGCATAGCAAGTCTCTCAATGGGGTTCGCAACCACAACTTTAGCTTTAAATAACCCTCCAGCCCTTACTTCATTATCATGCACCACATCAAATTGCAATAGATAATAAATGATGTGCACGCTTCGTCCCCAAAAAAAAACACAGACTAGAAGTGATTGAGAGTGCTCGACTGGCAGATATCCATTACAGGTGAATCAACCCTAGACTTATAAACAGATCACACTGGTCTGTGTTTATTGCCAAGTATAAAATTGTGTTTCCTGATGCAATTCTTGTATTTACTCTAAAATCTATTTTTTGATTCAGCTGTTACCTTTTATAGTTGAATAGAAAAGAATATACTTTAAAGAGCTTTGTTATACAATTTATTTTCAGCTGTACATACTTTTACTCTACTTTTTTACTGGGTATTACAACTGTTCATCTGCCATCTAATGGCTAATATGTCACTTTGGCTGCATTTGCTGCATTTTGTTGCCAAATCGAAAAATAAATAAAACAAATGATCTGCTGCCCTTTACAGCAGCTGTTTCTTCGCCGCCTAAGGCTCAATCCCCCTCCTCACACCGCTCCCCCTGCCACCGCTCCCTTGGCAGTCTAACGTGACTACGCTTATCACGCACAACAACAATCTCGCTTAAAAGCTTACACAGCTCCGCCTGCAAAACGCCTACCACATGTCAACATTTAACATGTTTTTGAGCTTTGAGTCAAAGTATCTGTATCTATAGCTGTAGCTCAAGATGTATCTCTATCTATGGTCTTTGTATATGTATCTGCGCCTTTTGTATCCCCATTGCTGTCTCACGTCGTCGTTATGATAAATGATGCGCCTCTTCTTATTGTTGTTACTGTTGTTGCCTTTGCCTAATATTTTCGCTTTGCTTTTACGGTTTTTCTGTGTGTCTTTCCCGCTTTTAGAGCCGCAGGCGCAACGTTCTCGTTTCTTGTTACTCGTTTACGGATTTGATTGTAACAAATTTGTGCCAGCTAAATTAGCCATGTTTTTAGGGCCAGCCTCTTCAGTTGTTTGGCAACCATTTGGCACAGATTTTCTCGTTTTTTTTTTGTATTTTTTTCATCTCATCTTTTGACTGTTTGCCTTTGGGCTCGATGCTTGAAAATTGGCTCGAATTAATCATTCAAATTTTTCGCTTGACGCTTTTGACTAGCTGACAAAAGTTGATGACCAAACTTGCGTTTGCCAAAATCAATAGCAATTAACCCTAATCGTCTCTAGTCTATTGGTGCTGAGTCTGAAGAGCTGCCAACAATCATTTTATTATCACAAAATAATGCTGCAATATTTGAGCTATAAATTATAGTTTTGTTAAACTCACAACTTTAACTTATTGAATAATATTATTTTCACCTTATCAATTTGAAATATTTTTCTGTTATGGCAAAGGAAATTCTCTGGCAGTTTTTAAATATTTCACTGCAGTAACAACCATTCGTAATGCCTGATTTTACTCGCTCACTGAGTAAGTATTCATTCTCAAGCTGCTTTTCAGATGGTTTACATGTTGCTGCCGCAAGTTGGCATGGTTTGTAGCATGCCTTGCCAGGCAAATTCCCACAGTGCATGGCCCAAATAAACATACTCGTACAGCTCAATAAACATAACAACAGACACAGACACAGACACAGACATGTACATGCATGCAGCTTGCAGCTTGCAACTTGCTGCTCTTATGCCCCTTTACAGTCGCAACTTCAGTTGTTACTTACGAGCGGATTCGCTGTTGTCAGCTGCCAATCCCCGTCTCGCGTTGCCACCTTCCTACATGAGAAATGATGGAAATAAACTCGACAGCGAATGACGCGCACAGTGGGACGAGTTGCCAAGAATGTGATAGTAATAATGAATTGATTTGTTTGGAAAACGATATGCTAAATATCAAAAACAAATACAGGTATTACATTTTAAAAATAAGATGCTTTTTGCACTCCAATAAGTGCTCCACTGTGCGACGCTGCATTTTCATTCATTGCTGCTTGTCACTGTTTTTGTTTAATGTAAATATGATTATTCCTTTTTGCACTACGAGCATACGTTTGTGTGTGTATGTGTGCATTGTGGTGCCTATAGCAATGCACCACATACATATCTACATATATCGCAAATGGAACAGAAACGCAGGCAAACAATGGAATTTATTTATTATTGACATGCAGCGTGCGTGGTGCCTGCCCGACGGGGTTATCAGTTGACAGTAGTAAGTTGATGCCTCTGTGCAATGGCACTGATAACCACATTGCCACTGTGCTCCCCCTCCGCCACCCCCTCCCCTTTCATTGTTGCAACTGCTCACAATGGAACAGACGGACGCATTTTAAGCCTTTGACGTAAACGTTAGCATCGACAATTTCGCTCTTATTTGATTTGATGTGCTTTGCAGTCGCCGCTGGCCAATCGGTTTATGAGATTTGCATTTATTTAAATGCAGATTTAATACCCTGTATGCCCTTGTATGCCCTTGCGAATTAATCAAATGGGATATCGATAAAAACAACTTACGAACACATTACAAATCCTAGAACCTTGCTTGTTGATAGCGAGCATAGTTTAGTGGGTCAATTAAATAATAAATAATATTTTTAATAGTTATTTCGGACAATCGTACCGGTATTTTTACAGCTTAAGCTCTGGCTTAGTCAAGTTTATGGCGGTTTATGACCAGACATGGCCACAGACCCAGACAGAGACAAAGACACAGACTCTGACAAAATACAAAACAAGAGTTTCCAATGGCACACATGCTTGTAATATGACACTCGAAAATAATGACTTTTTATGACCTGTCAAATGCCCATCAAACTGTAATCGATAATGTCGTCGAGGCCACATTATGATTAGTTGGCATTATCAATGGATTGAACATCAAATGGAGGTGGCATCATCTCATAAGTCACGTTTCGGTTGCCCAAACGAAAACAAAACTAAATCCCATAACGATTGTCGCATCGATAATCACAAGTCAAGGTGGAAAGACGAGACGTTCATTAGAATTAATTACTGAAGTCCACCGGATGTCTGAGATTTAAAGCAAGCATTAAGATGAATACAGAAGACCTCAAAGCTCGTATGTATGTATAATCAAAGTCGATTTAATGGAAATATTACGCTGCTTTCTATAGTTGGCCAGATCATAAATAATAACAAAGGTGACAGCAATATGATGGCCCACTTTAAGGCAACAAGTGTAGAAATAGCATTAAAAGCTGTTAATTGTCCCACGTAGTGAGGCGAGACATGCTTATAGAGTGTCACGAGATCCTCATCGTAAATTGGCTAGTTGGTTGGTAGCACTCGTATTGGCCATATAGCTTCATTAGTTAATGGCCACTTCATTACAGCAGCACACAGCTGCGCCCAGAGAACAAGTACATGAAGAGATTCCAGCAAGAGGCAACAGGCAGCAAGCGACCAATTAAAATATAGATCATGCCACAAGAGCAAGAAAGCAACGTCTGCTGATCTGTTGATCATATCGTGGGCATTGCACAAACCGTTAACACAACTTTGGCCCCCAGAGATCGGTTGGCAGTTCGTGGAAGGCATTTAGCACGACAAGTTTAAGTCGAAGAGGCAGAAGGGGATGGAGACAGGGAAACTGAGACTGAGACGAAGACGACTACCAAGAAGGAGGAGAAAAAGAAGCTGTTGGCAAGTATCAGCTGAAAAGATCTTGGTGAGCAGCGCGAAGAACAAGCCATAAACCCGAGACGATAATATTGTGCTTGCCTTCTTGTTATGGGCAAACGGCAGATATGAAAACGATACAAAGATACACAGATACTCGTACACGTACCTAGTGGTATCGTGAAGGCAGCGTGCCAATGCTACTTAGGTGCTAAATGTGGTAGCAGCAACAGATCGACGTTGTGTATCTTTCAGATACTTTTGCCTCGTTTGCCATCTCAAAAACACTAAAAGGCGGCTTAGTCGCGGCTCACTTCAAACTGACCGAAGCGTTGGCTTCAATATTTATGCAAATCGTAATTATAGAAATTGGAAATTGGCCAACGACACAACAGTTTCAAAAAGAAGAGCACAAAGCAGAAAATCTCTAGCCATATTTTAAGCCGCATTCAAGCTGTTTGGGGGGCCTGAAGCTGAGCTTAATTTATTTCACACAGTTGGTGGCAAATTTAACACATCCGACTTGTTGTTGTTTTGCTTTATGCTGTTATTTAGCAGCTGCGCAGATCGATCACTATTTAAGCTGAGCTAGAGGCGTTGCTCAGTGGGCGTGACACGTTTGGCACAACCAGCGGAATGCCAAGCAAGTGCAACGAGTAAGAGAGAGAGAGAGAGATATCTGGAGAGAGCAACAGAATTGTTAGTTTGTATGCTGCAAAAAGCTCATTATCCCTATGTGAGACGAGAGCTTAAAGCTCGATCGTTGAACTTTTAAATGCAGCTTTAACTCCAAATTTACAGTAACAAGCAACAAATGAGCAATAAAATTAAAGCAAAGCACACAACATTTAACAGCGTACAATGGGCCCATAAAAATAATCATTTGAAATAGACAAAAGGAAAATTCCAAAGCGTCAAAGTCGTAAACAGCTGTCAAAAGAAAACTACGAAAATTGTACAAAATAAAATGGCATTAAAATTCAATTTAAATAATAAAATATCCAAAGCGTGTCACAGCAGCAAAAGGCTCATAAAATTCAAGAAGATGGGGAAAATTGAAAAAAATCAAATGAAATATTTATCAAGTGACAGAAACGATCGATCGTGTTAGCCCTGCCCAGTTCCCGGCCCCGACTTCGCCTTCGATCATACATTTGTCCATACATGCACACAAACATATCATATTTATCATATAGCAGCCGTATGACTAAGGCCATTTTAAATGAAACCCCAGAAGGCAGCCGGAGGAATGACTCCCCGTTGGGATGAGTTGTTGCTGCTGCTCTCCCGTTGCTCCTATAAAAATGCAATGCAAATAAAAATTTATTCAAGCCTCGGATAAATTTCAAGTTGAATACGAAGTAGAAAATGGTCCCAAGTCAACCCCTTTTGCCAAAAGTCACACAAATCAAATGCAAATTATGCTGCTTAATTGATTTATGGCTTAGCGCATTTCTTTATTGCACGCATATATCACAAAAAGAGGCACGAACAAGAAGAAGACGACAATGGCGAATAGCAATGAAGAGAAAGGGGAGAAAAATTATGAACGAGACACGGTGTTAAAAACTTTTCAGCTTAGTCTTAATTAGTCGTTGTGTTTCCACAAAAGTTACGGCGTTTTAAATGGTCGAGGTCGGAATGCGTTTAAGCCGCCCACAAAACCTGCAAGACTGCTTCACTGTACCACAGAATCGTTGCCCCACAGTCCAAATCCGAATCCAAATCCAAACAGACGATATTTTGCATATTTGATTTCACGCCCCAAAATTCAAAATGCATACGCAAATTATGCGCATCGTCGTTGGCGGTAACAAAGTAAAAGAGAGAGAGAGAGAGACGGCAAAGAGAATTCTGATCCCACACATGGCAAATGGTGAAAAAACTCCTATCTAAACTTAACAAGCAGGCAGCTTGCCAGCCCAACAACAAGAAGGAAACTAGTACAACTACAACTATAACAACAACTACAGCAAACAAAATCACTAGCAGTGGGCGGCACAAGTTTTCGACTTGCCAAATATGCGAGTGCCAAACTGACGACAGACGCTGCACAGTGGGCGCACTTCTGGAAAATTGACATACACACATGCGGGTCAGCGTGTATTAATAATGATTGTTATAAATTGTGTATCTTTAATTAAGAGCGACAAACTAACGAACAGTTGTTTGTTTTCTCCTCACGACTAGTGGATAAAATGAATATGATTGTATTTGCTAACGAAGCCATACCGAAAATTCACAAGACAATACAATCTAATAAAAAATGTCAGAGCATGTGCATGTCCTTTGGCGTCCACTGTGCACAGTTGCACCCCCATCAACAACACCAGAATTATAAAGGCACACACGCACACAGACGCACAGCTGACGACGTTGCCTGCTTTGGTGTATCTTTCTGCCCTCTCCCGGTCATATCTTGCTCTCTTGCAGACTCGCTTGCTCTTGTCTCTTTCGCTCCCTCCTCCGCTCCACGTCTTACGTTTGCGGCTGCTCCAAGTCACGTTTCGCCTTTGCCTGTTCCATAGTCGATGCAGTTGTTCTTGGTGTTGTTGTTTCCTTTGCGTTGTCATCTCGTTTGCGTGTCTCTTGTGTATGTTTTTTTTTTTTTTGGGTAGAGGAATTTCAATTCCGAGAAATATTCAAAAATATTCCCTGGCAGTGAAATAAATTTAATGCTGCTTGTAAATTTTGTGTTGTTTTTCTTGTTGTTGCTGCTTCTTTTTACGAAGCGTAAAATTTCTTAACGAAGCAACTGAAAGTTATGTACATAGAAGAAGAAACAGTATTGTTGTTGCTGTTGCTGTTGCTTTTGCTTGTTGTTTGTTTATTTGTTTAACTGTTTAACAACACCTGCGGCAGCAGCATGCGTAGGAGAGTGAGCGAGAACGCAAATCAGGGGTGTCTGGGGAGTGGAGCGAGTGAGAGAGCGTCTAAAATTAAGCCAAAGCAAACAAATCAACATAATTTTCAAAAGCATTTCAGCTTTCAATGGAAGAAAAATTGTAAATTTTAAATTGTAGCTGCCACATACTACATAATTGGTTGACACAAATGGAACGTCGCTAATTGCTCAATTGCTTTGCATTGTTGTTTTTGAAGTGGAGAAATCAATAACAAAGGGCACAACTTATCGGGAAAATGTTTTGATTAAGGTGCGTCGTGGGGTGAACTTACCAAGCAAACGCATCACTTCCTCGGGACTCAGGAACACATTTAAATGACCAGCGACGCCGCAGCCATCACGCAGCAGCAGCGCAGTCAGCGTCAGCAACGTTAGTAACACTTTTTTGTTATTATTAAACAAGTTTGTTGGCATTTTCAAGCCTGATATGGCCATTTTCATTCAACAATTGTATTTTTACGCTAGGTTTTGCACATTTATGAACACACACAAATTCGTAAACAACCGAATCGACGAATACGAAAGCAAAGCACACGCGCAGAGAAAACAGTGAAGAGTGCAGCACAATAACAGTGGCGTCGCTTAATACAGCGAAAAACACTAAATTGTTAACGAGCGTATAATTAAAACATTTCTACACTTGCCACAAACAATTTATTTTATATTTAATAGAATTTTACACGCGATTTTCGGTTGTTTTCTCGTTTTTCATCGCTTTGCCGGCCGCAACAACCACACGCTTCAACAGAAAATTTATGAATAACAGGTCTGTTAACGCAAATGTTTTAGGTAACAGGGAGACATATCGAAAATGTTATAACTCTGTTAAGTGACGGTCTGAACAGCTGATTTTTTGTTGGCGCGCCATGTTTAAATTGAGGATTAGCATGGTACAGTCAAATATGCGACTACAAAATATGTTTCCATTGCTGCATAAAAATGATCTATAATACATTTTAGTAGCGCTGTGATATTGTAAAGCTAATCAAATATTCATAATAATTGTAGGATTCGACACGCCTCTGTTAGCATCAACAGCAACTTAGGCTGCCCAACAATAACTTAACATTGTGCATACAGGCAACAGCAGCTGAAAAAATAATGCGCCATCTGGTGGGCATTTTGTTCAAAAATGTTATACAGAAATGCTACGACTTAAGTAACACGTAGTACAGTTTTTGTTGAGCAGGGGAAAAATGGATAGTGGATTGTATAAAGTAAAGCAACAGCTTTCGATATTCCCCTCGCCTATTAAAAGGGGAACATTTGTTGATTTGAATGAATATTTTAAGTAAATTTATATAAATATTGAGCTGAGATTATTTATAGATTACAAAAACAACGAGGTAAACGACTGAGCGGGTAAAATGTGGAAGACGTTTAATCATTCGAGTATATTGATTTTGATCGTGCACGATTCATTATAGTTTGTTGTGTTTAGATCACTGAACGCCATGGAGACTCATAGACTCGCTGTAGAAACGCGACCGCATGAGTTGACTCGAGAAAGATCTCTGAAGATACTAAAAGTAATATTAGCCATCACAATAGTTGTGTGTCTGTTAATCCTTGTAGTGCGCCTATCTAGGAAAAGTTGTCAAAAACAATGCCTGGCCCCCATGTCCTATTTAAATGGACGCTGTTACTATATCTACCTGGAAAAGGTGAGAAATTGTGAATGGGCTGGAACCCATTTAAATAATGTAAGTGCAGAACAACTTCTTTCAAATACCCTGCATGTACCTAAGTCCCACTGCCGATCGCGTGACCATCGAAAGCTGCGAAGAACTGGAAGGACTCGCGAATCTAGTGAAGACGCTAGGATTGCCCCATGGCAGTAGCTTCTGGGCAGCTGCTGATCGCTTGTATGGACAGGAGGAAGTTGCCTTCATCTGGGATTATCCATACACCAGCATCAGCATCTTACCTACACCAAGTGGATGCCAGGCGAACCTGGCAACAAGACCGCCGAAGAGAAGAACAATTGCTATGGTCAGACCTATCAGATATGCGAACGAGCTTACAATGCGACTTTTGATGAGAGCTGAACTGTAACAAACACATGGACTCTTCAAAAGAGACAATAAATTCTAAAATACGACTAAACTTAATCCAGTAATAAAACTAAAAAAATTCCATTGCTTTAGACAATAGTGTTCGACTGTACGTCCTTCACACATTAAACTCAAATGTAATCAAAATAAATATTATTTAGGAAACATTATACGTACATATATCATTTTCGTTTTATTTTCTATTTATTTTCTTTAATATACCAGATGATGGTTTCAAAGAGTGCCGAATAGCATAATTCGATGAGCCCGTGCAAGCCACTATTCTAATTTGGCTTAAATTCGACAGTGACTGATAAATGGCGACATCTATTTTGGCAATTTTCCTATTGCCACGCATCTGCATTTTTAGCCGTTTGGCAATCTCCTCTTCGGAAATAAATTGTAGTTGGGACGATTGCATGAAAACCAAAGCCTTGTAAATATTACGATTAACCAACTTGGGTACACCGAATTGGTCCATCTTAGATAGCAAAAATCAATTAATTTAGCAAAAAAATATAAACATATTTTCAAATTTATATTTTTTAATGCTTCATTGAATAATGTTGTTTTAGCCAGCCTTGGTATGGACTAGGAGGAAACATCTGCACGTGGATATCGCAGGTCCCGAGCATATTATGCGTTCCTCGACGGAAGATCTGCTCTGCTTCATTAGGGAAGCAGAGCAGCTTTTGTCTAGCTAAGAAGAGCCTTATAGGCACAAAAGACCACCATGGTCGCAGTACCTCGCCCCTTCTCTGCTGGGAGACTCCCTTTATCATTAATAATAATTAATAATTGTTGTTTTAGTTGGATTCACTTCGATGAAGCTATGTAAATGCTGTGTTGGGATTCAATGGAGAATTTATTCTAAAATAGGAAGATTGAGGAAAAAAGCAGAGCACGCTTGGGATTTTAAGGTTTTCAATTTTATTAGTAAACTTTTCCTACAGATATAGGAGCCGCACTTATTAATGCTAAGTATATATGACTATATAGTAATAAAATATCAATTATCGCTCTGAAATCCAATGCCAGAGCTCACAAATATCCCTCGACCTTTTCACACGACTGTTTTCGAAGTGCTTTTTGCGGTAGATATGAAAAGCTCAATTTTAATAAATATGGTCTTATTTGCTCTTCTGGTGTGTGATCAACGCATAGTCGATCTCCTCCTTAGGCTGATCCTTATCACCCCATCCCCAGATAGCATGGGTGCCGTCGCCAGTCCGCTGTACTCGCTTCTTGATTATATTCGGAGACATCGTTTTCAGATCGTAAGCCCAACCAATCATAGCAAAGAAATTAATGAACGGCAAGGTGAAATTTAGAGAGTATGTGCCAAGTTCAGCGGTTTTGTAGTCCCAGGGGAATGAATGGTGATAGTTGTGCCATCCCTCACCTAAGGCGAGCACCCCAACTACAATGTTCTCCGCAGGGGTGATGTTTCTGTAAAACGATAAAAGATAACAGGTAAAGGCTTTTCTGCTCCAAAAGAATTTCACAGCACTTCACTCACTTTTCGTAGGGATGGTTACCGAATTTATGGGCAGCACTGTTCACCAGCCAGGTGCAATTCAACATGAAGCACCAACGGAACATGGTGGCCACGAACCAGGAATTGCGAAGCGACTCGTCCCAGAAGTACATGGGTGCCAGAGTCGGCAGAATGAAGCAGGCCAGAGGCATCAGAATGAGGTAGTATCTGAGGGTTGATGAAAGAAGAGTTAGTCAATATTTAATATTATTTCATTAAAGTTGTTTGTCTTGGCGTGGCAGACAAGGCAGACTCTTTCAATAAGCTACTATCAGAGTTATTAGTTATTATTATTATTAAATGTGAAATCGGTTTTTCTGTTGGATGTCAAATTGTACATCCAAAGTAATTTTTCTTCTCATGTTGATATATGTTCGTAACTGTTGAGTAATTTTAATTCAGCTATGCCAGGGCGATCTCATCTTTGAAAATAATATGTTTTTACATCGATTGGTTTTGATAGGACATCTGATTGTAACAAAAAGAATCGGTCGCTGATTGCATTGTCTCCTAATCTGTTGTCTCTTCATCCTCTTATATGAAGCCAAAAAACCAAATTCATCCTGGCTCTCAACTTGACAAACGAAATTTGGAACCTAAACCTTTTTGATATTTAAAAATTTGGACAACAAACACGGAAGTTATGCAACTGTTTAGTCGCATACAACTTAATTTGGAATTAATTAAAAATATAAATAACTTTTATCACTTACTTCTTTTGGAACACCAAAATGGGATCGGCAAGCAGATCGGATATATCAACACCCTTACCCTTGGCCTTTACTTCCGGTTGTTTTCTGCACAACAGCCAGCCAATGTGAGAGAAAAAGAAGCCACGAGTTGCGTTATGGGGATCGGCATCGGTGTCCGAGTACTTGTGATGCACACGATGATCACGGGCCCAGTGGATGACGGGATCCTCGAAGGCCATCGTATTGAAAATCATCAGCAGCACTCGTAGTGGCCACTTGGCCTTGTAGGAACGATGCGCCCACAGACGATGGACGCCAGCAGTTATGCCCAGTCCAGAGACAAAATAGAGAGCGTAAGCTTTAAGCGATAAGACAGAAGCGATAGGACAGAATTTGAAATTACATTTTGTTTTTATTTGAAAAGTATCATGAATTTAGTTAAAAAAATGATCTTGCGTAAAATCTAGTTTTAGTTTTTTTTATTGAATTTAAAGGTTTGCTTAAAACTCTGCACAATTTGTGTAAGAACAGTGTCTCAGAAGCGATTTATTTCAAATGAAATTGTCACGTCACAAAAAAGTATCTTTTGATGAAATGTTGAATAAGAGAATCTTTTGAACTTATGGTGGCCCCGAAAAGAACCGATTTGATGAAGCCAACATGCTTACCGAAAACACCCGTCTGCCATTTGGCCGAGGTGAACATCAGCCAGGCACCATAAAGACCGGCCACGTGTAGATATGCAAAAATTATTATATTACGCCAGACAAGTTTTAGTTTTCGTTTATCCGCCTTTTTCATAGCGACTAAATCCTTGTTGAGTCCACCATCAGCCGTCTCAGCGTCTTGCTCAAAAAGCACACCAGTTGTGTCAGCCTTCAACTTGGCCGGATTCTGTTCTGATTCGGCGTCAGCGATCAGCGAATCCATGATTGACCGTTCGGAAGTTGTGACGGGCGGCATTTGAAAGCAGCTGATAGAAAGAAACAAAAAATGTATTATAGTTAAGAATACTTAATTCATTTCGAAAATTTAAATGAATTGGCTAAGCTGAACTTGACACGCTTTATTTTATTGTCGTTCTGACTACAACATCAACTCACAAATAACTACGATTTAATTACATACTAGTTGTTGTCTGCTATTTGTATAATTTATAATCATTGAATATTTGACAAACATTTAGTATTTGTGAAGTCATTATTCGAGAAGTCGTTCAAACTTTTTTTTTTTTTCTAATTTTATTTTTAATGCATAGAAAAATATAATAATCTTGGAGAAAATTATATTTTTTCAATTTGAAAGTTTATGAAAATACTATTCTTCACAACCGAATTATTAAATGTTTCGTTTTTTATGTATTGAAACAAATTAAACTCTTTTTATTTTTTTGGTGGCAGGGAATAGCTCCGATTTACGAAAAGAACCAAAACTTCGTTTTTATTTTACGAATCCCTCAATTAAAGTTACAGTATTAAATCTATAAAATCACCAAATGTGGTTGCTCTAGCTCATCAGGTTTTCGTAAAGAAAGACAGACGGACAGCCAAGCGAACAGATGGGCAGACAAACATGGATATATCATCTGGGCTGTTGACGCTGATCAAGAATATTAATACCATATGGGGGCGGAGCGGAGGTGCCTTCTTTTGCCAGTTAATTCCTTTTTGGGTTGCCTCTGGATAGGCAAGAATACAAACCGCACATTTGCACCAACCTATTTTCTCGACGATATTGTAATAATTTTTTTCAAACGGGAGGCAATACGTCCGGACAACTAAAGCACTTCACTAAAACTCAGACTGAATGCAGAGACTTTGCTAATATTTAAGCATTTTTGTAGTAGTGCAATTCGACGTAGTATAATATTACGTTGTCCCTTTCTTCACCATTCGTTGATATCAAGAAGGGCTTATGCATAAAATATATTTGAAAGGTATTATCATATTCTTATGAGCGTTTCCTGGGGTCGCGAAGCGTATACTTAATATATGTATATGTATATGTAAGATGGTCAATGGTCGTCTCGTTGACTTTAATTCAAACACCGCGAATTTAGTTTAGATTTATAATATAATAGTTTATTGATAATTGTGAAATTAAATGCGTTTTAAATGATTCATATAATAATGAGCTTGAGCACCTTCATGGTCACCTATTTTCTCTACTTCGTATCTACCATGTGGTAGGATCTTAACTATTTTATACGGACCCATAAGCTTTAAACCTGAACCGTATTGCGTTCTTTTAATAGCTATTAATTCATTCAATTTATATTTTAATTCTTTTTTACGCTTTTTATTGAACGTTCTACGATTTTCCTGCTGGATTTCTTTTATATTATTTACAGCTTCTACGCGAAGATTTTCTCTTTCATTCTCAAACTCTTGCATCATCTAAATATTTTTGCATATCATCCATTTTATTGATTCTCATCTCAACGCCTGTTAATAGTCTAAAAGGAGATATTTTCGTACTCCTTGGTGGGGTACTGTTGATTACTTTTTGGACGGCTTCAATGTGTTTATACCAACTACAAGTATTTTCTTGACAGAGCTTCGATAACATCGGTATTACAATTTTATGGACGCGCTCAACCTGACCGTTTCCTCGAGGAACTCCTGTCGCTATCATTAGATGTTGTATTCCCTCTCCTTCACAATATTCTTTAAACATGTTAGAAATAAAAGCTGCACCTCTATCTGATATAATACGCTTAGGACTTCCGAACACTCCTGCTTGTCTTTTGAGCCTATCTACAACTCCTTCAGATGCTGTATTCTTAGTTGGATAAAGCCACGTAAACTTTGAAAATGCGTCAACCACAACGAAAATATAATTGTAGCTCTTGCTAGTCTGTTCTAGCGGACCAACGTGATCTACGTGATATGTCCCTAACGGTATATCCTCTTTTTTGATTGGTGTTAAAAAACCTTCTTTTTCACCAGCCTTACTGTCCGAAATTATACACTCAACACAACTCTTGACTATCTTATGTACTTTTGCAGATAACAGTGGGATATAGAATGACTTTTCAACTGCTTCTTGCGTCCTTCTAACTGACAAATGTCCTTGCCTATGAGTACTTTTAATAATTTCTTCTTCCATTAGCGATGGTACTACTACAAGTTCCTTGATTGGATCTTTATACAAGACACCATGCTTGACATAGAAATCATCGTACGTACTGATGTCTAACACAGCTAATATTGCTCTAATCCATTCGTCTTTAGCCTGAGCCTGTTGCAACCTGTGATGTAAGCTATCTTCTAAAATGAAACAATTTACGCGACTTAACGCATAGACATGCTTCATTTTTGTTCCACTACGATGCTCGATATCGTAGTTAAAATCTTGGAGGAATAAAGCCCAACGTGATACTCTTAATGGCATATCACCGCATTTTTTCATCGTCATTGTAAATGCATTACAATCAGTAACGATTTTAAATTTGATCCCAAGCAAATATACACGCCATTTCTTCAATGCTTCGACAATCGCTAACACCTCTAGCTCATAAGAATGATATTTTTCTTCCGCTGACTTCGTTTTACGACTTAAATACTGGATCGGGTGAAATAGTTGATCTTCCCTAGCTTTTTGAAGTAACACACCGCCATAGCCATACATAGAAGCGTCTGTATGAACCTCAGTCTGTGCCTTTGGGTCATACAACTGCAACACTGGTGCACTCACTAAGGCCACTTGCAACTGCTTGAATGCAGCAAGCTGTTCTTCTTTAAATTCAAACTCTGCGTTTTGTCAAAGTAAGTCGGAAAGCGGTTTTGCGACCAACGCGTATGACTCAATAAAACGCCTGAAATACGATGTCAACCCAAGGAAACGTTGCAAACTTTTACGATTGGATGGAATCGGAAAATTCTGAACAGCTGTTGTTTTTGCCTCAGAAGGTCTAATTGTACCTTTCTCTACGATATATTCCAGAAAGTCTACTTTACTCTGCAAAAACTGGCACTTCTTCCACTTGATTTGCAAATTATACTCTGCTGCTCTACTCAACACGTAGCTCAACTTCTGGATACCTTCAGTTATGTCCTTCGCGGGAATAATTAGGTCATCCATATACGTGACAACAATATCTTTTTGCACCAATTCGACAAAAATTGCATGAATAAATCGAGAAAATACAGCTGGGGAATTAGATATTCCAAAAGGAACAAAAAGGAATTCAAACTGTCCTGCGTGTGTGACAAACGAAGTATATTTTCTGGAACCTGGTTCGATTGTCACATGGAAAAAATCGTTTTCAAGATCAAGAGTGGTGAACACATTATGACCTTGCAACCTTTCGATAACATCATCTAACAAAGGCATAGGAAAGTTATCTCTCATAGCTAATCCATATTTAATTAAAACTGTCGGCCACTTCTTGTGTTGCGAACCGTTCCCACATATATTATATACATATGTATATGTATATATATATAGAGTGTAGAATTTATATTTTTAGTGTAAAATTTAGATGTAGAGGTATACATATGTAGGTGCAGAGGTATAGCTACATAATACATATGTACATATTATTCAAATCACTTCCTTAGTTTTGTAGTGAAGACCATTATTATTCCACTGAGTGACAATGTCAACTGCTGCAATAAGAAGAGCATGACCTTGACCGCGCTTGTAGTGCTCTCTAAAGCGGACAAAAAGAGAGTCGTTGAGTAGTTTTTAGTGTTTTGTCTCTTAGAGAGCGACCCGATTGTGGAAGGCATACTCTTCGCACTGTTTGTGTATCAATGAATTTTTTGCCACCACTACTTCTGATACTCTTTCTCTTCCATATAATAGAGAGAGCTCTCGGATCGAGAGCGCGTTCATTGCTTCTTAATAGCTTCTTGTGCTCAGATCACCAAAAGTCATGGCGACTTATACATTCGATGTAGAACCACAACCGCATGGATCGTGTCGCGAAAGATCCCTGAAGATCCTAAAGATTATATTAGCTATTACAATAGTTGTGTCTTTGCTCATTCTTATAGTGCACCTATCTTCTACAACTTCAAGCACTTCTATCCCTTTAAATAATTCTACCACCGCTAATATTTCTACCAATCCAAAACAATGCCGAGCCCCATGGGCTTATTTCAATGGAAGCTGTTACCGCTTCCCACCAACAATGGTGAGTAATTGACTTAATTGATAGACTTAAGACAATTAAAATAATTGTGTGTACAGGAAAGCTTCTTTGATAGATCCTTGTGTCCCCTTGGCACTCGTGTAACCATCGAAAGTGCTGAGGAACTGGAAGGACTCGCGAAGCTAGTGAACTCGCTGGGATTTCCCAATGGCAGTGAATTCTGGACTGCTGCTGATCGTCTGTTTGTAAAGGAGGAAGTGGGTTTCATCTGGGACTATCCGTACACCAGCATTATCAATAAACTCACCTACACCAAGTGGATGCCGGGCCACCCTGGCTCAAAGAACATCAACAGCGAATGCATGCAATTGCAATTGGTCGCCGGGGAACTCTTCATGGCGGCGAAATCTTGCCATTTCGACGCATATCATATATGCGAACATGCCTACAATGATCAATTCCATTAACCTATAAAACTAAATTAACGAATGTGATCGACTTTACCATCGACACACTGTACTTTCTAAGTAGTTAAAATGAAAAAGTATTAATTGTTATTCGAATAATTTTGGGAAATAATTTAAGTCATTTTAATTTACTCTGCTTATTTAACTTCTACCGTCAAGGTGTAAAGAGAGTGAGTCTATTTGTTACAAATCAATGAATAAATTTATCATAAAATAAAGAATTAAGTGGTCAAAGACTAACAAATATTTTTTGTTATCTAGTAAAGAAAGTCTACTCTCATATTGTTTGATAACCATTTTAATCAAAGCCCATATTTTCAAGAGTAACAATTAATTTACAATTTATATTTTTCAAAGACAACTGTACAAGGAAAAAAAATCAAACTAACTTAAATAAAAGGGCCTGGGCGTGGTGAATTCGGGCTGCGAAAGAGATGCTAGTTTTTCAGATAGACAATTTCTGTATAAAAATAACGAGACTTGTATCGAGTGTTTAATTCTTCTCCAGTAGTAAATCTTTTGAATGCTGCACAACTTAAAAAATTTTGAACAGTGTTAGGCACAAAATTCTAACTTGAGACCAACACATATAAATTAACAACACCAACTACAATACAACTTTGGCAATCGCCGCTAAAGTCGTAATGTCGAATGAGAGCCATGATCATTACCGCTCTTGCAGTGCTCCCGACACGGGACGACACAAATAACGTAAGAGAGAGAGAGTCGCTGCGTAGTTTTTGGTGTTTCATCTGTTAGAGAGCGTCACATCGTGGAAGGGGAACTCGTCAAATTTTTTGAGGATAGTGATGGGACTATTCATCATGCGATACACAATAATCGACGATTTTGCTTAAAAGTTCAATTTAATTGAATCAAAGAAGTCATTTGACTACTTTAATCGAGTATGTTCGTTTTTAGTCCATTATTTGCCATAATAATCACCCGGTTTCTATTCCTAATGTGATTTAATAGTCATTCAATGAATTTTTTTGCCATCTCTACTTGTGTGCGTCGGGAAACTCTTCTTCTTCATCGTTATAGAGAGAGTACTCGAATCGAGAGCGCACCCATCGCTTCTTAACAGCTTGTTGTGCTCAAAACACTGAAAGTCATGAGGACCTATACATCATTCGATGTAGAAGAACAACCGCATGGGTCGAATCGCGAAATATCTTTGAAGATTGTAAAGATTATAGTTTTATCTTTGCTAATTATTGGAGTGCTCCTATTTAGATATTCTACTACTATTTTTACCACTTTTAATAATTCTACCTATGAGACTTCTTCCACTTCTAAGACTTCTATTTATGCAAAACAATGTCTCGCCCCCATGTCTTACTTGAATGGACGCTGCTACCACATCGAAGCTGAAAAGGTGAGTAATTGTAGATAGATTTGAGTTAATTTAAGTAATTGTGTGTCTAGATCAGCTTCTTTGATAGATCCTGCTTATTCCTAAATCCTCCTGCCAGTCGCGTAACCATCGAGAACTCCGAGGAACTGGACGGACTCACAAAGCTGGTAAAGTCGCTGGGATTTCCCAATGGCACTAGCTTCTGGACAGCTGCTGATCGTGCGTATCATTCTTGGGAAGTGGATTTCATCTGGGATTATCCGTACACCAACATCATCAAAAATGTCACATACACCAAGTGGATGCCAGGAGAACCTGCCGAAAAGAATCTGCTAAAGAAAGACTGCATGCAACTGCGTTTGATCAGCGAGGAGCTTTTCATGACTACAGCTAATTGCTGGGAGGAGACCTACCAGATATGCGAACGGACCTACAACGCGACGTTTGATGATGTCTGACCCATATTGGGTCACCAAATTGGGTGAATAAGAATGTGATTAAACTGAATCAACTAATAAAACTATTATATTATTGCTAAGGACCTTACGTCTTGATTAAGAGTTTTGTCTTGATACAGAAATTATGATCTTGAGGGAGAATTAGCAGATTGGCAGAACCGAGTTCCCAGTTCAAATTTGGCATGGTAGTACAGATCAGTCTTATACTTAGTTTATGGGCCGCGCCATTAACTACACCAACTGTCTGAAGGAAAATGCTGCAATGAAATGTCTCTGCAACGTGTTGCATCACCAAGATGCTAACACACTCATTCGTCTTATCTACATAAAGTAGTTTCAAATAATCCTTTCTCCTGAACATAAGAAAGCTAAGCGAAGAAGTCAGAATAGGAAACCTTATTGCTAGTTGTTTATTGTTTTCTATACATTTACCACACGGTGATTGAATTGATGGGAAAAAGTGGACACTACGAATGCATTTTCCTTTCTTAATGGATGTTTATACCTAGCAAAATTTCTGCAACACAATGCCTGGCTCCCTGGTCACATGTGAATGGCAGATGTTGCCACATCTACGGGGAAAAGGTGAGTAACTTCATTTAAATAATTGTGTGGACAGAAAGATTTCTTTAATAAATCCTGCTCATCCCTATATCACACTGTCTGCCGCGTAAATATCGAAAGCTCTGACGAATTAAATGAACTCACAAAGCTGGTATTATTACCTGCATCAGGATTAAAGGGGTATTTAGCATTATGTATTTTTATTTAGTATGCAAATCTCTTGTACCTCTGCTCAAGTCGTTAAGTGAAATAAGAGACTCCTGAACATGACCGCTTTCCGAAACGGAGCAAAATTACATAAGAGAGAGAGAGAGTTGCTGCGTAGCTTATAGTATTTGGTCTGTTAGAGAACTTCCCAACCCGATCGTGGAAAGAGTACTCGTCACAATGATTGTGTGTAGTGATGGAAATGTTCATCATGCGATACACAATAATCGACGATTTTGTTTAAATGTTCAATTTACCAAAGAAGTCATTTGATTAATTTCATCAAGTATGTTCGTTTTTCGTCGATCAATTCGTAATTCGATTTAATAATGAATGAATTTTTTTGCCATCTCTACTTGCGTGCGTGGTAAGACTCTTCTTCTTCATCGTAGTCGAGATAACACAAGGAATGAGAGCACGTCCATTGCTTCTCCATAGCTTGTTGTGTTTAGTTCACTAAAAGACATGACGACTTATATATTCGATGTAGAACCACGACCGCATAGGTCGAGCCGCGAAAGATCTCTGAAGATTTTAACGATTATATTAGCTATTATAATAGTTGTGTCTTTGCTCATTCTCATAGTGAACCTATGTTCTAATACTTCTACTACTTTTAATAATACTACCACTTCTAATAAATCTACCAGTTTTAACACTTCTACCTTTCCTTCTAACACTTCTAAGAATTCTAACTATCCAAAACAATGCCGGACCCCATGGTATTATGTGAATGGAAACTGTTACCAGATCAAAGAGGAAAAGGTGAGTTATTATGGAAAGACTTGAATAAAGAATTAATTCAAATAGTTGTGCTTGTAGATCAACTTCAATGATAGCTCCTGTTATTTCCTATTTCCTCATACCAAACGCGTAACCATCCAAAGCTCCGAGGAACTGGACGGACTCACGGAGCTAGTGAAGTCGCTGGGATTTGCCAATGGCACTAACTTCTGGGCAGCTGCTGAACGTTGGTATACACCTGAAGAAGCGGATTTTTTGTGGGTTTATGTGAACGCCATGGACGTGCATCTCACCTACACCAAGTGGAGGCCAGGCGAACCTGGCAAAAAGAGTCAGAAAAAGAATGACTGCATGCAACTGAGTTTGATCAACGAGGAACTCTTCATGACCACGGCTAATTGCAATGATAAGACCTATCAGATATGCGAACGTGACTATAATGTGGCTTTTGATGAAGGCACAGAATGAGGGAGATCAAAAACAGCCAGATTGAGTTCTATGAATACTAAATATTATGAATCAACTAATCAACCAATGTGTTTTACTTTAGCACTTTATTATATACTCGTACACTTATTAGTTTTGTTTTGGTTCAGATATTTACAGATTCAGGGAGAATGAGCACCTATTAGTCTTATAGTTAGTTTATCGACCAGGCGCTTAGCTTTTTTTTCGAATAATTTTGGACGATCCCGCGCCATCAACTACATCTTGCTGGAGGATGAGACGAAGTGTGCAATCAGCTTCTCATTATGTACTGAAAGTTGAGCTCTCAATGAAATGTTTCTGCAACATGTTGCATTAGCAACACTCGTTCGCCTTATCTATGAGTATTCAAATGTGTCAGAATCTTTTCTCCCAGACAATGAAATTAAGAATGCTGAGCGAACAAAATCGCCAAATATTATATAATGCTTATTATTTACAATTTGAGTAAAAACCTTATCGTTTGTTGCTTATTTTTCTTCATTTATTTGACATAAGGTGTTTGAATTGATGAGAACAAGCTGACAGTACGAAAGCATATTGCTTACTTAGAGGTTGTACTCAAGCGAGTCTTTATACTTAGCGTGTCTTGATTAGAAAAGTGAACGCCATGGATGTATATAATCTTACTGTAGAATCACGAGCGTATGAGTCGAACCCAAAGAGATCTCTGAAGATGCTTAAGATTATGCTAACCATTGCAATCATTGTATGTGTGCTTCTCCTTGTTGTGCATGTGCTTGAAGTCCTTCTACCTAGGAAATGTTGTGCAAATCAATGCCGGGCCCCCATGTCCTACTTGAATGAAAGCTATGACTACATTGATCTGGAAATGGTGAGTAATTGTAACAATTATCATAGACTGTTCAACTATTTAAAAGGAATAGTGAATACTACAAATTGTCTCTACTCAAGATGCCGCCATACCTTCGGTGCGTCGAACAATTCTTGCTTTTCCAACAACAAAACACACGTTAGAATCATAAACTTTAAAATAAATTTTTAAAAAATTATTAGAAATCTTCCGAAGATAATTCTTTCACCAAAATTCTGGATAAATGGGACTTCATCCATTGAAAATAAGAAGAAAATCGGTTAGAACAAATACCACATATTTTGTATTCTCCACAACTCAAGTTGGACAGTGGGCAAACAATTCTGAATATTATACATTATATGCTTAGCGGTTGCGTCAGACCGAAACAGATTAAAGTTATATAAATAGAGAGTCGATGTACTTTTTAGTCTTTCGTCTGTTAGAGAATTTGGCAACCGATCGTGGAAGTGAGACTCATCATACTCTTTGTGTGTTGTGATGGGAATGTTCATAATGCGATACACAATAATTGACGATTTTGTTTAAATATTCAATTTAATTGAAATTGGAATCACAACTTGTGTGCGTCGGCAAAGCCTTATTCTTCTTCATCGTGTTAGAGAGAGCACTCGGAATGAGAGCGCGTCCACCGTTTCTTAAAGCTTGTTGTGTTCAGTTCACTAAAAGTCATAACGGTTGATAGAATATTAGATGTAGAGCATCGACTGCAAAGTTCGAATTGTGAAAGATCTCTGAAGATTATATTAACTATAACTATAGTTGTGTCTTTGTTGGTTGGTGTAGTGTTTCTATTTTTTAATACTTCTACCACTCTTAATACTGCTACCGCTTCTAATACCACAACTACTTTTAATACATACTTCTAATACTTCAACCACTTTTAATCCTTCCACCACCTCTAATACTTCTCCCACTCTTAATACTTTTATCACTTCTAAAACTTTTCCCACTTTTAATACTTCTCCCACTCTTCATACTTCTATCACTTCTAATACTTTTCGCACATTTAATACTTCTTCCACTTTTAATACAGACATCTACCACTTCTAATACATCTACCGCTTCTAAGACTTCAGTCTCTCCAAAACAATGCCGAACGCCATGGTCTTATCTGAATGGAAACTGTTACCACGTCAAAGAGGAAAAGGTGAGTTATTATGGAAAGACTTGAATAAAGAATTAATTCAAATAACTGTGCTTGTAGATCAACTTCTATGATAAATCCTGTCATTTCCTATTTCCTCATACCAAACGCGTAACCATCCAAAGCTTCGATGAACTGGACCGACTCACGGAGCTAGTGAAGTCGCTGGGATTTGCCAATGGCACTAACTTCTGGACAGCTGGTAATCGTTATTATGCATCTGAAGAAACAGATTTCATTTGGGATTATCCGAATGCCATGGACATACATCTCACCTACACCAAGTGGCTGCCAGGCGAACCTGGCAGAAAGAGCCAGAAAAAGAATGACTGCTTGCAACTGAGTTTGATCAACGAGGAGCTCTTCATGACCACGGCTAATTGCAATGATGAGACCTACCAGATATGCGAACGTTTCTATAATGCGGCCATTGATGAAGGCACAGAATGAGGGGTAACAAAAACATAGACTGAGTTCAACTCTAAATAGGGTTGTGTGAATTCAAAAATTTAATTAAACTGAATCAATTAATTAAACTATTCTTGCTGAGGACCAATGTGTTCGACTTTACGACTTTGTTATATACTTAAGAGTATATGTATACTTCAGAGTGCTGTTTTGGTACAGAAATTAAGAGATTAAGGGAGAATGGTAGGAATGACCAGTTGTATAGATCGGCCAGATGATTGTCAATCGTATTGGAATTACTTTAGACGAGCCTGCTCCATCAACTACACTAACTGGCTACTTACGCTCCGAGCACGGCGGCTCTTCAGCCGCCTGATGACCAGCTCTTGTAGTGCTCTCCGAAACGGTTCAAAAGACGTAAGAGGGAGAGAGAGAGAGAGAGAGTCGGTGCGTAATTTTTGGTGTTTTGTCTGTTAGAGAACTTCCAAAACCGATCGTGAAAGGGGGACTTGTCACAATGTTTTGTGGATAGTGATGGGACTATGCATCATGCAATACAAAATAATCGACGATTTTGCTTACATATTAAATTTAATTTAATCATAGAATTCATTTATTAATTTAATTGAGTTCGTTTGTTTTTCATTGATTAATTGTCATAATAATCACACGGTTTCAATTCGTAATGTGAATTTTTTTCCACCACTACTTGTGTGCGTCGGGAAACTCTTCTTCTTCAACTTAATAGAGAGAGCAATTGGATCGAGAGTGCGTCCATCGCTTCTTAATAGCTTGTTGGACTCAGAACACTGAACGTCATGGCGGTTGATAGAATATTCGATGTAGAGAATCGACTGTATGGTTCGAACTGCGAAAGATCTCTGAAGATTCTAAAGATTCTATTAAATATTATAATACTTCTTCCACTTGCTAATACTTCTCCCACTTTTAATACTTCTAAGACTTCAGTTTCTTCAAAACAATGCAGAACCCCATGGTCTTATGTGAATGGAAACTGTTACCACGTCAAAGAGGAAAAGGTGAGTAATTATGGAAAGACTTGAATAAAGAATTAATTTAAATAATTGTACATGTAGATCAACTTCTATGATAAATCCTGCCATTTCCTATATCCTATTTCCTTTCGTGTAACCATCCAAAGCTCCGAGGAACTGAACGGACTCACGGAGCTAGTGAAGTCGCTGGGATTTCCCAATGGCACTAACTTCTGGACAGCTGGTGATCGTTATTATGCATCTGAAGAAACAGATTTCATTTGGGATTATCCGAACGCCATGGACATACATCTCACCTACACCAAGTGGCTGCCAGGCGAACCTGGCAGAAAGAGCCAGAAAAAGAATGACTGTATGCAACTGAGTTTGATCAACGAGGAACTCTTCATGACCACGGCTAATTGCAATGATGAGACCTACCAGATATGCGAACGTGGCTATAATGCGGGCTTTGATGAAGGCACAGAATGAGGGGTAACAAAAACAATGTCAGCATTCAATTCCAAATTAAGTACAATGAATACGAATATGAGTTTAAACTGAATCAACATAATTAAACAATTATTGATAAGGACCAATTTGTTTGACCTTATGACATTATTATACACTTGTATACTTATGAATTTTATTTTGGCATAGAAATGAAGAGATTGAGGGAGAATGAGAGGATTGACAGAGCAGAGTTCGCAGCGAACATTTCGCACGATAGAGCTGACCAGTCATATATGTAGTTAGTTTATCGACCAAGCGCTTAGCTCAGCTCTCTCACAGCAGATAGGATATTTGTTTAATGAAACGTTTCTGCAGCATGTTGCTGCAACATGCTGCTGACACCTTGTTGTTGTGTTTCTTGTTCTATTTTGTTAGAGACCGAACTGCTGGACCTTCAGCACTCCAATAAGAGAGACAGGGACAAAAGAAAATAGTTTTTTGTGTTTTTTTCTCAACATCGACATCAAGCAGTGGCTTCTCTTTATTACTTTTCAGCATTTATAAAGAGTACTGTGAGTAGACTGAGCAAGAGCATGGCCACCGCTGATTTAAAATTAGAATAAGAAATTTTATAGTTTGTTGTTTACTGTATGTATTTGCCACGAGGTGTTTAAATTTATGAGAACACGCTGACAGTACGAATGCATATTCCCAACTTAGTGGTTATACTCTAGCGATTCCTTATACTTTGTTTGTATTGCTCAGAGCACTTCACGCCATGGATACTCATAGAGCAAGTGTGGAATCACTAACACCTGAATCGAAGCGAAAAAGATCTATGAATATATTCATAAAGATTACATTAGGAATTGTAATATTTGTGTGTGCGCTGCTCCTTATAGTCTTTCTACCTAGCAAAAATTGTGCGAAACAATGCCAGGCCCCCTGGTCGTATGTCAATGGAAGATGTTACTACATCTACGATGCAGAGGTGAGTAAGCAAGATTGGCTTGACTTCATTTAAATAATTATGTGGTAGCGCAACTTCTTTGATGAATCCTGCTCAGCCCTACATTACGATGCCTATCGCGTAAACATCGAAAGCTTTGCGGAATTAAAGGGACTCACAAAACTGGCGATATCCCTGGGAATTCATGACAGTCCCTACTGGACAGCTGCTCATCGTAGACAAGCTTCCTATTTATTTCCGTTCACCAAAATGTGGATGCCAAGCGAATTTCTCGAACCTGACCAAGAAGTACGGAAAGACTGCGTGCAACTGCGCATGTACGAGGGGAATCTCCTCATGACCATGGCCAATTGCTACGATCATGCCCGTCAGATATGCGAAAGGGCCTACAACGCGACCATCGATGAGGTCTGAGAGCGAGCGTTATCAAAAACAAAGAACATTCAACTTTTTAAAAGGGACACTGAACAGTAAAAGGCGATTTAAGAAAACTAATAAAATCAACTTAATAAATCCCAAATTGAACTCTTTTATAAATTAATATTCAATTTCTATTGTATAACTGTAGGAGTTAATTTATACAATTTAAATATACTCTGCTTATTTTAATCTATTTGACACATCTAAAGAAAAATCTCCAAAATAATATAAGAATAGTAAAGCACGTAATTTATTGTTATACAATAATTTAGGACGACCTTAGATTCAAAGATCACTTCCTTTGACGAGGTTAATTATTGTGCTATTTACTCAGTGTTCTTCCTACTTATCAGTGTTTGCATAGCAAGTAAAAGAGAGAATTTTGGGAGAGAAGAGTTTGCAGAGCACATTTCGAATGTAGAGACAGACCAGTTTTACAGTGGGAGTAAATGGCTTGAGGGAAGCGCAAGGCAAGAAGCTGGGTGAGTGCTAAAGAAGCGATTTGTACAAGGATTGTGACTGGCCAGCTCTTCATGAGCAGCGCCCCCTGCAAAGACGATGCAGTTATCTTGCAAGGAGCTCCCAATTGATGAGCCGACCGTCGTACTGTTGCTATGAATGTTGCAATGAAATGTTTCCGCAACATGTTGCAACAATCATTCTCCACTTATCCGCCTTTGCATTTGCATCACTTCTTCTACACTTAAAGAATGTTGAGCGGATAGGAAATGTTATTATTCACAACATATACTATTTTACGACATATGTATATTGTTTCCATTTAAATTAGTACCTTGGTTTCACTTATTATTCATTAACTTATCTTTAAAATTATTGTCAAACTTTGTTTTTGTTTTCGATTCAAGGGGTCGATAAAAAGCGTGTCTAAAATTCTGAAAAAACTTGATCTGCTTATGATTGTATCTTCTATAGTCTCTGAGACTTAGACATTCATATTGTAGGACATGGCTAAATTGTCTCCACTTGTCGAGAATATGTACACTTGATGTGGTCACCGAAGTCTCCTTCTTCCTGTTACACACATTAGGACAATCGCATTAGATCTTGATTTTTTTTAAATCCATGACCTAAAAACAACAATTGTATGCTTGAATTGTTTTTAATAGCTTAGAACGTGCGAACGTAAAGCTCGCGACCTCTGGAAATGGCCATATATACATAAGTATTTGCCGACTATCTTGCCGAACTTATCAGTTTTGGTATAGGAAGTAAGAGAGGGACTGGAAGCTAGAGTACTACAGAATACCCAGCGCACATTTCGCATGTAAACAAAACCTTGTCGAACAACACCAGAAACTGATTAGGAAGCATTTTGAAAGTTAGAGAGAGAGCAACGCTTATCAAAAAAGCTTGGCAAGCCGCTAGGCGAGTGATAAGGAAACTACTAATAATCATATTTGTGGTGCAGTTTGTTAGCGGTTACAATGCCAGGCAGCTGGCAGAAATTTGGGCGCCCATTGGGGCTGATCTGTCTTGGATTTGTGCTGCTATTGCAACTGACAGCGGCCATGCGTTGCAAGGTGCCGTATGAGAAGGTTCAGCAAAATTATTGCTACTACGTAGCAGACGAGGAGCCGCTGGTGAGTTCTGCAATTTATATTTGTGATTGACATTAACAAATAGTCCATTTGCATTCGTACACAGCCCAGTTCGTTTAGCAACTTTTGTTATCAGGACAAGCGCACGTCCCGTGTGTGCCTCGAGAACGAGGAGGAGATGCACATCCTGGCCAATTATCTGTACGAAAGCGGCTTTCAGAACGGCACGCAATTCTGGGGCGCCGGCCATCGCTGGCCAGGTGACTTGCAGTTCTATTGGAATTACTTTGGACGCGCCCGTGCCATCAACTACACCAACTGGCTGGAGGATGAGCCGACACCACACATGGGACTTAACTGCATGCTGTTGACACTTCAATCTGGGCAGCTCTTCATGAGAAGCGCCTCCTGCCACGACCATGCCGTCGACATATGCGAGCAGCTCCTCATCAACGAACCGACTATCATGCACTGAGTGCTCAGTTGAAATGAAAACATTTTATTGAATGCACTTACTATCTGAGCAACGAGCTTCTCCTTCCCCCATCACACTGTTCGCTGAGCTTTCTGTTGCTGTTGATATTCGCCTTATCTATTTTCAAAGTTACCCTGCTATTTAAGAAGGTATGTGTATATTAATTTAATAAAAATAAAAACTGGCATCGAAGGCCCTAGATGTTAGCATGCCTCATCTTAATTAGATAATGTATTGTATACTGTATCTAATATATTAAAATAATTTAATAAATAACAGCATATAATGTAAAGCTTTCTTTATACCTGCCTACCCCTAGGATAGAAGGGTATTATAGCTTTGAAAGAGCAACCAAACTCGGTGACGATTTGTTGTAATAAATTAATAAATATAGACAGATACGACTGTTCTCGCTGATTAAGAATATATGTATGTATGAAATGTAATACCCGTGGAGGGTTCAAAAATGCATTCAAAGTTGAAATAAATGAAAACTCTTTGTTATATTTGTATCATAAGTTGAACTATCTAACAGAGAATATAAGAACTACACAACGCAAGTGCTTCAAATCGTGAACTTAGTTTTGCCCGATGAGTCTGACATTACACATGTTATTCTTGGAGTTAAGATGCTTAACAAAGAATTTTTTCTGTTCACAATTCTGTTCGCTGAATGTTGCGCTTCTATTAGTTATGAGAAGATCGGTGAAGGCTATTATTTTATAGGTATTGGCCACAACGTGAGTAAACAAACATACGATTGATTGATTGAGGCTTTCAGAAAAGTAAATAATTTTAAACCATTTTAGGCAGATCATTATTTTGATTATTTCGACGCGAAAAGAAGTTGTTGGCAAAATGATGGCGAATTGGTTTCCATAGAGACTGAAAAACAAATGATTGACCTACAAAACTACATATTGTCCAAAGGATATGCGAATGGGAGTACCTTCGGCACATCAGGAAATAGTTACTACAGTGAATATCCCTTCAAATGGGAGGCCTTGGATAAGACTTTGAACTACAAAAAGTGGCTGCCAGGCCACGAACCTCCATTTGATTGAAACTTGAGCCTGCAACTAATAGACAGTGAATTATATATGATCCGTACATGGGAGTATGATCAGTACTATATATGTGAAAAGACAACCTGGTGGCAAAATGCTCAAAAATGTGTACATAGATTTAAATTTCTTATTCTAATGCTGTCAATTGCCATTGTTTTATTATTGCTTGTGCGACGAACAATAGTTCTTGTATTTAGTAATCGATACAATCGGCTTAAAACAAAAGAAAACATTAAAGATGATTGTGAGAGATGCAACCCAATATGCCAGCTATAATTAAACATAAATTTATCAAGTATGTTGTAAACAGAATTATTTTTGTACTTTTGTTACAACTGCAATTATTAACTTTGCATTCATATAATTTTCTATTTCTACACGTAACAATTTATTATGAATTTGTACAATTTAATGAAAATATTAATTACAGTTCAACTTCGATGAATTCTGCTCGGCACTGTTGTCTGACACATTGTATTAATGTCATCGCAGACTCAAGTGCAGTTTAAGTATAATTTAGTTTTGTACAATAGAACAACATTTTGCGATAATGTAAGCCGCCCTAGCCCTTATCGTTGGCTCAGTGTATTGATAGTTTGATCAGTAATTTAATCTCTCATTGTTTGCAAGTCGGATATCAAGTTTACTTCTCCTGAACAAAGCTTGCATGTAACTTCTAAACAGTTTGGAGTCTATAAATAGAAACTGAACGTCTTTAGACGAGGCTTAGTTTGTCGTTGAAGTTCAAAATGGGAAAATCCTGGGAGGCTATGTTGTTAGCTCTCTTACTCCTGGCTAGCTATGTTTGCATTTATAAGCAGTTCTGGAAACGTAAGTTATGTTCGAAAGTATAATCAAAACTTGATTAACTGATGTGCTGAATGGACTTAGCTCGTTGCATGAAACCCTTTGTGGAAATTGGAAGTAGCTGTTACTTTTTCTCTACCAATAAAGCAGTAGGTAAGTCTGCCTTGTGTTCGAATCAAAGTGCTTATGATCCATCCAAACCCATAGCCCACCTATGAGTACTATAAGGTATCCTACAAGGGACGCATCTTTAGCGTGCCGGCTGTGGTAAGTCAACATTCTTTATGAAGTATTCAATAGCTGATTTTCGATTGGTAGCTTGATTGGCTGCATGCAGGATTCGCTTGTGAGGCCATCGACTCCAATGCCCGCTTGGTGACCATCGAGTCTGCCGAGGAGATGCGCAACATGGCCAATTATATGCACCATTATGCTCATGCTAACACCCATCCACACTTTTGGAGCGGAGGTCATCGTGGCAATCTGGCTGCCAAGGAATTCGATCAGCTCACCATGAGCAAATTTTACTGGCTTAACGAACCCCATCCCATGAACTACACTAACTTTGTCCAGCATGATCCAGAGGAAAGAAGCAAACGGTTCCCAACTGGATACTGTGTCTATCTCGAATTTATGGAATCTGAGCTAATAATGAAAACGGCCAGTTGTAAACATCAAATGGCATTTGTCTGTGAGCTGCATTGATTACAAAAAGCTTTTATTGACATAAACAAAGATAATCAACTTCTTCTGGAACTAAAGGGATATTCCGATCTTTATGTTCGTAACGTATCTTTGATTGATAACGCTCAATGTCAAAGTTAGATTTGCTTGCTTTGTTCTCACGTTCTACTGCATTTCTAACTAATTGAATATACAAATCTTATCATTTTACACAACTTGTATATCATGGTCATTACATCAATAAACTGCAAGCCTTTTAAGAATGGGGCTCAAAGTGAGTATCAACTTCTCTTCTCCTCTCGTTACGATTCCTAGACAAAACATCAAAACATATTCCGCAATGTACTACTATCGAGATTGTTAGCTTGTGTATTAAATAACGTTATTGAAGCAGGGCCTTTGACCAGGTGCAGTTGTTAAATATATTGACATGCACTTGAGTTAATAATAAATTAATGTGATAATGTGCTGGACTATAAATTGATTCATAAGTGGATAAGATTCATGAGTCTTAGTGATTGATACTCAGCACTACCGATAGAATTTGATTATAAAAATTTCAAATTTGAATGACTTGAAAAATCCTAAATTCTTTGTACTTCGTAGTCGTAGAATAATCTGTATAGCTAAGTGCAATAATTGCAAGTGAATAATTGACTCTCAATCCTCAATCAATATTTAAATTGTCGTGTAGGTAATTCGATTTTGAATAGGAATCCAAGAGATGCTACAACAAATTTATGGCAAGTGGTAATTCAATAATTTAGCTATGCACAGATAAGTAATGCAAATAAATTTGGACTAAACGCTTTTAAACAGTCGTCGACAATAACGACTCACGACTCATCACAGCTCGTGAGTTGTCACGACTCACGAGGAGACGAGTTCCGTTGCGTTGCGATGGTGTCGTCAATTAAGTTAAATTGATAATGACGACTCAAGTTGTAGGTGGCTGAAGAGAGAGAGAGTGATAGACATAGTGCGAGAAAGGGAGACGGAGAGGGAAGGCAGCTGGCTGTGACGTGATTTCATTTGTGCATACAAAATGGCGACAAATTTCGACACGTCCTGCAGCATTATAAGGATCTCGTTCGGTTGCTCTGGGGTTGGCTTCTTCGGTCTGTGTTGAGTGCGCCCTTTGGCATAATTAAAATGAAATAATTTTCGACAAGTTGCCTGTTGTTTTGGGAGCTCTTAACGGCTTTTCGCCAGCTATTTGCATCGAATCAACGCGTCTCGAAGCGACGCGTCGACAGTTGCTTGCCACCAAATTTGCAGGAGCTGTTGCTATTGCTGTTGTCGTTGATGTTGTTGTGGCACGTAGCTGCTGTTAGACGGTCTGCCATATGATGAAAACTTACTCGTTCTTCTCTGCTTCTTGTTCTAACTTCAGCTCAAGGACCAGCTACAGCTTCTGATACAGCTGCCGACTCCTGCTCAATGTCTGCTCTGTTCTGCGTGTTGGAATTTTTATTTAATTTGCTTGGCTGTCATCGTATGCTGCCTCCTTGTTGTCGCTTGTCTGTTGTCTTCTGTTTGCTGCATTGTTTGAAATTAATTTCAGTTGTCGTTGAAGCCATTGGAGCCATCAGAATCCTATCACACAGTGATAAAAATAAGTAGCTAGTGTCGATTTACGAATAAGTTAACTTTTTTTCTTGAACAGCTTGAATAAAAGCATGTTCTTGTTTTTACTCGGTTGTCCAAGTCGTTCTTTGCTGCAGATCTAAATGCAAATAAAACAATTTTCTCATTTAATTTCTGATGGCTACATTCGAGAAAATAAACGTTGGCAACTGCAGGTCATAAATAAATTTGAGCTGTCCAAATGCAAACTGATGAAACTAACGAGATGACAAAAATAATAAATATATATGTTGCTTTAATTTCACATAGACAGCTCAATGACTCTGGCAATCATATCGAAATTTTCCGCAGTGAGTAAACATATGTATAAAGGTTTTAATATTTTGTGCACTGGAGACAGACAACACACCATGCAAGTGATTAATAAATTAATTAATAAGCTTTTAGCTGGACAAGCAAAGTTGAGTTTCTATTACTCGTAATAGTGATAAGAGAGTACAAAACATTGACACGATCTGATTAGGCTTGAGTAAAAACTCTCTTAAGCGCTTATTGAAATCAACAGAGCTGTTAAATTTCAAATTCATCAATGCAATTACACTAGCGTCCATTTGAATGGACCTACCTAAACCTAAACCCTGATCTTAGGGACTACATATTTATTAAATTCGGTTAGCCAAGTTTATTGTTCAAGTAGCTTGAGCTCAGCTGCTTTGTACACTTTACTGATCAGCTTTTTTATTTGGTTTTATTTACTTTCAATTTCAAATTCTCCTGAATTTGTTGCCAGATTGATTGCAGCTGCATGTAATTGTGTTGTCAGCAAATTATACTGCATTTGTTGCAGTGTATTGAAGTCCTACCTCAGCACTGAGAACGTGCGCTCGTCATAGCCGGTGTGCGTGCTGATGTCAATGGCGCTTAATGCCGCATAGTTGAAAGGCCAGAGCCAAGGACAAAGTTGGCAGCAAGTCGACTTCAGTTGAGTATTGCTATTGCTTCAGTCAGCTTCTGTTTTATCCCAATTTTGCACTCAATCGTTTGCCAAATCAACGCGCTAATCATTTTGCCAGTTGGGGCAATGCATTGCACTCGCCACCTCACTCTCCAGTCGGTTAGGCAGACGCACTGACTCGATGATATTCAAGGATGTCAACAGCTCGGTACCAGGCCCAGGACCAGAGCATACAGCATTGCCAGCACGCATGGTTGTTTTTTTTTTTTTGTTGTTTTTGTGCTGTGCCGGAAGTAGTAAACCCATAAATGTCATTGGCAATGGAGACTGAGAGACGACTGCCAAGAGCAGCACTGGCAACTGGGACAACATTGCTCGTTGTCAGCGCATTTGCTTGGCTAACTTATGTGGCATCCGCAGAGGCCACCCCCTGACCCTTTGGTGATGCCTCTGCCTTCTGCATTCCCCTTTATCTGTTTTGTCATTAATCACTGACAATAATGAACTTCCGTCGCAAAATGGCGCCGACTTTGGATTTCGACTCGTACCGGTTGCAACTGCTGCTGCCCCTCTCGTCCTCCAGCTCCTGTTGTTGTCATTAGCGCAATGTTGCAAAATTTATCGTGTGACTTATGAGACGAACAGCTGGACAGACGGACAGACAGACAGACAGACAGGCAATAGAGTCTAGCCTGAGCTGACCAGGCCAGGACAGTACACTGCCATGGCTGCTTGGCCTCTGTTTTGGTCGTGTGATTTTATCGCTTCGATTTACGACTCATAAAAATGCTAGCGACTTTATATGCGCCAACATCCTAACTGTTTTTTTTTGTCCTCTCTTTAGCTACCCTATATTCGAAGTGATAATATTTACTTTAAAGGGTAGTTTGACTTTGATAAACCAAGTAGAATCTCACAGCAAGTTAAGCGATTTTAAGTTGATTATTTTTTTAATTTTTCCATATTAAAATATTTTATCGTATTTGTGATTGATCTACAGGATATCTTATATATGTATTCCTTCAACAGCACCCTTATCGTTTTTCTTGTCTTTTTCTATTTCTGAGTCCTCTGGTTTTTCTGTCTGGTTGGAGTTTTGGGGTTTTTCTGTATATTCTGAAATTCTCTGTGCTGTTTTTGCGATTTTATGCTTGACTGCACTTCCCCTCTCCCTTTTTGCAGGACAGTTTGTTGCATGAATGTCTCTATACAACTGTATACATACGAAATCCAGTTGATTTTTATGGGCATTTAGTGATGCAGAAATTATTCGGATATGTTGCTCTCAATATTGCCTTCCAATTGAACCAAATAAACAAAAAGCAAAGCCTTGTTAAAATATTTGATTAATGTACATACAGATATTGACTGGAAGTCTGCACTTTACAATAGTATTTTATGTTATGTACATACTATATGTACATCGAAAACTACTTACAAAAAATTCCAAATGTTTGTAATATATGTTTGTAAATATTAAAGGTTAATTCGAATTCAAAATAATAATAAAATTGCATATTCCGATAAATAATAAAAGCATTGAAACTGTCACTCGCTTCTTGATTTTTATTTAAGGTTTATTTAAAACATAATAATGAAATTTGATATTCTGATAACGATAAATGGTTATATTTTCTAGTATTTTTTTTTTATTTCAGATTTTTATCTCGGTCTCATTGTCCGCTAACCCATCTGAACATCACACATCAATTTGCAGAGCAATTTAGTCTTAACACAAAGGCCATCTGACCAATATGTATCCTTTGGCTGGGCTTCGAGTGAAGTATCAACATACTGCATTTGACAGTTATTAGATTAACACCTACATGCACTTGTATAGTCGGATGCTCGATTGGTCGTTTATGTTAGTTCGATGAGGCGGGCCAGAGAGAGTGAGATGTTGTGTTGTCTGAAATTTCAGCAAACAATAAAGCGCTCAAAATGTATGCGAGGCTGCATAAAATCTTGACCAGACAACCAGACCAGGCATGGCGACAAAACAAAAGCAATGTCCAATCCCAATACCAATACCAAGCACAATCCCCGACTCCATCTAGTACCAGCTAGCAGGTTCAGAACAGGGAGGTGATGATGGCCAGCAACAAGCGATGTCAATTTCAGTCAAACAACCCGACAATATGCAAACTCGTTTATAAATGTACATACTATATATATGGGAATATATTGATATATATGTTCAGGATATCTGTATATAAGTATGTAAATATATATAGATGCATGTGCTCGTTAGGCATGGCTTGTGCGACACTCAAGAAGTGACAGCCGCCCACCGATTTGATCCACTTCCCCCTGTGCAGCCCTCACATTGCCCATTTCGAGCTACATAAAAAGGCGCTTACCGTGTGGTTGCTGGGGAGGAGGAGGCCAGTTGATAGCTGTCAGTGGCTGTTTAGATTTACGTGCCGCAGTGCAGCAATGTCAGACGTATGTACACACTGACGGAGACCGAGTTGGAGATGAAGGTGGAGACGGACGAATGGCCATCAGGAGGTGTGACAGGCACTGTGCGTCCCACACCTACAATGCACTTTGTAACAATGCAAAAACAACACAAAAACACACACACACACACACAGAGACCAGCAAATGGCTGATTGTCATCGCTTTCTGACTTTTTGTTAATGAAAGTGTCAGCTAGACAAATGCACCCGAACCCACCCATCGAACCAGGCCAACTGACCGTACAACAACGTCGCTTTTGTTTGATTCCATCCTTTTTTGTGTGTGCTCGAAATGCTTTACATTTTGCCCAATAAATTATGATCAGGCTGATTTTTAGAGGGTCCTTTGTAAGGCTTCGCCAATGGCCCATCGTCCCTAACAGCGTGTGGCATCCACTGTCATTAAAATGTCCTGGACAGCGCTTGTTGTCATACCTTTTGTTTAACATTTGGTCGAGTGTACAAAATTTGTTGATAAAACATTCCAAATTTCAAGATGATTATAAGGTAATCCACAGGCATGATGGTTTTTATTGTCCACACAATGTGACAGCGTAGTCAGCAAACCTGTTAATTGAGAATATTAAATGGCCTGTTGGGTTAGCTAAGTCCAATCAATTAATTGGAATTATTTGAAATTGCTATTTAATATTAAATGAAGTGCAGAAATTTTGCATATCGAACTTAGGCAGTCAATTAAACAAATACACGACGAATTGAAGGTAAGCAAATACATCGTAGTAATGAACTAATATTTCTTATTGTATTTATTGGTTCAATTAACAATTGGAAAGACTAATTGATTCTATTCTTTACATGCATTGCAAGCTTTAATATATTTTAAAAATAAACAGCTTAAAATTAATATTTTAATTTAAAATGATATTAGCAGCATTTTGCAGAAATGTTAATGCGAAAAACATTGTCAAGGTAAAGCCTCAGATAATCAACAGCATTTGCACGTAAAGCACAATTTGTGGATTTTATTTAGCTTTTTGTCATATTATCACAGCAATTCCAACAATTAACAAGCATCGCATATCACCAGTTGGGGATCTTTGTTGCCTGCTGCCAAGCTTATGTCCCCATCATGTTTAATGCTTCTAACTCAATTTACATACCGGGGCGTGGTCGCAGGCGGAAACAGAGGCGGGGATTATTAAAACGGATAAATCGCGACGTGCAACGGCGTTGAATGAAAGTGAAAAGCTGTGCGTGGGTAATTAAAAAGTCAACGTTGTTGGGTTGCGAAAGGCGGCGTACAGATGAAATCCTAATTCGCAGCTTGAATTTTAATTAATTAAGAGCGCATACGAGAGACAGACCGAGAAAGAGACAGAGAGAGTGGGTGCGATAGAGAGCAACTTTGGGATAGATAGGAAGATAGATAGGAAAGTCACGTGCCTTCTTTGCACCCAGGGAATAAAGTAGGTTAATGCGCTTAGAGGCGCGACTACAAAATGTGTGTAAAGTGCTTGAGGAGTCAAGGGAAGAGCGGTGAGTGGAGAGTGGGTAGCAAAATGGGGAGACTCCTGACAGACACCGTAATTGCTGGCGTTACAAAATATTTACACTTACGCCGTCCCACAGATATGGAAATGGAAAAAGATGATAAAGTGCGCAAAATGTTTGCACTTTCCCTTTACGACTCTTTAGAGACATTTAGGTGTTAAGTCGTCCCCATCCCTTGGTGTGTTCTGTGGGTTGTGTTGGCGTGTCGACGTCTTGATAAGCAAATATTATAGACATGGCAATATAAATATTTCTCTATTTATACAAGTAATTTATGTACTTGCCTTCGTCTCGTTATCGAAACGCAGTAGGCCTTAGCTTAGTTGTTTCGACTGTTTGGCCCTAAGCAACCCAATCCGTTGAAACAACAATATTTCGGTCACAGTCTCACAAAGTCTCGTTCTGTGTCTATAGTCTGTGCTACCCACTTTTATATTCATTATGGATCCCAAAAAGTGTCCAGATCTACACGAGCGCGCCAAGCGCATCCATGAGCCAGGTCGGGTTTGTCGCGAGCTGCTCTATTTGCGCTCCAAGCGGGTAAGTTGCTCCGATTGGACTTCACAAATAATATTCCCGCTCCTCCTTGATTGTCTAGGTCAAACGCGAAGTACCAGCCTTTACCTATCAGGCTCTACAGAAGGGCACTGTAGTCAAGCCGCCCACAAAGTGAGTTGCCCACAAATCCATAGAGTATTAAACATTCTTTACTTTTTGCAGAATCGATATATTTAAGCGTCAACCGGTTAAGGAAACAGTCTTTAAGATCTACTTTATGCGTGGTGATATTCCGGTTGCTCTCTCGGGTCGCAGCAATAAGCAGGACCCCACCAAGGATCGCCCATTGCGTTGGCACTGCACACCCGAGGAGCTCGACTATTGCTACTATTTGCCCATCTTTCTCGACGGACTGGCCGACATTGATAGCGATACACGTATGCTGGCAGTCAATGCAGCCGTCGATCTGATCATGAGGCAGCCACATAAGGTGCTCCCGGTGTTGCCCAAACTGATCCTTCCGCTCAAGCGAGCCTTTCAGACTCGTGACAAGGGAATCATTATCTCGGCTCTGAAGGTGCTGCAGCTAATGGTGCGTTTGGGTAAGTTGTGATCAATCGATTAGTCAAGTTGTGTTCTTATTGTGTGGCTGCTTAGGACCCTGTGTGGGTCAGGCTCTGGTGCCCTTCTATCGCCAACTGCTGGCCGTCTGCAATCTGTACAAGAATGTCAATGTAAACCTGGGCGAGGGCGTCGATCCCGATCGAAGCAAGCGCATTGGCGATGTCATAGAGGACACACTGAAGCTACTGGAGTACTGCGGTGGCCCCAATGCCTTTATCAACATCAAGTACATGGTGCCCACCTATGAGAGCAGCGTCTTCCCCCGCTGCCTGGGTGAGGAAACAACTACTCATTAAACACAGTTGAAAGTTCTATCGATCGAAACTGGTTTGGTTCGGTTGCTTAGGTTGTAAATGTCAACAAATTATCATCAGTTAAGTTCGAAATTTTACGCAAAATAAAGCCGAACAGTCTGCTTGAGCCAGCAGCCTGAAAACTGTCTAGATCTTCTTACTTTAAAAGATAACAAACTCGACTTAAAAGTGTGCATTTCCTCAGAAGTAGTTTGGTTGTTTAAAGGCATATTATTATAAACTCGCATGAAGGAATTTATAAGCAGAGGCATACCCTCGTTTTTCCATTAGAATATTAATTTAATTTAATTGTAACTAAAATATGCTTGGGAATTAATCTCAAAATGAACTTTAATTTGGCCATATAATACTGGTTTTTGTTTCGTCAGTTTTCAAAGTCTCTTAATGATACGAGTACTTTGGTTTAGAAGACCATTTTTATTTGGGCTATTTCGACTAAATTAAATCAGAAAAGAGTAGAAAAAATCTCACATGTTTCATATATATAAAACTGCTCTAATAAAAGAACTGCTGTATAAATTGCTATAGATTCTTATACCCTCAGATATACACTTATATTCCACTCACAATTACACTTTTTTATGTGACGCTGTTTCCCTCTCCCCCCACTAGGAGTCGAGCCATCTGTTAGCGCTTCTCGATTTCAACAAGCCAACTTCAGAAGGGGAGCCAATGATAAATGCCTAATTAATTTTTAATTTTCAAAACAAGCTTCCACAGAGCAGACAATTTTGAACAATGCAAGTAAGGTGGCCCTTAAATAAAAAGCTCATTACAATAAATCATAAAGTGAAAATTGTTCAATTCGCTGGCTGGTTTAATGGAATATCCATGTAGAGTGCTGACTGCCAAAGAGCCAGACAGACACATTTGTCTAAGGATGCGTGTGTGCATTGGCCCAGAGAGAGAGAGAGTGAGAGGTGGAGGGGGTGTGAGCTCACCCTGCTCGATTGGTATGTACGATCTCCCTCTCAGGCCAGCAGTCAGGCAGTCAGACTGCCTTTAGTCATATCTGGCCAAAATCAAGCACTGAGCCATACTCTTGACTTCTGAACTGCTGCCGGCAGTTTTCAGCAATCGAAGAACGAGCACGCTCTAAAATTAATTTAGTTAAATTGCTGCTTTGCGGGGGCTGAAAAGGGACGAAGACTGGGCTGGGCTGTCATAGGATGTCCTGGGCTGTGCTGTGCTGGCTTATGTATGTATGGAGAGTGGCTTCTGTGGTTCTATTGCGCTTTTCAACGTAATTAAGTACGACCCTCCATAATTTTGAAAAACAAATCTTGTTATCAACGCGAGCCAACACAAAACAGCTCGTTCAGTCGTTTGTCCTGCCTGCTCCTGGTTGGTTGCTTGGTCAGAGTCCAGTTGTGGCTCGGTGGTTTGTCCAACAACCTGCGATCTGCCTGCTGACTGCCTGACAGCCTGACTCCCTGTCCGACTGGTTGCTTTTGATTGTGGTGCGTAGATAAAAACCTGCCAAGTGTTGCAACTCAATTTGCCCCCGCCCCCATTAATAGCACTGAACCACCCTTCGATTGGTTGCTTCGTTCCACCACACACATTCTTAATTCACTTTTTGGGTATTTTTTTTTTTTAATCTCCTGTTGACGGTAAATCAAACAGTCCCCCTGGGTGCAGCGTCACTTGACGACCCACCCGCCAGATAAATTGCATTTGGCTGCTGCTTGGCAAATTTTCATTTTCATTTTCAGTTTTATTCTCATTTTCAATTTTATTGTGCTGCTTCCAATGCTCTTAAAACGTTTTGACATTTTTACGCAGTTTTTTCCAACAACATTTTTTATTGCGTCTCATCTTTCTTCCTACAGCTGCGACGAGGGGGGACAAAGGGTTCGCCGCGGGGTGCTAAACTTTGATTTAGCTGCAAAATTGTGCTAAAGCGATTGAAATTCCATTTGGAAAACTTTATGGAGACTTGTCTCGAGACTTCTGCACACTTGAGACGTGAGATGCAATGGGAAATATTAGACTTTAATTCAAACAGACTTTGACATTAATCAAATTGATGGAATAGTGTAGAGTGACAATAATAAATTGAACAAATGTTTTTCGTGTCACGACGCAAAAAACACGACACTTGCTCATCTCTAATTGGAATTGAATCCGAGCAACTTTGCTGTTAGCTCCCGATTAACGTGGCCACCCCACACACCCCCCAAATGGTCACCCTAATGCCCAGGAGAGCATTTCCGCCACACACACACATGCACACATATAGATACATATTCATATGCATTAAGTCATGACCATGACCATGTCCAGCCGATGGCTTGATGTTTGCCTGGAAATTGCTTTAATATACCGGAAATTGCAGGAGAGTTGCATAAATTGACACGAAACGCCCCGCGGGCACAATTCAATGTAATGAGACTCAGACACCAATGTGGCCAAGGAAAACGAAAGTGTTGCCCATGTGCACATGTGGGTGGGATGAGGGAAGCGTGGGTGTAGAGAGTGGAGCTATGGGTGCTGAAAATGTACTTACTACAGTGTGGTTGCCACATGTCAGGGTGCAACTTCTCTTTGAGCCAAGGAAAAGCAGATGAAAGTTCTTCTTAGAATATAATTCAGATAACTTAAGACTTTAATAAATGTATATAACTTGGCTGTAACGACACGTTTATAGTATATCATATATATTTTTATATAATAGATTATTTATATGAGATTTATATTGTATATAGTTGCTAAGCATTATGTACAAAGTTTTATTGAACTAACTACTTCAATGAGAACTAACAAAGACTTTGAGCCATCAAGAGACAAGTTAAGTTACATTTTAATATAAAATGAAATGACATTATTGAACGTAAATCTTTAAATTTAATTAACAATATGGACTTGGGTTGCCAGAAGAGCCAAAGGAGAATACAAAGTGCTCCTTTTATAATTGCTGTAGTTTTCACACATTCCTGGCCACATTTTGTTAGTTACGAGCATTGTGCAGCTTTAAGGATTTCTCTGCCAGCTCGCAAGTGGCCAATGTCAGAGGTCTGACATATTTTGAGACTTGGCTTTGCCACAATATGTGAATCCATGTTCATCCAGTCACGGCCTGGCATAAAGAGTCCGGTAACCGTGTTGGGCGCAGATGCTCACATTTCGCGTACTGCATCGAATCACGTTCATGTTGCCCAGAAGCGAATCGAAATTATCACCAATTTGCAGTCATCGAAATCCAATTATAGGGCGTGTGTGTGTGTGTGTGTGTGTGTGTGAGTGTAACCCCGAATCATGGTCAGACCAGGACAATGCCTTGTAAATGCCGAACAGCCACTGTCCACATAAACGCCATATGCTCGCCGCGATACAAAACTGCAGCGCGATTGCAGCCGCTGAAGCCGTTGGCAGTTTGAGTAGAAGTTGCTATTGGGATTGGTATTGGAAGTGGATCTAGAGTCTAGGGTCAGGAGCAGACAGTAATCGGATTAGGTTGGGCTGGCACCGACAAAAACATAATTTGCGAGAAATGTCACACGGCACACGGCGACTGCCTCGGCGACTTATTTGCAATTTGCAAAATGGAAAACGATGCCAGCATCGGGGGTGGTTGAGGGTGAGTTGGTAGTTGGCAGATGGCAGGAGGAATGGCTATAAGAGAGAGCTTACTAAATCATGCATGTCAAGTCGAGTAGTTGTCGTCTCTATCAAACCCATCATAATCGCCAACGCGTACGCATCATTATCGGCAACGGACTCTCCTGCTGCCGATGAGGGGTGGCTGGGACGTCTCATGGTTGCCACTGTTGTTGTTTAGTTCCGGCATGCGACAGATGCAACGGACGTGTGGACATGCGGACGGCAAGGAACGCTCAGTCCGTTGTCTGCGGTAAAACCACAAGCGGCTCTCCCCGACCTCCAGCGTCATCACCATCAATGTGCTCGGAGCTGTCAGAGCTCATTGTCGACTAAGTGCCGGCCACAGTGGGTGGAGTTGATAACTGGGCGCCTGATTGGTGAACAGTGGCTGGGGATGGTGGACAGTCAACAAGCCACAGTCGAAGCTAAGGCAGCACCAGCAGTCGGTGCACATTTTCATTTTCAAGGGCCTCAAAACAATTTTTTTGCTCTCTGAATAACCTGCTTGCTCCATTGGGAAGGTGGCAAAAAGAAACCCTGCATGCACAGTTGTCTGTTGTATAGAAAATATATTATAAATTATCTATTATTATTTGACTGTTACCTAAGCTGTTTATGGAACACATATTTATTAACAGTTTAACATGAACTATTACTACAAAAATGTAATCTTTAAATTGTAACTTAATAAAAAATATTGTAAATTATTTAAAAAACTAATGAATGACTTTAAACTTCATAATGCCTCTTCAATTAAACTTTGATATAATACGAATATTTTAAAAAATTTGTAAATCAACTTTAAATGATTAAAATTTAAATGTATATTTAATATTTGTTTTTATTTTGTAATTAATTTATAAATATGTCATTCATAGAAGATTACAGTTAAAGATTAAAATTTTGTTAAAAATGTTTAATTGTTCTTTTATTATATTTTACAGTCTGAATGCCCTTCTCGCTCTGACTACTATTTTTGTACGCTACAATTAAATTCTAAGTTACAATTCATAAATAAATAATAAAGTACGCTGCGATTTCTCCGTGATGAACCTTGAAGGAGTTAGAAAAGAACAAAAGGAGTTAGAAAAAGAAAGAATAAAAGAACAAACAGAAATGATTATGCTTGTATGCTTATATTTGTATTTATTAATTCACAATTTTATCATTATTTTTGCAATTTTCTAAATATTTGGAATTCAAAAATGTCGATGAAAACTTGTTAAGAAAAGCGCATACAGTTTGCATTCTTGAACCACTGTGCTGTCTGTGCCACCCGCTACGCAGAAACCGCAGCAACAGTGGTGTTGGTCGCTGCGTCAGGCACTCAACAAAGGAAACGATAAGACGACAGACGCTGCGGCAGCAAACGTTCCCCTTACTTCCGCTGCATTGCAGCCAGAATCAGGGATTGAGGATGAGGACCGAGGAACGAGGAACGAGGAACAAGATAGAGGGTGGGTGTCCGACCGAAGCCAACAACAATAAAAGCAAATTCAATGCATTTTGTGATAATTTCGCACTACACAAGAAACGAGAAACGATAAACGATAAAGCAGAAAGTCCCTGCTCTGATGCCAGACCCAGACCCAAAGCCGTAAACGAGCAAATAATAAAAATTTTATATAGCTGCAAAAAAAAGAGAGAAATATAAATATAAATATAATAATAATGGGCATGGAGTTACACGCATAGTAGTAGTAGTAATAGTGTTGTATGAAAAACATGAGTGTGAATAGTCAATGAGTGTTTGAGTGTTGGACTGTCAAGGGGTTGGGGAGAACAAACAGGTCGTCTGCGGATCAAGCAATGGGTCGTCGGATCGCTGACTCTGGGGATGATTTGCTCTGGATAGCTTGCTAAATTGGTGGGTTGGTGGGTGGATTGATGGTGGTGGAAATCAAACGGCAACAATGCAATCAAAATTTTCGTTTCCTTTACCTTGGGTGCAAATTTAGTTATTGTCTAGACTCTGGAGTTGGAGATATGCAACACTCAGGGGAATTGTTCGGCCATAATTTAATTCTGCTGGCCCATTATTTCATTAGTTGAGCGGCAGTTGCACTTCCCCCTCTACCTTGTTGTCACCCTAACCCCGAATTTGTGCAATTTATTTACAGTATTGTCGTATTGTAATATGGCTCTGGCAGCTAGACGCATAAATTTGTGTATTTCGATTTTGATTTTACCATTTTAATTGTTTGCAAACTGGCCAAATGCTCAGCCAGTTGCTCCTTTCACACTGCCCCTCATCACTCTGCCCGCCTTTGTCTGCATTGTCTTTGTTGGCCAAACATGTTGTATCTCGGTACCTGCATTTGAGTTGGCTTTCAGCAATGTGTTTTTGTTGCTGTAATTAACATTTATGGCCAAAAACTTAAGACACTTAACCCAACTATTTCGCATTTTATTTAGATTGCGAATAGCATATTTACTCAGTTTGTAATCGAATGCAAAAATTGTTTAAAGCTTTTAAATAAATTTGTATGCATTTCATAAATATTTGTAAAATTGTTTCTTTAAGGCATTTGTTTTATGAAAATCAATTTGCAAATGATAAAGTGTTACAATGGCCATCGATTTGCATTTCATAAATAATTGGCTTGTGTCAAATTCAAATTAAATTGGCAATTTAAATTTGATTCATTGTTAATTTATGTTACTATCAAAACACTTGCAAATAAGTAATACTTAATAACTTTATATAAACAGTTTATAAACTAAACAACAACAGTGATATGTTGTAAATAATAAATATGTGTTTAAATTGTATGCAATTGTTAAATAATTGTGACAACTCAATTTTTTTAACATTAACATATACTAAATACAAAAGTTCAGAAAACGTAATTTATTTTGGAAAAATATAAAAATTATTGTCGTCCTCGGTTTGCGTTTATCTTATTATCACATTATTTGCACTTTAATACCGAATAAGCAATAAATTGAAAAAATAAAAAGAAATAAATATTTCATTGCATTTAGCATCCATCAGGAATGTTCCGCTATCCAAAAACTTTTTCATATTGTGCTTAAATCAGAAACGCATGCTTTAATTTTAATTAGCCTAGAAATTTCTATATACCAACTGTGTTGATAACAAAAATCTTTAGTTTTATTATTGACGGCAACATAATATATATATTTTAGGATGAGATGACCAATTTGGAAAAATTGATTCCGGCACAGGACGGTATAATTAAACATATTTTTCAACAGCTGATTTGCAGCTTTGGTAAAGAAAGTTCTTTATAGGTTAGTCGTCGCCATATTATTAATGATTGATCAGTTTTAAAAAAAACTAACGAACTTTGAAACCAAATCTTCTGCAATATTATTATTTGTAAATTTGTAAACTCAAGTCATATTACTTTGCAGCCCTAAAAGTATGCTTTAAAATATTTAGCTGGCAAGAATTATGCAAGTACTGAAAGTATCTTGAGTGGAAGACAATGACGCACTTGAACTTACCAGCTACACTTGAGTGAGTCCACTCTGTCCGTCCGGCCAGCAAGTGCAACATAAATGCATAGAAACAATGAAAATTAAGTTGTTGCAAGCAAAACTTTATGCAAATAGAAGAAGCCAGAAGATGCATGGCAAGAAGGACGGGAACGGGGATGTACAGACAGTTGGGCAGATGAGAGTTTCGAGTCCACAGTGGCAGCAAAAGTATATTAAAAATGTTGACATCGAAATCCATCTGTTTAATGGGTCTGCACGTAGTGCCAAGACAGGCCCATCCCATGTCCAACTTACACACACTCGCATTGTAGATGGGCTTTTGTGGGTGCGCTTCTAATCCGCCGGATTACAAAAGTGTGCGGCAAAGTTGGAGCTGTAGCTGTAGCTGTGACTGTGGCTGTGGCTGTGGCCCCGGGAAACAATAATCTCAACCCCATTAGGCAGGCCCAACCCTTGGCCCAACTATTACACTTGATAAATTCGAGATTAAAGTGCATTTGCAGTTGAGCCCAGGGCAAGAATAGGCCAAAATGAAACCAAACTGAAGTGAACTGAACCAGGCCGGGTCATCAAATTTATGTCCATACATTTGCCAGTATTCAATCCCCTTCCCTGCTCATGCTGCCATTTGAGCACTTGGGAGACTCGTGCGCCCTTTTAATTATCACACGTAATGACAGCACCAAATGCAATTGCTAATTAATTGCTCGGGAGCCCAGGCAAAAACTCTGGCGCCCTCTTCGAACCACTAAAGAATTTATGGTCCTTACATTTGTTTGGCTTGACATTATTATTCCAACATGTGTGGTTCAAATGCAATTTTCCCGGATAAGATAAACCAACCAAATGGGTGGTTCGAGGCGTTGGCTAACAAATGACTGTGGCATCAGCTTAGCCAAATGGGGGGATTTACCAGGGAGCTGCCGAAGTGCAGGGTTGGGAAAAGCTGCTCTAATCGCCAGCTCAACTTGAACTTGAATTTGATTCTGATATTATATGGTCGGTCGACAGCTAATGAAGATAATCGTTTGCGCTGTCAAAATTGCCACAAAATATAATTGTGATAGCGCCGACAAACTGTGGCCTGAGAAGCGAGAAACGAGAAGCGAGAAACATCGAATCGCTAGCAAATGATTAATGATGAGAGCATTATGAAAAAGACCAAAAAACAAAAGTTTAGTTTGAGATCTTGAACGTTAGTTGAGAAACAAAACAAGCAAACTTAAATTGAAGTGCATCAAATAGAAGATACCCAGTATTTAGCTGAGTTTGATATGAAGCTATAAAAACTAGATATCTCCTTTTATTTCCTTAAAGAATTGATATTTATTTGTGAAACAAATTAGCAGAAATAAAAGAGATCAATCGATATTATATTAATTAAGGTAATTTATATATACTATACTGTAATTCTTTGACCTTATTTAAATATGTTGCCATGCAACTCATCATGTCCTCTTTTAATTAAACTAAGGTATAAATGCGAGACACAATAGAATCTCCAAGACACTTAGTACAGCGGAAACTTCAGCTAAAAACAATAACAAAAGATGCCAGCCAACTGATTACTTACAATTTAGTCAGGGGTAGCAGGGTCTAGGGTCTGAGTTTGGCTTTATACGCATTACGATCTCAACTCCCACTCCATTCCCCTCTCAAGCGATGCAGCAGCTGCTCAACGATTCACTTATGGACCCAGTTAAGATGTTATCAACAAAGCGCAAACGTCAACAAGAGAACAGAACAGAACGAATCAGAAATAGAAGCTCAAACAGAAATACAGGCAAAAAAATAAAACTGAACAATTGAGAAACTGAACAACAAATCTGCTGTTCGCCAAGTTCACCACTTCTCCAGTTGGCTAGTTAGTTAATTTTTACTGAATCTCGTCAGATATTTCTCTGATTTTTTTAGTCGTTTGTCGGCGGTTTTCAAGTGCGCACCTGAAACGCGCTTCAATTCAAAGTTTTGAGTTCTTAACAATTTTGAAAAATCCCATTAATCAAGACGTTCTTAAGTGTTAAAACAGCGGCTGAAGAAAACAACCTTAACTTGATTTATAAATACTTTTTGTTTTGCTTTCGCTCGCGTATATTCCCAAAATGTATCTGGGATCTGTGGCGTATTTGGGATTATGCTGCTTTCTGCTGACTCATCACAGTGCACAAGGTTTTATTGTTGTTCAACAATTTCGTTTCTTAATTGGTTATTTACCAATTAGTGACAGGTGTTTCCATTGTTTTTGCTTGCTTTTGTCTTTGATTTCAATCTCAACGAGCCCACCTACGACAATGTGTGGGCTTTTCCCCTAATTTGGGAACTTTTCATATGCGCACAAGAAAATCCCCGAAGAAAAAATCATAATTTAAAACGGAATAATTTATGAATTGCAAAAACAACGATTGAGTTTAGACATTTTATTCTAGAACTTGCAATATTCATTTATTTTAGTATTTAACTAAATAGAAAATGTAATTTTGATTACAACAAATTTAGACTTTAATATTGTTTTAACCAATTACCTAGAACAATTTCAATACCAGCAATAAAAATGAATATATTCATAATCAATGAACATCAGAGACTATGAGAATTAAATCAACCAAAAAATCCTGCCATAAACTTGACATATATTGACCAAGTATAGATTAGAATTTTATCCAATGGATAACAAGTTTAACAACGGCAACGACAACAAAGACTAGATACTATAGCACTATATAATTCTCATTAAGCTTAGTGTGTTTTTTTCAGTAGAGTTAATCTATTTTATAAATAAATGCTTCATTTTTATTGTTATATTGGATTTCTAAAATAACTAGTAATAAGCCAAAGCATATTCTAACACATCTAAAATAATAATGAATCATCAAATTCCCTTAAGTGTAATTTCGAGAAACTTAAGCTAATCCAGTTTTAATAGGCAATGTCAGATATTATTTAATTCAAACTACTTTTATGAAATATGTAGCCAGTTCTTATTTGCAATAACCTTAGGAACAGAGCTCGTCAACTCATAGTTAACCTGGTTAGTTGCAACAGAAATAGTTTAACTTTGCATACTGAAGTGTAATTAAAATTGGACAAAGTGCGCAGAGTCCACCAGAAAGGCAGTCAGCTGTGTGTGTGTGCGAGTGTGTCTGAGTGTGTGAGTGCTGGGGGGATTACGAGATGGAGATGTATCCATAAATAAGTCAACGTGCGCTAATTGACAACGCTTATAGATAGCGACATCAACATCAAACACGCTCCAGTTCATCCCAAGGGGAGGCAGGAGAAAGGAGAGAGCAGGGAAGGGGGTAGAGAGAGAGAGAGAGCAATGTTTGCATAACTTAAATGAAATTTCTTTGCTTAAATGTAATTTCTATGCTAAACCGAAAACAAACAACGATGATGGCGACTGTTACGTGGACACGGACTGTAACCGTAACCGTAACCAGGTCAAGCGAATAAAGTGTCATCCAAGTTGGATTTCGATGACACGGAGAGCAACAACAACAACAATCAGACCGGTGTGCCAGTTATAATCGGGCAGGGCCAGGGACAGGGGCAGCAGGGTAACAACAGCTATGATCAGGGCACAGGACGTGCAGGCTCAAGTGGAAGTGGATCTGGAGGTGGAAGTGGAACTGGAAACAGTGGCAATCGACCAAAGATACATGGCGTGCGAGTGACGGTCGATACGGGCGATGGACAGCAGCAAACGAAAGGTAATTAAATTGGCTCGGAGCACAAGCAAAGGGCAAGGCAAATGAGCAAATCAGACTAAAACTAAATGCACTGCCAACTTCAAAGCAGAGTCCAAGGAGAGCGTCGAAATTACGGACTTGGGTAAACACAAGAAACGTGTGGGCATCCACACGGACATCACGTTCGAGATAACCGCCGAGGGGGAGGCAAATGAGACGAGCTCGGCCCAGCAGCGAGACGTGGACAAGGGTAAGTGAAAGTGAACTCACTTTCTGCACACTTTCACCTTCACTTTCACCATTTGTGCCCCCCTCCCCTACAGAGGACGCCAGTGTGCCCATTTTCAAGGGACGTGCCAGCAACAGAGGTGACTCCAAGCACAACTCCCGAGATCCCTATGATCCCAAGTCACAATGGAATCCCAACTACCCAAGCGAACATCGTGGCCTTGATGCTGGCCATCGGTCTGGCTCCAGATCCGACACAGATGACTACTATCCTCAGTTTTATCCCCAGCCAGTCTACACTAGTGGCAGCAATGGCGAAACCTGGACACATTATGTGCCCATTTGGACCACAGAGCGTTCCCCGCAAGAGCAGAGCCAGCTGCAGCGACGACCCAGCTGGAAGCCCTGCTACTGCATGTCCTCCGACCTCAGGCGTCGTCGCGCCAATAAGGGCATCATTCGACGACCCACCAGGCGTGCAGTTGTCAAGAGCGATATCGTCAAGATCGACAACAAGTTGGAGCAGCCGTTCTCTTAACACTGCTGTGCACTAAGAAATTAAAGCAAATATTAATTGCACTTATTAAATTTGTAGCTAAATATATACCAAATTTATAGATATTCAATTAAGCTCTTTATTGTTATGGGGGAGTGTCTTTAAATTGTTTTAGAAGAATAAATAGTTTCTAAAATATAACAGTGAAGTGTTTCTTTGATAACTGTTTAAAAATGTCTATTTGCGAATGTATAACTAAATCATCTTTTTGCTTTAAACATTTTATTAGAACAACTATTAGAGTCTATGAAGTAAAAGTAATATCAATACTACTCTTAGTATAAATAACCACATTTCAACTATCACGTCTCCCTCACATTTCAAACAAATTGCAATACCCTTGACTAAGCTACTTCGATTAAGAGTTCAATTAATTGTTTTAACTTCTTAAGCTATATTTATAAACCTATTCTAAACGTATTCATAATATATTCTCCTTTATTCTCTCACATTTTCAATAAAATTACAAGACCCTTGACTAAGCTACTTCGATTCAATAAGAGTTAAATTAGTTATTATAACTTCTTAAGCTCAGCTTATTATCTGCATATTCTAATCGTATTCATGACATATTCTCCTTTATTCTTTCACATTTCAACAAAATTATAATACTCTTTGAAAAGTTCTTCAATCGAGAAAATCGATTGTATTAAAAGTTTATCTATTCACATCATTATCAGTGAATATATTCAGAATAGTAAATAATAATTGTCCCGGCACATTCTTGAAATACTTCTAAACATCATAAAAGAGATTAGGCCATCTTATTTTCAATATTAATTTTATTGTTTGAAGAGTTTAAAATTCGATACTAAGTTTAGTTGTGGCAGGGCAGGCTGTTGGCTGGTGGCAACTTACGAGTGCACACTGTAGGTGCTAGTCTTGCCGTTGTCATCGACGGATGCGGTGGCCGCATTGTAACCAAACTGCTTGCCATTGATGTTGAAGTTCTCGCTCTCGCCAGTGGCCAGATCCTTGTAGTTCTTCACATGGCCATCAGAGTCGAACTGTGGCGAAGATCGAAGAGAACAAATGAAATAAAGAACAGCTAAAGAATTGCACAACTCACCTCAGACTGGGAAGACCACTTGGATTGTTTCTCCCACTGTTTGGTCTGGTAGCCGCTGCCAGCACCGCCGGCGCCGCCAAAGTTGCCAGAGCTGGACAACTGTTGTCCCGCATTCAGGTCCAAGTTGCTCTGGCCACCCAGCAGAGAGCCGCTCAGCAAAGAGCCCTGGCTGCCGCCTAGCAATGAGCCACTCAGGAGAGAGCCACTGGCACCAGCATTCAGACCGGCGTTCAGAGAGCTGGCAGAGTTCAAGGAGCTAGCAGAGTTCAGGGAGCTGGCAGAGTTCATTGAGCTGCCGGAGTTGAAACCATAGTTGGAGCTGAAGCCATTGGCAGCACCAGCCTGGTACTGGTTGGCACTGGCCAGGCCGGCACCGCTGCTGTGCGAACTGCCAGAGGCAGCCTGTTGTCTGGCCGTCAGCTGAGCCTGGTTAATCAGCTGATGCAGCTGCGAGCTGCCGGCAGCCAGGTTGAGGCCAGCAGTTTGTCCAGTTCTCCACTGGGTCTGAGCACCGGTGCGCTGTCCGAAATTGCTGCCAAAGTTGCTGCCAAAGCCGGCGTTCTGGTTGACCTTGAAGGCGGAGTTGGTGCCAAAGGTGGAGGCAGTATTGGTGCCGAAGCTGGAGCCTGTGTTGGAGCCGAAGGTGTAGCTGGCCGAGGGCTGCTGAACGATCTGGGGAGCCGAAGCAGTGGTGGTGACCTTGCGCTGATAGTAGTGCTCAGAGGTGCCCGAGGGCTGGGGCACAGAGATGTACTGCACCGTGGGCTTCTGCTCGACAACGCGCTCCACATGTTGCACATACTGCTGGGAGCCACCGGGCACTGTGTAAACGACCTGCTGTGGGGCACTGGACACCAAACGCTCATGATGCATGTACTCGACATTCTTGCCGCTGGATGAGGGCAGAGTCAAAGCCACTGGAGCCTGCACATTGCTAGAGAGCAGAGACTCCGAGTTGACAGTGTTGGTATTGGCACCACCAAAGTTGACCTCAGTGCCGGCATTGTTGGCATCGGAGAACTCCACATTGCTGCCCACATTGTGGGAGCTGGCCGCATTAAAGTTGGCGCTATGACTGGTTTGGAAGGCAGAGTTGGCCGCGAAGGCGCTGTTTGAGCCAAAGGAAGCCGCATTGTTGGCACCAAAGGCAGCCTGATTGCTAGCTCCAAATCCTGCACCTGTGTTGGCACCAAAGGCAGCCTGATTGCTAGCCCCAAAGCCAGCACCACTGCCGAAGCTGCTGCTGCTGCTGTCCGAACCCTCGACGGCACCCACGGAGTCATAAGAACTCTCCAAGTTGCCCAATGAGCCACCAACACCGCCTAGCGACAGCTCAGCTGTGCCACCAATGCCTCCAATGCTGTTCGAGGCGCCACCGCTATAACCACTCGAGGCATAGGCATTTTGACGAGCAGTGTCGACTGCCTGCTGATGTGCCGAGTAGTGGCTAAGGAAGGACACGTACATACATGTATATTAGAGAGCTTATTGAACGGAAAGAATGGTGAACTATGCAACAAAATTGGGTTCTGATTATACAATATCTTTGGATTAATTATTGCCTCTTCAAATCATTAGATTTTACAACAAAGAGTGTTTTGTGATCTAGAAGCAAGTAGAATCTTATTTACTTGTAAGCTTCTAATGGTTTTATGAAATATTTATCTAAATATCACATTATTAGTTCAATTAATATCTTCTATTTTTAATCGTTCTACTATTGTTGATATTTTGCACAATATTTTTTATGGGCTCACATTTTTACAGTCGCAAATATTTAATCACAAATAAATACACAGAATTTATAGTTCTACTCAATACTAAAGTTCAAAGTTAAGCAAACATTTTTAACAATCATTTCATTTTAATTAATTTGCAATACTATACTATATATTGTGACTATTACAGAAACTTTGAAGCTATCGAATTTACTAGTGAATCACCAATATCAACCTTGTTGCATAGTGTTAGTATTAGTTTAGCATTAAATTGAATTTGCATAGAATTTTGTGGAATATTTTAGTGGGTTTGTACCATGTTGCCAATTGGAAATTTCGATTTTGTCAAATACAAAATGATCTCTTCAACATTGCCGCACGGCACTTACCGACTGTGGAAATTGTCCTGATTCTGTCTACTCGACAAACCCCAAAGGTATAAAAGAAACGATATAAAGAAAAGGTCAAGCTTTGCCCAAGAAGAGCGGCCAGTTGATCAACTTACCCGCTGTGAAAATCTGCAAAGAGAAGGCAAAAGACGAGATTAGATTGAGTTTTCGTTGGGATTTATAGTTGGGAAATTTTGAGTTTAATCTGGACACGTGTCAATTGAAAAGTGCATTGCACAATTTGTGTTACAAAATACGACGCTTATCAGCCAATGAGTGAGTATTCCGAGAAATGGGCATTATGCAATTATGTCGCAGCAGGATTGCAACAATATTAATGTAATGCTGATGTATTTTCACATTTGGCTTGCACTTTCATTTGAGAGAGAAAGGAATTCCGAGAGTTCTTTACCTGCACAGGCCACACCCAGGCATAGAGCCAGCACCAATAATGATTTCATTTTGAATATTCTATAAAATATTTTTCACTTTTCTTGCGTAAAACCGTGCGAGACTCGCGCTTGAAATTGAACTAATGAATTGGATCGATTGGAGCGCGCTTTAAAAACCCAAACGAATGGCCCAGACGATTATTGATAACGGATGAGAGCTCAATTCGGACTTGAACTGATTGCTTCTTGACCTAGAGAGGATGCCATTGGGCACAGCAGATAATGTCAGCTATTTAATATTTTATTCAACTCGGAATTGGTGCAGAAATTCATGACAATATTTATTTCCATCAATGATGAAAGTAATTGCGACATCTCTATATACATAAGAGTGTATATAAGCATAAATATATATAATTAAATATTACCTAGTATGCAGCTGATAGGGGAATTGTTTTCGTGTCGAAACCTTGGAATACTCGCATCATCGTTGCCAAGTACAGTACGGAATTAGAGGTACACATAAGCCTAGTACGAGTATACTTATGTAGTAGTAGTATAGTCAAGTACATGCCATTGATAGTAGGCTAAACTTGAAAATACTAAAATTTATATTTAAATTCGCAGATAGTGCAAATCATTCAAAAATAACCAACAATTAACCGTTGTTACAGGCTATATCGAAATCTATTTATATATCCTTCTAATGCATACTTTTGGGCATTATATTAAAGTGGATTAACTTAGTTCTTGACTAAGATACTTAATCTGTAGCATATGCAAATTATTCAACTGCTCCTTTGGAATACATTTTATATAATATGCGGCAAACTATTTCAAACAGTCTCAGATAATATATTATTTGAAGTTTGATTAATCGTTTTCTTTATTTTAAAGCAAAATGTGTAAGCTAATTTAAAGTAACTAGTCATATCATTTATATATACGATCAAACTCAATTCCTTTACACATCATGATTTATTTGAGTTGCCGTCATTTAATGGGTTAATAATTGGGAATCACTTGAACCTGTTTCAATTAATCTTTGAGATATTTTTGCGCATTCATTTTCGTTTGAATTTCGAATGCCGCTTCCCGGAATGAACAACAGTGTTTGTTGATTTGTAAATAAGAAACAAAAATATAATGTAAGATGTTTACAAACAAAAGTTTTTGTTTTATTACTTCCGTTAAATGCTAATGAGCTGAATCTAAATGATTAGAACTTGAAAAGTGTTTACAATCAAAAGTTATACGAAACCTGAATGCCCTTTCTATAGTACAACAAGAATAAAGATACATAAAAGGTTTATTCTTGCATATCAAACTTATTGACTGAAGAGAAGAACTTGAAATAAATATACAAAATTAATTTCGCTGCACTTCAGTTCATCTGTCCTCTTTTAATTTAACAAGCAGTTGTCTGGCATAATCCTTAGTATTTACCTAGCATCGCCTAGTGATTAAACAGATTCACCTGGTCTAGTCCACTAAATGCACATTTTCCCCGAGTGTTGCCATCTTAAATAGCTTTACATAGACGAGTATATAAGTTGAGAAACTAAATGGATTTTTAATGTGTGCAATTAATTAGCTACACATAGACAGTTTCCTGTGGCGCCTGATAAACTTTGATCGGTTCTCTATCTATTGCAAACTTTTACCAAGTATATAAGAAATACTCGTACTCGTCGATCGTCGATCTCTCAGCATATTCCCCATAGCAGCCAAAATCAAGGCCATGAGCTTTGAATGAGCAAAAATAATTTGCATACTCGTAAGCTTATCATTTGCATGGACGGGATTATCAGTTCAAAAGGCAGCCGAAACTTTCTAACACACAGTGAATATCCAATAAATGAGAAAGTCGTGCAGATTGTATATATTTAAATATAGATATATATATATAATATGTATATATTTGTGTTCAACACATATAAATAGAGTTTAATTAGCGCTTTTCGAAAGGTAAAGTTTTTAAAATATGCTAAACACCAAAATTAAAATTGAGTTGAGTTCTTCCTTCTGCGAGGGGAGCCGGATTAGCTTTAGGAGTGCACGGAATATGACGTCACCTTGCCGTTATCATTGATGGTGGTCTGAGCACCACGTCGACTGGTGCCATCGCCATTGCTGCTGCTGAACGAGCTGACCGAGACGCCCTTGTAGCCTCCACCGCCGCCGCCGCCACCAGAGCTTGAGCTGGCTCCAAAGCGATTGACAATGTTGGGCGTAGCCTGAAAGAAGTAGCTCAAAGTGAGTAATCTGCAGTAGAAAAGTGCCAGGCATTAGTTTACCGGATTGGCAGGACTGATGTAAGCCGTCTGTCTGTGTCCATTGTTGCCAATGGAGCCCGATGCAACAGCATAGCTGGGTGCATAACGGTGCGAGTTATAAGAACCACTTCCAGCACCACCGGAACCACCACGATATCTGTTCTGATTGGCCAAATTGTTATGGTAGTTCTGCTGGGCGGCAATCTGCTGCTGAATGCGACTGTGAAAAAGAAGCACAAGGATTGGGTTTAATATCTTTGCTCCACTGTAGGCTCATCTATTAGGGATTAGTAGAGGAAAAGTATAGAAGGAAAGCGAGGTAATTACGTGTCGTCGTCACTTAATGTCGCATCCGCGGATGCAAAAGCATTGCCAGAGGTGGCCAGACCCGTTATAGCTCTACAAAAATAGATAGCAAGCGCTGTTAACATCACCATTGCCCCATTTTCAAAAACCAAACCAAAAAATAATAAACAGCCAGTCGCAATGTCTGGAGTAATGCTCACTGTTGAGTCGCATGGTTCTGGGCCAGAATCTGATTGGTCAGCTGCTGATGGAACAGATAGGGATCCGTAATACCAAAGTGTGGTGCATAGCCACCGCCATAGTCATCGTAGTCATTGTAGCCGCCGGTGTAGCCACCTACTCCACCATCACTGCTGGCATGGCTGCCCGCATAGCTTCCGGCATAGCCTCGACGACGACGAGAGGGAGTGCGACCTGGAATGGATGCAGTTGGTCCAAGTGAGCAAGACAACTATGTGATATGGTAGTTTCATTTGAATCTAATTAAATTATGTTAATGTGTAAATGATGAAATGTGTAAATGACAGAGTTATTTATTCATTCAATTTAGCTCTAAAAAAATTCTAGCTAGAAACTAGGAATTACTATAAACTATAGTATAGAATAGTCTATAGTTTATTTGCCTTATTCAAAAGATACTTCAATCTCCTTCAATAATTCCTTTTCGAATAGACAAATATGACAAGGTTAAACATCAAATTATTAATGGTATAAATACTACAAGTTCACCTATGGTAACTGATTTGCACAAATAAAATATTAACCAAAATTTAGACTTATGCCTTAAAATTATATTATGAAAAATTTAAAGTCATTCAATAATATTCTAAACAATAAAAAAAATCAATTATAAATCTTTTAAAGAGTATATAATTTACAACAACAAAAATCACTATTAGTAGGATTTGTACTGAAAAATTATATCTTTTAAATTAAAATTTTTAAAAGCGTATTAAAGTTTCGAAAGTGTCTGGGTTCTTTATGATAATCGCGTAGTTCGAACAGTCTTTTACAAATGTATTCGTCATAGTATGAGGTTATTGAACTCAACAATATTTAAATGGCGATGATCTTGGAGATAACATAACATAACATTACAATTATATAATCTGACCAAGTGGAAGTCATGTGTTTGTTTTGCTGTACTTACTGGATGAGGCGTCACCTTCGTTATTCAATGCGCTCATTACGACACAAATGATTAAAAATTTCCACATATTAAACAATTTGCATTTGCTTACAAAAATCGCTTGGTTCTTGCTAAAAAAACAAAAAAAAAACAAAAATATATAAATAAAAGCTGAAAATGAAACTGGTCTTAAATGAAATATAATCGATCCGGTTTGATGTTGTAGATGTTTGTCTTGAATTCGTTGTATAAATTACAACATTGTGTAAAGCTCATCTTCGACTAATCCTAAACAAAGATCAGTTAAATGAAGCTTATATAAAGAACGCTCTAACTGCAACCAGTATGATTATTAATGTCGGTTCTATGCAAATGTGTAGCCTAAAGTTCTCATTGTTTTATTGTTCATTTGCCATCACAACCCATGCGAAATCAATTAACATTTACCTAACCTACGATTATATCAACACATCCAATTTATTTGTTTTTCTTCCTAAAAGGGATCATCCCCCTGACCGGATATGCAATGGCTGCCTCCTTATGAAACCCACAATTATTTGATAAAATGACGCTCATAAATCTCCAATCATTTTAATTGCAACTACACGATTTCTCAATTATGAAAATGCAAAAAATTATAGACAAGAGTTGTGGGCGGTGCGAAAGCAGCACTTTGGAGAAAGGGGGTGCGGTGGGGCAGCTGCCAAATGGACCGTTTAACTGAGAAAATAACCAAATGCAAAGCGGAAATCCCCGAAATGTAAATTAATGATATTTTGTGGATATTTTGTCCAGAGATTTCTAAACCGGTTCCACAAATTGGTTGCTCTTTAATCGTTATTCATCTATTTGTTATTGTTGTTGCAAATTAAATAAATTTGTTGTGTCTTTAAAGCGTTTAACGTTTTTGGTGCGCATTTTGTCTCGTCATTTTGTTCTGCTCATCTCAGAGATTATTTTTGTTTTTTTGTTTATTCAATTTTGCTACTTGTTTTTTACTCGACAGACAGATCTCTTGGAGCATTTCATTATTGCACTTCACACTGTGTGTTTAAGTTTCGTTTATTGCGGGGATTTTTTCTAACGAATCTTTCTTTGTTTGCCATGTTCTCAATTCATAAATTACCGATTTGGCCTGGCCATAACAACTCTCTCTCTCTCTCTCTCTCTTTCTCAAAAAACCTGACATTAAATTAACATACGAGTATGCCAAGAAATTCGGAAATTTGCGGCCTATAACATTTTAATAACTTTTGTGTGTCTACAACAATTTTGTATGTTATTTTTTCACTTGTTAAATGTTGATGGAACTCTTGTGTTCGATGTTCCGCTGATAAGCACACTAATTGAATTCATATAAAAAATCAATAACATTCACATTTCCCCCCATTTTCGTCAAACATACACACGTACTGGCCAAAAACGGAATTAAACTGCGCCATAAATTTGCAAAACTAACTTAGTTATAGTACTTTTGATACGTTCTCTTAGCAGCAGTCTCTCTCTCTCTCGCTCTCGCTCTCTATCTCTGCTCATCTTTTTGCTTTGCCACAACAAACTTGACTCATTGGCGGCTCACACACAACTTTATTGATTTATGCTTGACTGTTTGTCAGTCTCTCTTTCTCACTCTCTCTCTGTCTGCCACTCTTTCACTCACTTTGTTAGCACGACCGATCGTCTTCACTGTGCGGCAACCTGGCAATGTCTGAGCCGGAACAGGTAGACCCAGGTCCTCTTATAAACATGATCCGAGATCAAAATAGCTCCGTACTAAACTCACTGACAGTGACAGACTCATTTCGATGATGGTATTCATTTAGATACTATATATATACACTCATATACATATTCATATCAAGCGTACATATGTGTGTGTGTGATGTGTGTGTGTGTGTGTGATGTGTGGTTGTTGCTTAGTTGTAAACAGTGGCTTGGAAGCTTCGCTTTGTTGTCTAATTATGACAAAAGGTGGCTTTTGTTTTGATCTTCTGGCTTCAATAACTAATACAGCTACGATTCTGTCTAGTATTTTGGTTTATTTAAGCCCACTAAATTAATCAGCTCCATGTGTATCACTTTTTCACGATCATTTTCTTAGTTCTGGTTTTATCCACACTATGCGACAGAATAATAAATTAATAGAAAGTATCAACTATCAACAGTAGTCAGAAGTAATGCAATTTATAAAAAGCAAACACTGAAGATTAAAGCTAAGATTTAAATATTAATTATAGGTTGTTAGGCTTTCGATAATAATCAGTTTAATCGGCAGACTATCCGTTAGTAAATAATTTAATAGCCAAAGTACCAGATCCATATTGAGAGCTTCTAAAGTTGCATAAAGATGCACCATGTCAATTATATAATGTACTCTAAGAAAAAAGCTATAAGAATATATGTTCAATTATTAATTTAATTTTGAACAACCTAAAGCAACATTTAGATTCCTAAGCTATTCAGGAAAGAATGTGTTAACAATAATAGTACATAATTGGTCTTTTCAAATATTAAATACAAATTGATTATAAACAATGAAAAAACAACAAAATTGGGTGTATAAAATATATATATTAGGGTGCGCAACATATTTTATATAGTATAACTTTCTTAATTTAACATATATTAAATACATTCGTTTAATACATTTTATTGAAAATCTAGTCTTGATTTCTTACTAAGGAACAAAATGAAACAAATACCAATTGTTTGCTTGAATGTTTGAAGTTAGCAATAATCGATAATATCGATTCAGTGAACGTTTTTGAATTGTGCTTTTAAACACATTTTCAATTACATAACGATAACAACACGACAATGTTAATAAACTAAGACAGTGGTATAACAATCGAAATTATCGACGGAACTTTAGTTGATAGTAGAATGAATCATGTTACACATTATGATCGACAATACTATCGATTGATGGGATGTACAGGGTAAATACACGATGTGATATGAAGTTTTAACAATAAATACGATTAGCGTGAGTTGGGTGATTGATCTATCTGATTGATCCGCCCAGGCACTTGTCGTTTCAATCCGCCCATCTGGCATTCTCCTTACAGCTTCGACTTCTCCTGGGGCTGCGGTATGAGGACGTCACGCCACCACGCTGGTCGCTGGAAGGCGCCTTCATTGGTCATAAATTCGGTCTGCAAATTCTCGTAGAGCAATCCATCGGTGCGAGCAATCACCGAGTTGAGGGCAAAGTCTGGCGGAGCAATGGCATCCGCCACACTGACAGCCACATCCTTTAGCTGGGCACAGGTCTGCAACAGACGCTCCTGCACAGCCGTCTTAAAGGCGGCTCCCACTGCAAAGCCGCCCACATAGAAGGTGGTCATGTGCTTCTCCAGCAGCCACATGGCATACACATCATACAGCTGACGCAGCACCCGAGCATACGGCTGCTCCACACTCAATTGACGCACATGACCCACATAGCTTCTGAGAGCAAAGTACTCGGCATAGGCCAAGGACAGCTCCTTGGCACCCGCCACCTGTGAATTGTTGCGTGCCTCAAAGCGATGCACACCTGCTGCCAGTTGGGCCTCAATGTGGCCACTTGTGTGGGACATGAGATGGCACAGCAGCCACTCGTAGCAGGTCAAAGCAACTGCAAGTGAATTGAGATTAGTTCGAGGTGTCACCTCTTGGAATTGACAGCGGATGCACTTACACTCCCAGCTATCCAATGGACTCTGCTGCACGAGCTGCGGGTACTGCAGCTGGAGCAGCTGTTGACGCTGCTCCAAGAACTTGATGCTGCCAATTGGCGTCTCCAGCTGCTTGGCGCTCCATTGACGCAGCAGCCAGTTGGATGCCTGCTGGCCAAGCACATTGTTGTCGCCCTCATAGGTGCACAGGGGATCGTGATCGGTGCGCATTTGACCCAGCTTGGCGGCGCGCAGATAACCATGACCGCCACATGCCTCACGTGCCTCCTGAATGGCATCCCGTGCCGACCACGTGATGTGCGGCTTCGAGGCCGAGATGATGGCATGAATCTCAGCCGCATTCTGCGTCTGCAAGGGACACCAAAGTGTTTAGTAAGAATAGAGGCAGTGGAGAAGCTAGCGCCACCTACCAGCACATCGAAGCCATTGGAATCTGCCTGGGAGCGTGCAATGATCTCCAGATAAGTGTTGGTCAGCTGCTCCACAGCAATCTTCTGCACACAGGCAGCAGCCAGATAGGGAAAGATGCGATATTGCTGTCAAGACAAAAGGATGATAAGTGAATCAATCGCTAGACGAGTGTGCTCCACTTACATGCAGCTGATACTCGATTATGGACACCTCCTCGCCCTGTCGCTCCGGGCCAAACTGCTTCCGCACTGCCGCATAGCGCACAGCAATGACAGCGGCACTGCAGAGCGTGTTGGCCGACTCCTGCATGATGCCAATGCGACCAGCCGAGAAGCTCTCGAGGGCGGCGCCCAGCGCCTTGCCGGGCTCCGTAAAGACGCTCTCATAGACGCCCTCGGGCGTCACGTTGCCAGTGCGATTCAATAGATTGTCGCGTGGTATGCGATAGTTGGTGAACACCACAAATCCATTGTCGATGCCATTCAGGCCGCACTTCTCGCCAATGTCGCCCACGAGCACGCCTGGATACGAGAGCAGGGTCTTTGGATCACGTATGGGTATGAGGAAGCCATGCAAGCCATGATTCTCGCCATCAGCCGTGATTAGATTGGCAAATGTCATGGCCACAGTGGCCATCTTGCCCAGATTGCCCACCCAGCACTTGGCCGCCTCAAAGTCCGGTGTGTTCACAACAAACTCCTCTGTGCTGGGATCATAAGTGGCTGTGGTGCGGATACGTTTCGTATTGCTGCCGTGGGACACTTCCGTTACGGCCAGACAGGTGATAATCTCACGATTCCAGGCAGCCTCAATGTACTTGGTGTGCTTCTCGGTGCCCATGGCACGAATTGCATTGTTAAAGAGGCCCACGCCGAGAGCAATCTTCACGGAGAGACTGGAGGAGTAGCTGGCCAATGCCTCATTGATATACATTAGGTATTTGGTTTTGTCCGAGAAGCTTAGATTTTCGATCTCCTTGGGCACCAGCTCCAGCTGCTTCATCTTGTTCACCTGCATGGCAGCCAGACGCTTCTGTTCGTCTATGGGCAGCGTGCGGGAAGGATGCGCAAAGAGTGGATCACTTTCGAGGCGACGCCAGACTTTGTACTAGAGTATTAGAGAATATACAGTTACAGTTTTACAGTCACTGTTTACAAAACTGTGTCACCCACCTTGATGCGCAGTGCCTGCTCACTTTCGAATATCAAATGCAAACGCTTCCAGTCGAAATTGGCTCGTTTGCGATAAACCGTAAGAGGACCGCTTACTGGCAGATCGGGAATAAAGCTTGTGTCCACGCTGGCCATTGTGTATGTGTGTATCGTAAGTGTTTTTGTTTACTGCAATTGGAAGGAAAGACAGTTATGAGCTGTGTTGTTGACGGTTGTGCACAACAAAGTGCAGTGATTAAAATGACTGCAATTGCTTCTCAGTTTCTCTGAAGTGGGACACTTCAGCTACGTTATCCGCAAGTGCAAGAAGCCATAGTTGTTTTAGCTACGTCACAAGACCAAACTCGGTAACCAGTTAAAAGTTATCAACCCATTTGAGTGATTTACAAGCACATTAGTTTCAGAACAATTGTAACGCGGCTAAGTTGCTTCGAACAGTTTAAAGCGTACTGTGCATTGCTAAGGTTGCAGAATAATTACTACAGTTTGAGAATTACCGACCATAGTTTGAAAAGTACTGTTTGCTGCTTAACATTTAAATCTATTTTAGAGGGCTTTGCTTATATGGCTAACACTCTCAGCCCCGGCAACATCGAACGTGCAGCAAGTTTTATACCTCAACTACTTAGAACGAAGCATCTAAAAATATCTTTAATCTACAATACAAAATCGTACCCCCATCAATCTCTTAAAAATGTTGATAACACCTCAAGTGCTCCCAAGGACAAGCAGATTTAGACATTATTGAACTTGGACCCGAGTGTTAAGATTCTAACGATAGAGCTAGTTGGGTGCAAACAGTTTATAGTATTGTAGATAAGCACTTGTTAAGAATTTCCAAGTATTCGATATACTCTATCCTAGATTTGCTGCTACCAAGAATAGTATTTGCTCTAATTGCAAAATTGCAAGGTTCATTTATTTTTGGCAAGTCAATAATACTTATCATAAACCAAACTTATCAGCCATAAACATAAGTGGCAACACTTTAATCACTACAGAACTACTATATTAAACCACAAACCCAAACCCTTCAGATGCCAAGAGACTTATAACGGCAATAAAAACACGATTAAAAAAAATCGACAATTGTAAAAATTAAAAAAACAACTCGAAAGGTTAAATAAGTGTGCCTCTCATGGCCCTCAATTAAAAGTACTTAAGCGATACTCCATCGAGTGGAGTAATTAATAATTATTATGATGTACTTATATGTTATGATACACATCTGTAATAGTTAGGCCCCCTTCAAGTATTAAGAGGTAGTTCATGCCACTGTACGTGGGACACACAACATCTGTAGAGCATTCGTCGAATTCCACATATATCAGATACAATTTAGTTGCAATTAGCATAGAGTTGTCATCAGTTCTCAGTGCCCATGATAAAAAGTCGATCTCTATGGTAGAAGCATTCGTCACAAGGGCAACAACAAAACCAGTAATAAAGTGATAGACGATTATGCTCGACTGCAATATACTACGCAATTTGAGTGCAAGCGAGAAAACTTCAGAGGGATAAACTATTTTGCGAAAGCATTAAAAATAATCAATTTATAATTATTAAAAATATAAAAAATTAATACAACTTGCCTTTATCTAGTACTTAGTATTCGTTTGTATCGATTCTAAAACAACACTTAATGTACATGCAACAATAAGGCAATTATATTGTCAACAAAATTTGTAGAACTACCTTTCGTAGTCCCTGAGCAAACGGACAGACAGACAGACAGACAGACAGACAGCTGCAATGAGACCCCTTTACCCTAAAGATAGCGGGTATTAAAACAACTACAGGCAGCTATGAAAATCGTTTTTTATGGAGTAAAGCGGTTAATTAGCACCTATACCAATCTCTCTCCCTCCCTCTGTCTATCCTTCTCGCTCTTCGCTCCAGTAAGAGCGCGTACATGTGAGCATGTCTGAACTATATTTAAATTTTAGTTGTATTTTTATTGTTTGCTTACACCCATTAAGAGGGGAAAGAACAAGAGCAATCATAACGGCTGAGCATACGAGTATTGGAGTGTGTACATAGATGAGACAATTCAAGCCAAGCCAATTGCTTGCAACAACAAAGTGCTTCCCTGTGACACATATACTCGAACAAACACACGTATATACGAGTATGTATGTGTGCACACTTGGAAAGGTATGGGAAGCACTCGAGTATACAGAGGAAACAGTGGGCGTCACACAACCAATTCAAATTGATTATCCATAGCGACTGCGTAATACCCTAACGCACCTTGGCCTCTGTGATCGTTGACCCGGCGCAATGGTTTATCATAAGCCATTTTTGGCAATGCGATATCGCATTTCCGATATTAAGCATCCAATTAACTTTTGCCATGCCACTCCACAAGTTATCTGGCTTTGATTATAGAACTTCTACTAGCCGATACCAGTATCTTATCAGTAATTAACTGAAATCGAATTTTCGATCTTATGATAAGTTAAGAACTTGATATTAAACCAACAAATCAAAAATTATTGAATGGCGAATATTACGTATTGTGATAAGTAGTACACACACACACATATATGCAACTTTAATGAAACCTAGACTAAAATTAAGTTGATTCAGACTGTCAATAAATGGAGATGGAAACTTTTCATATGTGAATCAAATGTTCAACCATTGCGTTAACTGGCTATATTTGATTATAGGGTATAAATTAGTTGTACTCTGCCACTGTGCCGCATGCAGAAACCGAATAGCGTCAATTGAATCACTGTTGACTTAATTGATAAGCAAAGTAAATGTTGCATAGTTGAGCAGCCACTGGTTCCACACAAATGCCGGCTCAGTGGTCATTAAACTGTGCATGCTCATAAAACTGTCAGCAAAACGTTCTCGTGCTTCAACTTGTCTCCATTAGAGGCAAATTTGTCATTGCACATTTGATATGCATGTAACAACATTAACAAATTGCGGCACATTAAATGCAATCGTTAATCTCATTAGCGCCAAATTGTATGTGCTTAACAAATTCACCAATTTGTTGATACATCTGAGTTAACCTTGAATATGCAAGCAATACTTATATACAATATATGCATGTGTGTGTGTGTTGTTAAAGAAGCAACTTCCGAATGAAATTACAATGGAATGGAATTGAATTCACTCATAAGAATTGAATTTTAATCAAATAATAATAGCTGCAGTTGTTAATTTCACTTTGATGGACAGTTTGACGGTCTGGCGGGCAATTGATTCGAAATTGTGTTCGCGTGTATGCATATTTACATATGTATGTATGCATGTGAGTCTGTGGCAACAATAAACCTAATTGTGTTTTGGATACCGCTGCTCGACAATGCTCTAGCCTCCTTCGCTCTCTTCACTTCTGTCGCTCTCAGCACAACGTAACAAAGAGTGAGAAAGAGTGCATATGCGGGTGGGCCTGAGTGTGTATGTGTATGTGAGTCTGACTCTGGCTCATGATATCATGACTCGCACGCAAAGCACACCCTGTGACGCGCTCAACGTTTGGCTGTTTGTTTTTATAAGGACTTGAGTGGAAGCTCTTATTACATCACCATAACAACAGTTGACCACAACATTTTAGCATTTCATTGGCATTGTTATTGCACGCGAAAGAGAGTCAAATGATTCAAATGGTACACTTGTGTTTATTTGAGCAGTCTATGTGTGCGTCCGTGCATGTTCATTATTGCATACGTGTTTGTGTATTTTATTCACCAACCTGTAGCGCTTCCTAGTTGGCTCCGACTGTTGTTTGCTTGGCTTTTGATTGCCGCGTCTAATTTAATTAGATTGACTTAACACAATTTCCTTGGCTTTAGCAGTACATAAAAGTTTTAAAACAAGCGCACTTTGTTTGTACTTAGCAATAAGCTCTTCGGGTTATGCACGCAAATTAATTAGGCAACAAACCCTGATCGAAATACAGCAACTCAGCAAGCGGCCGCCACACGAGCAACAGGACCGACTGAACCGACACCGCCAACGGATGAGAAGTGAATGAGCGAAGCGAAACTGACGCCGACTGATTCATAACAAACGCTCGCACTGTGAGCCCTACCACGTTTATAGGGAGCAGCTCACCCATACACGCTCGCTCGATTACTCTGCTTACTGGAATGCGGGAGCGTGCAGTCAGTTAACTACAATCGTAAGCATATTAATGAGCGAGGCGTGAGAGCAAGCCGGCAGAGGCTCAATGTCAAGTGCCAAGTGCGAGTGAGTCGGCAATCGAGCTGCCGGCCGGCATCTTTGCTAGTTATAAGAATCGCATATGCAAGAGTATCCAAGTGTATGTGAGTGAGTGTGGGAGAGAGCAGCATTCGAGTACAAGTGGTCGAGGTGCGCAGATGGTGAGCAAACAAGATACGAATGTGCACACTATGTATACTTCTCAAACTGTAGCAGCTTCAATGATGCTTTTGGGTTCGTGTCTCCGCTCTACACACTGTTAATTAACAGAGCTGCACCTTTTATTGATCATCCGCCTGTTGATAAGGTTTTAATAATTTATATCCACAAAGCAAAAATGAACTTTGGCTAAGATTGAATTTAATTAAAAAAGAACAGGCAAATGTATTTATCATTGCAATGTTTTTATTTTGAAAGAGCAGAAATATCGTTTTAACCATTATATCGATTGGGTATTAGTGTCTTCTAATTGATTATTATTATTATTATCATTCGTACATCCTGTGTGTCTGTGTTAATTATATTACTAATTTGACTCGGTTATACAAAGCACAAATATATATATTGTAAGTATGGATCAAAATAAAGAGACGCAAATCGGTACAAAACAGAAATATATCGTAACTATAGTGTGGAGCACATGGCTAGTACAAGTCGAACTGAAAACAGGGCCAAATTAACCGAATATCTTGTCGAAGCAGGTGTGACAATAGGGCTTGTCCTTTTGCTCCTTGAACGTGCCCTTATTCAGCTGCTTCAGGCAGAAAGCGCAAACGAAATGCTCCGGATGGAACTTCTTAAACATGGCCGTAATGCAACGTCCCGTTATCGGCTTCGAGCACCCGGCACAGAGCGATCCCCGCTTGGCATGATAATGCGTCTCGCAATAGGGCAGACCCTCGTGGTCGAAGAAGGAGCCGCCTTGGAACGGTTGTCGGCAGTCCTTAAAGTGCAAATGAGCGAAAGAATAGAGAATTAGTTACAATTAAATTATGATTTTCTGTAAGCAAAAGTAAATAATAATGTAGAACATTGTAATATAATGTAAAGTAAGTCTTTTTTGATTTAAATAAAATATGTGAAATAATTAATAAATTTGAACTTTTATTTTGAAATGATGTGCAAACTTTTGTGTCTAATTTTTTGCATTTTTTGGCAACTTCTAAGCTTGAAAATTGATTTCAAATATCACTTCCAGAGTGGAGAGAAGGAATGAGTCCAATAAGAATATATTGATAAGATCTACCCTTCATTACCAGTATATGAATTGAATTGATTGGAAGAGCAAAGGAAGGCAGTAAAGAAAGGGTGTTTAGTGAGATTAACGAAAGCTCTAATCGATCAAAAATATATGCAATACTCGTACAATAAATAAGTAGCTGCAATTGGATTTGTAAAAGAACACAATCGAATAGCTTTTTTATAAAAAGGATTAGCCAAGTTGTACATTGCCTTTTGTTGCTTTAAATACTTTGTAAAACACATATAAAAAGTTTCCTCCATTTCTCATATGATATATTACTGCGCCGCAGACAAAGTCGAATTATCAAATAATATAATGAATACGAGGAAAACATTTTGGATGATCTATTATAAGCCGAAAGCAAATGTTTTCAAATTTCTGTCGCTCTGAACGGGGGCCAAAACTAATGCTAATTACAACTATAAATTAGCGGCCATATAGCATGACCATGTGCGCAGGCAAACACGTATATAGCGTATCCTCGTTCCCATCTGAGATTTGAAATTGTTTCTAATTATTCGAAATTATTCGAAATTATTTGAAATTGTATAAGATGTGTGAAATTTTACGCCTGGCCAAGTGGCAAAAGCCAATTAGAATTTTGTCAAATTCAAAAGTGTCAAATGAAATATTGAAATGCTGATTGGCAAACGTGATCGAGCCACTATGCACAGTGGGACACATACACAGACATAAACAAATAGTTAATGTCTGCCATTATCTTTTGGCTAATTGAAAAAAACAGCATAGGGAAAGGCCAACAATCAATGTGATACATTTTTTGGCACATTTTAAGACGACCTTTTTTCTTTTTTGTATTTTGGAAAAACATTTCTGCAGCAGCAACAACAACAACAACAAGCATCGCATTTAACAATAACATTTTGCGCACGCTTTTGGCCAATCTCCAAGGTGCGACAAGGGGCGAAAGAGACGCAAGATACAGCAGCGATAAATATATACCAAAGAGATTATAAAAATATGAAACTGGCCGCAATTAAATATGGCCAGCTGTCGCCACAAATGCAACAATAAGGCTCTCCAAGGAGACCAACATTTTCCAATCATAATTCAGTCGTAAATTCAATCTGCCTGGAATCAATCAGATTTGCTTTCCAACTTAAACACAACTATTGGAAAGTGCAAAGAGCACAACAGGTGCATAGTTTTGTAACTGGGCCAAACAATTATTTGATAAACAATAATTGAGCATTAAGAAATCATTTAGCAATTTTTGAGCGTCAACATTTGACGGTGATATGTGCTCAAATATTCAAAGTATTCAACAATAAGTATATGCAAGAATTTTCATTGGAATTCACATTCGTTGGCCTTTTTCTCAAATCTATTGAAAGTCTACAATTGTGCACAATTAAAATGTGCACTCGATTATATTTAGATGGGCATTTCCGAAGGGAAACATGCCATGATAAAGATTAAAATAATTAACCCTATCTTCAACTTTTTTAATCTTTATTATTTTAATCTTTATCATGGCATTTTGAATTGCATACTTGCTTGAAGAGGACAATTGTAATATTTAATATTTAATCTGTAAAGTTTCTATATTTGCCATTTAATTGGAACAAAGTTTAAAACCTACGCTTTAAATTGGTATCCATTTATTTTTGCTACTGTTTGAGATCAATTGCAAAATACATAAATCAAATTGTGATTTACAATCTCTTAAAGAAAAGACTTGGCCAAAAGCCGTATTTCAATTATAAACAAAACGGTAGACATTTACTCAGACTCTATTATTGTTTGCTGAATATCTTTAGCTTAGTTAAAAGAGCAGCAATGTTGCTTGGTTTGAACAATTTGGCCAAGATTAACAAGGCATCTAATAATATATGTGGCACAAGTACTCGTGAGTACAAACAGCTTGTTATATAGAAATACATATAGATATAAATGTATATGCGATATATTAAATAATTTGCTAAATTTGTTTGTGTTTTATTGCTGTGCGAAGCGTCAGCAACGAAAATAGTTTGTATTTAGTTAGACGGCCCTCCTCCGGCTGGCACTCCATCAATCAGTCTGGCCAGAGGGGGAGGGAAGGGGGTGGTACACAATTTTATGTAGCAACATTGTAATTTGTTTGTATCAGCAACAAGGGACACGACCCGCTGTCAGGTCAAGGTCAGATCTCTTGACACTGATCTTGAACTGTCACATGGCGAGACGCGGTGGGCGTGGCCTTGGTGGCATGTGGGGGTGGGGCGTTGGCAGCCCCCACAGTCAATGCTTGTTTTGTTTGCTTTTGTTTATTATTTTTGTATTGTTGTTTTTTTAATATGTAATTATTTAAATTTTATTTACAAAAACAAATTACAATATTGCTTCATAAATGTTTAAATTTAAAAAATACCTAAAAACTTAGAGCTAAATTTGCATATAGAAAAGTTCAACAGGGCAACAGTAGAAGTAGAAGGGGCGGGGCGGGGCGGGTGACAACAGGGGCAACAGGGGCGTAAGACCATACAAAATAAAGGAAGAAGCAGTCAACAGTTAATAACGCATCAAGGCTGCTCGCCAACCGCCGACCCAACCGGTTGCCCAGTGGTCAGCAGTGGTGCAGCCCAGTGTGTGTGTGTGTGTGTCGAGTGTGTGTTGTGTGTGTGCTGTGGGTGTGCTGTGTGTGTGTTGTGGCTGCTCCGCGTGTTGTGTTGTTGTTGCTGCTGCTGGACGTGGGCCGCGAGTAATGAAAAACGCTTGCAACGAAAATAGCCTCGAGATGCCGAAAAGAGCGAGACAGCGAGACAGCAAGAGATATATAGAGAGAGAGAGAGCGAATGTGGCACGCAGCAGCTGCCACTCGATAAACAACAGCTATCTCTTGTAGCTCGTCTATTTTCGTGCTGCTCGCTGAACTTCAACAAGTTGTTGTTGCTGCTGCTGCTGCTGTTGCTGTTGTTGCTGTTGTTGCTGCTGCTGGGACTACACCCTACTCCTCCTCGTCAACGCCCACACACTCTGGACACACGGGCTTGCCCTCCATGGCATAGAAGGACTTGCCACGCACAGCCTTCTTGCAATCCTAGAGGCGCATACCATTTTACAAATACAATTAAATTATGTGCCAACCAAAAGATGCGACAACCAACTTACCCGGCAGACAAAGCAATCGGGATGCCACTGCGAATTCAAGGCGGAGATATAGTTCTCCATGATGGCACGATTGCAGCCATTGCATTTGGGGGCAAACATCTCGAAGTAATCGTTGCGGCAATAGGGTTTGCCATCGCGCTCATGGAAGCCATCCTCGCCAAACTGCTGGCCGCACTGGGCGCAAAAGAAGTGCTCCGTATGCCAGGTCTTGTCCAGCGCCGTCACACACTTGTCCAGTATGGCGCCATTGCAGTAGGCGCAACGTGGACTGAACAGATTGTGATAGTCGGGTTCGCAATAGGGGAAGCCGTCGCGCTCAAAGAAATTGCGTGTGCCCAGCTCCTGGCTGCAATGATTGCAGGTAAAGTGCTCGGGATGCCAGGTCTTGCCCAGAGCGGTGATGACCTGGCCAACAATTGGCTTCTCGCAGGCATTGCAGCAGCCCTTCTGCACTGTGTTGACACCTTGACGACTCATATTGGCCTGTAGGTTGCCGAGCATAGAATCCAACTGATCCTCGCGACTATCCTCGACGATTGTCGTCTCCTCGATGGTCTGCGTTAGATGCGCCTGCTGTGTGCCCCGATTGGGTTGTGCGTAATCTGTCACCGTGTGCTGATGCTGATGCTGTTGCTGATGGTGATGTTGCTGCAACTGTTGCTGTGCTCCGTCTCCGTTGCTGCTATTGCTATTGCTGTTGACCTGCCAAATATCAAGTAAAGCAAATACAATTAATATACGTGCGCCCGGATCGGATCGGATCAGACTCCTTACGTCGTTGCTCGATGTGCTCGGCTCGACTGAATTCAATTTTATGCGCGCGCCAATAGAAAAACTTTTGCTTTTTGGCTTTTCCACCCAGAGACGCCACCCCAAAGCAACAACAACCACAGCCACAAAATATGTTCTTTCAACAAATCGCACGCTGTTGTTGTTGTTGTTGTTGCTGCTGCTGCGAGTCTCGTTGCGCACGACGCTCTCCTCATAAATACGCTGAGCAGCAGCAGCAGCATCGAGTTGACGTAGTTTTTGTTCATTGCCAAAAATACGAAAAACCAGCAACAATTTTTGATTTTTCTTTTCTGTCTGTCTGCTGTTCTGTTTCTGTTTCTGTTGCTGATTTTGCTTGTATTTCTGTGCTGCGTGTCGTGCGCGAGTTTCCATTTCAACATTCAATTTTCTTTCATAAACTTTGCATTTTCATTTGCCGTTTTCTTCTGCCCCTCTACCCCCCACTCCTAAAGACGCTTAATTGAGCGTCTTTATTCGCTGCTATCGAAACAGTGACGTTTTAACAGTCGTTAAGGCTTCAACAAACAGTGGGCGCCATGTAACGTAACATAACCGCTAGCTGTTAAGTGAGCGGCTCAGATCAACAGCTGTTAGTTAAGCCTGTTATTTAACATTACAACTGACTGTTACTAGCTGTTAACGTCAACTGTTATTAAACTGCAACATTTGCATCTTGTTTTACAGAGCAACTTAACTAACAACTAATTGTTTTAAAATACACCAATAGTATTGAGTTTTTTCTTCTGTTTATACCAACAAAAATAGGTTAAGAGTGTAAGAGAAACATATAAAGTAATAAGTCTTCTAATATTCCTGACATATATGACAGCGAACTATAATGTAAGCTTTCTACATTTACCTAAACTAACAGTTTTAAAATACACCCAACAGTATTGAGTTTTTTCTTCTACTTATACCCAAAAAAAGAGGTTAAGAGTGTAACAGAAACATATAAATTAATAAGTCTTCTAATATTCCTGACATCTATAACAGCGAACTGTACTGTAAGCGTTCTACATTTACCTAAACTAACAGTTTTAAAATACACCCAACAGTATTTAGGTTTTTCTTACAATTCCATCACAAAAAAATGTTCAGAGTGCGAAACATAAATAAAAACTTCCAACGAAAAATTAATTATTTACACACCGAGTGATTCCCTGGTGCTAACGGTAATAAAATGCAAAGTGAATCATATAAAATAATTAGACTTCTGATATTCCAGGCATAAATAATTAAGAAATGCTAAATGTTTATTGTGTTTTACACTCTAAACAATCTTGTTGTGCTGAGCTTGGATAAACAATTGAAATAGCATAATCAATCAATCAAATGCCAATTGATTATGTGCGATTGTCTCGTTTAGTTTCGATTGATCCGCAAATGGCTGCAATAGCAGCGCCCATTGCTCAAACAACCCGCACTCCGCTACTGAACATTTAGATTTATGTTAGCTTTTGGCGTTGGCGGGATTTGGCTGCTATTTTCAGATATAATTCATATGGCACTACGTACATACATACATATATATATATATGTGAATACGAAAACAAGATCAGAACCTCGTTGGGGCGCTATAAAACTGAAAGCTGGCCGGGTGGCAAACAGGATTTCCCCATAAAAAGCGCATTGGACACGTTCCCCCAATGCTTAGACGCTCACATGTTGGCCAATAGAGACACAGCTAAAGATTAAGATCTAAAGGAGGGAGAGCAGAAGAAGCAGCAGGCAAAAACGACAAGAGGAAATTTCGATCAATGAGCGAGAGTTTTATGAATGGCGGGCAGGACGTCAGGGGCCTCGATTTGTAATTATTGCCATAGACAGACCGCAGATTGCCAATTGGGGGCGGCAATGAAACTGAGCATAAGATTATAGACAACACATATACACAGATATATACATATATGTATATTGGTAAATACATAGACGTATCTATGTAAATATATATATAGATAGACTTATATGTATAATCTATTCAAGCGAGAAGATATATTAAAAAAACGTGTTCAAAAATAGACATGCAAATGATTTGCAATGAACGAAAAAAGAATGGAAAATTGAATAGAAGCTAGAAAAACTATAACGGTCGCTCTCCGCGGAGAATCTGAATGTGAATGTGTTGACAGTGGTGACCCAAGAAGCAGGCGGGGGCGTGTGGGCGTGTGCCAGTGTCGTGTGGGCGCCCCAACAAGAGACCCAAAACACGGACTGCCCAATCGACCGACCGACAGACCGAACAACCATTTTCTATCGAGGTGCCGTGTGCAATATTGTTTATATATTTTTCGTGTATTTTATTTTTTGCGCTTTCCACACACATACATACACATGCAGATAGATAGCACACACACACACACACACACACACAGTAGAGAAACACTCATAGATGGCTAGCCAATTTCATTTTCATATTTATCATCTCTTTGCGGCATATCAACAAAAGTCACGGACACGCCGCGTCTCGAAACGACGGCAAAAATTGAAAATGATATTAAATAATTAACAGACATGGTCCCGCACACACACAATACACACACCTACACCCACACACACACACACACACGCACACATGTCTTTTATTCGGCTTTTCTTCTTGTTCATTCGTCAATGACATTGAAATGCAATTTAAAATGTCTTCTTCTTCCACAACAACACCCCCTTTCACCCCTTTGACCACCACATCTTTGCCTCAACTGACCATCGACAATTGCCAAGAAAATATTCTGCACTTAGTAATTAATTATTAATTAATTAGTTGCAGTAATCAAAGTGACAGCTCTTGAATGTGGCTAATTAATCGCATTTCTCTTGCGGTTGCCAATTTGAACGAGTAACCTCAGCTTGATTATGTTTCTGCTACAATATAATACAATTTATAAAATTATATTTTATCGTCATGCGAAATGCGATTGTTAGTTTATAATTCAAATAAAGCTATTTATTGTACTATATACAGCTATGAAATACGCTTCATAATAATCCACAATAAAAGCTTCAATTTCAACTTAATACAGAAACGAAATCAATTTTAAATAGTGAAATTAAATAACAAATGAACTGATGTCAATAAAAGTGCATGTCCCACTTAATATTTACAACAATTATGATTCCATTTAAAACACTCTATACACGATCCTTACTCACTGTAATTTGGTGAAAAGAATATAAATTCCATATAATATTGAATCTTTATCATACATCACATATTCCATATATGGACCTCTCTACTCGATATATATCGATACTTAGAGCCTATAGTGAGTGAAGAAAGAATGTAAATAAGGAAAAGAATACACTATTCCATATATGGACCTCTCTACTCGATTCTCATACGATGCACCTATAGTGAGTGAATAAAAAATGTTAATCCATAAAAATAGTATCTTTCTACTTCTTCACACTCTGTTCTTTAGAGTATTTAGTATGCGGATTGCAATCGTAATAGAAGGGAAATTTCTTACACCACTAAATAAAATCGGATTATATGTACATTATATAACATAATTAACAGGAATATATGCCGTCATGTACGAAAGCTTACTCTTGCCTCAGTTTACGTTTTGTCTTAGAAATGTAATATTGAGAATTCGTAGAAAAAAAGGCAATTCAAAATATTACTGACAACACTTTAATGAGCAAAAGTGCAAATAAAATGTAGTGAAAGTTGGAAAAGCGAATGTTTATCATGAATGTAAACAGAACGCCTGCCAAGCAAAGCAAATACACTGTTTATCTGATCTGATCTGATCTGATGGATTCATTATGTTTTATTATGCACTCAATTTAATTGCTGGAATGGTATCAACGACAAGCGAAGGGAGTTGATTTAGTGGAATTTCAGCCTTGACACAAAATGGCAACAGAAGATACAAGCAGAATAACTGGTCTAAAGCGAATACAAATATCATTATATGGAACGAAGCGCGTGCTTGCGACAACAAAAATGCAGAGCACATCTGTTAAGATATATCATCATCATCCATCCGTTGTGTACAATGTCAGAAAGTTCTAAAAACAACTGTCAGAACACGAGCAGCAATACTTATTATAATCCCCGAATGAGAAAGAACTAACCAAAAAAGCGGAAACAGTTGCGTCCTCCAATGCAAATATGGCAAATAATTATGTTGTTTATTTTATGGTCAACAAATTGATTGTTTTATGCACCCATATCAAAACATTCAACTAAGCTTCAAAGCGTTGAGTTCAAATATTATATGTATTTATAGGAAAATATATGGCCAGCTCGTTTTTATAGCGCCGTGTGCAATAAATCGCATAAATATGACAATAATTTAAACTTGTATACTTTGGTTCCTAATCGACACCATAAACCATACAAATTTATGCACCTATTAAAAGTTCCACCTTCAATTTTCTTCGACATAAGTCAAAGTCAAGAACTCGACGCAGGTTTCTCTTGACATCTCATCATGCCACTAAGGGCGTCGGTGTCAGGGGGTGGGGGGGGGGGAATGCTAGCACAGGTAGAGGCGGTTAGGATAGGGGAGAGACATAAGATTTGCTTGAACAACATGCGTCACACTATTTGACAAGATAAATTTGTTTATTTTATAGTTTTTATTACCAAAAGAGTCCAAGGAAAAAGAATATAGAAAGGAAATTCAAAAGCACAACAAACGTTTGAGTTCCGTACGTTTTGTGCCAAAAATATCAAGCAGTTTGTTTTTGGCAATATCTTTAGCTAAAAGAGCCCACAGCGAACCCTAGATACGCGCATATATCTATATCTATCTACATATATACCATATCCAATTTGTGCAGACGACAGGTGAAAAGTGAAAACATTTGTTGGCTCGCAACAAAATTGCAAAAGATGCAAACGCAACAAAGAAAAAATAGAAAAATTGTGTCTGTTTTTTAAATAGGCAACTTTACAGTAGAGACTCTCTATGAAGAATGGGGGAATGAAGCGCCATCAGAACAGTAACGTCTTCAAATCAAAATATCTTCAAATGCAAAGACATATCTAAATATCTATTTATTTTGATAAAAAGCAACTGTCTCCATTCATTAACTTGTCTTGTGTTTACTTCATTAAACATGGTAGTCTAGTTATTGGTATTTACTAGTATTTGTGACTTAAGTAGAACCTTATGATCACAGACATACTAGACATAAACATAATATGTTCAAGGCCAGAGATTTATCAATGAAAGCATTGTCGCATTTGTATTGAGTTAGAAAAGGATTGAATTTCAATTGTTTCCATTAATTTGTTGTTTATACAATTGTATAATAAAAATCAATAAGCTCAAATGACAACAACATAATATAAATACAATAAAACCTACAACTAAGCTAAAATGATTTAGCCAATTTATTTAAAGAGATAACAATAAAGTTTGCACTAAAACTCTTTCGATTTATGGTTTTTAATTTAGCTTAACGCTTCGGGTTATTGTTTTTATTATCTACCATCTCTTTTGCTAACTACTTTAAGCATAAAATATTTTAGTGTACCAAAAGTGTTGCATACTTTCGGGAGCTGACAAATTCTATTGAATTTTAATAACAAAGAACTATTGGATCTAATCCAGTTTGTCTATCTTTGTACTAACAATTAGTTGTTAACTTACCTTAAAGTCCGACAGCGATGCCATTAGATCATCCAACTCCTTGGTGGCCTGTGACGTATAGATCTGATGTTGAGGCGCTGCTGCAAGGTTTGGTGAATACGAGTCCTTCTGTTGCACTATGTGCTCCTCAACGGAACCAACTGAAAGAAGCCCAGTCAACTGGTGAGCAACTTGAACTTGGTGTGGAACAAATGCTAAACCTACCTGGTCCATCGGGTCCTGAGAGCTTCTCGGTTTTCGTTTCGCGCACGGTAATGGTTACATGACGACCGGGCGTCGGAGATTTATGAGCAGATCTAAACAGCGTAAGGTAAAATCATTAGTTGAACTGCAATTTAAGTCAAGTCCAGGGTAAATCACTCACCCATTGGGCACAGCATAGATGTGTGCATTGTCCAGCTCATTTAAAAGACTGTCGACTGTGGGACGCTCCTCCACCGTGGCATAGCTGTTGTAGGTGTTGTACTTGGAGGCAGGTGTGCTGTAGTTAACTGGCACATCGACTTCTGTAAAGAAATGATTCATTAGTTTCCATTAAACCGGTTCATGGTACTTCCACTCACCCTTTCGCACTCCCTCCGCACTGCCATTGTGATAACGTGCATTCTGCAGATCCTGCAGCAGCGAGTCCAGCTCCGACAAGCCCGAGCTGTTTTGGCCATTGTTGTAGCCTGAGCGTGGCAGCGAGCCCGTGCCTTGTTGCTGATAGCCATTGCCCTGATGACCAAGGCCATTCAAGTCAGCTGCCGCCGGGGAGCGCGTCTCCACGCTATAATGCTCCTGGTACTGCAGTGGAAGTAAGGCCAATTAGTTAATGAATCTTGCCAGAAGTGCCTGCAACTTACCACTTGTGGTTGTGCCTTGCCCCTCAGGCTGCCATAGCCAGGTGTGTTGTCCACAAACTGTTGCTTGGGCTGCACCGTTCCATACTGCGACTGCGGCTGTTGCGGTTGCGGCTGCCCCGGCACGCTGTTCTGCAAATCAGCCAAGAGTGCATCTGTCGATAAGAGAGAGCAAAAAGGCGGATTAGTTAAAGTCGCAACGATTAACTTAAAGCTTATACCCAGATTGTCGTAATCGCCATAGTTAGCCATGGCCCACAGACTTAGCTCAATTAAGGCAACTATTCTGACGCATAGCCCACTGATAACTGCCGCCTAACCACAAAAATTGTGCCAGTTTCCTTCCCCATATATCTTGACAATAGTTACTGATAACACAAATACTCGGTGAGTATGTCAACGGTTTGTTTGCCTTTTGCTTTTGTCTTATCGGAAAGAAAACTTGACGGTTTGTGTCTCAACTTTACCAAGTGGAACAACATCGAAAAGCTTTGTTCGAAACTGTCATAGATATTCCAATAAGAACTTGCAAGTCAACGTGATTATTATCTCCCAGTTGAAGGGCTTTATAATCGCGATATTACTAGCGTATAAGCTCATAAGTATTTGAGCTATGATAAGAACGATGTAAGTATATTACTATCAACACCATCGAGTCAAAGGCCTAGGTCAAAGCTCGTTAAAAAGATTGTATTATAATTAGTTCTATATCTTAAACACTTTTAGCTAATAGATCTGATTGAAAAAAGGCAAGCATAATCTTCATCCTATAGTCAATTAAAATTATATTACAATCGTCTTATAAGGTAGCAAAGCTATAATTAAAATAATATTATTATTAAATAATTGAACTATTTTCATATTCAGCAACTCAACTTCACTCTGATTACGATAGCTTAAAATGAATACCGCTACTAAAAATTGTATACATCATTTGGGTCAAAGATATCGCACATTTTGTAATTAGCTTAGTCTTTATCCACAAAAGAGACTTGCATACATCATTTAACAAGACAAGCTGCATTTGAACTTGACCTTGGCATTAGTTACAGACCCATTTGAAGTCAGTGGCCTGAGTCGCAGTTGCCACCTGCTTGGACTTACCTAAACGTCTCTCAAACGCGCCCACTTTGAAGCAGTCGTTGAGGGGTGTGCTATGGAACGATGATGATATCAATTTCGAAGACATTTTTCTAGCCGGTTCAAAAGTATGGCCAAAATCGATGAAGACTCTGAACGAGGTATGAACGTTTACGTTAGTTCCTTTATTAGAAATGTCACGTTAACTTTGCTTAATTATAACATAAACAACAACAACAACAACAATAGCGTTGAACACAAAACTTTGTTGCCAACTGACCGAATTTGAGCAACTGGCAAAGCCAAAGATTGCAAGAAAAGTCAATCAGAAAGCAAAGCCATGGCGACTCCCACACTGCGCCCAAAAGTGGCCATAAACATTGCCCAGACGGTGGAGGAGTGGAGGAGTGGCGGTGTGGCGGGGTGTGCGACGACCATCAACGTTAGACGAGGTCTATACACAACATTTTTGATATGTTTTTCGTGGGACGAACTAGTCGAACGAGCCAAAGATCTCGCACCAGGGCATGAAATATCGCATATATAGACTGATCATATGTGTAAGTATTAATGAATGAATGTAAATGTATGTGTGTTTGAGTGTGTGAGTTGAGTATATATTTGCTCAAATTAATGCTGTTTGCATTCTGATTTTCCTATAATTTGGCTAAAAGCAGCACAAACAAACAATAGCCAGGCATGGTCGCAAATGGCTCGAAAACATGGCATGTGATTGCTGAATTTCATGAGGGACTGTGCATTTTGATAGCTCTAGAAACTGTCACTCATCCAACTGACCCCGCCCAGCCCAAACAGACAAACAAAAAAGCTAAACAAAACACTGTCCAACACGAAACATGACAGCAAGCGATTAAGACATCACTTAGGAAGAATCCAAAAATAAATCATAGAAGTCATCAAGTTGTTCTCTTTGAAATACCCTATACTAACCAAAATACACTGCAAGTGTATGCCACAGGCCGGGTAAACAATAAAGTATCTTTAAACAAAATCAGCTTGAATAGTTAAATACAGGGTATCTGTCAGCTTACTAGCTTAACTGGTTTCATGTATTCTTGTTGTGTTTTATTGACATCGATTGTCGGCTGGGTTCAAAAGCTATGTACCCCATAAACACCTGCAACTGGGCCAATGCCAAAATGGCGAAACGCAAGCGAGCGAGAAACTCACTCAAATTGAGTGCAAATCTTGAGGCCAAATGAGTGAAAACGCTGATGCTGTGCTGGGCGGGAAGCATAAGGTGTGACGCGCTTTTTTTTGGCAGCAAATTTATTGTGAAAATAAAAATAATAGATTCGACAATGGCAATAGAAGCTGCAGGAGAGGAAGGAAGATGAGAATGGGGAGACGACGGATGGATCGCCATGAACCATGATCTATATTTAAAAGGCTTTTCTCTTCGGTTATGGAAAATAAAAGGCAAATCGCAAATTGCTTTACAATTTGCTTAAAAATACATCAAATAACTAATAGGAACTCGGCCTATTAAACATGTGGACTCTCTGGAGTATTTTGTACAAATTGTTATGTATAAGTTGTGATCTGCCATATGGTAATTCGCTTTATGGCATAGGGGAGATCATCTAAATATAGAACTGACAGGGTTATCAGAGCGTCGCGCTTCAGTGGGTCAACGTCAAGACTGGGGGAAGAATTATGGTGCGAACTGTGTGGAGAGGAAATGATACGGAAAGTGACATAAACTGAGATTTATGAATCTATAAGCTGCATGTTGTTGTTGTGAGTGGCGCAGCGGGATTTAGTTCAATCCGTTAACTAGAACTGCTTGCGAAGAGATTAAAAAGAAATGTTTAATTGAGTGAGCTATAAAAGAAAGTCCCTTTGTCGCTACAATAAATATTTGGAGCAAAAAGTTAAAAGAAACCCATAAATTTTATTTAGTTTTTTCTTAAAAAAATCTCTCTAGGGGAACATTTTGAGACTTCAAAATTAGTTAGCAAAATTCCTAAATAAATTTATTTAGATTTCTTCAAGTGTATTCTGTATCTGCACCGCCAAATACAATGTGAGAGATTCATTAAAAAGCCATTAAATAGCAGCGACAAAATGCAGTTGCGATGACAATTTAAACGATTGGTTACAATTTTCGTCAAGTTGTGTTCATCAAAACGCAATTAAAATCAATTAAAAGCCACCATAAAAGCAGCGAGAGAGCATCAATTGAGTGAGCAACACATTAAAGTTTGCAAAGATGCAGTTTATCAGAAAATCAACGAACATAGTGCAAACGCAAAGAGAGTGACAACGAGGATAGCAGTGTGAGGGAGTGAATGGACAGCTGCAGTCTGCATTTAACAGTTACAATAGTTAAAGTTATGGGTGAGCCACATGACAGCTGTTGAAACGGTTTGCACAATGCGTGCTCTCAGAGAGCGAGGGAAGCAAAAGAGCGAATGGCAAAGAGCGTGGGTGAGCGCACGATGCGTAGAGCAGGTCAAGCAACACGCGCATATTCAATTGCTGTTGTTATTGTTATGCTCTTGACTGCCGTTGTCGTTGCCGCTGTTGCTTTTGTTGCTTTTGCCGTTGTTACTTCGGTTTCTTCTTCTCCTTCACTTTGCACGCAATTGCTGTTGACATTGTTACATATTTTTGCAGTTTGCGACTGTCACTTTCGTTTTCAACTGATTCATTTATTCGTTGTTGCTGTTGTTGTTATTGCTATTGTTGCTGCTGTTGTTGTTGCTTTGATTGAATGTTGCCTTAATTAAATTCTTTGCACTCACACACGCGGTCGATCGCTGCCAAAAATTAGTACAAATATTATTGTACTCTCTGCTTACAACACTACAGAAACAATCGATCGACGATTTTCATGCACAAAGCGATTACGACTGCGACGGCAACGGAACACCAAAAATTATTTTTCGCTCGGCAAAATCTTAAAGGCAACTGAACAAGACGCCCGACCAAATCGGTTGCTGAAGCTGATGCTGCTGCGAGACTCACAGCAGCAGCGCACATTGGTACTGAGTCGAGCATTTGGATTCAGCAAAAACAGCTGATTGAAAACTAGTTAAACAAAATGAATATTTTTAAGGGATTTGAAGTTTGTGAATAAACTTTTTGATAATTTGTATTCACTGAATCGCACCCAAATAATAAATTTATCACACCAGTATTTACATCAATGTTTTCACAAAATCATCTTAAATATACTTTGTGATTTTGAGTGTAGCAACAGTGTGCAGCGCACAACTCACTCAAGAGAGGGTGGGAAAACTCGCTCAAAATCAACTGGGTGTATGCTAGTATTGTTGTTGTTGTTGCTGTTGATTACAACACTTATTGTTGTACAACAAAAAAGTGTTGAGAAAACGTTGCCATTTGTTGTGCTGCTGCGGCTGTTTGGTATTGCCGCTATATAGCTGGCACACTGGCTTCGTTGTGGGCGTCTGTCGTAGAGGCGCCACCTGTCGAGCAGAATCATCAAACAGTATACGGCGCACTTGTAGTGTTTGGGGACTCGATGGATGACTCACTTGACTTTGACCAAAACTAAAATTAGTATGCACCAATAACAACAAACAACCAACGAATGGCAACAAATTAAAAGTGTTGCTGTTGATCATTTCGACTTAATTTGACAGTGTGTTATTTTTTTCTTGTCTTATTGTTTTATTTTTCTCCCTCTGCTATTTTAATAAAGAACCCCATTGAATTGATTGCCTAGATTATTTATTTTTTGGGCAGTTCAGAAAGGTTAACAAGTAGAAATTTTAATTGTCTATCCAATATCAAATATTTTCAAACGAATACGTCGTCAAATCCCATTGTAAGATATAACAACAGAGATTACACAAACAAATATGCAAACAGGTTCCGAAAGAGTTCGACAAGTTTTGAAAAACTGATTTCCGGTCTGCCAAGGGTTCATTTAATGCTAATCCCAAGCATTGCAATGACATCAAACAGATCCAAGTTAAATATACCCAGTACCTAACTAAAATGGCTGACTTACATTCGCCTCTCTAGAGGTTGTTTTAGTTGCACATAATAATCAATTTGTTCACAAGTAGTATTAACATAATTACAGCATATCTACATGCCGATCATTCTCGCTTAACTCACTCTTGCCTGCTTTACCCAAGGCTTATTGTTATAGCATTGAATCAACTATAAAACCTTTGCAATTAAGAGCGCTTACACAATCGCCGATACAGGTAAACACATCTGTTCACACACACTATTCCACACACGCACACAACGACACGGATGTATCGATACTACACAATAATAAATAGAACAGTGTCACAAACTTTATGCCGCCCACAACGAATACTCGAATACGTTTTACTCGCTTCGGGTGCTGAATGAATGCCAGTATGAATGCGAGTCGAGTATGATCTAATGAATGAACCACGTCGTAGGGGTCTGTGTCATAGACACCACCGTAGTAATCTGTGCCCCTTGCAGCTTACCGACTTTCATGTTTCGTAATGCACTTTGCAATTTTAAGAGACGACTATGATGGAGCCCGTGTGGCGTCTAATTACAAACTGAATTCAAAATATTCAAATCAGTGTCTGACAAGTGGAGACTTCACTTTCGTTGCAATCTGAATATGTTGTTTAGGTGTTTGTTTTTTACACACATCTCTCTCACCATGTGCGTGTAATTGCAAAGCATCGACATGAAGACACCCTCTACAAATTATTTTTAATTATAAAAATACTATACAAACACTGTAAATATACTATTTATTATACTTTAATTATTAGTGAAGTTCGTGTACAAAATGTACCCTCTTAACTGAAGACCAAGTGAATCTACATACTTTTCAAAGATTATAGGGTATCAAAAGTTGCTGCTGAGCATCTGCTACATAGAGTTGCGATCGATTCGGGAGCAATTCGACTTGACCCTTCCCACAACGCAAAAATGCAATAAAATCTGTTTGTATACATCGCTGGCCATTACGTCATATGGCGCTCTTTGTGTTCTATTTGTTTACGTTGCGTATGCAAAAGTCGTAAAATAAAACAATTAATTCCTTACGATTTTGTTTAAAGTTGTGTAACTTTTCGTTTTTATTTTACAATACATATTACAGTTTTGTATAGTATTAAAATACTTCAGTGGTCAATTATTGCTTAAAGAAAAATAATGATTAAGAACCTAAAGTAAAGTAAAGTCTTTTAAAATAAATAGTAGTAGTAGTAGTGTAGTAGTATTTAGAATTAGAAATATAAACATGATAGCTATTTGGTCTTCAGTATAGAAATTTCCTGCTACTTTTTAACTGTATACCCCAATTTCCAACCATAACTGATAGCCTGAGCTATCTATATGCTATCAGCAACACAATCACAATTCTAACCTTACCTCCAGAAGCTATCTGATCTAGCAGGAAGTAAATGTCCGATTAGCCACAACCAGGCATTTCTTTTCTATTTCTATTTACTTTATTAAAGCATATTGGGCTTACTATTAACACCTTTATGACCTTGGCTTCTATTAATTCAGCCCTTAAGGACGCGCCGACTAACTGTAGGTCGCTGTGTGAACCAGGCATTCCTAACAGAGATGACCCAAACAAATATAAAACAAGTAAGAAAGCTACTGCCGAGTTTCCTCTACTGTGAGATACCCGCAACCCAATTTTATCATTCATTTTACTTTTACATTTTACCATTTTACTTTTATAGTGCGAAATCAGGTGCAGCTGCACCTGATCAGCTGATATGTCACTAAGTGGCATAATAATGACGTACAATAAACCTAATAAAGTGCTATCAATTTAATCATTTTGAACAAAGTTAATTTCGGTTTATTTTTGGCATATTTTTAGTATATATTTTTTATTATACTTTCCAGTATTTTTTTGAAAAATATAATATTTTGATAATCGCTCTTGTTTCTTCATCCATCCTCTAAAATTGGGTGGCGGGTATCTCACAGTCAACCAAACTCGACTGTAGCTATCTTACTTGTTTTATTTGCAGTTGTAGTAGTAGTAGCACTAGTAGTAGTAGTAGTTAGTTGTTCAAATCAGTACTTAAAGTAATTTTAGTTGAGCTGTAAAGCAAATGACGAATAAACCTGTGATAAAAGAATATCACATCAATCCAGTACATTTTAATCAGGTCGGCCACGTATCATTAGAGATTAGACTAATTGGAGAAATTAATTTTAATATAATCTCTTTGGTACTGGATAACCTAATCGAATTCTACCGCTGACCCTGGTGTAGCAATCGGTCAAAGAGGTATGCAAATACAATCTGAAAGAAAGTTTAATTAAAATCCAAACATAAATCCGCTTTTTTCTAACAAACAATTTTGGGCCATGGATTCTTAAGAAATTCATGTTATGCTGCGCTTATCGACATGTGGGTAACAAGAAGAATATAATTATAATCCTAATAAGTACACAGTTTTATAATACTTTACACCAAATATATAAAAAGAATATTAAATCAATATAAGAATAGGGAAAATACTATTAAATGTACATAAGAACCTCTCTACTCGATTCTCATTCCGTATACCTAAGCTCATGTAGGTAGTATTGTTGAGAATTGCACTGCGGCGAATATTTCGTTTTCAAGGCAGAAAGGTTTTCATATTTTTTGTTATAATTTGAAGAATCAATTATTTAAAATTAGCACGTCGTAAGTTACCTTAAAATGGCATGGCCTGAAACTGTGATAAGTTAACAATAGTCACTCTTACTTGTTATCTACTTAATATGGTTCAACGGACTGGGTTAGTAATAAGATCCAATCACGATATGATTATTAAGAGACATATATATAAGTCGCTCATATATAAAGTCGCCAGGGGACTGGCAAAAATCAATATTTGATTTGCATTAAAGTGAAAATAATGGAATCGCTTGCTTTGTATGCAACTACCTACGATGAGAGGACCAAAGTTTGGAGTGGTATGGAACGAGGTGCATACTTAGCTCCTAATTGCTCAGCAGGAGAGCTTTTCTACAGCGCCATGAGGAAGTACCCTTACCAAATTGTTCTGGTAAATATGAGTCTGGCAGTTAATGAATAAGGCATTTAATGCGCTATCCTTTTACCAATGTAGATCAACGATGAGGATGGTAGGAAGATAGCCAATGCTGAAATGCTTCAACTGGCCACACGTCTGGCCCTGTTCTTGAAGAAGGAGCAACTGACTCACAACGATGTAGTTGGTATCTTTGGGGACACCAGTCTGTATGTGCCACCGTTGGTTGCTGGATGCTTCTTCAATACAACTCCCTTTCATGCCGTGGCAGCTGGCTACGAAGCAAGCATTATAAAGAATTTATTTTCCATAACGAAACCGAAGATCATATTTTGCGACGCTTCCGAATATGAGCGCATTAAGGAACTGACCAAGGAATGGGCGCCCAAATTCGTCACACTCAAGGGCCATGTAAAAGGTACTCTAACCATTGAGGAACTGCTGATTCCCATTCCAGACGAATCTTCTTATCGGTGAGTGCCGCAATAGTCAATTTGGTATAGATGTTCTCTACATTATTGTCTGTTATCATCAGACCTGAGGTCTTGGCGGAAGGTGGAGATCAAATTGCTTTAATATTGAGCTCGTCCGGCACATCAGGTGCACCAAAAGCTGTAGCAATGTCCCACACACAAGTGACAAGGATTGCTCCGTAAGAATGCAGTACCATCTGTCCGCACTCATTTCAAATTACAACAAAACTCTCTTCTCTTAGATATTGCAATAGCACCGATGTCATGTTGACCAATGCTCCTCTTGATTGGGCAACCGGATTCGTAGCCGTCGCAATCAGCATGCTTTTTGGAGTCCAAAAAGTCATATGCTATGGTCCTTTTGAAGCAGATGCCTTTATAGATATGATCACGAAGTATAAAGCCACCACGATTGTGCTGGCGCCTTGGCAAGCCTATGAACTATTCAACCACCCATTGGCCTCAGAAGAGCTCTACTCGAGTATCCGTGTAGTCTTTATAACCGGCGGCTGGATCGCCCCTAAGCTGCTGCAGCGAGGCCAAAGTCTCATCAAACGAGGCCTAATATTGGCTGCATATGGAACCACCGAGACGGGCGTCATTTCGGCAAATATTGACCACAGCCAGGACAATGGCATCAATAATGTGGGTCGGCTCAGTCCCGGAGTGCGTGTTAAGATCATCGATGATGAAGGCAACCCACTAGGCCACAATGAACGAGGCGAAGTTCTAATAGACATTGGTTGCAAATGGGTGGGATACTTGGGAAATCCCAAGGCCAATGAGGAAATCATGCAAAATGGTTGGATGCATCTTGGCGATATAGGCTACTTCAATAACGACAATAATCTAATCCTTGTGGATCGCAAAAAGGACATGGTCAAGTACAAGTCGCATCCTTATTTCCCAAATGAAATCGAACCAACCATTTTTGGCGCTTTGATCGTCAAGAAACCAGGAGCCGCAATCACCGAGCAACAGATTATTGATCATGTGGCCAAGCGTCTTACAGCCGACTACTTGCATCTACATGCGGGAGTGAAGTTTGTGGATGCCTTACCGAAGAACCCCTATGGAAAGATCATGAGAACCGCGGCCAAGCAATTATTTGAGTAACGATTCAATCAATGGAGACAGCATGTCTCGAGGGATACCTGCTAGATAAGAAACGTATCGATATTATTATTCATTTTAGTCGTCAAATATAATATTTTAATAAACGACAAACAATTTATAACAAATATTTAGCGCATGATAAGATTATAAAACACCGAAAAGCAAAAGTGTTTTCGCGTCTATTATGTGATAAATAAAATGTGTTTCAATTGTGATAAAGATTCATTATCATCGAAATGGAACATCACTCTAGAAACAAATCAAATAGATCAACAGAGAATTTAATACAGATGCGACCTGTGAACTGCTAAGGACCCAATCCCATATTTCAATGACTACTGACGTTTATTTATTAATTACAGACAAACTATATATTAAACCGTTTTTTTTTAGGGATGTAAAGCATAAATAATAAAATACATTTTTAAAATATCAAAACTGCCTAAAAGTATGCAATTTATTACGAGTTTCAGTAATGTCTGCTACGAACCATAGATGGCGTATTTGTCATGCTCAATACTAGAATTAGAAATTTAAAGTTGATGACTATTTGGTCCTCAGTATCGATAATTGCTGCTACTTTTTAACGGTATGCCCCGATTTCCAGCCATAACTGATAGCCTGAACTATCTTAATGCTATCAATAACACAATCTCACTTCTAACCTTATCAACAGAAGCTACCTGAACTAGCAGGAAGCGAATGTCGCAATAGTCATGAATAAGCATTCCTAGCGATCGGGCAATAAATAGACAAATGTTGTTATTTATATTATTATTGTCGTTGGGTGTCTGCGCCTTGGAGGCCAACCCCATTGGTAAAACAGGCAAGTAAATAAAATGTAGAATGAAAGAATAAACGAATAACAACTATTTATTGTTGATTAAAGACTTAAAGTGGATTCAAACCGAAACAAAACTTTACTACGTGGAGGAATCAATGCGAGTCAATTGGTTCGGTGCGAGCAATGCATGTCGTCAACTTGGAGGCTTCCTTGTGAATCTAGAAACGAATGAGGAGCTGCTGGCACTTGGCCCACATCTACATCCCTCAAAAACTTACTGGACATCCCTTAACGAACTGGCCGTGCCGGGTATATACGCCTCAAGCACCACTGGACGAAAAGCTGATTTCTTTGACTGGTCTGCTGGGCAGCCGGATAACATTGGAGGCCTCGAGCATTGCGTTGAACTCTGGAGATCGTCATTGTCATTCCAAATGAACGATGTGCAATGCGAGACATACTTACACTTTATTTGTGAGTTAGGATCGGATTCGGGTTAGTCGTTGTGGATTATTATAAAGTACTTACAGCCCGGCTGGATACCCTTGCTGCGCACCGTGCGATAGGGTTGTCGCGCACCCGGATCGATTTTACCATACATTGTTCTATCCATTATGGTTTAACACTTTTGATCTTTTTTGTTTTATCGCTGCATTAAAAAAAAGCCAATGAGAAATCATAAATCTGTGTGCGCCAAAAGTTCAAACTATTTCCCTTTCTAGACGACCACAATATACATATGTATAGTATAAAGGGCCAACCGGTAGAGTTTGTTGATTTATTTAAAAGCTTTGTAGCGAGTGCCTTTTTTTACTGCCCGCCCCCCTGGCCACAGATCCATTTGAATTATTTATAAGCGCATTTTTATTTTTGGCCTTTCGGGACCCGTTGACGGATTTGTCGCTTTGTTTGTGTTGAGTTTCGCCTGTCATTTGGTATCCGCCTGTCTATCAAAGTTCTATCCCAGAGCTACCCCAACCCAATATGAAAGCATTGCCTTAATTCATGGGGAGTTGCCTCTAGAGCCAAGAGGCTTCTCTCTTTGTGTAGAAGCACATCATTTAAATGCTAGCAGATATTAAAGTTGTCAACAGATATTGAGAATTTAAGAGTGGCATAGAAAGATTTAGATAGAGTATCGGCGGGAAATCTGCGGGCTTAAACAACAAATTGAAATTGTTTATTAATGTATTGATTAAAGAGTTCTTAGAGTCACAAGATTAAACCTTTAATTATTCCCAAGGGAGTGATATTTTCTTAACATTAATACTACGCTTGTTCTTTCCCTTGTGATCTGAGTATTCGATAAGAAAAGCTAAACAATAAAATGCAGTTTATATCAGCAATATACATTTGTTGCGTTCCGTTCGAATTTGAACTTTGTATGCCATGTTAATTAATATCATACGCTTTGAGACAAATGGCATTGGGGCAAATCGTATTTTAAAAGGTTTATAACCGGTACTCATACGCTATAAGGGTATGATAACTCTGTAACAAATCGAATACAGATACGACCTGTGTAAGAGTATATATAGACTCGCATCTAGCCATGTCCGTCTGTCTGTCTGACAGCCTGGATTATAAAAACTAAAGCTGTCAAAGCCACCAAATTTTGGAATAATATTTTCAAGGACAAATTTAGTTTTTCAATTTAGTTCTGAAGCTCAAATTAAGTGCAGCAGCATTATTTCAAAATGATTATACTCTTCAAAAGCGATCACAGGGTATTTCCAAGTCAAACACAGTCGACTGTTGCTAACTGGCTAATTTATTTTATGAATGCACTGCTTTAATTCATCGTTAACATTTGTTCCAATTTTTAAGCCCGCTTTAATAAATCTAGATTCATAAAAGATGGCCTAATTTATGGACAATCGCAGTCGTGCGCTGTCCAATAAATGGAGCATTATTTGATATATGCAACTCTGTAAATTTATGAGCTTTGATGGCTGACAAGTTCACATTGGGATGATCGTTGTGATCCGAACGGCATAATGCCAGATTTATGAAGCATTAAAATACCAAAAAGAAAATACAAGACGGCACACAACTAACATGTGTCTAAACAAATAACGACACATTGGAAAAGGTAACAAATAATAAACATAAATTAGAAACTAAAAGCAAAAACCAAATATCAAAAAAGAAAGAGCGCAGCAGCAGCAGCAGGTTTATATTTTAGTTCGAGTTGTTGTTGTTGTTGGAATGGATGCTAGCGGGGAATCAAGGTTGCCAAATTACGTCAACACGTTGATCGAGAACTAAAAATAAAAAAAGTGCTGGCAAATCAAAGGCGACGTTTTGTCGTTTCGTCTCGCAAGCGGACCAAAATCAGCTAACAGTCAACAAAAAAAATTAATTAACAAAAAAAAAGCAAGAAACGAGAAAAGATAGTTCAACATTTCCGCAGTGCATTGCCAAAAAGGTAGCTCCCTCAAGGGGAGCCCTCGGCTAACGTGCACAGCATTTTCCAGGTCTCGCGATGACGTCGGATCTGTATAGAACAACAACAACAACAACAACAACAAGAACAACAACAAATTAACAAACGCGATTTGTGTTTGCCAGTTTCTATATTTAAAAGTCAAAGGCACGATAATTCTTGCTTCTTTTTTTTTTTGTTCTATTTTTTTCTATCTCTTTAGTTTTTCTTTTGTTTTTTATGCGAAAGGAAATTCCAAGAGCCGCCAGTACCCGATGGACTTGAGCGCATATTGACCGACGCCTCGGACGAATGCGATCTCTATTTAAATACTATACAAATATTTTATTGGTAAGTACATAAAATTCGAGTGTGTGCCTGTGTGTGTGTATGGGACTGACCTTGTTGAAGGCGCCAAAGGTGAGAAACGAACAGAGAAAATATGCTTCTATACATTCACGTGGGTGATCTATTCCCATATACCCGCAGCCGTAAACGAATTGACCATAAAGTTGGCCAGTTTATGTTGCTGTAAAATGCATTCACATTCTGTCCTTAACTTTGTATATGGACGCAATACGAAATGTTGCTATTAGGAATGACTAAATTTATACTCTATAATATATAGAGCCTTACGATCGAAATGCGAGACTTGTGTTCCCATTCAAGAGTAGAATAATTAAAAGAGTAGAAAATTAAGTAATTAGTGAGTTCTCTTTACAAAAACAAATTACCCTTTCTTGGTACAATAACTCAGATAACGAAAAAGGGAGAATCTGAGAGCAAAAGAAAACGAAAGTTCAGCAGTGAAAATATTTTTTTTAATTAAATAGAAGTTCCCTTCGATTAGATTATAAATATACAGCTTCAACTGCGACTTGTAAATGAAATTAAGAGCGAGAAAAAATAACTGACTTTGGTTTAAGGAGTTCACTTTGCGTAAGTTAAGAATGGAATATTAAAAGTAATAGCATTAAGAGAGTAATAGCATTGCAAGAGAGCGAGGAGATTCTCCCCTTTGTCCAGCAAACAAAAACAACGCACACTAATTGAAATTTTATGAGTTGGCACTTGGAGATAAGAATCTGTTCGCTGATTGAACACACGAGAACGAGAACTAGCTACACAACGCTAACAAAATGAACGATGAACTCATTGCAGTGGGAACGCCAAAGTGGGGAAGCGGGAGAAGGGCTAAGAGGTGCTAACTTCTCTTCTTCCGCTCGCAGTATTTGTCCTAATGGTTTGTACAAACATTTCGAGCGGCAACTGTGGACTGGAACCCATTCAAGTTTCGCCCTCAACGCATGCGTGTGGGCGAAGACAAAAACAAAAAGGGAAGAGAGGGCGTCTCGGTTCGATTCGGTTCGTCTCAAGTCGATTTGTGGGCGGGGGCGGGGGCGGAGGCTGGGGGCCAGCTGTTTCATCATAAACAAACGATTGTACTGCATCCGAGGGAAACATTTTGTGACTAATTGAAATTCGTTTGGCGTCAATTGCAGTAAGTGCATTTAATGGATGCAACGTAGTTCTATCCACTTTCAATATATCCAATATATCAGGCGCTTTGTGGGCGCTTTCGTAATCCGAGATACTGACGGGAGATGAGGCGCAAGTCATATGATTGAAATATGTGTCAGGAAATGTCAAAGACTCGTAATTGTTGTGTGAGTTTTGTTTGTTTTTATTTTTTTGTTTTTGTTGTTATTGTGTTTTCCTTTCCAATTTTCCAGTCACGAGTTACATTTAGATGAGATCTCATCAAAGAGATTTCCCTCCTCAGACGCCCACGAGTTGTGTCTCAATTTTGTTTTATTTCGCTTATAATCCGCATGTCGGGGACATCTATAATTAATGGCGCTACCCAAAATTTCTGTTCTCTTGTCACATTTAGGCATATTTCTCGTTATTCATTTTGTTCTTTTTTTAGTTGTTTATTCGATTTAGAAATTAGCTTCATAATTAGTTGAAATTAAAATTCTAAAAGCTGTACAAAGATGTTTGCGGGATTTAGTGAGTGACAGTGAGATCATTAATCTGCTGACTCTATAATATGTACACATCATCTACATACATTTATTTTAGTATTATTCTTTGTCTTTAGGTTTCTTGGCGACATTTCGTCTTATCAATTTAGCTACTGAAATTCCTTTCTAGTTTATCTTCGTAATACAATTTACCAAGCACTATTTATATTATCTTTTATTAACCCACAAATAGTAAATAATATTGTCTACTCTAGTAGTGCATGTCTAGCTATGCTAGACATGAGCAAAGTAAACAATTTTCCCACGCTAGACCACCTGCCACAGTCGCAATCCTCACCGATTTTTCATTGGCTTTTTGTGCAGTGTTTTTGGATTCACATTGAGCACTTGATCGTTTGATTGATTTGTCGTCGTCACTTTTTCCTGTTATCGATTGCTTGATTACACGGTTTATCACCCGGCACTGTATTTTCTATATGTTTTTTTGAACTCTTGACTTTACATTACTTTCATGCTGTCTCATATTTTGATGTTATTCCTCAATTTGGACGCGCAATGCTAGAAACGTGAGTGAAACGCGCGCGTGTTGCGTCGCGTTTAAGCAAAAGCGTCGCAAACGACTGAAATGGAACTTGGCGCTTGCACTAGCTAACGGAACATGAAATGGAACCCCAAACGCAGCGTCAACAGAGCTCCGCATTAGAAACAAACGCGGCATTGCTCTCACGAGCACCTCGCGCACTTGGAGAGCAGTCGTGAGAGGAGCTAGTCAAAAGAGAGAATATAATCAAACGAAACGTTGTTCATTTCATCTGTTTCGCTTGGCTATCATTCAGTTAGCGTTGCGACGCGTCGCTGCCGGCTTTTGTCTCACTGCGGTTACTGCAAGTCGTGATGATGAGGTTGTGATGACAACGGCGTCGCGGCGAGAGCAGCAAAACCGCAAAACGAAAGCCGCAAGTGGGAGGCAACAGGCGAAAAGAGGAATTAGCAGTAAGGCAGAAAAAACAAAGATTGTCAAATACTTGACAGTGGTTTGGAAACGCATTCGTATGAGTTTCGTTTATATAAGTGTTTGTGCATAATGTGTGTATAGTTAATAAAAAATAATTTGTGTTCAGATATGGCTGATACGTACATACATATATGCAAACATACGTTCGTATTTACGTACAGCCCGACTAATACATACAAATCCTAGACGCACTGTGATGAGTTGCTGTGCTCTCAATAATATGAGACACATCAACAACTTATGCAGCACACGCAATGTGACTTCAATGGTTGCGTGTTTCAAGTGGGTAGCTTCTTTGACGGGAGCTATCAATAAAGTGGGCACACTTTATTCCAGACTAGACAGTGCTGGTTTTTCAAGCTCATTCATTCATAGAAAATTGTGGCTGCGTTTCTCGTGAAAGTGTACCACTGTGCGTGGGCGAAATGGAGTCAGCTAAGCTTAATGATGCAGCCGAGCTGTCAACTTAGTCAGTTTTCTTTAAGTGCATTTGAGTATGTGCGAATGGCCTTTACTCAACTCTTAGGAATGTGCCTACTCGAATGTATATATGTATGTATTTATCCACATATTATGTGAGTGTGTGAGCATGTTTATCAAAAGACATTAAGAACAAGCGCAACAGGCAGTAAACAGCCAAGAAATTGTGTCATAAAGAAAATAAAGTAAGAAGGCATAATAGCAGCTGCGATACAAGATGACGATACCCGAAGTTCTGCTGACGATGACTAAAAGAGTGTGTGGAAAACAAAACAAACAAATTAACTGCAAGTCCAATTAAAGGTAGGGCTAACAAAACGAATACACATCATTTACAATATGAAAGTAAAACCACAAAATGAGCCTTTATGCTCAAGTGCTAAAGTGTGAATGATTGCAACGTCGACGGTGCGCCCAAACACCGCTGTTGATATTGTTGCTGATGTGGATTTCATGTTGATTTCCAGGAATTCGTATAAATCATAAAATCGCAAAGAATGTAATGCCGTGGATGCAAAATATCCATAAGCTTCGATAAGCATTGGAAGGGGTGGCCAAGAACACACACCACACATCTGAAATATATTATTTTATAGGTTGTCTTACTTTTGTTGTGCTTGATAACAGGAATGGACTAATCATACAACATGATTAACTGTCCATTTTAATACAGATAAGAGACGCATGAGTCTTATTCTGAGGTGTATTTATGAAAAATTTCAAGAAGTATTCGTGCGCCATCTATCGCTCACTGTCCGTAATGTCTTACATGGAATGCTAATTAGCTATGTTTGTGTAGATTCATGCCGCTAACAACAATTGACCTTGAATTCGCAGCAGTGGCAACAGCATATAAATTGCTAATTTAGCACATTGCCGCACCCTGTGTTGTGGACAGGGTGCCACGGTAACAGGAAGTATTTGTTTGCGGTGTGCACTTACCTAAATCATCCATTCTGTCGTTTCCTTTGGCTTGCAGTTGTTCTAGTTCAGGTAATGGCTCGTTCGAATGTATGTGTGCGTGCTTAATTCTCCAATTTGGATATAGTTATGTATGTATGTATGTTAACAAAGAGTTTTTCACATGCAGGACCACGCCTTATATATACACTTATTGACACATATATGATTCCAATTGGAACATAACACAACAGAAACGTAGTTAATTGACTTAAATTTTTAATCCACGCAAACAATTTTTCCTGTACCGCGACACGACAACAACAAAAACAAGCACACAGCAGTTTAGAGTCGAACGATGACGACTGGTCGAAGTTTTATCCGTCGCGTTCGCGTTTGGAATTGAAAATATTTTTGCTGAAATGGCAGTCAACGCTACTGCTCATGAGTTTCGCGAGAGTTGGAGACGAGTTTTATATGATTCACTTTAATTTTGGAGCTGCGTCGGCCACAAACACGTAGACAGCGAAGATATAAACAATACATACACATACACACACGCCAACAGCTGATATATTATCGATTGATACGATATACGATAGCTTTCGCGCCGTTTTGACGGTTTAAAATTATTTATTTCAGTTATCATTCACAATGGACGACCCATCGGCCACTTCATTGTTGATACTTAACGACGATTGCCTGGACAATATTTTCCAATATTTTTCTCTAGATGAGCTAATGGAAATATTTGGTAAAGTCCATCCTTTCATCGACGATGCCATCCAACGCCAGCTGCATAGATTTCGTGATTTTGAATTCAGCATGCGTTTCCCGCCTCAATATAATTTGGACCAGCTGCAGACACTTGGTCGACATCTACGAAGCCTTAATGTAAATGTAGGCTATTCCATTCGATCCGACAATGTGTTAAGCATATTGCATGAATTGTTTGTAGGCGCAGAAGAAAGTGGACGACTGCAAGCACTCAAAATTCAACATACCAATATTACAAACGAATATGTGAGGGAGATTCTGACAGTGGCTTCCACATTGCGTGAATTGGATGTCAGTCGTTGTGACATCGAAGATCAAAAACAATTTTTGCTGTTGTTAGATTCAGCAAAAAAATTAGAGACGCTTTCTCTTTACAACAAGGATGCCAATCTGGATGAATCGGTGCTTAGACGATTGCGAAGCCTAAAAATTAATTGGCTAGTAGGAACAGCTTTGTTCGATATCTCTGAAGTCAGCCGAAAGCATCCACACTTGAACATTAAAGTTTACCAGTCCAATAACGTAGACGTGTACGGACCTCCAATTGTCAAGAAAAGCAAATATTTTCACTAAAAAGTATATTACATTTGTTAATCACAAACTTCATATTATTGTTATGCCTAAATATATGTATTCTACATATGCACATCTTTAATTTGAATTAAGCGCAAAACTCAAAATGTGGCCGATTTAATGTGGTGGTTGGTCGACAACACTATTTTGCAGTTTTATATTCAATCATTGGTCTAAATAACAGTGTCATTGTTAATTTTTTGAACTATTTAAGAAATAACTATTTTATTAACATGGGCCGGTAACCCATTTAAAGAGATTGATTGAATGGTTATCGATATGGATATAAAATTAATTCCATTAAATGCCGCGGATGCAAAATATCCATAAGCATCGATAAGCATTGGAAGGGGTGGCCAAGAACACACACCCTGTGTTGTGGACAGGATGCAGGAAGTATTTGTTTGCGGTGTGCACTCACTAGAGCTGGGAAATGTTTTTCAATTTCATAAAAACATCGATGTATCGATGTATCGTCGATGTTTTTCCAGCTCTATCAGTCTGTCGTTTCATTTGGCTTGCAGTTGTTCTAGTTCAGGTCGTTCGAAAGAATCTGTGCGTGCTTAATTCTCCAATTTGGATATAGGTATGTACATATGTGTATACGCCTTATATATACACTTATTGACACATATATGAAGAGTATTATGGCTTTGTGCCGACCGAAAATGTATGTAACAGGCAGAAGGAAGCATCTCCGACCCCATAAAGTATATATATTCTTGATCAGCGTCAACAGCCGAGACGATATAGCCATGTCCGTCTGTCCGTCCGTATGAACACCTAGATCTCAGAGACTATAAGAAATAGAGCAACAAATTTTTCGGGACAGTAGGTCTTATTGTTGTACGCAGATCAAGTTTGTTTTTTATTTTGGCCACGCCCCCTTCCGCCCATGCAAATTGGAAAAAACTGAATTGTCGTTTTAAATCTAGAACGTTCAATTTTGGTACGCACTATACTAATCACCATCTTAATGATCTATGCGAATTTGGTTACAATCGGATAAAAAACAGAGAAGTTATTAAGATATTAATAATTTCGAACAAAGAAAATGTTGATATATTATTTTGGTATTTTTAGAATTTTTTTGGTAATTGTTAAATAGCCGCTCGAGTGAATAAATTTTTTTAATTTTATTTTTCCTGGAAAGAGCTAGATTTATCCAGAATTTTAACGAAGAGTTTTTTTTGCGGAAATGAATAGTTTTTTTTTTAAATTAATTTAAAGTTTTCGAAAATACCATGTATTTTGTTGTTGGCAATTCACTCTCATTTGTATGTATCGATCGCTCATTGTCGCGCAATTTTTTTTTTTCAAAAATTTTTCGCCTGCGGCGCTAATTTCTTTCTTCCCTTCCCCCCATTTTTCTCCATATCGGGTGAATTATTTTCTCGCCTCCTCAACACATTAAAAAACTCAACATGTTGTATGTATGCAATATTTGGTTTGCATAAAATCGATTTTGGCCACTGTAGAAAAAAAAAAGGAGAGCGGGAGAGAACAATGAGCGATCGATACATACAAATGAGAGTGAATTGCCAACAACAAAATACATGGTATTTTCGAAAACTTTAAATTAATTTCAAAAAAAAACTATTCATTTCCGCAAAAAAAACTCTTCGTTAAAATTCTGGATAAATCTAGCTCTTTCCAGGAAAAATAAAATTAAAAAAAATTATTCACACGAGCGGCTATTTAACAATTACCATTTTTTTTAGTATTTTTTCAGTATATTTTTATACTATTATATAAATATAATATTTTGATGGTAAAATTGGGTGGCGGGTATCTCACAGTCGAGCAAACTCGACTGTAGCTTTCTTACTTGTATATGATTCACTTTAATTTTGGAGCTGCGTCGGCCACAAACACGTAGACAGCGAAGATATAAACAATACATACACATGCACATACGCCAACAGCTGATATATTATCGATTGATACGATATACGATAGCTTTCGCGCCGTTTTGACGGTTTAAAATTATTTATTCCAGTTATCATTCACAATGGACGACCCATCGGCCACTTCATTGTTGACACTTAACAACGATTGCATGGACATTATTTTCCAATATTTATCTCTAGATGAGCTAATGGAAATATTTGGTAAAGTCCATCCTTTCATCGACGATGCCATCCAACGCCAGCTGCGTAGATTTCGGGATTTTGAATTCAGCATGCGTTTCCCGCCTCAATATAATTTGGACCAGCTGCAGACACTTGGTCAACATCTACGAAGCCTTAACGTAAATGTAGGCTATTCCACTCGACCCGACCATGTGTTAAGCATTTTGCATGAATTGTTTGTAGGCGCAAAAGAAAGTGGACGACTGCAAGCACTCAAAATTCAGCATACCTATATTACAAACGAATATGTGAGGGAGATTCTGACAGTGGCTTCCACATTGCGTGAATTGCATCTAAGTCGTTGTGGCATCGAAGATCGTGAACAATTTTTTCTGTTGTTAGATGCAGCAAAAAAATTATAGACGATTTTAATTGTCAACAAGGATAGCGATGAGGATGAACCGCTGTTTACACGATTGCAAAACTATCAAATGAATTGGCTAGAAGGAGCAACAACTTTGTTTTATGTCTATGCAATCAACGAAACGCATCCACACTTGAACATTAAAGTCTACCAGTCCAATAACGTACGCGTGTACGGACCTCCAATTGTCAACAAAACCAAATATTTTCACTAAAAAGTATATTAAATTTGTTAATCACAAACTTCATATTATTGTTATGACTAAATATATATATTCTACATAAGCACATCTTTAATTTGAATTAAGCGCTAAACTTAAAATGTGGTCGATTTAATGTGGTGGTTGGTCGACAACACTATTTTGCAGTTTTATATCCGATCATTGGTCTAAATAACAGTATCGATGTTAATTTTTGGAAGTAATTAAGAAATAACTATTTTATTAACACGGGCCGGTAACCCATTTAAAGAGATTGATTGAATGGTTATCGATATCGATATAAAATTAATTCCATTTGATAGTAAACTAGCAAATTTTGAAACTTAGCTCGGGTCACACTGTTGAATCTGCCGGTAATTAATCAGCTGCGTTGCGAATTCTGACGAAATTGATAGTATTAATACCAATAAAATACAAGCAAGTGACTAAGTTTACTATAAACAGTTACCTCATTTACTGTTCAAAATGGTGGTGCGTTCGTACGACGAGGAACTAAAGTATCTAGAGAAGATCAATGATCACTGCTGGCGCATCAAAAAGGGCTTCCAGCCCAATATGAACGTGGAGGGCGTCTTCTATGTGAATAGTCGCCTGGAGAAGCTAATGCTGGAGGAGTTGAAAAACTCTTGCCGCCCCGGAGCCGTTGGTGGATTTTTACCAGGTGTCAAGCAAATTGCCAATGTGGCTGCATTGCCAGGCATTGTGGGTCGCTCAATTGGATTGCCGGACATACACTCAGGATATGGTTTTGCCATTGGCAACATGGCAGCCTTTGATATGGATGACCCACTCTCTGTCGTTAGCCCTGGTGGCGTAGGATTTGACATCAATTGTGGAGTGCGTTTGCTACGCACGAACTTGTACGAAAAAGACGTGCAGCCAGTTAAGGAGCAGCTAGCACAGTCGCTCTTCGATCACATACCCGTTGGCGTGGGCTCCAAGGGTATAATACCTATGACAGCTCGCGATCTGGAGGAGGCGCTCGAAATGGGCATGGACTGGTCATTACGCGAGGGCTACGTCTGGGCAGAGGACAAGGAGCACTGCGAGGAATATGGTCGCATGCTGAACGCCGATCCGGCCAAAGTGAGCATGCGAGCAAAGAAGCGGGGCCTGCCTCAGCTGGGCACATTGGGCGCCGGCAATCATTATGCCGAGATCCAAGTGGTCGACGAAATCTACGACAAATGGAGTGCTTCCAAAATGGGCATAGAGGAAAAGGGACAGGTGGTGGTCATGATACACTCGGGCAGCCGAGGCTTTGGCCATCAGGTGGCCACTGATGCCCTCGTCGAAATGGAAAAGGCAATGAAACGCGACAAGATTGAGACCAACGATCGTCAATTGGCCTGTGCTCGCATTAACTCTGTCGAGGGTCAGGATTACCTTAAGGCTATGGCGGCAGCAGCAAATTTCGCTTGGGTCAATCGCAGCTCGATGACTTTCCTCACACGCCAAGCGTTCGCAAAGATGTTCAACACAACTCCAGATGACCTGGACATGCATGTCATCTATGATGTTTCGCACAATATTGCAAAGGTGGAGAACCATATTGTCGATGGCAAGGAGCGCAAGCTGCTGGTGCATCGCAAGGGATCGACACGCGCATTCCCCCCACATCATCCACTGATCCCTGTTGATTACCAGCTAACCGGGCAGCCAGTGCTCGTTGGCGGCACAATGGGCACTTGTAGCTATGTCTTGACGGGTACTGAGCGCGGCATGCAGGAGACATTTGGCAGCACCTGCCATGGCGCTGTAAGTTAATTTTTATTACAATGATAAACCAAATCAATTTACTAATCAAACTATTAATATTTTATAGGGTCGAGCTTTGTCACGTGCAAAGTCGCGTCGCAATTTGGACTACAAGGAGGTGCTTGACAAACTGGACCAACTGGGCATAGCCATACGCGTGGCCAGTCCTAAACTAGTCATGGAAGAGGCTCCCGAAGCGTACAAAGATGTAACGGATGTTGTGGACACTTGCCACGCAGCGGGAATCAGCAAGAAGTGCATAAAAATGCGACCAATTGCAGTTATCAAAGGCTGAAAATATATGACAATATTTATATATATACCAAACGAAATTCTTAATACAACCCAAGTAGTATTTAAGAATATTTGGTGTTTATATTGTTAGATGTTGTAAAAATTGTTTACATTTTTAAGAGTCAGTTCATTTGAACAAACGTCAATTTCGGTACTTCGTTGAGGAAGTGGTATTTTGTACATTTCCAAACCACAGTGGTATATTTTTGAAGGCAACCTTCGGTCACTCAGAGCATTAGTCTCGACACCGCGCGGTTGAACACAAGTCAGCAGAGTCAATTTCAATGGTTTAATTGTCGGCTTTCAAAAAAGTGCACGTTACAACAATTATACAAAATTAGTTTGTAAATAAATGCATTGCTACAAAGTGATCGATGAAACAAAAAAAGTTGATTTTGAATAGTGCCTCGCGACAATTGTGTAGATAATTTGCTGTTGCGCAGTTTTTACAACAATTTATTATATATTATTATTGTGACTGCCGGCGGTCGCTCCCCCTACGTACAAAATGACAAATATGCGCCCACCGCAAAAAAATAAACTACTGAAGGTCATCATATTGGGAGACGGTGGTGTAGGAAAGTCGGCCTTACTTACACGCTTCGTATCGAATCGCTATGAAGAAAACAATTTTCATACCATTGGCGTGGAGTTTATGAACAAGGACATCACAGTCGACGGCGAGAAATACACTCTGCAGGTCAGTTTGATGAGGGGCAGGCACATTAAGAAATAACTAATTCGATTACTGAGCTTCATTCAGTCTGCGTGTACGTCACTTAGTTTACTCCAATTGGAACTAGTCAAGTTAGCATTTTGATTGATTTCTAGCAGTTTTTCTTTCAACATTTGCCGACACGCACGGAGCTTACAATGTACAATAGTGTAACTTTTAATAGTTTACATTAAACATTAACACGTTCTTATGACATCCTGTTAGTCATTTCGTGTCTGAAGTCGTGCTCAGCTAGTGATGTCGTGGCTTTATTCGTGATAAACTTTGTTTGTTTTGAGTTTACTCAAAAGCAGCGTACTATTTATTATCTATTCCATCTGCCCCCACTCACACACACACACACACACACACATTCAATTAACGTACAGTATAGCAGAAAACAGAATCAACAATGCGTTGACTTTGTTTTACATTTCAAATGTCTAAGCATGTGTGTGTTTAACTGTGTTTCCTTTCCATGTATGGGAATCCCTTCATCAAAATTCCAAACGCGCTTCTAATATGCATGAATGTAGAGTTTTCGCCTAATGCTTTAACCATTTCCAGTCCCCATCTCTCCATGCCTTTCCAACCCCCACAATAATGCACTTTATGCTGTCGGCTTCCATTTGAATTCACATTTTCACAGTCTGTCTGACTTATAAATATGCAACAGGCCAATGCTACAAGTGTACTCAACTCAGATCATTTGTGCAAAATGCCAGTTTAAATAAATTAAAAGTATAATCGATGATAGTTTTCGATACAACAAATTGTTGCACAACATAACACAATTGCAATTAGTTGCTGTTGGCCATTTTAATTCTTATTAGTCATACTTTTCTGTTGTAATTTTCTACACCGAACGACATCAACAAAGTTAACGCTTCGTTGCATTTCGACCAAAAAACAGCAAGAAGTGCGCAACTTGGTAAACATAATGGTATTTTGTGAGTATACTATGTAGGGTGAATCTAAGCTGCCCTCGAGCATTTGTTGAACTGAATGGGAAATCTCCAACCAACAAAAAAAAGAATGCTACTCTTAGTGTGGGAAATACCCTGGTAACAGGTTTTATGCTGGTGCTAAAAGCTGAATCATTCAGTGCGAGCTCTTTTTCTGTATTTTTTGGTCGTGTTTCAGGACAAAGAAATACCGTTAAAAAACTATATATAAGAAGAAAGAATATAAACAATCTCGTGGAGATGTAAATGAGAAGTGTAGAATGCGAGGTATAAGCATTTACAATTATGAAGCAAGTCATCATTGCAAATAGTAGTCTTGAATCTTTTCGCTATTAGAAAAGCAATCTACAGCGACTTGTAAGGTATGTAAATATAGTTACATATGTATATATACATAATTCATCTTCTCAGGAAGCTATATCATTAATTTCAACACATGTCAAGACTCTATAATATACATATATAAGAATAAATATACATATGCAAAGCCGGCAAAGGCAATGGAGGATGGGTTGTCATCATCAATATAGAAATTTATATACCTAAGTCTGGCAACTGAACTACTCTTCTTTACTAAAATACTGAGAATATACATATGTATATATATTTGACTATTGTTATTAATAAGAATAGATTTTAGATTGATTTGTGAACAACCAAAGTTTTTCTTAAAAGCCTGCACTTAAATCACATTCATATAGATGTCAAAAGAAATCCCGGTCATATTTGTTTACAGAACAGTCTTTGTGGATTTCTCTTAATTTTAGATAATAATGTTGTCTTACATGCATTTTCAATTTGTTAACACAGCTGTGTTTATTCGTTTCTGTTGTGGCTTTTTCTGAATTTGTTTTGACTTGCTTATCAACGTGTTCTTATCAGACACAAATTCGAGGCTTTAAGAGATTTCACATAGTGTATGACTATAGCTTGGCATTACGCAACTTTTGCTATCTTTCACTCGCCGATCCGACAGTAAATTTGATGCATATATTGGTGACCTCAATTAGGGGCTATAGATTGGTACTATTTTCTCGTCGAGGTAATCAACGAATGCAAATTTGAATTCAGCCTTAATTGGATGCCAATTAAAACACTACATTCTATTTTTGTATTTAAGATATGGGATACGGCTGGACAGGAGCGATTCCGTGCCTTGCGTACGCCCTTCTATCGGGGCTCCGACATTTGCCTGCTTTGCTATGCAATGGATGATCGGGACAGCCTGCGTGGGCTGCGACTGTGGCGCAGTGAGTTCCTCAATTATGCGGACGTCAAGGCAGACAGATTCCCCTTCATTGTGGTGGGCAATAAGGTGAGTGCGTGTGCGTGTAGTGGCTGGGAGTTCAATGTCAATGTCAATAGTGAACTGTACTTTCAGAATGACATTCGGCCGGAGAGGCGACAAGTGTGTGTCGAGGATGTGCAACAGTGGTGCACGGAGCAATCGATTGCCGCACACATTGAGACCTCTTCAAAGGCGGCGACCAATGTGACGGACGCCTTCGTGCTTGGCCTTCGCCAGTGGAAGGCAATGGAGCGCGTGGCCGAAGCGGAGCAGCGACATGATGGCGACACCATCGATTTGACCCGTCCCATTCGGCTGATGCAACGTCGCAGTTGCTGCACCGGCGGTGGTTCGTGCAAAGCAAGTGACGTCGTCGATGCGGATGATGATGATGGGCGAATAGCAGACGCTGCCATGCGTTCACCCTCCACATTGTTTGGTCAGACACATCGCACACCCAAGGCGCCATCGACCAATTACCGTCTCTGAGCACAGACAGCGATTGTGACAGTTTGTTTTGCTTTTTGTTTTTAATGCTTGGCCAGAGGCATCCACTACATTCCAGTCGGGCTTAAATGCTAGTTGCCTGAGTCAAATAAACATTTAATTGAATGTAGCAAGCTGATATTGAGATTAGGGCAATCGAAGCGAGTAACGAATAATGTTTAAGGATTAACATGTAACCAGAGTTATGAAAAGTGATTAGAATTTGTATACAACAATATTGACATGCTGCAAAAGACAACTGCATATCTGCATCTGCTGATATCGGCAAGTTAAGTGCAGCTGTCAATAAATGTGCTTTAAGAAATGTTGTTAGATGGAGATCAACGAGAAGTGATCGATGTACCACAGATAGAAATAATCTAATTTATATAACAGTTTACAGTCTATGTATGACAGTTGTGCCTTTCTATCGCATCAATTGAGCTGACCATTTTGTTTATACTGCTTTAGACATTATACAATTTTATATACATACAACATTACACATAGATGTATAAGAAAAGTATAGGCATGAATATACTCGTATATGTAAGTGTGGGAAACAACTAATCTCAGACCATTCAAATGACATTTTAAGTGTCCATTTAGCTAAATTGTGTGTGAAACAATAAATATGGCTTTGAATAATGGTCTTACTTATACATCTATATGTGCACGTGATTTTCTATACAAGTATAAACACTTGAATGTAAAGTATTTGCATTATTAAACTCAAATAAATTGGAGACAAGAGTTGGTGAGATTGTTTCATTATTAGAAGTGAGATTTACATGTGTAAATAATATATGTATAATCTAAGTAAGTAATAAAAGTATAAAGTATAACACGCTATAAGTACGCTTAGCCCCATTTAAATATATGTATATATATAGACGTTAAGTTGAATATGTTTGCTATAACACTTACTGCCAGATTGAAACGAATCTATCGCTTAAGACTAAGGCAAACTTCAAGGCTCTAAAGACTATCGCAAGCATTGGCTGGAGCAGCGTATAACAGTTGATTGGCTTAATGCATATTAATCGAGTTGTGGCTATACGAGAGAATATCACTTGCTGTGCACATTGCTGGGTTTCCACACTTCACTTCTTCTTGTAACCATACGAATTGATGGCCTCGTACTCGGCATCGCACATTAGCAACAGCTCATACCATTGATCGCCATCGATGCGGGGCAGTTCGAGAATGCCGCCATAGCAGGAGGGCAGGCATTTGGGTGACATGTACTTGTGCAGGGAGTCGCGATCGGTGCCATGAAAGATGATGCGACTGCGCAGCTTCTCGCGCAGGAACGGCTTGAACAGGGCAAACACCACATTGAAGATCTTTGGCTGATTAACAATGTGAATCGCCTTGATGCGCAACGGCACCGAATCCTGCAGCCAGTCGACTATACGCTTAGCAAAGGGAGGCGTGAACTGCCAGGTCTGCTGCAGGCTAAGGCCATCCATATCGAAGATGACGACGGCGCCATTGATCTGTGTCTCTGGCTCCAGCATGGCGGCTTCCAAGAAAATGACGGCACCCTTGAACACCTCATCCAGTGTCACCTGTTTGTGCTTCCAGCGCTCTAATAAAGAAAACAAATAATTATTTAACTGCTGATGAGTTAAACAAATAAATATGCACTTACTGCCCAGCTCCAGCAGAAGAATACGGCGTCCACACTGATCACGATTGGGAAACACTGTGAGTATATTGTTTTTGAAGATGTTGGCTTCCCGCGTGGGTTTCAGATCCTTGTACACATCCGAATGCTTCACCTTGAATGAGTAGTATCGCTTGATCTGTAAGAGAAGCGAACGATAAGTATGTGCTTCGAGTATAACAGTTGGAACAGCTTACCAAGTCGCGTGCACTTTCCGGATAATACTTGCAAGGACGTAGGAAACGAACCAACCATTCCTCATTGTCCTTGGGCCAGTACAGATCGGTTTCAGCTACAATTTAATGGCATACAAGCAGTTAGTTGGATCTATATATAAACCTATCATATGTATTTATTTAATTAACAGTTCGCTAATTGTTGATCTCGTTGACCTTTTTACATTACGTGCGGCTGAGATTAATCACATATTTGTAAATATTAGCGTTGGCTAATCTAATGAAGGGGTCAACTCGTAAAGTCAGGAAGTCGACTTTAAACCCATTAAACCCATCAAGTTATGTAAACAAATTTACTTTATGATTAGCGACATGCTACCAAGCGACTTTGCTATTCCAAATTATAGCACTGTAAGATAAGAGCAGCTTTAAGCTCCTTAAAGCGCACATGTATGCTTGTTGTTGAGCTTTAATCTCTTGGAAGTGCTTAAAAAAATTTAACTGTAAGCTTGTTGATTCGCTTGATGGTACAAATACTTGAATTTTATATTGTTTTTGTATCTTGTAATGGGAAAGTCCAGACTCTTAGCCATGACAGTAACCACTTTAATTACTATTGATATTAATATAGAGATCACCTTGAGTCTAGTAATAAATATTCATAGGGAAAATTAAGCAGATACCCAAGACCATTTTGTTCCCCCATATTCTTCAACTCGTTAAACAAGTTTGTATTAAGTTAATGTACGAGTTCCTGATGACCTTATTCAGTACTTACCCTCCAATAGTCGTTTAAGCTCCTGCGCTGCCTGTTTCTGGCGTTCGGGTGATTCACGTAGTTCCCGAACCGCCACCTCCTTGGTTGGGGCTGTGGCTTCTCCCAATTCAAACTCTAGCTTAAAGTCTCCCAATTGAATAGAGGGCAGCTTTTCAATATCTGACAGCATGGTGGGTACTCCTGAAATAAAAAAAGGGGGGAGGGGAGGTGATAATTAAGTTGCAATTAGTGTACATAACTCGAGGGTAGTGAAGTTGTGCTTTGAACCCTGGCCTGGCCATTATGGCAAACTAACTAAGCTGAGTTGGCTAACAATTATTGTCAATTATACACTTATAGAGTGCATAGGTAAAAGTTCTCTCTACCAATATGGCAATAATTAAATACTCACTCATTTTGATGTTGATTTTCAGGTACTTTTTGTAATCAAGCGTATTATTCTTTTGTTAAACTTTATTGTTTAATATAACAAGTTTCTCGTTTGTTCGCTGCTTGCTTTACGACAATTTATGCATATTATTGACGGTGTTTATTTACTTTTTGAGGCTGCATCAAAATATCGAATTATCTTCGATTAACCTTAACCTTGACATTCGCTTTTTTTTTTGGTCTGTCAAATTGAAATCAAAGTTAATAACGGATGCTACTAACAGTAATAGTAAGTATTGGTTTTTGCAGGTCAATAATACTTTGGTTGTGAGAATGCATTTGCCATGAAGGCAGTTAGATCTTGAGCTGAATTCTCGAGTTCAACGAGTTGTGCTTCAATGATTTTGTAATCAAAACTAGTTTTTCCTTAGGCCTTCAATTTCTAATGCATTCTAATAGAATATGCGAAATAAGAACTAGATCTTAAAGTTGAAAGAATTAGCAAAATGTTATGTCATAAATTGAATAACAAATGCTACAAATTAGCAAATAGATCCAAGCAGAAACATTGGACACTAATTGGATTTTATTGAGATGGAAGAGCCACTTCCATATTGGAACAAGCCTACAACAACAGTCTATTGTTAATAGTTGGGTTGAGTCAAAAAAAAAACCCAATTCAAATGAGAAGTTTTGACTATTTTTTTTTATTTTTTGGCAAAACCCAAACTTATGAATTGTTAATGTGCTTGCCAAAAAAGTAAATACAACACAATAATAATCATAACATTAACTAAATAAGTAGTACACACTCAGCACAAACGCAACACAACACAAAAGTTTAATCGAAACTGAAACTGAAACCGAAAACGTAAAACTCGTTTTTTTTTTCGCGGGCGACAATAAAATTGAATGTGAGAGAAAAAGAAGAAGACGGCACGACACGGCAGATACGGAGACGGCACACAATGCGTGCAACGAAGCCGAAAGAGCTGACGAAACTGACTGTTGTGGCCAAAAGCGCGTTACGGAGATTTTATACCAGGCCAAGAATCAAAACTGGTCACAGATTCATGAGCAGGGGGAGATACAATGGATGCTAAAGTCGAAGCTTAATCTGAACTTGAGCATGGCATTCACGTGCCAGTTTCGGCGAGAGTTAGAGAGGGAGCGAGATATAGAGTTCACGAAGCTTAAATACTCTTATCTAGTAATCAGTTTCATTAATGGGATAAAATAAATACTCAAAAATTGATTGGTCAATTAAGATGAAATGAACGCCAAATGAGCCAATTATTATTATATTCGTAGAATTTAATTGAAATTAAAACACATTATTTATGATTGTTTCAAATCAAATATTTGCACTGAGCAAATCTAAGCAATTTAAGAGTATAAAAACCAGAGAGAGCGAGAGGGAACTGAGAGTTGCAATGCGAATGCATTTGGAAAATGATGCCACTGAAAGCTGGTTTTCAGCACGATCGCTCAGCTGTTGTTGTTTTTCCATTTTATTATTGATGACGAGCACGGGATATTCCGTTGGTGTGTGTTTGTGTGTGTATGTGCGGATCAGTAGCATCATCTTAGGCATATAATTAAAGGGCGACTGAGCTTTAAACAAGCACTTGTCTCATTTACTTGACCCTGAAGTTTTGTACCTTCGGTACAATGTAGCTGCTCCCACACGTTAATTAGCAATTACCCAGTAATGACACCTGTTCGACGGCGACAACAACAAGAGCTAACACGTTTCAAATCGCACCCAGACATGGGCAATGGACAAGTTGTTGGCAACTTTTTTTTTATTCCATTTTTGACCTAAACGGCAACCAACACGTGCGAAGCGAAGCTTTTGTGCCGCACCTAACACGCCTTGCTTCCATTCATTAGTTTTTATTTTAGTGTACAACTCTCGATTTCATTTCAAGCTGGTTATTATATGTGAAAAAGCTTGTGGCTCGGTTATCAGCTGATCTGTGGATTATGGGTTCAAAAAGTATACCATTTTTTAAACTGCTCGGCTAAGTGAAAACAGTAATTAAATAAATATAAAAGAAAAATGTAGAATTAAAGTTTAAAACAAGGCCACAAAATTATAGCTTTGGCATCTAAGAAATGCTAAATATTAAAAGCAATGCGTAAAAGAAAAATGTATTCATAAGAATTCATATCGTGTACTTTACCGCAGAACGCATTACGTTTTCAATATCAATGTATTATTATTGATACCCAAAATTAAAAAATTTTTTCCAGTGTACCTAGTAGTTTCGGAAATGGGTTTCATTAAATTAATTATTATAGGCATAGCAAAAAAAAGGTTAAATTAGAAGAAAAAAGCGAAGATAAACATTCCAAGTTGATCGTAAAGTCGTATTGATGTCAAAAAAAGTGGCAAAAACATTTACCTTTATAGACATACATAAATACATATGTATATATGTATATACATACGTATGTATTTATGTACACGACAAGGGCAAACTAAAGAGCAAAGTAAAAAGTGCTTTAACCTTACGTGCCAAAAACTTATAAAAGGTAAATAGCATGCACACAAACATTTACTCGTCATTTGTTCATTTATACTCATACATACATATACATTGCACACACATGTATGTATGTGTGCAAAACGGCTGCCTTACCTGAATCAAAGCCAGCCGGCGTAGAGACTCTTACGCCGACATCTATTGTCCTAGGCATGTACCTAGTTGTTGTTGCCATGGCAATAGGTGCACAATTCATTACGTTCGAAATTCAATAAAATTTCAGTTTAAATAAATGTGGCACTTCAATTTTGCAATTGTCCCGTTATTTCTTTAATTAGAGAAGCTAGCACATATGCAGCATTTACAACACAAGTCTTCGAACAAGCCGAACTGCAATTGCACCCTGTTTAGCCTTAAAATGGGTCAATGCCAGCTGTTTATTGAACTTCTCGACAATAATTTACACTTTTATGATTTCCTTCAAACTGTATGACACAATTACACAATTTCAATGACCCTCTTGCCAGTAGCAACTGTTGCAAAAACTACAAAGAAGTCGCAACGAGACGCCGAAAGTAAATGCAAAAGGAACGACGCGCAAATGTGACAACTCGTCAGTGCTGGCAACAGTGTAAGACGAAGGCATTGAATATTGTGCTCTTCATTATGCACAAGAGAAAACAACAACGGGAACTTCAAAATAGCAAAGAGTTACGTAAAACGAATAGAATTCACGAATCGGAATACGTTAAGCTGTTATAACTTACCAACAGAACGTTCAGCTAATCCAACTAATTTAAATTGAGATCGAAATCCTTTAATATCAGCTTCTTAAACAGGTCTAGCTCGCTCTTGGCACGTTCAAAGACTGAAAATATAAGGCGGTTTATTCAGCAATTTTATACCTGCTTCATTGTATGTTATGTGTTTCTAGGCGTACCGAGCACTATCAGTTAAGAAGTAACGCAATTATATATACAATACATACACACATATGTATATTTGTATGAATAGATGTGTACATATGAATATATAAAATTATACATTCACAATCACGGAATTCAAACGCAAGTAGTTAAAAAGCGAGTAATTATGGCAAGTGTCAGCAAGCTAGTTAGCAATGTTGTGCCTCGTTGGCTGTTATACATCTTGGCTTTACAATTTCTAAACTCTTTCGCGCTGTCTGTTTATATACCAAGGAGAAATGTGAAACAAAAGCTTAACCAGGGTTAAGGTCAACAAAAAAAAGCACGTTTATACTAGTTTTTGTTTACTGTTATACAGGTCTCCATGGTTTAAGCTGTACTTGTGTGATATTATTGACAATTGCAACTGTTATACTGTTGTGCACACATATTCATATGGTTTTTTATTACAGTGTACTTACTTGTTCGTAATTATTCTTGAACATTTGAACTCTAAATTATAATCCAGATGAGAGCTTTAAAAACAAGTCTAACTTAAATAAAAAGTGTGTATGAGTCTGAGGTTATACATGTAAGTAGTATCAATGTATGAATATAGTTGGTATTTAATACATATTCATATTCATTCATACATACGTGTATGTGTACATTGCTTCAAAGGTGACAACTAAAATAATAACCCACTGATGTCTGAGCTTGAAATATATACTCATTCGCACTTTGTATTTGCCACTTTTAATGTTGAACACCAGTTCATAATTAACTGTCTATGTCGAAATACTAGTCTCAAGTCGAACCATCCGATCCGAATACGACTTGCGTGTCTATGTTCAAATATACAACTGACGATAATGCAAACTCATTGTCTGTACGTTGAAAATGCGAGCAATTAATTAAGTATTTCGCTTGTGTATCCGAAATATAATTCAATTTCAATTTCTACTTTACCTTAACACCTCAGCCTCAGCGCCACTCTGTCCGACAGTCTATCAATGCGTCAATAAGACAAGCAGTCAATGCTGGACGCGCTACGTCAGGTTTTAAAGTTCAATGGAATTTCGCACTGAATGCTACCATAGAAGTTTCAACGGCTACGGCAATTAACTTACTCGTAAACAAAGTTCGAATTGCATAAACCAAATATTTACAAATGCATCTGACTATAATCATTTGACGGGTTTAATCAATTTGACGGTTGCATACAGATAATCATCTACAGACAGCCGATGATTATAATATGCATATGAGTGAGTTATGATTAGATATACATATATAGGTATTTACATATATTTGACTTGATGAGTTACATAGTTACTATTGCTAAAAGCTGATATCATCTTAAGAGTTCAGTAATATCAATGCACTTACGACTTACATAATTCCTATGTCCTTAATAATAATTGTATGTGTAGACCCAGTAAAAATTCCATTAAATCTGGTTCCATTTTACACGGTATTGTCAAATACATATAAAATAATTCAATTAACTAGACGATTGGATATAAACATTGTGCTTCGTATAGTTATTACAATTGTTACTAGATATTGCTTACGTATTTCTAAGAAAGCGATTTCGAGTGTTATACAATGGCTTATAGCTTAAACTAACATACAAAATAACATTAATATGTCAACGATATTCAATGCTAAAGTCTTTTGTGTCTTTCAAGAATAGTGTGCTTGATTATTTAAGTACAGATCATATCTAGAGGAGCAATTCAAATTAATAATAACTAAATAAACTGTTATACTCTATTTCACTTAAGCTTGCACCTTATCTGTCATTTTCAATTTTTAATTCGCTTTTTGCATTTGTATCCCCTACATTTCGAGCGCAATCATTTTGGTCGAATTTTCTCATACATAAACTGTTGCAAACGCTTATTATCTGGTTGCATGAGCTTCTTCTTGGTAAATTCAAATTGTTCCAATGCAAATTCATACAAGTCGTTTTCCATTTGCCAAATTTTGGATCTCTGAATGGCCTGAATTGTCGCTTCACTGGGTGGTATCTTGGATGAGGTTACACGTAAATGAGATTTATTTGAGTTTTGATAGTGCTCACGAAAGCCTAGAAAGATTCTGCAATCAAAATATAGCAAATTAGGCTTATCCGTAAAGATTTTTAAAACGTTTTAAGCTGACCTGGGTAACGATCTCTCAAGTAGATCAACAAATTCGTACATTTGCTCTGTAATGCCAACTAGAAAGTACTCATTGACTAAATTTCGCTTGGCTTGCTTTAAAGCCCAATCACTACCAGGTTCCCAGCATTCGGCAGCATGACCGCAAAAGAATGGTATTTGCATCCACATATTTTTGGGATCACAGTCGGGTTGTTTTTGAACCACGCACTCATCAAAGGTCTATATTGAGATCATAAAAGTAAATATTAACAAAGACTTGCAAATTTTTTAAATATACTACTTACAATTTTATTGCCGGCTTTTTTGCGTACCAAATTTGGTCTATAATTATCCCCATAACGCAAAAAATAATAATATGAGACGAGTCTATCGAGAGGCTTGCGCACTAAATTGATGTAGATAGGCTTATGTGCGATTTGAAATCTGTAGAGAAAAAATTGCGTTTAATTTATTTTTTCTATGTATATAGATTTGTATTTCTATTATCTTACTTGGAAAAATCCAGAAAAGCCATGTGCCCATGATAGAGTGCTGGCTTCATTTCATGCCATTTTGTCACATTTCGCACAAAGGAAATCTATGTAAAGTAAGAACGTAACACTTGTTTCAGAATCAAGAGTGAGAACCAAATGACGCACCTGATTAGGCAGCGATAGGACGTGCATATTTGAAGTCACATTAATATGCAAGACATGATATCTGTTTAACTTGCAGAGATCGTAAGCTATATTGACAAAACTGGTCGAGCCAGTCTTTGGTACACGATTATATAGCACCACCAATTGTTCCTCATAGTCAAAGTTATCCAAAGTGGGGGTAATCCGATCACCTGTAGTTCGTTCCGAATGAGCTTGTCCCCTGCTGGTGAGCGTTGACAGCGGCTTAAAAGCTATGAGTAATAAAAGAGGTTAAATATATATTCTATGACAATAAGGAATGTCTACATGCCATTTTCCAATCGAATCTCAAGCAACCAATAACAGGTGACAATACATATAACGGCGACTACCAACCAATGTACCGGGCGCATTGTGGGCAACATTTTGCGCAATTTCTTATGCATTCTTTTGTTGTTGCCAGGAACTATTGTGTCTATATTTTATTGTACGGTCAACACATTTTTGGCCTTTATTTTACCTTAACTTTGTAAAGTTCTGTTCATTTTGATTCCGTCTTCTTCTTGACAAGCAACTAGCTAAAAGTTGACTAGTACAAAAATCAGCTGTATTTAGTAATATTTTCCATCATCTTCAAAAGCTAAGTGCTATGAACAAATGTGAAATATTACACTAATTTTCAAATTGAAGCTAATATAAATTACTTAGTTGACAAAATTAATAGTCACTTATTTTAACCTAAACACTCAATTTAAATAAGTTCAATTGCATTATTTAAATACTTCTCTGTGCTTCGTTTCTACAAAGGCGTGTAAATATGTCTAAAAATATGTATTGCTGGTGTGGCCATTAAAGTATTATACACTTTTCTGGTATTTTAATACTTAAAATGTAGAAAATGGTTTAGAATATTTCTTCAATTCATCTCATTGGCGTATTCCGTTTTCGCTCTAAAGATAAATACCACTTAAAGATAAACATTCAAATGGAAGCTTTTCAATAAAATATATATTCTTGTATCTAATAAGCTATTAATTGTAGAATTCATACTCCCGTATATTTTAGCTATAAGGTATATTTTGAAATGTAAGTTGCGGGCACACTATACACACACCAAACAGCTGTAAGAAATTCGTAAATAGACGCTTGTTTTTGTTAGTAGATTGTAACTCACGCAAAAAGCAATTAAACTACACACAAATCACATAATGTCGTCAGCCATATATTTAGAAAACTACTTGGATGGTATGTAAACTACTAAATCAAATATAACCATAAAATGTGGTTTAAAATCTGCTTCTCATAAGGATTGGAATCTCTACCTACTGAACTGGAGCGAAATTTTAAACTCATGAGGAAATTGGATGATCGGGCACAAACTGCAATGAAAAGCATTGATAGTCATGCGAAAGATTTTATGCGGAAGCTTACCTCTGAGAATGGAGCAATGAGTGAGGAGGACCGCAAGGAAAGATTGGAAGACATTAAGGCACTTTTTGGCAAGGCCAAGGAGTACAGCGATGATAAAGTGCAGCTGGCAATACAAACATACGAGCTGGTGGATAAACAAATCCGAAGGCTTGATAATGACTTGGCACGCTTCGAAGGGGAGATACAAGAGAAAGCTTCGTCCACGCGGGCGAAGTCTGAGGAAGCAGTAGCCAAAAGTATGTAAATCCATTAAATTATTCAATAGTTATTTAATCTAATATTTGATTGCAGAGGGTGGACGCAAAAAAACTAAGGATGCTAAAGCAACTGGCAAAAAGAAAAAGCCAGCCTCTTCCGACGAGGAGACTGGGCGTGGTGGTAATCATTCCAATAGTGCTACCGGCGTAAATCTCAATGCTAGTAGTACTGCTGGGCAAGGTAGCAAAAAGAAAAAGTCCAAGGTAAATCAAGAAAAAGAAACACGCAAGGGGGGCGCACAAAAGGTAAATCATCTTCATCAACATTATGTCATTAAATATATTTATCCTGTTAGCTTAGTTATTCAATTCTTAAAACTATTTAGTTTGTTTTTTTGGTAGAAAAATCGCTGAATATACGAGTTGTGTAGAAACTTCAAACAAGCTTCTCTAAACTTGCATTCACTAATGAAGTCGTAAAGTATGTATATTCAGTGTATTTGAAGTCCGTTCATTTAATTTTGCATCTTTCATTTTCATTTCACCTGTTTGCATGATCCATGAATAAGCCGACATCTTCTCAACTTATACATTTCGTATTTAATTTTTGCTTGATCCCAAATATAGAAGGCTGCTGATGTTGATGACTCGGAAAAAGAATCTTCTCACACGGCCGCAACGCATCCTAGCGATGTGATGGACATGCCTGTGGATCCTAATGAGCCCACATATTGTTTGTGCCACCAAGTTTCCTATGGCGAGATGATAGGCTGCGACAACCCAGACGTAAGTGTTTACAATTTAGTTTATTTAAGGAAATATGTATATTATTTAATCTTCATTCTTCTATTTATTAGTGCCCCATTGAGTGGTTCCACTTTGCCTGCGTTGGCCTCACAACAAAGCCCAAGGGGAAATGGTTTTGCCCCAAATGCACGCAGGACCGTAAAAAGAAATAGAACCATCGAATTGCGTTGGATGTGTGTATGTAACCCCTGATGGTCGTCAATGTAAATAATGTGTAACGCCTCTTAGTTGCTAGTTTAGAATAAGTATTGAATATTTTAAATAAATATCTTTCAAATATACAACCCGACCGCCCAAGTTGTTTATGATCTTAAGCAATAAAATTAAAGATTTATGGCAATTTCTTCCTATTTGCATTCATTATAACTTTAATGTATATTCAGCTAAATGATAAATATAAACATGTCAAGTTACATTGCTTTAACATAGAGCAGTCAATAACAGCGTGCCATAGCTGAGTGTAACGTAATAATATGTATGTTATCATTTTAGAACAAGTTCAGTTACTATTTAAATATTTTAATAATTATATTCTTCTTTATAATTTATTTTTATTTATGTTAAGCGTTTAGTTTTCGTTTTTAATTTTTATTAAAATTAAAATGTTCGTAGATTAGAACTAATTCATTTTCAATTTCATGATAAATCAGATTATACAATTATTTTTCAAATAGAATTGTAAAGTATAAAATGGTATAACTATGTATATTACAAGGGATAATTGATTGTTAAATTAAGTGAAATCGTTTTGATTAATCTACTTTTTGTGTCGAGATTTTGACCATTATTTAATGAATTTTTTGGCTTACTAGTAATCTAATCTGAAATTGAAGGAGAAATAACTAGGGCTCTTCTATTGTAAAAGTATTTAACATCTTATCGTTTCAAATTAGTGCTCGTTTGCCACAGGTATAAAGTAGTTTTGCTCAAACCAATTTCTAAATAAATAATAAATAGTGTTTAGTGTTTCTATGAACCAAGGAACATTTCATGAAGAAGGGGTGAGGGTGGATTAGCCTTGACTACAAATAAGGACTTTTTCTTTTCCATCGAAATGTGCGTTCAGATTTTGGTATCAGTTAGTGGCCTACTTTTTGGTCATGATCTTAAGATACTCGAGGGCATTTTGAGCCGCATGTCGCTGTGCCTCCGCAGTTGTTGATCCCGTGCCGTGACAAACGCCTACCGGTAATGTGGATAACTGAACCAGACACTGAAACTGCCCGCTAAACGTCCTTTCTTCAATATCCACGTACGTTACTTCAAACTGATTCTCGACTGAAATCTCTGAAAGTAGTTTGATGTAGTCGATCTTCGAGCTTTTGAGGCAAGTTTTCTGAAATCCAAAAATAAACGTAAATGTTTAAAAACAAACATAAATATAAAAATCAAATGTTTAACATTTGCAACATATTTGCAGTGTTTCTCTAAACAGTACTAAGCGCGGCGATAGCTGCATCTCTAGTAGCAAAACTTAATTTACCTGTAATTTAAGCAGTTTTTTGCCCGTCGCATTTTTCAAGGTCTTATGGAACTGCGAAACTTTATTACTGTGTAGCGTGGTCAGTGTTGGCACAGTGATATCTTTCAAATCACCATAATAATTATCGTTAATGCGGGGCTGTAAATAAGAGCGCAATGTTTTGTCAATACGCAGAAACTTTCGCCACTCAAAAATGGTGAGTTGAAACATACCACAAAGTTATTTTTATTTATCCAAAAATAAGAAATATTAAACACAGTATCCAATTAAGTAATTAAAGCAGAATATATAACTAAATGATATAACATACTTTACACATTCACCACACGAACTAATAAAGTAATCAATGCATAATATTCTAAAGCTCATTAATGGGTCACATATGAGTTTCGATGGTTTTAATCGACGGCGTATCATGGTATCACATCAACAGGTCGTCTGTGATCTCATTTTAGGTGAAAAAAAAAAAAATTAATAAGCAGCCATAAACTAGTTAATAAATTTGAACATTTTAATCAGTGTTAGTTCTCCTTTACCAATTCAATATAACAACAAAAATATTAAAAGTACAAAATTTTAAATCTACGAATTGAAATAAAAGCTACAAAAGTAACAAGTTTTATGTGCAAATATGCAACTCTAAAAATAAGATTTATTCGCAATGGCAAATTTAATTTTTAAAGTTCAGTCGATTACAGTTAAACACCTGCCTCTTTTTAACACAATTATATATATAGCCTTTAAGGCAAAAGGTAGTTGGTGAAAAATTATCATTTTCAATTTTAATAAGGTTTGTACACTACGTTAGTTGGAACTGGAAATGCATAGGTCGAGTTTACTAAAGACAAACAACTGAATAATCAAAACAAAACTATGCAGAACAAAAGTACACGTGTCATAATTCATTACTTGAAAAATTAGATAACAAAAGTGTTACGATTCCAAAACACAAATTAGTTTTGATATATTTAAATATCAATAATTTCTATATTTGGTGAAATGCGCTCGTAATACCGGCTTGATGTTAGAGGAGTATTTGATATTGCCGGCTCTTGCCCGACATTAATCGTTAATTTACTCACATCGCCCTCCAGCTCGCTACAAAGGCTATCGTTGATTTTAGCAGCATCAATTGGCGTCTCCTGTAGTCGTGTCCACATTTTGTGGGCGGCCAAGCGCTTGGCAATCTTCTTGCTTTTGCCTTTGCCAACTTCACGATAGTTCAATATAGTACACGCAATCGTGAATAGCCGCTCATGTGGTAGTCCCACTTCTGTCTCCGTTTCATAGGACGGCGGTGGCCAGCGACGTTGCATACACATCTCCTGGAGCCAACCGATTGGATTGCCTACGATCTTATCACCACCACTGTCAATGAATGTAGAAAAATAAACATAATCTTAATAGGTGCTACATTGAAGGAGAGAAAATTGCAACAATAATTACTCGCCACAGCCAGAAACATTAGTGGCATTGCCATCGCCACCGCTGCCAGTTATAGAACAGCTGACAGCAGACGTTGAGGTTGAATTTCCCTGAGACTCAAGCTGGACGCCAATTAGCTTGTCAATTAAGGCGCGTGCGGCCGCATGCTTAGCCTCCTTTTTGGAGCGTCCAGCGCCCATGGCTGTAAATGGTGTATCCTTATCCTTAAATGAAACCCGAAACCGAAACGTCGGCTCATGAATGGCTCCCTCAATCTGCACCAATTCATAGCCCGGCGTAATACCGCGTCGACTCAGCAGCTCCTGCAAGATACTGACTGGCGTCTTCATTGCCAACCCGTTGGCATCTGTATCATTGACAAACTTAAGCGTGTCATCAGATGGCAACATGCCGGTGCTGCCCCCAGTGCTTAACTCCGACAGCTGTTGTTGTTGTTGTTGCTGCTGCTGCTGTTGCTGCTGCTGCATTACTTGAAGTTGTTTCTCTTTCTTTATTTTCGGGCGCTGCATCACTGATGTTTTAGCCGTCAAGGAACCGCCACCAGTGGCAGCGCCATTGGCTAAACAGGCAGCTGCTAGAGCAGCTGATGAATTCCCCATGTTGTCATACTGACGACGCGGTGCAAAACCAGCCTGTATGGGCTGTTGTTGCATTTGCTGCAAATGAATTTGTTGTTCATGCAGAAGCTGCTGTTCATGGGTGTGATAATTATTTGGTTCCATTTTCAACGAAATTATTTATAAACTTTGTGTATCTGCAAAGTAAAAAGCTACGTTGATTAAAAAAATCAATAAATATATACGCTTCGTTGACGAATATTGCGTATTTTTATTGCACTCTTTGATAGCTAAGCACTTACGGTTGATTGGCGGCTTTGTCTGTTTTTTATTTAATAATAATTTATTAATCGCTTATTAATAATTCATTCTTAAATAAAAAATACAGCAAAATGCAGACGCGCACACACGATGTCTGCGTATGTACTTGTGACGATATTAAGTTGCCGTATTGATTTAATCTGACTGCTGACACTGTGGCAACGCTGATACGACCTAATATCGAATGACAAATGGCACAGAGACATCACGCAACTTCGATAGTTTCTAAATATACTTACATATTTGATTAAATTAGTCAAACCTCGATTTTTACAATAATAATATTTTTTATTTAATTTGTATAATTACGGGAAACATTCATTCAATCAAATCAAAAGTGAATGCATCTGTATGTGTGTGGGTTATGTGGATTTGGGCGTGGAATTAATAGCTTTGTTATGCGCGATTTTTGAAGCAATTTTCCCAGAATCAACAATGAAATTATGTTATTTCTATGTATATTACTGAATACAGCGAGCGCTTTGGGTAGCAATCGCCTCTAGTCGTCGCTCAGAAAGTCCTCATCCAGATTAACATCTGTCGTATCAATATTGTCATCCAACGTTATACCATCAATCTCCAGATCCAACTCATCGTCATCATCCTCCTCACTAACAGCAGCTGCCGAAGCAATGCCTGCTGCCTTATTGCCGCTTACTGTTGTAGACGCTGGCACAAACGCTGGCTTCGCCTTGTCCTCAAGTTGACCAACTCCGCTTTGTGCCTCTGCCGCATGAAGCTCTTCTAGCGGATTGCGGTCGCTATTCAATGGCAGTTGCCCAGCTATGCGTGCGGGCGCCTTACGTGCACGCTCCTCCTGTAGATGTTGCTCTACGCGCAGTGCATCGCCCAGACCCGGAAAGAGATTTGTGTATTGCGTTGGATCCGCCAGCGACTGACCGGCCTTCTCATTGACCTTGCTAAGCTCTTCGCGCCATAGCTCAACTACGCGCGACATTTGGCTGGGCATGTAGGTGCGCGCAAAGAATGCTGCCTCGGGAAGACGATTTGTCTCGATGAGAATCTCCAGACACCGTTCAACATCGGAACGAAGGAATGCGGACAAGAAGGCAATATTATGACGTCCCTGCGTAGAACTGGTGGCACCCAGCTCCTCCAACATCTGAGCGTCGCCTGACGCTGTGGAGAGCAGCAATAAGCCACTGAAATCATTTGCCTTCTGCATGCACTCCTTGACCAAGGCCATGTTATTTTTGCGTGACGCCACATCCGCCAATTGCGACCATTTCTGTGAGTTCTCTGCCTCGCGTGCCAGTTTCAATGCAATGTCCAACTCGCCAATCTGCAAAGCCAAATCAAATTTATGATCCGCATCGGTGGACACTTGTAGCGCCTGCGCTTTGAAGCCCTGCTTCTCCAGGAAATGTGCGACTCGTGTGCGATGCTCTTTTGGTATGGTAGGCAGCACCAGATCAGCGCGCTCAAAGTCACGACGCATTACGGCCGTCTGGTATTCAAGCACTGATAGCTGCAGGCAGAAACTAATCACATTTAGCTCCTTATCTCCCAAATACAGGCGATTGTCCTTGGGCACATAGCCCAACAAGTACATGGTGCGATCCAAATGAGAGATGGTTACAATCTCGCCACCCACATAATAGTTGATGCGATTCACCGAATTGGTATAGATGAAACAATCACCAACCCATAGTCCAGTTTTGACAGACTCCGAGACTTCACCTGCAAGAAAACAAGCAGGGATTACATTTTAAATACATCTTTCAGAACGAAAAATAAATAAAATTTAGGAATTTTATGACAGTTAGTTTAGTTAAATATCTTGCCAATCATTTTTTTAAGGAAGATGGTTTCTATTTAAACTAAAACATCTTAGTGAGACATGTTACAGATCCATTTGTTTGCTATAAGTTAACACTGGCCTGATAGCCTTACTTTATCATTTAAATTAAGGAGTAGTTCATCTTAGACGTGTCAAACATAGATTTCATTCTAAATTAATCATTCAACATTAATTATCAATTGGAAATACAACTTACCGAGCACATTGAAAGCACTTTCAACGCCATCGTCTTCGAGTCCTTCCTTGCTCTCCAGCGCATTAGCGACCTGTGCCGTATCCACGCCCAGTATGAAGTAGGAATCATCGGTAGCCAGGCAAACAAGGCTGCCGCTCTCATTCCAGAACACATTGCGTGGCTGCACTTCAATGCGTCGTACCAGTTGCAAGGTCTCCCAATCGTAGAATGCCAATCCCGAAGAAGTCTTCACACCAAAGTAGTAGCCACCATAGATGTTCTCGGCGCCATATTCAGGGGTGAAATTCTTGCGTTCCTTGAAATTGCGGAACAGACGAACAGTTCCATTATTTTCACGAATGGCATACTCATTGCTCTCCAAAGCCCAGACAAATTCTTGGGCAGAGCCAAAGGCTTTGTTACGCAATGCCATGGATGTATAGATTATATATTCGCCATCGCCGCATACTACAACGAAACGTCCGTTTGGATTGTGCGAAATAGTTTGCGGATAAATTTCACAGGCGCCCATATCCTTAACAGCAACTGGCAAGCGTTCGCCATCCTTAATCTCGGTGCCATCAGCAATGGTTTTCAGGTTAACCTTTTTTTATTAATTACAAATTTTTGATTAATCTGCGAAAATATAAGTGACAGACTTACCTGTTGCATTTCGGAATGTTTGGCCCAAACAATTTTACCACCCACTACGTCCATGGACATGGCTGGCTCTTCGCGACCCACTTTGATAATAATAGAGCCCTCATCATAGCCGAGGGCCACATTGTTAGTGCCACGCATGCTTGATATTGTCCAAACTCGCTCGAACCCATAATTGAGACAGGTCTCCAGTCGGTAGGTGCCAGAGTGCCAAATGCGTACTGTTCCATCTTCAGACCCGGTCAGCACAATGGGTAATTCGGGATGGAAACAAACAGCTGAAATATTCTGCGCATGACCCTCCAAGGTTTGCACACACGTTTTGTTCTGATAGTCCCAGATCTTAACCAAACGATCATCGGCTCCAGAAATCAAATACGGTTTGTCACCACCATGGTAATAGTCCACACAATTGACTCCTTTCTCATGTCCCTCCAGCGTAAAATTGGCAAAATTGGAACCCAATTGCCATACTTTAACGGTGCGATCCAAGGATGCGGAAGCAAAAGTATTGTTATCCTTGGGATTAAATACAATCTGCATCACATAGTGAGTGTGACCCTCAAACACTCGTTGGCATGCCCACAGTTTCTCCCAGTTCCACAATTTGATTAGCATGTCATCTAAAAAAAAAAGAAACATTACAATATCATGTAGAGTCAAAAATATAATAATGTAATAGCTCCATTCATTTAGAGCATTTTGATTTGCGATAAGCAAATATCATGAAAGGGAAGATATCTCTCTTTTACAACTCGACCGACATATTCCAACATGATATGAAGGTAATTATCAAACAAGATCAAAATTATCTAATGAATCGAATGAAATACGATGTTGAAACACACCACTGCTAGTGAGCACCAGGGGCTGTGTAGGATGCACGGCAATGCAACGCAGGTAATCCGAGTGCGCTTCGTATGAATGAACCTTCTCCAGAGTATTGTAGTTGAAAATGCGAATTTGCATATCATCGGATCCTGTTATAATCCAATTTTTGCGTGCCACGAAGCGAGCAGAACGTACTGGTACGTCGCATACTTCAAAATCTTTTACCAATTGCTGGTTCTCATAATTCATGATGTGTACGTGGCCATTGTATAGAGCACACAACATCCATGGTTCGGCCGGATGTAGATCAACGCACTTGACACGGTCTGAGCGCGATGTCAGACGACGTTTGATGTCCAATTTAAGGGGCATCTTTATGATGGCGGCGCTAAGTGTTTAATAATATCCTACTACAGCTAATCACAATTATGTCCACTTCGGCGAGATGTAAAAAACTTGCTACCGTTCTGCTTCCTCTGCCTCTTTATATGTGTCAGAGTTGTGAGCCAGTGTTGCCAACTGCCACGTACTTTTCCCAGCGGTGCATTTCCTATTTACCTCGATATTTTGTGTGTTTTTTCGTTGCAAGTTATTTGAATAGTTAATACGGAAAACTTAAATTTAACAACCATTTAAAATTAATATACTTCCAAATAAGTAAGTGAGTTGATAGATCATTTTAAATACTTCTGTTGCTTTTTTGAATCAACAGTTAAAAATGCTATGTGGCAACGCTGGCAACATTTTACGCTGACGTCTTCATCGGCATTTTCTGTTGCAATTGTTGATCTAATAAATTAAAAAAATATGAAATTATTACGTTAGTCAAAAAAGTATTTGTTAAATTAGATAGTTACTCGAATTACGTGTTGGTTAATCAAAATGTTGAGTCATCGGCTTTTTATAATACAGTTTCTGTTACTACTACTAGCGGCACTTGTTGCCGCTAAAACGAAACTTTCCGCAGTGCAGGAGGACATAGCAGACTACAAGGACTTTAAGAAGCTTCTACGAACCAAGAACAATGTGCTGGCACTTTACGTATCCAGTGCAAAAGCGGCTGCTGCCGAGTTAAAGGTGTTCAGAGAAGCGGCAGAGACCATTCGCGGCACAGGGACCATGTTGTACATCGACTGTGCCAATCAGGAAAAGAAAAAGCTGTGTAAGAAGTTGAAAGTGGCACCGGAACCGTACTCGCTTCGGCACTACAAAGATGGTGACTTTCACAAAGACTATGATCGGCAGTTGAACGTTGGATCCATGGTCACATTTATGCGTGATCCGTCAGGCGATTTGCCGTGGGAAGAGGATCCGGCTGGTACGGATGTGTTGCACTTCAATGATGCTGCCGCATTTAGTAAGCATCTTCGCAAGGATATTCGTCCCATGTTAGTAATGTTTCATGTGACCTGGTGTGGCTTTTGCAAGCGCATGAAGCCTGACTACAGCAAAGCCGCTACTGAACTTAAGGCTCAAGGTGGATATCTGTTGGCTGCAATGAATTTAGAGCGCCAGGAGAATGCGCCCATCCGCAAGTTGTTCAACATAACTGGTAATATTTCCAAATGCCATGCTTCAAGACCATTTTTAGTACTGTCCCTTATTCTTTCAGGTTTTCCTACATTAATATACTTTGAAAATGGTAAAATGCGTTTCACATACGAAGGTGAAAATACAAAGGATGCGCTGGTTGCCTTTATGCTCAATCCCAGTGCCAAACCATCACCAAAGCCGAAAGAGGCTGACTGGTCGGCAGATACTAGCTCGGAAATAGTACACTTGACCACGCAGGGTTTTGAACCAGCATTAAAGGATGAGCAGTCTGTACTGGTGATGTTCTATGCTCCTTGGTGTGGTCATTGCAAGCGAATGAAACCGGAGTACGAAAAAGCCGCCCTCGAAATGAAGCAGAACAATGTACCTGGTGTGCTTGCAGCTTTAGACGCCACTAAGGAACCAAGCATAGGTGAAAAATACAAGGTCAAAGGCTATCCAACGGTGAAATACTTTGCCAATGGAGTTTACAAGTTTGATGTAAATGTACGTGAAGCATCTAAGATAGTCGAGTTCATGCGTGATCCAAAGGAGCCACCACCACCACCGCCGCCAGAGAAAAGCTGGGAGGAGGAGACTGAAAGTACTGAGGTTCTCTTTCTTAACGACGAAACATTTAGCTCAACTTTAAAGCGGAAGAAACACGCTCTGGTTATGTTCTATGCTCCATGTGGGTTCATGACTTTTACCTAATGAAATGGAACACTTATGAAATTCCTTATCTCTATTTCAGGGTGTGGTCACTGTAAGCATACTAAACCGGAATTCACAGCCGCTGCTGATGCGATGCAAGATGATCCGCGTGTTGTGTTTGTCGCCGTAGATTGCACCAAGTATGCAGCATTATGCGCCAAGTACAATGTACGAGGCTATCCCACTATATTATACTTCTCTTACCTGAAAACTAAACTTGAGTACAACGGCGGACGTACCAGTAAGGATTTCATTGCCTATATGAAAAATCCACCTAGCGCCACGGAGCACAGCGAGCTGTGATCCACATATACTGTTACTGATAGAATCTCTTAATATAATCTGTATTAATTTTGTATTTACATTTATACTGCGAACTAATTGCTATGTGAGCGAATAACTTGTCAACTGCCTAATGCAAATCTCATTCGACTAACTAAAAAGACTTTAATCTTTAAAATGTATAGTATAACTGATTTTGCTGAAGTTTTCGAAGTCTTGCTTTATCTTGTGCATATAATTATAAGGAAGAAATAATATCTTTATTGCATTTTCATATTATATATTTTCTCATAATATTTTCTACAAATTGCTTCTTATATTTGATCCTTATAATAGCTCGAGCTTATATTTTAGCGCAATTCCAAAATCAAGTGATTTTTTAAAGTATCCAACATTACAAATCGTTCACTGAGTCTATTTTCTCTAGCGATTAAAACTACGATTTCCCAAGGGTAAATTATATAAAAAGAATAAATTTGCCAATTATTGGGATCATTCCACCAACCTTTTAATAAGTGTAGATATTTGTATGGTTCACTCTTTTTTGTTTGTATAATTTCAGTAATTTGTATTCAATAGCTTTAAAACAAAACCTCCAAACTTAACCAATATATTACATATAAATTACTATGTAGTATTTCTAACCGATTTCTTCAGTGTGGCACAAAAGATTTAACATTTCGTAAATGCATTTATTGCACATTTTCGGATTTCGTGATGGAAAAATTAAAGTGCTAGAAACTTTATGATCCCTAATTAGTTACTCTATATATTGATGCTTAAAAATAATTTACAACATAAGATGATAAGGGGGGAATATGGGCTGCATAATCTGTTGGTATTATTTCTTGCTGTAGTTGCTGCTGCTTGATTGGTTTCACCTGGACTGTATGTGGAGGAACTGCAGTTCTTAGCGTTCGGTCTCATTATCATTGAGCTTGCGCCTATGCCGGCTTAGACTGCCCAACCAGCTGCCGCGTTGATCATTTGCTGTGTACTCATCATTGATAATTGTAAAGTTATTGAACATGTCCTTCATCTTAAGGGCGCGTGAACATGCATAGTTCTTTGTTGCCACATACATTTTGGTTAGGAACTCGGGCATTTGTTTTTGGGTAACCCATGACTTGATGTTCTGCGGTATGGGTATTCCAGGGTCATCATAATACGTTAGAACAAAGTGCAGTCCGGGCTCGTGAAATCCACGAAACGGCTTGATAACCATCAGGCTCCAGTAGTCAGTAACACGTACTTTACCCGATATTGCAGGGTATATGCTATGCTGAGCCGCGCGACTGCAAATAAATATCAACTTTTTTGACTCTTCTTTATGGTATCGTCGGCAATAAACGTAATCTCGATTGGCAAAAAGTCGCGGCCATTGCATCTCCCAATAGATTAGATGTGAATTGCTGCCCGGCACAGGATCTTCGCTTATTAGCTCCAGCCTTAGTGCCGTATCATCCCACTGCCTGCGGTAGTCCAGATCCGTTTGCACATGTAGAAAGTCATCAGCGGTAATGTCGTCAAAGCGTGCATACACCTTGTAAGAGTACAGTGAAGAGCGTTCCTCGCGCCGCCAAATGCTGAATTCGTTTTTGCTAAAATATGGTTCCCAATTGCGATCCTCTTGTGCTTGTATGAGCACTTGACCCGATGGAACACTACGTACTTCCAGTTCCAAGGATTTGTGACAGTTGCTTATGCTTGCCTTTTGATCCTCTTTTGTCGCCTTTTGATCACTGGAAGGGACGACAACGCCACCTTTACGACACTTTTGATTGCCTAGCATACAGTAGCAGTATTTCATTTTTTTGGCCTGGCAGCGATCGCATAGTTGATTCATGGATAATGTATTGATGAAATCAATATCACGCTGGCACAAATCAAAGTTACTCAACGCCAGCCGCTCTTTGCTCCAGTCAAAGCCATCGTGCTTTATATTCAGTCCCATGATGCCCACCGCACTCAATATAATGCCCCGTATAGGCGGTTGGAGCTCATTGCGGTAATAGGCACGCCACAGTTGCTTTAATCCTTGGGTCCCATAAACAGATTGATAGAAGCTGAACAACTGCTGCACTCGGCGTGAACGTTGAGCGATTATTGATTCGCATTGATAGCTCCATGCGCGCAAAGTCTCTCTCGATTGATTTTTGATGGCCAACACTAAACGATTTAGCAGCATGGCGACCGGCTAATTTGATTGCTACTGATGCACTGATGAAGTGAGGGGCGGCAGCGCTGCTTGCATAACAATCGAACAGCAGCGGCGGCAGTGGTTGTACTGTTATTAATATTGCCTGTTCCTCCGCTACAAATTTAGGCACACCACCTGTCACATTTGTCGCCTTTGCCTTTGCCTTTCAACTTTTATAATTTAGTTTTGTCTCTTTTTGATTGTTGACAAATTCCTATGAGTATAATATAGATTCTCTTCGTTGTTGCTTTGTTATTAAGGCGCCCACATTTTTGTTCAAAACGTGCAGCCTGCAATTGCTGTTGTTGTTGTTGTTTGGTGGTTCTTGTTCCCGTGTCTGTGTTGGTAAACTCTCAATTTTCTTAGCACTCGTTCCAAGCTTAGTACATTGCCTATGAGTTCTTGATTTGTCTATCACAACTTAAACAAATATATTAACTTATTGAAGCTACCCACCAATACTACATTTTCTGAGCTTGACAATCACAATACTGATTGTATATTTATTTTTACATTCTGTGTGATACATTGTTTAGTAGGCATGTTTTGATTATTTCAAGTTACAACTTTACTTAGAATTGACTTCAAAATCTGTTAAAATTGTGAATACGAAGTCATAGCCATGCAAATCATTTGTTTTTGCTTATGTTGTGCATTTCCAGCATACTGATGTTTATTCTGTTTACAAACGTTGTACAGCACTATTCAACAAAAACTCGTGCTGCTGCACATTAGCAATGCTATTGTTTTTGTACTTGCGCCACAATTTCGCAATTAACTTGCTTTATTTCATGTGAGAAAAATAAAACGAAACAAACACAATGTCCGCTCGACGGCAACGTATAAAGGCAGCAGCCAATTTGAGTCAAATCAAACGGAAAGCACGAAAAGAAGATGCAGATCCGGATCCACCAGCAGAACCCGAACCGCTCCCCATTCCTAAGCAGGAGCGTCTAGAGGAAGATGTGAATGGAAATGCATTTAAAATGCCCGCTGTTAGCAGCATTGGGCAAATGGATGATGTATTTCATTCTGATATAGAAGACAACGTTATACAAATGGATCTGCAGAAGACGGTAAATGGGTTTCCTATGTCGCCTAGCAAGGCGCAGGCGCGTCAACGAGTACGTCCCACTCCCGTATTTGGTCAGCGCCGCAATAGCTTTGTGGGGTCACCACTTGCTGCGGACTATGATGGCGAATATCAGTCTCCGGGCACGCCTACAAGACGTGAACGCTACTTAAGCGGATCTTCAATAGGAGGTGGCAGTGGGACACCACAACAGGTTCAAGCTTCGCCCAAATACTTGGGTGGAGTTATGAGTCCAGGCATGGGTCGCATACGCACCGAGTCCAACTGCTCAGTCTACTCAGATGTCGGCTGTGGCAAGCAGCGAAAAGGAGATGGTGACAAGTCACAGTCGCAAGCGCAGCAACGCGTTAATGCTAAACGTGACTTTGAGACGCGTTTCAATAAGGGTGTACCTGATAAGGCAACATTCAAAATGTTTGACATGATCTTTTACAATCCCGACAGCAATCCCATGGAGCAAAAACCTTTAGTAACCACCATCAAGGCGGAAGCTAGTAGTAGCATTCATTCTGAAGATGCTAAACCAACAAAATCAGAGCTTTTGGAAGCCAAAAGTGAGGAATCTGCTGGATCTTCAGCTATGCCAGTCCCGCAGCTAAAGCTAGACGCCAATGGTGAAATGATAATCGATGAGAAAACACTGGAAATTGAAACCACTGCCGAGGTTGAGGCACGTAAGGTTCTCGCCAATTCATCGTTGATCCTTATGGATGAAACGACAGGCGACAATGGGTTTTACAAACGTCACAAGCGCACCCCCACTTGGACTTCTGATGAAACAGTGCGCTTCTATCGCAGCCTACAAATCATTGGTACTGATTTCTCGCTTATGTGTCAAATGTTTCCCAGCCGCACGCGTCGTGATCTCAAACTGAAGTACAAGCGCGAGGAGCGTATTAATGGACAGTTAATCAACAAGGCGTTACTTTACCCAAAGGCTTTCAACATTCAGGAACTAAAGGAACAACTTGAGAGAGAGGATCAAGAGCGTGCCGAGGCGGATAAAAAATGGCAGGCAATAATTTCAACACAGGCCACAAACTCCAAAAAGGTATGTGATATTTTGTGAAGAATTCATTAATTTCATTTCCATTTTATCACAGCGTTCAAAGATGCAGCACAGCAAAGGGGCTCGTGCGCTAAGCGATGGGGATTTGGTGTATGAGAACGAACATGCGCTTAACAAGAAGCTCGGAAAGCATGCGTTAGCCAAGCGCAGTGTGGCAATGGCTGAACAAAATGGAACAAATGCTATTCAAACAAAGCGAAAACGTGTGAAGAAGTCAATGCAAGTGCTTCATCAATTGCAACAACTGGAGGAGAATCAGGACCTGCTGCAATCTCCATTACCATCATATTCTGATATTAAAAAGGAGGGAGCTATTAAGACAGAACAATTGAGCACTCAAACATTGCTCAGAAGTGATCAGATACAACAAGAACTAAATTCTCTGCTCGAGGAGGAACTGGGTGATGATAATGAAAAGAAAAGTTTGCCTCATCCGCTTGGCATCGATGTGGAATATGTCAGTGAAGCGGACATGGTCACAGATACCGATATTGATACGTTATCGCAGGCGGACACAATATTTACTATTGATTTTATTAATGAACCCTCTCCGGTGGGAACATCCAACTCTGCATCCGTCAGCGAGCATGATATCGAACAAATATTAACAGAGCTAGCAGAGGGATCCATGGTTTTGGTATCTTCAATAGATCCTGAATTCGAAGACAAAGTTGTTAATGAGATTTACATGTACGATAAACAAACTGGTGAACTCTGTGAGCAACCATTACAAATACCTGAGCATATTGTTCAATCTATATTGAATGTTATGAGTTAAATCGGTAATGGCTATTTACCTAATTTAAGGAAGCATTTTTGTATTATGTTTAAGGCTTATTTCATATTTGTTGATATGTAATTTATTATGAGAATATACAAAATATACTTGAATTAACTGATTATCTGGCAATGCTATGTACAAGTGTTGGTTAACACGTCGCTTATATCGCTATGCAACACTCAGCTTTTGACAGTTCTCGCTGGCTGTTGTTGTCTACAACCAGTAAATTACAGAATTTAGACAATTCCACTAACGAAACATGGCCCAAGTTCCCTTGGCAATTGCTTCGCATAAGCGCCAAGTCTGCAGTTTGTACAAACGCGCTCTGCGCAATTTAGAGGCGTGGTATGATCGCCGGTAAGTGCATGTCATATTGCAATTCCACGGATGCCTTGATTATATAATAAATTAATGTGGATCTCTATTTAATCCTGATTGGCTAGTGATGTATACCGCTACCGTGCAGTATTGATGCGTGCACGCTTTGATGAAAATACTCGTAAGCCTTTGGGAGAGGGTGTCCGCCTGCTAGCCTGCGGAGAACAGGAGCTTTTCGAGTCAAAGCATTTCCAGCCCAGAACCTGTATGTGTATTCACCTAAACAACTATGTATTCGTATCCTTATATCCTTGTATACATAATTGCAGTTGCGAATAGCGCTGGCGGCTGCGCCTTCGAACGTGAAGTCATCCCACCAGATTGGGTGCTTGATTACTGGCATCCACTGGAAAAAGCACAGTATCCAGAGTATTTTGCGAAACGCGAACAACGCAAGAAAGAATATGTGACCTGGTGGGAGAAGCAGTATGGCAAACCTGATCCCAAGGATTTGGGACACCATTAAAAGTAGCGCAAAAAATAATGTAGTCAAATTCAATATTTGTTCTGAATTAAATTGGACTAAATCAATGTCTTTTTTGATTGCCGAGAGGAATCCTATAGTAACAAGTGCTTAAAAGCATTTTTTAAGCATACCTATGGTACATTTGAATATTACTGAAAAATAACTCAGCCATAAAGTTGTTGCATAAAAACACGCATTAGATACTTTCTAATTTATTTATTTTTAACATAAATTTGGAAATTCTTAAATTAATGGTAGTTCTCCCAGTGGAGGTAATTAAAGTTGTTTTATGCATGTAAATGTAATATTTGCGAGTATCTGCATCAATTGAGCTCATTGGTTTCTAAACGTGGGCGCTTTTTGCTACTGCCATTAGAAGTGCTGTTGGCATTGTTTCCATTTCCATCATTGCCATGTTCTCTCTTTCTTTGTAGGGTCTTCTTGTCCCACTGTTGGGTGAGATATCTAAGCAAAACACATCTCTTGTCCATTACTATTAGCTGCGCCTGTTCGGCTCCTTCCTCCGTAGGCAAGTACATGGAAGCTCGCTTTTGCGATGTTCGAATTCCGTGATCACTGCTCAGGTGCGCGAAATTTTTCGAATCGTGTATGGGTAAGCCTTTAATAAAGTCACTGACAGACATGCTTGTGCTTGTTGTTTTATTACAAGTGGGGTGGGTCGAGATGCTTTCGATATTGGCAATCACAATGATAGCAATTTATATATGAATATTCACTCTCAGCTTACTTGTGCGTTGTCAGACGAGTAATCAATTTATCGAATATATACTTTAAACGTTTATTTGGAACTCCTATTGTGTGATTTTATAAAAAGATAAATTCCAAGTGTAGTTTCTTTTTGTTGTCGACTTTTGAGGACATACAATGTGACCGATATCGCTTTAAATACTATAAAAATATACTAAAATACTATACACGACCAACTCACCTGTGGCAATGCAATCCATTTGAATTCATCTTTAAAGCAATAATTATTATTTATGTTCATGTGAATTGTTAATTATATTATCTTTTAAATATCTTATTTATATACAGCCAAATGTTTAATTTAAAACAAATGATTTAGTTAATTTGTTTCACATTAAGAAATACTTTATTAAGTTCGTACAAAAATTGAGTATGTATGTAGTTTAACTACGATTGTGCCTATTTCCATCACCTCGACGCACCACATCCTTGTATTCATCCATTCGTCTCATACGTGCCAAATACTCGGGATCATCTTCCTCTTCCTGTTGATCGACGACGGCCTTTTCTTCCTCCTCCTGAACGTTGGGATTTAGTGCTGCAGCAATTGCCTTTTCTTGATTTATCTTGGCCATTTTTGCATCATCGGGGAAGATGCCTTCCTCGACCCGTTGGTGATAGAATTCATCAACTGTCATAATAGGCAAACTGGGATATCCTAAACCAAAAACCGCCTTTTGTGTGGCATTGCGTGTTATGATAAATGGTTGCAGTGGCTTTTTCTTGGACTCTGCTTGATGATCATGATGAGGTCCATGGCTGTGTCCATGGCCATGGCCGACAGCCTTTGATTGCTGTTGTGATCCAGTCGTGGAATTCGCCAAAGACTCTTTTTGACCAGCATTAATGTGTGCAAGGCGCATTTTAACCATCTCCTTCATTACACGAAGACTTTCCAGTTCCTGCTTGGTATCCAAAATACTTTTTTGCAAATACTTTAAATAGAATTCACGACGCGCCTCATCGTCAGCTGTTTGACTCTTAACAGCGTTGCGCATTCGGTTTATGTATTCGTCAATCTCTTTCATCTTACGATACTGTGCGATTTTATCATTACGATTGTATGCAGCTTCCATTAATTGGCGCTGTTCACTTTTTTGCTGAGCTGCATCCGTTTTATTGTCCTCTTCTTTCTTTTTAGGTGGTTCACATAGTTCGTATTCCTGACAGCGTTGAAGGTGATCATTGAAATAGATTTCACCCAACTCCAGCATCTCTGAGCTGTTTGGATTGTTAACCTTGGTGGCGAGCTTGCCTAGAAAGTATGGCAGCAGCATAAATGGAAGCGAGTCTGTAGAAACCTCGTCAATTAACTCATTGGAGCTAAACATGCTAACTTGGTTAACAATAACCGTGGCTTGCTCGAAACACCCCATTGCCGTTTTAACTTTATTCTAAATTAAATATATATATTTTGTTAGTTATATATTTTTAGGTAGATTAATTGTTTGTTTGATAACGTACCTGGAATTCAGTGCCATTAAAAGGCAGCTCGGTCACTTCGAGCTCATCGAAGAGATTCCAGCCATTTAACAATATCTCAGAAAGTTTTTTATCTTCGCCGTTTGATGCATCAGCAGCATTGGCTTCAGCCATTGCAAAATATATACAAAATTTCAACCTACTTCAATATTTCAGGAATAACTGCAGGCCGCTTTTTCCAGCTGTTTAGCAAATTCTGATGCTTCGAGAGTGTTGCCCAACGCCCGGTGTTGTACAACGTTGAAATGTGTTGTGTATTTAATTTGTGTATACATCTTATAGTTTATTCAAAAAATGAAATACTTTCAAAATAAAATTGTTTATAATTTTTATGTGGCTTCTTGTCATGGAAAATAGCATAAAATGAAAGACATTCATATGATGTTAAATTGTCGACGTAGAAATATAATTGTTAGATATCTTAGACACAATTATAAAATATTATTCTAGGAAATTAAACAAAAAAAATTAAAATGTAAAGAAATAGTTTCTTTTTATTATAAACGTTCAATTTCAATGATGTTTTTATTCATAGTCATATAAAATTCATTGGACATTGTACATTAATGAGAAGAGACGCTTGTTTTTGGTTCATTGAGTCTATAGGGAAAGTTTTCTTCTACAATTTACCCCTGAAGCGAAGCAACTAACTCATTGTTGTCTACGAGTTCCTTAATAATGTCCAATCCTCCAATCAGTTCCCCCTTCACGTACACCTGTGGGTATGTAGGCCAGTCTGAGTAGGTCTTCAGGCCTTGACGTACTTCTTCATCAGAAAGAATGTCGAAAGTTTCATAAGGTAATCTAAAATTAAGAAATACGGCCAACATTAGATTAAGCATAAGTGACACGTAAGACGCACTTTGTGTCATTAACTATAGCAATAAGCTGTTTGGAAAAACCACAGCGCGGTGCATTTCGGTCGCCCTTCATGAATATCATTAGAGGCGCTTTGTTTATAAGGCTTTTCAGACGATCTTCGAGAGACTGGCCCGTCGCAGCAGCGCTACTTGATTTTTCGGCCAACTTCTTCGTTTTGCTACTGAGGGCGGCAATGTCCACACCGTCGACGCGATCCACAGCAGAGCCTTTGCTGAAGAATATAACTGTGGGCACCGCATCAATCTGACAAATTATTTGATTAATTTTTTTCTGATGTTTAAGTGCGTGTGAGCTTACCTGGTGTTTCATTGCAATTTCAGGAAACTTTTCAGCTTCTAATGTAATGAATTGCAACTTATCACCCAGAATATTTGCAAGGTCCTTGAGCACATCGTTAACCTGAGCACATTGCTCTGCCCATTCAGCAGAGAATAGTACAACGGTGGTTTTATCGGCGCTTATATACTTTTGATAGTCTTCCGATTTTTCCACAGTTAACACCGACATCTTGAGGATTAATTTTGTAAATTGCAAACTTTTTTAAGCCAATCTAATGAAAATATAATTCAGAAAATCAGCTGGACAAAAGTGCAGCCCAGCGCAGTTTTATTTTTAGTGTTTCAAAAGGGTAAACTCAATTAATCCAAATATAAGAACCACACTACAAAATATACAAATATCAATTTTAATTTGAAAATTATTGAATACATTAAGTTGTAAGCTAACAAGCTAACAGTGACATTTTTTTGTATTTTTTACACTTATCAGTTCAGCTTTTGAACGGAACAGAACTGTGGTCTTATATTATATTAAGCGTAACCTTCTCTTATTATGAATATTGACAATGTAACTGTCTAGTGTTGTAAGATTTTTCCAATGAAATACAGTGTGACCATCAACTGAATATCTCAAAATTTTGGAAAGTGGTTTAAACTGTCCTTAGTTAACAAAAGAGTAAACAAAAAGCTTTCCCTAAGACGACTTTTTTAAGATAAATTTTTAGCAATCACGTCCGCCTAGTAATGTAATATAATAATTTTGTAATGAACAAGAGGATAATTACGGAAGTAGTATATTTGCAATTTTGTACAGCAAAATAGTATATTTTGAATTGTAAATTGCGGTCACTCTGATGCGATTTGTACGAGGCACAACACGTGCGCCCTCCTCTCTCTTGACAGTCAAATTCAATCAATACACACCGGAGGAATTTGCAAAAAGTTCCGGCCGTTCTGCAAATAATTAATTATGGTTACAAGAAAAAGGCCTGTTAAACGCAGCGCTCAGGTGGCTGCCATAGACAATGATAACGAAAATCAAGATGATGGTGCTTCACAACCCAAAGTGCCCAAGGAGCTGCTGGTAATTGCTCAGGAGGTGAAAATAGTGCGTGCGTTGGCCTGCAATGACTTAACAAAGCGCAATCGGCAAATTCGCAAGCTGAAGAAGTGGTTCCAGCTGCGTGCAGTCAGTTCTTATCCCTTCACAGAGGACGATTTTATGCGGATTTGGAAAGGTTTGTACTACAATGTATGGATGTCGGACAAGCCTTTGGTGCAGGAGGAGCTGGCAGAACAGCTAGCTCAAATGGTGGACAGTTTTGGCGGCAACACAGCTTGTAGTCTGGCCTACTTCAGCGCTTTTATGCGTACTATGTGCCAGGAATGGTTTGGTATCGATCAGTGGCGCATGGATAAATTTCTTATGCTTGTACGTCGGATGCTGCGTTATATGCTACGACTGCTAAAGAAGAGCAAATGGTCGCCCGATCTGATTAAAACATTCAATGCCACCATGGAACAATCTGTACTTGCTGAGCAGCCAAAGTCACGAGGTCTCACTATGCATTATATGGACGTGTTCTTCGAAGAGTTAGCCAAGGCGGCAAATGAAGATATTACTGCCGAGCAGGTCAACCTATTCCTGCGGCCTTTCGTACATTACGTGGGTACGCAACGGGATGCCAAATTGGTGGCTCAGTGCCGCACACGCGTTTTCTATCACTTGCTCTATCAGAGTGAATTGGGTCGGGAGTACAGCGAAAAGTATAAGGCATGGAAGGAAATGGGCTTTCCAAGTGCCTCTATTGACGACGTTGAGAAGCTGGACTCCGGCTTCGATGAGGAAGAGGAGGAGGATGAAGAGAAGCAGCAGTCAGAAACCGTATCGCTCGATCCACGTGCGGGAAATGTGGACGTGCTAATGCCCGAGTTACCACTCAATGCTGACTGTGTGTTAGAGGAGTTGCAGACCCTGCTTCGGACCCAGGAATACAACAGCAAACGGCGCAAAGGGCTCCGCAAATTGCTTCACATCTTTGAGACGTTCGCAGGTGGTGAGTTTCCGTTGGGTGTGCGTAACATGCCCAAGCCGGAGGGCGCAACACTCGCGGAGTTGGTTGAGCAGAAAATTGAAGATGCAGATGAGTTCGAGGAATCCAACTTTGGCACTGGTCGAAATCTTAAAAAGCTGAGCAAGTCAAAACGTAAGCGCCTTCTGAGTTCCATTAATTTTGAAGAGGTCGACGAAGACAATTACGATGATGTGCTTGGTAATGCCTTAACGCCCCAGCTTAAGAAGCAAGTAAAACGCAATGAAAAGGTGCGATCGAGCATAAACAATGCCTGGGTGGTGGAGAAGGTGGACGAGAACGGTGACGAGTCAATTGAAACGACCAAGACCGCTAAACAATCAAAAAAGGCAAAGAAATCAATTCAGAAGGAGGAGCTGCCCAAGCAGAAACCCAAACCGCAGCCCAAACCACAATCCAAGCAACAGTCCAAACCACAATCCAAAGAGCAGCCAACTGTTGCTCCAACAAAGGAAGATTCCAAAACAGAAAAAGAACCAGCAATAGTTGCGCCGGCTGAAGCTACTCCGAAAGCAAGTAATGGTTGGGATGAGCCACTGAAGTCAGGAGAACAGGATTATTTTGTTCCCTCACGTAAAGTGCAATTGAAACAGGCTAACAAAAAACTTTTGCTTAATCCACTGGCTGCTCAAGTCACGCCCAAGAATCCAGTGTCACGGATTAAATTCGGAGCGTCTCAAACGGATAGTGGCAACAAAAAAGTACGGATTGTAACGAAGGCAAACAGCGCCTATCCCAAAAGTGACTATTATCGTCAGCTAAAGCTGTCGCCACAGCTGCCATATGATGCAAATCGTCAGCCTGGCAAGAGTGCTCTGAAACCACACGTGCTTCCAGGACCTATCAATCCCAACTATAAAAAAGCAAAGCGATTATTCAACGATACGCTGTGACGTTGTGTAAACTGGATGGGATTGGAATGGATGGCGTAATGCATAGCAGGACTGAGATTGGCGATTGACTAGACCTAATCCAGAGATGCCCTCCCCAATTCAAGCAGATGCACAAAAGTCTACGTTTGAGCGGGCAATTCTATTGGTCTTGCATTATGGATAGTCTAGTTGGTCAATATGAGACATTAATTGCATAGTAAATACGATATATTGTGTACCAGATATTTTTACATATACATCTATGCTTCTTACGTTTCCATATCATTTTGCTTGTAGACTATATTTCTGTTCAATATGCTAAACTATTTGAATTCATTTTTAAGTGGAATAAAAATAAACTATGTTAAAAAAGCTATAAACATTGTAGAGTTCTTAATGGTGTGTTGTATGTTTCGAAAGTAAGAGTATCAAAAGATGGGACTTATTGCAGATAAACCTAAAAGTAGAGCAAATGGATTTTGTAGCACTTGGAAAGTATGTCGCTATGGATATTGCTGAGTACGGAAATGAGGATATCAAATGTTCATGAATATTAACAAAGGCAGATAAGTTAAATGCATTACTTAGAAATCTGTTTTTGATGTATGAGAATAACATTTTATATTTTGTTGGGAGTCAAAAATAAATTTGCTGAATTGAATCTAGTTTGCTGTCTTTGAGGAACGAAGGCAAGTAATATTGTAATGTTATATTGTAATATATACCTACATATGCATATATTTATCAGCAGTTAAACATGACAACCATTTTACGGTTTCCAAAAATAAGAAATTAAGATTGCACACATTTTTTCCCGGAATTCCCTTACCCAAAACCCATGCCCAAGTAATCCGGCGTAACAGGTAAATGAAAGTAATTGTATTTCGCTTTAGGGTATTTTTCTTGCAATATGCCTAAGTATGATATAGGGTGCGAGAATGTAATAATATTCTGAGATTCTCACAATGAAGTTTAAAAATGTAGAGATCAGCCTTATCTTTTTTATTACGGAATTTTCACTGTACTTTTAATTAAATTTTTTTTGCTTTTTTTCTAAGTTTTATATGCAAATAAAAACCACACTGAGAAAGAAGACTTTCCAAATTCAAAATTTGTTAATTTTAGAGAGTGGCAGAAATATTAAATACTTCATATTTTATATAATAATGTGTTGATATGCCATGTTGCCTGACACGCTCGTTTTACTTAAGAATTTATAAATAATTAATTTATTTTGTAACTTTGGTTTTCAATGCTTTTTACATAAAACCGTGCGAACTTTGTCTTCCCTCAAGGTAAAAAGTTTCGAATAAAATTAAAATGTTTGTTCATTCTTGAACTTTTACGAACAATTGAAAACAAATTCAATCCACATCTGCCCGACCGCTCTCTATTCATATTTATTCCGTTTTTACATACATATGTATGTATGTGTGTATACACATAGATATAGAACACCTACGAATTAATCTAATTTTCAAAAATATTTCTTGTATTAAAAATTCAGCTTTATTATTAAAGAATCAGCCCCGCAATAACGTGACAAATACATTTTTTCTTCAACTATTTAAACTGTTAATTTGTTCGTCTTGCCTTAAGTTCTGGAGCAATTTTTATTGACATATTACATAAAAAATGTAGCTCAACTTTAAATTGATTCTGATCTACGTGCAATAAATAAATTTTTGGTACATCTTATTATATTATACTCGTATTACATATATGTATGTATATAATATATACATTTTATACAAGATTGTTTAATTTACTAAGCTCTAAGCAACTCAATGCAGTTTCAGCTTGCATTCTCTCTTAAATGCACATGAGTGGATTCCTTTGCAGCTAAGAGCATTGAGCTGCTATTGCATCTGAGTCATTTCATTTCACTCATTAGTGAGTTTTTGCGTTCTGCCACTGATGTTGAGCGAAAAATTCAACTGAAGAGAGCTTTGAGACCTGCTCGTACTTACTCGTGGTTGTTCTTTAAAATAAACGAAAGAGATTTTTAGCCTCCTGAGTTAAGCGACTAGAAAGATTCACTTAAAATATGAGTGTTTCTAAATTATTTTAGTTACAATTAAAGATTAAAATGTTAAAATAGTTTTCTAATAACCTTTTATTTCATTAATGTTTTGATTTTATATATTTTCTTAAAGCGTTTGCCAAAATTATTATTTTTAATTGGAAGCCTGAAACTTTGCATAGATTTCAATTAAACAAAAAACCGAGTATAACTAATTGAAAACTTTAATAGGCGTAGTGGAACTTTCATATTTATATGGAAATTGAGTACATTTTGTAAATTGTACTTTGAAAATAAAAAATGGTCAATTTTTATGGGAGGCAAAGTAGATTGAGTTAATAGCCTTGCTCGCTTCATGGTCTTTATGAATATCCTTATTTCAAAAGGCTATAAGAGAGGGAGCTGCAAAGTTTGTAGTCAATTTTATTTTCGTTTCGAATTTTTCTAATCTCTCTTAGTTCTTAAAATATTACATTTGAACTATTTTTAATTCTATTGTCTTACAAGAAACCAATTTAAATGGGCAAAACATGAAGAGGAGCAGTGCTTTGGTCAATCTCAAATGTTGTTGTTATTTCAATATTAAAAATAATGTGGGTTTGCACTAAATGTATATTGTAGAGTCCACTCAAGCATTAGTCTATTTAATATTTAAAAGTATGTGAAATTAATATGAGTGCTCTCGAACAAAATATTTTGGTTTTTTCATTAAAATGTAACATAATAACCGTAAAAAATTATCTTGTTGATCTCATTTTTACTATGCTTGATTTTTTGTTTTGTATTTGTGTATTAAAAAACAAATTGAGAATTGCATTAACTTTTTAAAATCATTGCCACATTTCACGTTTATTGGGATTTTTTGTTATTGCCAATGTTAAAGGTCAAAATCGGGAATCAGTTTGCAATTTATAAAATAATGTATTGTTTGTACGATGGTAAATGAACTTCCGATTCGTTCAACAAAGGCACATAATAAATGTTCATATTTATTGGTCATGTTCACCACAAGCATTAAACAACAACAAAACAATGCTGATGTGGGCGTAACTGGGCGGGGCGGTTACACATCGTACACCACAATAGAACTACTACTGGCCTATGTACATATGTATGAGTGTGTGTGCTTACATGTACATATAAATCAGCATTTAGTTGGGCGGATTGCAATAACATTTAATTTCCTTGAGGATAACATCTGTTAAAAGCGTTTGAACACGATTTAACAAATTAAGTTATACATAACAGAAGCTGACACCACAGGTCCTGCAGGACCAAGGACACAAGTGCAGAAGTACACTAACAGGAGGCGCATTCGAACTTGGCGCGTGTCTTGCACTCAATGCCTTGTCCTTTCCGAGCGTCACCTGTCCTCGATAACAATTCCTGTTGACAATCTGTTTAAGTTGCGTAAATCTCAGCCAAACAAGCAGGAGTCTAACAAATAAGTAAGCATGCACTCACTCGGATTGTCTGTCTATCGGGCTTTGTATATGAACCGTATTCGCATTCGCATTCCTGTTTCTATTCACAATCACATTCACATTCAGATTTCCATTTACCCGGAGGCACCAGCCTGACATCGCTTTCTCCCTCTTTCTCTCTCTCTCTCTTTTTGACACATTCCTTCATCTCACATGCTGTGTGTGCCAGCTGCCCCACAGGCTATCTGACATGTTCTATGCGCATCTTCAGTATTAAAACTTGTCGAAATTTTATTCAATTTACGTGCACTTAAGCGACGATTGTGCATTAAGATACTACTATGACTCAAAACATGCTCTGCCGTCACCATCTAATGCTCCGTAACAGATACGGATACGTGTTGATGCTGGTGGAAAAACAAAACAAGACTACTTAAACAAGTACTACACAAGAGTAACTACAAAGTTGTAATATTTAAGCGATACTCTACCTGGCTATAATTTAATATATCTGTTATTTATTATAAAAGCTGTGTAAGTTTATTTATTGGTCACAACCCACGAATATCGACTGCAAGCTGTATATATTGTGCGTAAATAATGTAAACTTTTACAACGTTAGTGTTGACAATTTCAATTTCTCGGAATGCACTCAAACGGCGACTTGATAGGACCACTCCAGGCCACGCTATAAAAGCCAACAGCCTGCATGCTCATCGTTCAGTAACAAATTATTTGTATAATTGATTGCAAGCGGCGTATAATTGTATTACTTTACTGTGCTTGATGATGATGTACCAGAGCATGCCTTTAATACTGTTGCTCAGCACTGTGCTGCCGGTGCGTGGAGAGTTGAATTTCTTTGGGGAACCATATGTGGAGGATGACTTTGTCGATGTGGATTTTAATGGCTGTGAGCATTGCGAGCATAATTATCGCAATATGGTATTCATTTTAAGAAATTCCGATGAACAATCTGTCATCTCCGCATACTTCATTGTCCTGCTAATCATGTGGCTTTGCTTGGGTGCCTTGATGGCAATACAGCGGTGGCGAAAGTAAAAATATTGTTTATTATTGCTGATTATCTTTTTTTATTCTTCATAATTGAAGCACCTTAGGTCGTCTTGCAATTGTATGGTGCACTCGTCTTTAACTTAATTTTGATCAAATAAAAAACGATTAATTTAATAAATTGATTGTGTACTGGACTTGGGCAATATTCAATATAAATTTATAAATTATTAATTAATCTTCGTAGTTTATTAGAATGCGAGTATATACACTTAAGTTTTGTCAATGTCATAAATGATTTAAATAATTTATTTTTTTATTCTTAAATATTATTGGACACTCGTCTTCTTAAAGGAAATCAAGTCCATTTGAATCAAATAAGGCTGCATTTGCAATTTATTTAATTTTGAAAATTTATTGTACGAGTATACTGTATAAATTTGTAAATTATTTATTAATCACCGTACACATTTAAGTGTTCTTTAAGCATTTTTGAAAGCACTAAAATAGTTTTTAATTTAAATTAATCATTCAAGTGCGCCTATAATTAATAGCACCCTTGACAGCAGCTGTGAACATTTCACACATATCATGAAGCTGATATTTAGAGCCAAGGCACTTATACGAAATCGTTCATAAAGTCTCTTTTTTTATAGGTTTTATTTTGAAGTGGACCATAAGTTACCATTAGAATGGAAGACAGTGAAAGAAGAGTACCCAAATCCCGTAGATTACTTATTAATTGTGCACATGGGCCAACTGTGTGTGTCAACTGGCAGAACCTTTATAGGAGGACACACATTTGTCTTGTCGTACCGTTGCCTGTCGCCTGGTCTGCTTCTGACTGGAATCTGACACTATGGGAAGTCGGACGTGGACGAGGACGTGGATGTGGATGTGGACTTGGATGGGTCTTCTTGAATTATGACCTGGTTGCTGGTTTGGTTTTTGGTGCTTTGCATGTCGCTGTGCACCCGCCGTATGGCTTCGTCGATGGCGGCGTCTAAATTGAAAATTGAAAAATTGCTTATTGCAATTTGTTGCCACAATCGGCTGACCATACACAGTAGAAGCTGGGGGCCCCTAGCCGTTGCTGGGTAGCGTTACACGCTCTTTGCGCTTTTTAAACTTCCGTTCAACATTTGGCGTGCACGTGCCGCCAAGTCCGGAGACAACTGTGAAAAGAGATAGAGAGAGAGCGAGAGAGGGAGAGGGAGAGGGCGTCCTCGCTTGCTGCCCACACCCGCCGGTATGCCGTATTGCAGTTGCTCTTTCCTGTATGAGAGAATTTAGCAATACAATCTTTATACTCTAACAAAGGTTGAGTTAACTATGAAATGATTGGAAGATGAGGTGCCCTATTTATTTTTTCCAAAATAGTTTGTATATTCCTATACAAAATATATAATACTTTTAATTATTGTTAGTTAATAAAATGTACTTTGCAATACGAAATTAATCAGTGTATTTACTCTTCGCCCTTCGACTGATAACAGCTCTTTTCCTGTTCTTATTTCGTTTGATGTCGTTCGTACTATATCAGAATAGAAGAGGCAACTGCAATACCAAATGGTAAAATGGCAAATGGCAACTGCAAAGCAAATGGCGAAAAGCGCAAAAGAAAATGGAAAACTTTTGCATATTTTGTATTTTATGCTTGAAATATTTATGATCTCGTGCAATTTGTGGCTTACTTTTGGTCGAGCGAGTGTCTGGGCAGTTGTCTGCCTGCTCGGCTTGGCTGCTCCCTTTGACTGGAACACCCAACCCTTCTATCTCGACATTACTGCCCACCAACTGGGCACTTGGTTTCGAAACGTAGACCATGGAGCGACGTGTCTGCCAATCTGTGAAATATGCTGCTAATGCACTTATTGCCTGGGCTATTGAATTTATGTGGCAAACGTCTCGGACTTGCAACGACTATGTACGAGCACTTGGTGCTAAGGACACCTCTCCTGCCAGCCCTTTGATACTCGCTCTCACTAGCAGAAATTTAAAGGAACTTTTGCGGCCCAAGTTGGACATGTGACCAGCACTCAGCCTAATTGTGTTTCCGTTGCATCATTTGAAGTTCGCACTTCAGCACTGAGAGCTGAAAACTTTCTAACACAAGAGTATACCATACTTTACCTTATTTCTATTGGAATTTGTGTACCAGGCAACTTCAATGCCTTCAAACAGTCAGAAGTTAGTAAGGCATCATTTCTTCGAAGCAACATAAAATATCTTTTTGGGGTATATTAATTTCAGCCGATTTTAAATTGTGTTTTCAAATTGATCAATTGTATAATTACGAGTAAATTATAAGTAAGTATATTAATATTGACAATTATTAGTTATGTTACACAAAGTTTTTAATGCAAACATTAAAGAAAATTATATTATATTTTATTATCCCCTGACGAGCTAAAATTGCAGAGGTTAACTAAATTTTCACTTTTAGAAATAATGTCAATGTAAAATTTGACTGTATTCAACATTTTATTAACTCAATTAGCGGCACAATATATTTAATAGAAATAATAGTTTTTTAGTGAGAAGTTAGCTCAATGATACCATATATTTAAATCGTATATAGTATATATTACTTTGCTAACTCTAACTATATATTCGACATCTTAAATTAAAATTGTTTTAAAGAAGTAGGGTATGTCCTGGTCTGTCATACTCAACCAAGGCCAGGCTACTTGTTAATGCTGTTTATATAGTAAAGTGTTCGATCATTTCAAACTACATTGATTATAAATTGCAGAGTTGGCCCATTTTTGAACTTTCTCTAGTCGATGACTTTTGAATTTTTAACTTAGCTGCCGTCGACGTGACCCGGGCAGATTAATTGCCTGGTCGGGCATTTGGATTTGCCTGTCTGGGTACATGAGTATGAGGAGTGCGGCAGAGAGCAGGGGGTGGCAATGGGAGGATTTAACTGTCGCCGCGTTTTGCCCTTTGCCTGAGCTGCAAAAAGTCAGTTGCCTAATTTATGGTGCACTAAATGAAAAAGCCCCCAAAGTGCATTTTAAGTTGCGAATCGAGTGGAGTGAAGCACGATTCTGGTCTGGCCTGTTGAGGACTACAGTGTGCCTGGTTCAATGCAGGCCAGCAAAAGTCTAGTCCGTTCTGATCCGGTCAGTGCAGTTAAAGCGTCGAGGCATGGCGTTAACATGGCCACGTTTCGGCTAACCAACTCGCAATGGCTTGTTTCGCATTTCGTTGCATTTGGTTACCAGACGATTCGTTTCCATTCCATTCGATTCGATACGATTCGATTTGATTCCATGAGTGTGTGTGGGTTTTTTTTTTGAAAGTGTGGCTACCAAGATCTGACTGGGCTGTGCTTCAATTGTCGGGCTTAGTTTTGGGTAGCGCTTGGGCTGGGGCTGGGGCTTGGTAGGAGACCCTTGACTGTGCTTTTGTGGTTTTGTTTGGCCAAAGTGCTTAATCAATTTGAAATGGCCATGGGCAGCTCCCATGGGCAATGCGACGCCTTTAATGCGCAGACCGCACACTAAGCTCCCATTTTATTAGCTGCGCAAATTTTTGCAACAAATTTGTGACTTACATACATACATGTAGGCACTAGGTAGACTAGCCTGACCAGACCAGACCAGACCAAACCAGACTAGGCTGGCCAGCCGGACAGACAGACACTGGCAGTCTCAGGGCCATTTGTGGTCCTGGACTGCAACTGCATGCGCTTCCGTTAAGGAAATTACCAAACAACGCGCGCATCCGGCTGATATGCCGACGCCTCCGGGCATCCTGCCTCCTGACGCTTGGCCTATCATTCTGCTTCATGCTTTGCCTTTCTTCTACTCCCGCTGTCGATGTTATTCACAGCCAGCTCACTCTGGCTTACAACAGCACAAAAATGAAGTGAAATTAATGAAATGCCTAGAAGCATGCTACACTTTTTTCATTCTTTCAAAATCAACTTCCGCTGCGGCTGCTGCTGCTGCTGCTTTTGTGGCGTGTTCATTTGTTGATGCGGCTGCGGGCTTTCAATGGGTTCACTTGCTCAGAAATGTTGACGTAAATTAGGACTACTTATAATTGTTAACGAGAAGGCGCATAGAATGACAGAATCAAATAACAGCGAGTTATTGGATATGCATGAAAGGAACGAATTAAAAGATAAAGTATTTAGCATTACTTAAGCCTAGGAATTCTATTTTAGATTTAGTCTTGTCTGGAATATTTAGAGTACCTTCATTATCTATTTATAATTTAAATGATCATTTTATGTGGTGCAATAATGCACTTAATATGAAACAAGTAAGTTAGTGCTGCTAGATAATTTATGAAAGCGATTTCAAATGATTCAAATAATATTTAATTACTTTCAGTTGCAGCCTTTGTGATTAAGAGATTAACAAAGAAGACTTGAGTTTCCTTGCTGTCTCTAACACGTGCACATGCTAATGTATTTGTCTAGCAAACGCTTACTGTACAGCTTTCTTTACTGCGTTTGTATTTGCCATTGCAATGGCAATTGCTAGTAGCAACTGTTCTCAACTATTCAACTTTTCTGCGCTTTACTCGTTATCTGGCTCATCATTTTGGTTATTTTAATCATAATTTCAAATACAGTTGAGTGCACGTCAAGGTGCAGGGGCAGTCGAGGGGAGTGAATGGAGATGGAGACTCTGGTTGCGGTTGTGTACTGGCTTCAAGAGGCATAGGTAAGCTGCAGCTGTACGAGAGATAGCAGAAAAGCTTTACTTTGCAAACTCATCAAAGTTAAGTTGACTACAAGGCAGCAGGTGCAGGTGGCAGGTGGCAGGTGCAGGTGTACTGCTAATATGTAGGTATATAACATATCTGTAGGTAAATGAAATATATTTTTGGCTGTCTAAGACTGAGAACGAAAAATTGAGAGCTTGAGAAATTCTATAAGATGTCTCGAATTTGTTTGCTTTGCTGAATTTTCATTTCAATTTTCATGCTACAGTTTTATTTAATCTCACTTGAGGTGCAACGATTGCATTCGAGTGTTTACCTTGACAGAGTGACTAGTGCGCCCATCATACAGATGCCAAGGGTGAGCGGTGGGGCATAAAACTTGAGACTTGAGACGTAAGACGTGTGGAGGGGATGTGAAGATTGCGGTTAGCTACCTTAAGAAAGATGTCGCATGTTTGTTCTGTTATTTGAATACTCGTATAGTATTCTGTTGAATATAAGGCAAGCATGTGGCACTCATTTCATTCACTGTTGATTCACTTGGCTTTTTATCAACTTGTATTTGTTTATCTTACGTTCACATTACTTAATGCTGTTGTTGTTTATTCAGCAAGCAAATTAATTAAAGAAATTGGAGTAGATGATGGCGAAGGTGAGTTGTGAGCAAAAAGTTGCAGTTCAAGCTGCAGTTATGGCCTTAGATCATTTCTAGTAACTCTGGCAAAGAACTTTGGCTATTACTTTGCCATTGTTGCCGTTGTTTGGCGTTGCAATGACAAAAGTTTAGCGAACAAAACTGTTATTCCCAGTGCTCAGCCAGGGGCTGTGGGTCGATGACGATGAGCACAGCTCCCACTTCGTTTCCGTTTCCGTTTGCATTTTCTCCAACTCCATCTCAATCCTCCTTTGTCGCCACTTAGACAGGCGTTGGTGTCCTCGCTGTCGACTCGAGCACCTTTTTCTTTGCATATTTGTTTTGAAAACTTTTCAATTGCTTGCGGAATTTTCACACAAATAAAGACACACACACACACATACACAAATGCAGTGTGAGAGGGAGATAGCGTGAGTGTTGAGAAAGTTTTGGGATACTCTCCACATGGAAGTGTCGTCGCAAATACATATGTATGTATATGTGTTTTTTTTCGTTGTATTTTCTGATAGTTTTCATTTGCTGTTCGTTTTTGCCTTTTGCAATTTGTTCCCAATTGATTTCAAACACTTCAAATTTATTGGTTTTCAAAAACTTTGCGAATTTTATTGTTTCCGCTAATTCTTTTGTCCAGCTCAACAGACGTAACCGGTCAGAGACAAACAGACCTGCACACATTCAACAGTCGGTCCCCAAAAATAAAAAGAAAACATTAGCTTCCGGATTCCTGCACCGGGTGGTGCGTTTTTGCTGTTGCAGGCGAGAGGAGGGGGCTGGCTTGGGCATCTTTGTGCATCCTTTCGGCGTTCGGCTTTCAGAAAATGGGCAGGAGATATATGCAGCAAAGTTCGTCCGGATATGAAACTCATAGAATTGAAGCACTTTCTGATACTTAGGATTGGGTATTATGTAGCATTTCTTTCATTCATGATTGTGAGTGTGTAAGAGTGTGTGTGTGTGTGTGTGAGTGGCCACTTTAGAGACTGCATATGGACTGAGCGTTGATTGCAGTTTAATTTTGTTAAATTCAATGAAATTCCCCAGTTTATTCCAGCAATTTTATTTTGTAGTTGTAACAACCACAATCATACTACACCTGTGCGCAAAACCATGTGGTTGTTATTGGTTATAATTTATTTCATTTGACGAGTGAAACCTTCTATTGTATTTATGTATGTACAATTTATTGTCATCATCAAATATAAACAATAATTATTGTCATATTCGTTTCATTATTTAATTTCTGTCAAAGATTTTGTATTTTATTTATTGTTTCTCAAGGCACATTTGATACTAAAATATAAATATTAAAAATGATAATATATGGCCTTTTATTCATTAATTAACTGAAGCCACTTTTATTTCATTTCTCCTATGCGTCTTTCTCTTCTAAGCATTTTAGTTAGAACTGTTTTTAAGCTGGAATACTTTCTAATTAATAATTAATAGAAAAATTGGCCAACTATTTAGTTTCCAACTGTTATAATTCACTATATTAAGCTTCAAATTGCATAAGATAGTTCGACAAACTAACTTTCTCTTCAATGCCAGTTAGTTGTAGCGAGCTTAATAATCTATGCTAGAATAGTTTATTTTTTCTGATTCATGTCATTGCTTTAAATGAAACTTGGTGTCAAAGCATTCTAAATACTGGTGGTTTCAGTTTCTATATCCCACCTGTATTATACAAAATTTGCATTCATCTTATTTAATCACAAATGATGTTATTGGTGGCAAACAAATTTAATAAAAACTGCTTAGCTTCTATATAAATTTCAATAGTCCCAACTTTCTTTAATTGCAGTTGTTTATTTTATTTTGTGTTCCACAAATATTTGCGAGTATATCCTATAGTCCGTTATGTTTTGCATATCAGCTGTTTAGAATGCGGCAAGGAGTTCAACAGCTGCTTTAAGCTGAACTGCGCATGTCCTTCAGCTGCGTTGTTTTCCATTGTTGTGTTAAGAAGAGAGCGAGATACGGAGAACCTCTGAGGGAGAGAATCAACTACAACTGAGTGTTTTGACAGTTGGCCTAACCAACCCGACAAATATCATTTGAAAATTGTGAAAATCTTACTAAAAGCCAAAAGTTAAAAGTGCATAGTTACTATTATATTTTAAGTAACAATTCAGCATACGTGGTGTGAACTGAAATGTATTAAAAAGGTGAACTTTTGTGCAAGGAATAAATGAAATGAACAGTCGAAGTCGAAGCCTAATTGCGAAATGAATTCAAACACAATTGGCTAAAGAAGTTAGTTAAATGCATTTCAATCATCACTCGATTGTGTTGAAAGAACAATAAAAGTTAAGAGTTGCTTTGCATTGATCTGAAATTGAATGTTTTTATCAAAACTGTAATCAAAGTAAAGCGCAGCAAGGATTTTTATTGATTTTTCCGCTTTAAGTGGCCAACAAGGAAACCTGTCAGTTGGCCACGCTTTATCTCTTTCTCTCTGTCAAAACTTGCTCTCTCGATTTTTGTTTCGCTCTCTTCTTGTGTTCTTGCAATTTGCCGGATGCTCATTTGCCGCTTTTCTTCCTTTTTGTTTTGCTACACGCGTTCATTATCTAAACTTTGTTTGCCAATTAGTAATGTGCAGTTACATTGGTTTATGCCTTTTCAGTTGCCACAGCATAAAGCAAAAGCCATGTCAAAAACATAATAAACTTAATTCAAGCCCATACGCCAAGCCATCAATAATATCCACAAGTGTCCAAAACTAACCACGTACCACCTTACCCAAAATTCCTGTACACCGATATGCTAGGCAGTAGGAGCCCCCCAAAGTACAAGCAGCTCGCAACGGGAAAGGGGGGCTCCGCCAGCTCCGGCTCGAATTTCAGTTCCAGTTCCAAATCCTGCAGTGGTCATCACTATCAGCAGGCCTATCTAGGCCATTCCCACGCCTGCTACCATCATCCACATCAACAACAACAGCAGCATCATCACCACCAGCATCAAAGTCATTCGCACGGCAGTCGCACCTCGTTGACGCCCACCATGAAGCGCGGCAAGAAGAACTGGGGCAGTCGGGAGAGGTCTAGCATGAGTTTCCTAATTGTAATTCTCTTCTTTGCTGTCTTCGGCCTAATTATATTAACAGAGGTGGGTAAAAGTTATTAAATATTGATTCATTCTTTTATTATCTCATATACTCGTGCAAATGTGAAGCTTGTTGAGTTCCTTCCAAATGTCCCTAAGAAACTAGTTTTACGAATATTATTTTATTAGATGCAATTACAATATATTGTATTATATTTATTGTTTAGTTTATCTTTATATTTATTTGAATCAGAATTTTCTAAATGCCCAGCTGCTATGCGCTCTATGAAGTATTTATATATTTTGCCCAAATAAAAAAAAGAAATAGAAAATAGAAAAAATAAAATCAAATAAAATATTAGAGTATTCTTTTATTTAAATATTAAACATTTTCTTTGTGACTTTTAAAATGATTTTAAGCGAGTTACACTTTAAGTGTTAACTTTAATATATGCATAAGTTTTTGCCGTTTGATTGACGCTGCACTCATAAAATATGCATTAAACAATTACACAATTTGTTTTTGCATATTCTTCATCTTCATAATCTCCTACGGTTGCGTTTGGATTTGTAATTACAATCAAGTTGCATTAAAAATTCAGCGTGCAATTTATTATCAGACCGACGAGACGTTCATTAAAATGCTAAAAGCCCGGCAAAGAAATTAGCTTAAAAATCAAGCCAGGTTCTCTTGCAACTGTATTCAGAGATGGGCAACTTGCCACATTGTTTTCGATTGCGCTCGTACAATACATAAAAATAATTTAAAAAAAAGTATTTTGTTATTTCTGACTATAAATTCACAAAAATTTAATTTGTTATTAAATTAAGCAAATTCGTGTCACGAGAAGCAGGATTTCTCTAACTCATTGTCTGCTTTCATACTTTCCATGCTGCAGGTATTCATGATCGACGAACGGTCCCACAGCGGCTTGATGGCCATGAGAGCGGGTGGCGGAGGTGGCGCCAGTCTGGGCGGTCGTATGGGCGACTCGATGCCGGATTATGATAATGTTAAGGTAAGTTTTGTTATGCAAATGCATTAGAATGGGTGCGAAGAGCGAGTTGCCAACCAAAAGCAAAAATGGTCAACAATTGTTTTTGTTATTACTGCAGCTGGCATCTCGTGGGCGGCAGCAGCAGTAGTTTGGTTCTGGAGGCGTGACGGCTTAACTATCACGCCCATTTTTATGGTCTCCACTCGTTGCGAGGCCGTGGGAAAACAAAAGATGTTGCCGTTTGCCATATTTCGTTGCATACTTTTCGGCTTGCGAGAGGCAAAAGAGATTTGCATATTTAAGCAAGCAGCGCGGCGCATAATGCATATGATTTACCTTTCCATCTTTTTTGCAAAAGCAAAAGGCTAACAAAAAGTTGATTTATTTGCACCCAAGTGCTCCGCAATGCACTAAGTTAACTTTTGAAAGCATAACAGTCACCATAACCCATAAGCTTACTGCTTTGCGGAAATGAGAAAACTCGGATGCAGCTGTATTGTTTGTTTATCAGTTGAATAAGCTGCCGCAATGACATCAACCAAGTTTGTGGCATAATCATACGGTTTTTTTTTGACGAAAAATTTAGGCTCCTATCTTACATATGTCTTTGCATGATTAAAAAGTTTTCACACTATGTAATCTAAAATTGAATATGTAAAAGTCTGTCAGCTCGTAGGTCTCACATTAAATATATTAATTTTAAATTAAGTAATGTAATTTGTTTAATATTTTCAATAAGAATATTTTGTGAGCCTTATTTATGTTTCAAATAATATAAATTATAAGACTGTTTGTTACAAACATAATTTTAATTAGAGCCATTTGGCTTTATTTTATATTTAATACAAGTGTCTTGATATATTTGATAAGTTTAGTCTGCAAGTTGAGCAAGTGTCTAGAATAGGAATAATCGAACTGCCTTCTAACCATTTATTGAATTTATATTTTGATTGTCTGCCAAATTGCATGTGCTTACAGGACGACTACGATCTGGACGACAGCATTCTGAGTGATAATAAATTAGGTTTTATACAGTTTCGTGACAATAAACTTAAAATTCAAGGTGAGTATCGAATGGCAATCAGCGACACAATGGCTCAGCCATTCAGCACAACGACACTCCTAATGCAATCAAAGATGGCCAACGCTTAGATAACAAAAGCGACGACATGACGTATACGCCCGGTGTCTCATGCCTTTCACACTATGTCCTTATTTCACAGAAGCCGCAGGCGCTGACGGTCAACGTCCACGTTATGCGGGTATGATGCTCAATGGTGCTGCTGCTGGTGGTGGAACGGGGGGCGGGGCATTCGGTGTGGGTGTGAGCGTTGGTGGCGCTGGCAGTGGCTTGAACATGCCAATGATACCGTGGGGCCAGCTGCTGCCCGACAAGGTGGAGGAGACGCTGCCACACTTTCCATTTGGCACTGCGCCCAGCGATGGTGCTTGGCAAGTTGTCAATGGCACCCGCTTCAAATTCTTTGTCTATTCCGCCTATTTCGATCGGCGCGATGGAGCGCGACTGGTACGCGTCATTGGCGCAACCAAAACACGTGGACCAGAACGTGTCTGGTGCAGATTCTGGTATGGTCCCAAGCCTCTCAATAGCAGCGAAGCATCCTCATCCGCATCCGCATCGGCATCGGCAGCACGTGCCAAGTACACATCTGCCACGGTAATGGCCCGCGTCAAGGTGAGTTCAGATCTTTAACTACACTATGGAGACACTAAAGTCAACTGTTGTTTATGCAGATCATTCGCGAGAACTGGAATCTCAAGTACAGTGCCTGCTTTGTGCTGTGCCCGGTGCGTGCTCCACCTTTGGATGTGCCGCAATATGTTAGCGTTGTCTCGAGATTACGTGCACCTCCTGGCAACTTGTTGACGCTGAGAAACACAGATCAGGATGCAGATTTCGCACAGCCACAGGGCAATGCCAATAGCACTGGCACTAGCAATTCACGTCGTCCTCTGCCACATGCTCCACCCAGCGGGGAACAGATACCTGATCGCATGGCGGTCTGTGTGAAACCATTTCACTTTAGCTACGATCAGGCTCTGTATCTGATGGAGTATCTGGAGTTCTATGCCTTGCTGGGCGTCTCGCACTTTACTTTCTACAATCATACGCTGGGTCCGCGTGCCTCTTGTGTGCTGCAGAGCTATCAGCGTGGTCTAGTGCCTGGCAACCTGACGGCCTACGATCTGGAGCCATTGCTGCCTGCAGAGGTGGCCAACAATGCCACGCCCCGTGTGCTCAAGTCCTTGCACTATCAGCGACCAACGGTCAGCATTCTGCCCTGGAATCTGCGCATGCGCTCACAGAAGGAGATCCGTACTGAAGGACTCTTTGCCGCGCTCAACGACTGCCTCTATCGCACAATGTATCGCTACAAGTATCTGGCGCTGGTCGATCTGGATGAGTTCATCGTGCCACGCTACACAGATACGCTCAATGATCTCTTGAGGCAAGTACTTGGCATAGACGAGCTTACTCAATGGTTCAGTCATCATTTATTTTGCTTTACAGCTCACTTAATCAGCGCTTTCGCAATCGCAATACTGGAGCATATTCGTTTCAGAATGCGTTTTATTATCTGCAGTTTGCAGATGATCCTTTGGCCAGTTCTGGCATACCCGGAGGCAGCGATCAGCTCGGCAGCGTGCGTGCTTCCTTGGTGACACAGCGCAAGACACGCAGGTCAGTCTATTATATTGTATTTTTTACTTTTCATTATTTAATTTGGTTGGGTTATATATTACAGGCGCTACAAGTTGCATCCACAAAAGCAACGCTCCAAATACATTTGCAAGCCCGAGGCAGTTGTCGAGGCGGGCAATCATTTTGTCTGGGAATTCTCGCCGGGAATGGGATCATTGAATGTGCCGCCTAAGGAGGCCATTTTACAGCATTATCGGGTAAGTCGAGTCTATATATTAAGATAGTTTGGCAACAACTAGACCAGCACTTAGAAACTACGAGAGTCTAGTAAGTTAGTCGCAAAGTGCATACGAGACAGAAGTATGCAACTCGGAGCCCATAAAATAAAACACAAATCAGACAGAACAGCCCAGTTGATACAAGTATATTATTTTATATAAATAATTATATAAATATGTAAGTGAAAAAATCGAAATGTAGACGTCACTTTTATTTGAACCTAAGAAGTTATAATAATGATGAAATATATGGTCGTCTTTATTTGTTGTCGATTGTCCAAAGTGTTTCGGAATGCTTTAATACATAATATAATTGCCAATTATTGATCTTTAGTTATTCGTTGATTACTTAATGCAAATGTCTCTTTGTATGCCGACAGGTTTGCGAGTTTGGTGGCAATGATTGCATAAAGGCACCCTCCATAATGGATCGCACCACCACAAAGTATGTGAATCGATTGGTGCAACGTGTGGATGCCGTTTATCGCCATTTGCGGCAACGATGCGACCTGCCCGCCTTGCCACCGCTGCCGAAACGGCAAAATGCACAAGCCGAGATGCAGCACAACGAGAAACCAAAGTTACTACAGAAGATGCGTGAATTGAATGCACAGCGTGAAGGAGGAGGGAAGGAGCAGGTGAAGGCTCCACCCAGTGCCACAACGAAGCAACAGCAACAGGCGACAAGAACAAGAACAACAACACCAACTACAACCACAACGACAACGACGGCAAAGCCACAGAATCGAATTAAAGATGCAACCACGGCAAGCACAACGACAAGGAGCACAGCATCCTCGAATGCAAGGCAAATAGATAGACCACTGGCAAATATGAGAAGGAAACGCAAAATGATCGTCTTCGAGTTAGATGACATGGGTGTTCCCATAGCCCGTGTGGAATACCATTGAGAATTGGAATTAATTGGCGATATACTCAAAAGCCAGGCCTCAGGCTCTGGATAGTTGTTTCTGTTTTTTGTTTTTCCATTTTTGTTTTTCGTTTGTGTTTGTGCCAATTAGTTGAATGTTTAGCAGCGAAAAGAGCAAGCAGAGCTTCATATTTTGAATAGAGTCTAGTATTTGGTTGTATTTTAGAGAGGTTGTTGTTTCCCTCACATTATGCTCAATATCATATCAAAGAGAACAAGCGAGAGAGGCCATTTAACATTCCATTGAGGAAATATTAGCTCTCAGCGTTCTTGAAGATATTTGTATTAATTTATACTCAAATGGCATTTAAATTGATCCATTACTTTTGGTCATCCTAATGATATCTTCAGACGATATATATTTGCAAAATTATTCCTAAACAAAATTCTGATAATTCCTAATAATAAAGTCAAACTGTTAGCCTAAGTTTAGACTATCATAAGTGTAAGACCCGCATATTTAACAACAGCAATCCCCATGTACTGTTAGGTATACATACATATACGAGTATCTTTATATGAGTTTATAGCAATTGCAAACTGTTTGGCATTCATAATTCAGAACACCTCTGAGATAAGCACTAAAAAACTGATAGTAACTACACATAGGCACTTAACTAGTCCCTTAGTCTAATCGCAGTCAATTGCGCTCCATTGACAAACCGAATACTAAGTAATTTAACAATAAACAGAAACGAATTTTAAATGCTTCAAAGTAAATACAGAATATTATACTATATATGATGCACATATTTGTATATTTTTTTGTTGCTTAAACAGCAATCAGCAAAACTTCAGAAGCAGCCACTAAACACTTTAAATAATAAATTATATAACATGTATACAATGAAGATATCTAGTTATAGTGCTCAGTAGCCAGTAAGTGATTCAACAAATCCGATTATACCATATACGGCAGATTGTTTTTCAATATATATATATTAAAGTCAATAAAACTGCATGCGAGCAAATTAAGAAATAAACAAAAAGTATTTTTTATTCTGGAATAATCTACTAATCTAATATTGAAGCATCCTTGTATAATATGACAGTTCAAGAATTCAACTTTATAACAGTTTTTCTTATTGTCATACGAAGTACAGCACAGCTCTAGTATGACAAGCTAAAGCTTAAAGCTTGAAAGCTCGTTCATGTAAAAGGTCGAATTAGTTGCAAGTAGCACACAAGTAGCACACATACAGTAGCAGTAGCACACATACAGTAGCAGTAGCAGTAGCACACATACAGTAGCAGTAGCAGTAGCACACATTCAGTAAAGTAAAATGTATAACAGTCTGCATGATGCTATACTGTTATAAGTCATATAATTTTTTGTTTGTAGAACAATATAAGTATAACAAATATATGATGATAACGAAAACAAGACAACTGCCAATGGAATACGGATGTTATAAGAAGATGTCTCCAAAGGAGCAATAGTGGTAAATATTTATTTAGCAAGAAACAAAACCAAATATATAAACTCATAGGTAAATAACTCACAGAGGGGTAATGAGAATAACTCAATCTGCAGTTGGGAGGGGAAACATCAGCAATTCATGTAATTGACGTAAATAATTACAACTAAAGAATTGTGAATTGTATATTGAGTGTTATCAAACACACGTTTGTCACCATGCAAAAAATGCAAATATTTAATCAATTGCTGTACGCTCTAATAATTTACAGAGGCAGAACACAATGAAAATCAATTAAACAGCTGAATGCATATTAAGATAGACGTATATGATTATGATGAGATATAAAAAGTGTTTGAAAATATATGAAAAGCAAATATGATTGCATATTTCACAATAATTGTTTAACTCATTTTATTTAGTATTTATGAAAAATGACGGAAGCTGTGTTGATAACACTCGTTGCTAATTTTATTTATAAATCGAGCTTCAATTGTGATTTAATATAAAATGATGGAAATCGAATTAATGTTTTCACGGACACATTTGTGTTTCATATAAATCGAACTTTTGATTTTAATATAAAGCAGCATTTAAAGCAGAGTTCTGTATAGCTTAATTTGGATAAAAGCCATATTAATAAATAATTCTTATTAAAACAATATTATTTTTATCTGAAAACACACAGAAATGCTTGCAGAAATACTGTTTAAATTGTCATTTATGTAAATATTTAATAAAGAAGCAAACAGTGCGCACCAATTTATTATCATTTGAAATGTTTGTTAAGCCTCTGAAACTAATGTTGTTTACTTTTCTAAAAAAATATATCAAGTAAGCCGATAAAAAAGCTGCAAACTTAATAGCCATCGTGCGATAATTAAATACAAATATTTTATAAATAATTGCAGAATACGTTTGATTAAATATAAGACAGCTGTTTATTTTATGGGCTGTAAAAATGTGAAATCTGACCAGGAAATAAAAAATATTAAAACACGAATGTTGTCTAATAAATTTACAATACACAAGTTAAAAATGGAGCAAAAACAGGAGCAATAGCAGATGCAGTGAAGCTCCAACCATAACTCCAATTGGAAACCCAAACCAAGCTCAATCTATAGCACACGAGGGATGCCAGTGCTAGGGGGCGGGTAGGACAGGACATGCCATTGCACTGAAAGGAAGATACCGGAAATGTAACAGGAAACAAAATGACTTAATGCCTCGCGATTGCCAATGGTCACTGGGAACGTTCCGGTGCGGAGCACCGATGCACTTAAGCAGGCGGTGCACGTGGCACGTTCTGCTTGGATCAGCGAAAAAATGTTGCACGAGTAAAGCGGCAAACGGTGAATAGCATCATAATTACTGGCAAAATGAAAATGAAAATGAATGCGTGGCACATGAGGCAAGTAAACCACAGACAGAGTAAGAGAGAGAGAGAGAGAGAGGTGTGAGAAATTCCAATTCGAATTACCACATTGCGTTAAACGATTGAGTTTTGCATTGAAAATTGTATTTTTATTATGTTGTCTTAATTTTCACACCTTCAGGATTATCTTTAAGTGATGGCATTTAGTCCTTCATAATGTTGTTGGGTTAATGTCGGATTCGAGTTTCATTTAGCATCCTTATTTGCCACCTCCCGCTGTCTCATCTTCTTTAGTCTCTTCGCTTGCTTCGTCAGCTGCGTCGCCACTCTTGGAACTGGCTGTGGTTGTAGTTGTTTCATTGTTTTTAATGACACGATCGAGTTGGCCTTCACACTTCAGCTTATCCTTTTTGATCTGGTTCTCGATCACCGTAAATCGACTGTCGGCATAGGCAGCGACTTCGATGATTTGGTTACCCTTCGAAAGTAGGATACTCAATGCACTAGTCGATGACTTCACCTTGTTCGTTAAATCCCAAACGGCTGTTTGACAACCAGGTGCAGATATGGACGGGCAACGTTCCATTTGCTCAATCAGATCCTTGCCATATTGCTCATATTTAGCAATGGCCCTGGTAACGTCTTTATTGTATTGGGTCTTTAATATGTTAAGCTGCTCTACACTTTTGTTCAGATTTCGAACTTGTGTGGAAACCAATGGGTTAATGAGACTCTTTGCTTGTGTAACGCCAGCTCCTCCAGTACTGCTGTTTACACGCTCCAGTTGCTCTTCTCCCCACTTGTTCAATTCCTCGACTGCTGTAGTTAACTGCTCATCGATTTTCTCGTCAACATTCGTATTAACATTTTCCAGTCCTGTTTTCAGTTTGTCAGCCGATGTTTTGAGAATATTTAGCGCAGCTAGTGCGTTGTTTAGAGCTTTTTTCTTAATGGAATTCGTTTCACTTCCCACAGAGGTTGTAAGCGCCGTAATCTTTGTTTCTAACGATGTTGTTAACTCCCCGAGGTTGGTTATCACCGTCTCGTTAACTGCTGCGGTCGAAGTGTCATCAGTAGTTGCTGAATCAGGATCAGGTTCAGGTTCACTGGACTCTGCCCATATGTCAGTGCAACTCAGGCAGAGTACGAGCAACAGAAACGTTCCCTTGGTCAAGTGCATCGCTTTTCGCTGAACTTTTCGAATGCGTTGTTAGCCAACTCTATTTCGAGCCTTTTATATCGAGCATCGGACTGCCGTGCAAATAAATTTGCACGTTTTTTCAATATTAGCGCATTTGCTTTCATTTTATTAACAAATATTTGAGCAGCTGCTTTCACAAATGCGCTTTTTAATAATAATTATAACTATAATTTTTATTCACATAAATTAAATGACATAGTTAGGTTACAAGTGATGTAATAGTATCTTATGACTAAAGAGCTTAGGCACATAGTGTTTTTTTATTTGGTAAGCAAAGAGAGATATGATTGTAAGTAATAACATGTTAAAGGGAAAAATGAAATAAACCTTTAAATATTAATGACTTAAATTACTTAAAAGCTAAAAATTTATTTGATGCAAAACTGCTTTTAATATGTAGACAGTTCGAATGTATAGAACTGTTTCTAAATTTATATAGTAGTATGATCGGTTGGCGCTGTCTAATATCAGTTCAAACTTGGAAATACTGCTCTAGATCTATGGTTGAATGATGCTAAGCTAAGTTGTGAATCATTTTTAGTAATTTTTTTTGCATAATTTGTAATTGTAAATGGATCTCAACAGGTATAATATATTGAGCCAAGAACTTCTGTTAATCAATGAAGGATATAAAATAAGTTCTTTGAAATTTAGTTTTTTTTTTTAACTATAGGTATCCCTCAAACGTTTTCCCATTGTGCCTTGTGCCTTATTGATGGACATGTCAAATGATAGACGCACTGGGAATTGCACTCGCTTGAATTCAAATGGCAAGTCCATGGATTGTAGAATTGTACAAAAATTGTTTGGTGATCAAGCTATTTGTATTTGGAACTTTGCCACTTTCGATTTCTAACAATTACTTCGAAAACCGTTCTGCAGATTGATCATTGTGCAATTGAACACGCATGTTTATGTTCAATGTCAATTTTTGGACATATCGCCAAATGCCATTGGGACAACAACAAATATACAAACAAATAATTCATATTCACTTGTGATTGGCAATCCCACATGCAACATATCAAGAAATTCTGCAATGGCAAAAGTTTTAGAGCAAGCAGCAATTATTTTATTGGATCAATGTACAATGACCCATAAAAAATCTCTGGAAGCGTTAAACCGTACAATGCAGGATATCGCTCATGCATTGGAAATGAATAAATTCTCCAAAGAGCTTCATTAGTGGTAATGTAACGTCCCATTTGATATTATGAAATTTCATCATATGTATTATCACCAGCTCCTTCAAAAACAGCCATGTCGCTTCCTTTGTTGATATATTTGCATATATATTTGATCGACTTCACTGAATGACAATATTCAACGTTAATGTGAGCTTTAAATATTTTTGATAATAGCGGTGAATATGGCACTACCCAACGATTATCAATGATAGTGTCTTGATTTTGAACTCTAATTGTTGCTGTATGGCCAAAATCGTCTGGTGAACGACGTCGATGGTTTTTTTTTGCTATGCACGTGAACTGATTGATGAACAAATTCGAGAAGACGTATGAAGCACGATTGAAATCTCCCAAAATCGTAGAATTCAATAAAGCACGTGTGTAGCAAATCCGTACTACGATTTCCAAATAAAATTTGTCAATTTTTATATATATAGAGGCACGATTAAAATCTCACAAAATCGTAGAATTCAATAATGCACGCTTGCTTGTCGTTCGATTTTTTTTGTCGTTTGCTTCATCTCTTTCTTCTTCGTTTCACTCACACTAGCAGCATCATTCATGCTTCATGCTTGTTCATAAACCATCTACATAACTACCCAAAAGTCTCCTGAAAATTTCAAGGCGATCGGTTTGGTGATTTTTGAGTTATAAGAACACTTGAAAACTTGTCAATTTTTATATATATAGATTTGTAATTTGTAATGTGAATACTCTTTGGTTTCTTTGCAATGAATGTCGTTTGCGTTTTGTCAGTATTAATCATGATTCTCCATTTGACTAAATAGGAAATAAAATCATTCAAAGCTTGTCTATAATATCTGACTTGGAACTCGAACGAAGTATGGCGATGTCAATTGTCCACAAAAATAGAAGTTGTACACTCTCCAAGCGGTGGGATATCTGCGGTAAAAATTCTGTATAAAATAGGTGACTGTGTCTTTTTTATAACTTTAACTAGCTTCCAAAAGGGGTAGAGTTTTTGTCCCTTGAAGACAGTAGATTGATTCAAGATTAATTTCTGAACTTCAATAATTTACTGCTTATGAGTTTGTATAACCATTTAATTAAATATATAAAATAATTAATTTTTAATTCCTCATTGACACTGCCACCTGGAAAGTAACATCAGTAAATCTCAATTACTTTAGTACTGAGGAGAGGTAAAAGGCAATAGCGGTTGGTTCTCTTAATAATTATAGCTATCCCTTTCCACTACCGCTTGAACAAGTCTATAACAATTAAAATTACTAAATTAAAATGTACCAAATGTCAATAATATTTTGGGTTTGAAAATCCATTAACCCCGCTATTTTCCTATTGACGCCTCTGACATTCCATGTCACAATTTTGAGTACGCTAAACATTATGTTAAAATGAAAATGGAAATGAATGTGTGGCACATGAGGCAAGTGAACCACAGATAGAGAAAGAGAGAGAAGGAGAGAGAGAGAGTGTGAGTAATTCCAATTCGAATTACCACATTGCGTTAAACGATTGAGTTTTGCATTGAAAATTGTATATTTATTACGATATCTTGATTTACCCACCACCAAGATTAATTTTAAGTGTCTGCATTTAGTCGATCATAATGTTGTTGAGTCAATGTCGGATTTGAGTTGGATTTAGTATCCTTATTTACCGCCTTCCGCTGCATCATCATTGGATTCCTCTTCAGGATCTGTGTCTGCTTCGCCAGGTTCTTCGGCATTGCCCTCGGCATCGTTGTCTTCATTGTCTTCGTCATCGTCATTGCCATCGACATTGCCATCGTCATTGCCATCGTCATTGTCATTACCATCTTCATTGTCATTGCCATTGTCAGTACCATCGTCATTGCCATCGTCATTGCCATTATCATTGCCATCGTCATTGCCATCGTCATTGCCATCGTCATTGCCATCGTCATTGCCATCGTCATTGCCATTATCATTGCCATCGTCAGTGCCATCGTCAGTGCCATCGTCAGTGCCATCGTCAGTGCCATCGTCAGTGCCATCGTCATTGCCATCGTCAGTGCCATCGTCATTGCCATCGTCATTATCATCGTCATCGTCTCCGTCGGGATTGGCTGTTGTCGTTGAAACCCTGTTCTTCTCAATGATGCGATCGAGCTTGCTTTCGCACCTCAGCATATCCTTGGTCAACTGGTTCATGATCGCCGTGAATTTATTGCCGGCATATAGACCAGCCTTAACCAATTTCTCACCCTTCTTAAGTAGGCCTTTCAATGCAGTAGACGCTAAATTCACCTTGAGCGTTAAGTCCCTAAGAGCAATTTGACAACGAATTCCAGACATGGACGAGCAACGGAGCATCTGCTCAATTAGATCCTGGGCATATTCCTGATATTGCTCAATGGCATTGTTAACGTCCAGTTCGAATAGAGTCTTTAATGTGTCAAACTGCTCTACGCTCTTCTGCAGATTTCGGACATGAGTGGAAACCACCTGGTTAATGAGCTTCTCTGCTTGTTTAACGCCAGCTCCTCCAGTACTGCTGTTTACACGCTCCAGTTGCTCTTCACCCCATTGCTTCAATTCATCGATAGCTTCAGTTACCTGCTCATCGATTGTGTCGGCAATCCTTTCGTTAATGTCTTCCAGAGCTTCCTGAAGGTTGTTCGCCGTATCAAGGAGAGAATTCAGCGCATCTAGTGCATTGTTTAGGGCTGTTCTCTTAATGGCATTCGTTTCTTTGGCCACAACGCTTGCAAGGTTCTTAACTTCATCCTCTAAAGATGAAATTAAGTTCTTGAGGTTGCCTAGCACCGAATCGGAAATTGCCTTGGACAGATTTTCTGCAATTTGTAGGGCATTTTTCAAGAAGTAAGTCTTGTTATTATGCAAATCGTCAAGAACATCAACCGCTAGATCGAGTCCGTCCTTTGTGGCATTTCTGAATCCTTCAAAAATTCCGCCTGCTGTATCGCCGAGACCGTTCAACAGATCACTGACAAGTCGTAGACTGGGCTTTGCCCTTATGTCAGTGCAACTCAGGCAGAGTACGAGCAACAGAAACGTTCCCTTGGTCAAGTGCATCGCTTTTCGCTGAACTTTTCGAATGCGTTATTAGCCAAGTCCATTTCGAGCCTTTTATATCGAGCATCGGACTGCCGTGCAAATAAATTTGCACGTTATTTCAATATTAGCGCATTTGCTTTCATTTTATTAACAAATATTTAAGCAGCTGCTTTCACGCTGCGCTTCTGCATATTTGCCGGCCATTGTGCAGTTCTCACTTTGAACACCAGTTGGATACCGGAGATAAGAGGCGAAGGGAGGAGGGTCCAAATGCATCTGTATACGGGCAAATGTCGCGGTAACAAAAAGCTATATAATAGAGAGAAAAATCTGCCGAGTTTGGACATAAATTGAAATTACAATTTAAATAGCATAATCGCACTGAGTTTTTGGAATTTTCATGGCATATTCGGTGGCAGCTTATGAATATAATAGTGAGATTATGATTGTTTGTTTTTGCTTTCAACTGAAAGTTGGAATACAAACTAAATAAATTGAGTGAAATATAAGTTGTATTTTATCATAGGAAACAGATTGTTATTATTATGTACAATTAAATGCAAGTATTTTAAGAATATCCATCATTCAAAAGTGCCTTAAACAATGAAATATATTCTTCTTAATTAATGATAGACAATACTACAACAATAGTTTCAATCATATTCAAATGATAAATTGCACTCGCTTTAATTGGTTTAATTTGCCCAATTAAGGAATAAAACAAACTATGGGATGAAAGGACAAAGACATGAGAGAACATTTGCTTTAATATTAAAATTAATATGCCTGCTATTGATTGGGGTTGATGGCCTTTTGACCGCCCCCCCCGCAACGAATATAGCTTGGGCTTATCCTTTGTGCTGAACTTTGTGCATAAATAACTAAATCGACATGCACGGAATTCAAGGCATCACATTTGGATATATTTGTGGATGTGGATGTGGATGTTAAGGAAAAGGGCTGTAAGTAGTTTGCAAGTGGGTGAGATAATGGTATTAGGAGCATGGGCATATGTAAGTAAATGCTTGTCTATTGCCTACTTTAATCATCATGACTTCAGTTGTCGCTTGACAAATGTGAGGGGCATAGAGAGTGCTGTGCTAAAGGGTACAAAGGGACCGTGCAGTTGCCGTTGCCATTGTCGTTGTCGTTGTCGTTGTCTTTTCAAGGTAGCCGTAAGCGACATGCAGCATAAGAATTTTATTAGTCTGCTGTTTGTTTTGTTTAATTATGCTGTCATTAAGTGTGTCGCACAGCCATTTACACACAAGTATACAGATTGACTGGATCGCATGTAAAGGCATGCTCAAGTGAAAGTCAAAAAGTGAGTGACTGGCAGATATCCATCAATGTCTGTGGTGCTGCTTTTTGCCTTTAATGCCGTTCGCTTTGAAAATGTCAGAGAGCTAGATGACTGGCAAATTTATATACTATATACTCGCAACATACGAGATTTTCTTTGACAAATATGTTCATAATTTAATTTATTAAAGTACTGGGAAGTTGAGAAACAATTTAATGTTTCATTTGTGGTTAGATCTACATTCTTGTTTACCATTTAATCCTCTCCATAGTAACAGGGTAGTAAAAACAAAGCTTACATGTCTAAACGCAATTATAACCGTGTGGCGAACGAACAAAGAGCGACGGACATCAGACAATGAAACAAAGCCCGGAGACAATATTTTATAGTACTTGGAGTATGCATGTAGCAGATATTCTTAATGTGTTTGAATTGACATGCCAGCTGGGTTTTGTGTTGTGTGGGTCGACTGACAGGGATGTCCTTGTCCCGACTTCGCTGCGGTCTGTTGGACACTCTCGACCAGACATTTAATTTGCATTTTCCACTAATTGGCTTGCATACGCCACGCTCTGGCTTCGCTTAATTAATTTAATTAGAAATATGTTTTGGCACAAAGAAAGTCGCAACCATTTCAACATCTCACTCTCTCCATCGCTTTCACTCACTTTGTGTGGGCGTGTTTGTGTGCTTGTGGGTATGTATGTGGGTGAGCTGCATTAACTGCAGTCAGTGCTTTCCAAGCTGATGATAATAGGGAGTGTGTAGTCTACTTAATGGTCCATTATTCGGCTCATTGAGAGCTTATTTGCCGGACACCTCATTAAATGATACAAGTTTTCTCCTTTCTGGAGCTTATCTGTAAAGCTAAGAGATGCTCATTTATAAGTATATAGCAGTATGGTTATTCAAGGCCATGACGTGTCGCGATTAAAATGAAATTAATGATTTAGTGCATTTAAAGACTACATTTGTAGGTAGAAAGGGAAATTTTGTCAAATGACTTTAAGTTAAATTACACAAGCAAAACAAATTGCTTATTTAACAGTTGGTAGCAATTGATAGACTAATAGACTTTTTATTTTAATTTAAATTATAATTTCTCAAAAATTGTGTGTAACTCAATAATTATTCTTTTTTAATAACACATTAACTAATGAGCACCTGCAAGTTAATTCAAGTAATTCAATATATTAAATTAAATTTATTACTATTTACTATTATTTTTACTATTAAATGGTAGTTATATTTCTTTGTTATTAAATGTTAGTTCAACCTAATGTCATAATATTCTGTTTTATTTTCACTTTGCAGCAGCTATGAATCTATGGATCTTTGTAAGTGCACCTTAGCTTGGGGCTATCCTTTTATATTTTTGTACTACACTCTGTTTCTCTTTTTCTGCTGACCTCAGTGGCTGCAATGAATGGCTATGGCAATGGCTATGAAGCCAGAACTGAAGCTGAAGCTGATGCTGATGCTGGCCCCATGGCGTGGCAATCGCGGCCATTAAGTCATTTTGTTTCCTGTAACATTTCCGGTATCTTTTTAGCAACCTCGTGGCCCCAGAGCTGATGGCGCGGCACTGCGTGTTGGGTACGATGTGAGGTGGCCTGGTGTCTGGCTGGTCTGAAAATGCTTTTAAAGTAGGTGGCTGCTTGTTCAATTTATTGCACACCAAATGTACGATATTATTGTTTTTGTTGTACATTTCTTGCTGCTGTTGTTGCTCTCAAATTGCAGCACATAAAGTGTTGTGTGAAATTAACTTGCATTTTTTGTGCCCAGCAGAGATAAAATTGTTAAAAGAGTTGCCATTAATGATATGCCATCAAGTGAAGTGTACTTGTATCAAATGAATGAATGCATTTAAATAAATTGGATACAAATCTAATAACATTTATCAACCGTTTTTGTTGACTCTTTAAACTTATTTTTGTAAATATTTCATTGCATACATAAATGAATAGAAAGTGCATTGATAGAAAGTAATTTATTATTTGACACATACATATCGAAAAGTCGCTCGTTTGTAAATAGTTTTATATGGGAAATTGATTGAATGTGAAGTGCTAAACTGACAGAAATATGTTTGAAATAAATTTTCTCTGCTTTGCGTCCAAAAGCGTTAGCATTAGTTCAGTATACATTATATTTGATGCATGTAGACTTGCTGTTCAGATCATAAAATCTCTCAAAATCTGTGCAACTTGCTTTCTATTCCCATCTGACAGTTGCCTTTGCGCATACTCAATCACTTAAGCAGCCCAGCATCTTCGGTTGCAGTATGCTTCCACTGTCTCTCTCTCTCTCTCTCTCTCTCTCTTTCGAGTTGAATACGCATTTGAGAAAATGCAGCAATACTCACAAGACGTTAGTTTGTATGTATACCCTGTACTTTTATGTAGTTTATAAGAGAAGGTATTGAAAGTATGTGTTCTTTTAAAGCTGATCCTTTTTTTAATGCCAAACTATTTGAAATACTAATTTCTGTTGGCTTGTTGCCGTTTACTTTAAAAATTCTAAAAATAAATAGCATTTTTATTCAAATAATTAATATTTAATCACATAAAAAACTTTCTCTATTATGAAATTCCAATACATTTACATCACTTATTTATGTTGACTTAGCTTATAGAATAACTAATTGGAATAAATTGTATAAAGGATGTGTGAACCTTTAATAGGATATGTACGCTTTGTTCACATTATTTGTTTGGTTTCCTAATCTGAATGCTGCCATAGACACTAATTTAAAAGCCCATCATAAAAATCCAAGTAAAATGCGTGCACAGATTGCACTGAAATATTTGCATGCCATATACAGCGAAGCATGGGTATAAAGTACATTTGTCTAAGTGAATTCAGCGAACAGTAAAAATTTGTATGCATTATTTTGCATATGGCAAGAGGCAAACCAATGCCCATACCAAAATTCCATTCGAAATCTAAAACCTATGCAGGAGTAGGAGTAGGAGCAGAGGCAGCAGAAGGGATAAGGACAGCAGAAGGAGGGCCAGTCGTTGCGTTGCTCATACGACGCGTTGGCATAGGGGCCAGTGGCAGGTGGCAGGTGGCAGTGCATGTGTTGTGTGGCCCCTTGGCGCACATGAGGCAGATTTAGTGTGCCAGGTTTTTTATCTTGTCGCGCTCTTTGTATGTATATATGTGTGTGTGTGCGGTCGCTCTGGGGATCAAGCAGCAGGTACGAATGGCAGCAACATTTGTACGAGTTCATATGAAAATGCCCTGACTGTGTATATTGCCTGGCAATCTCATCTACAACTAAACAGTACTCGCTTACCTTCAGTTGCAGGCTCTCAGCGTGCTGCTAAATGTGTAACAGCAGTCACTTAGCGCACTTCTTTTTAGCTCTTCCTCCAAATGCTAGCCACCGCAGCATGCGCTCGTTACTTCATTGGCACAATCCCCAGACTCTGACTCTGACTCAGACTGAGAGTCAGTCTCTGCCTGCCTGCCTGCCTGCTTGCTTGGTTGGTTTTATTGTTTTGCTGTGCTTTTATATTTTTTTATTTTTTCGCCACGTATTTTCCTTTAATGCGCTGCGGATTTGCTGTGAAATATGTCAGGACAGAGAGAGTCACATCCGCACTCACACACACACTAACATACACTTACACATACGTGGGCCAGAGTGTAAAGTGTGCCCGTATCTGGTTACAGTCCCGGTTGGCACTGCGGCCCAGCACTTTTATGCTAATTAAGTTTATGCTAATTTAACTTATAGCCACTAAGTTGGCCCACATATGCGGCCAGCCGCATAAGCTGTTCGTACTTTTGACTCATTCTCATTCTCGTTCTCCTTCTCGTGCTTGTATTCGTTTTGTCCATTCACAATCACATTCATTTACTCACACTTGCATTCCCTGTCGAAATCTAGCAACTGGCATTGAAAACACATTAAAAATGCAACACTAAATTGAATCGCCAGTCATTAAAGCCCGAGTAATTTATTTAATTAAAGCCTGACCAAACTATATGGCTATTCGTGCAACAACAAATGAAGTTGCTTACACTGATATTGTTGATAATATAGCGAATGCGAATGCGAATGCCAATGTGAATGTGAATGTGAATGTGAATGTAAATGGAATGAGGATGTGAAGGCGAACTCGAATGCGAATGTTCATGTTGCACAGTGCGTATGCTTGACATTTAATTTGCACATTCACTGTATTTCTCATTTCAATGCACTACGAATTGGAGAGGTTTGTTTGACTATAATATCAAATATAAGCTTTTAATGATGAAGTGTACTTTGTAAAGTTATGAGTTATATATATATATATATATATACATTCTCTATTTTGGTCATATTTATTTCTAATTAATTAAATTCCAAGTCAGGCTCTATCGAGTCCTGCTCTGCATTTCTATATATTGCATACCATAGAATCAATTATCTGAGTTGCTTAGTAACAACATTCATTATTCGTTGCCAAGGACATAATTGTGCAACTTATAGCTCAATACAGTTGAATACCTATATTCGAATACGAGTGTACATGTATGCACTCATTCATATAAGTATGGATATACACGCATAATGTTTAATATTTACGACTTAAAAAGCAAATGCGTTATTTTTCTCGGCCTTTCTTCTGTGTGTCCGTCCGTCCGTCCGTCCCTCTGTCCCTCTGTCTGCCTGCCTGTCCGATTTTTGTGCATGTAAATTGCATTTAAAGCAATAAATCAGTTTTAATCAGGCTACAGTCCACGCAGCTGAGCCTTGCCGGACAGCAAACTGCGTCTGTTCAGCTCATGATAGGCCTCTGTATATGCACACACACACATACACTATCACACACATTTGCATATGTATTTGTATGGTAATGGAGTGCGAGTTGAGAACGCATTTGGAGCACTACGAGGCTCAGGCTCAGGTGGTTTAAGCAAACGCAGTGCGTAAGAATGGCGCTTTATTAAATATAGTTTGCATGCATTGCTTATTATTGAAATTGGTTCATTAAGCCCCATAAAATGGAAAGTATAGCACGGTGCAATCGATATTTGTAATTGAAAATATTGCAATAAAAATAACAGCAACGTAATTTTATATTGTTATTATATATCTAATTTATTTATAATGTATTTCAAATTCCAAGTGTAAATAATTCATGAAATTCAATAAAAATAACTCATATTTGTGTTTTGAATTAAAATTTGTTTATTTATGATGGTGACTAGTATGAAACATTAATTAATGGCGAGTGTGTGTGAAAACTTCATTATAGAATTTATACAATTTATATTTTTAATTTAATGGAATACTAAAAACTGTCGAAAGGCATTTTGGCCATACATTTTTGCATTGCCAAATTATTTGGTGCATGCAAAGTTGTGTGCCTGAAAATCATACATAAACACAAACACCAATACAAGCACACACACACATAGAGTCAACACGCAGTTTATTGCAGTTGTTGTTTTTGCTGTGCTTGTTTGACATTTGGCACCGACAAACTAAAAGTTAATTCGAGGCAATTATGTTGACATGCCAAATGTGCAGTAGCCCAATCGTTGTTCTTCTTTTCCTTCAGTTCGTGTTCCAACTGCTGTTCCTGCTGCTGGCAGCAAGCCATTTTCTCCACAAGGGGTGAGCATAGGTTAACCCCCAAGCTCCGGCTCAACTTCGTGCCTCCCCACTCCTCGGGCATGGCATATCAGTTGCCATTTTACGCGCATTTTGAATTATTTGCCTGCCATCTGACTTTTGCTCAAAGCATTTTTGACTGTAGACAATAAAAGCACAGTATCATTCGCGAATAGATTTGAATTTGAATATGTATTCACATTTGAATTTGGCATTCGAATTTGGTTTTAGTTGTGTGCAGGTTGCGTAGCTAATTTGATTCAAAATGCGAACATTCGATTTCATCTTGTTTTTTGCCCTCCCACACACACACACACACACGCACACACTGTAAGGCTGCTATTATTCATGTGTGTCTGTAAATTGTGCCTGGCAACTTGTGTTGTGTTGTTGTTTTGCTGCGGTTTTTTGCCGCGTTGTTTGTTATTTTCGCTTGTAATTTGTCGCTCTGACTAGGCAACTTTTGTTGTTCTTACATGTGCGTTTATATGGCGCTGTGTCTCTCTCTCTCTCTCTGTATGTATGTGTGTGTGTGTGTGCCGTATGTATTTGGGATATATGTAGAGCTATTGCTCAAATATTTTATTATTTATGCGCTTTAGTAGACGGCACTCGAGTTTTTGTTGTTCGACCGTTCTGAAAACATTTTTGGCTGACATGCCAAAAGTTTTTGCTTCAATGAAGTTTTGATTTTGGTAGAGTTTTTGGCTACGCATATGGGGGGACAGTTGCAGGTGGAGCCGGGATGCTGAAGTGTGGCAAGGCAATTACATGAAAATGCATTTATTATTGTTGTGAATTCAACTTTGTTGTTTTTGCTGTTGTTGTTGTTGTTGTAAAGTGCGAAATGCCTGGCGAAAGCTGTATTAAAATTGCAAGTTTGTTTTCCTGCAGAATGCGTTGTTTTTTTCCTCCTGCGGCACAGGATCATCAGAGAGAGAGAGAGAGCCAGAGCGAGTGAACAAGAATTGTTGTTGGAAGTTGTTGGGTTTTTGATTGTGGCCTTGCCAAAATTTGTTCCAAATTTTTTGTAAATTGTTTATGTCTCCGTTGAGCTTTCAATGCTAGTTTTTGCATTTTAATAAATTGTGATGGCTTTTTATGCAAAGTGAATATGAAGGACTTTACAAATGACCAAAATAAATCCAATTTTTGTTCAATTTGCATTTTGCCAGCATATAAGCTTCATTGTTGCAAATTGTCTAGAAGCAGCAAATTTCACAATTATTATTCTTCATTTGCAAAATTAGTCAGCACGTATTAGGAATATAAAATATTTTGTATTTAAATAAGAAACATAATTAGTTTAAGTCATGTCGAAAGCCTATTTCAGAAGCTTTAACTTGCAATTATTTATTTGTGTAAATATTTACAAATTAAATGTTTTATATATATATTATATCTCAGTCCAATTTCAATTATCACAATAAGTATTTATTTATTTATGTATCAGCTAACTTGGCTTCCATTAGTCAGAATATATAGAATAAGCGTTCAGTTCTATTCTTCACTACAAAGGATGTCAGCCTCAATGCCCCATTTACATCCCTTCTTCTTTGCCTTATGGTGAAGCAGAGCTTGGTCATAGATCATTATTAGGAAAAATAATAAAGTCACCTGAAGAAAATTTATCAAAATCATAAATCATTGCAAATTGCTGCCATTTTTTTTTTGCGTATGCTTATGCGTTATGCTGTGATTATTTGTGTGTGTGTGTGAGTGTGAGTGTGAGAGGGTGTATGCAATAATTTCTCAATACATTGCATGTGTCGGCGTTTGAAATATTTGCAAGCTGGCGCTGAAACGTATGCAATAGAAATAGTTGTTGTGGAGTGAGTGCAGTTCACGTCTGAACTGAGTGTGTTGTCATGAGTAATTTCAGTTCTCTCTCTTTATAAGAGTTTGTGAGTGACTTTCATTTGAGTGCATTTCTTGAGCTCAGTCTCTTTGAACCACGAGTTCTTTTATTGCAGGATTAAGAGCGTTGTTGCATTGAGTTAAATTGCTTTGCAGTTATACTTTGAGTAAGTGCATATGATTTGAGTATGAAAATTTAAAGTGTGCTCTTGAGTGCTTTGCAACAATGAGTAAGAGAGTTTTTGCTTGGGTTTTTTTAACCTTAAGCTCAACATTCGACTCAAAGATGAAGAGTAATTTGAGCAGCATGGTCTCTTTTTAAGAGTAAATTATCGATGAGTGAGCTTTGGAGCGAATGAGTATTGAGTGTGTTAATATAAAGAGCATGTTGAGTTAAGTCTTGCTTATTAAACGAATAAGAGAGTTTATAATTCCTTTAGTACAAATATTCAGTTTTGAATTCACTCCGTGACAAGATTCAATTTGATACATTCCTGAGCTGTTTTGATATAATCTAAGATTTGTAAACTGGTTGCAGGATACAACTTTTAGTCGATCTGCGAACAATGAAAAGCATCCTTATACTTCACTTATTTTGATATAGTGTTAAGAATATTTCTTAAGAATATTTCTCCACCATGTGATGTTAAGATACAATATTATGATGTACGGATTCTTCACTTAATAAAATACTTAATAAAAAAATGAAAAGCATCCTAAATGGATGAATAATAATCTACTTATTTAGTTCCTTACAAGTAATGTTCATAAAATGAATTCAATTGTAATAACTTAATTTTGCTAAATAATTGCCAAGGAAAATAAATATATTTTTTTTTAGGCGTATTAGAAAAGTTTTTGTTTAACAATTTTCTATGGTTTACTAAGTATAATAATATTTTAAACTTGACTTGCCAATAATTTTGAGTAAGTTTCGATGGATAAAACTGTCTCGAACCTCTTTCAAACTGTGTATGTAGGTTAAAAGTTGACAATCGACAGAAAGTAGTTTTAATTATAAATTTAATGAATGATCAATTGACGGTATATGAGCGTGCGATTGAGGCATTCGTCAATAATCAACTGCTGTGTGTGAAATGCCACTCGATGGCAGACATGGAGGAAAAGGTCAAAAGCGCTGTTAACTTTTTTGCAGTCGTCAACTAGCGCAATTCTCAAAGGAACGGCAAATCAACAGACCGACAACAGCAAACAAATAACAACAAAATGAAGCCATAAATACATTTGGCATCGAATGATGGCCACTTCAATGAGCGCCACATGCTGTTCAACCCACCATTCCGGCTACTATTCCTCCAGCTGCAGCCTTTTGGTTCGCTTTGTGCCGGCGACTTTTTAATTAAAATAAAAATGCAATGCTCACACGCACACACTGAGAGATTGAGGTTGAGTCGGATATTCAGCGCGCTTTTGATGAAGGGGTCGAGGTCGGGAGCGGGATCGGGATCGGGATCGGGATGGGAGTATAATGATGATGAGTGCGGGTAAATCACAACAATAAAAATTAAGTTAAAGCGCATTTAAAATGCCAACACTCAACGAACAAGGAAATCACATGAAATCAATGCGCAAAACTTTAATGCACTTTACACACTACAATGACACTCAACTGACGTACGTGCACACACACACACATTGACACAAGTATGAATATACGCCGACAAAGCAACAATCGTAACAAACAATTGTTGGAAATTAATTTTTGTTTTTAAATAATAGGCTTATAAAATAATTAAACGCAAACGGCTTACGTTTAATGGTTCTCTCACTGCATAGAGCCAGGGGAGGCGGTTGGATTCCAGTTGTCTGAGTGTGCTTGTATGTGTGGTTAGCTTTTGGAGGACCATAAAAATATGAAAAATGCTTGTGCAAATTTGTTGAAATATTTCGCAATTTTTTCGCAAGCATTTTTGATGCGTTTTAAACGACAACAACAAAAACAACAACGTGCATAATAACAGCAATAACAACTGACAATTAATTGTTAAAAATCAATTTGCAGAACGCATGCGGTTAACTCATTTATTTGGTCGCCTTGTTCAAGTTGCTCTCTGCTCTTTCTACACCCAGCACATAGCAAAAGCACTTTGTGGGGATATTGAAATGTAATAAACAAATACCATATAACAATAAATATATAATTGAATCAAGCATAAGATTGATGCTAAGTTGTGAATTTTATGCATCTTCCATTTAATTCATACACAAATCGATTCTAACAAAATTATCAATTGTATTACATTTAAATGGAAGGGAATACATCTGTATAGAGGGTATTTTTACAACGTTTTACGAGTATCTGTAATTTGTATACTTATTTTATTTATTTTTTGTATGTTGTGCTCGATTTAAATAAAATGCATAACGAGCTGAAAAATGTCCGTTAAACGAGCTGAATGGAAAAAGTTAAAAGTGTTTATGCCTTCTAGGTGAAAAATTGCATATAATGGTTATGCTCACGATGTGCAGCTTTTAAGTACACATCATTTAATGTGAAATACATTGAATTGAAGGCAAGCATCAGTTGCAACCAAATGACAACTTTATCAAACTGTTGAGGCAGACGCACAAAATGTTGCCGAGAAACCGGGTCTGTGTGTTCAGATTGTTGATATATATTGAGGGAAAAGTATTTAAAGTGCTTGAAAGATGTTAATACTTAAAAATTAAATTTGATTTTGTTAAATTATTAAATTTATTTCATTTATGCACGATTTTTAATGTGGTTCATTAACTTGTTACAAAGTTAATAATTAATGTCTTCATTACCAACACTGACAGAAGCTGTCTGCTGCAACACGCGCTCTAGTTTTCAGTTCTGGGAAGTCCTCAACAGAATGTTGTGTAATGTTGTTGCTCCTGCTGTTGTTGTTGTTGTTGTCGTTGTTGTTCTGTCTGCTGCTGTTGTGAGTGATGATGATGCGTGCTGCCTTTGTGTCGTAGCCATCCTCATTCACAGGCAAGCCCCCCTGCACATTCTTGTTGGCTTTGGCATCGTCAATGTGGTAGAGCCTCTGCCTGAATGGATGCCTGCCTGGTACATTACTCATACGCCACGTTGCATCGGCCGCAGCCTTGCCTCATTCATTTAGTCGTCAAGTACAAGTGCATTTGCATCGAAATTGATTGCTCACAAAACTGCCGATATGGTAAAATTGGCAATTTAGTGCGGCGTTTTCCTCTAAAAAGGGGCTGGCTTTGGGTGTGCGGTGAGGTGCTGGGTGAGTGGTGAAGGGGGGGAGGTGGGAGGGGTGTGTCAGCAATGCTGCTGCCTCAACAGTTTGTTGATTAAAAGGCTGCTTAACTAAAATTGAGAGCGCGTCGGTTGAAGTTTAATGCCACTTGAGTAGCACCAACAACACCAGCAACACCTGTCACGGCCAGTCTGTGTGTGTGTGTGTTTGTGTTCGCGGCTATAAGTATTTGTGTGCGTGAGGGAGTGTGCGTGCGCGTGTGTTCACCGAAAGCGTTTAAAACTCTTTTGAACTACTCGTAAATGAACAGTTTTAACAACCCGGACAGGCAGCAGTAAGGCAGCAAGAGGCAACTCACGATCAACAATAGTTGTTCTCTTCCTCCTCATCCTTACTGTTATTGAGCTTGCTGTTGTTGTTGTTATTATTATTATTATAACAGAAGCCATCGAGTTTTCTGTTTGCTTTTTGCCCTTCCTGTATGTTTGCAACTTTATTTTTGAGTTTGTTTTCAACTTTGCTGCCGAAAATGTTTCATAAACAGAAATAAAAAATCCATAAAAACGAGCTGAAAACTTTTCAAATATTATGGCGAAAATGTAAATGAAAATTGAAATAATTGCTGGCAACTATTTGCCATTGTTTTTTATGAAAAAGTGAAGTTAAGCGAAAAACAATTGTCGATGAGGATGAAGAACAAACAAATATCCAGATCAAAGTCAGTTCCTTCAAATGCACTTCAACTTCAACTTTTAACTATTTACACATAAACTGAGCCTTTTGCCGTAAGTTCTCATTGTAATAAATTAAGATACAAACTAAACAATTTAATTGATTTGGCTTTTTCTTAAGATTGATGTAAATATTTATGTTAAATATATAAGTTTAAGTAGGTGCACGTACATATCGAGTGAGTAAGAAAGTCATATTTAATTCACTTAAATTAAATATTCTTCAACATTCAAATTTGCATATTTTGCAGCTAAACTTGATTTAACGAGACATCAAAACTTTTAGAGAAACTTCGTTGTGTATAGTTTTGTGAGCATTATCATCAAGATAATTGGTCTTGTTTTCACTCTGAAAGGGACTGCATTACTTTGTTTAACTTGTAGAATTTGCTCTTATTGTGTAAATTCTTTTGCAGTCTATTCCTGCAATCCATCTTTCAGTAATCGCTTTTAACTACCATTTATTTTCAATTGAAGACCTTTCAATGGCCAACACTCGATTTAGAGAATGTGAATAGAGCTTCAGCCGCTAATTAGGAGGCTTGGTTATGTGCAACCAATTATGAGTTCTGACAGGCAACATCAATCAGACGCTGGCCAAAGAGTAGGCACCAAATTTGTTGAAGCGATGAGCTACATGTATAATAAGTAGTATTGGGGCCTGCTTGAAGGAGCAATCATGATTTGTAAACATCAATCAACAGCCTTGCGGCTGAGACGAGCCAGTTACATTGACCTGCAGTCGAAGTCGCAGACTCAAAACTCCTACTCAAATGGCGGCGAGGCTCTGTAGCATTGGCTAATAAACCAAGACAGCGTGGCAATGTGTGAGTGAGTGAGTGAATGTGTGTGTGAATGTGTGTGTGTGGAGGGATATAAACTGGGTATTCTGACAGCTGCCAAACAAGCGTTGCACATTAACGGCAATTGCTTTTAAATTGATTGATTTGCGTAGCTAGCAGGCGCTAAGCGGCCTCGCTTTCTCTTTCTATCTTTGCGTCTCTTCATCTCTATCTCGCTCTCTTGCTCTTTCTTTCTATCTCTCTTTTGCTGTGGCTGTGTGCTTAAACACAAACATGTCCAGAACGTGCACTAGTGGCACTGACAGCAATGGCTTGATTGCATGCAGTTGCCCACGCCACACCACGCCCACACCTACGCCCACACCTACGCCTACGCCCTTGGTGGTATCAACACTACCCCCCACACCAGGGCAGCAGCTGCCTTTTTGGGCAAACAAAATATGATTGCCTGCAATTAGGCGCAACGCTTTTGGCAGCCCTTTTGGCCACTTGCGAGCGCATTAAATAAGAAATTTTCCAAAATTGCTAAACAACACGCCAAAAACTAATTACACACGTGGCAGCTGCAGTTGCCACTGCCACTGCCACTGCCACTTGCCACTTGCCACTGCTGATGCAGTTGCATGTGAAAGGTGTTTGCCGAGGTCGGTGGTCAACATCGATGGTGCCTGAGTGCTGCAGCGGTCAAGTGGCCAAATGACATATTGAACTATGCCCGCAGCATAGCTTCAACAAACGAGGCAAACAGCCAAAGAGCCAAGAGCCAACCACAAGCTCGACTAACTGTGCAATGACTACTAATACACTATTAAATGCTAGATAACACTTTGACTTAATAATTATTTGCTTACAAATGTTTGACATTTCAGCTGCATTTGCGGCTTGGGCTGTCGCCTCTGAGCTTTGATTACATTAAGCTCTGTGGATTGTAAGTAGTCGAGAACGATATATATAAGATACAATTCTGATTATCATAGCATATTGTTACTTAACTACTCCTTTAATAATAAAACTCGATTATTTCATACTCCGAACAGCTTCATCATCCTCAAAATATCTCACTTTCTGCTCGCTTTTCCATCGCATTGTTAGCAGCTGCAACATCTTCTGACAACTTGAGATTGGCTCTTAAAAAGAAAACAAGTCCTTGCACACTTTTATGCGTTTTTCACATATCACAAAACTCGAATGGCCGTCGCAATTCATAAACGTTAAAAGGGTTGGCCGCCAATGCCGTCGATATCGGCATGGATAGCAATGTATGCTAATAAATTTCTAATTGAATAAGCCATAAGCAGTGAAGAGGGATGCTCACACATGTCCACGCACATTTACACATAAGCACACACACACACACTCATAACTTATAATGCCATTGGAATGGCTTAAAAGCGTTATCATTTCTTTATGTTTTTCCTTATTGCTAAGCGGCAGTCAAAGCGCGGACGTTGAAGAGAACAATGGCTGTCGGAGGGAGAAAGAGAGAGAGAGCAAAAAAATATTGTGTGCATAACGTATATGGCCAACAAGCAAAATGGCAGACAGTTGGCAGTAGCCTGGGCGAGCAGCCAACGGACCAAATACAGGACATGAATGAACGAGCGACGGCTTCGCATTTGCATTTGCATTTTACAAACAATTGAAAAAGTAGTTAAAGTTTTTCATACTGGTGCGCTGCTTTCACTTTATCACACACACACACACACACAGACTACATGCTACTTTTTTTGCTATTGTATGTGTGGCTCGTGCATATGCAATGCCTCAGACGGAGCCAACATACGATAGCTGGCTGGGACTTCTGTTTGGCATATTACAGTCGCAGTCGCAGTCAATGCCACCCCCAGCTCCCATCCTCAGGGTTTTTTTGTAGTTTTTTTGTTGTCTTGTTTGAGTTGGGGTCGGAGTTTTTGCTGTACATCATATGGTGATGCTAGTTTTTCGTACTTTTCGCACTACATTTTGCACACTTTCGCTATTTGCCGGCTGCGGTTGCTTAGCTTTTTATGCACGCAAAGTTCACGTGCTTACCTGTCCCGCCTGTCTCACCTGACTCACTTGTCCCATCAGTGCCCGTGTCAGGCATGTCCAACCTGTCACTATGAGTTGACACATTTGGTTGTCTGCTCGAGTCTGAGTTGCATCTGCTCTGCAACTCTGACGCAGTTGTTCGTTGCATTTCCAGTTGGGTTTCTAAACGGACTTCGTAATGAGATGAAGATTAGCTGTGGATGGGGAGACTGGGCAAAACCGCAAGATGAGACAGACGTGTATTAATAATTTATTTGATGTATTTTGAGGTTGTTTCAAACAAAGCAATGGACAATCTAATTGGATACAATTTTGAAAATAAACTACCATGCTGTCAATTAATTGCTTTATAAATTAATGTCAGTTGCTGTTTGTTTGTTATCAATTAATATAAATGTATGGTTAAAGTTTTTTTGTATTAGTAAATAAGATTATTTGAAATAAACATATTTATATTTAATTAAATAATACAATTAATTAGATCAATTCAAAATGAATAAAGTGCCTTTCTTGTTAAGTTTTTCAATCAAATCATAGTCGAACAATTTATAAGCATTAAAATTATAACAAGCTAATAACAAATCAGTAAAAGCTAAAAAAGGTAACTTACCTACCCATAGAGTAGGAGGCTTTTATAACTTTATACAAACAGAAATAAGTGATAGCTGAATACGAGACAAGATATATTGTTATTAGTGAATTAATCATTTATTTTTTTAAATAAGTTTGTTGGTTATGCTAAAATCGATTTTTAAATAAATGCAGCCCGGCTGATATTATTTACTTTAAATTAAGTGAAGCGATTGCCGACTTTCAACTGTAAATCTGTTAAATTGAAAATTTTTCAAATCCTTGAGATGTACAACTGCAAGCTTTTGTTGCAATGGCAGCTATTAAATACCCTTAGGGCCACAAGATTTGCTGGAGAAAAACCCAGGCAGCCAATGAGAAAGTGAGAGAGATTGATAAAGCGGTGGAGGGGAGTGGAGGGAAATCGTCTGGCATTTCCTGCGTCGAAATGATAGTCTATGCAAATCGTTCATTATTTTGACTATCAATAACTGATTTACATTTGTGCTGAAGCTGCACAAAATACTCACAGTAAGTCTACTCAGTGAGCAAAAAATAAAAGCGGACAGCTGCAGGGTCATCCCAGATAGATGCAGACACAGACATTTCAGGATGGCCAGCCGGGGCAAATGGGGAGGCAAAAACAACACGGGCTCAGGGCAAACAATGACAACAAAATATGCTGCACTCGGGGGCTGCACTTAAATGAAATGCCAACAAACCAAAACAGTTAAATCTGTTGGCTGAATGGGGCATTGTCGCGGTATGTGGTAGTGAGAGCAGAGTCCTGGAGTTTCTCGAACATACAATTGAGCCTGGGTTAAGACCTGGGGCGCAACTGAATGAGCAGCTTCATTTCAGCGTATAATTGAGCGCACACAAAATATGCGACGAGTGACAACTGGTAGGGCGGCCGGGGGCGTGGCACGGCAAAGCGACTGACAAAATGCTGCGAGCAGCTGGAGAAGGAGAAGTGGCCGCAAAAGGAGCAGTGCCAGCAGGAGGACACAGCTTGAGGAGCGAATTGTGCTGCCTTAACAAAGATATGCGGAAGTATGAAATTTTCCTATTACTTTGTCGCAGCAAATAGAGCGGAAGTCAGTCAACGAATGCAACCCAAGAAGCAGCGGCAGCCACTTGATTGTGCCATGTCTGTGGGCGTTTAGCTGTCGGTCTGTCGGGCTGTCGAGCTGTCTGGGTGTGGCTCTTGAGAACGTGCACTGCGTGTACTATTTGTTATTGAGTTTTCGGCAGCAATGTGTGAACGATTTTGCCTCGCAGCTTTGCCTCACGCCCAAAACTATGCAATCGCTTTGTGGAAAGTGAATTTTTAGCTGGAGCCGCAATGGTGTGAGTTATGCTGGCAAGCTGGTTAGGCAAGTGTTGTTTTGTTTTTATTTGAAATGAGAACGAGTTGAACCCATCGGCGAAGAAGCCACAGAAAATCTGTGCAATGCTCGGCAACTTAAAATATCATGTGTGAACATAAGAACTATTGATGGCTACATTTGATGTTCAAATGTAAACAAAATGCAAAACAGGTGATATGCCAACACTTGTGCCTGTCAGGCATAAAAGTTACACTCTGTGCTTAGATGTGAGAAGTATGCGTAAATAAGTGTTCGTTCTTTTAAATGTTATGTGTATAATTTTGAATGGAATTGAAGGTTTAAATGCAGTCGTATTTAAACAGTACGATTGAACAATTCAATTTAATTTCCATAACAGGTCATTTGTCATCCATTAGGTGCTGGGATTGCTCATAAGTTCAATGTGCATGATGAAGATCATACATATTTCCACTTTAATAGTTAATTAGTGCCATTTGCGAGATTGTTAATTGTTCTTGTCGTCTTGTCAAATTCACTTGTCTGTGCTCTGTGGCCATAATTGTTTATCGAAGCCAAATGACCGCGCAAAGACAACGCCCCCAGAGCGCTCCATCCACTTGCCAGCTTCAGCAAGCAGTAGATGCAGTTGTTGTTAGCCCCAGCAATAGCATCAAAGCAGCTCGAGCTACGGCCATAAGCATGGCCAGAATATGCAGAAGGCGGCTGCTATGCAACGTATGTTTAGATATGCTTGTGTGTTGCTGTGTTGTGTTGTCTGTTGTGCGATGTGTGTACTGTGTGTGTACACATAAATTGTTGCATACCAAGCAGACGCTTTAAGGCATTCGAGCATGGCGTGTGCTGCGGTTTGAAGCCTCAATTGCATAGCAATCTCATTTTGTGTATGGCGTTCTGTTGATTGATGGTTAACCAGAAAATCAATATCACTATGCTAATGAGACTAGCATAAATGCATGCTAGTACTCGTACTTTACTCGACTCGCATCCACTCTCGCATCTCGCATCAACTTGCCTCAACTGCCAACCCAAAGATACATACAGACTCTCCAAGCATTGGTAATGAACTATCCTCGCACTGCCAACATTTCGAAAGGCTTGCGGGTGTGAAGCTTGCTTAACTCGGACCGCAACTGGCCGAAGAGTTCGTGTTTTAGCTGATGCATGAAAAGACACTCACATTTGTGTGTGTATGCGTGTGTGTGTGTGTGTGTGTGCGTGACTGAACCTTTTATTCAATTATTAAATTGTTTATGCGGCGCCATTGACGCGTGCTGCGTTTATAGTTGGCCTCTGTCTGATTGAGCGTACAGTTGCCTTAGCTTCAATTCCCCACACTCGTGTGACTTTTTAACATGCATCCATTCATTTAACTACTCATTCAGTCACTCATTCGTTATGTCATTTAGTCAGTTAACCATGTGTCCGCTCTATCAATTCACTGACAGGCTGCTAATTTAATTAGATTTAAATTTATAATTATAGCTTTGTTGCACGCTGCAGCATGAATACTTTTGGACAGTAGTGTATTAGAATGTGCTGATACTCTCTTATTTAGTAGGAACTACGATAGGTCGTTTATTTGTTAATTGTTCGCAGCATTAAAAAAATTACTAGAAAAATTTAAAGAAATCTTTTAAACAGCTCATAAAATTAAACATAGATGGGAATAAAACGGCTTGAGTTATTTTCCACAGGGTATCTAGAAAGTCAATAGAATATCCTTGAAAATTGTGCTGTTGAAATTTTCGCCATTCCAAGCGGCTAATTACAAAATGATACAAATGGCACCTCCCGCTCACAATGCGGCATTCTATTAATAATAAATTGCTTTTGTATTTTGTTGCATAACTGTAGGCGCTTCATTTGGCGTCAGGATGCGTACACGACTCGAAACGGTTCGTCGCGTAATTGGAGAGTTTTAAATGATTGTTTTGTACAAAATTAAATTGCGGCGCACATGTGCTTAATGACCTTTGCAAATGAGTTGAGCCGAGCTAATGGTTGATGGGGCTTTGAAGGTGATAAAAATGCAAAAACATGAAATGAATTGCAAAAGATTGTAAATAATATTTAACATTAGGATAATTTAATGAACTGATGTTGCATTGTATTTATTCAATGAATGTGAAGTATGTGGCAGGCAAAAATTAAATTAGCGCATACTAGTATTTATTCACATGGAATTAATATGAATGATAAGACGAATGTATTCGGCTTTAAATTTAAATTTTATTTCTAGCACAAGTTTGGAATTGATATAGTTAATGTATTTACATTTAATTTATAATTAAGCGGATTCACACTTTAATCGCCGTTGACAGTTGGCAACCACTTGTCAATTATAAACTGAAATTTTCCGGCTATCTCACACCTTTCAACTTATCCACCCATTCACTCAAACGTGGAATGTCCACTGCAGTGTAAAACTTTTGCATTGTAATGCGCATTTTAATTATTTTGACATTTTGCCATTAGCTGTGGAATATAATTAACTGCCACAAACACGATTTAAATGCAAATAAACAAATGTGCAAAAAACAGTGTTTGAAAGCAACACAAAAGTAACACATTTAATACTCTTCCAACTAAAAAAGACAAGAACATGTAAAGAGATGTATCTTAATTTTCCTAATAGAATAATTTGAATGTCATTTACTTCGTTATTCCTTAAATTAGGGTTACTAACGACTTTAAACAAATATTTGCAATTAGAATAATGAAACTAACATCTTTATGTAAATTTCAAAACTAATTATTTATCGCAACTTTTTAATTGCATTAATGTTTTATAAACAATTTGAAAGTTGTTCAAAAAACAATCCCACGTGATGGGAATCCTTTTTGCAAAACAACAAATTGCAAATTAGTTTTAAAAGTATTTAAATGTCATAAACAAACTATATCAAAAAGTTAAATATATATTCATACAGAAAATGTACAATTTGTAGCTGTTGACTGCAAATGTAATTCGAAGTATATGAAGAAATATTATTACAATTATTACGATTTAGCCGACTATTTCATAGTCTGGAAGAGTATATTTAAACATAGAAATAAAAAACAATATTAATATAGAAGCTTTCTTGCTATGGAGCATAGGAGCATAAGAAGTTTAATATGCGCTAAATGTGCGGCACAATTAATTATAATTTGTTGTTGTTTTTCGCTAGGGACAAATACAAAAATTAATTGCATTTATGTATACACATATTCCGTCTGCATGAATGTTTATAAAGTACAGCTCGGATCTCTATATTTATATCAGTTAATTGAGTAACGTACAGCAAATATTTGGTTTGCCTTTAGGTGAAAGCGCATTAAATTACGCCAAATACGTTTTTGCTATAATATAGCGAGAGTGAGAGAGAGAGAGAGAGAGAGGGATACTGATAAATAAAAAGAGACAGATTTCACGATTTACAGCATTAACTGATAAATCCATTTGGCACATGTTTCTGCATTTGCATTTCACATTTCAATTTGCAAATATTTATTGACACCCGATAATGTGGGAGCTGAGATGCAGACTGGCGAAAAGTTATGGCTCAAATTATTAACTGACAGTTGGGTGTAATGTCAACAGATTACAGTTAAGCAACTTCCTTCACTCATTATTTATTTTCAGACAACTTTTTCACAGCACTGACTGCTAGTGGTTACCTTTACGCCCAGTATTAAAATAATAATAATGCTACCTCCAATTGACGTTGTCTTTCATATTTGACTTTAGACCAGGCTTATCACAATTCGAGTTAAATAAGCTAGCTGACATTTCTGTATTTAAAGCTTTTAAACTTTTATTCAAAGGGAGTTTCAGAATTATTAGTCTGGCCAAGTAAAAATAAAACTTAAATTAAAAGTTTGTTAACATTCTTCAGTAATAAGTAAGTATTTCATTTACACATGCAGTTCAGTTAGCAGTCTATTTGGCCTTGGTATGACACATAAGCCAAGGGAATACTCGTATTCATAATTGGGTTGCAACTGGAGATGATGACGATGGTAGATATGTTGCTGATGCTTCGCTGGCCAAACTAAAAAGGCAACGTTTGTACTGCCTTTGTTATTGCACTATTGGCAGCCTGTTCCTTTTGCCTGCCTCTTCGCCACAGTGCACTAGCATAATTAACAAACTAAAGTAAATTACAAATGACTCTTTGCCAGACTGTGAGTTCTTCTTTTTTGCAAATTGAGGCTTTGAGCGCCAAGCAGCAGAAGCGATTGCTTAGTTGGGCGACAGACTCTGCAAACGCTAGACACCACGAGCTAACCGCAGTAATTGAAAAATGTTAGAATGAATTTTGTGAAAAGCAAAGAAATAATTGCAATTGTCAAAGGATCTGGCAACATTTGTGAAAAAGTGCGTGTGAATATCGACTTTCATTTTGCAACAATCAAAAAACTATGTGCCATTCTAACAGCAACAACAACAGCAACAATATCGTTCTCGGTAGCAGCAGCAGCAGCAGCAGCAACAACAACAGCAATAACAAATGCAATGAAAAGTGTTTTTGTTTATGTTCAGCCTGAGTTGAGAGATTTTCCCCTGGAAACGCCAACGAACTGCTGATGTAGCATCGAAGGTAAGTTTATTGAACATGCATATACTTATCAAGAGCATATCAAGAGCAACAACAAAGGATACCAGTAAGAACAATAATAATTTCCCCTGATGCTGCCAAGGATGGTGGCCAATCAGCAGAAGGCTCTGCCACAGCAATGACATTGGCTCGTGTTGCTGCTGCAGCTAGTGTCGTTAAATGTCAGGGGCATGTGCACCCAACAATGCGAACCGAACTCTGTCTCAAAGTGCGCATTACTTTATTCGCATACGATAAGCGCAATTTTCAATTTTTCACTTTCAGTTTTAATCACAATTCTATCGTTCCAATAGTTTTCGTTTTAATTTTCTTTTGGGTATCTCGCGTGAGTCACGAGATGTGTTTAACCGGCTGCTAAGCACCACAAATGGTCGAAACACAAAAGAAAATGGTAATCGTCCAACAGCGATGGGCCCATAATTACCAAGTGCGAGTTTAACAAGTTTGTTTCTCTGCCTGTTGTTTTTTTTTATATATTTCTCTATATTTCCATCTAAATTTATTAAACATTCTGCACTTATTTTATTTGGTTATTTCAGCTGATATATCCCCGAATTTCAGTTATTTTATATATGTACAAGACTTGATAAATTTTCATTTAGAATCACTTTGAGTCTCTTTGGGGAATCTTTTTAGCACTCACGTTTTTGATGACGATGGTAGAAATGTTGCTGATGCTTCGCTGGCCTAACTAAAAAGGCAACGTTTGTACTGCCTTTGTTATTGCACTATTGGCAGCCTGTTCCTTTTGCCTGCCTCTTCGCCACAGTGCACTAGCATAATTAACAAACAAAAGTAAATTACAAATGACTCTTTGCCAGACTGTGAGTACTTTCAGTAGTGGTGTGTGTGTGTGTTTGAGAGTACTCTGTAAATTTCTTTGAGACGCTCATGTCATCGTCGGCGGCTCTGTCTAATTTTGCACTTTACTTGTGCAATTTTCTGCTTCAAAAAACGTAGTCTGCTGGTTGCAGCATTCCTGAAACCTCTCACCTCTCCTCTGCTGTTGCATGGCCACTCACAAATTGGCAGCAACTTGTTGCACCTTTGACTGTTTGCACAATTGCCAATGAAAATTTTCGACAACTGCGCCATTTGCTTTATGCATGAACAATCATTACACTTACGTATGAATACGAATGTGTTTGAGTGCCTGTGTGTGTGTGTGTGTGTGTGGCAATCAATGAGGATGGTGTGGAAGTGCGTGTGTGAGTTAGCTGCCTGTTTGCTTCCAATCACAACAATTGCCAATTGCCAGCAATATATCGCAATTGCATGCCCCAAAATGATGATAAATGAGAGCGGTTGCTTTAGTTTCGTCTGCATTTTGCTTGCAAATTTATTTTCTATGCATGTACCGCATACCGACGAATGTGTCAGTCGATGTGTGTGTACCTGTCATTGTCATTAACAAAAGTCGCAGAGATACAGTATCATTGACATTTAGATGTATTCAGAGTTTGAATTTCCATCTGCGGGTTTCATTTAATGAAATACGATCAATGGGATTAGCTAAAGTAGCAGAATGATACTGTTGGTACTATTAGTTTTGGCAAATAATTTTTGGTCTTGTTGTTGCTAATCCACTTATTGTTCGAGTTTAAATTTATGTCAATCTGGCGCATTTACAATCGGTATAATTGTGTACCCATGGCATTGGTTCGGAAACTAGCTAAATTAAGTTTCAGAAACTGCTGCTAGATGCCGCTGTACTTGCGCTGCAGCAGTGCACTGCTTGCTGGTTATGTGGTAGAGCTGTTGCACTGCTTAACTCCAAGCAAACGTTTTCGAGTAAACTAGAAACTTAATTATGTCATACGAATTTGCCTAAATTATTGTTTAAGTCATTTGAGTTAAAGCTAATTTAGCAATTTCTAAGACTACTATACTACAAGTGATTAATAGCAAAAGTTTGTATTTATTTAAAGGAAACGGTAGGTAGGATAAGTATTTAAATAGGTCAGAAATATGCGGGATGTCAATGATTGCTCTATTTAAATTAAATATGTAATAAAGAATAAAATTAACTTAAATTATGAATTATTGCTGTTCAATATGAGAAAAATCTTATAAATAAACAGAGAAATAACAACGCGTTGAACACAAATTCAGTGGAATTTTCGTTCAAAGAGACGAATTTTTAATTTTTAACCAAGCCAATAAATAACAAATGCCATTGCAATCTACAATATTAACTAATCCATAATTCAATCAACCGTCATAGTTCATACTGAGTTTAATATAGCTATTTGCAGGAATTTGTTAGAAGCAGTGAGGCCTAAACTTTCTCAATTACCCTGAAAATTCAACAGAATAGTTTGTATACTAATCAATTTTGAATGCAACATCACGAACTGCAACTAGGATAACAATAAAAACAACGGTCTAAGAGGTGGCAATTACCCAGAAGAGAAAGCGAAAGTTGCCGGGACTGAAAGTGGTGGGCTTTCACTTTGACGGCAACAACTCTAACCCATCGTTGATGGTGCGTTTGCTGTGGCTGCTGCAGCTGCGACAGGTGAACAAACAACAAAGAAGCGACGGCTTCATTTATTCTTTTCTTTACTATTGCAGCAATATGCGACTTGGGCTGGCAGGCTGGCAAACTGTCAAGGTCTGTGACGGCGCGTATGCTCAGCACTCGCAAAAAGCCCAACGCAGCTTTCAGTGGCTACAGAGACAAGTACGACAACAAGAACAAGGACCACAACAAACCTTTCCTAATTCAGAATTATGACAACGGCCTTCAGCCCGGCGGGTAGTTTAACGACTGATGCCAGCATACACTTGTACAAGTCTGGTATAGTGCACAATGCAAATGACATCAAAGAGAGTAGAGGAAAAATAAATTATAGATATATTTTAGTTTATTTATCTAAAATGTAAGCCGCAGTATACTCGTATTAATGTTTTGTTTTTAATTTGTTTTTGACAAATTAAATCAAATGTGTTGGTTACAGTGTGACTTACAGCTATACAGCTTTTGAGAACTTTGGCTGGAAAGCTGCGAGCGGCATTTGTGGGCTTTTCATTGAGCACAAATATTGGGGCAGGTACTGCCTGCCTACTGTGCAACTTGACTACTCTATGTCTGTGTAAGGATAACGATGGCGTCGTTTTGGCTGGCGTGTTTTCTTTTTATACATGTGAGATGAGAAGCTGTATATTCTTCCCTCGCTACTCTCTTTGAGATTGCAGACGCCGCGGTGTCTGCTGGTCCTTAGGTCTTTTGCCAAACTTGGCACCAGTTAGGATCGGCTGTTCTTGTTGTTAATATATAGTATGTATTTATTGGTGTAGAGATATATATTACAAAATTTATGTATTAGAAATTAATAACATAATATTAAAATAATGCATAATAACCATATTGGGATACTTTTACAAATTCAAAGAAATTTGTAATTAACATTGATAACAAACTTGCCTATCCATTAGAATCTTTCGCCAAATTGAAGCCATTGATATGGTCTTATTATCATCACCATCATCTGTCTATCCGGACATCTATCATTTATAAGCCCACCTGACTAAGCATCAATATATTCCTTCGATTACTAACCCTTCAGGAAAGCAATAGCTGATACTTTTCGTATGGTTTATCCAAGGCAATATTTTCTCTCTTTCCACTGCCACTTGCTTCCCCTATTTCCAAGCTTCGCTCACTCTCACTCTCGTTTGCGAGCTCTTTCTCACGCGTTTTCTGGCTTTATGTGGCAGCTCCTGCAAAATGCTGCTACTACAAATGTAACAACTTCAAACCGGCTTTTTGCAAAGCAACAACAACAATCGAAATGCACAACAAAAATAAGCAAATACTCTCGCACGCACATCAGGTGCTGGTGACTCACGCAGACTAACGCCGTTACTATGGTACAATGACAGAGAGAGAGAGAGAGAGTGCGAAAAGAGAGCAAATGACTTGAAGCTTTGAGAGCGGCGTCATGAGAGACTCTGTCTATCGCTTTCATTCTAAGTAGCCCTTTCTCTGTCTGGCGCAGTTGATGCGCCGTTGTGGTCGTCGTTTGTTGTTCACGTGGTTGCCATTCGTTTTTGCTGCTGCTGCTTGAGGCTATATGCAGTCCTGCCAGCACACACTTCGTAATTCATACACACAAACACACACACACACACATGAAGAGAGGCTCGCAATTCTTTTTTGCAAATTGAGGCTTAGAGCGCCAAGCAGCAGAAGCGATTGCTCAGTTGGGCGACAGACTCTGCAAGCGCTAGACACGACGAGCTAACCGCAGTAATTGAAAAATGTTGGAATGAATTTTGTGAAAAGCAAAGAAATAATTGCAATTGTCAAAGGATCTGGCAATTAGCTAACATTTGTGGAAAAGTGCGTGTGAATATCGACTTTTGCGCTTTCATTTTGCAACAATCAAAAAACTATGTGCCATTCTAACAGCAACAACAACAGCAACAATATCGTTCTCGGTAGCAGCAGCAGCAGCAGCAGCAACAACAACAGCAATAACAAATGCAATGAAAAGTGTTTTTGTTTATGTTCAGCCTGAGTTGAGAGATTTTCCCCTGGAAACGCCAACGAACTGCTGATGTAGCATCGAAGGTAAGTTTATTGAACATGCATATACTTATCAAGAGCATATCAAGAGCAACAACAAAGGATACCAGTAAGAACAATAATAATTTCCCCTGATGCTGCCAAGGATGGTGGCCAATCAGCAGAAGGCTCTGCCACAGCAATGACATTGGCTCGTGTTGCTGCTGCAGCTAGTGTCGTTAAATGTCAGGGGCATGTGCACCCAACAATGCGAACCGAACTCTGTCTCAAAGTGTGCATTACTTTATTCGCATTCGATAAGCGCAATTTTCAATTTTTCACTTTCAGTTTTAATCACAATTCTATCGTTCCCATAGTTTTCGTTTTAATTTTCTTTTGGGTATCTCGCGTGAGTCACGAGATGTGTTCAACCGGCTGCTAAGCACCACAAATGGTCGAAACATAAAAACAAATTATGACCAATTGTAGCTCTTGCTAGTTTTGGCCCGATCTTGCACGCATGAATAGTCTTAACAACCCTTGAGTCATTGTGGCGTTTATACAGGACATGCAGGTTACCTGCATGCCGAGTCGGCCAAGCCAAGCCTGATTATGGCCAATTATTGCGGGACGCAATCAAATTCGGGCCAAGAAACGGCAAACGTCGACAAACTTTTAATGAGATTTTGGCCAAAAGTTTCATTTTTATTTTCAATCTGTATTCGCACTCGTTTTCTTTGCAACATTTTGTTATTTTGCTTTTAATTCGCTTTCGAGGCGAAGCAATCGAACGCATTGCTTTTTAAGCATTTTTAAGCTCAACACAACAAAATCGTCAGCTGGCGAAAAGTGCGCGATTTGCATGGCAAATGAAATTAGCCCTTGCAAAGGATATGAGAGCAGCCGGTAGGTCGCACAAAGAGAGCCAAGGGGTAGCGGGAGTGCTGCGGAAAATGGTAATCGTCCAACAGCGATAAGCGCATAATTACCAAGTGCGAGTTTAACAAGTTTGTTTCTCTGCCTGTTGTTTTTTTCTCCTTTTGATTTTTCTGTTTTCATTTTCATTTTCACTCGCTGCGCATCGCAAGCTTCTCATTTTCCTGCGGGCAAGCACCTGACCAGCCGCCAAATGGCAGGAAATCCCGTCCATCCCCTCTCACATCGAAATTAAAAATTAACGCTAACTATTAGAAAGTTCCGGGAATGCGTCTGGCTAAAAACTGAGGTAGTTAAATGAAATTTCCACGCTTACGTTGAGTTCAGTTCACAGTACGCAATGCTATTTGCCAGTGGCTAATAATGGATTCTAAACACTAAAAATGTGCTTTTTATAGTCTCATCTTTAATCTTGTATTCAGTCTTAGATTAAAGGAAGATTTTATTGTTATTTTTATTAGTTTAATTTCAATTCACTAAATCCTATTCTAGAGACAATTTGTTCACTTAATTAATTTGCGTATTGTTTACAATACGAGAGAATTTAATTGGAATCGATCAGTAAAATGAATGTTGTTCTTATTGTGGAATATATTGCATTCAAACTATGAAATATTGCAATAAATTCTGATATTTGTTTCCAAAATTTAAATGAATATATAATTGACAAATATTGAGCTCAGAAATAGCTTAAGTAGAATTTATTCAATATAAATATATATTTCTCTATATTTCCATCTAAATTTATTAAACATTCTGCACTTATTTTATTTGGTTATTTCAGCTGATTTATCCCCGAATTTCAGTTATTTTATATATGCACAAGACTTGATAAATTTTCATTTAGAATCACTTTGAGTCTCTTTGGGGAATGTTTTTAGCACTCACGTTTTAGCGTTCTTCAAACGAAATTAAAAGGCAGCTTTAAAAAATGAAAGGATTTTAGTTGTGCGGCAAGCAACTACTCGTTGTGCTACTATTCATGCAACACTTGCCATGCCACGCCTAATGCATTTTAATGGCACGCAGATGTCGACAGTCGAAAACTAAAATAACTTTCAGAGGCTGCGAGTGCCATAAAATCTCAACCGACACACACGCACACTCGCACACACACTTACAAACTATGGACATGCTAAAAAAAGAAGAAAAAAAGAGAAACCAAAACAAATTAGTGGAATGTGGAAATGCAGTGTAATGAAATTAAAATTGCATTTCATTCACTTGCCAGGATGCGAGCGACTATTTTCTATTGCATACTTTGGGGCGTTGCGTTTGGTGGCTCTCGCTATTTTTGGACAGCCGCTGGCTGTGTGCATCAGCATGTCCACGTCCTTGAATTTGTATCCGCGCTCTGCGCCTGCGTTTCGCCTTCACCTCATGCGATTCGGTGTGCAAACTACGTCAACATCGAATTTAATCGCGCTGCATGTTGCACGTTGCATTTTGCACGTGCCGCATTATTTGGTTAATACTCACTGCTCTTACTGCTCCTAGGCCTATAACAGCATGACAGATGGCAACTCAATTGACTTCGTAAGTGACCTTCGATGGCAGCTCTCTACACTCTACACTCCACATACGACACATGCGACACACGCATCAATTACGCGGCACTTTCTTTGAGACACATTGAGAGAGGCACGCTGAGCTGAAAGCTCCCACGCTTAGAGCATCATCGGGTTTATTATTATTATCGAATGGAACGTGTGCGCGGCTGTCGATGCGACGTCGCGACGTCAGCACGGTCAATTAAATTGATCCAGCGCCACCAGCGATAGTGGTGCAAGACAATAGAGAGAGAGAGAGAGAGAGAGCATATCTCAAGCAATCGATCAGCGGCTTGTGGCATGATCGCATGTGGCATGCACCTTTAGTTGACACAACCTTATGGATCAATCATTTTATCAATGTCAATAACATCTTCAACGTCATGCAATCGATTTGAACATGAACCAACATGAATTTCTGTTCCGCTCCGCATAATTGGCCTGATTTTAATTTGCCACTGAACGACCACTGATTCAATTGATTCAATTACACTTAACCTGTGTCTTCAACGATCTCTCGCGTATGTACAAATTGAATTATGTGCCTCTGTTGATATTGATGAATGGCAAAATTGCAATCAAACCATGGGAAAACATATTGGGGAGGCCCTCATTCCATCGCAATAATAAGTGCGTGAATCGTTCAACATTCAATTGACATCAATAACCGGCTATTAAATGACAATTCAGCATATTAAAACTAAATATAACAATGCACATAAATAACATTATTTATGGAAAGACATTTCCACGAATACCATAAATTATTATTTCGGAATCTGACTGAGACGGAGGGTCTAGGTCAGATAGTTTGTTATAAGTCAGAGCTTGAGAAATGATTGCTTCACATTTAATATAAATATAGAATACAAATCGTTCTAATTAAATCGTATCAAATATTAATTAAGCGATCTATGGAAATCCTATATTATATTGTATTAACTCAATACTAATACAAGTACATTTTTGTGGAATATGAACCATGTAAATCTACTTGAAGCTATTATAAACTATTTATTCTTATCAATAGCGCAAATCTTAATTTCTAACTTGACAAGGTCAACATTATTTACCATTACCGGTCTTATTTTGGAACTGGTTTAAATCTTTATTTTGAAACCAATTACATGGCTCACTAGATAGCATGTACTCGCTCTCTAACTAAGTAGATGCTGCCCCCCCAAATGACGGCATTTGTCGAATGTCAGACTGCATTATGGCAGAAAGTGTTTTGTTATTGTTTACTCGATACACGTATTTAATAATGAGCTTGTGAATTTGTATCTATTCGAACGAAAGTACATGGCAGATCCATTCACCTGTGAAATAGCGGCAAATAAATAAATAAATATGCCCAGAGCAAGCTGATATAATAGCAATAATTATAATATAAATACTCGCTTCGGCCATGGCATTAAAATATAATTATGATAAATATTAAAGTTGAATTTTGTGGGGCCCGTGAACCATGGCTAATTAACATTAAAATTGCGTGGAGCTTCATTAAAACGGCATCAGCAAATGAGGCGGGGAATTTTTGTAATGGTTCAATGCATTGCAGGCAAAAACTCGAACGAAAATGGTTAAAATTCTTTTGAAAGCTTTGCAAAATTGTCACTCACATCTGTCAGAGGTCTTACTTAGTCAATGCTCCAAAGCGCATTACTGGCTCTGGCATAAATATTTCAATTAATGTCCCGACTGTGCCAGGAGCCCCAGAATCAAATGTACTCGTGCATATATACGGGTATGCGAGTTGTATACTGGAAACCCTGGCAAATTGTTGTATTTATGTGCACTTATCCTTCAGGCGCAGTCTTTTTGCCGCTCATTTGCTTTTCCGCTTTTAATGGCTGCCCCTTTTGTTATCGCCATGGTTGTTGCTGCCACTGCCATTGTCGTTCTCGTTCTCGTTGTTGTTACCATTTACCTGTACGTTGACAAAAGGGGGTATCACAGTTGTGTCCTGAGTTGTGCTTGGAACTCCACTTCCCCAGGAGCTTTACAGCTTTGCTTAACGCTCAGTATTCTAGACGGCGTTAAGAGGTATGTTAGTACATAGAGAGATTAACAATTGTGTGCTCTAATTGCGAAGAGCAATCGAAGACTTCCGTCTAGGGTATAACTCAGTCAAGCAGCTCTTTTGTTGTGCAGCTTGTTGTTGTAATGCCCTGCACGCGTTTTATACAAAATAAATATTGCATACTTTATGGCGCAGTCGACAGCAGTAGCAACAACAGAGTTGACTTTTCGTCATAGCCGTTGGCTTTTGTGTGTGCCTCAAGTATTTTCGCCTTTTTATGACCCAACAACAGCAGTAACAACAACAACAACAACAACAGCAACAGCAACAACAAGAGCAGCTACAACAGTGTTCATTATGTTTCGCGATGTGCAAATTTGCCAGCCGTTCGCTTGCTGAGTGGGTGTGTGTTTGAATGTGGTGTGTCGTGTGTAAGAAGCGTGTGTTGTAGTTAGTCGTGTATTTGTATTTTTCGCCACGATATTTAACATGTGGCATTGATTTTATGCCTTGTCGTAGGGCCAACAGCCTGAAGCTGTAAGCTCAAGTGCTGGCCCAAATTAATTGCTGCATAGGTGTGAAAAGGGCTGCCATAATGTCACGAAATGTAGCATAGGTCATGCCAAACTTTCTGAAAAGGAGTTCTAAAGCACTTGAATTAACAGATTTACGTCACACCTCACACCTTTGATCTTCTGACAGCTTTCAAATGAGCTATTTATGTTTTAGATTTTCTAATTTTATTCTAGCTGAGACATGGCCAAATTAAATTAATTATTCTTGGGAAACTAATTCGGAAATAGAAAAATCTTCAATAAGGATTTTTTGTTAAATAATTAATATTTATCGAGCTGAACAAATGATTTGAGTTTTACCGGCGAAAGCATACACAATGATTCTATTTAGATTAATCAATTTGTATGTCAATCTCTTAGAGAGTAGATATTGTTTTTATTTGACGTTATCTAATTGACCAAAATGTCAGGTTGCATTGTTTCTGCTTCCGCAAACAAATGGAAACCACATCAAACATTTACGCAAAAGCCTCATAATACTCGGTTAGGCAATCAATCATGAGGCTTTGATTTTTTATTCGTTACAAAAGTAATTAAAACCAAATCGCAGCAAGTGAGGCAGCAAGGGCAAAACTGTTTGCCAGGATCTTCAAGGCGAACTTTCCAGAGACTGTATACAATTTTAAATCGAATTGGCGTGAGGGGAATGAAAAAAAAACGATAAGAGAAAACCAAAACAGTGAAAGCATGAACCAAGAGCGAAACTAATACAATGAAAAGCTATTAGGTTAAATGGGCAGCAAAAAAGCCGCTGAAAATGCAGAAGTACGAGTCGATGGGGCAGGAGATGGACAGATGCCTGGCAAAAGGAAGCTCGTTTGGGCCAAGCAAATGACTACCAATAATTTTCCAGCCTATCTATGGGCAAATTGAGGCAAAATGTGGGCCTACCTCAAAACGGGCCGACATTTTAAGAAAAAGGTAACAAAAAGGAAAGCGAAATATTTACATACATATAGACAAGACAAATGACCACAGCACACTCTAGTATAAAGTACTTACGACTCACATTACCCACAGTACTGGCTTCAATGGAATTCACTTGATTATTTTAAAGACCTTGAAGTTAGCTATAAAAAATCGCTTTTAGGATATAAATTAAATTTCAGAGTGCTTGAATAATTTGATACTGTTAAGCATATGTAGAAAATGTAACGATTATAAATAATCTACTATATTCATATCTGCTTGAAAATGTTATGTTCAGACATTAATTTCTGAATCAATTTCTTAAGATGCATTCCAAAATAGTTAAGCGGACTTGCAACATAATTTTGCATCATTAAAATCGCTCTCAATGCATTCTAAGTGGAGACTCGTTCTAATCACTTTTCAGTATCGAAATTGCAACTCTGTCATTATTATGACATGTAAGCTTTGCAAGCACATAGTGCTTATAATTGCTATTTACACATTTTGCGCTTGATTTGTCAATTTTAATGAGCATTATTTTTGCACAGCAGATGCCAGCAGACAAGAAGCTGATGCCGTAAATTGCAAGGACTTGTCAGGTTAGCCAAGCAGATGGGCAAAAGCGAAGGACAAACTACGCAATAGCCAGTAGATGAGGAAGTCTTTGCTATGCCATAGTCTGCCACACATAAACACAAACACAAATATATATGTATATGTATCTACAGAGACACACACACACACTCAGGCATAGACTTAACTTTTGCAGAAAGGCCTTTGCGTTTTGTCGAAATTGAATTCGTTCATGATTGATTGCGCATACGCCACGTCTGCCCGCCTATTCTTCTCCCGCTTGGCCAGTTGGCTTATTCCACCGCGGTTGTCAGTAGACTTTTGCTACCCTCGTTCAATTCAACACATTTTTCGCTCACATTTTGTTTCAATTTCAATTTATTTGCCTTTTCTCTCCGTTTCGAAATGTGTACATAACACATTTTTTGGCTGCCATCGTATATTCATTGAGCGGCGCGCGAAATCTGAATGCTGTGCAGTGCAGAAGGAAGTGGGTGGAAGGATGCTAAAGGTGTGTATTGAACTTTCATTGAATTATGTTTCTCCGCCCGAGTTGTGGCCCGAGTTTTTGCTTAATTCTGTTTGCTTTGTGTGCGTGGTGAAGCGCAGCTCTGATATGAACTGCTGACTTGCAGACTGAATGACTGTCTCACTGACAGACTGACGGTATTGGATTTTTGATCAGCTTTAGAATAAGTTGTTTGCTGTTTTGGCACTTGCCGCTTGCCGCTTTGCGTCTTGTCTGCCTGTTGCTTTGATTAATTTAATTAAATTTATATGCTTAAGTCGACTTGAAGCCCAACAATGTGAGAAAATTTGAATTACCGAATTGCTAAGGACAATTCAAAATTTGAATTACGGAATTACTATGAACAATAAAACATAACAAGCAGTGAAGAATTTCATTTCCAGTTTGCACAGCTTCTAAGAAATGTACATAAATTCAAAAAATTCCTAGAAATCATTCAATAGCTTAAACACATAAAGATGTTAAATTTTAATTGGCATTTTACAAAATGAATATTTCTTAAATAGTACAATTATGATATACAATGTAAGAGAACTTCTAGATGATCAAGATAATAAGAAATATAATGCTAATACTTTATACCACTTATGAACAACTTGCTTAATTAACTAGATATTGTGAATTTTGTTTTTAAATATTTTTTAATGAAAATTGCGTACATATAAATATTAAACGACTTTGCCGCTATCTAAGTGGCTGCTTGATTAGGTTGTAGATAAAGCGGGGTCGAACTGATTGACTTAATTTAATTTTGCAATAATGCAAATATTTATTTACAAAAGCAATCATGAGGGTGAAACTTTTTGAATCATCTAATTTTCAGAGGATTTATTAACCTTCTTAATGATGGGTTAGGATAAAAGGAGGAAGATCGCTAGTAGGAAGCGGCATTTGGTATGGAGTTTCAAAAAAAAGAAACATTTCCTATGAATATTATATGGTATCAGCATTACTTTTTTTTTTTTTTTTTTTTTTTTTTTTTTAATTGAAGCGAAGAATCCTTACAATACAAAATTTGTAACATAACAACGCAAATAAACAAATAATTAATAGGACCAAACCTCAACTTAATCGTATGAGGACTAACAACTATAACTTATACTACAATACAAGGGGGACTTTATATTTGTCCAATTGTTTTGGCAAAACCTTTTCTTTTAAGCCTTCTTAGAGGCCTGGCAGGGAGTAGACATCTTGCGAGCCTGCTATGATGTCTTTTTAATCTGTCGGTATATCTGCTAGTATGTCTTGAAATTTGCTCTTCCACAGTGTGCAAATTTAGGTCATGATGAAGAGTAGTCCCACGTACATAAAAAGGGCAGTTGGTTATGGCACGCATAGCTCTATTTTGCAGTACCTGAATACGTTTGTAGTTGCTTTTAGCAGCAATACCCCATATCTGCACTCCATATAGCCAGATCGGGACTATACAGTGAGCATAGACTGCTCTTTTCACTCTGAGCGACATTGTGCTTCTTTTGTTTATTAGCCATCGCAGTTGTTGCATTCTATGACCACATCTACGAGCTATAGCTTTTAGATGTGGGCCGAAGGTCAACCGTTTGTCAAGGCTAATCCCTAGGTACTTAGCCTGCAAAGGTTGATCTAGGGTAACGCCTTCCAATTGAATGGGTGGTGTTTGCGCAATGAGCCTCTTCAGAGTGAAGCAGGGATTGGTGGTCTTCTGTGGATTTATCTTCAAATTCCACCTTTTGCACCATGCAGCTAGTGTGGTGAGGTATTCTTGGAGGCCACGTGCTGCCTCATTGCAACATTTCGCGCTATACAGCAATGCAATATCATCGGCGTACGTGGCAAGTAGGGCCTTCCTGGGAACTTCCATATGGTTTTCATTTGGGCAAGGTAAATCTGAAGTGTATATGGAATAGAGCAACGGCCCAAGGACACTGCCCTGCGGAACTCCAGCTCTCATATAGCAAGGGGTCGAGTACGTATTTCTAACCCTGACCATAAACATCCGTTCTTCCAGATACGCTTTCAGGATTCCATAAAATGGCGCTGGGAACAGGTTTTTAATTTTAAAGAGAAGGCCGTCATGCCAAACTCTGTCAAATGCTTGTTGCATGTCTATGAAGACAGCATTACAATATTCTAGGTCATCAAAGGCCTGTAGAATGTGATTGACTAGTCTGTGCACCTGTTCCACAGTACTGTGTCCCTGTCGGAATCCAAATTGGTGATCCGGAAGGATACGACGCTCCTTAATAATGTCACCTATCCTGTTAGCAATAAGCCTTTCCCATAGCTTAGATATTGAAGACAGTAGACTAATAGGCCGATACGATTCAGCATCCTCTTCAGATTTACCGGGTTTATGGATCATCAAAATTACTGCCATTTTCCACTGTTTAGGGAAGAACTGCACCCTAGATATGGCATTGAATATTAGTGCCATATATAAAATTGCTCGAATAGGTAGAGCTTTTAGAGTGGTATTACAAATATTGTCGATTCCAGGAGTCTTCTTTGACGGTAGTGATTTAATAACTTCGACAATTTCCTCAACCCTAATAGGTTTGATGGGGAGGGACATTTGCAGAGGTGTCTCTAAGCTATCAAGCGTTTCTTGATGCTGCTCCATTGTAGCGAATTGGTAATGGGTGAACCTAGCTTCCAAATGGTGTGCAAAAGAATTTGCCTGCTCCTCCTCATTTTTAGCGAGTTCGCCTCCCGGACACCTGATAGGAACCTGTCTGAACGGTTGTCTTTTAAGGGACTTAGTGCACTTCCAAAGCGAATATCCAGAATCCACTGTATAGTCCATAGAAGCCAGCTTGTGCTCAAAAAAGTTACTTCGTAATTCTCGTAAGACATTTCGTAGTTGCTTAGCAGCACGATTCCATAAAATGCGATCCCAGGGGTCTTGGGATCGGATTGCTCGCCTTCGGAGTCTCCTTTTTTGTAACAGAAGCTCTCTAGCCTCTCTGGTTAGGGCTATTCCATAGTTGGTGCCTGTCCGAGGAACAGGAGGCGTAGAGGCGATTGCAGCCCTAGAAATGCTTTGTGTAAGGTAATCAACAGCAATTTCAATTTCTTCACCAGAATTTAATGTAGTATTCAGCGGAATCAGACTCTCCAATTGTTGACTAAATACAAGTAGGTCAGTGTGTTTGGTGACTAACCGAGGGCTTGGATTGACATAACTCCTATCTGTCACAATGCTGATGATCAAAGGCAGGTGATCAGAGTCCAAGTCCCAGCTTTGTGTAATAGTTGCTAGAGAATCTGGTATACCATGATACACTGCAAAGTCTATGCAGGAAGGCGTATGACTGGGCACATATGGATATCTGGTGGGCGATCCAGTTGCAAGGATCTTAGCTCCAGTGGCAGAGATGGCTTCTGCAAGTTCACGCCCCCGAGGTGAATTGTAATTGTCGCCCCAAAGCCAATGTCGGGCATTCCAGTCACCACCAACCAGATACCTTTGACCGCAAGCACGTATTATGTCGGTAAAGTGTGTTTCCTCAATTCTGGTATTGGGAGGGCAGTAAATGGCGCTGAACTGCACATCACCCAGTCCTGTGGCTACTTTTACCGACGACATTTGTATGCTGTGTGACTCTATGACCCTTTGTGGAAAATGGCGAAGAGTTGTCCGAACGAACACCGCTGCTCCACCTACGCTAGTATTATTCCGCGAAGGCCTAAATGCTGGATAGAAGGCATATCCATATATCTTTACAGTATCTCCTCTTTTAATCCTAAGTTCCGTCAGAAGAAGAATGTCTACACTGTTGTTGTGCGCAAACAGTTCAACTTCTTTAGCTTTTCTTGAAATGCCGTTAGCATTCCAAATAAGAATCTTTAGTGGATTCATTGATCAGCATTACTTATTTTAAAAGATCAATAATATTAGCCCCTTCAAGATAGGCAATATTAATTTAGTTGTCTGCATTCCATGACGTCATCAAATCTCGACGAGATTCACGTGGATCAGTTGAAATACCAGGCGACTATAATAAAGAAGCAGGTGGATTTACCAAGCACATCTACGTTTTATTTTGCTCCTCTCTGTTTTGATCCTCTCGCAATGGCATTGTTGGATCTTAAGAGTGGAAGTGGATTCCTTTATGACTTTATCCGCTCGCCACGTTCTACTCTTTTCTGTGCGCCTGCTAGAAATTGTCATATTTTAAATGTTAACCGTCGATCGGGACAGCTAAATTTTAATTAAATACTTACCGTACTTACCGTACTTACTTTCAATGTTTACTTACCTCGTTTATTGATTTCCTTTCATTTTAAGGGACCAAATAAAAATAAATGTATTTATTTAATTTTTATATTGTTTATTCATAAAAACATCTCTAAACAGAAGCAAAATTTTGACTGATTTTAAGTAGAGATTTAAACATCTCTATTTAAAACATTATATTTTTTTTTATATTTTAATTGTGAACTGTTTAATATGCACATTAGGCTTAATAGAATTGTTTTGCATACTTCAGATATACGAGTATTATAAAAATATACTTTAAAAGCTTAAATGTATTCGGTTTTGAATTTTATAGCCTCTCATTATTTGTGAGCCCCAAGAACGCTACAAGTTTTATAATATTTTCATGTCATTTGAATGCATATGTGTATGCAAATAATTTACCTTTTATATTTAAAGTCGGAACTTTTTGTAATACATTTTATAGCATTATTTTTTCCGGTTTACAATTTGAGCAAACTATGTGCAATAAAATTTACTACTTCTGAGCTCGTACCCGTAGTACGTGAACAATTTTTTATTCGTTTGGTCTATAAATTCTCACGCACAATTGTTTTCAAGCATTTAATTTAATAGTTTATGCTGGTAAAGGCAATTTTTCCTATTTTTTTTTTGTGTGCAAGCTTGGCAACAAATCTTTTTAAGTGAACAAATTTGGGTAACATTTTAGCATGTGTTTTCTTTTTCGTTCTTATTGGGGACAAACTTGTAGAACACTTTGCCGGCAAATGCAATTTGCCACTGCAATGATGGTGTGACTGGGGAATCTAGGCGTGACAAGACCGCCTCTCCACCCAAAGTGCCACTCAAAGTTAAACTGAAAGCCATGCTAAACAACGTTGTCTGTTCAATGCAAGAGCTATGTGTCATCTTGTAGACCCTGCATCAAAACGAGCGAGGACCTATTAAGATTGTCCAAATGTGAGTAACAGCGAAAATGATGAACAGCCCAATGGTATTATATAAAATATAATAATATATACATGTGGGGAAATTATTAAATTATTTATGTTTGCTGAATATGAGATTAATGTTATTTCAACGTTTAGTAAAATTTCTGTTTTCTATGTTGAAAATGCACAGAGCATCTCAGAGTCGATTACTTCTACAATAGCCTTTCCTATTCGTTGGTAAATTGTATTGCAAGCATGCAACAGAATGTCCAAAATTGATAAAGTCAAGGCATTTGCTAACTCTTGAAGTGCATGCAAAATATCATCTATCTCTCTCCAGTCTACATTTTTGATTCACTTCCATTAATCCTCGAGCTGAATGCCACTCTTTTCCCACTGTCAGCTGTAGTAACAGTTGTTGGCGCATTTAAATTGCATTTTAACATTGGGACATTGGGAAAACTCAAAAAACGCTCTCAGACCAACATCTGTGTGTGAATGTGCTAGTGTGAAGGGTGTATGTGTCGTTTTATATCCAGAGGTATGCAACGTCTGCCAAAAATAGTCATAGAAAACCATTTGGCAAATTTGTTGTCATCATTTCTCGAAGGACTACAGGAAATCGTTTTGAATCGTAATGCCAAAAGTTAAGCAACAAACACATTGACAAGGATGTGGAGAATTGTATCGTATTGGCAGGATAATAAAAAAATGTACAATTAATTATTGGCATTTGATATTGATACTTAGCAAAGAAGTTTGAGTTGATCGATTGGAAACAGAACAAATGCGCAAGCAATTGAAAAAGCAATAGTTTAGGCGAATAAACTGAAGGTGAGTGCATCAAATCTGCCAACGGATAAGCTCAGATTGCCATCAGTTTATCTCACACACACACACACACCTACACAAGCACAACAATCGAAACACACACAATCACTTATCATTGTTGATATTATTGTGGTTGGAAAAGCTGTTTTTGGCACTGCAAATAATTGCCCAAATACAAAACATAGCAACTAAATAAAAAAAAAACAAAACAAAACAATCAATTGTCAGCTTATAAATATGAAATGAGCCGAGAGCGAAGCCAGAAGGATTAGCAAGAAGCAACGAGGGGAAGGATACTGATGAGATGTTGTTGCCATCATTTTGCTTGGGCTGTTTCGGTTATTTCTGTTGCTGTTGTTGCTGTTGTTGTGGTGGGACAGGTACATAAAGATAATTGTGTTTATGCATACCCAGTGCACTAAATAATAAATAGGGTACACACAGACAAGGAATATATTGAGATACCCTAGCATAAATAGTTTGCAATTACTAAAGCATTTTTCTTATGTCTTGGGGATATAAACAATACAGTAATTGTGAGGAAAGAAACCCAACACTATGTATTTTTATTTAATGAAAGCACTCACTGGTTCCAGGGTATCTAGTGCTGACACTCATAATGTTGAAAAGCCGCTCAAGCGACGACTACGTCATAGCTGCATACTCTCGACGCTATTGGGAGGGCCCCTTGCACTTTCTGTTTATCATAAGGGCACTTTGGTCCTTTTGAGGTCTGAGAGTGCGGCCACTTGAGTAGTCCGAGCCTGAGCCTCACTTCTGTGACCAAGCTGAGAGTCGCCTTCGAGTTTGACGTGTGCCGCTTGTTTCAATTTAATTTATTGTTTTGCCTGAACAACTGTTTGCTTTGCTCTCTCGCTCTTACTTGCTGCCTGTGTCAATTTGGCGCCGTGTCTGTTTGTCCGCTTAAGTGTCACAACAATGTCACAGTCGCAGTTTTTATTGCCAAATTTTTTGCACTTATTCGCGCTAATTTCATTTCTTGTGTAATTTCATTTTTATGTAGTCAACTTACGGCGGCGACTCTTGCCTTGAAACTGAGACGATGCCTCGGCTCCAACTTCGTTGTTGGGCATACTAGGACTATCCCTACCATTTGGCAGTTGTTTGCCTTGAGGCGAACTTTGTCAACAATTCCGCGCACAACATTGAAAATTGCTGCTGTTGCGAAAAAGGACACAGTATCCAAAAAGTGTGAGAGAGTCACCGATGAAGAACGAGAGAGGGAGAAGGCGTTGGCTGCCTGACACAAACAGCGCATCATTATGAACACGAGTCTCGGCGACTGTGGGGGCGTGTCAGCATTTCAGTGTGTCACTTTAACGAATTTTTTTATACTTGCGAAAAACATTCGCCGCATCCCCCCCCATCCCCTGCATCCTTCGCTGCTGGCCTGCTTCCTTTTGAGACCCTCGGCAAAAGTGTCTCGAGGCTCTCGTTGCGCTTGTGGCTAAGGTCAAGCGTCTTTGTCATCTGCCTTTGCCTGCTTTCGGGCCGCCTTTTACGGCGTTCTTTCTAGCAAATAAATAAATTTCAGACACACACACACACACACTCGTTTAAGTATATATACATGCACACTTTAGTGGCGCCTGCAGCCGTCGGCCTAGCCACTTAACATAATTCAAACGACTGTCGTTAGATGGCGCCAGCTTCTAAATGCACCCAAGCAAAGATGCTTACTCGTCGTTCTATAACTGTCAAAATTACCAGCATTTCGCTCCCTCTTTCTCTCTTTGGCGAACTCTCCACGGTGCAGCACAGCTGCCTGGCTGTGCAACCAAATGAGGCAAGTTTGAGCGTGGGTTTATGATAATGGTTATTGTTATGGCCTTTGCAGTTACAGCTCCTGTTATTGCTACTAAAAGTGCCATTCATATTAGCCAATTCAATCGAGTATGTCAAATATGTGTTGCTGCAACTGCAATTTATATTAAATTGGCTTCGATTTCACGCCAATGAATGTGGTTTTATATAGATTTTTTCCCATATTAAATTCTCATTTCTCTTAAGAAAAATCGGTAATGATGAAATAATTTTAAAGCGCTTGCTTTGGATTTGGCAGTTATTGAAAGCCCTTGGCCTTAAGCATCGTATTCGTAAATTATTAACTATACCAACTTGTCTATTTGTAATATATTACATGCATGTGGGCAATGTGCCCGTTTATAATTACCTAAACAATTTTCGTGTTCATATTCTGGATTCGCTTACGAGGCAAAAGTTTAAGCACAGTTCAAATGATTGCCCCAATGCTGCTGGGGCCAACATAATCGGAGAACTTGCATTTAAAAACACAGAGAGACAGAGAGAGGAAGAGAGAAATGTAATGCCAAAAAAAGAGCAAAAAAAGATAGTGAAAGAGAGAAGGGAGGGGCACAAGTAGATAGAGGCATAATACCCATAGATAGTACACCTACGGCTTGCAAGTTTGCAGCATTGAGAAATATTTACATTAACATGCAAAAGCGCAGCAGCAGCCCCCCCACACACACACACACACACACATTCACTTACATACATACGAAAAAGTTTTGCCTTAGTGCATATTATTTTGTCATGCGACGGCCACCGCGCTGCATTTTGGCAAGCGCACAAAAGTATGCTATGTCAGCTAACACGTTGCTGGCTCACAACACACACGACATCACAGGGAGACTGTAAATGAATGTGTGTTAGTGTGACTGGCAAGTTTTGCGTCAGATTTTGGCTATACCAAACACTTAAATAGGAAACTTGCAACTTTATCTTGGCAGCCAAATTGTCGCCAAAGCAAAGCCGCATTGCAGCAACTTAATTAAAAAGACCACTTCTCTGAACTCAAACACATACACACAAATACATACAAAAACAGAACGCACTCACAGACAGACAAACATTTAGGTGACTCAAGTGGGTGAAAAGTCAACACGCATAAAAATCACTCGACACGTGCGCGTCAAACGCAAACGTTGAAACATTTAATTTCAGCAAGTTTGAGTTTAAGTGGAGCATGGGCGAACGGTCGAAAGGGGCGTGGCCTTATAAATTGTCATGACTTCAAGACGCACACTGACACAAGCAGACGACAGCAGACCTCTCACCAATACTTACTTACCCACTAACAGAACTTGAACACAGCGCAGACACAAAAAATGTAGCATACATTTGAGCGCCAAAAACGGAAATGCTTGACGCAAAAAGGCAGCTAACAATATGGGCAGCGACAGCTCCAACAACGACATTCACAACGACAACTGAAACAACAATAAGCTGCACACTCTCACTTGTTATTGTTATTGTTGTTTTTGTTGTGTATGTGCCAAGCGCTGAGTTGATTTTTGCTTTAGTTTATGGTTGTTTACCCTTGTATTGCGGGTATTATGCTAGACTTGGGCTTGATTAAGTTTCGTTAAGTGTATTCCTTATTGACTCAGTATTTTATTTAAAGGGATATAGAGATATAATGATAAGGATGTTTATTGATGGGAAAAATATAAAAAATATTATCATATCATATTACACAATTTATTATCATTTGTATTTTCAAATAGATTTCATAACTCAAACTAGATCATTCACACTTTACTTCCAAATTTATCTAAGTCTACAATATTTATTCTTTAACTTATTTAAAATACTTAAAGCATTTTATTTATAAAACCTTGATAGAGTATTTTATTTTCGCTAAGCCTTAAACAACTCGTCAATCTTGCTTCGCTCTGCCTTTTTATTTGCTTTACTTTTTCTTCACAATTTCGGTTTTTATAGCCATGTTTGGGCATTTGTTGTATGTGGTTGCGGCTTTGGTGCAAATATTCCTTTTATTTTGCAAATTATGGTCAAAAAAGCAACTACAACAACACGCACAACGGCAATGATGTTTATGGCCCACCATTTTGGCCACTAGTCGCCATTTTATGCAATTTCTTTTGTGCTGCCTCGCACTGAAGTCGTCTTTGCCGCTGCCTTGCTTTTGCCATGTCCGTTGGCATAGCCTTTGCCACAGCTGCGTCCGGAGTTTTGCAAGTGCCCAGTGATTTAGTGCTTATGGCAAGTTTATAAATTAAATTTAATGAAGCAGCAAGTCAAACTATTACCGACTTTCCACTTTCCCTGTATCTCATTTTCCATTGTCCTGTGCATTGAATACGCGCCTGCCATTTCCCTTGAATACTCACACATATCCTTGGAGTACCTACTTGCAAACTTTGATTTATTTTCAATTTCATTCTCGAACTTAAACTTGGAAGTTTTAAAAAACCAAAAACCTTAACTACAACTATATTGGTATAACAAAAAATCAGCAAAGCACGATGTTAATTCTGTTTATATGTGTTTAACTTGGAAATCGAAAAGAAGCCTGATAATAAGTATAATTTTCAAAAATTAACTTTCAATAAAATATTTTATAAATAAAACAACAATTATTTTGAAATTTGACACATTCAAATGAATAGCTTAGTTGCATTGTATTTGTGGATTAAATAGTGTTATTTTCTAAATGGTTTTTCTTAATTCCAAGGCTTTATTAGAATAAATAAATTTAATATTATTAAAAGCATTCATATTTTAACACTAAATCCGTTATTTGTATTATTATTATTTTGTTAGTAATCAATGCAATCGTACTTTGGTACGTGAATCAAACAAGGACTCAAAAATGATTTACCAACCGTGAAATTACAATAAATTTGATTTTACAATGAATTTGATTACGTGCTTAATTGAGAGCAAAGAATAATAAGTGAGTTTTCATGTTTCAAGATAATTGAATTGGTAGTTAAATGCGCAATCAATGTAAATTATTCAAATTTAAGCAAACTAAATATTTATTTTTTCAACGATAAATACTGGCATACATATTTGTCTCACTGAGCTGCTTTTATACATCCTATATATATGCGTATACACATTGTATCGACCTAGCATTTTGTTTCTTTTTGCATTTGGAATTGAGAATCATAGAAAGTGACAGGTTTAATTGGTGCAAAGATAACAAGTTGAGGAATATGTTTAATAATACGAGTACAATTGCGAAGATAAAGTCATTGAAAAGCATATGACTTGCGTTATGCAATAACAATAAGGCCCGCCCAGTATCTGCATTGCATTCATAATAAACTCGATTTCCTTTTATACAAATGTCGCACACGCATCAATTACGAGTGGAGACACGGAGGGGAAGGAGAGGAGTGGAAAGGGGAGGAGGTCGCAGGCACCAAACAAAGGCCAAAACCAAAAAGTAATTATCGACAACTTGGGCAAAGCAAAGCTCCAAAACACCCAAACAACAAAATGTTTTAAAATTCAATAGGCATCCATACACGTACATATTCACACACACACACACACACACACAGGCACTTATACATAGAGTAGCAACAACAATAGAGCGCCTGAGCTTATGCAACATAATCCTAGTTTATGACAGTTAGGGGTCTCGCTTTGTACTTACGTGTATACGACTTCGTATGTATGTATGCATGTATATAGGTGCGAGTGTGTGTGAATTTCTTATGCCCTTTTGTAACCAGCAGCTGCTCAACCAACTGTACAAACAGCAAACACATGCTCACATACATACATAAAAAACACACATAGCTTTCCGTATTCTATTGAAAGACTCTCAAGACAGTGGATCGAAGCAGCTAATGGGCGTCTTGTAATTTCCCTCAGGGTTAATTTGCTAAAGCTTTTAATCTGTTAAAAAGATTTGGCATGCTGTTAAGCAATTTGTATGTTAGTTAACATGGCACAGCTCTGCTATGTAAATGCTATTTATCTGTGTTGTCTGTACAGAAATTTAAACACTTGCTAAGTTTTGCTAGCATTTTAATATTATTTGTTACACACACTATGATTGTTTTCATACCAAGTTGAAGAGTTTTTTTAATAAAGACGTAAAGTGTAAACTTTGACAACTCACGTCCGCCTCGAATTTGTCAGCCCAAAATTAGGTTTAATGGCAATCAATTTTGCCCAGATCTTTGAGGAAACTTAAATATCATTTGTATTGTTGTTTTTGACACTTTAACCCCATTCCTTCCAAGCGACCGACAAATTTCAGCAATTTCCGCACATTTTTTTCTCATTTCTTTCACATAATGATTTATTTGTTTCGTTATCTAGTAACTAGTAAGTAAAGACACATTTTTGATACATTTTTCCCACTGTGCCACATCTACATAGTTTATTTGAGAATTCCGATATCTTTGACAAGTGTCATGAGCACAAAAGACACATCGTGATATGGGAGCGCTCTTGATTGTGTGTATGACACCGGTTTCTAAGCATGGAAAGATTGGAGATGGCACCACAAGCCTCCAAACATAACCAATGGTTGCTTTGCTTTGAGCGCCTCTAAGTAGGTGTAACAGCATTAGGCAATATGGTTTTCGATTTGAACTGTGGGAGCACACACATGCAATTAGTGTATATATACAATACTTGACAAATTTATGGGCGGAGGTTTTTTTAACGATCTATGGCAAAAGCAAGGTCGTTGCAAATTTGTTTGACACTAAAAGTGTTAGCTAAATTTACTGGGTCACGATGCAAATATGCGGGCTCCAAATTGCATATATTTTCAGGCTCAGACAAGCTGTGGACAGTTGTCATCAGACCCTGGTCTTGGGCTGGCATTTGCCATGACAGGCAAGAAAAGAAGCAAAATTCTCTCACCACAAGCACATACAGGCTCATTTGCATGCTTTTAGGCGCCTCTTCAATTTTGAATGCGCACCAAAAAAAGAGAAAAATGCATAAAACTCAAAGTACCACATATGCACACTTCCTCCGTCTCGTCTGCATACCCTGCACTATTTGTGGGCGGTGCATGCGGGGTATGCTTCAACTATCACTTGGTCTTAGTTTTATGTGACATACATTTCAGCATATTGTTAACAACATGTTCTATTGCTTTTTGTTGCTGCCATCAACGCATCCAAAAACTTAAATTGTCAAAGTGACCGGACCTAAAAAGAAGCAAAATACGCACTAAGCGAAAGTGAAAGAGAGGAAGAGAGAGAGACAGAGACGGAGAATAGCATAAAAATCGCTTTGGTCTCTTGTGTGTCTGCTGGCTGTCAGTTTCGCCTTTACTCTGGGTTTTCTTTTTATCTCGTTGTTTTTCTCTACTATCCATCCATGATTTTCATTCATCCATGATTTTCAGCTTCCGCTCATTGGGCAAGGACACGAGCTGTCGTCTGGTTGGCCAACCATTTGTCCAGTGTGCTGGATATGGATATGCCAACTAAAGCTTTAATGGCCATATACCAGAATTGATGTTGGCCATTAAATGCAGAAAAGTCACTTGAGCTGGCTAACTCTGCATGCTCGTATCTAAGATGGACAATTGCTTTAAGTCCTCTAACTGAAATCGAATCAAAATATCAACAGTTACGAGAAGAGCACTTATTCTTCTTAACACACTGCACATATGTTAGCATGTCAACAACCCCGTTCGAAAGTCTCGTTTTCTATCTACCATTTAATTGACAGATAAATTATTAATGTCCAATTCAAAAGCGTAGAAGATGGACAATGCGATTTTCCGTCACAGTTAGGAATTATAATTGCACCTTAATTACTACATAGCCAAACAACAAAGGCAATGCAGACCAACAGCTGACACCGTTCGCACAATGTTCTATACTCAAGAATGCTAAGTACACATGTATATGCAAATGACAAGTAAGGACTGACACTGAGACTCTGCAATGTAATCTTGGCCATTACAAATACATCTTTATCTATTTGGTTAATTTTCAATTTACTCGCCACCCGTAGAGAAGAAAGGTAACATAACTTAGGAATAACAAACAAGACAGTAATTCAGGAAATAATTTCATAAAGTGAAAATCAATTGCAAATGCACTGTTTATTTATATTATAATATATCCAAAGTGCAAGCTGTTCATTTTAAATATTGGGGTTTATTTTTTGTTATTATTATTTTTCGAAAATAATATGTTTTGGTGCTCACACTTTACTTTCACAGTAGAGCAGTCTCGACTAGAGCCTTATTATTTGCTTACAATAATTTCTTGCTCACAAATTAGAAAATAAATAGAAACATTTGACATTTTTCAATTTTAAAAATACGTCGCAAAATCAAGTATTTCTATTACAATGTCTTAATTAGAATATTTATGTAAGACAGGGCACTTTATTGAAGCAATACTTTAGTCAAAAGTTCTTAATAATAATGAGTGACAATTGCTAAATATTTAAAAGTAATACCGCAACTCACACCTTTATTTATTATTTTTTTAAATAATCATTTGCTTCAGTTTAGTTTGTCGGGCATTCGCCAGTCCCTTGAATTAAGCTTTTTAGAGAGTTTGGCATATGTCAAAATGACAAAACGCACAAAAGTTTCCTCCCGGCGATCCCATTGGCTACGTAAAAAAAAATGTGGCTACGTTTTTTTGTGTTGACAGTAAATTTCTTGTGCTAAATTTCGCAGAATTGTTGAAGCAAAAAAAAGGACAAAAAGAACGAGGGCAAGACTGAAAGGAGTGAAGCAACAGCAGGAGTTGCCTTTATGGCTGTTCACCAAGGCAGCAAAAACCAAGCTCGTTCAAATGCCTCATCACCAGTAGCAGATTCTGCTCCCTTGGCCAGCTGCCGCTCAAATACACCGGCACATTTCGCTTTAATTGTGGTCAGAGCGGTTATGTCTTTGTCTCCGACCAAATGGCAAAAGAAGGAATCTAAAAACTCGACAAACAAATTTCACTGCATAGTTTTAGGCGCTTGCCACGCGCATTGCAAATATTTTTGCCATGAATACTGGTACGAATACGAATACGAGTACGAGTAGTTAACGGGGTTATGTACAGGTATTTTTTTCCGTCTCTTTCCACTCGTTTTGTAGTCGCTTTTTGTGTTGCGGTCTCGTTTTGCGTCGTTGTTCAGAACATGTTGTGTCGTGTTTTATATTTTTGTTTTTGCTTTCCGCATCAGTTTGTTTGCATTTACGACTGGCTGCGTATTGATTCTCTGCCATCGCAATGTCGACTGCATTGCTGCCAGCAAACTACAACGCATTTTATGCATACATATGTACATATGTCGGCCTCTGTTCATCTCCGTATCCGTTGTTCCTATTTATTTTTTTAAACAATTTGCAGCCAAAACCCAGAGTATTGTGAGCTCTGTACAAAAGATAACATTGATGAAATCATTTTAATATTTAAACCTATTAAATGTGCATATTGAAATAAATCCTCTATTTTCATAATGCATGTTTCCAAGATAAGTAAAATTCTATTTTGTTCCTGTTGTGCCATATACCACTGTGCTGGCGAACCCTTGCTGTGTATTTCAATTAAAACCGATTGCCATGTGCATTGATGATTTCCAATATTTAACAGCAGCATGCTATCGCATAGCCCTTTGTTTCTTTCTCTTGAATTTTGAACCACATACAGTGCGGTAGTTACTTCAGTTCCAATTACAGCTGCATTCACTCGTTATGCGAATGTTCCATAATTGGTCTGAAATGTATGTAAGTCGAGACACGTGTCGTTTTATTGCATTTGCAGCTTAGTACGAGACCGACAGAATCTGAGCCTATATGTGCTGGCAGTTCGGCTTAAAATTGCAATCTTAAATCATAGAGAACAAACACAGACACATAGAGTAGTGCCTATAAATTAGCATAGGCCTCGTTACTGGCCCGTTGCTGGGGAAACCGCTTAATTGAACTAAAAGCAACAACTACTACTGCTTACCCCGATTTTCTTGCTCCCTTGGCGATGATGATCGTGATGAGGTTGACAATAATGACGTTGACACTGATGTGACTCTGGCTGTGGCTGTTGCTGTTGCAGCAAACTGTCGCAACATTTAAGTGATTTATGGGGGTCAGGCACACATATACATACATACTTGTACACACACACGAGCCCCAAGCAGAAATCGCGGATACTGTTTTATTTTTTTTTGTTTGCCCATACATCAGTTAGCTACATAACTTATGTATGTATGTGTGCGACTGCGACTGCGTGCTTTCTTGTCTGTGTGTGTGTGTGTATGTGTGGGTGGGTGTATACGATTTTTCAGGAATGTCAACAGCTGACAACTAACTTACGATAAACTCATAAATATATACGAGTAAACATGCATTTACATAAATGAATGAATGAAGGAGCGAATAAAAATATGTCACTCACAGTTGAAATGAATTGAGTAGATTCAAATTGAAAATTGATTGAATTTTACATGTGGTGTACATACATACATAATTGCACACATTTTAATTAAATTATTATACATTTCATTAATTTGAGCTTTAGCTAATCTCTTTATGGTGAAAACGTTTATTTTGTTTAATTAAGATTAGTTCTTTAAGCTGTCTCACAGTTGACCTATTCATCTTTAAACTAGATGATATTCCCGCTTTGATTAGTAACATGAAATGTCAAGTAGGGCAAAGAGCTTTTCCAGTCACTGCAATTGTCAGCGACAAATGAAAAGCCAGCCCGGAATGCGGTGCGTTGTGAATGAAAAAAAAAAGAAAAAAAGAAAATAGTAAAAGCAACACATTTAATTAAGCCAACTCAACCGACAATAGCTCTGGCAGTGTTAACCTCTCACCGTCTCTGCCTCGGTTCGATGGGACCACGCAATCAACGTCGTTGCTATTCTCGCAGAGCTCACCCCACTCCCCTAAAGCCATTCAAGGTAGCACAGTGGCGGCATCTACTGCTACTTTATTGTCTCCGCCTCCAACTATGGTGTGCTCTCATGCAGTCATCAAAACATAGCTTACATATGTAGCATATATGTAGCTTATATGGTTTCTTCATGAAAGAACACTTATTGTATCTCTTCTCTCTTTATTTCACTTTCTGTCAACATATGTCTCGAATGTTTATACCCTTCACCTATAAAGTTATCAATTGATTTAGAGAGAAATGTTTATTCACTTTAAATTACTTGTTATTCTAAATTGCATAATCAACAGATGTTAAACAGTAGCACAGAAGATATAATATTGATTGTAGGGCAACTGCAAGTCCATATGAATTTACTGTATTTGTGATGCATTTTTTATGTGGTATGAGTTGTTAACTGACGTTGGGTCTACCACAATTGTGAGTTATTTGAATTGACTTTAGTTGATGGATTGTGTTTGGCATGTTACGAATGAATTCATAACAGTTACGTTATTGACTTGTGTAAAACCATTTTTTAATATGATTTCATTTAACTCTTGCAGTGATTATTTTTCCGCCTGTTGATTGAAAATATTATTATATTCGTTTAAAATCTTTTACCGCGATTCTATCAGAATTTAATTGGCCTCAAAATCCTCATGGCAACGTTATGTTACGATTTATGATCTGATTGTGGTTTGTGGTATCTGTTTTAACATGAACATGGGGAAACAGAAGTCACACACAAGTTATGAGACCAAATAGTTTGCCAAATTCGATTGAGTTGGGGACGCGAAATGGGGGACGCTGCCGTAAATCAAAATGTACACACGAACCGGAGAAAAATATTGCCACAGCAGCATAAAGAAAAAGTTGATAAACTGCCTGGGAGGCGAGAGGTTGGCGCGAGGTTTGTGTATCCTCAAGATGCCATGGCGAAATTGAATATGAGAAAACCCAAGGAGATGAAGATGAAGAAGAAAATATATTTCCGCTAACGACAATCAGGCAAAATGCAAAAAGTGTCGCGGAAGTTGTCAAAACATTCGAAACGAAACGAAATGTCAGATAGCACAAGCACAAGCACAAGCAGTTGTGGCTCTCTTGTCGCTCCAAGCAAGCTGACAGGCAGTCAAGCACTGTGTTTGTGTGCGTGAGTGTGTGTGTGTGTGAGAGGGTTTAGTCCAGAAAGTGACCTTAAATGAAGGCCATGCTTTAGACGCACCTTTGGCTGGCCTTCGTTCTTTTTTAGCCTCGGCAACGACACCACCAATTGGCCGTGCATCTACTTTGAGCCAAGGCATAAATTAATTTTTATACGCTTATCGGACAGGGAATTCATAATCGCAGGCATTGGACGCAGATCCCACTGAGAGCCGCGGCTCTCCTTATTTATTGTTTAACTGTGCAAACACTGATAATAAATTTCGCCTTCATTGTAGCCGCCTCTGTTGTTGTTGTTGTTGCTGTTGTTGCTGCTGCTGCTGCTGTGCTTGATGTTGCAGGCGTGAAAAATTGTTGGCGTGCATTTTACATCCATTTTGTGGGGTTTTGTGAGTTTTTTTCTTTTTCGTTGGTTTTTTTTTTTTTTTGTTGAGCAGCTATTTAATATGCAGCCAGGGCATTTTCGCATACACATTTATCGTTTTTTTCTTATACTCGTATCTTGTTTCATTTTTTTTTTTTTGCTGGTCGGTCGTTTTCCCTTTTTTCCAAGGATTTTGTGACAACCTTTTAATGAAATTAATCTGGGCTGGCAACTATCCAGCCGAGCAGCCGAGCCGCCTAGCCTACTAGCGAACTGCTGCCAACAATTTTTGCATATAAATTGCAATTTAAGATGTCCATTTATCAATGCTCATAACTTTCGATGAGCCAGCGAGCCAACCGCAAGCCAGGACTTAATTCATTAAACCACAAAATGGCCTCCGCCAGTATATACTGGTGCATGTAACAACACTGTTCAATGATGTGCTAAACGTATATGTACTCCATCTTAAAGCCTTTTGCCCTTTCCGATAATTGCCAATAAACTGGCGTTAAGTCAACAACTTAATAAATTTTGCATTTGCTCTTGGAGCAATAAGCTCAATAAGAACTTTGGCTCAACTTTGGCATATTGCAATATCATTTGCAAGTTGACATAACATTGAAAGCTAACAGCTTATAAATTGTTTAAGAATAAAGTCGGCAAATCTTATGTTCTACTTTAAGTTGCTAACTGAAGAATTAAGACGACCTTTATTGAGTTTGTTAAGCGTTTCTCTAAATATTGCCATTTATTGTAATTCTAAATAAAAAATAAATTACTAAATTGCAGAAACTATGCAAACTATGTGTATAATCATAATAGAAGGCTTTAAATCATAACTGAAATTAAAATGCAGAATGTGAGTTAATAAATGCTTATTTTGGCACCTGCATATAACAGAAAGTAAAGAAATGTGCTACCCTAGACAAGTTGTTCGATGCAGCTAAGTAAATCATACCGTAATTTAATGGATAATACTGCCAATTATGTTTTCACACATTGAACGAAATGTTGTGGAGTTTTCGCAGTTACAGATACGGATACATCAACAGTTGCAGATGCAATAAATATAAGTGGGTTGTGTAAATTTATGGCCATATGAAATGAATATCATTAAAAGCACGTCAATTAAACACACTTTGTTAGCTTGCAACTGGCAGCCAATTCTCTGGCAAGTGGGCGGTCATGCTGCACTAACTGACACGAGCTCGTTCTGGGCAGGCGACAGACCAACAAACTGACTGATTGACAGACTGCCAAGCATAAGAGTATGTGAATTGTGTGAGAAACTGACAATGACAGAATTTGCATAACGTGGTAAACGTAACAAACAAACCAACAGGCAACCAGCAACCAGCAACCAGCTGCTGGAATTCATTCGATCGGATTGTGATGCTGCCACAAGCAGCACAAGATACGAAGCAGTTGTCAGTATAATAAACAGACTGCAAAACTTAAAGTTGAACTTCATCTTTTGCCCAACCTCAACCCTTTAATGCATCTGCGAGAGTATTAATTTCCATTAGCACTAGGTAACCACATTACTCATACGCCGAGTGCGACGCAGTACTTTAAGCTTTGGCCCAATGTTCGAGAAACTTTTAATGAGCTATTTACATGTCAGCCACTTGCATGCAAGTGTAAGTATGGCATACACACACAAATCCATAGGCACTCGTTGAGGGCATCTATTAAATGTTAGCTTTACTATAATTTCATGTGTGCAAACATTTTGCTATTAAACAAACTAGCACCGCAGACAGCTAAACAAAAAATGTCATAAGGCAAAGTGAGGGGAAATCACATGTATATACTATATACACCATACGTATACCAGTACCAGTGCACGTCGAACTTTGCAGGCATAAATGCCATAGCAGGCAGAGCCCTCTACTTCCGCCTGTCGCGCTGCCTTTCCTCTTGCGTCTCCCTCTCGCTCGCCCACCACTTCTTTCTACTGTCGTGTGTGTTAGTTTTTGTACTGTGCCCGCAGCGCAACACTTCCTGTTTACATAAACAAACACATCAATGTGTCTGACGTGCAGCTTACCGCTCGCTACGCTCCTCCTTGGTCCATCTCCCATATGAGGCGACCTCACATGCATAAAAATTTTACATTAGCTCAACAAGGATTTTGCTTTCAATATAACAACGCGATATGTTGCATGCTCTTCCTCATGATATTACAGTTGTTGCACGTCGAAGGATACATTGCAAAAGTTAATTTTGCCTGCTGGCAACTAAAAATCTATTTCACAATGTTTTTATACTCATTTTAATGACTGCCTTGAGCTACAACTTTGGCGATTGCAATTCTCGATGAGTGCAATTCAATTTAGTAATTTGAATCGGAGTGCTGAGTATATTATAAATAGATATAGTTGTGCGAATATTGACAATTGAAATACACAATTTAAGTGTTTAATAAGAAATTAAAACTGGGTTTTATTACTTAGCTGCATATGAGTTAATATATAATAAGAAAAGTAAAGTTTGAGATTCTGATATAAGGATTGTAGACACTCTTACAATACATAGTCAACCTCTGTAGCTTTCTCCTTCATTTGAACTAGACTTAAAGCACTTCAATTGTCATGCAAGAGATAAAAGCATTTGAAAATATTTGCTGGAATAAATGCACAAAGAAATTTCAACATTTTGCTGCTGAAATTGGATGAGAATTCGAGTACGAGTTTTCGTTTTCCTTTTTGGTTCACAACACACAAAACAAAACTCTTGGCAACATTATTGGCACAAAAATATTTTTCATTTTAATTAAATTGCATTCTCTGGCAGTTCCAGTCTCATCTGAACTTAACTAAACTTGAAGTCAGCCACTTTGCCCCTTTGTTCTCGACGCACCCTGACCTTGTTATAAGCTTTTCCTTAGGGGAACTGAACTGACTTGGAATTTCAGCATTACAGTTTTCCAGTTAATCAAACGCAGCACTGAACATGAAAATGCTTAATTGTATTACTTATTGCATAACTTTTGAGACTCGATTCAACTCGATTCAATTCGAGACGACTGGAGTCGTCTGTGGTTACGTCTGCAACAGTCATAATTCATTTGCCACTCGATACAAAAGTCGTTGGCAATTAATTCACGCGCCCGTTATTGATAAATCAATGCGGAATTTGGCTTCAAAGGATAATTAATGCGTCGCCAGGCAACGCGGCCTGCATGTGACAGCAGCTGGCGCAGGATCTCAGTATAAATAGTATGTGTATGTGTATGTGTTTGCGTTAAGCTGCCTGACACTTGTACACACTCAGCTCAACGTGTTACTTAAGGCATGCACTCAGCGAAAAAGCCGAGAGACTTTAGTGCATATGCTTAATTTGCAAGCGATTGAAACTCGTATCAAGTCCACATGGAAAGGAGCTTCTTTATTTACACATATGAGTACATTTGATGAACAATATAAATTAGCCTACCTTATTAGATCATTGTTTATAGTAGTTTGTTAGTGAGTTTCACAGACTAAACTCAATTATATCATTGGTTTATTAAGTAGTGGAATAATTTGTAGTATTATATAAACTATATTACAAGAAAGTACTTGCCAATAAATAACCTGTTTGTCAGAATAGAAATATAAGTGGTTTCTTGCTAAATTCGTTGTAAAAGACATGCAGTCTATTATTAAATTATATCAGATATCATTATGTTTGATAAATAATAAAGTTTTGAACAGAAATGCTCAAGAAATTGTGCACTTGCACTTGTCTGAAGTGGAAATATTTATTTCCAAGCTCTTTTCAATAAATATTTCTTGAAATTTCACTCGGCTTGAATAAGCATACTTATCAAATGTGCATTTTCCTTTGTGCCTGGCTGAAGCAGGAGCAGAAGCGTGCCAGCAGCCAGGAGCCTTGAACAAATTCAGTTTGAACGCATTAAGGATATGCCCAGGCGGAAAAGTACAGTTTCGCCCATACATGTCGAGCAGGGTGGAATGGGTGTCCTGGTGTGGCGCGGACATGCTGAGACATGCTTTTGTAATTAAATTAGCATTAATGTTGTCGTTGGGATTATGGACTGTGAGTGTTCTCGTTACCATTGTCGTCATCAACGTCTGCAGTTACAGCCACAGAAGTCGTAGTCGCTGTCGCTGTCGCAGTCGCAGTCCCAGTTGACGCTACCTTGAGCGACTTCATTAAATATCGCTCATTCGCCATGTATGATTCTTCCTCTCTGTGCATGTATGCGTCTCTGTGAATATGCGTGATTGTGTGGTCGCTGTTAGCCACTTTGCTGAATTTATGACGCATTTAATGGTTGGCAAGCTTTCCGCTTGGATTTACTCCCACGCTGCTTTGGAAATGTGCCATCAAGTATCTATTTCAATATCAATTGACAGGACAATTTATTCGTGAATTTTAAAAGTTGCAAATGCTACGTGCTGTGTACTCTTAATTACCGTTGCACAAACAATTATCAGCATTTTTGCATGGCTGCCAAGTGGCTATAAATAAACACCCCAACCGGGCAATCTTCCATCACGTGCCGTCCCGCAGACAGCAGGCCCACAAACTTTTATTTCAATGCGCTGCAAAGTTTCTAATTTTTTTTTCCAGTTCTCTTTTCATTTTTTGTGTTTAGAGCAAACAGAAAAGAGTAAAAATGATTGCAGGAAAAAGTTGGAATTCAAAGCAAAGCGAAGTTTTTCAAGCTAAAGCAAAAAAAAATGAAAACCAAAGCAATTCAAAGAAAAAACTATGGGCAACAACTTTCTGGGTGTTTGTATATTTCCTGGGCGAATCTTAAATACTCTGCAACTAATTCAAATACATTTTCAAAATATATACACTATATTAGAAACTTGACATTATTTGAATGGAACGAACTGTTCTGTCCATTGTTAAGCACAAAGAGTGTTTAAAGAAATAAATTGTATTCGTTTTTTATGATATTTGAAATGAGAACAATTTGAATACTTGTGATAAAATGGTATCAACATTGATTCCGAAAAAGAAAAGATTCAATTCATTCCACTTTAAACAGTTTCCAAGTGCTTACCAAAAGCAAACTAGCCCAGATGTACTAGCTGCTCACGACGACTTAATCTGTGAAGCAAGCGAGGACATACCTTATAGCATAGTTATCTGCTTGCTCGGGGAGCACGAAGGGTGTGCGAGCAGAGCAGGAAAGAATGAAAGTGTTGGGTTTGAGCCAGGCACAGAATTTGTGGCCGGAAGTGTGCATGTAAGCACCACACTAACAAATGTGGGTTGTGTGTGAATGTCTATCTGAATATGTTTGAGTTTAGCAGTGTACTCGTACTCGTATGTGTGTGAGGCTGTTAGTAAAGGGTTTACAGTCTTTAGGTTGCTTGAAACTTCATGCTGTTTGCTGGTGTGTGTGAGTGTGAGTGTGAGTGTTATTCAAGCAAATTGCCAATGTAAATGTTGCAACAAGCAGTTGAAGCAGCAGCGGCAGGAACCAGCCAGTAATAACAGCAAATGCGACCCTCGTCGCAGCTGTGTAAACAGCAGCAATAACACCAATATCAACAACAACAACAACAGCAACAACGCAGACCCATTGCTGCTGACGTCAAAAGAGACGCACACACCAGCATACTAATACCCACACGCACAATCTGACACAAATACTTTTACACACTCGACCAAAATGCATTTAGCTCACACTGCTCCGCTCTGCCTTTTTATGCCTTCTGACATTCCTCTTTGCCTGGCTCTTGCGCAGTGCTTGGACAGTTTTATGCAGACAACTCAACCAACTCAGCCAACTCGTCCCAAAGCCCCAAACTCATCCAAACAAAACCGAACACAATTCAAGCGACCGACCGCACAAAATGGCCGCACCGGAAGTTGCTTGCCACCATTTGTGCCTTCGCTGTTGCACGCGCATTTCAATTTGATCTGATTTTATTGGCATTGCTGCTGATGTTGTTGGTGTTGCTGTTGTTGTTGCCATTGCCATTGTTGCTGTAGTGGTATTGTTAGCTGGGCATCGTTGTCGTTGACGCTTGTGTTTGCCCAACTTGTTGTTGCACCATTTATTTAAGCATTTAAGTTTGTTTGTTTATTTGCCGCGGGTAAATGAAGCACACAAATCATTAGGTGCCCCATTGGACAATCCAATGAGCAAAGTGGGCCAAAAGGATTTGCATTATCCACTTTCAGTTTATTTGCACTAGTTTCGTCATACATATATGCATGATGCGAATTATTGTTTATATTGAATGTATTAAAGCTCAACTCTCCTGATAATAGAATTTGAATAGTTATAAAAGATATGTTTCTATTAAAAAGCTCAAAATATGACAATAACTCTGTATATTCAAATAGCACTAAAGTTACTCAAATTAAAAGAAATGTAGACAAATATTCTTTAGAGAAACTATTGTTAAATTTGGATTTCGATAATCCCCCTTCACACACTTCACCTGCAGTTGAGGATTTCTTTTAGCTGGGGCAGACAACTTAGTGGATAGGGAGAACAACTTGAAGTGGATTATGTAAAACTTCTTTTGCCTGCTTATTGTTCAAGTTCAACTCGTCTCATTCAATTCAGTGTAATTGGAAGGTCTGTCTATACAAATTGCTGAAGCATTCAGAGAAGTCGAAAGCTTTGCTTCTGATTTCATTGAAAGGCTTCAAAGCAAAAATTCAATTAGGGGCCAAAGAGAAATGTTGTCTATTTGTCAGAAAAACAGTCACTTGTATGGGATTTACTCTACTGTGCCCTAAAGCAGCACAAGCAGTACCAGCAGCAAATTGAGAACCATAAGGCGTATACTTAATGCGTGTCTAATTAGGGTCTAAATAGGATGTTGCGACATGTGAAAAGTACTCAACTCAACTTGACTCAACTCAAAGTACACTTTTCTCTTGGTCTACTTGCAGTGTCAACAGCAATTGTGGCACAACAGCGACCGCAACGGCAACGGCGTAACGGTATCAACAGTAACCGCAAAAACACTTGTTAAGTGGTAGGCGGGAAGCAAAGTAAACAGCAACGCCTTCACATTGGATTACGCGCAGTTATACTTTAGACCGGAGCCAATTAGTGGCCAACAGCAACAACAACAACAGCAGCAACTAGCGCAACAACAGACACAGCAGACGCAACAACAGCTGCAGCTGCAGCGACAGCAACAGCAGCAAGTGCAGCAGCAATTGCTCGCCCAACAGCAGCAGCAATTGCAGATACAACAACTGCAGCAACAACTGCTGCTGCAACGGCTCGAGCGTGAGTTGCAGCAGCAACAGCAACAACAGCAGCTAGCCCAACAGCAGCAACAATTTCTCTACCATCAGCGACAATACTACGAGCGTCTGAGTACCGCTTCCTCACGTCATCGCTGGCTACCGACTACTGGCAGTCACTACGACTATCTGCCACTGCAGCAGCATAACCACCACCACCACCACCAGCAGCAGCAGCAGCATCAACAGCAGCAGCAACTGCAACAGCAGCAACAACAATATAGTTATTACTTCAGTCGCGGCAGCAGCAGCAGCAGCGGGCTGGGTCTAGGCTTAGGTTTGGGCCTGGGTTTCGGACTGGGCGGCAGCAATCTAACCAGCTGGTACCATCTGCCCTCCACCTCGGCACACATCTACATTGGCAGCAGCAGTAGCAACGGCGGCAGTGCCCACTATCCGTATCGTCTAGGATACAGCGGTGGCGGCTATCCGGCAGCAGCGCTGATTAACTTTGATACATCACCGACACCGCTGCTAGCAGCATCGGCAGGCAGCTCACCTGGCTATTTGCCAGCTCTTCCTACACCTGTCTTGCCACCACCGCCACCGGCGCCTAGTGTAGCTACCGACTATTACTTTAGTAGCAGCGCCAGCAACACAACAGCAACAGCAGCAGCAGCAGCAGCAACTAGCTCCTCAGTCGAGCCGTTTCATAGCTCTGCGTTCACGGCAGTCACAGCAGCAGTAGCAGCAGCAGCAGCAGCGGAAGAGGAGCTACAAGCTGGCGGCTATCGTTACAAGGCCACGCCACGCCGGCGATACGACGCTTACGACAACTACGGATATTTGCCAGGCATTGCCAGCACCACCGAGGACGAGGACGATCTGCTTGAAGAGTGCCTGCCAACGGCCTTGTTATCCACGGACTGTGAGAGTCTCGAGGACGTACGCTTTCTGCAATACAACAGCAACCATCATCCGGAGTTCTACGACGACGACGACGAGGAGGCGCAGCTGGCGCACATACTTGATCTTGATCTGCCCGATTTTTTACGCCCTTACAGCGTTAGTAGCAGCGGCGGCGGCGGAAGCAGACACAGCCACAAAACGCCGCCGCAACACGAATATCAGACGGAGCACGGCGCAGCAGCCGGAGCAGGAACAGCAGCAACCATTGCTGGTGCAGGAACAGCAGGGGGTGGAGGCACAGGTGGGGGCCACAGTGAAACTGGCAGCGGCAATCAGTCGCATCGCGAAGCGGAACAACATCGCTATCACCATTTCCAACAGCAACAGCAACACCAGCAGCAACAGCAACCGCAGCACCAACACCAGCAGCATTATAATCAGCAACAACATCATCAATACCACAACCAACACCAACAGCAACATCAGCAGCAACAGCATCAGCAACATTTGCATCTGCCAGGACATCAGTCGCAACAACAACAGGCCTATCAGTCCTACCAATATCCATCGCACGACAGCTGCGAGGGTTTCAATCAATTCGCCAACAACGCCAGCAGCTGCCTGGGCAATCAGAGAATGATGGTTAGCAAATTGTGGAACAGTTGCTTTCCGGAGTTTACGCCGGATCATGTGCATCGTCACAACTTCTATCTTTGTCAGGTGAGCACGTAACTGCAATATAATTCTGAGTATTTTATACAATACATATCAGCAATATTGTACGTCATCAGAATGCTATGATGCAATAGCTTTAATGCATTTCTAAGTATATTTCTTAGATTTGGTTCTAGCAAAATCATTACACAAAAACACAACAACATATAAAAAGCATAGTTGTCTCACTTTTCTTTAAGTAATTCCAAGTATTTTTCTTTGATTTAGTACTGTGTAAAGCATTACTATAAAAATCATAGTTTTCTCACTTTATTATAATGTTACGAACTGCATTCACAATACTTCAAAGTAATTCCAAGTATTTTTCTTTGATTTGGTTTTATTATAAAACTCATAGTTTTCTCACTTTATTATAATGCTACGAATTGCATTCACTTTGAAGTAATTCTAAGCATTATTCTTGTTAAAATGCCATAAATTGAAATATTGCCCTTTACTAAGAAAACTCAATAAAATACTTTAAATTATTAAGCTTGAAGAATTACAGTAATAAATAATTATCAGTAAAGTTAAAAAAAGCACATTTTATTAATTTCAATAGTATTTTATGAATTAAGATATTGCTCATAACTTATGGTATTCAATAAAATACTTATCATTGCATTGAACAACAGAAACTATGTACAATAAAATATAATTACTATTATTATTAAAACATAGAATAAAGCATATTTGTGATTGATTTAGTGAATAACCTTCAGAAAATCGTAAATTATTTATTTAATTATTTATTGCAGTGGCAACGCAACACCCAGGTGCGAATTGTCTATCTGTTCTATCGCTGGATAACGGCCATAACGTGCCTGGCGGCATTAGTGTGCTCGCTGCTGGACATTGGCCGGACTGAGGAGCATTTCGAGCACCATTATGCCAAGTGGTGGATATACTTGACCCACTGGGGCCTACTCTTTTGCACAGTGCAGGCGTGGCTTGCCGCTTGGATAGTGACACAAGGCATGATGGTGGAACGCGAAGACTTTGAGATTGTGCGGCAGGCGAAGAAGAGTCGCCTCCATCATCTTTATTGGGTGCTCTATACATGTGCAACAGTTTACGCTTTCATTGTTACCATGTGCTACTGGCTGCTGGTCCACAATCCGGGTAAGTCAGCGAGAATAATCATCACAATAACAATAAGAAGAAACACAAAATCTAGAGTAAGCAATATGAGAAGTGATTAATTATCAATTTGATACATTTAATTGGGTGCTTGGATGGTTAGCGGTGCTCAATGATTCCCTATTGCAAAATATCTGACTCTTGCAGTACTCCGTATCAATCAAGTCGTAGGCAATGCGACTGACAATCACAAGGCCACCGACAGTGCAGCCGTACGTAATAAACATTTTGGCGGCAAACTCCAAATATTTAAACCTAGATGAGATATCCAGTGACGTTGCGTGCAATTTGGAGACATTGTATGTGGTCCACGGTCCAAAGATAATCAAACTGCAGCTCATCGGCACGTAAATATGCATGGAAAGTTCACTTGCAAGAGAAACCATTGTGACAACTAGCACAGAAATGGCCATCAAAATCAGTATCCATATGTTGGTCGTCAGCCTACGTGGAATCCAGAGACCAAAAGGCGTATATAACAGCACAATGCCAATTGCGATTAGCATAAAGTACCAGGCCAGTTCCAATTCCTGTACGCACAGGCACATCACGATCAGAGTCAGGCTCTCGAACATGCACACAAAGACGATCCAGTTGAGGGGGAAACTAATCTGCAGTCGACGGAATCCAAAGAACGCCCACGAAAGATTCAGCCAGGTCAACATCAGCAGCAGCATGTAGAAGCTACGCTCGGCAGTATTGAGCTGAAGTTGCCAGCGGTAGGTGGACGACAGCCATTGTAGCATCGATAGAAACACTTGGCTGCCGAGCAGCACATACGCATAGGACAGAAAGGCGATCCGACCTGGTCGATGCACAATGATCTTACATTTATCATGATGTGGCGTTTGCTCTGGTTGTAATTTCCCATTATAGCGACTATCCGTGCTGGGACCAACTCCAGAGCTATACGAATAGCTGCCGTCCGTTGTTGTGATATTCGTGTTTCCCGTATACGAGTCCGTGGAGCGTATATACAGCTCTGGGGCTGACATAGATCTCACATGACTGTGCATGTTTACTTGTCAAATAAGTATAGAGTTGCCATTAGTTATTCAACCGCCTAACCAAGTGACACTGACAGTCATTGACAGTAATAGTTCTCAACAAAATTCTCTCAATAGTCAATAAAACACACACTCTGAAATTTTATGAGCGATTCGCCGAATCGAGTCCTGGAGGCGCTCCGTAAATACAACTTCTCTCTGCAGGTATTTGGAGCTGCCCTCGCATACATAGTTGTCTCCATATTGTTGTTTTTGATAGTTGGCATTTTGGGCGATGAGGCAGAGATCGTCCCCCTCCCAGTTGCCATTGTGCTGTTCATCGTTGGCCTAACCACTTTCAACATCTATGTGAATCTCGTAAGACTACGTCGAAAGTTTCCAGTGAACTGGATAATTTGCTCTTCGATTGCCTTGGCGCTGGCCCTGGGCGATGCCTGTGTGCTGCCCGTCCAGGATGCTGACAATCTAGTGTGGGCCCTAGAAGTATTGGCATTAATGGCTTTCTATCTACTGCTTGGACTTTGGCTGCCGCCACATTGTCCGGCTCTGGTTTACATTGCTCTTACCTGGGTCATCGTCTTTCTTGTCGTGGTGTTCTGTCTGATCATTTTAGATCAAAGTTGCGATGATTGCGATATGCCATCTTGCTACCTCCATGGCATAATGTGGATAGCCTTATACCCGATGATGATCTTTCAAGGGCAAGTTATTTATGGTCATTTGCAGCATAATAAGCCAGTTTGGGAGATTCCGTTATTCTCACTCCTGCTGCAGTTCGATTTTCTCTTCTGCTATACCTACCTCAGCAACATGGATAATATGATCATGGCCTCCAAAATGCTCTCCACCTCGAATAGGCAACTCTATCGAGATGCGAGCTCTTTTTACTTCTAGCAATTGGCTTTCAAGTTTGCAAATTATACCGGTTATCAACAAATATGTATGTTAATCTACTATGTTTTGATATATATTGTAATAATAATATCAGAAATGTTAATTTAAGATTCAGAAATATGTGATATACTCATTCAATATTTCTATATGCCGAAAAAATAAAATAATAATATTATTTATACTAATGATAACACATTGCAATATTTGATATTATCATCAATGCTATTATCATCGAACTGCTATTTATATACTTTGTTCCCCATAGATCATCATAAGATTGACGCCCTCAACATCATGGTACATGTGCTGAATTCGATTATAATGCTCATCGATCTGGCCATTGTGGGGCATCCCATAAAGATGAGTCATGCATATTTTACCACTGGCATTGGCCTTGCATATGCCATTTTCACTGGCATTTATTTCTTGGCCGGTGGCACCGACAGGTGAGGCAAACTGGCATATGTTAAACCGTGCAAAAGTAATCAACTACTCGTATTATTTGCAGGAAAAACCAAACTGCCATCTATCCGATGATGGACTGGACCAAGCCGGGCAAAGCCATCATTGTAACGGCATGCGCCATCATCTTTACGTTCTTTGTGCACTTCTGTTGCTATCTGCTCTATCGAGGACGCGTCTGGCTGTTCACAAAGCTCTGCATACGGGGACGTCACAATCGGGATGGTGAAATGGGCGAGGGGCTCAATGATGATTCGGGTTCGCGCATGGGTGGTGGAGGTGGAGCTGGTGCTGGTGGTGGCGTTACTGCTGCTGTGGTTGGCGGCGGTGGCAGCAGCCAGGATTATGCTCATCAGCAGCAGTATCCCATTGCACATACAGAGCAGCCGCGTGCCATCTCACAGCAGCCGACTGCCAGCTACCAGATGCCTCCACAATACTCTGGCTATCTGCAGCAGCCAGTAGTTGCCGGTGTCAATGTGGGCGTGGTCAGCGCAGATGGCGTATATCAACCGATTGGCACGGAATCGGGACGCACAAGCGGCGGTGGTGCCGGCGCAAGCGGCGGAGGAGGAGGAGGAGGAGGAGGAGGAGGCACTGGTGCTGATGCTACCAGCAAGCACAAGAGTTCCGGTTCGGGCTCAGGCTCGACGTTGACGCGTACGGTGGCCCATTTGGATGCTGCGCAGCGGGAGCAGTTCCTCAATCCCAACAAGATCGTCGAGTATAAGATGTAAAGGCGTTGTACCCGGCACCGGTATACGTTCCACTTGTCCATGAAGTTTCTGGAGAAGCATTGTGCGCAATGCGAAGCGGCCCGTCAGGCCGTTAGTGAGGAGCAGCGCCATCTAGCGCCGATCGAATCGCATCCGCACAGTGGTTAGTTTAAGATTTGCAATTTAGCACGTTTATTTCGAGAACCATCTATCCAGATCGTGTCGATAGATCAGCGCATTGTATTGTCTGGTATTTGGCATATATTCAGTATTCAGTATTCAGTATTCAATATTCAGTATTCGTAACTGTAAAGTAGTTTCGTAATTTTGTAAATGCTTTGCCAGTTTTTTTGTATGTGTAGCCGCTTTGCCAGCTACAGTAGTTATTCACTTTGTGCGTCAATCAATATGCATAATATGTAATGTAACTTTTAAATAGTTATGTATTGTATGTATGTGTAGTTGTCGTCTCCTGAATAGAGTTTAGGCAGGCTCCATCGATTTTAAGCAGTTTTAAATGTTTCCCAATGGACTAAGTTGAACATTTATATGTTACAACTATACCCCCTCACACATTCTAACACATCCCTTTTTAATTTGATTAACAGCGATTGTGTTCAACAGCAAAGTAGAAAACTTTTAACTCACACATACAGCGTCCAATAATTAATTAATTCATTTGCATAAAATCCCAAAAAAAAAAATTTTACAAAAAAAAAAAAACACATACTGCCTGAAGGTGTGTACATTCACTAACAAGTATTCGTACTCACATTCACCACAATTGTTGTTTATTTAATTTAATTTATACACAAAATTTTATATATCGGTGCAGGTGTAAGAGGATCGCATGTCAAGCGTACCATTTGCAAATGCAATTTTTCAGTTGCAAATTGTTCGCATTCAGGACATTGTGCACTCGCTTGTAAAACTTAATCGGCAGTAATTTGTGGCGTGGAAAATATTGAATAAAGTATAAATGTTAATTTGAAAACATGCTTGGCATTGCTTAGAGAACTAAATCATAAGTTGTTAATAATAACATGAATATTTTTAGCAGTGCAAAAGCTGCGTAAAAAACCAAAGAAACTACAAAAATATGAATTCAATTATAAGAGCACGAATTAAATAAAATATTGAAAATATCTAAAGCAAATGTTTAAACATAACAAAAAATCAATTCATGCTCCTAAGTATGATGTTAAAAATATTGAAATCAGTATTAAACATACATATGTTATGAACCATACTTTTTGCTCAGAAGCCACAAAAAAGAAATACATGAATAATAATGGAAGCGTTTAATTGAGGGCTCTAAAAATTCGTGAATTGCATACCTTATACCACAATTTGATGACCTGAAAAACATGCTATTCAAGTATATGTGTATACTTATCTACCATATAATTGAACATTTAGCAACTTATATGTATTTTAAATATTTATGTGTATGTAAATAGTTGGTTTTCTATATATACAAATATATATCTATATACAAATACAAACAAATATACATACGCAAATGTTAAACTATGAAATCAAAGAACAAAAATCATATTAAACAACCAAAAATAATATATGAAATGTTGTAATAGAAAAATTTAAAAACAAAACAAAATCAAAAGCAATGAATAAAACTCGTCAAGAGGAATGTGTTAACAAAGAAATAAATTCAAAACGATATTTAACTACCTACATACATACACATATACAGTAAATAAAATACAAAACGACATCCACAAATAATATTATACTACTGATGAAGAAAATTGCAGAGCATACCAAAATTATGTAAATTGTATGTGAAAATAAAATAATATAAATTACAATTAATTTTCGATAGATTTACATAAAAACAACAACAACAACTATATTAAACAAGCACACTTACACACACCTAGCACACCAGATAAATAAAATAGTTGTAAAGTGTTTTAAGCCAATTACAGATTTCTTTTAATACCCTTTGCAGAGCACAAAAATATTCCATTTTAAGTTTAACAAACTATTGTAAATATCCATAATTTATTAATTCCTATATGGTATAAAATATTAATTTACATTCGCATATTTACGAAGAGTATATGTAATGCATAACTTCCAACCTATTCCGAAATCTGCTATAAAAACAAACTAATAAAATACATTTTTGAATGGTCTAAAAATAAAATAAAGGTAAATATAAAATCATTTTAAATTCTGTGTTCTTTAAGTTACATAAATGCTATGCCCTCTTTTAAAAAAAAATTGTGTGTGAATAATTGAAATTATGATAAAACTCACAAATATACATCAATACATTAATATATGAATGCAAGGGTATCAAACCATCGGCTTGCCGTTGAAATATTTTCATTTTTACATTCATAACTAAAATATGTGTATGTTATGAGTTGGCATTTAGAAATTTGTTTTCTTTTTTGTGGCAGTTTTAAACCGATTTTGGTTAAATTTTTAGCAGAACTGAAAAATGCTTCATATTCTTTAGTTTTTGTTCGAGCCTTTAGCATAAATGTATAAATGTATGTTTATATAGACTGAATATTATTAAATGAACATCTAAAGGAAGCCCAAATAATACTAAATTATTTACATATAACAAATTATGAAAACCGTTTTGGATTGTATAACATATAAACAAAATTTAACCACAAAATAAAATAGTAAGCACATATCAACAATTAAAAAGTAAAGCAAAAAAAAGATAATATCAAAACCAAAAAAAAAGTTCTTCTAAATAAAACTCAAAGTTGCATATTCTAAAAACCAAATCAAAGTTGACCTCATCAAAACCAAATGAAAAGAATCATCATAAATATATAAATAAATGTTAAACAATCATAATAAAACATAAAAATATGGAATACTTAAGCGAAGAAAAAGAGAACAGAAATTAAATATTATATTTTGTAGATTTTTAGAAAATTAGATGAAATGTCAAAGTACATGCATACTTATATATATGTATCTACTATATACATACTGTACGTACATAAATAATTTAATTGTCAGCTACATATATATACATATTGTGAAGTGCTCGAGAGTAAATCGGTATGTCTATTTGTATTCAAATGTTCAAGCAACAAACGAGAAATGGCAAAGCTTTAAGATACTAGAACTGTTGGACGGAAACTTTTTAGTACAGATTACTTAAAACGTTCAGTTAACATGAGGTTGGCGCATAACACAAACATTTTGACATATAAACTACTTAGTAGTAGAATTCATCAATGGCTCAGCAAGTATTTGCTATTAGTGAGAAACCTATAGAAAAATCAAAATCAAAAACTTATTACGCAATTGCACACAAAAAATAATTTCAAAGCCCCCAATTTAAATGCAAGCGTTGAATATAATGATATAAATTTCAATACAAATAAATAATTGTGAAATTTAAAGGAAAATCGAAATAACACTACACACAAATGAAATAAATTAATACTAAAAACAAATTGTTTACTTTCAAAGTATTTCTGCGCATTTAACCAAAATGAATAAAAAAAGTATTTAAAAAAAATTAACATAAAAAATTAAACTGCAAGTGATCCGAAATTGAGTTTATAATATGGATAGCATTTGCAACTGCAATATAACTGAACCACATACTTACAAACATATTTAAACCAAGGTTTTTATTAACAACAACAACAACAGCAAAAGGAACAACACAAACTACAACTACATATACAAAAATAAAAAAAAAATAACTTTTAAAAATGGCAAAAATGTTTGGATGAAAAGCATCTAAATATAAGCTTAGCAAATGGAGAAATACATGTATTATTACCAAAACAAAAAGAAAATAAATACGCATATATACTTTCATAATATGAAGTATTATTAACTATTATTATTATGTATTTGAAAACAAAGCATTGTGAATTAGTATTAAAGCAACCAACAACAAACAAAACGGTGGTAAATAAAGATTGTAAACGAAATTAATACAAATTGTTTCTAATTCCGAGACGATATCAATAGGATATAAATTACAAAGTTATTCCTTACCCCAAAGCTACATTAACATATAGCACAATTTGATTGTTAGTGATTGAGAGACATATGTTTATAGTTTTTTGTTATCATAGATGTATTTATTAATATGTTGTGATTTCTAATACTTAATACAAAATCTATTTGTCGATTTTTTTAGTTTCATACATTTATAATTGATTTCAGTTTTAGTCATACATACATGTAGATACATTTAGTTTTACTTTTACTTTATCATTAAATAATTAGTAACATAATTTGGTTTATTGCGACTTAAATATTAATCATCATTTAAATGTGTATACATAATCACTTTCATTTCACTTTTGTGTAGTTCAACAAATTGTACATTTAAAACATAAAGGGAAAGACAGCAGAAGTTAAGTAATTATACTTTATATCACGCATGGGGTTTTTTTTGTGTGGTTGGCAGAACTTGGACAAAACATAAGAACTGTGCAAAATAATTTAAGAAAAAGGAGATATTCTTTTTAATAATCAAATGTATGGCTTGCTCGGTCAGATTTACGTCTAAGACAGTTTTAAATAAGATGGGGGCGAGCACTTCTTTCGTAAAAATTTGATTATATACAGAGGCAAGCAGGAGACGACCGTGATAAGCGATACCTTCCAGAGGAAGTCGTATGACCAGATGAATTCCCAGTCTGTGAAAAACATATATATTTGAACATGTACGGATGATAGGTTTTAAAAGTTCTCACCGAAATACTCATGCAGAACAGCCAGAGAGATTAGATAAAGTGCTAAGCTGAATAGCTCAGCCAAGACCATTAGCCTGTAAAACATTCAAGATAATTACAAATCTCATTAAATGGAAGTGTTTAGTGATCATGACAATTACCTGTGCCAGGTGCGCACTGTCAACGCGACCATAATGAGCTCTGTCATAATAAGCGCCGAGAAACTGATAGCCACAATATGTATAAACTCGTCCACAAAGAGTATAAGTGCACCGTACATGATTACGCCACCCTGATAAATGCTGATCAATACCCATATGAAAAAGGTCTTATAACTGAGACTGCGTCCCTTTGATAAATCTTTGTATAACTCCGGATATGTGACAGCAGTCTCCGAAGTAATATCCTGATCCAGCACAAGAGAAAACACCGGAAACATGGTATACAGCGTTGAATAGCCTACCATTAAGAAACCCTGATAAAGTGCCACCGAACTTAGATAGAACACAGCTGAGAAAACTGCTTGCAATGTTGTGATTATTAGTCCACGATGTATTACAAACTGGGAAAGGGCAGCCGAACGTTTGTAGCTGCGCCGTCCATGGATGAGAAGTAACTTCGCAATGTGCGAGAATTGCGGAATGCTAAAGTCTCCTGCGAGCGAGGCCTGACGGCCCTCACGTCCCTCGATGCCAACTCCAGCGTCCGCCTGTTGAATCATGCTCACATCATTACCGCCATCGCCAACAGCACATGTGCGTTTGCGTGTGTGTTTCTGGATGAGAGCCACCACTTGGGCTTTTTGCGTTGGAGAGCAACGGCAACATACAACTGCCGGAGAGGCAGTTGCCAACTCTAGAAACTCCAGTCGATAATACTGCAGGCATACCTCCAGCGACTCACCGGATATAACCAGTGCATGACCCTGTTTGCGTCTGAAGTGATTTAGCTCTTGATGTGCCTCCGTGCGCGTCTTAACTGAGCGCAGTACATATAAGCCCTGGTTACGACCAATCAATTGAGACGATTTGGCAATGCAGCAAGCCGTCTCTAGCTTATCGCCTGTCAGCATCCAGACACGTACGCCGGCATTGCGCAACAGCTCGAGAGTGGGTCGCACATTCTCTTGCAGGCGATCCTCTACTCCGGTGAGACACAACAGCTCCATTTCGCGTTCTAGGGATTCTGTGACTGCGGCAACCTTGGCCACACGATCCGTAATGCTCAGACGAGCTGCATTATATCGCATTTCGAAATCGTTGTACTGTTCTTCTGTAAGCACCTTCTTGGCGACGACGAGCGTACGCAAACCCTCACGAGCCATATTGTCCGACTCCTCACTTAGCCAGTCGTTGTATTGAACAATCGTGGACATGACCACATCAGCGCCCTTCAAATAGAAAGTTATCTGGCCTGTCTTGCTCTCACGTACAATTATGCCCATGCGCTTAGTCTCGCTTGTAAAGGGAAACAGCTGCAGAATCTGATAGTGAAGCAGGATGTCGTCTGTAGATTTAAAAGAAAATGAGTTTTTTTTCTTATAGCTTTAAAGACTACTCACTCTCATCACTAGCAGTCTTCACTTGCAGCGTCATGGTGTTAAGATCTCGAGCAATTAGAGTTAGACCCACCTGCTCGGTCCATTTGACCAACGCAATCTCATCGGGAGAGGCGGCCTGATACTGATGTTCCGTGTCTGTGCTGCCTGGAGCCTCAATATTTATCACAGATTTTGTAGGTGAATTATTGCCACCAGTTAAAGTCGAAGCGGTGGATACTGAACGATTGTCTTCATCGTCGCTTACCGGCGTCACATTGTGGCACAAAGCCAAAGCACGCACTGCCTCCCATTCACGCCATCCTTCTGGACGGCGCATGCGATTGCCCGCAAACATAATCGGCTTGCTTTCGCCCGCACTGCTGGAGCTGGATAGGCTGCCCTGTTGCTGTTGTTGCTGCAGTAAATTCCCCGCTAACTTTTGTATCATCTGTCCAATGTGATGAAAGGTATCCGCATCGTGGGACACGATACCCAGATGTATCTTCTTGAAGACCATTTCATTTTGAGTCAAAGTGCCGGTCTTGTCTGTCAGCACGTACGAAATGCGTCCCAGCTCCTCTGGAATTGTCGTTGATCGCACCACAGTACCCTTAATGTTGTCATCGTTTTGCATTTGCCACGAATAGAAAGCTTTTCCCATGTCAAGATTCACACGCAAACTGATCGGTATAATGTACGAGAATAGTAGCACAAATCGGAACATATATCGATACCAAGGTCCACCGAACCCCTTCAGCATCATCATGACCAACGAAAGTCCCAGTACGGCACAGAACAGCACCTAAATTGAGAGTTAAAAGAATGCGTTAAAATTAATCTCTATATTTAACTTGTTTTAAACCCACCTTGGTCAGTCCGTTGATCTCTGTGTCGAGCAATCCCACCTTGGAGCGTGGTTGAGAGTTATTCATAACGCTCCGGGTCTCGCAACCCGTGTAGATAACAATGCCAGTGGCGGTGCCGGCAGCAACTACCGTATTGGCCCATAGAGTGTTTTCCACACTGAGACCGGTGTCCTCGCTGCCATCTGTCATGCAAAAGGTGGCAATAAAGCTGTGTATATCATTCTGCGGCTTCTCCACGTAGAAGCTGGCATCGATGTTATAGAGGTCCGCATCACGGCTGAGTTTCTGAGTGTAAGGGACCGCCAACCGTGGTTTCCAATCAGTCTCACCGTCTAACTGATCGGTTCGCACAAATACTGAGCCACTTCGGTCGCTTGTCCGCAGTAGAATAAGATCCGCAGGTACTCGCTCGTTTTTCTCCACGATAATGACATCGCCCACTTTGAGCTTGGAGCTGGGCACCATCTCATATCCGTTGCCATGGGTCGCCGAGAGGCGTTTATATTTTTGCGAATTTACCTCGTGGTCACGTTGATGCCGACGCAGATCGTCCACTGCCTCTCGACAAATGGTCACCATCAGCACAAAGCCAAGTGGTCCCCAATAAGTGTACGGATAGCCAATGCGTATATCCGGTATGAACTGGGACAGTGCCATCAGCAGGAAGTACAGATTGAGAAAGAACCGAAACTGCTCGAACAGCACCAACGGCAGGAACGTTATGAAATTGTACTTCTGATTCCGTATCTCATTTGGTGGAAACTTCTCCGTGTTAGGCCTGCCCAAATTGACATTGCGAGCACGCAGCTCGCGTGGCCTAAACCATTTCTTCCAACAGCTGTAAGACGAAATAAATATGTATACTTTAATAATTGCTAAAAAAAATATTTCATTTTTTTACAGTATTAAAATATCAAATGCAGTTGACTACCTATTTGTACTCAAATAGATAAAAACTTGACATGAGAAATACTATACGAAATCAACATTACCACATATATTATTCAAATAATTATTCTTAAATCAAAAAGCCATAACTGGTTTTTTTTATGATGTACTCAGTACATATTACTAATTTTACATTTGATATGCACATTTTCCAAGTAACAACAAAGAAATTGACCTTGTCCACAAAAAAAATCAATAATAAAAATTGAATAAACAAGAGTGAAAAATGATGCATCAACACACATTCACACAGAGACGTGGGAACACACATACACACGTACATACACTGTGAGTTTTGCATGGAAAGTTAGAAAACAAAGCGATAATGGTTATTATTAAAGTCGCTGCCGTCTCTATTCGCTGAAACGGCTTTTAATCCGACAATAATAGGGGTGCGGGAAATACATTTAAAGCGAAAAACGCTGATAAAACAACTTGTTCGTTTATTAAACGGAAAGGGAATCTGAGATGATAGGATGATTCACCTGAATGAATACCAGCGATTGCGTTGGCGACTCAGCAACGGTATGTTCTCTCTGGTCATAGGCGCTGCGGCCGAATTTTGCGAAGAGCCGTCATCCATATTGCAGCAACTTCACTTATTTAATATTTAAAGCTTTATTTTGCTACAATTTAATTGCGCTGCCCTTTGACTTTATTCTGACAGCAGATGTGTCGTTGTTTGTTTGTTGTTGTTGAGATCTTTTCATAGAGTGTTGCGCATTGTGCATGATACACGTCTATATACGTCTACATGCCAGATCACTTTAAACAAATTGTATTAGCAATTATTAAACACAGAAACAAAAATTCTTATGCACAAATCACAATCAAATGAAAATTCCCGTGTCCGAACTGCGTTGTCTGGCATTTGTGTAACAACCCTGTTTGCTTTCAAAGAGAAATCAATAACAATGTCTGTGTGTGCAGGAGAGAAAGAGTAAGCACCAGTTCCTAAGGCTCGCTACGTGAGTTGGTAGAGTAAAGCTAGTTATTCAATTTTAAGCTGAACTGTCTGGCAACGCTACAACACAAAATTTGGCGCGCTCTTACCTCATTTCAAATTGCGAACGTTATGAAAACATATGGAACACCAAAAAGTTGCCGACTGCGCAGTTCACTGCGCTCACACTACTGTGTTAATTAAATGAGCTCAGTCAGGTATTCATTGCTGTTGTCAGTCGCTGCTGAGATCAGCAATATCATCAGCTCTGAAGCTTTGGCTAGCCCGACTGGCATATTTTTTACTGCTAGCTGTTCGCTTTAGGCTCTCTGTGTAAACTTGTTTTTTTTTTATTGCTTTTATGGGTATTCTGTTAATGTTGCGGGCGTTGGGCGTGTCAACGTGTCTGTCCGTATGTTATTCATGCCAATAGAGTGTCTCTAAAAAGTTTTGTCAATAATGTCTCCAAAGCATTCTCGCTGCGTTTTCGTGTTATGATCTCATAAGAAAAAGTTGGTAACAGACAAAGCCATTAAAGTGAAGAGCCACAACAAGAATAGCAACAGCAAGACCAATAACAACAACTATCGTAAAGAATGGGCAAAACACAAAAGGGTTCAATGACATCAACGTGCTTCATTTTTGTAAATATTTCGAACATTGAGAAACAACCAAAGACAAAGATCTGGACCGGGTTCCCGCCAGAAAGGGTCAGTTGTCAGATGTAAAGTAAAAGCACTGCGAACATTCACATGGAATCTCAATCTCATTTAACCCTGCTCTGAGTCACAGCCAAAGCCGCAAGGCAAATTGCACTTCAAAAGAAGAGGCCGACAATGTTGTCACCGTTCCATTTCAATAGCTCGTGCTACTTTTTTTTTTAAAATTGTTTAGCCAAGTTGAAAAAGTAAACAAACTTTTAAGCATTCTTCAAAATTTGTTTTTCCCTCCGACTCTTTTAAACGAATTGCATACGAATTGCACTCAATGCTTTCCGTCAAAATTATTATATCACGTTTCAGAGTTACGACTCGGATAAACGAAATTGTAAAACGTTTTCTAACTTGACAACAGTTGATAGCATTGTTGTTCAATGACAAACATAGACCTCCTATCCTTATATATACTTAGTAATTCCTACAAATGCATTTTTTATTCCAATGTTACTCATTAGGTATATAGCAGATAAACAATTTGAGTTATACGAATACGTATTCCCATCAAATTATATGCCATGTGCTTTGAACTGTGGCAGACGGAATATATACAAATAAATATAAGACGATCTCTTAAGAGCCCATTTACGCAGCAGCTTAACAACATTTGCAATGTGTTATAAACCGGATCTATCAAGCTTTTGGTTAGAACAAGTCTTTCTGATTAAATGCTGATCTTTACAAACATTTTCAATAGTATCTTTTGTCAAATCTTAAATTCTGAATAAGTTAAAAATTAAAGGTTTTTTGTTTATAATCAATTGAAAACCTGTTTATGTAAAATACAAACTTTAATGTCAATCTCTGTTAGCAAAAGTCATACTTTTTGTAGAAGTCTTGAAATATAAATAATTATCTTTAAAATGCTTGTAACAGTTTACTACAATATATCAACAACATTATCGGCATATTTAATTAGAAATGTTAATCACTTTGGCAAAGGAAAATCGTTTATGACTTAAATTTGTATGTTTTGGTAAATAAAATGGATTTATGGATTTTGTGCACACACAAAAACACAGAATATTTACAATAATGAATGCAGTTGGTTACACAAAAGTAGCAATTTCAATGTGGCAATTACCAACCGGCAACAGACTTATTCCCAAGCTTTTCACCGGTTTTTTATGCAACTATTTGCCATTACTTTCAGCCACAACTTTGACGTTGTATCGCATGCAAAGCTGCCCTCCTACTCAAATGACAATATAGAGACCCCCTAACCCCCATTTCCCAGCCTTTGTTCTAGATTCAATTCCAGGGCCCGTCAATGGCAACGCCTAATGTTATTATTTGTGACCACAACTTGGCAAAGAGTTGGTAAAAGAAACGGCGCGTTGTTTCACCCGCAGTCGACAATGTGGGTTAATAAGCAAAAGCAAGTCAACTCAGGCGTCCATGGAACATGGTCGGGCCCTAGGCTAGACTCAGCGTACAAGTATATTTATAGCACTAAGTTCATAGAACTGTTGGAATCAACGGACCACTTAGCATTGCTGCTCTCCAATATTTTGCACTGAAATCAGCCAAGCGATTTGAGGCGTGTCGTGGGTCGGTCCAGAGCAGTGGTGGCAATCCGCTGGTTGACACACAAATTGAAAATTAGTTGGCGTGAGTCTCCCTCCGCCCCAACCTTCCACAAGTTGCCCCTGGTTAACGGTTACCGACAGGTGGTAAGTGGCGCATAAATTATGTGGCTCACTCAAGTAGTCAGTCAGTTCATCAGTCAGTCAATGGCTCATTGTCTGCTCTCAAATTAATTCCTTTGACACGCCTCGTCTAAAAAAACCAAGAGAAAATTCCAACGTCTTTCGACACTTTTGAGGTATTTATGGGAAAGTATGTTGTGTGTGATTTTTAACACACTATTCTTACTTTCAAATCTTTCATTGTCTGCAGTATTATACGTTGAAGTTCTAAGTTCTATAGAAAATCCACTTAGAATCACAATACAATATGTTTTGCAATAAATGCGAGTAGGCCATGAACATTTGGAGAGCCTATAGAATTTTTAAAAATGAGCAGTTCGCAACTTTAAGAAGAAATGCCCACTTTAGCACAGCGAAAACTTAGCATCGGTCCAAGTTATTGATAATGTCAGAGTCTTATCGGTACGTTGTTTGCATTTAATGGAAATACTCTCGTCTAATAGCCGTCATAAGAAATGAACATAGAAAGAAGTAAGGCAGACCAAGATAGGTTGTAGTTAAACGACACGGTGGTTACACGTTGTTATGCCCTCAAGTGGAGCCGTATTGCAATCGCTAGCCGAAATCTTTGAGCTTCATATAACGGGTACGACGTTTGAATAAATTGAAGCCGAGCATGGAAAGCAAAGGCCTAACTCATTTCGGTAATTGGGTTAGGAGTTAGACACAGCAACAAGACCTTCAAAATGAACACCTAAACACAAATTGCGAACAAGTGCCAAGAGCAACGAGAAACTAAAACCCAAAATATTACAATGGAAAACAATAAACTCATGGTCAAATTTTGAAGAGTACACTTATGAAAAAAAAAATATTTGTATAATTTACTTATGACTATTTATTTGTAAAATAATAATGCAATTCGGAAGTTGCACAATTTTTAAAATTTAGCTTCAAGAAATTTGAACTAAGAATTAAAATATTGACTGCATTGCTTTTGTAAAATGCACATGTTCATTAATTTGATTCATTCTATTTATAATTAAAAATTTTAGAATTTTTTAGAATTGTTAGTCATGTCAGCTAGCAATGAAACTCACACACTAGAACAAAATAAAAGATGGTACGAGAAAATGCAGTGGAGTAGTTTTCATACAATCAATTTATCGTAACCCTATGACAGATAAGAATTCAATTACTTTAATGCTGCAACTGCCCAGCAGCTGTTAGCTAAATTATCTGATAAGAATTCAATTATGTTAATACATAATTTTAGAAATTCCAAATAGGTCATACTACGCATATATATATATATATAATGTATTGTGTTATTCAACATATAAGTATGTAAGCATGTCGCTTCACATGTCTAGCAACAAACAATGACTGGTTTCTCAGACACACGCTTGGCTACAGTTCCGAGATTGTTATGAGTACATTTGTGTTATGTTGACGATTGTCGATATTCGTACTTAGGGTATTACCCAACGCAAATCTCAAATGAGCTAGGCGCATTTTGCATTCGTTTTTGCCTATTGAGTGGTCAGCACTTGGCAGCATGACCTCGTTCTGATAAGCGAAATAACTTTCAGTTTTCGACATTAAAAAGAACGAAAAAATTCACCCAAAACGGAAACTCTACTGGATGCGACTTTTGCCGCGGAACTCGTTTGTTGTATTTTAGAAACCTTGAATCTAAATCTAAGCAAACTGGTTTCATTAATCTACTGTAGAGCCGGGTGCGTGTAGTGTTTTCGCTCGTGACACGACACAAAAACAATAAACAAATTATAGAAATAATAAATATATGTATTGATGTACTCAGTTATAGGTATAATGTATAAACATATATAAATATACAAGTACATGTAGTCTATGTTTGCTTTCACCATCACATTTTGGTTCATGTACGGATTCGGATTCGTGACACGCACTTGACTCTAGCTGTTCTCTAGGGTGTTCTGCAAATCAGCAGACGATACTGAAAACGACTCTAGTTAGTTTTGTTGAAGGAGTTGCACGGCAAAAATCGATTACATATGCAAATTTGTAGACTCCCCACCCAGCCTTTGTTTTGGAAGTCCACAACAAACAACAATTAAGGTGGTCTTACAAAAATACAGAAATGTTTTGGCGTGTGAAATGTGACGGTCGCAGTGCTTTGTCATTGGCGCGGCCCGGCATCGCACTATTTATAGTTTCAGTTTCAGTTTTAGCTACAAATTTCCATTTCCCTGAACTTAGCTGGAATGGCTGCCAGACCAGACACGTTGTACATGAACCAAACTACTAATGGATTCGATTCGATTCGGTTCGAGTACTTTGCGGATCACGTTTATCGATTTCGATTTCGTCGCCCATTGCAGATTGTTTGTACCTTGTGCAGCAGTTGGAGATTGGGTCGTTGAAGTGTGCGTGTACGGGAAATGTTTTAAAGAGGCGAAAGGGAATTGATCATTACCATCTGTGAACGTGATCACTGTGCAAATTAGAGATAGTTTGGCACTTGGAAGAACTTTCTACAAATGTATACTTGTTAAGATTATTCAACGGCACGTCCAGGGTATTCTCTAGTCACTTCTTCAAGTATTTTTTATACATATATATTTGCCGGCGGCATTTTCTGGGCGCTCTTATTTCCATTTTCTGTTTCTTGCCTTTCTTCTAATTAAGCAAATTAAAAATATATCTTTCTATATATGCAAGCATATATGTAAGTAAATACATATATTTATATTCTCGTATAGTCGGAAACAATATGTGCCGCACATATGTGTGTATAATTTTACTCACATTTCAAAACATGAATATACAATTTTCTAAGAAACATTTCATCAACAATTTTGTCTGCGTTTGCAATTTTTCTTTTCTTTTCTGTTTGTTGTTCCCTTATAATTTTACTTCAGCATTTCGAAATGTTTTCATTTCGTAGTTTGAATTTCATTTGTTGTTGCCCTGAGCTAACGTCATAAAACAACAGACAAAGTAACGCGATAATAAACAAAGTCGGTGGAGCAGAACTTGCTACCAAGAAAGGTTTCAAGATGAGACCATTCCGTTTGAGGTAATAACAAGCGTGTGCCTTGTTAAAAAAAGTGTACCTCAACATAGGCATGATGCAAACAGGAAGTATAATCAAAAGAGAAGAAACTATTTTTTCATCAAAATGAATTAAAAAACTACGAGCTCTTTATGAAATACAGATCACCTCAAAGCCTATATATTTTGTATTACGCCACGTTACATATATTCTCTGCAATGGATCTGAAAGGTCTTCGTAAGGGAACAATGAAATAAATATTGAAAAAAGCTTGGACTATATTTAAATTTTATAAAAGTAGAAGTATCACATTGTTTATCTGCCTATCAGTTCGTTTATAGCATTTCTGCTGCAATAAACTCTGTTTATATACTACACAATCGCCGTTTGCAATGTAAGATAACTCATTATTTACAAATGGCGTAAGACTTTATGTTAATTTTGCTTTCAGTTTTAATTTCAGTAATGGTTTTATGAAATTAGTTCAAAATAACAGGAATATAAATAGCTAATGTTTTAGGTATGTAAGTATTGATATATTTAAGCCCGTTTATATCGATCACTGAACCAGACGGAAGAACAAACAATTAAATACAATTATGGCAGAGCAGCTGTTTTGTGCACGTACACACTCATACACCATTCAGTTTTCAATGGATGGCAATTGCTGACAACAGTGGAAATATATGTTATGTTTTGTATTGCGTATACGCAATGGTCGACAAGTTGAACGAGATCATCATATAAATTTACGCACCTGCAGAGACACATTTTACAGACATTGCTGATGCTGCGACTTTGGCTGCGACGTCTGTTGTTTTGGTAGAAGACTGTGGAGGAGCCGTTCTCGGGATCGATCACCGTATGGGCAGTAATACCGTTAGATGCGCCAATGTCTGCGGTAACATTTGGTGCATGTGGCGCAGAGCTATCGACGCCGCTGGCGCCCGTTTGTGTTAGTTGCGCCAGTTTCGTTGCACTGGCGCCAGTTGAATGGTCCGACGTAATGTCTCGCGATGCACTGCCGCTGTTGTTGCTATTTGAGTATTTAGCGCGCTCGCGGCTCCGCTCATTTCTATAACGTATCTGGCCGGCGGCTGAGCCAAGACTGAATAAATTGCCCAGAAAGCTGTTGCCGCTGCCGTTGGCGCTGCCGTTAGTGGGGCTACCAATTCCGCCAATGCCGCTGTAACCAGTTGAGCTTTTGCGTCGTCTTTGGTTATTGTAGTTGTTTTTGTTGTTGCTGTTAGCAATAGCAGCGTCGCTGCTGCCAGTGTGTCGTATGAGCAATTCAGTTTCAGAATCAGTCTCTTCACTCTCTTCGTCGAAGTCGCGTAGCGGGAGCTCGTTATCAGTCATGGCGGAAGAGAGCGTATTTAATTATGTATGAGTGTCTAAATGGGAGAGAAAAAGACATATTGTAAAAGAGAGGGAGAGAAAAAAGACGCGAACGGCAGCTATAGTTTATACAGGTGTGTGTTTTCCTCGCTTTTTTTGGCTAAAGTTTAATAAAATCTTCTTTATCTGCTATGCACCTATAAAGCGGTTGGTTCCCTATGGCTGCGTTCTCATTTAATAGGTCCTTTTAAGTGTAGCTTTGAATTGTTTGTTCATTTTTATGGTATTGGTCACTTGCCGTCAGCAGTAAATTTGCCACGTTTTCAATAAACTTTTGGTTTCGACAAAACGCAAATGCATTCACTGGCTGATTCACATTCACTCTTTTGACTCTCCTTAGCAGGGTAAACAAAACGTGCAGCTGGCGTTGCCTTATCAAGTGTTTTTATTTGGGCGCGTAAACATTTATGAACTTCACTTTGCGTATCGTAAAAGGGATTACCAAAACCCATTTTTTGGTGTGCAGTTGACACTCCGACACCCGGGTGTCCCCCGAACATGTCATCTACATTCTACATCACATTCTACAATTCACTCAGTCATATAATCACCACGATTAATGACTATTTAAAATCAATTGATTGTACTACCGGTTGACAGTCCAGGCCTTACTGTTTACGACACAACAATAAAAAAATAACAATAACAACGCGTCGCAAAATTTTATTGGAAGGCCATGGCCCGGGCCACACATGCTGACATCTACACCTACACTAGCACACGGCAGCAATTGGAAGTGTTCAATCTTTTCTTGTTTTTATTCATATTTTGGGAAAATTTTTACAAATTAATACAACCAAATAAATATTTACAAATAAATTAGAATGTGTGATTGCGCTATTCTTCCTATTTTTGTCAAGACGCTGCGGCTGTCCACAGGCCAATTGTAAAAATTTGGCCAAACTGCGAAACAGCTGTGCGAACAGTGTTGACAAATGCCACCTGATTACATGTTGAGCAACGCTAAGCGCAAATTTGAATTGAAATCACGAAAGCACGAAATCATTGAACACGGCCATTTTTTCAAATTCAACGGGCACCTAATTATAATACTATATTGAACAAAATTGTTTTCTTCACAGAAAAACTAAAAATATATTTTGTAAAATAGTATATATATATTATGTCTTAATAAGTTAGCATATAGTACAAACGAAGAACGGGAATTTTCGAGATCTTAATCAGAAACAAGTTAATAGGCAAACATTAAATCATTTTAGTTTCGTTTTGTTGCTTTTCCTCTCGAAGCAGTCTATAATATAAAATACAAACACAAGTGTCTCAAGTACATAATTCGTTATTACGTTTAAAGCGTTCTAAAACAAATCAATTTTGCTATAACTCAACGCAATACCTAAAGACATTGCTTTGTTTTGCTGGGAAAGGGAAAATGGGAGAGTTACATACATATGTATATTGTAGTTTATATAAATATAGATACTCTTATTATTTATAAGTTTAATGTGATTATATTGCGGCGCAGCTTACGCAGCTCGTCCTATCTACGCTCCGTTTGCAACATTATGTTTGAGTCCGAGTTGGAATAGTTTTGTTCCAATCTAGGCCGAAAATCATCTTCGCAATCCGAATAGGAACCCACAGATCGACAAATTCTGCCAAGCATAACATACATTAGACACATGGCTTAGTAATGAATAGCTACAATATAAACATTTAAATTAAATGTACTTCATACCTCTGTGTTGATGCATAGCCCTCGATGGCAAGGGCCTGACTCACGCCCGGAGGCCGCAGTTGCTGCAATAAGGCATCTTTGGCTGCGATTGCCGTCGTGGGTAGTGGTACATGATTCATATCCACTGATGAGTGTGACTCCGAAAGCTGAAGGTTCGCAGCTGCTGCAGCTAAGCCGTTGGCATGTCTACCGCTAACAGTCAATTGGCTATTAAGATCCACTTCATCACGCTGGGTGCGTTCAATGTGGCGGAGCGTATCAAATAATTCCAATAAATTATTAAAGGTGTTACGCATATCACAGTGGCCAGTGATGTCGTAACACAACTGCGAGACGTTCTGTCGTAGCAAATAAATGGCATACTTAGTTTGTTGCGATGGTAGAATGGATCGCGTATACAAAGGGAACCTATAAACGGAGTTACATACCAATAAAATTGAATATGGATTAAAAATAAATTTGTTAGTTTACTCTCGCGTGGTGTCAGCCAGCTCCTTGATTTCATCGGCAATACGAGCTCGAGATGGCTCGTAATATATGGGATTACGAAGGGGGCGATCCATTATGTAGGCTAGCATCTGTACCAGATGCGCCACATAACCCAGCGCTGCGCTCACCGCCAGCGGCGAGACATTTTCCAGCATCTGAGCATTGGTCGCCTGCCTCGATTCACTTGTGTATTGTTCCATGAGGGGAAAGGCAATGCCACAAATGCTAAACCGCTGCGAGCCCTCACTTTTGATATTATAAATCTCCTGCAGCTCCAGCACCAGCGTGGACATACTGCGTTCCACCTATCAAGCAGCAATATATGAATTTGATACGTCAACAACTAAATCCTTTCTTACCTGTAGTGTGATTTGCCGCTTTTGTTCGCGATTTGCTCGTTGTTTTGGCGCCTCCGTGCGCAACTCCAGTCGCTGCTGCTCCAGCTTAAGTAATTGATTATGCAACTCACGTTGTAATCGATCCCGCTGGTCTCGTAGCAGGAATAGATGATCCTGCTTTCGCGCGTTGCGCTCTTTGAAAGTCTCGCGCTCGGCCTGGAGTAACCGTTGATTGCATCGCAATACTTCAATTTGTTGCATCAGTTGCTGTGCACTATAGAGTGTCAGGGGTGCAATCTGTTGCTGTTCTGACAGTAGCACGCTAAGCGTGCGTCCCATGGAATGATATTGCTGAGAATGTAGACTACCGTACGGCGATCCTGTGATTGATGTGGTCCGCGGTTGCAGCCTAAGCTCATTGCGTGTAATGCAACGTACACTGAGACGAGCGATTTCTTTGCTCATCTCTTCAGCATCCCGCAATTGTTTACGCTGATCTCTTTGACGTTTCTGAAGCAATAGAAGAATTTCCAGATTGTAACTACGACGCATTTCTGCTCGTCGACAGCTCAGTTGTGCATAGCGCATGGTGCTCATTTGCAGCACTGGGCTACCATTACGACTAACACTTGGCGAGTTGATTCCACCAGCATCGGTATCATTGGTCGCATCCCGCTTATTATTGTCGAGCTCGGCATACCGCTGATAGTGCAGATGCAGCTGGGTGTGCAAACCTTGTTCACTGATCAGTGCTGGTGAGGTAAAGAGTTCGCCATTTAGTTGAAATATTAAACAGTTGACGCCACAATTTGCGAGCGGCAGCTGGGCTATTGGTATAAGGCCGGAAAAATAAACACCCCAACTGAACAGAAGCTCAGGAGGGCGTGGCAGCTTGTTAGGTGTCAAATGCACATCGGCTAATCGCTGAGTCAGCTTCACACTGTAAAAACTATAAACATTAATAAAGTTTCATTACAAATAGACGTCGGCAATAAGAGATACGCACCTCTGTGGCGGCTCCGTTGTCTGTTCAGTCTCATTTGGCTCATTTGCCCATTGGGCGGTAGGCTGATAACGTGCCCACACTTTAACGCACACGCATTGAGCATTAGATTTTCGCAAGACTTCATCGCCCGCACAAATTTCCGCCCACTTTTGCTGTTGGTGACGCTGCGGCAGGGCCTCACTGGTATAGAACGCTTCACTAGCCTTATCAGAATGCAGCGTATAGTATATAAGCATTTCTTGTTCTTCTGTTCCGCTCTCCCCGCCGGCATTGGCGTCCAAGGTGCACTCAATATTGAGTCCTTGTATGCGCGCCAGGTTGCGAAGTCGCAACTGCTGCGTAGCTAGCGGCAGCCATTCACAACATCGCGGTCGCAAATGCATTGCGGTTTTGATTTGCGTTACGCAGTTAAGCAGACAGTGCTCATGGTAAACACACACTAAATAATTACTAGAATGTATTGCAAAAATTAACTTTGATAAACTTCGTTGGACAAACAGCTGTTTAATAAAACGCCATGAAGTGTGACCGTACACATTTTAATTTCTTGACGGTCTGGCATCACTATATGAAAGAGCAACCAATGTCGATAAGTTTAACACAACTGGCAGCGTTGTGATAGAAGTTTATATTGGTGCGCGTAAAAGGCAGCTTGTTGCAAGGTTTTCTTCTTAAAAATTAAATTTATATTCGAGATAAGATAAAGTATTATTTCATTTAATTGTAGATGCTTAACTACATTAAAGAGGCAATAATGGCGCCAACCACACGTAGTAGCTGTGGCAAAAACAATCAAAAATCAATTGGCAAAGGGTTGGACAAAGGCAGAGATAAAGGAATTGAAGAAGCGCCAGGAAAAATGCAAGGATACAAAATAACCGACAATGAACGGAGTCGTAAATATGGCATTGGAGCAAATTCATTGGAAATGCTTATTCAGAAAGCTCTACTTAAATTTCCAGTATGTTGTGAACATTGTTAATATTATCAAATTGCGTGTCAACACAAAGCAGATTCTGCCCATACCGCCCATCCAGTTGGCCCTGTCGCTGTCCCTGTCCCTGGAGATTCAAGGCCAATGTTTTGTGGTAAGCTTCCGCTTTGTTTGCCGTCCTGCATGCCTCAATGTCAGCAATACTCTGGAAAGCGAAGCGCATGCGCCAAAAAGCAAACAAATCGGAAGCAAAGCAGGACACTTGTTGCTATGAATAGTTGCCTTGAATGACATGCATACATGTACATAGGTCAGGGCCCAATTTGGATCAAGTCAAGGGCAACTTACTCATATTCTCGATACTTGATTTCGTTTCAAGCTGCTAGACTTGCATATATATTTGGCTTCTGATGGCTTTGAAGTGTCGGATGACGAATATTTCAACACTTTACCAGCACAAACTCTGTTCATCGTGGCTGGACCCGATGCAGTTATTACAACAGGTGAGTTGACTTGAGCCTTGTAAATTATTTTACATACATATTTTTTATTTGTTTAAAGATGGTGACTATGAGTTTGAAAAGATGCGACAGCAGTCGCCACTGCTAAAGGTGGCAGACATATTCTATGACTTTATTGAGCAGCATCCGGATAAATTTAGACGCATGATTTCGCAGTATGAACATCAGAAGCAGCGTCGTGCTTTGGACAACAACAAAGCACACTTAAGCTTAAAGGTCGATCACGTAGAATGGTTTGAAGGAAGCGAGGAACGCTTTCAATCAAAGGAGGAGGCAATGGCCATGAGAGCTCAGACACGAGTGCGCGGCTACTATTACAAGACGAAAGATGAGTTGACGCGCAATAAACTTTATAGGCAAAATGCCAATGCGCGGCAAGTAATCAATTCTGTTCTGGAACAGTTTCGATATCTGCTGATAGGATGCGATTATTTTTCAATGATGTTTAATCGCAAGTGGCAGAAGAAACATGAGAATTTGCAACAACATATCGATGAGGAGGAAACAGATGCGGCTGGCGTTCCCAATAAGCGATTAAGGCAACTAATTAAAGACTACACTACACGTCACGCTATATTGGATGAATGGTCTGTTTCATTATGTACCGACCTGGGTGATTTCTATTGCCAGGGTGCCTACTCAGACAATGGCAATTGTTGCACCCTACAGCACACCATAAATCCATATGCTTCTCGTGAGAATCTTATATTGTTTCAAGTGTGGAATCTCGACCATCAAATTGAGTTATGTCGCTCCATTTTGCCCGCTCTCGTTGCCAATGTCGAGGAACTGGTTACACAACCACAACGCAAGTGTTCGGTGCATAAGAAACGCGTTGTGGACATTTCTGTACTGGAATATTTTTTGGAGATATTTTCGCTAAAGAATCTCAAGCTGGTTCATATAGTATGCCACGATAAAGTACAACGTACAAATCGCTCCAATGGTCGTCTCCTATGCCCAGACTGCCATGAATATCGTATTGTGCAAGAGCTCATGGATGTGGAATCGCCTGAGACAACATCCTAGAGAAATAAATGATGTTATTTCTTAAAGCAATATTATACACAATAATGATATATAACTTTATAGATATATGCTCTAATATACATTTATGCTAAGGGGCATAGACTTTAAAATGTGTGCCAACTTAAGCTGAGTATAAATGTAATTTAAACTGGTCTCAAATGTGTTAACTCAAAGTTAAATTGTACAAATCTCAAGTATCTCAAAGTTAACTATAAAATATTAATGTTGAAATATTTACATACATATATAATGAAGAAAAAATTACATATTTATGCATTTAATATTTGGCAATGCTGATCCGCATACCATTTACAACTATTATACAAACTATATAAAAATTAGCTTTAAATGTTGTTAACTCTAGAGCGCGTAGTTGTGTTTTGAACAGGTATTTTAAGCGTTGCTTTGTTCAACATGTCCATTTTAAGAAAAATGTATTTATATAAACTCGATGATGACTTCATACTACAAGCTAATATGACTAAGTGTTTATTACAGTAGTGTATAACTAACTATCCTATGGTTAGGATTGTATTTAATCGAGTTTCGAATTTGAATTGAAAAATATCTGGCTTTATTTATGTGCAATTTATATATTCTAATAATCTACTAATGATGTACATACAAATATACACAATGTTTTGTTTTTTTGCTACACTCGGCTTCTCTGTACCTCAAACTATGAAAATATAATAATAAAACCATCTATATTAATAAAGTGAGAACGGTTTGTTTTTAGATATTTCTTTATTTACTAAAAATGTCACTGCATAAAAAATTATACAACACAAAATATATGAGTATAAAATAATAATAGTAGTCAAATAAATTTGATAACACATTCGTATGCATACGAATACCATATGTATGTATATCTTTTTTATATAAATAACTATGACGTAAACAAAAAGAATCTTGTTAAGAGATGATGAAAGTATTTAAAAGTCCACAGAGGTTTCTTAAACAATTTAAATGTTATTTATTAATTATATTAATCGTTGTAATATGCGCATTTTCGTATTATCCGGATACATTTTTGTATGATTGGTCGAGTTACTTGTCATTGCGTTTGATTGTTTTCGTTTCGTTGTTACCTCATTGTTGTTATCTCGTCTGTTAACTGTCTCGTGTAACTATTTGCTATAGAGCTTAAAGGTAAGGATTAGTAATGATTCGCTTTCGCTAGTGGTTTTCGAAAATTGTGTTAGAAGTTTTAGTGCTGCTTTCAAATCGCGTTTAACAATTTAAGAAAATACATAATTTTCTTATCATTTCATCAGCTACAATGCTAAAGTTAGTTTCAAGAAATTTCACTATAAACTGTTATTGCAGGGCCCGTTCCCAAATTATTTGATTGTGGTCATCCTAAGTTGGCTGGTACTTAAACTAAAGACATACACGTTTCCAGTAGTCTGTCAGCTATAATTGATTTCTATGGCGTTAAGAAATAATTATAGATCCGATTGGCCAGGTCCTGTAATAAACCAAATGAAGGTTCGATTAAAAAGAATCCAGTTATCAAATCAAAATACACAGATAAAGCTGACAATAAGATTGTGGAAAGTTGTTGTCTTCGATTTTTGTTTAGTTTTTAGTCTTTAAATGTATACAAATCCGAAGACAAGGCATAATAGGTACGAATATACAAACAAACAAAAACAAAATGAAAAAGTAAAAAAAATAAACAAGGACAAAATGAAGCGGCAAATAAAAAAAATAATTGCAAGGCAGCCAAAGGAAATTTGAGAGAAAACTTCACCTTTTTTGTTTAATTTACTTTAAAAATGCACAAACGTCAATTTCTATTCAATTCGTAGGGAATAAGCCATTCATATTGCTTATAATCAAAATCATAATCAGAATTATTAAAATTATCGATTAATTTTTGGTTAAAAATATATATATTTGTGTGTAAAAAACGGCAAGTTAATCAAAGTATAAGAAAAGAAACATTCAATTATGTATATATTTGCAGCTCATGAATGGTTAAATGTTACGAACGATTTTTTCATTTTATATTGTAAAATTTTTTTAATATTCATATTTTCCTTTATCAGTAGTGTTTCTTTTTTATGTTTTCACTAATGCAGCAAAAAATCTTCATTCGTTGTTCAGCATTTTGTTTCAAGGTGGAGTTTACTCTCCAAAATACTTAAACAGTTCAATACATCTTTGATATATAGAAAAGCATTTGAGAAGTTTATAAAAATATTTGCGATATTACATTTTTACTGTCATAATTTTAAAATTAATTAAGCCAAGTTTTATGTGTAATACAAAAAAGGATTAATTAGTTTACTACTTTAGACTTTTATTACTTGTGTAGGGGTTATATGTTGAACATTGCTTATATACAAACCTGGTTAATTGGGAGTGCTCAAGTTACAAAATACTTTATTGAGGAGTATAAAATGTGGCTATCGCAAATATTTATCGCAATAAATAAATAGTTTAGAGAAATACGGCACACATAACTAATTATATTAAATCAAATAGCGGCAATAAATAAAAAATACATAGAAAATAGATAGTGGACAAATTCGAAATGGTAATAGAAAAAAAGTAGCTCTAATTTGGGTGTGATAAAATTTTAATTTAATTTAGGTACCTTAGGATTTTGAACGAGTTCTACAAAATCATTGAGTTGATGAAATTGATTTTTATTGTGGCGATTTGATTGATTCTTTTTGGTCTGTTTTATGATTATTTTGTTGTTTCTTCAGTTATTGATTTGTTTTGGTAGATATTATTTGGTTTCAAGTTTAATATGTATATAAATATTATATATATAGGTTATATATAAATATGGATGTTGAATTTTGAAATTGTGACTGCTGAGATAACAAACGGAACAAACGAACGAATGAACGATTTTTCATTGTTTTCAGTTGGTTTTTGATTTCAGTTTTATTTACATTATTCATTAGATATTTAGTTAATAAATAGTCTGAGTGTTGTCATATTGTACAATGTGATGTGATGAGAAATGCAATTACTGGCTCCCTGTTACCATAAAAGGGCAGTGCTTGTTGCCGTGGCCTAGACAGAATCAAGACCCAAATGCAAGTGTACTAAAATCTACGTATGATCCCCGCCCCTATGAGCTATCCCTTTGACCTAAGTCTCTAGACCTTGCGCCAGCTGCTAGTTGATCTTTCCCTAGTCTGTTGCCTAAAGCACTCGGGACTTTTGCTGCCTCGACTGCTCAGAATCTCGGGTGATTCTGTGACGCGTGCCAGATCGCGATTGATCGTTTTGGAGCTAAGCACACGTGGACAGCGCACCGTCCATGGACTACGACGTGGATCCTGCAGGGCACGGAAAGCTTTGGAGGGCACAATCTCCTCACCGCCGCTGGCATCGGTCCAGCTGCTGTAGTAGTCAGAATATTCCTTATCCTGTTTTGGTGTTATCGCGGGCGTGCTGTCCAAGGAGCTGTTCTCCACCGAGTCCATCTCCTCTACAAGTGCACGCTTGGCCGCGGCTTGCAAGCGTTCCATAGGCAGATTACGCAAATGTGTGCTGTCGCTCTTGAGCAGCAGACTCTGCACCAGCTCGTTGACTAGCTTGTCACTGACGACCCGCTGCTTGCTGAGCGATGGTCCCACAATGGGTGAGGCAGGACTGTTCGGAGTGGAAGGATTGTCCGCATCGATGCTGGTATTCTTGCGCAGCGGAAGCGAGAGACGTTCGCGTCTCTCAGTCATCGATTCAGCTTCATTCACTGCATTGGGATTCTGGCGACGTGTGATGGACACATTGTGTACAATCTTGCGTCTACTGGGCTTCATCTGGAACTCATCCGCATGGCCAGCTTGTGCACCATCTGGCAAATCATTTTCATCTTGCAGTAGCTTGAAGAGTCTGGAATGTGTGGCAGCACGCTGATAGCTCGTCATCTTGCGTAGCTCCGGGAAACTCTCTGATTCGGTATCCGTTTCCGACAACTGTCGATTCATGTCCGTCACGCCCGAATCGTCCTCTTCGATCTCTGACTCCGAGCGCTGTGTGCTGCTGTTGCGAGATAGCTGCCCCTTGCCACGTCCGCTGTCCACGGACAGCGATTGGACTGTCAATGGTTTGTTGGGCGTTGTTGTTTCAGCACTTGGAGCAATTGGTTCGAATACATTAATGCGATCGCGCACTGAAATTTTGGGTGCCTCATCGAACTTCTCCACCCCCAGATCGGGCAGTCCATTGGGAAGAAGTTTTCTTAGCTTTTCTGGCTCTGGTTCCACATAAACCTCAGGTAGTTGACTCACAGAGTTTGTCGGCGTCACAGTTCCTCGTTCCTCCTCTTCCATGTCAAAAGCTTGTGGAGTATTATGTTCCACAATGTCGCCATCTTCGCCAATAATCATATACTCCCCAGGAGGACCCAGATCAATATCCACATCTTCATCTACATCTGCAGACTCCACTGTCTCCTGTATGATACTGTTGCGGTTAGACTCCGTTGTTTGCTGCACTTTTTGCTCATCCATGGGGGTATTGAAGAATGCCATCGCTTGGCGATAATTTTGGCGTTTCTGTTCGGCTTCTTCAATCTGTTCTTTCTTGGCACGCTCCTTTTCCATGTCTGCCCAGAAATCCGGTTCATCGTTGTCTTCCGTCTCCCCATTGGTAGGTGCGTAAGGTGTCCAGGTGTGCACGACGGCTGGTTCATGCATTGACGCCATTGAGGCCAGCGACATGGTATCGACCATATGAAGATTCGTTTCAGGGACATCTTCTTTTGCAGGCTCTTCTATTGGTTGTGCCTTGGATAGCTCTTCCTCTTCCTCTTCATGCTCTAACTCTTCATATTGAACAGCCAGCTTTTGCTCCTCTTCAACAACAGGATCAACGATTACGGGCTCTTCACCACGAGCTGCCTCCAATTTGGCCCACATGTCAATTTCCACTGCTGGCTCATCAGGCAGCTTGGCGCGGAAGGCTTTTGTTTCCACGGGCTTATAGGGTGTCTCCTCAACAGAGTTCTGACGTTCCTTGCGTGCCCAGAAAGTAGCCGACTTGTGAAAAGTTACATCATCATCGTCAGGCTTACGATTTGCTTCGATTTCAGCCCAAAAATCAATCTCTTCGTCTGTATCAACCTCTCGAGGTTCCTCAGGATACTTTGTGGGATCAAATTGACAGTTGTTGGGCGGATCATCTGGTTGATTGGTTTCCTCTTCTGCCCAGCAATCGATCTGCTGCTCTTCGACTATTTGTTGTAGAGCATTATCAATTGAGACTTCATTGGGGGCATCGGCAGCCCGTTCGTCCCAAAAATTCGTCTCCAATTTCTGGTCAGGTTGATTGGCTTCCGATTCTTGGGACCAGAAATTATCGCTTACTTTGGATTTCTTCTCTGACTTTAGCTGTTCCACTGATGCCCAAAAGTCCTCCTCTACATCGAAAGATTCCTCCACAGGTTTTGGCTTTTCTTCTACCACAACATGAAGAGTGGCGCACTGAGCTTGCGGTAAGATCTCTACTCTGGCCTTAAGAGTGGTTGTCCAATGCTCCACAGTGGACACCGTTTCCTTTTTCAAAGGGGTGTATGTCACAGTTTTTTTCTTCTTCGTCCATTGTGAGTCGTCGTTACTTTTTTCAATGCTGGCCCAAAAGTCAATCTCTTCCTCCGGTTGCTCTGGTTCCACTATCGGCTCGGGTTCTTTGGCTGCTGTTGCAAATGTCGACCAGAAACTATTCTTGGCCGCCTCCAGGGAGGCCTGAGTCTTGGAAAAATCTCCTGATTTTGGTCTTGGTTTAACCTCAGACTCCTTGTCCTCATTTCTTTGTTTGACGCAGTCTGTTTGACTTTGTTGCTTTGGCTGTTCCTCGGACTTAGCTTCTGACGATTTCCAGTAGTTCTTCGACTGTTCCATCATCTTTTGTGCTTGCATTTTGGTAGCCATAAGCGTGGCAAAGAAATCAAATTCCTCTTTGGGAGCAGCTGAAGTCTGTTCTTCAGCCACCTCCTTAGGTGATTCCAATTGGGCTATGTTATTTGTAACGCCGCCGGTCAAAATCTCTGCAGAGAACTTGTTGCGCATGCCCAGAGACAATGATGTGGAGATATCTTCATTGCTTGTCCTACGGGGAGTTGCGATTACCTTTTCGACGAGAGGTTGTTTAGATTGTTCCATTGAATTGGAGCGGGAGGAGTTGGACAAACTGATGGTAACGCTAACCTCGCAATCATCATCATCATCATTGTCCTCTTCTTCGCTCTCTACTTTGGCCACACTGAAGGAGTTGCGTTTGTTGTCTAGGCTGATGCTTTGGCGTCTTTCCTCTGTCTGCGTGGTGCTGCCCACCTGAACGGTGGCAATGTTCTCGTCATTTGAGCTGCGACTGAAGGAGAAACGCAGTGGCAAACGGACTGTCACCGAATTGGATTCTTCATCATCGTCATTGTCTTCGATTTGTTTGTCTAAATCGTCCTCTTCCTCGACCTGACGATCGGCGATGGTAGCATCGCTAACACTTGATCCATTGCGCTTGATGACCGTCTTGGCATAGTCGCTGCTCCGTTCCAGTTCACTTTCCTCCTCGTATATGACGCTGAGATTCTCTTCCACGACGTACTCGTCGAGTTCTTCGACTTGCTCTTCTTCGTCATACATTTCATCAGCTGTCGTTACATCGTCATCCTCACTCTCCGACTCCAACTGCTCTACTGGAATCTTGCCTAGATTTTTGTAGACTTGCACATTGGATACTGATTTGATAGCTTGCAGCGGAGCTCCATGCTTGGGTGTGTCTGAATCTTCGTCATCATCGCTGCTGTCCTCGGTGTCATTTTCGCTGGGTGAGCGAGCTCCCAGCTCTTTGTGCAATTCTCCGGCGTAGTTTTTCTGCAACTGCTTGGAGAGATTCGCTTGCGTATTGCCACCAGCAATCTTGTTAATGTTGGCCAATCGCTGGCTGAGCATATCGATAACCTGCTCCTTGTTGGTACAAATATTGCGGGTCTTTGGTCGGCTTGCAAGCTCCTCGATCTCCACAGAGTGTGCGCGTTTTGGTGGCTCACGTGACTCCACCTTGATGTGGTGCTGCATTATCACCTGAGAGGGCATATCATCGCTGCTCGGAGTGATGATAATATCGGGCAACATGCTGCTCGCACGACTCTCTGTCGAACTCTGACTAAAACTAGGAGCTACCGGATAGGCATAGGGACCATAGGGTGGCATAAAAGGTGGATAGTTATGCTGCTGATGTTGGGCATCGCCAGGAGCACCTGGCTGCCCATAGGCTGGTGGGGGCGGCAAATAATAGGGATAATAATATGGATAAGGTGGATAGCCATCCGTTTGCTTGGCATCTGCGGACGGGGGTAATGGAGGTGGATAGGGATAGGGATAGGGCCAATTCAACACTTGAGGTGGCTCCCCATTAACTGACTGTCCAGGGGCGGTCTGTGGAGGCGGTGGCATATACCAGGGATAGGGATAACCATAGGCATAAGGATAGTGCGGGGGAACCGATTGAGAACGCTCTGGTTGGGGCTGTGCTGGGGCAGAACTATCTGAACTAATGGATGAGTTGGATGAGTATGTGTTTGAGGTGTTTGTGGTGGGCGGTGGTGTGGGCGTGGCTGATGTGTAGCTATGACGTTTATTTATTTTATTGTTAATCTCTCTGTTTTGGTTACTATTACTGTTATTTTCATTATTTTCATTATTACGATTATTATTATTATTATTATTATTATTGTGAATATTATTATTATTATTGTGATTATTGTTTTCGTTCAATTCATTATTTTCCAAATCCGAGTCCAGCTCGGTGTGAATTTTATGTTCTGAGGTCGGTTTTGGTGCACGGTTATCAAAAATAAATAAAAAGAAAGAAGAAAAGAAGAATACAAGGTGAGAGTGCATATTATGTTCAATACACCAACAGTTTCGACTGTGAATATTATGATGATGAGTTCCATAAATTAAACGATCAACGATCAAGCAAAAGCTATATACAAATTGTGAATGGTTATGAAATGGAGTTGGGTTGGATATGTTATGGTTACGATACGATAAGATGTATAAAAAACTTCAAGCTCAGATCCATTTGTGGAATGCAACATGCTTCGTAGAGTTTCAGTTTGATCCCAAAAGTGGAAGGGCTTTTTATTCATTTATTTGATTCTTATTATTGTTTTACTCATATTAGATTATGTCTAATATCAAACAATTGCACAGTTAAGAAAATGAATGTCAAGAAAGGTGAAATCTCTCCATCAAGAATACAAATACTATATAAACAATGTGAAAAGTAACATGATGCAGTACAAATGTGAGTATACCTGTCCCTCTGGAGGTGTGTGTACAAGAGTGTGTATGTCTTGATTAGTGATGATTTATGGTATATTTACAAGTTTGTCAACCCATTTGGGCTAATCCTGATATTTGTTTTCATTTTGAATATGGGAGGTTCAATTGAGTCTATCCAGTTTCTTGCGGGGAATAACTTCACTTACCGGCATTTTCTGGTGTTGTCATGGCCTGCAAGATCTTAAATGATCGACTTGGTATGGCGCTGCCGGTGTATTTTTTCGGCTCCGGTGCTTGTTGTTCACTAGCTGGTATATATTGTTGTTGGGTTTGTTGGGGTGTATCTGTGAAAGGCAATAAATTATAAAAGTTCATGTATTATACGTTGTTACGACTTAATCTATAAATACTCACCATTGAACGAACGCTGTGGTGTAAAGCGGTTCTGGGAAGATACGCCATTACCTGTAATGAGAACCGATTTAATGCGACTTATTAGTAATGTCTTCATCATTTTCAAAGTGAAGATGCTTAGTAGTGTAGGAAAATTTTTGATATACTTAGGCGATACCGTTTTTATGGTTGGACATGTACATTAAGCGTAATTAGTTCGAATATTTCAAAAGTTTTTGTTTGTGGCTTAAAGCATGGGATTAGTAAAGTTCATGGGCAAACCCAACCGTGAGTTAAACTAGAGACCAAACCCACAACCAACACAAAGAGAGAGGGGACCGAATTGAAACCTTAAGAAACTCTCCGACAAATTATACTTTACCAGTTCTATTTACTGTAGATGCAGAAAGAAAAGGAGAAACAATGGACAAAGAAGGGGAACCATGGAGAGCTCACCTTGCGGAGACCAAGCTGTAGGCGTACCCGACTGCTGATCCTGTGCGATTTGCAATCGCCTCATTTGCTCAATGGTCGGACTATTCCGCGCCTGCTGAGCACTCATCTGGCGAGCAAATTGTGGACGCTGCAACTGCGGCGGTTCCACATCCAATTGGGTCTGGCGATGTGGCGATTCTTGCCCTTGCCTGGCATCGCCGTTGCCATCGTCCACCGTGTCGGTTATCTTTTGCAATATTCTAAACGATTTCGATTGTATGGGCGGTGAGCGTGGATCGCTGCAAGTAGATATAGGCGTATGTTAGGTTATGTTTTTGGTTAGCATGCACTCGATAATGTCTGAAAACCAAATTACAAAATTTTGTGTTGCGAACGAAACGTGGGATTAACTAGTAAGTATGAGTGGTTTATTTTCTTTCTGATACCAAAATGTGCAATTTTTATGAGATTTCACAAGATGCCCATGTGTGCTGAATAATGATGAGCTTATGACAAATTACAAAAGAATTAACTTATACAAATACACAACATTAATAAAAAGAATCAAAGTCACTTCCAACAAAGTTAACATTCAAATTCGTTACAGCTTTTATCATGTTCCACTCAAATCATTCAACTTTATATAAATTGTCAAGTTTCTCATGCTCGTCAATCAGAGCCGGCCAGGCAGTGCTGCCACCTGTTGAGATAAGCATGAACTTTTTCGAAGCAAACATGATAAAACGAATTTTAAGTGCTAACATTTTACAACACTGATAAATATGGTATTTATAAAAGTGAGTTATTTATTGGACTGCGTCGCGAGGGCGACTGAGTGAGAGTACGAGTACTACCTGAGTCGATTCTTTCTGTAGCGTATCTCCGCCTCGAGCGGACATTGATGCACATACAAATTGTAATTGCCACTAAAAAGTTGGTAAGTCGTTAAGGATTTGGTTGTAAAGAAGCACAAAATTAATTCGCATTAATGCCAAGTAGTGGTGCGTAACTAGTTCATTTTAGTGTTGGTAAAGCACAAAAAGTAGTGTAATATAATTTTCTCTTGCCATTATCAGACACAACTTACTTTTGTAGGATAACAGGTGATTGGGAAACGGGTCCGCCACGTCCTTCAATTGAAATGGGTATAATGCGTGTTGAATTGTTGTGGCCGTTGCTGTTGTTGTTGCTAACGAACTGTTGTTGTTGCTGCTGATGGGCAGCGGCTGCTGATGATGGATAGTTGTTGTAACCTTGATCGACAAATTGATTAGCTGAGCGTATTATGTGGCCAGCAGGCGCTTTCGTAGGAAAGAAAGAGTATACATAGACACATATTGATATCGAGATGGAAAGTTACACTTTGGAACATTCGGGATTCAATCAAAGGATCATGTGGAAGGAAGGGTGGAGAGTGCAGAGGGGTTCGCAATCGGGGAAACAAACTACATAAGGGTCTTGTTTTAGTCACAAACATTTAGGGTTTTAAGTTTAGGAAAGCGCCACATAGAAACACATTGAAGTCTAAGAAGAACGTCACAACTTACCACCAAAGTTGGGTTGTGCAGCGGCATAGGTTGGCGTCTGCTCCAGTGTAATGGGTATAATACGTTCCTATAGATACATAGATAAGTAATAGTACAGCCATCAGTTGTTGTCATTTTTATACTCACCCTAGGTCCCGACTGGCTCGAATTGTTACTGTTGCTATTCGTATTGATCTGCAGGCGTAGTCCGCTCTGCTGAGCATTGGAGCCAAAATTATTCTGTGTTGTCGGTCCAGGAGCTGGAGATGTGCCATAACCATTGCCCTGTGCCATTTGTTGTGGCTGTGGCTGTGGCTGTGGCTGATAGTAGCCAGTGGTGGGCTGCGCTTGCGTTGGCCCGCCCGATATTGTTGCCTGACGCAAGGACGAAGGCATCACATTACCATTCTCCTCGGGACGTGCCCATGGTGCCTGCTCCTTGGACGTCGGCTGTGAGCTAAGCCAACGCAGTGGCTGCCCACCAGCCTGCTGTTGTTGCTGCTGCTGTGGCAATTGGCGCATGGGTGAATCACGTGCTCCAGATTGTTGTTGCTGTTGCAGCAAAAGTCGTTGGGCCTGTGGTTCCGTAGGCTGTGCCAAAGGTGCAATGTAAAGCGAGCCAACGTTTGTCTATAGAAAAGATGGGAATTTAAATGAATATGTATGCGACAGTAGTACACTCCCACTTGTTCCCTTGCCTTTGCCTTAACTTAAAAAAATTTACGTATGCTTATGTATATGCAAGTTTCTTTGTTTAGCTAAAGAAATCCTTCTGTGCATTCGACTCAAGTTCAAAATTCGTGTTTGGCCTTTGTCAATAGCTAATTTTAGCGCCTAAGATTTTAATGCTTGCACATGCGGAATGCGTTCAATGTTCAATTTGATGTGCGAATCTCTGGCTGCAGCTCACTGCAATTGTTTAAAAATAAATTGGAATGCTTCCGCGACTGCTGCGAAATAATGATTTGAAGATTTGCATTTGTAAAATAAAAAAAACATTGCAAATTTCTAGTTTCTCTATGAGATTTGCAGTTGCAGGCCAAGTCAAAATCATGTTGATTGTCTTCAAATATTACTCATACGCCTTGAAGTTATGTAAAAATAAATTGTGCAACGTTATTTGTGAGTAAGTGAGTCTTAGGTCAAGTTCGTCATGGAAAATTCACATTTCAGTTTTTTGACTTTTTTTAGGCCGTGGATTGTTTTGCTGTATAGATTTGACTCATTGTAAATTTATATTTTGAGTTTTTAACAGATAACATATGTATATATATCCGGTACCGACTATCCTCTTTTATGAGTAGCACATATAATACATTTTGTACCATGGTGTACCAACTAAACAGATTTAATTCTACTCAACCCAACTATGTATAAAAATGTATTATTTGGTTTTATTTTTTTTACCACTTACCGGCTTAACTCCTTGGTATTGCGATTCCTGATTGTCATAGCTCTGTTGTTGAGGCTCTGTTTTAGCCGGGCTAAAGATATCACGAGATCGTTGCGGCTGTTGTTGTTGTGGCTGCTGCTGCACATTATTGTAAATGGGCTGTGGGTGCTGTTGTTGTTGCTGTGGTGTGCGTTGCGTACGCCAGGGCACAGCAGATGCTGCCTGCTGCTGCTGTGGTTGCTGGTTAGCCAATGGAGAAATTGCAGTGGGTGAACGTGATTGCTGTGGCTGCTGTTGTTGTGCCAAAGGCGACACGGCTGTGGGTGGACGGGGCTGCTGTTGTTGCAGCTGTGGCTGAGCCAAAGGAGACACAGCTGTGGGTGGACGCTGCAGCTGTTGTTGCTGCGCAAAGCGGAAAGGACTTTCAGTGGCACGCTGCTGTTGCTGCTGCTCGAAAGGCGAGCGTGGACTATCTGTTTGTCGTGTATAAACATTAACAGCTGGCGACTGTGGCATGGCCACGCTGCGGAACTCCTGGCGCGTCTGCTGAGGTGGTGTTGCCGGTGGCGTCGATTGCCATTGCTGCTGCTGCTGCTGTTGCTGTTGTTGTTGCATAGGCGGTGTTTTGGGTGAGGGCGATTGTGGCTGCTGTTGTTGTTGCTGTTGTGGTGTTGGTGTGTATGGACTGTAGCTGTTGCCGTTGTTGTTGCTATTGCTGTAGTTGTTGCCGCCGCCATTAGTTGGCTTAAAGGCTGCCATAATGAAGAACAAAACAAGGATCAATCAAAAGGCATTGGTAAGCTAATATTAAGAGTAAATTTTTTAGTGCAGTTAGTGGGGATAATAATGCCAATAGAAAATGCCGCTTGATGTCTGGGGTTAGTCGTATGACTTTTTAAAGCACCAGTAAACCGCTTAGTAATTAGCCGGCGATCAAGATGAGACGGGCCAATAAACTGTACCAAGAGATATTTGGCCCGCCGACTGATTGGAATTAGATGACCCAAGAAAACCATAACCAAAAGCCAGCGAAATGATGCTATCGATATCCATCTCTCTGCTCACCATCAACGGCATCGTAGCTGTTGTTGTTGTTGCTGCTGTTGTAGTCGGCATTGCCATTTCCATTGGTATTGTGGGTTGCAGACTCTGGCAGCGGACTCTTGGAGCGCTCCTTGCAGTACTCATCCTTCCAGAACGTATTTTTCTCCACCGGCGGCGGCACCTTGCGCAATGCTGCCATCGGATTGGTTGGTATTTTAATCTCCGGTCGGAATCCAAGTGGTGGCGGCTCAAAACGTTGTGGCGTTGGCGACTTGCGTGCCGCTGCCGGCGAGCCGGGTGCACTGCCTCGACCCGCCGGTGGTGCTAATGTGCTTTGTTGTTGTGGGGGTGGTGGTGGGGGTGCTGCTGCAGCAGCAGCATGATTACCATTCTTACCCGACTGAGGCTGTGGCGGCGGCGGTGGGGGCAACACTTGGAATGGCATTCCCATGGCTGCTGCACCCATGGAACTGGTCGCATTGCCATTGCCCGATCCCGGCGACTGTGGGGATGGTCTGTTCTGTTGGGCTGCTCCAGTGCCAGCGCCCTCGGCTTGTGCGTTGCGTGCCAAGCGCTTGGCCATGCGCTCCGAGCGGATCTGTGAGAGATCTATGCCACCGGGCGTATACGTGAAGGGCTTCTTGTCTTTTGTCATCATTGCATTTTGCACACAGGCTGGCGCCTCATAGCCCCCGCCTCCAACGGCGCCTCCGCCACGTTGACCATATCTGCAGCAGACAGAGAGAAGAAGAGAAAGACTTGTCATTAGCATAAGTTGCGATTGTTTTTGGTCATCAAACGGTTTCATTTTCATGCAAATCGCTTGTGGTTTCTTCTCAATTCTGCTTTGCTTTACACGCCTCTTCGTTTTGTGTTTTTTTCTGCTATTTATCATAATTTTGCCAAGTCTATTGTTATTAACTGTTTAAGTTTGACGCGCCATGCCAAGAGCCCCCATTTGTTTGATCACTCTTCACACACATATAAAAATAAATATATGTATAGATATATATCTTATATATATAAATATATATATATTCTTTTTGTGCTGCTTGACTAATGATTCGCTCATCGACAGTTCAATGAGCCAATTTTTTAGCCGGTTAATTTATTTTGTTTGCCCCATTCTTTTTGTTGTTGAATGGGGGAAAGTGAACTGAAGATGCTGCCATTGCCATTCATACCCACTTATTAGTTGAAGTGCAATCAATACCTAGGGCTATAACGGTCAATTTTTGCCGAAAGTGAGAGGTTTCATTATTCAGAGAGGCTGAAGATAATCATTAAAAACATGATTGGCAAATCACTTAACAACTTCAATGGGGAGTCGTTACAAATTATTTATAATAATTCTATTATTGATAATAAATAACAAACTCTACTATGAAAATAATTATAAGATTAGTCCAATGATTTCGAAAAGAAATTCCAAATTTGTTATTTATTCATAAACTGAAGAGACTAAAGTTAATGTCAATTTGACGTGAACAAAATTTCCAAATTATAGATCAACATCTTTTGTGTAAAAATAACAATAAATAAACATATTATGTGATGTTATGTGGCAATAAGAATTCTCAACTCATTTATATGATAATTTATGGATATAGAGTATTGTTAAAAATTCCAATAACGCAGCTTGGTTTTAATTTGGTTTCATGAAGAACAGTTTTGATATAATTTTACAACGAATATTTATTATAAATGTAGCTAAAAATAGTTGTGCAATTAATTCAATACTACTCGAAATAATATTATCGTAAATAAGTTTTTAATTATTCTATAACCTATTTGTTCTCTTTATTGAATTGCCATTTATTTATTTGCATGTAAAAATACCCACATGTGTATCTAAACAGTCGCAAATGCTTGCAAAGTGGTCTATTCATTTTGTAAGTATACATTTATTAACACATTATGAATTACATTTGTTGAACACTTGGCGAAACTAAACGAGTAAGTAGGAAATGCGCATTTGGATTTGTAACAATTTGAAATGTGGCAGTTTTGTAGGCTTGTCAGGCTTTAATAATAATGCTCATTCATAACTGCACCCCCTTAAATGGTCAACAACTATTAGCAAATGAATTAAATGCAACGAAAAAACAGTTAACAGTTAAGTTCAAACGAATTTCCTAGCTTGCCATAAACAGAAGGTGCAACTTGCGGGCGCCATAAAAAATTGAATCGTTGACAGTGTCAATGTTCGTCACGAGAGGGAACAAACAAAAAAAACCCCAAACGACATAAATTATACAACCTTACAATTTTGGTTAAGCCTGGCAAAGGCAATATTGGAGAGCAGATGTTTAGCTAAAAAATTGTATAAAGTCCATGACAAGTTCAAGTTGCCGACTTGCTGCGCATAGCTGACCATAGTTTGAGTCAAATCCAAATGGTCAGGTGGCATATCAGAGACGACATGTGCTTCTATCTATAATATGCAATTTATATAGTTATCTGCTTCACATGGACTCAATTAGTGAGACATGTTTGTCATCGACCGCAGCCAGTTACGTCACAGTCGGAATCGACTTTTGATTTGCGATTTGCATTTGACATTGATGCAGTCGCTCCAATTTGCATGTAAAGCGGATTGTGGGATTGCCTCAATGTGCTGCCGAGTTGTGGGTGCAATTTTGCAATACTCTCTGTGGTTTGCCTTCGCATTTGCGGTTTCTCAATGAGTACATTGGAAAAGCACCGTACATCACTTGAACAGCCACCACATCACCTGTTCCTGTTCGCCTGACCCACTTTGGCTAAGTTGTTAAAACCGAATCATAAACGCACCGTTCATGCGTGCATGTTCTCTATCTGTATCTGTATCTGCAGCTCTAGCTGTATCTGTATCTGTGCATGTGCATCTGTATCTGAGTACACATAAAAACTAATGAAGCTGACAGGCGACAGGCTGACAAAACAACAGGCCTGACAACTTTTCAGAACAGCAGAAAAAGAGAAGCTAACTGAGAGAGACTAGCCCATCACTTTCTTTTAGCATAACCCGTTGTTGTCCACTTGCAGTCGCAGATGATGGGATCTTATATGCTTTCTGGGCCTATGCCAACAGTCGCCAAAACGCGGACAGCAGTAACTTCATCATCGCGGCTTTTAATTAGCAAAATGTCAACGTGAAAAGCGGCTAAATTAAGCAAATTGTTTGGAGAAAAGTCGACGGCAAATAACTATGTGGAAAAACAGTTGGAAATGAAAAGAAAAACGTCGATAACTCTTGTTTCCAATACGCTAAAGTGCATGTAAATATATAATCTTAGAATCATTTGTACATATACAATCAAATTGAAATAGATAAAATAAATTTTAAATTTAAACCAGAAATGAACTTTAAATAAAATAAATAAATGCTTTAAATTTTGTCTTCTATTAATGTATATAATGCTCATCGCTTATTGAACATCCATAATTTATTGCCAAGTGCCCACTTATATATTATTATATATGGATATTCAACTTTTCTAATGAAAACATAAACAGACCATTAAGATCTTAAACTTTTAATGTTTAGCAAAACAACACTTTTAGTGTTTAATAGCATTATCGTCCTTCGGCCGAGCTGTCGTCATAGCACTTTTTTGCCACTTTGACTCACACGTGTTTAGAAGTTACGTCAGTTCTTGAAAAAGAAAAACAAATTTTGGGACAAAAAAAAGCTGATATATTAAGTACAAAGGCAAAGATCAGACAACAGCGGCAGTGCCAGTGTCTGGTGACGTCAATCTGTCGTGGATAATTTCCCCTGCACTTGCTGTTAAGGGAGCTTCCGCTGCTCTTGACAGTGTCGGCAATTAAAGTGTCAACCTGGCAGCAGGAAGACTGACTACTCATAGAGTTGTATGAGTGTAGTCACTCAATTGGCTGCAACTAATTAACCCGAACATTTGACATCATTTACTTAACAAATGCACACGAATCACAGTTGGCATTTGCAATTTACATTTTTAGCACAAATTAGTAATGGATGTAATCTATATATAGATTGAAATGCACATATCCGAAGGCAGATGCGACAGTTCACAGATGAGGTGAGAAATATGCCAAAAATAATATTGAAATATTTATTTCAAGCACATTTGGTCCATTAGCAGCTGGCATGCGTGAAGCGAAAAGAGGCAGAGGCGAACAAACAAAGAAATTGTTGCAAAAAATAACAAACAAAAAACATTTGTACAATTTACATTTTCACTTTTTGTTTCGACTCATGCAAATGAGCGTGCAACCATTTGCATTGCCTATCCATAAAATACCTCAAGTTGCAGGCAAGACAACAAAAAACTCGTTGGCTCAAATCAGCTCCTCTAGAAGTTGCCAGGCTGAGCATATTTCAAGATCAAGGGCAGGCAGCACACACAACTTGAAAGCTGCCACATGCAACATGACATAATGATAGTCATTGTCCGCATGTTCATTTCGCATCTCTCTCTCTCTCTCTCTCTCAGTCTCTCCCTTTAGTGTGTGAGTGTGTGTGTATCTGTCTGTCTATAAATAGCGCTAGAAGAACGCAACAGGGTGCCTTATATGAATTGCACATTCCACAGCCGCTAATCTCACGTCAACAGTCAAATATTTACCTAGAAATTGTTTCTGTTTTTTGCGCACCAAAATCCTTATCGCACATTTCTGTCATAAATTGAGTTGATATCTTCTCTGAGATACATATATAGTAGTAGGTAAGCCTACTGCCCACTGCCCACTGCCCACACTACCCACCATCCACTATCCACTTACATATCCACAATGCTTTTATCATTGTCATGCAACGGCAGCTCCAACTGAAATCCACGATCCTCTCGAACCATATAGGCGGGCAAAGTCTCAATGATGGCATTGGCCTTATCGTTGTACGATCCCAAAAGCTCCCGATATTTCGAGTAGACTACTCGTTTCAGCTGCGGATTCTTCGCAGATGCTGCGGACGGCGTCGCAGTTGCAGTCAATGTGGAGGTGGCCATTGTCTTTTTATTTTATTTATAAATATTCTTATTATTTGTATTTGTATGTGCCCTTAGTCAGACACTTTGCATAGCTCACAGTGTTGCTGTTGACATGAATCACACATAAATATCAATCAATGCAAGTCTCGCCAGGAAAATACTGATAACACTACCAACTTCCTACTACTATAACATATGTTGTAGGCAATATCAAAATATTGTAAATAATATATAATAATATATAATATTTAATAACTATGATATTCTATGGTGCTATTTATAATAAATATAATTCATAATTTTGAATTGTAATTATTTTTTATTCACTTCGCCATTCATAAAAACGTAATTGCCATTTTGTGTCTTAGTATTTGATATATTTATGAACAAGTTAATCGGAAGTCTGTTAACTCATTTGCTAAATGAAGAGATAAGCTCTGTGGCTTAACACATAGAGCAATGAAATGCATTGTTTGATTGTGCAACCCATTTACGTTTTCATTCCGAATCCCCGAGCAATTATTGACATTGTCAAACAAAGGCGCAGAAGTCAGGCCATAAAATTGAAAACAAAAAAATGAGAAATGTAACTGACTCAGTCGATTGACCGATTGCCTGGTGAGCAGGGCGATCTAAGCAATCGCGAGACCTTTGGGCATTTGTTCGCCAGCCAGAATGATGACTCATAATCATAACAACACCATCATCAACATCATCATGAGCATCTTAATCGTAAATAGCTTGAACAATGCCGGGACGATTGGCTGCTGTCTTGTATCCAAAAGATACGTACGACTACGCTCACGCACGTTTCTTATTTTTAGGCATGAGCTAAAGTATGTCTAAATTAACTAAATGTCTTTGGCACTTGCTGTTGCATTGATTTGATATCGTGAGATACAATTGTTTGTGAGAGCTTACAGCTGCGTTTGTTAATTAACACTCAAAGTCTTAGAACACTTTAACACACACATGCAATATGAAGCGAACCAAACAACGAAAGTAACCATTCAATAGTTTAAATACACGCGCGAAGCAAATGTATCTCGCAGTTACGATCGTACAAATGTATCTGTATCTGAAGCGCACTGTACGACTGCACGCAGCAAAGTCTCGACGCGCTTTGAAGCCGAGTTCGTTCGACTCACTACTTCGACGTCAATGGCAGCCCCAAACTTAGCAACGCTGTCGACGTCGACGACGACGTTGACGCCAACGCTGACGTTAGCAACTTGTTGCAGATACATTTGTGTTAGTCGCCGTTGTTAATGCTGCCGCAAAAGGAAAACCGAGTGCATGACAAACGTTCAGCTAGCACGCGGCAACAGTGGTTACAACGACTCTGACGGCTGCAACTGTGGCTCTGACTGTGGCGGGTGTGTAGCTGCAAGATACAAGATACACGGTCTGCCTGCTCGCTTGCTTGCCTGCTGCCTGCCAAACTGTGGAGCAATTTATATGTCTGTCAATTGGCTGGCAAGTTGTTGGACAGCCGCGGCGGTCTGGCCGGACTGGCATTTCAAACGCGGCGACAAATTTAAAGCTAAACGCCAAACGCTTTCGACTTTTGGCTTATGTCGAATACAAGTACGATTTCGAGTATCTTGTATCTTGTATCTGGCATCTTGTATCTGCGTCTCTTATCGTGCGGCTAATTGTTTTCGTTTTGGTAGTCATGTCGTCTGCTTATTACTTTTGTAGCTTTTCATAATTAAAACTACGCGTCGTTTATCTGTGCACACCTCTTCTTTCTCCTACTTCCTTCATCCAATTTTCCCCAAAACCTCCCACACAACAGCTAGCACTCGTACAACAAATGGATTGTTGTTTTCACGTTTCGTTATCTGCCAAACCTTCGTCTCGCAATTTCGTGGAAGTTTCGGGGCGTATTTTTGCCAAATGCCAAATGTGTGTAGTATTACAGCTTAACGCCTTACTTGGGGCAGCACACAAGCTGCGGAAATGTGAGATAGCAGCCTGAAGATACACATGTACCTGTTGACTGATAACACGCCATAATTATTAACAATTTGCTCTTCACCCAAAATAAAAACACGACAAGGTCGGAGGAAAAGAAAGTACAGAGAAAAGATTGTAAATATATGTTATAAATATTTTATTATATTTTCAGCAATTTTTAGTTATTATTTGCACAATTTATTTAACTAATTCTTTTTAATATTTAATAAAATTTGATTTTAATATTTTAAATATTAAGAGATTATCCATTTGGTTATTTTCAATCGAGTCACCTTTGTAACTATTTAGACATAATACTCATTTATATATTTAGTTCCCACTTTGCAACAACTAAAAATCTAAGCATTTTCACGTTATTAAATTCAAATATGGTAAGTGCTTTGCTCTAGCCATAGGTAACTGGCTGCTTTGATGACTTCATGTCCGCACACAGAATGCCTTCTCCCACGTGGACCTGTTTGATAGTATTCCTGCGCAATGTCCGGTAAACGGCTGCAATTTGCAGCTGACGCCGCAGGAGCTTTTGGCGCATTTGTTGATGCGTCATCGCCCCGAAGATTCGATGGTGGAGATTGGCGCCGAGTGGCATACAATGTATGATATGGAAGTGGCCAAAATGACATCTGGCTGCAATCATGTGGTGGGTGTCATTGCCTATGCTGGCTCAAATAATGCAAGGCGCAGTCGTCCAATTGGACCCGAACTGCAGCTGGTGCATCATCTGCCGTTAATATTAATGCTGTATGTTAACCCGCCGGCTCCGAATGTGGCACAGATGTATGTACTCTATCTGATTAGTCCAGTGACCTCACGGCGTGTGAGTGCACATGTCAGCCTGCTGGACGGCCCAGAAGGTCGGGAGGTGCGCGGTTTACGTTGCCTACGTAACTTTCTGAATGCCCCGCTGAAGGACAGCGAGGAGCTGCTCCACGGCAACATCGATTATCTAGTGTATACAGCAGCGGATATTTGGAAGCATTGCTCGACCAATGATAGCTGTAAGCTTCATTTCAAAATAGTGCTGCACGGTGAGCCAAATCTGTTCGAGACGGAGGATGAACAGCTGGAGGAGACGACAGTATGGCAGGCTACCACATGAGTCACGAGGTGCGGCGTGCCTGCCTTCTATTAACTGACAGCTGGCCCATAACCAAAAACTATTGACGCACTCTTGAGATTTGAGTGCTTGTCAATAATATGGTGTTATTGTTGTTGTTCCCGTTGTTGCTATCTTTGTGCTTATTGAATGAATTGCTGCCCAACTGTCAGAAAAATGATTTCAACTTATTATTCATTCAATAATATCGTGGCGCGCTAAAAAGTGGGTCAGACAAACAGATAGATACCCAGATAGATACTATATAGTACTTGGACAGCCAGACTCAATAATCAATCAGCAAGAGGTTGCCCATTTAGTTAGCCATCACCAGCACATTCACATTCATTATGGGAAACTGCCAGGGAAAATCTTTTAATTATGTGTTAAATCTTCGCTCTGCTTCAAACGAATTGTTCAACTTTATTCGAGATATTTTTGTAGCACTCTTGGCCTAATTATGGGCAGCAGGGGCTTGTTGTGAATGATTTGATTGCCTTCTTCTATATTTGTAATGGAGTTTCGGACAATGTGTGGACATGAATTCGTGTTTCCCATAAATAAGACGGATTAAAGAGCTTAGGTAGTGTGAAAATGTATTAAAGATGCCCAAACACTACAATAAAATATTTTAGAACCTATTTCAACCACAAATGTTATGTATTTCCAATTCAATTTTAAATAACTTTGAAAGAAATGGCGCTATTGCCATTCAGTCTACCGCAAAGCGTCGTAAATAATTTCCAATTACTAAAAGATAAAGGAGCATTCATGCCCATATATACATATAAATATACTATATAGCATCTGTTACTTAAATAAATCACGATCAACTTGCGAAAACGCACGAGAGAAAAACACACAATTTATGTGCCATTAGTGCGGAAACTAGCGGGAAATGGAGAAAAGCTGGGTGATAAAAAACGGTTCTAAATGCGCAGCTCACGCAGCAGTAAAATAAAAAAAACTAATCGACAATAAAATAATAGAAAGAAATGTATATAAAGACAAGAAAGACACGCCACGAGCATGTGTTAAATATTACGCTGATCCTCTGCTGTTTGTTGGTTGTTGTAATTAATTTTATATTATGTGAATCATGTGCGACCTTGAAATGCTGGGAAGATGGGAAAATTTACAATCAAAATAAACAAAATGTTGGCTAACAAATCAAAAACGAACTATTGAATTTAAGTGCATCATCGATTCGTCATATTGATTTGCACTTTCTTCAAGGAGCCTGCTGCCTGAGTCTGGGGAATGCAACTGCAGCTGACTTTGCAACCCGTTTTTCATTTGTCATTTTTGGTGTCTCGAGTCGCCGCGTTGATTGCATGACATGAGCACATCAGACAGCGAGCTTGTTTACCTGGTTGCCCGGCTGCCCGCTTGGAATCATAATTATTTATATTAAGCTGCCGGGTCAACAGCGTCGCAGCTTGAGTGAAAGTATGGACTGGGCCCAAAGCCCAGGCAAGAGCAAGTCCAAGTCCAAGTCCATATTGAAGTTGCAAGTCCCACTGCAAATCGCTGACCAGCGCCTGTTGCACAATATAATGCGCTCATATTTCTTCTTCAACTATACATTTTTTACTCATATTTTTTTTTTATCAATTTTCCAAGCACATCCACATGTGGTCGGTACGAATAAGGCCTGACATTCGGTCGACCAAGCAATTGGACCCGCCAGCATCTTTTTTTATTTAAATTTGGAATTTGACTAGTAAACAAATTGTTTAATGTTTACTGTGAAAAATTGCAGCAATATTGATTTTGCCAAAGAAAAAGTGACGCAAGCAGATTATAGACACATAAATAATCTAAATGCAATTCATAAATCAGGCACTTTCACTGGAACCACAGTAAATGTTTCAACAAGTCAATATTAATATTTTCTAATTCATCAACTAATATATATTTCGAAAACATTCTTCCTAAAATTGCTGCTTCTTTTTAAATGTCGTATATCGAACAATAGCCTTAATCCTCTTTGTAATGTGCAATGTTGATTTATTCCTTTTACGATTTTATTTTTCACGGTCATTTCACAGGCACTTGAACCTGAGTGTAAACAACCAGAGCCACTACAAAAAAATTCCACTTAATATTTTGAATGCAAAAAGGCATAAGGTAAATAAATTCACACCTCACTTACGTAACTCACAACAAAAAGCACCGAAGAAGTGTCAAAATAATTGTCGTCGAGCACGAGTAATGCATCAAAACATTGCCTTCGAACATAAAAGATAAACAAATCAAGCACAAATTCGTAAATACTATAAATGTAAGATTTCATAAACTCGCATCTCAAGTTCAAACGCAGTATTAACGTCTTTTTTTTCTTTGTTTCACATTTTGTTTAACGACGTTTACAAGTCCACATTTGAAAGTCATGGAAAGACATGAAAAAGGTAAATATGCAAATTTTCTACCAACTAACTAAACGTTTATTAATAGCAGTGTGATTAATGAATGTTAAAACAAACATACATCAATATTTATTTTTTTCTCTTTTAGAAATCATATTTTGCGTTTACTTTGTACTACAAACAAGTCACTAAAGGTCGATGAAATGCAAATAACAAACTTGTAAATCAAAGTATATGTACTTCTTGCACTAAGTACTTGACAAATGTGCTTTCTTTGCAGCTAAAATTATATTTAATAAAGAACCGGCAATATGTAAATTTCAACTTTCTTTAATTATTCCAAATATCATAATGTTAAATGTTCTATGAAATTAGTTATATGTTGCATTCAAATTGAAATTTTAGTTTTTCAATTGCCTATCCACCTCTTGAATTGTTTCATTTTGTTCTGAATATTTTAGCTTATCTGGGTTTCTAGTACATCATTTTGACCCAATTTCCTTAATATACTCTCGTTTTTCGCTTTTCACAAAACATTTTCTTGACGGCTTTTAAGAATTTATGTGCGACACATCAGCGTCAACAGAAAAATGCAAAAAAAAATGGACTTTCTCTCAAAAAAAAATGATAAAACCGAAATGCATTTTTATGCCAAAATTCTTGGCCATTTGAAAAGTGTTTTTTATTCTATCTCTCACTTTTTTAATGGCTAGCGGTACAACAGAACTTCCGGTGCTGACGTCAGCAAAGTTCCCAACACGTGTGTTAAAATTTTCCAATAGTAAAAATGGAGAAATGATAAAGAGTTCGTACAAACACAGTTAGCCAAGTGTTGAAAAATAAAGAAAATTAATGAATTAATTGCCAAAGTGTGGGGGCAAGTTAAAAATTAGGCAGACAAGATGAAAATGTCGCCTGCCAAAAAGCGCGTGCAGCCCCCTCAAAGCAAAGTGTGTATGTGGGCGTTTCTTGGCCTTCAAATTTGATATGAACCTTAATTGTGTGGCACTTTCATGCATACATGTATATCTGAGTATTTATGAGTATATTCATACATATAGAAATGCGTTCGCATATGTTTTATTTATTTCAAGCGAAAACATAAGTTTCTCTTTTCAATTTGCCGGGCGTGGGGTTTTTAACAATTTTATGGTTTTAGTTGTGATATTATCAGCAGCTGTTCAGAATTGTATAGGTTTTATCTTTTGTCTAGACTAAACTGACACAGCAACCAGCAGTTGGAAAGATTACAAAACAAACTTTGGCAAATAATTTTGCATTTGGCAATCATTTTAAGATGTTAATGTTTGTTTTGCTTTTGTATTACAATTAATCAATCAAACGATTTCATTCACGTTCTAAATCATTTCAATGAATACTAAATTTTATATGTAGATGTTTGGCATGTATTTTATTGAAATTTCTAACTTTTCGCAAAACATGTCCTCAATAAATATATAGCTTTAACTATGTATAAATAATATTCTAATCTGAGAAAACACACAACAAACTAAATATATCAAGTATACGTACACATTGTTTCTGTATTAAATTGAACTTACCCAGAACTCATTGTGCTTTAGCTTATTGATTGTTTTGGTCGTGCAAATATATTTGTCAGTTGCTCAGACAGCAATATCGTAGATTTTGTTGTTACTTGTTGCAGTTGTTGGATTTTGCACTCAATTTTCTACGAATATGTTGGCAATCTATGCACACAAAAACACTGAAAATTCATGGATTAAATTATTTTTAATTTTATTTTTAAATAGTTTTATATCGAAATTATATTTTTGCACAAAGATCACGCCTTCTTATATAACATACAGTTCAGCAGCACGAGCGCAGACACACACACACACACTCATACAGACATGCACGCACTCACACACGCATGTACACTGAGAAATACAAAAAGAGTATTTACATGCACTACAAATAGTTTTGAAAATATTCTCAGTTTTCGATTGATTCCAGGCGAGAAGACGGTCTTTTGGGTTTTCATTAGAGTCATAGATTGAAAAACCTTTTTGACAATATTTTCGCGCAAAGAATTTTGTAATTTTCTATTTATAAAACCGCGGCACGACGCATTGCTCACTTTTGCCAGTTCTGCAGACTCGGCGATAGATCTATCTATATATACCGCACTCGGCTATATAGACAGCAAAGCTAGATAAATGAATAGAATGAATATCTATTCGAACATATATATAATGTATATATATATATATATATATGTATATGTGTATACGTATAAGTGTAAATATATACGTGTGTATGTTATATGTTAGTTTCTAGTTGAAAATTTCTTTTTCGGATGATTTTCTCGTTTGCAACGCGTTCAAGTTAGCAGCCCAAGTCGCACTGAATTCGCACACGAAAATTTCATGTGAGAAAAGCCGAAAAAAACACAAATTCACATTTCGAAACGAATTTCCTCTATATATTTTTTCGGCTATTCTCCGATATTCTGGTTGTGTGCGTGTGTGTAAAGTGCGTCTGCTTGGAAATTTCTATGAATTTTGAGTTTATTTAAAAGAAGAAATTGAGCAAGCGGCAACCCGAAAAGACAGCATCAACCAGTGGGCGATCGCACACAGTTGTTTGTATTTTTTGTTGAAAATACTAAGATTGAAGTTCGTACATGGCATTAATTAAATTATTGCTGCTCTTTACAAGCAAATTCATTTCGTATTCTTCTTCTTTCAGTTTCGGAAACAAGTCATTCATTAATAATGGCAAATAAGAATTCATGTAAAATTATGAATTTGCTTACAATTCTCAATTTGAATATTTACAGTTGAAATTGTATTTGATTGCTTTCGTTTATTACTCAACTCACTTGTGTGCTATTAATTGGTAGCTAAAAACTTGCCCTCGACTGTATACATCTGGTACTTAAATTGTACATAGCACTGGCAATATGTTTAACTTTTTGTCAAATTGATCGCTTGCCAAAAAAGCGAAACGCCAAAAGGAAAACATAAAAACAAATAGGCGCATGCAGCTCGTGCCCGCTAGGGAACTATCTATTATATAGAAAAAGTGTTGAATCAGTTTATATACATATGCATATACATACATATGCATGTGTTGTGTATATTATTTGAAATATATAGAAAACAAAAAAAAAAAACGTTTGACCAACAGTCGCAAAATATCATGAACACAATGCGAACAAGCGAGATACAAAGCCAAGTGAATGATGGCAAATGGCTTGGTCAGTCTTGAGGCCCTGCAATGGGGCCACATGCTGGGAATATATCATAATAAATCACATTTGTTTTTTATATATAAAATACTAAAAATTGAAAGATGCTTAAACATAAACTTTTTCGAAACAAAACGTAAGCCCATCCAGACTAAACATATAGCTAGTAGAATATGCATTGTCTACGGTATTAAAGATTCATTCATCTTAATACTCAACAGATCATATAAATATATAGCAAATATATATTTTAGTCTGATTGTGATTTGACTGCGCTGCCTCTAGACCACCTGCCTAACATTTTAATTCAATTTTTATTTCGCGCACTTTCATTAATTATGTTAATGTGTTGATTGTACTAGTGTGTATATAGAGCCATTTCTATTTCTACACAAATGGGATAGAATGGGATGGATTGATTGCATATACAAATTGGTTAGTACTTTACTTTATTTTTGTGCAAAATGCGCCATTAAATCGTATAAATAGAACGGTGAAAAAGCGCACAGCGATCAGCGCCTGGGTCTGAGTCAGAGTCAACGTGTCTCGAACATTAACCTCATTAGAAGAGCGTAAAATCTTTGCAAATTTATATTACGATCTTGTATATTTGAATATCAGAAGCTTTCAAGTGGCCGACAGAATAGCCTATAAAATATGTAGCTGCGGCCATCAAATCATTCAATTGAAAAGACGCTGATTGAAGTAAAAATTTCAATTACATATAATAAAATATAGTTTCCATTAAAGGGCAAGTATAAATAATATTTATGTAATATATCACTTAATGATTTGCAATTATGTGTGTTCGTTTCTAACTCATATTTTGCACAGTGTAATGTATAGTAAAGTATGGCAACATATGTTATTTAATTATTTAGCATGAATATACTAAAGTACTGGGAAAAGCCATTAAAAGTTCATTGCACTCGATGCCATGAAACTGAATGAAAAGTTTCAACAAATCGCTGAAAAGAAAACTAAACATGTCATAGGCAAATGTATAGTACATCAATTAGAAAACTGTAGACAAACACACTGAAAGAAAATTTTGTATAATTTGGGATTCAAGTTGCACGATTTATAAAAGTCACCGCTCGTTTTCTAGACATGCAAATTGGCTACTCCTCTAATGCCCCCCACCCCCAGTGCTACCCCGCAGCGCAGCTGTGTGTCGCATATTTAGAGAAAAAGAAAAAGAGCCAAAATAAACTGTGGCCAATAAAATAGCCACATTGTGAGCCTTGACCATTGAAACGAACGCGTCGCAAGTGTTTCAATGTTTTTAAATTTTTTGTTTTACTTGATTTTTTGGTTTTGGTATTTGCAATTAAATTTGTTTGGCATAAAAAAACGCGTATTTCGTTTGCTACACATATCTAACATATACTATAAGATTTGTAGTTTAGTTTTGTGCGTCAGCGGAAATATGGATAGTGAAATTTTGCGCAATTGAGCATTCCCTTTCCTATTTTTTTGTTTTACTTAATTAGTTGAACAAATTGAATATTTAAACCAGAAATGATTTGACGCCATTGCCACTTCCATGCCTTAATAATCGTCATCGCTATCTTCTTCCATGGGCAAACGCACTGATTGCCTGTTAGCCGTAATCATGGATAAATGATTTACATCAATGGACAGCGGCTTTCTCATGTCGTAGGCATTCTCGTCTGGATCGCCTGGATAATAATCGAGAAGTACTCGACGCATCTCGTAACCCAGGGAGCAGTAGAGATTGTAGGCGACAATATTACTGCAGCGCAAATACAAATCAACATACCAGGCACTCTTAAAATCCAATATCTTAGCAAAATGGTTCATGAGCAGAGAAGCAATGCCCAGACGACGATAATCGGAAAGCACAGTTAATGCACAGATGTGTCCATGCTGCTGAGTGTTATCCTTTGTACCGTCCAAATATTTGCCGAAAATAAAGCCCACCAACTTACCACCTAGAGTGGTAGAAGCCATGGCGAGTTCTGGCCACTGCGCTAAATGGCGCATAAAGAAACCGAGGCGATAGACTTCGGTCAACCCATCGAAAACCAACGAGTTGAATTTCAACAAATCATCTAGGTGCATCTCCCGCAGGCAAGTCATCTTATGTAATATAAAATAAAACGTATCTATATTTAACAATCAAATTTTGATAACCCAAGGGAATGTGTGTTTGCTTATTATTCAATTCAAATTCAGAACATATTTATTTTTTCCATAACTGTTGACAAATAATTCATCGCCTTTCCTACCAACTGTTGTCCCATATTGTAAAGGATACCAGGTTCACATTTCTGAGCCTGTAAACACCTGCGATTCACATCTCGAGTTAGAGGGAGCCTCATTTCGTAGCCGTCATCATCACCATATGACAGCGGCTTCTTTCGCCAGATCACATAGCCCATGGAATTGTATAGTCTAATAGCTCGAACATTTCGACTGCGCGTATTGAGATCTACAAACAAATCCTGTTTGAGTTCCAACTTGGCATTAAATCGCTTCATTAAAAGTGTCGCCAACCCCAAACAACGATACCGATTGTCAATTGAAACGGCGCATACGTGTCCATGGTTATTATTGAACTTTATATCATTTCCATCGGCCATCATGTGATCATCATTGTCGATGATTCGAGACCCGATCAGAAATCCCATAATCTGTTCATCAGGTGCAGTGGCCACTTCTGACAAAAATGGATATTCGAGAAGTTTATTTAGAAAATATTTAAGTGAATAGACTTCGGTCAACGGATCAAACACAATGCGATTAAACTTAAAAAGATCCTGCAAGCCAAATTCACGTAAAGCTGTCATGCTTACAACAACGATTTAATATTCTTGTATTGATTTCGATTGTTTTAAGATCTTATGGCATCTATTAAAATTGTTTCAAAATAGAAAAATAAAAATTTGATGGAAGCTTCAGAGATAATACGATCTGTAAAGTAAATGTCATATAATCCAATGTATTTCAAAAAAGTATAGCATACTTTGGGGCGGCCATTGAAAATAGTCCTAGCTAAGACCAGAACCTCTCCAAATTGCTTAAAATGGAAATTTTACCAGGGAAATTATGTACTAGTAAACATTTGTTTGTAAGAATTTACCCAAAACTACAAATTAAATAAGCTACATTAAAAATTAGTTTCTTAATGTAAATAACAACTACTGTCGTATGCAGTTTTTACTGTTTATTTCACATGTCTCAATATATCACGACTTAAGCTAAACACAATACTAGAGTTTTTATTTGATATTCTTGTAGATCCAGGGCAGCAGTGAGGTAACTCGTGTATAGACACCCGGATACTGTCCCTTGCCACAACCAATGCCCCAAGAGACTATGCCAACCTGTGTATAACGGCTGCCTTCATTGACAATCATTGGACCACCAGAGTCGCCCTGTCAACAAATTATAAAACCAGAATAAAATATAAAACGAAACTATAAAATGTGACATAATTGTGAAATCTTACACTGCATGAATCTTTGGCAGCTTGGCCAGCACAAATCATGGACTCGATAATGCCACCGGGCGCAGCACGTCCATATTTCTGAGCGCACTCGGAATTGGCCCAAATTGGTATGTCCACCTTTTGTAGAATCGATGGCTGAGGTCCATTCTCACGCAGACTACCCCAGCCGGCAACAGTGGCGACCTGGCCGCTGTAGGAGCGCGCCTGCTGTGCGGTCGACGTGGGCAGGCAAATGGGCTGGATCTCAGTGGAGAAAGGTACTGGCTCACTCAGCGTCAGAATGGCAATATCGTTGTGCTAGGCAAAAAGTGTGAGCATTAATTTATCTCAAATGAATAAGGTATATATCAATGACTTACCAATGTGCTAAATTCGAAGCCCTTGTGTCGCACCAAGCGCTTAATGCGCCGAGAAACGTGTTGCACCTCAAAGTCCGTGCGTATATTGTAGTCACCCAAGTGGGCAGTCAAGGCGGCCACATCCCAGGAGGTCATGCTAAATGTGAGAAACAATAATATGTCTGCAGCTAAATGCTGAATATATTTGATCTACAGTCACTTACCGTGCCACACAGTGGGCAGCCGTGAGAATGTGGCTATTGGTTATCAAGCTGCCCCCACAGAACTGCTTGCCGGACTTGAAGAGCACCGCAATCCAAGGGAACTCATGCGGACTGGCATTGATGCCGCCCACAATACGCTCCTGATCAGGCGACACAGGATTCTTGTTGCCGCACTGCAGTGGCAAGCCCTCTGCACTGACACCACCGGTTGGACGTCGCGTTGTTGTTGTTGTCACTGCTGCCGGATAACTGGGCCGCCTAGTGGTGGTCGTGGGTCTGCTGGCCGACGGGCGTGTGGTGGGTCGTCGGGTTGTCAGCACAGTGCTGGGCGTGGAGGGATTCGGTCGTGAGGTCGGATGTGTCGGGTACTGATGACTTGGAGGATGCGTTGGAATCGGTGGCGGCCACCCGCCAATGGTGGGCGGATGTGTGGGCAACGGTGGCGGCCATTGTGGAATGCCGCCAGCAAAGGTGCCAAATGGCCATTGGTATGGATAAACGGCAGTTGTGGGCGGTGTCGGCGAAGGCGCTGGCACTGGTGGTTGTGGCTCCACAGCACTTGCATCAATGTTGTTCATGTCCTGGAAGTCGGGTGTGTCCTCCACGCTATTGATGTTATCTGGCTCGATCTCAGCAGGCTGATCAGGCTCCTCTTCTCCTTCAGCCTCTTCCACTCTATCAATTTCATCAGCAGCTGGCGATGGCTTCTCTGTCGTTGTTTTTGTTGTTGTTGTTGGAGGAGGAGTTGTCGTTGTTGGCATTGGAAAGACACCAAAGGTGCTTGCATCCACGTCGGTGCAACAGATGCCGTTGTTAATGCGTCCCAGTTGATCATAAAAGTTGCACATATCTGCCCCCAATCCCAGCGGTCCTTGTTGCCATTGACGCACCGCTATGAAGGATAACTGTCTCACGACACGGTAATAAGTCTGGCAGCTCGCGATGCGTACACACACTCCGGGTTGACCTCTGCTGGTTAAACACCTAGAGCCCTCCCAGGCGCCACCGCCAGCCAGGCCAGCCTGCAGTATGAAGAGACTGGGATCAAAGAAAAATTGCCGTTGATTCCGTTTGTGGGCAGGTGATTCTGAGGCTTTAATATGAACAAGTATAAAGAACCCATTAAAATAATGATGAAAATAAATATCTGAAAGCCAGTTATATTTTTAATTGTGCACTATATTAATCGTAACATACATATAAATACATTCAGCTTATGTGTAATTAAACAAACGCTTCGAACTGTTTCGTATTGAATGCTGCTCTTCAAACACAAATCCCTGACAACTTGAATTCAGTAATTCTCTCAGAGCTCGACAGCTGTCATAACATTTTAAAATCCATCAAAGAAAAATGGTGCCATTAACAATAAACATAAAAATGTTTGCATGATTTGGGCCATGAGTAATAAGATCTTGTTTGGCTTTCTACAGGGACTCGATGATATTTCGCATTGAAATTCAATTCAAATGACTCACAATTCAAGTGCTAACATTTTGGTTTGGGTGTTTGGCATGCGTGCTAAAGTTTCCTTTGTAATATGCAAATATCATCAACAAAAATGTCAAATTTAATATGCGTAACGTGTCTTCAACATGGTCTCCATTACGCCCTTCCTGCGGCTAAGCAAAAAACACGTGCAGACCAATCGACACATTCGTTCTTTATGCACTTTAAAGTACATTACAACTGAAATAAATGACACCTACCAGATTAATAAAATAGCTGTTAGAACATCACATAAATTATCTAAAAGACATCAACAGTATTATCATTAATGAATCAGCAAAATCATTCACCAAATCACAAGCGCTGGAAACAGAAACACATAATTTCAATAAACTGCGCCTGGTTGCATTATTATCAGTGTGGAAAAGAAATAACAAATAAGAGAGTTGTCGTTAAGTCTGCCCGACTATAACATACTCACTACCCATTTTTAATTAATACATCAATAATAAAAAGCGAGCATCAAAATGTACTATTTTATGTGAATAAACCAAAATACCTAATAAACAATTTGATTGATTAAAACACATTAATTCAATTGCGTCTAACTGAGAAAATCTTATATCTGATACAATATGAATATATTAAATTCAAATATATTTTAATTCTGAGCAAGAAACGAATTATTTGAATATTATGAAATATTATTGTTGACAGAATATACAACAAAAGGCTTAAATATTACAATATATAACAAAAGACTTAGAAAACGAAACGAACAATAAGAAACTGTTAAATAAAGCCAACAAACATGTCTAAGCAAACTCATCCAACGGGGTATGTAAGACTTTAATTTGCAATGAAATGAGCTTCTTAACTCTACCAAAACAGGGTATTTATCACCATATAAAACCATAAAGCACTCTATAAACAAAACAAAAACTAAATGGCTCATTTAGGCGAATCTTTAGCCTAGCACATAAATCAAATGCGAACCAACTATAATGTGGGCCACACGCGAAATGCTAAATAAATTAAATAAATGCTAGACAAATGCTAACCAGAAAGATCAACAAAAAGTGCCAGAGCCAGAGGGCCGAGAACAAAAGCAGCCTAGGCCAATTTTAAGAAGCTGACAAATAGATGTAGTCGATGGGAGAATCTACTTACATAAATATGACAAGTGACAGTAGAAAGTTGCTTAGAGGGAGCGACTCGGCGGCAGCTGACAAAAGGAAACGTTGTCAATTGTGCGTTGAAAGGTGCACAACAACATAAGTAACAACAGCAACAACAACAAGATAAAAATGGCACAGCAATTGTCATTCAGCTTGAAAAGAGCTTAAGTTTATTGTCAATATTCTCGTTTTTGTTTTTTGTTTTTGTCATATGTATTTCTTTTATTTTTTCGTAAAGAAATGTCAAAATATTGAGTAATCACTTGAAGCGTGGAACTGGAACTCGATGCGTGAACGAATGTTAAGTAAATATTGGATAGTTGGTCTTCTTTTGTGGTTTAGGTGCTTTGGCAACAGCGCGATATATTGGCTAAAAAAAAAAGTGCTTTTGCCTGGCATAAACATCATCATCATACCTTATAGGCTATTTGTCTATGGATTTGGTTTGAGTTCTTGTGCAAAGGCTAATGAACTTTCGCACAGCTCAATTTACAGATCACTTTGAGATGGCAACACCCCCTAGTGTTACGAACTTATTAAATTTACTGTCCAGATACTAAAGATAGGCAAAGATAAGACAGCAATGGGGGCAAGACACAAGTTCAAGGTCTACGACTTGGCTCTCCTGTGTCCAGCCAAGTCACAAATTAAACTGGATTAATACGATATACAATGTGAAGATAGCCACAAGCAAAGACAGACGCAAAAACCGAGACAGAAATTTAAGACAAGCTGCAGAGCAACTGCATCATTAATTTATAGGGCATATAAATTAATAGTGTTTGTCGGACCATACATTGCTTGTCTCGTCAACAGTTAACTGTTCACTGTTATTTAAACAAATTAAAATTCAATTTAGTCAAGTATCAACTAATTGTCCACGAGTATTTGCTCGGCTCAATCTGTATTAATAGGCTTATGTCGTCGAATTGTCTATGTGTGTGTTTGTTTGAGGCGTGACTTTATTATGTGGCTACATCAAAAGTGCTGCCTAATTGTCTAATTGTTGGCAATAAATAAAACCGCACAAGTACTCAAGTTGCGGCCATTGACAGGCGACAAGCTCTCCAATCGAGCTCTATAAAATACGCCTCCACAATCAGATTTTGTTGTCGACTTGGGTAGTAATAGAAAGTTGGCAAAGAATACAATCACAAACTGGCACAAAGGGCCACTATGCAGAATAGAAAAACAAAAATAAGAGGATGAAGAGTGTAACACTATATACGAGTATAAAAAAGAATTGGCATTTTCCCTATTGTTACTAGACAATTTGTAGAATTCTGAAGGTCAAACAAGTAATGTTGACTGCGTGCCCGGCATAAATTTATCAGCAATTTTATCGTAGCCCAATGTCGTTGAACCTTCTGGATGACGTCTAAAAGATGATAGCAGAAGCCAGCATTGATATGGTAAGGAATGGACAGTAAATATTGGCAATCATTTTGTAAACAACAATGTTATTGTTTAGGCCAGCTCTACAAAAGTACGCATAATAATTATTTTATATGCTCCTAAAACAAATGTGTAGTTTTTAGCAAATATTCCAATGATTCTTATTTATTTAACTGCTGTATTAATTATTTCTGAACAATAAATGCAACAACACAACAAAGAATCATGAGTAATTGATATTAATATTTACTTCTATTAAATTTTTAGCAAGTTATGAGTTTTCGCAAGCTTCTATATCAAGTTTGTTGCCTAAGTCATTTGTTTTCCTCACACACAATTTCACTTTTGATTTTGTCGACTTTCTCAAACTTTACTCACCGTCTACAATAGCCGCAAAATCTTGATCCACAGTAGCATTGGCCACGGCCAAGGTCTCGAGAGCCTTTGTCTGTACAGCTCCATCCGATAGGATCGTTGTGGATGGTCTTATCGATGGCACATCCTCGGCTAATGTCGTTTTAAAATGCAACAAATGCACACAAAGTAATAAAATTCTCAAAATTGTAAACATTTTCGACCGCTAAATATTTTTATTTATTATTTAGCGCTATTTTGTTGTTGTTTGTTTCAACTCGGAGCGGCGAATTGCAGACCATATATAAATTGATATTATATAGTGTATAACCGCACACCGAAACGCGTCTCGTTCTTTTTGAAATGCGACGCACGTTGCCCGATGGCATTCACCTGGACGGGCGGACGACGGCTGTAAAAGATATTCTCGTCTGGATGTTGCCTCCAAGGTGGAATCGGTAACGATGCCACTTCCCGCGTCTATTAGAAACAGGACCGTTGGCTAGCGAGGTCCGCAAGCTTCTGAGCCCAATGATGGCAACGCAGTTTGGTTAACAGCTATGAAGCTACCACTCGACGACGCCAGCGGCACCGATGACAGCGACGTTAACACCGACTGAGACTGACAGTGAGAGGCAGAGGCAGAGGCAGTGACAGAAGCAGACGCAAGCTCAGACGCAGACGCAGACACGGACTGAGACTCTGCCGAAACGTCAATTATTCTCGCTCATTTTGTCGATACCTGATAGCCGATGTATTGGCCGCGTTTTGGCTACCTTTTAACCAACTCCATGCTAGCATCTAATGTACACACGCTTTATTTGCATTTGTAAACTAGTTATATTAATGCCTACGCCTATTCCTGCTCCTGTTCCAGTTCCAACTCTTCCTTGGCCGCGCACCTGGCCCACTGCCCCCATGAGGCCAGATACAACTTGATTACACTCATTGCTTTAGAATCAGACTAACTGGGATTCTAACCGAGGCTTGTAAGTTGTATGGCTGCATAATAAGTATTAAAAAGCCAACAATATCGCTGCTTTCTAGCCTTGCACTGCCACAAAGCTCTTATTGTAAATAAAAATCAATAGCTTTACAGCAAGAAGAAAAGACTTCTATCGTGTATTGGAAAGTATATTAAAAGCTGATTACATACATAAAAAATATTCTGATGTAATAGTCATTACAAAATATTATTTTGTATTTTTCATATTTAAAACATTTTGTCAGTGTAATGGCTCTAGCGAATTTTCATTTGTGGTAGGCATATATTTTATGTTGTTTTAATGTCTCATAGAATCTAAAGTATATATGTATGGCGTAATCACTGTACTCTAAATTATAAGCAGGCAACAAATTATTTTAGAGTATTTGTAAGTCATTCACACTTTCTCAAATACACAGTCGAGGCTTGGTATTTATTTTAAAAACTTCTCGTTTTGCGCAATATATAAAATATAGAATGCATTAAAGCTTAAGCTCTAGAAATACCATGCAGGATTTGGTTATTAGACTGAACGAAACGAATCAAAAACAAGTTAGAGTCCATTGTCGTAAATTTGCGAGGGCGTTGTGAGTGCTAAGAATATCGCAAATTAAATCAATTGTTGTCAAGAATTGGCCAGCTCTCATTGTTAGTCCACTTGATCCGACTCTCACATAATGGGCAAATGGCAAATGCTTGCCAATCTCAAATTAATGTGTGACGCTCGTTCTCGAGTGACACAGTCGCGGTGGCCTCAACCTTTTATTGGGGTTAGGGTATGTGTATTTCAATATTTTGCCAACTAATTGTCTGTAATTGGACCCAAGGGGCAAATTTGCCTGTTGATTGATCGCAAAGTGTTCTCCATTCTCCATTTCGAAGTGTTGTATTTTCAAAAGCAATTGACATCAAGTAGATCAAGAGACAGGCAGCCGAAGAAAGACATGCAACTCAGTGTACGTTTGTTCAATTGTTTTTTACATTATATTCTTGATTGTCATCTCTGTTTCCTTAGAATTACACTAATAAAATCATTTTGTGCTTAAAAAGTTCGCCCAATACTTTCATTGCATTTACACTGCTGCCGTAAAGTATGCCACATTTTATTTTGATGCATGCGAATCTCTTTTACATTAATGTTGCATACATTTAGGTGCAACAATCACGCTGTAAAGTGGCTCCAAAACTATTCACTGCCGTGCAGCCGGCAAATAATTCAAAATTAAACCAATTAATTAATCGAATTTAATAATTTTGAAATACTTAAACATAATAAAAGATGCTCTTCTGAGTGAATCATATAAATAAATATAAATTTAGGTTTTCTTTTGTTTTGTCTTGAGTTGTGAAAGTGACAATAAGTGAAGCAGGTTAACTATTTGGAAGCAGCATTAAACATAATTGATAGTTCGTAAATTATAATTATAAGCTAACTAGTCATAAAATGCATATAACTGTATTACAATGAGCGCATATTATTGAACCAGAAGTTTCTCTATAGGAACCGAGGCGAAAAATTCGTTGATGTGCGCCACCAAAATGGGCGCCCACTGTTCACGAGTAGCAGGAATGCCCACACGTGTAATTTCCGGCAAATTTTCATTGACCAGATTCAGGATCATAGCATCTGCAAGACAGTTAGAGATTAGTGAATATTTATTTTATAATTTCTAACTGTTACTTACTTAGATTGCGGTCCGAAAAAATGCCATTGGCTAAGACCCGAGCACTACCCACATTCACATTAGCATTGAGGCGATGTAAGCTAAGACGTCTACTGCCATTAGGAAGATCCTCAATGTGGCCGTCTGTCAGTATCGTGGCCTTGACATTATCTACACATTAAAATAATACAAATCAAATCTTAATTCTTTGTTGGTTAAATGAACTACTCACCAATGGTTATGTTGAAAGGTCCCTTGGGTACCAGACGAAGACCCCCAAACTTTACGTCAGCCTTGAATTGTCCACCAGCCTTAAGATGCGGCAGCTCCACGCCCAATTTGATGACAAAGCCACTGTTCGTGAAATTGGATGAGACAGTGTTAACCTTTAAATCGCCGATGCCAACAATTTCCATGTTCTTGATGAGCAGGCCACCCTGAACGCCATCGTTAGAATAGCGAAAGATGCCTCGCTGATAGAAATAGGGATCAATCGAGCCCATATTAAGCTCTTGCAAGCCCTGGGATTTTAGCTTCGGCACAATCGTGTGAAAGAGTCCACGTATGCATTCATCTAATCCAGGGGAACTGAGACTGCAAGCAGCATTGCCCACACTCGATGTTGGTGGTGTAACTGTGGCGAAAGTGGTAGAGAGATTAGTGTTGGCCCAAAGCTAAAAAGTCAGTCGATTAAGTCATGATAATGGCAAGCGTATTAAGTTCAGTGAGGCATGCATCATTGCGCATAGCGCCTTTCGTGGCATGCAACCAAGCATGGCAAAGTTTATCTCACGTGTTTAAAGTTTTTTTTTGCTTAGTTGTGACATTAAAATTGGATCTGCCTGTCGTTAAAATCTTTACGTATGCATTAACTCTTGTCAGGGTGATAGGGGACAATGCCATGTAGCAGTCAAGGTCTCCCTGAGGTGAGTTAATTGGAGTTTGACGAATCACATCAAGAAAGCCATGTATATTCATTGACGTCAACAACTTATAAATGACAGTAATGTGCAATGAATACGTTCTACATACAATCTAGTTTAGTGCAGATTAATATTTGCGCTGAAAGATGCCTCAAACCGGTTTAATGCAATAAATGCCTTGATAAAAAAACTTTCCAAGGGCAGCACATCAAAACTCCTGCTTGTTCAATAAATTAACTATTAACTGATTAACTACTCGAAATCAAAAGCTGTCATTAAAGTTGTCGTATAATTGCAAAATTTAATAGGAGTTTTAGCTTATTAGAAAACACAATTGATGAAATGTAATTAGATAACATAATTAAGAAACACATTAAATGTATTTCATCTAAATAATTATTATGCAATATTCAGAATTGAATACTACGATATAAAGTCATTCATAAATATTTTAAGAAAATAAGGGGCACCGACAAAAGTAATTATAAAGCGATTCTTTAAACGACAATCAAGCGACGCAAAACGCGAGTAAAGGTCGCAATTACATTTAATACGCTTCAACTTCATAGCTATAAGCAACTATAAGTCTGTGAATATAATGTATTTGTATAAAGTGGTTAATTACGAACGACCAAAAAGCCAAGACTCTAATCTTTATTTCCATACACCTATTTAAATTTTGTGGTGATGCGCAAAGCAACTTGAAAGTCTGTAAAGTTTGTGCCCAATTTATGGCACTTGCGTGTTGTATTGTCGTTTTAGGTTTGCAGTTTTCGTTGCTGCGCTGACAAGTTCAATGTCAAAGGTGAACTTATAATTCAACAACAAAATTAACTGAGTTTAGTGCTGTCAACACTTGGAGGGCTTTGTCTCTTTTAGACCAGTCATGCAAATTTCACACATTGGTAGCAGGCATTGAAAATGAGTTCGTTGCCTAAGTCTTTTGTTTGCATAAGCCATAGTGCAAATGTCAATAAATTTTTGGCGCTATTGTTGCTCGACATTTACGCAATTAGAGCCAAATGTTACAATTGCAACTTTAAGCGTTTCCATTTGAAAAGCCCAAGTCGAAGTTGTCGCTGATTTCGATTGATGTAGGTCAGTTTTAAGCTCTTGTGCTTTTGAGAAATGCGCACAGCAGCAGCCGGTTTTTTTTTTGTTTTTTGTCTTCTTATTTATTTCTTTTATCTTTTTCGATATTTTGTTTTTGTGTACCTCACCGTTGACGTGTTGACTTTTCGCAAGAGGCCGAAACCGCAGGCTGGCAATGTTTGTATATCATATCAATTATTTTTTGCTCCCTCTCTTTGCTTAAATTAATGAATGCAATTGCAAATAAATAAAATAAACTTTTTGCACAGTGGCTGTAGCTGATCGACAGTTTGTTTATTCTGCAACTTAGTTTTGCATAATCAATCAATATATTTTTCTGTGTTTTTGCTTCAGAATTTGTATTTGCACAAGATCTGTGAGCTCCGTTTAACGAATTTCGACATTCACTTTCAGTGTGCGACTTTTGGTATTGCTCTACTGCGGTTTTATAACTTTTACCATAAATACTCGCAAGCTCACAAATATTTACAAACAACCACGCAGCATACACCGAAAAACGTTAAAGAAAATATATGTCAAGTTCAAACGAAGCAGATTTTTTTATTGCTGTCTCAAAAGTGTTAAAAGTCAGACAAATAAAAATGTTATATATGTATACTTTTTATAATATTTTTTTTTATTTCCGAGTAAATTTACTTGCTAATTTCTACAGCAATTTATTTATAATTTTGACTCGCCTTGTTTAAACCTCTTTTCACTTCAGCTTTTATGATCTCTTTGTCCCTACCTAGATTTCGTACTGAAAGTATTCTTTCAAGTTTTTGATTTCAAGGTTTAATTTTAACAACTTTGCTGTGATTCATGAAATAAATTACAGAGGCATACGGGTGCAAAAAACGAGTTGCATATAAAATATCTATTTACATAATGATTATAATGCAAAAGGTACACTAAATTTGTTTTTGAAATAGCTTTAATGTTAATAACTCAAGTATTATAATAAATTACTTTTTGGACCATACGATGAATTATTTTCAGACTTATCGCTGACTGAACAGCTGATTATCTATTTATTTAGTTAAATACCCAAATCATAATACTCCCATCTACTTAGTTTTTTTTAATGCAACTGCACATATAGTTTAAAAACATTACGATATTTGTCACAAACATGCAAATGAACAATAATTAAGTTTGATTGCCATTTGGCAAATTAAAAGACCAATACGACAAGCTGTTGCACCGAATCGCTTTTTGATTGAATATCAAGTTCTTGCCATGCTGTTGCATAATCTATACTCGCAAATATGGTATGTGTACATGTGTTATATCTACCTGTCTCTGGCAAATCAGTTGATACGACTGGTGAGGCGAACACTTGATCAGAGGCGTCCACATACTCTGCCTGCTGTGGGTCGCCAGCACCGGATGTGGGCACCGAAGCGGATGCTGCACTTCCGAGTCCGAATGCCGCGATAGCCAGCAAAATGTAAAACGCTTGCATAGTTTTTTGGAGTTGCCTGTTGTGGCTCTTGTTTGCTGTTGTTATTGTTATTGTTGTTATGATTGTTGTCGTTGCTTTGGACAGCACTTTTACACAATTGGCAATATAAACTCGTTTTAATGATTTTGATTTTTTCTTTGTCGCCTGATTTAACACAAATACATCTATCCAAATGTACATATACAAACGTTGGCAATTTTCGTTTCGATTTTTTTTTTTTTGCGTAATTTTTTAAAACCGGCTTCACTTTTATTTCTACACGAATTTTTACAGTTTGTTGTTGCTGTCGTTTTCTCGGTTAACTGCAATTGTTGCTGCAATTGTGCCCACACAAATACACAATACACACTCTCACACACCTACACACTGTTGGCCAATTTCCAAAGCGCACACTAAACCAACTTCTGCAAAAACTTCAAAAATCTGCGAACAATTTCGTTGGCCGCCCGCCGCTTGCAAATCTTGAAATGAGCGCTGCATAAAACTCACGTTTATTTATAGTTTTCAACTCGAGTTTTTGTTTAAGTTTTTCCATGCGCGCGCTGCCAAAAAAACAACAAAAAATACAACAACATAACCAATTCGAAGGCTTTCGGAGCGCGCTGGTTGAGCTTTTAGTTGAGCTTTTGACTGCTGGCTTTGAGTCGCTGAGCTGTTTGCTGATTTGAGAACAGTTTTGATAGTATTGCACTACCATCATGACTTACCACAATTACCAGCCACACTTGAATCCTAAGTGCACACGTCTCGACACTTATTAGAATGTAAATTTATATTTTTCCTGATCATATGCTAGTGCATGATATACTTAAAATATAACCGCTTTTTATTGTACTTATTTTCTATTGTTTTTTATAGCTTATAAAAATGTTTTTTTATAATTAAATAAACATATACTATATACTTGTATTGAGCACTGCAATAAGTTAATAAGCTTAACTTTAATACATATAATTCAATTATTTCATTATCTAATTAAATTACTTTAAAACAATTGTACATTACACATTTGTTAACTACTCGTATTCTAATTTAATGTCTAATAAGTTTACGTGCACACAGCCATGTCATTTAATTCCAATGCACCCATAAAACGATCAATCCAGATGCAATAAGGAAGCTGTCGCAGTGATGTAAATACCACTCCCATTGCCCAACACAGTTTCAGTATTAGTTCAACTTTTACAGTTGAACATGCACTGGGTTAGTTGAAGGTGCTGGCTGAAATGTAAAATGTAGGACAGCAATAAATCTTTTACCCAAATTACTCTAGAAACCTCATAAAGCGGGGGCATTGTACATATTCATAAGTTTTCGAGGCGTTTCTTTTCAAGGTGAACAACGAGTTATTACACAAGTGTGAGGGTAAGCTTTGCCATGTTTGAAAGGGCTTCCACATTTTAGCAAGTCAGCACTTCCGACGATGACAAACTCTGTCAAAGAGTTTCTATTATAAGTTGTCACAATACGTCCAGTGATTCTAATGGTCTGCATAATTCTTATGCCCGGCCAGTCTTTGGATTGAGATACGACGAACGTATGTGTGACTGGCATATCCATTTGTCAGATTATAAAATACATATTAATTGATATGCCACACACATGATACAATTAAATGCCATATGCATAAATAAATATGTGTGGAACGCAACACTTAGTATATTATTATAATCTAATTTATTACACATTTAGTGCCGACTTGGGGAATACTAACTTACTTTTAACTAAATTACATTATATTACAACATATTGTTGTCTACTCGTACTGTTCACCAGGTCAACCTTTGACGTTTGTTTTGATTCATAAATCGTAGTACAAAATAAACAAAACAACCATAATTACGTCATTTAACAGGTTCGTTGGACAGTGCTGATTTTAGTATAAACGAATAGTGCATTAATTTATGACCCAAGAGACTCCTAAATATTATCTTGCTAAATAAATTGAATTAAGATAATATATAATATAATGAAATATATGTATTGAGCTAGAACCTAGACGAGTAGGGCTCAAAGTTCTTTATATGGCAAGCTACTAGCAAGTTATCGTAATCTTATTCAATTCTTAAATACAATACACTGCATATTTAATTTATGTCAGAATGATGTCGTTCAAGTCATCGTGTGCGCTAAGTGCTGTCAAAGTATCCATCAAACTGTAGGTTCTCAAAATGTTTGTTGATCGTAAACGTCTTACTCAATTTCACTTTAATTAATGCACTTGGCCCCTGTATACGATTGCACAGAGATACACTTGAGCAAAGGAGATAGATAAATACTTAGATAGACAGATACCCGTTTCAAGGTCAACATGTCATGCACTTAACCCCATTAAATGGGTGCACCCAGTCCGAAAGTGGGGGGCAGTTACAAAAAGTGACTGAATTTTTGTTTTATTTTTAGGCACATCGTTTGGAGTGTAAAACTGGGGCATGACCAAAACAATAAAAACCAGTTACAATATGCCCCTGTGAATTGTGCATGAATGAAGGGCGAACTGATGACAATATAATTACGGGTGCAAAATCCGTTTTAATTGAGAAATTTGTATTGTATAGAAAATATTTACAAAAAACAATCACAATAAATGTACATACATTAATCACAATAATTTATGTTTTACTTGTGGTCGAATCCGAACTATCAATGAACTGATCAACCGGGACCCTCGACAAGGACTGATTGATCAGACGCAGCACGAACGGAACCCAAGTCTTTCGCGTTTCTGGCAAAATAGAACCATATATGTCACGCCAATAATTGTTGGCCACATTCAATGCAATTTCATCTATTAAACAAAAACAAAATGTTAACAATTATTGAGGGATATGAAGTGACTACTTACCCAACTCGGGGTCTGGAAAGATGCCATTAGCTTTGATGATCATGTCGTTAATCTTTGGATCAATATCAATATTAGAAAGTCTCATAAATCGTTTACCATCTTCCTTGGTATAAAACTCTCCTTCCGTTGTCATTACGCTCTGAATATCATCTGTAGTCAAACCAATAGTCAATATATTATATCAATTTCGCAATCACTAAGTACAATTTCTACTCACATAATGTCAAGTTGAATTTGCCTTTGGGTTTTAAACGCAATTGATTCACATGCAGATCTGCTTTGTAATCTCCAATGATTTTCATAGAGGGCTGATGCGTATAAAATTTTAGATTAACCTTGTCACCTTTAGTTTTAAGATCAACTTTTTGGATGTTGATATCAACAAAACCATAGAGCTTTACATCCTTTACTGATATGCGACCATGAATTAAGCCATTTGAGTACTGGAAACTTAAGCGATCAATGACAAAAGGATCATAAGGCGGAATATTAAGTTCAGGATCTCCACTTCGTAGGCGTGGTAATAACGTATTGATAAGTCTAGCAATGCAAGGACCAGCCTCGCTGCTGTCCTCAGAGCACTTCTCCATATCAGCTGTTTAAAAATAATCACGTTATAGGCGACGTATACTTAATGCCCTTGCACTAAATACACACCTGTCAGGTATTTGGGTTCGGCAGGCACTGCATTAGTTTTTACAGCGGCCATTAGGCAAAATATTAATAAAGTATACTGCATTTTAATTAGGTTCGTTCTATAAATTCTAGTTATCCTTTAGAACTGTGTAGAGCTGCTTCACAATCGGCCTCAAACTGAATCGTCCGACAGATAGTCAGTGCTTTTTATCGTCAGAATTAGCACAAAGTAATCACACATTCAATAGAATAACTCAATTGTTTAGTTGCTACAACTAAACGTGCTTATAAATCAACTACGTTCCCGGCAAATAGACTTCGACTGATAGAAAACCGGCTTTGTCACAAATTTATAGGTAATAGTACAGCCCAGTTCTCCCCCTTCCCTCATCTACTACTATTCTCATTAACAATGATTTGCATTAAAAATTTTAATAATTAGTTATCGACAATAAATATCACTTTACTTCTCAATTAATTGCAGCTATTCGAAGGGCTTATGAAAAATCCAAATTCGAACATAATGATGATGACTTTATTTTTGGTAATTCAATTTCATCATACTTACTATATTTTAACATACTTTATATACTTGTTTATTTGACGAATTTATAACATTATAATGTTAACATTAACAAGTTAAAAACAAACAGTAACAAATTTTAAATGAAATTAGAGTAAATTTATTGAAGAGCTCTAGACTTGAATCTCGCTGTATTAAAAGTCATTTAAACCTACTAGTACGGTAATTAAGTCTCCTTACTGTATATAATTTATTGAAATGTTTACAATTAATCAGGTAAAGTGTAGCTATAGAGAAGCAAATCTTTACATTATATATCAATGAACTCAACTGAAGATAAGATAGAGAAGCAACTATATTGCATTAAAAATAAAAATATAGAGTATGTCGTAGCTGAACACAGCATTTTTACTCGTTTTCATATTATTTCAATCATATTTTTTATTCATCCTTTTCTATCCTCTATCTGACTGTTGTTGTTCTATTGCTCTGGGTATTTAAATATGTATTTTATTTCTTTAAATCTGGGTCATTTAATTATGTTCCCCTCTCTCTCGTTTAAACACTTTGTCAGTGTTCTCAAGCAATGAAATGAAAGCATCTTGTTCTATAAGCATAGGTTTCTTTCATTTATTATTTATACAAACTAAATTAACACCTTGAATCATTAACCAAATAATACAACCGTACAGACCAAGTAACATGCCCTTGTAGCTACACTTTGATTGACCATCTCAGACCCAAGATCAGTTATTGGTGATAAGTAAGTCGAAGGGCAGGGCAGCAAAGAAGTCATTACCCACTTTCAGCATGATGGGCTCCCAAATGGCCATTGTTTCAGGCAGCATAGCTTGATAGAGTTGACGCCAGTACTGGTTAATAAAGTCTAGTATGACATCATCTAAAAATGCAATTAATATTATGGTATTAATAATAGTATTTAATTATGCTATGGTGTATACTCACTCAACGCTGGATCAGGCACCAGACCATTGGCATAGATGCGCATGTTGCCCACTTTGGGCTCAGACTGGAGCTTAGTCAGACGCACATAGGTATGACCGTCGCGCTCGTATAGTTCGCCCAAGGCGCGCGTTTTCATGCTGACATCGGCTGGAACGCACATTGTACATTGAAATGTTAATGATAATCAAGAGAACGTATTATGAATCATACATACTCAGGGTAATGTTGAAGTTGCCCTTTGGAGTTAGCTTCATGTCGTTTAACTTGATATCCGCCTTGTAGTTGCCCTCCGCCAGCATCTGAGGCACATGGCTGATCACATCTAAGCGAATGCGTTTGTCCTTCTGCCGATAATCCACCTTGTCGACAATATTCTCGCTCAAGCCATGAATCTGCACATTTCTCATGGAGATGCGACCCTGAAGTATGCCCGAGTTGTAGTTGTAGGAACTCTTGCCCAACAGAAAGGGATCCATTTGTGGTATATTCAGATCACTAATACCATATTTAAGACGAGGTGTTATCTTCTGGAATCCTTGTTTGATGCACTCATTGATATTCTTATCACTTTGGCTACAGGTCGGTATATCGGCAGCTGTTTATTCAACAACAACAATAAATTAAAGCAATGAATCAATAAATGGAAACGCAACTACCGAAATATTCATGTGTTCTGCCTTGACATACTTAAAAACGCATCTCATATTATCTACGATTGATCTATGTGGTTTATGTTCAGAACGTGACATTTTAGTTGAGAATTTCACTTGTTTTTTTTATATCGTTGTCGCGCATAATTACGAGTAGCCCCTATGCCCCCCATGCCCCTTCTCTGCATCGTCACAGTCGCTTAATTCTGTTTTGTTGTTGCTTAGATTATTTTTAAGATTAGTTGTACAATTTATATGACAAAAAGTTCACAGCACAATAGCAAATACTTTGCCTGAGCATTGACTGAGGCGCATATCGCACATTCGCATCAAGTTTGTCACTTAAATCTTTTGTATTGAAGGCTTTTTGCAACACTCGCTGCGGAAGAGGAAGGCCATAGAGCGGAAGTAGCAATTGTCCGAGACCTGTTTCATATGCTCAATTGAAGTAAACACCAGACTAGGCTTTAAAGCTTACTCTATTTTTAAACATTTATGCTGCAGCTTTAATAATTGTTCAGCCTTGACAAATTGAAGTCCTCATTCTGCGCAGCTCTAATAATTCAACTTCTTTGCCAGAAAATATTGCTGTTTATTTCCATTAATTTTATAATATATTGCTTATAATTAAATGTTGAAATATTATTTTGAAAATTTCTTTAACATTGATCTCAAGATATGAAATAATCCAAAGAGTTAATTTGATCTAAGAATATTTCAGTTCGTGTATATTACAATATTAATTATGTTTTATATTCAATATGCCATAAATATTGTATCCCTATATATGGATCTGAATATTCAAATCTTTATCCAAATCAATTATTCTCTTCTTAATTAGGATTTCTGCTTCTCAAGAATATTAATTATATTATTATTTCTTTGGCATATTTTCGCTTCTCATTCGTCTGCCCAATTAAGCATTATCATTCATAAACAAATTGACACATATATAGACAATTATTATTATACAAACGCAATTTAAATATTTAACCATATACATATGTCTATAGAACCAAAATGTTGTAATGCATTATAAAGTCACTTTATATAACTTTGGCATTTGAGGCTTAAATTGTGATAGCTAATGGGAACTTTCGCGTGTTTCACACGATTGTTGCCTTACAATCGCTTTTTTGTGCAATTACTGTTATTTATCTGTTAATTTAACAGTTTTGATGTCAATACTACTTACGAGTCATGTTTTGACGCGCTAAGCCATGGGACAGCACCAAAAGGGCTAGAAGGGCTTTTTAAATTTTAATTGTGGACGCAGCTACTAAATAGATACACAGCTATTTACTCTATGTCAATAAAAAGTGTTTGTACAACAAAATAAATACAAAAGTTAAAGGTGTAAGGGCTTAGCACTTTAGTAAGAAACAAATTTAGAAAGACGATAAAGATTTTGCGGCACTCAAGAAATTTTATATTAGAACTAATTTTCATTATATTTATCAATTTTCTAGTGATCTAAACTAAATTGCTTATACATTTTATTATAACCATGAGTAATTGTAATTACTACTGTGTTTTTTCTTTTGATATCTCTATATATTTCTAAAAAAATTTCTGTACTCTATAGGAATACTTAATCCTCAGTGTGCAAATAAATTTTCAACTGTTTTATGGCCTTCAAGGGTCAAGGACTCTACAAAATGCTATCTTAACTATTAAGGTTTATATTCAATAAACTGCGAAATCTAAAAAGGATCCCACAGAATATATCACCTATGTTTTCTGTTTATATTTCACACTGAGCAACATTTTCGTTCAATATGCCAAATTCTGTCATAGTCCTTTTGATACTCACCTAGTTCTTTAATCGGCTTAAATTCAATAGGTGGCAGCACAATTTCATCCTGAACTGCGAAACTCAAGCCGCAAAACGCGATCAAGAGGAATACACTTAAAACTCGCGTCATTTTATGTATGCAAATTGTTTTAGAATTTCCTTTAGATATAAGAGTTTCACTTTCGTTTGGGAATAGAGTCAAGGAGATATTTTTTAAGGAACCCTTGTGTGTTTCATCCAAATGCAAATCGGCGTCTGATTGCTATCTCCATAGAGCGCCCAGTATTTATTGTGAAAATTGAGATAGTAAGCTAGACCCCAACGCGCCAGCATTTTAAAATTATAGTCTTCCCCATAAACTGGGAACCGGGTAGCCCCATTGAGACGAAAATAGCTTGAAGCTAATGACGACAAACACTGAGGAGCTCAGACTGAGTCAGTTAAAGAAAACAAAACAAAGCGAGACGAAACGAAACGAGACGAGACGAGACGACAAAGCAAAATCAGTAGCAAAATACAAACGACATTATTATTATTCCCTAGACAAAAGTCGTGAAGTCGGATTAGTCTCCCCCAATTACTTGAGCCCATTCCACTACCGGCAGCTGTCCGATTCCGATCCGCTCCAAGCCGTTCGATGCTTCCTCGTCGCAAAGGCTACCATTTAATCGTCAACCAGGCATAGAGTTGAGCCCATTGACTGTGTCATTCAGCTATAACCAATATATAGACAAAATAATTGTACTTTCTTGTATGTTGTAAGATTTCAGACATTTATCTTAGAGTTGTAATATGTGTAGCTAAAGTACTTAATACTGTTGCTTGTTGCTCTATACACAGAAGTCATCTATTATTATTTAAGTTCCATATTGCATTGCTACACTTAATAGCTGTGAAAAATGAAAGCCTATTACAACTACATATATTCAAACCATGAACTGTCACTCACCGCATTTATTTAAGATTCAGATAATCACAAGACGCTACGACAAAACTGCGGATTATATATATATGTACATAAATAAAAAAATAGATTTTATTTTTCCAATTTTCTACTTCTTCGAGAGAGCTCGACTTCGAAATGCACTGAACATAAAGAATTAGTTGTTTTTTTTGCAACTAAGTCTCAGAAATCGATTGCAAATGATACATTTTTAGATTAATTATTTAAATACATTACATAATAAACATGTCTTTGTCTTTAATATTTTTTTTACTTAATATACATAATATAAAATCAACTCTATTTTTAAAACAACTTAAAACCATTAGTGAAATATATTTAAAAGTTCCTAATTGCAAATTTTAAATTAATGTATAATATTTCAATACAATCCTGTACAATACAATTTTGTACTTGTTGTCAAAGGCATAAACTTATTTGTCGTTAAATTAGTATGAAGTTTTTGTTGCAACATAAATATAAATCAACATGAATTATATATAAAAGTCAACATGAATTAAATTCTTAATGCTAAATTATACAAATAATTTAAATCAAAAGAATTTTATAATTTATGCCTTACGAAAAGTTGGCAAGTTTAGTGATAAATGTACATCAATTCCTCTTGTAGTGCTAACCTTAGCATATATTTAACGTGACATTTAACCGAATGATATCGCAAATTTCCAACAAATAAAAATATAAACAAAATGTACCTTTTATTACTTTTTTGTTAATGGTTTAAATTTGCTCACATTAACGACATAATTAACAAGCGGAAAAAAACTGATCGAAAGAATCAAACTATAATTTAATTTCATAAATAACTTAATAACTTAACCTGATTGAAATAAAGTTATAAATAGAAAAATTTAATAATTTTGAATACAAGTGTAATTGTCTGTTCTTTTGACCCATAAGTCGACTGCAACGTGACTTGTAACTTCATTCAGTTTAATTAATATTTATGGCAACCTTTTCAGCACATTGGTTTTTAAGGTAATTCTCTTTACAGCTAAAGATTTATATTTATTTAGGCTGGGTAATATTGGATTAGCAATACAATTAGAATATCTGCTTTAATACAATCAGGGATTTCTTAGTACCAAAGTCAAATGCAAATCATATTTGATTTGTATTTTTAATTAGCTAATATATTATTCTTAACTATGATCTAAACCCTCACTCTAAATTTACCTTATGGCACTTCTATATACACTTGTATACAAATCTTAATTAGATGATTAGTTTAATACAATTAGAATATCTGCTTTAATACAATCAGGGATTTCTTAGTACCAAAGTCAAATGCAAATCATATTTGATTTGTATTTTTAATTAGCTGATATATTATTCTTAACTATGATCTAAACCCTCATTATAAATTTACCTTATGGCACTTCTATATACACTTGTATACAAATCTTAATTAGATGATTAGTTTAATCCAAGAGTAAATTGTCAAATGGGCAATTCCTAAATTAAAAAAATTTATTAACATATACATGATCGGCTCTTTACAATACAGCTTGATAACGGTAAATCCGCACAAGAGTCTGCACCATTCAATAAATCAGACTCTCAACAAACAAACTTATCATCTTATCCAATACATTTCTTAAATTTCTGACCTTTGCAAGTCACTGTAAGATGACAAACACCAGACTTATCAATATCAGCATAATGATGCTCCGAGAATGCCATTTCCAGGAAAAACCTTTGCCGCTGAGCATACAATGCAGTGCCACAAAAATGGACTGAGTATCTTATCACTGAAGCAACAGATACAAGTCGAAGTACAAAAAGTAAAGCCAAACAGCAAATGATAGTAAAACCGAAAAATTGAACAATACAAATGGAAATAGAATTGAATAGAAAAACACATGGCAACATACTCAGGCACACGTATAGACTGCACAAATACTGCAAGAATGTGAAAAACAAAAGAAAATGGAAATTATCTGCAACAATTGAATGGACACAAATAAAGGGCGCGCATTTTGCCACCTAGGGAGTTGAAAAACCACGACTACCAGAGTCTGACCCTCTGTTCAATTACTAGGCCTGGTCACACTAATACACGCAAGAACAAACATGCACGCACAAATGGCTTATCAGCGGGTGGCGAGACAGCTTAGGTAGCCAGAGGGCTGTAGGTCGAGCAGGCGCATGCGCGAATCCGTTGCTTGATTTTATGGCGTTGTTTTTGTTTTGCAAGTCGCATCGTACTTAAACATTTGTGTAAACAAAATCACAAATGAGCGCGGATAAGAACATGATAAGAATTGTCACAGGCAGCCGGCTCTATTTAAGCATCATTCGCGACCACACAGGACATCAGTCGAATCCAAGACATCAATCGTAGCAGATCATCAGACAGAGTTTCAAGTTAGAATACGACAGCCATAATGCAAAGCTATCGTCATAAGAAGTTCGACATGAAGGGTGAACGTCGTCGGCAGGACATCGACCACATCGAGCTTAACATCAAAAAGGAGCTGCTCTCTCGCACCTATCATCTGGAAGAGGAAGATACCAGCAGTCAGTGTTCAAGTAATTATATTGCATCGGAGCCCAAAAGACGCCGCCTTAATAGCACAATATATGATGATTCTATTGGATCGGAATCAGCATCCTCCCCGCACTCGCTGTCCAACACCATTAGCTCAGATAAAATGCGAGACATATGCAAATATCATGGGAATATGGTGCGGAAATTTCCGAAAAAGGAACGCACGCCCAAGGATCAGGACCGACGTAATAAGAATACAATTGCATGCCGCACGAGCCGGCGGGTTAGGAAACTCGAACATCTCGTCATAGAAGAGCAGTACGAGGAGTTCAAATCGCAGCATCTTAAAATTGCCGAGCAAAGCGTGAGAGCCCAAGCATATTTCAGTCACCTCTCCGAAATGGTCACCCTTGATAAAGTCAAGAGTCCAGCTCCAACTCCAGCAAAAGTCCCAGCTGTTGTGCCTCACAAGAACTTTAGTATCGACTATCTGATTAATGGCATCAATGGAGAGAAGTGTTAATTAACGTTTTCCAACTTACTGTGTAATTATCTTAAGCCTTTTTATAAGTTCTGGTTATGAATTTAATCATAAGTTTTTTATGTCTACCATATGATTTCTTCAAGAAATAAAAGCTTCAACTTAAAAGTTTGCCATACATTTAGGAAATAATAAAAACATGTATAATCAAATTATAATTTGCGACTTTTTTATATCTGACACTCAGAGGATAGCAAAAACTTTGGCAAATTAAAAATGTACAGTGGGTTGTACATGTATATGTAGAACAAAATAAGGAATATAAGTAGTTGGCATTTTGATGGCATCGGAAAAAATACCTTATTTTTATTAGTTCTACTGCTTTATAGGCAGAAATATATATAATTAATCTACAGATAAATATGTTTAATTTCTTTCTTAGATCATTTTACTTTTACTATATCAATTTCGTGATTAATTCAGTTCAATGAGTCCATTATTAAACCTTCGAGTTTGAACTGTCATTAGTTATGACACAATGCCAAGTCAAGCCGAAATGCAATTGTTCAATGGCCCGGACAAGCCTCAATTCAAATGAGTAGTCACTTTTATATACCAATAGTAGTGCATAAGGAAGTTCCTATATTAACAGTACAACTACAGTTTCAACGCACAGCAAATGTGGTCCAAGTAGAGTGCAGTCAACTGTATGAATACATACATATATGTATATAAAAAAAAAACACATAAATTTAGTTAAAGTTAATTAAACTCAAGTATTCATGTTGACTAGACCGAACCCACGAAACTCATCAGCTAAGTAATTAACTCTTAAGCTTTAGCTATTGTTTCTTTGTAGGCATTACGTAATCGGCGAACAACAAATTACTTTTAATTTTCGTTGTAGGCCATTTGATAATGCTCCAAAAGCGGCTAACTTCCTATGGAGCACAACCACAGAGGCGGCGGCCACCTTTGGAAAACCCCATGTAAATATTTCCATCGACCAACCGCAAAACCAACCCAATAAACCACTTCACACTTGTTCGATACACATACATACACATGTTCCCACACTTACATACATATGTATGTACATGGATGTACAATTTGCGTTAAATGCCAGCTGTTTTCTTTGTTGCACTTGTCGCGGCTCTCTAGTTTCTTGCTTAACATTGAAAACTACACACAAACACAAGACAAACAAGTAATAACTCTGTAGTCGAGAGAGCGCGACTGTAAGATACCCTGTATCCAGCGGCATGTGCCTTGTAGTTTTAAGTATTTGTTTTTTTACAACTGCATTTTATTATCTTAAGCAATAGCTGAAATTTATCTTACAGAAACATTTAAATAGTAAAAAATAATTTCTTTTCTACAGTATACTCGTATATAGTATGTACATACAAACGTATATATTCATTCTGCTTCTAAGCATTAACTACTGACAGTTGCTATCTCGCTTGCACTCACATACATTCAAATACCTTAAGAAATTCTAAAGTAAATTCTTTCCTTAATATCTTCTATATCCGATTGATATGAAATTTGGAATACCAATATAAAATATCACAATTGAAATACTTGTTAAGTTATATATTAATACTAGCAGTAAGAATAGAATTTGCACTTTCTACCTCTTATAGTTTTTGAGGTCTACGCTTTTAAACAGACATCCGGATAGAGCTTATCTAAATACTTTGATTTATACCCCTTATTGATTTGGAGATAGTTCCTTTTGCCTGTTACATAAATTTGCGCAAAACTATTATACCCTTATTTTGCACATTTTTAATGTTCACAGGGTATAAAACAACAACAACAGTAGACTCCAATGTATATGATTGCAACACTGAGGCTCAGCTTATGCAGCTGAACTTGAGCTTTTCGCACTTTAAGCCAAATGAAATCACCACCTGCGTGTCTTCTCTTGCAGTTGGCTGTTGGCAACTTGCAGTTTGCAGTTGGCTGATTTTGCTAATATTATTATTTGTCGGTGTTTCGCAATTGAACTTTAGCTCGACTTCTAAGTATTATCTTTTATGCTTGACCTTGACAAATAAATTATACGAATAGCTAATAGTTAAATAAATGAACGAGAGCAACAAGTGTTCGTAATGTCTATCTGCGCGAGGGCGTAATATTAAACTATTTATACAGCTATTATATAAAAAATATATGAAAAATGTATTATGCAAGTGTCTCGAATTTGACGAATTTAATTTTTCAACAATTGTTAAAATTGTAGGAAGGAACTAACATTAAAACCACATTAAATATGGTTAATTAAAAATATTTGTAGATTGTCTACAATAAGTAGTTAACAAAATATAGTAAGAAGATGCAATAACTTTTCAAACTTCTGTAATATTTTATAATTATTTTCTCACATCTTGCACAGACGACTATTGGCATAAAATAACTCCAAGCCTTCTTAGAATCAATTTTCCTTTTTAAATAAAAACCATAGAATATTTTATATGAAATATTTTTATTTTCAAAGTCAACAATAAATTATTAATAATTAAACTTATAACTAAATCACATTTAATGGCTAGTACGCAGATGGTTTTATATCTTAATAATGGCTGCCAAAGATCATCAGTTGCTGCGACAAGGACATTTGCTGTAGGAACTCTTGTTGCTGCTTGGGCAGCTCAACACCTATGGGTTTGATAGCTGGCTGAAAGACCGCCTGTTGCAACAACTGGCGATAGTAGAGACTGAAGCGGACTTGTTGCTCCAAGACGGCCGCTTGCTGGGCACGGTATTGCTCGTACTGCATGGCCATATGCGCATCCTGTGCCTGTCTGGCACGGCGACTCAATAGACAAGCCAATGTGTTGCGATCGCGACGCTGCTGCTCCCGAGGACTGCGTTGACGTGGCGTCTGTCGCACCATGTTGGCGTGATATGTGCTGCTGGCAGATGGGATTGGTGTTGTGCTGGGCTTCTGGCTGCAAGAGGCGGCGGCATCCACATGCTGCTCGTTGTCCAACCACGGCCGGAAGAAGCCGTTCAACTGGCGACGTTTGGTGGCAGACGCCTCTGGCATAATATTTTCCTTATTCTGCTCCAGAATGAAATCCACATCACGTTTGCGTTTCTGAGAAGTGAATTTCTTGTGCAGATAACTGGCTTCGTTCAATGTCTGGTTGTGCTCCATTTTTGATAGATTGATAACTGACGATGTTGATGCTATGACGTTCAATGTCTGAATGCTGTTGTCGTCCACCTGATATCCTGTTTATATGCCCACCCACTGGCCACACATTTGCCTCACAGGTAGGTAGCATCTATTGCATCGGGATTAGGGTTTTGGTGTCGAAAACAGGCGGATTAGCGCACATTTTTATTACCCAACTAATCGTTGTTTTTGGCAAATCGAATACTTTGATGACCCGCGACTGCTAATTATCTTCCACTACCTGCGTGCTGGGCATCAAATAATGTCGCGTCTACCGGAACTGGAAAATTCTCGTCGGGCTCTCATCTGTGACCTACTTGACGCCATAGCTTGGATGTGGTGCGTCATGTGTTTAACAATATTCTTGTTTTTTACCACAATTTCTGGGAATTTCTAATCGAGGTGTTGAAGCGAAGGTCAACAACGAACAATAACAGTTATGGAATTTCTTTTTCAGTGCTATAAATAGTTGCACAGATTTGTAAACTATCTTTTATTACTGTGCCTTAACTAGCCCTACTTATTACAGTTAAGCTACAAAGTAAATTGTTAAATAATAGTCCATATGCCTATCAACTGAGTGCACTTGTAGTTCACGTGCTAACAATCCTATTGTTTATCTATCACAAGTCTCAGACCACGTTCCGTTACATGTGAATTATATATTCGTTCCTCTCAAACCGGATTGCAACACTGAATGATCTAGTGTCAATCAATAATAACCACAGATATTCCAAATAATATTTTCAGCTTTAAAACCATAACTTGCCCTTTCCTAAGTCTAAATACAGTTTGCATAATCGATTAACTGTATATTTTCTGCAATCTATTAAGGAAATAAGACATAAAATATACGAGTAAATTGTGATTGTAATTGAACACTTTGGAGTAATTTGAACTCTAAATAAATTGACTTTTAAATGAAATTACATTTTCATTCTTCATAAAATTAGTTTTTTATTTGACAAAGGGAATTATAACTTTTTCTAGTACTACAAAGTTCCAAAGGTGATCGGATCGCATTTATAAATAATAAATTACTCAATTTTTCTATCATACAATGCCTGAGACTAATTTTTAGTTTTATTGGTAATCTAATAAAAAAAAACACAAATTCCAGCTAAAGGAAAGAAGGATGCATTATTGCACTATTCAACAAAAATATATTTGTTTTTATAATATATGGTAAATATATCGAATTTTTTGGTCTTATTAATACTCCAACCCTTTAGTGGATATTTATAGTAGACTAACTACTTTGGTAAGAACAATTTGTTATGATCATAGAAATTGAAAACTTATTTACAGTTCTATCAATATTCGTACCGAGTTTATGCCTGGAAGTCAATTTGAATCAATTAAAAAATAAAATGATTTTATTATAACATTGTTTATTTATTACTGGTCAACAAAAAGAATGTTTATGTGTTTTATAATATAAATAATTTACTTAAATTTAAGACTAGTTAAAACCACTCAATAAGTATGAAAGATTGGTCAAATGTGCTTCATATCTAACGCTTCATTGTGGTGGCCTGTTGGCATTCCTGCTCATCAGGTTTGTTCCGACTTGCACTGAGTGGAGCCTGTGTGGAAGCCATGGCTTGCTGCAGGACACGCACATAGTAGAGGCTCAGTCGAATCTGTTGCTCCATGTTTAGCTCATGCTGTTGCTTGTGTTGCTTATACTGCTCCTCCATGGCGACTTCTTTGGCATGTCTGGCTCGCCGGCTCAGAAGACAGGCCAATGTGTTGCGATCTCGGCGCTGTTGAGCCTTCGGACTGCGCACTCGTGGTTTGTGGGAACGCACCATGTTGGCATGGTATTTGGCGGTGGGAGCCTTGGCAGCTGGCTTTTGTGGCGGCTGCTCCGGTGAATTTGCTAAACGTTCATCCACCCAAGGACGAAAGAAGCGACGTTTTGCAGGCGTCTCCGTCACAAATAATACATCATCTGTATCATCGTTGTCGTCCTGATCGCGTTTGCGTTTTGATACTGTGGACTTCTTGTGTGTGTAGCTGGAGGCATTGGAGTTTTCCATTGTGTTATCCATCTAATGACAATTGCTGTTGTTCTCGTTTGCTGTCGCGTCGCCGACTGTGCAGCCATTGTGCATCAACATAATCTTTTATACAACATTAGGTAATGGTTCATCAATCCAAAGCGTTTTCCCACCAAATCCTTTGCAGGTATTTCCCAATCAACTTCATTCATCTGAACGTGTGCCTGCACCTCGAATCTCGAACTAATCACCGAGTCGCAGTCTACCTGTAATCCAAGTACCGTACCGTTGCTCGTTTGTTGTCCAGAGTCAGGTAGCTTGTCCCACGGGCATGGCTAATCCGCCGGCTGCTGTTATTTCGGGCGTCATAAACCAGTTGTCCTTTTTTCGACTACATGCATTTCACTGGAAATACCTGTTGAGTGAACATATCCCAGACCCTTACCAAACCAGACCTAGAACCAACTCGAAAGACAGCAGATACTTCGTAATCCTGGCGCTCATACGGTCATGCTGTCTACAGTCGCCGCATTGTTCGGCTTTCTTTGTGACACCTGAAAAGTTGTATTGTTCCAGGCGATCCGCAAAGCATTTATGACTTCAGCTTGTGAGATCTCTGGGCCAGCTGAAAATGTTATTTGTATTTCAGCCAAGGTGTCTCAAATGTGCTGCAAGTACTCTGCAAAGTGGACGTGGTCCCTTAGACTAAGTGCATGCGATCAGAACGATGTTGGATTTTTCATTCAATGCCCAGTCCTGTCCATTGATTTATGCAGTCACCACCGTCATGTCCTAAGCGGATTTATTTTAGGTGGGCTTGAGTCCTGCCTTCAACAAATGCTGAGTCAAGAGCAAAGACCTTCTTGTTTGTCATGCCTTAACTGAAAAATTGCTATATTGTTGTATTACAATGTTTAATGTTCCAACGGGAGGAATTGATAAAAATAATTTAGTTCAATCATCAAAAAACCTACCAGGAAACTCATTCTTCATCAGGCTACACAACTATAGGATTATTTTGGACATATTGCTCCAATAGAAAGTTATACAAACTGCTAACTAAAGAATTCTATGAATGAAACTTAAATTCTTGCGTAAGCCTTCTATTATATTTCTTCTCACATAGAATTTAGTTGAAAGATTTTCAAATCAATATGATATAGGTACAGCTAAATACATATTTACAAAATATGTGTAAGACAACTTTAGGGCTAATCTAATATAATATACTTTGGTAAAAACAAAATAATACTAATAGTAAAGTTCAGTAATTAAATCTAGTATTGAGTCAAGTTTTCAAGGAATTTTAGGTTCAGATTTTCGTACGGATGACTAATCGATTCGACTCTTAATTAAACAGCTCATCTTATCAATTTAACGGGTCGCTGATGCTTCAATCTGCCTATTATCAAAAGGTTTAAAATCTATCAACTGTATATGAAAACCAGCAATTAACTAATACCATATTTAAAGAGGCGTGTTAGACAGTAAGTGTATTTGAATTTTATTGAGGACTACAAACTGTAACTTTATTTGCTGTATATGTTAATTTAAAATTGAAATATTGAATAGTCATCATAAGGCGAAATGGGTTTCTATATCACATACTAGTACGCCATAGATCGGTCCAAAATTATAATTATGTATGTGCATTTGGTTTTATATCCACACCAGCCTGACAAAATGGATTAGAAATATGATTTCTAGACTTGCATATGTATGTATTTACTTCAGTAGAATTCCTTAATGAGTAATTTGTTTGCCTCGTGTTATTTATATTTGTAGGAGGTGCAATTTTAGTGTTGGACAAATAAAAACAAATATGATTATATATTTAACAAATACAGTGTAAATTGGTTCAAGTTCTCCAATAACTAATTTGTTTAATAAATTTCTTTCTAAAGTAAAATAACTGATCGTGTTTACATATGTCACATACTTAGATAAATATGTACTTTAAATTATTTACATATGTACATATGTATTTTAACAATGTAAGTACTTTGAATTTCAATATTGACAAGTATCAATAAATTATTAAAATCTCAGAAATTGGAAATCTGAAAAATAGATTTAAAGATATAAAACTTACGAACTAATGTTTATTGGTGTCCTCGAAGTAACTAAGACACACGCAATGTGTTTCGGGAATATCCCAATAAATTTTCATTCAATTGTCCATTGGCTCTAAGCCGAGTTTGCTCTCTGAAATGGGATGGAACTTAATGAGCCAGATTAGCGGTAAGCGAGATAAGAATCCATTGGAATAGTAGAGAGTACAACGGGATCGGACCTCATCAAAGAACATTCCGAATGGAGGCGCAGGCGCTGCATGGAATATACTGGTCTTCTTATGAAAAATTCTAGAGAATTACCAAGAAATCAGGCTGGCCAGACAGAATGTACATCGGGTGTAGGTGCGAGCCAAGCACCGTTGAGCAAATGAAAAATTAATTACAAAGGACTTGAGCACACATATTTGAAGTAACAGGTAAGTCCATTGTTCAACACAGAGAAACATTCTGGAACAAATCCTTTTCTTTTTATGACAATGCAGACCTTTGTCAACGAAGTTTTTCCCATAAACAAAACGCAGCAGCGCACCTTTAATGATAATTTCGGTATCTCAGGTAGACTAGGAAAGTGAACTGGACTGGACTCCTATATAAGCACCAGTTGCGCAGCAGAAGGAGCACAGTCAAACAACCACCATCAACGTAACAACATCTTGCAAACATTCTACACACAATTCGAGCACAACACTATGGCACCGTCACAAATGGATTACCTAAATGAGAACGCAAAGACAACTGAGTCGACAATCGAAAAGAATAACACGGGCTGCTATAAGCACAAGAAATTTGGCAAACGTATCAACAAGGATGACATTGCACCCACTGCCGCACCACTATTCCGTCCATATGCACTCAGCGAGAATACATCACGGAAACGTCGGCAGGAACTGCAGCAGCCACAGCCGCAGCATCAGCTACCGCCCACTCCACCCACAACGCCGCCACAGCTACAGCCGCAGCATCACTTCCAACAACAGCAACAACATTTGCAACCACAGTTTTATGTGCCGACAGTTACGCCAACACCCGTGCTCAACCATCAGGCTTTCGCTTACATGCTACACAAACAACGTTCAGTACTCCAAATACGCCAAATGCTCAGCATCAATCCCGATGCAAGCACCTGGCCAACAGAGTTACGCAATGTACTCTACTCCATGCTGCAGCAGTGAGTGAAAGGTCCTCAAACTTCGGGATACCTCCACCCCGAGACGGTGATTTGCCTAGCAACCAGTGATATAGTAAATTAAGCGCCGTACAGATTGTATACATATGATTCGGAAAGACATTAATGGAAAATCCTTAGATTTAATAATTGTACATAAAATAATTACTTACCATTAAAATATTTCAAATAAAAATTTTTTATGAAAAGTTAATTTAAATTTTTTTGAATATATATCACGATAATGGTTAATATCGCAAAACTATCTTTAATTTTTAAAAATTGTTGGTTTAGGAGGGATTTATTATATATGAAAAACACATCACTCCCAACACCAATTTCAAGCGGATGTACAACATTGAAGGCATACAGGATCTTAGAAAAGGATGAAGGCTTTAGCATGACAGCAGCTGTAAATAATTTTGGCAACGGTCTATAATAAATGGCTGTAATTAGGTATTTAATTTTAGGCTGATCTAAACGAAACTCTTAAACAATTACTACAGTTTGGCTTAAGGTCTACAAAGATTTATTAAATCCAAGACGATCGAAAACAGAGTTTGACTGAACTCTTGGCCTCTGACCTACGTTCATGCTTGAGTGCCGACGTGGAGCTGCATAGTGGGGCTTATGATCCCTTTGCTGGGCACGCTGCGGTGGCGGTAATGAGACGGATGTAGATGCTGTGTTACCCAAACGCTTATGCACGGGCAGCGTGTCCTGCCGTGTGAGCAACTCATCACTGCGCATCCGTATTGCCTTCCCTTTGACAGGACTGAGACGTGATCCTGCCTTCTTAGGTGGAGCAGCCTTAAGATTGTATGTTTTGCGTACAGCATGCAACTTTGAAACTATGAATGAAATAATATAAATTAGTTGTATGTTTTGAATGTTTGGAAAAGTTCAACCCACCTATGCCCAATCGCGACTTAATATTGCGTGCAAAGTTGTTATGGCCACGCTTGATAGACGTATGAGGAGCGATTTCTCGGACTTCTGCTGTAGACGCAAATTTTACAATTTTCTCAGCCGGAGCATTGACGCCGTGATGCTCCGTATCGCTTACATCGCTGTCCATTTCACTGTAGGCTTCTTCATCTTCATCGTCCATGCTATCGTCGCTATCATCGCCGCCTTTCAATGGCACTTTGTGCACTAGCATCACCTTTTGCTGTCGAGGTCGGGCCGCAGGTGAAGCCGTGTTTTTGGCCTTGACTATTGCCGAGTTTCGCTTGACGCCGCTGTTGAGATTGCCTTGTGTGTTTTTTAAAATCGATTTAATTTCCTTGGCAAGACCTGTGTTCTGCTGTACAGCATCGACAGATTGCTTTCCACCGAGTCGGGCAAAAACCGAATTATTGCTAGATGTCGCAGCTACTTTCGGAATTGAAGTTTTCCGTCCACTAGGGACATGCACACGTACATTACTTTCCCCGCTGCTGGAAACAATGCCCTCCTGAGAATCATCATCACATTTGGACTTGTGTAATCTTGCAAAGACATCTGACTTTTTAGTGCTGCTGACGCGATCTGAATATACTGTGAATGCATAAAAGCAATGAATACTAATATAATTAAGACATACATATATATAATGTCTACTGCAGACTCTCAAGCCTATGTATATTGATCGGATGAAACCAGACATTTAAACATTTTATACTTACACTGCTCCCTCTTGGCTAAAATCTGTTTGCTGCGCTCTGTTGTGCCAGAAGGTAAGGTTACCTTATATTTGCCCTCATGCTCAGGAAGTACACGGCGAGCGGGCTTAGTTGGTGGTGTTGTACTACCAGTTAGAGTTGTTGCCGTATGCGCAGATTTACTGTTTGGTTGTGTGGGAGCTATAGTGACAATGCTTTTGGCCTTGAGCTTAGGCTTGGTCTGAGGTGACTCTGGTATAAGCACCTTGTCTAGTGCATGCTGATCACTCACTTGTTTAGAGTGACGCAATATCGCAATAATGTCTCCCATTGGCGTGATTCCCATCTCACGAAGGTACTCCTTGTTCAAATCGAGCAACATGTCTTCCTGTATACGATTTTCAACAAATATATGGGCATAGCTTGCCGCTGCTGGCGATGGAATTCCTCCGGCGTTGAAAAATTTTACCCATCGTGCTGTAAGTTCAAAAACTTAAGTATTTATTTTACCATTAATTTGAAAATATGGTACCTGCGCTGGATTTAGACATGATTATAACGTTGTTATAACACTATTATACAGAATATTTTTCTAAAATTTATTTTTATTTTTCACATATAAACAGCGACGTGACCGCATGATGAAATTTTATATACACTATTTTACCGCATAAATATACCAGAATTCACTAATCCCTTTGCTTGGTTACACTAGGTATGGAACACTTCTTGAACAATATCGCAAAAAACAAATACAAATTTTTTGTAACTAATTGACACCAATATTAATCGCAATCTGCAGATATGTTTGGAAAGGTGTTTAACTTAAAATTTTAATTTAGTACCTCTTCTGTAAATCAACTTTTGCTGCCGTCAACGGTATAGGATGAGTACGCAGCTGATAAGAGGTGGCTTGTCGATAAGCATTTTGATATACAAATCGATTAAGTTATCGATAAGCTGAGTAACGATATTTATAACATAAAAAATCGTAAGCAATTCTGCACGTGCCGCATTTGAATTGAATTAAATTTGTATCTCAAAATGTCTGGACGACTTGAGCTGCTTAGTGAACAGGGTCTACGACTCGACGGCCGACGACCACATGAGCTCCGTCACATTAAATGTAAATTGGGCGTCTTTGAACAGCCCGATGGCAGCGCCTACATGGAACAGGGTAATACAAAAGTGCTTGCCGCAGTCTACGGACCACATCAAGCAAAGGCTAAGAAAACAGAGGGAAATGAACTTATCATTAACTGTCAGTATAGCCAAGCCACATTCTCTACCTCTGAACGGAAAAATCGTCCTCGTGGCGATCGCAAATCACAGGAGTTCAAAATGTATCTGCAGCAAGCATTGAGTGCAGCAATTAAATCCGAACTGTATCCACGTTCCCAAATCGATATATATGTGGAGGTACTACAAGCAGATGGTGCCAACTATGCCGTATCCCTGAATGCAGCCACTCTGGCCCTCATTGATGCGGGTATTTGTTTAAATGAGTTTGTTGTTGCCTGCACCGCATCATTGAGCAAATCAAACATACCGCTAACGGATATATCCCATGTTGAAGAAGTTTCTGGCGGACCTAAGTTAACAATAGCCGCACTTCCGACCGCTGAGAAGATTGCATTTATGGAAATGAGCGAACGATTTCACATTGACCAACTAGAGACGGTCATAGAGACCGCCATGGCGGGATGTCGTGAAATTAGGGACATCCTAGAATCGGCAGTAAAAGAGCATCTCATACACATTGGCAGTGCTGCCGACTGGGCGCGTGTATGCTAAATAAATTTAACATTTTACATAGCATTGTCTACAAATTTAATTAATAATTGGAAAACATAAATTTAATTTTTATCGGACATCTCTTGCGGAGGTTGCCACGTTTCCAACAACTCCACCAGCTTGGTCCTGCGATGTTCCAACTGCAAACGTTCCACAAGACCACTCAGCTGCTGGCCACCCTCAAGGAAACCATTAAGATTGTGCTGCGTTCCGCCCTGTTGCACACGATGATCTGTTACGCGGTCCTGCACAAAATTATAGGTGCGAATCTTTTCATTGCGATTCAGATTGCCCTGCTGCGCTTTACGTGTTGCCTGTGTAGTAGCCTCTGCGCTCTCAAGTTGCTGCTGCATTAGCTTGGCATGAAGGCGCTTTATTGCCACCTCCCTGTTCTTCAGCTGTGAGCGTTCTGACTGTGCCTCAACGGCAATGCCCGTGGGCAGATGTACTATGCGCACAGCTGAATCTGTGGTGTTAACATGTTGGCCACCAGCGCCGCTCGCACGCTTTGTCTCAATCTTGAGATCTCGTTCTGCAATTTGCACATGAGCATCAGCTGGCCGAGGGATGACTGTTATTGAAGCAGTGCTGGTGTGTATGCGTCCAGATTTTTCAGTAGCTGGCACTCTTTGCACGCGATGAACTCCTGCTTCGAATCTCAGCCAGTTATAAGCCTCAGAATCGTGAACCAGTAGGTTAGCATGCCGTAATCCACCAATGTCTGTTGTCTCACGTGCAAACTCTTCGTACTCCCAACCCATGAACTCGAAGTAACTGGTGTACATGTCGTAAAGTTTTTGAGCGAAAAGCATGGCTTCCTGCCCTCCGGCGCCAGCATTAACTTCGAATATAAGAGCCGGATAGACCACATCATCTGAAAGAGATAGTAGTTCTTTAAGCATCGCGTCCTCCTGTTTGTGCAACAGATCAGTGTAGACGTTATTTTCTTCTTGCATCAGGACCCGCATGTCCTCGTCCTTCTCGGCAGCCATATCCTGCTCTGATGTTATGTTACGCTGTAATGCTCGATGTTGTTCCAGGGCATTGACAACGCCATCAAGTCGAGAAAGGCGTGCATATTCGTTGTTGTTGCCGGCAGCACTTACACGCAGTGCGTAATATTCCTGACGCAGAGACTCAAGATATGATTGTAGCTTCTCGTTCCGAAAAGAGAGAGGGTCTGTGCTGTTCCAACGTCTGAGATGACAATAAAGGCGTACATTCAACAATTTTCGAATAAACATTATTAAAAAACAATAGCAATATTTATTTTGATTAAATAATATTTGCTAGTAGCGGACAACTGCTTGTTGTTATAAGACATATGCATATCACGAAGAGATTGAAAGTCAACATAAGCTTATCCATCGGGACAATTAGCGGTATATTTTTTGTTATCTCAAAATACTATCATTTGCAGGGATGTATATTTTGAAATCCAACTAGCGGTAACTTAACGCATAGTGTGTATCGTTCGTTATTTGTTTTTCAATTTTAATCTTTGCAAAAAATTTGAGTTTATCAAATTCTTGGAGTTTGGAAGAGGAAGGTTGAAATGTTTATTATTTTAGAGAAATAACCAAATAATCAACAAGAATTTCGTACCCATCCCAGCAACAGTGTCGAGAAGTTAGTAATTTTCTGGTTACATTTTCAAGTTTTCTAAGTATATTGGTATATTTTAAAATATAACTTACGGTCACGCTGGGAAAGGCAGCAGAGATCATGTTGGTGTATAATTATTTAGTTCTTTTATAATATTAGCCATATCAGTGCAATATATAAATATTACATGCAGCTGGAAGTGCCCACGGTGTTAGCAACACTTTTACCACGAATCCTGTGCAAAATACACAAGATAAATGCTTAGTTATTTTCAGCTTTGTCTCTAATCGTGTGGGTGTGAGTGCCTCTTTACGTACGTGTAGATGCAAGTTGAGTGTGTGTTGTGCTTGATTAATGAAAACAGTTGTGTTCGTAGTGGTGTAAAGTGCAGCAGTAGCAATTAAGTTTAATTAACTCATAAATTGGATGTGAAAAGGCTGCCAGAGTGCATTTATATAGAGTAAAAAGAAGTCTTAGCAAGTGTGTAACGATATGCCACCACTGAAGAGCTACTCCATACACCATGAATTCAATGCGAATGCAAATTGTCACAACGGCAATGAAAACACCACCGATAACGATAACGATTACTTCAATCAGACTGCAGCGGCAGCTGCTGCTACAAGCATCCAACGCACAAATCTGCCCTCGTATTGCAACGCCCAGTATCCGTTTAAGGTGCTGGCCAACCTTAATCAATTGCGGGAACAATCGCGCTTCTGTGATGTTGAAATCATCGCGGGCGAAGCCACATTCAATGCACATCGGGCAATACTGAGTGCAGCAAGTGCCTATTTCGAGGCAATGTTCAGGCCAGAGTTGGGTCTTAATGAAGTTAAACAAAAATCTGTAGTGTTGCATACCATTGATGGCGATATATTTCTGATATTGTTGGACTTCATATACACAGGACGTTGTGAGATAACGCAAGTGAGTACATAATTTACATAATTTCTTCCAATTTTATAACGGTCTGTTCTCGCAGATGAATGTGCAGGAACTTCTCGCAGCAGCGGATATGCTACAGTTAAATGAAGTTGTCGATGGCTGTTGTGAGTTTTTGTGTCGCGAGCTGCATGCCACAAATGCTTTGGGTATTTTACGCTTTGCGGAAGCGCACAATTGCGAGTCACTGGCAAAAAGTGCAATGAACTTTGTGCAAGCCAACTTTCCAGCGGTAAATATTTCATTTTTTTGTAAAAGAAAAATAATATGCATGTTCCCGCCCGGGTTCGAACCGGGGACCTTGTGCGTGTGAAGCACACGTGATAACCGCTACACTACGGAAACGTTAGGAAACTATTTCCCGAAAGACACCCTCCATTTCACGAGCTCTCCAATGTTCACCGAAATTTAGTCTTCAAATTACACTTCTGTTATGTGGAAGATTATGCACATAGTCAAAATACCGATCACTCTAATTCTGATCTAAAACCTTAACGTGAGCTTAAACAGTTTTTACGCAGGATTACCTTACTGAGAATTTCAATATCACAATTAATTCGATTACGACCCGGCAACGTAAGTCGCCAGGCACACAAAAAATTCAAGTTAGACTCATTAGAGTGCCCCTCTCCACGGAAATCTTTAGTAAAAGGCGAAAGATTTATTCGACAACTGAAGAGAAGCCAGAGTAATTTAGTACCACCAAACATCCCAGCTATATTCCCGAAGCAAGCTTGAATTGGTTGAGAATTGCAAACCATACACGCTTAAAAAACTCCGCAAAGTAGGCAACAAAATCATGTCTTACTGAGGTTTTTAGTGTTGTAAGCCTAGGGAAAATGGAATGAGCATTTCAGAGATGCATAATATATAAGCGGAATCTTCAAATTCGATATATGCTAAAGACCCGTACCCTAATAAGCAGTATTTTTAAGAGGGAAATATAGTTGGTACATTTTGTAATTGTCTTTTGAACTTTATTATAGATAACTCTGGAGGATGAGTTTCTGGAAACACCACAGACTTTGTTGGCACAGCTGCTTAACTCAGAACTGTTGCGCGTTGACTCCGAATCACAAGTGTTCCAAGCGGCACTGCGCTGGATAAAACACGATGTGACGCAACGTCGGTGCTATGTCTTTGACATACTTTCGCATGTCCGCATGGCTCTTGTACCAGTTAAGGTCATCGATAAGGCACTGAAGGATGATTGTCGCGACATGTCGGTAAAGGTGGCTCTGCGCTCTATTTGCAGGGACATTGCCTCGAAACGGGGCCAGCTGGTCCCTTTGCGTGTCTGCCCACGTCAGCTCGCCAAGAAGAACATATATATTATCGGTGGCTCACATCGCGATACGCCTCGCACATGGAACACCGCAGACTGCACATTCGAAACGGTAGCCAAATTTGACATATTTCGACGCGAATGGTCCGAAACAGCCCCAATGGAAGTGGGGCGCATTTTGCCGGGAGTATCGGCATTGAATGGCAAAATCTATGTAGTCGGTGGTGAGCGTGGCTCTCAAATACTGGCAAATGGCGAGGTATACGATCCCCAAAACGACATCTGGCAGGCCATAGCACCAATGATTGTGCCCCGCTGCGAGTTTGGACTGTGCACCATGGGTGGCAATTTGTTTGCCGTCGGCGGTTGGATTGGCGATGACATTGGGGGCACTATGGAATGCTACGATCCAGAGAAAGATCTATGGAAACTCATTGGCAGCATGCCACAGCCACGTTTCAGCATGGGCGTGGTCAGTTTCGAGGGACTTATTTATATAGTTGGTGGTTGCACCACAACAACACGACATTTACCAGACTTAATCAGGTAATATTTAAATAATTGTGTTGATTATCTAACAGCATAATAATATTATGTTTATCAATATTTTGATAGCTACAACCCTGTGACCAAGGAGTGGACGCAATTGGCGCGCATGCAAACAGCACGTTGTCAAATGGGCGTCGCTGTGTTGGATCGCTATTTGTATGTGGTTGGCGGGAGCAGCATTAGTCAGGATATACTCAGCTCCGTTGAGCGCTACAACTTTGATGATGACAAATGGTCAATGGTTTGTTCTTTAAACGTTCCACGCGCCATTCCCGCTGTTGCTGCCGCCGATGGTTTACTCTATGTGGCTGGAGGAGATCAGGTATATCTTAGCTTGTCAAAATAATAATGATTAAATGAATAAAGTTAAATACCTATTTTTCTTTTATTAGCCCTGCGAGGTGAACTTTTATCGCGCCCAAGTAACCATCAGCGCCGTTGAGTGTTATGATCCACTTTCGGATACTTGGAAGAATTGTCCAGACTTGCCGGTCAGCCGATCAGAGGCAGGCGCTGTGGTTGTCTAGGACGGTAACCGACCAAAGAACAACTCTTGTCCATTTGTCTGAAATCCGACAACTTTCTCACGTCCTATAAACTGTTTTAAGCAAACTCAAAATACACACAAGAAACCAGGGTATCAAGCTGGAACCGATCCGAACGTAACCAATTAAAATGAGGGGCAGATATCAAAAACTTTTATTTTTGGAACCATAAAAACCGCGACATAGTCGAAATATTGAACAGGTTCTGCGTACCGGTACCAGCCCGTAAAAATTCAAATTAAGTTTCAGTACTGAAACGCTATACTGAAATTATTTAAAACTTCAAGATTCCTTTTCCGAAACTCGTGTTGAAATTTGTTTCGGTTTGATGCCCTGCAAGAAACACACCACATCTTTACACTATGATTTTTTTTTAAGTGCATTGCATTGTATACGTTAAACACATTTCACTCTATCCCTACGAAAGTTAAACGTAGTGCTTGCTAAACCAAAGCTAGACGCTTTATTATGGTTAACGGTTAACTTTTCGAATATAGCTCAGCTATTCATCCCAATTTAGTATTATCTAGTAGTTAGTCAAGAAAGAAAAAAACAATACAGCAACAGCCGGCCTCTGATTGTTTTCTAGTTCAAGTTGCCCTATAAAATAAAACAAAAAGAAAATCCATAAGGCAAACATGTATTTTGACGTATCGTAATTGCTGAAAATTGTTCAACTCGAGCCTATTACTGTTTATGTTTATTCGATTTACCAATCAAAATAAATCAGATGAACTTCTAAATTGCCAGCATTGTTGGCGCGTTCTTGTAAAGTACGTGCCCAAAGAACATTGTACCAGAAAACTAAGTAATGAAACTGTATTAATGATAGACATATTTACCAATAATAAATGTGTATGTACGAACTAATAAAAAATTGACTCTCTACTTTTTTTTTTTTTTTGCCGAATGCTCTTTCTATTTATTTGGGTTCCAAAAGGAATCGTTCAGTCAACTTCTCTGAACTTAACCTAATGAGTCTATAAAAGGTATATGAGACCAAGTGGTTTCTTAATTATTATGTACAAAAAAGAAAAATTTATCTAGTTATTAATTACTTAACAGTGTATCCTCCGGGTAGGGAGATCGCCGGGGTGTACCCTCTTCAGCCTTCGGAGGGAGAGTTCTCTACTTTAAATATCATCATCATGCTTTCACGAGAATACACATTTTCGGATTCGCCAACTCTTCGCACAAATTGAGCGGAGTCATGGTAGTAGTAAAGCAGCCGAACGAATTGAAAATGTGACAATATTAAGTTATCGTCGTTCGACTCAAATTAAAAAAGCGCGATAATTCCTTCTGTAATAATTTGAGTTAGAATTTCATCACAATCTTTTAGTTATTGTAACGAACTTGAAATTTATTTATTAGCTGGGCCGAATCCCGGTGGTACTGCAATACCGGGCCAACCCGTGACAGAGGTGGAGCAAGCCCCTAGCACTCCGTCTTTCTCCAAAAATCAGTTTAACATTTGTTGTCCTCCGATGGAGGATCTATCAGATGTTAAGCTGATAAGAACAGATACTACACTTTGATCTTAGCCATAATGGCCGAGAAGCGATAACCTAAACATGCTCCACAACCGACACTCCACCAGTCTACAACTAGAACCAGTTGGGAATTCTAAAAACATTTTACGAAAATTAATAAAGTGTTGTATAACATACCAAGTGTTAGCAATGCATGGCAGAGTAATGTAAAATGTTATCGAACAATATCGATAGGCAACGATTTAATTTTGAAAATCGTTTACATTAGACTTAGAAAATACTTTCATGCTTGTAAAAAGCATTGTTGGAAATTTAAAAAAAAAAATATATTATGATTGGCTATGATCCAATAATCGTGTACTTCATTATTTGTTGTATCGTTTAAATTCGGTTTGATTTAATCAAATTTTCGTGTTTTCGTCTCCAAATTATGTCACTATTTATTTACTGCTAAAGTTTTTCAAATGGAACCCCCCAGCACGTCCAACTCGCCAGATAATGGGGCCCAATCTATCAGGGTCAGCCGGCGCGTTCGTCGGCAAGAAAAACGCCAAAAGCGATTAAATACAAGGCTTTCGTTGATTGCCAGGCCCTTTTCAAACTATCGCTTGCCGGTGTCTGTCCCCTCAACGGATCTTAACGTGGTGAAACTAAGTCGTTATGATTCTATTGCGGATCGTGCCCGACATCCTCCCCTTTATATGGTGCCAGACCAAAGTTCGCAATGGGCACGTTTACGTATGGTTTCATGTCCCGTACACGGGTGCTCCTGTACATTAGATCCAAATAGCTGGTTGTCGCATTATCTAAACGTGCATATGCCTAGGATGGGACTTCCATTTATGGATGTTCCATTACCCACAGAAAAACAAATACTGCGGGCCACCTGCCTCATTGATAATCTTGAATACGATGTAAACACACTACTCGCAGTATATGGTTATCAGCGACTTGGACTTAATCCACTCAGTTGCCCTCGGAATACGCTTCTTGCAAGGGAATACCGGAAGTTTTCACAGCATGGTGTGCTAATGCTCTTTGCTTGCCGCACACAACACTCCCTGCTATGGCAGCGCAAGCAGTTGAATGATGTGATTGTCTTTTGGGTATCGACTCCGCTGCAGGGTGTATCAATTTCATTACGGTGTGTGGTCCAGGTCGCCGAATCAACCCGATACTATTCCAAGCGTCTACATGCTCGATCTTTGCCAACATCAGCGGTACAAGCAACACCATGCCGTGATTTTATAAAGACCGATAGCAACGTCATTGTCATTAGCTGTCAAGACTTGTGGCCGCTGAAGTCGACAAGTGCGAATCAGGGTCTGCTGCAGGTGGAGCTGCATGTGACGGGCGAACAGAAGATCTAACGTGGTTATATATCTTGGCTGACAATAAATACATATCTGGATTAAACTATAAATCAAATACATTTCTGGATTAAACTATAAATCAATTTTATTTTCTTTTTATACTTTTTATATTATAGGGTAGAAAGGTATTATGGCTTTGTGCCGACCGAAAATGTATGTAACAGGCAGAAGGAAGCATCTCCGACCCCATAAAGTATATATATTCTTGATCAGCGTCAACAGCCGAGACTATATAGCCATGTCCGTCTGTCCGTATGAAGAGATAAGAGATAGAGCAACAAATTTTTCGCGACAGTATGTCTTATTGTTGCACGCAGATCAAGTTTGTTTTTGATTTTGGCCACGCCCCCTCCCGCCCCCGTAAATCGAATAAAACAGAATTGCAAGCGTCGTTTTAAACCCAGAAAGTTCAATTTTGGTACGCACAATACTAATCACCATTTTAATGATCTCTGCGAATTTGGTAACAATCAGATAAAAAACACAGAAGTTATTAAGAGATTACTTTTATAAGGCGTTACCACGTGCAACTGCTAGTGCTGCCTAGTTAGTTGCTATGACACTCCGCGACATAATAATGGTGTTCAATAAACCAACTAAATTTTGAAATATTATTTTGGTATTTTTTAGTATATTTTTTTTCTATTTTTTCAGAGATATTTTGAAAAATATAATATTTTGATGGTAAAATTGGGTGGCGGGTATCTCACAGTCGAGCAAACTCGACTGTAGCTTTCTTACTTGTTTTTTTTGGCAATAACTATTGTACACACAATGGTAAATATTTTAACTAAACAAACAATGATCATAGATATATTAAGAGATATATATATAAAATATAGATTTGCACTAAGAAAATCATACAGGCTAAAAGAGTTATGGAGATTACGCATTACTTGCGGATGGCTTCTAGCATATAAGAAGCATATCGTAAGCAACCTTCAATACACAATTCAATCTGCATTAATCATATTTCGTACCATTTTAGATGAGTTTTCACTCGGATTCACTTACAATATACGAGGGGTAAATTTACAAATTTTGAGCCTACATCTACACAAAATTTGGATTAAAATACGCTAAATTACTATATATACATACATATATATATATAGCCGGTAATAGTTGTTTGCTGTTGAATCCACAAAAATTTCCATTGCTTATTTCAATGTAAAAACAAGTAAGAAAGCTACAGTCGAGTTTGCTCGACTGTGAGATACCCGCCACCCAATTTTACCATCAAAATATTATATTTTTCAAAATATCTCTGAAAAAATAGAAAAAAAATATACTAAAAAATACCAAAATAATATTTCAAAATTTAGTTGGTTTATTGAACACCATTATTATGTCGCGGAGTGTCATAGCAACTAACTAGGCAGCACTAGCAGTTGCACGTGGTAACGCCTTATAAAAGTAATCTCTTAATAACTTCTGTGTTTTTTATCTGATTGTTACCAAATTCGCAGAGATCATTAAAATGGTGATTAGTATTGTGCGTACCAAAATTGAACTTTCTGGGTTTAAAACGACGCTTGCAATTCTGTTTTATTCGATTTACGGGGGCGGGAGGGGGCGTGGCCAAAATCAAAAACAAACTTGATCTGCGTGCAACAATAAGACATACTGTCGCGAAAAATTTGTTGCTCTATCTCTTATCTCTTCATACGGACAGACGGACATGGCTATATAGTCTCGGCTGTTGACGCTGATCAAGAATATATATACTTTATGGGGTCGGAGATGCTTCCTTCTGCCTGTTACATACTTTTTCGGTCGGCACAAAGCCATAATACCCTTCTACCCAATGGGTAGGCGGGTATAACAAGTATAAAAGCTACTGTCGAGTGTGCTCGACCGTGAGATATCCGCCGCCCAATTTTACCATCAAAATATTATATTTTTCAAAAATATACTGAAAAAATACTTTAAAAATATACTGAAATTATACCAAAATAATATACCAAAATTTTCTTTGTTCGAAATTATTAGCTTGGCGGCACTTTAGTTGGTTTATTGAACACCATTATTATGTCACGGAGTGACATAGCAATTAGCTATGTCTCGGAGTGTCATAGCAATTAACTAGGTGCATCTGCACGTGGTAACGCCTTATAAAAGTAATTTCTTAATAACTTCTGTTTTTTTTATCCGATTGCAACCAATTTCGCAGAGATCATTAAGATGGTGATTAGTTTTGTGCGTACCAAAAAGGTTTAAAACGACGCTTGCAATTCGGTTTTATTAGATTTATGGGGGCGGAACGGGGCGTGGCCAAAATCAAAAACAAACTTGATCTGCGTGTGATCTGTCCCGAAAATTTGGTTGCTTTATCTCTTATAGTCTCTGAGATCTACGTGTTCATACGGACGGACAGACGGACATGGCTATATCGTCTCGTATCTAAACAACAACAAATAACAAACAGCAAATAACAACAATAACAATAAAGTGCGTGCCCAAAGAACATTTGTACCAGAAAAGTAAATAATGAAACTGTATTGTATTAATGATAGACATATTTACCAATAATAAATGTGTATGTACGAACATTAACTTTCTCTACTTTAAATATCATCATCATGCTTTCACGAGAATACACATTTTCGGATTCGCCAACTCTTCGCACAAATTGAGCGGAGTCATGGTAGTAGTAGTGCAGCCGAACGAATTGAAAATGTGACAATATTAAGTTATCGTCGTTCGACTCAAATTAAAAAAGCGCGATAATTCCTTCTGTAATAATTTGAGTTAGAATTTCATCACAATCGTTTAGTTATTGTAACGAACTTGAAATTTATTTAATGGCTGGGCCGAATCCCGGTGGTACTGCAATACCGGGCCAACCCGTGACAGAGGTGGAGCAAGCCCCTAGCACTCCGTCTTTCTCCAAAAATCAGTTTAACATTTGTTGTCCTCCGATGGAGGATCTATCAGATGTTAAGCTGATAAGAACAGATACTACACTTTGATCTTAGCCATAATGGCCGAGAAGCGATAACCTAAACATGCTCCACAACCGACACTCCACCAGTCTACAACTAGAACCAGTTGGGAATTCTAAAAACATTTTACGAAAATTAATAAAGTGTTGTATAACATACCAAGTGTTAGCGATACATGACAGAGTAATGTAAAAGGTTATCGAACAATATCGACAGGCAACGATTTAATTTTGAAAATCATTGACATTAGACTAGAAAATACTTTCATGCTTGTAAAAAGCATTGTTGGAAATTTAAAAAAAAAAAATATATTATGATTGACTATGATCCAATAATCGTGTACTTCATTATTTGTTGTATCGTTTAAATTCGGTTTGATTTAATCAAATTTTCGTGTTTTCGTCTCCAAATTATGTCACTATTTATTTACTGCTAAAGTTTTTCAAATGGAACCCTCCAACACATCCAACTCGCCAGATAATGGGGCCCAATCTATCAGGGTCAGCCGGCGCGTTCGTCGGCAAGAAAAACGCAAAAGCGATTAAATACAAGGCTTTCGTTGATTGCCAGGCCCTTTTCAAACTATTGCTTGCCGGTGTCTGTCCCCTCGACGGATCTTAACGTGGTGAAACTAAGTCGTTATGATTCTATTGCGGATCGTGCCCGACATCCTCCCCTTTATATGGTGCCAGACCAAAGTTCGCAATGGGCACGTTTACGTATGGTTTCATGTCCCGTACACGGGTGCTCCTGTACATTAGATCCAAATATCTGGTTGTCGCATTATCTAAACGTACATATGCCTAGGATGGGATTTATTTATGGATGTATCTTGGCTGACAATAAATACATTTCTGGATTAAACTATAAATCAAATACATTTCGGGATTAAACTATAAATCAATTTTATTCTTTTTTTTTTTTTTGGCAATAACTATTGTACACACAATGGTAAATATTTTAACTAAACAAACAATGATCATAGATATATTAAGAGATATATATATAAAATATAGATTTGCACTAAGAAAATCATACAGGCTAAAAGAGTTATGGAGATTACGCATTACTTGCGGATGGCTTCTAGCATATAAGAAGCATATCGTAAGCAACCTTCAATACACAATTCAATCTGCATTAATCATATTTCATACCATTTTAGATGAGTTTTCACTCGGATTCACTTACAATATACGAGGGGTAAATTTACAAATTTTGAGCCTACATCTACACAAAATTTGGATTAAAATACGCTAAATTACTATATATACATACATATATATATATATAGCCGGTAATAGTTGTTTGCTGTTGAATCCACAAAAATTTCCATTGCTTATTTCAATGTAAAAACAAAATAAAACTGAACGATCTAAAAAGAAACTAAAAACAAATTGTCTAAACTGGTAACTTTAAATAAACTTTGCGGCCGGGGGCTAGCCCGCCTTTTGCGTTTGCTTTTGCCGTTGAAGCGCCTCGAATGCTTCAATTTCCTTCTTTTCTTTGGCTTGGTTTCGTCGCTCATATTCTAGCCGATGTGAGATGATGCGCTCAACAATGCGCTCTGTTGTCATTTCGTTGCCAGAGTCGAGCAGTTCAAAGATAGCACGCGTCTTGGGCACAGCATACGGATCTATTTTACCATTCTCCATAGCAATAGGTGTGCGCCCGTGGCAGACAATATCGATTTTAAAATGGTCGAGCAGCTCCTCTGTGACGCAGTAGGGTGCGCCAATAACAACCTCATTCACAAACTATAAAAGGTAGAAGGAAGCAATGATTAGTTACGATTTAACAAATTACAAATTGCGTTTGAAAACTTACCTTGCAGGCCAATACACTGAGCACACGCTCATGCAGATTCATAATGGGATAGTTGCTGCCCTTGTATGAGTTGACAACGGGATCTGTGTGTAATCCCACAATTAAATAATCACCTAATTTACTGGCCTTTTCTAAGAAGTCCAAATGTCCCACATGGAAGAGATCAAAAGCACCGGCAACATACACCTGCAAGCCATAATGAATATTATGAAAATCTGTTGTGATTATTAAGTAAGGTGTAAATTTACAATCTTATCGCTGGGATTGGGTGATTTTCCATCACTAAACTGTATAATCTTCTGTGTTGTGGGTAAAAACTGACTGCATCCAGTCCAGGGACTCTTGGCTGCCGAATCCTGACCCATGTTCGATGAACCTAAACGGGATTGCAGTTGTTGAAGTTTTAAAAGTTTAGCTGTTGTTTCTTTTGTTTTTCCAATTGTTTGGATTTTTTCAGTTTTTGTTTGTTTAGCCAACAGATACATATATATGAGCAATACATTAGAGCATAATTTACAGTTAAGATTTCGATTTGATATTTCATTTCGACATTTCGGTTCGATTTGCAGGATTTGATAGTTCATTATTGTTTTTTGGGTATTCATTTTGGTTTCAACGCGGGGCGGCAACACGCACGGGATTTTTCATATTTTTAGTTCATAGGTTTTTGATTTTTTTTTTTTTTTTTGAGTTTTGTTAGTGGTAAACAGTGCGTACATAGAAATAAAAAGAAGAGAAATAGTAAAGATGTAGAGAGCAAAATAAAGCAAATGTTTCGTCACGTTCAACGATTGCTACGGGCCATGGGGCAAGTGGAAAGAAATAGAAATTTAACCAACTAAAATCTAAACGTGCGTGGCCCAGGTTTGTATTATCTTGACTATAGTAGTTGTACTTTACTGCTCTTTGTACTTGTATGTGTGAGTGTGTTTTGTTGTGCGTTGGCATGCAGGGCAATTAAAAAAAATAAATAAAATATATGAAATGAAAAGTATTAGTACTTGGTTATTTAAAAGTCTGGCTGATGCGGAGGGAAAGGGGCTAGACTAATGAATGCAACTTAAAGTAAATATTGTGGCTTATGAGGTGTAACAAGCAAGGACTACCTTCTTTCTCTATGTCATATTCGGCAGAACCCTGACGGAAATGATTGCGTGTTAGCAGCAACATGCGACCCACAAGATCGGTGGTTGAGACGCCAGCGGTGCGTTTTACCTCCCTGTAAAATCATTAATTGAACATTAGTATTGGTAGCATACAATAAATAAGGTCAAGGCATACTTGTAACGATTGGCTGACTTGACCAAATGATAAGTGTCCACACCCTCAGCGGTCATTGTTATGTCATCTGCAAAAATCAATCAAAACAATTGTTGGCAATTCGCTAATTAATTAATCAGTTGTAACAAACTTACCGCCATGCACACAAAAATCACAGTTATTTTGATCGAGCACCTCCAATGTGGTCACATAGGGTGCACCAAGAACCACCTCATCCACCCACTTGATGCCCTTGACCATCTTGACGCGTTCCTCCTCGGTGAAGACGGGGGGTCCCTTGTGTTTGGTAATTTCCTCATCAGTGTGTATGCCCACAATTACTTTATCGCCAAGTGCTTTGGCTTGTCGTAAAGAATTGGCATGCCCGAAGTGCACCATGTCGTAGCTGTGAAATGAATTCGCAAACATTTAAAGTTATTCAGCAAATTACCAAAAGTTGTTTCCCCTATTTTGCCCACAAAATATACAAGTTTTCAAATGTTCGCCTTATCTATAAAAAACGGAAGAGCAACAGAAAATGACAGGAAATAGTGCCTCTTGTTCTCTTTTGTTGGTCTTATCAACAAATGCAATTGGCATAGCGTGTGCCGAAGAACAAAACTCAATTACTTGGAATTTAACTTAACAGATTATTGTGACACGTTCGTTTTGTGGTAATGTTAATTGATTGCGTGTTTTCTATTTCGTTGTATCCCCCCTTGGTCTAGATGCTGATCTGCGGTTTACAATGAACTTAAACGGCCTTGTTTTATTACATACACAGCTGTAATCCCTGGCGCTGGCTGATTCACTGGGGACATTTTTACATAGCTAGTCAGATAACCCTGGCTGTGTAAGATCACTCTGGCCCTGTGCCACATATAGCAACTTTGTTATGCATATACTATGTATATTATCACTTTACTAGACTAACTTTATATGTAAAAGTTTTCCATTCAATTCAAATGTATAGCCAGCCGGGTTCAAATACCTCTCTGTCGACAGAAAGTATAGTAATATGTAAAATTTAAAATCAATCAGAGCGCGTGTATGACTTATGACATCCATGGGCAATAAATTGAGAATGTGGCGCAGTTTTGCAATATTGATGCTGCAATTTTTAGTTAACCTACGAGACATATGCACATTCAATTTTGTAGTTACTATTAGTTATACAATTGATTGTCATACACGTACGCTAGAGCGTCATTTAATTGCAGCGTGTAAATGAACCAAGTCGAATAAGCCAAAGCTCGTCTTGATGAAGATGGACAACACATCGGTATCGGTCAGGGGATAGAGGCTTTTCCCCTCAACAGCGATTGCTCCACTTTTTCTTTGTACGCACAGCTCCAGCGGCGTCGCACTTTGGACACGATCATCAGTTGCGAATAATGCCACACAGACACAGAGGCACAGAGGCACAAATAAACAGACAGATATGGGATGTACGACAGACTAGTCGAGTGAAGTCGATGCTCTTGTCGATTTCTGATTTTAAAATAGGCAGTCCGAGTGCCTTTATAAGCATTACTTTCAATTCATAAGTCTATTATAAGTGTGCCTATATGGAATGCCATAATCTCAACACGATTTTAGCCAACACGTGCCATGGCTTCGGCATCTGCTTTCGACGTGACGACCTACTCAAATTGATTCTATGCCTTTTATTACATTTTATTGGCAATTTGAAAAAGCGTGTCGAAAGTACGAAAACATGTTCATATTTTTGTTTTAAAAACAATTCTCATTTCATAAATAAACACAAATAAATTAAGACGTTCTTTTGCTATATAATAAATGCCTGCTATCATTATTCTCCGAAATGCCAATAAGTTTATTCACTTGTTTTTGGCTAAACAAGAATAAAAGAAAATCAATCATAAAAAATTGTTCCAACTTCTAAGTAGACAAAATGTCTAGCAAGCTTAGTAATTGAACATTTTCAAACTGTTTAAGGAAATTAAAAGTGTGCTCCCGTCTACATATTAGATACATGTTTGTACAATACAATCAGTCTACCTTCTTTATAATTGTTTGTCAATATCTGAACATGTCAAAAGATATGGCAATTTAACAAGGGCAGAACACTATCTAACACCGAAATCGATCGATTCGAAGACTCAATTCGTATCATTAGGTGTTACAAAGCCACACAAAAAAGGAACATTGTGATAAGTCACCCACAGTTGGCAATACCACAAAATGTTAATCAGATTCCGAGGCAAGTGCCATATAATAAGCATGATAACGTTGAAAACGTCATCGCTATCAACTCGGCAGACTGGCTAGCCAAATACCGATTGGCCCACGACAATTACTAATTTTAAACGTAATAAATATAGGCCATAATATTATATAATATAATAACCGAATACCTGATTTCATATCGGAACACTATATGCTCCAACAGTCGGAGACTACGTCATTCAATCAGCATCATATTTTGGAAATTTTAATTATAATTAGCTGATAACAGGATGAATAAGTGGCCCTAACAACAAACAGAAAGAAGCTCGACAGAGCCCCTGTCCAGTCCCCCAGCCGGAACCAGCCATTCATTAAAACAACAATATGAACTAGGAACCTTTGCTCCCGGAGACCAAAGAAATCTATGCCGAATGGGAAACATATCAGCACATGTGTGTACATATGTGTCCACCATGTGCTATATGAGGGAATCGAGTACATCACTTAACGCTCTGAGGTCTTAATCAATTGAGTTAACGTCGCTCGTTTGCTGATTAAGAAAAATATCACGCGATTCAGGGTAGAATTTGCGCTCTCTCGCGATAACTGAACACTCAAATCTACTTATATTTGTAGGTATGTAAATATGTACTACATATACTCATAACAGCAATTGCCTAAGGGGTTTACAATGTTTGGCATTAGAGAATTTGGGTTTCAAGTTCATTGACACAACAATTTATAGTGCTTCGGCGCTGGCTGACCATTGATCAATGATCTTTTCACGTGATAGGGCTGCCGGAAGAAGGGAGACAAGATTTGATTTCAATGTCCCCCCATCGTGGAGGTTAATGGGCTGCTTTTGTATAAACAATATACGAACATCTGTAAGCATTTATTTATTTAGCAGCCAAAAGATGATGTTGAATGAATTCAGCGCGACTGTGGCGTCTTCCCTTATCAACTTGACAGCTCTCCCGGTGCTACCAGTGACCCATCCATCTAGGGACAAATGGCGATTATCTGATTTACCCGGAAGTAGATTAATCTGGCAAGTTTTCAATTTAAACACATGCTTTTAACGAACTATAGCGATTTGTGTATATAAGTACAAAATTAAAAATAGCATCTCGATGTATAATTATACTCAATATTTAAATGGGTTTTTAATTAAAAAAAAAAATGAATTATATTTGAAGCCTTTTTTGTTATTCTTTCAGGGGAGATTTTACAGAGATCTTGCTTAGAAAGAATACATTTGTAAATAGGTACATACATATGCTTATTTATACCAATTATTTAAATTTAGGCAGAATCCATAAATAGATGATCAAAAAGTTGATTTTACGGCTATCACACGTAGCGTACGTAAGTTATTTAACATGTTATTTATATTAGGTATTTGATCGGTCCTGACCTTTACAAAGAATAACGTAAGCGTGAGCTTGTTTTAAGGGCGGCCTTGAATGCAAAATGTCAATCTAATTATGCAAGTGCGTCGGCTAAATAAATATAAATTAAAACACAAGCACAAACGAAATCAACGATGACGTCGACAATTGGGCAGTTGGGTCAATGGCGCAAATGGGGTGTCGTCGACTGACACGCGGGGCATGCGCAAAAATCACGTGATGTGTGTGGCAGACACGGAATGGGCCCGGCCGGGCCCACAGTCAACAAGAGCCACGTCGAAAAAGTTGCCCAAAAACCAAAACGTGCTGCAGACGAAGAGAACGCAAAGTGAATATAGAGTAGGAGTGCTTGCTGTAGAAGGGGTGAGAAGGGGAATGACGCTGCTCGACACACGGCTGTACCATGCTGTACATACAGAGAATCAGGCGATGCTGGCTTGGGCGTGTGCATCTCTCATCCAAAATAATGGAGAGAGCGAGACAGAAGGAGCATAAACAATGGGTATTTTTACTTGTTTTCTACACACATTTCACATAACAAATCCATGTACACACATACATATACGACACAAAAATTCATATGAATACGTCTTATGTATTGGTGTGATATCAAAGCAGTTGAGGAAGTCATTTGTGATTGATATGTATGTGTACATAGATATGTACATATATGTGAGTCATTATTTCTCTAGCTTGATCAATCGATAAACCGGTCAAGTCAGCTGCGCGCAATATTTAATGATGGCAATATTTGCACCGTGTAATAATTAGAAAATTATTGGCTATCGACGCGATCATTTGAAAAATTACATATCAATTGTGTAAACATCAACAGATTTCGCTTTTAGTTGACCTTGAACCTGAGTCATCACAAAAACAGTCTTTGGACAATGAGTCTATAAATGATTACAGTATAGGCATGGAAACTTTAATATACTAGCCCACATGATTTGGCTAAATTAATCATACGGAATTTGAATTGCCTTTGATTAGCGTCTAGTCAACAAATCGAGTGACGCAATAGAAATAAAACAACCACTGCTGGACTCAAAATGAAAATTTAAATTAAACGTAAATAAATGTACATATTTAAATTGAATAAGTCGGCCGATTTCAATAACAATGATGCGCACAAAATCACAGCTAATTAGGTAAATCAAATATCCCTACATGAACATATCAACGTATTTGCATTCTTGACTCACCAGCCATCACACCATACGCGTACTTCCTTTCCTACGCCGTTGCATTTGCTGTTGCTTACATCGCCGTTGCCGTTGCAAGTGCCGTTCACTAATTTCTCACTCATATTTGAAATTTTTATAAATTTTTGTAAGAGAATTTATTAATGTCCTAAACAAGAATCACAAAACAAGCATACACTTATGCAGATAAAACAGAATTAAGAGCACATTAATTATTATTTACGAAAAAGCAAGAGGCGACGTGCACACTTCAAGCTCTGTGTTGTTTGTGACGCCTTTCCAATGCGTTCAATATTTTTATTTCGACAACGCTACCGAAGCTACTTAGTTTCTGCTTTACTTATCAACGCGCGAACGCCTCCGAAATTTTCACAAGTGTGAATAATTCTGATATTCTCAATGCATTGCCCAATTGACAAACCCTTAAAACAAACCTAACAGCTGATTACTAGGTGTGCCCGCATCGTTGAAAACAATAGTACACTATAATTGCCATTCACCAAAATAATTAACATTCCAATTGCGATAATTGTTATCATTTTATGTTTAATAAGAAGCATAGATTGGGAAATAACATAATCACATTCAATATCTTTAAGGCTATTTGTAGATGGAAACATTTTTTTATTTTATATTTAGATACAGTAAAACTACGATTTTCAGTAGCGCATAAACGATAGGTAGTGCTTCTTCTTTACATACCGACAAGTGCCGCGATTTGTTGCTCCCAAAGAAATTTGTTTTCGTACGTTCATAAAAAGTGAATTAAAACATAATTTAGAAGAAAATGCGTGCTAACGCATACAAATTTGCAAACCTAAAAGGCTACGTTAAACATGTCATTTTTGAATCGGGCATTATTTATAAGATAACTCGAAATATTGACTAATTTTATTTAAATTTCACGTGCTAAATTCTGAAAATAAATTTGCCGTAAAACTTTTCTTCATTTAAACATCGCGTCGAGAGTAAAGACTCAAATTTTTAGTTGCTTCGCACATTTGGCGTTGCTTAGTTATTGAAAACAAGATGTCGAAACGAGGCCCAGCAACTGGAACTTCTTTGACGGAATATGCTGCGGCCGAGGATCGTTTGCTTGATTTCTTCTCGCCTCTGCCTGTCACAGAAGGGCCACCACCACCACTACGAGCCAATGATTCTACCCCAGCAATCAGTGAAGCTGTACAACAAAATGACAATGTGGTTGAGGTTGATCCCTCCAGGGATAATATGCTGCCTTTCATCTCAGATGACACTGAACTACACAGCCTCCTATCTAGCTCGGAGAGCAGTTTCAAAGGGTTTGATGATGACATCCAAGAAAACGAAAATGGCGCCGGAGATATGGGCGAAAGAGGAGATCAAACATTTGTCTACGGCGTGCACTTATCTACTGACAACTCTACAAGCAACATAGCACCTAAGCGTGTGGTACTCAGTCCTCAGATTACAAGTTAGTTGGCCACTCCAAATGCGATGGTCTTTGTTAATTCGAAATCTAAATTTATATAACACTTACAGATTCACCGGTGGCCCTGCTGGAGGCAAGCACAACCAATGACTATTTGCTAACTAACGGCGGAGAATCGCATCAGTCCAACGAAGAACAGATTAGAATTGAGGAAGAACATGTCATTGACGAAAATCACGAAGGCTGCATCATTTATGATAACAATGTGGTATTGTTGACAGATGACCAATGCTGTGAAATTATTGTGGCCCATAGTGTGCACCCGGGGCGGGAAATGGAGCGCGCCTATCTAATGGGCCTGCAGTCTGTTGCAGATGAGCATCAACCAATTAATAATGGTGTTGACTATGATAACGACATGTTGCCTGCAGAGGAGGATGATGATCCCAGTGGAGAACCACACGTTTATCTCAGCGATGCAGCGATGGTTTTAGATCAGCAGCAACAGTTACTTATGGATGCGGCTGACGAAGAAGCTCCTCAAGTTAGCGACTCGTATGTGGACGATATATGTGAAGTGTACGATGATGAATTGGAGGAACATGACGATGAGTGTATTGTAGACGAGCCGCAAAACACCTTGCAGATGCAACTACAAGAGATGGACATTGTGCAGCATGAACAAGAGCAACATCCCATCATTCACTTGGCGAGCGCTCTGGAAGACCGGCAGCAAGAACAGGAAGTAACCGCTGACTCAGCAGCAGTTGCTGTTGTAGCACACAGTAGCACCACAGAGTTCCCAGTAAGCTCAACATCGATGCCCAATGGAAGCGATTATGATGATTACGACGATGATGCGGGCACAGCTGAGGAGCAGTCGCCACCACAACCTCGAAAGTATGCGCCGCTGAAGAACACGCTCTCCGCCGACGCCATGGATCGCCGTCTGGCAAACATATGTCAGACACAACCGCAAATGAGCTTCAGCGAGAAAATGGCAAATTGGAACTGTGCAATGCATTGTGATCTCGTTGAAGATGTCGAGAATTTTGAGGCTGAGTTCGAACAACACGAGGCAAAGGCTGCAGTACAGCCAAAGTTCAACGAGTTCTATGATAAATTGCGACAAAGTAACGCTGAGCTCACGAAGGACTTAATGCAACAAATTGTAGGTGGGGATTTAAGTGCGATCGATGCACAGGATACGGCATACTCTAGTGAAGATGTGGCTATAAAGAGAAGACCAAATTATAGGCGTCTATTACATGTGGTGTCACAAGAGCAAAATGAGCCCATTGTGCTGGACGATGATGACGATGACGATGATTGTGTCGAAGTGCAGTTGTCTGCATCTGTCAAAACTTTAGTGCCTCAACCTGAGCTTGAGCATGATTCAGAGTTGGAGGTGGAAACACAATTGGAACCGCAAACTGAGAAGCACATGTTGGACATTGTTGAAAGCAAGACAATCGAGACACAAACGATTATACAGACCGTGAACTCCAAAGAAACATCTACCACAGATTTGTCAACGCAGCCGCCTGAGAAAAAACCATGTCTAACACACGCACCAATCGTTTCTAACATCCAGTTGCATCAAGCAAAGGCCATGAATTTGAATAGGAATAATGACAATAAACAGGAGCACGATCAAGAAGCAGAAGAACAACCACATACAGGTAAGTGCCGCTTTCAAAATTTTATTTCTATCCCATTCACTTCATCTACCTCTCTCTTTCCTAATACAGCAGTGCTTGTTAACAGTTTACCACATCATCAGCAATATCATAATCATGTTCAGTTAAATGAACAACACGAATTCTGCAATTATCTGGGTCTCACGGAGCTTGCAACTGCCAATGCGGTGGCCACCGCCATGCGGGAATTGGCCAACAGCAACATTGCACGGCGATCTCTACGAGTGCGTACCCAACAGCAACTGGATCGAATGCGAAATGATGTGCGCGGTCATAAACACAGTAGGCAACAAAAGGAAAAACGTGACCAACAGCAAGCACAAGAAAAGGAGGATGAGCAAGGACACGAGAAGCAGCAGGATAAGCAGTTAAATAGTGAAAGCAGTAACAGCAGCGTCAGCAGCCATCGCTGCAAATGTCCGCCAGCCCTGGATGATGACGCACACTCAGCAGCGCCCTCTTACGAAATGCATCCAGCTAGAATTACTACGCCAAGCCAATCCATCGAATACTGGTATCAATCGCCGACAGATGGGGGACAGCATCAGCCTAGTTTAGTGCAAACCAACGCGATATCTTTGGAAGCAGCCTTTGCCAAAGTCTATGCGGCTGCAGCACCTGCCCAAAATGATCTGCACGAGCGTATGCAGAATCGTTTGCGTCAGGCACGTGAATCCAAGCCATCCATTTACATTGTCAAGTCCTTGAACAACTCGGTGCAAAGCATCAGTACAAACGCAGTAAGTCCCAATATTTTGGTGTCACCGTCAGAGCGTCTAAAGACACCAGAGCCAACTGATGACGTATCAAAGACGCAGCGCAAAGCGATTAAGAAAACCCCGCAGAAGACATCAAATCGTCGTCGAACTACAGCCGGAGGAACTGCCGCATCGACCCCACCTGATCGTGAACTAATCACGAGATCTATGAATTCCAAAATGCTCCGAAATCGCAAAGTAAACATGCTGAAGACCATTGAGCTAACCGATGTGCCGCAGGCTCGAAACAAGCAGCGCCTTAGCGGAGGTACAACAACTGGAAAGCGTACTGCGGCCAAGAAAAAACCCAAGGCTAAGGACTCCCAATCTATACAATATCAGCTAGTGGAAGTCAGTCAACAGCATCAACTTGATCAACAGCAAATGCCAACAACTCCAACCAAGTCGACAAAGACACGAACGACGCCAAGAAAACCAATACAGCAGGACCAGCAAGATGTATCAATGACACCGAAGCGAAGACGTCTCCGAGCGAAATCGCTGCCAACGACGATTAGTCCGGTCGAGCTGCAAAGCGAAGGAATTTCAAACGCTGAATTTGATAAAAATCCCATAGCAAGGGAAATCGTTACTGCGAAGCCATCGATGAACACACATGAGTTTATTACAACTAAGGATGTGGTCAGTCCGCCTTTGTGCAGTGCGGCAATGCGACGTTATCTGGCGCGTAGTCCCAAAGAGAAACATCAATCAGCTGATGAGGGACAGCAGCAGCATTCGCCAGCACTTCAGGGCTTCGTTGATCTAACTAGCAGCTATTACCCGATGAGCAAACCAGCATTAATTTATCCTCCAATATCAAGTCAGCGATCACCCCACTTTTCTCATCGTTCGCGTCAAATGGCCGGCATGAACGTCAATATGGAAATGGATATAGTGGCGCCTCCCGGTTCACTTTTGTCGCTCACCAAGGGCTCAACCCTGCTCCGCAACCCGCTGGCGGGCAAAAATGGCAAGGTTCTGTACATGTTCTACGAGCTGGAGCAGCTCATTGCGGTGCAGGAGAAGGTAGTCACATTTTGGAAATACTCTAAAGTCTTCAACGTCCTGCAACACGCCAAACCAGACGAGTCCACCAATGCACCCCAACAATTCCTTTACAATGCAACTGGTAATAAAAATACGCGTCGAATTTCCGCTGCTTCAGATATTACGGAATCGGATGACATTGATCAACGTTGGGTGTATTTGGGTGGCACACGTCGCACAACAAATGGTAAGTAGCGTAACTACCATGTAGTGATCGATAATTTTAAAACTCCCCCTTTCACAGATAAGGAAGTCGACATGCCCTATTCAAATCGTTTGTGTGCCCATAACTCAACGCCCGTCTACGTTGAGATGCGTAGCCATCAGCTTGACCATCACAGGCGGGAGACCAAACTGTTGTCGCTTTACGTGAATGTCTACTACTTTTGCGAGGAGGAACTGCGTCCCAAAATGCACTCAGTGCATCTGGATGCAGTCAATTGGTAAGCTACAATTTTATACAACGAATCTGAATTTAAATGCGTTGTTTCTCTTTATTAAATAGCGATTGGAGCGAGGTGATCTATACCTGCATTCCGGATTCACGCTATTTTGTAATGGCTTGGCAGCAGGAAGTTATCATGGGCAAGCCGAGATCTGGCGTCTGCAAATATTCACTGACACCATCATTAGATACACTGGCCAGCATACGAGAGTTCAAACAACTGAGGCATGAGCTGAATCGTATTGAGTGTCTGATGGAGGATCGTTTGATTGGCTATGGACAGTCGCGTATTACCATTTGGGATCATCGCAGTGGCGATACACTGATGAACTATGATTTGGGCTTTGAGCTTGGTCACAATCTGGGCGTTATGCACTTTCCCAGCTTCGAAATAGATCAGAGCAGCTTGTTGGTTTTGTATCAGCATGTCAAGGAGCAGAATAAGTGGCCGGAGTTACGTATCATAGCATGTGAATTGTCGCATGCCACACCGTCGCATCGTTTGCTACATGTACATCGCCTGCCCTCGCCACAATTTGACTATCAACTGATGGCAATCAATACGGGTGATCATTTGATATTAAAATCGCCAACGGATGATGAGATCTGGATTAGCATAACGGATCCTCGGCAGCTGACATACATGTCGCCGCAGGGCACCCAACGCTATTACACCCGCCAAAAGCAGCAGGTTATTCTCATGACGCCAGAAACGCTCACCGTGGACAGCATTACGAATCACATCCTGCAATTGGCCACACAGCAACAACAAATGATGATGGCTGCGGATGAGGTGGCCTCGTAAACTGTCCTTCTCCGTGTCCTGTGCACACCAAATATTCCAAATCAAAGATACAAAAAATAATTACAATTTTTCCGTGTTTTAACTGTAGTTTTGGGGAAACACGTAAAATGTAGCTTTTAGTTGTTTTTTATTTCACATGATCCAACTCCAACCCTTTAATTTTAATTGTTTTACAAATCGTTATCAATCAATGAATATAATCTTATATGATTTACTGCTGCTCTCAAAGCCAGCAACCATTATATGCATATTTTAAGTTTAAACACCAAATAGATGTTAAATCGCAATGTAATTAATTGTAATTAGCTTCTCATAGAGGGGAGCCATCAATCAAGGTTTACGTATATTCTATGTATATCAATCGTTGTCTAGAGAACTAGAAAAATGTGAAGAAGAGTTGAATTATTTTATAATTTGTTACATTAAGCTTTTAAGTCAAGCTTTATGTTAATGCGTTTATATTCGTATTTTCTAAAAGAAAACATGTTTTAGATTAAACTTTAGCATACTGCTAACTATGTAAAATATACATAAGAAATAGCTCTTAGCTTCCCGCAGCAGAGCGTGTCATATTTTAGTTACAAATTCACAAATCACCAAAACCAACAATTATAAACAAACTATACAAAATCAGATGAAGGTTTTTTTTTAGAGGGTGGCAAGTTGTTTTCAAACTGTGCGCTGATTAAATGTATGTCCATCAACTTTTAAAGTGAGCTAGTCAATGGGCGAAATTAAACGTCGCTTAACTGTGTAAACAGTTTCCAAACCATATAACCTCTTTTTTTTAAATTTAAAATCTAAAGACCCATCCAAATGACAACAACCAGCTTCAAGTTGAAATATTGTATTTTAAACGCATATTGGCATATGGACTAATTAATTTCGACTATTTCATTCAATCGTTACAAATACAACATTATGAGCTAATTAATATAATTATTTTTAATATTGTTTGTTTTATTATTTACTAAGTTCTAATTTATGTACATAAGATATATACTTATACGAAAGTAAAATTTTTCATATAAAAATTGTGAAATTTTACAGGCTACAAAATACAACTATTCATGTACAATAGAATCGTATGCATATATAATATCATACATATCAGATACAACACACGTAGTCGTTTCTGCTAGGAAGCTGATAACTAGCCTAAGAGATAAGCTAATCCTTCAGTGAATCGCAAAAAATTCAAATTTCAAATGCTAAAAAGAACTATAAATAATAGCGCCAATGGAGCTGATGTGCACGTTGTTGTTGCAATTTTGGATTTTCAAAGTATGCTTTTTACAGAGTACATGAATTTCCATATAGTTAGTGGAATTGCGAACAAAAGTTAAAAAATACATATGCGTATAAGCATATATATTGTTAGTGAAATGTTTGTCGAACAGCAGTTTATAGATTTAGGGGTCGCCAGAGGTTCCATAAGCAATCACTACAATTCCTTGTCTGGCTTTTTCTTTGGCATTGCCGTCGTCGTCGTTGCCGCCGCAGCTGCTGCTGCTGCCGTCTCATTCTGATGAACCTCCTTGGCAATCTGCCAACGCTTGAACTCCACCATTTGCAGGATCCTCACCCGCAGCTGGGATCGTCGTTGCATAGCACCAGACAGTTTGCCAAACTCCAGGCTGTACATGAAAACAACGGGTATGGTAACATCATCGGTGCCATCGCCAGACATGGCGAACATTGGTTGCGTCTCGCCGGAAGAACCTGCTACATTATCACAGACGATTAGCGCCACGGCGCCCGCTTTTTGGGCCAGTCGCGCCTTGCTAACAAACGTGCAATCGCCACGCTCTGCCACAACAATCTTGCCGCTAACATTTTCGGCATTCAACAGTTTCTCATCGCAGGCGCGCGCAGGACTAGCCCACACAATTTCGCCCTCCACGAACTGCTCACCAATCAGTTCCGGACTGAAGTGCGATGGGCCGGCCATCAGAGCTGTCCAGTCCTGTGCCTGATCATCCAACGCATAGGCGACGGCCTGTAACCAAAAGCAAGATACCAGTTAAGTCAATGACTTTTAATTCACGACTATTAATCTAACGACAAAAATCTATCCAATGTGGTATATTCTATTGAAACCTGCCCAGTTTTCAATCAATCAAGAACTTGATTTCGTTTGCTGAGCAAATCGATCTCACCATTAAGCGATTCTCTGGCGAATTCTCTTGGTCATTACGCACCTGCAGCTGTGCCAGCTGATTCATGCTCTGCATTTTGGTAAGCTCCAACATTTCCTGCATGAACTGCAAGCCCATTTCACCTTCCTCTTGACTCTTTGCCTGTTGAGAATTCAATTAAAAAGGATAAGTACACTTTTCAAAATATTTGAAAAACTTGGTCAATTCGTAAAAACGTAAAAATAGAAAATAGAAAAGCTCAAAATTAACGAATGCAAACGTAAAAAAAACTTACATTATAGAAACTATGAAACAGTCGCACCTTGCCTTGGCTACGGTCGCCTACAGAAACCATGGTGATGCCCATGTCGTAAACAGCTCGCAAATGATCCGCATTGCTTGCCTGAAAATCGAGAGCGCTGAGTCGCTTTCCACTGGTGCTACGCGGGCACGAGCCCGTAATGAAGTTGCGCAATGGTTTGCGTACTTTCTCAGGAAAAAGCTTATTGGAACTGGGGCAGGTGCGCATGAAGTCGAGTACATTGTGCTCGTCCGATTGCCGAAAGCCTGCAATATATATACACATATAATATTCGTATTAAAGCAGCCACAATATCTATCTACTCACTAAACGTGGAATTCCCTAGTTGTGCTATAGACAGCGGTAATAGATGCGCCTCAGTGGTGAAGACAAACTCATCCACATTAATAATGAGATCCTGCGGGTCCGAAAACAGTAGGAACAAATACTTGAATGTCTCCGAAAGCACAAACGAGTCCATGCGATCCTCGTGCTTGCCAGTGCGCACATCGTTTACAGCCGCATAGCCGCAGGATACCTTTGCATATTGTTGCAGCGTCTTGAGTGCCCGCTTGCCCACCTGAAGGTAATGATGATCGCCTGTGGCGCGGTACAAGAAGTACGTGGACTCTATGAACTCAGGCCGCAAATGATGCTGACCCCAATGGATTTGAAAGTCCACTGTCCAAGCCTCCGGAATGAGGGTGTGCATCTGCATCACCTGGTAAAGCATTTCGTGCGTCTGTACAGCTGGCTTTAGATCGCCAGAAAGCACCTGTAGGCCCGGCCAGAAGGCCAGCAATGAGTCCATAAAGTTCCGTGACTTAGCATGCGGCCGATGCATCAGTACATCCAGCAGCATGGGTCCCTCGCTGACGTACTTCATAACCGCATTGTAATGTCGATTGAAACGCGCCAGATACTTGTCGTCCCCAAGTAGCACATATGACTTAAACAGATACTCGTAGTAGCTGTCAATGCCGGCTCCCACGCCGGAATCACGACGCACCCAATCGCCCGAGTGCACATTGAGCACTGTACCCATAAGATCAGAGCCACGATGCCGCAACTTCCATAGAGCATCCATAGCGGCATGTGCTCGCACCTCAAAGATGGGATCGCCAGTTAGACGCGATAGTGCAGCAAACTCCAGCAGAATTGTGCCAGCGCAAGCAGTGCACGTTTCACGGGATTTTTTAAGCTGTGGATCCTTCATGCCCAGCCGCAGATTGACGCGTGCATGGGGTATTCCCGTGGTGGTGTTGAATGCCGGCAACAGTCGATAGCCCAGCTCGCGTGCCATCTCAAGCATTTCACCCTTGTACCAGTGCATGACATCCGCTTGCTTTTGAATATACTCTGCGAGAATGTGCGCCGACAACAGTCCGCCCACCATTCTTATGTTAGTCTCAAATACGGACACAATAATATCACTGTCGAATTGCACATCGCGTATAACTAGCTTCACGGCATGCTCGAATTCTGCAAAGTCGCCCAGCAACACCAACGTGTCCAATGTGTCTACGAGCGTCATAGAAAAGCTGCATGGGGGAAACTTATTTAGTACGATTAAGTTATCAGAGTAAAAGTTAATGTAATGTTAAGATAGTACTGTGATCTATATGTGTGACATTTGTGTCTTGTAAAAGATATCGTTTTAAGCGATGTGTAATCAAGATTCAATTGATTTATAATTAAGGTTGTAGAGTGATTAACTCAATCAATAACATTAAAAGTCAGAAGACTTAATTGTCACATATATATGTACATATGTATTTATATTGTATCTTTCAAAGTATCTTATAGTACTTTAGTACTACAAAATACAATCAAGATTAAATTAATTTATACTTGTTTTATCTAATCGCAATTATAGCTGAATCTTCCAACCAAATTGATTTGCAATACTTACTTGCCCAATATGTCGTCCATGTCACCACGCGATGGCGTCACGCCACGATATCGGCCCTTGCAAGAGAGCGGCATCAGCTCATCGGCAGGATATGCATTCGACATATAAGCGTTATATGCATGATAGAACATGTCACGCGACTCCTCGCTGCAATTTACAATGTACATAGATTAGGAAATGTTTGAAATGGGTAATTTAATGCATTTATTTACCGCAGCTCAGCGCGCTCCTTGTGGGACATATTCTGTGTGGGAATTGTGCTTGCTTCATCGCTGATCACACTGACGATTAACAGGAGCAGCGATAGCATCAATGGCAACAGCACCCGCTGTGCTAAAATTGTCGAAGTCGAGCTCATATTGAAAGCAGCCTGGTACTATATCTAAGGCTGGCGTTAACACAAGGCGCTAGCTTCTTTTCCAAGCAGCTGGTAGCAAATCGTTTTTGGCAGCCACCGTTGCCGTTAGTTATCGCGTTGTTGTTATTATTACTGTTGCTTGTTGCTTCTTGCTTGTGACGTTGACCTTCACTTTGAACGTGTTATTTGTTGTTGTCGTCGCTGCTAGGCATTTGATTTTATCACGGTCTCCGTTTTACTTGTATATTTCGTTTGTTTTTAATTTTAAATAAGTCCTTCAATTAACACCGAGTATGGTAGACTGACATGAAAAAACAAAAAAGAGTAATTAATGTACATACATATTCATTCATATGCATGTATATATGTACGCATATGTGGTATAACTTTACAGTCGATTCTTTGCCCTACCAGAATAAACATTTCTTGAATTTATTATGCACTTCTTCATGCATTTGTGCGTTTGTGTATTATTTGTCAGCTTCGTGTGCATTTTTTCATCCAAGTTGTAACATTCCGAAATGCTTAGTTTATTTTTAATCTTGTTTGCTGCTGCTGCTCCAATAACAAACCACCACGACTGCAAATCACCGAAACACGAACGGCGACCGCCAGCTGCAATACTGATGCGTACTCTCCAGATATTCAGTACGCACACATGATATTTAGTTGAAGTGCCACATAGGAGTAATCGTCGAATACATGCTAATTCGCTTTGCTGGCAGTTGTTAACTTAATTGGTTAAAAGGGCAGCTCTTATCAACAATTTTTACAGAGTGAAATAAATTGCAAAAACTTTAGTGTTGTGAAAAGTATTAAATTTTATTTTGATATGGTCATCCCAATTTAAATATGAAGCGATGATACATTCAATTTAAATTGGTAAAATTTAAAAGAATTTGGATATCAGGATCAAAGAGAAAAGTTAACTAAATCAATTAATACTTTATATTAATAAAGTTCAAGACTCTGAAAATGAACAAAATATGCAAATAATTTAATTCTCTAATGCTGATAGAAAGTGAAAGATGTCATAATAGCATTAAAAAATTGGTACAGTGTGGCCAACGTTAAAACACATTTACAGTGTTAGCAAATATGTTAGTGACAGCTGATGTCGCCGCGCTTTTAAAAGGCTTAGCATTTAAATGTTTTTAGAATGGTAAGTAATTGTGTTTAAAGATGAACAATCTGTGACTGTTTTTAATTGTAGAGACGCAGCCTAGCACCTAGTCAAAGGTTAGGAGTGCGTATCAAAGCAAAGGACTCATTTACGTCGCCGTTACTTAAGAAAAACAAACGTGCCTGCCAGCAGGAGCTGGAGAAGCGTCAAAGCGCATTGCGCGATGCTACCAATGTGGTAGAACTACCTCTGCCAATACGCTTTACGGCCAATAGCGAATATGAACAGGCCATTGCCAAAGTGTTAGCTCGTAAGTTCAAGGTACCGATAGCCAACTATGTGCCAGATTATGGCGGCAACCGTTCCTTGGGCGTGCGTCGATCCATTGTGCGACGAGCCTTACACGACCCGCAGGCGTGTAATGCTTTAGTCCTATATACACCACCAACCTATACGGAGCACGAAAGAATGTCGATGGATCCTAGTAAAATGCAAGTGCATGTGGTAGTCGACCCAATACTAAGCAACGTGCTACGGCCACATCAACGGGAGGGCGTTCGTTTCATGTATGAGTGTGTCGAAGGAAAACGGGGCAGCTTCAATGGCTGCATAATGGCCGATGAGATGGGACTGGGTAAAACGCTGCAGTGTGTCACGCTCACATGGACTCTACTTCGTCAGAGTGCGGAGTGCAAGCCAACGATATCAAAAGCCATAGTAGTATCACCATCTTCACTGGTTAAAAATTGGGAAAAGGAATTCACCAAATGGCTGCACGGTCGAATGCACTGTCTGGCCATGGAGGGTGGTTCCAAAGAGGATACAACACGTGCCCTTGAACAGTTCGCCATGAACACAGCAACCCGATGCGGCACACCAGTGCTACTGATCAGCTATGAAACATTTCGACTCTATGCCCACATACTTTGCAAAACAGAGGTCGGCATGGTCATCTGCGATGAGGGTCATCGTTTGAAGAACAGCGACAATCTCACCTATCAAGCCCTTATGGGGCTTAAAACTAAGCGACGGGTTTTACTTTCCGGGACTCCAATTCAAAACGATTTAACTGAGTATTTTAGTCTGGTTAACTTTGTCAATCCGGAGATGCTGGGCACAGCGTCCGATTTCAAGCGTAGCTTTGAGAATGCCATATTGCGCGGTCAAAATGCTGACTCCACGGACGCAGAACGCCAACGTGCATTGCAAAAAACACAAGAATTGATTGGTCTGGTCAATCAGTGCATTATTCGTCGCACTAATCAAATTCTAACTAAGTATTTGCCTGTCAAGTTTGAAATGGTTGTGTGTGCCAAACTAACGGACGTACAGCTGCAGATCTATATGAACTTTCTTAAATCGGATCAAGTTCGTCGCAGTCTTGCGGGTGAGTTAGTGATTGGTATTAACAGAAGACGATTGACTCTATTTACAAGTTTCTCCATACAGATTGCAATGAGAAGGCATCATTAACTGCTCTTTCCGACATTACCACATTGAAAAAGCTGTGCAATCACCCGGATTTGATCTATGAAAAGTTGGCTGCTCGCGAAAAAGGTTTCGAGAACTCACAAAATGTGCTGCCCGCCAATTATAAACCCAAGTAATTTAATCATATCTATTGAATCAAATTTAAATATAATTTTGTTCAATGCTTTAGAGATGTCAATCCAGAACTGAGTGGCAAATTTATGTTACTGGACTTTATGTTGGCATCCATACGTGCCAATAGTGATGACAAGGTCGTACTCATCTCCAACTACACTCAAACATTGGACTTATTTGAGCAGCTAGCCAGAAAACGTAAATACAGTTATGTGAGACTAGATGGCACCATGACGATCAAGAAGCGCTCAAAAGTCGTGGACAAATTCAATGATCCAAGTTCAGACTGCTTCCTTTTCATGCTCAGCAGCAAGGCAGGTGGTTGTGGTTTGAATTTAATAGGCGCCAATCGATTGTTCATGTTCGATCCCGACTGGAATCCGGCCAACGATGAGCAAGCAATGGCTCGAGTATGGCGTGATGGACAGAAGAAGCCCTGCTATATCTATCGCCTGGTGGCTGTAAGTCTGCTGAATCTCTGTATTCATTTCAGATGCATAAAAACGTTTTATTTCTGTAGAGTGGTTCCATTGAAGAGAAGATTCTACAACGACAGACGCACAAAAAATCCTTGTCCAGTACTATAATAGACAACAATGAGTCGGCAGAGAAACATTTCACTCGTGACGATCTCAAGGATTTGTTTAGCTTTGAGGCTAACGTTCTATCTGATACCCATAACAAGTGAGTAAATGGTGTCGGTTGTTTTTACTTATATTTAATTATGATTTCCTTACAGATTAAAATGTAAGCGTTGCTTCCAGGATGTACAAAGACAGCCACCTCCGGAGAACACAGATTGCACCTCGCATCTGTCACAATGGTTCCACTGCTCCAATAATCGTGGCCTGCCAGACAGCGTACTTTCACAGGCATGGACAGCAAGCAAATGTGTTTCATTTGTCTTCCATCATCGCTCCCAGGGGGAGGCCAAGTCCAGTGTACCCAGTACAATTGGAGATAATAAGAATGATCAACCATCGATTAGTCCAAAATGTAAAAAGACAACGACCAATAGCGATGATGATAACGATGAAGACTTTGACCCAAACAAAAGTATCGATGAAGACTTTATGGGATTTTAGCTTCTTTAATTTAATTTAAAAATAATTTATTGTTATATTTTGCATTTGCGGAACCTGATTTAGATTGAAGGCTAACCTAAAGCTTATTTTCTCAATTTTTTGTTAACAATTAACCTATATATATGTAATTAGTTTAACATTTAAAATATGGAGCCCATAGCGCACTAGGCTTTTGCCCTTCCATAAACACAACTACAAGCGCCTAAAAACAGCTTATACCTACAGCATAATTTAGATTCATAAAAAAATCTGGTAAATGCATGCAGCTCATGCATATACATACATACATATACATCTAATACAATTAGTATACCAACGCAGTGTTAACACAGTCAATAGAACACTTTTGTGTATGAATGGGAATTAAACATCAATAATCTTATGCTCCAGTTCTACCCATACGTTGCTCTTCTCCGGCGGCTTCTGTAGGGGCGACGGCTGCTGCTGCAACTCGAACAAAAATCCTCCGATGCTCTGGTAGTAACTTGAAATAGAAACCGATAATGTGCAAATATTGTCAGAACTATATTACTTATTATCAGTTGTATGCTATGTAATAAAACCTGTTCATATAAGATAGTAAAGCACAAAAATGGTTGACCTAACCCAATTAATTTTTCATATTTAGGTGAACGTCTAAGCCCATAAATGGCATTGGTTGTGACGTTGTTAGGTAAAGAGTAATCTAATTAGCTTTAATTATGTTTTATGCTTTTGTATTGGCAGTCTTTTTAAAATTTAATTTCTGTAGGTATTTTTCGTATTTTCAAAGCAGGTGAAGAATAGATCTTCTATTTTTAGTATATAGAGCACTTACCCATCCACTATCCAGGTGTCATTGTGTGAGCCTCCCGGGAACTCAATCATACGCTTCTGTTCACTACCGCATTTGGTATACAAGGCACGCATCATGCGCGGTGGCACTAGGTTATCCGCAAGGCCCGATATAAATAGAAAAGGTACCGAACACTTGCTTATCTTGTTGAGTGAATGATACTGCGAGAGTATTGAAGAGATATATTAAATGAATATTCTACAAGAAATATTGGATGATGGTGACTCACCTTATTTTTATACAATAGATTTGGTATATATTTCACAGATGGGTGCACCAGCTCCACAGCCATTTCGCGTATGCTGGTAAACGTGTTCTCCACAATAGCGCACATCAGTTTTTGGCCATAGACAGTGTCTGCGGCTACGTCAATTACAACAGCGCCACCCAACGAGCGACCAAAGAGTATCAGCTGAGAATGATCCAAATCGTGGCGGGTGTGCAAATAATCAATTGCAGCGCGCGCATCTGTAACCAGACCACGTTCAGAAGGTACACCAGTTGATAGGCCATAGCCACGGTATTCAACCATTAAAATGTTGCAATGAAGATGATTATAAATGCCCCAAACCTGTGAATATCAACAAATACCTGCATTAGATTAGGAATCTTAGGTTCATTCAAATTTACTCTCCGTACATTCTGCATGCGATGGCCCATGTTGCCCGCATTGCCATGGAAATAGAGTAACGTGGGCACCGATTTACAACGCTCCTCAGGCTGGCTGATCCAAAAGGCATGCAGTGTCACATCATCTGGCGTCTTAATACTAACGGTAAGATGTGGCAGGTTGTGCATTGTTGGTATGGGTATGTAAATACGTGAATTAGTTGGCAAGTCTGGATGGTACAAGAGCAAGTCTTGTGCATAGTAGAAAATAACTGGAAGCAGAGATTTTAATTTTTTAATAACTATCAGATATGTGTTATCGCTTACGTACGTAATAGAATTGCTCCAAAGAGCGTAAGAGTCATGTAACCGCCATAAAAATAGTAGAAAATAAAAAACAGCAGAAATGCGCCTACAATGCCCACGCCTATTCCTCGCGATTTGGGCAGCGCAATGCCCACTTCTTTCATTTTTAATACGTGTGTACGTATAAGCGAGCGCTACATGCTGCTATTCCGGTATTTATATTTGCAACAACACATAAATTTAAGGAAATAGTTGGATCGAAGAACGTAGATGCAGCAGATATAGCTAATGTATTTATTACGGAACTGCCAACTTGATGGTGTGGCGTTTGCTTATCTGGCAGCCTGAATATCAGCTGTAAGTAATCGAAAACAGGTGTGTTCTGGAGAGTTGACAATATTTGTAAATTAAGGCTAATTTAATTTATTAACCATCAATAATCCCTGAAACTGATATACTCAAAAAGAAAAATGCTGCAATTTTGTTAATTATTCGTTCAAAATAGAGGCTTTTAAATACATTGTATTATGTATTATTAAAAATTAGATTGATGTTCCTGATGCTACCTCCTGTTATAAATTTCTTCTATCAGAAATTTGACCTTAAAAAGCCAAATCTTTCACTAAAGAAAAAAAGCTGAAATGTCATCACTGGTGTTATGGGCATTATGCTATCGATATGTGATTGATAAATAAAGTAAAGTAACCCTGTTGATTCGATTACTGCACTTCTCAATACAACTCTGTTTAAAAAACAAAATGGCGTATTTTTTACTGCAATAGACGGGACGTGAACGAACATCTTTTGTGTGGTTGAAAACTGCATTTAAAAACAAGTGACTCAGTTTAAGAAACAATATAAACATTTGCCAAAACCGTTAACAAGTGTATTGCATGTTTAATGAGCGCTACAAGGCAACTCTGTGTGCTACCACGAAAATATAATGAGCCAGGTAAGTAGGCCTTGAAAAGTTGTGACAGTGAACGTCGTGTAAGAGAAAAAAAATAACAAGAAAACTATGAAATTTTGCTATCATTCGAAACAAGGCGATATCAATCAGTTGAATTCTAGTCGCCGTGTGAGTATTATTTTAAAAAAATGTGTAATATCAGATTTCTACGCTCGTTTTGTGGGTGTGGCAGTACCAGTCACAAAGAGGGACCCAAGAGGTGTCTTCCCCCCGTTTGAGACTCCCGTCACTTATACAGCAATTGACTCGCTATACAAAGCGGCATTTTAACTAAAAGTGCTTAAATACTATACAACTAAAGGTGTTTCACAGTTTTCTCAACGTTCACCGATGCCCAAAGATCCAACGTGGCAGACAGTGTTAAATTTTTGAAATTTCGTTGGGTACCCATTTTCGTAATTTTTGTTTGAATTTGGGCATTTCGGTTTGTTTTCATTGAATGCTGCATCGAAAATGCACTAAAATGCATCATTTTCATATAATTCCAGTGGCAATTGAAAATTTTCATCGGTTACGTAATCACATTTTGTCAGGTGCAAAGTTTTCCTCGTGGTCAGATCCATGGATTTTTTGACTGTTTCCAAGGGTTTTCGGCCCGCCAAAACTCAACCGGCTAAGAATTTACATAGATTTTACAATTTTCTTGTATAAAATTGTATTTTCAACAATTTTACTTGATTGTTAATGCAAGTATTGCACTATTTTATGTTTTCCGAACAAGAAACCTCCAAAAAATGCATTATATCCAGGTATTTTTGGCAGTTTTGCTGATATTTCTGGCCAGGATCGTGTAGGAAGTGTTCTATCGCGTGTTTCCATATGGTGCGCCTGCGTACGAACAGAAGACATCACATTCAATGCTTAAACTTTCAAGGTTCATCAAAGTTCCTGTTGCAATACCTTGCATTAAGCATTTCTGGAGAGGATTGGCCGATTAGCAACGATATATAGCAGAGTTATGTGCTGTAATGTATGGTGGTCAAATAACCCACATCTACGATCGCGTCTTTTCTGAAATTGATGTGCATTAAATGGTGTTTCGATCATCTAAGGATACCTTTTGTTTCTGGACAGGATTTGGCCTCCTTTTATGATCTTGCGTTGTTAAGAAATCGTGCTTTTTTAGAATACTCTCCATTTAAAAGTTGTGGGAATATTAATCCCATTTGTGAATGTGTTTTAACAAAAGAAAACCGCCAGCCAAAGGCATGAAAGTTGATTACAAGGATGCAATAGATGAGTGCTGTTTAGGATCTTATTCCACCACTCCAAGGTGTATATATTAATGAATTGTTTAAGGGCTAAACTCATACTAAGAATGAGCTGTTGGACCAAGTAAACCAATAACAATCTCTTCAATTGAAATGCTAAACTATACATGGATTCTGGCCGGGATTCGATGATCAACGCGAGATCTTATTGGATGTACCACTTATTAGTTACTATACGGTATTTAAACGGCTGAGCATTATTCATTAGTAAAGTTGTGGGTGCCTCCAGAGGATCAGATAATGATAAATAATAATTTATTTTTTTTGTTTTTCGTATTCTTGATCAAATTATATTATTATGCGGATTATGTTGCGTGTAGTAATGTTTCATATTCATAGGAATTATGTATCGTTCGGTTCGGGTTTAGTTTTGGCAATTTCTAGTCTTGTTATCGTGAATTTATAAAAAGTTCCACTGAATCTAATTGGGCAAGATCATTGAAAGCATAATCTCAATCGTGCTTCATATTTTTACACAGGCACTCAATGAATCGTCGCATAGTATAGGCTCAGACGAACAAGATGACACACGCGAAGAAGCCAGTGGCAGTGGCAGCGGCAGTGGAAGTGGCTCCTCTGGTACCGACTCAGATTCGGACAGTTCCTCGGGTAACTCAAGTGATGGGCGCAGCTCCCCGGAGCCAACAGTTACCAAACCGGCGGTGGCTGGTCTTCCACCAACAGCAACGGACGCTCAAGCGGATAATAAAACAAATGGCTTTACAGATGGCAATGAGGACGAGAGTTCGAGTGGAGATTCCAGTGCCAGTGACTCCGATACAGAGGCGGAGGGTGGAGGTGGACAACCTGACAGAACAAATAATAACAACAGTAAACTACACACAAGTAGCAGCAGCAGCTCATCCGGCACTTCAGCTGCGACGCTGCCTAAGGCGGCCGATGAGGATGAAGACGATGATGAAGATGATGACGATGAGCAGTTGCCACAACCAGCAGCGGCGGTCAGCGAAGCCAGCGTCGATGATGCCAGTGACAGTTCTGCCAATGCGTCGCCCTCATCCTCCAGCAGCAGTAGCAGTAGTGTAAGTTGAAAGCGGATGGCCAAAACAATAACTTAAACATTACTATAACTCGACAGGACGATGAAGAAGATGATTACAGACCTAAGCGATCCACGCGACAACCGCGCAAAGCGCCGCCAGCTTCTGCTGATAAATCCAAACGACCTCAGCCTGCTAAAAAGAAGAAGAAGCAAGCGTAAGTTAATATAGTTGTTATAAGTTGGATTCCCTTCTAAATCACTTTTGTTTTTTGCTTATTCACAGCTGGGACTCTGATGAGAGCGACGAAAGCGACGATGCTGATAGCGATGAGGCGACTTTCGGCGCACAGAAGCGTAAGTGCAATGCCCGCGCTGGCGGCTCCAAACAGTCACAACCGCAGCAGCGCCGGCGCGTGAAATCTTTTAGCTCAGAGGACAGTGACGATGATGATCCCAGCAAACGGTTGGTCAACCACCTGCAGACAGCTTTAAGTCACTAAACTAATTTCACTTCCACTTAAAACGCAGTTGTGCCACACGTCGCACTGCCGCCGCAGTTAGTTACAAAGAGGCTTCCGAGGATGAGGCCACCGATTCGGAGGATCTGCTAGAGCCCGAGTACGATGAGACCCAAGTGGCGGCAAATGCCGCTGCTGCTGAAGAGGAGGAGAAATGCGAGACCATAGAGCGTATATTGTCACAGCGTGTGGGCAAAAAAACCTGCACTGGAAATCAGACAACGATTTATGCTATCGAGGAGAACGGCGGCGGCGATCCCAATGAGATTGTTGATGACTCTTCAGAGTCGGAGGTGCAATACCGAATCAAATGGAAGGGTTGGAGCTACATACACAATACCTGGGAGTCAGAGACAACGTTGCGTGAAATGAAGGCAAAGGGCATGAAAAAGCTGGATAATTTCATCAAAAAAGAACAGGAAACCGCATGCTGGCGTCGCTATGCTGGTCCCGAGGACATTGATTACTTTGAGTGTCAGCAAGAGTTGCAACACGATTTGCTAAAGTCCTACAATAACGTAGATCGCATCATTGCAAAGGGCACTAAACCAGATGATGGCAGCGAGGAGTATCTATGCAAATGGCAATCATTACCATATTCGGAGTCCACATGGGAGGATGCAGCACTTGTGCTACGCAAATGGCAACGCTGTGTGGAGCAGTTCACCGACAGGGAAAGCTCCAAATGTACGCCATCTCGACACTGTCGTGTGATCAAATATCGCCCCAAGTTCTCGCGCATCAAGACGCAACCAGACTTTCTGGTGGAGGGTTTAACGTTGCGCGACTATCAAATGGATGGTCTCAATTGGCTGTTACATTCGTGGTGCAAGGAGAATTCGGTCATATTGGCCGATGAAATGGGTCTGGGCAAGACCATACAAACCATTTGCTTTCTCTATTCGCTGTTCAAATTACACCATTTATATGGTCCCTTTCTATGCGTGGTGCCGCTCAGCACAATGACCGCTTGGCAGCGGGAATTTGATCTGTGGGCACCCGACATGAATGTGGTCACATATTTGGGTGATGTGAAGTCACGTGAGCTAATACAGCAGTTTGAATGGCAGTTTGAGGGCTCAAAAAGACTGAAATTCAATTGCATTCTGACCACCTATGAGATTGTGCTGAAGGATAAACAATTCCTGGGCACCCTGCAGTGGGCAGCCTTGCTGGTGGATGAAGCACATCGTCTTAAAAATGATGATTCGCTGCTGTACAAGTCACTCAAGGAGTTCGAAACAAATCATCGACTACTCATTACTGGCACTCCACTTCAGAACTCATTGAAAGAGCTGTGGGCATTGCTGCACTTCATCATGCCCGAAAAATTCGATACCTGGGAAAACTTTGAGGTACAGCATGGCAATGCCGAGGACAAGGGCTACACACGCCTGCATCAACAGCTGGAGCCCTACATACTGCGTCGCGTCAAGAAAGATGTGGAGAAATCGCTGCCAGCCAAAGTAGAGCAAATACTACGTGTGGAGATGACATCCCTACAGAAACAGTATTACAAGTGGATACTGACCAAAAACTTTGATGCACTGCGCAAAGGTAAACGCGGCTCCACTTCCACATTTCTGAACATTGTCATTGAGCTGAAGAAGTGCTGCAATCATGCGGCCCTTATACGGCCCTCAGAGTTTGAGCTGTTTGGTCTGCAGCAGGATGAAGCATTGCAGATGCTACTGAAGGGCTCCGGCAAATTGGTGCTGTTGGATAAACTGTTGTGTCGTCTGAAGGAGACCGGTCATCGTGTGCTCATCTTTTCACAGATGGTCCGTATGCTGGACGTGCTCGCTGATTATCTGCAGAAGCGGCACTTTTCATTTCAACGCTTGGATGGCAGTATTAAGGGTGAGATGAGACGCCAGGCGTTGGATCATTTTAATGCCGAGGGCAGTCAGGATTTTTGCTTTCTGCTGTCGACACGTGCTGGTGGTTTGGGTATTAATTTGGCCACTGCCGATACGGTCATCATATTCGATTCGGATTGGAATCCACAGAATGATTTGCAGGCGCAGGCGCGTGCCCATCGCATTGGCCAAAAGAATCAAGTTAACATTTATCGTCTGGTCACCGCACGCTCGGTGGAGGAGCAAATTGTTGAGCGGGCCAAGCAGAAAATGGTGCTCGATCATTTAGTAATACAACGGATGGATACTACGGGACGTACGGTGCTTGATAAGAGCGGCAACGGACATTCTTCAAATTCGAATCCATTTAACAAAGACGATTTGTCTGCCATACTAAAGTTCGGTGCCGAAGAGCTGTTCAAAGACGAGCAGGAACACGAAGAAGAGCTCGTTTGCGATATTGATGAAATATTACGCCGTGCCGAGACCCGCAATGAAGATCCTGAGATGCCTGGTGATGATTTGCTGTCTGCTTTCAAAGTGGCCAGTATCGCTGCCTTCCAGGAGGACGAGCCAAGCGATGCGGCGCATAAAGATCAACAGGCCAACGACGAGGAGGATGACAGTAAGGACTGGGACGATATTATACCCGAAGGATTTCGAAAGGTGATTGAGGATCAGGAACGCGCCAAAGAAATGGAGGACTTGTACCTGCCGCCGCGTCGCAAAACTGCAGCGGCTTCCAAAAGTGATGCCAACAAACGGGGCCTAGCCAAGGGAGGTGGCGCACGCTCCAAGCAAGGTGACGATTCCGCCGATTCAGACTATGAGCTGGGCTCGGATGCCAGTGGCGCTGGGGGCGAGGATGGCGGAAGGCAGCGCAAACGCGGTCGTCCTGCCATGAAGGAAAAGATCAATGGCTTTAGCGACGCCGAGTTGCGTCGCTTCATACGCAGTTACAAAAAGTTTCCGGCACCCCTGCAACGACTGGAGGCAATTGCCTGCGATGCGGAGCTGCAGGAGAAGCCATTGTCGGAGCTGAAGCGCATTGGTGAGATGCTGCACGATCGTTGCGTACAGTTCCTTAACGAGCACAAGGAGGAAGAGACGAAGACTGTGAAGGAGGAAGAGCTGCCGCAACCAGGCAACAAGCAGCGACGTCCACGCGCCACTTACTCCATCAAGCTGGGCGGCGTCTCGTTTAATGCCAAAACTCTACTCTCCTGCGAAGAGGAACTGCAGCCACTTAATGAGCTAATGCCCAGCTCGGCACATGAGCGACAACAATGGGTATTCAATATCAAAACCCGTGCACCCAACTTTGATGTGGACTGGGGCACCGATGAGGATACCCATTTGCTGCGTGGCATTTATCAGTATGGCATTGGCTCTTGGGAACAGATGAAACTGGATCCGACGCTCAAGCTCAGTGAGAAAATCCTGCTAAATGACACAAGCAAGCCGCAGGCCAAACATTTGCAATCCAGAGCCGAATACCTGCTCAAAATCATCAAGAAGAATGTGGAACTGACCAAGGGTGATCAACGACGTCAGCGGCGGCCACGTAAGATGAAAACTAGCATCAGCTTAAACGCCACTGCTGTTAGCACGCCAGAGCGAAAGGATGGTACGATTGAGGATGGTAACTCAACGCTGCCAGGTGATAGTGCTAGGCTTGCAGCAGATAGTGCCAGCCTTGTTGCGTCGCCGGTGGCTGCCTCAGTGGCGGCGGAGCAGGCTAGTGGGCAGAAGAAGAAAAAGTCAAAGACCCGCAGCAAGAAAACAAGCGCCTCCGACAACAATGGCAACAAACCAATGCACTTTACGGCCAACAATGAGCCGAGAGCATTGGAAGTGCTGGGCGATCTGGATCCAAGCATTTTCAATGAGTGCAAAGAGAAAATGCGACCGGTTAAGAAGGCGTTGAAGGCTCTGGATCAGCCTGATCTCAGTCTGTCACAACAGGATCAGTTGCAGCAGACTCGTGACTGTCTGTTGCAAATTGGCCGACAGATTGACGTTTGTTTGCAGCCTTACGGGGAGTCGGAGAAGAAGGAATGGCGCAGCAATCTCTGGTATTTTGTGTCCAAATTTACGGAGCTGGATGCCAAGCGTTTGTTTAAGATTTACAAGCATGCACTTAAGCAACAGACGCAGCGGGACACTCCAAAGGATACGGCAAATGCAATAAGCCCTGAAGGCAGCAAATCCAAGCGGTCACGGGCAGAAAACGGTGCCGCTGTTGAAAAGGAGAAGGAGCGGGACAAGAGTGGTAAAAAGAAGAAAAAGGACAAGGATAAGGAGCGGGAGGCACGTTACTCCGGCGCTAGCACTGAGGACAAGTCCGCCCGTCGCTTCACCAACGAGTCGCCCATGAAAAGGAAACGGGATGAGAACGATGCCGAAGCCAGCAGCCTGGGTATGAACAACACTGGCATCAGTGACAACCTCAAGTCCATGTCATTTAAGCGACTCAATGTGGATGCGGCTGCATCGTCGCGACACGGCAGTCACGACGATCAGCGCAAGAAGCATCACAGGGCTGATGACTACTACTCCAACGCCAGCGGTGGTGCTCCGGGTGGCTACGAAGGAAGTAGTACACGACGCACTGGTCCTAATTCACCATCAGGTATCGGCAGCAGTCGGCGGTTTGAACAGCAAGCGGTGCCGTCAAGCTACTCTGAAATGGAACGCTGGCATGCTCGAGATCGGTATGTAAAGGAATATATATAGAATCGATTAATTAATAAATAATGCAATATTTAACACAGCTATAACTTTGACTACAAACGGGACCGATATGATGCTTTATACCAGCGTAGTGGTGGAGGCGGCAGTGCTGCCAGTGGTGGCTATCATCGTGATCATCGCGAACGCGATCGTGAGCGACGGCCAGACAAGCGTAGGTGAGTTTGTAAATCAAGTAGCAGCTCCTCTCGTTTACTGTCCACAATATAAAAAAAACATATATAACTTTAAAATCGGAATTAACTCATTGCAATATTTTTCACAGCAGATATCCCTCCGCCTTACCGCCACACGCATATTCAAGCCATTACCTGCCGCCCAATTATTATTTGCCTAACAATATGGTGCCCGGAATGCCGCCACCGCCACAAGGCTATCGAGGAGAGCCACGTGGATATTCGGTCATGCCCCGCGACTATCCCGCTGATTACAGGCGCGGCGATTATGAGCGCCGCACGCAGACGTGAGGAGCATGTGTTGCCAGTTATTGTATATACAGATATATAGGTTAGTTTTAAGTTTGGCTGTGGTGTCTGTCAGGCGCTACTAATATTTCCGTAACGCATCTTGACACAACGCATGAAAAACACACACAAAACATACGAGAATCAATACACATACAAACATATACAGTTTAGGTATAATATATAGCTAAACATATGTACAAGTAATATATAGCAGCTATTTATAAATTGTACTGTAAATTTAAATTATATACAAGCCGTTCATTGCGTTCGTGGCGGCGTTTCAGGCATAGAAGCAAAACAAAACGAAAAACAACAATTACGTAAATTAGCTAATTTTACAATTTCCCTTGTATAAAACATAACTTTAAGTTTTGTTCATGGCAAATTTTTTTACACTGTACAGTACATTTCTGGCGAGTGCCAATTTAATAAGTCTTTTGAAAGCTTTTAAACTAACAACAAATTCTCACTATATTAATAAACAAAAACAATGAATAATTCGATTATGTTAAATTATTAAACAAATAAAAAATAATAATTTAAATAATGAAAAAAAGAATGTAAGAATTAATTTCTATGTCTGTGCTTAAGCACTTTTATATACCATATATAGAGTTATCGCCTCGGGAGACGAGTATGTAAATTAGTTAATATTAATCTATAAAAATAAGTATATAACATATGTTGTAGTATCTGAAGTCTATAAATATGTATCATTAAATTATAAAATGCATAATATAAATTTTTTTGAGTTTTAATCTTCATTAACGCTCTCCAAACTTTCATGCACATGTTCAATGTAAAGAAACCCTCCTTTTTAAATTGTGGTCTTATTCACAGAATTCTACAATGGTTGATGGTTCATACAATATTTGCACAAAATGTTCCGGCATACTTTTTTAAACTATTCTTTTTCGCAAATATCATTTGACTTAGCGGCCATTAACAATAATAAACATATAAGTATGTGGTATAAATTGATTTATTATTCGATTTGTGAGACATTTAACAAAGATTGGTCTCAGTTTGAAATTGTACGTGAGAACGGGCAAGAGTAAATAAAAGTACAATTATGTGCCAAAAGCAACAGCAAATGGAGATTACATAAAATATATAAATTACATACATAGGTACAATGTTTTCGTACTACGATTATAAGTATTACAAGCTAACGGAAAGCTAAAAGGCTCTTCGCTCGGCTGAGAGCCGCTTTGGAAATGTTGCGTTACAAATTCGATATTGAGTCTGTGTCATTATGGGTCTCATTCAATTTCTATACATAAATCGTTAGAAGTATTCAAATTTTGTTCAGCCTGTGGTTCAATAAAACCGTTTGTGTTATTTTCGATGTTGTAAGTTGTAAAGAATGGTGATTGATGTCCGATCGGCATAGCTACTTCGGTTGAATTCGGTGATTGAGCGTCAATGAAGAAGTCTAGAAGTAAAAAAATATGGTAAAATGATGTAGATAATAATTATCGTAGACTAAATTAAAATCGAGTTTTGATGAGAATACCTGACGATGACATGAACTTTTGTGTATGAGTGTGTGTGTGCTAGTGCTTTAAAATGCGACATCGTGTAGTTCGGGTGGTGTGGGCATTATTTGTACTATAAGAATGCAAGAAATGGCATAGTTATGTATGATAATGCTGAATGATGTAACATAAGACGGATGAGTTGAAAAACTTCATACTAACCGGACTCAACGCCGTTCCATTCACTGACGACAGCATTGTGAGAATGTGGCTGGCGAGGATTGGGATGGTCTTCAACAGAGCCCTCATATAACTGCAAGTCTGTGGCCAGTCCTCCGTGTTCCGTCATGTCATCAAAATCAAAGATTTCTGTCACCTTAACATGATTGGTGCTGTTATCCGTGTAGTAGTAAGCATATAAAGCGTCATTATGCGTACTCATTTTGAGGACATGTTCAAAGTTGTCAACATCCACATTTAACGGTGATGCACCACTATAAACAGAGAAAACGTTTTTATTAATTTGCAATTTGATAGATCAACTATTTGACCAACCATTCATCAACAAGTATCGAAACGCGTGGTCCATATAAGCGGCTTGAATGCAACAAGCCAGTCGTATCAAAATGTGGCTGATCATATAAAGTGAATTTACTAAAGAGACGCATTTGTATGGCATTATTAAGCTGGGCAACCAATTGACGCATTTGCTTGGTCAGTTTTGGCGTCAGGCTTGCTATTTTGTACACTGTAGCCAGCAAAAAATCCATTGGCACTGTAGCTGGTAGGGATAAAAGTTTGATGCCGCGATGCTTAAAGATCCAATTCGCCAAGCCCTTGTTTGCCTGCTCTATGTAATCTTGTATTACATCCAGCACGGTCTGTGGCATATTTGAGCTTAAAGCATCCTACATATATAAAATTGATATAAATAAAACAAATTGTGGCTTTTTATGATTATCGTTACATACCTTTCTATGTCGCTTACATTCATGGCATTCTGGATCGAACTCTGAAGGTTGTGCTACTGTTTCGGACACAACAAATGTGGATTGAACTGCCACACAGCGCCGACAGTTTATTAGATTATTGCGGTGCAAAAACTGCAGTGCATCATCAAAACCCTGTTGGCAGAACTTGGACAGAAACTCGGGACGTGGCGGAAAAAGAATGCGCACAAATCGATTAACATTTTGACGTGAGATCTCGATGCTTGTGTTGGCCCAGTTGAAATGAAACAGTTGTGAGCTTTGATCCCGTGGGCAAATATCGCTCTCACCGCAGAATGGGCTCACAGTAATAGTATTTTCATCCAATATGGGCAAATTGTTTGAAAATGCACCGTCCATGTAACGTACACCACGAAATCGGGGAGGCAAAATGCCAGAGAATCCGGGAATAAAGCAAGCACACAACAACGCCTGTAGGACTTCTTCCCGAGACTCAAACTGTGAGATTATAACATTCTGGCCATCGTAAACGCTGGTCAGTGAAATGTGTAGACGTCCATTGACTCTTTTATGTGCGTCCTCAGGCAAATGCTTTTGTAATCCTTCCAGCAGGCATGTCTGTATGTTAAATGATGGACTGAAGGGGCCAAGCGAATGACGACGTGCTTCATTTACCACCCGGAAAAAATCAGATGTCATGCTGCCAAGCGGCAGATCACAAAGTAGGCAACATGCCGCTAAGGAACCAGCAGAGGCTCCTCCAATTTTTTCTAGTAATAAATGTGGTGCGTAGTTCTTAAAACATACTGCGACACCAACGTGATAAATACCCAAAAAACCGCAGCCAGCAAAGGACAGATTCATAATTCGCTTTCTCGTTAAATTGATTTTCACTATGTTTTTAAGTTGCTGTTTACTGTCAGTTTAAGCATCCACTTTTATTTTGATCTTTGTTGGCTTTTTATCTCTGTTTTTTTTTCGCAACGTTAATCGTTCTTATTCTTTGTTTGGGAACAGCTGACTTGCTAGAAGTTCCCTAGGGTTATCGAATTGAGCGCAAATGATTATGACTGTACAAAATATCGGTCAAGTAATTAAATTATATCGATATATTTAGTCATGTAAAATGTTCACATATGTTCGAGGGTTGGACGATAAGTACATATTGGATTAAGCAAAAAGTTCTGAGCGTTGTTGGGTTCTTTTTTTTATATCTTACGATTTAAAAATCTCAAGTATAATATTTTTTATAGATAGTGCTTAAAATTTAAAGTACATATTTCTATGTATTTTGACTATCGTTGAAAATGGTATCATCCATAATGCCACCATGTGCCCACTTAACAGATTGAAATTTAATTTTCCCAATAATGCATAAGAATACAAATTCCTATGCATAACTTGTAAGACATTGAACATACAAATATAAAAATATATTGATTTTAAAATCATTTACATATACATACATAAAATATATTTTTTTGCTATTAAAAAATAATAATCATGCGATTTTGTAAAATATTGCACGAATAATCAATTGTTTTTGGGAATCATTCCGCCAAGTGGGACAATTTCAGAGAATGGAATGGCTTGCTCTTCGGCAAAGGCTACAAAATCAGTACCGTAGTGCTGAATTAGCTTTGTGAGCATATTTACATCGGCCTCCGCTTGATGAGCGTCGAAGGCAGGTTGTCCAAAGGTTTTTTCAAACAGATTACCCAATTTGTAGATCCCGCGGGGTGGAAATCGTTTCGTTTTTGCACAGTTTAAATCTGAGAAAAGTTTTCGACGGGATCGAAAATGGTGCGGTTTATTCTTCGCTCCCAAAGATGTCTGATCTTCCGAGTCTTCATCATCACTTTCTCCATCATTTAGATGCTTACGTTTCCGAAAAACTTCGGCACTAGGTTTTGTTGGACGCTGTGGTGTCTTGTTATTCTGCGACTCGAAGTCCGTTAGTACTGAACTAGAAAACTCATTTTCTGGTTTCAAATCAGGTTGCAATATATTTGTTTCACGTATCTCGTTATTTCGTTTTTCATCAATTTCCATAAAGGCGCGCAGTGAGTCAACACAGAGCAACGACGCTGGAAACTTTATATGCAGCTTATCAAAAGCCTGCCTTATAATAGGGTAATCAAAGTGCCAACCATTGTGAGCAACCAAACATACGGGAGCGGGTAAGTGTTCAATAAATTTTAAAATCATTTGACCTGAATTTTCGTTCAATTTGGATTCTCGTTCCAGCAGATAATTACTTAATCCTGAAATATATATATGTTTTACATTTGTAGAAATTATGACTAATTTAAATTTGCATACCAGTGATTCTCTCTGCGTCTGGAGCTACCGCCATTGATGGTTGGAAAAGTAAATTTAATTTGTGCATGACTCTTGGCGGTAGGGGAACCGTTTTGGACAAATGTGCAGACAATTCGCCACAATTTTTTTGTATCTCAGATGCATTGTTATCTTTTAAAATGGCAGAATCAAAAGCGTAAATACACATTTCGAGGATGTTAACTCGATTTCGGTTGAATGCCGGTAAATTTGTTGTTTCCAAGTCAATCACTGCAAATGTGGCAATTTGAGATCCCAAGTCGTTTCCATCTCCTTTATCAATTCCATCTTGCGCCATTAAATATATAAAAAATAAAAAGTACACAAATTATTTTTGGTTTGTGGAATAACAAAGAAAAAATGGAGATAGTCTTATCGGTAAAATATCAACCATCCGCCACAATTTATCGGAGTAGTCAAAAAAAAACTTTTAGAAACTATCGACCGTTTGTCCCTTAAATTTTTATTTTGAACTTATATTTCACTATGTTACTTAAAACAGCATGCATGGTTCAATTCTGTAATATTCTGAAACATTTTATTAGCACAAAATTAACAATGTGCAAACGCAAAACCAATTTGATGTTACATTTTTAGACACTGAACTAACTTCACTACGTCTGTACATGTCTAAACACGATACTTAAATAATGTTTATGGAGTTTGAATACTTAAAAGGATTTAGAATCCTTATGTGTCAATCATAAGTGATAATCATGGCACGTATATATATATAGATATATATTTATGGCACAAGCAAGTTAATGAGTTAAATGTCCGACTTCAACGACTTAGTATCCTCGGACCTTGTGTCGCCTGATCCGTCGGTCCTTCGCTTGTTGGCCGAAAACTGCAAGTAGTCGATGCGTGTGGCTGCCTCATATTCCTGGACAAGACCATCTACAATCTCCCGAGACTCATCCAATTCACTCAAATCATCCTTGAATATGTCTTCTCGTCGAAATTGATCTAGAAAAGCCCCACGCTTTCGTAGTTTATCGTACTGACTTAATGCGCGTTCAAACAGTGAACAAATGCTTGTATGATTGGCCAACATTAAGCCTGAGACCCGATGACTGCTCTGAACGTAAGGTGAAGAACGTGAAAGTGCCACTTGGATAGAAGTTGGACCCCATGGTATGAATTGTGCCAATTTACGCTCTCGTATGCGCTGCAGTGATTTGTGCACCTGCGTGGGATCCACTTCGCCCTGTATGATGTTTAATATGGATATGTAACAATGATGGTTGGTCTTATCAGGACCCGTAGACACCATCATATTCTTTGGTTGCAGCAGGCGGCGCATGACGTCCAGCACAGTTGTCTTGCGTACATTAACAGCCTAGTAAAATAAAAAATTGAAAAATAATTGCAAAAAATCTATTAATTATGGTCAACTCACTTGATTGTTAAGATTAGCATCACTGGTTAATGGTGTGTACCCAGTCATTAGAAAGTGAAGCTGAGGTGTTGGTATTAAGGGTGCAGTCAACCCAATGAGATTATTATTCATGTACGATGGATATCGCAGAGTTGTTGTGCTCACACTCATGATAGTCGAGACTAGCGAATTAATCTGTGTAAATGTAGGATTCTGTAAATGCAAACGGTCGCACGCAATGCGATTCAATGCAGTATTATCCAGGACAACGACACTGTCCGCTGCTGTGGTCAAACGGCGAAGAGTCAGCATTGAGTTGTAGGGTTGCACTACAACATCGCTTATTTCATCTTGATTTGGAAACACGCTGTATGTTTGAATGAGTTTCTTTGGATAGCGATCTGCTAGGCGTTCCATCAAAAATGATCCCATGCCAGAGCCAGTGCCTCCCGCAATTGAATGGCATAAGACAAATCCTTCAAGGGAATCACTGCCCTCTGCCTCTCGATCAATTATATCAAATATTTCCTCCTGTAATTTGTCACCTTGGCTGTATCCGGATGCCCAGTTGTTGCCAGCACCGCCACCATGTTTAGACAAGTATACATTTTCAGGATTATACAGCTATAAATCAGATCAAATACTTTAGCATTGAATAAATATATTAGTAATCTCCAGTTGGTAGTCACCTTAGAATAAGCTGATGTCATAATTGTATTAATAACACGCGGCTCTAAATCTAGCAGCACTGCTCGCGGTATATAATGATCGTCATCGGCTTGGTAAAAGAACACATCCTTGCGGTCCAAGCCGTCGGTGGCAAATTCTTCAAGTACACCACTTGGTGAGATGCCATGCTCCATACATAATCGTTTCCAAAACTCAAAACCAACTAAAAATATTAATCTCAACTAACGACAATTACAGATATAATTTTAAGTTGTACACACTTTGATTCCCGCATTGGCCAAGCTGTAGCGTAATTATTTCACTGGGCATTTTGATGAAATGCTATGTCAATGATGATTCTTAATTGTCCTTTGGTAGTTTTATGTTGTTTTGTGCGCTTTACTTCAGTGCACCTATTTTCCGTTCAATTTATGTTCTCTTTAGACTAAATACACATAAAAATGACAAAAAAACATTTTATTTATATTAAAAAACTTAAACAAAAGATACAGCGGGTAGCTCTGAAAAAACCGAAATGAATCGATGACCCAATCGTTCATAAGCAGTTTTCAGTATCGATTACTTTCAATCGATATTTTCATTTGATAGCAACTAGGACGTTAATAAAATAAAATATTTGTCCCAGTGATTTATAACAATACTTATTAACACATTTCAGTAAATGAAAATAATGTGTTGTGTAGTTTTGTTTTTAAAACTCTTTATTAATCGAACATATCGATATTAATTAATGCTCCGAATATTTCACGCGGGTTAAAAAGAGCCGGCTTGTGATGGCATTGCCATTGCCCGCGCAGTAGTAATAGTTGATGGTTGTTGTTCTTGACATTCGCCACAATTTAAGAGGTGCAAAAAACAAAAACAGTGCACGGAAAATTGTTTGAACTTATAGAATTTGAAGACAAATTTGCTGTAGCTATAATTATAAAAGTAACAGTAAAAATGCCTCGCGCAAAAGTCCAAAAAAAACAAGTCGCGACCGATTTGACAGCAATAAATGGCAATGATGCGTCGTCTTCAGCTGCACTCGCTGTTGACATCGATGATGCTAATGAGCCGGCACCCAAAGCAAAAGTGCGCGGCAAGAAAGCGGCAGCTGCAGCGGCGGCGGGAGAGGTTAATGATGCACAGAGCGTAGAGTCTGTAGTAGTTAAGAAAACCACGGCAAGAGGCAAAAGGAAGCCTGCTGAAGAAAAACCAATTGAAGCAAAGGATGAACCCATTGTTGAACTGCCTGCAGCAAATGGCAATGAAGCATCCTCCACGGTTGCTGTCAAATCCAAGGCGCGCACCAAGAAAACGCCTGTCCCCAAGGAAAACGATAACAAGGAGGAGGAAGCTGTTGTGAAAAAGCCCGTGGGACGAGGAAAGGGAAAGCAGATTGACGAATCCGCAAAAGTTGAAGACAGTGTCCCTGTCAAAGCAAAAGGTCGTGCTAAGAAACCGACAGCTGAAGTGATCGAGGAGGAAATAATTAAAGCTAAAAAACCTCGCTCTAAGAAGGAGATTACTTCCGCCCCCGAAGAGCCAGCAATAAGTAAAAAACGTGGTAGAAATGAGAAAACGAAGGTTCAAGAACAAGATATAGATCCACCAAGCGTGAGCTTGGAGCCTAAAGCCAGAGGACGCAAAAAGAAGGATCCAGAACAAAACGATGCAAGTGAAGAAATTCCTTTAAAGGGACGTGCTAAAAAGGATGTAAAGGAGACGGCGCCCAAGGGTAAAGCCAAAAAGGCTGAGACTGAAACTGAATCAACCGCAGCTATAGAAACAGCAAAAGCAAAACGAGTGCGGGGTAACAAGCGCTTAGCAGATACGGAAATTTCTGAAATGCTGGAGGAAGATGAGGAGCCAGAGCCTGGGCTTCAGCCGGAGCCAATGGCAGAGGTTAAAGAAAAGCCAGTAAACAAAGAATCTTCCAAACGTAAAAAGGCCAATATTGAGAATGTTGAAATTCCGCCAAAGAGACGTGGAAAAAATGCAGCAAAACAAGATTCTGATGAGCTACAAGATGAAGAGGTCCCCGCTCCAAGCAAGAAACGTGCACCGAAACCTGTCATAAATGACCAAAACGAAGATCCAGCTGCACCACTGAGCAAGTTAGGTAGGCAATAATGTAAACACTTGATAGAGTTTCAAATTAAAGTTCATTTATGCATTTTCAGCTCGTGGTCGCAAGCGACAAGCGGCCGACACTGAGGATAATGGCGATGTTTTGGCAGTCAGTGAAGTAGACGGTTCAACAAGTACGTTGGTGGAGCCTGGTTGTCATCTTGCTGTATTGAAAAGTTTGCAAAACGTGATCAACTTTTGTTTTCCAGCGTCCAAAACCAAAAAACAGGCCACACAGAAACCAGACGCATCGGCTGCTGGCAGCTATGAGAAAAGTCTCTTCCCACCGCCATTGGATGAATTTAATCTTAAAGTCTCCAGCTGGAATGTGGCAGGCTTGCGTGCCTGGCTAAAGAAGGATGGCCTGAAATTTGTGGATGCTGAGGAGCCCGACATATTTTGTTTACAGGTAATTTAATTGTAGCTAATCGTGATTTCCATTTATACGCTTTTACAATCACAGGAAACAAAGTGCTCGAATGAGCAGCTGCCCGAAGAGGTGACACGTCTGCCGGGATATCACCCTTACTGGCTGTGTATGCCAGGCGGCTATTCAGGTGTGGCCATCTACAGTAAAATAATGCCCATTAATGTGGAGTATGGTATTGGAGATAAAGAGTTTGATGATGTGGGCCGAATGATTACCGCCGAGTATGAGAAATTCTATTTGATAAATGTTTATGTGCCAAATTCAGGCCGTAAGCTTGTCAACCTGGAGCCACGTATGCGCTGGGAAAAGCTCTTTCAGGCATATGTTCAGAAACTGGATGCCCTTAAGCCAGTTGTCATTTGTGGCGATATGAACGTATCGCATTTGGAAATCGATTTGGCTAACCCAAAGTCAAATACACGCAACGCTGGCTTTACCAAGGAAGAGCGCGAGAAAATGACTGAATTGCTAGAGCTTGGATTTGTAGACACATTCAGGCACTTGTATCCCAAACAAACCGGTGCGTACACCTTCTGGACCTATATGGCCAATGCACGCCAACGCAACGTTGGCTGGCGCTTAGATTACTGTATTGTATCCCAGCGCTTTGTCTCACGCGTTGTTGATCATGTTATGCGTAATCACTGTATGGGCAGCGATCATTGCCCCATTACGGTCTTTCTAAATATTTAAGTAATCATGTGTTTTGTTTGATTACAAAAAAATTGCATTACTTTATTTTGATTTAATGTTCTTTGTTTTTGTATTTCTTTAAATTTTTTGTTTACTCTACGATTTATTGATGTTTTTCTCTACATAAAATTACTTTCATAATTTAACTTATTATTATATTATTCATGTGTAAACTTCGACTACATTCTGTAATTCCATAAAATAAAAGTAAACCAACTACTCAATAAAGGTATAAAAAGCAACGAACCGGACACGCTATTTAGTTTTTGGTGTATTTGAAGCATTTTCTGGCAATTTAGGCTCGATTAAGGGCCATTAAGTTACTTAGTTGACACATAAATGTTAACTGTATATTAGTTGTGACTTTTTAATGTGAACAAAGAACAAATGCATTACAGTTATTATCAAATTTGAACTGACGTTGAACCAGAGAAATATTAGAAACATTAGCTTTAATCGCAGAGATTTGTCTGATCACAATTCCGATTTTGTGGCGACGGATGAAATATTTGTATTGTAGTTTGGTTTAAGGACTGTTAATAATTATATATAAATATTATAGGGTATTAAAGAAGTGGTTGATGAGGGTGGTAACTTTACATTAATGGCTTTGCTTCCGCATTTGTTTTATTAATGTTTAATTGTTTGAATGTTGGCTTTGTTGAACGTTTATAGTTGGCAATGCTTTATGTATTAGAAATGGGAATAATTATGCAAGATTTGTCAATAGCTGCCCCAGCATTTTCGTGTTCACATTTTCATAGTTAATACTTAATTGTAAATGAAAATTGAGTTGCTCACTTTAAATTACATATATCCATTCTTTTTGTTGACCGAAGAGGAACTGGAACAGTATTTGGTGTTTGATTAGCGGCATGTGTCCCAATCAGGAAGTGCTACGTAGCCTACTGCCCGAATGCTACATTGCCAATCGCGTGCTCATGTACTCGATGTTGTTCACTCTGCATGCAGCGGAGTTGAGCTTCGAAGATGTGCACACCGAGTTACGTGATCGCTATGAAGTATTCTGTCAGGTGATTAATAACTTCCCTATGCCGCTGCTCAATGCATTGCCACAGCAAGAATTGCAGCATTGGCAGCGTCATGGGTTCGATGCACATGCCATTCATATCAATGAGAGGGATGCCAGTCTGCCCGAGGCTTGTGAGTACTTGGAGAATCTTTTGACTCAGCTGGGTGAAGGCACTGGAGCCGCCAACGACATAGACTTGGATTTAGAGCATGAGATTAAAGATGAGCATTAAGCTCAAAGCTGTAAGGCAAAGCTTTAACTAATTGTTTAATTATTGCAGTAAACGTCGATTTTGTTCCTTTTGGAAAAAAAGTGTAATAAACGTCGTTAAACGTAATGAAAGTAAAATTTACCATTAAATACAGTTGGAAAAAAGAAAACAAATTAGCTCATTTAAATGTGTATGTATGTTTGTGCATATGTATATGCACACACTTACATACATACATACATAACTGCTGGTATGTTTGTGCAATAAAACGTTTTAATGTACGTTTGTCGCGCTTATTTTCATGCTTAAAAAAGTGGAACCAGCGCTCTGTGGTCAGTCGGCCGCTTATCGAATAAAAATGATCTCATTCAAAATATTTTATTATTATCAAAACAAAAAAAAGCAAGTAAAATGAGCATTAATAACAACGCACTTGTGAGCAAAAGAAAGTTTCGGCTGAACAGAATTGCGAATGTACCCTACAATTAATAATGCTTTAATTTTATTCAAACCTCGCTTTGGCGCCTTAAATAAACAAAGTTGGTTATTATTTTATTTGTTTAGAATAAAATTATTTATTTATTTTCTTAAATCTTAGCCCTGCTGACAAAAATAATTGCTTTTTTTTAATCTAAATTAAATTGTTTGAGTTTGAGAATTGATTTTGAATAGAAATGCTCAACGATAAAAAACGTATTAATATGAATATTATTTGTAATTCAATTGTAAAATATATGAGTTGATTGCAAATGCACAAATTTGCGAATAAATATCATATACATTAAGCAATTACGAATGAAAAGTGCAACTAACTTTCGCATTTGCCTGCTATGACAGATCCGAGAGAATGAGCATATAAAATGATATATTATGTGTCTATATAAAAGGTAAACCACATTTCTATGACAACAACAACAACAACATTAATGTGATGTGCAACTAGCCACATGCATACTGACTAATGACTCTGTGATCTACATATACTAGTATCATCATACTAGATGAAATAAATACATAGGGCTTAGATGAGAGGAGGTACTACATATATCTAGCCATTTATCTCTCGCCAAACAAAACAAACACTACGACAACTTGGGAATGGTCGCGAATCGAGACCAAACTGTCATAAAAATCAGTTAATAACCTACGGCTAGAGACCAGTAGCCAGCCCACCTGGCCATAAAATTTCATTTTCATTTTCATTTGACAATCCGATCTTTAGTCGCAGCTCCATCATCGTGTCGTTTAGTCGAAAACTTTTTGTGAACGTGTTCGGTTCGAATGTGATAGAAGTGCAACTTCATTGGCAACTGGAGTTAAGTGTAGAAAAGAACTTAATAATTTTATATTTTGTGATAAAAGGATCAATTGAACAACAATGCGTTTGGCATCTGTAATTTTCATAATCTGCAATATATTTACAAGTATTCGAACGGAAGACGGTCAATTTGGTATGTCTACCCATTTAGCATTATATTATATACAACACAACTCAAACATTAATAAATAAAAAAAAAATAATTTCAAAAATATTTCATTTCTGATAAAAAGACAAAGTAAAGAAAACGTTTCTTTAGCAATACGGCACAGAATTTGTAATTATAAAAATAAATTACGTGCAAGTGTTTCATGTTAAACAGAAGTATACATTTAATTAATAATTAGTCATCGTTTTGAAATTAGTAAAATTATTGTTATATTTGAAATGTCTTTGTTTAGATTCAAAATAATGAATTATTTCAATAATATTTTTTAGTTTGTAAACAAAGTCAAATGGGTTAAATTAGATTCTTATCGAAATTAAAAATGTATTTCGCAATAGGAATGAATTACAAATTAAATACAATTTTAGGCCAATAACGTACATACTCTTATGCACTTAAATTAAAAAAAATAAATTCGAAAAAGGTTAATTTTACTTCTCAGACATCAATTTTACAATTTATATTTTCAATATTTATTAACGTAAATAATTGCAATATTTCAATATCGTAAGAAAAATTAGTTATTGGGCCAACCTTTGGAGGAGTACCCAATGGAAATTCAAGCGCCAGCCACTCCATGTCCGCCCGCTCTTACATTGGAGTCCAGGTTGACCAGGGTTCAGAGTGCTCCTTTGGCACAGAGTGCACGCCGCTCCACGATTGCACGGCAATGATCTATGAGGTGGCCAAGAACTGCTATTATGGCGACAAGTCATTGTTCTGCGGTGGTGGCGAGGAGATGCCCTATGTGTGCTGCCCGAGCAGTCCGCTGGAGAAGAATCAGGTTTGCGGCAAGTCCTTGGTACAAGGACATTTCTACAAAGGACTCGGTTCGTATCCATTCGTAGCACGCATCGGTTTCAAACGTAAGTATTGACGTTCAGGATATCCCATATGGAATCAACACATATCGCAGTACAATTGCAGATGTAAATACGGGATCCTTTGCCTATCCCTGCGCTGGTTCCATCATTGCCCGCCGAGTTATCCTAACCGCTGCACATTGTGCACTGGCCAAGGCCGATGGCCATCGACTGTAAGCATGGCGGCATTCATTTTGATGGGCAACAACCTATTGCATCTGCACTTTCCATTTTTTGCAGATCATCGGTGCGCGTTGGCGAACATGATACGTCCACGGATCCGGACTGCGCCAGCACGGGCTTCTGTGCACCGCGCTCAGTGAATCATGCCATCAGCCATGTGATTGTGCATCCAGACTACAAGCAAGGCCAATATCATCATGACATTGCGCTGCTCGTGCTGAAAACCCCGCTCAACTACTCGGGTGAGTGTAACAGGGTGTCTGAGGGTGTGTGGAAAGTAGGGAGTGGGGAGTGGGGGCAGGTTACGCTTCGCAGTGTCAATGTTAATTAAAAATCGTTTTGCTCTGTGATACAAACTGAACTCGCACTGCCAAGTTCATAAATATCTCTCTCTCTCTCTCATATTGCATGACTCTAATTTGATGTTAGGGCTCCATTTTGCCAGCACCCAATCCATATGGATGGGCCACAGTTGAGTGGGGTTAATTATCCAGCGCTGAGCTTCATTATAATGTGTTTAGTGTAGCAAGAAACAAGTTGGCCATTAGTCCAAAATATGTTTTCGATTTTCGGCTATACACTTCAATGGGCTCGAACTTTGATTAGATCTGGCTAAAACAAAAATTCGTAATAATCTAAAACTCTACGGGAGCAATTTAAATTTTGCGTAGTAAACTTTTAAATATGTACATTTAATTACTCGCTTATGGTGTTCTCAATATATGCTTTGCTTCTAAGTCAATCAATATGAAAGTTGTAGAATCTTTACACGAACAAACAATCTAATTTGAAGTTCAAGTTTAGGTCAAATTATAGTATTAATTTCACTTTCATACAGGCGGAGAGACGGATAGTACTCGTATTGTATTTGGGTCACATATGTCTGTTGTTGACAGCAAAAGTAAGGGTCATTAGCACAAATAAGGATCACAATTATATGATGTAGACAATGGGGTGTGGTTGCGGAAGCCAGAGTGCAATACAACTCGTAAACAACACATTAACTAAGCCAAGAAGCAAAGGAAAGCAAACCAAAACAAAACAAGTAAGAAAGCTACTGTCGAGTATGCTCGACTGTGAGATACCCGCCTCCCAATTTTACGATCGAAATATTATATTTTGAAAAAAATAGAAAAAATACTGGAAAATATACTAAAAATATACCAAAATATTATTTGTTCGATAGGCGGCACTTAAGTAGGTTTATTGAACACCATTATTATGCCACGGAGTGACATAGCAACTAACTAGGTGCAGCTGCACCTGATTACGCCTTATAAATATAATGTCTTAATAACTTCTGTGTTTTTTATTCGATTGTAACCAAATTTCTAGAGATCATTAAGATGATGATTGTGCATGCCAAAATTGTAGGTTTAAAATGACGCTTGAAATTCGTTTTTTTCGATTTACGGGGGCGGAAGGGGGCGTGGCCACAATCTATTTGATCTATTTCTTATAGTCTCTGAGATCTAGGTGTTCATACGGACAGACGGATCAAGAATATACATATATACCTTTTTGTAGTCGCAGATGCTTCCTTCTGCCTGCTAGATACATTTTCGGTCGGCACAAAGTTATGATACCCTTCTACCCTTTGGGTAGGCGGGTATAAAAACAAAAAGAGTAAAGCCTTGCGAACTGAAGATGAATGAAGATCGATGCCGTCGTGAAGGCGTTACCCAAATTGTTGATCAGTTCATTATTGCCTGGTTGATTTTATGGCTTTATAATATTTTATGGGCGTATATGAGCGTAAATTCAATCAATGGGCTGATCGGTAGTTGCAACAATGTTGCATGCTTGCAACCGATGCCAATACCGAAAATGCGTATGAATCGGCAAGGAAGAAAAAAAACCTGAACTCCGCAATCCCAATTGGATCCAACACATACTATATGTATAATATTAAGCAACAATGTTGCCCGAATTACACTTTTGATATCCACTATAATTGTATTCCTCTTTCCACCAATGTAGTGGCCACTCAGCCAATTTGTTTGCAAAAGACACGCGCCAATTTGGTGGTGGGCAAGCGGGCTACCATTGCCGGTTGGGGCAAGATGTCCACATCGAGCATACGTCAGCCGGAGATGTCTCATTTGGATGTGCCGTTGACCAGCTGGGATCTTTGTTTGCGCAACTATGGCTCAACGGGAGCCCTCGAATCGCCCAACTCGATTGAGGGCCAGTGGATGTGCGCCGGCGGTGAGGGCAAAGATGTCTGTCAGGGCTTTGGCGGTGCTCCGCTATTTATACAGGAGAATGGCATTTTCTCACAGGTAAATGAATGTAGCAGCATTGGTATGTAGTGCAAATGATTGAGCTATTCATTACTTACAGATTGGCATCATGTCATTTGGCTCGGATAACTGCGGTGGCCTTCGCATACCCAGCGTCTACACCAGCTTGGTCTACTTTCAGGAGTGGATTCACGACAATACGCCACCTGAATAAGTCCACAGTTAGCGGTTCAACATAAGCTAAGTCCCTAATTCCTAAAACGCTCTATGTAAATTTGCTTCATTTATATCGCAAAATAAAATCCAAATATTTTTATGCCCGGTGTCAAACAAAAATGAATGCAATGTGTCTAAATATATTCATAAATTAGATGTCATGCATTTGAAGTCAGTACAGCAATGTATGTATGAACACCATTTCCATAGAGATTTTAAGCCATCTATTTTGATATCGAACTTTGACATGATTAAATCGAATGATTTAATAATATTCCACTGCGGATTTGAATTATGGTCGTGTAATAAACTTGGAACTCACTCACGAAACAACATAAACAAATGATATGCATAATTATGGCAACCGGGTAAGGCAGCTTAACTTCGAAAGCAATACTTGTACTATGTGGGTAGACGTGGTTAGAGGGTATGCCTAAGTCGTGCACTGCTGAGTGAGGCACTTGTTTCGTATTGATCTGTCCATCGCCTGTTAGTCTGTGTCACACACGCACACAAATAATTTAATTGAATTAATTGAACTCTGACACGAAACAACAGAGGCCTCAAAATATCAAATAAACTTCCATATACAAAATGTATTAGCGAGCCATGATAAAAAGAAAACCACTGATGACAATTTCTCTGCAATTTGAATGCGCCTTCATAGCACAATTTATGAACAATTGACTATTATGTCTGAATCATCCTTATGCAACCACTTTGACTGTATTCTAAAAAGGCTGTTCAATGAATTTATGTATAGTTATGATACTTATTGGAAATATTGTTATCCGCTTGAACAATTTCAGACTCACTTTATTGTCAATAAATTATAGAGTAAGGGGCTTTAAGCGCACAGAATATATCAAGTATTTTCCGAATTTTAAATATATTTTTCACTTCACTTTTATTGTGGACTGCATGTGGGTAAAGCATGCTCAACAATAATTGCCACAAACATACAAAGATGATGCCAAGACGCTTGGGCGATGCCATCTACAATGATATGTAAAGAAACGACCAATCTCTGTCTGTGTAACGATATGGGCAGTCCCTGTCATCAGTGAAAAGTAGCTATCCTGATTTTGAGAATTGTAGGCATCAATAGTCATAAAAATGCATAATGAAAAGATTGCAATTCGTTTGTTGATTTATTGCATTGATGTGCCATCGGTAAATGCTGATATGTAGTTATCAAATTATAGCTATACTTTCCTTAAAATTACACATTTGTGTTCTTTTATTGGATTTGCATCCGGAGTGCCTTCTGTTAACCAGCCAGACTATTCCCTTGTACAAATTTAACAATCTGTACTGATATTTGTCCAGTCATTATGGCTAATAAAAAGAGTATCAATTATTCGCCAAGCTAATGAGTGTGATGGGCGTTCTTTCAACTTGCTGTATGTGTGTTTGGCCTGACACCTTAACTTTAATAGCTTTTTGGGCTTAACTGGAAGAAGAAGGCATGGAAAGACGAGATCTCAATATCCATTTCCATTTCCAATTGCCGGTGCCGGCGCCGGTACCATGTGGCTAATTGGAGTCAGCTGTTTTAATCATGCAGGCAAATCAGCTGGTTGTTTGGCAAGAGGCCGACAACTTTAAGAGTCGAGAAGTTAGCACAAAAAAAAAAAAAAAAACGAAAGCCTTAAAATGCACTCAGAGAAATTGTGACCTTGAAAATGGCTTGTATATCATTTGATTTGAGTTGTATTATATAAATGCAGGCCCAATAGCACAATTTACAAATTAAATTGTACTTGCCGAGTGAGTCTATGAACGACTTTGACATCGACAAATCAAAAGTTTTTCAAATTAATTAACGATCTGCCGGTCTGTGTGGCGTAATACTACAGTTGTCTAACAAAAGGCCCCGTAGATGCCACAGTGTAGCGGGCTCAGGGAAAAACACTAAATGAAAAATCAATTTGATGGCTCGTACAGATCTTGAAGACCTCCAGCTGAACGTCAGCAGGCTGGCCCGAGCCAGTCCAGTCTAGACGACACGACTCTTTGGCCAGTCGACATTTGAACGTCGTGGCGTCGAGATCGTCGATCGTCGCAATTCTACAATTTTCCAAAACGACTGTTACAGTTTTCAATTAAAATATCAATATCGTGTTTGTTACATTTAAGTAGATGTACTCGTATATTAATTATTAAACTCATAATCATGAACGGAACATATAATAATTTTCAACAAAATACGTGTCTAATCAGTTTAAATACTCTGTTTTAATTTAATGAAAATTACTATTAAATTAACTTATTGGTAAAGTGGTGGAAAGTAATTCGAGTTACAATAATGTTTGGATATCCATAAGTCGCTCTATCATCTCTCTTCCTGAGGTATCCAGTGCAGTGCAGTGCTCAGCTGAAATAATACAAATTTAAAAAGACGAATCTTTAAATAAATGTGTTTCTGTTAAACAATTAAGCCGAATTTTGCGGTTCAATTGTTAATTGGCTGACAAATGAAGAGGAATTTATTTTTCAATTAATATCAAACAAAAAACACAAACTACTATAAGAAACCAAACTTTTGCGTTTCAGTGGAATGTTTCTTTTGAGATCTAATTCAGAAAACAATTCATACTCTAAGGAACTTGTAATGGTTATGCAAATTTAATAATTTGTATCTTCTTGAACATTGAAGATTAATTACTCATGCTTCATGCACTCAAATTATAAACATTTTAATAGCAGTCTGTTTGGGGGAATTGTCTCAACAATGCCGTTATTTTAAAATTTCGGAACATCATGACATAACAACTAGAAATATGATCTATTCAATTTCATCTCATTTCATACATATCCATTTACTGTTTTCATTCCGTTAATAAGTTAATTTGATAAAAATGTTGTTGGTCATAGTTTTGTTGTGTAGTGTAATCAATACCATGTACAGTAAATTCTATAAGTTCACTCAAATTTCAGCAATTAAATTAACAAGGTGGCAAGCCCGAAATAGAACCACTCACAGAAGGAAAGGGCAGCTCGATGTTGTCTCAATATAAAAGGCGTCGCATGGATTTTGAAGGCAAACCCTCAACAATTCTGTTTAAGTCTAGTGTCGGTGTGTCCCCTCTCTCGTTGTGACAGTGTGTGTGCAGTTTTAGACAGCTAAGCAAAACGAAGTGAACAACAATTAACTGAAACCCTTCGGAACGACAAAAAAAAAAAAATAATAAAATAAAATGAAGCTCGTGCGATTTTTGTTGTAGATTGTGTACGAAATATCAAGAGAAAACGTAAGAAACTCATAAATTGCAGCCAATCGGAATTTCTGGGCGATCGATCGCAGAAGTCAACACGCTATTTAGGCAAAACAGTGCGAAGAAATAGGAATAGGGCAATACAGAGACCGCAAGTGCTATATACAATGTACATAACTGTATAATACATTTGCATATGTGTGTATGTATATGCATATAAACAAAAACAAAATCTGATAAAAAGGCGCAAAAAGCTGTGCGATGTTGAAGAGACGCCGATTTAAACAACAACAAATACAACAAAAATTACAGTAAACGCTAAGATTCAGACATTTGGCAACATGTTCCTAAACATAGGATGCATGTTGCTAGCGATTTGTGCCTTGGCTTCGCAAGCCATGGCATCATCATCTGCACAACCCGAGACCCATATTGTTGAAAACAGAGAATGCAACAGCATTGATGTGCGCAATGACTGCACCAATTTTAAACAATTGGAGAACTGCACAGTAGTCAAGGGCTTTATGATGATCACACTATTGCGTAAACTTGAGTGCAACTTCTCTCAGTATTCATTTCCTAAATTGCGCGAAGTGACCGGTTATGTGATATTTACCGAAGTCCGCGGCCTAACGAATATAAAACAAATGTTCCCTAACCTCACGGTAATACGCGGCCAACGCTTATTTCTCAACTATGCACTGGGGGTGACCAGCCTGCCAGATCTTGAGCTGGTAAGCGAATCAAACCGTCTAATACTGACAAACTTTCTAGATATTTTGGTTACAACCTGTCTGTCTTTCAGCTTGAGTTTCCGTCCCTTGTGACCATTCAGAGGGGACATGTCTATATTGGCAACAACCAAAAGCTTTGCTATATAGATGGGGTAATTAAGATGGTCGCTATTATAGCACACACACTACTCATGTATACGTTTGCAGATCAATTTGGATCGGCTTACACCATCCAGAGGAACGAATTACAATGTATCGGGAGTCAACTGCACACAACACGCCACCTGCAGTGGTTGCCCATCCAATTATTGTTGGTCAAATTTTACTTGTCAATGGTTTGAGAACGACAACATGGCTTCTAGTAATAGGTTTGGACCATTTCTTAGACAATATTTATTCAAATGTAATAATAATAGCATTTAAATACGGTACAATTTGGTACATTTGGCGTATTATTCATTTGTTGGTACATTTGTCTGAAATGTTGCTAAACATACAATGTAAATAACATTAATGTTAACAGTATTGAGTTGACAGTAGCTAACAAAGCATTGCTGTTAGCATAACATACTGTTATTGCTGTTCTTAGGAATACAATTTTCTTAACGAAAATCATTTTGATGAATCCACAGAAGTACAGAAAACTGTCATGAAGAGTGCCTTGGTGGCTGCTTCAATGAAACGGCCGCAGGCTGCGTTGTTTGCCGCAGATTAACTGATGCCGGCGTATGTGTGAGCAGCTGCCCAAAGGACAAGTAAGTGATCCCTGTCACGCCGAGTAGGCGTGTTGTTGATTTCCACTTAGTCTTAGTCCATTTGCAGGTATTTACTGGAGCAGCATCAGCGCTGTTATACTCGCGATCAGTGTGCGGCCAACGGTCACTTCACCTTTGGCTTTGATTGCGTATCGTTCTGCCCGAGTGGCTACAAACCCAACAATGATTCTGAATGCAAACGCTGTGATCCGACAGAGCCATGCGTTAGTGTTTGTCCCTCCGATGACGTGATTTTTATCTATAATTTAGCCGATGCAGCAGAGTTGCGCGGATGTCAGATTATCAATGGTAGTCTCATCATAAGCATACGAAACCACGTCGATGAAGAGCAATTGGTACAGAGTTTCAGCACCATTCGCGAGATACGTGGGCATCTGAAGATTTATCGGTGGGTACTTCCCGTTAACGAATTTGCCAACTAGCTAACTAATTTACATCTTTATCTATAGCTCTTCCCAATTGACGAGTCTTAAGTTTCTGAGAAACTTACGGCTCATCCACGGCGATCCTCTAGAGAGCCGTTATTACGCTGTCATACTCTATAACAATCCGCAGTTGACGGAGCTGTGGGAGCCAACGATTAAGTTGGAGCTTGTCACTGGCGGTATGTATATGCAACGCAACAATAAGCTGTGCAACAAGCACATGCTAGACTTTCAGGAACGTGTGATACACGACAAGTCGATGGATACGCTGCAAATCAGCGATCAGGAGGTGCTGTGTGGTCCAGCCAAGTTACAGCTGCAGATCGAGGTGAATTAAATGCGATTATTATATAGAAATAAGTTGAACTCTTTCTCTTTTTGTTTTCGCTAACAGCCACGCTCCCATCGCACGATGGTGTTCACTTGGTCAAAAGCACAGACAAGTGTGGAGCTGGAGCTGATCTACAGAGCCGTGCCAGCGGGTAAAACGACTGTGGACCATACTGAATTGGAGGCGCCCATTTGCACGCGCATCAATTGGAACCGACGGTTTCTGTTTATGAAGGATCTGGAAGACAATGGCACACACTACACCTATCAGCTGGAGCAGCTAGAGTCGAATACACGCTACGCCTGTCTCTTGCGCACCTTCGGCGGCGAATTGAAAGACGAAGCGCGCAGCGATATTATCTATGTGCAGACCCAACGCGATATACCTAAGCCACCATTACTGAGCATACCCAAAAAGACAGACAATACGCTGACATTGAGTATGAGTGCCCGGGATCATGAGTTCTTCATATTAAACGTGTACGAGCTGCCCGATGATGTGGACTACATTGATGAGCGTGATTATTGCAAACAAGCAGCGTTTCTCTGGCAGGATATGGGAGTGATGCGGTGGAACCCAATACAGGAAAATGACTACCACGATTGCTGCGCACAAAAGGCAGAGCAGTACGATGATCAGCATTTTATTGATGAAATAAGTGCCATGCATCGTTGTAGTCTAGATGCGGAGAATAAGCACAATTGTGATGATCCTGCCGATGCCAAGCAGTCGCAGCACCTGCAACTACCGGCAAATACAACTTTATACGATCTACCACAATTGGAACGCTATCGCTTGTATTCACTGCAATTGCAGGCTTGCAATAAGTTTGGATGCAGCAGTACAACAACGGTGAACGAACGCACCAATTTTAGTTTGACCTCAGATTTGCTCCCGGAACTGACCGCTTGCCGAGTGCCAAAAACAATGATGTACATAATGAGATTCCCTGAGCCGCCCAATCCGAATGGCCTAGTTACCAACTACGTTTTGCATTATCGCCACAATGTGTCGGAACAGCAAGTAGAGACTCATGTCAAGTGTTTAACGCGACGCGATCATGCTGATGCGCAACATGTAGCAGCAAGTCAATTGAATTTTACATACAATGAGTGTGCTGTTCGTGTGCATTCGTTAGCCGGCGATGTCATGACGCCTTACGTCGCCATCACTGTGTGCGACGAGGAGCAAAGTAAGATACCACCAAAAATACCGCGTGTAAAGCATGTAAAGAAGCCCCTATATATTGAAACGGCTGTCACCGAATTGGAGGAAACTCATTCGCATGCGCATGGAATCAGCATATTTGTATTATGCTTTTTATTTGGGTGTGGCCTGTCGCTTGTCTGGTTCCTGTACAAGCGACAATGCTGGCGCAACTTGCCAAGCTTGCGCCGGTATGTGCCGGTACGGGAACAATGGCTACGCGAACGCCGTCAATCAGAGGATCGCGAAATACTTGTCGATGGATTTGAGACGGTTCGTTTTCAGAACAACAACAACAACAATAACAGCAATAGCAGCAACAACGATTATTAACAAATATATGTATCAGTTAAAATAAATATCAACTTACTATATGAGCAAAACGAATGCATCTTTTTCTTTATGCAGCATTTTGCTTGGGGGTTGAATCTGAGTTATCCTCAGTGTTGGTGGTGCTGTTAGCCAATAAAACGGATGGCACGCTGCTGGAGGGCAACAAAAGTATATCACTGTCCGAAGTTGGTGTGGGTGTGCGTGGGGATCGAACTTGCTGGCGCGCCTTTGCTCGCTCCAGTTTGGCCTGCTCGTATTCTTTAAGCTCAGAAAGCTTTAATTGTATTGTTTGTAGTTCCCGGCGACGCATTTTTCGGCTTTTGTTTTGCTTTTTTTCTTTGCAGTCTAGCGTGACCATAAATTTAATTCTACAATATACTATTTTATGTTGAATAATATACCACATCCAAAACTTCTTTATTAGGAATGGAACAATTTTCTAATTTATATTGAAATATTTCTATTGTCTTTTTTTTTAAATAAATTATATGAAAATTGTATTTTATATATAACAGACAAACATATAAATAAAAAATATATTTTTTTACATATACATTTTTTTCGAAGCAAATAGTAATTGTTTGGTCACTTATATATGCATGTTGCAACCAATGTATTTTTAAATTGAAATTTAAAGAAATGTACACATCTGATAAAACTTAATAACCCGAGGCTTCTGCGTAGAATATGGAATCTTTAATTAATTATTAGAATTAATTAAATTTCATAGTACATTCTTCGTAACTGATGTTAGTGTAGTTCTGGAAAAAATCAAAATGTAGTTTTAAAAGATCAGGCTCTACTTTTTAAAAATTTTTTTATTTTATTTCATATTTTCAGCATTAAACAAATTGTAAAATTGGTATTATATAGAATCAACTCCTGATATTAACAATTATATAAAAAAACAATCGTAATAATTAAATTTTTCGTACTTAATAACAACTTTTTATTTAAGAATATTGCAGTATTGAATGAAGTGTTAGTCTTCGTCGGCAAATAAACCACCTAACTCAAGATCTCCTGAACTATCTTTAGATACTTGCTGGGTTTTAAATTCGGTGAAGAATTTACCATCGCTTTCCGCATCCCAGCAGCTTTTCTCTGCCTCAGCAGCCAAATGTCTTGCATGCTTAGGAGGTGTAAAGTGAGTATATGTACAATTTGTGTAGGTGGTTGAGGATGCTGAGCTGTTGAAACTTGGACGTATATCACAATGCTCAGCCAGGAATTCCAGTACCTGGGCTCTGTTGCTGAGGCTATTGAACTGAACACGTAATGCACGTTTCATTTCATTGCTCCACATGAAGCTGAGATGATGGTGGAAGCACTGGAATAGTAAATGATTGCTGGCCGACTCAGCAATGTCCAACCACTGCTCCACACATGCTTTCGGCGTGCTTTTTGCATGAGGATAGTCACTGTTAAATAGAGCAGGATTCGCAAGTAGACCCCGTGCGGCCATGACTCCGGCCGCTTGTGTTTGCTCGTGCAGCTCGGTTGCATCCTGAAAACTCTCCACGTTGCCATTGACAATCAGTGGTATTTGTAACGATTTCGCCACCTCTGCCATAGCCTCAATGTTTAGCGTATCCTTTGAGTGTTTTTGTGCGGGAGTACGACCATGCAACGTCAAGAAAGTTACACCACAGTGTTCCAATTGCTGAGCCAACTCAATGGTTTTCTGCACGGAAGTCTCGTTGTCTTTTCCTTGCAATAGGCGCATCTTCACTGACACACTAAAATCCGCGGGCAGGGTTCGCCGCAGGGACTGGACGACATCGCGAACTCGGTCCGGCTGTCGAAGTAATCCGCAGCCGTACCCCTTTGCAATGGCCCAGCTTTGTGGGCAGCCACAGTTTAAATCAACACCATCGACATATGGATAGATTAGCTGCGCGGATGTTACAAATTCCGTTGCATCTTTTGCCGCAAACTGAGCTATAAGCGGCTGATCATCCGGTCCAGTGCTAAACTCATTCTGGCGCGCTTTCTCACTATTGTTGATCGAATCTGATATCATCATTGGCGTAAATGCCAATTGCACGCCGTTCTGACGGAGTAACCTTCGAAATTCAAGCTTACTGTATCTGACCATAGGTGCACTGACCCGTAAAAAATCTTTCGCATTAGCGAAAAGTGCCGCAATGTCATTGTGTGGTCTTTGTTGTGGGAGTTGCATGCTTAAATTCACTTCATATGTTTACAATCTAACAAGTCGCCTTTTCCTCGTACTATCGATATTCACACATGCAATCACGTTTTGCACGTTTGACTAACGTGAGGAATATTAAACAGCTGATCTCTCAGCTGAATGAAACAGTTACTAATTAAATTATTAGCCCGATTGATTAAAATGGTTAAGAAATGTTTTACATAGTTATTAAATAAAGTATGCAGCTGCTTATTGCTGAAAAATGCTGCAGACAATTTAAATCAACTATTTATCGACCGTTGACAAAACAGATTGCAAATAATTAAAGCAAAAAAACAGTAGTCTTTGACTCGAATCTCCACTTGTTCTTGTTTATTATAGGTTTTAGTGTATATATATTCATAAAATATATGTATGTATTTATATATGTATACTCTATACAAGTATATATTGGGGAATAACATTCGATATTGGTATCGATTATTCTTAATCTTATAAAACAAGTCTGGTCGTTTATAATGATACACCAGAAATTTTGAGATGAATTAATTTGCGGTATATTTTCAAATCCAGTTTGCGGTCACACTGGAAAAAATGCACAATCGTAATTTTTAATTAAATAAAATTAATCCATGTACAAAAAAGACCATAGTGACTAATCAACCACAATAAGACGAGAGACGTCAATGACGCAAAAGTGAATCGCAATGAAAAACTGAAGGCAGCAGTAACGTCGTACACCAATTAGCAAACTACCAAACAACAACAATGCATTTTTCAATACCAGACACACATGAACAATATGCAGATGGGAGCGGTGGTTCGCCCACATACACGGTGTACAATATATATATTAATGGAAACTATCACTGCTGCCTCCGATACAAGCAGCTGCACGCGTTGCATGAACAGCTGCGTAGGCGTTGCACAGACGCTGCCCTGCCGCCATTTCCCCCTAAACGGCTACTGCCCCTAAGCAACAGCCAGCTGGAAACTCGACGCGTCGCCCTAGAGCACTACTTGCAGATCATTGGTCAAGATTCACGTATTGCGCGTTTGTCCTATCTTCAGCAGTTTCTGCAACGGGCTCAATTGGACACGGCACTTTCAGACTGCACAGTGAGCAGTGAAAATGAGCAGCAACAGCTGCAGGTTGAGGTGTACAGTGGCAATATCGTGGGTGGTGTACAGTTGCTGGTCAACTGTCATGTGCAGCAAAACGCAAGCGCAGTGCTACAGACTGTCTGTCGCACTCTACAGCTTCCCGATCAACTAATGCAATTTTTTTGTTTATATCTCATGCGCAAAGTGGAGGAGTCAGATTCCCCTTTATCTACGCCCGATGATCCTCCAAATGTCTTACTGCTGAGACGGTTGATGGACTTTGAGTCTCCTTTTATTACTCGTCTGCACGCGCAGCCATGTCAATTGTTATTGCGCACATGCTATTGGAACGCACGCTGGGATGCCAAGCTACTAAGCAACAGTGTGGCGCTTAACTTACTTTATAATCAAACGCTGGCGGATGTGACACGAGAATGGATCATCTGCACGCCGGAAATGAGACGTCAGCTATGCAACCTTCAAATGCAGTCACGACCACTGCAATATTTGGACCTGGTTCGTCAATTGCCTTCCTATGGTTGTCTACAGTTTGGCGCCGCACAGGTTGACTACCCGGAACTAGAGACCCAAGCACAGGTTACCATTGGTAACCGAGAGCTCAGTTTGCGGACAGCACGGGGTGCCAAAATCTACGAAACGAAGTTTAGGGTCACACGAATGCGATGCTGGCGTGTTAGCGCAATGCACAACACATTCGAATCAAGAGACCAGCCCACACAGCTGCAGCTTTCCTTTGAGTATCTGATGTCAAAGCAAACGCTGCGCTGGATAACTATTACCAGCCAACAGGCGATGCTAATGTCCGTGTCACTACAGGCAATGGTCGATGAGCTGTTGCACAATGATAACAGCAGCAGCGGCGGTAGTGATGATGAGCAAGAGGCCAGCACATCCCGGGGCACATCAGATTCGACATCCTCGACACCCAGTTCGGTATCGTCATGTACATCCACTTCGGGCACGTCAACAACAACAACAACTGCGACAGCCACAACACCGCCGGTTAAGTTTCTAGCTCAACGTTCCAAGCAACAGCACAAGCTGACGACGGCACGTACATTTGCAGCCGTATTCTTTCGAAACGATGCTAATGCCAGCACTTCAGTACGCAACGAGGCATTTGAGGGCATTGGCGATGATGATCTGTAAGCCTTCGTGTTGTCCGATGACTACGATACGTACCGTGTATAAATTTCCTAGTAGAACTGGAAAGCCATCCTTCTCTATCTAATCTGAAACATGATCATAATTTAATAGAGTCCTCAATTTTTATTCTACTTATCTATACTGCGTACTATCATCAAAGCTAGAATTGATGGATTTAAAAATAATAGATTGTTTTCCAGTACTACTTACAAGTATGTGTGAGTGTGTGTATGTGTTTCAGTGTAAAAAATTTGATTATTAGTTCATTTGTAAACAGCGCACAGCCAAAATAGTTTTTTAAACAAAATTGAAACTGTTAGCACAAATCTAAACGTTATTGATGTAAATGTATGTATGTATGCAACCCATATGTATGTACATATGTAGGCATATAAGTTAGTTAAGTTTTAAAATCCGAAAAATCCCTCCCTCTCCCCATGGTGCTGCCAAATGTTAATGCGACAAATATGAAACTCGGAATGTGCATTTTATTCTGTTAAAAGACAAAAATAGATTTATTATCAAAATACATATGAGATAATCATATTATCGAAATGATGATTGATTAATGAACATTGTGTTGTGTATAAGAATGCTCAGTAAAAACTCTTAGACTTATGTTATACTAAATTTTAAATCAAATGTTTACACACACATACATATATATATATATATTTATATGAATGGTAATTCTTTTGTAAATGACATTTTTTTAATGATTACTCTTAACATTTCCTTTTTACATTGTATGTATGTGTATATGTGCAGCTATTTTTTACGTTTATTATTAACAGTTGAACAAAATATATATGTTATGCATTTTATAAAAATAAACGTAAAACGAAATTTATGAAATCGTTCGAAGACCTTTTATTTATAACACCAATATGTGGAATAGGCTTGCAAGTACTTGGAAAAACTTGAAACCAAGACAGTCAACAACGTTAGTTGATAACATTTAAAATTAAAAAAAAAAAATTCGTTGCAGTATTTTGTTGCTAAAAATTATTGTTAACGATTCGATTTTATCCATTTTTTTTTAGGTTTTTAAAACCATGGTAAATACCATTTCAGTGAAACCGCTAATGGTATATTAGGGTATTATTGCCAAAATATCAAAACATTCAAGAATATTTACAAACATAACGTGCGATCTATATTTTATATTGCTCTGCTTGTTTTCCTATAAAAAGAATGTATTTGTAATCGAAATTGATTTATATCTTTTAAAAAGTATCTGCACAAAAATGTTTATTGGAAAACGCTAAAACAAAAAGTTAGTTATAAAGATTCTTTCTTAATAAATTAATATTAAGCTGGTAATCTAATGTATGTCTTAAAGTATTTTTTTGTTTGTTTTGCTTTTCCATCTAAAATAGTATATTTTGAAATTTAATTGACGGTCACGCTGAATGCAACAACGACCCGAAAAAAATAGATCACAATACTCCCAATAATAGCATTGGGATTTTTGTGATAAAAAGAAACTACAAGCTAAAGCTATATTTTAATTAAAACCAATTCATAATGGAACGCAACAATGGGTAAGTGTGTTATTATCACATACACACATAATGTACATACATCGGCTATGCGGAACTTGTGACGCATACAAATTGAAAAAAAGTAAACACACCACATATGCATTTGTGTGGGTGTATGTTGTTGTGTTCGTCTGTGTGTATGTAAAATAGCAGACGAGATTATTGGGAAACTAATTTGTGTAATATAATATTATTATAGACGCTACCCCTACATCCGCCGCCAGGGCAGTGGCAATGGACCACACAACCACCATCATCATACCAGTTCAAATTCGTCATCAACATCATCTTCATCTTCATCGGCATCTGTAACGAACACATCGCATAATACACAATACTCCAATAATAGCATTAATAATGCTACAACAAACACTAATGCACTATATGCAGCGGCTGTGTCCCAGCAACAACAGCAGCAGAATGTGCCCATATCACAGCATGATGAATTAATACGTTACATTCGTGGGGCTTGGAACAAAGTAAGTATTGGCTATAAATAATAAAATCCGACTACATTCTGACGACACAATGTGTAGAACGTTGTGGCAGGTCGCTTTTAATGTTTATATATGTTATATGTATGGGGAAATGTGGTAGGCAATCGCCATTAATCCAAATGTGTCCTTATTCTTGATCTTTATAGGTTAGCGAGCAGGGAACACCAGTTATATACTGCAATGAATCTGATAATCAATTGAAAAATTTCAAACCATTCAATCTGGAAGAGTATTGGGGTCAGCGCCTGGTTCAGAACATACATGTAACTACTACACATCAGTAGAAAAAGGCAATAAAAGAATAACTCGACGAAGGCGCATAATGTTAGCATATAAAATAAGTGTACGTAAAATGCTATATAAACTACAAAGATTTGACGACAATTATCAACGAAAATCATTTGTTGCAATCAGGATGCTGTTTCCATGTTGTTGACAAATTTTGGATTGCTAGTTGACAAATTTTGGTTTATAAAATATGATTGGTGTGACTTTTTTGTAAACAATTCGTATTGGTTTCAAAAGAAAATATATATATGCATTATTATTATTGTATATCATTAAATCTTTTGAAAATTAATTCCAAGCACTGCCAGCTGAGAGGCATAAAAATGTTAATATTTTTTGAAATATTTAAACGGCATCCTGTATTCGAAAAAGTATACAATAGTTCATTGTTCTCAAATAATTGACCATTTTGAAATTGCGTTTAAAGCAGATTTTTAATAGGCAAGCAACCCTGAATTCCATACTTTCGCAAATAGCGAGAAACAATATTAATAAACTGTAATTCATTGCAAAAGATATTTGTTTTATTACATATTATGCATAGCTGCACTTGATATTCGTGTTTGTCCCATAAACCTTTAAAAGACATTCATTAAAATTTTTATTAGGTCCGCAGCCAAGAATTATTGGAAATAATTAATTTTTATTTTATCATTGATAACATCAGAAAGCACTTTTAAAAACTAAATATAATCGAGATCGAAAATGTAAAAAGCTTTCTATCGATAGTTTGTGTTACCATATTTTTGCCCATTTAAAATTGAGTATTTATGTGTAGAATCTGAATAATCAGGAAATTGTCCAGATTTAATTTTGAAGACAGTTTTCAATAAAGAAACATAATTCTTAAATGAATCTTCACATTGTATATCCTAGCTAGACGCCATGCTTTTCCCGCCGATATTTTTTCCCGCCAAATTGCTAAGTAAACTGATTTATCATCATTTGAGTTAAGCATTTGGACAGCACTGAGTTGTGAGGACTTAAAAAGGATTTGTCAGGCAAAGAAGCAGTATGGAAATTGAAGATCAATCGAAGACCAATCATGATGAGTTGCAATATTTGAATTTGGTACAACGGATAATTGCCACGGGTGAGAAGCGCTTGGATCGTACGGGAGTTGGCACTTTATCCATTTTTGGAACTCAAATGCGCTTCGATATGCGTGAGTCGTTTCCTTTGCTGACCACCAAGCGAGTGTTCTTCCGCGCCGTTGCTCAGGAACTATTATGGTTTGTGTCTGGTAAGACTGACGCCAAGATATTGCAGGAGCAAAATGTTCACATATGGGATGGCAATAGCACACGCGAGTTTCTTGATAAATGCGGCCATACTGAGCGTGCTGTTGGAGATCTGGGTCCTATATATGGATTTCAGTGGCGTCACTTTGGTGCGAAATATCGTACCTGCGATGATGACTACACTGGACAAGGTGTTGATCAGCTGCAGCAAGTGATAGATACCATACGAAATAATCCCTCTGACCGTCGAATTATAATTTCGTCGTGGAATCCATTGGACATACCCAAAATGGCGCTGCCACCATGCCACTGCCTGGCGCAGTTCTATGTGTCACAATCTAGAGGTGAACTCTCCTGTCATTTGTACCAACGAAGCGCTGACATGGGCCTCGGCGTTCCATTTAATATTGCTTCTTATGCATTGCTAACCTACATGATAGCCCATGTCACCGGGTTGAAGCCTGGCGATTTTGTGCATTCGATGAGCGATACTCATGTGTATCTTAATCATGTGGATCCGCTGAAACAGCAACTTGAACGTGAGCCACGACCATTTCCTAAACTCAATATTAAGCGACAGGTAAAAAACATTGAGGATTTTTTTTACGAGGACTTCGAAATTCTTGGGTACAATCCACATGGAAAGATTCAAATGGAAATGGCAGTTTAACGCTTTTTGCGATGTCAATAAAATTATATTACAAATTTCTTTGTTTTCTTCCAATTTCGGATAATTACAACAACCTGTGCTCACGGTTGTTAAATGTCAACCTTTACAGGTTCTGGCCCATAACTTTCAATAGATCATTAAAAGTCAAACCGCTGTTTGCAGCTATGGGGAAAGTTAAAACACTTGATTTTGTTAACGGCATTTTGGTACTTTAAAAAAAGAGTTAATTTTATTTCTTTCGCTGTTTCCAGACCGTTCTTGTTTTAAACTATTCCACCGCAATGTTCTTAGACCATCTTGCGCAGCAGTCTGTTCAAGTGTTCTTCACGGTTGCCGAAATCACCACCGTTGACGTAGTGGTTAGCCTTCTTGCGCCAGCCGCCGGTGGGTGTGTTCAGCTTGAACGGCCACAGGAAGTTTGAGGCGTACTTGAAGTTGGGTCCAACGGTGAAAATCTCGTGCACCAAATCCTCAACGCACTGAATGTTGTGTGCCTTACGCAGCTTGCGCTCAATAACAAAGTTATCGGTGATTGGCACACGCTGGCGGCTGTGCTTCACATAACCGCGCTTATAGATCAGCTCGCGCACCGACTTCAGGTTGGGATATCCCCAGGTGATGTAGGGCTCAGCAATACGCAGCATGTTGATGGTGGCCTTGTTCAGCTTGATGAACACACCATTGTTAATCTGGCGCAAGCGGAACAACTGCAGCACTTTACGGACCTTGGGTGCAACCTTGTTGATACTGAAAGCCATTATTCTTATTAGCAAACAACAACAAAGGTGAATCAAGGTAGCTTACTCACCCACGAATACGGACGACAAAAGCCAATTTAGCTTCAGCGGGTACGTAGAACTGGTTACGGCTTTTAGCTAGACGACGCAGCTTGATCTCACGCTGATCCGCCTTGATGTACTCATTTTGGTACTTCTCGGCACGAACCAGATTCTCCTTCTTGCGCAGCGCAACGACAGCGGCACGCTTCAGGCGACGTTTCGTCTCGGCGACACGCTTGGTGATTTGTTTCTTGCTGAATTTCAGCTTCGATTCCGGCACAGCGGGCAGCTTTTTCGCTGCTGGTTTCTTGGCGACCGTGGCTGGCATCTGTTTAAGGCACAAATTATAAACATTTTAGCACTGTTTTTGTTGAGAAAATCAAAAATGTTGCACTAACCTTTTACTAGACACTATGCACGTTGGTAAAAGAAAGGGAAAGAAAGAGCGGAAGCACGATATACGCCATGTTGCATGTGTCAAACTATTATCAAAGCAACCCTGGATAGAAGTGTTGTAAAGAACCATAATTATGATACGACTGTATTTCGATAATATTAAATATCGATAACTAAACAGCTGACTTAATACTGTTTTCTGACCGCGCTTTTTGCGACTCTTTTGCTAAAAACGTAGACATTATTTTTATTAAAAAGTTGATGAAATGCAGTGCCCCGCCACTCCCACTTATAATACTAGTGTCGAGCAAAAACGGCATGCACAAAATGTTGCTAAGAAACAACGAATGGGGATGCCAGCGCTGCGTGACATATTGCGTGAGGTCAGTGGACAAAAGTTTGTTTTGTTTAGAACTATTATTTGATTTGAAACGTTTTTTATTTTATTTTGAACAGAAATGTCGTATTCGTATTGTAAATGCTCGTAAGGGAAATGTGGATGGCAATCGCAAAATTCAATTGGTAATAATTTAGTATGATTGAAAATGTGGTGTAAACAACAAATTCTATTGCAGGCTGACTTGGATAACATTTTGCGTTTGGAGCTCAATGAGCTGGATCAGGATTTGGAAATGGAGCAGCATATCTATGAAGAGCTTCTCGCTGATGTTAACGAATGGTACGCTCTGCAAGAGCAAAACCTTGAAAACCTATTTTCGGAATACGATGCTGATCCATCACAACTTCCAATAATCTGTCCAGTATGCTTGAAAAAACCACTTCATCGCGTCAATTGTCTATACAAATGCGAGTGTGGCATTCAGTTCGAACATGGTGCTGATAAGATGCAATTGCAGCAGCTAATTCAAAGTAGAATTAACGAACACGAAATGAAATGCACCCAAGCGTTAGTCTTTTTCATAGAAGCACAGTCTACATCCTCTCTGTTTGCTATTTGTGGCAGCTGTGATTATTGCTGTGTAGTTTGACTACAGGTACTTTTATATTTATTTGTTCTGGCTGTGACCAGTTAAAAAACTTTTTTATATACGTTAGTTATTCAAGAATAAATTATTGTGATCATTTTCAACAGACCCTCACCATGCTCAACACCGTTGTGTAGCTCTTTTCCACGATGATACGCCCAGATGATAGATCTGCTTGGACATCTGCCCATTCCACAGCGATGGTCTATGGCTATATTATGCCTGCAGTTTCATTGAAAATTTCGGACATAACTTGCATGTTTCACTGGTGTCAGGGATAAGACAAAGAGTCGCATTATAGTTTTGCAACACACAGTAGCAGATACAGCACTTGTTTTGTTATACACATATGAAATCCAAGAAATCCTCCAGGGATTTGATTGTCTCTTCGGTAATCAAAGAACCCTAAGGCAGTATGTTAATGCCGTCGAATTCATCCATTACTTCTTGGCCTGCCATATATCGATGCGGTGTTTTTTCCATGATGCGCCTGACCACTGTGTGGAGATTGATAAGGCCTTGAGCCTGGGAGACGTCGCCTGCCTCCAATTGATCACCATGTATTATGATTTCCACTACTCCTGCCAAAGTGAGATCTTATTCATGACCGGTATTGAAATTGCAATCTTATTCTAAGGAGTTTACGATCATCTTCAAAATGCAGCCAGTTTGCTACAGTATCCATATTCAGTGAGTAATTGACGCTTTATCTAATATTGATAAGTCAGCTATTGATACCAGAACAATAGGTAGAATTTATGTACTGCCAAATCTGCGTTACAAACTCAAAAATTTTAATGAAATTGAATTCGCCTTTTCAAATTAAATCGAAACCAGTTAAATTTGTTATAAGATAGTTTGTAAATAGCAGTGTCTGTCAAACTGCGGTCGAGGCAGGAAATAATCGGCAATAAGGTAGTATGAGAGTTGGTAATAAAAAACAGGGTAAGAAAGACCGGAAGCACGATATAAGCCATGTTGTGTGTTATAATATCAAAGCAATCCTACTTGGTATTTTAAAAAAGAGGCATAGTTTAATAGAAATGTAGATGTTCAATTTTTTTTTAAATTGGCTGAAATGCCGTGATTCGCAACTCCCATTCATAACTCTTATGTCGATAATAAAAGGCAAGATTTGTAATTATTTTCATTATTGTTTATTATGAATAGAAATGTAGTATTCTAATTGTAAATGCTTGTAGGGGATATGTTATGCTCCTGCTGAATAAGTACGATACTGGGAAACTAAAAAAAAAGGATAAATAAGGTAAATGTTGTTAAAAGTATTTTAACGCTTTACTTAGGCAAATCTCACATTCGTATGTGATCATGAAGTCATTGGCGCATTATTGAGATTTTATTTACATACACATGTGTGTATGTATGAATCTTCGTACAGAAATTGCAAGCTCCTTATCAAATTAAATCTAAACCGGTTAAATTGCTTATGAGACAGTTCGACAAGAGCAGTGGCTGTCAAACCGCAGCCGAACCAGAAACCAACCGGCAAACAAACAAACGTTTGTAAACAACAAATGCACAAAATAAAAACAACAACAAGCTTGCGTAATAACGAGAGTTTACTAAATTCAGAGACACTATCAGGATATACCCTGTACTACATGTTATTTACATATTTATGTTTGTTTATATACAGATATATGTTACATACCATACATATGCCCTTAACATGAGATGTTAGTACTTTTGATACCTTTGGGCATATGTAAACTCCATAAAAATCTACCACATATTTTCCTATCTTTGGTGTGCAGGGTATAACAAAAACAAAAGGCAAAAGAACTTTTGCACGATCTTGCACGTGCTTGTTCACTCAATCGGCCACTCTCTTTGCTTCTCCGCAATCTCTCTCACTCTTTCTTAGTCTCGCACGCACAGCTTCTCAGCGAGAGTTCTTTTTTGAATATTTTTACCGTTTCTTTCAGTACATTGCGTCGCTCGGCTGCAGACGGTTGGCAGCTGCTAACGGGAAAGTTTAGGCCGTCGTTTTCTTCGAATCAGTTGAAACGTGCGCATTTTTCTTTTTGTTTATATTCAAAATAATTACGATAAAAAGTCATAATAAAAAGTAAAACGTACATGCGGCAAACGTTTTATGTGTGTAGATGCTCGTATTGAAATTTCGTTCCGAATATAACCACTACACTACTATATAATTTCGTTGTATTTACGTATACAACATACAGATGCTTATGTATTTGTAATTGCGAAATAATTTGTTTACATTTCGAATCTTTAGTGTGGTTTCTAAATTTCGTCTTTTGTGTGCGCAAAATTTTCGGATTGTAAAAATATGTATATTGTTTCTATGGTTTTGTATATTTGTTGAAAGTTGAAATTGATTTGAATACACATCTGAAACAAAAAATTCATCGACTTCGCCTGATCTAATACTCGAGTGTATCATGAAATCTTAATCTGATATCCAGAATGAAACAGTTATTTAACATTATACGCTGCGATCAGTTAACTGATCAAGTGCGTAACAAATATGATCATTTACCAACTGATATTTGTGCTATAGATCGTTGTAAATATGTGTTGACCTACTTCTTCATATTTATGCTGATTATCGCATGTGTTTACATCTGGAGAAAATATGAGAGGTGAGTAGAATTGCAATATATCGTATATAATGCCTATTTAACTAAGTTGTTGGATCACATCAATTAATAGTGTTTGTAGACAATGTAAATAGTATGGTCTTCAAAGGATGAATTAATATATTTTTTAAATTTAATTTTCTTTGTTCAAATATTATCAGTATGTTATCAGCTATAGTATTACTTTTCTCAGAAATATTCTGAGACACATTTCATACATATGTATCTAATATTTACGGAAAATATGTATCTTGCATTTTTGCCTCTTGCCTGTTTTTTCTAGTGAGCCAACAATTTATAATTCATTGATGAAAAATCTACCCTACAGACAAACATACATATCTATAATTTGATGTTAATATTTCAATATTTTGTTTTCATGGCATTTTCTGGGAAGCCATATAAATTTAAAGCTATTTTAAAAACGCATAGAATCTAAATTGGAATATTTCGTGACTAATTGATAAAGCTCTTTTGGTGGTGAAAATTCTCCCTCATGATTATACTGGTTTGCCAGCAAATTGGGAATGCAGATACTGATTTCATTTTCTTCAATTAAGCATGTAACGAGTAAAATTCAAATACTTTTAATAAATGGGCATGTTACAAAAATGGTCCATCAGGACCGAAAATTAATAAAATAAATCAATAAAAAAATATACAATTTGTTTGAACATAGAATTATGTAAATAAAATAATACACTTATTTAAGTTCTTTTCAAGAAACTTTGACAATACATTTTCTGTAAATATGAAACACTTCTTGATAATAAATAATTTGTTTTTTTTTTGCTAGAATATAAATACCTGAAATATGACCATATTTAAATCTTTTTCCCTGCAAAACAAATTGTTTTTAATTACCTTACATAGCACATACTATTATATTTAATAGTTGTTTAAGTAAAAAAGAAAATCAGACTCGATGTTATCCAAACAAGTGTTCAAGCAGCTATCAAGTGTGAAAAACACATTTTAGTGCACGATATAATGTTGTTGAAACTTTTTCATTATCATAATGGTTAGTTTGATCGTAAATAAAATTACTCAAAATCATTTAATATCTTAATTCACCAATAGACGACTCAAATTGGAAATTTATTGTAATATAATTTAATTGGTAAAAATTTAACAAAAACATTAAAAACCACTTGTTTCGAAAAAATTGTATGCAATTTTGTAACGGACTCTTGCAACCCTTTTGGCTAAAGTGTTTCAAAAAAAAAAAAAACAAAACCAAAAAGCTTGAAGAGTATTTAGCCCCGGATAAACAAATGGGAACTTTTTGTTTAAATTTAGCGCATGCGTTTATAAACAATATGCAAAGACAGCGAGCCGACGCAGTTTTTTTGTATATAAATGCCAATCGAGCCGTGACGAGGGGGGTAGTGTGGTGTGGTGTGGCAACGGTGAGGAGCAGGAACGGGGAAGGCATATTACTCATGTGGCGCTAGGCCAGCTGTTGAAATAAATGTGGCGGGCCCCAAAAATATAGACAACAATGAAATCGAAAATTGCTCTACGTATTAATATGCATTTTATTCATATACATATATATATTATATATACATATATATATATGAGTGTATCTCAGGGATGCAGCTTTCTTATTAAACTATTAGGGTTTTAAATCAGACTGAAAAATATTCCCCACAGTCATTTGAGATTGGGCGTTTATACCTCCCCAGACACTTGGGTAATGACCGTCTCTGACTGCATGACTAAACGACCAGATCGTTGGCGCAGATGCAGATACATAGAAGTAATATATAAAAAGATACATTTTCATTTACAGCAACGACGACAACACAAAACACGAAATCTAAATCTAGTTGCAAAATCATTTGAATTATTTACTGACAGCCGTGACATCAGTCAAATGACAAAAAGTCCAACAAATTCATAAAAACATACATACATATGGACATGCCGATGTGTTTATCATTTTAAAGTCGCATTGAAGATGATCTACAATATTTTTGATAGCTTCCTAGACGCATTTTATGCTTGCATAACATATTTTAATAATACTGCTTCATTATTTTATAGATTTATTGTAATCTACAATTTTAAATGTTTAGTTTCTAATATTGTTTGATATTAGCTTTTCCCACTTCGAGTGCTACTTTTCTTAAAGGTATTTTGTTCATTACAGAAAATATAAAGTGACATCTTTCAGGTGAAAATATTATGTGACTCTTCTGTGTTCTGACTTATCTATTATCCAAGGAAGAGTATTTGCTATTCGAAGACATAGTTTTATTGTACAGTAAAGTCTCGTGTATTCAGACAATTAGTGTCCAGTCAATGTTCGAAGTATCAATAATCTGTATTACCGAGACAAGCAAATCTTTAATTAAATATGTCTTACAAGATTTGGAACTGATTTATTTTAATAGAAGTCAATATTAAAATATATATTAACATATGTTTTATACTTGTCAACATAACTTCGTCAGAGTGGACTAATAAAAATTTTATCTTGATACGACAAGTTTCGAAAAAAAAACTATTAATTGAATTCTCTAGAGCTGGGCTAAATCGATAAGCTTCTTTTTGGTTCTAAAAACTAATGAGTACTGAATTGAATTCTCTCCTGGGTATCTGAGAAACTTTTTGAAACGCTTGCCAGACCAAATGGCCAAATGCGAATGTTGCCCCCAAGGTGATATTTCCCCTGGGAATACGAAAAATTCTTGGATCGTAAAATGGGATCTGAAATGATGATATGCTTAATTATGATGTTGATAACAATTGAAAAATAGCATGCGATTTTTCGAAACTATAAAAATCTAAATTAATTATAGTAAAGCACAATCTACTAAAATATGTAAGTCCGCATGATGAAGTTGAAGAAAGATTGTATTGTTCGTATTACAAAGAGAATATTCCATATGCTTCAAGTGTTCGCATTAGCATGTGTCCAACCTATCGAGTTTATACTGTAGAAGGTGGCAACGTTTTGCGGCTGTGACTGTGGCCAATGTTGCACTGCGTCGTCATCATTGCTGTCTTCTTGCCGCACATGCACAAATATCTATAAACACAAATATCTATAAACACAGCTCGCATGTATGTATGTGTATGTATGTATATATGTGTGTGCGTTCAATTAATAAAAGTTTACTCCAGTTTGCATACAAACAAACATGTAATCAAGAGCCTTTATGAGTTGTCTTTTTTCATATTTATTTTTTTCTGTTTTGTTTCTCATAGGCATTTCTTTGGAAGTGTTTTGGTTGTTTAAGTTTGTTTTGGTTATTTGGTCTTGTCATCGGTTGTCGTTGACCACTGGGGCAACTGGGCAACTGGGCAACTGTGGCTGCATTGGAGCATTGAATGGATCAGTGGATCATTGGTCATTCAATATGCACATATATCTTCATCATCTGGTTGCAGCTGCAAACGAGACATCAGCACTCAGTTAAAACATTCAACACAACAACAACAATAAGGCAGAGTCGTCACATTGTCATTTAAATATTTACTCTTTGTTGCTGTCATATGTGCACAAGTATTTATCTGTGGTCAATGTAATCTACTTAATTGAAGTAAGCCCATTCTCAAATGCTTTGGAATTTGGAAGCAATACATTTAACTGTAGCTCAACAATTTATGTTATGTTGAATAATATCTACATTTTAAGTGATTACAATTCGCTTTACAGTAAACTGAGTATGCATCAATTTGAAGTATGATATAATGTTGAATTTGTCTAATTTGGGTTTTCACATTTTTTAGTGCTGTATTAGGGATTCTAAAAATAATCTTTTACGCCAATATGTACATTAATTAGTGAACTTGTTTTTGCTATAAATAGTTGCTTTCAAATTAAATTCTTTAACCAAGTTAAAACACCTCACCTTTAACCGCAATGTCATTTCAAAGCTGTCTTTGATTCCTTGCTTTTCTAGCACAGTGGTTTTAACTATATTAAAAGTAAGAAATATGTTCAAAAACTTCTTTGCAATGATTTCGAAGCAATGTTAATTAACATTAGATTGAATTCTACCAATAAAATTCCCCTCCACATTCCCCCCCCCCACAACTGTAAGTGTGCAGCGCAAATCAAAGGCACTTGAATGCATTTAAAATATCATTGATATCCGAAACTCATAGAATTCATTGCACTCATTGCTATAAGTACCAAATAACTCACCCCTTGAGCAGGAATACGCATCAATAAACAGTTTCAAATAAATGCATTATCAAAAACAACAACAACAACAACAACAACAACAACAACAACAACAACAACAACACAAACAATTCAATGCAAGCACACTCGTGTGTGTTCATTCATAAAAAATCAACTCCCGATGGCCATAATACATCCGGCACTTGAGAAATAGCGCCTCGTGCCAAGACGATAGCTGCAACATCAGCAACTGCAATAGTAGCAACAACAACAACAACAACAACAACATCAACATTCGAAAGAGTAACAACAACAACAACAACTAACATACGAGTGCCTCTCAATGCAATTTTCTGATATTTTTGGATCATTCGGTAAACAAATCATTTGCTCCAATTCGAAGCACTTTGAGCTGTATTTTATTCTATACATATATCGCTGTTTTTCGACTCAAGAGTCTGCGAGTATTTTAAAATTTTATTGGATTTCTTAATTTGCCACACTTGCGCTGCGTAAAACTGGCAAGAGAATAGACAACTCATAAGCAGTGAACCATGTGGGGGCAGACTTGGGGCAGCATCAGTGTGTGATGTGTGGCATGCTGCCGATTTTCACACTTGCAACTTTTGCTGGTAGCACTCGTTTTCCAACGAATCAAGCAACTATAAATTGCATTTTAAATGCCTGGCCATGGATGTTTGGCCACTGTTATACCCTAAAAGAGTGGGTATTGCAAGTTTGTAATGCAAATGGAGTCTGCTCTGTTTTAAAAATAATCATCTACAAGTCATTTCTTTTAATTATTAAACATACTTGTGCATAGTGCATTTACAATTAATTTCACAAAATACTTTTTTTTGCTGTCATTTAAAATTAGCGAATTACTTTTGATACGGCATTAAGTATTCGTTATGATTCAATCACATTTGGTTTGCTTAAAGCTTAAAGTGTTATACATTTGTAAAGCTAACAATTGCAAGTGTTAAGTAATCAAAGATGAATGTGTCATAAATCTGACGAATTTAATTGAATATTTCAACATTTATGTTTTGGTTTGCGAACATCATATTTTGCAACAGGATTGCTTTAAATTTATTGATTTCAATTGTTTAAAATGAAAGTTCTTTAAGGTGTAAAATTACAAATGCATTCTATGACAGCAATTGAACTTAAACAATCTTGGCTTTTTCGGAACTCACTTGTTTTAATTACTTGCAATTAATTTTAGTTTATCAACATTTCACTTAGCTCAACATTCTTATTGCAATTTGACCTACATACTTGTGCGATTTGTATACACTACAAAATTCCAATGAAACAATTACATTTTCATCATTTATCATTTATCAACTTTGCTAGCACTACAGCAAATTGGAAAACAATTTGATATATATGTGCTCACAAAAATAAAAAATATAAACATATGAGTGCGAGTATATTCAAATGACGTGGCTACAAATTATGGACTTGTTTAAAGTTTTCAATCAACGACTATTAATTTTAAATACAACAAGTGCAAACAAACAGCCTATCAATAAAAAATGTTGCACCTGAACTAAAAATGAACTATGGAATATTAAACAGAAATATAAAAATGCCATTGAAAAAGCTGCCCAACAAAAAATGCCACTGAAAGATACCATTCCTGAGCACGGATGAAAATGTTTATTAATTTTGAACAATGTAAATCATATATGTATTAAATATGTAAATCATCTCATGTATTAAAAGTTGTCAATAAATCAAATTATACCCATAAAGACTGTGCATACCCCTTTTCACATGGTTCGCAATTGCACGGTATATGAAAATAGAAAACAATTTCAAATAGGTTTAAATTTTTTATTATTTTCTTTGGTCTGCAACATTTAAATGCACATTGTAGTTCTCTGAGTGGGAGGAGACGGAGGCGGGCCAATAAAATAGAACAAGAAAACGACAATACAAACGCAAAAAATGCACATTGTGCACATTTTTGGCCAAAAATTGAAATCAATTATTCATGCACTTTTAGAGCGGTCAAAAAAGTAATTAATATGTAAGGGTTGCACGTCTCTCGTCTGTCTCGATCCGTTGCATGCCACGCATCAGCTGACTGTCAAGGCAGGCATTTTTCATTAAATTTATAGACAGTCTGTGAACACAATAAATAAAAAAGCTACCCACAAAATTGTTGGCTCGCTAAAAAGTGTAAAAAGTATAAATACAAAAAAAAAAGGAAAACACATACGAGTAGTAGCTGTGTTCAGTTGCCCAATGCACTGGGCTGCCACTGCGCCAAATAGTAGGCAACACACTATTTGCAATAAATAATATTTCAACGGCATTGCGGACGCAAGTTAACTGTTCTCAGAGCACCTTACCACCCAGTCTGCACTCAGCCCTTTGCCCAGTTAGTCGACATTCCCCGCCTTCATGTGCAAACGTGTAAACGTGTTCACGTTGTGCAGCCAAAAAGTATGCCACATTTTAGCACATCATTAAGTGTAACTGTGTGTGTGCGTGAAAAGCTAGTGAAGAGGATACACAACAGCTTTAGAAGTTGTTGTGTGGCTTATAGTAGACATGCTAGTACTCGTACATGTTCCAATGACCTTGAGTGCGCTACGACTTTACAATTATCAAAGTTGCTCAAGTTAAAACAACTTTCATTTAACAATAATAATTCATTTGAATTTCTCAATATCTGCTGTTTACTTTTTACTATTGTTAAAATTCTAAAAATGTCAAAACACTTTAAGTCTCTCTTCAACTACGAGTATTTGATATAATACTCTACATAAACTCTTTAAAGCTTGCTCTGAATATCATTTGATAATTCAATTAATTGACTTTATTGCTTTTCCCCCTTAAATGCATTCTTCACTTATTTATAAAAGTGTTTTGATTGTAACATGCCCACTTCTTTTTTTTAGCCTAATCTGGTATCAGTCTACTTTAATGTCTATTATAAGTTTGTTACTTATTTTGAATGTGAAACCATGGCCATGCAATCAAAAAGTATGCCAGTAAAGTGGGCGCCATATATCAGACTTAAGATTATGGCCAGGCCAGTCGGTGTCGCAACAGCAATAAGAACAACAACAAACATCAGCAATATCAACAAGCAGACGTGCCAGGAGCTAAGTCTGAACTTGAAACCAGGCCAGACAAAGTAGACAGAAGCCGTGTGCCACTTGAATATAATTGTGGCAATTACAACAAAAACCACTTGAAGAGGCACTCTCGCTTCACATACAAAACAAGAGCAAACATTTTCAAAGAGGCAGTCTGGTTTGGTTGGCACTTCACTTAATTAAACTCAAAATTGTTGATATTGTAGCTTTGCTCACTACTTAACTACTGGATACCTATTCTACCTGTATATACATATATATATAACCACCTATCTGCCTATATTCTAGAGATGCGATTTCTTTTGTGGAATTTTTGAAAATAGAAAAATATATTAGCATGGTTAATCTCTATCATTAAATATCGTAAAATTTGTCATCTTATTCCAGCTTTAAATTTCTTTCTTAATGAAACAATTTCTTTTCGATTAATGCTGCAAACTTTTATATTAAGAGATCGTATCCAAGCCAATGAATATTTTCATTGACTCTTTCCTAAAAACCTAAAATGCTCGTATCACACATGATGTTATGCTAATATCAATTCCATTTGTGCAATCTTGTGTTTGCTTCCTACATTCCTAAAATGCTAAAATGCAAGACAGTGTCTGTTCTGTCATCAAAGCATCTTTAGTCGTGTCACGGTAGAAACCAAGGCTCAGTCTCATCTTCAGAGCTGACCGTCATAATATATACATACTATATGTATTGTTGGTTGGTTAGTTAACGTTTCAGTTGCTCCTTTCATTGCAGGTGCCATCAAACTTTGCTAGCATTTCACAATTTGCGCGCAGCTGTTTCGCTACTTTTGCTGGCCGTTAATAGCCTGGAGTTGGCCAGAAGTCTGCTGCCCCAGCACAATGTCGACCAGTTGAGCCTGCTATTTGAAACGAAGCCCATGGAACTGAATATTGTGATTATCATCGGTGCCGGAGCTGTATGGAATGCTCTGGCTGCCATACTGTTGACAATTATGCTAATGTGCTATCATCGTCTGCTCGAATGCAAAAAGGTGACAGGTGCGTATCTATTTGGTTGCCAAATAGTGAGTGTGTTATGGTCTGATAATTTGCTGTGAGGAAAATTAATCAAATGCCACCTTATTCTTAGTCTTTTTGTATGGCAGCATTTCGGTGGAATTGTTGATTTTTATACTGCGTATCTACGAAATGGCCGAGGTGGTCTATTATGAGGATTTCTTCGAACTGGAGACTTGTCTGGTCAGCATATCCGTACTTAGTCTTTTGATATTGGCCGTACTTGATGGGTTTACTATTTACAAAGAGGTGAGTAAAATGTATTTGAAAATGTAGAAATTAATTTTGATTGCAGCATGAAAAGAAGTGAGTATTATGTTGTGACTTACAATTTATTATTAAATAATACTTCTCTCTCTGCATATATCTGCATAATTTCCATGCAGTTTGATTTCACAAATCTCTTTAACGAATTAACATATAATATGGCAGCGAAAACTGGCTCAATATTTAAACAGTTGAAATAAACGCAAATCTGCAGTGGGCTTTAGTTCGTGTGTCTTCTCATGCTTGACATTATTTCCGCTTGAGACCGGAAATCTAAAGTTGCCACATAGGACACTGTGGCAAACTCAACTCGCCACACAGATGCTCAGCAATAAGGGAGCAACCACAACAACAACAACAACAGTAATAATATGTAAGAAGCACTAGAAGAGGCACACAGCAATAAGCGCTGGAAAGCAGCAAAGCAAATAAAAACATTAAAGTTACATTAGACGGTTTTGCTGCTTACCTTTTTGGCTATGCAAAGAAAGACGACGGCTCTCGACTCTGGCAAGGCGACTGTGGTAACTGGTAACTGTGACAGCAGTATGGACAGTGCAGGAGTGTAAAACTTGCAGTTTACCGTTGTTTATATACATATTTGCCATTGTTTGCTAACGCCGTCAATGGAGGGGAGGGTTTAGAAGACTCAGCGGCTCGGCTCGGCTCGATGGGCGCAAAGTTGGACTTCAGTTGCTTTTGCCCGTCATTGTTATGCAGCCAAATGCACTAATGCTGTTGCATGTGATAGCAGGATAGTAGCACATAATAGCTGTAATATTGTGTCTGAATAAGTTGAGAGAAAAGCGAAATACGTAAAAGTGTGCAAATCAAATATTAATCATAGCCAGAGTAGCGAAAGTACAAAGTATAGCATACTTACTTGCATAGTGGAAGCTGAGATTTGTGCCAAGTTTAAGACTTGCATTTTGTATTTTTGTAATTGGGTAATCAGTGAGTAGTTAAGAAACATTTAAGACGTTGCTAAATTATTATTCAGAATTATTTTATTTTATAAAATGATGTGTCGTATTTTATGACAAATGTCCTTTCTCGAATTCCGAAGCTCCACAAAACATGTCGAAGTGAATAATAAAATGCCAAATAATATTTTTTGATTAAATCGACCCTTATGCAATTATTCTCTGATTGTAACAAAAAACTAAAGCTCAGCGTGCAATCCTAACAAAATTATGTTAATTTGACAGTCTTCCCAGTTAACTTAGCATCGCTCTACCAACATGGCCAAGTGATTGTTAACATTGACATGAGCATGAGTAAACCTTCGCATGCATCCTTAATTCAATCTCTGCCTTATTGATTATTCTCTGCTAAATTTATGTGCTGGCATGTTCCACATGTTTTCTTTCTCTCTTTTGCTGCCAGCTTTTCCAATATTTCGTTTTGAGATATTCACACACATGTCGTATGGGTAATATTCAAACATCAAATCAATGCCAGCTGAGGCTAAAAAGTCAAAATGAAAGACAAACTTCGGTTTCGTAGAAACCTTACTACCATTTCCTATACCCAGTCGACACTACATTGAATGAAAAGCGAGAACTACGTATGTAAATTCCTTTTGCTCGCATAGCATGCTATACATTTGTAAGTGCTCTACTGTGAGGTGATTGCAAAAGTTCCTTATGGGAAGAGCAAATGCACTCAATGGATGGCACCAAAAGGCATAGTCATAGACTTTAGCATACAATTGAGCGTTGGGCATTTGTCAACATTACCAGCTAGCTGTCCCCCCATCCTCCAGCCCCATTCATAAAGCTGAAGTACCGGAAACTGCGGCACTGACAAAATGCCGCTTCACGTGCTTTGCTTATTTGCCTTCGCCGATGTCGACGCTTCTCGGCAGTCGAGTAGTCGAGTAGATAGAAGACCCAACCTAATTTGGGATCCGTCGTGCAGTGCATAATTTTAATAAAGGAAGTTTGTGGCGTGGCTGGAATGACAGTCGGGGGTGCGAGCAAATAATGCCATGCAACGTTGAACACAAATCCCAAAATACAAACAACTACGAAAGGGTGCCAGCCTGGTATGCTCGACTAGGCAATGCTCTATGCATTGAACACAAACTGAAATTGATTTAAAACTGCCTCATACAATTAATAGTATTACAATTCAATTAATAACTCTAAAAATTCATAAAGGCTTGTTAGTCTACAGATCTTCTCTTTATATTGCATCGATTTAATTTAGTATATTTTATATTTTAGAATTAGATTAGAGAAGCTAATTAAATTTCTCATACAAATTGTACTTCAAGTTAGTTGGTGTACCCGAGATTGTAGGGTATGAGAACGGGTTATGCTTCACAGTTGTTCATGTTATTATTGTTGCTGTTGTTGGTGCAAAACGGATGTTGAGTTAGGCGGTAAAGTGTGGAAGGGGGGTGGGGGCGGTGAAATGCAGCTTGCATTTGCATTTTGGAAAAGCGTGCGCGTAAAATTAGCTGGGCAAATAGCAGAGAGAGATGAGGATGAGAGAAAGTGAAGCTCGCTCTGACGATGACAATACAAAAGGTTTATTTAATTTAACAAGGGATTAGCTTAGTTCGTTGGGGGGTGGATGGAGTGAGTGAGGAGAGCATTGCAGTTGGATTTTAATATGTTTACATTTTAATTGAGGTTAAGAGCAGATTTGCTACGCTTTCTCTTAAAGCCGCTGCTGCTCGGCAAATATTTTATTTATGTCAGTTTGCCAAAGCGTTTGCATACTTCAAGGCGTTGCGTGCTTGACCGCATGCCGAGTGCCACAAAAAGGACTGCTTTAGTGACGCTTAAGTGCAACAAATGCCACAACATCTGCCACGCCGACTAACACTGACAATCTGCTGCATTCAACAACAACAACACTGCAAAACACGGACTCAACAAAAGGCTAGCAAAAGAAAAGCCAAACGAATGCCGAGGCAAAGTGCCATTGTTAAGGCGTTGAGCAGCATACAAAACGTGTTGCATTCCAAAAACAAGACGAAAAAAATAAATGAAAACAAGCTTAAGTGTTTAGTTCACATTAGCAGACTAATAAATACCTTGTAGACGAGAAAAGGCAGAACATATTATGATAGCATAAACAGTTCTATATAGAAGAAAAAGGTTTGTTTGATCAACTCGCTCTGATTGGAAAGTGAGACAAAAAAATACAGGAATAGTTGCTGATTGATTATTTTAATAAGAATAAATTTGTTTCTTTTTTGTTAATTAACAATAAACTAGTTCTAAAACACAAGAAGGCTTAATGTTCATCAAAATTGTCTAACTGGAAAGGGAGGCGACAAATATTTGAATTGCGCTGATGGATAATTGTAATGAAAATAAAGTTGTTTCTTTTTTATCAATTAACAATAAACAGTTTTAAAACTGATCAACTAAATTATCTAAATGGAAAAGGAGAACTTCCATGTTAATAGTTGCTGATGAATAATTATAATGAAAATAAATTGTTTGCTAATTAAGTCGTGCTTAAGCCAACAGCAGGACATACCCTAGTACAAATTAAAGCGCAGTATTTCAAGTGGCAGTAACACATGCAAGATGAGGCTGCAAAATGTCATCTTGTCTTTTTGCTGGTGGCAACCAGATGGAGGCGAAAAGTATGAGAAGGTGCCAGAAAAATGTGTTGGCGAAACTTAAGACCAGTTGCCAAGTTGCTTTTGAGTTATGGTCCAGTTTCTGTTTGGCTTTGTTTTACATTTGGCCTGTGGAATGCGCAAAAATACGTGCAAGTTATGGTGAAGCTGTCACTTCAAGCATATTAGAACTTGATTCAAAACTCGTCAGTCTCAGTTGAATATTATTACAAACATTTTTTTATTACAGCGTTATCGTGATGACTATCTAGAGGATTATGATCGCATTGGTTACAAGCATTCGTTAGCCACGTTTTATTCAAAGACCTGTTTCTGGTGGCTAACGCCGTTGCTTTGGCTTGGCTATAAAGAACCACTTGAGCTGGAAGATTTGGGTCACATGCGCTTAGAAGATAGTGCTAGAGCTCACTATGATCGATTTTTATATATCTATACGGAAAAAGTGGTAGGTTGTCGTACTCATTATTATGATCATATAATTAACCAGTTAATAATAAATTGTCAGATATATGTTGTGTCTTAAATGTGGAGAGTTCAATGCATTAAATGCAAACTGAATGCATTAAGCGCCATTTAATTAAAAAGCATGCATTTTTAATATAAATAATTAAATGCTTCTGGCCAAAAACGGATACAATTGAGTCTTCCTTTTGGCCTGTTCGTGAAGGCCAACCCGTTATGGCCCTGACGTTTGCTGCAGATGCTGACTCTGTTGAAGTTCCATTAAGAAAATATTGTATTTCATTTGCAAAAAGCACAACAAGCAAATTGCTTAATTATTTATTTAAATGCAACGCTGCCGTTAGCAATGACCAATAAATTATCAATGCAAATAATATAAAAATGGAATGAAGCCAGAGAATCTACAATTTGCTTGATAACAAAGTGAAAGTTTGCTTGTTGTCTGCTTCTGTATGGGTTTTACATACCCTATCGATATTAAGGATGTACAAAAAGGGCATATGCAAAAGTATGAGTTTAATTACACAATATCAATCTTTAAATACATTAAAACACATATAAAGGATACTTTTCTTCTCTTCTGCATTTGAAATGTTTATCTGTTTTTCTGATACAGGAAATCATTTAGTCATTTATTGCTTTGCTGAGAAATCGTTGTATGCTATTGTTAATGTTAATTTATATGCGGCATTTTGTACGCAATTTTAATGATAAAGAGACAGCAAAGCAGCCAAATTGCGTCTGGTATTTATGTTCCTATTAATTGCTATGCATTGTACAATGTAATGCGTAAAGCGGTTATTGCTCTTGTCCTTTATTAAGTAAATAAACAACAAGTAAGCTGATTTTTCGTATATTCAATATTAATGCGGCAAGTGCATTTAAATTGTCCATCATTTATAAAATAAATGTTTATTTCTTGAGATAAAGTCAGGCTGTCTAGATTGTGTTTAACTCCCATCTGTATCATAAACTTTTTAATATTTATTTATACTTGATTTATATGGATTTGAATCGCTTCATTCTAGAAAAAATCGAGCTCGCCACCATCTTTGTGGTATTGCTATATAAAGAACAGTTGGCGCATGTTTGCATTGGGCGGCATTTTAAAGTTGGCCGGTGATTTATTTGCATTGATTGGTCCACTTGCCATACAGCAAATAGTGCAATATATTGAGGGACTCTATGCGGCAGCACAGGATGATGAACAGGAACAGGAACAGAAGCAGAACCCTAATGCGGCCACAGATGTTACAGCTGATGATGTTTACTATGACAGAATGTCGAATGGCATTGGTGATGTGAGAATTTACTATGCCAGATGGTTGGATTTGTTAACAAATGGCTGGAGTATTGCTTGGCTCGTATTGTTGGCCGCATTGGCACAGGCCGCATTGTCACAGGCCTCCACGCATGTGCTCAATATGACGGGCATCAGGATTAAAACATCGCTACAGGGTCTAATTTATCGCAAAAGTTTGCTTCTAAATGCCAGCAGCGGTTGTGGCAACAATGCTGCTGCTGATGATGTTGCTGGCAACCCTGCCGCAGTCCCTGCTCCTGCTGCTGCTCCTGATGTGCAACAAAATGGCGACATTAAGTTGACTCCCAATGATAAGCCTGCAGAGGTAGATGTCACACAACAATCAGAGCGTTCAGGCGGTGAGTGTTTGGATTTGTCCTCCTCCCTTTTCCCTTTCCCCCATCTACTTACTACACACATCCCTATATCAAACTTTGTTGTGTTTGACAGAGGTAAATGTGCGTTTGGTGTTAATTGAAAGTTTTACGGCTGAAGCGTTTGCCGTCACTGACCTGCTCAAATGGCCGTTTGTAATTGGCTTAAATGGGCGTGGCTATTCCTGGGCACAATTGTTGTGCCTTCGTCTAGTGGCCACTATTTGTTTTTAGATGCGATTAGAGCTGCCTTTTGTGTGCGCCCCGTAAAGACAAATTGCTTTTCTAGTGGCTTTGACCAATGTCCATGTCCATGTCCAGCAGCAAAGAGTTTATTGCTTGACAGCTTTTATGACAGAATTTGATTGTTTTTAGTGCAGATTGATATACTCGTAGTTGGTGTGGCATAAACTTACTAAGTTGATTGCAATCAGCTGACTGTAAAAGCTAATGTGCTGCTTTGTTTTGGTATTGGAACTTACATATGTGGAAACAACAAAATCAATCAGATGTGTACTTAATTAAATAGTAACTTTATATACCAATATGTTACTTAAAAATATATTTTTGTTTTCCCAAATGTTAAGTACACATCGTGCAAACTGAATAGACCCGTTTTACTTTTAGAGCACAGGGTTTATAGTAAAATTATTGAATAGAATTTCTATGCAGATTTTCTCACATTGGAAAAATCCAATTAGCTATACTTCAATATGAAAATGCAATTTATTTTAATCCCCTTTGTTGCATTGTCCACAGGCCTACATGACATTGGCGCCATCACGAATCACATGACGGAGGACACACTCAATATAATGCAATTCTTTTGGATCTCTCACTATGCCTGGGCTATACCATTCAAGGTTTGTACTATACTATATATATTGTAATTTACGAGTATCTTGTGTGCAATTTTTGTAGAATTTTTGCCATTGAAATCTAATTTATATCACTTCAAGTTGTTGGCCATTTTTCCTTAATCGCCAGGCACAGATTTATCTGATATTGTAATTGGCCATCTAAACTCGTAAATTGCAATGCATTTGATTTGTATTTTATTTGTGCAATTTCTTGCACTTTGCATGCACATTTTATTTGCTTTGGCATTTAAATGTTTATATTTGGATATGCCTACTGCATTTAGTATGTTGAGTTTAGGAATTTTTATGTTAAACAAACATGTTAATGATTAAACTAATGGAAAGCTTTTACAGAAATCCAATTGGTCGACTTGCAAATGCTCTGTAATTAACGAATGACAAATACTATATTACCAACGATTGTCAAAGTAATGCAATTATTTACTTTATGTTATCATAACTTTGTCATATCTTATAGGGTATCAGATGAGCTCTCACACACTCAGTCTTTGGGACTTATAAACAGACACACACACACGCATAATTAATTAGTATTAAATGTGTTTGGCATAATTAGCTATTAGGTTGTATTTACTTTAGACCTGCGCACTGGTCAAGTAACAGTTGCCAGTTTCAATTCGGAGTCGAAATGAATTGATTTGTAAATGTTTTGGCTACATGGCTGGGGTGCTCTGCCTTTGGCAGGCTTAGAGAAGTTGCGGTGGCCACATTGCTGTTAGGTATCCTGGCAACAGCTGCATTATAATTTACTCGTTTGTATGCAGGTCAAATCGGATTTACCAGACAGTCCGGCACAGCCTGGTAGTCTAGCATAGCATTTGGTTACTTGGGTTTATTGTGTAAAAAATTAATTAACATTTAAGTTAGCAGGTATTGGCAAAATATGATGTCTCTGTGTGTGTGTGTGTAAAATAGTTTGCTAATATATCTTCAGCATATGCTGGAAACTAGTGCACATTCTGCTTAGAGGATTACAGAATTTCTGCATAACGAAGTCTTCTTGATATTATTAAACCCAATTTCGGTTCGTTTGTTTTGCCCACAATGGTAGCATAATCTTATTAAATAGATATTGGCAGCAGAGTATCTCACAGTCGAACATGGTTAGTAAATAACTAATATGATTAAGAATAAATCATTGTTGTAGCTGTATTTGTTCATATTCATTAATTGTGTACAGTAGGTTGCTGTAGAAACATATTTGGATTTGCTTATTAAATAACAGTTTCCTTTCTGCTTATGAAATTTATGTAATAGCGAAATTTGCACATGTTTAAAATAAATTGAGAAATAAATAGAATATAGAACATAACATTAAATATTGAATGCAAAACTTGTGCACTTGAAGCCAAATAAGTCATTGTTGTCTTCAAAATAATATTTTAGTCAGAATTTTGATTTAATAATTTTCAGAATTAACATTTAATCCAAAGATATATTTACATATTTACTCAGAGTATGGACATGTATCTATTTCAATGCCAAATTCAAGTTGTCAAAGTTTCTCTTAACTCTTACTCGAATTTAATTCTATTCTATGCTGCACAAATTCAACACTTGATTATGGTAATTACCCAAATATTTGAGTTACAACATAATTAAGATTTAGGCTGTCACATTTCCACACAAGAGACACAAGCATATATTGCAATGACTGCATAATTTGCATTAGCAAATCATTTGTTTCTTGCAATTCATTCACATTCACATTCACATGGATATTCACATACATTCATATTTATGTATTTACTTACAGATAGCCATTGTCATCTACTTGCTGTATCTGAAGCTGGGCATAAGTGCGGTGATTGGGGCCATTGTGTGTATTGTCATTATGACACCGTTGCAGTTTCTCATCGGGAATGCCATGTCCAAGAATGCCGATACGATAGCGGTAAGTAGGAGAATGTAGAAAGTAAGTTTATATGCGATCTTGCATCTCAATTTCATTGAATTATGCTGCACAAATTTCGTGATAATTTCAAATGTATGAAATGCAAAATATTTTGTATTCAGTATGTAATGGTCAGCATGGTCACTTTTATGTTAGCCTTTAGCTTGCCTGCCTGCTTGTCAGCCTGCCATCCGGCTTGTTATTTTGACGTTTTCCAGTTGAGAATTTGTTTTGGGGTTTGCTCTCTCGAACTTTGTCCGAATTGTTGTTCATGTTGTTGTTGTTGTTATTGTTGTTGTTGCTATTGCTGCTGGCTCATTAAAAGTTTCCTGTTAACAGATTTGTGGTCAATTTAAAGTTATTGCTGGCTGGTCAACTTCGGTTAATTGAATTTCGGTTTTGCCTTTGGCCAGCATTTGGATTGTTCGGGCTGCCATCAGTTACTTAAGGCCAATGAAAGTTTTTCGGCTAACGCATTGTAGTTTCGTTAGTGCAAAACCGCTATGTAGTAAACTCACTAGTACAGCTTTTTGGCTTATAGCTCGTGATTGATTTTTGCTTGTTAACAGTCTATAAAATTAGTTAGTTTATAGGTCATGGATTTTTAAAAATGATCAATAACATTTTATTATTACTTTTGTTAATATTCTATTCTCATTATTATAATTATATATATTTCTTTTGCTAAACTGAAAATCGCAGACTTAAGTAGACAATAAATAAATAAGGCTCATTGCATTGCATAAGAAATAAAACTAAAGTGAAGTAATTAAACAGAAAATTGTAAGCTCTGATAATTAAAAATTAAAGATAATACTTTTGATTTTCAAGCGCAATTCATAAAAGCGTAAAAAACTCACCACATTAAAAAAGATTTAATTTAATAAACGTCTTTCACAGAAATACACAGACGAGCGCTTGAAGAGAATACACGACACGTTGATAGGCATTAAAATCATCAAGTTGAATGCCTGGGATGAGGTCTTTCTGAGAAAGATTCAAGCGGCACGTAAGAAGGAACTCAAGTACCTCAACAAGGATGCCATGTACTGGACATTTATGAGTGATTAGCGAAATCAATTAGATATATTACCAGCTTATACAGTTACTTTCATTCTTTATTATAGCCATCTTAACGCACATCTCAACTGTGCTGATCACACTGTTCACGTTGGCAATCTATGTTTGCTTGCCGCAGGATTCTCGATTACATTTCAATGCCAGTCATCTGTTCTCGGCCTTGGCCTTGTTTCAGCAGTTAACGGTGCCGCTGTTGATTTTTCCCATAACGGTGCCTATAATTATAGCCGCCAGGGTATCGACTCGACGTCTAGAACGCTTCCTGCATGCCCCGGAGATTCAAAAGCAGTTCGAGGGTATCAGAAATATGGCACGCATTCTTGGCAAAAGTGATGCCTCATTGGACATGTACGAGACGCAGGAGAAATCAAATATGACACTGCGCACAGCTCAGGCAGAGAATAGGCTTAATGAGCAGCGACTGGCATTGCGTTTACGCATTCCCGAAGAGCCGCCATCCCCGGCACCATTGGCCCAATCGGAGCCCATTACACCGCTGCTGCTGCAGGGCAATGGCGAGCCAGCGGAAGACAAATCCCCGCCATCGTTTGCACCCGAATTGGGTCACAGCAGGCTGGTGCAACAGCGCCGAGAACTGCTACGCAATACACCCTATGTGGCCATTCGGCCACCCAAACTCTTTGGCGGCACAGCTGAAAAACCAATTGAATTTTCTGTGGTGCGCGCCAGAAATACAGATAGCTGGCGCAGGGATTCCCTGTTGCTTAAGATGCCCGACGATATTGCTGTATCTATAAACGATGGTCTTTTCACCTGGCAGCCACAACGTCATATGCCACTTGTCCAGCTGCACATTCAGGAGATGGCCATACCCAAGGGCAAGTTGACCATCATTGTGGGCAAGAATGGCAGTGGCAAAACATCGCTGCTTTCGGCGCTGCTCATGGAGATGCCACTGCTGGCGGGCAATATGTTTTGGCACAAGTAAGTACAAGCATTAACAAAAGATCCCCTTTTTCTTGACTACTCAAAGCATGCTGTAAGAGTGTATATTATTTATAAATTAGAAAAGCTTTGCAGGACTGGTTAGAATCAGTTTTCATTATACTAATACATAGTACTTATTTGTATATTTAATATACAAGAACAGATATATTTAAATGAGTATTCCAGTTCATTTATTGGAATATGAAAAATTAATTTAATTGAAAAGAAATTTTGTTCTTCGAAGTTCAGGAATTTATTTTAAAAGGGTTTCTCAAAACTGTCTAGAACATATTTGCCCACGGCAGGTATAACCTAGTTTCTCGATCGAAGGTTGCTTAACACGTCAGTCAGGCCATAAATATAGCCTATAATGGAGGCTTTTACTTGTAATATATTTATTACATGCAGAGCATGTGCGGGGCGAGCGGAAATCAATTGATACCGATTGCAGTTTTGCATATAAAACGCATATTAGGCCAATGCATTTTAATGGCAGCCCCGAAAGTAGGCAGCACCAACGTCTTGTGCTGGGGAATCACCAAAAATGAAAACGAAAATGAAAACTTGTGAATTGAAATGTTACACACACACACACACACATGTAACTTCATGCCTTGTGGTGTAGGAAAATTTATTGAAAGCGCTTTCGCTGTCATGGGCATGGACAAAAGGGGAACCACCAGCAAAAGGAGAGAGGAAATGAAATTCTTGGAAAAAGGGTAGTCGGAGAACACGCTGAGCTTATTGCATTTTATTTATGGCACAGTTGAAGGCCAAGAAAACTTGCAAGCGCCTCTTTGAATGCCCTACCAAATTGACAGGCTGTATGCCAAAAGGGAACCCATAGACGAAGATATACAATCCCACTCCCACTCACATACATGCATATACAAACATACAATTGGAAAACTTTAATTAAATGTACCCGAGTGTGAAAATAACATAGCTCTGGCTGTGACTGGCACACGTGCTCGATTCAGTTCAGTTTGTTGATTCAAGTTTTAATCGAGTAGCGAATGTTGTAGGTGCAATTAAAGTTTGGCAAGGGCTTTTAGTCCAGAGGTCATGACCTTTAAACTAAATCGAAAGTAGAACCATGAAACTCAAGTCTAACCCAAAACCCATGGCTTGGCTAATTAGTTTGAGTGTGCACCAAAAATTATGCAATTAAATGCCATGAAATGAGCAAACAAACTAAAGGCATCCATTCACCTATAGCACAGAGGCATGCAAGAAGCAACAGCAGCTGGTAGTAGGAGGCATGAGGCATGAGGCATGGGGCATGGGGCACAAGGCAGTCCTGTTGTTGACACAACTGAAAATGGCACATAAATAATTCAAATATTTACATGGGGCGTGTTGCAGTAGTTGTTGCCTCTGTTTGGCTGCTGGCCTGTTTTGCCTCAGGGGCACAAAACAAAACGTGCGTAATCTAAGCCAACTGAAAATGTCAAGTAAAGCCAAAGTTTAAGTTGATTTTCATGTGGTCCAAGTAGATAACTAGCGCTTTAAAACGCCGAAAAGGCGAAAAAATGTGACAAATAATCAATAAACAAATAAACCCATAAATTGTTTCTTGATTTACACATATGAAATATATTAAATTACCAGATGTAATTGTGAAAGCTGCAAGAACCATTTAAATTTGAATATTATTACCTACTCTTGAAGTAAAGACAACAATTTTCCTTTCACTATAGTTTTTATCATCTTTATTACTTCCGAGGGGAGGCAAGTGAGCTGCATGAATTAAGTTAATTTACTTATGCTGTTGCAAGTAAAAGAAAACACCGAGCACCAAAGGTGCACACAAAACGTTTGTAAGCCACTCAGCAACCGCATGGCTTTTAAGTCATTAAAACGCATCACGCATACGCACCGTTGAACAAATTTAAATGAATGCATTGTGAATGCAGCACAAAAAGGCAAAGGGTATTTGTCGCGAATGTCAGAGAAAGTCACAGGCAGTGCGGTAGGCAGCGGTAGGACAGCTCTGGGGGCAGTCGTCAGGCTTCAGATGTCAGTCGTCTGTGGCATGCATCTTGCGGCAGTTAATGCTAGGCAACAACTTTCGCTGTAATCACAATTTCGCTTTTAATGTGGGTAGGGAAATGCTCAAATTAAATGTAGCCCTTCCAGTGGCAGTTGCAGTTGCAGTTGTAGTTGTTGCTTGTGCTACAGTCGCAAGTCGACAGTCTCGACGTCCTTGCAGTCATTCAACATATTTTTATAGTCGTTTTCAGGCACATCACGTGATGCGGTAATTTATCACAAAATGTCTGTATATGTTAATTTTATTGCGCATAAAATAAAAGAAGCAAAGTGCACCGCCGTTCTCTGCCATCTGCCCATCGAGAAGCCATAACAAAGTGCCCGGCAAGCTGAGGGCGTGGCTGCCATATAAAAATGCATTTAACAAGCAGAGATCGCACAGCAGGCTTTTGCCAGGATACGCCTTTGCCACTACTCTTGTTGTTTTTCCATTCCTTCCAGCAAAATCCCGCTGTCGCTCCGCCATGCCAAACGCAAAATGTGCAATAATTTCAATTACTGTAATAAATGTCTGTGTTGTTCGGGTGTGTGCACTCACTGCACTGCCTGCCTGTGCCAGTGCTGCTCTCTCAGTCTGTAATCTTGTTGTTTTTTTATTTTTTTGGAGCTGGGAAATTTATTGGTCGACTGCAAATGTACACATTGGCATAGATTGCAGGGGCCACGTGAACTTAACGATTGTTAAGTGTGTGCGCTTTTGTGATTTTCAACTGCCAGACACGACGATGCGGCGAGACGTCTACACAACGATACCGCAATCCTAAAGCCAGCAGCTGCAGGCAAGAGGGGGTTAAGGTTGGAACGAACACAGCTGTTTGATATGAGGTGTAAAGTGTGATTTAATGGCTCTGGTAAGACCAGTTTAAACAGGTCAACAGAGCGCATACATAATGCAAGTTACGTGCTAAGAAGAATGTCCCAAGTGCAAAGAATTTAAGTTAAATTCAACTTATTTGAAAGTATTGCAGATATTTGTAATTAGAATCAATTTAGTGACTGATTTATCTTACTGCAAACACATTCAGTTTAGTGATGTAAGAAAAGTCGATGTTTTTTTTCCCATGTTCGATGTTTTTGTTGATACTGATGTTAAGCGATGAATCGATGTTCAATTTTGAAAACATCGACGAACATCGACATCGATGTTTTCAGACAAACTAACATCACTAGATTCAGTTCCATGTCCTTTGATAATCTCCATTGAGCAGACCTAAACCTCGGATTTGCATAATTAGGACAGCTTTGATTGGCTGCATATCAATCATAATGTAAGCCCGTCGCAAATCAAGCAAATCTCTGTCATAATATCCACGCCATAATTGTAAATTCAATTATATGAGAATAGATATGTTCGATGCTCAAAAACCACACAAATGTGGCAACATTAGCAGCGATTATTGTTGGTGCGCAATAATGATAATATCAGTTTGTGCAACACTTGAAATCGTTTGACATATTACAATACTGGTTGGTCACAAGCTTGCGGTTTGGCAATTTTGCGGTTGCCAAGAAAACCAATCACTTTATCGGCACCTCTTGCGAGTCACTCAATTATCCCGCTAGTTTGGGGTGAGTGTGGTGTGTGCACACATACAGACATAGTTATGTTAGTGTTGGTGTGTGGTTTATGCGCTTGTCGAGCATCACAGCGAAAGTTATCAAATAAGCCGCTTAACTAAATTGCAGCTAATTAATTGAAGTCACTCGCTTTTGCGATAATTAGCAATGTCGTGTAAAAGCGAAAGCTTACGTCAATGTGACTATGTTAACTGTGCTTACTGTATAGGTGTGAGTGTAAGGATATATTTAGCTTTGGTTTTGATTAACAGCGAAAGTTTGAAGCTTAAGCGCAGTTTGCATGGAAATTTTGAAATTGAATTAATTATTTTGTTGGCATTTCAAATTGCTTAAGCAATTGCAGAATATGCAAAATTGACTTGATTAAATAGTAAATTAAAGTGATCATAAAAATTCAACAAAAAATGTTAATTTAACAATAGTTTATTCTTATGAAAATTGTTTAGTATTTATAAAATTTATTGGAAAACTTTTGCTGCTCACAATTCATTCATTCTTCCAGAAACTGTACCATCTCATATGTGCCCCAATGTCCTTGGCTGCTAAATGATACCATACGTGAGAATATACTCTTTGGAGAATCATTTCGACCCAAACGTTATGATTTTGTATTGAATGCTTGCGCTCTAAAACCGGATATTGAGCTAATGCCGACCGGCGATTTTACGATAATCGGGGAGCGTGGCATCAATCTGTCCGGCGGACAGCGGCAACGGATTGCCATAGCACGTGCAATTTATTCATCGGCCAACGTTGTCATAATGGTGAGTAATTGTATGTCTCAAGGACAAATTTATGAGTATGTTGCATATATCAATCCGATGGCTCAGTGCACTTTATGTGCACTGCATGTGATCAAAGTTGTTATAAAAAACTTCACATTGTTGCACGGTAAACAAGTTTTATGCGGCTCATCGTATGGAATTTTTTGGTATGCCATAAAAGTCTGCAGCAAATGAACTGAAAACTTCATAAAACTAAAATGGTTAAGTTTTAAATAAGTAGAGTTGGGAAAGCAAATAATAGCAAAATGTTAATTCAAGTTGAAAACAAAGAAGATTGTTCTTTACGAGTATAGTTAATTTTAAGAAGTTGAATTTCATATTTTCTAGGACGATCCGCTGTCATCGCTGGACAATGAGGTGGGCAACCATGTTTTCGAGCAGTGTGTGCGTCAAATGCTATTGAAGTCGAACCGCAGCATTATCCTGGTGACACAGCAATTACAGTTGATAAAGGAGGCGGATTATGTAAGTGGCCCCTTCGGCCAGACTTTGCATTTCATATTCAAATTTCTCAGCTAATACTGACAACTATTTAGTGGCAGATGGGTCTACAGTTGTACAGTTGTAGTTGCTTTGCTGCTTTTATATTGTGCATTTTGCTTTTTGCCTTTAGCCGTGCATCCGTTTGTTACTTTGCGCTCCAAATGCCGAGCCCATTTATCGCCTTTTGGCCATAAATGCAATTGCCTGGAAAGACCATTTGTTGCCGGTCTGCTGGCTCCCACTCAACCACTTTCTTCCTCTAACTTTCGCACACATTTTTACAATTATTTGAGCAGCAGCCACTGCAACGGTGCAAAGGATAAAAACCCCCCCAAAAAAAAGCAAAAAAAAAAAAATTGAAACGCAGACGAAAAAATTCAAATTTAAATTTTGAAATTGAATTTATTGCTTTTTGTGCTGCACCTCTTTTCCTTAAAAGTCTTGGCTACTTTTTTGCATGCACTGCCAATGAGTCGTGATATTTTCTTGCCAATCATGAGACATAAACTTAATGTTATTGTAGTAAAGAGATGCTTATATTATGCAATAACATTTATATTGAAATACATTTTTTGAACAAATTTAATTCATATTGAACTTTACCTTTACATTCCTCTATTGCAATGATCGTCTCTCTAGTATGATTAGTCTATAGCAAATGTTATTTAACAGAAAGGATATATTCCATAATATATAAAATATTACATAATACTTTATCTACTTTAATGCTAGTTCAATGAATGATTTCGTAATTAAATAGCAATTTAACTTCTAACATTGCATAGTTTGTAGAATATTCAATCTTCGATGGCTTGCAACTAGTTCTATTATTCTGGTCTATCTTTGGTTTTTCCTACCATTTGGTGGGTTGTAATTTTTGCGTTCGCTTCTTTTGTGCTGCTCGTTTCATTTCATTCCGTTTCGTTACATTCCGACGACCCTGTCAGTTAATTGTGATGAAAGATGGCCGCCTGCAAGCTTGTGGCAGTTATAAGGACATTGAGCTGAAGCAGCCGCACATAATCGCCAAATGGAACTCGATAATTGCTAAGGCAAACGCAAATGCAAAGGACCAACAACAAAAGTAAGTATGGCATCGCTAAGGGCAAGTCCCTCCTTCTCTCTTTGCCCCACTGTTTTCTTTTGACAGGTATAGATTAGAATATGACTAAGCCATCGTTGTCGGCTTATCCTTTATATAGTTTTTTTTGGTTTTTTTGTGACACAAAGACTGAAAGAATCCTTGTTTGTGCCAAGCTTTTTGTGGCACACTCTTCAATGCCTTCGGTTTCAACTTGCTATTAAAGTTCACTTACCACAATGCACTTCTTACAACATTTCTCTCTCTCTAAGGGGTAGAGGTCAAGCAGATTTTTTAGCCTACTGGAAACTCTGGGATTATTAAACAATTACGAGTGAATAATTTAGCAATTAACCAGAGAGAACAGTTTCAATGTGCAACTTTTATGATTTTTAAAGAGTTGCGTGCAACTTATTATGCTATTTGTGGAAACGGCTGTCTCCCATATTAATTAGCGAGTTTAACGCATGACTTCCGTTTGCCTGACCCATTCAGTAATTTGTGGCCTTTTCCTCTTTAACACCTTTTGCACAGTTGTGCCGAACGCACGGCACGCGAACGTTGGAAACTGTTTAAAAATGTGAGCAAATTGGGATTGCAGCGTTCAATTTCGGTGACGTCGGAAGCATATAATGACTCGGAAGTGGATGCAACTGATGGCAACAACTCTTTCACGGGTATTAACAACACACTCGGCAATGCCGTGAAGGAAGACGAAGATGAGGATGATGATGTGCCCGCGGTAAGTGCAATGATTTAAAATTCAATATGATGCGATTGAAGATTGAAGTGAACAGACTCAATGGATTAAGGCAAAAGTTTCGCATTTATGATTGAAACTGTGAGATGATTGTCGAGCTTTTTGGGTCAATATATATTTGACTTTTTGAAGCAATAGCTGGTTTTTAATTGCCAAGAAAAACTCCTTTAGAAAACGTTTCTTTATTTTTAATATATATACTTATTAAATCTATAAAAAGAGCACCAGCTGCCCTAAAAGTTCACTTCTTGCAGAGGTCAATCCAAACCACATACGAGACTTTTTTGAACTTACTAATAAGTTAAATGTAAATAAATAAATTTAACTTGTCGCTCTGACTACCATACAATTTAATTATTAGTTATAATTAATAACAATTATCACTTGCTTCTTTTAGTCCCTGTCATTGGCCAGTGGTAGCAGCTGCGGCTTGCAGTCGGCTGGCAGCTTCAATCTGCATCGCAAACGGTCCAGTGTTTATGGCTCACGGCATCTCATATACGATGTGCCGTTGCCCATTGACGAGTGCCAGGCAGATGATGTCATTATGCGACCGCGTCGACGTGCCACGTTGCAACGTCGTGGCAGCAGTGCCAAATCGACAAACTCCTGGCATCGACTGAGTGGTCTCAGCACAGCGACAGCCACATCCACATCTAGTACGAACAGTGGCGATTTGTTGCGACGCAGCGTGCTGACCGCCAGCTGTAGCAGCTATGGGGAGAGCAGCGTTGATGGTGGGGATTCGGTTAGTGGAGCAATTACACCGCCGCCGCCGACAGCTGAAGTCAGTTGCCGGGCACAGTCGTGGCAGCCGGCACAGAAATTACATCATCATCCGCAGGTGACACGCAATGCTTCGTCGCCACCGGCCATGGAGGCGACATCAACTGTTGTGGCAGCCAGGGAAGAGACGGCGGCTGCTGCACAAACACGCGGCAGCTTTCAACAGTTTTTGAGGCGCATGTCCATGCGACGTTCTAATAAGCCAAAGCACCATCATCGTCCACTAAGTGCAGCCAATTCAATTCGGTAAGCAAATTATTTGAGTTTAGTTTGCGTTTGCTTGGAACTTTAAGCATGCCTTGTGCCTTTGCAGAAGCATATCCGAGGAGTCGAGTGCTGCTGCTGCTCTTTTGCCAACATCAGAACTAAGTTCAGTGCCATCATCGCCTGTCGTTGACAATCCAATCCAATGCAATCCGCAAGCAACGGCAAACTCCGTTTGTGAGACAAAGATGCACAATGATGCGCCTCATGCACCGCCAGCTGCTCTCGTGAAGCGTAAGTTATGCAACTGACATATTGTTACTGTTCTTGCACTTGCCAACTGGACTCAAAGTTAGTCCTCAGTTCTCCAACCATTTCGTATGCATCGCAAACTCTTTGCCGCAATATGGGTCAACCTAATCGATGCTGGCAGACAATGCGTATACGTGATATTCTCTATAATGCACTTTTCGCTGTGCAACTGAAAATAGTCCATTTATTTATTATATTTACAAATTGTAATATTATACGAATATTGTTATTTTAAGTGCTTCACAAAATTGGTGCTTCAAATAATGGACAATCTGAAAACGATGCTATAATATTTGTTGTTTCTTAAATCGATTGGCTTCGATTTCTATTAGCTAATTGACAGCTTCTTTGTTGCAAAGCAAACAGCATTTGATTGCAGCTCAACTTGCAAGTTCCCTATAAAACTGCTTCTTAGTGATAGTTCATCTTTAAAGATTTATTTATCATCAATTCAATTTGTATTAATTGATAGTTAGCTATACAATATTATTTTAAATAATGCACTTTTCCAAAAAAAGTAGCCTTTTTATGTACACTGTATAGGGTATAACTTGAATCTGACAATCAATTTACTTTGCAGCTAATTAAAAGCGAATGAACTTCTTCTTTAGTCATCAATATACGCTAAAGAATGTGCAACAGCGTCTGCATTAAATGCCAACTTGTAGAAAGTTTTGAGAAGTCTTTGGGTATTGCTTTTGCCCTTGCCTGAACTGTTTTTTGTAATGAATATTGATTAGCATACTATTCGCCAGCGAAGGCACAATAAATATATACACAAAGATGTTGCAAACAGAATGTTTGCTTATTTATCACTATTTTGCTTAAAATTGTTGTGTCTTCAGAGAATTCAATACATCTGCTTTCGGCAGGAAATATAGTTCAATGTGTGTGTGGCAAAAACTTAAATCAAGTTTGATTTCAAAAGTTTGCAACTCGCATCGGTGAGTCAAAGAGACAACGGGCCCTGAGTGTGTCGCCAAGTTGCTGGTTGTAGGGATAGCAAAAGTTTTACTTAACTTAATGCATTGATCTATCTATCCGATGTCAATATTTGGCTGACAACTTGCCGACTTCCAGTTCGAGCTGTAGTCTGCATCGGAAAACTTTCAATTTAATCAGTTGTGCGAGTGTCAGAAGAAGTCTTCGAACATTGCGACCCTTGAAAATTGCAACGAAAATTGTTTATCCAAACTCTTCGCAACTAATTTAGCAGATGACGGCTTTCGATTTTAATCAAACATCCTTATCGACAGATCAATTAAATGTGTTAGATGCAAATCAAAGTATAAGATATAATTGAAATCTGGAACTCATATCCTTATCCAAATTGCTTATGGAGGTAATTACCAGTTTATTAAATTAAAAGAAAAGTGTTTCAGTTTTTAATGCTGGTAATTAGCAATTTGTTTTTATTGCAAACTTTCAATTGTTTAACACGTGGCGCAACACTGATTGCAACATGTTGCACTGTGTTCAAAAAAAAATCGAACAAAAAGCAAAGGCGAACAGGAAACAGAAACAAGCAAATGAAACAGAGAAAACACTTGAATAATGGAAAAATATTTTTCGTTTGCCTGCGACCGAAGTGTGTGTATTGTGTGTGCATATAAAATTGAAATTTTATTGAAGCAAACAACAGTAGAGAAGTGCATTCATGGCCAGACAAGTGCAGTAAAATGGAAACCATTTTTACCTTCAATCGGACGACAAATATTTTATCATTCATTCGAGTTGCAGTTGCCCAATTGTGCCACTTGTAGTTGTCATATTGAGGCGTAGTATTTGCATTTAATTATTTAACATAATAATAAGAAGAAAATCGAATTAAAAAAAGAACAACAATTTTTATCAGACCTGAACTGCATTAAATTTGTTTATGCTTAATTTATAATTATGGTAATGTATCATTGAAGATAATATAATAGGTGGCTTCCACTGTTGTAAGATATGAACCTATATATATGTATATATGCATATTCCTTAATCCTCCGTCGTCTATTATCTACTTTGTTTTAACTATCTACCCATTTCAGATGTTAAAATCGATTGCAACGCTTTGCCGACAAATGGACGTAACAATAACAATAACAATGAGGACAACGGCGACGACATGTCAGACGTGACGTCACAGCAGCTGAAACAGGAAAAGGAACTGGAAGCCGAAGCAGAAGCAGAAGGTGATGCGGAAGAGGAACGGAAACGTGTGGCAGTGCAACATTCAGGTGGTGGTGAGGCATCAGCGACAATGGGAGCAGCGGCATCGGCGGATGCTGAACGCAAATATGGACAAATATCACATCACATATATCTGCTGTACATGCGCGCCTCTGGTCTGCCCATAATCATTGGCTTTTTTATTACCGCACTAATTTGGCAATGTTTGCGTGTCTACACGGACGTTTGGCTGCAACATTGGAGCGACCATGTGCCACTGAATGTGGCACAGCAGCAGCAGCAGCAGCAGCAGCAGCATCAGCTCAATCCAACGATGAGCATGGATATGGACAACGACGAAGTCACGTACTATTTTCGCATGTATGCAACAATTTCGTGTGTTTGCATTATAATGGCCATGATATCAACACCGGCCGGACAATGGGCCGGCTGTAATGCCCGTCGTAATTTGCACGATAAACTGTTGCAAACGATTTTGCATAAAACTTTGCATTTTTTTCAAGTGACGCCGCTCGGTCGCATTGTGAATCGTTTCAGTAACGATATGGCGATCATTGATAAGGTAAAAATTGTCATTGTTGTTGTTATTCTCTATACACACACACACACAAATATATATACACATACACGTTTATATGTCTGCATAATTTTTGGTTAGCTTTTTGTATTGTGCATAAAATATGAGCACATTGCCTGTAGTTTTTCTTGTTTGTTGTTCTAGTTGTATCAGTTGTTGTTGTTGTTGTTGTTGTTTTTGTTGCTCTGCCTTAGATTTGTCCTTGATAAGCACGCATTATGCATTGACATTGTGCGTGCTTAATATATGAGTTTGTTGACGCCACTTTTAGGGATGCTTTCATTATAGTTTTTCATTTTGTTTGACCTTTTTCCATGCCACATTTTTGTCTGTCTTATTTTCCTTGTACAAAACTGATGCTATAAGTGTTTGTGTTCATTTTAAATTTGATTGAACTGACGAGTTTGATCGATCTATGATACCGTGGGTTATGTTGATTAAGTCTCCTATTAAAGTATAATTGTCGACTAGAAAATTCCTACTTGTTGTAACATAATATTTGTATTAATTTGCTGTTATTCTAATTGTTTTTTCATGTCAATATATGTAGGTAATATATTATTTCTATCAGCTAGTATGAGACTAGGAAATCTAAACGATTGTATCACATACTCTTAGGACAAACTAAACATTTGACAATGATCCTATAATACTCTTAAATAAAATTACCTCTTATCTTACATTCTTTGTATTGTATAATGCACTTAAATTTCTAAAAAGTCGCCATAAAGTACAGCTTTGTGATAGCTCAGCTCTGATCTAAAGATTTGTGTTATGTCTGCGATTTTAGCCGGACTGAGTGAACAATCATAAGTATAAAATCAGATCATTTGTCAGAGGATTAATTAGCCATATTACCTAATATGTGCCCATTTAAAATTGTGTTCCACACACAACAACCACAGCATTATGTTCACGTTGTATGAACTGAAATTGTACGTGTGCCAAAATAAATCTTCAATTATTGTGCACTTTACGGGAGCGATGGCACTTTGTAAAATGCAGAGCAGCAAGCCAACAAAATTTGATTATGAAACATTGCTGGCTGAAGCGCTTGTGACACACATTTGTCAAAACGTGAGCCATACTCATGAATACCCCGAATACGCAGCCAAATCTATGAATCACAGTACACAGTACATATAGTACTGGTGCTGCAGTTGTACTCGTTAATTTTGGGGCACACATACATATATGTACGTAAGCTTAGATCCTGCACATCCTAGGGGGGCAGGGAGCCGGTGGCGTACACACAAATTTAGTCATTTGTCAATTCGTGCCGCAAACGAGCAAAAGTCATTTAAAAATGTCTGCCAAAATGCCGCACAATCTGCCTGCTTGCCTCCTTGTTGCCAGTTCCGGTTCCTATTTCTATATTAGCATGCCACATGGAGCAGCATGTTTACTCATCGACTTCGGCAGTGTTGTGAATTCTTTATAAAAATGAGTACCTAAAGATGAAATAAAATGGCAATAAAATAAATGTTTATACATGTGGAGAATATAATTAACTGGAATTGCAAATAATTTTAAAAACAAAAGTAGCCGATTCTTTTGTTAAAAATTACTATAGTTTTTTTTAGAGCTTTAAAACAACACTTTTATTTGCAACACTTGCAAAGATTAACAAGGTTTTATACCAATTTAAACCAACACTTGCGAAGATTGACAAGGTCTTCCACCTTTGGCTTTTTTGTAAGAAATGCAGTTAGTTTATTATGTTTGTATTTGAATACATTTGCAGAACAGCTTATATTCCAAATCAACAAGATCAAAGCTTTGTTGTAGACTTTAAACTTTAAACTCTTTCTACACATATCACGACTTGTGTTCAACTTTGCTTTAACTATTTGTATATATATATTTACATTTACAGAAAATCGCCGCAACCAGTCAACGCTTGCTGCAGTTCTCATTGCTTTGCCTTTTTGCCATATTGATAAATGTGAGCATTACACCCTGGTTTCTGGCCCTAACCCTGCCCATTTGTGGTGCCTACTATGCCATACAGAAGTTCTACAGGTGTTCAGCGCGGTAAGTGATGTTTCTTGTTCTGTTTTCTGTGTGTGTGTGTGTGTGTGTGTGTACACAATTCCTGGTGTAATGCTGACAAAGCGACTCTCATAATTCTTGAGTAAAGTGTAACGAATATGTATGCAGGCATTTGCCACGCCCTTTGTTTTATGAGTAAGTCAACTTTTAATATGTATTTTCGTTGCAGGAGGATGGGAAATGATTGTGTAAAGTTTATCAAATAGCCAGCAGTGTAGTATGCTGGCTGTCAACATTTGTAAGCCAAAAGTTTCTGGCCATAAGCAGTTAAACTTGGCCATCATCCGCAACGCCCTTCAACGACAATAGCTGGCAATAATGATAGAAACAAAAACAAAAGAGATCTTTTGCATTTTGCACATTTGACTGTGCTCTTTCTAATTTCTATACTTTCCATTCTGAGTCTCAGTCTGAGTCTTGGCTTCCTTGGCTGTTTAGTTAGTGTGAGTGGTGGCACTATTAGCAGATGCCTATCTAAGTATTTGCGGCTTATAATTGTCTTTCAAGCATATTTTGTTGTAGACAAAGTTTACGAAAACTTTGCAAGCCAACACTGGACGACAATTGTTGTGGTCCATTGGCTGCTTGAGCTGGATGCAAGAACGAGAGAACACAAATTTGTCAAAAATAAATTTTCGAAATTTATTGTACCTTTTGTCATTGTGCAGTTAAAACAATTTATGGCTGGGCATGTTTAGGGTATTTATTTTTTGATCTTTATTTAAATAACAAATATGTAAAATAACATTGATTCTGGTTTTTATTACTCTTGAAAAACTATCTACATATTTATTCAAGACATGTTTTGAGTAAAAAATTTAAATTAACATAGTTCATTCAAGACTGTATTTAAAAAAGGCTCGGTTTGAGTTTGATTTTCCTTTAAAAAGATATATATTTCGGTTAAAAAGCAAGTAATAATCTATTTGATTTATAAAAAAATCCCACATATGCATTTATTATTTTCTAAACTCACGAAGAGCTCGCTCAATTTTGTCGTTATATTCTTTTTCAATATACGAGGGTCGCTTGATAAGTCCGTGACTTTTTGTATTTGCCGCGCACCTGCTCTAAATACAACACTGCTCCTGTCAGCAGTTATCGATTAACAGCTGACTGTAAAATTTTGAGAAAGCTGCGTTTTTTGGTTTGCGTTTTATAGGCATTGAAAGCAGACGATCTCGTGAATTTTAACGAAAATGGAAAAAAGTGAATTTCGTGTGCTAATTAAGCATTATTTTTTGCGTAAAAAATCCATCACCGAAACCAAGGAAAGACTTGATAAATATTATGGGGACTCTGCACCATCAATTTCAATGGTTAAGAAATGGTTTACTGAGTTCCGTTGTGGTCGTACCAGTACAAGTGATGCCGAACGTTCAGGTCGCCCAAAAGAGGTCGTCATGCCAGAAATCGTCGACAAAATCCATGGAATGATATTGGATGATCGGAGAATGAAAGTGCGTGAGGTAGCTGAGGCTGTAGGCATCTCAACTGAACGGGTACATCACATTTTACATGAATATTTGGACATGAAAAAGCTTTCCGCGCGATGGGTGCCGCGATTGCTCACACACGACCATAAGCGCAACCGTGTGACCATTTCAAAGGAGTGTTTGGCGATGTTCAACCGCAATCCAAACGAATTTTTGCGCCGTTTCGTTACCGTAGACGAAACATGGATCCACCACACCACACCAGAGACCAAAGAACAATCAAGACAGTGGGTTTCTCCGGGTGAACGTGCACCAAAGAAGGCCAAGGTGGGTCTGTCGGCCAACAAGGTCATGGCCACAGTTTTTTGGGATGCACAAGGTATCATTCACATCGATTACCTTGAAAAGGGTAAAACGATCACCGGCGAATATTATTCAGAGCTTTTGGACAGATTCGATATTGATTTGAAGCAGAAACGACCGCATTTGGCGAAAAAAAAGTGCTGTTCCATCAGGACAATGCACGGGTGCACACGTGTGTAGTCAGCATGGCAAAATTTCATAAATTGGGCTACGAACTGCTACCCCATCCAGCATATTCTCCAGATTTAGCCCCCTGTGACTATTTTTTGTTTCCAAACATGAAGAAATGGCTCGGCGGTAAGAGATTCGGGTCAAATGAAGAGGTCATCACAGAAACAAACGACTATTTTGAGGGCCTTGAGAAAACCTATTATTTGGAAGGAATAAAAAAATTGGAAAAACGCTGGACTAAATGTATAGAGCTAAAAGGAGATTATGTTGAGAAATAAAACGCTTCTTTGACGAAAAAAATATATTTTATTCAAAAAGTCACGGACTTATCAAACGACCCTCGTATCTTTTGATATGTGAAGGATAGTCTTTTGTATATATTTTTAACGTATTTACAATTTCTAAAATTGTTGTCTCGTACACTATCAGATCTCTGGCAAAGCCTTTAAGTTTAGTTTTTAAAATTAGCACTGCTAACTTTTCATAGGGTCCTTTTATGTTATCAATAATTTCGATTGCATCAAGAAAAATTTGAAGATTCTCCGGTTTTCCATCAAAGTTGGGAATAACCATTGAAGCTGTCCTCAAAAACTCATATTGTGTCATTTTGTTGGTTGACGAATCTAAGCATTGCATATCTACTATTTTGTCACTGTCTTCTCTTTGCCAGCAATATATCTTGATCGTTTTGGGTTTATTCTGTAATTTATAATTCCGTTAGATATACTGGCTACAACACTGAATGATCTTTTACCTACCACACAGGACTTAGAAAAGTCAACGGCAATTTTGTTATATATATTTTTTAACTTAAACACACTTTAAGATTCGTTAGGCAAGTTGAAGAAAGGAACGTCAGCTTCGTTTGAGCTCGGATTTCGTAATGTTCGTTGTTTTCTAAATAAAATACAAAGTAAATGAGAGCTCTGGTGCGAGCATGTGTTTATATAAACATACATATGTAAGTTTCAATGGTCTCTTGTTTACGTATAAAATTTCGTGTTCGACCGTGTTGGGTCGTGTTGGGAAATTTTTTGAGCGTGCGTGTTCGTGCGTGTTGAAAAATTCAATTTTCGTGTCGTGCTGGATCGTGCCGAAAAATGACAGTTCATGCTTATCTCTACTCTAAAGTATATAGCTCGTTCTCGAGTGGACTTAAATGCAAGCGCAGCATGTTCCATCGAGAGTCTTAGAGTTGGCGAACTCTTATCAAATAATCGTGCTTCAAATGGATTGGTATATATTTAAGTAGTTGTTTGTTTACGTTTGAAATGTTTACATATGGTGGCATATTTCTCTTTGTATATGATAAACCATAATTCATATCATCATATAAGTTTAAAATAGTTTTAGCAGAGCAGTTTCAGTTTTTTTCTTATCTATAATTATTATTTTTTTTTTCCTTTCAATAGTAGAGTTAAACTGGTAGTAAATAACCATATGAATTGTATTTCAAATACAACTCTTTTTAAAATATAAAAATATGAATTAATGATTCTCGCAATGCTAGCAAGTTTATTTGTTTGTTTGACAGTTCATTTGTTATCAAAATGTAATTGTAACCGAATTAACATAATCACATCTCAATTGTCTATTCCAGCGAGCTGCAACGGATTGAAAACTCAACCAACTCACCGGTCATATCGCATCTATCGGAGACAATACAGGGTGTGACCACAATACGTGCCTACAATCAGCAGGCACGTTTCACAGAGATTCTGTTCAAACGTCTTGAGGCGAATACAATTGCATTCACCATATTGAATACGAGTAATCGCTGGTTGGGCATATCATTGGTAAGTCCTTTGAGGTCCACTTTTGGTCCACTCAATATGCCAGCTATGCACATTTGATTTCTAGTATGCTCCCAATTTGTTTACAAGTGTGTGGTTTGTGTATTTGCATTGAAATTCAATTGGCATATCCCTTGGACGGGTTCGTCAACTAGTATATCGCTACTCAATGCTCACATTAGTACAGTTTATATACCGTAGACGATTTAAAGTACCTGATCGCTGTCAATGCAAACTAATTCTCTAATTGTCTATAAATAAATGTTCTTAAAACATTTTTACATTTATTGCCCATCAGTCTGATACAAGATAACTTTCTGTCGATCATTTATAGAATACAATGCAGTCGTACTTCTTGCTGTGTTCTCAGGTGACGGTGCAGCCCCTTGAGGCTATGACTCTGTATGTGCTTACAAGTCTATTGTCAAGTCTGCCTGACTGTCTTGTCACTCCATATGTCTGTCCATTTGTCAGAGTCAGTGTCAGTGTCTGTGTCTGTGGGGCGTTTACTGGGTATAGTTTATGGTGTTTGAGTGTCTGTTATGGATTTTAAGTGACCATTGATTGTGCTCAAATTGGTACACATTGTGTTGACGTGTACAATGGTGGGAGCTATCTATAAATGCAAGGGGGCCTAGTGAAATTGCTTATATTATTGGGTATGTTGACTGTGCGGTCAGCAGGCTTCAAATAACCATATGCTTATGTGTAGAAGAGCTTAACAGTGTGATTGAGTGACATCTCAAGCGAGGCCCAATAAATTAATTAAATGCTTTTTATTTCATAACACATTGTTCGCTTGTTTTAATGTGAAGCCTTTTAATTAACTCCTACACAAACTGCTGCCTAACTTATGTCGGAGTTGAAACTTGAAACTGGTTTGCCTAGTCTAATTTTGAACCCTGCCCGAGGTTCTCTCTGCTATAAATAAACATTGTTCGCATAAGTTAAACACTCCTCGCAACCTATGGAACTTAAATTTACCTGAGGTAAGCATTCGTTGGGTGGTCTATATTTGTTAATTTAGGGGCTTTAAGACCAAAGGAGACGCAATTGGTCATTAAAGGGAGCATGATTTTCCTAAAAAAAAGTATTTGCCTTCTCAGAACATCCTTTCTGTATATTTAAGGCGCTTTAGTCTGTTGCTTTTCCAGACTGTAAAGGACTTTTGTTTGTTTGAATAGGTGTTGCGTTGCGAGTGGTTTGTGATCTATTATATTCTAATTAGCTCGCAAATTGACTGTGCAAATCGATCCACTTTCGATCTGAAAACATAGTCCACTTAAAAGTAAAACATCCATTGCACACGCACAGCCCAAGCAAGTCAAATGGTGAATCGAATGCAACAGCTTTGTGTGCTCTGCAACTAGGTAAGGCTTATAAGTACATATTTAGAAGCGGGGCAGAGTGCGGGAGAGAGAGGGATGTAGGGGCAATCAACGCAAACCCAACTCAACCCACAAAATAGCAAACAAAAACTTTTCAATTGTGGTTTGGCAGTTCCCCACTGTGAAACTTTCATTAAGATGAAAGGGAGTAAAAAGTTTACAGAGTTCTCTGGCCGGCAGCAGGAAGAACAAGCCGACGGATCCATTTAGGATGATGATGGGAGATGGGTGGTACGTTGAGAGACAGTAGGAAAAACGCAAAAAGATGGGAACAAAAGCACACGCTGACACACGTGTGCTGATTAAAAAGTCATGTGGAAAAAAATCTTTACCAAAATGCCAACACTAACAAGCACTCATCATCTCCATCTTCCACTCTTCAAAAGTACATACACATATGTACATATGTACATACTCTTATATGTGTGTCTTACACTTTTGGCCTTTTATTGCAGGATTACCTGGGTGGTTGCATTGTTTTTGTGGCCATTGTAACGGCACTGGCAACGGCAAGCGTCAGTTGCAGCAGCTACGCAAAGGAGACGATGACGTCCTCGACGTCGACGATGCCGCCAGGAACTTATGCCATCAATAAAAGCGCCAGCTCCAAGGAACTGACACCGACACCCTCGCTGGTCGGTTTGGCCATAAACTACACGTTGTTGGTGCCGATTTACCTTAATTGGGTTGTAAAACTTTTGGCCGATATGGAAATGTATGCGGGCTCGGTCGAACGCATTGCTCACTATGCACAGCAGCAGCCCGAGCTCGAGCTGGAGCTCGAGATGGCGATGGAGGAGCCGGAGTCGGAGCTGGAGCTGTTGCCGGAGCCGGAGACGGAGGTGCAACATAAACAGGACGTTGTGGAAATCAGCAATGAAGTCGATAGGTTGTCCTGCAGCACGACGAATACTCGTGCCGTTGACAAAGTTTACCCAGGCGCAACGTCAGCTGCTGTTGATGTTGATGGAGACACAGCAGTTGGGGTGGCAGAGGCAGCAGGATGCAGCAAAGAAGATGCTGATAAATTAAATGCAGGCAACGGCAACGTTAGCGGCAATCACTTAAACTTCCACCCAGCGTCAGTTGTTGACAAGCTGCAGCAGCAGCAGCAGGCAAGGACGACGCCAGTGAGGATGATTAAAGATAAGAGAATGACGGCACTTGACGACAAGGTCGCGCTATCTAATGAGCCAGCAAGGCGCATCAAAACCTGTGAGTATCAAACTGAAAGTGTGTGAGTGTTGGCCTTCAATTATCCGCCAGGCAATTGATGAGGCCCATTGATTTTCAATTGATTTACGGCAATTGCCGCCAACGGCTGCAAAAGTTAATTGACAATAATTTTGCTTACTTGAATGTAGCATTGGGCTAATATCGCTGTAACAGCGTACTCCCCTCCGATTAAATATTGAACCAATCGATAGTTTTACGTTTTGATCGATTGTTCACTTGGAATGGTTTTTTTTTTGTTTGAAAGCGAAGAAGAAGAGAACTAATTAAAGAAGCAAGTTTTTGAATAATTAGGAGTCGTATTTAAATTACTTATTACTTGCTATAAACAAATGTGGTTAAGAAAATGAAATCAAACAAATAAATAATAATATAATATAATAATAATATTTGTAACTTCTATGGAAGTTAACTCTACTGCACTTCTAGAAAATAAATGGCAGAAGAAATTTAAGCTTTAACGACTCGAAAAAATGTTCATAAAATATCAACTGCATTTTAGTTATTGACACATTTCTATTAGCCAATTAAGTATATTAACAAAAAAACTGCTCATAAAATTACTTAAAAATTACTTAAAACAGCAAATTAAAATATTTTTTGCTTATAATCAACTTATTCCAGCTGATGATTAAAATCTCCTACTAACAAATTTAAGCAATCAAATTAAAATTGTTTTAATGGTCAATAAGTAAGCGCTGTACATGTAATGGATATTTGCTTTTAAGCAATTAGTTTCAGTAAATAATTTCCATTTAATTTTAAATAGTAGCATCAGTTCTAAGCATTTGACTTTTAAATTCTTCGCACATGAATGTGTCACGATGAAACCCTTTTCATGAACTTTTCTTTGTTTGTCCGTTGCCCTCATCAGTTTTTGCTTAGCTGGTTTAATTTCTTCTCTATTATTTTGGTTTTTTTTTTTTTTTTATTTCACATGACAGTTGCGGGCGCAAAGGGTCTCACATTTTCATGCTTTGTCGAACTGCTTTTAAATTTGGAATTATACCATGTCTGAGCATTTGTTTACATTAATCTTATCTTTGCTTATGTTTGTGTAGACCAAAGCGTTCCCATTTCCTGGCCACAACGAGGCGACATCAGTTTTGAGAATGTCAGCCTGCGTTATGAAGGACAACGACACAATGTTATCAGCCACCTGAACTTGAAGATACCAGCGGGTCAAAGGGTAAGTCTGCACTACACAATCACAGCAAAAAGGCAAGCTTTTTGTTATTTGGGCATCAGTGCACTACAAACCATTACCCAGCACAGATCAAAACGGAATCACATCAAACTTGTACGAGTACTTAAGTAGCCTAGCCGGGCTCAACAAACTGTAACTTCAATGGGACTTTGACTGCGTTGACTGCATGCCATTGATAGTCGAGTGTGCACTTTGGCCGCAAACTAACCAAGGCAAAAACTAATCTAACCAGCTCTGGCATTCGGCTGACGGCACATAATGTCAACAACTGATTGAAAAGTCATCAAACGATACATTCACACACACTTATTGATTCTTAAGCACATTGTTATTGTAGTAAAATGCATGGACAACATATTAAACTTTAAATTTAAACCAATTGATTTTGCAATGCATATGTTACAATTTGTGACTTAGTTAAACTGTATTTTGATTGATCAAAAGTCCTAATTGTTCGCCCTTTCAAAGGGTATAATTGTAAAGTTTTCTTATTTCAACACAAACACGTTGAATGAGAGGTCATTGCATATTTTATTGCAGTTTGGTTTAACAGCATACTCATCAATATATGAAGGGTGTACTATATATAGTTATTTGGCATATGCAAATATATTTCAATTGCCAACATCTCTCTCAGCTGTCGACCCACTTTAACCCTACTACATTTTGCACTTGCAGATTGGCATTTGTGGCCGGACGGGCAGCGGCAAATCCTCGTTGGCTCTATCCCTGTTTGGTGTGCTACAGACGACAAGTGGACACATTTGCATTGATGATGTGGACATTGAGCAGATACGAGCAGACGAACTGCGTACCAGATTATCGATAATTCCACAGGATGTGCATTTGTTCAATGCAACAATTCGGGAAAATCTCGATCCGCATGGTTATTATTCGGATTTGCAATTGTGGAATTGCCTTGAATTGGCACAGCTCAAGGAGTTTGTCAATGTTCAGCTGCCGCTTGGTCTGGGTAAGTCCAATTCACCGCACATTGCACCAGATTTTTGTACTCAATCTCCCTTTGCGCTTCTTGCTTTTTGCACCCTTGCTACCATTTGTTGTTTTTATTGTGTGTAGACAAACAAACTCACTGTCAGTTTTGGGTACTGCGGCTCAGTGACTCCACTGGTTGTGTGTGTGTGTTTGCCTTATGAAAAAATCATGTTTATTTTTGGCAGCAAACATGACGTTTGGCTTGGCCAGCTCGCCAGCTGCCCCCCATTTGCCCATCCCCCATCCCCCACCCATCAGACAGCCTCACAAACAGCTCTAACCATCTTGTCTGTTTGATGTTTGCTCAAAATAAAAACAAAATGCAGAAGTAACGTTCATGCATGTTTGATTTTTTGTGCTGATTGGCTCACATGTGGCACACAGTCCACAGTTCGTATGCTACATGTGTATCCATCAAGTATATTTGCGTGAAGCCAACTTGATTAACCACTCTCAGCGGATGCAGAGACAGTTAGATGCTATGAATGTATGACTATGTAGTATATATGTCTATCTGCTATCTGTTATGCACACAGTTATGGACGTGCAACAAACTGGCGTCTAAATGCCATTTAAATGTTTCGTTTAAAAAGTTAAGTCAGCTTATAGATTCAGATGGAATGATTCGTTTGCAGATTTGCAGATTTAAAAGCGGAATAGTAAACTGCATAAATGCATTGCAATGAGTCGACAGTAAACGAGTTGGCTTCGTACACAGAATGCATTGTGGATTTTATATCCATGTCTTATTTACAAATAGTTTGCAGCTTTGTAAATATTTATGACTAATGCGACAAGTTAAAAGCACAATTAATACATCAATTTTTTACAAATATTCTCAGTCACTTTTTTAAAGCTTAAGGAAAGTAACATTTGTCAAAATTGATATATGAATATATGTATTTGTTATAATTATATTTGGGAGTTTTGGCGGAATGGTACCAAAATTGGTAGTTTGGATTATGTCGAATTCTGACAACTTGGTATAAATTAAAACATTTCTTTGTGTGATGTCGACTTCTTAGCTCTGCAGACTCTTCAAATATGATTGCTAATATAGCTAAAATAATGATTTTCTTAGAAATTCCTTGCAAAATAATATATATGCCTTTTCAAAGCTTCCATTACATGCTCTCAATTAGTAGTACTTCCAGTGAGTGCTCAACGACTATTTAAGTATCAATCAGCTTAATCACAAAAGGCTGACAAGCCTTAGCAAAGCGTACGCCAGGACATACTGTGCCATGTCCTTGCAATGCGTATTTTTCTTGGGTTGCCCCTTCGACTTAATACGCCTCGTTAGGGCTTAAATGCGTGCTTAGCCGAGCGGCAATATCGTTACGCTTATTAAATACAACTTTAATTACGCACTAAAAACAGGTTTTTATTATATATTTTTATTTTATTTGGTTGGCCACCTGATGGCGTTCGTCTTCCATGCTGGAACTTCCGTCAACGCTCTGCTTTTTGGCCAACAGACACGGAAATCACTGATGGCGGTATCAGCCTTAGTGCTGGGCATCGGCAATTGCTCTGCTTGGCACGTGCCATCTTGCGTGGCTCTGTTTGCCTTGTCCTGGATGAAGCAACAAGTACGTTGGACAGCAGCACTGAGCGTGCTCTACTGAAGGCGGCAGACAAGGCTTTCCAGGGTCGCACAATTATAACCATTGCCGTGAGTTCAATTTCAGGCATTGTTCATTCCGAGCTCACGTTTATTTATTTACAGCATCGTCTGAGCACAATTCTGGATTATGAACGCATTATAGTGCTGGAGCAGGGACGGATCGTGGAGGACGGTAATCCGCGGCAGTTGCAGCAGCAATCCAGCTCACTTTTCCATGGACTTCTCAACAAGGGAGACCAGCTGAATGGATGCCACAGTTGCTGATTGCAAAATGTTACTTAATTGTAGTGTGTATTTTGTAATTGAAGTTCAAAGAGATTGTCGAATAGTTAGGTCTTGGGCGGAAATACCATGTAAACTTTGTAGTTGGGCGCCCTTGTATGTCAAATGTGATTTATATAAATGTGTATATATTGATTATATGTTGTACTATGTGTATTTTGTGCTTTGCAGTATTCACTTTTATTTTTTACTTAATAAAAACGATGTCATAAGCAAACATTAAATTGTTGTTGCATACTTTTTGCTTGCCGGCAACGGGCAACTGTGCGTATACGCTACGTGACCACGTGACAGTAAGCACATGTGTACAGGCATTGGTGCACGCCACAAACGATCTGACAGCAATATGATTTGTACATTCTTATATGCGTCTTCATATAGACATACGTTTATACATGTGTGCATTGTATATAAGTCTGCAAATATGTTAGTTATGGTTGTAAGAAAGTGTGTCAGCAGTTTTGGTTTATTTGTTGCATCTGATGTGTGGGCTGGTTTAGCTTAAGTCGAAGCTGTGGCTGAAGCTGACTTAAAGCAAGAGCCCTGCAATTCCATGGCATGTGAACGTGATTTTAGCGAAATACTTGTACCAGGGATTTTTGGGCGAATTAACTTACTGCCTGTACTTTTAAGGAAGAGCTTAAAGTCAGGGATCTAAGAATGTCAAGCTGATATTTACAGCAATATATAATCGTTTTGTATTTAAATATTTTCCTCGATTTTATAAATGCAATTTAAATATCTGCAAATAAATCATTAAAAAGACGCTCAATCAGAAGACATTGTATTGAGCTCCGCTTAAAGATGGAAGCCGTGCAACAGTTGCAAAACATACACAAAAACATTTCAGCAACATGCAACAAGCTGGCTCTCTTGCATCTAAATCAGGCCAATTAGAATCGAAATCGCATTGAACTGCAGTGAATAATTGCATGAATATGCAATGAAAATGTGGCAACAAACATTTATGCATTTATTTTTGCTCCCTCACAATTCATGCCTAGCTCAGAGCTACTGCCCCAAAGGCAATTTTATTGAGGAATAAATTGATTGTTAAATGAGCCTGAGCCAGGTTGAAAAGAGGAACTACTGCCATAGTTGTGCTCGTTTTGGTTACGGTTTGGGTAGAAGGTGCAGGAATTTTTGCGATTTTAAGCGTTCACTTTGTATGCATATTTCAAGTAGTTGGTCCTGCAGCTTTTCAGCCTGCCAGGCAATTAAACTTAATTGGCAATGAGGAATGAAATGCAAAAGCATTTCTCGATACATATTTTTTTTTTGCTTTGATTTTTGAAGTGTTGTGTGCGGCGCTGTTGGCAAATTGGTTGATTCAGCCGAATTGGGTTAATTGATATGTAAAAGAGGCAAAGGGGGAGATCAAGTAAACGATTTCCTATAGTTCCGATTCTGTACACTTTTAATAATAAGGAAAAAGTGCAACGCAAGTCATTAAGAGGCCTCAATTTGACGCTTTTCTTTGACTTGCAAATTTTCTAGTCATTTTATGCCATGACATCAATAAAACTTTAAATGAAAAGGGGATAACTTAGCAGTAAGTAAAGTATTGCAACTTTACACTAGTATGCTATTAAGATGACATAAAAAAGGGACAAGAATTGCAATAAAAGATAATACAATTATTTTTGAATTCTTAAATTTTATGTTTAATTTGAATTTCGATATTTATTTTAATTAATTATTTTTAATTTAATGGCTTTTTCTGTTTATGTTCAGTCTCTCTCTATATATATAATTGTCTGACTTACACCAACGATCTTAAATAGGATTCATAACATTACAAATTATTTATTATATAATATACATAATTTTATCTAATAAATTAAAACTGAAGGAGTACAGAAAATAAAAATATTATTTGATTAGGTTTATCGAGTAGTAACAACTATTTATATGGAAAATAAAAAGTTTGCCAAAGCACACATAATGTCGGGTAATTTCAGTTTGTACTCGTTATAAGTTTTATAGTGCGCTATCAAGTGTTGGCTAATAAATTATTCGCTATGCACAATTTTGACGCAGCATTTTCGCATTAAGGGCGTGTTAACTGCTTTTGACTAATTGCCGAAGCGTCACAAATCGCTGCCAAAAGTTTCCAGTCAGTCCCAGTGATGGCGTCGCGTCTCGACGCAAAGCTGCCAGGACAGCCAAAATGCCAGGCACTACCAGGCCGACAGTCAGCTAGCACAGTCAGTCACCATTGTGGCTAATCCAAATAATTGGCATGGGCATTGGGGCACTCCGCTCGTCCTTGTCCTTGTCGTCGTTTGCAATTCCCATACACATTCCCTCATCACCGTCTCGATCTCCATCTTCAGCTCCATCTTCTCATCCTCATCAGCGTTGTTAATCACTCATGCTGCTGTCAGGCTATGTTCTATGTCTAAATATACATATATATATATATGTATGTATAAATGTGAGTGTATGTCTGCTGTTCTACACATGTTTGTGCATGTCGGGCCGTCTAATCGCGCTGACTAACCTATGTGTACATTGGGTTAATTCATTGTGCTTGCCGCGCCACGTCGAGACTCGTTTATTTCTTAGTTAAGTTCTTTGATTTGTTGATTTATTTGTTGCTTTCTCTTAGTTGTTATTGCTGCTTTTTTTTACTTTGTGGTATATGTATGTGTATGTGTGCAACTGCTTATGCTGACACACTCATCAAGCTTTTGTTTTTAGCTTTCTTGTTGAGGCGTTTTTCTTTGCTTTTTCCATTTCTTTTCTCTTTTTGCCAACTCAGGCATTTTGACTACCGTCTCGTATGGATTTTCGCATGCTCTAACTCTAGGAGGGGTTCATTGAGATTTAGGGATTAACTTATGCTTGAGCATAGACATCAATTGATTTTAGTAACTTCCGGCTGAGACGTCTATAGTGTGGGTTCAATGAAATAGATATTGACAATTTAAGATTTTTCTTTTATAAAAGCATAAAAAAAACTTAAATTTGTTAAGTAAGAGAAGTGTAGCAGATATTAGTATTTCTTTGATTAGAACTTACATTTTTTTTGTTCCAAATCTAAGAGCTTTATTTGATTCATTGATTCTCAATGAATTTTGCGGAATAAGCTATATTTTTGTGAAGGGTACAAATCTGAAGTTATTCCTTGAAGCTCACTCGGTAATTATTGGGTCTTCGTACTTTGGCCACATACTCGAGTAGAGCTACAGTGTGCGCCTTGAATTGGACCTTGACTTTATTGGTTATGCAACGACAGCGTCTTGAAATATGCTACAATTTTGCTTTTCCCTTTCTGAAGTCTGTTTATTTTGGCTATTGTTGCTGATGAAATTAATTGTTTGCGTGTGCACATGTAAAGATGTACACATATGACAGAGTGGATATGTGTGTGTGTGTGTTTGTGAAAGTGTGCGAGAAAGTGTTGGGAAAGCACTTAAGCAAAAATAAAAGTTGCAAGTTAATTATTTCATTAATTAGGCGCCCAGACTGATGATGTTGATTGATACGCAGAGCATGCAAAAGTGTTGAAAGTGCTGAGGGCGGTTAACTGCTAGCAGGCAGTGTAGACGTGATGGCATTTCTCCTTTCCTCTCCCCATTCATTCATCACTAGTTCCGCTTTTGTTTGCTTCTGCATTGATATTAGATTGGAGTAGCTTTTCTTTTCGCACTTTGTGCCTAGTTTGATGGCCTGTGTGTGTGCTGCACTTGAGCACACTCTTTTTGCCAGTGTGGTAAAACGCACTCAAGTGCGCAACGTGTTTCATGACGTCTTTATGTGATTCTATTTTCTTTTTTTTTTGATCCTCTTTCTTTATGGCTTTGTCTCTATTGCGGTTTGTTTTTATTAAATTTTCCACAACTTTTGTACACACATAGACATGTATATTGACACACACACACACACTTGCAGGCATACGAACACAATTGGGTTTAATGTGCTCGAGCGCTTGCCAGTCTCTTTCACTGTCTGTCGCTTTAATAAAAGAAATCTGTCAAACTCAAACGCTCGTAAATGTCGTAAATCCCCCTCTGTTGCCCTTCTGATGTTGTCTCTGCTCTTTCGTAACTGTTTGCTGCCCTTTTGCACCCCCTTTTGTTAGCTAATCATATTGTATGTTCAAATCAAATTTTTCAATTGAATGAATTTGTGTATAGTTTTTTGTTGTAAGAAATCGATTCCATATCTATGTACATATACACATACCATAAATGTGTATCAGTGGAATGTAATAAATGTGGTAGTCTCTAATTTTAAATTTCTTAGCATTGACACTAACCATACAATATTGTATGGTTAGTGGCATTGACATACCAAGCTTTAGTATGTTTTGTACACTTTTATAATATACTAAGATATGGTAAATATTGTAATTAATATTTTGATATAGATGGCTTGCAAAATATTAAATTAAATACGTATAGTAAACTAAATAAGTTTATCTATAAATGCAGAATATTTTTCGATAAAATCTAAAAATTCTATATTGTCTTAGCCAATTGTTTTTTATTATTTTCAATTAAACTATAATTACTATTTATTGTTTATTGTAAAAGATGAATATTTTTTAAGACTATTTAATTTTTCGTATATATTTATATATATATATTTAACTCATATACACAAGCAATGCTGGAACAAAAGCCTATGGAAATCCTTTTAATGCAAAGTTGAACAAGTTGACCTCATCGATTGGTCAGTGGGTTCGCTGATTGTGTGCTGTTCTTGGAAGTCCTAAAATCAGATGAGCACCCAAGATGAAAGCAACGTCTCAAATAGAAGAACAGCTTGATTATCATCGTTGTGCACGCATGATAATCAGAAAATGCCTTTATATCAGTTGAAGCGGTAAATTCATATACGAATGACAACTCAGCAAATTTATTTGTTAGTCGCCTAGATGGTCAGGTGAATAGTGAAGAGGTATGGGGCAAAAAGCAGCCTAAAGCGATGGCTATCGTTACCATTTTATTGGTCCACTGAATTTCATTTGAGCATTTGTTGATACACCCATAAACATATTGATTTAATTTGCGGCTTAAATTGACGGGTTTATTTCACGGATTGTATGTAATACTATCGGCTTTGAGCTGGGTTCCCAACCAAGCAGCCCATTTAAATGATGTTTAAGAGAGACCGCAATGGTATAGTGCACTTCGAAAGTATGCAAAGAACATCCGCAGAATGCGCAATGCAACAAATAAAGTTGTGAGCCAAGTCAAAGCCGAAAACCAAGTACTCAAAAAAAAAATATATACATATAAAAATAAAAATCAACAACATATACATGCAATGTGACCAACAGCACAAAAAGAAAAACAGAATGCGAATCAGAAAGTAATCCACAAAACCGGCATTGCATATGCGGCATTGACAATGTGATGAGAGGTATGCACATACACTCATACTGGGCACTGTGTGTATGTTGACCCAGTGAACGAGTAAGGCATTTGCCGGTCTGCCAATGTGGAACATATTCTGCAATGCGTTCCACTTATTCTGAATGCTGTATCTGCACAAGAGACACATAGCAAGAGAGCGAGATAACATTCGCTCTCTTCCCAGCATCTGGACATAGCCGAAGCGTACAGCTGACGGCACGCACGAAGTGTAGGTCGGCAACATAGGAGACCTTCGGCTGCATAACAAACCTGCTTATTTGCGATGGTACATGCTGTTGCGCTTAAATTGTGCATATCGGCATCTGTAGGCGACAGTTGCCGACATTTGGGCGCTGCGGACCGCGTTCAGTTGTTTCGTGTCTGCCTACGCGTGCGGTTAACAGTTTAATCGTTTGTCTCGTGTGAAAATTGTATTCAAACCTTACGAATTTTCACGTGATTTTTAAGATCTTTGCGATACCAATTAACGGTGTTATACTGTGTTGTTGAGTGTGTGTTTGTGTACCAATATCGCCTAATACGAGTAGTAGATAGAAAAATTACATATGCAAATAATGGTGATCCCAGTTGTGAGGTTAAATTGAAGCAGCACCGTTATACGCATTTCGCTTATCGCGCGCCACTTTACGGTGACTCTGACCTAACTCAAGTGAAGCTGGAATAACTGTGTCTGCGTTCGTAGTACAATCATCTGCCTTTGCATTTTTTTCCCAAGGCGCTTTGGCTCATTTCGCCAAAATTGTTTGCCACTGATTTGTGCGTTGTGATAAGCCTTAAAACCAATCACAGTGGCTGGAAACACTTCTTTGCCAGCCAGGTACTATATCTATTTAAGTAATTTCGATTTCATCGCAAATATTCAGATTGCAAGAATACATTTTGTATTTTAAGTGCTTTAAAAGCCAATTAAATAATTTGACAGTAAACTTTATTTGACGTTCGCACAATTTCATTTGATTTTCAAGTCAGTCATAATTTAATAATTTCTGTAAATTTTAAAAGTTCTATTGTAAGCTCAGCATGACTATTATTAAATAATTTCATTATTTATGACGTTATCTTTGTTGGTGATAATTCTCGAAATGCTTTTGGCAGCAATATTATGAATATATTTATTACAAGAAAAGCTTTTTATAATTACGTTTATCATTTGTCATCATGATTTAGCACTTCAGCTTTCGCCTCTTCAATAAGTGCGCTTCATTAGTTGGCATCCACGGGGGGGCCTTTTATTTCGGTGTCCAGGGGACAGCATGATTGCTAGAATGAGTAAAGGTCAATATTGATGGTGTCGACCTGCATAAGTAATTTAATAAAAATTAAGAGTATGAATATTTGATAAGAACTGTCTGTTTAAGTGTTCTCTTTTTTTAATATTTGTATCAAATTAAATTGAAGTACTAGTAAAACATTCAAAGCATTGTTATTAATAAGAAATGCTGCATCAAAGTCAACAATTAATTACGCTAAAAAGTTACCCTAACAGCATGCAAGTCGCCTACTCCCTTCAAGAGTGTTTAACAATCGAGTGCACTAAACATTAATCCACTGCTAATTAGAATTGTGTACTTGGCAATTATCAGTCAACGGGTTACACTTCTTCGTTCGAAAATGAAAGTAATTAAATACTTGCACAAAAGTGCGAGGAATGGGAGAGAATTGGAAGGGAAACAACTATAAGCCACACTGTTTGAATTTTTAATTAAAAGCAACAAGATGTAAGCGAAAAGCGTGCGTGGACTCTTCTTAACCTCTTCTTATAAAGAAGATGGGAAGATGGAGAATGGAAGGGTAAACGTCAAAGCACTCTAATTAATTTACTGAATAAACAAATGCTTAAACAGCTTTGTTACCAAATGCCATCAAACTTGACCTAAAAATGCCCCTAAAAGCGTTCTTGGTCAAAAGGGCAAAAGAAGCCACACCAAAGTCAAAGAACTTTTCTCAGCTCTTCAAGGTGCAACACATGCATCACACACACACACACACACACAGTGTGTGGCTGTGTGCATGTGTTGCTTGCATTTTGCATTAGCATAATTAAAATCCAACACACACAACACACTGCTCTCATGTGTCGTGTGTGTGTGTGCTATTAACTGGGCTGCTAAAGTCAACATAGGCGCAGCTTGACCCACGGGCTCTGCGACCGCAAAGTATGCAACAAACTCTATTACATATGGCACCACACGCACACACACACACGCACACTCAGTTACTCAAGTACACACACATACGAGCATATCCTTGAACTTTATTGTTTGCACATCAGCGGTTTGCCAAAGCTCTGTGCGTGCTGCGTTTTGAGCACTTGCAGGCCTCCTCGGTGCCGCCCCCTGCTCACGCCCTCTTTTATGTGCTTCGCTATGTGTGTGTGTGTGTGTGTGTGTGTGTGTGTGAGCTTGTACTTTTTTATTGCAGGCTGTCAGGCGCAGCAACATATCGGTTTACCATTGAAAAATATATGCTCGCATTTTTCAGACAGTTTTCACAAAATTCGTACAGAAAGTTATTTTATTTTTTATTTATTTATTTATTTTTTCTTTCTTTGCAGGCTTTGTTTGGATTGTGGGCCATGGCATATATTTATTATTTTTACATTATTTCTGTCTTGTTTTTATGCGACATTTCTTTGCAGACAGTTTGCCACAAAATTAAGTTTCATAGTAATAAATCGCCAACAAAATAAATCAATGTTAATTAAAAGTTTTAGTTTATCTAGTCTAAAATGAGAAGACAGCAAATGAGCAGCTGTTCTATTTCATATTAATGGATAAGCGCATAAATATTTGAAGAATTGTATTTAATTTTTGTAATATATGTTAAAAATGTAAATTTGTAAATGTCATGATAAATAAATAAATAAATAAATAAATAAATAATAAATAACATTTTTATATTTACTTTCTATTTCTATTTTTTTAATTGTTTTGTATTTCATATTATTCAAGCGCATAAATATTTGAAGCATTTTATTTAATTTTTGTAATATATGTTAAAAATGTATATTTCTAAATGTCATGATAAATAAATAAATAAATAAATAAATAAATAAATAAATAAATAAATAAATAATAAATAACATTTTTATATTTATTTTCTATTTCTATTTTTTTAATTGTTTTGTATTATTCAATAGAATTTTAATTGGTTGGTCTAGCTGCGTTTGTTTATTTTTCATAAGTATGGAGCATATAATTAAATCAAACATATACTATAATAAAGTTTTGTTAATTTTATATAAATATAAATATAACAATAAATATAAATATAAAATATAAATCAATTATTTGTGTGTTGGTTTTTGACAAAATCGCCCTAATATTTAATGTTATCAGTTTAACAACTTTATGCGAACACAAACTCAATTCTATCTATTACAAGATGATTACATTTTGAATGCAGCATTCGAGACTTGGACATTTGCTTTGATTGCCATCAATTGATTATGAACACAGTTGAATAGATGCTAAATCAAAACTAAATCCAATTGCCTGCCAATTTGATATGGATCTCAGTTTTCTCCGGCTGCTGCCTCTTCTCCCAGTGCGTATTAGGATATATTCTGACTTTTCGCATTTTTCCAATACGTCATTTGTCCCTGTGTCCCTGTTCTGTAGTGTAGTTTTCCTTGAATCAGCTTTAACACATATAACATACACATTTTCATTTTCAATGCTTTCCTATAAGTTTCCAGCACATATACTTATATCTTCTTGTGTTGTTCTTATTGTGGTGGTTTGAAGTTGCTGCACGTTTCTCGAGTGTTTTATGGCCAACACACTTGTGAGCCAACAGCCCTTGCACCTTAGGATAATACGCAAGCTGGAATAACTACAGGGTGGTACAGTCTACTTATTTGATCATGAAAAATAAACAAAATTGGTGTTGATTGAACTTTATTTAAAAATATATATAATATACAAACTTATTTTAAACTTTTCAGTTCGTTACTTGCACATTTATCGAATAAAAAGAATGCAATTTAGTAAATAAAATACATGGCTAATAAATGTGTATATAAATATACATATAAGTTTGTAAAACTTTGGCAAACTTATGCTTAGGGCGTCCTTACAGACTCCGATAGTAATTTAGCATAATAGCTGAAAAAGTTGTAAATAAACAATAAACAAATAGTGCTATACCATTATTTGAGGGTTTTACTTAATTTTAAGCTTATTTTACACTTCGTATAATTTGGTAATAATTTCTTATGTTTGTTTACTTTACAGGGTATGTGGTATGAGAACGTTGTTTATTTGTTTACGTCCTGACAGAGGGATGCCATAGCGCTTAGCCTGGTTTAGTTTTAAGTAAGCGGAACACTGGGACGCAGTTCGCCAATATGTGTTTGTTTGTGTTATGTTTTACAAATATTTTTATTTATTTATCCCACCATTTGTTGTTTATTTGTGGCTAAACTTTGTTGGCCGGCTGGCTGTGAGTTTAAATTGCTGGAATTGTCCCGGTTATGCAACAAAAACAACAAACAACTATGTACATACAATATAACTGAAACTATGTAACTTTTCTCTGTTTTACAGTTGAACCCGCGGCCTAAACTGTGGAATGGTTTGCCAAATGTGTAAACAAAATGCGTAGCTTATTAAAACACGCTTAGTAATATGGCAAAGCAGCCGAAAGCAGAACACAAATGTACAGAGCACAAAAATTAAATGAAATACGTGCGGGCAAAAGAAAAATACCGAAAATGTGTTTGAAAATTTAAACACAGCGCCAACAAGCAAAAAGAAAACAAAAAGGGAAAAGGGAAAACAGTGGCGAAAATTGTGCGAAACAATTTATATGAAAAGCAAACAAAGCGGCTGTGCCAGCTGCTGTTTAAGCAAATACAAAGTTACGGCTTCGGGTGCGCTCTTTGTGTGTGTTTGTGAGCAGTGTGTGTGTGTGTGTGTGTGTGTGACTTTTAGTGGCGACGGGTACTTCATAATTACAGTTGCTTGTATTTAAATTTCACTAGAGGCACGCCACAGTAAGGAACAAAGCGGCGATTGTGTTTTTTGGGCTATCGTCGCAAAAACGGATACGTATACGTAATGTGTTACATGGCGTATGCTTAATGTGAGTACTAGACCAACTTTATATGCTAGCTTATTTATTGTTGTACATTCTCGCTTATTTTACTTGCGGACTTCCAAATGTGCAGTCTACCACATCTAACTGTGGGAACTTTGCAACATGTGTAGCTTTTCGTTGGGAATCGCTGGAAATTGACTTCACGTGCAATGTGGAAAATCCAGTGGGAAATTTAGTATGCAATCAACTGCATTGTTTAGTTTGTTTATCAACTACAGTTAGAATTACCACCGAAAAATAACCAAAAGGATAATCGTTTATTTATAGATATTTAGCGGCGGGTGACAATAATTAATTGGCCAAATAGTATTGTGTAATAACAATATACTATAAAAGGATTTAAGTGCTGTTTTTGTAACTCGGTAAATGCTAATTAAATTTAAACAAATCTGCTTGTGTTTGCGAGAACAAATTTAAACATTACAAAATAATATATTACTAATTTATAGAACCTATATAGCTATCGGGTTTTCACATGATTGGCTTTTATTAAGTGCAAAAATTAACTAAATGCCGAACGACCCTTGTCAGAGATCATGTCTAGCAATTTTTCACATTCTGGTCTGACCTAATTCCTTGAGACCCCAATTTTCCAGCAAATAGCAAATTTTTATGTACACAATAATAAGTATAGACAAGCATTGGTAAAAGCCATAAAACCTTAGGCCCAAAAAATGCTTAAAGTTCGCTTTTGGCAAGGCGGCAAATTAATTATTAACTCCAAACGGGAGCCAGCAACAAAATGGGCAAAACGGAAAAGTTTTTCGTATTCCATTTAGTTTTTCTTGGGTAATTTTCATTACTTCTTCTTGTTGTATTTTTTGTTTTTTTTTGGTTTGCTATGCGTTTGAAATGTTTTACGTTTTTATTTGTCATTCATTGCTGCAAAGTTTTGTCGTTTTGTTCTTCAAGTTGTTGTTGATATTATTACTCTTGTTGGTTGCGATGCGGGCTTTTCACAGGCGACGTTATCTGTGCCTTTGTCTTTTTGGCCACACTCGCTTAAGAGAGCCCATGGAGGGAGAGGTAGGTTGCCAAATGGAAAAGCGAATGGCGGGCAGACAGACACAGTTAGTTTGGCAACGAAAATTGTAAGTTGAGGCAAGGCATACAGAATGGCAAAAGAAATCAGCTTTGAGCGCAAAATGAGGCAATAAAGATTTATCTTGCAAAGTACGCCAAAGGACACCACCAAAAAACACAAGAAAATACAAAAAATAGACAGGAGCCAATGCAGCAGATTTGTCAAGGATTTGCAGCTGACAATTTATGTTAGCCGTTGGCTTTACATTTCCCACTCCAACCCTGTTGTTCCTTACAGTCACAACAAACAATGAAATAGTACATTGATTTTTAAAGAAATACTTGCACGTATGCTAATATGCGTGTCTTAATGGCTGTGTGTATAGTGTGTGTGTACACACGATTGTAATCTATGCCATATGCAACATGCATAAATTTTAATTAAATTTGTCTAGTTTTCCTGTTCTAAACACAACTTGAATCTCGTGTGGTTGTAGCGACTGTGCAATACCCTATGAAATGTCCAACTTACCTGAACAACATGTATGCAAATTAAGCAAACGTTTGGATTTTATTTTAATTTTGTTTGCTATTACTTTTTAGACAATATTGGGAATTCGGTACTTTAAATATTTATCAGTCGTCACGCCAGGCGAATGCGGCTTTCACTTTTCCCCCTCTAATACTCTTTTTGCTGCGTAAAAATATGATTTTTAAATGCATTTGATATTTGGGCCTTGACATCCTTTGGCGTTGGCACAGTGTGTGTTAGAAAATGGCATAGAGATAAACTGCTTTTGTACACGTCTCTCCACATTCCATACAACCCTGACCACACTTACACACATGCAGCGACATTAAAAAGAGCTTTTATCTAAACAAAAGCCAGGTAGCTTTATACTGTTTGCTTTCAAATTTTATTTACCATCTGCAAATAATTTTATTTACCAGCTGTTGAAAATTCACAAAAACTGAAAGTGAGTTATTCAATATAGACTTTACGGGTATTTCCAACTTGCTACAAGACTTGACGGAGCTGTAAACAATTCGAGTAGGGCTGTTATGTAATTAGCATAGTTTAATAAGAGACAGTTTTTATAGACATATATACTATTTATTTTAACAGGTAACATTTATATATCTACACATATGTTTTCCACAAAATAAGCAAGTTATTAATGCAGTGTAAAATAAATTTGGATTAATATGTTTTAAATAAAATAAGGGTATTTACTTTATGATAATAAGTGCAATATTTTCCCATTTGCGTTTGGCATTTGTCTAAAGGTGTTGCGTGAATAGATTGAGCATTTTGTTGCGACTTTCAATTACACACTTAATTTAATTTTAAATATTACATTTTGGCTGTCTAAGTTATCTTTCTTGTTTTGGGCGTAAAAGTTGAGCCAAGTATGCACAAATATGATGTGGGGGCTAGCATAGTTTTTGACTTGACAGCACTGAAGCAAACTTTGGTGCAAGAACTTCTAGCCAATTGCCGAACCAGTTGAAAAGTTGTCGTTTTACAAACTTTGTTCTCAAAGACTGCTCTCAGACACTTGACGTCACAACAATTTTCAATTTCAATTACAATTGTTAAGCGTTAAGCCTCAGTGGTAGCTTCAAAACTGCTGGCATGCAGTGCTTAGTAAAATTCAATTAAAATGCGCTATTAGATTTATTTTCGAAAATATTTGCTAACGATTTTCATATAAATAAGCTTCGTTTAGTTCTTTTTCTACCATCAAGTTGTTCGCTGCCTTTTGAACATATGTATTTTTGTTTGGTTTGGTAGAGCGTCAGATTTCATACCTTAAATTCCCCTACAATTGTGCTAACCTTGCTGAAATTGAATAGTAAATCAACGGACGTGAAAATACCTAAAATTTGGCCATAAATTTAATTTATAAATACTTATGAAAGGCTAGTGTTTTGATACTGTCAAAAAGTCAAGACTGAGACCGCCATATGATCAGTATGTGGTTAGAAAAACAAAACATAAATGAAGGAAAACAATAACAGCTTTAGATATAAACAAGAGTAGGTTAAATCTTACCATAGCAACTGATAGGCTTTGAAATACCTTAAGGCGCTTTAGTGGGAACCTGTTGAAAGACTTAAATGAACACTGAGAGTCTAAGTGGTTGCAAATAATTATGAAGACTTCAATGTGTGTTTGCTCTTAGTATTTACCATTTAAATGAATCGAAATAATGGCATATTAGCTTGGTTAGCAACAGCTGGTATGATAAATGTTTAAATATAGGTTTAACAATAATAACAATCAATTGCTGAAGAGCAATTGCTATGCGACTATTCTAGGGTATAAGAATCAGATGAGGCGTATACTCGAAAAGAAAAAACACTTTGGCACAGGCAAAATTAAAGCAAACGCCAATTTATTTGTGGCTTGTGTTCTATGGGCTGCGTCCTAAAGATAAAAACGTGACCGCGAAAACATAAAATATACACAAGAAGAGCAAAAAAGGAAGCGAGCCAAATGAAAATGAGAGGCGACAGTCGACGAGCCATCGGCTGCTTTAATAGGCCGCGCTTAGCATAAAAATGGCAGTGGAGCGAAAGAAAAGGAGAAGCGGAAAGAGCGAGAGAGACGGCGAGTAAAAAAAGGCGGCATACTTTGTGGCGCTTGTCAGCTGCAAGTGGCGCCATAAATCAGACAAGCGACAGTCGACCAGACCACAAACAAAAGTCAAGTCAAAGGCGAAGCCACAACTTGAAAGCAATTTTAGTTTTAATGTGACCGTTTGCCGTCAAACGGGAAACGGCAATGCTAGTTCGTACTGGTCAAAAGCAGCAGGCAGGCAGGCAGGCAGGCAACACTGGAGTTGGGAGAGAGGAGAACGCGTTGCGAATTATTGATGCCTCATCGCTGATTGCTTTGCGTTTGAGCCATTTGACACAAGTGCTCCAGCGTCTCCCATTTCCATTGGCCTTCCCAGTCTCATTCCCTGCTAAATCCCTCACCCCGCCCCCGCCCCCATATGCAAGTCCTCGTCTTTTCGGTACGCTCTTGGGCATAACTAAGTGAAGTTATTTGGTATTTCTAGCGTGTACTCGACCCGCAGACACGCACACCATGAAAATACCAATAGTCACCTCTCCTGCCCCATGTTGCGTGTTGTTATTACAGATTTGTTTTTGCTTCTTTTTTTTTGTTTCCATTTTTTACGCATTTCCTTTGACTGGGACTGGGACTGGGTGCTGGTCTGATGAAATTTCAGTGCACACATTGTCAGCATCTCAATTGGTGGGCTGAGTTCGAAGTTCTTTCCCGGCTTGACGATGTTATGTTTTCTTTGCGCTCATTGCTCGCATTAGCAAGATTTTTCTGCTATCTGTGTGCAAAATATGGCAAAACAATAAACGGTTACAACAATTGCTGCTCCCTCTAATCGCAACGAGCCGGCTAAAATATTTGACAGCTTGTCCTAAGTGCTTTTGTGTGGTTCACTAGACGCAAAACCCCAAATTTCCGTGGATTGCCATCTTTAAATGTAAGGCAAATTTCAGCTTGGGTTGTTGGATAATTCCTTTAAATAGAAGAACAAATTCTTTAGCTTTAACAGATTTTAATAATAGACTGCTGATGTTTATCCAAAATATAAGTAATCTTGTTCAATATACTATTTTGATGTCATAAAGTTATGATATATTTTTCAATGGGTTTTTTGTCATATGAACATTTGAATTCCTTTTCAATTGCTGTCTCTTAGCCACAAAATTATTATCAAAAATGACAACTATCGCTAAGAATGTTTTATATTATTCAATTGACATTTGAAAGGAAATTCAGTTCAACACTTTTGGCTGATAGTTTCAAAATTTAGAAAACTTGTATAACAAAATGGTCGATCACCCAACACTGCATTTTAGAAACAACAATAACAAATAACAAGAAAAACTCTCTACAAAAGTATGTTTCATTTCTTAAGATAAGCTTTCTTCTGCAACAGTCGACAGAGCTATTATTTGGCCACATTTCTGGTGATTGTATTAAAATCTTGCACGCCATTTCATAACAAAATCTCTCAGCACACTTCTTATCCATGTCATTAGCCAAGGCACAGCTTAAAGGCGACTGCAAAAATGAGATAATTGCCTGTCGCTGCCCCTTAGGCTTATCAGAATCCACAGGCTAAAAATGTGGCTTTCTGTTGGCAAGCTATTAATTCACTGACGAAATAGCAAAGGAAAAAAAAAAAACAAAACAGTAGCGGAAAACAAACACAACTCGTTTCTGGGTAATAGCCGCGTCAAAATTCTCTCAGCTTTGGGCCATTAATTTGGTTTATAGCTGTGGCAAGTTTGCATAAGCCTGTTGTCGATGTCCTTGAACAGCGTAATGAACTTTCGGACACTAAATGCCAACGAACGGGAACACCGATGGAGGGTGGCAGGGCGCGAAATCTTTTCAATTGTAAATGTTATGCCATAAAAGCGAAAAGTGAGTCATAATTTAATATTAAGCGCAGCTCTGTGGCCAAATGCCCAAAGCAGTGCAGCGTGCTCTCCCCAGTCGCTGTTTGGCTGCTTTGTTGTTTTTGTGCGGCCAAGCCGCATACGCAGTGCCCTCCACTCAGTATGTAGGGGAGTTCACATTTAGCAGCATTATGGGGCACATGTATTATATTTACGAGTATGTTTATGTTTATGTTGATTATTAATATTCATACAAACACATTCATGCATTGAGCATGGGACAAGCAAACATTTAAATGATTTTTATGCCTTCGCACAGAAGTATGCTATGCTTTTTTACTCCAGCATTCAAGTTTAATGTTTTGTGCAAAGAACTTTGCATGAAAGCAAAAACAAACAAACAAACGCACATATGCGTGCATATGTATATGTGCGTAAGTAATAAAAGTTCATTTTATTTATTTGTTTCGGCCCACGAACCCAACCACATGACCAAGAACCTCTTGCGCTTTTTATGCCCGTCCGTCGTTGCTCTCTTTGTGTCGTTTTTATCCCCTCGCATATATCTAGTTATATAGCCTTTGGGTGATAATTCAATTAGCTGCATCGGATAAGTCAAATTTATGGACCAGAATTGAACATTCACCTGAGCTGCAAGTCTGTTGACATTGGCTGTTATTTTTCCATTTATTTGCAGATTGCATTGCGCATTTCTTATTGCGTATTTACCATACATTCGAGTATATCGATTCGAGCTTCCTTACTTAATAATGACTGCGACAGACTTGGCCAATTGAAATTCAATTTTTGTCTCTTTTTAAAGTACGAGTTTGTTGCTTATTTGGAATTTGATACACACATTTAGGTATTGCTCATCATTTTTCACATGTTTACCAAATAGTTGATCCCCAAAAATGCACAAATGTTTTCATATTATTTTTAGCTTTTTGTGCCCATGCCCTAAAGGTGATGTTCATTGAAGCCAACCCAAAATACACAACACATCGCATACACAACTCAACGCACAGTCCTTAAAATCTCCATTCTGGCAAATTATAATGCATTGTGGCCTTGGTATTCTATCGAAATCCTTTTAGGCAATTCACAAAAGGCCATCGCACATATAGACCCATTGGCATCGGGTCGTTTAGTTGTAAATAGTGACTGGGCCCCCAGCTCAGGACGGCCATTTGGCAATGCCTTTTTGCGTAATATTTATAATTTATGGAGGTTTTTCGCCACATTGCTTGGGATTCGGACCCTTACCCCTTTCACCGCTCCTGCCTTTCACTTTGCCTCTCTCTGTCTTAGTTCGCTGCTTCTACAGCTGCTGCTGTTTATAATTTTCAAAGGTAGTTTTTTGTCGATGCTTGAAGCAACGTGGGTTTATTAAGTAAATTGTTTCCGTTACTTTTCGGATTTCCTTGGAAATGGTCTGCGGATTGTGCTGCCGCTTGTTTGAAGTGGACTCTGTGTTGACTCTTGACTGTCCCAAACACAATGAATAAACGGCTCAAAAAGGGAGAAAAAAAAAAACAACCGTACAGGAAGTCGACTCGAGATGACTTTTGCTTTGTATGGCAGTCGTCCGTAACCGTTCATTAAAGCTATTTTCAGTGGCAGCCAAATTTATGTGTCAATGAATTTGGCCGGACTACGCCTTTGACATCAATTTTCAGTCATTGCTCGAAATTGAATTTTGCTGAACAAACATCCAGACACAGTGCGCAGTTGTCGCCGCCATTTAGCTCGTAATTTTTATAGCCCGTTAGGCCTCATTTTGTCACGAAGCTCTGACGTTACTCAGTCGAGTATTTATTGGGATTGTCCTATTGTTTTTGTCGCTGTATATTTACCCAATATACAAAGGCTGTCGCCAAAAAGTATCTCAAGGTTATATATCATTGTCTACGCATTTTTAAAGTGCTTAATGGATATAAACGTGTTTTTAATTTCACAAACTGTTGATGAAAGAAACGAACTTAAAGTGAACGACAAAATAGGGCATGAACAATCTAGTCTGACAACACAGTGCTAAATGCAGGGTATCAATAAGTCACCAAGTAGGCTGTTTTACGACATATTTATATATATTTTTATATATTTAAGATGCATGGCTGGTTGGCTGGCAGACTCGTCTATGGCATAAACATAGTTTTGGGTGGTAAATAAATAAATAGTGGCTGAATAAATAAGTGCATTGCCAGCCAGCCAGTAGTGGACTTTAGTCCCATTTATAATATATAATTTATCTCTTGTTAGTTGTCGAAAGCAACACTTTGAATTAAAATAATTTAACCAATTATCAAATTATGACTTTTAAACATATTGAGGTAAACTTTATTTGTCATTGCAATTTAAATATTTAACTTGGTGGTAATTGACAGGTCTAGAATTGCCGAGCACATTTACTATTAAGGTAAGCCACTTTAATATGCAAACATTTTCTTAAATAGATTTGCTTTTGTTAAATCAAGCAAAGACTAAAATCAGATACTGCATAGTGGAAACAGTGGAATAGTTGAGACAACAAACATTCAGTATTAGTTAACAATACAGCCTGTAAATAAGCAGTAAAAGCCTGAACATAAGTAGTGTATCAAATAGTTTTTGCTAAATTAAGCAAAAGATTTAGATAAAGAATAAGACAAGATGAAGCAAAAAATGCGCATAAGGCGACTTTTTCACTACTATTGTAATTTGAATGTATTTTGGTAAGCAGAAAAAAGAGGGCCAACAAAATGCAAATTCAAGTAAGAGCAAAATGCCTGCTCTTTTTTTTCTTTGCTAGTCAATTGTGGGAGGGCGGTCAATGGCCATGGGCATATTAGGAAGGAGACCTAGAACTGAGCTCTATTGTTTGCAAATTATTTGTATTCATGTTGTGTCTCGTTTGCCTCAGTCAGCGCCTTGGTGGTGAGCCGCCCAAGTAACTTCCGTTTTGCCGGCACATAATCTACATCATTTCCGTTTTAAATTATTTACATAGAAAATATTGCAAGCTCACGTTAGACGACATTCGCTATGGGTGGATGGAATGTCCTGAGCTCAGCGTTCCTTCAATTGTTTGCTGAATTGTTATGATTTTTGCTGTTTTTCCTTTTCGTTATGGTTTGCTCATCATTCAGATTTCTTTGTTGGCCATGATGCCGCTGCTTTAGGCTCGGACTTGACTGGTCAATGATATGCTCAAGTGGTCCAAGCGACTTAAATTGCGCATTTGTGTTCACTTTCGGCCATTTGGCTCCTCTCTTTATTGTGTTTGCATTGTAAGTGTTTTTGTTTTTGTTTTCGTTGCGGTTGGCATTGCAATTTTTTGGTTTCGCTCTTTTTCAGCTCTTGGTGCTTGCCGTTTTCTGGCGCTTTTAGCCGTAATTGAATTATACGCTTGCATGCTCGACATTGCCGTCATTGCCGGTTATTGGATGAGTCGTCTAGTCCCTTTGCCACTGGCTGACTGATCGCTACAATATGAAATAAAACTCCGAGCGGAGTTTAAATATTTGCACAATTTTCAGCCCAGGCATTTGCATTGGCTTTTTGTGCACAACTTTTCGTTATGTATATTTCTTTTTTGTTGTTGAAAGTTTTGAAATAATAATTTATGCAGATTGCGATAGGCTCTTTGCTTTGGAAGGCTTGTATTTTTCCCTACATTTTTGACAATACATATTTTATTTCTATTTCTATTTTTATTCACAATTTGCATAAGAAACAGAACATATTTTACTAATTGTTAACTAAATCCTTTTTATGTATTTTGCTGATGTTTCATTTATATTATTAGATAGAGTAAAATTCTTCTTATTGGCACTTAAAAATAAACCATCACATTTGGCTACTATATTATATGACCTATGAACACAGTTCCTAACCGAAAATATTAATTTATTTGCTATATTTATTTATAAATGCAGTTATTATTTATGTATTATTTACGTATTTGTTGTCTGCATATTCAATACAATTGTGTGATTTAAAACCTTTGTTTTATCATTTAAAATGGCACTTGGTTTGAAGTGAGTCATTCCAATGCCACAAATGAATTGATTTTAACACCATAATGAAATATAATGTATTATTTAAAAAACTGTGCAATAAACAGCTGCAGCAGCATAGATATTTTTATTTGTTTTTCTTTAGCCTTTCTTTCTAAATGAATTATATCGCGATTAAGCGCAAATTTATGATTATACGCTTAAAGTGTGTCATAATAGCACAATTACAGCTGCAATATGCATTAAATAAACTATGTTTAATGAGAATAACGGGGCTTAAATTCAACTTTATTTATGCCAATGTTAATGATTAATACTTTTTTTTTTAATATTTTTTATGGGTTTTTAGTTATAAGGGACGTTTAACTATTTGCTCATTGAAATATTTATGGTATGCTCAATCGACTGACTCTTGCTTTAAGTTAATGCCATTTTTGGGTTTCACGATATTTGAAAGGCACAAAATTGGAACATTTCAATATTTGGCGCAAAAATGATTAATGTATCAAATTCCTAGTAGTCGTCCTTTCCCACACATAGCATACGATACATGAATCAAAAATCCCAAAAGGAAATTGGTCAAGTTAAAAGAAAATTTAATTTTATGAAATCAATTTTCATTAGGGGCTTAAACAGCTTTGGACCTGCTCCTTACTGTCGTTAAAAATACTTTTTTACACACCCAAGAATTTGATATATAATACATGTATCCAGCGCGTATGTGTGTGTTAAAATATACGTTAGCTGGCCGCGTCCAGGGAGTCGTTAAAATGCAGTTTAGAAAAACCCAAATGCCACCGAAGACAAAGTGCCTGATAACGAGCGCCCTAGACATTTTGTATATGGCCCCCAACTTTAGTATTTTTCAGCGAAACCATTCCATTTTTGTTGCTGCTGTTCTTGTTGTTTTTGTTGCGCTCGCTATTTTATGTGATAATAAAATTCATAGCGCCTGCATATAAAATCAACTTACTGACCAACAACATGCGCACCCATACACTTGTATGGCTAAGCTCCAGTTGCACTGCACATTGGATCAAACGACAACAAATTATTGCAAAGAAAAACAAGTAAGAAAGCTACAGTCGAGTTTGCTCGACTGTGAGATACCCGCCACCCAATTTTACTATCAAAATATTATATTTTTCAAAAATATACTGAAAAAATACTTCAAAAAATATACTAAAAAATACCAAAAGACATACTGTCGCGATAAATTTGTTGCTCTATCTCTTACAGTCTCTGAGATCTAGGTGTTCATACGGACGGACGGACAGACGGACATGGCTATATCGTCTCGGCTGTTGACGCTGATCAAGAATATGTATACTTTATGGGGTCGGAGATGCTTCCTTCTGCCTGTTACATACATTTTCGGTCGGCACAAAGCCATAATACCTTTCTACCCTTTGGGTAGGCGGGTATAAATATGTTATAATCAAGTGAAAGTGAGATTTGGAGAATCGAGAATTTATGCTTAATAAAAAACTATATTTTACAAATCAAAATATAATTTTAAAAAAGAGCCCAACTTGAATTGAGCATTACAAATAATTTTGAAGTCAATTTTAATATTGCAAAATCAACAAAAGTGTCTCACATCTGACATTTTTTTTAGAAAATATCTTTCCTATTGAATATTCATGCAGCACTTTTTGTTATAAATTTGATACAGCTGGTTTTTATGCTCGGTTCAGTGTGCAATGCAACGTGTTGCGGTATTTTTATTTTACTTTTATACACTTTTTACGTATTTATTTATATTTTGATACTGCCAGCTGTTGGAGCACAATTTGATTTCCATCGGCTTAGCGCTAGGATATTCTTAATGCTTTTGTTTGGCTTGGACTGTTTTCCAAACAGTATTTCTCGTATGCCATGTTTTTTTGTGTTTTGTGTTACAGAAAAGGCATTTATGAGTGCGGCTTTACTTTGAAAAGTTGATTTACCAATCGAAATAACTTAAAACGTTTGCCATTTAAATGCCATTCAATTTGTTGTACTTGTATTGCAGCTTGAAGTAATCAAAATGAATTTTCATTAATTTTGTGGTCGATTTAAGCATATTTCAGCACAAAGTGCTTCTAACTATGAGAAAGTGGAGATTGTTAAGGCGTAATCAAGCGTAATGCCATATAAAATATTCAAATTCTATTAGTGCAACATATACATACATACATAAGTAATCTTAAGCACTCAGATACTTCATCTGTATGTGTGTGGTGAAAATCTGCCGCAATTAGACGACAAATCGTTTTGACGCCAACACTTTGGAATATCTATCTCATGCTCTAGTTGTGACGTCAGCCAGTTTGAATGTCTTAGTGCCACGAGCATGTGTATTCATGTACTCGTGTGTGTAGAGGCATTAAAGCATGAAATTAATGCACAAGACATAGCAAATAGCCTTAAGGACATGCGTGCCAACGTGGGAGGACAACGAACATAAGAATAATACAGACTACACTGAAGGGAGCCGAGACACATTAATTTGTATGAAGAGCACTGAAGGCAGACAGCAACCGCAGCAGCCTAATAAAAATTGCCGAAAAGTAAATTTTTATTTTATTCTGCTACCGTTATTTGTGTGTTGGCAAATTTAATTTGTGGCACACATGGCGTATGCAGAATTTAATTAGAGTACAAGCAGAAGCCAAAATTCAGTACGACATCAACTTTAGTGATAATATGGACTATCCATATTTAGCTTTAATCAACTTTTCTTTAATCATTTTTCCTACTTGACGTACATATCTCGTTGAAGTTTGACACGCCAAACAAAACAACTCAAAGTTGTCGACGAACCTTTTTAAGTCCTGACTCTCAACATTAAGAAATACATATAAAACACACAAACATACATATATTTTCTAAATTCAAACATTTACCTAGATTCCCTTCCTTTTATTTTTGCATCATTAACACGCTAGAGAAGGCAGCGTGAATGTGAAGAAAAGTATCGTGTTTGTTGAAAGAGATGGAAATGGAATTTTAAGTTGCCACATTTTAATGATTGACTATTCTAACTCTTTCGTTGTACATCTGAAACATTTTTATAGCGTTCCTAACTATAACTTCAAGATAACTTACTTTTATAATTTATGAAATGTATTAGTGGAAAATAATGGTTTTTTGATCAATATGTTGCCAAAATTGCAATTTCTAAAGATATCTTGTTTCAATATAAATATTTGGCTTAAAATGTTGTTTTTATTTACCTCATAAACAGTTAAATAACTGATAAGCACGATTATAAATATAAACATATTTAACAGGTATTAAATTATTAATCGTCACTTTTTCAAATATCATCTCCAAGTTTGCTATTAACTTTTAAACCTTTGCATTTAAATAGCTCTTTTATAGTTGAGCTATGACAATTTACTAAAGCTTTGCCTTTGGTTCATCAACAAAATTCAAGTTGACTGCATATTCGGCCAGTTGATTGGATTTTTGGAAATATCCGATTATCATTATTTTTTTTTTGTAGCAATATTTTGAGTGACAGTCCACTTTGTAAGTTTAATATTTCACAAAATAAATTTATACGAGCATGTGTGTGGGATTGTGTTGATGCAAAGAGCATAGCTTGACTATTTACACTAATTTCTCTTCAGCATATTTTCTATCTATTTGGAGAAAAGTTTTTGGCAAGTGAAACTTTTGTTGGCCATCCATGTCTTGTAATTGCACTTCAATGCGAACTCTCAACTTGAATTTGGGCAAGTCCCTGCGAAAATGTTGAAGTATTTTTAAACAAGTTTCGAAACTCAACTCAACTATTTCCACTTAATGGCCGTTAGCAGCCTTTTAGTTTAGTTTCTATTGCCGTTTTTATTTCTCTGTATTTGTTTTTTTTTTGTGGCTATTTTATTCTATTCTATTTTGTTTTTAGTATACATGACGTATACTTGACGTTGTTGGGCAGCAGAAGTTTCAATGGAGTGCAAAGCACAGTTTGGTTATGTAAATAGAGCATGATATGGTTTTTTGTGTGGTTATGCAAATGTGGTTGAGGCTTTATTCTCTCTCTTTCTCTCTATCTGTGAATAGAGCTTTGCATGTTCTTTGTCAAGTGAAAATCAAATGTAATTCAGATCAGCTATAGAATGTAGCTTTTTTCGCATCAATTCAACTTACAACGTTAAATTGACATCAAGTATGTTAAGAAGCTCAGCCAAGAATTTAATCCCTTCTTTGAAATGTTTAAAGAAAACTGTTTGCAACTAATAGTTGTACAACTTAAAGCATGGTACAATTCATTTACCCTGAGCCTTCCAACGAACAATTCTTTATTCATAAAAAGAAGGGGACTTATGGCTATTAAGTTCACTTCATAAATGTCTACCAAAAATAAGCATTGTATGAAGATGTGAAAAAATAAACTAAAAAAGAAGAGCTGATACTTTTGTATGCTTTATGCGATATAAATTTAAAACAAGAAACACATTAAATACACTAGAGGATATATAAAAATATAAATAATTCAAATAAATAGGAAAGGAGGAGATATTACGGTCTTAAAAAATATTATACCACATTTTTTTTTAAATAAAAATATAAATTTAAAAAAAACAAATGTGTGCTGAAGAAAAGAAAAAAAAAATGTGGGCATTAAAGGGAACAGTAGTGGCTGACACACACACACACACACACACACATACAATATACAAGCAAACGCACATATTTATTTACATAATACCCAAGCGTATACGGTTGACATTAAGTTGCCAGATGAAGCCTGAATGGGGAGCAGCTTTAAGCGCCTTTTCGGCTGGCCAACTCAGTAGGCACCAGTTGGTGCTCTCCATTTCCATAAATCATTTCAGCGATTTTTGATTGTGTGGTACTCAAGGGGTATGATGAATAAAGTACAGAAGCTTACAATAAATCACAGCTGCGACATTTGGTCAATGTCAAATTAGCTACCTGTTAAATGTTCACATTTTCATTCAGTTGGTTTCAAATACGCACTTAAGTAATTTTATGCGCCTTTCGTATGTGGCTTTGTTTTTGTTTATCTTTATAAATATTTAAGCAGGCTGCTTTGTATGCGTACTATGTACAGTATGCGGAAATCTCTTTCCCTATATGTGTGCTTATTTGGTGTTTCACACACTTTCAAAAATGTTTTCGCACAATACATACTACCTGTCAGCTTTGTTAAGGATTTCACTGGGAACCGTGTTGTGCATTTTTTATAGGACTGTAGTCCATAGTCAGAGTACAGCACCTCTGTTCCGAGTGCTCTGATTGCAGCACTTTATTACCGTAAAATATTTAGAGAGTAAAATGTGGAAGAAATGCGAATGATTCGAACCGAGTGCGGATAATTGAATGCTCGATATAAGCAAACCATTTCTAAGTTAGCTTACTTTTTATTTGATAGAAGTAGTCCCTTTAATTTATTAATTAAAGCAGTATTGTTCTATTTTGTTGTGTTGTAATTGGTTTTTGAAATATTTAATTTATTTGTTACTTCATCATTAAAGTTACTCATGTAATTCCATTTATTTCTTACAAAGTTGAAGTGTATTCTTTAGAATAGTCTGTAAATCTATTAGTCTGTTAATTGAACTAAATAAGAATAACTGTGTAAAAAAAGGGAAAGAGCAACTTGATGACAGAAGCTAAATGCATTTGCCTAAATTTTGGCACAACTTTTGTAAAAAAACAAAAAAGAAAAGACTAACAATGAAAACCATGAAAAGTGGCAGATTGAAACAATGGGAAAGCGAAACAGGACACAACTAATTAATCCCACTTGACCTTTTTGGCATTTAGATGCTTTGAAAAATCAGTTTAGCAAAAGACATTTCAACTAAAGGGCAGACACATTTGGGACCCAAATACGGGCTGAAGAGTTTTCAAATCGAGTTGTTTTGTAACTTACGCTTAAGTGTTAATAGTTTGAAGACAATTGGACAAAGAGTTGAGATTTTCCAATTATTATGCTTAAAGTGTAACTTTTTGTTAGAGATTGAATTCAGCGACATACTATATGTCCATCTCTATGCATTTGCTTCGAATTGTCATTAATTTTCATTGCGATAACTTATCAGCGGTGTTGTATTAATAACCTGTGCTCGCATTGACCTCATTTTCACCTTCATTTGGTTGGTGCTGGTCATTTGAGTATATCTTGGTCACATAATCTGAGCCTAAGTCGCCATTTGGCATTGCAATATACACATAACGAATACAATACAAATACAACTACAAACACAAATATAATACTTGCTACTCGTTCTAGCGCTGACAAATCCCGGCTGCTTATTATTTTTAGTAAATTATGAAAACGATAAGCCTAATAGCCTGGGGTGCTGTCTACGCTCAGTGGCAAGCAAGGACATGGACATGTGTTGCCAGGAACCAGGCAGCCAGCGAGATAACGATGCCAAGTAAAATCAAATGGCATGAAAATGTTAACATAGCTTTAGGCGCTTCGCTACGACTAAGCTGCTGTGCGTGTGTGTGTGTGTGTGTGTGTGTGTGTGTGTGTGTGTCTGTAAGTCTACGTCGTTTTGTTTAATATGCCAGTTGGCGACCACCGGTGCCGCAACGCCAACGATTATCTAAAAGACATTAGCGTCTTCGGAGTTCCAACGTGGCATACTGTTTGTTACCTCTACAATATTTGCATGTTGGAATGCAAATGTCCTGTTTTGCTTGGCAAATTCTCACGTGTTCGTTGTCTGCGGACTGTTGCATTTTGTTGTTGTATTTTGTCTGTCAATTGTGAAATATTCTTTTTGTTAATATTATCATCGGCAGACACTAAGAGCATTTGAAAGAGAGTTGGTGTCTTCCATTACGAATCTACGTCAGATCTGTTCCTTGCATTCCCTGTATAGATACCAGTTTCTGAAATGCCTACAATTAATTTTTCATAAGAGAAATACTGAAGGCTGCAGATGCAAACAAAATATAAATGTTCAGTAAATTCGGTTGGTCTAGTTTTTATAGTCTCTGAAATTTGCATGTTCATACAGACAAGACATACGAACATGACTTTATCATCTCGGCTGTTCACGCTGATCAAGAATTTATACCCTTCAAAGGGTCCTTTTTGCTGTTATTTACACTTCATTAGCTAAGTTTCATTCTTTGGTTAATGGGTATAAGAAATAAATGATGATGAGATTATTGGTGTAGTGACATATGAAGTCAATTTTCACATAAGAAAGATATTATAATTGTTTTCAAATCAATACTTGTTCCAATTGTTTTCTTTTTTAATTCTAACGTTTTACAATGACTTTATAAATTATTTTGTTTCTCGTTGTTTCTCGACCGTTATAGTACGTGCTTTGTAAGCTGTTTGCAGACGAATAGTTCAATTTTCTATCGCAATTATATGCGGGAACTCGCAATGATTTTAATTTGATTGTGTTGCATCGCTTCAATATTTATTCCATAGTTGCGGCAGCCAATTTTTATTATATCTTTTTTTTTACTCCATTCTATACTTTGCCCCCATGAACTTGTTTTCTGCTCTATTGCAATTGTCATAGTGGTATTTGGCGTGAACTTCATCACATGGCCATTCTTGTCATTGGCACGCACGAACGTTGACAATCTGAATCACTTTTCAGACTGTGCCATATTTTTCTACTTTAACAGTTACGTGATAGGGAAATGCACAATATAAATATTTATAAATATATGCGTTTATGCCGATAGTTTTTGTAGCATTTCGAAACTAAATTGCATTCTCTCTAAACACTTATTTGGTTTGTGGTGTGTCACTAGTTAATAATATTTTATAAATATCGTACTTTTGTCTTCCATGTAACTTTAAATAAGAACTACCTGCAACTCGTCAAGGGAGGGGAGATGACAAAGGAAAAGGCAAAGAATTCGAGTACGAAAAAACTTAACAGGCAGAAGAGAAACAAAGCTAAAGGTTTCATAAAATATCGCAACAGTGACTGTAACCTTAAAGAGGTATAACATTAGGCACAGGTCTTGTTGTCTATACTTTTAATAAATAGATAAAAAGCACAAAAGCTATTTACGAAATAATTTCGCGATAAAAGCCAATTAGGTTCATAGTCCAATTTCATATTTTCAATAATTGTTACTTATATGTGTGTTTTGATGTTTATATATAGGTTTTTATTCCGTGGACGAGATAATAAATATCTTAAAATATACTAAAATAAAATTTAACTTTATTCACACATAATTATTTAAATTAACCTGAATTTATGAAGCAATTTTCAGACATAGCACATATGTACATACATGTGTATGTAAATATCATCTGCTATGTTTAGCATACACAAACTGAATAAATATTATATTATTATTTCCTAAACCGAACTGAAAAGATAGCAAATAGAGATAATGCTTAATAACTGTGTTGTCAATCAATTATGCGATGATCCAATTTTAAAACTAATTTTATTTATAAATAGAGAAAGTTTATTCAAAGCCTATGCAAATTCTCAACGAACTGATCAAATAAAACAAATTGTGCAGAATTCTCATAAAAGCTGCTGAAGCCGAAAGTAAGGTATCAATCAGCAATTGATTTCAGCAACATGAGAGCCTTCACAATTGTGCTCGGCTGTGTCCTCTTGGCCATTTGCCTCTCCTATTTACCAAGAACTAATGGAGAGGCGTGTACGGCTCCTGACACCCCAACAGGCTGTACCGATTGCGCGGAAGCGGCTAACGAAGCAGATCCTGACTGCACCACCACCACCACTACAACAACAACAGAAGCCACCACGACAACGGCTGCTGGAGATACAACGGTTGCTGGTGACACCACCACAACCACTGCATCCTCATCTGATACCACAACAGCAGCCAGCAGCGGAGGCAAGAAGAAGAAACGCAGGAGGCGCAAGTGGACGGTCAAGAGAAATCGTGGCAAGACGGTCATCAAGAGAAGACGTCGTGGAGGCAAGGAATCTTGGCTGCTTAACAAATTTAAGTCATATAACAATAATAATAATAACAATAACAAGAATATTAATATTAAACGCAAAAGGAACCCAAAGCGATCTGGACGAAGGTACAATTAATTTAAAGGCTGCCACACGTTATAGATAAAAGGATTTAATAGACGATTTTATTTACTTTTTAAATTAGGTTTAATTACATGTACATACATGCATATATAAATAAAGTGCACTCTTAATAAATATTTACTTAAACCCATTTGTACTCTGTGAAAAATTAATGAAGATGGAAAGTAGCTCAAATTTAAACAGTATTTCCAAAAAGGATTATCCGATTGGTTCTATCTAACCCTCAGATCATAGAGATTATTAGAGCTAGAGCGGAAAAAAATGTTGGTGTCCTAATATCTTATTTATGCTTTAGATTTGGACACAATGTACGTTTTTGATATAGAGAATATAAATCAACCTCTTAACAATTTCTGTAAATTTAGTTACGATTGAATTGTGATCACTTAAGTTATTCAAGAAATACTTTAAAAGAGATAAATTAGGTGGAGCTGCGCTGCTCCGTTGCTAAGGCACTCAGTGCTATAATAATGATATTCAAAAAACTTAATAAAGTGCAAATAAGCTAATAATTTTTATTGTGGTATATTTTGGTATATTTTTGTATTCATTTATGATATACAATTTTTTGTAGATTATATTTAGTATTTTCTAGAAAAAAATATGATATTTGATGGTCGCTTTCAATTGTTGTTGCATTTACTAAAAATACAACTTGACTGTAGCTTTTATATTTATTTCATGGGTTGTTTAAATAAGTTAAAATATATATTATAAGGAAAATTTCAATTTTTGATCTCAACAGATATAAAGGGTCAGGTCAAATACTTGTAAAAAGTAATATTTGAGCCAGATGTACATAACCCAAATACAATTATGGGTTAGCAAAATACACGATTGTACTGAATGTGGGTCAACACTGAAATGTCTGCAGACTTCTGATTCATGAGTAATTTGAATAACTTTAAATTAAACTCGAAATATACCAAGCTGAATAAACAATTAAAATCCGTAATCCATATGAAGCATTATAAAAAATGGTATTGTCAAAATATTTAACATTTTGTCATTCATAGATTCTACAATACTAGATTCTAATACTACTACAATACCGGAGTACTAATTTTTTATTAACATACACAAATATTCAAACTTATTTGACATGCAAATTTGGAACCCACTGAATAAACAACCATTCTCTACGCCACTAACTATAAAAAGCTGCTAACTCTGGAAGAAAGACATCATTTACAAGTTGATTTGGGTAATATGAGATCTACTACAATTTTATTAGGCTGCGCCATCCTCGCCATTTGCCTCTCCTATTTACCAAGAGTTAATGGAGAGGCGTGTACGGCTCCAGACACCCCAACAGGCTGTACCGATTGCGCGGAAGCGGCTAACGAAGCAGATCCTGACTGCACCACCACCACTACAACCACAACAGAAGCCACCACGACAACGGCTGCTGGAGATACAACGGTTGCTGGTGACACCACCACAACCACAGCCTCCTCATCTGATACCACGACAACAACAGCCAGCAGCGGAGGCAAGAAGAAGAAACGCACGAAGCGCAAGTGGACGGTCAAGAGAAATCGTGGCAAGACGGTCATCAAGAGAAAACGTCGTGGAGGCAAGGAATCTTGGCTGCTTAACAAATTTAAGTCATATTAAAAAAAGGATAATAGTACTGCAATCGAAAGGAACTCAAGGCAATCTGGTTATCTTTTTACATAAAAGAATTTAATTTACTTCTTAATATAAGATTAATTACCAATACATACATATATACATATGATTAGAGTGCACCCTTAATAAATATTAACTTAAAAACATTTGTGCGCTGTGTAAAATTAATGCTGATGGAAAGTTGTTCAAATTTAAACAGTAGTTCCAAAAAGGATTGCCCGATCGATCTTATCTAACTTTAACTCCATGACGAAGAGTTCGTTCAAAAAATCTTATTATTTATGGTATGGTATTTAATGTTTTAGATATTAATTACTTTGGGAAAGTGGTTTTCTATTTAAAAAAAAATTTGATGTGTATTAATATGTTTTAAAATGAAAGATTCTACTAGACTAACTCCCATATTATAGTGGGAATATTATCTAACACATTAATGCACCGGAAGGACGATCTGAAAAACTAAAAAACTCAGCTATGTCGTCGTAATCCTGATAACATTTGTGGCATCGAGGATGTCTTCTCATAGTTCTTGTAATTGTTATTTAAAGAATTACAAAAGTTATTTGGATGCAGACTCCTTATTGGCTACGTTATAATAATATAAATAATTATTATTTTAAGGAAGTCGCCTTATAGTGCATGTATTTATGTTGAATGTACATATGTTTAAGGGCGTAAATAAAACTGCACGTTAAACACGCATTCGAGGATTATTACTCGACTAGATCATATTTGTTTCACTATAAGAAGCGAGTTAGTCTAGTAGAATCTAACATATTAATACACATTTAAGTTTTCTTAGAATACGAAACCAGTTTCACAAGTTAATTAATATCTAATACATCAAATTCCATACAAAAAATATAAATATGTTTTGAAGGAACTCTTCGTCGAGGAGTTAAAGTTAGATAGGATCGATCGGACAATCCTTTTTGGAACTACTGTTTAAATTTGAACAACTTTCCATCAGCATTAATTTTACACAGTGCACAAATGTTTTTAAGTAAATATTTATTAAGGGTGCACTCTAATCATATGTATATATGTATGTATTGGTAATTAATCTTATATTAAGAAGTAAATTAAATTCTTTTATGTAAAAAGATAACCAGATCGCCTTGAGTTCCTTTCAATTGCAGTATTAATATGACTTAAATTTGTTAAGCAGCCAAGATTGCTTGCCTCCACGACGTTTTCTCTTGATGACCGTCTTGCCACGATTTCTCTTGACCGTCCACTTGCGCTTCGTGCGTTTCTTCTTCTTGCCTCCGCTGCTGGCTGTTGTTGTCGTGGTATCAGATGAGGAGGCTGTGGTTGTGGTGGTGTCACCAGCAACCGTTGTATCTCCAGCAGCCGTTGTCGTGGTGGCTTCTGTTGTGGTTGTAGTGGTGGTGGTGCAGTCAGGATCTGCTTCGTTAGCCGCTTCCGCGCAATCGGTACAGCCTGTTGGGGTGTCTGGAGCCGTACACGCCTCTCCATTAACTCTTGGTAAATAGGAGAGGCAATGGCGAGGATGGCGCAGCCTAATAAAATTGTAGTAGATCTCATATTACCCAAATCAACTTGTAAATGATGTCTTTCTTCCAGAGTTAGCAGCTTTTTATAGTTAGTGGCGTAGAGAATGGTTGTTTATTCAGTGGGTTCCAAATTTGCATGTCAAATAAGTTTGAATATTTGTGTATGTTAATAAAAAATTAGTACTCCGGTATTGTAGTAGTATTAGAATCTAGTATTGTAGAATCTATGAATGACAAAATGTTAAATATTTTGACAATACCATTTTTTATAATGCTTCATATGGATTACGGATTTTAATTGTTTATTCAGCTTGGTATATTTCGAGTTTAATTTAAAGTTATTCAAATTACTCATGAATCAGAAGTCTGCAGACATTTCAGTGTTGACCCACATTCCGTACAATCGTGTATTTTGCTAACCCATAATTGTATTTGGGTTATGTACATCTGGCTCAAATATTACTTTTTACAAGTATTTGACCTGACCCTTTATATCTGTTGAGATCAAAAATTGAAATTTTCCTTATCATATAAATTTTAATTTATTTAAACAACCCATAAAATAAATATTAAAGCTACAGTCGAGTTGTATTTTTAGTAAATGCAACAACAATTGAAAGCGACCATCAAATATCATATTTTTTTCTAGAAAATACTAAATATAATCTACAAAAAAATATATCAAAAATATATACAAAAATATACCAAAATATACCACAATAAAAATTATTAGCGTATTTGCACTTTATTAAGTTTTTTGAATATCATTATTATAGCACTGAGTGGCTTAGCAACGGAGCAGCGCAGCTCCACCTAATTTATCTCTTTTAAAGTATTTCTTGAATAACTTAAGTGATCATAATTCAATCGTAACTAAATTTACAGAAATTGTTAAGAGGTTGATTTATATTCTCTATATCAAAAATGTACATTGTGTCCAAATCTAAAGCATAAATAAGATATTAGGACACCAACATTTTTTTCCGCTCTAGCTCTAATAATCTCTATGATCTGAGGGTTAGATAGAACCAATCGGATAATCCTTTTTGGAAATACTATTTAAATTTGAGCTACTTTCCATCTTCATTAATTTTTCACAGAGTAAAAATGGGTTTAAGTAAATATTTATTAAGAGTGCACTTTATTTATATATGCATGTATGTACATGTAATTAAACCTAATTTAAAAAGTAAATAAAATCGTCTATTAAATCCTTTTATCTATAACGTGTGGCAGCCTTTAAATTAATTCTTCCTTCGTCCAGATCGCTTTGAGTTCCTTTTGCGTTTTAATATTGTATTAATATTCTTGTTATTGTTATTATTATTATTATTATTGTTATATGACTTAAATTTGTTAAGCAGCCAAGATTCCTTGCCTCCACGACGTCTTCTCTTGATGACCGTCTTGCCACGATTTCTCTTGACCGTCCACTTGCGCCTCCTGCGTTTCTTCTTCTTGCCTCCGCTGCTGGCTGCTGTTGTGGTATCAGATGAGGATGCAGTGGTTGTGGTGGTGTCACCAGCAACCGTTGTATCTCCAGCAGCCGTTGTCGTGGTGGCTTCTGTTGTTGTTGTAGTGGTGGTGGTGGTGCAGTCAGGATCTGCTTCGTTAGCCGCTTCCGCGCAATCGGTACAGCCTGTTGGGGTGTCAGGAGCCGTACACGCCTCTCCATTAGTTCTTGGTAAATAGGAGAGGCAAATGGCCAAGAGGACACAGCCGAGCACAATTGTGAAGGCTCTCATGTTGCTGAAATCAATTGCTGATTGATACCTTACTTTCGGCTTCAGCAGCTTTTATGAGAAGCACTCACAACTCGCTTTGTTTATTCAGCTTGATAAGCAAGCAATTTATTTTAAAAGTAGATCAGTTTTTGATTGATTAATAGAACTATATTTAAATTAAGTCTTTTTTTGGCTTTGCAGACGGATAAAATATTTTGAGTTTGCTTGTTCAGTTGGAGCTAATGAGCATTCACTTGAATTATAAATGATGTATATAAATGGGAGTGGAAAAATTATAAGTTGCGCAAAACTACAAGAATTGGGTCGTTGCTTTAATTTTAACCATATATCTATTGTACTTGGATTATATTTATATTTGCGAATTGGGTCACAGCTTTAACTTCAACTACATGTTGTCTATATTTTGTGGATTGCTTTATACGTTGTGTATATTTTTATATATTTGCTTTACTTTTTTTATTTTTGTTTGGCTCAGTGCAAAAGGGCTTCAATAGCCTGTAACGTGGATCTGGAACAGGTGAAGAAGCGCTGACAGTGCTGACCAAAAAGAAAAGGCATCAGCAGGACCATTTATCAAAACTAATAGCTTTATAGATAAGGCATAAAAAAGGCGAATGGTAAAACTAAAACCATTATAGACAACGCTGAAAAAAGAGTTGTACAGGCGAGTTTGTCGACTACTGCGGGTAAAATAAATTTATAGTTGCATTAATGGCAGGCACATGGAAAAGAAGAAGTCAAGTCCAAAACCTAGAGAGTTCAAGGAGAAGAGAGAAACCTGAGCTGCGACTACTTAATCAATGAAAAACAACCTGCGAATTGTTAATTGCACGCATCCATGGGATGCTTTATAGGCTACGAAGCAATTGGTAACGCCTGTGGCTGACTCTGGGAATGTGTGTGTGTTAAAATTAAATTAATGGGAAATTTATGAATGGCGCATTTAAATGAGACAAGCTTTAAAAATTTATTGCGCATACGCTGCATGTGATGCACTTTTCGCATGTTGAACTTAAGCGCTTTATTGTCACTTTGTTTATCATTAATCTTGATGGCAATTTCAGTTAACAATATTTACGTTTTTCGCACATGCGCTAGAGTTTATAGACTTGCAAATTTGCAACGATTTAATTTTTTATTTATATTTTAATTTTAAGAACACACTTCGATACGCTTGAATTGATTTTGAAAAGTCTATGCATTATAACATAAAATTGACGCCATTCAATTATTTTAATTATGCTCTTTATTTTATGCTTTAAAAAAAGAAACACGGACAAACCGCAGCATAATCATGAATTTTTGTCAATTTTTTATAGGTTTCTATATGCAGAAAACAAAGAAATCAAATCGAACAAAACAAAATGAAATTATGCGGGCAGCAACCCATAAATTGACTTTTGCTCTGCGAAACTTTTTCTTTGTATGTTTTTTTTTTGTTTGTTTTACACTCACAAAGTGTATAAGTATGTATATTTTTGCCATTCCTTTTCTTTCTTTTTATGACTTTTACGCATGCTTTGATTTCACGTATTAGTGCTCGGTGTTTGTTTGTATTGCCATGAAGCACATAAGGCAACTTGGTAACTGAATCAGATGCAGAAGAAGAAGGAAGAGAGTAAATTTCTGACAATGAAACGAAGCTTATCACTTCCCAAAGCTCCTACAAAGCAGATGCCAAACAACTGCATTGAAGCGTAAATAAACTTGTGTGTTCAACTGTCCCTATCCACTTAGTATAAGTTACCTACATATTTCATTTCAGTCGCTCTCTCTTATAAAATGTCTTACAAACCCCCATCTGCCATGCTGTCTATCTCTTTTCTGTTAGATAGTGCGTATGAGTGATTTCGCCCTTTTTCTCGAATTGTTGAATGTGCATTTATTTACTCGAAGTATTCGACTTCCTTTCCCTATACCTCTCCTCTTCTACAACCATTGATTTTTTAGCTCTTCTTTTTGTCGCATCTTAATGTGTTGACTAGAAATGTTTGGAATTTTTTACGCACGTTTGACTGCTGAAAATGATTTGAACTTTTCAACTTTATAAAAGTACAAAAAGTGTGGCCAGCTCTTATCAATTATTCATTATGAAGAGGTTAACGCATTTTAACTTTTTTTTATTTTGTCATAAAACCATTTGCTACAATCTTGCTGATGTACTTGGCAATGTTTTACCTATTTGCGCCTTTGTGTGCAGTAGTTGTTGCTTCTATATAATTTATTATTAATTTATTGAATGCTGTTAATGTTGTAGCAAAATTAATTGGCAATTAATGTCAACAACAGTCAGAACACTGTGGGGACAGAGTGAGATTCGTAGACAGACATTTTGTACAGAATTTAATAAACACTGATTCAAAAATTGCCAACGTCTGGTTATTATTGGTCACATTTAAATAAAGTGAATGAAATGCTTTAAATGAACACAGCTATATGAGACAATGCTTTTGTCGAAATTCAATTAAATTAATAACAAAATAATCAATTTAACAGAATAATTAAAAATAATCTCAAATGTGTAAGCATACTAAAATTGAATGAACGTCAATCGTCAATGTAAGTATTCTGCCAGTTATATTAAACAGGAAGCTTGATATTGAAGGAGAAATATATTTCGATAATTAATTGTTAGCCTTAATGACAATTTTCTATGGATTCTTGTGTCTCAAAGGAATTGTTGTTCTCGGTACTCTTAGCCACAATTAGTCATTAGTCTGAGCCATAAACTCAGCAAATTCTCTTCCTTTAAGCCATAAATATCAATAATCACTGTATAAAGCAGCTCCAAGAACATAGATAAGCCTTGCCTGGCGCTGGCTAAAAGGACTTTGGCCACGATGCTCTTCGTGGCACATTAAGTGTTTTAATGGCCATTGCAAATTAAACGCCATAATAGTGTGTGAAAAATAATAAACTGATGCAATAATCAGCAATCACAGTCACCCACACATTGTCATTCACAATTAGCTGCTAGTAAGGCGCAGTTCATAATTCTGTGCACTTTGCTCTGGGCCAACTATACTAGATGTCATAATAGCAGCGGTTTTTACACTTGGCTAAATACCACAAAATTGCATGGCTTATAGCGCGTTGTAAAAAGTAATTGTACATAATTATGTACGGGGTTTGCATATGTGAAACAGTTTTATTGCTGCATTCACCATGCTTGCACGAACTTGTACGTTTTTAAAGGCTTCTCGACAACCACATACAGTGGGGTCAACGCATAAGAAGCTTATGCTTTGAGCTTAACTAATTAAGAGTTCTAGTCTTAGTATAAACTAAAAGTTATTGTCTTTGCAGAGACAATTTAAGAATTCGTATGGAAACTAAATAATTGTTGATTCCAGATGATATAAGATGGGTCATGTTTATTTTTATCAAGTAGTTATTTCCTTCAAAGAAGTAGGTAGTTCGAAATAAACACCTATAATATTTTCTAGCTCTTTTGTATTTTGTACTCTTTCACTCTCTTGTTTCTGTTTTCTAATTATTCTTGCAAGTCTTAATATACTTTGACTTTAGTTTGCTTCTCTAAGCCAAGAAATCGTTTAGATATAATTTATATTCTCGACTATTGTACTTTTTGCCTTGAGAAAGTTGTATAATTTTCACTAGTAATTTAAAATTATCTCAAATACCCACAACAAGCAACTTCTTGCTCATGTTGTAAGTGGTTTGAATTTTAATGCAGCGAACTTTCTACTTTAAGTCCAATGCATCTTTCTTTGGTTTTTTTACGACCGGCACTTTCAAACCAGACTGTAGACTGTATTTCTTTACATTTATCTCTGGGCGCATACAATTGCATATGTTATATATAGAAATACATATACATACGCATTCAAAACAGTGCGTTGTGCATTCATGTTCAAGTGTACACATACACATACACATACGTTGCTTTCAGGGTGCAAATTTATTCATTTTAGCAGACTGCAGGTTGCTCTAATTATGCATGCCAGTCATAGCACTACTTGCTAGAGAGAGATATACATATGGGAAAAGTTGAAAGTTGGCTCTGATTTATTTAAAAATTTGCACACAAGCCTACCTTTATCTTGTACTTTTAGAATATTGAAGGAATTATAGAGAATTGTTTGGGTTCAAATGAAGGAAATGATAGCTGGACACTAGAATGGCAATCATATTTTTATGAGACCTATGTGCTGACTTGTATACACATACATATATATATGTATATATATGGCGTCACCTGCTCCTTGGTTTTTAATTCATGAAATAATTTAAACTCATAACTCAAGTAAGGAGTGTGACGACTGCTACTGATGGTATTACTAATTATACAAATGTATTGTAAGGTTTGTTTCACAATCTTCTACTTTTTATTTATGTGGTTGGCCTCTGCTGCACAGGCATAAATTATGACTAGGGCGTGGCTGTTTTCTATATAAATCATAACACCAAGAGCCAGGATAAAATAAAAAAGGGAAAAACAATTTGCAAATAAACAACATAAAGCATGGTTTGCCTTTAGGCGTGTTACGAGCATTTTTTATGCGGCACAATTTTTGTATATTTCCGTTTTTGTTCCTCTTCTTTTATCTAGCACAAATAATTTATTAGCTTGCTAAGGCAGCGACTTGCCACATGGCCTAAATGCCTCAAAAACTGTCCCGTTTATAGTCCAGCCATAGTCAATGCGGTATAGCATGATGTTAGCGGCAACTCAATTAGAAAATTTAATTACATTCCAGAAAACAGAGACAGACAATAACCAAAAGTCACAAACGTTGAATTGCACCAAATATTAACAGTTGATTAAGCAATATTCATTGGACTTGCGGCTAGAATCAGATATGCTGTTCGAATATTCCACCAGCTCCTTGCTTCAGCATCAAAGTGAACTCTCAACAATATGAAAATCAATCAAGAAATATCCAACAATGCCTTAAGCATGCAACAAATACTTGAACGCGCCTCCGCCTCTCCTTTCTCACTTTTGATGCGAGGCAGGAATCAGTTTCGATTTCTCAAAATGAGAAAATCCTAAAGATTTGAGTTGGGCCCTGACTAATCTCGCAACCGAAGTTCATGTTGGCCTTTTGACATTGCTCTTTAATATTATTTCGCACTTTTATGCTTATTTATTTATATATTTCTTTTTGCAGAGCGCAAATTGTCTGGCCAGGCCCTGCTTGGCTTATTAAAAACACAGGCTGCACATTTTGATTGATTAGCTTTTCGTCTTTCTTTTCAATTTCTGGCGTAATACTCGTATATAATGCTGGGATCTTTTGAAAATTGATTTTGAAATGGATTGCACAGAGGGAATAAATTTAACTCAGGTTACTGGCATTTGTTTGATTGAAGACGTTTTTTATGGCTCAATTTTGCCAAAATTTAAATGAATATTGCATTTCGCAACTACTAGTGCCTTTTCTTCTTTTGTTGATTAAAGACAGTCCAATGTGAAGTCCCATTTGATGTTGGCTTAAGTTCATTTGTTCCCCAATTATGCTGCAGAATAATGAGGTAATAAAATTAAGCTCAAGTAACCTTTATGCATAGGCCAAGCAGTGGGGTAACTTGATTTAATTCAAAATTAAGCCAGCGCACAAAAAAAATAAAGGTAAACATAGAGCCCTTTTCATAATTTGCTACAGCACAATTGCTGACTGCCGCTGACCTTGCCGCGCCTTTGGGTCAAATTGAACCGTAACCTTATCAATCAGTCCGAGGCATGATGAAATTCTTGGCAATGTGGCAGATACTCCTCCATACATAAACGCGTTAACTGGCAAGTGCTACTACAAATTTGGATGCGCTCAATCAAGCGCTAAGCTTGGCGTAACAAATACGGAGAAGCATTGAAGGGCCCATTGGTGATTTTGGCAAACTTTTTCTCTGGCATTCTCCTTTGCACCTTTATCATTGTTGTTTTTTGTTTTTTGTTGCGGCTTTTTGACTTTTGGGCTGACCAAAGTTTGAGCCCCCCATTTGCGGTGCTAATTTGTTGTTGCACGTGGAGCTGGTGCTGCCAGAATTCTCGTTCTTGGCCCAAATGGAGCGCGTCATTAGTTGGCAGCTGCCATAGTCTTTCTCTCTGGCGTTGCCTCAGACTTTGATTTCCCGTTTTTGATTCTCCACGCGATTTATTATTAATTGGCCGCAGGCAAAAACTTTTGTTTGCCTATTTGTTTGCTCCTGGTGCGTTACGTGTATTTCAATTATTAACACTTGTGCGGCAACATTGCGTTCAACTTAATTGTTTAATATTTTACAGCAATTTCGGGTCGCAAATTTCGCATATTTTGCTTTTGTTTCATTCTTATTCCCTGCTTTTTTCATTTTATTTGCATAAACGCTGCATAAATATTTCCCTATTTAATTAAAACTTTCTCTTTTCTAATTGCAGATGCCAAGGCAAGCCCCCCGACTCCTTTCGAAAACCAATATGATTGACGGTGAGTTTCACCAAATAGAGAAAAAGCACAAAGAAAAAAACAAGATTCTTTTGCATAATTTATAAGTAATATGCAATAATAATATGTGTTTTGTGCTTGTTTAATTTATTTATAATTTATTTATATAGTATAAGTGTGATGAGTAAACCATTTATTAAAATATTTGGGCTTTTCGGGCTTCGTACTTAGATACTGAGGTAAATAATTTTAACATATTAGACTGGATACATATTTTTTTCTTTTTTAAATGAGGATATATAAAAGAGGTTAAGATGATCTACGATTAAGAACTTAAAATTCGAATATTTTATATGTATTGAAAAATAGATTTGCTTGCTAATTGCAAAAGGGTTGTTTCAGTGTAAAGAATTCTCAGTATACAAATATTAATTTAGGGGCCAGTTAGTAAAATGGCTTCAATTAAAAAAGGTTATTAAATTTGCTAATTGATTGCTTCTGATTAATGTCAATAATGGGCTTTTAATTAGATAAAAAAAATGTTATATCATAAATATATTTATCATGAAATTTGGCTAATAAAGTAGAAACCAAAAAAAATTGAAATCTATTAAAATAATATTAATAAAAATTGCAGAGATATTTAATATGCATAAAATTGAACAAGAAATGAATGTAATTAATAATGTCAGACTTAGTGGAATTTAATTAATTTGTCCAAACATGCATCATATGTATGGTTTTGAAATTTAAAGCAGGCTGCACGCGACAGCAATGCATAGACTCGAATGGTGGCAATCAAATTAAAGCGCTTTTGATTGTGGTTACAAATTGCTTTTAATTGTTGTCGCCGCATAAGCTGTTGCTTACATTGTTGTTGTCCAACTATGCAGTAAATAAGTCTAGCAACACAAGCTAAAATTGTCCATTTTGCATTGCATTAAATCGGATTTACTTGGTCGTTTCTCTTTTTTCTTTCATTTTGCAGCTGTTGTTGGCTACGCTTTAATTTGGTTTAGTATATAGCAGTACTATATATGCGAACTAGAGCCTTGCCTAAGGGATCGTCACACCTAGCTTACACATACCCATGAACACTTACCATAATAAACATCAATTGCTTATACAAACCGTAGTAGCCGCCAGCCCTGGTTGCTAGCTAGCTTTATTTTCGTAGCATACTTTTATGCTGTACGCATTTTGTTGCTTTTCGCAGTCTCCAACGATGTGGATGTCGGAGCAGCAGTCGCGGAATGAAAAAGTGCTCTGTAAATACGCAAGCAGTCGCGTCGTGTAATATTTAGACAGAGACAAGTGCCACCCCAGCTACAGTTCCTTTTGCTACTAGTATGTATAATTGTGTGGTGTAGCCGTAAATCTGTGGGAGGAAGTGTGCGTGCATGAGCCCCAGCATCTTTTTATGAACTTGTTAACAATCTAACGACCTTTTATTTTCCTCCCAGCCTGCCAGTCAGTCAGTCAGATGCACTTGTAGTCCCTTTTGTTGCGGTAGCTGCCAACGTTGACTCTTAGCGGCAAATCATATGTTTGTGTTTAGCAAATATTTGCATACTTTCGGGCGGCTCATGAAAATAACATAATTTGATTCCGAGGAGAGCAAAGGATGTGGTAATGTTATTTCTCTGAATGTGTGTTTGTTCCTTGTCGGTCTATTATATCCGACTAAATTGATTTTATTGTATGCACATAGTTGGCTTCAGCTATAAAAAATATTATTTAAATGAAATTCAATACCGACATTCCATGGAATCGCGTAAGAATTGCTATTTAACAAATGCGATTTCAGGAAAGGAAATCTTACTTGTTTAGCAATTTCAGTTTGAATAAGCTTTTGCATTAATATAAAATCCATAATACTTCAATTATGTGCTGTGCCCATAATTCTTGACTTTGTTTGCTTTTATTATTGTGAAGTCTTTTTCAGTTGAACTCAATTGTGAATTTGAACTAATTTTGTGCAAAAGGCTTTTTGAGAGCCTTAAATGCTTCACAAATATGTCATGGGCCTATTGGCCAAGCCGTGCCTAAAAGCTTGCACCACAAAAGCAGGCAAAGAACAATTTTTGGTCGACTGTTTAAAAGTTCTCAACAACAACAACAACTTGTACGGAAAACTTACAACGAGAGTGGGGAACGACAACACAAAACTCATTAATTATTCATAGTGTTCAGCACCAAAGTGTTTATGAGGCAAGTGCCGCTGAGGCTCGCCCACAAAATGAACAACAAGGACACCCACAAAAGGGACACAACACAATACAACAAAACAGGACAACGGGACAACAACTGGACAACCTGGCACGAAACATAACAAAAAATAAATGCAAATTTAACTTTTTCTTAACATAAAAATAAACTAGCTGGAATCCCTTACATTTACAAACTCTACACAGAATTGACAATATTGTTAACAGCTTCTTTTAGAACGAAGCTGATTAGATCGAAATCGAGTAAGCCCTTCCTGACCAATCGATTCTTGTTGTCCTTGGTTTTGCATCATACACTGATCCCGTATAGTACACACGACAACAGCAAATCCAAACGTGCTAAACGCACATTTGAAAACCGGCCAAAACAACTTTGCATTGCTCTGCTTGCCTTTTGCCATTTGTAAACATTGGGCGCCTGTTAATGGTCAAATTTTAAAGCTTATTGTCGAGGACCGCACGTACATTTGCACTACTGAGTGTGGTCTATACATGAGTGCTTGTGTGTGTGCGATTGCATGTTCAAGTATACGTGTGTGTGTGTGTGCCCTTTTGTGTAAATCGTTATTGAATGTCCAAAATTTGGAATTGCACCCAGGGCGGCAGTTTTCATACGAGTATTCCTGTGAAATGGCCAACGCATCATCGGCAATTGAAGGCGTATGTATGTATAGGCGTGGTCGACAATGATTTGCTTTTGAGATTTGAATGCAGCAAAAGGATTTTACGTGATGTTTCAACACACTTTGTCTGCATCTAAGTGCCAATCGGGGAGCTATCTTCTAACTGATGGATATCCGCTTTATAAAACTATTTGCTTGAATCATTCGAATGATTTTCAACAAATTGAGTGCTTGTCGAACTGAAGATCCTATGTTCGACATGCTAGTTTAGACTGTATGCCTTAATTGAGAACTTTAATATTAATTAAGTGTATATGAATTTGTAAATAACTAATTAAGAAGGCATATTTCTATTTTCAAACATTACGAGTATATAAAGATGGGTAAAATATATGTTTTTTTTCTGTAAGCTAGATAAACTATACACCGCTTCATGTATTCCAAATTTGTTAAATTTGTTAAATAAATTAAAATCTACAGATTCCTAAAATATGTTCAAGTGTTGTACAAATCGAATAATGTTTACTTTTCTCAAAGGCAATTAGCCAAAAACGTTCACATAAATTGAACTCTAATTTAAATTGCATTGGGCTTAGTGTTATTTTTATTATCTGACCTAAATGCCCAATATTTGTAGCAAAGCCATAACTTATCTGTTCTGTATTGAGACATGCCAAGGTCTTTGGAATTGGTGATAACAAATTGCCTGTCATATCTGTATAAGGCCGTATAAGGCCGTACATTCATGTGCAGATTCAATGAATGGAACTGGTTTAAAATGAATGATAAAATATATACACAGGCCATTTTTGGGTTTTCTATTTTAAGTGTGTAAGTAAACAATAGTTTCATTGATTAGGGTTCACATCTTATGCATGGGCATTCTATCTGATTGTGTGTACAGTATGTTGTGTTAAATTACAAGGTCCTTTAACATGGGCTCAAAAATTGCATACGCTTATGATGTTGAACCACTTTCAGCTAGGTCTGCATACATTAGGTTGTTGTTGGTGAAGTATTGAAAGAAAGTTTTGTCTATCCGCCTTCGTTTCGTATTCCTCTGCATACACACAAGTTGTAAATTGCTTGTTAGTTTTGCTTTACCAGTTTTGTTGCAAACGATTTTTGACACACACTTACACATTCAAACACGAAAACACCCAAAATAACGACTTTTCTATTAGCATTGGGGTATGTAAATGTCGAATATTGGTTGAACTTTTCAAAGAGCTGAAATCTTTTGAATGTGCCCTTCTTGTAATGACAAAACATGCAAATCTTGTTGCCACCTAATGATGTTCTTTACCCAAAGCTCAAGTATATACGTAGTTTTACTTCACTTTTAGTGATACATTGCGTATGCGTAATGAGCCACAAAGCCACAACTATCGAAACGACTTTTTTTCTAGACTTTGCTCTTTTAAAGATGTTAGAAATTGTTAGAAACAATTTTTCATCTCAAATATGTAAACATTTTCTTAAAAATGTTCAAAAGATTTTTTAAATACAGGCATATTTTACTTTTGAAGGTCCGTGTAAAAAATGCAAATTTGTGGGCCTTCATTTGATTAGAATTCCAGAAGTTATTCACATTTTCTTTACATTTCTTGTGTGTAGCCAAAAACTGGACATTTCGTGACTCAATTGGCATTCAATTCGATCAAAGAGGCATGCTGAAGAACACACAACTCAATTCAATTGAATTGAATTGAATTGAGGAATATCTGGCCAGAAAAGAAGTCGGCCAAACGTGCATGTCGAAAAAGTTTCTTAATCAATAATTTAGCACAAATGCAAAGAAAGACAAACCCCTCGTAGTCGTTCGCACTCATTTAACAATTTCACGCTTCGTTTAGGTACCGTGAGAGGCTCCTGCCTCACATCGACCTGCTGCCTTGCTCTAGCTCTTGCTGCGACCTGCGTTTTTGATTCGGCAAAATATATATTTTTTCTGTGCTTTTTGCGTCAGAAGTTTTTGGGCAAATAAAAAGGGATTTGCATGGCTTCTCTTAGTTAACCCTTTTCTCCCCCGGTGTGCTCGGCTGATAACCAGTTGACGGGTCCTCAACGGCTCCTAGACGCTGTCCTCGTCACCTAGCAGTCCTACAAGTTGACGGTTGAGCGCGCACAGTTTCCCCAACGGAAATGATGACATTTCGTCCAACTTTGTTGCCGCGCTGTGCAGTCGCATAGAAATTGTGAAAGGCGTTGTCTAAGGTGTCTAAGAAAATGTATGGAAGCATTTGCGACAGTTTCAAAATGAAAATTTACACTTTAGTCGCCCCCGCAGTCAGAAAGTGGGCATGCGGTCGGAAATTGTTCTTGTTGAAATGCTCCTTGGCTGTGCTTGGCTGCCACAAAATTGAAATTGTGGCCAAATGTTGTCGCCATCATTTTTATTGATTTCCTTTACATACTTACTTACTTTTATTTGCTTTATTCTCCTGTTACGTTTTCATCTGATGCTGCTACTTTTTATTTCGCTTTTGACAGCGGAAGGAAGGTAGCAAAACGTTATTATCAATTATCATTTATTATTGTTTGTGAGTGTTTTTCGCATCATTGGCTATGTTTTCTTCCTCATATTTTTCCGCATTTTCCCAATTGTGTTGGTCTTCTATTTCTTGTATTTTGGAAAAGTTACAAAAGATGTGTACTTTGTTCAGCTTGTGCGATTATTTCTAAGATGATTCAGTGAGTATTGTGCTCTTATTTCAATCTATTCCTGCAGTCATTTTCAATATGCTTGTAAAAAACTGATAACTTTATCAAATGGTATAAAATAAAAATAAAAAACTCGACTGCATCGGCCGGGAATCGAACCCGGGCCGCCCGCGTGGCAGGCGAGCATTCTACCACTGAACCACCGATGCTCATATTATTAACCAAACAGAATTTAAAATTTAAAAACTTAAACTAAGTATAAACAAAAGGATAGCATTAGACAATTGAGTTTAATAAATAATAATAATCAATAAGACTTTATTGATAAGCATGTTTAATAATAGATGCAAATGTTTAGAATTATTTATCTATTAATATTTATTAATATACTTATGTTTAGTGGAGGCAAAACGCTTTGACAATTAAGTGCGCAAAATATGCAAATATTTAAGTATATTATTAGCATATTCTATTTAGGCGAATATACGACAAATGCTTTAAAATATTTTGCCAATGAGCAAGCTCATAAATCAATATCGTAGCAAATGTGTATTAAATGGTCTTAACGAGAAATTAAATTATTTCATAATTTGTGCGATGAAAAAGTCATTTATTTATCATATAATTGACTCAATTTGTATTGCGAAATTTTGGGCAGGTTGAAATTTGATTTTTAAATTTTGGCCATAGAATATCTCTGTAATCGCCTATGATCTCATACCAAAGCCTGTTATTACTCTCTCGTAAATTGATTGAAGTAGACAGAGACAAGACTCTAGACTCATGAATAGAGACATTAAGTTCACATAATTGCACTTGACTCCGTTTCATATTTGCAGAACGAGCAAGCACATGCATGCATACAAGTACATCTGCACATACACACATACATACATATACTCCTACACTTGTTAGAGAATACCTAGAATGCTAGCTGACTTGGCTGCCTGGTGGGCTGGCTGACTTGCTAGCTGGCTGTATGGCAGGCAACTGCCATACGAGTATTTTATTCAGAAACAATAAAGTTTTGTGTCATTTCCATAGCCGAGACATGCCCCCTCGTGTGGCAACGAGGCATTGCGTGGTGGTTGCCGCACAATGCAATTATATTGGATGTGCCTTTAGGATCGTCTGTAAGAAACAAATGAATGTCAACGGCATGTAAGTCATAATGACTCTCGGTCTGATAATGACGACGAGAGCTTTGTTAACGCAAACTGCAAGACGAGACAGACAATGAACACAGTATGACAGTTACATATTATGGTTATCTAATACACAAAGTAACTACAAGTACTCATAATTCAAAATGCTGTTGTGCAGCTAACTCAAAGTTACCTGTGGCAAATGTAACTTGGTTGCCTTGGATGATTTAATATTAAGCAAATGAACTGCAGTAAGCAACTTGGGTTAATTGAAAATACTTATTAATTTCTCTTGCTTTGCCAGCTCCCTTTATTTGTATGTGTGTGTTTGTGAATCGGTGAAAACAAAAACAAGTTTGCACTTTTAATTAATGTGGCGAAAACAAAAATGCTGCCGACTGGCTGTAAAATCTGATTGTTTGGCGAAATAAAGTTACAACCTTAAACGATTGTAATATCAATTTATTTACAACTTATGATCAAACATAGCAGCTACTTAATTACAAATATTGTACACTTTCTTAACTCATAGGAATATCGCAATCGCAATACTAAAAGTCCTTGTCCCAACCGCTCAGCTCATCGGGTGGTTCATAGTCGTTGTCTCCGCCCAGATGTATAAAGTATTGCACGTCCGTCAAACTCTTCAAGGATCTCTTGATGGGCGACGGCAGCTGCTTGTGCTTGAGTCGCACCCAGTCCAAGTTATCAAACCAGCTGTGTCGCTTGATATCCGCAATGCCCTTGCGTTGATAGCCCAGTCTCTCAGCGGGCAGCTGCTTGCACAGATGTCGAATCAGATGCTGAGCGAATTTGGGTATACGCGAGGGCATGTGAATGACATCGATGCCACTGAGTATATTTTGATAGATTTTGATTTGATTAACTCCTCGAAAGGGCGTCTTGCCAACCAAAAGCTCATACACCAATATGCCCAATGCCCAATAGTCGACGGCACGATCATGTCCGCGATCTAGAATAATCTCGGGTGCCACATACTCGGGTGTGCCCGCAAAAGTGTTTGTCTTCTCATTGGGTCGCACATACTTGGCAAATCCAAAGTCAACCTGGAAAATATTAGAAATCAGTTATTGCTCTACTCAATATCTGAGCGATATATTCCCATTACCAGCTTGCAGTAGCCATCGCTGGTCAGCATTAGGTTCTCCGGCTTTAGATCTCTGTAGATGAAGTGATGGGCATGCAAAAAGTCAAAAGCTTCCACAACGCAGCCAGCTATAAACTTGGCAGTTTTATCATCGAAATACTGACGCTTCGACATCACAGTCCAGACATCTCCCCCCATGCAGGCCTCCATTAGAAAGTACACATACTTCTCATTGCGGTATGTGCGATAAAGTCTTTTTCAAAAAAATCCATTTAGTATCAATAATTATTCATATCTCAGTCTTTACTTACTGCACTATGAAAGGTGAGGCGCGACACTTGATCATCACATTCTTCTCGTTGTAGACATGCTCGATTTGATCCTGTTTGATCACTTCGATCTTTTTAATTATCTTCAGGGCAAATATCTGATTGCTGTGCGTGACAAGATCCACTCGACCAAAAGCACCCGATCCCAATGTTGCCACCTTTTTCAGATCCGACAGAGCAATGTGTCCATGCTCATTATCGAACTCGGCGCTTCTATTGCTCGATCGTCCATTTATCTGGGCATTTTCATCCAGTTTCTCACTCAGCTGCTTAATGGTGCCCAGATAGCTGATAAAGGCTCTGTGAAAAGTATAAATTAGTTAATGTTCTTTGACTCGTTTCTTTAACCTTACTCTCGCTCCAGCTTGAGCACTTCGGTGCCAGGTGCATCGGCATAGACACTAGCCTGTCGCACATCCGCATTCATCAGTGCTTGTTCTCCAAAATAGTCGCCACGTTTGCGCTTTGCGACCACCTGTTCCTGCCCAGCGTCGTTCTTCTTCTTGATGGTTACTGTACCGCCCCGTATGATGAAGAACTCATTACCCACCTCCCCCTCTCGCACAATGCAGCTGCCTGTCTCATAGAATTTCTAAAAAAAGAGTGCAGGTTCAATGTATTTTTTGTACTCCCTTTCTCTTTGCATTGAGACCTACCCGTTGCAACAGATCCACAACCTTGTTTAGCAGACTCTTTTCCAGTTCTTGCAGAAATGGAGCTGACCGCAGGAACTGCAGGTTCTCCTCGCGCTCTCTAGATCCCGAGATCTGCATGATGGCCCTAAAGGTTTCTCTAGCTATCTTCCACACTCGCGCATCGGTGGCCGCTAGAAATCAGAGTAAAAGCATTGCATTTAATAATGTTACGTACTTATTTTTATGCAGTTGATTGAATAGTATTTTTGAAGTAATAAAAAGTATTTAATATTCCAATGGCCAATTAATTATAATGTGGTTGACCAGCTTGGAATTGTCAAATATTACATTATGATATGAATTTTGGATTTAAACAACATTAATTTGATTAGGAATTTTTGTTTTAACAAGCAATTATTGTAAATAAAGCAAAGTTTATGGGGTTTGAGGACCTTGTTTTTAATTAATTGTAATTTTAGCCGGCTTTAGGTCAATTAAGAAAAAAACAAATATTTGTTTTTTTGTTATCACTGGAAGTGACAAATTCGTTTCGTTCGTTCATTATTATTATTATTATTATTATTATTATTATTATTATTATTATTATTATTATTATTATTGTTATTATTATTATTAAGCTGACTCACCCTTGATGGTGGCTTTGCGTGGCGCATTGTAGAGTATTGCCAGTTCACCAAAGACAGTGGCTGGACCAAAGCTTCCCACATGCTTGCCAGCTTGAATGACATCGTAGTTGCCTTCAGCGGACACAAAGATTTCGGAGCCCTCGTCGTGCTCATTGATGATGTAACTGTTCTTTTTGTAGCTGGCCGGCGCCATCGCATTGATGACCATCTCTTTGCGCTCCTTGTCCATTAGATTATTGAGGAAATCGTTGTGTTCGATGGCATTGAGTATGAGATTGCGTGTGCTAATAAGGACAAGGAGATAAATACGGTCATACGTGGAGTTAACCGCGAGACTTGTTATTGTCATGCTCTACTTACGCTTCGTCCTTTGCATTAAATTCGATTTCAATATTCTGCTGTACTGGCAGATTTGGTCTCACATAGATAAGACCACCTTCCACACGATGAAGTTTGGTTGTTGTCTCCAACGAACTAATGCGCTTTTTGCTGTCCTCCATTTCGTCCTAATTGATGCGCCAAATGACAGGAAATTAAAACGGAAAGAATGTTATTTAATGTTTGTGTTTTCTTCCACTCGCCAATAATTTTTAATGACCAACTGAGCTTTGTGGCTCCTCGATGGTGAGTTGTCGCAGCGCTACATTCCGTCCACAGTCTACCACTTGAAATTCCCAGTAAAGTATATTAAAGATTTTACGAGGCACCACAATGCACTTGGCAGCAGACCTGAATACTTGTAGCTGTTGTGCCCGGACTTAACGGACTCTTCTGATAAAATATTTAACTCCATTTGCACAGTGGCAACGCAGCCATTATAAGCGTATCCGGTTGGAAGGGGCAACATGGGACTCTAGGCCAAACTATCGACGCCGCAGTCGCTGCACGTAGGCGGCCCAAGAGCAAGCAATGTGCTAAGCGATGGCCACGTTGGCTAACAAGTCGCAACATCAGCCAAAATATCTGTTGTTGGGCTTGGCCAATTCGCTGGCTCAGCAACAGTTTCAATTTGGCCAGCAGCAGCAGCAGTAGCGGCCAAGATAGCAAAGAGTGGAAGACAGGTAAATACCAGAGGATAGCCAGAGGATAGCCAGCAACGTTGTTGGACTGTAAAAGAGCCAGAATTGGCAACAAGCTGCATCTGATGGAGCGAGATGGAGTATGAAGAAGTGCGGGAGTGTGACGGAGATAGCGTGCTGTAGACAAGTTGGTTGAGTTTTATTTGTTGTCTGTTTTTGTTGGCCAAAAGTTAGTGTTCATGACTGTTGCTAAACAATTAACATTTCATTTGTAGCTGTAATTAGAACCATTTCAACGGGGGTAGTGGGAAGTGCTAGAGGGTATCTCGTTTGCCACCCACTTGTGCAATAATACGCAGAAGCTCAGCTACTGCTGTTATTATTGTTATACCCTGCTTATAGGGCAACAGTCTTGAGAGTAATATCAACAAAACTTTAAAGTTTTAGAAATGCGGTAGTACTTTGAGTATGTGAGCTTGATATACAATGAAAAAGATGTATAAAAATATCTGATGAAGAATATTTTTACAGGAGATATAAGAACAGCTACTATATATTTGTTCCCATTACGAGAAGTAATGTTTTCTGACTAAATAACAATTATCAAATCATACTTTCACGACTGCTCAAGTTAACGTCTTCACAGGGTATCGCCCAATCGGTCAGTAGTGCAGCCAATTCCGTGGCTTGTTTGTTATTTTTGTTTGCTTGCGCATAGAGCAGATTATTCAATTAGCAATGAACGCTTAATTAATGCCACGCCCAGGTCGGGTCAACAGAGTAATGTTTGTCCGGTAAAATGTGTAGCTAAAATGTTGTTTATGTTTATCATATAAAAGAGCATTTTGCCAGAAGTTAAGAAAAGTGAAACACTCTTAACTGTTAGATGATCGGCCACATGTAAGCATACTTTTAGAAGCCAGTGTCACCACAAATTACGGCACAATTTTCAAATTGGATGTGAGCTTGGTTCATTAGTCGACCTTCTACATACCTGACTGTTTGAAGCGTGCAGCATTGCGTCTATCGAGGACGTCTCCAGGTCCTGCTCCTGTTGCAGCTCTCTTTGACGTTCCACACTACGTTTCTTGCGTAAATGCATCGGTGTCACAGGCGACAGCAGCTCGACGGGCATCGGTGGTGGCGGAGGTATATAAATGTCGGGCATGGTGGAGACACGACGCCTTTGATGGGTGTTGCTGGAGCTGCTGTTGGTTGCTGGCTCATTGGCAATGGTGCTTTTGGACCTTCGCAAATAATTGAGCGACACGTTGCTGTGGCTCTTTGCGGGTATTTTTGACATTGTTGGGCCAGCGGATGCTGTTGTGGACTCCAGCCATCGCTGTTCATATCCGTTTGCTTGTGGATCCTGTGGTAATGTGCCATTTGTTAACTTATTGTTGTTGTTGTTGTTGTTGGCATCGTTGCTATGGCAGGACAAAGTGTCATCACTGTGCTGTTCAGCATTTAGTTCCTGTGTATGACCAATGAAAAATTTTACATTTGCCTTTGTGGTTGGTGTTGTAGGTGTCGACGGAGTGGTCGGCGTGTTGACGAGCGCGTCATTGTCGCCCCGCTCATCAATTATGCCATTCACATTCACCCTGAGCTTTGACTTGTCGCCCATAACATCAGCAACAGCCTGAGTTTGCTCCTTTTCCTCATCGGAATGCTCACTTTGGGTGCCATCATCCACGATGGGCGCCTCGGTCGGCAGCGCAGTCGGGCGTCGCTCTTTGACGGGCTTTAATTTTGAATTGGTACGTGTGACATTAATTGCACTACCATTGACTTTGCTAGACTTTTCTTTCCCGCTACCACTCCCATTCAAATTCTCATTCTCCTTCTCTTTCTCTTTCTCCTCGGCCTGTAGCCTGTTTTTGTGTGAGCGAAACATCTTTGGCTGTTGCTGCTGGAGACTCCCCGGGCTGTCGTTGGCATCGCCAGTGTTAGCCACATTTTCAGACACGCCCTGAAGCAGTTGGCCAGGACCAGAGCCTGTGGGCTGTTGTTTTAGGCGTTGCAATTGCGCCTAATCGAGCCCAAGGGGAGCCCAAACATTCACAAAGACAAACAAAAGTGCGGGGTGCAAGTGTGTGGGTCCGTTAGCATAGTTTGTAGTGTTGTTGTGGTTGTTGTTGTTGTTTTTGTATTGTGTATATATTTACAAGTGTTGTTCGTGTTGATGTTGTTGGAGTTTCCATCATTTTCGTTTGAAATTATAAGAAACATGTGTGCAAATATTAATTGAGTTTGGCAAAGACAAGCAGAACACGCTCGGATAGCTAGACGGAACCCACGACTTGTGCTTGGTGCTAGGTGCTAGGTGCTGGGTGCATGGTGCTAGGACAGCAGATAGAGACAACACATTTTACAAAGGTACAGACTCACTTACCTCACTGGCATTGGGCGTCAGAATGGGAGTGTACAGTGGTTTCTCCTCTCGTCGTATGTAGAGACCAATTTGCTGCAAAAGAACAAAGACAACAAATTTGAAAATTGAACAAAATTGTACAAAAAAAAAAAATCACATAAGAAAACTTTGTTAAAAGTTAAAGTAAGAACAAAAAGGAATGTGTCTTTATACAATACAATTTGGTGACCACAATTGAATTTCATCGTCCAAGGTATATCAAAAGAGAACTCTTTAGTTAAGCGTGCTGTGTCACAAGACACCCTTAAAATACTTTGTCAGAATTAAATAGTTGCTTTAATGGCCATTAAAACTTAAAACTGTAAAATAAGACTTTCCCATTAAGTTACGAAAAGTTCTGTTGCCTAGGCAGTACCAGACCTTTTGAATTTAAATAGAAGATTTCTATGCACAATGGCCAGACCAAGTACAAGTACGTTGGGAATTTAACTCGACACTCGATGATATTTATGCCCAACATAATTTAACTTCGTTCACGATGGAAAACGCAAATCGCGTCAAACGTCAACAGGTCGCTGCTAACAAAAAGAATATAAAATATATGACAGCAAAGGGAACAACAATTGTGGCTGCTACTCAGCAATTGCAAAAAAGAAAAAACAACAACGATAAGAAAAAAAGAATAACAAAAAATGCCAAACAATCTGTGAAAGTAAGCAAATAATGCCGGTTGCTTTTGTATCATCTGCCTGTTGGTTGGTGGGTCGCTTGAATGGTTAGCTTAGCATACAGAACTCCATCTCACTGACAGTGTCTGTCCGTTAGCTTTGTAATCAATCTGGTGCTGACACTGCCTGATAAATGCTGAGAGTCCTGCAGTTTAATATGGCTCACGCTGTTCAGCTACAGTTGCCGGTTTATCCCTCGGTTGAGCCTCAATAAACAACAACAGCACACTACACTCTGCCATTGTACTTATAAATATGTTTCTATATCGCCGCATTTGTATTTGTGGCAAAGATTATTCATACTTTTCAGCTTTGCTTTTCATCATTGCATACAAAACTGTCATTTGTTTGAATCTGATTCACAGTCACTTGATGAGTGTGTCTGCTGGGGCTTTGCCACACTTTTGATTATTTGACAGCTGGGGGATTTTCATATGGTTTTATCGGATTGATGGGCTTCATGTGTGTTGATCACATAGCTTTAAATAGCTATAAATTTCGAGTACATCGAGCACATAGCATACCACTTCATTTCGTTGTGTTTTATGAATAACATTTCGAATCTTCTTTCGAATGACTCACCGAGTCTTTAAATAAGTATAAAAATTGTCCATTATTGACTTTTGCAGCGCCACAATCTTGGTCTACAATTTTATCTTTCTCATTTTCATTATATATTGGCTTTTATTTACACGACTGTTGCTCAAAATAAATAATAAGTATTCATTAAGGTGTATCTAGTATCTATCGCGAAATTTATACTTATACACCAAACAAAAAACATTATTACAAAAAGTATTTAAAGTTAGAGAGTATTTAACAATTGGTTAGAAAGTATTCTCTCATTATTTCAGTATTTTTATTTGTTTATTTAAATAAAAAAGCTCTTTCTATTTATTTGTTTATCAACTTGGCATACCACATGTAAAATCAATATGTTTATATGAAATAACTTGAAAATAGTCAACGAAACCGGGTTTTATAATAAACTTCTGTCAACTTTTCAATTCGAATAGGAAAACCTTGTACAAACTAAAGATATTTGTTATGCAACTGCATGAAGTAAATGAAAATTTAAAGTTAAATAGAAAGGTTTCTTCGAGAAAAACGAATTTTTTACAAGTTTTACTTTTTTTTTTACAAAAAGTGAGTTCATTTTCTAAGCTTCCACAGATTGTAGTTAAGTTTGTTTTGCAAATAGGCTAATGTGGCTTTGACCTTTTCCAAATGTGATCAAAATATACGTGTGTTTGCTTACTTTCGGGCGAGATGTCGACAGCGATTAGTGACTTATTCGTTGCCAGCTTAGACATGACTTTAAAAGGGTGTTTTTTTTTAACCAAACCCACACGACAAACCCCCCAAAAGAGTGTCTTATCGCTCAATTGACAGACAGGCATGTGGGCAATAAAATATTCAGACCTTTCTACGCTGCGGGGGAGTGAAGTGGAGTGGTGGAAGGCATCATTGAAGTTGTTGTGGATGTCGCAAAAGGTATCCCGTAAGCCGCATAAATAAACACATGTCAATATGCAGGTCGCGTGGTTGTCTCTGCTTTGATATGCTAATCAGCCTTAAACGACGACATTTTCGACAGGTTTTCCGTTTTCCATTTTCCCACGGAAACACACAAAAAAAAAAAAGATAGTGGTCTGTGATGCGTATACTTCGATTGCTGCAACAAATATTTTTGCTCACTTAATCGCTTGGCGGGTACATCAAAAAGCTAAGGCAACTTTGTATGATTTTATTGTATTTATCAAAGCATTCTGAGAACACTTCAAATGTCAAGCACACTGCATTTATTTATCCCTGGGGCGCTATTTGTCTGCCGCTCCAGACTTTGAACTCTATCCACAGTTATTTTGTATGGCAACAACGTGCAATCATGTCGATCTCTATCACGTGCTCATCCCAACAGCGCGCCTCGTATCTGACTTTGCTGTCATCTAATCCAAAGACATTACCATAGATAACTATGCCACAGGAATACATTTGGCATTCGATTTATGCATGTGATTCATCCTACACCTATTCGTATGCAAGCTCATCATATTTTTGCATATTCGAATCATGCCTCTTATCAATAAACTGCTGAGATTGCATCAACGCAAATTCCACTAGAGAAATATTCAAAGATTTTAGATAGATACCGGTTATTGTACTGCAAACAATTTTAGGCAGAATTCAATTGAAAATATTAACAATTCGTTGTGTTTCTATTATCTGTAGATGGATAAATTCGAGTTGATTTAAATAAATATATTACACCTACATTGTCTAAAACCAGGTATATATTATCATAAGCCAACACTAAGCCGTTAACAATGACATCACAATTGAGTGTGATAGATATGACGACAAAGACAACAATTGATAAAAATCACAACTATCTATTTAGTTTCGAATAGTTTACTGATAACAAAACATAATTGGGAATTAAAAATAGCATCATGTGTAATATTCATATTTATTTGCATATTGCGATACACACATAAAGCATATTAAATAGTTTGATTGTTTGAAGTAATAGAATAAAAAGATCAACACATTCTTCTAGATCAGTCGCAATTACAATTGATGGTTGACAAAAACAATTAAATATTTGTTTTTTATGCATAAAAACAAGCTAAAGTGCTTGTAGCGTATACAAAAGTCGCTACAAACTTTTAAGTTGTACATGTTTTTATGATAAGATATTTGAAAAGAGAACGTCACAGGCCGCAGCACCATTGATAAGGTTGGCCACTTTTTGCTGCACACGTTTTTCGCTTGTGTATGCTTCTGTTGGGTTTAGTATTTGGCTAGCTGTCCCGCTTAGTAATAGCTTTATTTATGATATCAAGTATTGTGCAGCTCTGTTCCCGCTTAACTTAATTAAACACTTAATGAACTTATCAGTTGTGCTTATCGTGCCAAGATTAATAATACACCTTACATGTGAATATAGAGAGAGCGCTCTCACCACGGACATTGAGTGAGAGCGAGAGTGAAGAAACTCACCACGGGGCTATCTGGTGTGTTGAGTATCGTGTCGGTGTTCTCATCTTGGGCTGGCGTAAATTTGTTTTTGCTCCGATGATGGAAGAGGCGCGGAAAGCAGGCCATCTTTTTCAAGCAATTGGTGTGGGTGTAGCGGATAAGGGGAACAGGTGGGGTCAAGAGGTCAGTTGCGTGCGAGTCTCACACGCCGGGCGTTACGTTAGCTGGGTAGTCAAATATTGCTATTGTTTGCTGTTGCTGCTTTTGTTGTTTTTCGCTCTGCTGCGGTTAGTTAGTGGCAGCTACTATTTTGGGGTATTTATCGCATTCATCTTTTGTTATTTGTGATTGTTATTATTACTATTATTATTGCGGTCTGCAAATAAAGCAAAGCACCCCCCCACTTTTATGATTACTGTTGCCAGTATTGTGATTTATGGCCACCCTTTTAATTGACGTTGTAAATTTGTTGCAGTTGCTTGCAATTGCTGTAAGTGAAGTGAATAGATTTGAATAGATTTGTGTTCAATGTGTTGTTGTCGCATTTGCACTGTGTGCTTATCTGAAGAGCCGTCGCCTTGGCCATTTATCGCCTCAAATATCCTCTACAAGTATGGGTGTGTGTATTTAATTTTTAAATGATTAGATTTATAGCGGCTAAGTTGATTTGATGGGTCATGTAAATTGCAAATGATTTATTTGTATTTACAAACAATCTTTGCACTACTTATTTTAGCTCAGTACTCAGCACCCTTTGCTAAATCCCTATCGATCTGAGTTGCTAGCAAGCAATTTAAAAGTGAACAAAAGCAAAACGAAACCCACTTTTCATCAGATAGTCTGTCGAATTGTGCAGTAGTCATGCTTATAGCAAAAGTTGTAAAGTTAACAAATTTCACGCATCGCCAAATGGATGGACGAGCCGGGCTAATTAGCCTAAGCCCCAGCCCCGAGCCCCGAGCCCCGAGCCCCGGGCTACATAACTTTTACACTCCCCCCTTTTTTAGGGCTGCGATGAGTCAGAATGGCAGTGTATTTTTTATCGTGCATCTCTTATCGTTTGAAATGCTTAATTGTTTTCTATTTATGCGGGCGGAATGGGGCCAGGCGTAAGGGATTTCATTGTTTAGCCAAAAGCTTAATGGCATACGAAAGACCGGCATACGAAAGACCGGTTGGTCTTTTGGGCTGTTGGCCATGAATTAATCTTGCTTATTCGGTGGATTCAATCTTATCGGCTGACCAGACATTTGCTCAAATCTATGGCATACGGCCAAGTGTTGGGTAATTTAAGTAATTTTTGCTGACTCTACGAAGTATTCCCCACACGATATCATGATGCATATGATATGTAATCAGGTTTGGTTATTTCCTTACACGACATCTAGATAACGGCCAAGTTCCACTGCGAACACAACAATGGTATATTGCAAATCGAATAAAACAACAACAACAACAACAAGGAAATATTTCTTGTTGGTATTGCTATTTTTCTTTTACCAATCATTCGTATTTCACTTTCAACAACAACAACAGCAACAGCAACTAGAACCACAACATCGACAAACGATCCACAAGAGTCACGAGTCCGTCATTTATATTATTTTATTGACATTTCGTTTTGCACTTATCAGCAGTTCTTTTAAATTGTTTTTCCTTGCATTTTCAGCGAACCAAAAGAGAGTTTTTGATTCATATTATATTGTTTTTATTACATTTGTTAAAAACTTTCCAAAATGATTTCCTTTCAAGTTGAAAGTTGTTGTTTAAAGTACACGAGGCTTAGCATTAGTCCGAATGGGAAATAACACACTTTATAGAAAGCAAACAATATTAGGTTTATGCCTTTCGATTAGATATCCATATCAGACGCTATGTGATTGATTTGCAGGTTGTTTTTAATTGTTAAATAGCGTAAGTTCACCAAGCACATTTGACAGCACAGATCAGAGCTTTAGCAACGAATGAAGTGGAGCGAGCCATAGGTAAAAGAAATAATTTCTTATCAAATTGCTCTATAATTTCATGGACACCGATAAGTGAGTACCTGAACGGTACACACAAATAAACTCGCCGCACTCGCTTCTTAGTTTTCGCCAGCACCTATCGAATTTCATTCGACTTCATTCACACTTCCACAAAAGCACTCGAAACGGACACGCCAGATGCTCATACTAAGCACTGAGCCACTGACCACATTGCATATCCGAATGGTTTCAGAATTTAATATTATTAATTTGTTATTTCAACAATTTTGCAATAAGGCACGTTACAATTTCCGTTTCATTTCGTTAGCAATTTATTAAAAATGCGTTAAGTAAGCAACAGCCACAATAAAAGTAACAAATGAGTGCTATTGACAATGCAAAATATAGCCGGATCCGTAGCACTCACATACAACCCGTACACCTGCCACCGTGGAGGCTGATAACTCGACTAATTTACCGCGGCCAATTTAAATTGGCAATTTGCTCGACGCGTCGACAGCAAACAGTAAAGCGAACGGCAACTGAGCAGCTGGCTGGGCCTAGAGGCTCTTTATCGGTATCTGAGTTGAGGTTGAAGTGCCCACCTAGCGTTACGAGTGCGCTCCCTTGCCCGTGCCCTCTCTCTTATCGTCTGATAGGTGCTGTGTAACGCGTCATTGTTTAAAGTGAAGCGGAATGATAACCAATATAAAAGCAGATTGGATCAACATTTATTCGAGATTAATTTTAATTGTTAAAGGATATTTACGTCATTACTATGTGTGGTAAACATAACAGCCTTATCGGAAGCGAATCGATTTCAATGCGATCAGGTTCTGTTAATTATCTTATCAGTGATGCAAATTGTTACAGCAGAATCGTTATTTTATGATGGTCGCTTTAAAGTTTTTATTTTATTTTAATTTGCATTCCAAATTATGCAATATTTACGAAGGTGTTTAATTTTGTTAAGACAACAAGTGAATACAAAAAGAACGCTACTGTCACTAACAATAATTTTTGCATTTAACGCATTTATATGCCACATGAGGCAGCAGTGGTAGATGTAACTGCCTAGAAGCATGCAACACATTAGAGATTCAACGCTTGAGATGCTAAATTAAATAAATAAGCTGTTTGTCTTTTATGATGTTTCAGTTAATTGAAAAGCAAGGTCGTTGGCTGTGTTATATGTTATCTCCCTATGCCATATATCTTTCCTTATCGAATGTAATAACTTTAAGGGCAAAACTCTCTCAAGATTAAATATATGACGGAGGGTGTAAATTAACTTTTTGAGGGCACAAAATGCGCATGCCAAGCCAGAGAGCAAAAAAAATTATTCATTATGCCTAAAATGCGTAACTAAAGCAATTTGAAAGTAAAAATCGCGCATTCTCACGCACACCGGGATGAGCATTAGACGAGCTGTAGCAAATGGAGGGTTGAAGTGCCTATGACTTTGCGTGTGCTTGGCTCACATGTGTGTGTGTCTGTGTGTGTGTGTGTGTCGGGGTCGTCAGCCAAACTTGTTTTAGCCTGGGGGACGTCTATGGCCTTTGGGCGCGCTCAAAAGTATGCACGTGTTACGACATTGTCATTTGATTAAACTTGTTAGCACACGGAACAGTAGCGGCAACAAAAGTTTATCTACTTTTTTGCCAACTTTGACGACGCGTTGTTTTAAAGTTCAAGCGTCTTATACATACGTAATGCGTGCTGCTCTTACCTTGCAAGTTGTGTTAAATTTAAACTAAAATAGCCTTAAAAAGTATAGTTATTTGCAAAGCCTCACTCCACTGCTTTCCTACCGCTCATTTTCCAGGGCCAGAAGGCTACACCTCACATTGTCAATGACTTGTTTGCCTGATTTGCAAATATTGTTTAGTTTAACATTAGATAATTTTGTAATTTGAGTTGTATGCAATTATATATTTTGTTTTTGCTCACCATGTAAATAATTGTGCACCGTTCAATGTGCAATTGTTATTTTAGTCTGAGTTTTATGCTTCAGATAATTGAGCTAATTAATAACAGTTGCAAACTTGTAAGCACTGCTGAAATCGGATTCCAATTAGACATTCTGCTTGCAGTAAATCAAGACTTTATTTTCACTTTACACAACATACATTTAAAATGATGTCTACTTGACTGTCTATTTTGTTATACTGAACAAGCAATTCACATTATGCGCACCATTTTGTAGTATAGTCAAATTCTAATTTAAACTTAAGGAAATTAAATTATGGTAAGCATATTTTCTAGCACAGTGCGAGCATACTCATCACATCAGAGATTTTCATTCATATACAAATACACATCTGGCTGAGTGTCGGGGTTTATTTCGCTTCAGGCTTCTGCCTCTTAGTGGAAGCTTCCGTTGACTAAAGCAAATCTGCTTCTAAAGCCCCACAAAAACTACAAAAGTCAACCAGTTGAAGAGCTTTGGCAATTTGGCACTGCGAATGTCCCGCAGGCAAATGTGCGATAGAAAATAGAGAGAGAGAGAGAGACTTGAGCATAGGCTGCCCCAAAATGAAAATAAAAAAAAGTGAGACAGAGCTAGAGAGGAGTGGTGTGGAGTATGGAAAATGGAGAATGGAGAACGGAGAACAGAGGGGAGCACAAGTCCAACAAAATATGGGAAAACAATTTGAAAGTTGACAAAGAAAAGCGCTCGAGTGTCGTAGCATTTTGGGGCCTTTGTTTTATGAGCATACACGCTTTCACGGCAGCCATGATTGATGCGTGCCAGTGGGCTTCGTTGTTAGTGGATTTTTAAATTGCTTTTTCACGCTGACAGTTTACGATTTGGTAGTGCTAGTTGTGGTGGTAGGAGATTCAACAGGGGTCAGAGATGGCAGTGGGGATGAGAGACTGGCAGTTATTCAAATGCAAAAGACAGCTGTCAAAATGGTTTTTGCTAAACAAAAATTTCATATTCTATTTTGTATTTTCTCTCTGTCTTCCAGTTGACCCACAGTCAATGAGTGGCTGCTTTGGCGTGGCAACAACAAGTACTGCAACTGCAACAACAACTCATGCTGCATGCTTATCGTTGGCCAAATGATAAGGCAAGAGCTGCAGGAGACGCCAGCTGAAGCAGGAGATGACGACGCAGTTGAACTACACGTACTGTGAGAGAGAATACAAAACAAAAGCCAAGTCAATGTCGCTGCTGACAACCGTCAGGTTATCAACGACATTGCTGCTGTTTATGCTGCTGCCGGCGGCAACATTGTTAACAAATCACCAACAACAGCAACAACAGCAACAACAACAAGACAACGTGCAGCACACGCGCCACAAGCGGCAAAGCAATGCGGATCAAAAGTTTTCATTGCCCGCAGTGCCGCTGCCACCTCCACCGCCCTTCCCAGCGGCCAAGCACAACTTTGCTCTGAATGCGTTTGCCATTGCCGAGCATGCATCAGACGCCAGCAGTTCAATTCCAGCCTCCTCCTCCTCCTCCTCTTCATCATCATCCGGTTGCGGAGGTCTGCTCAAGACACGCTATGGCATTATACAAACGCCAAATTTTCCGCATCGCTTTGCCACGCCCATCGAATGCGTTTGGATAATTGACGCCTCCGAATTGCCATCGACGTCCCAAGGCAATGTCTCGATTGTTGTTTATCTGACGCAACTCTATGTGCTCGGCGGTCTGAAGTTCACCGAGTACATGTACTATTCGGACGACTTCAAGGTGCCCGCCCATCGTGTTTTCACCTTGACCGAAGACGATGTTACACAGGTCACTTGGATGCAGTTCAATAGCCAGTATTTGGAGATACGCTTCAGCATGGCCTCGCTGGATGGAACACATCTGCGTGCTCTTGACCGTCTGCTGGATGTCTATGGCTTCAACATCACCTATGAGGTGCAGCACGAGGTGAAGGCGACGCAGTGCAACACGTTGCAATGCCGCTTCTTAGGCGATTGCTATGCCAATGCTGATTATAGGTGAGTAAGACCAACTAAAACGCTTGTTTGATCCCTTAAATCAATTTGGTTTGCTTGACTTATCTAAATACTCGTTTAAAAGGGTTAACCTCATTTGCGTTTGCCTAGCACAGTTTGGCATAGTTTTGTATTCCAAAGTATTCCATCAATCAACCAAGTCAATGGCTGAGCTGCCTGGTGTCTCAACATAACCTCAAGCCGCTTCCCCGTCAGCTTCACAAATTCTCATGCACGTCAAACTCAATTGCAGAGGTTATTTATAAGACCAAACCTAAGAGCATGAGGAGAGAGAATTACCTGAGGAAATGCAGCTGGCTGAGCTGCTGCCTTTCAATTGACTTTTGTCTGTATGCAAAAGTTTTTGTTCTGTTCTACTATACCCTGCATTGCAATTCCATTGAAATGGCCGCAGACTTGAGACTTTGCATTTCGTTGAAATTCGGGGGTAACTCTTTGTCGAGCAGTCTTGATTATAGCATTTCCATTTCTTTGCACTATTTTTATTGTTTTTTATTTTATTTTTTGGACGAGAATGTGTTGGCAATGCCCTTTCATTGTTGAGGATTTTGGGGGTTTTGGGTGTTTTGGGTGTTTTGGCTATACACCAGGGACCAGGAAGCGAAAGACTGCAAAATGAAAGTTATTTGGCAACAGAAGCACCAACAGAAGCGTCAGCCACTGGAACATTGCAAAATGTATGGCTCCCACTTGGTTTAGGCTGAAAGCCCCCAAACAGTTGTACCGTTTTGCCAGCATCTGAATCTGTATTTGAATTTCAAACGAACATACATAAACGGAAGCCGAATCCCAGAAATAGAAAACGAACGGAAAGCAGAGCAAAGATTGATATGCAAACATTTAACAGTTTGCATGGTTAGATGCCTGTGATTTTGGGTGCGCGCCTGTTGAAAGAGTCCACGATTGGCCCAGTTTATGTGCACTGACCGGAACCGAAAGAAAACTCAATTTTAAAATCACCAACAGTCGACAGAAGCAGGGGACAGAAGTGAGGGGAGTAGCATTCGACTAAAGGTCGTCAGGCGTAAAAGTTTTGGCGTACTTAAATATGCGTGGTACCCGGACACAGGTGCAGTTGCTCCACTGCCGCTGAGTCTGTTGTCCCTACGGCTCAGTCTCCTCTGGCAGCCACAGCTCTCGGGCATGCCATATACGAGTATGTAGACATGAAGAGGCGAGGCAACACGTACGAGTAGGGGGGCTAATGTGCGCCGAGTTGGCTAAAAGCAATATCATTTGTTTGGCATTGGCTACCATTTATGAAGGTTAAGCTAATGCCATGTGTGTGTCGACAAAGCCTTAGAGAACGAGTGGGAGCCAACAGACAGGCAAAGAAGTGTCTGCCAGGGGAATGCTAATGCTCTCCAAGCATTGTACTCAACCTTGTCATAAAACTAATGAAACCTTCATCAAAGCATATTTAAAATCACACGAAAGTTGAGAAAACTGCCAATGCCTGAATCTTGTTTAATCTAAATAAATAATTTCATTATTTAACTGTAATATTGACAATCGAACTTTATCTATATATTATTTCGTTTCAATACTTGATAAAATAATAAGAAACGAGACTTATATTGTGTTTAAAAACTTAAATTAAATAAATTACAAGAGCAATAACTTAACACCTCTTTTCGTACTTTTGAGTGTATTGAAAATTTACCCTAGCAGGATGTAAAAGCACAAACTCAATTAGCATAATAAACAAAACATGCTCTGGGGCGAATCGAAGAACTTTTTCAATTGCTTTTGTTAATTTGAATTTTAACGCCAACAAATTTCACAATTTAAAGGCAATTAACAGTGCTTAGAACGACTGACAATGACATAATGAAGTATGGAGCGCGAGGGCGACAAATCAATTTAATACATTTGGGACCGGGATTTATGAGCCTGATCAAAAAATAAACCGAAGAAACTCGAAGGCAATTTATGCGGAAAATAAGGACAACATGCAAGTGGTCTGGGCTACTTAGCATAATTAACATTAATTGGACAGCCTCAGGGCCAACACGCTGGCTGACTAATTGAATATTAATATTAATGTCAAAATGAAAGCGAAATGTCATCGTGTTGTTGTCTACAAATTTAATATAAAAGTGACAGGTTCCGATAGCCAAGCTCAAGTCTCCCACATGCTCTCACTCCAAGACACGTACAAATACCATTAGAACTTCTGGTTTCGGTTGGTAAGTTAATTACCATGCCAAGGCAAATGAGGCACTGACTTGGTTTCGACTCTACGTGGCTAAGATAAACATTACAGCAGACATCGCGTCGACAAGTAGCTGAAGTTTCTCTTGATGGCCCACAACTGTTACCAGTTGACAGACCCCAGTTTCAGTCAGAGAAGTCAACTTATTCCCCCTCTATGCCATCTTCAAGTGACGCACAATTTTTCATTGCATTTTTATGATCCTCATTCTCGACGCGTTTTGTTGAATAAATGTGCGAAAAAATGCATAACATTTTCAAAATGCTAAATGTCGCAATGATAAGGGACTGAGCTTACACGACAGCATGGGGACCACAGAGCGTATACTTGACAAGCTTTCTTTCCTTTCCTTCTTTTGCTTCTTTTTGTTTATTAATTTCACTTTTACAGCCGCTCTCATTTGCCTTTGTATGCGAATTTTTAATAAGCAGCATCAAATGAGTAGAGGCGAACTGTCTCGAGTGTGGGTGGCTTCCTTGATAAGTTCTTTTGGAGAGAGTCTTTTGAATATATACTCATATGTGCATGACTTGTAGTGTTATTCAACTTAAAATACGAGCATTAAATGGCCCGTAAACTAATTCAAAAATATCATTGACACCAAGTGGGTCTAATTAAACCTTTTAATTAAGTATAAAGACATTAATCATTTACTATGTTAAATTTAATTGAATTTGTTTAACTTATTGCTCGCATTTCACACAATTGCTGAAAAGTTTTCATAGCAACCGCTAATTGGGTTTTATTTGGAATTGCCTTCTCACTACATTTAAGGAGTAGTCCTGCAGTTGTTGCCATTTGGACTGCAATGCTGTAATGTCCACTGCTTTTCTGCCAGCTCATTACAAGTGGCTGCCAGCTAAGTTCATTTTATTGCTAATAAATTTAGCATAAGTTATTCAAAATGCCAGCGGGGTTAACGGCGCTCTTTGCAGCTCTGGTCTTTTGGTCTGCCTTCATTCCTTTGGCAATTCACAAGCATCCGCAAGAACAATAAACAATAAGCAATAAACAATTGGTCAGCCAGATGGGCGTCCCATTGGCACTGCGTTTTAATATTCAATTGCTGATGCTGCTGTGACTATTGGGAAAAAGGAAATAGCACCAAAAATATCATATCAACAAAAACAAGTTTGTTTCACACATTTATTTGTTGGTATTGGCGATTGAGAATATGCATCAGTTTTTCGGTTTGCATAAATCTGTTGCATTCCACCGCAAAAGTTTCATTCAGCTGCAAACAATTTATGTTTAAATATTTTGTATGGTTTTCAAACCATTAAAGTCTGCTTCCTGTCGAATACTCTGCAAACAAAGCCATTTAATATTGGAATAGAGGAATCTAAAAAGTTAACAATCAAATAGGTTTTGCACCAAAAACAGTTTTTTCAAATTAATATTGCACCGTCACAATATCGGATAGCGATTTTTATAAATAAAAGTCTTTTTTACGAGAATTTAAGGAAGTGTATGCCATAGTCGTTTTATGAGTTATCTTTGTGCATTTTTTTTTTTTTTGTTAAGCGCTGTATGTGCGTTTCTGTATTTTTAAGAAGAAATGTTTAATTGAAAAAGTTTTCGCTTTGAGGCGCAACAAAGAGGATTTCATATCGAACTGATACGGGTTTCTTTTCATTATTCTTATTGTTTGTCCTTTAGCTTTCCGAGAGTTTCTTCAGTTACATTTGAAATTCAATAAATTTTAAGGGTTTAAGTTTGCAAAAGGATGCGTAATGGTAGTCAATTTAAAGTGAATAAATTATTAAAGCCAAGTTATATGCATTCAATTAAAGTATGACTGCTACGCTCACTTCAAAGAGCTTGTATATGTATATATTTTGTTTCCATTCTAAGAATGAAACTTTGTAAAATGTGTGGTTTTAATTATGTGGTCGGTGTTTTGACAATAATGACTTGTTTATTCCGTTAATTATAAAATGTAAATTAAGACACTCTGTAGAAAAATACCAAATTATGTACTTTAATACTTTACTCTAATACTTTAATTAAGTATAACAATTATTTATATCATATCATACATGAGATTCTTTTCGTTTTATAAATTCTATTCTTATACATTGTTCAAGTTGATGGTACATCAGTTTAGAGCTATGTATATGTTTACAGTAAAAAAAGCAAATGACGAACAAAAACATCATAAATAAAAGGAAGCGTTCATCGTATACTCTGTAACAAATATTTGTAATTTTAAAATCACAAAATTGATGCGACTTAGAGTCACAAGTACCCTACCAATTAGGTTTATGTCTACAGGATATACTTAATGCACGTCAAGCTGTCAAAGGCGAGTCTTGGCAGCAGGTCAGCAATCAGTTGAGCAGCACAATAAGAACAACAAACACAAAGGAGGAAAACTAAAATTAGGCCACGTTCAAGCGGTGGCAAATTGTGTGTCACATTGCTGGCAGAGTGCAGTGGGAGGGGTGGGGCAGTGCTTACGGCAATCAATGTGCAACGTGCAACGTGCAACGTGTGTTTGTCTCGGAGTTTTCGTATTTTTCGCATGTAATAACAAAAAGCGTAGCCGCTGCTACAGCAAGTTGGGTAAACAGACCGACTGCGTTAAATGAGATCAGGTTCAGAGCAAGAGCAAACAGTGGTAGAGTATGGTGTGGGTTGGGGAGGAGGGTCGATGCAAGGATGGCAATGTTGTGGGCGTTGCATGGGCAATGACTCGGTTGCCATCCACTCGGATGCATGACTCGGTGGCAACTGTGTCAGTGTCATTCGCATCTGGCCACCAGTCAGCCGTCATATGAGAATGCGTGTATTGTTTGCCTTGTCAAACATTGTCATTTATCCAAAGTCGAGGAGGTGCCAGCTGAGGCAAGAGGTGTTCTTGTATAGATGGTGGCATAGATGGATGTGGAGGTCAAAGGGGATCTCAATGGCTGCGGGTGCTTTGCATATTGCAATTAAGTTTTGTTTGGCCAAAATTTTGACCTGTCCTTGTCACATCATCTGCTGCTTCCATTTTCTCACACTATCCATCTTACCCACCGTCCGTCTCTCTTTGCTCAATTAAAAGTTTACCCTGTGAACTCTTGTGGCAGTTTCACTTTTAATTTTCCTGTGTTCTCCCTTGACATATGTGGCTTATTCTTAGCTGCAAAGTTCTTTTGTGGGCTAAAAAAAAAAATAAAACTTACGTGAACTCGTTTGTCAGCCAAAAACTTTACAATTATAATTGGCTGCTGTTAAACTTATTGTTGTATTCTTTTCTTTGGTAAGACTTGCACGTGTCCTTCCTGTCAGATGAGACGCTCCCAATTTGTTTTTCAGTGAGCTTTTGGCAATTTAATTTCCTGTTTATGTAATGGTGGAAAATTAATTTCTATATACAAAAGATAAAACCATAAAAATGCAAATTCAAATTTATTTTTTAACAACATTTTTACGATTGTCGAGCTATATAAAAAATACAGGAGTAGCCGCAAGGCAATGGTAACAATCGCTTACAATTGCTTCACTCTCTACCCCTTTACGCACATTCACACACTCTCGTACACACACCTATCGGCTGGCTGAAAAAAAGCCATCAAATTTAATGGTATTTAATTTGATTGCATTAGGTGAATAGAAAAAGTAATACAACAACAACAACAACAACAGCCACAAAAACCCGCTTAAATTTCCCAATTCTTTTTCCCAAGCTGCTAAAATTTTATTTGTTCGTCGACATATATACATAAGTACATACATATGTATATGTATGTTATATGCACATACATACACGCATAGAAACACAAACCAATTTGTTGTAATTTGCCATTGGTCTTCCTTTTCCTTTTGTGTTTTTTTTTAACGATTGCTTCAAAGTAGATATTTGTTCTTGTTACGAACCAAACAAAATATACTTTTATACAACAAATAAACTTAATTTAATTTAATGGCGGTTAGGCTAAAAAACTAATGGTAAAGCTTAATTGATATTTACTTTGCGGCTTAAATATATTGTATTTAATTTATTGCCTTTTATTTAATCAATTGTCTTAGGCGTTCATAGCTTTCGTATCGCTCAGATATATATAAATATAGTTAACAAATAATTTTATTTATGACATTCGTTGGTGTATTTTACAATATTCTGTATATATTTTGGAAATGGCAGGAAGAATAACTATACTTATTATAAATAGAATATTATGCTGAAAATTTAAATCTTTGAAGTCATCTTTGCTTTGCCCGAATCTGTGACCCAAGTCGCCGCTTTTGCTGCTTGTAACATTTTATAATTGCATGCATGTATTTGAGATACAACTGGCAGCTTTTCATATTTTCTCCAGTTCTTAGCAGTGCTTTTTGGCTCTTTGTCAAAAATTCAACTAACGAATCTCAGACAGCCCCTCAAGTCAGTCTACACTGCACCAAATTAGTGGTAGCTTTTATGTGATTGCCAATAAGTTGTGTAGAAATCAAGTTTTCATTCCATTTCGAATGTGTTGCTCGAATTGCGCCTAATGATAAATATATTTTTGCCAAAGCTACTTTAGTTCGGTCTTGCAGTGTACTATTAAAATTTTCAGCATGAGTCTGCTTATTGCATGTTAGTCATAAGTGCAATTCACTGGGAGAATGTTGGCTACTGTTGCCAGTACTTTTATGGTATACTCTTGCTATTGGCTGCCAGGCGTACAAACACGCACATACATGTACATAAGTGTGCATGTGTATAGTGGAATTATTAGTTATTTCTGTCATAAGCCAAGCACAGCCAAGAGCTCCAAATTCTAGACCATGTTTTGTTTTCTCTGCTCGACAGTCGACACTTTACTGTTGGCATTTTTTGAGCGGCTGCCCATAAAAATGAAACAACTTTTGGCAAGCGATTTTAATTGTTTAGTGGAATTTGGAATTTAAATGAATTTAATGCAAAAAATTGTTGGGCTCAATTTCATAGTCAAAACAATGCTTCATGCCTACTGCTTCCTGTGCGCCACACGTGCCCATTTAATTTTTATTTTCAACCGAAGGACGCCTTTAGCTATCAGCAAATACAAAAAAATATTATAGCAAGAAAAGAATGCAAATTTTGTGTGGCAAAATTCTTGTCGGTTAAAAAAGTTTTGAATCGTCCAACAACAAGAAATGAACCAAAATGAAAAACAAGAAAAAATACTAAAAAATATGCAAAAATACTTCAGCACACGGGCAAACAGCTGCAGGTGATTTCCAACGAATCGTAAAAAAAATGCAAAAACCATTGAAAGAGATAGGACTTTGCATTTTTCACAGCTCCTCTTTTATAATACCCTGTCTTTTGTGTCACCTCATAAAGAATGGCCTTAAATCCAAGAGATTAAAAAAAATAAAAAGTACTTGATTTTGATTCAACTTCAGCATCGAAATTCTTATATTTTCTTATTTAATATATTGTGTGTTTTATACTTTCTAAAACAAAGAGTACAAAATGCATATTTTTAAGTGAGGCTTTTGAGTGAATAAAAAAGAAACTATTTTTTCGTTCAACTATTTTGGTCAGTTGATTTTGTTGGTCAACAGACCAACCATGTGGCATTTGTTAGGGCCAAACGCTTCCGTCACAGGCGGCAGGACATGCAAGGACGAAGGAGTCGCAATAGCACCGCAGATGCCAGAACACTGAACACCAGAGAGGCAATTAATTTCCGCTAGACAAAGGCACAATTACTTACTTATATACTTGAGATGCACAACACCAAGGCAGTAGTAGGTCAATGTGTGTCTCCAACAATGGGCGTGCACTCAGCTATACTATACACTTCATGTATGTGCATATGTACAAACATATGATAAATAGGTATCGACAACAAAAGCCGCTGCTTAAAGCAGTTCGAGGGCAGCGAAATGTGCTTTTAATTTATGGCTAATCAGAAAAACTAAAGGTACTTCTAACACCGCTCGATCCCTCAATATGATTATCCAACAAGTGTTGGTTACGCATTGCCATGAAAATTTATAGGTTGTCCTACCGAATGCCCAACACGCATCAAGAATGCCCATTAAAGTCCAACAAATCCAACTGAATGTTATTCTGCAACACAAAAGAAAAGCAAAAGTTTTTTCAAGTGTCTGTGAGCTCAGCTCAGTTGAGTTCAGTTTTTGTCGCACCCTTGGGCACGTTTTGATTTCTCTCTGTATGTTAAAGTTTTAGGCGCAAACAAAAAAAAAATAAAGAAAGCGAAAAAGTTTCTTTTATCGCTTGTGGCCAATACGGCGTATACTTAACATGCATTCAATATTGACATATGCTACTATCTGCTAATGTATATTGCTCATGGCGTTAATAGCAGATCAATTAGTTTATGTCTTCTGTCGCTTTGATATCTACAAAGTTTTGTTCGACTAAGCATATCAGAATGGATATTTAACATCAATTTGATGGGCAGAAAAATATAATTATACCCGTATTCGTACACAGGACTACACTAAACATATATCGATTGTGTTTACTTAGACAAAGCGCTGGCTGGCTTTAATTTTCACTAATTTCTTCTCGGCAATTTGAAAACGGGTCTAAAAATTAATTTCTGTTGACATGTGTCAACGACGCATGGCACAAAACACAACAGCAATTGTGATTGTTTGGCGCTGAAAAACGAGCAGACAAACGAATAGACATTCATGGGGAGTGAAACAAATGGCAAAGGATTTGCAATTATTCAACACACAACTTTTGGGCAACCTTTTAATACCCTGTATACATTAGACCTACGAAATGAGGAATGTTTTTTATCTGACATTTGAGATATGCTTGCATATAAGTAAGTAGAAGCCACAAAAAAGCTTTACTATTGAACTCAGAACACTCTCAATTAAATGGAAATTATCGTACTTTATTTGCTATACAGAATATGTTCTAGTCGAGTGTATTCTCAGGCGCCATTTTAGATTGTATGTTTTTTTTGTCAGCTCTTGCTAAGCTCGGAGTCCCAATTAGATTGTCAACACGAATATTTTATTAGCGTGAATTAATTTTTGTGATTGAAAACGTTGAAAAGCAATTTGCCATCGCGCTTCAATTGTAATTGACGTGATTTAAAAATCTAATTAAACTGTTAAGCCAGTTAAATGAAGTATCATTTATTTTATAAATATTTACAATCAAAAATATTGTTTTAGAATGTTGCAATTCAATTTATTTACTCTTTATGTTTAAATTCAAATAGTTGAGCTTAAAGTGTTTGCTTCGCTTTTTTTGTTGTCGCTTTTAATAACACTTTATGGGGAAAAGTTTTGACTCGCCCGAGAGCCCTTAGCTCTTATACTGTCGTCTACATTAATGAGAAGACGTGAGGATGCTCAAGGACTTCTCGGCCAGCAGCACTTGTTTGTTTTTAATTGAACTTAATAAGTGCGAAAAAACTTCTCAAGGCTTTCTTCTGTCCGCCTATATTTTATCGCCATTGTGAGTTCGTGTTCGTTTATGTATATCTGGCATGTCCTTGACGCCAAGTTATTTAAATTATTGCTTGGGGTTAAGTGTTTGACCTTAACATTTTGTTCTAATGATGTTCTTTTGAAATGAAAACAGAGCGTATTTGACCCGTATACTAATATATATTTTATTATATATATTTTCATGCAAAGCGTTGCAAATCATTTGTCATCTCTACCAATGTGTTCTTGCATTATGGCAGTAAAGGAAGTCAACTAAATTTTGCTTGCAGGCTCTACTTTTGTTGAATGCAACTGTAACACAATATTATTTGCTAAATAATACGAAACTAGTCAGCTTTAAAATACAAATTACAGCCAATTTTGGTATTTGTTGCCAAGATTCCATACTGAGAGATAAGTAAATGTGAATGCTGCCCTGACAACTGCGGCAGGACCTTGTTTCCTTAAGCCAGCTGACAGCTTATCTCTATGACTATTATGAAAGACCGAAAGGAGTCTGTTGTAAATAAACTACAAAATATAAACTACCAGTTACAAAAACAAAATACTAATAATTCACATCCGTATCTCTCATTTACATCTACTTGCAGCTCATATGGCTGTGCTTGTTTTCCTGGCTTCAGTGGCAGCGACTGTGGCCATGGTCCTCTATGCAAGGATGCGCATACGAACATTTGCCAAAACGGTGGCACATGCAAGTAAGTAGAGTCATCAAAGGCATACGCAATGCCTTCTAGAAAACTTAATGGGCCCAAAGACAATCAGATTGCAAATGATGAAAAGTAATAGACAAAAATAAATTGAATGAGAAAAACTTTGCAAAGATAACTAGATATATGTTTAATTACGATTAAAGAGTAGACCAACATAAGCGAATGGGAAACTTGAAAAGTACAGATACTTAGGTGCACATATTTAACATTAATATTAAATAAGCAAAGCTGTAAGTAAAGACTTTGCTTCAATGCAATGAAGGAATCATTTGCAATTACTTATAATGCACATTTTACGGTTAATGAATCGTTTGTATTTCCATTGCAGACATATCGGCGATGCGGCTATAACTTGCCACTGCCCCACTGGCTATAAGGGCACCAAATGTGAAATACCAGAAATCAATGAGACGACCCACGGTAAGTGAGCCCACAATAAAGCGAATAAATTTAATCAGATATCACAAGCAATAATAAATGGAGCATGTGAAGCTCAAACAACAACAGTGCCATGTAAATGGATACGAAAGAAGAAAAGGAAATGCGAAAAATTGAGGAAACTGAAAATGATGCTCGGCAAGTAAATTTAATTAAGGAAATAATTAAGCATTGAAAATGCACTCGATGCCCACCGAGAGGCATGCCACACACAAAGTGTACAGTAAAGGGACCTTGCCATAGGGTTGAACAATGGTATGTGGCAAGTGGGAAGCAGCTTGGGGGTATATTGTCAAATGCAGACTTTGTCGCGTCATTTAACCGGCAAGTGGATAGGTTGGCACTGGTCGTAAATTGTACTCTTTGTTGTTGTTGCTGCTGCAGCAAGTGCAACTGTTGCAGATGCGAAAAACCCGCAACAAAGACAAGTGACAGGCAACAATGAGCAGAACTTATGCATATATTGCAACAAAGCTGAAAATTGCTACATGATTAGCAAGTCGCATAGAATTTGATTAAACGAAATCAATTTATGATAAGTTGCACCGTTATGTACGTAGTTGCCATCTATCTTTAACCGATCCAACAACCTTTTACTACTCATTTACATGAGCGACTAAATGTAGGCAACGATTTCAAATGTGAAATCTAATATTTTAATTTAATTTAAATACATAAAACTAAGCGCCATACTTAGACAGATGTTAAATAACAAATATCACACAAAAGTATGCAACATTTATGATGTGCTCAATATATTTAATTGACACTTTTGAGTAGGCGATTTGTTATTATATAGCGACTACAGTTTACAGTTCAACAGCATGGATTAAATCGCTCTCGTTGTGCTGATATTTAAATAAATGATGAGTTGACATTTTGATAGCCATGCTATTTTATGCAATAAGCAAAAACCATTTTGTACAATATTCCATTCTAAGAACAATAATCCATTCAAGTGCGGCGAGTGCGAATATTCCCCAGGCAAGTAGCGCTCTCCTTAGAATGACAATGTCATCGAATTTGACACTCGTTTCTCAGCTCGTCAAGGGTCAGGTGGGAAATGCATAGCAAAAGTAGGTCACGATGCGATGAGCTGCTGGACGAGCATTATTTTTGCGTGTGTTCGGCACTCTCCCTAAACATTTCAAGCATTTTTCGTGAGCTGTAATGTCACTTATTGCATTTCTAGAGTTCTCGAAGCGCTCCGACGGAAGTATTTAACAGCTTGTGTGGGAGCTATGGTTAAGGGTATGCCAGTGCAGCTTGGCATTATTAAATTATTCCACTCCTCTAGCGTATGAAAAATATGTAAATGAATTCCATAAAACCCAAGTTTTTGTCTGTAATAATGTTAAAGACTTTACCCCAGAAATATTACGAACAGCTTAATAAATGAACTGATATATGGGGTCTGTATTTTTCAGGATGCATTGGTAATGCCAGTACCAACAATTGCCATCGTGCATGCGAATTCGACAGTTCCATCGCCAGCTCCAGTTCCGGCTATTTTAAGCTGAAAAGCAATCACATTGCGGCACGTAGCGGTAAGACGCGCTACGAGGTGACCATGCGGCTGGGTGCTAATCTGACCGGATACTATCGCAATTCGGAGCGCGAACAATTGGCTGGCGTGATGGAGCGACAGGTGAGTGGGTTATAAAAGCATTGAGATCTGTATAATGGCAAGCACTTTAAGAATTGAATTAGCTTGTACTATGTAATACTCGATTCTTTCACTTCACTCGTGTCGACTACGTGACTTACATGCATATTTCAACGCCTAGCCTAGGTTGCCAACTTGCTAATACACTGCAAACCATGGAAATTAAGAGTATTCTGACTAGCATTGTAGATTTTGGACATTCATCACAAGCAGTTAATTAACAAATTATGTTCAAATGCCAAACCATTTTGAAGCATTCATTTTAATTAGCCATCACTACAAACTAAATGCCAGTCACTTTTTTGGCTCGTCAGGCCTACCAATTCTATCATCATCATTGCCCTAACGACCACAACGGCCAGACAACTTGAAGTAGGTTGGTTATTATGTGCAATCCCTGTCCCAGACACCAGGCCAGTTGATGTCTGGCCAGTGGCGAGTGGTCGCATACTCTGATGATGACAGCGATACAGACACCAACAACACAAAAATCATCATCCGTCAACGTTGAGTGGCTGTCGCCCCCTATTGCCCCTCAAAATTATGAACTGTTATAGTGCCGCCCCTTGACATTTGTGGCTGGGCTGCTCCGACACTTGTCGCTTGGGAGGTTTAAACTGAACACACAACATTAAATGAGTTTGTATAAAGTGGGAAATTGCACAAGGTGATTGTTGGTTTCCACTTGATCAAAATACAAATATATATATGATAAATAACAATAACGATCGTATGAAACTCAGTTAAAATATGTGAAAGTTCAAAAAAACATGCTTTAAACTTTATTATGCTTATCGGGTTGAAACTCTACAGCTTTTTGTTAGCTTCTCTCATGGGTAAATAGGCACATGAGTGATATTTTAAATATCAATTAGCCCACATAGTTCTGGGTTAAATTTAGCTGATCCTCCTGCACAGTGCCTGACCCAGCTAGTGGCACATTGGTGGCCTGACTGATGGAGTGCAGCACATTGCGAACTGCACCTGGTGTACGCTCGAGCGACGCCGTCCACGGATTGTGGGCCAGCTGCTGGGCATTATTGGGCGTCGGGCTGCCAGCAATGCTTTCCATAATGGTGGGCATATTGTGGGAGTGCTGTGTGCCCAATGCTGCCTGCATCTCGCTGCGCTCCTGCAGCTGGGTAAAATTGCTGCCCGAATAGTCTCTGTCGTCGTCACGTTTAAAGCTATGCACGGAGCGTGAAAGCGGACGCCAACGATTCAGCTTCTTTGATGGCTTCCGTTGCACGGGCGGTGTACGGCTGCCAGCCTCCATATTGGCAACTGCTTTGCTGCCGCCACCAGCGGCATTGGTGGCATGCTGCTCCAATAGGCTGCTCACCAGCTTGTCCAAAACCTTTAGATCTACATTCAACTGGGAATTTGGTATCGAGTTCATGCGACTGCCCGCCAAGCTGCTTGAATTGGTGCGCAACGGATCTTCTCCATGACGCTTATTAAGTCCGGCAATTTTGGCAAGACGCTCCGTAAGCTGCGAGTAAAAAGTAAGGCAGGCATGAGATGGTATTATACTAAAGTAAATATTAGAAATTCAATCTGGTCTGGTGCTACAATTCACCACAGCTACAATTAAGCAAAAAGAAAAAACTAACAGATAAATGGGCTCAGCCATTGGGGGATTTGCAGCAAAACTTACAACAGGCACAAGGACAACAATCCGTGCACTGTTTCGATGCACTGGAAAGATTAACAATGTGGCATTGTTGTTGGGGTTTGAACGCAAAAGCAATATATTTTTCGGCAGCTCTGCATTCTCCACTGGCGTTGGCAGTGTGCGACTTTAATTGATGTTTCATTTCCGTTGCAAAGTGCTTCCGCCTTCCTGTGCTCAACATCCGTCGACGCGTCGGCAACGCGAACTTTGTTTTGCGCTCGCTGCTTCTCCTGAGTGGAACTGAACAATCCTACAATCCTGCAACCTGGCAACCCCTACACTTGTAATTGAGTATCAATGCGGTTTTAAGTGAAAAATGTTGAAGCCCTACCTCCCCCTGCCCGCAACTCCCATCTATGGGCCACTCAATGGTCGGCCAGCCATTTCCGTTTGTAATCTCTTGCCTTGATTTTGTATTTCTTTTCATTTCTCTCTGACTCTCCTCTATCTGTCTCTGTCCTTTTCAATTGCCTCGTGCTCCGCCAAACGGGGTTAATTGAGTTTTAGTGGTCGCGACTCACTTTAAATAGATTACAAGCCATCCTCAGTCCATCCTCTTTCTCCAATTCTTGCCCTCTAACCACTTGACAAGTTTGTTTTACACTCTGCTTCGCCACACGCCCTAAATATTTGGAGCATGTCCTCTCCGTCTGTCTATCTGTCAGTCATTCAACGGCCTTCTTTCTGCTTATTCGGCTCCAGCTCCGCGATGTCAGCTTTCATCTTTCTTTTTTTCAAAATGAATTAATGTAAAAGTTGATTTGTGGCCATTGACGCTTGGCTGCCTAATCGCTTTTTCCCAGTAAGTTTTAATTGAAGTCCTCGCCTGTCTTCCTATTGCTGAGCAGGAAATTAACAAGGTTCTTTTTCCCTTTTGCATTTCATCAACTTATGAACTCCCTCGTGATCATTAACTAATTTTGACTTGTACATATTTAGCTAATATCTTTCTATCCTTGAAAGAACATGTTCAAAATGACTTTTTGGCTTAAATAACTCCACTTAATGCCTTCGCAATCAACGATTCTCGCATCAAGTCACATCTTCAGATCTATCATCCATCAATTGTCGCTCAAGCTGAGAATACAATCTTCATATCGGAAATGGATGGTCTTTTTGTTTGCCAATCTTTATGCCGCTTGTTGAAAAAGTCTTACTTGCTACGGGTTTTTGCTTTTGGGAGCGATGGCTTCATCAGATTCTACCATAAATCTCCCGCAATTCTCAACTATAAAGTTGCGCAAGTGCTCGAGTTTTTGTCTCTCGCGACAAGAATGAAACTGGGTCTGACCTTCTACTCCATACTGTGCTGTACTTCGCATTGATTTATGACCAAACCGACTTGGTTTATTATCCTTGTGTGTGTCCTTGTTGTGTCTGTCGACGCGACAGCGGCAGCTTTCGCCTGTCGCTTGTCGCTGTGCATCGCGAGTAGTTCTTACTTGAGACTCCTGCTGCGCTTATCAACAACAAATGATTGAGGTCAGTTCTTAATGTGCCTTCCCTCTCTCTTTCTCCTACACTCCTTTCGCATCTCTCTATCTTCTGGAAAAAAGCTTGTAATTGTGGGTAATTTTGTTTAAATGCTGTCTTCCCTCGGGAGTCGTGTTCACAGCATGTCAGGAGTCTTGACAAATGCGATTAGCGAACACTTATTGTTATTTTAATTGTTTCTTGTTGTCTCCATCTCAGCATTATCTCTCTTTCTTATGATCCATTAGTTTTAAAAGCAAATAATTAAAATACTAATTGTACCAAACAAAATCCACACAGCCTTTTGCCAGATACTTTTACCATTCCTGACGAAAACTAAATTATTAAAAACAAATTAACCTATCAATAAAGTTAGGTTTACCTGTTTGTTTTTCATATATTTGATTTGCTAGCGGAATTTTTTTGTGGGCTTTGTTGACTAAAAAACCAACTGGATAAACAAAGAGTGGGAATAGGTATTCTGGATGAATATATGTACCGACAAACAATAGTAGTATCTTCGAAATAATATTGATTATTTACAATCGGATTTGGTAATTGACAGCTGAGCAAACGCTTCCAAATATTAAATCCAACAGATAGAAGTCTGCCAGTAGTATAAAAGGCCAACAATTTAATCAAAGTGTATCAGTTGATCATTGATTTGATAAACATGAAAGTGAAAACAACTTATCTGTGTTGTGCCATCATGGCCATCATGGCTCTGGCCTACTTGCCAATGGCCAGGGGAGAAGCATGCGATGCGGCTGGACTTCCTGCTGGTTGTACAGACTGCGGGGACGCGGCCAATGCCGCTCACGCCGACTGTGCGGCAGCAACCCCAGAAACTCCAGAAACTCCAGAAACACCCGAAACTCCTGAAACTCCTGAAACTCCAGAAGACTCAACAGCGGCAGCAGTAACCGAAGCGACTACGGCGGCTTCTGCGAACTCGGCAGCCACATCTGGATCAACTTGTGGCAATAGGAGGAGGAGGATTAGGAGGAGAAGAACCTATAGAATTATCAGACGCGGTGGCGGCTTGCGCGGAAACGGACGAGTCAGGTGGAATAGACGCAATAGACGAAATAATATTGTAGTGGTTGCCGGAGGAAACCGTCCCATTCTCAGGAGGAGACTTATTAACAACAACAACATTATACAAGGATAATCCACTGGACCCATATATCATGGGAAATGAATAAAATATATTTTGAGTATAGAATTCAATAAATCTGAATGCAAAAAAAATTAGACTTCTATTTTATTCATTTAGTAGGCATAAAGGTCAGTCTTGTCTGATATTGAATGGGAGTGAAAAAGAGAGTATTTAAGAGAAAAAATACAAACCATAGAAAAGAATTGTGCGAATTAGCATTTGATTAAATATACAAAATGTTTATTAGCTTTCTTGAAAATCTTTAAAGCAAACTATGTTGGAAAGTGTTGTATAATTATTAAAAGGTATACAATGAATACAGCTGTGTCAATTTGCGAAATCTTTGGCCAAGCTTGGTGCCCTCGATTTGCTATAAAAAGAGTCCGAACGCAATGTCAGTTTATCAGTCAGCTGAAGTATTATAATTGAAATGAGAAGCGAAACAATTGCATTGGGTTGTATCCTTTTGGTAATATGCGTGGCCTTTTTGCCACAAGGTCATTGCCAGGTAGATTGCACTCTCGCAGCCAATGCATCGGATCCAGCATGTACCACGACAGTATCGTCAACATCAACAACAACAACAGCGAGAACTGTGAACACAGTGAGGACAAGAAGAATTAAAACAAGGTGGCAAGTACGAATTAAGACCAATAGGAGAGGTAGCACCGCTAAACCAAGGACTACAAAGCCAACGCTTTCTGGCAAAAACAAATATACCTGGACACGGAGATTTTTCGGTTAACTAAACACTTTTAAAATTATTTTCGAGTTTTAAAAATTGTTTAAAAGAATAAATGCAACAATGCTTATGCTTCATCAATTTTTGTAAACAATTTCTAATCACTTACTTCGCCAGCAGCATTGCTTGAATAGCTCATCCGCTTGACTTTCTTGAAGGTAACATCGCTCTCCGCTTGTGCCAGTGCCCGTTCTAGAGCTGTGTCCATTTTGGCATTACGTGTCTCATCCAGACCTTGATAATTTGCTCCACTGTTGTGAGAAATTAGATACAAGAATGCATATATGTTAAAATATAGTTAAAAAGTAATACATTTTCCAATCAAATATATAATTAAACAATCCTCTACTTCATTTTCATAATTGCAATAATTTTCACAATTCTGTCAGTCAATGGTTCCTTGCCAGATATTGGCCAATAACGAAATAATACTTATCTCCAATGTTAATGAAAATGTAGAATGTTGTTATAAATGAACACTAAATTTAACATCATCATTACTGTATTACATCTACTATGTTTCCCTTGCATAGAATATATATTTTATATATGTACATTTGTATGTATATTTAACATTGAAGTTATACGTATTGTAGGGGTCATGTGTACAAAGTCTATCTAAAATATAACACGAAAAAACTAAAGTATTCTTCTGTATGAATAGCACTGGAATACGGTTATATTTAAACAGTTGACAGTTATTGTTTAAATAATAGACATGGCCACTGGGCGTTAAATTAAAAACGCCAGCAGCTGCTGTGCTAATTTGTTGCTCGCTAATTTCGACTATGATAGCACAATGGCTTCAAAGTTATAGCTTCGTAATTAAACGCATTTTTTTGCAAGATTTACACAGATAAATGTACCATTTATTTTGAATCGAATAATGTGACTCTGGGTAACAGACATGGATCAACTTAATTTTGTTTGAAATTAATTGCTCGCAGCTTTAGATCTGGCAACAGATTAATAAAGAAATTTTATGCCAAGTCTGTTTCTTTTTTATTTAAAAAAAATATTATATTTATATCCGCAAATGAATCACAATGTGGGGAAGCATTATAAGAGTATAAATACTTTTGTTATTTACCTCTTGAAATTGTTTTTGAAGCATGTCTTCCCCACTTATTATGCTGACTCTGAATCAAGACAGTGGGTAGAAGTAAATTATGCTGCCCTAGGGGTATGTCATGAACACTCAAACACAAGGACATACGAGGAGAGAGAAAAAGAAGTTACACACATGCGCGCAATTATCGCAACAACAATAAACAACAATTGCAAAATCATAAATATAAACGAATGCGACCATTGGAGCAATTTGGTGAAGCAAGTGGAGGGAGTACTTACCTCATAAGCTTGTCGGCGCCTCCAACTCCACGAAAAGTGCTTCCACGATGGCGTATTGTGGATCGATTCGTTTTCCGGACAGTTCGAAGATCCGTTTCCCAGAAACTGTTAAAAGACAAGAGCATTAACAAACGTAAAATGAGTCAAGTTCACTATTTTATATCCCCATGTTCAATTTGTTTGACAAGTAAGCACATAGTTTCATATTTTTCTGCACTGGGAAATCAATCGAAAACATCTCTTTCAATGTGTTGCAATGTCTAGTGACCACAATCAATATCTTTGTGGTACGTAGAGAGTGTGCAATGGAAATTGAAAAATAACGGAATCAGTTCAAAAAAACGTTGTAAACAAACTAACAACAAATAAATATGAAATCATGCACTCTATGCATAGAGCCAGCGTCGCCGATACGAAATTGAAAACTAAAAAAATAAACTAATGCTTCCAGCCATATGGACAACAAACTAACAGCGTACCAAGAGGACATGAGATGTCACCCATCCATGACATTTATTTGAGTCGAGCATTGGCCCCTTTTCAGCTGGATGGTTGCACAGGACTCGAATGCAGCAGGACAAACACAAATATTGCATAAACAACTGTTAAATACGCAGATAAAAAGCAAAGCAAATACGAATACACTAAATAGAAAAGTGGACACGACTACAAAATGCCCTGTATATAATACTAGCGTAATCGCAGCATATGCAATCATTTTAAAAGTATAACTACAAAATATAATGCTGATTGAATGAATCATAAAGTTGCTGAAATACGAAATGTTCTAGTGTGTATGTCCTAATGTTGTTATTGGACTCTTCTAGCCAATTTCTATGTTTACAGGATACAAATGGTGGCTGGCTGGTTGACTAGTTGGGTTTTTCTAGTGGGTGAGCGAGCGTGTGCTCGACTTAATACGCAAAATTGTGCAGACTGTAACAGAAACAGTAGCATATAATTCTGCAAGCAGTTTGTGTCGCAAATGTTGACAAAGCTTTGAGGAGAAATTGTTTTGTGCCCGCTTCGAGTAATTTAATGCGCCACTTTATGAGATTGAAGGCCACGTAGAGCAGACCCAAGCAAAGCAGACATGTGTCAGCCTCCAAGTGGCGGCCATTAACACACACACATTTATGGAGAAGAGGTGGGGAAGTGTGGGAGAGTTGCGTCTTGGCCAGCTATTTATTATGGTTGGTCTCTCGCAATGAAACTCATTTATTTTCATTTAGAAAGGCAGTCCACCACTCGGCATATGAGTTATTTCTTATGAAATGCACGAAATAAGCCAGTTAATTGTGCGATTTGTCAAAGGTCTACGCATGTTAACGTTTTAAGGTTTATTAAATAATTCTTTCAAAGTTGCCCAACACACAATTGAGCACAGAGCATTAAAATTGTTATGAGTACGAGAATAAACGCATTAGAAACAATGCATTGCCATGTTATATCACATTTATGTTAACAATTTTTCAAACAAATTGAAATTTGTATCTGTCCACATATTAATGAGAAAAGAAGAGTATACATAATGCCAGACAATTATAATTTCACTTATGTGCTTACTTAATGATGCTATGTTAACTACAGCTGTGCCAACATTCAATATTAGCTGAGCAATATTAAATAAAATTTAGGAATTGCTTTGAACAAAATATGAGGCAAATGACTTTGGCCAAACTAAGTATGCATTATAATAAATTTCTTTCTTTTAGTAGTCATTTTAAGTGCCAACGTGAATTAACCGTACAAGCTCAATTAAACTTTTCATTTAATCTAGATGGAATATTTAGCTAGAGTGTACTCTTAGTTATTATCATAGAGTAAAGCCGAGCAATGAACTATCAAATAGTTCAATATGTTAATTAGAATGACTCGACACTTACCGCTTGAGATCCGGACTGGCCGTATAAGGTGCCGATACTTCCTTAATTTTTAGCACAATAATTGCGGTTATAAATATGCAAATGACATTCACAACAGTCAGACAGGCAGAGACAATGCCATTGATCAAGAACTCCGTTGGCAAATAGTCCGTGTAGAGGAAGGGATAGGCAGTCGTTGAATTCATCGCTTCATTCTTTAAATGAGGTATACGCTTCTCCGGATAGATGAGCCATATGCAGGCCATGGACCAAAATAAACCCTGTAAAATAATATATGGCTTAGCCAGATTTAAGATTTAGCTTAACACAGTGCGTGGGCGGCCAATTGTTGGCCTTCGAGGTCATAAGGTCGTGGAATACGCAATGCCAAATTGAAATTGAAACCGGCTCTGGTGTCGCTCTTAGCATACAAAGTAGTTCTGATCTCGGCCTTGAATTGTTATAAATTTCAGGCGCACAACACACACACAAGCCTTCATAGACATTGACACTGACTTGGTCGTAGATAAAACTTCATTGTCGCATTGTCTACTCGCTGCCTTTTTTCTGCTTTCTTTTGGCATTTTTTGCGCTTATAAATTATAATGACTCAGCGCCAAGCGTGCACACATACACATGCACACTCATACAGGCACACATGTGTCCCGGAAGTGCGTGCCTGCTGCAAATACATGTTTATGTGAATGTGTATTTGTCTTTTTCTTCAGCTTTCTTTTTGCTATTTTTTCCTATTTATGGCCATTTTGGCAAAGTTATGGCCAGTTCTCATTCAAGAGAAAGGACGACAAATTATTTGCACAGCAGCTAGACAAAGTCTATTAAATGTTAATAGAGGAGCAAATAAAACTTAAATTATATACTTAACTTTCACCCGTACGAAAAGCGTACTTAAATCAGGAATTAACAACTTGAAATTATATTCTTGAATGAAATAAATAATTGGAATTAGGAAATTCATGTATATGTGTATGAGCTAATCAAATTTTCACAATAACAATATTTATACCAGACCATGCTGCGTATGAGTTATTTGAATGGAACATATATGTAATTACTCATACGAGCCGTTGCCGCTACCGTTGTACAAAATGCATGCAATTAATTGTGGCACACAGTTTGGGCGATGCAGTTAGCAGATTTTAGGTTAAAAACGTGCAACGGCTGCCGTGCCTGACAGAGCTGACAGCGTCAGAGTTTTGGTGCGTGTGTCTGATTTATGCGGTTCATATAAGCCAAAAAACTATGTAGCAGCAAGAAGGCCAAGGACGTATGTAGGAAAACGGGATGCACACACACATGCTCGACCACAATCGTCGGCATGATTAAGCGATCTCAGCGCCATTGTTTCAGCACAGGCAGTAAGCGAAGGACCAGAGCCAGACTCTTACCCAGATCTGGAGCATGGACCATTGCCACAAACATTAGCAGGAGCAGCAGCAGAACGAGCAAGTGTATGGAATGTACATCCTCGTTACCGCTTCAATTCCTTCTCCTCCTGCATATTTCTGCTCCGGTCTGACCCCTTCCCGTAATTTTCTCTTTTGCATCATTTTGTCATGCTTGTGGGCCGACTTGCCCGCTGCCTTGTGGCATTGTCTTTCTGTCACAATTGATAAATGTCAGCCAGCCTCATGTCGCCGGGAATTTTGTTTGTTTGTTTGTCCCTTTGGCTGTTGCCCTGCTGCTTTCGCTTTTGCAAGTTTTTGCATGCATTTACCCTTTCCCTCTGCGCCTTAGTCGCAGTTCTTAGTAGGTTTGCTTAATAATTTTACGCAACATCCGCTTGGGGCACAATTCGCACTTGAAAATTGGGTCGAAATTTATGCACTCGTTGCGGTTTGCTGCCACAATGCGAGGCAACCAGCTGAGTCTGAGCCTGAGCCTTAGCCAAAGTCAGTAGCAGAGCCAAAGTCAGAGCTAACATAAGTAAGAGCCAGGCAGGCAATCGGCCAGATAGATTTACGACCAAAAGTTTTTGTGCCTTGCACTTCAGATTAATCAGCAAATTGTATTTTGCCCTAATTTATGTGTTGGCCACCAAAGCTGTCACTCTTCTTGCGTCGAATCTCCTCTTTCTATCTCCCTTTCTCATTCTCTTTTGGTCTATATCAATGTGGTCATCGCTTTAATAGCCAAGTAAACAGCAAACAAATTTCCCACTTTTAAAACTCTTTTATTTTCCAACATCAAATGCTGTTCAAATTTCTAAGTGTAAACAAATATTTGCGGTAATTGAACAAAAGTTCTTAAAAGCAAATATTATGGTTATGTTGTGGCCAAGTTAGAAATAACAGAGAGGCATGTTTGACTTTAACTGAATACCCTTACTTGTTAAATTGGAATTCTTCTACAAGCATTTAGTTAATATAAAAGTGGTAGTGATTTGATTTTTTTTCTATTTAACATCCTGGCATTTTGTGCTCAGCTCAACAGAAGTTTTCCTGAGCTAACTCCAAAGACTTTGTTACAATATTTATATGCTGAGTAGAAATCGCTTCGCTGTTAAGCTTCTCTAATTATCTGTTAACACAATAGCGTTCCCCCTGCAGAGTAAACGTGTATCAATGTCGAATACCCAGTATTCATTCATTCTTTATTCAGTTGTCTGCTGCTATGACAGACACTTTATTGCTTGGGTCCAATTAGTCAAAGCTGAGAATTATCTGTTGGAATATATTGTCGAGTTTTTATCCAATTTGTTGTATCATTTTGAAGTGTTTCATAATTGCGCAGTTTCGCAATCATTGATAGAACATTCTTCAAATTTAGACTGTGCTGAAAAATCTGTTTCAAGGTCGCACTTCAATAAATAAACAGCATTTCGAGAAAATCGATGAAAGAATGTCGCATTAAAATAATAACACTCGTTGCTAGTGACAATCAAAGTGAGGATTTGGCTTTGGCATTGCAATTAAAGGACATGTCTGGTACGGTTGCATACTCACACAGTTGACGACCGGCGGCAGCAGGGACGCTGATATGGCAACGCCAATCAGTGGGCCAGCCGAACCCTGAAGCAGAGCGACGGCAACGCCAGTGCCAGATGTTAGAGCCCAGAGTACGCCCATCCACAAGGCACGCACATTGCCCCTGTGAATGAGAATATAAATGGCGTTAAAGCTGTGTGTGTGTGGGGTGTAAGCGAAGGGAAGAAGTTTATTGAAAACAAAAAATCTAAATGTAAAACAAAAATTAATTAAAAATAAAAACGCAGAAAATTGATAAATGCCAGCTGTGAATGGAGAGGAGTGGAGTGGAGTGAAGTGGAGCTGGATCCCCCAGCGGCATTGAAACTGCAAATTGAGTTAAATTTAGATGAAAAGCCGAGCAACGGCTGTCAGTGGCATTGCTTATCTTTGCTGTCAGCTGGACACGCCACCAGGTGGCGCCACCTCAGTTCTGATTTTTCTTTCGTTACGTTTTTTTTTTTTTTTTTGGAAGGTAATTCGCGACTTTGTCAAGTGTCAGCGGCTTTTGTTATCACTTCCGGCAAGCGACCTTGTCGACGGTTGGTTTTTGGACTCATTTCTCGTTGTGAAAAATGTTTGGAAACTTTTCAGAGTCCTTTTTGTGTGTGATTCATGTGCAACTCATTTGTGCCTACACTTTGCCTACATGGTTTTTCTTTTTTTTTTTTGGTTAACCTGCTCCCAACTTTCGCTGATTAATGGCTCTTTACATCTTTGATGTCGTGCCGGTTGAAATTTTTTCTCGTCTAACAAAAGGAACCAACACATTTCATATTTTATCATGGAACAACTTTATTATATGCCGCAATTTGCGCTCAATTATTGGTGAACTTTGAGCTTAGTGTCATTGTAATTTTATGGGCTTTTTACATACATACTCTAATGGTTCTTGATCCAATGTTTAATTTATATTTGTGCAAATTTAAATAGTAATTCAATTAAGTGAATTTATGAATTCTTCCCAAACGCTTCAAATAACTTTCTCACATTTGATGTTTTGCTTTTAATGGAATTCATTTACATAAATACCGATAAATTTGTTTACTTTGCAAATAAATAATTTCGCGAACCACGAAATATGCGGAAAATGTGATGTGCGTAGAAAAGTGCCTTGGCTCATTTTCAATGACAAACTCTGACTTGCTTTAAAGCAAATTGCGCAACTTTTCAATCTACTGAGGACAATAAATTAATTTGCATTACAAAAATGTTATTTATATTGACACAAATATTTGATGGGAATTTAAAAATATGCAAGCAATGCATATTTTTGCAGTGTATTTAAAAACATTCCTTCAGCTTCGGTTAAAGTAAAAGCAAGTGTTCAATATTTCTTGTATTATCGTTATTGTATATGGCTTCTTCATATATTCTTATTGAAAATACAACTCGTTTGCCACGACTTCTTGTGACCTGCCATTTCTTTTTCTCTTTGTCTTCTCCTTCACCTCCCAAGTTGTTTTTCCCGCGTCGCCTTCGTCAACAATTGCCGCAGTTGTCTCCTCACCGGCAACTACTGTTTTAGCCTTTTTTAAGGCATTTATTAAATGATCAGAGTCGATACAATCAACACTAAAGAGTGCGCTTCCGTGCAAAGCAAAGTGCAAAGCTACCAATAAACGCGATAGCTATATGAAACAATTTTATAGCTAATTCGAAGGTAAATCCATAATTAGAAATTGATTAACTTGGTCAGATGCTGGGTATCAAGTCTAGTATTAAATATTTGTAGGAAATAATCTTTAATTTGAAAATATAAGTAGAACAACAAAGACCCACTTTATAGACTTGCCTGCATTCCAAAATTCTGTCCAACCTCTTTTTAAGTATTTACAAATTACAAACATTCTGTACTGTCGACTGAAAGCTTTATAAGAACCGACTGTGAAAGGACACTTAGTATTTCAATTCGTTTCCAAAGTATTGAAACACCAAGTAGACGCATTAGCCTTGACATTGAATTAAGTCTGGTTTAGAAAAGTTAATTTTTTCGTTATCTTTGCAGTGGCTGGTGGGAATAAGAATGGCTTTGACTTTGTCACAATGAAAATCCATTAAGTATGTTAATTAGGCATCGGCTCATGAAAATGCCCGAGTTGGGGAAAACATTCAAGTCAGTTGGGGAATCTATGAGTGAAAATGAAATAAATTACTTGCAAATAATTCAACTAATCTGATCCGTTCCTCCGAAATGCGAGGCGTGCGCTCATTAGGCCAACACTCTATGCGTCACTTTCTCTCAACCCCGTTGCGTCTCCCGTTTCCGATGTGCCGCATGGTCATGAGGCAATAGATAGACTCTTGGAAAGTAGATGAGCACACATTTATTATGGCATCGTTTTTTGCCAGCTTGCCAGGACATACAAAGCGCAAATCTTCAAGTTGCCACGCGCCGACTGCGTAAATCTTTTGCGCCAGCAGGCGGAATAGGCTTTGGCCTAAACAGACATAGCCCCTCGCTGCTATCCTATCGTAGACTTGCTCTCTTTCCACTCAGCGGTGGCAACAATAAATTAAGCTCAAACGCATTTACCCGGAAGTTGTGTGTAATGAATGTGTGTCGGCAATTGTGTTAATTGCGCAAAATAAATTGTTAAAATAATAATACAAAAGACAGTCGGGCAAGAGAGAGAAGGAGGCAGGCCAGACAGGCCAACAGTATGTGCAATAGAGATACTATAGACAGCCAAATCTGACGGCTGAGTGTATCTACATCTCAATTGAGAGCGTGGCCAACACAATGCTCCATGTACTACATACACATACAAATCATCATAATAATAACGCAAGCCTCTCGCTTCTGCCCTGATTGCGTGATTGCTTCTGGCCATAACCCATGGCCACCTTCAACCTTCAACCACAACGAGGCTAGCTCGTATATCTCTCAAGGCGCGTGTGCTTCTAATGGCCAACTTCCTGCCTTACCACTCCCGTACCCTACACATGCCTCTATCCATTCTCGATAGGTGCCATTGTTCGCTCGTAATTGTGTCACGTGGCGCGTGAAAACAACATCGTCACTGGCCGCCAAATTAGTGGCATTTGTGTATGGCCAAATAAAAATGGCAGTAATTTAATTGTATCTCATAGTTGTAGTATTACGAAAAGATGCCTTAGGCTTAGGTTAAGCCATGCTATGTCTTCACATACACGCTGTTCCTGCTCTTCCCACACTGAGTGTATCTCTGAACTTGAATATATTCCATTGTTGACATAAAAGTGTTTCTCCCAGCAGCTGTGAAGTCGAAAAAGCCAGGCTATCAATCCAAATATTAAAACTAGAGCGAATCTAATGAATATTAAATTTTGTTCTTCACCATTCATTGTTGTATTATTGTTCCATTTAATTGCTGTAGAGTTTCAAAGAACGACTTAAGATCAACTTTCCCTTTTGATTGCTTCCGTCAATTCATATGTATTTTAAAGGCAAGACCAATCAATAAGTCAAATGGAAGACATATTATAACGCTCTTAAGAATTTAAATTGCAATAAGCCGAGATTTATATGAATTAGGAAGAACGAATGAAAAGCGAATCATGTTTAGCATTCAATAAGAATCAAATTGCCAACAATTGTAAGGGAATGAAGTTAGTAGCTTCTATATACGTTGTCAATTTGCTCGGATTTTGTGTACAGAGACAACATAAAACGTGACAAATTTTATCAAATCTGTCGCAATTGTTTGGTTGATTAGCAATAATTGAAATTGACATTGGACATTGAATATTTCTTACCTTCCACGCATCTCCTCCGTCGGCCAGTCCGCATTCTGACCCCAAGGCATTTCTGTGGTTCCCAAAATTAGACCAAAGCAAAAGCCAAATATGCAGGAAATCAACATTCCCAGCCCCAAGCACAGAAAACCGACGCGCTGAAATACATAACGAAATACCTTATAACACAATAAACACTTAGCACAATTTATGTATGCATGTGTAATTGTTATTTACATAGCATAATTGCTCTAGAGCAAACTACTAATTTTATTTAAATAATTGAAATCTTTTAATTGAAATTTATTGTTTTATTGTATGAAATATTTTAATTAAATAAACAGCCAACATTATGAAGTACTTTCTCTATTACCAATAATGAGCAATGAATAAATGTGTATTATTACTGAATGTGTTGCACTGAATTGACTTTAAATTCCAAGCTTCTCTATATTACGAAATTGCATACTTAATTTTACTACACTATTTCCAAATATTTCAATGTTTATTTTCAAACCAATTTAAAATTGTTTTATTGTACATAATTTGATGAAACTTCACTTTAATATCAAAATGATATGGAAGAAGATGTTTGCATTTTTTACCAAATCACGTGTCAAAAAAAGGGGAAGTTAAAATAAGTCGAAGGGGGCAAAAATAGCAAAAGGGCGAAAGGGAAAGCGATTGTATGTTGAATGCCAACTGACGCCAGTCAGCGACACTTTGAGCGATAATGTAGCATACTTTGCAGCGCATAACATAGAGAAGAATAAATGAAGGAGAAGAATAGAGGAAGAGGTGGCGTGCGGGGGACGGTGGCATCGAGTGGGTGCGTGACATGTTAACCCAAATTTGCAGCCCCGCAACTCAAACTGCTTTTGGCAGCTGCACACAAAAGAAAAATGTTCTAATGTCAGCCATATGATGTCGTTGTCGTCTTAGTCGTTCCCTCCTCTTTTCTTGTTTGCCTCCCCATTCTCCTCCTTTTCCTTTCTCTCTCTGTCTCTCTCTCTCTCTTTGGGATGCACAGAACTCAACCTCAAACCTAAATATGCGGGAGCTGCAGCAGTTGCAGTTTCAGCATAACAAGCTGACAACTGTTTAAGTTCTATGCTTAAAGAAACAACTTTGCAAGTGAAAGCGGGTAAATACTGTTTAAAGAGTCGAGTCTCTGCCACAACAACAATTTGCCAACAGGCATTAAAGTTAAGTGAAATTATAAGTGGGAAGTTGTGTTCTTCCTGTTCTGGTTTGTTCTCTCACTCGAAAAGGTAGTTAAGTAAACAAATGAAACGGCATGGGGACACCAGACGCATGAGTAATGCGTAAACTACATGCATCAAGTTTAAATGGCGTGCAAATATTTTATTGCCCTACAGTGCGTATATATGCTTTTTGTATGTTTGTTTGTGCCCGCAGCTGCATAAAAAGTACATTTCAATAACATTTAACGACTTTTGACAGATGCTGCCATAAACATTTATGCATATAGGAAAATCATTTAGTTTTCATTCGGATCTTTGCGCAAATGCTTTGTTTATATTATTTTAACCTTTTGTTTTTTAGCGCCCACTTATCAATTATTATATTTTGTATTTTTGTTTATTTTTTTTTGTTACAATACGAATGTATTGAAAACCGATTAAATGGCTTTTCAAATTATTTACTAGTTTTATTTCAATTTTACCAAAATAGAACGCCAAATAGTTAAGCGTCAGCACTTGTTATTGACAATTGCTGCCAGAGTTTATTTTGACATGGAAGCTTTGCTATGTTTGTTAGACAATAGGAATTAAAATCTTACTATTAAAGTATTTACAAATGGTAGGTTACTCTATAATAAGTTAAGGATATTATGTAGCTTATTTAACTGCAAATTTATGTCTTCTACTTTGCCAGGCAATTTAATGTTTCACTACTTTTATAAAATTCCGAGTATAAGATGTTGCAACACCCTACTGCGGCATAGATTATGCCGCAACTAGAGCTACTTCACAGAAATATATAAGGCGACAAAAAATATATTCATTTCAATTAAAATTTAATTGAAGTACACGACGCAGCTGGCAAACACACAACCATGGCACGTATATACGTAGGAATACATTCATAGTCATACATATATACACACACATATATGTGCCTTTATCTACGTATATGTGTATGTGTGTGCTCAGTCTGTAAAATTGTGTCAGCAGACACCAAGTTGCCCCCAGGGGAGGGGCGGGCGGTTCGCTCAGTCCGAAACGAAAGCAAACCAAATCTCACACTCATTAGAAAAAATGTTGTCCTCACATTTTTGATTTCTATCTCATTTCCCTCCTGTCTCGCCTCATCCTGCTGGCTCTTTATTTATCTTCATTTATGAGTGTGTTTATCATAAAGCGCACCTGCAAAAATTATGAATCGCGTTTCTTTTTTTCTGTAATTCAGCGAACAAAACCGCATATCTAAACTTAGCCATAGAATTCGACTGTTGTCCTGGCTGCTTTTGACATTTATGGGACTCACTTGACATCCGTTGGAACAGGATGAGCAACAGGAACAGCAATGGGACTTAGGATCAGAAAGAGAAGACAGTAGACAGTACACACAGGGGAACGGAGATACGGAACTGACTGTACTGGCTGTAGTTGACGTTAAGTTTTATTTGCTTCGAGTTTTGGATAATTCCTTAAGTGCTTATTTTCTTTTAATTTAAGTAGCTTAAGTCTGTTTGCAGACGCTTTTCCAACGAGACTTCCACCAAAGATAAAACAGCGGCCTGGTTTCACTTATTTATAGGAAATGCACACAAAAAGTTGTCTTGGATTGAGCAACTGTTGGCATTCAACCCTTAACATTTGGATTGGGAACTCTGGGAATTTACCTAGTACTATATAGCTTAAATATATTTATTATCAAGTGAGTTCAAAGGCAGGGTTGAACTTGTTTCGATAAGAGATGAAAGTTAATTGGCTTTAAAAATAGACGCTTTTAACATAATTAAAATATTTGTATTAAGATGGTATTTTACATTAGTTATAATACTCAATGATTTAATTATCACATATAACGATTCACTTTTCTGTAAATTGGTTCACTCAGCAGGACATTTCAATTCCATGAATTTCACAACATTTTCAATAAAAAGAAATTTGAGTATCGAATAAGCTGTCAATAAACATGGAACAAACTCAACAGCGTCGACAGTGTCGACTACTGTCAACTACCACAAAAGTGTGGAATATGTATCACAAATTCGAATGAAAATTGTCGTTATGCAATTGATTTGGCAAAGGAAGTGCTCGGCAGCATAGGCTGATGGCCTGATGGTTTGACTGACTGACTGGCATAGTAATTTTCGGCAAATAATATTTTTTTATTATTTGGAAATGCTATTTACTCATACATACATAAATCAATCTGTAGCACTGCAAAATGGGTGGGGGCAACTGCAATTTGTCGATGCGAGTTATTTGTGCTTTATGCAATGTTTTTTGCTGCCACATGTACACAGCGAAAGCTGCCACCGCAGCATCACAAAAGCAAGTCCAAATGGCTATGGCCAACCACAGAGAGCAGCAACAGCAATGGCAGCTGCAAGCACTTACCATTAGCTCTCTGTCCGATATAATTGCGCCAAATGTAATCGACATAACTGGACCCATAAGCGGGGAAACCAACATGGCCGCAACAATATTCGGTGCATTATTCTCGACCAGACCAAGGGCTGCCAGGGAGCTGCAAGATGCAAGTAGGGAGATGACCATAGATTGCACGCTCTCACATTAGAATTTGTGCCCGGAACTCTGTCCGAAGTATTTCTGTACTCACTCGGCGGTAACAATTAAGAGCAGATAGTCAAAAGACAAGGATCCGCCAGCCCGCACGCCGTCCACAACCTGTTTAACGGTCAATTTCGATTTAATTGATTCCACAAAATTGTTCCACCTGGACGCTTCCTCGGCATCATCGCTATTAAAAGTTGAATAAATAAACACCATTAAAAGCATATTATAAAATGGCCATGGCCAACAACCATGGCAGCTGTGTTTTCGCTAATTGGTAATAGACCTCAACTGCTTTCGATTCAAATTGTAGTAAACAGTGTCAGAATTTAAAGCGTCTAGTTTATTTAAAACTACCTTCATGGTTTGAGCATACTTTATTCTATTGTGTTAATGCCTTGAAGATATGCTTAAATCTCGCACCCATTTCCAAGCAATAAATCTGCCACTTAACTAACCTCTTTTAAGGAAACCACAACCTCAATTACACACCCTATACAAGTTGGACTTTTTCTACATTCTGCCATCTGGGGAAAATCTTTGCCAAAGAACGCACGAGGCTCATAAATTATGTGCACTAGGCAGATGCATTTAACCCTTTGATAGGGTTAATCCAACTAACACTCGGCTTTTATATGTAAATTCAAACATTTTCACTTTTTACACCGCATGACAGAAAGGTGAAACTCAAAAAACCTTGTGACAATTCTCGTTGCTCTTGCCAAACTCGCAATAAAGTTGGGCGTATGCCAGGGTCTGACAATTGTGGGCTATGGCAACTAGGGATGGGTGCGTGACTCGGCTCGACAGCATGATACAAATATCGAAAGGAATACAAATGTGGAAATTGAATAATACTTGTACCAAGTGTAAAATCACTTGCTAATGAACAATATTTTAAAAAACTTTAACGATTGTTCAAACCCTTACTTAAACAAATATGTTTATCCATGCGCCTCACCAAATAGGCCTTTTGTGGACAGAGGCGACCCACTATAAGCGAATAAGTGTAATAAAAGGCAAACCAACCTACTTGTCACATTGCCAATGGCGAGACAAACAAACACTGTCTCTTTGTAAATGAAACTGCAACTATGGCGACTGAAATGGAGAAACCAGAAATGTGGGAATACGAGTGAAAGTTAATGAAATGACAGACGCCTTTGAAAACTAACCACAAAAGGAGGTGCTCAAATTAGTTTCCTACAAAAGGAGCACTCGGGTCAAAAGCCAAGTGTCTGTAGCTGACAAAGGTGTTCGTATTAAAACTACAAGAGAATCACATAAACTCACACTGAGAATATGATTACTTGCTGTGCTGTGCAGACTTACCTGTAATCATCTCTCATGTTGGCCGCATCGGAAATGGCATCGTAACTAACACTACAGGGCAGAACGCTGTAAGACAAAGCAAAACCAAAACCACAGGTTGCAGTTGAATGACGACTCGTATGCCACTTCAGTCGGCGAATGGATATGAAGATGAAGCATTTGAATATGAAAATATTTTTGCAGTTGCATACAAGTCATGCATTCACATTGCTCATTGCATTCTGCTCTTAGTTGACTTGAAATTCATCTTTGAGCTAGGTCTTGGAATGACAGCAGCTGCTATTTAATTCCAGGACTTCAGGCTAAAGTTCCATCTACTTCAAAGGGCTCACAGCAGGGTTCTCTGTCTGTCTGCTGGGATGAAACTTAATTGCATTCTGTGCACATTAAACAGCTTAAATATCACTTTTGTGCATCGAATCTGCCCGCCCTTTAACCTGCAACTCAGGCAAAAGGTAAACAGCTACTCGAGCAATCCTTTTTTCTCGCTTCCAAATCCCACAATGCACCATGCTTTTCACCTACTACCTCTTCGACCTCTTATAATGTCTTTGTCTGGCCCCTAACGGCAGCTGGTCACACCTCTCTGATGGCTGCATTTTAATGCACCTGCTTAATGCCATTAAATGATTATCGCACCTGCTCTTGTCTTGTCCGTCGTCTGTCGACCAGCTTGCTTGTTGGCATCTTTTGGTCATTGCGAGTTCATCTTTAATTTATTTTATAGGGCTACTTGCTATGCGTACAGTTCGTTGTATCGCCTTAGCTACTTAATTTACTTGCAAGCAACACTCCCTATAGTCCCTATCTGAAACTCCATTGGCATTAATGTTTACTCATTGAAAATGCACTTCCTTTGCAAATCACTCTTTAAGCCTGGAGTAAATTATTCTTAATACCAACGGCCATTTATTTTATTCCACACATTTAGTTTTTCGATCTTAGGGTGCATTAATTTTAACAATGATATTAATTCAAATTGATCATAGTTGTAAATATATAATTATCACTGAAATCTTTTGCTATCAAATTAATATTCAACTACACATACAAACCAACTTTATGAAATACAAACTGGCAATCTTCTTTATAACCTCGTTCAGTGTCCAGGGCCTTGCCACTTTGTCGTTGTCAGTTACACTTAGACTTGACAAAAGCTTTCAATTTTCAAATCCGGAGCTGTCCAGCTGTTGCATAGCAATTCGATATGATGACCGCCTTCGGTTCCTGCTTCAGCCGCCTACAGGCAATCCAAATATAAACCTGCCTGACTCGACTGCCTGCTTGACTACAGCTCCTTCTCCCCAAGACCCTAACAACTGCATAACTCTGGCCCAAGCTTAAGCTGGGTTCCATCCTCTCAATGATAGCTGCACTTTTTTATTACGGTCTAACCCTCCAGCTGGGGGAGACATGGCTAAAGACGAGGTCAGACTTTGGCCAGCTGTTGCTATCATTTGGCCAAAAGTGTTGGCGCCTTGTTGGCTTGCCCGGCACGTTTACGGTTTGCCATTCTCTGTTCTCTCTGCATCGTTTGGTGGCGCCTTTCAATGTCTCAACTTACCTGACACTGGAATTCAATTTAGTGCCAATGCCCAGCTCCGTGAGACAGTGCAGTGTTGTCTCGCAGGCATCGCCAGCTTGCAGTGGGAAAACGACGTGATGAAAATATCCCTTTTTGCTTGTTGTCCAAGTAACGTGCTCGATTTCAAGCTTGACAAGTAACTCCTCAAGTACCTGTCAAATATAGCAAGCAATGTCCCGGCTTTAGTTTAGTTATGCATCTAATTGAAGTGCTGAGTCGCAGTTACAATTCCCATTTCCATTCCCACCCTCTTACGGCTTCGGCTTCGGCTTCGAAGGGTGCTTCATCAATCTTTGGTCGCGCATCTTCATCTTGCTGATTATCTAACTCGACCAATTGTCATTCATCAAAATCAGCGCGTGGGTCGAGCTATGCTTATGCGATTGACCAACCGCAAGTTAACCACATTTGGGTTGTCATTTTACAAAGTCAATGTCCACTCTCCTCCCTTTTTGTCCATCGCTTCCCTGCTTGAACATGCACTGAGCTACAGTCACGTTTCGCCTGGTTAAGTGCATCTACACAACACTACACACAGTGTACAGTGCTTGAGTACCCTTGTACCCTTGATCCCCTCTGCTCATGTCCATGCACAGCTAAAGTCAACTTTAAGTGTTTTGGGAGGCTAGCTGACCCCTTCTTGAGTGAGAGTGAGCTCGAAAGTTAGTACTCTATGGACGCACCTTTTCAAGCGGCACCACTAAATTACGTCGGTCCAGTGGCACAGCCAGCGTGGGAGCTGCTCCACCAGCTCTTCCATATACAGCAGACGCCTCACCTGCTCCAGTTCCGGCATCAGTTCCTGGCATTGCTCTCTTGGCAGCAACTGCTGCAGCATTGCGTCCTTGTCCGACGCCACGACCACGCCCTGGCCCCTGTCCGCCGCCCATACCGCGTCGATACTTGGGCACATTCTTGTCACGTAATTCAACTTCGAGTCGTAGTATTGCGTTGTTATTTTCCGGAAGATTGATGTTCAGATTATTATTGCCGCCTCCCATCCCAACAATCGCACGATGTCCATGACCACCAGCACCATGCGTAGCTGTCGTCTCACTTACAGCATTATTCGATGTGCCTACAAGTCAATGAAAAGGTGATGTAGTTGACAACTGAGTTGCAGAGAGTTAGAAACTTGTTTAAAAATGTATCACACGCCTCACTTGTCAACGCAGAAATACAACAATTATTTATAACACCGAAGCCTACCCAATATTATCAACCTTTTTTTCCATTTGACACTTTAGATAAAGAAATAGAAATTACCAAATTAGTTTTATACATCAAATATAAAATATTTTTGTATATTTATTCCCCAATGTATTTATTTAACAAGCGTATAAGCGCTGCTAATCAAATCGTCTAACGATCTCAATTATTATTATTAGCGCTATTTAAAATTGGTCTTTTAGTACCGAAATAGAATATCCATATTGCAATCATTTATGCGAATTGGTTTATCTCATCTTTAATCACACAGTTTAATTTAAGTGCGTATTTATTTAATGCCATATATTCAGTCGATTTATTTTCTAATTAGCGAGAAATTCGCAAACAATTCGTTGGGAGCATTTTATAAATATTTGCTAAAAGCGCATAAAAATTTGTGCTTTTCACATTTGTATTTATTTTTTTTTAGTTTGGCTTATTTAAATATTATTTGACCGCTAAGCGCATCAACCAGCTAATGGCACTAATTAAATTTGTGGCTTAATGTAAGCAAATAGCAGTTGTGAAATGCAAATCTTTTATAGCGAAAAATTTTATTAATTAAAAAAAAAAAACTAAGTATAATTAATATGAGCTTTGTAGAAGACCTTAGGCCTTGTGCTAAATAAATAAATTGGTAGGAAAAAATTAAATCAGAGCTTACATAAAAACCATACAAAGGATCATAATTTATTATACCAATGCACACAAAGAAATAGAGCGAGAGGTGAATATAAAGTGAGAAAGGGAGGCAGACTGACATTGAAATGTTATATAAATCCCCGCACATTGACAAATGCCAAAATAAAGCTTAAATGTGCTTACTTTCGGTACAGGGCAGCAAATTTTCTTGTAAGTGGCCAAGTCCTTGTTACCCATAGTTATTTTTTGGCCAAGACAAGTCCATAAGTTGGCCTATTGCCCACCCCTTGCCCTTTCAGTCTTAACAGCCACTTGAGGAGGACATCGAGAAATGCTTTGGCATACCATTGAACCCTGTGATTTATGTCTGGCACCTCGGCCAGCTTCTCAATGACTTGACAAGTAACATATATGTATATAAGCATTTCAATGTACGTGTCAAGTTGTTCTTTTTGTCCAAGTTTTTAGCCTGGAAACGCATGTTCAGTGCCTACTTTTACATACTCAAAAAAGTCATTTATTTTACTTTTGGACTTTGACTTTGACTTTGACGCAACTTTGTTCACGCCCTGTGGCATAGAAAAACCTCTACCTCTACATTTTTTGGTACTTCCACCTTCCGCCTACTCGAGCTCTTCAGGAGCCTACTCTCTCATCAGCTCCATTGTCATTATCAGCTTTTTGATGCGACTGCCATGGCGACAAACAAAATTAATGATGATGCCCATTGACAGCACTTGCCTTTGCCTTGTTTTGCTTTGCTCTGCTCTGTGTTTGTATGTGCAAGTATTTAAATAAATATTTGATTAATATTAGGGGACAACTTCACACACACACATGTATATGTATACTCATTCCACACTCAAACCTGATAAGTCGGCACATTTTTCTTTTTTGTTATGCTGCTTTCCGTTTCATAAATTATCGTATTTGATAGGTTTTTATTATAGACATTTTTGTCTTTGATTATGATAAATTAATGCCAATGCCTAATGGCAGCTGATAGCTGCTTGCAGTTTTTGTAGCAAAAATTAAAGTCTTGTGGCACATTGCATATGGGTTTTTAATTGTTGTCACAGTTTTCAGCTTTAGTGTTTCAGAATATATGTATGTATATTAAGTTTGCTCATTTTAATTCACAATATTAACTTCCACTCTGAAGAAGCTCATTTAGATATGTATAGAATAATTGAATGTATCTAAAATACAACTGTAACTAAATATGTGGAAGAAAACTACCAAATAACCCCTAGGGCATATCTGTTGTTTTATTTACAATAATATATATACTTAATCTTTTCATTACTTGTCTTGCATTTGAAAATCTCTTTTAAACATTTCTAAGCTAATTATATAAGTTAATTTTAATTCAAAATTCTGTCCATTGGGAATTATTGCAACGGAACAAATTGAAAGTCATGTAACTTCACTTCGCAGAACAAACAGAAATTAACTTGATGTGCTTATGCACAAGAACCAACAAATTTTATTAAGTTTTAACCAGAACGAAAGACTTATTCGTTGCGCCGTGGCATCTAAACTTTGTTTCGTTTAGAGGAGGCATGTTTACACATGCTGCTTGCGAGTAAATAAACATGCCACAACTCTGTACTGCATTCATGCCACATGCTACAACACTTAACCCCACTCGCAGACTGGCTAATTAAAATTTAATATTCAATTTTTAGACAGAGCAAAAAGTGAAACGCGCAAACCTCTTTAAACGGACTCTTTCACACACACAACACACATACACACACAGCTGTGTGTGGTGAACAACATTCGTGGCATGCTTTTAGGCGTAGCAAACAGTTTTACACTTTTACGATGTCATAAAATAATTAATAACGCCACTAAACAACATAATTACGCGCCTAAGCGCCGCATGCAGACTGGTTGTAGTAGGATTAGTATGTAGCATGCCACAATGTGATGCAATATGTACGATGAGTGGCAAACAAATTTTGTAACTTTCTATTTAATTAGCGCTCAGCGCGTTATTCAATTTCCTATCCACATTCTGTACTTACCGTAGATCAACTCTCGCTCAAAATTCGCTGTGGGCACAACGATTAGGAACACAACTCCCGGCATTTTGTGAAGATGAAATGGAGCAAGTCACCGAGACGGAGATGATTCACCCTTCTTTTAGTCCTTCGAGGTGGCCAGGCGGCGAAGAAATTCTTAGAAAGGCAAAAAGGCAGAAAAGTGGCCGTTTTAGTTAACAAATTGTCCGCTTTGAGTTGATTAGATCAAGGGCAGGGGCACCTTTAGGCGGCTGGAGTCCCCAATATTATGTATATTGGACATGATAAAAAATAGACTTGGCAAGTTACTGGACCAAAAAGTTGTCAACACTTTTTCTCGAGGTGTCAGGAAGCCAGCGAGGGTAGTTTAATGAATATTCCTATATGTATTGACTTCTTTTTTAAATGCTGCAAAACTGTAGCTTGAATATTCAACTAAATACTTAAGTTAACTTTGCCATGAACAGGAGAAGTCATGTCTAATTAAAACAATTCGATGCCAAACTAAACGGCCAGTACTACAGAAGTTGCTATTTTATTTTGAACATTAACCTGAGTGTGTCTAACTGATTTACTCTTGAAAAACTTTGTGTAGCAATTAAAACTCTTTGTGTGGCCAGGTAATGGCCAAATACTTGTCTGTTTTAGCCAAGAAAGCTAACATCAAATTTCTTACGATTCGCTTTGTTTTGTGTATATTATGTTACAGTTATTGCGTTATAATATCAAGCAACCGTAAACCAATTCTGTTGCATTCTTTTAAAGAACTCACAAATGGAAAATATTTTAATTAAAGAAGCCGCGATTTTGAATTTCATATGCTTTTATGCTACCACTCACTTCACTCTTGCTTTAATTATTTTACTTGGCATATTTCCATTGGTAATTTTCTTTTATCAGTGTAAAATAAAAATGCTTTGCCGACTGTGAAAATATCCTGAAGCAGTGCTTAAATGGCAACGTCCTGCCGACAGATTTTCTCCAGCACATGAAAAGCAATGCCTTCAAGATTTTCCACGTTCTCACACTCAAATGTTGAAATTAAAATGCCATTAGCACAGCGTTGAGATAAAAATGATGTGGCTAAAGGCAGACAGGCAAGAAGCCAATGCACACAATGTCCTTCTATCTGTGGTTCAAGATGTTAACTTCCCAGTATCCTCGCTTGTCAGTTCAACGAATATGGAATGTGTGAATGCTCGCAAAAACAAATGAGTTACTCAGATTTAATAATGGATGCATCTATGCAAATTATGTTATTATTAAGCGCAGTTTAAAGGTTATAATTTATTCAATTTAGGGAAGTTGTAAAAGGTTATGTTAAATAGATAGATAGATAGATGTAATAGAATCTTAATAATCTTATTAAAGTTTATAGTATTTTGTCCTTGCAATTTGTCATCCCAGTAAGCATTTCTGTAACTTGCCAGCCGCTATAGAAAACAAAACTTTTGAATAAACAATCTGCTGCACTTTTACTGAAAAACATTTCGCCCAACAATCCTAAAAGAAACATTCTGGCAGGAATCAGACTACAATCGGGTAGTAGCCAGGAACTGAATCTCTTCTGTTCTACCCCATGGTGCACAATTTACAAACTCTTCTGGAATTCCAACGCCACTTTTCAGAACATTGACTGTTGCACATTTTTTTGCTCAGCACTCGCCAAGTTTTGCACTTTGAGGAATATTTATTAAAAAACAAAAGCGAGCATGCACAGTGAGCCAACAGAAAATGCTCTCTTTTATTAACCGAAAATATTTATTTTCTTACTCTCTGCCGTCGCTGTTTGTATTGTGGTCGCAACTTTGTTCTTCACTTTCATTATACCCTTTATATTCGTGAAAAGGTTGACTGCGCCGTAGGGTAATGATGAAACATGAATTCAGTTATTCATATTTTTCATTTGGCGATGTTGAAAGTACTTTTCGAACAGAATAGCATCGAGTCGATCATTTTCTTTCTTATTTCTCCTCATGGCCTCTTGCAGTTTTTTGATTAATTCCGTAACTATATATTTACATAAGTTGAGCGAAGTTTGGCCACGTTGACGACATTGACGGTTACTTGTGAAATGAGAGATGGAAATGGGAAATGGCCACCCGGAACCATTGCGAGCTTGACTTTACACTTTCGTGCCGCATGTGGCATTGTTGATATTTGCGCTCTACCAGTGCTAATTTTTTCGACTACCTCCTTTCAGGTCCACTCTGCTCTAATTATTGCAATCAAATTACATTACTTTTCCACTTGTAATTATAAAGTTCAAATATATATATAACTTCGTACTTATATGTACTTATACATAAGCTGAAAACCTAATGGAAACTGCAGTTGAAGTGCCTCAAGGCTGCTTTCACTGCACGTCCTGAAGGCGTGAGCAAAAATATTGTAATAACTACCAATAAGCTGCTGAATGCCGCCACGTCTATTGCAGTTTTTACTTTTTCATTTTCCCATTCAAGCCTTACTTTTAGTCCCTGCTCCAGCACCTAGCTCATGCCATTCTCTATTTTTTCTCAAGTTGGCTACTTCAAGCTTCTGACGAGGCCAGAAAAGGAAATTTTCTTTCTGATGTCAGCTTTGACTTTGTGTTAGTGTCTGGCTATATCCTGTACAAAAACCTAAGGGGTAGAACTATCAACACTTGTGCTTAATTAAATACAAATTTCTAACACAAGTAATTATTTTATTAAAAAATAACTCAGTCTATTAAATGAAAATGGTTGAGGGTTTTACGTGATATCTTGAAGTTGCGCTAGTGTTCTTTTCAATATTTGTACTTTTTATTTTCTCGACAGCTGCCACATTTTACAAAGCTTTAACATTGTGTTAATTAAAATCGCTAATTGGTTGGCCACAAGAAAGACAGAATATTTAACTGAAACATTTATTAAACTTAAAGATCAGTTTTCCATTTATTCTTAAATAGCTTGCCGTCACATTATAGAAAATAGACTTGTCTTGCGTCTCGTATAAATAATAGATAACATAAATGTTGCCTCAACTTTTCTGATTAGCATATGTAAGTCAAGACTTATGACAGAAATTTCCTTTTACGTTTTGCTGATGTTTAAACCGCTTCATTAAGCACAGCTTAGTTTTTCCTAACTTCTATATTTTCACTTGTCTCTTTCTCAATTTCTTTTGGCTTTGCCCTTTGAATCAAGCTTTTTCTTCGTTTTGAAATAATTTTTAGATTCTTCTCTTCCCTTTTTTGCTAAAATAAATTCACATTTTTTCAGTGAAAATACCTCAAATTGCATTGCAGTTAGCCTTTACTTTTTCCTGCTGTCCGCTTTATGCTACTCTGGTGCCAAATGAAGCGTTGCCATATTGGCCAAAAGTTGCCAAGTTAACGGTATTTCTAATGACGGCTACAACCTTAAAGTGTACCAAATTGTTAGCCTTTTGTATGGCAATGACAACATACTGCGACTATTTGTTTCTCTTGCAAGCTGCTGCCTAAAATGTCATTGACATCAGAATGTAGCAAGATGAAATGGAAAGAGCTCAATAATATTAATATTTAAGCAAATAGTCGCATTTGTGGTTTAAGTTCGTGGTGAGCAAACAGCAAACAATGTAAAAGTTTTCAAAAAAGTTTTTAGTCTCAGCCAAGTGTACAGTCGGAGCAAAGACCCTCGCATTGGGACAAGTCAACTGGAGGGGCAAACGACTTTAACATAATGCATAATCATTTAAATAAGGATAAACCAGACACACTACGTACTCTCCAGCAGTCCACCCAATCGCTGTCCTAGAATATGAGACACGGACCTGCACACGAGGGAGAAATAACAACAGTAAGAAAATATAGAAAAGTTTCGTTAGGCAAAGACCAAATTGCATTTCATAGCCAATTTCAACGAGCAAAGAAAAACTTAAAACTTCAAGTTTTTCCAGATAAGAAAAGTGCAAGCAAAAAGACAAAGAACACCACTTTAAGTGTCCTCCAGTGTACGATATTGTCCACTGTTCTCTCCTATACATATTGTGAGATGACAACTTTTTACCTTTCCCATTGACATTTTGTATTATTCAATGCAATATTGCAATATTGCAATTCCCATAGAGTTAATGGATAAATTCATTTTGAGTAGCATTAAGTCAAGTAAGGGACGGTATAATTCATTTTATTTGTTTAAAGTTCAATGTCACATTCCAACAACTGAGTGCTTGTCTGATTACTTTTGGAAATATAAATCAATTTAACAATTTACAACTTATTTGCAGTTGACAAGGGTTTTGCGCAACTTTAATATAACGAAAATAAGCGATCTTGAATTGATCTCTAACACCACCGATCGTTTGGATATCACATTCCATTTCTTTGGCATCAAAGGAGACTCTCAACGCATCCGCGAGGTCATTACTCGCATGGTCGAACGGGGTCGCATTGGCAACTTTACACTCGTCTCAAACTATCACCATTTTGACGAGAACCCGCCGCTTAACATGATGGTAAGTAGCACAAAGTTGCAAGTAAATATAGACGACAAGATGAACACCATTTATGTATAATCCCAAGACTCTTGTAAACCGAACGGGGACTGTTTTACATATAAAAACGATTACTAATACGCCATGTTAACTAGCATATATATTTAATTTAAGCAACTGGATACTAAATTTAATATAATATAAGCCATACAGTTTTTCTCAAATATATCAAGCTGCACTGTTCTGCTTTCAATCATCTCCTCACTCGTGTGCATTGCTATCAATTAATTGAATTAGCTGACAGTTTGCAATTTAACACTTTTAAAGAAATACTTATATGCTAGTACGTTTGACCAATCAATCAATTGAAGCACTTCATCATCAATACTGGTGCTGTAGGATGTTTTTATTAATAAAAATAATAAATTTGTATATACTCGTATATGCACTACGCGTACATTGCATAGTAGAGGTGGCACGGCTTTTATTTCCGTTATAAATAAAACATTAATTTATTTACTGCTGCGGCATATGTGTCACTCGACAGGCAATAAAAACATAAACAAATACAATGGGGATAAATAAACATAATAAATAAATGCACACAAATATGTTCACCATGTGGCACTTGGCACTTGGAACTGACGATTGGACGATTGGACTGCCGGCCAATAATAGCCATCGCAAATAATTATTTATTAATTGTGCAAGCAGATGAACAATTGGCCTCATCAGGAGGACATTGCGCATCATACGCCACCAGCAATTAAGTTGCATTAACATAACTGTCAAGCCGGAAACCTCAGAGCCAACGCCCCTCTCTCCTCTCTTTAGAGGAGTCAAGGGAGCGAAACCCTCAAAAGCCGAAAGCCATTCATTCCGCCTAGCGCACCCACTGTATGTCTAATTAGTGAATATATTGTGTACTGAAACTGTGTTGTGGTTCCCTTTCATTGCAGGACCTGAGCGTCAATCAACCGCAAGCAGCAGTGCGCGAGGACAGCGAATTTATCATATCCTGCACAGCCCAAGGCTCGTCGCGCATGCAGTTCCAATGGTTCAAAGATGGCGCACCCGTAAATGCCACCAAGGCAACGAGGTAAGTGCAACATCGCGAAGCGACATGATTGAAACAGCTGTCTATCATAGTTGACCATTCAAATGGAAAACTATAAAACAGACACTCGACAACTTCGCATTAAAATCATAAGCGAATTTCGCTATACCCTGTAAAAGTGAAGTCTGCAAGTTATTCAATACTGTTTCAATAAATTCGAAACTGCAAAACGACCATTATGTACCAAGTAGAAAACACAATATATTTTACCGATAGGAACTGTTTTAATATAGCTTCAAGTTAGTAAATATTGCCCATTTTGATCACTTTTATAGGGACTGACTATTAAAAAGTTTATTACTGTTTGTCCGTTGAAACAGAAAACTATAAAACAAATACTTTACCTAAAATATTAAGGAAAATAAAACTGCAATGCTGAACGACTAGAATATGCCCTTTGGAAATGAATAAACTATATTGCCAAGGTATTTCATTTGACAGGGTGTTTCAACGTAGCCTTTAGCTAAAATTTTAAATAAAGCAAATAAGGAATACATATTTGCAAAAAGGCAAAAGAAAACTGTAACATCAACGTGACAGCTATGCGAGAGGAAGGTTCGAATATGTATTTCCGAGTGAGGGGGATTTTGCAGCACAAGTGTTCAATTTGACTTTATGACTTTTACACATCAATAAACATGACATAAAAAGCCTTGGCAAAATAAAAATGAAACGGCCAAAAAGGATAAATAAGTCAGGGCAAAGATAAAGATTTGTCAGACGACGACGCATCCTCCCCACACAAGCGAACGGAGCCGAAGTCGTAGCCGGAAACGGAGACGGAGCCAAGAGTTGGTCCAGCCTAACCGCAGTCAGCCACGGCGAATGATTGATCATAAACCCCTAGAGTGGGGCAGAAGTAGGAACACATCTGTGTGGCATACGCCACTCACACATACGACGTGTATTCATTCAACCTTTGTACATGTACCCCTCTCTCTCATTCATTTCATTTCTCTCTCTCTCTCTCTCTCTCTCTCTCACTGTTCAACTGCTTTGTGGCATATTACATAAAAAGCATATGGCCGTAACTAACGAGGGGTTGTTACTTGGACGACTGCGCCAACTGCTGTTGGGTCTGCCGACTGGGGTTTCTAGGGGTTTAGCTTTAGCCACAACTAACGGGCCATGTAGCCTTGACAATTTGCCCCTCAAAGTACGATGCTTAAATTTGTTGCACAATAAGTATCCAGCGCAAAAGCAAAAGGAAGGGGTCGGTAGCAAAACAATTGAAGCATGGTGTGAGATGTTACGCGATTTCCAAGAACTCTTTCTACAATTTTGGTCTTTTCACAGAAACTCATATTACATTTAATTCGCACCTGCAGAATTATTCAGAATTCATAAGTTGTTCTATTCACATTTAAATTTAATAATACAATCACAACAGGCTTTGACCGTTGTCTAGACAATTGACATTATTTAAACACATCTCTGTCGTTCAGTAAACTTAAAGAGACGGAAGCCTCTTTGAGGAGCATAACACAATAATGGGTATGTCGCCTCAACATCTGATTATCGTAGACGAGTGTTACACGTGTTCGAGTTTCTCACCATTCCAAGTCTCGTCAGGACAGGAATGCGACGATGTGTAAATAATTGTGGCTGTAGGGAAGCCGCAAACACATGTTTCCCCGCAACGGATGCAACAAAATATGAGTAAATATTTTAACTAGAGTGAAGTGAAGTCATTCATTTGGACATTTACTAACTTCACATTACACAAACGACTAAACATTGGGTCCTGTCCGACGGACTGGTCGATCTCAGCTGACTTGACTTTTGCACACTAAAATAACCGGAAATAAGTAAATTTGTAATGCTTGATTTCACACGCCTAAAGGGACAGGGACCCAGGTCAATGGATGATTTATCATTATGCTACTTTGCATACCTGCTTAAGAGCTGACTTTAAGCTAAACAAACAATCCTTTAACTTGCCCAATTCTGACCCAGTTAACCGTCGTACACAGACACAACTCCAGCTGGCTAATTAATGCAATTACTTTCCAATCACGTCGCGACGCCTCCCTCGCAACTATCGCAACTGAGCGAAGGCTAACAGAAGGCTAACCTCTTCGCCCCCTCGTTGTGTCACCATACCATTTAGCCATATATGTAAAGCACGGTCATTAATTCCACCCACCTCCCAGTGTGAGACAACGGGAGATGTGGCCCTCATTAAGTGTTAGAAAGCTGTTTATGTTCCAATTAAGTTCAGTGTTGCCAAAGGCATTTAACAAATATTATTCGATTTCGGTGTAATGTATATATTTATGGCACTCGAATTACCGGCTGCTGGCGTAATAATATTTGCGCGAAATTTAATTAAGGACTACTATGAATTTATCTTTGGTGTACGCGAAAAGTTGTTGGTTTAAGGTAAACTCAAAGGACTTATTAATTCGACTCACTTCAATACTTAATCGCTTTGATAATTCTTTAATTATGCCAAGTAAATTGAAAATATGCTTTAATTAAAATAAATGCATTTACACTTCAATTATACTCTTCACTTTTTTAAGAATTTATTTCAAGCGAAAATCAACCGAACAATTTAACTCGAACTGTTTGGCGTATCGTTGCTCACTGAATGCTGCATCGCTAAGTTTTTCAGCTCGTAAGTTTTCAGACACCCATTTGCCATAGATAAATATTTCGATCACAAGATATTGTAAATTTCCGAAGCACGTGAACAGAAGTCAAACAAGGTGCCAGAATTACCGTAGTTGTGTTGAAAGAGTTGCCTTAGAATCTATAAATCTTTAACAAAATATCAGTGTTCCTTTCTCTCCCCTAACTATTAATTAACTCCTAAGTACATATATTTTTGTTTCATCAACAATGTGATAACTTTAAAACTGTTGTGTTTTACTAATGCTTTTGAAGAAAATCGTCAACGCCATTTGGCTTCCTGCTCACAAGACAATCTTATAAAAAAGGAAAAGGAAATATTCTCATCGCATTTGGGGTGCAAAATGTCTTGTCATTTTAGCCATGTCAAAAGCTGCATTCGCTTTTGGCTTGTTTGCTGAAAATTTGTCAAACTGTAAAGCTAACAGCAGAAATTCAATTTCAGCAGCCAAGTTGCAAAACTGTCTGACCCCCAACTAGACAAATAAGTACAAAACATATACATATATTTCGTTATTTTACAAATTGGCTCTACTCGGGTCCAAGCTGCACAGCAACAATAATAAAAGCCCGAACAGTAGAAAAAACGACAACAACAACAATGCAATAGCAAATTTCTTGACAACGTTAGCGAAGTCTAGGACCATGCAAGAGTTTTCTTGTGCTCGACTCCACTATACTTTCTTTCATATGTAATTTGTATACAGGGTGCTACACTCACTTTTCTACAACTGCTTAATATTTTAATTGTCCTTTTTAAAACCCAGTCCCTGTAGCATTCAAATTGTGGCGAATATATAACGAATACGCCTAATATAAAAGAGTATTTGAGATATTTTCATTGCACTAAAGTAATATAAATATTGTAATGTTTGCCAAAGGCCAATTTATATTTTTAATTAATTTCATATATTAAAATTTAGCCACAGAATTTATCAGATATTTTTGACTCTCACACTGCTTTAATCTCTGCAACACCCTGTATTTCAATATACTTGTATACAATATATGTGTCATTCCCATATGAGAGACGTGCCGAGTGGGGGTCACGATTTTCATTAGTTACATTTGCCCCAATGCGATGCGTAGAGAGAGAGAGAGAGACACTTATCGGAGGCATGTTGCCGCTCATGTGAGGCGACAATGCCACAATTAGTTGCATAAACCCGTTTGGCACTGCTTCATAATATTACAGAGGGCATAAACGCATAACTGCCATTGGCTTGTCTGGAGCTCTGCTAAAGCTAAAGATAGTTTCCAACCCATTGACGCCATTTGGGGGGTATAAAAATAGCTGCAAGGGTTGCGTTCGACAAAGTACAAAAAAGTATTGATCAAACAATTTGACTTTGGGGTCGCTCTCTTGTGCCCCTCCCGAGCTAGATTTAAGCGTTTTGGGTAGCAAATTGGGAGGGGGACGTAATGTGGGTAATCAATTGAGGACTGACGTTATTTATGCGGGGCATTGGAAGGATTCTAGAAATGGCACAGCGCAGTTGTTACCTGGGCCAGGCACAGGTACAGTCGCATCCAGTTGAAACGGTTCGAGTCATTTCGCAAGCTTTTGCTTTCGAGCGGATCATTTAGTCAAGCTGCCTAGCTACTTGGCTAGTTAGTTATTTGATTATCTGGTTAGTTAGTTAGTAAGAGTCGAGCAGGGTGGAAGACGGCCGAGGACAACGGTTTTTTTGGCGCACTTAGCCAAAAAGCAACGCGTTTGCTCCGTGTGCAACGAAACGAAACACCAAACACATAACTCCACACCGCACACACTAGAGGACACGAATCGAAAGGACACCCAAACCATGCCCATACACTGGGACTGGGATTGGGAGCACGAGCACGAGCACGAACATGGCGCAGCTCACTTTCACTGGCCACCAAGAAGGCATTGGTCAACGGGCGAGCCAAAATGCCGCCAGCGTCGCTATCATCTCTCCCATGAGATGGACGTCTGTGCCCGGGACTTTCACTTGCGGGTGGACGACAGCGCCTGGTGCCATGGCTCGTGCCTCGTCGGGCGTGTGGTCATAGAGACTGGTACGGAGCCGGATTCGCTGGGTCGGGGCACCTTTAAAGTGGTGCTGGACGTGCATCATTTCCAGCTATCCGAGCTTACCGTCAAGGCAAAGAACAGCGACACCATCTGCGTGGAGGGCAACCAGGCGGATGATCGTGCCGATAAAGGGCAACTTTGCATTACCCGGGAATTTACGCGATGCTACAAGCTGCCCCGGCACTATGATGCCACACAGGCGCGTGCCACATTCTCGGCGGACGGCATACTTATGGTAACGGTGCCAGCACCACCCAAACTGGATGATGTGGAGCGTGTGGTGGAGATTGAGCCCACTGGCAACTACTTTGGCAGCATTGCGGATCCCAGTGCATCCAAGGCAATTGAGCACGCAATGGACGATCCAGTCAATGGTGGCGAGGCTAATCCTGCTGGCACAGCGACGGACAAATGAAGCTGGCGACGTCTGGCGGTCGCGCGAACCTGGCGCCCACTCTCCAAGTGGAAGAAGCGCTTCCTGGGACGCGTGAAGGCCGTCAGCGGCGGTCGTTAAGCTTGAATGAGGCATACGATGAGTATGTGGAACAAATGGATGTAGAAGGCACAAAGCCAAGGCACCTAAAGCAACTTTAGCACCAATCATCAGTGGTAGACTGTTATTCCTTATTCAAATATCCGAACAATAGATGCGTTATTGTTAAAACACTTAGTGAAATTGTTGAAAACGTTATCAAATATGGCCCCTAGAATCTATAACTATAACAACATGTTCCTTAAGATTTTATGTCTTTAATACTTTAATTCTGCTTAATGCCAATAAAGGACTTTATCACAAACACTCTAAAATCGAACAATTTGTTGCAAGTCAAATATATTCTGGGCTTAGAATTGGAGGTTTAATATCTAAATTCTTATTAGAAATCCTTATGAAACATTTACTTTTAAGGTTGGAAGACAAACATATAACACGCATAGCTGCAAATATACATTTTATACCTCTCTCAATGACAAGTGACACTTGAAAACCCCGTCACAATCAAATGGCAGTTGACGGACGTGGTTGTCGAATATCACAAGGCACTTTAAAATATGATGGCAGATAAATTGAGAAAGGTATATACTCGTACATATATGTATGCCTTCTACCTCAAAAGTAAATATTAGGCCTTGGAATAAATTCAAATTAGAGTAAAATTCACCAACACCTCGAGTCCCCGTCTACTGTTCTACTCTGAGAAGCCGCCCAAAAGGCACATCAATAAAAATTGGCAAAGTCGAAAAAGGCAGCTGCTTGTCAGCAGAAAAGCACAAAATACGAAAAAAAAAAAAAAAAAGAATATACAAATGCAGGTTTGACCTAAACAAAAAAGGAAATGCCGCCATGATAACAATAACAAAATCCATCGTGTGACAGCAATATGCCAAGGGGCAAATAATATGGCAAACAGTTAAGGAGTGGGGCGTTTGCTATTTTCGATATATGGATGGTGTAGTTTGACAGTAGACAGTCGGCACTTTAACATTTAACATGCTGACTAGTACTGTTAAGTTAAAGCTTAACATGCTGCTGTTGGGCTTTTGCACTTTAACAGTAGAGAGTTGAGGTTAAATTGTTGTTGGCTTGTAAAAAGCCAATCAAGCCTTTGGCCATGTCGCAACCAAGTTCTGGGCGGCCTAGTTATGTGCAATTTTTGTCTTTGCTTTCGCTTTAGCAATTTAGTTGTTGAGACACGTTTTCTTGTTACGATTGTAATGAAATTTGTTACAACTTCAAGTGAATTGTGCTGTGCGCCCAACAACAGCAAAAACAAAACAGCAATGAACAGGACAACAAAAAAATTGCTAACGTCGGCGTCGACGTCACGCAAAGGGACGGACAACTGGAACTGAAGCTGGAAACGCGTCGCGTACTTTGTCATCGTTTTATTTTTATGCGTAGTTGCGTTTAATAAAGTTTTTATATGGGTCCTGGACAAGCCTCTACATGTTATACACACACACACGCATTCAAGCATGTATTAGTGCTCTTGAATTTTCGGCTCTGTTGTGTATCGTATTTATAATCAAGTTACGATTATAGGAGCCTGCAGCTTTAATGCATTACATTTGTATTCATATTTACGAGCCTTCCACGGGCAACACATAAAACATTCAGCAGAAAAGTAACTTCACAATTTCAATTTCCCACGCTATCGAACGAGGACTGGGCAAAAGAATACAACCAGAGTAAACACCTACATACTCTATAGAATACATGCCAATTTTATGAACTCATAAAACCATTGCGATGGATTTGTATTCGGAAGCCTGAAGGCTTTAGCGGTGCGCCTGGTCATATAAAAATCTAATCCCTATTGCTTGTTGCATCCCCCTCTCTTTCTCTCTCTCTCTTTTTTCCACACTTGAAGCACCTCTGCCTTAACCACTTGGCGCTCATCCAGTTGACATCGACGGAGATCGCTTACGGCTATTGTTGTTTTTATAGGTCTGCCGCAAACATATAACATATGCCCAGATATTTATGCATATTCACTGGTATTTGCTCGAAACCTAATTTTTCATTGGTTGTGGCAATCGTGTGTGGCTTCTTTTACTGCATATGTATGAATATTTTTCAATCAAATCCAGACAATTTGCCAATAGGCTTCATTATTTATTACTAGTTTCTAGCTGTGGCAACTCTGTAAAATATGCTTTGGTTTGCGCAGATTTAAAATACTTGGTATAAATTGATAGAAAAATGTGAGACTTGTTGCAATTTGCCAGCTTAATTTCATTGTTTTTGACTAAAATGTAATTATGGCATCTATAATTCAATCAGTAGACTTTGTGGCCACTTTTGCTTTACAAAACTGTTCGGGTTCGTGTATCAAAGCTAAACACAATTGCTTTGATCAAACTCAGCTGGCACAACGCGTGTTGCCAGAACGGTAAAGCTCATTTATGGCACACATACACATGCATACATAGCAAACGGCAATGCAGTTATTGTTGGTGCATCTGCCTCCAAAGATAAAATGTAAGACTTGTTGCAGCAATTGCCAGCTTAATTTCATTGTTTTTGACTAAAATATAATTATGGCATCCATAATTCAATCAGTAGACTTTGTGGCCACTTTTGCTTTACAAACTGTTCGGATTCGTGTATCAAAAATCAAAGCTAAACACAATTGCTTTGATCAAACTTAGCTGGCACAACACGTGTTGCCAGAACGGTAAAGCTCATTTATGGCACACACGCATACAGAGCAAATGGCAATGCAGTTATCGTTGGTGCCTCTGCCACCAAAGTTGCTACTGTTTACAAATGCAGTTAGGCTGCACTAGAACAATAATGCTCGTAAAGCCGAAGCAGCACAAAGCGTATTACTGCTAGAGATGTGCACGTGCTACGATAGTTAATTTAATATAAAATAACTTCAGTTTTAGAATTGATTGACAATATAAGAGTCTTGGATTTTTCATTATTTATGCACATTCGTAAAACTTGCCAGCAATGCCAACCTGCTTAGCATAAGTTTGCTATCGATACTCACGTGCTCATCTCTACTGGTTATGGATTCGTTTAGCTGCTAACTGTTGCTGTGTTGTGCGTTTTATCTGCTGGTGCTAGCATCCGCGTGTGGATGTGTGCGTGTGTTTAGTAGTATGTAATTGTATTAGTCGAGAAGTAACCAGCACTAAGGCTGCTTCCTGTGCGTCATAGCCATTGTTTTTGTTGTTGCCGTTGTTGCTCATTTGCTCTGAACGAGGATAGAGCTTTGCTGTTTTTGCGGTTGCAGCTGCTGTTGCTGTTGCTGGTGCTGGTGCTGCATTTAAGCGCTACGCACTTCCTGCACAGAATGTTATTACTTCCGTTGCCGTTTAATTGATTTTGAAGGTGCGTAGCGAGCGACGGCCATAGAAACAGTCAGGCACTGGCGAAATCTTGTGCCGTTGGCCATTAGCAAATTGTAGGTTAAGTGCTTTGTGTGCCGAGCTTCTCCTCTTTTGGCACACCCACACACATACACACACCTGCATGGCATTCCGAACACTGCTTGGGCCATTGCACCTGTGCTTTGGTTTAGAACCTTCCATATAAACCGCACTTTCGCTTTGTGCGGTTTTTGGCCACTTTTTCAATGTTATGAAGCTGTTATCTGTGCTGCCAACGTTATCCATGCGTAAAAGTTATTAGTGGAATGCACTCACTAAGCATGCGGCAGGCGGGCAGTGGGGAAATCTGAGCAGGGGGCGCAAGGGGAAGTGACAGCACGGGCTTGGGCTGCAAAGCCTGTTTGTTTGCCACCAAAAACCTCAAACAGCACTTAAGTTGTTGCCAACTGCAAGAGTTTGGTTTTGGTTTTGCAATAGGATTTACCTGAAGGCAGCAAGTACCAAGCACCCACACCCCACCCACGCTCTTACTGCAGGTAGTTAAGTGGCGGTGTGGGGCAACTAAGCACAGGTAAGCACCTATCTGCAGACACAGCTCAGCAGATTTTAATTATTTACCTTGATTGCAACTTTATCAAATGCTTATGAGAGCAACTTTTCGCAGACAGTTGCCAAGCACTTGAATTTCAAATTCAGAAATTCTAGATGGGAAATCGATGTTGCTATAAAATTCAATTTTGCAGCTATTACACACAGCACGAAGATGCCTCTGATACCAAACGCGATAGATAGGAGATGAGAGATTAAAAGACATGAGAACGTGATTGTGACTTACTTTTATTTTAAATAAATATATTCGAGTACTGTTTGAGTGTAGCAAGCGAAATGCTACACATCGTATATAATTAGACACAGTCTATCCACTTGCTGCCTAATCTAATAAATCAAAGCAGCATATTCCCGTTACGTTACCAACTTGCCAGCCAATGATGCGACCCACATATGCATGCAACCAAAACCAAATTTGAATTAAGCAACAATGCCACTGATGCGGCATCGAAAACATTTTGAAAAACATTCGAGAATGAATCATGTTGCCTGTTAATTGACTACGAACCACAGCATCCGCGATTGTTTTCACATTAGCCATGATTTTTCACACACTCTCGCACACACACTCGCACACACTGTCTGCACTTTTAACAGCCAAATGATAAGTGAGCAGCTATTAGTGGGTCAATTAGCGGGGGAGTTGCATGTGCTCCAATTCATTTGCTCTGATGCTGATGCTCTGTTTGTTTTTGATTCTGACACAAGTGCGAAAGCGAAAGTGGTCTGTGCTAATTAGCCAGACTTACTAGTCTACTTACATAACCCATCTGACAGCAAATACATCGACTAAAGCACGCCATAAACTCATGTTGCTTTTTGCAGGGAGATATGGACTACGGTGCTGCCCCCGGAAACAAAAGATGTTTACACGGCCATTTTGGGCGTTACCAAGGCCAGTCGTATTGATGAAGGCGTCTACAGTTGCAAGGTAAGCTTTTAATGTCCTCCATTGTAAAGTTAAGTGTTTAAATTGAGAGTCAAGTATATTATTTCTCATCATTTCTTAGTGACTTGAGCTTAACTTTATTAACCAAAACATACTTAAGCGCAAGCATTACGGTCATGATGTAAATGATCCATTTCCCATATAATTTGATTTATAGGCAGACGGCATAAAGCCAACCCGACTAATCGAATTACCAACTGATTTATAACTTACTTCCCCTCATCATTTTGTGGGCTTCACTTGCAGGTCGATTGTAGACCTTTCACTAAATGTCAATGACATAAAAAAATCCCACCTCAAAGCCATAAACATGTTGTTCATACTTAGTTCTAGGATAGCTCCTAAATGTGGTTCCACATCTTGGCGTTGTTGTTGTGGCATTACTCGTACATGTCAATATTTTTTACAAGCCATTTGCGTAATTTGTTATTTGCCAAGCCATAAACAAAAATGGTTACCGGCCCGTCGGCTTTTTAGGCTTAATGGCCCGAAACAGTTTAAAGACTTAGTAAGTGAGACTAAGCCCAACAAACAGGGCCTGCAAGTCGATCTGAGACAACAGTTAGACAGAATGTTTAATTCCCATAGATTAACATTTTATTTGCAGACTTAGAACTGGGCGCTCAGAAATCAAAATAACCCACATTTAAGTGATTTAAACTCGCTTGTGCTATTTCACTTTTCTTTTTTTTTTTTTTTTTTGGGTTCTCACTTCTTTTTGCTTATTTTAATTTGCCTAATTAAATGCGTTTGAGTGTAGGAAACAGAAAGGAAAACAGGGAAAAGTTAAAAGTAATTTTGTGGCATTTTAGAAGAATCTTTTCATTTTATTTTTAACTGCCTGTTTGAGGTTTTATGCCATCACTGTGTCTGACTGACTGTGTGTGCTGATACGCCAGTTTAAAGCGTGGTATTAAACTGATTAGTCAGTCGAAAGTTTCAGTGGAATCCACAAATTACCAGCAAATCCAAACTGAATTAACAGCAATAACGTCGAAATGAATGAGATGATTACAAAAATAATTGTTGGCTGAAACAATAAAAACGACATTTTAATTGCGATTCTGAATTTTAATTTACAGACTTAAACAAGAGCAAATACAGACACGAAGGTGTTAATAAAGGTTCGTTGAGATAAAACGAATATATACTGTTTGGAAAATATTATTACAAGTTTGAAATATTTTATTCAGAGTTGTTTCTCATTGCTCTGTTGAAAATGTTTTCATGCATGTCAAGTCATGCTGTATGTGGATTTTTATTCGCTAAAAGAGAAAACATAATAAACTAAGTTTTAGTTATGTTTTATATTAAAAGTTTCTCACTGTTTCTATTTTTTGTGTTGACAAAGTTGAATAGCCATGTCATTCTGTATGTGGGTTTCTACTCGCAAAAAGTGAAAACTTATGAAACAAAATATTAGTTATGTTTTATATTAATAGCTTCTCACTTGCAATATTTTGATACATATTTACTTATAGTGAGAATCTGTAATGAGTTTAAAATTGAATAGAGATTCTTGGGGTCACATAAAATATTTAAGCTGCTGCAAGTGGCAAGTTGCATAGTGTTGTAGTGCTGCAGTATTCCTTGAGCTGCAATCTCAAGTCGCTGTCATAAATTTCCTTACTTTAAGACCGCAAAGAGCATCACGAGCAGCAGCTGTTGCTTGCAGTGTAGACCGCAGAGCTAACGAGCGAAGATTTTCTTAAAGCCCTGGACCAATTGTATTTAATGCCTTGTCCAAACACTCCGAGGGGACTTGGTTTGCTTTTCTCCCACTATATGAGTCCCCCAGCACAGTTTTGAGGGCTGTCGCTTTGTGCCTTTGGTGCGCCTAGTGCCAGTTCCTCGCTATTCTACTTGTTACTGTATGGACCACGTAATGACGCCATCAGATCAAAGGCAAAAATACTGAATTCGTTGTTATTGCTGTGGCTGGCACTGGCGATGGTGATGGTTGTGGTTCTTTGGAGAAACAAGTGGAAGTGGAAGTGGAAGAGTGGAAGAGAGGCAGTCTCTTGGCAACTGTTGGCAGCTGCTACGAGAAATGCACATTAATCAGCGGACTGTGCTCGCAGTTTGATTTTATATATTTTTTGCTTTCTCAGTGGACTAGCTTAATGCACAATCCCAAAAGGTTGATTTTTGCCATCTTGAAACTGTAAAGCATAAATCCTTTTCAATAATATTCGCCCCAAGGTGCGACTGTTATGCGGCATGTCAATAATGCGAGTGTGTGTGTGTGTGTGTGTGTGCCAATCCTTGTCGTCCATTATGCACCAGGGAGCCAGGCCATCATCATATAAGTACTTCATGTGCTCACAAGTATGAGAACCAGAACTTGAGACGGTACACAAGAAAATACCCTGGGGCAGTAAGCGCAATCATTATTTATTTATTGATATTAACTTGCAATTAGTTCATTACCTTCTGGGACTTGCTGTCCTTAGGCTCAACTGCAATTTGTCCAATTAATCGCAACGATTGTGTTTCTGTCACGCACATTGATTTATGTCCGATTAAAATGCTCACTACAAGACATTTAACACGGTTCAAAGTCATCGTAAATTATCAATTGAGAAGAGCATTGTATTCTTAACGGATCGATTTGGAACACTATTAAGTTTAGTTTTAAATACAACATAAGGCTCTTACCTATATATGTATATCGCTACTATAATTTAATTGTAAGGTAGCCAAGGCATATATGGTTATTTAATAGTCGTAGTAGAAGCATTTCCTTAGCTTTATCCTGGATGCCATGCACTTCTCAGTTCGTAAAGACGCTTTTATCTGGCCGACTATAAAAGGCAACCATTTTGGAGCATCAGCATCATTAACATTGGAAATTTTGTGGCATGAGTGTTGTGGCATGCCTCACCATCTCTCGCCATTTTTATTGACTGCAGAGACAGTCAGAGAGTGAGCTAGAAAAGGGGAACAATGTTTTGGTGAGGGGGAGTTAGGACTAAATGACATTAGCCATACTCGTACAATGTGCTGTTTAACGACTTCGACTGTTAATGAGACGCAACTTTGAGCTTCAGTCGTCTTGGCGCAATAAAATCACATTTGGGCCATAAAAAATTGTTTGCTAGCTTTGACAGTGTGATGTGATGAGGTTGTGGCTAAATGAGTTAATTGCCAATTGGATTTTGTGACTGGCAAAGATTTGTTGACGTTGCACAGTCGTTAAATCAAAGCCATTGTGGCAACGCATTTTTCGATTCGTGCCGCAAATTTAAAATAGCAACTTCAAATGCCGTAAACCGGCGACAACTTGACAATCTTGGAATTGCTGCTACCCCAAAAGTTCTGTCTATCAAATGTTTCCGGCTCAGTTGCAACAAAATGCCAGACGCAGACACTTGCCACAGCAGCTAACATCGACATCGACATCGACATCAACATCAACATCGGCATCAGCATCAGCAAATGCATGCCACATGCCGACAATGAGGAGCCCCGAGGTGTGATCCTGACGTCGCTTCTCGTTAGTTTGTCTGCATTTTTAAATTTGAAACGGAAATACGGCCCCAAACCCCCGCCGAACAATTGCATGCAACTGCAACATCATCATCAACATTATACTAACACCCGTCGAACTCGACTCCATTTCTAACTGTGCTCGAAGCTCACAGACATTGCATTCCCCAAGTGCAACAGCAGAAGCAAAAGTTTTGTTTTTTTCCACCCCTTCCGTTTCCACACACTCACAACATGTTTGTGCCACATGACACAGTTGAGCTTTAAGTAGCTATGGCATCATCACACAAGCCAGACACCGCAACAAAATCATGTTATCCCTACACAATAGTCGCCCCATAAGCTCACCAGTCCATTCAACACAGACGGCGCGCAATCAGCCAAAGTCATATCCAATCAGCAGACAATGTGCTCACTTTTTAGCCTGGCTAACAACAACAGTCCAGACAGCGAGACGGTCGACAGCAGTGTATTAAATTCAAGCATGTGCTTTGAGCAAACAACCAGCTCTCGTTGACATAAGGCAGACACGTATTGAAAAGGACCTTTGACTTGCGCCTGCTGCGCCTGCTGTTTCTGTTGTTGTTGTTATTGCTGATATTTATCAGCTCCATTGAGAGCGGCAGTTTCAAAGGACATCAATGCATTTCGCACGGTGGGCTGCATGGCTTTTTTTTCGATAAAAATAATTATTCACTGCCTACAGAAATATGTATAAAGTACTGCGTCTATGATTGAATGCCATGTCAGGGAAAAGTCAACTTACTAACAGTTGATTAACATTTGTAAATTTGACATAGATAACTTGTGGCAAATGACAACTCTATGATATACTAAAGCAATCCTGCCAAAAACACAAAAGATACGAATTTAATGGCAACCAGAGTCGATATTTTTATGCTACTGTGTCTTGATATGATTTATGAATCGCTTGACATGTTGTGGTCTTAGTGTCGCAAAGAAAAGAAAGAGAGACCTAATCGAACTTTGTCTTCATCCCTTGCAGGTCACCGATTGGGGCGTCGAGCAGTGTCGTTCGTTGCACATCCACATCAAGTCGCCGCCACGTCTGCGTGTGGATCCGGCAAGTGTAACACTGCAACGTGGCGACTCGCTGCGAGTGCGTTGCCTCTCGCCGGGCAATGATGACATCAAGCGTTATGCCCAACTGGGCTATAGCTGGACACGGAATGGTGTGCTCTTTCAGTCGGACGCTGCCACAGCCATGTGGGAGGATCTCTATCCGGATGGCAGCATATTGAAGATCAACAACATACAAAAGTCTGCGGAGTACGCATGTCTGGTGTCCAATAGCGTGCGGCCCGTGTCGAGAAGTGTTTACATCAATGTCATTGAGCGAAACGCCGTGCACGTTTGCCTGGCCGAGTCCAGCTATGGCGTCCACTGGCCCACCAGTGCACCCGGCGCCCCCATCATCACCGACTGCCCGCGCGGCTACGAAGGACACTCGCGACGCATCTGCGAGCAACGGGATGCGGGCAACTCCAGCTGGCTGCTGCCCGACTTCTCCAGCTGTGTGCGGGACGAACTTTTGCTCATCTACAATCGATTCCGTGCGCTCAGCGCTGGATTCCAGCAGACCAATTCGTCAAATATCTTAAAGGCCTGCTTTGACTACACCCTGCAGCGTCGACAGACTTTTCTGCCAGGCGAGGCGAGTTTCCTCATCGATATGCTGCATGAGGTAAGTTGGCGCTATAGACAACCCATTGTGTTTTCGGGTGAATCTGACGAAGCGAAAAGTTGCACTAAAGTTAACAGTTGTCCTCTCTCGTGTACAAGTAAAGCTCATCGCGCAATACTTGTGATTTCCACTTGAGCGCTTGAGCGGCTTTCTTTTGTAAAACTGCAAAATATTGTAAGAGAAAAGTTGGTACTATAGAAGGAGTATTTGTAGAACGCTCGCATTTGGCAAATACAAATTTGAAACAAGTAGCGCATCTTGGGACTCACCGCAACTTGAGCACATTTAGGCAACAACTCAAATGGCTCAAAGCGTTGCAAACACACTCGTACTCTTACCTGAAGTTGAAGCCGAGACTGAACCTGAACCCTATGATCCCCAGCTACAAGCACTTGAGTAAGGGGTTTTGGCAAAAACTATTTTTACACGCAAATGAATGCAAAAGCTGGCTGAAACTGGCGAGGCGTCTGGCAATTTTTCACACAATTTTCAGAGCCAACTTACGAGTTCAGTGAAAGAAGAAAAGTTTTCTCCTCTTTCGGCCGCATTGCAACAATTTTTCATTTTAATGCGCACACAAATTTCCCGCCTAACGAATGGGCTATGGGCAATGGGAGAGCGACTCTCTTACCACCTTATACAATTTCTTTTTTCCTTTTTTGGCCACTTGTCCAACACTCATACTCGTATTTCTTTGACTATTTTGCAGCTCGACACCTATTTGCAATTGAAAGGCACACAACTGGAGCGTGAGATGGCTGCGGAGATAATTCTCCGCATTCTGGACAAAGTCATGCAGAATGCGCAATCCCTGAACAGTCAACAGGTAAGACAAAAAATAGCACTACACTACACTAAGAGTACAGCTCTGCACTAAGTTCATGCTTGTGTGCATGCACAGACATGCTCGCTCTCGTATGTACTTCACCGGGCATAAATTATGTGAAAAACGGCAGTCGAGCGAGTTTCAGTTTCGGGTGCAATAATTTATAACCTACAGCCATATTCAATATTTGCCAGACTGGTTTGCGGCTCTTGTCAGATTTATTACACTCTCATACACATTTAAGGGCCTAAATTGGACCAGGCTGCACTAAGCGGTGTGTGTAATACTAGTCACATTTTTCACTGGCTTTACTTTTATTTAGCTTGTTCGAGTACTCGTAGTTGGGGCTTGTCATTGGGCCGCAATTTACATTTGTCTGCCACAATTCAAACTACATTGAAACCAACCACAGAATTGATGCTCGTATTTGCTTGGTAATGAATACCTTTTGCAGAACCAACATGCCGACAATATGTTTGTGGTTCGAAAGGCCAATTTGTTGGCCAGCATCTTGCTAAATCACATACTATTCAATGTGAAATAATAAATGGAAGTGTAGGAGGATATGAGTGTGAGCTCAGTAAGTAAGAATACGCCAACATTTTGAAAATTGCCTTGAGAGATATTAATATTTTATGAATTATTAATCTATATTTATTCAAATTAAATAAATAGGATAGCTTAATTATGAAGAATCCGAAAAATTAATTGATGAATTAATTACTGTTGGAATATTTTACATTAATTGCGTTTCAGCAATCAAATCGCATTCTTTTATGGTTTAGGATAATTGCTTGAGAATAATTAGTCATGTACTTGTTTCATTAATGCGAAAACTTCGAGTTGTCTGTATAATTGAAATGCTGTACCACAAAGTACTATATCAACCTTAGCTCAGAGTTGTTAATGAATGGCAATTCAACAGTTCACTTATGTATGACACCAGACACCTGGTTGGACCTCAAAACAATAACCATAACCACTTCCACTTCAAATTCCCTTTTCACTGCCACTTCCTTAAAGCGACCAGACAATAGGGAAGCTACTTATGGCCGTGTGATGTTCGGTGAAAAGTGCGTATCCGGTTTGTCCTTAACAACGCTCTCAATGTCTTTGGACCTTGAAGTCAGGGACAGTCGTTGTTGTTGTTGTTGTTATTGTCGGCTTTCGTTCTCACACTCAACTTACTTAAGTTTTTAAGTGGTTCGGCAGCCAGAGTCGAAGTTGTTGCCTTGGAGGGGAGGATTTGGGTCTGGGCTCATGTTTTATTCCTTGAACACACTTTGTTTTCGCGAAGTGCGGCATAAAAGTAACAGCAGCATCAACAGTAGCAGAGGCTGGTGGTAAGCAGTTGTTGTTGTCTTCCAGCAGACTGACGCATGCATCAAGCAGCAGTTTTGGTATGCAAATTTATGTAAGTGTTGATTGCAGCTGTTGAGCCTGGTTCGAGGAGCACCATAAAAGTAAAAGCAGCTTGATACGCATCCGCATCCACATCCACATCCGCATCCGTATCCGCAAACCGTGTCTCAATGTCAAGGACCTCATTAGACAAGGAGTAACTTTATGAATAAACCAACTACTATACGGCATAATCTATTAGCTGTCTCTAGATTGTCGTTTAATATTCATCTTTTAGGATCGAGGCACGCTCGGAAATTAAGCAAGTTTTCATTACGCAGGAAGACAGGCAAGATGATGAGGACAGGGTGAAAGTTTTTAATGCGCTTAAATTAATTTTGTTTGGCTTCGAGTTCCCTTGAGTAATGGCATTCCAATATTAAGTATGCGCCATGTGAGCCTGAAACTTCGCCAAACACTTTTATGTTTAATTTTCTTATTTTCAGTCTTAAAAAAAATGTTTATTAGCCCAGCGGAAAAAAGAAGTTGCCAGCATAATTGGGTCGATTAAATGCCAGCATTTCAACTTTTCCCAACTTTCCAAATAGTTGGCATTCTTTTTATTGACTCTACCGAAACTATCGAAGGTACCGCCAAATTGAATGTTTTTATGTACGGACTTTTAATTAACAGAAATCAATGGCAATCGTTTGCTTTCATTAAGACAACGTATTGCAAATAAAAGTTAAGCAGACTAGTTAATCCAGCATATATATTTAAGAGCTTCTTTAATATTATTATTAAATTTGAATACCATGAATTTATAATAATTGAAACATGCAATAATGTGACAACAGCAACCATAATTATGTGACCGCACATATTATCACCCACATGTATTATCAATTAAATAAAATATATTTAAATGCATATTCGGAATGAATGGAATTGCGGCGTATTGAATGAATATTATCAATTCAATTTTAAATAAATTCAACTTCAGTTGTTCTGCAGTTGGCCTTATCAACTGTTTGTTGATAAAGCTGAATTATGATTGCATTTCGCATGCTTAAAGCAGATTTTCATTTAATTTATTTTTCTTCTGATTAACATTGATGGTGGTATAGCATTTTGTTGATATTGCAATTGAAAAAGTTTTTTTTACTATAAAGTTTCAGATCTCAAATGCATTTCAATACCTATTTTCCTTTTTTCCATATAAGAATGCAAACAAAATTGCGGCTTAAATGTACGAGAAAAAGTTTCAATGCTTATTGACTCATTATGGAATGAGTATAAACTAAATGGCAAACAAACTTCATTGACCTAGTTTAAAGTATATTTACTCGAGTTAATAGGGATAGACTTGTAAATTGAGCTCAAACAGTTTGTGTTTTATAATGTTTAGCTTAATATACTACTCATTTCATTTACTTTCTTGATCTGACTAATTAAGTGATTCAAATTTCTCATTTGACCTCATTTTAATTTCAATTCAAGGTTGCTTCCATTTTCTCCGCTTCTGTTTCATTCACTTTTCTACTGTATCCCTCTTGGGCGATTTTGTTCCAAAATATCCACACACTCTACAGTTTTGACCGAAAAAACTTTAGCCAAGACTGAATATTACGGGAATTTGGCTATTCAAAAATTAAATTCGTAAAGTTCACGACAAATCACTTAGCAAAAAGTAACTGAAAAAAAGGGATGAAAAACTCAGTTCAAAAGTCAGGCCAAAACTTTCAAATCAGCAGAAAAGTTTTGCCCATGCACATATGAATGTATACAAGCACACATGTGTGACGTAAATGGCCACGCCCACACTGTGTTGACCGCCCCAGTGATTTGCCGGTAAACTGTTAAACGTGGCCAGGTCGTCAAGTTAAGCGAAAACTTTTTAGAGCGAATTCTCGTTGAGTTTTTTCGTCTTTAAAAGGAAATCATGCAACTGCTACAATTTGCATAGGCTGATGACTGATGGTAATGCTGTTGGATTTGAAGTATTTGGGTTTTTTCATTATCGTTTTGTATATACAAAGTTGCAATGGCAACTTTTTTCCATTCGAATTGTTTTCGTGCCCTATAGCACATTGATGTGAGTCCTGCGTCTCGTAAATTCATTTAACCTTAAGTATCCTGCACAAAAATGATTTTTACAACAAATTGTGCAATCAATGCGGAAAATGCCATAAATGCCATAAATGCCGACAAACATAGAAAACCATAAAGAAACTAATTTGAAAATACTAGATATCTTGCATACAAACAAATCGATTGGTTCGTTGTCCGCCCTTTCCGCTTGGCTACTTAAGCTTTTGTTCGACCCCCGACTGAAAAATGCAACAATTTGAAATTTAATGCAAGTTCATTGACTTTCTGACTGTTATATTTTTGTTGTGCCAACAGCAAAATATGGCCAACTCCAACAAGTTCGGCCAACTCTATATGCCATTGATTTATTGTGTGCAGTGCTCATCGAAACAATCTGCTGACTGCAATGCAATTCTAGACCATTCACCCAGTGCTCTCGTAAGACTGGAGTATGAGATAGGCAGAGAGACGAGTTGCTTATTGAAGTTCCAAAACATCATGTTATTAAAAAAGCAGCATCGAAATGTGTTTGGGCCGAAAGTCGAACGTAATAAAAGTTCAATAAATGTTTTGGAAAATAAATAAAGAAACATTTATAATTATATATTATACAAATTTTATGCCGGTCAAAATATTCAACGTTTTGAGTAAACAGAAATTCGATGACTTCTTTTAAAAATAACATCTGTGTTAGCTGAAAATACCCTGTATTGTAAAAGCTAAATATGAAGTAAATATTACTAAAATTGAATATCAGCATTTTATTACAAATCTAAATGGTGCCATGGGACATTTTCATTTTATTGAGTACAGCTTCTAGCAGTCTCTACCTTGAAACATGATGCCACATTTGTTGATCCATGAGTCCAGACATTGTGAATGTTCGGCTGCTGAGCAACAAAGGCAGTCAAACAATATCAATTGATTAAGCATGAATAATATGAACGTCAAAAGAAAAGTGTTGTCTCAGCAACGGACTTGTTTACTCTCGTATTGATGACTTGACCTTCGTTTCCTTGGGCAGACATTGTTTAATGTGACAAACCTTTTTTGTTTTTTCTTTTACAGCAAATTAAAAAGTTACAACTTTTAACGCAATCTGCGGCACTGAACCGCGAGACAATTGCGGCCTCACAATTGGCCACATCGACAGGAAGCGGCAGTGGAAGCAATAGTCAGGCAACGTCCTCGGCAACGTCTGCTGACAGTTCAACAACTTTGACCGCACAGGGCGGCGTTGGCAGAGGTGATGGAAATGGCGATGCAGGCACTGTCCTGTCTCCCAGCAGTGCTGCTGGCAAATTGCAGGCCAATCGTGGCAGTGCTGCCACCGTTGGCGATGCTGGTGGCGCCACCAGTATTTTGACAGTCGATGAGGACACATTGTCACTGGATCGCTTGAATTCGCTTCGCATTTATATGACCTCAGTGAAAACGTTGCCGTTCAATTTACGCATTTACGGGTGAGTTGCTCGAAAACGAGTTAATAACAACCCATTGAGCTCAATTTGAAACATAATGAACACGAATTCGATACATCGCTCTAACAATCAGTTTATGCAAATATTCAACTCGACTTCTGCTTAGAAAAGACATTTGAAAATTTAAATATGGCAAATAATATTAGTTTTAATTTAATGAGTCTCAAAATCCAAATTTGAATTCTCATTAATATTTTATCAAAGCACTGAAGCATGTTGTGGAAATTGTGTTTAAAGATTAAACTAGGATTAAAGTTAGATCCGCTTTAAAATACTTTCAACTGTATTTTGCACACGTCAAGCGAGCACTTTGCATAATTTCATAATTATAAATAAAGGCGAATGCAGAATTTTGCTGGCCAAGTAAACTGTAAAGTTCGCTTTACGCCATCTTGATTAATATAGCGCCTTGACGAAGGGCGTAGGGTGAACGGTGAACGGTGAAGGTGAACATTTTTTGCATTCACTTTTAATGGGAAATTTACTTTATGGCAAAACATAAATAAAAATGAAAGAGAAAATGCATAAAACAACAAGCGCCCACGCTTACGTTTACTATAAAATGGATCATAAAAATTCAACTTGACAGACTTTTCCACGGTGTGCGTTGCGTGGCTTGGTACCATGGCTATGGTCTCCTGCACGAAGTGGAGCCAATGCTACCTTGGCATACAACTTTGCTCCTTTAAGTGTCTAATTAAGCTAATTAAGTGAACTGACTGCATCCCAGGACTTTTCTATGATTTAATGCTTTGTACTTTGCTGCATTTCTTTTCTTCGGTCGCCTGCAGCGAGGACCTATTTTCGGATCAACTTTATATGGACATTGGAATGTCCTCACGTCTGCTGCATATCATGGCCAATTCGACAATATTCGCTTCTGTGATTTCCTATAAGAATTTGAAAAGTTTTCTGCCAAAAACATACTACACACGTGGCAGGTAAGTCAGCGAACATAATTTTGATGAAGGAGAGAACTAATTATATTATAATGACTGTAGTGACTGTTAAAATAGTTACATATGTTGGAATATTACGCTTTCAATATTCAAGCACATGTGACGAAACACATGTTGGCATTATTTTTACTAATCTCTTGTCTGTATCTAATGCTAAGTCCCCACATGAGAGTCCTTGTGTAATGCCAACTGTTGGGAAAAACTGAAGGATTCGTAGTGACAAGAGATTGCATCTCTCATAAGCGCATTAGGGCAGCTGTGGAAGTGGCAACAACATAACATAATATCAAATGGCGTTATATAGTAAACAAAATGCAAATATGCAGCTTACGACCACAAATGTAAAGCAAATATATATGTGTGAGTGTGTGTGCGTAACATATGTATGTATGTGTGCATAGTCGAGGCCAGAAATGAAATTGTTTGGTAATAACATGAAATGCCACTAGAATATAACTACCAATATGCCGACAAATGTTGATTTAATTATATAGACATGTGTATGTGTGTGATTAACTGTATGTGTGACCCTGGGCTTAAATGAACATGCTGTGCTTGTCTGCCATGATGCGATTAGTATGGTTGCAACTGGAGCATGAATTGCAACAGCTGTTTTGCCTGTCTTATTGACATATATATTCGCTTAATAAATGTAAATGACGTAATGCTAGAAGATGCCACTACATACTAGATTAATGTACAATACAATACAATACAATTCACAGCGATCCCAAGGACTCTGATTATGTGCTCGCTTCACGCATTATACAAACCTGGCTCTTTCAATCGAATCGCTCAAATGACAACCTTCGAGAACCTCTCGATCTGTCCTTTGAGGCTGGACATGTGGAGATCATTTTTCAGCATGAAAGTGTGCCCAAATCGGGTGACTGGATAGCCGTATGCGGGTAAATGAAATCCCATAGCTAACAAATTGGAAATAAAGACTGACATTTAATTCTCTTTAATAGACACGACCATAAGGCCTCGTTTGATTCGACGTGGCGCTCGGATTTATGCATCACCAAGCATCTGATGGAGAACATCACTCGCTGCATTTGCCCGCTCTCAGGGACTTATGTGGTCATGCTGACCAAGAAGCAGCCAAATGTGAGTAAAACAATGGTCGTCAAATTTGAACTAATTTTACGTGCACTAAAGTGAAAAATTCTTTTGATTTATGTTTTCACTTTTGCTCTTAACCTTGCCAATTCAGTTTACGTTTTTCCTATTTTATTATTTACTTGGAGCACAGTTATTTGCCTCCATTGTAGAAGTTGGCAGCAGCATAAGCTGCCGCTCTAAAATACAAGCATATTTGTTTGCCTACCGTTGGCAACAGTTTTCTGAGTATTAAGCTAATTTACGACAAATTTTAGTGTTTTACCCGTTCTCTTTTTACCTCTTGTTGCAGTCCACGCAGTCGCATGCCCCGCAGCGACCTATTTTTGTGATTGCTAGCTGTGCCTGCTGCCTGCTTCAGTGCTGCTCCGCGTTTCTCATCCTCTTGACCATCTGGTGTAATCGCAAGTGTGCTGTGACCTTCCTCAAAATGCAGTTCTGCTTTTCCACATCGAGTGTTATGCTTATTTACTTGCTGGGCTTTATGAAAATGTTGCCTGAGGTGAGTAGCAAACAAATTATATATTTGGTCGCTAAAACGTAAATAACTTCAATATCGTATTACTGGAAATTTTAGCATAAGTTTAGGCATATTTTTATTAAAAATAAAGGTGACCTTTCTTTTAAAATTGCCCTCACACACAACAAGATAAATAGTATACTTTTAGGCGAAAACATACAAATATTTTTGGAAAATATTGATATAAATCAATTGTTGGCAATTGTCAGCAAACTCTTTGCATGTACGAGTATAACTGTTCCAACACTTTGTGGTTGCAATTGCAGAAAACACTTTACCTTTGAATACAAAGACTGCACTGAGAGAGTGTTGTGCTCCCTTCAGTTGTCTGCCAAACCCACGCTTGTTCGCCTCCCGAATGAACACAATCAAAGCGTAAAATTTAATTACTGTAAAATAAATATACAAATAAATTGAGGCAAGCGCAACAACAAAGGAAACCCAAAACCAAAAACCAAGTAAAAGGCAACCAGTAGCCAGTTACGAAGAAATTGCAAAAATCCAAAGAATAATAATCACAAAAATAAAGAGTCGAAATTTAATTGAAGTGAGTTTGCATTAAAAACAAAAGACTGAAAACGGAAAATTGTAAATACACATAATTCTAATGAGTTTCGAGATAAGTTAGTGCACCCCTTTGGAGTACAATAAGTTGCTTCATTTATACCTGGCTAAAAGCCAGTAAATAACAATCAAGAAATTGTAATTACTTATTTTGGAAAGCAGTCAGGCGTCAGCCTTATGCATGTAAGATTGACAGGGGACACTGAATTAGCAAACTGAAAACCGAAATTATAATAACGAGCAATAATCATAATCATCATCATAAACATAATTGTCAGAGAGAAAATAAATTAGCTTGTCGTCTGGCAAGCCTAAAGTTGGCGGGAATTTGTGTAAATATAATAACTTACAGTTGGTTATTGCAAAGCTAACACACGCAAAATTCATGAAATACAATTCCCTTTGGCATTACCCCACCTTGTGCCGACCACCTGTTGATGCAAATGTTAAGCAAATTAAAAGTCAACAGAGCAAAGCAAAGTACTCCAGAGAGCTAAGAAATAACGAAAAAAGATATCGCTTAAATCGAAATTAATATTAATAAATGCCGACATTTTCAATTTGCTAAAGAACATGCCAGCGAAATACGCCTTATAGTTTATGGAATATAAAATGTGTGAGATCGGTCCCAACAAACACCCTGACACCACTCTCTCTCTTCAAATCCCCCAAAGAATCTCTGAATATTTTAAATTATAAAATGAAAGCAGCAAAAAATAAAACAGGAAAACAACGAAGAAAATAAAACGTATAAACAAGAGTATAAAATTTGCGCTGTTTAATCTTTTGGGATCCCGCGAAACTGCCACGAAAACCAACTTCAGTTCGCTATAAAAAAAATTGAGAGTAAGAGGGAGAAAAAGGAAAACTGTAAGCTTCTAACAAGATGTAACATTTTTGAATTAGTAATAAACTGGGCCGTTGCTGGAAACAACGGAGCGCAATAAATGAATGAAAAACAAATAAAATGCGACAAGGCCAAAAACAACAAGACGGCCAAAAAGCAAAAAGAAAAAAGGTTTATGCAATTGAAAATGTAAAAACAACACGCACAGGGGGAATTGAAGAAAAGTTGACAAAGGCACAGAGCTCTGAAGATGCTGCCAGATATGGACGGACACAAATACAACTAGCGGACGGGATTGCAACATGATAAAGCTTATGGACAACGATGAAATCCATGAGCGGCACAAAGAATTACTCATATGTACTAGAAATTCAAGCCGGAGCAAAGTGTTCGAGCATATCCCAGGGCGTATAGGTGCTACAGTTAGGATGTTGATGGCACACAACACACATGAGGCATGCAACACCAACGCACTCATAAATTTGTGGCATGCTAGCATATTTTAATGAGCAGTTTACGTAAAGGCGTTTGTTGGCCGCCGGGCAAGTTGCACAATGCTTTTAAATAACGTTGACTAAATAATGCAGCATGCACGTAAATATTATTATCGCACATTAATTACATGCAAATGCGAAGGCGACTTTATTAATTTGGTTCATGCATATATAAATAAAAAGGCGACATGGCAAACACACCACAAAGACATATGTAAAACACGTGTCACTCGCCATTTTGAAGGCGGCTTCGACGGCCACGCCCACGCAATAACGCCACTGAAAATAAAATGTAAAATATTAATTTCACTTATGACCAAATGAATATGTGTTCATGTGAATTTGTACATAAATAAATACAATTTCAGCGTCTGTTAAAAAATACATGACAAATAGTATAAGAATAAAATAAATAACGTATTCGCCATGTGGTACACCGGCTGGCCACAGTCCTGGCTGGCGGCAGCGCCGAAGCAGCGCCTGAAAGGCAAAAGCTTTTAAGCGCACTTAACTCATAATTTCGCAAAAAAAAAAAAAGGAAAAGAACAAAAAAAGAAATGAAACAAAATACTTATATTCTCGCTGAGAATTGAAAATTAAAAAGTTCTCCAAATTGTTTTATTTTTGCCTCCATGATGTTAAGCCTGACCTCCACCGGATGGCTGTCAGCTGACTGATGCCAGGGAGCTGAGAAAGCATGCATGTGAATGAAGAATGCTGATAATGTAATGAAGTGTGTCTGGCATATTAAAGCCACAATCTCTTGCTTCAGTCACCGCAAACCACCGCATAGCTCTTCAAAGTGCCACAAGGTCGTCGCATATTGAATTAGTTAATACTAGTATATGTACATATGTGAGGAGTATTATCATTCAATTTGGTTAATGGTCGGATCAGTTGTACCTCAAGTAAAATACTTTCTCTTTTGTGTGTTTCCCTAATGAGTTAACATCGCGACACCCACAACATCATAAGCAAGGACTCCTTGAATGCACATTTTCAATGAACCTTCATTTATTTGACTAATGATTGCAAAACGAATCGACATTTAATTTGATAGTCGTTTTGGCTTAATATTTTATTAGTTTTATTGAAAGTCAATTGGATCAGGATCATTTCAGCTGGTTGTCTTATAAACTTATTCACATTCTTCAAATTGTTGTATATTTGTAAAGAAGTCGAATCTACGACAAGAAGCAAATTCATAAGCAAAACTCAAAAATAATATTTTTATATTATTTGTAAAACGAATGTCGGCATTAAAAGGATTAATATAATATTATTTTTATTACTAAACAGAATTTAAAATAAACGAAAAATGCTAGTAAAAAATAATTGAACAGAGTTGTGCAATTGCAAGAGTCTTCGGGATACTTGCGTATAGCCAATAAAACATTATCCCATTTGGCCACACATAAAAAAGAGGGCTAATGCTAATGGTAAAAGTAGAGCCAGAGCCAGAGCCAGAGTTTTATAACTTTTTAATAAGCAATGTCCAGTCATTGGGAGAGGACCGAACTTCGCGTGGGCGATGGGGCGTAGCAATGAAATAATTTATGCCCGAGGCACGTGTCAAATTTTGATGTCATCTTTATGGTCTGGAGAGCATGAAAATCCAAAGTAAATAGCTGTGAAATAAGTATACATGTAGATATACTCATACTCGTAAATGTTGCTGCTGTTCCTGCTGCTGTTGTGGTTTGTTGGTGCTGTAATGCGATGACAACTTTTTATATTTAATTAAAAATAATGATGTTGCAACGAAGTGGAGTGGCAATCTGGCATTTACTGGAGCGTTATTAATGCGCCTCATAATTTCCTCTTTTGCAGAACTGGCATGCCATAATCAGCAGCACCCTGGCATCCCTGCTGCTGCTGGGAATCTCCACGCTGATTGCCATTGCGTTGGTCATACACACGGAGCTGGTGCCGAAGAAGTATCTGCAAATCGGCAGCAAACCGACAACACCTACAAAGCAGGCCAAGCGCCGTGAGAGTCTTGGCAATATTACGCAAATCAGCGTCCAGTCGCCAGCGGAAATGGCTGCCGTCCGACGCAGCAGGAATCGTCCAGCAGCCAACGCCTCCATTTCCATCTCCAATCCAAGCCCAGGCAATGCCGCCAGCTCCGTCTCCTTGGCGCTATACAGCGGTTCGGCAGGCATACGTGGAGCCATTGGCATCAGCTGGCTGTTGCCGCTGCTCTTTGCGATTGCTGCGCCGCTAATCTGCAGCATCATTGGCAGGTGGCCGCGCCACTGGTGGATTGAGTTGTTTTGGAGCAGGCAGGCAACGGATGCGACCAGCGATGCAGGCGGTGCAAGCGAGGAGGGCCACGAGTATGATGGTGGAATTTATTATGCCACCCATACGCTGCTCAATGGCGATAATTTACTGCTTGAGTCGGAGGCGCTGCTCAGCAATGGTACGGGCAGGCGGCAGCGTCTTGCTTCCTCGCTGACACAGACATCATCATCATCATCGATGGGAGATGGCAATGGCAATAGCAATGACGATGATGTGGCCACGTCAGCGTCATCAATCACGACCAGCAGCAAGCAGGACTTGAGCCCCATGGTGACAGCAGCGGCTTTAACTTGGCCACAACAACAGACGCCTGCTGTCTGGAGCCGCGCCCCCGCAGCCCCTGGACAACTGCATGAACAGGCAGCGGCATTCACTTCCGGCTTGGATGCGGCAGCCACAACGCCGTCGTTGAGCTTCATTCTGTTCATTTGCATTGATTTGCTTTTCATTCTGCTCTTCTTTGCGCTGTTTGTCATTTTAATGAAGAAACTTTTGTGGTTGTGGCACAAGAATCGCAATGTGCACACGCATCCGTTGGATAAATTCAATATGGCTCTGCGCAGGCGGTAAGTTGCCAACGATAATTGACAATCGCTTAGAGATAGACGCGTGAGTCAAAGAGTAGTTCGACTAGCGATGCTTTTCGATTGATTGCAACGCGTTTCACAACACGAGTCCATCTCTCAGCTGCAAGGTTTGAGAGGAGATGCCTCATATTGCATAGCAGATTAAAAAGAAAGTCTCAAGTGCTATTCAAATGCAATCGGATGGAAGTTTGCTCGCCGTCTTGACGAGTAACTATTAACTTATACTATATATTCAACTGCTGCGAGTTATTTTCAGAGCTCGACAAAACCTAATTTCCCTTTTCACTGTCGTATGCTAAAAATAGCAATGGGCGCAATTTGACCAGACACACATAAACCATAAAATCGACATACACCACAATGGCCACACTTCTAATTTCCTTTCTCTGGCATTCTCCTTTGCTTTTTCTATTGCTTTCTTTAGACTTGGCCTACTTTATCGGGCTGGCGGATTACTGCTTATAAAACTCTGCACCGATGGATGCTTCATAGCCTATGTGAATTCAACGCCAGATACTTTATGGTCATATCCGTTTGGCATATCGTGCATAATGCTGGTAAGTCGTTCAGCTCAATTGCTCAATATATGTAGTATAATTATGCACATATACGAGTGTTTAAATCAAGAAATGCGATTGTACATCATGATTTGTTGGCCAACTTTTATGGCAATTGCTGCTTTTTATGCTGATTGAATTACGAGTCGAAACTTGTCAACAAAACTATTAAGCAACTGCTACCGTTCACAGTTTTCGCTTTTCGCTTTTATGTAAATCTCTTTTGATTTCATTTCATTTTCGAGGTTGTTCAGTCGGTTTTTTTTTTGTTTTTGGGTTCATTTTATCTTCGTATTTGACGTACATATTTCATCAAAGTGCAAAGCCTGCATATTTTTACGCCTGTCTCACGAATTATGCATGCAAAATCAACTGAGACTGAGACTCTCTTAGTGCAAAGTACAGCTTTGCCACGCCCATTGAGCGCCCGCCACTTTCTAACCACTTTCGCTGGCTGCATTAACTTTTACCTGAGGTCGCTGTCGTCGTTGCCAACACTGATCAAAGTGTCTGAAAAGAAGCCTTTTTTGTGATGTACTTTGCACTTGACTTTGTTTCACCCACTTACCAAATGTGGTCCTGTGCTGCTTTTGTTTTTCCTTATTTTTCCAACTGATTTCTTGTGTAAATTAAATGAGTGCACTTGACTTCTTTCTACCCATGAAAGAATAAAAAAGATACGAATAAATCAAGCACTTCACAACGCAATTCTTCTTTTCGCTTAAGTTTCCTTTTGTTTTTATTCTTGATTATCTAAAAAAAGTGAGAATCTCACTCATATTGGTATAGCATACTTTTCAGCAGAGGAAAAGCACAATTCTGTTTTTAAACAATTATCTAGCGTATTCAAGATTCCACAAAGTAGATTTGGAATATTTAAATGTGCCAAATTGAATTAATTATGGGATCTCTGCACGCACACGAAGTCCTTGAATTTAACGCACTGAGTAAAATAAATAAAGCTAATCACGCCATTGAAAGCATCCCAATTAGTTGGGATTGCTCGACCAGCTAATACCTGGGTAAATGTACCTTTCAATATCCTTATGTTTTCGTCATTTAAATCAATCCAGTTTAAGGCAATTTGGAATGTGTGTGAAGATATCACTTTATGATAATTAAAGTGCTTGCGGGTTTACATTATTACAGGGTATTTGGGCATCAAATCAAAATAAGTCCCAACAAACTGTGATGTTGTTTTTCACTCAAGTAAGCACACGTAACGTTCTAGTGTTCTCTCATTTGTATTTCTGAGTGTGCAGGTCGAGGCTATTAATATATGGTCAATCGATTGGCATTGGGAATTGACAAGACCTCTTTGTTTACTTTTCGTTGTGCTCTTGCTTAATTATTTACAAGCAAGCACATTTAATTGGGCAACATTTAAAGGGGCAGAAACACGCATGCCGTTGGGACTCTCATGGCGAATTCCGTGATTCCTTCTGATTCCAACTGTTTCCTCCATTCTCCATTCTCCACTCTGAATTCTCGACTAATTATTATTAGACAATTGTTTCATTCGGTCAACAGGAAGCTGACCTGCCTGTCTGTCTAAAGCCCACAGAGAGAGAAAGAGACTTAAGCTCTAATTGTGTAATTAATTTCAGTGCAAGTCGTGGTCCGTTATTAAGTGAAATCCCCTTTGCGAAGTAGACACATCCTTGAACTGAGACCACATTCTTTGGCATCGATTTGTGTGCTTGAAGAAGTCATTTTATTAGCGTGTGGAATATTTTAGCAACAACTTTAACAATATTATAACATTATATCGTAAGGATCGTCCCTCATTGCAATCATAGATAAATTTGTCTACTGATACATGGTGCGTATCACACAGAATAGGCGATAAGACATTTTCAAGAACTGAGTTAAAAAATAAATGTTACAAATTATTACAGACATTGTTTGAATGTATTACCATAGTCATGGTCTCCATTGAGATATCCAGAAAGACGGTCGCCTTGAGGCAAACTGGTTTCTGACCGCGCATCGCTATGAAAATTAACATTTTTTTAAAACGAGAATCCGCTTCGAACCAATTCATTCTATAAACAGCAAAAGCTACTCCCTCACTCTGCAAGTAAACGAATAAGTGTGCAAAACTTGCCTGAATAATCAGATATTTATAGTTAGAGCTTACGGCAACAATTAGTAGGTCGCTAAAATAACAAATCAAATAGATCTCGGACACAGCTGAAATTAGAAAGAGAGCCAGTTTGACAGTATGATCAGAACTCAGACCGAGTGTCATCTGAAAGCCCACAAAGCAGACCATTACGGAGGAAGTCAGAAAGTTTAAGAGCAAAGGCACGCCAAAGACGTCGTTCATCACATCGGACAGTCTAAAAAGACCAGTCAAGGTATTAAGGTACTTGTATTTCGATGGCTTGTTATGACGAGCTCACCCAAGTAGCTTGTTGTGATAAGAGATTAAGTCCTGCAACAATTTCAGATCCTTTGGGAAACTTTTAGCGCCCTTTAACATCGACTTGCTTTGTCCAAACTCAGCCAATTCCTTTGACAAATAATCAAAGTGCATGACAAGCTGCATATTGACCGCATAGATTAGAATATCGGCCGAAATATGGCCTGTGGTGGCTGTGTAAGCCCCAAGCACCTGCAGCAGATACATCAGATAGTAGCTCCAGTTGTTGTGCCAGTTCCATGGCGAGATGGAAAAATAGGGCATTGCCTTTTCCACTTCGGTGGACTGCAGCAGCCAGTGATGGATTAAATACTTGACATATATGTAGAAGCTGTAGGTCACAACCAGAACCAAATACAGTCCACTGAAACCCCGTAGAAAAAAGCGACAACGTCGCAGGTAATAATCCACTTGGTATTTCTGCTGCTCCTCCCGATTGGGCACTGGAAATATCGATTCCATTTCACGAACCAAAGCATTGAGTTTAACCTTCTGTCGCCACACGCTGATTGTCTTTAGTTGGCTAACAAGAACGAAGCCCACATAGCATATGGTCATACAGACTTCCACAATGCTCTCCGTGTCCTTTAAGTAGAGCACTACGAACATGCATTCCATTACAAAATTAAATCCCATATTTGTCACATGAACTATAAAGATGATATAAAGGTAGCGACTGGGCACGGTCTTCGAGGTAGTCGACTCGTAGGGATCCACTCCAACTGTATGGTAAAAGAACAGCGGCAGACTCATAAAGTCATTGAAGGTCACATACATTTTCTGCGACTTTTCTATAGCAGTTTATTTATTTTCCAATACTATTAACTCTAGCTCCAAACTGATACTAACTGATAAAATACGTGCTCTATTAGTAGTCCCCCAATTGCTTATAGTTGGACAAAACCGCAAGCAATTTGTATATTAAATAGTAAGAGATCAATTAGATGGTACCATCCTATATCAATAAAAGTAGATGATTGCGAGAATAGTGGAACCTTGAATGCTCTTTTTCATTGCCAGCAATGGATAATAGTACAACTTATAATAACTCTCCTTGAGCATTCCATATTTCCATTCAATACTCTACTTAAAAATAAATATCGTGTGTAATATACGATTAACTATAGCAAACCATGTTTTTTTGTTATTTATAGTAGTCAAATTTTTTTTGTCAAGCATCACGGCATATTAAAAATTGCATTGAGTATACATAGCTTGGCACTAGTCTTATTTATCAATTGATGGCATATAAACCTTATTGTCTGCGATGCAAGTAGGTAGGCACTGAATTGTGGTTAAAGTTTTTGCATAATTCAAATAATTCAAATAGAAAATTGTAGTTGACATTCAATTAAATCGACGCACTTTTTCATTTAATCTGAAAAATGGCAGCTGTCGATATGTGAAAGGAAATTCTAAATTCTAAAAATAAAGTAAACAAATTACAAATTAAATTATAAGGGAAACCCAATATTTATTTTAAGTAAGTAGAGAATTGTTTGATTAGGCAATCTCAATTAGAAATCCCTACTTCCTTCCATTGATACCTAATCAGAGTGCAGCAAAAACGTTGTATCCAAAGTAAATCCCTTATCACAATAAAATAAGCTTTCAAAGATATTATAACAATTTAATTGTGTATAGATTTTTATTATTTTAAGCATTTTTAATATAATATGATTTGACAGACATTTGCAAACTCAAGGTAATTGTCGATCATTGTTATTTCATTGTTGTTTCGAAGAATTTATCCAACACTTTCACTTCTTGCAGTACTACTAATCATTTTTTTATAATTAATATTTGTATATACGAGGGTCGCTTGATAAGTCCGTGACTTTTTGAATAAAATATATTTTTTTCGTCAAAGAAGCGTTTTATTTCTCAACATAATCTCCTTTTAGCTCTATACATTTAGTCCAGCGTTTTTCCAATTTTTTTATTCCTTCCAAATAATAGGTTTTCTCAAGGCCCTCAAAATAGTCGTTTGTTTCTGTGATGACCTCTTCATTTGACCCGAATCTCTTACCGCCGAGCCATTTCTTCATGTTTGGAAACAAAAAATAGTCACAGGGGGCTAAATCTGGAGAATATGCTGGATGGGGTAGCAGTTCGTAGCCCAATTTATGAAATTTTGCCATGCTGACTACACACGTGTGCACCCGTGCATTGTCCTGATGGAACAGCACTTTTTTTCGCCAAATGCGGTCGTTTCTGCTTCAAATCAATATCGAATCTGTCCAAAAGCTCTGAATAATATTCGCCGGTGATCGTTTTACCCTTTTCAAGGTAATCGATGTGAATGATACCTTGTGCATCCCAAAAAACTGTGGCCATGACCTTGTTGGCCGACAGACCCACCTTGGCCTTCTTTGGTGCACGTTCACCCGGAGAAACCCACTGTCTTGATTGTTCTTTGGTCTCTGGTGTGGTGTGGTGGATCCATGTTTCGTCTACGGTAACGAAACGGCGCAAAAATTCGTTTGGATTGCGGTTGAACATCGCCAAACACTCCTTTGAAATGGTCACACGGTTGCGCTTATGGTCGTGTGTGAGCAATCACGGCACCCATCGCGCGGAAAGCTTTTTCATGTCCAAATATTCATGTAAAATGTGATGTACCCGTTCAGTTGAGATGCCTACAGCCTCAGCTACCTCACGCACTTTCATTCTCCGATCATCCAATATCATTCCATGGATTTTGTCGACGATTTCTGGCATGACGACCTCTTTTGGGCGACCTGAACGTTCGGCATCACTTGTACTGGTACGACCACAACGGAACTCAGTAAACCATTTCTTAACCATTGAAATTGATGGTGCAGAGTCCCCATAATATTTATCAAGTCTTTCCTTGGTTTCGGTGATGGATTTTTTACGCAAAAAATAATGCTTAATTAGCACACGAAATTCACTTTTTTCCATTTTCGTTAAAATTCACGAGATCGTCTGCTTTCAATGCCTATAAAACGCAAACCAAAAAACGCAGCTTTCTCAAAATTTTACAGTCAGCTGTTAATCGATAACTGCTGACAGGAGCAGTGTTGTATTTAGAGCAGGTGCGCGGCAAATACAAAAAGTCACGGACTTATCAAACGACCCTCGTATTTATTATGCTCATAGATTGACATATAGGTCAAAGGATTTTAGTTATTCGCTACTAATAATATTTAATTTTGCAATCGAGTATTAATAATAGTGCACTGTGTCATTTAGTTTCAAAAAACTGTCATATGTAGCCTCAAAGTCCTTCTCAACTTTACGAATACATTGTTCGAATGACGCAAAAGAATCTGTAGCTCGTTTGAAGGAACTGTTGAATAAAGCAATTGTATGTTACACTATTAAAGGTACAACCCACCTTTAGTATTTCACCTGAGCCATAGTCTCCATTGAAATGTCTATGAATGCCGTTGCCGTTAGATAAACTGGTTTTTGAGCGCGGATCGCAATCGTAATGAGCATTTTTTTGAATATTTTATTCGCTCCAAACCAATTCATGTCGTAAACGGCAAACGAAACTTCCCTACTCTGGAAACACACAAATAGCAATGACGAATTTTGATGTGATCTCAACACTTACAGCATCAATAAGCGAATCACTAAAGTAACAAAGAAGGTAAATCTCCACTATTGATGCAACTAGGAAGATTCCCAGTTTACAAATTAGGTCTGGTCCCACGCCAATACTCAACAGAAAGCCCAGAAAACAGACTAGTATGGAGGATGTCATAAAATTCATGAGCAGGGAGACGCCAAAAACATTATTAATCACTTCGGTAATTCTGCAATAGAAAACTTGTAGAAACCTTAAATCGATTTATGAAAAGGAATCCGAATGTTGTACCCCAGCAACTTGCTATGATATTCCACCAATTTCTTCAAGACTTTCAGATCCTTGTCAAAGGATTCCTCTTTCACTTTTAGCTCTCGAAGCACCCTTGACACGTTATCAAAATGCATGATGTCCTGCATGACGACGCAATATATTAGAATATCGCTCGCTAGTTGACCCATCGTGCAAGTATATCCTGCCGTTGCCTGTATGACGTACATAACACTGAAGCCCAGTTTGGTATCAAGACTCCAAGGAGACCAGGGGATATAAGGCATGGTAATTCGGGAACCTGGCTCACCAAGCACATAACGCTGAAGTACAAACTCTGCAATATCATACACATTGAATATTGCGATAAGCAGCCCGAAAAGGCAAATTAAAAATTTCATAATCCGTCGCAATCTGTGCAAGTAAGCTTCCGCTTGATGTTGCTGCTGACCAAAAGATGCGGCCAAAGGATATAAAGATTTCATTTCCTGCATCAAGTCATTCAATTGTTGCTTTTGCAACCAGACAGTAAATATCTTCAGTTGTCCCACTATAATAAATCCCATGAAGTTCATCATCATGCAAGCCTCCAGAAAGTTCTCTCGGTTCTTAATGCACGTGTACAAAACTGTCAGTAGATCTCCAAATCCAAAGTTAAGATTGACAATCTGCAGCACAAACTTGGTATGAATCCAACGAATCGCCACAGTTTCGGTAACGGTTTCATAGGGATCTACTCCGATGGTGTGCCAGAGGAATAGAGGAATCTTCATAAAGTCCTCAAAGGTCACTTTTGAAGAGCTTTTTTGGTTCATCATATTTACAGCACTGAAATAAAAGTGTAATTTGTGTTTGCCTTTCGAGTCGGAGGAGTTTATCTAGTTTAGAGATTCGATATGCTTTTTTTACTTAATACTTTCCAAAAAAATATATGCCCATTAGCGAGACCGATACTTGCATTTGGTTTAGAATTCAAACTGCTTTGCACCTCTTTTAAATGTGAACTGAAATGAAAATCAAAATGATAACTATGAGTGGTGCCATTTTCCTATTCTAAAACTTCTAATGGACTTTTAATTGCATGGGTTACATAGCAATGGAAGATTATAACATTAGTACCATATGGTAGCAAAATACCAAATGTCAATGACAATTGATTGAGGTGCTTGTTACGTATTCAACTCGAACAGCAGTTGAATGTTCCCTATATGTTTAAAATACCACTGAGTTAAAAATCTTAAATAATTAACGCAATAAGTTCTAATTAACTCTTTGAAATTGAGTCATTTAAGCTTGTTTACAAAATGTCATCTGAAATAGGTCACCTGTCGAAAAGAGTAAGACATTAGTAAATTAGTAATACTGTAGTCAAGGGTATTCGACTCCACACTAATCATATACTAATAGAACCAATTTAACATGAAGTTCCAAGTCTTCTTATCTCATTTTTTATTGAACTTGCGTTCATATGGACAGACGGATATGGCGACTTCATCCTGACTGCTTATTTTCTTATATGATATATAGATTTTTGCTTGTCACTAGGATAAACCCATATATCCTATTGAATCGGGAAGCAAAACTTTGAATTTACAATACAATAATAAAACAATAAGTATACGATTATTTTAACATTTACATTTTAATTGGGTGCTAAAAATAAAACATATCTTATTCAATTTTAATGTATATGCAAGAAGTTTCAATTTACTTATAATAATCCAATATATAATTGAAATATCCTGCCTTGATTTATAATGCAAAAAAAATCTGTAGCTTATGCGAAGAAACTGTTGAGTAAAGAATATTTATTTTGTAATTATTCTACTGGCTTTGGTAAGCTCACCATAGCCATAGTTTCCATTGAGATGTCCAGGAACACTGTACATTGTAATTTTTCAGGTTTAAGTGCATAGTGACAAAAACAATCACTTTGATATTGTTATTAATAAAAATGATTAATTTGCAGGGCTTCGGCATACTATTCTCCTTTGTGCTAAAGGCGGAGAGCCAGCTGCGTGGTCCTCCCTTTCTGAGCAGCAACGGAAGCAGTCAAAGCAGCTCTCTGAAGCAGACCAAGTTCAATACGAGCAAGACGAGTCTGGATGACAATTACTGCACGACGACGACAGCAAGCATTAATAGTCCACTGAGCTGTAAGTAGTCGCAATGAAAGCCGGAAATGCGAACGGTCAGTTAGGTTACTAACGATTTAACCCATCACTTGCAGTCTACACGAATCATGACAAGGAGAAGGAGAGCGAATGTATGACGACATCAACAGCAGCAGTTGTTGCAAGTTCATCTGGGCAGCTGCCGCTGCAGACATTGCAGGGACTCGAGCTGTCAACAGCAGCAGGAGCAGGCTCGGTGTCCGGAACAGGAGCAGGCCAAGGTTCCGTTCAACTGCCGTTGACAATCATCTCGACGGCACCACGCTGCCAGGCGGCGACAGTTGTCAGCAATACGAAGGCACTGCTCGGAGGCCATCAGCAGCTGCCACTAACGGTGGCTGCCTCGCCGGCCACACGCTGCTGTGCTCTGCTCAGTGGCGGCAATGCGGAGGCAGCCACTGCCTTGGGCTATGCCTACGATGCCTATACGATGGGCGGACTGACAGGCAGCCTGGGCAGACGGATTCTACATCCACAGCATCCACCAGCCCACTATACAACGGGGGCATGTGATGAATTCGTGGGCGTTGAGACCCTAGACATACTACAAGGTCTGGCAGCAGGTAAGTGAGCAGCTAAGCAGAATGGAAAGTGCTGATTGCAACACTAATGTGCAACTTTGCAACCTTCTCAAATTCACAGAAAGCATCATTGGCATACACACAACAAGTGGATTGCTGCCCACAGCCACACCTCATTATGTGCCCCTGCAGCATAATCCGTACGTGGACTTTCTGCCCAGTTCATTGATGCTCAGCATGCCACCTCCGGCTTCAAAGCTGCCACCACCCACCATAAGCGGCAACCTGAGCGGTGGCATCTCCAGTGCCACTTTGCCCACACCCAAGACGCAGAAGCGAGTCACCATACTAGAGCCAACATCACGCACCACCTTCGATCCACTGCTGCCCACAATGGTCGCTGCTGTGGTGTCCACAACCACCACAGCCACTACCACGGTCTCCGTTACGCCGTCCACCCAGACAGCTGGCGTAGACTCTGGCAAAACGAGTGGTCACGATGCAACTCTCGATCGGATCACCCACGATCTGGACTATTTACTCAATCGAGGCAATCTGGATGTGGATTCTGCAACACCGCCACCACCACCACCACCCGCGGTTGTGCACATGAAATGCGAAGACTCACAGCAAAGCAGCAAGTTGTAAAGTATAAAGAGAGAGACAGAGAGAGAGAGAGAGAGAACATGAAAGATGCTCGCAATAGTATTTTCGTAGGGGTGTTCAAGATGTGAAATGTGTAAATATTGACACAAAACTATTGTTAATCCTGTATATAACTAATAGCATTAAGGTTAACATTTTTCTCTTATTTATTATTGCTGCAATCAAAACCAAAGAAATTAATTATATATGTATATTTGTTTAGTTGCCCAAGAGTGTTAGACATTGACCATTTATGGCACTTACCATTTTATTGTTTCGTTTTAAATGAGAAGTGTTAGAGCAATATATATAATCCTAATCAAAACGACAAAAGGGTCACGATATAAAAAATAACCATAACCGTTTGGATATATGTTTCAAGCTAACTGGAAAATATTCGGTCGAATTTTTGTACAGTTTGGTACAGTATAATAATATATCATATAGCCCTAAAATGTATATTTTGTCCAATAAAAATAACAACCATGAATGCGTTAAAACGTTAATAGCATATTAACTTCACTCTGGTAGGGTATTGAATCTTCGGCGTGCCAAAGATTGTTTTTCATTCTTGTTAATGTAACATATGTTCAATGATCATTCTTGTGAATAAACCGATCTTTTGTGAACATCTATCACATCTAATCGAGCAAACTAAAATATATGAAAACTCTGTAAAGTGATTTTAAACATCATCTTAAGTACATTGACTTCATTCCATAATCTAACTTTAAACTCCATCAAAATGAAAGAATTTACAACTAAAGGCAATTTTTTAGCTAGACTTACCAAATAAGATGATGAAAAGAGTAACTAAATATAATATATTAACCATAGGTTATATAAACGTCAAGCACAGATGTGTGGTGTGCTTAACTTTTTGATTCCATTTAACAATTTTCCTAGGCCTAACAACAAAATTAAAGCATAGTTATGTCTAAGTCCAAGGATGGAAAACTCTGCAAAAATACAATAATAACAGAACAGAACTATTTGTGACAAAAGCAAAACAAATTATACATACATACACATATATCTTTGAATAAACTCAAGACTCTTGTTATAAAAAATCTACAACCATCAATTCGTTTATTTGGGGAATATCAATTATTGTTAATAGTATTATCATTTTTTTGAGTAGCCGTCTTATAGGACCGCTAAAAACTGACCACATGCCCTATAAAGTATGTCGCATTGGGTCCTCGAATAGCGAAGAAAAATGGGTGATCCGCTCGAAAGAACTTTTGGCGAGAGGAATTGCTAATGACAATTGGTTTATAGCCTAAATGAAAAATATATTAAATACAATGTAAATGACAACGACATGATAACTCACCTACTGCTGGCTGCGGCAATGGGGAGCCTGAACCCGATTCGTTCAGGTCAATGCGCAACTTTTGTAGCACATCAACAATGGGCAGGTTGGCGGTAGCTGAATGCAAATGCTTAAAGTTGGCCGTGGAACCAAAGATCTCCGTAAAGCCGAGCTACAAGTGTGGCATTGAAATTAATATGTAAATCATTTCAACATACTATATACAGTTGAGCTGTGAATTACCTGTTTCAGCGCCTGCCGCAGACTGCATTCGAAATCGATGCTAAACTTGGGCAATAACACTTGAACGCTTTCCATTTGCATGCGCTGCTGCAATGCACCGAGATCGATGGTACGCAATTGAGCTTCCAGCTGAGCCAGAGCCGAGGCATCGCGTTGATTGGGCAGGATTAGAAGCATGGCCAATTCATCGGCATGCTCGTAAGGCAACTCAATGGCACGGGAGTTGAGTTCCCGCAATTCGGCGTATTTCACAAACATATCGTCATTGTAGTTGACATTCAATTAAATCGACGCACTTTTTCATTTAATCTGAAAAATGGCAGCTGTCGATATGTGAAAGGAAATTCTAAGTTCTAAAAATAAACTAAACAAATTCCAAATTAAATTATAAGGGAAACCCAATATTTATTTTAGGTAAGTAGAGAATTGTTCGATTATGCAATCTCAATTAGAAATCCCTACTTCCTTCCATTGATACCTAATCAGAGTGCAGCAAACACGTTGTAGCCAAAGTAAATCCCTTATCACAATAAAATAAGCTTTCAAAGATATTATAACAATTTAATTGTGTATAGATTTTTATTATTTTAAGCATTTTTAATATAATATGATTTGACAGATATTTGCAAACTCAAGGTAATTGTCGATTATTGTTATTTCATTGTTGTTTCGAAGAATTTATCCAACACTTTCACTTCTTGCAGTGCTACTAATAATTATTAGCCACAGTAAATAATATTTGCATATATTTAATATGCTCGAAATTTTTCATACAGGTAAACGCATTTTTGTTTATTCGCTAATAATAATATTTAATTTTGCATACAAGTAATAATAATGTGTCTTATAATAGCACTTCTTGCAGTGCTATCAATAATTTTTTTATAATTAATATTTGTATATATTTATTATGCTCATAGATTGACATATAGATCAAAGCATTTTAGTTATTCGCTAATAATAATATTTAATTTTGCAATCGAGTATTAATAATGTGTGCTATAATAGTGCACTGTGTGATTTAGTTTCAAAAAACTGTCATATGTAGCCTCAAAGTCCTTCTCAAGTTTATAAATACATTGTTCGAATGACGCAAAAGAATCTGTAGCTCGTTTGAAGGAACTGTTGAATAAAGCAATTGTATGTTACACTATTAAAGGTACAACCCACCTTTAGTATTTCACCTGAGCCATAGTCTCCATTGAAATGTCTATGAATGCAGTTGCCGTTAGATAAACTGGTTTTTGAGCCCGGATCGCAATCGTAATGAGCATTTTTTTGAATATTTTATTCGCTCCAAACCAATTCATGTCGTAAACGGCAAACGAAACTTCCCTACTCTGGAAACACACAAATAGCATTGACGAATTTTGAAATGATGTGATCTCAACACTTACAGCATCAATAAGCGAATCACTAAAGTAACAAAGAAGGTAAATCTCCACTATTGCTGCGACTAGGTAGATTCCCAGTTTACAAATTAGGTCTGGTCCCACGCCAATACTCAACAGAAAGCCCAGAAAACAGACTAGTATGGAGGATGTCATAAAATTCATGAGCAGGGAGACGCCAAAAACATTATTAATCACTTCGGTAATTCTGCAATAGAAAACTTGTAGAAACCTTAAATCGATTTATGAAAAGGAATCCGAATGTTGTACCCCAGCAACTTGCTATGATATTCCACCAATTTCTTCAAGACTTTCAGATCCTTGTCAAAGGATTCCTCTTTCACTTTTAGCTCTCGAAGCACCCTTGACACGTTATCAAAATGCATGATGTCCTGCATGACGACGCAATATATTAGAATATCGCTCGCTAGTTGACCCATCGTGCAAGTATATCCTGCCGTTGCCTGTATGACGTACATAACACTGAAGCCCAGTTTGGTATCAAGACTCCAAGGAGACAAGGGGACATAAGGCATGGCAATTCGGGAACCTGGCTCACCAAGCACATAACGCTGAAGTACAAACTCTGCAATATCATACACATTGAATATTGCGATAAGAAGCCCGAAAAGGCTAATTAAAAATTTCATAATCCGTCGCAATCTGTGCAAGTAAGCTTCTGCTTGATGTTGCTGCTGATCAAAAGATGCGGCCAAAGGATATAAAGATTTCATTTCCTGCATCAAGTCATTCAATTGTTGCTTTTGCAACCAGACAGTAAGTATCTTCAGTTGTCCCACTATAATAAATCCCATGAAGTTCATCATCATGCAAGCCTCCAGAAAGTTTTCTCGGTTCTTAATGCACGTGTACAAAACTGTCAATAGAATTCCCAATCCAAAGTTAAGATTGACAATCTGCAGCACAAACTTGGTATGAATCCAACGAATCGCCACAGTTTCGGTAACGGTTTCATAGGGATCTACTCCGATGGTGTGCCAGAGGAATAGAGGAATCTTCATAAAGTCCTCAAAGGTCACTTTTGAAGAGCTTTTTTGGTTCATCATATTTACAGCACCGATATAAAAGTGTAATTCGTGTTTGCCTTTCGAGTCGGAGGAGTTTATCTAGTTTAGAGATTCGATATGCTTTTTTACTTAATATTTCCAAAAAAAATATATGCCCATAAGCGAGACCGATACTTGCATATGGTTTAGAATTCAAACTGCTTTGCACCTCTTTTAAATATTAACTGAAATGAAAATCAAAATGATAACTGTGAGTGGTGCCATTTTCCTATTCTAAAACTTCTAATGGACTTTTAATTGCATGGGTTACATAGCAATGGAAGATTATAACATTAGTACCATATGGTAGCAAAATACCAAATGTCAATGACAATTGATTGAGGTGCTTGTTACGTATTCAACTCGAACAGCAGTTGAATGTTCCCTATATGTTTAAAATACCACTGAGTTAAAAATCTTAAATAATTAACGCAATAAGTTCTAATTAACTCTTTGAAATTGAGTCATTTAAGCTTGTTTACAAAATGTCATCTGAAATAGGTCACCTGTCGAAAAGAGTAAGACATTAGTAAATTAGTAATACTGTAGTCAAGGGTATTCGACTCCACACTAATCATATACTAATAGAACCAACATTTAACATGAAGTTCCAAGTCTTCTAATCTCATTTTTTATCGAACTTGCGTTCATATGGATAGACGGACATGGCCACTTCATCCTGACTACTTCTTTTCTTATATCTCATTGACTTCTATTAACTGATATATAGATTTTTGCTTGTCACTAGGATATACCCATATATCCTATTGAATCGGGAAGCAAAACTTTGAATTTACAATACAATAATAAAACAATAAGTATACGATTATTTTAACATTTACATTTTAATTGGGTGCTAAAAATAAAACATATCTTATTCAGTTTTAATGTATATGCAAGAAGTTTCAATTTACTTATAATAATCCAATATATAATTGAAAAATCCTGCCTTGATTTATCCATACATCGTACGAATAATGCAAAAAAAAATCTGTAGCTTATGCGAAGAAACTGTTGAGTAAAGAATATTTATTTTGTAATTATTCTACTGGCTTTGGTAAGCTCACCATAGCCATAGTTTCCATTGAGATGTCCAGGAACACTGTACATTGTAATTTTTCAGGTTTAAATGCATAGTGACAAAAACAATCACTTTGATATTGTTATTAATAAAAATGATTAATTTGCAGGGCTTCGGCATACTATTCTCCTTTGTGCTAAAGGCGGAGAGCCAGCTGCGTGGTCCTCCCTTTCTGAGCAGCAACGGAAGCAGTCAAAGCAGCTCTCTGAAGCAGACCAAGTTCAATACGAGCAAGACGAGTCTGGATGACAATTACTGCACGACGACGACAGCAAGCATTAATAGTCCACTGAGCTGTAAGTAGTCGCAATGAAAGCCGGAAATGCGAACGGTCAGTTAGGTTGATAACGATTTAACCCATCACTTGCAGTCTACACGAATCATGACAAGGAGAAGGAGAGCGAATGTATGACGACATCAACAGCAGCAGTTGTTGCAAGTTCATCTGGGCAGCTGCCGCTGCAGACATTGCAGGGACTCGAGCTGTCAACAGCCGCAGGAGCAGGCTCGGTGTCCGGAACAGGAGCAGGCCAAGGTTCCGTTCAACTGCCGTTGACAATCATCTCGACGGCACCACGCTGCCAGGCGGCGACAGTTGTCAGCAATACGAAGGCACTGCTCGGAGGCCATCAGCAGCTGCCACTAACGGTGGCTGCCTCGCCGGCCACACGCTGCTGTGCTCTGCTCAGTGGCGGCAATGCGGAGGCAGCCACTGCCTTGGGCTATGCCTACGATGCCTATACGATGGGCGGACTGACAGGTAGCCTGGGCAGACGGATTCTACATCCACAGCATCCACCAGCCCACTATACAACGGGAGCATGTGATGAATTCGTGGGCGTTGAGACCCTAGACATACTACAAGGTCTGGCAGCAGGTAAGTGAGCAGCTAAGCAGAATGGAAAGTGCTGATTGCAACACTAATGTGCAACTTTGCAACCTTCTCAAATTCACAGAAAGCATCATTGGCATACACACAACAAGTGGATTGCTGCCCACAGCCACACCTCATTATGTGCCCCTGCAGCATAATCCGTACGTGGACTTTCTGCCCAGTTCATTGATGCTCAGCATGCCACCTCCGGCTTCAAAGCTGCCACCACCCACCATAAGCGGCAATCTGAGCGGTGGCATCTCCAGTGCCACTTTGCCCACACCCAAGACGCAGAAGCGAGTCACCATACTAGAGCCAACATCACGGACCACCTTCGATCCACTGCTGCCCACAATGGTCGCTGCTGTGGTGTCCACAACCACCACAGCCACTACCACGGTCTCCGTTACGCCGTCCACCCAGACAGCTGGCGTAGACTCTGGCAAAACGAGTGGTCACGATGCAACTCTCGATCGGATCACCCACGATCTGGACTATTTACTCAATCGAGGCAATCTGGATGTGGATTCTGCAACACCGCCACCACCACCACCACCCGCGGTTGTGCACATGAAATGCGAAGACTCACAGCAAAGCAGCAAGTTGTAAAGTATAAAGAGAGAGAGTGAGAGAGAGAGAGAACATGAAAGATGCTCGCAATAGTATTTTCGTAGGGGTGTTCAAGATGTGAAATGTGTAAATATTGACACAAAACTATTGTTAATCCTGTATATAACTAATAGCATTAAGGTTAACATTTTTCTCTTATTTATTATTGCTGCAATCAAAACCAAAGAAATTAATTATATATGTATATTTGTTTAGTTGCCCAAGAGTGTTAGACATTGACCATTTATGGCACTTACCATTTTATTGTTTCGTTTTAAATGAGAAGTGTTAGAGCAATATATATAATCCTAATCAAAACGACAAAAGGGTCACGATATAAAAAATAACCATAACCGTTTGGATATATGTTTCAAAGCTAACTGGAAAATATTCGGTCGAATTTTTGTACAGTTTGGTACAGTATAATAATATATCATATAGCCCTAAAATGTATATTTTGTCCAATAAAAATAACAACCATAAATGCGTTAAAACGTTAATAGCATATTAACTTCACTCTGGTAGGGTATTGAATCTTCGGCGTGCCAAAGATTGCTTTTCATTCTTGTTAATGTAACATATGTTCAATGATCATTCTTGTGAATAAACCGATCTTTTGTGAACATCTATCACATCTAATCGAGCAAACTAAAATATATGAAAACTCTGTAAAGTGATTTTAAACATCATCTTAAGTACATTGACTTCATTCCATAATCTAACTTTAAACTCCATCAAAATGAAAGAATTTACAACTAAAGGCAATTTTTTAGCTAGACTTACCAAATAAGATGATGAAAAGAGTAACTAAATATAATATATTAACCATAGGTTATATAAACGTCAAGCACAGATGTGTGGTGTGCTTAACTTTTTGATTCCATTTAACAATTTTCCTAGGCCTAACAACAAAATTAAAGCATAGTTATGTCTAAGTCCAAGGATGGAAAACTCTGCAAAAATACAATAATAACAGAACAGAACTATTTGTGACAAAAGCAAAACAAATTATACATACATACACATATATCTTTGAATAAACTCAAGACTCTTGTTATAAAAAATCTACAACCATCAATTCGTTTATTTGGGGAATATCAATTATTGTTAATAGTATTATCATTTTTTTGAGTAGCCGTCTTATAGGACCGCTAAAAACTGACCACATGCCCTATAAAGTATGTCGCATTGGGTCCTCGAATAGCGAAGAAAAATGGGTGATCCGCTCGAAAGAACTTTTGGCGAGAGGAATTGCTAATGACAATTGGTTTATAGCCTAAATGAAAAATATATTAAATACAATGTAAATGACAACGACATGATAACTCACCTACTGCTGGCTGCGGCAATGGGGAGCCTGAACCCGATTCGTTCAGGTCAATGCGCAACTTTTGTAGCACATCAACAATGGGCAGGTTGGCGGTAGCTGAATGCAAATGCTTAAAGTTGGCCGTGGAACCAAAGATCTCCGTAAAGCCGAGCTACAAGTGTGGCATTGAAATTAATATGTAAATCATTTCAACATACTATATACAGTTGAGCTGTGAATTACCTGTTTCAGCGCCTGCCGCAGACTGCATTCGAAATCGATGCTAAACTTGGGCAATAACACTTGAACGCTTTCCATTTGCATGCGCTGCTGCAATGCACCGAGATCGATGGTACGCAATTGAGCTTCCAGCTGAGCCAGAGCCGAGGCATCGCGTTGATTGGGCAGGATTAGAAGCATGGCCAATTCATCGGCATGCTCGTAAGGCAACTCAATGGCACGGGAGTTGAGTTCCCGCAATTCGGCGTATTTCACAAACATATCGTCATCGAAGAGCATGGGCACCGACTGGGCAACACTGTTGCTGGAAGCGTTGTTCTGGAACTCATATAGACCCGTGCGATAGGCACTGAATGGTAAGAACCATTTGCTTTGCAGTCTTGCCGCCAGCAGCAGCAGCATTGAAGCTACCTGGTTGCCATTTACCTGAATTTGTTGCTGCCAGTTGCCACCGCCAATAGTGGCCAAGATGTTGTCGCTAATGTGACGTCGCAACTTCTCCTCTTGCTGCAGATCAACACACTCAGCTGTCGCATGGAAAAAGGTTTGGGCAATCTTTTGAAAGTCATCCGCCACTGTTGCATTGGAGCTTGATTGCAAAAGTAGACGATTCTGGAGCTGGATCCTTGTATCTGAATCACTTGTCGCCTCATTTAACTCTGAGGCAAAGAAGTTGGCCATTTTAGCATTGCTCGCAAAGCGATCCTTCAGTTTTAACAACTTTTGCAGCTCCTCGGCAGTGGCACCATCCGAACCAAGGTAAAGCAGTGTCAGAGTCACCTCCAGCAGCAGCGGTGATATGATCACATTCTGATCTCCGGCTGTCGTTGCAATAATATGGAATATCTCCGCCCCAAGATTGAGTTCGGGTGGTAAATTGGAACCAGTTGTAGGCACGGCGCTCATTCTGACTGGACTCCTTGTGGCGTTTACTTATAAAAGTGATCTGCATATATCAAACAAGAACGATGTAAAACAGATTGATTATAAGTATTTATGCTAATAATATGACGTAAGTCTGTTTGAATGACGTGAGTCTTCAGTTAGCTCGTGTTGCTGAAAATTGGATTTAGGATATCAAGAATAGGGAAACTATGATTTCATTTACGATATACCAAACATGTGTGCGTTATTTTGTTTTTAATATCCCTAGCATTAAAATGATCTTCAAACATAATGTAAAACACATGTTTTCAAGAAAAGATTTTAAAACGAAATGGCAGACCTTTAAGATTGGCATACTATACTTAAATTATACATGTATAATAGCGTATTGTCTACTTTGATAAACTATTTTAGTATCATATCTCAATTGGCGTTTTACTTAATGTTTATTTATGATCCATCAATTTGTATTTACGAGTTTGCCATTAATTGAATTGTCTTCGAATGGTCTAAAAGTTTGGGCCAAAAAACAGCGTTTTCTATTAAACATGAAACCATGAAACACCAGTAAATAACAATAAACCGTAAGCTTAGTAAGACAATGCCCGATTCTATGTACTCTTTTTTGTACAAAGCGATAAGAATCTACAATATACTTATAAATTTAAGAAAGACAAAAAACAAACTGCTATTCATCATATTGCAACTGGGTATAAAGAGAGATGATAATTAGACTAAATTTATTTAGAATTTAAAGTACATTTTAGACACATCTTTGTATCCAATACTATCACATATTCATCATACCCGTTTGTAAAATGATGGAGAGTATTACTATAGATACACTAAGAAAAACAAAAACCGAAAGACAATGGGCACAGACAATTGCCCACAAACACAGAAAAACTTGACACTATTCTTGGTTAAACAACAAAGTACACAAAAACCCAAAACGGAAAAACTTTTAACATTGCGCGGCTAAAGAAACATTCATACACACATTCATGAATGAATTCATACATACACACAAGATTCATGTGTACATACGTTTAGGAACGTATTGGTATTTTCGGCAACTTTTAATCTCACGCGAATTTTTATCGCCGTTCTTATAGCGGCTGCCCTACGCCTTCTCCACAAATGAAAGTGAAGAGAATAATCGACACAACCTTACTACTGAATACCCTCTATAAATACAAGTATAACTTCTTATTAAGTCATACTGACTTATAGTCTTCACTTTGAGATGGGTAGACTATAAAGTTGGCTTTCAATTATGTAAATATTATTTTTGAAGAAATTAAGCAAGTTTTCAATTTCACATTTTTACAGGGTGTTTCATCAGCTCACACAAAGACAGGTAGTTGCTAGGTCGTGCCAGCTGTCGAGTAAGTAGCGCTACTCAACGTGCTCTTAAATGTTTATTGTTTAGCTTCGGCGTGCCAATTTTGTGTTTTCTTTAGGAAATTAATTACATCATGAATTTGTCAAAAGTATTCTCGATTTCCATTTCAATTTTGTTGATAAAATGTTAATTTTTCTACAAAATATAGAGCACGCTCTATCGATTGTATGCATATTGATCTGATTCTTAACAGATGGTAAACGATCACTAGATTTTCAATTACTGTGCATGAGGTCACAGAATCATTTTTGTAGTCAGAAACAATAACAACAATCACGAAAAACAACAATGTACATACAAACATATATGTATACATATACATACATATGCCAAAATAAGAGGCTACAATAACAGCATTGAGAAAGTTTGATTAGATCTGTATAATCATGAATATTATTCTTTCGTGAATGACCGCGTATTGAAATGCTATATTTTTATTGAAATGCATTATTAAATCATAACTTAGTATTTTCTATTTTTATCTATTATTATTAAATTGTATATACAGTGATTTGCATGAAATCAAAGAGTCTGCAAATGGATCTCTCACTTTTATCCTATCCTATTTCCAAATTTAGGTGTTTAATGCTAACAATTTTGTTTTATCCCGCACTTTAGAAATACAAATACTCTTTTTATATAATAAGAATCACACTAATTATTGAGACACAATCATAAAAAAAAGATCACTGATCACTTGCTCCCACTAATAATTACCCTTTTTTGTTTCCCGTCCACTTTCGTAGTGCACACCAGCAGAGGAAATTTGTCCAAATGGAATACAAAATACGAAAACAACAAAAATTAGATAAAATGCGTTGGCGAAAACAAAATAGTAGAGAGAAAATTCACGCCCGCACAGAGCTTCCCACAGAATTAAACTGAATGCTCATTTTCATTAGATGAGCAAAAATATATGAAAGAAGCTAATTAAATTGGGCTGGCGCTGCGTTCATTGATGACGACACTTGGAGAACGTTGAAAGCTCTGGCGAAGTTTGAATTTTCTGCAACTAAAAATTTAATCTATTTTTATAAATTCTCTGGCCGCTTGAACAGACACTAAACGACGCTAAAGACAAACTGCGCTGCTCTGGGCACTCTCTGCTCAGCGTCCACTCAGGAAGGGTGGGAGGCTCGACCAGTTCCATTCCAATCCCATTCTATGTTATGTTGTGCTGATGGCGAACCACTAGAATTGTCGCTGATTGGGATGCGACGGTTGATTGAATTGAGTCATGCAACTTCTGCTTTGTTTCCATAGTTCTATTGTTTAATCAGTTTATCTAATCTGCCGCAACGGGTTCGTTATACTTATGCTTGTAGTACTATTACACGTAAGTTAGAAATAATGCGTAACTTTTACGAATTTATTCAGAAAATGCATTTGCTACGGTGATTTAAATACTTCAATACAGCAAATTTATTTATTTTTTGTTTATTAATTCAAGGATGAGGACACATTGATAAATTGCATTGAGTTGTGATATGTAGATGAAAATGGTGTTGAATTCACAAACATACATTACATATACACGTTAAATAAATACAGCCTAACTAACATTATATCCAAAAAGTTTCTATTTAAAATGAAATAAAGTACACTCAAGCCGCACATTCGGTCATGCAAACGCAACAGGCTGCGTTTTGTGGATCAGATTTTAAGAACATAACACAAAACCCAGCAGCGCAGCTGGTTAGGTCACGTGTCAATTTAAAAGATATATAAATGTGTGTGAGTGTGTAGTGTGTATGTGTGTGCGAACACGTGTGGATGGGGACAAAGTTAAAAATTGAGAAACGCGCCTGAGATGCGTTTTCATGGCCGAATGAGGTACAGTGTGGAAGGGCACCAAAAATAAGTTTGCCTCCTAGTCTTGGAGTGGCAAGATAGTATAGATTGTGTGCGTGTAGCATATTGATTGTGTGGGCGCGGTCGCATAATATGAGAAAAAATGAAAGTGTAAGTGTGTATATTGTAATGGCTGGCACTTGCGGTACTTATTAGAAGGAATATCCGCCCTCGGGCGCCTTCGGCTGTGTGGTATTAAACTCCAGTGCGCCATTAACCTCCTGGGGCGCAAGCTTTTGTTCGGCCTCGTCGTCGCCAGTGTTGAAGTAGGTATCAATGATGGCATAGGCCTTTTTGTAGACCTCTTCATTTTCATGCTGCTGTAATGCTTCCAGCTTATCGAGGCCACCCAACTCTTCGACCATCAGACAAAGGTTCTCTGTGCCACCCATTTTATCGGCAAGTGCAAACAGATTGGAGAGGCCCGTTTGTACTACTTTGATGGTGCGAGGATCTTTGGCATCCAGCAAATCAATGAATGGCTTTAATATCTTGTTCTTTTCAATTAAATCCACAATCTGCTCGGGTGTACCCGAAGTTGTTGTATTGGTCACCGCCCAAGCGGCCTCTTTTTGCGCCTTGAAATCTCCCTTCTCAAGCACATGACGAATGTGGTGAAAGATGCCTGCATCAATAACCGCCTGGATCTGATTCTGATTGCCGGCCGTAATGTTGCTCACAGTCCATGCAGCCTCCTTAACAATATTGCCTTTGGAGTGCTTCAGTAACGCGCCTAACTTTGGCAAGCCATGAGAGGCTATCACTACATCAGTCTGAGAAAAAATGGTAAATAATAATAATAGTTATAGTAACGTATAATTATAAGTCACCTGCTGATCCGTTCCAGTAACAATATTGCCAACGCTGCGTAGTGCAGGCACTATAATACTGGGTTCATCTGTTGTCAGGAGATTCACCAGACGTGGCACTGCATCCGTGTCGACCACCGCTTGTATCTTGTTGTTGTCATCGTCAGTCACATACGAAAGTGCCCAACAGGCATCAGCCAACACTTGTACGTCTTGGCTAAGCAGCAGTTGCGACAGCACTGGCAACAACCGATTCACCTTTTCAAACGGTGGTGAAGGGTTCTTGTTGCGACACAAGTTCGACATAAGCCAAACAATGTTGCGTAGGAATGAGATGGGAGTATCATTATTGATCAGTGGCAGGATGCCATCGATAACATTATTGTGGATTACAATATCGCGTGCTGCAGCACCATCGCCAGCTATGTTTCCTAGTGCCCAGACAGCCTGCTCTGCTAGATTGATAGACTTTGACTGCAGCAGTGCTATGAAGTGCGGAACCGCATCCTGCTCGATTACACAACGAGTCTGCTCCGATGTGCCAGAGGCAATGTTAGTCAGAGCCCAAGCGGCCTCAAATTGAAGCATGGTGCTATTTAAATTATAAACCGTAGAGTTTTTAATTTTATTTCATTTAATTGTAACTACTCACTTGCTAGTATTTTGAAGGAAGCGAATGCATATGGGTACAATACCATGTCCGATCATTAAGTCTATGGGTGGATTCCGTTCTCGACTAAGCATTTTGCGGGCTTGTTGCATTCCCAGGAACTGGCGTTCTTGATCTTCGCTGTTCATTGCAATTACTATTTCATCGACCGATAATTGCACCGGCGACTGGCCGTTGACTTCCTTGAGAGGCGATGTGAGGTCTTCGTCATTGATGTTGCGACGTTTAAACATCTGATCTTCCTTCTTGGATTTGCGCAACTCGATGGTCACCTCATGGCGGCGCATGCGCGAGTCCTAACATGCAACCCCAACAACGAACACAAAAGTGAGGTTAAACGAGAATGGTAGTTTAAATGAAAGCGAACTTACTTGCGTGTTCAGAGAGTTTGCCTTGTAGTGGCCCTGGTGTACGTTTCCTTCCGATTTATTCATTGTAAAATATATTTTTATTTATCGTTTTTTAATTAAAATTTTGTTGTTTCTGCTACGATTACAAGTGTACAGCTGTAAAGAAAAATGTGTACTTCCAGACTGTTAGAAAAATGAGGCAAAGGAAACGCCGAGGCTAAGGTCAAGGGCTGCTTCGATTATCTTGCATATACAAGCAGAAGTGTGCATTTGTGTGCGTACTTTTGGCATTTCTTTTGTGCCTGTAGGTTTTTTTTTTTGTTCTCCCTTTTTTGCGCTACTCGGAGCCGGCTTTACAAGGCCAACCAGCCGCGTAACAACAATACAACAAAAGCAACAGCTGCGGCTGCATTTTACTGTGCAAAAATGATAGAGACGAGACCGCCATTTGTCTGAACGGCAGAACTAGAATCTCTTACAATTTGTATTGCTCCTCTTACCTTTTTATTTAGCTGTATTTTAAAATAAAGCTCACTACTACTAAATATTATCAAAAACAAAACAACTTTTAAATTTGCTTTACCCTAAAATTTTGTAACAAAATAAAAAGAGCTCTGGGCGTGTTAACACGTATAAAATCGAAATAAAACTGATATAAATTGTAATACTAAGAAAGCACGTAGGAAAGAATATAATTCCAGTGACTACTTTGCGCTTTAAAGTTCCGTTTAATTTGAACAGAATGCTTTGCGCTAAGAAAAGATCCGTACAGTATGACCGTACATTTAATTTTAAGATATACTACTTACTTCCAGAAATATACCGGAATTTACATTTCCATAATTACTAATCTACATTTTATGCCGTAACAAAAAATTTTCAAAATGCATGTAGCAATGCCAAGTTTTTGAGTAGCTTTTCGTTTCATTTCTCTTCAATCTGGTTACATTTTTCATTCCAAAAAGTATATTATATACCATGAATGGTTCGGTTTATTTCATTTATTGATCGATGTACTCGAAAACAGGTATCGAAAATTTTAATGATCTTTTTCAATGAAAACTGTAAGAATAATTAATTGCGTATAATATAGTTGATATAATTGAATTAAATTAGACAAAATTTGGCTCCATTTTTATTCGCAATGTTAAAACTTTGGCACTCAAATGGATATGTTATTTGCAATACGATCAGCTGGAAGTTGAAGACCATCACGGTAGATGGCGTGTGTTTAAATTACGCTTTCTTATTTAAATTTTGTAAATGCCGCCTTATCATTTTCAATGTATAAGCGCTAACAATATAATAGCACTAAGCTAATGAACATAATGTTCATTGCTTAGTGATAATAGTTTAATTACCATAACATTCAGTTATTGCATATTGTGACGAAAAAATACTGGACACATTGAAATTACATGAGGACTATAAACACGATCCACATATTTGCAGCGAAGACTTTTACCATCCACTTGAGCTGAGTCTGCAAATTCCGCATTTCCTTAAAATGCTGCTTTGCTTTTTAATCATTGCGTATCTGGTTCGAATAACGCCATGTATGTGACATATGTATGTACATATACATATTTATAAATATAATCAAAAATTATAAATATTTGCAACGTTACCTTTTTAATTCGCTGCCCAAAGAAAAAGACTAATTATTGTTTTTTGAACACGTATTTTATTTCAACAGAAAGTATTCGGAAGTGTTAGTTATTAATCATTTATGCCGACTTCTTGTCCTCCTTGTTGTCCTCGTTGACTGGAGCTGGAGCTGATGTGGTGGTACTGGCTTCTTGCGCGGAGCGGGCCTCCACCACATCGGAATCGTTATCGCCATCGCTTGAAGTGGCCGGCGCTGGGGAAGCTGATGGATAAGGTGGGAACTGCTGATCCTGAGGGTAAAGCTGCTGCTGTTGCTGTCCCTCCGTGTAGTCAATAGGTGCTGGTTCCTGTTCGGGTTGGCGAGGAGCCTCCACAACTTCGCTCTCCTGCTCGGCGTTAACCTGTTGCGGCTGGAACAACTGCTGCTGTGGCTGGAACAACTGCTGCTGAGGCTGGAACAAATGCTGAAGATCTTGTGGGTAATAAATGGGTGCGGGCAGTGTGGCCGGAGCGGTGACAACAGGTGCGACTGCAGCCACAGGGGCAACAGGGGCGACAACAGCAGAACGGGAGGCAACCACAGGCTCACGCTGCACCACAGCATTGAAGCCATTGATATCGTCGGCGGTGTAGGTTACCGTGCGCTTATAGCCATCGGCATCAAGCACACTGTAGGAGCCAACCACATTGCCACCATCGCGGCTTTCCACTTGGCTCTTGATGTCACCGGTGAGAGAATCATGCACGCCATAGGAGAAATCATAACGGGGAGCTGATTCCAACTCCACCTGCTTGACAACAGGAGCAACAGCGGCCACAGCAGCAGGAGCTGCATAAGTGCTCACAACAGGCGCCACTGGAGCGACTGCAGCAACTGGAGCAACAGCCTTTACGAATGGTGCAGGCACAGCATAAGACTTTGTATAAATGGGCGCCGCGGGCAACAGCGTTTTGGTCACCACTGGGGCTACCGCCGCCTGATTATAGAAAGCAGCAGCTGGCGCCGCGTGGTAAACGGCAGGAGTTGCCTGATAAGTGGCAAACCCAGGATGGTAACCAGCGTACGTCGCTGCAAAACCGCCAAGACAGCTGCCAGTGAGCGCCATCAGCGACAGTGCGGTCAGAAACTGAAACAAGACAAAAACGATATAATTAAAACCGATAACCGATAATTACAAATTGCCGATATCAATTAATACTTCCAAAACTAAATTTGAAATTGGCGGTACCAAGTGGAAAAATGTATTGTATCATTCGAAGTAATATTTGAAAAATGCATAATTTGCATGAAGTTTTTTTGTCAAACCTACAAGATATGACAGTAATTGAATTTAAAATCAATATTTCAAATCAAAACACTAAAAAATAATATACATAATTTCCATGACTTTAAAAGGTATGAATTTAAATACAATTCGCAATTAGGAACCATAAATCCTATATGTAGTACACGCATATTTCATGTAGCACGATATGTTTTCGATATCCTTCTTTCTACTTGTATAGTGGATTACCCAAGCAACTTACTTGGTTTGCCATTTTCTCGTTAACTTGGTTGTGATTTAAATTTGAAAACTCGCGACACACGCCCAGACACTGCAACGTACACGATGGATGTAGGTATGCAAATTTATTAAGCGAATCCGTCGAGCTTATACTCGTAAGGTAGTTTTCGTCCTCGCCAACACTTGACGATGTGAGCGACGTTTGGTTAATGATGTGGTTCGGGCTGAGTGCATGTCACTTTATATGGAGCGGGCGTGTGTTTAGAATTAGCCCTGGCTCCCCTAAGGTGTTGTCCATTTACACCCACATACAGACCGCACATTCACGCACGCACGCACACACAATGCGGTTGACAACGTGCCAAACCGGTAATAAGTACAAAAATACATAAGTATCTTGAAACTACAAAAGTATCTCATAGATGCCCGTGTTGACAATTTGACAATTGTGTAGCAAAACTGGTTTTGTTTCAATTAATCGTGGGTTTCAGCTTCGATCTCGATTTCGGGATTGGGTCTTTTCAAGTTCAACGCTAACGGCGCTTCCTCTTGCGCCTATTGGCCATTATTTAATTAAGTCTTTAATTGTGAACACGGCCTGGAGTACTCCAAATCCCACTATCAGTACTTTACCCAATCATCCTCTATTACATCACATTTTCAGTTGGTGCTCTTGAAATTCGCAATTTATTGCCTTCAGTTGTCACTCAACGCGTCAACCTCTCGAGGAGCCAAGCTAGAGCATTAGAGATGATGCCGTGTCACTAGCTATCTAGATACAATTACTAAAAACGGTTGATTATAATACAATATTTATAAACAACAACTACATAGTCGGTTATTGTGCGTGTTCTCTTTCGAGCTTCGTGTCACGACAATAAAAACACATCTCTTACAGCCCTGCCCCAACCTCAGTCCCTTTGGCGCAGTCCCATTGTTAGGTGATTTGTCAGTGTACTGTCTGTCAACACCTTTGGCTCTGTTTTGGATATTTTGGCTGCTTCACTTCATTTCTGCCCACTTTGCTTTTTGTGTCAGCGTCGCGACGGGACGTTTGCTTCATTTGCAGCATGAGTTTTCAGTTTTCAGTATTCAGTCTTCAGGTTTGTGCTTCAGTTTCAGTTTCTGTTTCACTTACTGTTTCAATTTGTGTTGTTTCAGTTTCAGTTGCTGTTTTAGTTATTTTTTTTGGAGAATGTATTTTTTGTCCCATTTTCGTGTGCGCAGTGTCCATGCCCCAAATGTCAGTTTTAATTTTGTTTATTTACTTGTTAATTGTCGCCTTGTTCGTTTCCCCCACTTGTCGATATGCCACAGATACCATAAATAAACATCTCCATATGCTTAAAATATAAATCCAATTCAAATTTTTAAAGTGCGTTGAATAAAATATATAATATATTTATTTATAAAATTCCATTTTGGAAATTGCATGGACATTATATGAAATATTAATATTTAATTTAATACACTGATTCAGTGGATTATTTATTCAAATGCAATCAAAATCGAACTGAGTGTAATTTAATCAACCAAGGAATTGGTTAAAATTCACAAGAAAATAACTGAAGTACTGAGAACTTTTACCTTGGCATGTGTTTAACAATTACCTAACAGTATACAAGCCTAATTAAGTACATTTTTAATTGAAAATCGGTTTCATTAAATACAAAAGACTGAAGGTTGACCACCATGTACTTACAAAGAAGGGTTTTCCAATGAAAATGGGTAAAAATATTGTCAACTCATTTTGTGGTTAAAATCAATGTAATGCAATGTAAACGCTAAGCAAACTCAAGGAATTTCGAGCCTATTTGTATTAACTGTTCAAGGCATTTTTACTCCGTTTGTTTTTTGTCGCTTGTTTTTTGTATTTTTAAATATGTTTTAAGTAAATACTTGAAAGGCGAACGTTTCCCCCTTTCAGTTTCAAAATTAAAAGTGCGTGAAGCGTTCATAAGTCGGTTGTCTGTACTGTCTATCTGTCGTTTGTTTTGTGTCCAACTCCGGAGGTTGACGCATTCTATTCGAATGGTCATTAAACACCAATTACTGGCCCCAGACACGTAGCCCCAAAAGGCCTATCAAGATGCGTAGACAGTCAAAGACAGCTGCTTGCGAAAATATGTAAGAGTAAAAGGAGGAAGATAAAAAAAAAGGCTGAGTGTTCTTTTACTTGGACAATCACAATCAATAAATGATGTGTACTAATTGTAAGAAGTTTAAAACATTATCAAAAATGTTGCCAAATTTGCAATAAAAATAATATAATTTAATTACCTGTATTTATTCCGGGTGATGTAGTAAATTCATTAGGGTTGTGAAGACATATTTGTATTTTATTTTAATTTTATTGAAAAGAGACTTAACTGTAAAGATTTGCACGAGACGCATTCGATTAATCGCAAAACGACAAAACTGCGGAAATTGCGGTAACGGAAATCAAACGAATCAAAGTGATATGTGACGAGTGCAAAGTGAGTACACTCATGAGCACAAGCAGACTGGTTGTGGTTGCACTTTGGCATTTGACAAATACTTAACACTATTTGCCTGGCTTAATAAACTCTTTTTCGTTGACTTTGCCGCCACAGACATAGGGTAAAGAGATTGAAAAAAGGCAACCAAGGACTGCGAATGGTGGCAACATGCAAGATAGGCTATAGGTGCAGGTTCCTCAGGGGCAGAGAGAAGAGTTGTCGGACTGTGAAATGGCGGCGATACTGAGTGAGACGGCAGCGGCAATGATTGATTGCACGTTAAAGCTCCAGAGCATCACATCATTTCCTTTTTACACTTGACAGGAAATGCATTTTTAGCTAGCGAAATGAGCAACGTGTGTAGAGAGGGATAGCAAGCGAACGAAAGAGAGACTGCAATAGTGGGAAACTGTATGAGAGGAAAGCAGAGACAACTGGTGTTGGGCCAACGATATACTCAAATCACAGCAAGAGGAATGAAAAGGTAACAACACAAAAGATACCACCTGAAATAATTCTCATATTTCTCACTTTGTAATTCTGATTGACTCATAAATATGTTTCATATATATTAACTTAATATTTACTGATAACCTTTTTACTCTTTGACTATGCAGAAGATGCAAGCACCATCTTTTTTATAGGGTATTTCAATTGCGCGGCTCTTTGCGAAATGCACTCGACTGCAGTTCCACAGACAATTTACACAAACACGGTAACATTTGATGTGTGTGTGTGTGTGTGTGTGTATGTGCAGTTGACTAAATGCGAGTGTGAATGAGTATGAGTGTATACCCACGCTTTGAGCAAGGCATTGAAATGGAAATGCTGTCAAGGTTCTCTGTTCCTCAATACTCAGCTCGCAATTCTCGATTCTCAGTTTTTCGTTGGCGAATTGCCTTTAAGTTGGAAACTTTCCATGCCATCAAACAGGAACTGTAGCTCTTGAGGCTGGCAGTCAATCCACACAAAACAATTTAAGCCAATTAGGTGGCAAGCGATAATCCCTGCACATAGATATCGATCAAAACTAACCATTGACAGGCAAAATCAAGCTCATAAACACCTTTCCGCATTCAATGAATGAATGTATTCATCATCGAACTATAGAGGCGGCATAATTGCCAGTCAGCCTGGCCAAGACAAATGGCCTGAGACGAATTTGAGTACGAACTTATCACAAAATACTGAGCATTTACTCAATGAACCCACAAAAGTAACATGTACAACTTCCATCGAGTCAGGGCTTGTGACTTTGTTTGTTTCGACCAATGAAATAATCCATCAAAAGTGGCATCGAAACGGAAATCCAATTATGCCTAGTCGACAATGTGTACATATAATTTAGTTTAGTTAGTTAAGAAAACTATACAAATGTATATAGAAAAGGAAGGAGTTTGTTATGAAATTAATTTAAAGCTGAGCCATTTACAATTACACTTAGGTTTCGTAAATATATTTGAAAAATTAAATTTAATTTAAATGTACAACTTTTAAATATTCCCATTACACCAAAAATAAATATGCCTTTAAATATTTAATAAAGTGGTATTTATGTTTATGGCTCAGACGCCACCCACAATGTTTATATCGATCAAAGTCCGGCGACAAATTCTATAGACGCAAACAAAGAAATTAATCAATTTAACGATGCGATTAGAATCGAATGGCGTCAACGGTGTCCACAACCAAAAAGTCTACTTTGATTTTGGCTGATTTATTTTTATTGCGTATATATGTAAGTATCTACGTATTTATATCACATTTAATCCTAATTTTTTTTGTGTCTCTTGTCGGCGCTTTAAAGCTCAAAACATTATGAAATAAAAGGAAACCAAAGAACCAGATGAACGATGACGATTGTCCGCTGACTACGCGACTGCCATTTACACCCACACTCACACCCATGGCGTGGTGTGACAGGCAAAGGGGCCAATTATAGGGTTGCTAAGCGGATTTGGAGCTCACTGCCAGCTGTTCTCAATGGTATGGTAATCATCAGAATTTGCGTTCAGATTGATAGTAATTGGTATGCAAATAAATATCAGCAATTGACTTAAGCAGCTTATCACAAGTATTTAACTAGATGTAAGACTACCCTACCTATTCTACACAATAGTCAATTATTATTCAAGTTTTAGTTGAGCGAACTAAGACTAAGACTACCCTACCTTTACTACATAATTGTCAATTATTTGTCAAGTTTTCGCTGAGCGGATTATTTGAATTTACTTTCCCACACAGTTCAATAGTACTCCAATTAACAGTTAGTGCAAATATTAATTAATATATAAATTGGAAAAGAAAACTTTGCAAATATTGGCAAAACTTGTGCAATTGAAACTAATTCAATATTGAATAAACATATATACTGGTACAAACTTTCAAATATATTGGTGATATCTTCTTCTGCTCATTATAGGCTTTTTAAGTTCACATTAATCAATTATGTATTTTAACCATATGCTGTTAATAATCTACTATATGTGTTGTCCTAATTCTAATCAAAGTAATAATTTTCCCATTACATAAACAAACTACAACTTAAGACAAAATGTTTTAAACTTTAAGCTCGAGTTAAAAAACAAATTTGGTTCATTTACACAAGGCAGTTCAATGCCATTTTTAAAGAATCAATTAGTTTACATAAGTGGGTGAAAAGTGTGTGTTCTTCAAATCTTGGCGATTGCCTACTTGCCCCTAGGTGGAGCTATTACTTGCACACTAGATCCTCTTGCAATTGATTGCGTCGACTGCACTTTATTGCCCGATGATCCCGAGTGTGCAGAAACAACGGAGGCACCAACGACAGTGGCACCCGTAGATGGCGAAGAAACAACAGTTCCCGCAGAAGAAACCACTGTGCCCACCGATGGCACAGACACCACGACAGCATCATCCGGCGGCTGTTCTGCAGGTAAGAAGACGAAGAAGAGGACGAAGCGCAAGTTTAAGACTGTGAGGAATCGTGGCAATACGGTCATTAAGAGACGTCGCAATGGAAAGGGAAAAGGCCAATTCTTCAACAAACTGGACAATAATAGGCTTGGTGGCAGAAGTGGAAGACGAGGAGGCAGAAAAGGAGGACGCAGATTTTGATCAACTAATTTAATGAGTATAACGAAAATATTACGAGTATGTTATTATCCGAAAATCGACCGATCGCAAGCCCCGTAAAAACTAATTTATAACTTTATACTTATTCATACAAGATTTTTATATTATAATATTGTGCATATTTTAAAAATATTTTGTCTATTTATTTGAAGCGAGAATGGGTCTACTTGACATAGCCTTGGCTCTCTGTAGTTCAGTTAAGATGAGCTACAGTTGGGTGTGCTGAAATGCTGAATATGAAGTACTCGTATTAGGAAGAGCTGCGCAACAAAGTGCCACCTGACTGCACTTGACTATGTTGCATATTTAAAGGCGTCTAAGTGCCGGCAAAGAGTGCAACACGCGATGTCTGACACATCATGCATGCTGTTTTGGGTTGTCTGATTGTTTTGAGCGAGAGCGTCAAGCGGCAAGCGTCAAGCAGCAACAATAATAAATATCAGACAACAGCAGCTACAAAAGCAACAACAATGACTACAAGCATTGATTGCATTTGTGTCTGACTGGATGGCAGAAATAATGCTTAGGGCCGCGCCCTCGCATTGTTCCACAGGCGCATTTTAACAATGCCGTTGACATTCCAAGTGCACAGGCACCAACAACAAAAAGAACAACAACAACGACGATTACAACACTCTTGCTAATGCTTTAAAATATGTAGGGCTTTTGGAGCTGGATGCATGCCACTTGAGCGTCGGCGTCGATATCCCGTGCTGTTGCTGCACTCTATCCTGGGACATCAACAGCATCAGCAGCGAGGACAGATACAATCATTGGGATGTGACGGGAGCAGGTACAAGGACTCTTTATGGGCTAGCAAATAGTCGCACGAGAGAGGTTTTGGGGCAGAGCACCCAATTGACTATCAAGTGAATGGAAATCACAGCAGTTTTGAATATTCAAATATTGACTGCAAGTATTGTGCATATTGATTTTTATTCTGTTGCTCTTTGTGTTCTTGTTGTTGCGTGAGTTAACTTAGCCTTAGCCGGATTTAAGGATAACTGGCTGAACAAGTGGCAGTCCCATCCCAGGATTTTGGAGTCGATTGTCAGTCCCAGCAAAATGCCAGCGACACCGACATCATCAACTTGTTGACACTTTGGCAGCTCGTGGCCCACGCGACGGATACGTGATGCGGAATATTTCACACCGGCTACGGCGCAAAAGACGTAGAAGAAATGCGTTACGCAATACAAAATAAGGTAAGGGTATACGGTACCGAGGTGTACTGCTATTTTATGACTATGCAAAATATTTCATTTCATATTTTTCATATTTCATTGCATTGACATTGCTTGGCACTGCAAAAATGCTTTTTAATTAAATACACGCTCTGCACACACCTAACTAAAGCAGAAAGCGACAGAAAAAAGCTCAAAGCAGTGATAGTTAAATAGCGTGTATAAACTCATCTTTGGAAGTTCCAATTGACATGCAATTAAAAGTAAGCTTTGATAGGTAATATTACGAGTTGATTGCTTCTGCAGTAAGTGATCGCTAACCTTTTTAGTGCAGTATTAAATATCAAACTTAATTTAAAGTGAATATTATACAAACACATTTAATTTGCTTCCATATAAAATTATTTTTATTTATGTTTGTGAAACCCTTAACGCTATATTTTAATTACAATATGTCTAATCAAATCCGGTTGACAGTTAGCAGTTAGCAAAGGCCAAAAGTATCCCATTCCATTTGTTAAAATTTGCGTCCGCCCCTTCTGCCTCCTCGTCTTCCTCTTCTGCCACCAAGCCTATTGTTGCGTCGATTATTGCCAAGTTTGTTGAAGAATTTGCCTTTTCCCTTTCCATTGCGACGTCTCTTAATGACCGTATTGCCACGATTCCTCACAGTCTTAAACTTGCGCTTCGTCCTCTTCTTCTTCTTCTTGCCACCTGCAGGACAGTCGTCGGATGATGCTGTCGTGGTGTCTGTGCCATCGGTGGGCACAGTGGTTTCTTCTGCGGGAACTGTTGTTTCTTCGCCATCTACGGGTGCCACTGTCGTTGGTGCCTCCGTTGTTTCTGCACACTCGGGATCATCGGGCAATAAAGTGCAGTCGACGCAATCAACATCATCAGGATCTGCTTCGCAAGTAACAGCTCCACCTAGGGGCAGGTAGGCAATTGACAAGATTGCCAAAGCCGCTGAGATGTATACAACTTTTATGGATCTCATTATAGATCGATAATGATATTCACTTTGTGAGTGATAACTACTTTGGAATACATTCCGTTTTATACCATTTTAGATAAAGTTAAATTCAATCGAACCTAAATACTGCCAATTGTTAAAGTTTTCGTTCATTCTGCTTATGCCATTGAAGAAATAGTTAAATTTTATCGAACGCAAATATTGACAATTGTTTAAATTTATTTGTAGAGCTGTTTCGAATATTCGTTCCAATTTCAGCAATAAGATCATAACTAATTAGGATGTCCCCAATAATTTATCTAATAATCACTTATTTAGAACAAACAGACTTTCACAGAAAGTAACTTAACCTGTTTTTTATTCTTTTTTTTTTCTATTAGTTAATTTATTAAGTAAATGAAATTAATTTTTCACTTATTTATATTCTCACAAATTTAATTGTTTTGCTCCACACATTTGTACGCTTTTAAACAAATGGCAAATAAACAAATACGTACACACTCTTGATTGGTCCATAAAAGAAAATATTATTTTTATTGTTTAACGGACTGTTAATACAACTGTTTTTATACAATTTTACAAATGTCATTATCAGTATTTTAAATGGACAAACAACTTCATAAAAAACAGACATTTTAAAGTTTAGTGGGTTTTTAATTAATTAATATTACTTATTATATACTTCCAAAATATATAAACATTTTTCTTCATTTTGTAACCAACTTCGAAATTTAAGGTATAAAGATTCTTTTCTTTAATACAATTCAATGTAAATTTATTGCATAATTGAGGAAATAGAGTTATATATATGTGGGGTTTTTATTTAATAGTATGTTGATATGGTTTATTTAATAATGAAAATACATATTTAAATTGAATGAACTTAGAAAGTGGCTTCGTTGTAACTTCAAGGGGGTTAATCATCTACGTCGTCGAGTACACGCTCTCACAACCTTACGCATCACAGGCCGAACATGAACTACTCAATTCGCTCCTGGGCAAACGCTTGTTCGCGAATTCGCCTGACCGAATTCGCTATCCTTCTGCTTTTAGTTGATCTTGTCGTTGTCTAGGGCTGGTGGAATCAGTGTGACCAACTTACACTATCCCACATTCGGCCGTCCTGACTATGCATTCGCCTCGAATGCACCGTCGCTATCGTCATCATCTGGAGTGGACCATGGCTTCAAGTACTCTGCACATGTCGAAGAAGAATTGGGACCATCGCAGCTTCCAACTTTTTTGACATCGTAGGCGTTATTGAGCTTAACTTTGACAATCTGGTATGGGCCTAGAAACTTCGGTTTTAGCTTAAGACCAGCACCAAACTGTGTCCTCTTGATGGCAACTAGATCGCCGACAGTATAACGCCTTGCTGCTTTTCGTCGTAAATTATAGGTCTTCTTATTTTCTGCTTGCAAATTCAAAATTTGGGTTTTGGCTTTATTTCGTAATTCTTTTCGGTCATTTTCAAATGCAGAAATTGCCTCTTTTTCTATTAGTGCTTGCAGCTGCTGATCATCTTTGGAACGCATTTTGACACCCATGAGAAGTTCGAATGGTGTGGTATCAATACTTCTTGCATACGTTGAGTTTATGGATCGCTGAACTCGCTCCACATGTTTATACCACTTAGTTGGATCGTCTATGCTAAGCTTGGATAGTACAGCAATGATTATTGTATTCAATCTTTCCACCTGGCCATTAACACGGGGCAGTCCAGTCGTTGTCTTGATTAGTTTTATATTTTCGTCTTCGCAATAATTACAGAACTCGTGTGCTGTAAATGCTGATCCTCTGTCTGAAATAATGCATGCTGGATTACCAAAAACTACACTCTGATTACGTAGTTTGGTAATGACTTCATTGGCAGTGGTTGACTTTGTAGGGTATAGCCAGCAAAATTTGGTGAAACTATCAATCACTGCTAATATGTGTTTATACTCCTTATTTGTTGATTCGAGTGGACCCAGAAAGTCAATATGGTACGTCTGTAGAGGAACATCGTGCTTTAGTAGTGGATGTAGTAAACCTTCTTGTTTACCTCGTTTTCGATTAATGAGTATGCACGGTATGCAGCATTCAATATACTTTTTTATTTTGTCGTCCAGATTTGGTATAAAATAATCTTTGCAGATCAGCTCTTTGGTCTTCTTAATAGCGAAATGGCCTCTATCGTGAGCCTTTCCAATTATTTGCTTCTGCATGTCCTTCGGAATAACGATGAGGTCGATGTCATCCACAAGCTTATGAAGGATACCTGCCTTCATAAAGTAATCTTCGTAGTTTTGCTTACCGTCGTCAAGAATCTTGATAATCGCTTTCAGATGCGCATCTTGCTTCTGTGCATGTTCTATGCTGATAGAAATATTCGCGTCGTTAATCGTCATTATGGGATATCGTGAAAGTGCATCCACGTGCTTCATACGTGAACCGGAACGGTGTTCAATTGAATAATCATATTCTTGTAAAAACAAAACCCATCGTGCAACTCTTGTGCACAAATTCTGCTTCTCTAGAGTTTTGGTAAACGCATTGCAGTCGGTTACAATCTTAAACTTGACACCATACAAATAAACTCTAAACTTAGTTAAAGCCTCTATGACTGCTAATATCTCAAGCTCATAGCTCGAGTATTTTCGCTGAGCTTCTGATGTCTTTTTACTCATAAAATGCACAGGGTGTAACTGTCCGTCATCTGGTGATTTCTGTAAAAGCACGGCTCCAAACCCGTCGATGGATGCATCCGTGTGAACTTCTGTGTTGTATTTCTGATTGTAAATGGCTAATACTGGACTTGACGTCAAACATTTCTTTAGAGTTTCTACAGCATTTTCTTCAGTCGGGCCTATTACAAACTTCCTATTGTTCTTTGTTAAGTCTGTCAACGGCTTCGAGATTATGGCATAATTAGAAACAAATTTTCTGAAATATCCTGTAAGGCCAAGGAAACTCTCAAGCTGCTTAAGTGTCTTCGGTGTTTTAAATTTAGCAACAGCATCTATCTTTTGTGGAGACGGATATATCTTTTTGTTTTCTATAACGTGTCCTAAGAATTGAATACGGGTTTTCATAAAATGACATTTCTTTATATTTAGTTGCAGCCCATATTCCCTACATGTGTTAATTACTTCTTTTAGATTTGTTAATGCCTCTTCTTCGTCTTTTGCTGGGATGATTACGTCGTCTACGTATGGCAATGCAATGCCCTTGCGGCTAAGTGGTCTAAAAATTGCGCAAATATGTCGTTGAAAAACTCCAGGTGAATTTGACAAACCAAACGGCACCTTCCGGAACTGGAACTGACCACTCTGAGTTACAAACGACGTATACTTCTTACTATCTTCGGCAACAGGCACATGAAAAAATCCATTCTTCAAATCTATTGTGCTGAACATCATAGCGTCTTGTAGTCTGTCTAATTGGTCGTCTATCAATGGCAGCGGAAAATGATCTTTAATAATTACCTTATTAATGCGTCTATAATCAATACATAGTCGCGGACTACCGTCATTTTTCTTTACGAGTACGACCGGACTTGAAAACTCGGATTCGGATTCTTCAATTATTCCGTTGCTTAACCATTCATCGATTTGATCGTCAACGATACGCGCTTCTGTAAATGCGAACCGACGCGGACGTGTAAATATCGGGGTTTCATCGCTCAAAATTATTTTCATTTCAATATTTGTAGATTTTATCTTTTCCGGCTTGTATGTAGATATTATTTCGCGTACTTCACTTTTTGCATGCTTATTGATTGCTTCATTTATGTTGATTTCATTTATATTGTTCACTGCTCCGATTTTCATAATGTTCTGTTCTTCAGATTCATTGGAATTCTCTTCAATTTTGCGAACACTAACTCCGTTTCGATTAAATGATATCTCAGCTAACAAACATAATTGTTCTCCAATTATTAATTTAACATCCATACAATAACTAGCCACCACCATAAAGTTTAAAATGTATTCGTTTTCATCAATATGTACACATTGTTTAACCTGTCCAATTGGAGTAATATGATTTTCGCTACTGCTTTTGCCGAATCCAACTAGAACGACATGGGTACTTTGCAAATTTGGTAAACATAGTTCTTTACACAAATCTTCGCGAATAATATTAAATTTACTGCCCGTATCGAACAATGCGAAACACTTCTTGTTTTGTATGAACACTTCTTTGCTAGTTATATTTGTCTTGCTCTTTATAATGTTTGTATTTGAATTTCTTTCAGATTCAACCTCTGTTTTCTTTTGCTGACAGTTCTTTGAGATATGTCCAAATTGGCTACACTTAAAACACTTTTTTCCTCTTGTCTTATTAGGACAATTGTTGGCTAAATGGCCCTTGTCACCACAGCTATAACAATTTAACTCTCTTTTTTCACTTTGTGTACCACCGTGCGCAGCTTGCACCTTTTTCTTTTTGTCTTTCTCCGTTTTTTCATTCTTTTTGATTTTTCCACTAACTATTTCATAGTCTTTCAGTTTGTTTTTAAAATCATATAAATTTTTCGAACCATACAGAATTGTTTTGTTAATCGAAAATTCATCGATACCGTCGATAACGTATTGGATAAGTGCGTCGTCTTCCACTTTTCCACGCGATGCAATGTCTTTAATGCGATAAAAGTACTCGTGAGCGCTTTCATCAGATCGTCGTTTGGTTTCACTTAATTTCATGTGAATCTGCTTGCTGCTGACTTTAGACCTAAACTCACTGATTAATGCCTGCTTTAGTATATTCCAGGAGTTAAGACGTTTTTCACTTAAGTAAAACAATCTGGCTACACCACGCAACGACTTTTTTGCAAATATGAGTTTTTGCATCTCACTCCAGCCCATGAGCACAGCTTGCTCTTCGAATTCTGCTGCCCACACCTCTACGTCGCTTTCGTCATTTCCATAAAATAGTCGAACTGAATCTTCTATATCACGGAAAGAGATAGCAAATCGCGGCGTTTGCACTTCGTATTGTCTGTTCTCATCGCTTCTTTTTTCGTTCACACTCTGTCCTTCGGAATTTTGAACGGATCCACGCACATGGTGTTCAGAAATTTCATCATCGCTGCTTTCTTCTTCACTGTTTGATTCATCGTCGTCTTCTATATCTTTTTCATTGCTTTGCAGCATTCTACCGGCAATCAAATTACGAAAAATATGTAAAGTCAGATTTTCAACAGAATGACTTATTTCCAGCAAGATGCAGCATGACATAAGATCACGCTCAGATAGCTTTGCTTCCACGTACACGCACTTTGCCAAGTATTTTGGATCAAGATCATCATAATCAAAACCACAAAACTCACGCAACCGTTTTCTATTATTTCGATCTCCTTCGGACTCAAAAATAAATTTGTGCAACGCTTCTATAGTAGACCTTTTTGCAGATTTCAGCGTCTTTGCAATTAATTCATTTAAACACGCCATTTTTTCAACTAACTTGCTTTCACGTCGTTTACTCTTTAATTTGTCGTTTCTTCACTGTTCTTCCACTTCTCGTATGTTCACTGCGCGTCGTTTAAAAAATATGTATACCGTTTCAGTCAAACTTCTAGAAATTTTTGATCTAATCCCGGACGAGCTCCCAAATATGTGGGGTTTTTATTTAATAGTATGTTGATATGGTTTATTTAATAATGAAAATACATATTTAAATTGAATGAACTTAGAAAGTGGCTTCGTTGTAACTTCAAGGGGGTTAATCATCTACGTCGTCGAGTACACGCTCTCACAACCTTACGCATCACAGGCCGAACATGAACTACTCAATTCGCTCCTGGGCAAACGCTTGTTCGCGAATTCGCCTGACCGAATTCGCTATCCTTCTGCTTTTAGTTGATCTTGTCGTTGTCTAGGGCTGGTGGAATCAGTGTGACCAACTTACACTATCCCACATATATTTGAAAATTGATGTATGTTTTGAAGAACTTTTTTATGTTAACTAATTTAAGTAGGCAAATTCGATAAAAAGCGTCGGCGTCGATATCCTGTGCTTTTGTTGCAGTCTATCCTGTGACAACATCATTAGCAGTGAGGGATGTGACAGGAGCAGTTATATGGACGCTTTATGGGCTAGCAAATAGTAGAACAAAACACACCTAACCGGAGTAGAAAGCTAGAGAAAAACTGAAAGAAGTGATATTTAAATAGTGTGTTTACATGTATTAATTTGACTTTGAATGTTCCAATTGACATGGAATCAAATGCAAGTTTTGATAAGTAATATTTCTGCAGTAAGTGATCGCTAACCTTTTTAGTGTAGTATTAAATATCATACTTAATTTAAAGTGAATATTATAAAAACACATTAAATTTGCTTCCATATGAAATTATTTTTATTTATGTTTGTGAAACTCTTAACGCTATATTTTAATTACAATATGTCTAATCAAATCCGTTTGACAGTTAACAGTTAGCAAAGGCCAAAAGTATCCCATTCCATTTGTTAAAATTTGCGTCCGCCCCTTCTGCCTCCTCGTCTTCCTCTTCTGCCACCAAGCCTATTGTTGCGTCGATTATTGCCAAGTTTGTTGAAGAATTTGCCTTTTCCCTTTCCATTGCGACGTCTCTTAATGACCGTATTGCCACGATTCCTCACATTCTTAAACTTGCGCTTCGTCCTCTTCTTCTTCTTCTTACCACCTGCAGGACAGTCGTCGGATGATGCTGTCGTGGTGTCTGTGCCATCGGTGGGCACAGTGGTTTCTTCTGCGGGAACTGTTGTTTCTTCGCCATCTACGGGTGCCACTGTCGTTGGTGCCTCCGTTGCTTCTGCACACTCGGGATCATCGGGCAGTAAAGTGCAGTCGACGCAATCAACATCATCAGGATCTGCTTCGCAAGTAACAGCTCCACCTAGGGGCAGGTAGGCAATTGACAAGATTGCCAAAGCCGCTGAGATGTATACAACTTTTATGGATCTCATTATAGATCGATAATGATATTCACTTTGTGAGTGATAACTACTTTGGAATTCATTCTGTTTTATACCATTTTAGATAAAGTTAAATTCAATCGAACCTAAATACTGCCAATTGTTAAAGTTTTCGTTCATTCCGTTTATACCATTTTATAAATAGTTACATTTTATCGAACGCAAATATTGGCATTTGTCAAAATTTATTTGCAAAGCTGTTTCGAATTTTCGTTCCAATTTTACCAATAAGTTCATAACTAATATTAGGATGTCCCCAATAATTTACCTGATAATCACTTATTTAGAACACAGATACTTTCACAGAAATTAACTAAACTGGTTTTCTATTCTTCTTTTCACATTACTTAATTTATTAAATAAATGGAATTAATTTTTCACTTTTTTTTATTTTTACCAATTTAGTTGTTGTTTCTCAGTTCCAATTAGTGATGTCTAAAATGCTAAAGAATTGCTTAAATAGTACTTGGGATATACAAAAAACCCCTTGCGAGGTGAAAATACAAGAGAACACTAAACTATAATTTATTTTATTCAAGCAATAATGGGAATTTGCGTTAAACTTGAACATTAATTGTATTTAAAATTAAGTTGAAATACGTTCAAATAAATTCTGTCAAAATTACATAAACATTGTTTATTATATGCTCGCTTCTTGGAATGACTTACTTTAAATATAATTGTTGCATTTTAGCACAACTCTACATATTTAAGCTCATTATACATAACTATCCAACCCATATTTCCATTCGTTAGGGACGCAATCAACATAAAATTATAAATTAACAATTCGTCAATGCGGTTTTGTCACCAATCGGCAAAAGTCCCTGAACAAAATTTAACATCTGAAATCCATAAATAAAAACAGGAATTGTCACGCCCACATTTGTTTAAATGCTAATTGAACTAAACATGATTTTATTTGCCCCTTGCTGTGGTCCTCATTTGGAGAGTAGACAAAACACAACGAAGTTAATTTCATTGCTGAATTATGACTCAAGGGCAATATTAACATGGAAATTATGAACATGGCGGCCAATGAAAAGTGACAGCCGCCACAGTCATAACCCAAATGAGAGACAATTCGCGGCACTCGGGAAATATGCAGACTGCCCATCCAAATGCCCTGTAAAACACAAACATATACATATGTATATACACGTACGTTCCTGTATTACATTTTCCTGACCAAGTATAAGTATATTAAAATATTTATCATTTGATATACATTATGAACATTATACATTTTATTATATAAAAATTAGTTTAATTATTATAATAGGTGCATATTTTACACAAATGTGGCTAGGATTAGTTGCTTTAATTTTGTCTTACAATTATAAAACGGTTCTTCAAATTACACATAATTCATGTTCCAAAAATATACTATGTTACAACTGCCTTAGCACACTTTAAATTAATACTATGAATGTGACCTACCCCAGCACTAGTTACAAGTGCAGGGTAGACTGAAAACAAAGCAATAAAAACAAATTGCGAAACCGACAGTGCTCGGGCAACGACAAGGCAAGCCAACGGCAACTGCAAAATGCAGTATGGAGGATTGCCTGCTAGCTGGGGACACACAAAAACAAGAAAATTATTTTCACAGCACAACAATCTCTATTTTTTTGTTGTTTTGTGATTTTTGAGCAATGAACCCAAATTGGTGTCGCGCGAAGAGCTGCGGAGAGTGTCGTCGGACGGGATTGGTAAAACTGTCCCAAAAATTTACGCCGCAGCGGTGCATTTTAGGAGTGGTCAAGCGTTGACAGACTTTCTGGTTTTGGTACTCATCCTCGCACTTGTGCCCATCCCAATCCCCAACCCGGTTCCTGTTCTGGGACCCGCTTGGGCTGTCCACTGGCTGCATTGCATATTTTGCGGCGTTTAGGCAACGAAAACAATGCCCAAAAAGGGACAACCACATCAGCAACGATGGCGAGCTGCAATTTTATATACGTATGGTACTATGATTTATGCCATCATCATAATAAATTTATGTGATTTATCTGCGGTGCCTAAGGCAACCAGTTTTTTTTGCGACTGCGGTAACTGTACCAATCCAAATGTTACACTTTAATTGTAATGCAGTTCCCTTGGTCTCCCAAAGTGTATTTGTGTGTGTGTTTTTGTGCCAAGCGAATTCATAACTTCTGACAGTTTTAGGTTAGCATTTCTAGTTTCTCCCCTCGCTCTGAGTTATGAATAAGAAAATCTGACACTTTCTGGGTAATTATTTAGAGCATTTTATATATACATATATATAATATATATATATAATTATATATATACCACATTTTTATTTTATAATATTAAGAATAAAATAATCCAAAAAGATTATGATTTGGGTACAATTTTACTTTGCTCAAATATTTAGGAAAATTTTTGATTGGCTCAATCCAAGCGAGACTATAAATGATTTAAACTCATGTCATTTTTGAACACAATTTAGTTTGAGTTATCTTTTAAACGCAGCTGGTACTCGATAGAAATGTTCGTCAGATTAATAATATTCTGTTCAATATTTGGAATTACCAGTCAGGCGCCTTTTAAGACTCTTTTTTGCAATGCAGTTGACAAGGAATACGGAGAGTTTAATATCTGTGAAATCAAAGTCGTGGGACGAAATCAAAAAGTCGTTAATATTGAATATTTATTAAAGAAGCATATTAATGAACTTAAGGTAAGTTTCCACTTGATATCTATGAAGCTTACATATGAAATTTATCAGTTGCAAGTGGAATTCTTAAAACGCGCCAGTGGATGGCATCCATTTCTCTACAACGTTAAATTTGAGCTTTGCAAGTTCTATAAGAAGCCCTATAATATACTTGCAATTATTGGCTACACTTACATCAAGGGGTTCACAAATGTGAACCATACATGTCCCTATATGGTTGGTAAAATTGATTTTTATAGATCCGGATAAATTTTGTCTTATTTCACTTACAGCCCAACGAAATATTGCAACTAGTTAACTTTGACTTTAATTTGGAACAGTTTCGAGTACGCTTCCCTATAGAAAATGGAATGTATGGAGCGCAAATAAGTTTCTTTCATAGACGGAGTCTTATAATTTCTATAAATGGATCTTATGAAGCATTCAACTACAAGGAGATTTAAATCAAGTCTATTTAAATAATTTCCAAAACCTAAATTATTCCATCAACCATAAATCAAACATAAAATATCTACCAAAAAATAAAGTATTAGCTAAAAACCATAGATTGAAAATAATATTTAACAGACTAGAAAATTAATAATTAACCTGGCGAATAATATATCTATATATATATAAAAATTGAATTCAAGATAATACAAATTTTACTTCTATATACATATATAAAAATTAACAAATTTTATTTGGAAAAAAATTGACAAATTTTATTTTGGAATATTATTTTCGTATTACGGATTTTCGAACGACAAGCAAGCCTGGATATTTTATTTGGAAATCGTATTACGGATTTGCTACACACGTGCTTTATTGAATTTTACGATTTTGTGAGATTTCAATCGTGCTTCATACATCTTCTCGAATCAATCGGTTCACGTGCACAGCAAAATAAAATGCCACGACTAAGGCGTGCTGCTTCTTCTTTATCGTCGAATAGAAGATTGCAAAGTGAGGAACAGCGTGCACAAATTAATGTCGATAACAGAGATCGATATGCACGAAATCGAAATGCACCTCGAAATCGGCCAATGCGAGCGGGAGTTCGTGTTTTGTAGCAAACGCTCCTTGCTGCTTTTAATTAGGATAGTGCGATTGATTAAGGTGCATATGGCTGTATTGGTGGAATGACGGTGCGATGTGCACATTGTGATGCAGTCAAATTTCCAAATAAAACAGATGGCGCGTGCTGTGCTAACGGCAAAGTGAAATAGCCACAATTTGAATCTCCATCCGATCCACTACGTTCGCTGATTTTTGGAATGTCATCAACACATTTTTTGTCTCATATTCAAGAATACAATGGATCATTTCAAATGACAAGGGTTGGCCTGTTCAGGAGTTGACATTCCAAACTCTTTATGGACAGACGAAAAATATACAAATTTTAAAATAAAATAAATGACTTTCATATAAAAAATTCTAGGATTTCTCATTGCATATTATGACTGCATGCGGCGATGCGGCGAAGCGCATAGGGATCCGCTAGTATAATATATATATATAATTATATATATACCAAATTTTTATTTTATAATATTAAGAATAAAATGATCGAAACAGATTATGATTTGGATACAATTTTTCTTTGCTTAAATATTTAGGAAAATTGTTGATTGGCTCAATTCAAGCGAGACTATAAATCATTTTCGATCAAATATTTAAGAGCATGTCATTTTTGAACATAATTTAGTTTGAGTTATCTTTTAAACGCAGCAGGTACTCGATAGAAATGTTCGTCAGATTAATAATATTCTGTTCAATATTTGGAATTACCAGTCAGGCGCCTTTTAAGACTCTTTTTTGCAATGCAGTTGACAAGGAATACGGAGAGTTTAATATCTGTGAAATCAAAGTCGTGGGACGAAATCAAAAAGTCGTTAATGTTGAATATTTATTAAAGAAGCAGTTTAATGAACTTGAGGTAAGTTTCCACTTGATATCTATGAAGTTCACATATGGAATCTATCAGGTGCAAGTGGAATTCTTCAAACGCGCCAGTGGATGGCATCCATGGCTCTACAACGTTAAATTTGAGCTTTGCAAGTTCTATAAGAAGCCCTATAATATGCTTGCAATTATTGGCTACACTTACATCAAGGGGTTCACAAATGTGAACCATACATGTCCCTATATGGTTGGTAAAATTATATTTTCATAGATCCGGATAAATTTTGTCTTATTTCACTTACAGCCCAACGAAATATTGCAAGTAGTAAACTTTGACTTTAATTTGGAACAGTTTCGAGTACGCTTCCCTATAGAAAATGGATTGTATGGAGCGCAAATAAGTTTCTTTCATAAAAAGAGAGTTATACTTTCTATGAATGGATCTTATGAAGCATTAAACTACAAGGAAATTTAAATCAAGTCTATTTAAATAATTTCCAAAACCTAAATTATTCCATCAACCATAAATCAAACATAAAATATCTACCAAAAAATAAAGTATTAGCTAAAAACCATAGATTGAAAATAATATTTAACTGACTAGAAAATAAATAATTAACCTGGCGAATAATATAATTTTCATATTAACTTCGGTTGATATTGATGCTTGAATAGAGCTAAAACAATTTCTGTCAATTATAAAAAAATATCTACCAAACATAAAGTATTAGATAAATACCTTAGATTGTAAATAATACATATTTAACTGACTAGAAAATTAATAATTAACCTGACGAATAATTAATTTTTTGTGTATCTTTACAATAAATCAAAACTTGATGACTTGCTACATATGCGAACACTTAACTATATTGTTCATACCAAGTATAATTACCAATCACTATTGTATCAATATGAAAATAATACAAATATTTAAATATGGCCCCCTTTATCTTTATTTAATAAATTTGTTCAATTAGTGCCAAACCATGCAAGACTTTTTAAACATCAGAATTCATTGGTTATTAAAAAAAGATGTTTAATTATTTTTCATCAAAAACAATCTACAAATGGTGCTTATATTAATAATCTTTGTTTTATACAAACAAAATATAATATTTCGATGGTCTTTTTTATTTATATTCCATTCGTAACAAATGGGTGAGGAGTATCTCAAAGTCGAGCAAACGAGCGACAGTAGTTTTCTTACTAGTTTATTAAATTATTTAGTCTTATAATAAAAATTAACATGCAAACCAATAGATTAATAATCTTAGTTATGTTTAACCAAAGAACTTTCCATCTGTTCCAACCACAATTATGTTTAACTATTTCAAATAATTGGCACGCTTTATTATTAGTTGATACCAAATTAAGTCTAAATAATCGTATGTAAATAATATTTATTGAAAACAGCTTCGCAAATATTGCGCATAAGTTAGAACGAATATTGAATTCCGAATTTTGTATAAAAAGATTATCATTTTGAAATAGTTTATCATTCGACTTTCGCTTAGCTAAGATGAGAGCTCAAAGAATTACTCTGTGTGCGGCTTTGGCAGTCTTGGCAATCGCCTACCTGCCCCTAGGTGGAGCTGTTACTTGCGAAGCAGATCCTGATGATGTTGATTGCGTCGACTGCACTTTATTGCCCGATGATCCCGAGTGTGCAGAAACAACGGAGGCACCAACGACGGTGGCACCCGTAGATGGCGAAGAAACAACAGTTCCCGCAGAAGAAACCACTGTGCCCACCGATGGCACAGACACTACGACAGCATCATCCGGCGGTTCTACAGGTGGCAAGAAGAAGAGGACGAAGCGCAAGTTTAAGGTTGTGAGGAAACCTGGCAAAACGGTCATTAAGAGACGCCGCAACGGCAAAAAATACTCCAAATTTGACAAATTTCTATTCTGATCACAGACGCTTGGTAATTGATAAATGACACCCAACTATAACATTATAAAACTAGAATTAAGATGACACTAAAATTAAATAAACTTTATCTTATAATATTCAGGAAAACTATAAATTGTTTGTTATTTGAAAATATTTTGTAAATTTAGATACATTTTAATTTAGTCAAGCATGCCCGAAGAGAAGATGGTAAAGATAATTGCAGATCTATAGCATTATGACTATTATTATAAAGTCTTAACTATAAATGAAATTTATTACCTTAACCTTAAATGGTTTAATTATAGAATATGCATAAACGAAACTTGCAATCATACCGAATATATTGTCTTCACAAAAGTACAAGAAAAGTATAATTAAAAAATGCTAATTTTGGACTAGACTATGTTGAGCAGCCGGTTCTGAGTTCCATTTTGTCTGGCATTAAATCAAAAAGTGTCCAAGGCGCCACAACTTGGCCAGCAAATTGGCCGTTTAGATGATTTGACTAATGTACGAGTATTTGGGACTTCAAACTCTTGTCGATGTCTCTCCCTTTCGTAGTTGGTGTGGCGCTTATGAATATGTAAATTAAACTGCTAAGGAACGGGAGGAAGATGCGGCATCAGGTGTGACATTACTGAAGTCGGTTCATTAAACTTCAGCCGACCCGAAAAGTGTGCAGTAGTTAATTAGCTGACTAAATGTGCAGCCTGCCTGTCCAGACAAAAGTTTAATGAACTTGTCGCTGAGGAAGGGAAGTCGATCGGCGGGTGCAATAACTAAAATCAAAGCGCCTGGAAAGCAAGGACACCGCCCCAAGGCGGCTGCACAAATTAGTTACAGAAGCAAAGGCGCAAAAAGGATATGCGAAAGTGGTCAACAATTACGGAAACGGGATGGGAAGTCAAGAGGTAGGCAGGAAGGCGGGTCGAGCAAACCGGCAGCAGCTGCTCCTCAGCGGCATAAATGGCAAAAGGACCTCAATGAATGACATTTAATTATTTCATCAAGAAAGCAAATAGCCCAAGGAGCAAACAATCAACTTCTTCCCAGCATAAGGCATAGGCATAAGGCATATTCTTTTCTTTATTATTTTTTTTCCTGCTCCTATTTCATTTTATTTTTGGGCGTGCCCACATAACGCCATAACCAGACGTAACCCTCAGCACTTGCCAAGTTCCAAGTTCCAAGTTCAGGCCAAACTGAGGCTGCTGCTGGCGAATGCTGGTTGAACACCCCGGCTCGTACGTGGGCAAACAATGACTTAATTTTCGGGTTGTGTACAGATGCTTAAGGTCGAAATGTTTGCAACATTATCGGATATGAGATCAAAGCAACAATTTACTTAGCATCTTAAATGTTTCAAATCTTCTTAAATGTTCGTTTCATAAGAAAGAATAGTATAGGCTCTGGACTACGACCATATTATTATAGTATTTTAGTATTTAAGATAAATGTCATTTATTAAAGTGTATTTCACACATGCATCTTAAGTTTTTCAGTTAGTAATTGTTTCTAAAAAATTGAAAACAATTAAATGCATTAAACAAATTTCATATCAGCTTCAGTTTAATCTCAACTTAATATTCCCCCCAGGCATTCGATCAATTAGTCAACTCACGACGCTGAACTAATTATGCAATATGACAATCACGATGAAAATTACGGACACAAAGAAAATGCGTCCCCAGCTTGTAGCACCGGAGACTTGTGCTTTATAAGAAGGAAACAACGCGATGTCCATCTGAAACTTGTCTCTGACAATTACGCAAATTGTTGTTGTCATTATGTAAACACTTGTTTATGTCAAATTTGACACTTGATACGAACGCACGAAGAGGGTGTATGAGTGTCCGAGTCACAGTTTGTGACCAGTCGACATACACATACACATACACGCAGGCGCTGACAACACACACACTAAGTGAAAAGCAGGCAGGAAGTGCTGCGGCCCAATATGTCAGCCACCAGGTGTGCTTGGACATGTTCATGTTACACTTGATTAAGTAGACGCTGAGTTCGACGAAATGCTTTTTAGATGGTTTCGCAACAGCAGGTGCTCCGCATGGTGCCTGCTATCAGGAGAGGAAAGCGTAGGAGGGGCTGACCAGGTCACTGAACGTGCCAAATTATTGACAGCGTAAGTCCAGCCCTCCTCTCAGCACTCTGTCTCCTGTCTGCATGCCTTCTGACTGCCTGAGTTGGTTGATTAATTAGACGCAAAAGCCATTGGGCCAACAGGTTTCCCTTGCCATTGCTCGTGACCAGGACGAGTGCGTGCGCCAGTCGCTGGGTCATAAGTCCCCCATGGATGAAGTTGAGTTGAGCAGAGTTGTTCATTAACAGCCAGTGAGACAACATCGCAGACTCACAAATGTCCTCGCTTGGATATTGCACGTTTTGCCGCTTGGTTCAAATCGTTTGACTCGAATTTGTTAAGCATAACTGTGTGAGACTATTGTGCTGTATTTGTGTTTCAAATAAAATTTCTGAACTTTGTCAAAAGACAATAGCTTAGTGTATAAAAGCACTCAACATGGAATTTCAATATAACTGATTCTTCTAATCAAATTGTGCACCTCGATTCGAACATCCCTTTATTGGGTTATGCATTTATTAGCTTACTCATGTTCAATTCATATACAAATGCTTCGTTCAGCATTAGCCAAGTGGAAGTGGTATATCTTATCGCTTTCTGGGATTTTACTTTGCTACTTAAACAATACAATTTACGATTTGGTCTCCACTCCCATTCCTTTATCCAAATACTACTTAGCCCCTTTTTTTCTCTCCCTATCCTTTCTGACAATAGCCACTGAAATCTCGTCTTTCAACTGCACACAATTTTCGCAATGAAATTTCGATACGTTTTATTGAATACTTGTTGTCTGGCAAACGTCATACACATGTCCAATGCCAATATCTGTGTGTGTATGTGTGTGACGGTCTGGCAAGATTCTGTTGCATACTTTTGTGCATGCTCAACGGTAAATTGAATTTATACGCTGCAGGCAGCAGCTGAGCGAACCAAAGACAGAGAGCGAGATATGCGCATTGATTTTGCTTCACAAAATGGGGAAAATACAAGGGCTGGGAGGACGGCCCTAATGGCGATGAGGTTCTTGTCTGCTTGTCTGTATACGCATAAAAATTCTGTCATTTTGGCAGCGCCTCAAGTTGTGCTTGCAAAATCTAAGCGCGTATTGCTCTTGTATTTTTTATGTGCAAAATTTGTTGCTTAGTTGTCTGAGGGAAACAGACTGGAAAATATGCAATGGCGTGCGCTTCGCTATTTTTGCTACTTGTCAACTGGAAATGTCTAACAGCAGACTACAAAATGATACACAAACTATAAGGCCACTAGGAATATTTAATGTCTACTTCTAGGAGCGCCTGAAATGGGATCATGTTATATGCAGCGCTCAAAAGTATGCTAAAATATTTATGGATTTAGTTTTATTTAAAACGTTTGACTTAAACGCTTATTTGTAGCCAGGAATGACAAACTTAAAACTAAACAGTCAACGCTTAGGATTCCTCCTCCTCCTCTTCCTCCTCCACTACCTTGGGCTTCGGCTTACGTCTGGAAGATCCACGCACACGTACAGGCCTCTTGGTGGTCGTGGATTTTGGTTTCGGATTCTCCAACTCATCCAGCTCGGCATCAGTTAAGCGATCCTTGTACCAGTCAGCACTTCAGTAAACAAATCATATTATTTATATATTCCAGCTTGGCGTTATATAATATTAGCTTACCAGTCGGGCACTTTGCGAGCCCAATCGCAGGTTTTGTTCTCCTCATCGAAGACTTGTCCCAGTTTACAACCATTGCGACGAGGCAGATCACCATTGACGCACACATAAAAGAATTGGCAGTCATCTGGATCTGCATAACGAGGATGTGTTACGGCAATACTCTCATTAACCTTGGGACACTGAAACTCAAAGATATCTTCCGATTTGCAGCCGGTTACGCCCACCTCATCGGGCCATGTGCAGATGCCAGTCTTGGGATTAAATACCAATCCAACGGGACAGGTGATCATATTAAATTGACCATCGACGCAGAAGTAGAACTTGTCGCAAATGCCGGGCTTCTCATGGCCAAAATACCCATTTTTGCGTGGACAATGTTGAGAGGGTTGTGGAGTTTCTAAAACAAAACAAAATATGTTGTTAACGTAAAATATAATATATGTAACACTCGCATATACATATATGCTGATATATACTCTAAAGGCAATAAAGGCCCAATAAATTTCAAATACACACGTGCCCCATTTTAATTTTTTTGTATTTGGCTCACATCTGTCTACAAAGCATCTTTGTATTGTATTGCTGTTAATATAATTGATACTAATTTGGAACATTTTAGTTTAACTAGATAAACAATATTTGTTTAAGCCAGCTTGCAAATTATTTGACATAGTATGTTGAAATTCCTATAAAAAGCTGATAGTTTCCAAATAGTTTATCATTCAACATTCGATTAGTAAAGATGAGAGTTCAAAGAATTAGTCTGTGTGCGGCTTTGGCAGTCTTGGCAATTGCCTACCTGCCCCTAGGTGGAGCTATTACTTGCACACTAGATCCTACTGCAATTGATTGCGTTGACTGCACTTTATTGCCCGATGATCCCGAGTGTGCAGAAACAACGGAGGCACCAACGACGGTGGCACCCGTAGATGGCGAAGAAACAACAGTTCCCGCAGAAGAAACCACTGTGCCCACCGATGGCACAGACACTACGACAGCATCATCCGGCGGTTCTACAGGTGGCAAGAAGAAGAGGACGAAGCGCAAGTTTAAGGTTGTGAGGAAACCTGGCAAAACGGTCATTAAGAGACGCCGCAACGGCAAAAAATACTCCAAATTTGACAAATTTCTATTCTGATCACAGACGCTTGGTAATTGATAAATGACACCCAACTATAACATTATAAAATTAGAATTAAGATGACACTAAAATTAAATAAACTATATCTTATAATATTCAGCAAAACAATAAATTGTTTGAATTATCATGTATAATCAGCTTGACTTGGCAAAACAGCAAACATGTTCAAATAATATAATAATAATAGTCAATAGCTATTGTTTGAATAGTCGTATGTGTTTTTTTATCTAAACTAACAAAACTAATTCAAAATAAATATTTGCTTTCATCACAATTAGTTCCCTTTAAAAGCCTTTAATTTCAAACCCTCAATTTTGCTCTATTTGCTTTTATAAATTTCTCTCTGCTTTATTTAGTCTCATTAGTTCTGAACTAATGCAGTTAGCTTTCTCTTTGAAAGAGTTTTGTTGCAAAATGTAGTCGAGCAAGGGACATTCCTTTCCTCCAATTGTTTATGCCACAGACAAAGAGTTTATAGCCACAACAGTTTGCCAAGAATTCATCGTGCTGCGAGCAGTATAAAATAGTTAACTGCATGCTCATATCTTGGCATGGTCAGCATCCTGATGGCCAACGCTAGCCATTTTCCACTTGCGGCCAGAATATACGCGATCTGAGTGCCATACACAGAAAACTGCACTTTTATTCAAGATCGGATGACAAAGGTAATTGCAAAATCTAATGGGAACTTATTATGTGAGCAACTTGCTTTGATGAACGCATATTTAATTATTGCACTCTAAATAATCTACTGGATAATGGAATCTGAAATGAACTCTAGAGTTCCAAATAATTAGTTTTAACTAAATATGCAATACAAAGAACTTTTTTATATTTGCTTCAAATCTAAATAATAGTTTGTCTTCAAGTCTTTCAATGTTAATCAATTTGACGAAACTATACTACGAAATGTCATTTGCCACGTGTCAACTCGTCTTTTGCACACATAAAACTTGGTTGAGCGTGACCAAATAAAACAATAAACTCACACAATGCTAAAAACAAAATAAAATAAAAGAACCAAATAAAAGCAAGACTTTACCCACACCCCCTCTCCAGAGGAGCAAAGACCTATTGACGACAACAATTTGGGTTAACCGCCTCGCATGCCGTTTGCATAATAAATTGGTTCTGTTTTTTATAATTTTTTGGCTTGTTGTTTTTGTTTTAAAGCACAAGTACGAGTAACGAGCAAATAAGTGTGGGTACGGCTCGCGTTTATGGGTTGCTTTTGGCCAGGTTTAAATATAGCACAAAGCGTGAGAATCCTCCACTGCGTCTGCCAATGAGCTACACGCTGTGCATACTTAAAATAAATTTGTGGAACAAATCTGTAGGTGGAGCTTATACATATAACTAGGAAGGGAGAAAGAAATGTTAACTCACGCAGCTTGGAGCGTTTGGAGCAATCAATGTTATAGGGTAAATCACATTTCTCCTCGATGGGCGAGTAGTCATTAAAAACCATGCCATCAGCACAGAGACGTTCCGTGTGTACGCCATCTCTGTAATTACAAAAAAAGATGCCATAAGATATTGTAAAGAAATTAAATATGTTGTATCAATAGCCTATACGATGGATACTCTATCAAGAGACCTTAGCATAGCTTGCTGTCTATCATCCATTGACCTTTTTAGTTAGCTGTCTCAAAGGAGCTAGCACATCATCGAAATCAAGTCAGATTCTAACACTTTTTTTTATCACAGCACGCCTGAATTATTGATTACGCTCACTTGCAGCTTCAATGGTGCGAAAGATGAGCAAAGTGCGATTATACACACCATTGGTTACGACTGACAGTGTCCCGCGAGGTGTTTTCTGAGTGAGCTGGGTAAATCATTGGAAACTGCTGCTAATCATAGAATGACAACCAAGACTAGATTTAAGCCGCGACAACAAGTTCACTCATATCACGCATACGACACATTGGTTTGATCTAGTTATAAATATAATTGAACTTACAAACACGCATAGTATTTATCGCACTGCTTACTATCCGGAAAGAAGCCGTTCGCATCCGGACACTCCTCGGTCGGCTCATACTCCACTTCAGCCTGTTTCCGTTTGGGCGTCATGGCTGCCACCTCGACGGGATCACGCGTCCTTGGCGGCAAATGACGCTGCGATGGCGGATGACCCGGTCCCACACGGAAATTGCCACGTTCGCGTTGTGCTAATGCTGTGCCTATTTGCAGAACAACAAAAGAGATAAGGACATGAGTAAAGTTATAATGTAACAAAAAATCATTTCGAAAACATAAATAAGTTGAGCGATTGGGTGAGAAGTCAGATTGTGGATTTTAGAGCTGCCTGCCAACTAACCATATGTTATTGCAAATTGAGAAAACTTAATGACAGACAAATCTTGAGCAAAAACTGTCATAATTAAAAGACGTTTTTATCATTTTCCCTCTTGCCGGCCGGTTACAACAAACTTCCACTGTAATTTTGAGCAGTGTAAGCCTCCGGTTTATCAAACTCATATGTTTAGTTTTTTGTGCCGCCAAAAACCTGTTATGGAAATGAGCTAGCGTGTTGTTTATGATCTCGCCAGATTGTGACATAGGCAAATTAAGTGTGCGACCTTAAAAGTGAAAGTTTTACTCAACATATGTGTTTGATTTATTTGAAGTAAAATATACAAAAAACAGCTGTTTTTCGTTGATGAGCGCCATCAGCTGTTGTGATATTGTATTTTGCACAAAGACAAAGCCAAGGTGGAGTTAATGGGTTCGACTGGTTGAGTTAGTCATGAAACATAGCCAAACCAAGCCATTGCCATGCACTTCCGACAAAATTGCAGCAACATGCTTGAAGCTCTTCAAGGTAAACCACTTTAATCAACAGCATTGCGAAAAAGAAAAAAAAAACAAGAAGAAATGTATTCAATTCCATGCCATTCAATTCGAGACGGCAGACAATTCACAACGCAAAACAATGCCGACGAGTTGCTGGAATATTGGGAGTGCCTGACATTCGATTAAACGTTAATAAAGAAACAATTCCACAGAGCAATTAGTGCGTAAAGTGTCAGGCAACATTTAAGCCAACGCCGGCTACGAAGCCGCTGTTACCAACAACAACAACACCAACAAAAATGCGAAACAAGTTGTAGTAGTTGTTGGCACTGCAGCTGCTGCTTGTCATTGAAACACGTTTCGTACACGACTTGGTCCAAAAAAAAAAAGAAGTACAAAAAAAATCAAAATGTTGCTATGACTTTCGTAGTTGATTTCATGTATACTCTATAATGAAAATAAGTGTAAGATATTTTAGCAAGCTAGGCTTGGTAAAAAGAACAAAAGCATTAAAGCTTATTGCAATTAAATGCCATTTGATTAATCACAACAATATCTTTGCTGTGCTATTTTATGCTGTTTCATAGATATACGATTTTTAGGGTATGTCAACTATGCGCTATAAATAATATGTCTTCTTATTATATTTTTGTTGTTGTTTTTTTCAGCGTGTCAAACGCAATGTCGCATTGTCGTCGTTCATGCGGTTTAAGTATTTTCGGTTTTTTCTTCTCTGCCTGGACTTGTCGACCGTCGAACTGACAGTCTGTCAACAAGTTTGTCATAGAGTCCCGGTTCCGACAACTGTCGTCTGTCCCCTCCCAGCAACCCAGAGCCACTTGGCCCCTTTGACTTGGTTTCCAGTCCGGTTAAACTAGATTAATTGTGTGCCTTAGCCGTCGTCGTGTTGAAATAGAAAAAAAACAGAAATGTGTATGGAAAAAATTACAGTTTTTGTGCTTTGTTTGCTTTCGTCGAATTGAATTCAAGTCACACACTCAGTTTTGTGGGTGTTGAGCTGTAGTCGTCAAAGGAAAATAAATAAATATGTGTTGAACATGCGTGTTAAGTTCATTGAACATTAAATAGATTAAAAATAAATAGCTTGAAGTACGTTTCGCATTCTCCACTTGTTTTCATGTCGCTCATTGAACTGTTAGGCAAATTAATCTGGCCTGTTGAATTCAGATAAACATTTTCAAGACGTCTAGACTGGCTTAAATTACAACCAGACCTTTGCAAAAAATGCATCAAAAAGCGCAAGCTCTATGAAATACAATTTGAAATTAGAGTTGAAAAAATGAATGCCTTCATTCGAAAGATTATTCAACTATATGTGTTAATTTAAAACTTACATATTTTATTATAAAAAAATATTATATGGAAATCAAAAAGTAAGCTCTGCACAAATGATAATTAAATATGAAAAAATGAATATTAAAAATATGAAATCCATTTGCATAGCATATTATTCTATTGTTAAAAAGCTACTTTCAATTCTGAACACAAATCAGCCCCCAATCAAGCAGAAATTCCTCATTTTTAACACACACACACTTGATGAAATTATTTAAACATTTAATTAGGAAAGGCACACACAATTGCCAATATATTTCATGGTCATTTTAATATAATTACAAAATATACGTTTAACACTCACAACTCACACTGGCTACCCACAAAAGTTACATGCATATCAATTCAGCAACTGAATATTTTTCTGATTGACTAAAAGATACCTAGTGATATTTTATGAGACAAACGTTATGTTATCGTATATTCAAAATGGAAGTATACACAGTTGAATTATTTTTACAGGATACAACAATGAACGTATTGGTTGCATTTGGATTTCGGATGACAACACGCATTTAATGAGCTGCTTCAATTTAAATATGTTAGTTAAAGCGGTTGTTGTTTACTCGACAAATCGAAAACCAAAAACTATGCAAATTGTGTGTCATTTGTCAAATAATGTGAAACAAATATGTGTGTGTTATACCAGATACATTTATTTGAGGCTAGAATAATAAATGAAATGCAATTGCAATTTGGAAAATAAAGCGAAAAAAAAGTAGCCAAACAAATAAAATCATTTTGCAGCAATGGCAGAAACGGTCTTTTGTCGATTTTGTTGAATTATGGCATGAGCTTTCACGGTTTTCATGATTTTAATTTGTATACAATTTCAGCTGATACCAAAATTAATGCTAATTGTTGAACGTTGTCAAAAATATGTTTAAACAAAATGTGTTGCTCATTTCATTAATTGCCAGTCTCACTAAAAACTTACCCACGAGCAAAGCAAATATGCAAATTTTTATAAACGCCATTTTGTAACCAGTTCGACCTGTACAAATAGAAGTTATCATGTAGTTTTAACTAGTTATGATGAAGTATCCACTATTTCATAGCACAATTTTAGCACATATGAAATTGTAATCCGATTATGTTATTTTCACACTCAGCAGCACTTTGCACTTTTTCTAATATGTTTAGTTTCCAGAATGCTAAAATTACCGTTGCGTCTTTGGCTTTGTTGTGCGCACGCGTCACCGTCTCAGATCCAACTGCTTGCCACGATGTGAAGTAAAATACTTTTTAAATATGCTCAACTCAGTGACCAGTTTCCGTTGTTGCTCCACACAATGGAAACAACAACAAGCTAACAAACTTCAAAATGGTTTAAACTTTATGCAAAATGCATCTCGAGTGGCGGCGGCGTCGGTGGCGCATGCGCAATTACCAAAACCGGCTTGAGTGAGCTTGAGCTTGAGCTTTAAGCTTTCACAAAGATCACTTGCACGCCGTCGAAGCTTTACGCAAGCTTTAAGCTCAACGGTTAATCAAATGAAAGTTGAGTTGTTCTGCTTTAAAAAATAGTTTTATTTTTGTTAGTGCTCGACTCCTTTTCAAATATAATTAGAAAATTAGAAAATATTGCTCTATATAATACATTGTTTCTATTTGTAATGTGCTTAATTTGCATTTGTTTTCATAGTTATCGATAACATATTTTCTTAGTAGTTACAAATTGAATGTATATACCAAAAAATTGATTAGATCACTTTAGTACATGAGCCTAAAAATTGAACAGGACCTTTGCGATGAAGTGAATAACAGCAAACATAAAGACAAACATGCTTCCTTGATGTTAAAACCAGAAAGAGATGACTACACTGTAATCATTAACAACCACAAGGAAGCTACCAAAAACAAAATGGAAATCCTACACGAAACGGCCCATGAAATATTGCATAGTTTTAACGAGCTTACACCCAATGAGCAATGATGCTAAAATTTGTCAAAAGTTTGGGCCAGAATGCACAGGACCTAAGTATGAGCACGAGAACAAGGACCTGGACCTGAACCAGGACCAGGCATCGATGATTTGCATTTTTGAAATTAACTAAAAAATATGACAATATGTATTGGGCGTAGCAATGGCTCCTCCTTCAGGTGCTGCCTTCTGCATACATATTTGGCGACCAGGTTTGCTGCATCATTCTGCAGGCTCATGAAATTTGTTAGACTTGTCAGGACATAGCTACCTCTCTTCATCCTGTGCAAGGACTCAGCAGCTGGCTTGACTTGACTTTACTTAGCTTGTTTTCCAGTTGCTTGATTTTCATTTGCCTGTCATTTTGTGTGTGTAATAATTGTGATTGTGACAAATTGTCTTTTTGTGCTAAATTTGCCTTGTTCGGTTACAGATATATTAGACTCCACATTTAAAGCCATCTTATGGGTACAATTTACAAAATTATATGCAAATTGTTGTCTTAAATTATGTATATAAATTGTCAAATAACTGATTACGGCACAATCCCATACAAAATGCAAAGCGGAAAATTATCTATGAATTTTCAAAATAAAATATAGTTTAAATATAGTTTAAAATTTGTATCGTTATTTAAATTTTCAAGTATGCTTTTCTAGCGCATTTAAGTCACAATTAAGCATTAGAATTTAATGCATAATGCCATGCGAACATTATACTCAATTCCAACTTACAATACCGAGGCTTGTTATCCTTAGACTATTGCTGCATACAGTAAAAGCTCAGCGCATTGTGAAGCGATTACACAAAGCCCCTGCTCCATTACATAAGGCGACGGCAATGATCACAGATACAGATACTAGAGTGAAATTCAAACACTGCAGAAATTTGCCCGCTATTGTTACAGAATGTTGCATTCGGTATTGTTTGGGAATGTCCAGGGTTGTCGCACACGACTTTGGTACCGCAAAGTATGCTGTGGTAACTCAGCTCTCAAGTTGCTGCTGACTGGAAGCCAGAGCTTTACCAAAATCTAATCATAATTTTCTTCGCAAACCTATCTCACTCTCAATTTCTGGCACTTGTGCACGCGCTAGAGCAGCTTTAGTTTAGCTTGCACTTTTTATCTATTTGCAGCTTTATTTTTATTATTATATTCAATTTTTCGTGAACCGCAACGCCATAAGCGCCACATTATTGTCATGTAATTGAATTTAATGGCAATACGAATGGATTCGCATCCGGGGGCGGTCATTCATTGTATTAGCCGGCGATTATCTGGCACTTTTGTGCTGCGCTTGCACCATTGGCAACAATGTGCGCCCGGGGACATGCCACAGTTCTCTTCTTCTATTTTTAAAGCCAAACAAAAGTTGACGTTGTGACCAAAAAGTTTTTAGCATCATTAGGCAAGGCTCCCGTACTTAAGTTGCTTCGAGTAGGTAAGGTAATATATTTAAATTAATGTGCATTTCTTTTGCAAAACTCACACGATATTTCCGGCCATTTGCTGTTTAAAATTACTTGCAACGCAGCTTTAAAATCGCAATTAAATCTCAGCATAGAATGTAATTTTTCACCTTTTTGTGGATTTGCAATTTTAGATGTTTCAAAAACGGCTAGTTACTTAAGTTCGTCAATGTGAGTAAGTGTATCTTGGCGACTACATTGACAGAAGGTTCCCAACACTTCTTAAACTAAAACCCCTCACTTTACTGTAGCCCCAAGGTGCAATCATTAAATTATTTTATTCAAGTTTTTATTCTCAATTGCATTTTCCAACTCTGTTTTCTAGCTGATTTAAAGCTTATTTGAGGCGAATTAAATCCCATTAGCGACATGCTCGTCTATCGACAGGACTTGACTTATGCATGTCCATAAGTATAATCCTGTCATACGCTTTAGTGATTTAATACATAAACTGCCTGTCTAAAGGTATGGTCAGGAGCGGCAAGTAGAATGGGGCAGATGACAAGCTACAAGGCACAAGGATGTGGGTGCCATCAGCGACATCTGCGACAGACACCAGCCGTCAGCTGGTGATGAAAGTGCTGGACATCGTGTCAGTGCCGTTTCACACACTCGTCACGTTTATCTCATTGTCAACATGGTGCAGCCCACATAACATTGCCACGCCAGCTTTTTTGTTGTTATTTTCCAATTTTTAATTAATGAGCAGCGAGAGGGCATGGCACAAATTTTCACATGTCGTTGCTATTACATGCCGCAGGTCATCCGGTCAGGCCAGGCCTTCATTGCATTTATCCTGACTGCCATACATGACCGCCCCATTGAATTGCAGGTAAATTGAACAGCTGCTTTTTGGCCATGTTTCGCATTTATTGTATCCGTCTCCATGTCGATGTGCACTTTAGCTTGTTGGACTACTGCATTTTTAATTGGTTTGGTGTGTTTGCTATATATTTGACACCTACACTCGACGAAAATTATTTACGATTAGTCTGCATTAATTTCATAGCACAAGTCATGAACTAAACTTAACACAAAGAAATAAACATCTTGACATATTAACATTTTGTATTTTCCAAACAATTCCATTAATATATGCAGTATGTTTATTCTGGTTGTTATTTGATATCATTAATTATAAGAAAATTATTTGCATTTACCGTATTAAGTAGAATATCAAAGGCAGACGCTGTAAACAAATTCCAATTACGAGTTAGTTGAATTGAAAAGCGTCAAACGAAATAAACTCACAGAAAATTCGAATCAAAAGGATTTGCATTTTAAAATTAAATGTAATACAATTACGCAACTTAAATGCCCAACAGAATGTGATAACCACATCTCTGAAGGGCACAGACTTGGCTAAATAACTAAAGCGACTGTGGCTTGATTCCGAGAATTGTATTTGTAATTGTTGAATCTACCCTGTAGTTTATAAAATACTGCAGCTATGTTATTTGAATACCAATTTAAGCTGCATGGTTTTTTCAATCTACCGTCCAATATGCTTTTTTAGACAGTTTACTTAAATCACAGGCGACTTTCGATCGATGACTGGCGGTGTGTAAAAACTGTTGAATCATAAAATCAACAGGCCAATTAAAATAATTGCAACAACGCGAAAATGTTTTTAGCTATGAAATTTAATAAACCCTTTGCAGTGCTTAATATGATAAATGTAAGTTTTTATTCCTGATACAGGATATCTTCTAGTCCAGTCAAATTTCCCAAACAAGTTATTTATTTTGTTGTTGCATTTGTCGTTTGTAATTGTTTGTACTTAAAAACTCATCAGCCAAACGACAATGCGGTGCAATGGGCAAGGACGATGGCATTCTATCTGGCATTGTGGACGCACCGCAATGGCAATCCCCACCAGAGTACAGTTAAGGACAGAGTTTTATCCATTGCAACAATAACCACTCTTGTTGCCTGCCCAGAGGCCCAATGAAGGCGGACATCTTTGAGACAAGTTTTTAGTTTTAAGACAGCCACGATTCCGACAAGTGAACCGCGTCCATAGCAATTGTATTTTATGAACTGTTCCCATCTCGAAATCTATTCAATCAACACTCTTGTACAGCAATTTGTATGGGATTGTGTGCTATATGCAGTTGTTGAAACGCAAACAGTACTGTCTGCATATAAATTAGAGCCATAAAAAAGACATCTCATAACTTTGCTAATGCGGCTAATGAAGTGACTGTGGAGGACCCAAAATTTATACATATTTGCATTTTTAATGGCGTCCAAAACTGTGCAACCATAAATTTTAAGTTCTACCAGATGCAGCAACTTGTGATTTATGCTTCTGAAGAAGTCTAAGTGAATCTTCTCAACGTACATAATTATCCATGCCAGAGTCATCTCTTTAATAACAACAGTGTAAATTGTGGGTGAATACGAGGCTTTTTTTGGTCCGTCCGGCTGAACAGTCGTGTTATATTTTTTGACAATATTTTTAAAGGCTCAACAACGAGAAAAACTCCCTATTGTGAATACTTACTTGAAAATATGAATTTGTATATCAATATCATTTATTAATACCTCTTTAGTTGATATATGAAAATGTTTGGATAAACGAATAGTAGATAGAAGTTAGAAGTTGTTTTGATCTCATGACCTTCTCCTTAAATATTAACAATAAATTGAGAACACTTAAAATATATATCGCTAATTGGAAACGAGGAGGGGCTATTAGGCATAGAGATGGAAAACTATGGGGGTGTGAGGCAGAAAAAAGAGAGTGGGAGTAGGAAAAGTGCAGAAAGTAGAAAAACCAACTGCTGTTAACTATGCTTGAAAAAAGACTACGACAACAAGGGGATCCCAGACATATCCCTGGCTCGACCAGGCAGAGCCAGAGCCAGGCCCCGGAGCTATGCTTTGAACTTAATTAGCTGCACATTAACGAATTTTTACTGCATGTGGCAGTGGCTGTTGGTAAATGGTAGATGCTAGCTGGTAGATTGTAGAGGGCGACAGGAAAGCGTAGAGCGCAGTCGGAGCTGGCCACTGCAGCAAGGTAGTTACTTGCCACTTCCTTTGGCCATTTTACTGCACGGCTAATTTTTGTTTTCGACAACGGCAAAGGGCTGTCGCAGTCCACGGGTGTAGACCCAGGGGTTGCCAAGAAGAGGAGAAAAGGGGCTATATAGTTGCCAGTAGCTGGTACTGGCTCTGGTCACTGGGAGGAAATGTCATACCGCAGGCACAGGCAAAGGAAATGTTGCCGAGATTAAATGCCCAACATTCGCAGGACAGAGAAGGCGCCATAGCATGGAGGGCAAATGGGAGACAGGTAGGTACTACTCACAACAACTGGAAAATTGTCAGCGCGGACAGGTGGGGTTAGACTTGGTCTGAGTGTGATTATGGTGTCTCGCCACAGCCAAGCTTTGTCTTTGGTGTTGGCAACTGCGTGTCGTAATAAGCGAAATGAATTTACATTGCATAAAAATGTTCATGTCTTTTCCTCCTACACATTTTATTCACTGCTGTATTAAATTATGCTAAATAGACGAAGCACCATTTAAGCCAATCAGCTGCAACTGCAACAACTGTTTTCTATAGCTTAAATTTATCTTTAGTTTAGCTTTCTTAAATTTACTCTATCATCGCCAGACGACATGATTTATGGTGCAAAAGATTGAGCACTTTCCAATATACTTACGAATACATATACAAAACTTAACTACATACTATAATACAAGATCAAAGGCCATATTTAGCAAGGGGAGAACCAGACAAAAAAAACATAAAGCGATAAGCACTTTGGCATCAGGGTTCCGCCAACTGACCATAATGCTGGCTAAAATATGTTCAATAAAGTTAAGCTTTGAGTGGCTGGTGGTAAATATGAACCAGTAAAGTTAACTGAAACTCTTGACGGTAGTCAGCCCCAAGTGACGAAGGTGCTACAAAATAAACAGTTTACCGACAGTGGCAAAAATGCAGTACTTTAAAATTAATATGAGAAAATTGTTATAAATAGTGTAAAGATTCTTAACAAATTATGCATGAATGAAAGGAGACACTTGCAGCCAATAAAATATGTCAAAATGTTGTTAAATGATTTGTATTGCTTGTATTCAATTATTCAATCGTATCAATTTCAAAGACTACAATTCTCGTAAATTACACAATTTGTGAAAATCGAAACGATAAATGCTAAATTTTATAGAATACATTAAATAATCTTCTAGTTAACATCAGCACTGGAATTTATACCGTAAACAATAAAACGAGCAATTAAAAAAGTAAACTTTCAAGTCTGATTTTGTTAGACATTTGTTAAAACATATGCTGTTTATTAAAAAACAATTACAATTGACAATGAAAATGTATTCATTTTTAAGTTAGTGAAACTAAAGGTCCTCCCCATTATACACATGTAAGGCATCCGCAGCAACAATTGCCACAACTAGAAGTGCAATAATAACAACAAAAAGTGGCAGAAAAATAGCATAAAAGAATGCAGCTTAGCTGGGGAAAAACACTATTTGAAGTCAGTATATCCGTTTAGGAAGCCAACAACTTCCTGTTACATAAGTAGTGGTAAGCACACACACAGACACACACTCACACATAGCACACACAGGAAATAAACTACTGTCAGGCAGGAGCAGGTTGCAATGCGGGAAGACACGCCTTTTTGCCTTGCTTCCAGTCAAAGGGCTGCACTTGAGCAGCTTTTCATAGACGATAAGCTGAAGTCGTAGTTCTCATTCTCCTTCTCGTCCTTTGTACATCCTGCGCCCGACCATCCACTTGAAGTTTTCATAACAAATAAGCGCGACTCGATAGTTTGCAGTTGCCGAAAGTTAAGCCCTCACAAAGGCGAGCAGGCTTTCAGATAATATGCAAACATCTCAACCGCTGTAAACTGATGAAAAAAAGAGCTATTAAAATTTGCGTTGCGTATACGCCGCATAATTCAATGCCAGCTTGCTTTAGAGCGAGCAGCAAAAGTTTTGTGCACATCATGAGCAGAAAGATTTTTTCAAGAAAACGAACTTCAGCATATAACACACAGCTACACACTGACCAACAAAAGCATCCTTTGAGCCATTTTCATTGAAAGCAAGCTCTTCTAAAGTGGCTCTTTTTGCTCCTTGCTGTCGAGGTTTATGATTAAAATATTTATAGTTATTATAGTAAGTACCAAAGGTAAATCTATGCGATATAGCATCAAGTAGACGTTTTAATTATTTTTCTTTGTCAAATTAAAACTTTGAGCCCGTAAAGAAGTTACTGACAAACGCAGCAAAGAGAAGGTCTGAGAACTAAAAGCCAAGAACCAAGAATTCTAAAACAAAGAGAAGCTTTTTATAAAAGGAACAACGATGTTGTGGAATTAATTAATCAACATTATGTTAGAATAACGATAAGATACAGTGGTTAAATCAAATTCAAACTTAATTGTATGTAACCATTTTTTAGTTATTCTACGACACTACATCACTTTATCATTGTTTCTCTTGGAGATGAATAAGAACTGCTCCTTCCTGCTTTGAGTATTGTCGCCAATGTTCCATTCCCCGCAATACAACAAATAAGTTCTCCATATCCCTAAATCGGGTCAATTATTTGATTGTAACTCAGTCAGTATTGCTTTGTTGGCTGGAATTTCCTTATAATTTCCTTTGCGGCTTGGCATCATTAATTCTACTTGTCTGCATTGCATGACGTCATAAAATCTCGACGAGATCGCTTTCAAAATGACACATGGGTCACTTGAAATACCAGGCCAACATAATGGAGTAGAAGGTGGATTTACCCGGCGCAGCAATGCAATGTATGAGCACATGGTGGATCCTAAGAGGGAGAGGCATACGAACATGCCCGCACCAGAAAGTGGTTTGTGTGCCCACATGGTGGATCCAAAGAGCGAGAATCGGACCACAAGCCACAAGTGACTTTCTCTACGTCTTAAGGTCTTAAGTGTGGTATTATAAAACAAAGATTCTAGATTAATAACGTATTCTTAACTCAGTTCAAGAGAAACGAAAAATGTGTAAATGATTGCTTAATATAATGATTTATAGGAACTTACGCACAAACATTCGTCACTTCTTGGTCACTTAAAATTAAAGAACTTCGAAAAGGTAAGTATTTAATTTTTTATCGGAAGATCCTTTCCAAAAAGTTTCGTGAACGACTCTTTATACCTGGCAGTTTGATTTATCCATCTCAGCAACGCCTCTGATATCATCTAAAAAAGAGAAGCCAGCTAAAATATATGCTTTCATATTGTGTATAATATAGTGTATTTATTTAAAGCTATGATAATTAATACATTTTTAATACACCTATTTAAAAACTTAGCTGGTTGAATATGTAAATGAACAGTGTAAGGAACATATAACAAACATATTTTGTATAGTAGTATTCGAATATGGGATAACACAGGTCATATTAAGCTTCGCTAGCTCAAGTTGCAATTGAGAAGGACAGGCACAACTTTTACCAACTATCTTAAGATAGGCTGTTATTTCTAAAGTATTTCGCACGCATATTCCTTTGGACACCCCCTCGAATATTTATAGCTAAATATTGTAGTTGTTGCTGCCGCCAGTTGCATTACATGCCACGCTCTTGGTCAAGTCGTTTGCCAGAGCTAAATGCACGCTTACAGCCACCTTATATATAACATACTAACATCCAAAAACATTCACACTAACAGGCATATTCATGTGTACGCAGTCACTGCAGTTGTGCTGTGTTGTTTTGTTTCATGCAATTTAACAGCTTTTGGCTAAAATAACAAGCCTGGCCAGCACACAGTACACAGCACAACACAACAAACTCTGCATTCCTGAAGCGACCAACAAAAAGTCAAGCTCAACAACACTGCACCAATGGGAGCAAGAAGGGAGGGGCATAGATGGGTAATGGTTGAATGCGACGGAAAGAGGGAGACTGCACATATTTTTGCAACACAAAATAAACCGCAACAGCAGCAAATTTTGTTGGTTAGTTTCGGAGAGTTGCTGAAATTTCCATAGACCCATACTCACATACACACACACACACACAAGCACACACATGACTAGACAAGCGATCTAACAGTCAGAATATGAGTATGACAATGAGTGTGAATTTGAGTATGAGTATGAGTATGAGTATGAGTACTGTGGACTAGCCATGTAGACAGTGCACTGCGCCATAATAAAATGAAATATATTTTTAAACAATTACCTTTAGAAGCGCTTTTATGAAAGCGGAAGGCTCTGGCCAACCACCAAAGCCTAAACCTAACTGAATGCTCCCCGGAACAAGTGCACTATAGAAACGGTACTTGTATAATTTAAGTATGAGTACTTGTACATTCACTTGGTCGGTTATGATGAAACCAATAGAGGTGTATGAATATACACATATAAATATACTCCGGAAGAGAACTTTTAAAGTACCCATTTAATTTTTATTCAATCAGTAAGCGCGCAATATTGAATTATTACTCATAGTTCTTAACTATGGATATTAGATAAACTAGCTAAGCAACAATAATTAAGTTAGCTACATAGGTCGTATTTATCAAAGACAAACAAAATTTCCTTGAAATAAATTACAAAATACACTCAGGTTTATTTTTTGTAATGAAAGAAATAAGTATAAAAAAGTGAAACAGTAAATTAGCTCAGTGTCGAGTACGTGAGCTCCCTAGAGGGCAGACTGCTGGAAAGAAGTCAGCACCATAATTATGGATGAAGGACACATGTTAATACTTTGACATTGTGCGAGTATGTGAGGATGTGAATGTTTAGAAAGTCGCTGGTATTATTTGTTGAGTGCTTTTCAAGGTTGTGACGTCGCTGAGAGACTTGGGTCAGCTGATGGTGATGCTGCTGCAACTGCTGCTGATACTACTGTTGCATGTCACCTTTTCAAGATGCCTTACAACACTTTCCACTTACCAAAACAAACTTCAAATGACAGCTGCAGCCTCGTACTCGTACTCGTTCTGCCCCAAAATGCAGTGGAGCTGCATATGAAAGTTCCATTAAATAAGTAACTTGCCACAATTCTAAGCCTCACGGCATGGTGGCTACGCATGCGTGACAGCCCTGGCCACAGTTTTTCCTGTAGCTTTCATAAATACATCCACCTCCACACACACACATCCTTATCCCCGTCCGGCTTTTGAGGTAGCATCTTGAATTATGAAATGTACAAATTGTGTTAAATAAGTAAGCAGTTGGTGCGTTGCAACACACTCGCTCATGCATGTGCCACACCAGACACCGACACCAATACAGACCACCACAGCAGACACAGACAAACACAAACACACGCACAAGTCACGTACCCGCACAGTAGCTGCAGCTGACTTTTATATTTCATGGCGCTTCAGTCAGCAAGCCAGGCGTATAAACACTACAAGACCACGCCCACTATATGAGCCAATCGACCCCTTGGCTTGCTAAAATAAATACTATACTATGCAAGTATGTACGTGGTACATTCACAAGAGTTTACCTAAAAACGGCGGAAATTGTGTTTATGTATGAACAGGAAGTACGAAATTTCAATTAAAATTCCGTCTAAGCCTCAAGATACAAATACAAAGGAATTAGCTAATAAATAATTGTGATAAAATGCCAATTGATTTCCAATAGATCTGAACTTTAAACTTTAAATTCTTAAATTGCACAGATAGTTAAAAAGGGGAACATTTTTATTATAAGGAAATCACTCAAAATACAAAATCTTTTAATTAATTATCAAACAATTTGCATTTGTTAGTGTTAAAAAGAAACGAGCTTTCTTGTTTTACAATTATATTTAAAGTACACTCTATCAAATTGCTTAAATTATAATTTTCAAATTGTCATTAAAAAATTTAGAATGTTTGGAGTAATATTACCATATGTTAAATTGATCACTCACAACTAAATAGATGTAAAACTTAAGTAATAGAGCAATGTCGTGTTATACCTGTTTTTGCTTCAGCAATATTTTTAGAATATATAAGCCAAAGATCGTAACTTGAATCTATTATTTAGACACTTTAAAATTGTCTTCTTGACTGAACATTCATGGAAATGCATTGTCTGACCATAGACCACACCCATTTTGTGTGCTTGCTGCTTGTCTGTGTGTCCGAGTGTGCGTATCTTCTGTGTGTCTGTGTGCGTGCCTCAAATAGTTGGCACACATTAAATTACAGTAACCCATTCGCGTTTTAAATGCTGAAGGAAATGCAATAAACGCCAACTAAAAGCCACGCCAGCCAGAAAAAAAAAACCCGGAAAGGGAACATACTGAAAATTCCAGCGCAAAGTAAAAATGCCGAAAATAAAGGAACACTAAAAGTATTGCAATAAAAATGCATTAAAATGCCTGGGCCAACAACCAAGTAATTTTTTACTGATTTCCAAGGCATCGACCTCCCTTGCCGTCCAATAAATTGTTGTTGTTATTGTAAGGCATTCTCACTACAGAATACTTTCTGCAATTAGGCGCCAATAGTACGCACTTATGATATAGTGAGAGAGTATTGGACCTACGACTGATATTATTCGCTATAGATATTTTTATGGGCAAATCGCTAACATAAATCCATGGCAGCTGCCCTTTAATTTAAAATGGATGCACGTACTCGTATAACGGCTTGTTTTATAATTTATAGTTATGCTTGATTTGGGTACTCGTTGCGGGTACTCGCCGCATTCGCTGCGTGCCCTGCACTACTATACAGCGCCTTTTGCCTTTCGCTGTCCAATGAGCCGGAAATGCACATCAAGCGATTGCGGGCTGTGGATTACGGAATGCGGGCAATGCGCTTTTAATGCGTTCTTTGACTTTAAATGTGTTTAATAATCTTATGTGAAATCTAAATCTAAATATTGCAAAATCAGAGGTTCGCACAAAATGTGAATTTGGTAGAGAAATCTCAATATGCAATCTATTTCAAATATTAGTTCTGAGCACTAAGTTAGAAATTATGTTTTCACTTGTCATGTATTTATATAATTGCATATGGTGCATAAAACATTACTTAGATTAACACGCAAGCCATTTTGCATGTACTTTGAAAATGCAACAAAATAAATCAATAAAAGGTAGTACAGCTGAATTAGTCATTGGCTTAAAGTGCTTGTGAAAATACAATTCGCATAAAATATAAAAATCAAAATTATTACCTTAAAAAATGTGAGTAATAAATAAAACAAAATTAAAGAATACATTCAATAACACTTATATTCATTTTAGTTAGAAGCTCACACAATTTGTACATAACCGACACAAAATTTAAAGTTAAAAGTGCTACTCATTTATTAAATAACTTTCAAAGACATTTTTAATAATTATATTGGTTAACCAAAATCATGATATACAAGGGAAGAAGAAATAGTATTGTAACATTGACGTGAGATTGCGACATTAATTTTATACTTGGAATCATTAATAGTAAAGAATTGAATTGCTTGTGAATATCAAAAGCAATTTCTTTTGCTTCAAGTTCCTTTCTTCAAATTTTTCCATTGACATCTTTTTCTTTTTAATCTCACACTTTGGCTTCCCTTTTTAAGGTTTGGTTGGTTTAATTTTTAATGTGATCTTTCTGATAATCTGACCTCATTTCTTCTAACAATTTTATCAAGCTTAACTACTAGCGCTTTCACTGGAAGTCCTTCAAGGCCTTCCAGAGATGCATTTCGCAAAACAAAAAGTAGGGCCACATTAAGGCTAATGTAAAAATGCCATTACCAACTTCATGTAACCGTCAAAATTAATTTCGTCCCTTAAATCAAATTTGTTTACGTAACATTAAATTGGATTTAACGAGAAACATATTTATAAAATACTGCAAAAATAATATTTTGTTGTGTTTAATGGCAAATGCAATTTTGAACTTTGATGGTTGTGTGGAACTTACGTAATGACTTTACGTTTTTGCATTTACATAAATTATTTTGCAACACTGTTGCTGTTGAAATATTTGCTACGCTATTAACACTTTGTATTAAATACTTGAAATCACGATTTCGACGAATTGGACAGACACCAACTGCCATTTTATCCTCTATAGAAGAAAGTACTGACACATATTTAGTTTGAATAGTAAATTTGTATATAAAGATTTCTATTCAATAGCAGGCCTTTGGAGGCTTCTTGAATTTGAAAAGCATTCAGTAGAGCTGTAGAATTATCTAGAAACAACAAAAATCAATCGCATTCGATACGAGACAGAATTTACTATTGAATGTTTCGATTCTACGAACTGTACTCTCTGTATCAAAAGAAAATGTCCAGCTACGGCTCATCGGCTACTTGGTGTGTCTGCGAGGAGCTTCCCCGATTGATTGATATTAAGCCGCTTCCAGAGGCTTTTTGTCAGGTGTGTGGACGGCGCAGGCGTCCACTAGCGTTTACGGGCTCATCGAGTGATGAAGAGAAGCAGGCTGATGAGAGGCAACATGTATTGGAAGCGGACCGACAACGCGTGGAGAAGGCGAATCAGGGCTTAGTACGCCCGAAGGAAGGCAAACTTGCCAAAACTCCAAAGCCGCGTCGCTTGAGAAATTGTTTGAAATGCGGTCGACGACCCAAGCCGTCGATGAACGTGGTCCAAACGCTGGATGCCAAACAGATAAACAACGATAGGGTGTTCTTAGGCCGCTTTGGACATTTTCACAAGCCGCAGCAGAAGGATGCCAAGCGAAGGGACGCAAAGATCAAAAATGAAGTGGAGACTAAGGTGCAATTGCATAATGAGCCAGAGTTGAAGGACCCACCACCGCCCCCATCGCCATCGCCGCCACCACGTGGCCCTGCCATGGATAATGAATGGGTCTGGGACCAGACCAATAAGGATATGCCCAATCTGGTGGCTTTTGCACTTGACGTGTTCAATCGGCCGGCACATTTGCGCAATCGCCAGTCCACTTTATATGAAAATCTATTCGTCAGCGACTTTATACCGCTGGACAAACCCATCACAGATGTGGCCAGCGGTGCCATCTCTAAGCGATTCATTGGTCGTCCATTGCGTTCCCATTACAGTTGTCCCTTGCCGCCTTTGTCGCATGTGCTGTCCGATATACTGAACAAGCAGAAGTTGCGTGCCTCTGGCGGCGGCGTATCCACCAAACGTGACGGGTTCAATGACAGCAGTGCCGCTAGTCAATTCTCGCCATTCGATAGCTATGATGGTCCCTCTGAGGATGCACTTGTCGTGGAGGCTGCTCGCCAAATGCTGCGACAGCGAAATGCATTGGATATCGAATGCCGTGCGGATTTACCAAGCACTCGTCTATCCACATTCGTTTCAGAGCCAGGTAGTGACTGCTCCTCGTCTTCACCACTTGAGATGCCCACGACAGCGCCCGTTGAGCAACAATGTCACAGCTACAATTCGGGTGCTCCGTTGCGTATGCAGGAAATTATGAAGGCAGTCGCTCAGTCGGCTCTGTCCGACAGCAGCGTCTCCAGCAGCAATACAGGCACCAGCAGCCATAAAAGTGCCAGCTCAACGGTGCCCGTGCTGCAGGAATCGGTCCGAAGTTGCGGAGGAGAGGAATCACCAAATAGTAAGAAACCAGATGATACCAATATAAAGCCGATAAACATAATGGAAAAGTTTCTTTGGCTAACGGAGCGAAACCCAATAGCTGATACTGCAGATCCATCATCTCTATTGCTTCAGTTAGTGGAACAAATGCATTTTGATGACGCCAACAACGATGATATTGATTCGACGATACTCAAAAACGATATTGCAGACAAGCTAAACACAAGTGGTAACACTCCAGTGGCAGAATTGCACCTTTCAAATGATATGTCAAATGAATTGCATTTAAATTCTTTAAATAAATCTGCAGGCGATGCAAAGTACTTTAATACGTTTAACAATGGAAGCGATGGCAAAGAGCTTGAAGCAGGCAACAGCGGTACATCGATGTGGTCAACTATTACTCGATTTTTCAAATCTAAACACTCCATCGGAAAGCCGTCTATAAAAAACTCGGCAATTTCCACCGATGCAGAAGAATTGAAACCACTTTCAAGTGGAGGTAATCGACGTTATGGAGCCATAAGTTCGCATCGTACGAAGACTGAGGAAGAATTTTACAGTTGTCGTGGTAAGAAATCAATAGATCGAATCGTACCCTTTACTAATTCCAATAGCAACTGTCGAAAATGTGGTCTAAAGCGAGCAAATAAGCTTGATTATGAGAATAATTCAAAATGCCTTTCGAAGAGCTCGAATACTTCTAATTCTAACAAAACTGCAATACCCAATCTTTGCGATCATTTCAAGGAGTCGGGATGTCAGCATAAAAAATCAAATACCTTGCAATATATGAACAAAACTAAAAACGTAACCCAAACTTCTGATAATATTAAATGTCTCAAGAAAAATCGTAAAGAGGTTGAAGATAAAGCAAAATCGACAATCAGCCAAGAATTTGACAATTCTAATGACGCTAAAAGTTGTGAAAGGCAAACCAATGATGATGAAATAAATTCCACAATTTTCGAATCATGCTTTGGAACAGTGTCTGATAACCTAAGAACTGAGCCAATACCAAAAGATACTGAACATTCAGAACTCTTTCAAAAATTAGAGCCGAAGCTCCCAACAGTCCTCTACAAACTGAACATCATTGAAACAATTCATTTTGTGTGCTGTGAAATTATCAAGCCCAAAATGATTTCATTTGCTATAGAAATAGGACATCTAGAAGAGTATACACTTGAGACCGTAAGCGTAATTAAATCCTGTGGCCCCGTCGAGTTTCGAACCCCGGATATACGAAAAGGCGAATCAAGTCAAACAAATACCACTTTCAAAATATTTGAATCTTCTACGCAATCAGACTCAAGTGAATTTTCTGAAAGTGGTTTATCAGAAAGCAGTAGAATAAATTCAAAACGACATTTGTTGCCAGTGTGGCCAGCTCATCCGATTAGGCACAGAAAAAGGCGAACAAAGTTCAAGACGCTTAAAAATGAATCGGCCTGTACAATAAACGACATGCAATGTAGAGAAGATGAGATTACAGAATCAAAACAACACAAAGGAGAAGATAATGACACTTGGATTGCTAACGAATTAATAGTAAACAAAATTCATGAAATGATGACGAAACCTATTAGACTTTTAAATTGATTGGAAATAGGGTATGAGTTTTCAGAAAGATTTTATCTCTCCAACACAGACGAATAGAACAGTAGAATCATTTAAAGAAAACACGAATTCTATATATGTACATATGTTATGGTTGCAGCCGATTTCTGAATTTTAGTAGTTCTTTGACTTATATTCCAGAACATGTCTAAAGAGCAAATTGGAAAACCTCATAATCCAGATCTGGATATTGACATCCGCTATTGGAATCCTGCGGCTGCCTACCTGAGTATTTTTGCCAGCATATTCTACTGGCTGATTTATTGGTTAGCCCAGTGTCTTATTTTTGTAAGTTTTTCATCTCCAAATAGTTCAAATATTTTAATCTATATTTGCTTCTTATAGTTGGCTTATCTAGCTATTATATTTGGGTTGTTGTTTCCTCAACATGCATGGTACTTTCTTAATCATTTGCTGGATCAATATCATGTTGAGCGACAGTTTAAAGACGAATTATAAGTTATATATTTTTGTACATCCATTGAATAATGAAATATATTTTTTAAATTTTTTTAAAAATAGAAACTAGAGTTGGTTAAGATTTCTCACATCAGAATTGCCTAGCTTTATTAATTATATTTTAATTAATTAGGTGTTTACACTACTAATTTCAATGTTACTTTGCTTTAATTACATTTAAAGTAAATGATCGATCGTACATTAAATATATTGTATAAGTATATTTTTGTATATTGTATAATCATAATCATGCACATCATAAACATTATTATCAATTACAATCGTTGCCTGCAATCGGAAACAAATAATATAAAACATTTTTTGAGTTGCATATATTTTTCTATAAAATTAATAATATTTTTGTATGTTTATAAAATTTAAACAATTTGAGAACATCTTTAGCCTTTCACAAAACAACAAAACAGCAAAATAAAAAGTCATCTGACAAAATGCCACGGGCTATATTTTAGCTGCAAATATGTATGTTAATTGTATTTTTAGGAAATTTCATGTTTTCAGGCACAAATATCAGAAAATAAATCAAATACAGTTTCACATGAATTCCGTAATGTTTACATATGTGCGGAAAATCCCGACACATGTCTTATTTCTGATTTGGAATTAACACGAGTTTTGTTGCTCTATCTTATCAATTAACTAGAAGTGGATGTGGTTCATTTAAATACATTAAGCATAGATTTTGTATGGTTTTTTTCCGTTTTTTGTTTTTTTTTTCGTATTTTTAATTGTTTTCCACTCAGTTGCCCGCAACGTTTTGCACTTCACTTGAACTAATTATTTCGTAATCTTTGCTAGAGCTCTCCGAGTCCGATTCCGAATTGCGGGGTGTGCTGCAAGAGAGAAAGTAACCATTAGTTAATGGTAGTAATTATAGCCAGTCTGTTAATCAAAGAAAAGCATTGAAATCAAATCTAAGCGTAAATAATGCAATTTTTAGTGCAAAATTAAATGTCGAATTTTGTTTTTTTTGTATGTATATATATATGTATGTGTGTGATAAGTCAAACTCAAAACTTACTCAGTTAATTTAGGGATTCTATTAGTCTTGATATTTAATATCCACACTTTACGAAGTTGCTCGAGAACTCAAGGAACTCAAAACAGACTGCAAACAGATCTTCTTGAATGAGTTTCAAAGACAAATGGCATTTATATGATACAGAGAAATAATGAACTGCTTGAAATCTATATTCAAAGTGTGTGTTAGCCAGGACCACGGGAGCAGAATATACAAAGACTATCAGCACAAGTTGGCCAATATTTAGTTTTACACGACGACTACACTCTATACTACCAAAAATTATTTTTTGCGTGGCTTTGATCACAAAAATTTAATGTAATTCTATATATTCAAAAATCAATATTTTTACATTCTCAACTTCAAATACGAAAATTTCATATAGAACCCTAATTTAGTTCATCCTTTGTGGAAATGAAATTTGATGAAGCTAAAAACTTTTATTGTTCAACTTCACTTTGAATTTCTATTAAAATTAATTTGTTATTCGTTTTAATTTTGTCGAGTAGATTGTTACAAAAGTTAATTTTAATTCATTGCCGTTACCATATACAAATGTACATAAGCTAAGCTAAAGTTGGCCAACCACATTTTTTTATAACTTGACGACCAACTACCACTTTAAAGAAATATGAATGAGGATGGCATGCTTTAAAAGAAATTAACATAATTTAATTATATGCAAACATTAAACCAAAAAATGTTATGTGAGAGTAAAATATGAAGAATAACACTTAATATGTACTGAAATCATAAAATATAATTTATTAAGGAACAATTTACACAATTAAGAACTAAAGTTAATATGACATGACTTGCATATAAGCATATTATTTTATTGGAACCGATATATCCATAAATTAATTATTCGAACAAAAGCGTTGAGAAACGTTAATTGATGCGCAAATAGATGCGACCTGCTTACCCAACTTTGGTATCCTTGGCTTGAGCCGTTGTATCGATGTGCGATGATAAGGTATCGCGCTCCTCATCCTGAGCCGCATCACCATCATCATCATCGTCCTCATAATCGTCGGCGCCGACCTTGCGGCGTTTGCGCACCTCCATATCGGCATCGTGCTCTTTAATTTGCTCAATTTTTTCCGGTTCAAGTGGCGTCGCATCCGCATCTCCATCGACATCGCCTTCAGCGTCTCCGTCTCCATCACCATCGCCATCCGCATCTACGGCTGTATCCTCTTCAGCATCGCTATCTTTTTCCTTTTTCTTTGATTTTGATTTGGATTTCTTGTCCGATTTGGAGGATTTTAATGCGGATGAATCACTGCCATAATTGCTCTGTGAAAAACATTAAATTCTGTATTATAGTATGGAATACACATCGAGAAGGTGACTATACTAACCTCATACAGTGGCCAGAAGGAGGCAAAGAAACCCACATCTTCGGTCAGATTCGGAAAGATCCAGAAATGCAGCTTACCGCCAGTGAGCGCCCACACAATAGTAAATATAATTAAACGTACAACAGTCAAGGCTAGTATGAAGACCAGGAATCCGGCTGCGGTTATGGACAAATAATAAACTCCCTTGCGTAGCATTGGTGGCCACAGCGGATACATGCAAATGCCAATGGCGCCTAGCAGCAATAAGAAGCCAAATATCCAATAGTGCAGTGGGATCGGATCGTAGATCCACACATATGCTTCGGAGCCATCGACAAATATTTGCTCTGGATGCATGTCCAGGCGAATTTTGCGCTTCTTTTTCTCTTTTTTATCGGCAACTATGGTTTGCACTCCATTACCATCTCCCTCCGGATCGGTATCTTTCTTCTCCGACGATGATGAAGTCTTTGCATTGGGTTTACCTTCATGTTTCTCCTTTTCTTTATCCTGCGATTTGCTCGATTCGGACTTCTTGTCTGTCTTGCCACGCAGCTCCTCCAGCGTCACAGGCACTTTCTTGGCGCGATGAAAAAACTTATGTTCCAGCATAATATCCATAAATTCCACAGCCTGTTCACGGGTGTTAAACAGTGGACTGTCGCCCTCGGCGAATTTTGACTTCATCAGAGCATCGATAGCCTTGCTCGAGGTGAAGTACTCGACAATGTGACTCAGAAACTTGGTTTTCTTTGTCTTGACATTCTTTTTTAACCATTTTGCCACGTTCTTTTCATCTTTCGATGGTTTCTCCACCTTCTGCTGACCAGGCTCGGAGTATTCCTGGAATCAATAGGTGGATAGTCAATTAAAAAATTCAAATAGTTTAGAAATACAATTATTAAATTTTGTAATATTGTTCACTGTCATTTAGATATCCAAACCTTAATTGACAACACATTTTATTTATTTAATATTCTTATGGAATTGTAATAATTGTATTGGATTCTTTATCTTTTTTGGTTGGGGCAAAAAACATACTAAAAAGGCCTTTGCCACTTTAAATAATAATACTTTTATTTTCTCATTATCAGTTATTTCAATCAATTCATCTAATATACACGAGCCACTTCATTTTCTATTTAAACACAAATTTAGGCCACGACATCAATTCCATATTTCGTCACACTGTTAATTTGATTGGCATAGCTTTTTTTACGTATTATTTGCATATTTATTATTTATACCAAACCGTCGTCGAAGATTTCCTGTTCCTCCTCCTCCACCTCCTCAGCATGCTGAGGATCCCTGTCAGATAAACGCTCGTCCTCACTCATTTTTTTTTCAATTTAAATAAACTAAGAGCTCGACTTTGTTAATACAATAACTATTGAGTTTTTATTTTCCCGAGTCGTGACGTGTTGCATTCGCTAAGCGAGTCTAGAAAGTATTAAATCTGAGCTGTAAACTGGCAGCTGGCTGGTCAAACGAGTGGCAATCCATATACAGCTCACGATCACTACACACATCAATCGGTACATATGTATATACGTAGACACTTTTGTGGTAGAAACTTTCCCCAACAATAACAAGAGCAAGAGTAAAGACAGCAGCACAGCTCCAAGTACGAAAGCAACAACAACAGCAGAATACAAACACGCTGATAAGTGGGTGCATCTGAGAAAGGCCAAGCAAGAAACAGAGTTAGTGTGAGAGCAACGTTACGCTCAATCGAAAAACGGAGCGAAATGTGTGAGCGCCAAAAAGGCAACAACAAAATCACTACCTTGATGTTGATCGTCAAAACATTCTTACTTCCACGCTACTTAACAACCAACAACAGCTTTCCAAATAACCAGCGTTGCCAGATTTTGCATGATATTACAAGCATCACAGCTGTTTGCTTGTATGTATTGAAATTGCGTTGTGTGCATGCGGACGTTTATTGCTTCTTTGGCAAATAAAGCTGTGTAAATTGGAAAATGCCTGCACAAAAGACGCAAAAGTGCACTTAAGAGCGACCAATGGATGATGTGGCATGAACGGAAATTACTAAGTTAATAATAGACAGGTGCAAGGAGGGGGTACTCAACGCACATCTCCCACGCATATTCTTACACATTTATGGATATACAAAACATCATAGTGTTCAAAATATAGCTAGCCTTATGGTTGAAATGAACTTGCCCCCACTATAAATACACTGATATGGCTTTTATATATGGGTCACGTTCATATCAACTTAGCATTTCTAGCGATTTGGCAGTTTTTAATCCTCTGTCACATATTAAAATGAAAACAAACACAATGAGCATGCCAATTGGACTGTGGCAATACATACACACACACACACGCACAAACATACTTCAACGCACCATCACGCAAGACAAATTTTGTTTTTGCGACATACACCGTATTCTTAAAATTGCATTTGGTCACAGACTTACATCTTTACGACGACGTGCTCGTTTTTTTTCCGACATTTCTGGTCAACTAATAGGTAGTATCAAAAGTTTTAATTGATTTTAAGTATTTCTATATTTCTGCCACACACGCACGGCAAACTTGGCGCACGGAAACAAGAAAATATAATTGTGTAAAATAAATAGAGAAAGCGCTAAATAATACCGACTTAAATACTGTTTTTTTAAACCAAATATATGAATGTGAGCAGCGTACATATTTTGGTCTGAAGAAAACAAAATAAAAACTCATAAAAAAGTAATAATGGCATTCTATATTTTTTCATGTTAAATAGTGTATTTAAAATGTAACATGCGGTCACTCTGAATAAAACTCATGAAATCAAAACAAATCTTAAATAAAATCTAAATACACTTCATTTTAATTGCACTATTATTTAGGACTACGAAGAATAATCGAAACGAAAAGGTAATGCACTAAATTTGTTGCAATAACGCAATATACAAACATTGGGACTATATTGGCGATATTTATGGTAAGGGTACGATCCTTATAGGCGGAATCACGAGTGGTAGGTCCCAAAGAGCAAGCGATTATGCAAAAAGTAACCATCATTTTGCTGACAAAAACACAAACTCGTTGGGAACGAGATAGACACGGCGTATCCTTGTTTTCCCGCCAACTACCCGTTAGCGGATGCCATAAGCCCCAATTGATCCAATCGGTCTCGAGCGCGGATATGAATCGATCCCACCAACTTTCGACTATATGATAATCGCCCAGTTTGAGAACCATTGATGAGCTTAGGATGAGAAATTTTTCTCGGACCCATCGATTGACGATAAATACTTGGGTTAACTGCTTCTGAATATCCATTACCTCAATGCGCCGCAAATACCAGCTGGGATAGCGTCCTGCATTGTTATGAGCAACTGCAATCCTTGTCGGAATGCGAATATCACGCGTACGCACTAGGAGCACGTACGTGGAGTTGCGGGTTAACTCAGGATTTTCCGGATCCTGCATGATCGTGAACTGTAACTCCGTCCGCTGAATAGTCTGGAATATTAGGCGAACCGAGGCAGTTGTTTGGGCATTTATACGTCCGCCAGTTTTCAGAAAAATTAACAGGTCATGCAGCTCCTTATCGTTTTGATGACTCTTCATTCCACTCATGTCACAAACAACGGTTTTGATAGGGCGCTTGTTACACTTGATGACCAGCACCAGCAGCAAAATTACAAGTAAGCATAAAAATATAATGTAAAATATAAGAAGATACTTATTCAACTTGACATGGGCCGTCTCCAATGGAACCTCAACAACTGGAATATGATACACATAGCTTGTATAGGTGCCCAGGACAGTGCACATACAATCTATTTGTCCCTTTTTCTGATACTTCAGTAAGGGAAGGCAATAGTCGTGTGACCAATGCTGTGAATCCCCTTCTGCGCTATATTTCCAATAATCACAGCTGCGATGCTGAAAGACAAAAGAAAATCTTGCCGGACCATTTGAAACTGGGGTGTCTGAGGGGTCAGTGTTATCGGAACCGGAATCATCGTTGACCTGTATCGCCATAAATGCCCGTTTCGAGGTTGGGCATTTATTTAGAATAACCATTATCTTATTGATCGAATTGGAGGGGACAAAACAGTTTGAATTGCTGACAGCATCTTTCCAAGATTTCGGACTGTCTCCTATGTGTAGGAGCACTTGTAGTTCATGTGTAGATTTCTTAAAATGTACAGTTAATATCGCGTTTCCTTCAATATTGACGCGATACAAGCGGATCTGTTCCATGTACTCCAGGTTTCCATTCACCAAGCAATTTATATATTTACCAGATTCCGAGATGGCGTACTCATCTTCGTCATCCTCCACACCGAAATCCCCGTCATTGTCATTTAACTGTTCTGTGGAGATTCAAATATATTGTTATGACAGACGTTCTCTAAAATTAAGATTATATTGATACCCCTATTAAAAATAAGTCCATCATCTTCATCATATTCATCATCTTCTTCATATTTAGTTTTCACGTCAAAAGGACTGCGTGCGATCCTAGAATGGTTCCTTATGTTCGAAATTTGCGTCCCCGCTATTGCTTTTGTTTCATTTGGACTGCGAGCTAATATAAATTAAATAAAATTGTACAATTAAAGAAATGCTTACTGTTTAAGCCCTTCGTCGTCCACGGCTGGCTTAAATTTGCCCACCATTGTTATGAATTTAATATCGCTATCGTAAAGCAGAAGCTCTTCCTTGAAGTCGTCCTCATACACATAGATACGTACGGAGAGTAGTACTGAACTCGGCTGTTTCTCCTCTGGATACCACCAATTAAGTCGGCGTGTTGTTGACATGACCTTAAGGCAAATGTAATTGGTATCAGGATCTTTGGTTTCACTGAGCAGATCGGGTGTGAAAAATACTTGGTGCATGTCGTCGCTAGTGTCAATTTTATAATGACGATCATTTTTGATGTAAAAACACTGAATCTCAAGAGAAACGGCTTGAGAGGTCACATCTGTGGTGTCTGCCTCTAGGCCATGAGAGCGAGCAATTGTTAAGAATCGGAAGAGTCGTTCCGTTTGCCACATGGCATTCAACCAGATCATCGAGCGATTCTTAGCCGCCTCATTATCAAACTGAGAGATTTCTTTCATCAGTTGGTCTACACGATTCTGGTTCAGTTTCTTGTTATTGAAAGCCTCACGATATTGATCGAATATACGTTGGGGGGGACGAGGCAGCTTCATATTAAGGCGATCTATCATATCAAAGACCGTGACACAAGCAACGGTGACATTTACAAAGGGCTGTTCAAGCATCTCCCGCGTGACTTCGGTATCTTTCAATCTTTGGAAGATTTCATTAAGTTTTGTCACCGAAGCGGTCAACAACTTATGCTCTCTGTAATCGATGGGCGTCAATCGATGAGCAAAGGTCGTTGTCAAGTTGGCCACCATGCCGAGGGCGACTATTGATTCTGGACGGACATTTCCGTAGGCACTTATTAATTGCTCTCCAATCTCTACAATATTTATCCGGGATGCCAGCGATTGGACAGCCTGATAGAATATTTGGAGATGACCATAAATAGCATCATTTAGAATATCTATCATATACTCCCGTAGCTCGTCTGGTGTCAGTTGCACATCTTTTATCGGAGTCACTGTCACATTCACAAAATCCTCGCTACACATAAGCAATTTATCACAGATAAGCACCTTGACGTAATTCACATTCAGTGGCAGATACGTTGGGCAGTTGCATTCAAAGCAACTATTGAGTAGTACACGATCGGCATAAAAGAAAAATTCTATTGGTTTGTGTGCAGTGACATAACCTGGGCAACAAATATAAAAAGGAGTAGTGGCCTCTTTGCCAGTCAATGGTTTTATCTCACACTTGCCCCCAATAGGCGCAACTTTTTTCATTAATTGCTTCAACTCCATTCCCATGCGACCATCTGCGGAGTGCAAAACTAGCCTGATAAGGGCCATTGTTCCAGGCACACGTATATGCATGGTCAGTAGCTGAGTGTTAAGGGTAATCTGATCGCCAATATACCATGCATATCGGAAAGGACCCCTCCCACAACCCAAGCACTTGGCCAAAAGCTGCACCTTGCTCATAGGATTGTACTGATTGAAGAAACAATTCGACTTGCAAACAATCGCCACATGCAGCAAATTGTCATTCCCAATATACACAGACTGCATTGCCTTGGAAGTGAGCCGCGGATTATCATCGGACACAACGGTCAATGTGAAATCGTACTGACAGTTGATGTGAAGGTTACTGGATTGTATAAAAAAACGTTTAACTGTGATAACAAAATGGAATGATTAATGTACAATTTGTACAATTTCTATTAGTCTACTATCTAATGCTTTCGAGGAGCAGTTTTCCATTCACCTGATGTCATATTTGTTTTACACTTTTGATTTTTATAATCATCTAACGATTCACAGTCCCAGTGGTACACTTTAAATTGTCCTATACCCCGTTGTTTGGAGTAGTCACGGCTAAGCGATCCATCAAGAAGTAGGCTGCGGCCGAGCCTCAACCTTCGCACTGGACCACCAGCAATAATGGCCTCAACATTTCCCATCATGACTTCTAGATAGCAGCGGGCTGCGAACCGAATTCCATTGTGAATGCCCTTTAGCTCGACCATGTAAAGATCTCGCCATAGCTCGTACTTAGGCGCAGAGTGTAGAGTGTAAGGCAATAAAGTTATAACATTGCCCTGATTCGACAAAGAATGCAGAGATCCTGTAAAATGCTTTAAAGAAATCACTTCGTTCTTGAATTTTATAAAAGGACCAACTCACGTAACAAAAATAGAGGATAGAAATTCCACTCCAATGGAATATAAACAAGCCCGCACTTTCTTCTGAACCCGGTGCGAATTATTGAGCTGCGTGTGATAACTATTTTCTGCGGCATATCAGGATTTGCGCATTGCTTCAATATCAACAATGGCACACATTCATCGGGCAATATAACTGTTAAATCTACTTCAACGAGAACTTCTTTGGCAGCGGGATTTTGTGGAACTGTGCCTTTCAGTCTGAGTACTCTATCATGAGTCTCCCAGAATTGTGCATCCACTCGTGCAATCAAACCAATTTCATATGCCACTGGTACAGATGGATTTATCTTCAACGTCTTTATAAAGGAGCTTATTTTACGGGTCGCACTAAATCTAGGTGTCATTTGTTCTGCCCCTTTGCCGACCAGAAAATAGGCCAGCAAGTAGCTGTCCGTGCTTAGGCGTAATCTTATTGGAATGTTGGGAATTTTCTCCATGGTTATCGCTACATAGACGTGCCTTCCATATTGAACCTCCCTATTCATGTACACCCGTAAATTGGTCGCATGCAGTTCATCTACGAATCCATTCGTCTCCCAAATGAGAATCAGTATTGAAACAAACACCGCCAATTTCCGCCATAGTTGCTGGCACATGTCAAGCTAAAGAAATAGCATTAATTAATTCGCATTCAATGAAATGCATTGCAACTTACACAGATCTGTCGACAGCAACAATCCCAATATTTGTAGCCTACAATTGACAGGCGACTCCGTCTCAAATTGCTGTTGAATTTGTAAAGTGTAAATACACTGTGTATAGTGTACAGTGTCGATAGTATCTAGATCACATTAAGAATACAACTTCTTTTGCTAAATAAAATATAATTGGTTTCAATTATTGTTAAAAATTAAGTTTTTTTTTATTTATTTCTTTGTTTTACAACAAAATACAGACTAAATAATAAGTAAAATAGATTTATTTATTTATATATATATAGTATATATATATATGCTTGTATGTGTATATATACATATATATTTATTCTTATTATTATTAATATAGATCCCTCGAAACTCTCTTGGCTCTAAAAAGTTTACACTATATTTGTTGTATTCTTTTATTTTGTTTTCATTTTTTTCTGTTCCAGTTGTGTTGCATGTGTTTAAATGTGAATTTTATGTTTATGATTTTTCAATGAAATTATAAGAAATCCTTGAAATTATGATTATTGCAGTTCTTGCATAGGGCAAATATGCGTACTAAAAGTTATGTGCTGTGTTTAAGTAAACTATCTATAATCCAACATTCTTTTGCATAATTTTTTCTTTTATTATTTAAAATAAATTGATTTGTTATTGGTACCACGAGCCGGGTACGTACAAAAGAGGAAGAGGTACGTCATTTACAATTTATTTATGGCCTAGAACCAAAATGAAATTAAAGTTCGCGACAATTGCAATCGAATGCAAATATAGATTTATTTCCATGCTCTCTACATTCATAATTATACATATAATTTACTGGTTTTTGTAGCGACATTAACATTACATTGAAGGAAAGGTGATCTTCGCTGGATGAGGATGGAGTTAGGGGCTGTTGGGATGCGAAGCGAATGATTTCTTGATTGTTGGTCAACGGCCAACGGCGACAGTTGATATTAGGTTAATCAAAAACAATAATATTAGATGGCGCAACTAAGTTTCCCGCTAATGGTCGATTTTCATTATCTAAAACCTCAAGTTAATTGTTTCAAAATTTGTTTGTGCATTTGCTTCTGAGAAATTATCCGATTTTTTTGTATAGTCCAGACATTGGACGTTCAGACTTGCTCGAAGCGATGACACGCATGCCTCAGCGGCTCCTCATAAAGCAACCCAAAAATGGGTGAAAACATTAACCACAAAGGAAAATTGTGAAGCTAGGGTTGGGCAATACTAGGAATGATTAATTTTTAATCATTTATTCACCATAATCATTTTTATCAACAACACAAAAACGAACACTTAATTGCCCACCTAATAATAAAAATAATAAATGATTAAATTAACATCAGAATTATATATTAGAATGCACAATGCATAATACGGTCCGCTTTTACACACATGGTGTATATTGACCCATTTTTGATCTCTCGCATTTCTCACGTGGATGTGTATCTCACTCTCTCTCTCTCTCTTCCTCTCTTCTATTCTGATCTGATCAAGACTCTTTTAAATCTCTCATCATTGTGTCATCTCTTCAGTGCAATTTAAACGCTGGCCAATCTCTTGCGCCTCATGCAATTCGTCGATGTTGAATCCAAAGGAGGCAGATGGCCTGAGCATCTTGATGCGATGGCCACAATGACAATGGGTTTTTCTTGCTTTAGACTTTGATTTGCATAGAAGTTACTCTACTGGTATGCATGCGATTGAGCATTTTAAGTTTGTTGAGGGTGTTAAAAAAGAGTTGGGAGCAAGTTGGGATAGAGATATGAATGAATTAGAAGTCGTGCTTCAATGGCAATTTCACAAGTACGTTCCAATTTTTTACAGCAACATTTAATTGGTGCAATCTTTTGTGTACGTAAATGTGAATATTGCCTCAAACGCTTCTCGATGTGTGTGTGTATGTGAGTGTGTGTGTGTGTCTATTTGTTTATATGCATATGCATATATATACATATATATGTGTGTATGTGTAAATGTGTACGGATTTTAAACTAAATGATAAAGTATAGTTTAAATGGTAGTCGTGTTAACTAAATGTTAAAATCTGGATCTTACGAATACAGCACTTGAATCATGCTCGCTATAACCCAAACGTTTTGTATGCTTGAACACCTCATTTGTAATGCTCGTCACGGGCATCGATTGATCCAAATTTTCAGCCATATTGAGCACTAGACGCAAATCGCGTTGCATATGACTTAATGGTTGTTGAGGATTAAAATCACCCTTGGCCATTTCTGCAAAAGAAAGCAAACATTTAACCAATCTACCACGACGAAGAACTTTGTTCGTTCAGTTTCTTACCCTTTCCCTTGGCTAGTAGCAGTGGTGATTTCATAGAAGTTAAATCAAATATGTCTATGATATCGTTTAACGAAATGGAAAAACGATCAGCTGCAAGCAAATAAAATGCATTTATTATTATGTTCTAAATGATTTTGATTGTTGTCCGGGAATACATACCCAAAGCTAACGCCTCTGCCAACCCAACCAGACTGACTCCCAGAATGGTTTGCAAAATGAGGTTCACTTTACAGGCGTTGCCAACATCTGCTAGATAATAACAATAATTCCAATTTTAATATTTATGTATACGAATTGTAAGATTTAGCCGAAGCTAATGGCAATTTCAACTTACTGCCCAGGAAAAATGTATTCTTGGCAATAGTCTTGAAGCAGGAATGGCACTCCTCAAAGACTGACCGATCGCCGCCGGCTAATATGATAAGCATGCCATCGGCGGCTTCTTGTCGTGAACCATGGATCTGTGCCTCCAGGTAACGACCATTACATTGCTTGATTCCCTCTCCAATGTCCAGTGATGTGTCCGGATCAATGGTGGACATTTCCACATATGCCTTATTGCGTAAATCTTTCAGCTGCAGGACACCACAATTGCCAAACACGAGCTGCAACAAAAAAAAAAAAATAATTAAATACAAAACATTAAATAAATTCAATTTTTTTATTTGCTAAAACTTACATCTTTTGCGCCTTTGGGATCTGATACGCAACAGAATATAATATCTGCCGCTTCCACGACATCCATGGGTGTGTCCTTCACCTCTGCGCCAGCCTCCACAAAAGGCTGGCACTACAAACAAGAAGGGGCAAAAGAATATGTAGTATTAAATAAAGATTTCCAAATAGATAAAAAAGAGAAAGACTCACCTTATCAATGGTGCGGTTCCAGACCACAACCTTGTGCCCTGTGTATATTAAATCCTTTACAATGGTTGATCCCATCATGCCCAGACCGAGAAAACCGAATGTTTGATCAGACGGAACAATGTCACGATCTGCCAACGTATTTGTACGGGAGTTCATGTCAATGGTCTTGGTTTCTGGACGCGTAACTACTGGTCGATCCAGGAGTGCTATTGCATTGGGTGCACGCTTTAAGGTGCCCAAAAAGGCGTCTGACTCGATACGAGTACGTGCTGCCAGCGATGACGAGCTGGCGCCGTCATAATCTCCAGCTGGACTATCATATTGGTCCGCATCACCAGATGCAGCTCGTCGACCGCGCTTTCCACTTGATGAACCGGTACCAGTGGGCGTATTCTGGGCCGAGACGCGACGCTTTTGTGCAGCAGCAGACTTTGCAGTTGCCGCTTTAGTCGCTTGCTTGCTGCTCACTGCGACCGCAGCGCTAGATTTTGCTTTCGGTGTGCGTTTAACTTGACTCTTAGCAGTTGGCGTTGTCGACACAACTGGGGACGTTGCACTTGCACTTGCGTTGTTCTCCTCAATAAGAGCTGGCACATCTGATTCATCTGGGCTGCCAACCACATGCGGCACAACACCATTGTTAGCATCCGTATCCGCACCCGTCTCAGGGTTCTCATCGCTATCTAGGCCATCGCGAATCTTGTCAAAGTCTGCCTCTGTGGCATGGTTGCCCATTCCGCAACTCTCATCAATTTGACCATCAATTTCCGCGGGATCTTCAACATATTTGTCAATATCAGCCATGGCATGACGAAAGGCAGCCGGTTTGCTCACTTTAGCCAGTTCGTCCTTCCAGGGTCCCTCAAAGGGTTTAATATTGTGCTCCTCAATCCATGCGCTGCATTTACAATTACAATTAGTTACAATAAATCCATGCAAATACCAGCCAATTAAGTTACTTACAAATTGCGAGAGCCAAAGAAGAAAACACATTTGGTATTGGCCCGTCTCTGCTGGCTTAACAAATCAAGTGGTGGCTCTACAATCTGTGAATACCATTGAATACATTAAAAAACTTATGTTGGCTGAACTCATAAAGCATATTTAGAACTCATTTTCGCTTGCACAATAAACACACACACCCACAATTTGTAAATCAAAGTCCAAGTAATGTCATTTTAACTATATACGCATTTTTTTACATTTTGTACTATTTGTTCGGCTGTACATAAAAGAAAGCTATCATACACAATGTTAACTCAAATTAAACAAATAAAAAATAAAACAAGCGCTCACTGCTGATAGCAACGGTACGCTGGGCACATTTTCTATACACACACACACTTGGACTCCGTTTACAACAAACAACAAATATCGAAGCCTGCAAGTGCGTTATGACGTCGACAGCAACCGAGACTGCGGCAGCGGCACACGTCGGACGCCTCTGCCACTGCTGCATAAAAAAGTACAGTCAAAAACAAACACGGCAGCGGCAGAGGCAGCGACGTCGTCGTCGACAGTAGCATATGTAGTTATTATGCTTACCATGCCAGGCCATGGCGTGAATCCCTTCATTTTGGCCCTGTAATGCAATAAGAATTATTGTTTCAGCTTTGTTTTCACCATTTGTTAAAACTCATTTAACTACAAACTATAAAATAGCGCGCGCGCGCGCCAAAAAAGCGCCAACGCAACGACGTCGACGTCGTAGCAATAGCAGCAATGCTGGTAATGCAGTAATAGCTAAATTCAGTTCGGCGTTTGTAATAAAATGTTTTGTATATTTTAATATGACGGAGTTTGTCGAGCGCCAAATATTTGTACATTGTTTTTCTCGCTATTTTAGCATATTCAAGTCAGCGGTAATTGAGGTTATGTATATTTGCTTTATTTTCCTGCTCCAAATTAGCCACAAAATTCACTTTATTATACACAAGTAGTCAATAAGCGTTTCTGCTTTTTGTTTCAATTAGAACATAGTTTATTTTGGACACAGATGTCTTACCAAATTAAATCCTTAGGCTTGTAGATGAATTTCTCTGTCGAGTCGCCCGATAGCGACAATTTTTTATTTTTCGACATGATGTTATCTAGGCGTATGTTAAACTTGGTTATTTTGCTGCTGGTATTGGGACGACACACACAGAAAACTGATTTGTTAATTTGCTTTAGCACAAATTTGTCGTTGGCAGCGTTTAATTAATTTTCTGATTTTTTCGTACGTTGCCTTCTTATTTTTTTTGTGGTCTTTGTATGTGTGATGCGTTTCGTGTATGTCGATAGTAACTAATATCGAAAACAAAAATGGCGCTCGACATGTGATGCCTTCTAATCGATTATTTAGACAATTTTGTTGCTAGTAAGTTGGCATTTCTTAGGTAAGTTGGCATCTTCACGCTCTCAATGTAAACAACAGTGTGACCATCACATCTCGTTCGGGGTGAATGCTCAACATATATGCAATTCATATTTAAATAATAATTTAAACTTAATTGCAATTGGGAATATTGATACGCTCTGTATCCAGAAAAATAAATATCAATAATATATGGGAAAATCAGTTGTCTTATAATTATATGGCATAAAGCCTAAGATATTTGTCAAATTGTTTGGATAAATTAAACTACCGTATATTAATGCACAAATCACCAAGACTTTAATAAGGTTTCTTTGATTTGTCCCCGTTGCCAACATATGATACTAAAAGCTCTTTAGCACATAAATTCAATATTATTGTAGGACATCGTGCATGTGTGCCAAAAGCGCAGAGCCCAGATTTGCAAAACAAACAAAAGTGCGTGCCAAATAGTTGCGTACACCCTTTTTCGCCAAATACTGCTCAACCCGTGCCGACTGATTTGTTTAAATAAACATTAGACACTTGCAAAACGCATTGTAAGTATTACATTTCATTGCTAACTTAACGGATTGACCCTATATGCTCTCCAACAAACAATTGGCTGTTTATCTTATGCGTGCGATCTTTTTCCGCCCTTTCACAATTTCGCAAACAATGCGAATTTGAAATAGGACTTTCACTTAAGCCGCAGCCCAGGCATCCATCAGTAAGAGTCCAGACAAGAGTCCTTAACCGCAAAATAAATTACCGCACGTAGCATCCACTTGGCAAGGCAGACGGCATTCAGCACTAAACCATAATCCTCATAAATATGAAACAATCAAATAAAAAAAAGGAGTAAAACCCACACAAGAGTACAAAGAGATGGGGTTCTCAGGATAGACGACGACCCAGTGCCACACAGGCTTTTTATGAACGACCCAAGGCAAAAAATAATAAATGAAAAAGTATCTACGAAACAGTGAAAGTTGCAGCCGGAAAAAGGGTAAAATTATGCACTTTTCTATAGCAAACTTTGCAACTTTTTTAAGGGTAAATAAATTGTTCACACTTTGTTTTGCGATTAAACGGGAGAGGGTTGGAAAAGGGGTACACATTCTGTTCGACTATGATTTATAAAGATAAATGTTGTATTTGAGTTTAATTGGGCTAGGTTTAAGTGAATTTTGCATTAATACATAGGCTATTGTTGCAGAAAATAATTTTAAATATATCAATTACATAGAATGTACAAGCATATGTTTGTATTTAAACTAATAAATAAAAAATATCTACATATGCATATTCACAAGTATAAGTACATATGCATGTGTGCATAAATTTCCCGCAACACATTCCTTTAAGCTTCTGTTATAATTTGTATCTACATATACATATGCATACATATCCACATGTACATATGTATCTACATGCACATATACATACGCACATACGCTCCAATGAAATTGGAGTATGTCGCCGGTTAAAACTCGCATTCATATCTTTATAAGTACATACATACATATGTATATACATTTTGTATACATACAATGAATATGTATACAAAGAATCCCACATCGAGATTTGTTTTATTTGATGGAGAGCCCAAGATAATATCTACTCAGTCAATCTCAACAACTCGGCTAACGCGCATTGGTTTCAAAAATCTATAATTTTGGTTTTTTAAAATGGTTAGTGTGATGCATGGTTTTTTAATTATTTGCTTGTTAATTTTCAAATTTGTGAAATTGTTGAGATTATTTATATATATTTTTAATATACATATGTATACATATTTAGAACAATGTGATTACATATAAAAGTATACAAGCTACTTATTCATGTATAGTACAAACTAAGGAGCTAAGAAATAGCTTAGCTTGCGAAACACACTCAAAGTAATATAAAGTCGGAATAAATTCCTGTGAATTTGTACAGTAGTACTATATGAATCGTACTAATGTTTGCATAAATAAATGTATGTACTCGTATGTATGAATGTATTTACATATGTATGTGAAATAGACACTGTGTTGTATTCGAACTTTTGTATCAAAGATGCTCAGTGGAATATCGCATGTCTTGACGAGTAAAGTTATGCTAAGAAAATTACAAACTCTACCTTTAAACTTAATTTGAATAAACATCAAACATCAATGTTGGAAATTCTCTATTTTTTAATTTTTTTGGAAAACAACGAATTGTCGATCATAGTCGACATTTCTTCCAGCTCTAATTTAAAGGGTATTTTTCAGAAAATGACAGGCGATATGAACAACAATTAAATTAAATCTCTCCTGTTATTATTATTATTTGTTAATTATTTAAATCTTATTGATTTTTATACATTTGCCTAACATGTAAATACATCTATATATTTTAGTATATTATCTCATCCATTGGTCGACCGTCTTAAAGTATAAACCAACTAATAATGTCGAACTGTGACGATAACATATTGAATGAATGTAAGTAGGAACCATTTTGAGATTAATTACATTTTATTCTGATTAATAATTAGCTTAGGTTCATTCGCTTGAATGGATAGATAGACATTTGATTGATCTGTAATTATGGTCAACCCCCTTTTTGGCAATTTGCATATTTGTAGCTACCAACCCAACAATTCGTTGAGTTTTATATGATTTTTTATGTGATAATAATATGTATTTTTTCGCAGCTCACCCTTAATAAATGTACATCTATGTACTTACATAGATGGCACAAATAATTGTCGCGATTCAAGTTGTGATTTTTTATAGGAAATGAAGGAGTAGGTTAAGTGTTAGCTTTTACGTCTGTTTGCCAGCAGCGAAAGTGTAAATACAACAGCAATTTGAAGTGGCGGCATCTGTTGGGTGGTTTGAGGGGGTGTGGGCATGGAAAGTCCTTACTAGTGCAGCACAAACAATTGGCAAATAGGCACAAGGACCTACGCTACACACGCCAGCTGCGGCTTTTGCCACTTTGCTTTTGCTTTTCCCTAGCTGAACTCAACTAAAACTTGAATTTTCTGAGTTATAAACTAAAGCTGTATAATATTTTGGATGCATTTCATTTAGATCTAAACCAATTCTTGATTTGAATTTGAATTATTCAAGTACTTTGAAAATAAAAATTGAGGCAGTAAATATTTGACAACAGAACGAAAAGTTCTTATTGCGCAATAATTTTGTACACAAAAGTATATGTATGTACGTTATTTGGAAATATGTATATAACTTACATATATATGCTTATAATACGATAAAAGTTTGTCGTGCGAGGAAATCTCAGAAATTTTCGCATGAATGATTGTCGCTTTCCCTGTGTAAAATTATTTGAACTTTAAGCTATTTATTTATTTGATGTGCCAGAGGGAGAGATGCTTCTTGGCTATCTTGAAAGTAGGAGCAAGAGAAGCGAACTGAAATTTTCTTGAATTTTTAGGGTCACTGGAGTTGATGAAGGAGCAGCCAAATGAAAGCTCAACCATTGTCATTACGGACTATGAGAATCCAACGATGTTCCGCTACATAACGTTGAAGGACCTGCAGGAAAATGGCAAATTTGTACATCAAATCGAGTCACAACTCGAGTCCCTTTGTCAGGATGAGAATCGGAGAAAGCATTACGATCGGTTACAGTTTGTCATAGTGCGCTACTATTTTCTAGATCGCGTCAAGCATTTGCGTGGCATAGTAATCCTTGCTAAAGAGGATAACGTTTACTTTGTGGAGTCACTAGACTATGGATTTAGTTTGGTCTGCCGGGTTCAGGACCTGTGGGTACTGCAAGAGAAACTGCGGAAGAGATATCTGAATGTTTTGTGGGGCGGTCTGTCAGGTGTGTCGCCTTCTAATGGTGTTCAATGGTCCGAAATGGCCGTAAAGTTGCTTCACAATAAGCTGGATAAGGCGCTGTCCATAAAATTCTGCATAAACTATCGCTCTAACGGTAGACATTACGATTATGGTAAGCTCTTTATTGAGTCGTCGCGACAGGATGAACCCTTGCTTAATGCTGCTGCCTATCTCTTGGAGCATCGTTGTGCTCGGCTAGAAAATCAATTCATGGTGAGCCGCAGTTATGAAAAGGATACAAGTGGCATGCGATCGTTGCAATTAAATTGCACGGGCAACAAGCCCAGCTCCCAGGTGTTGCAACTTATGGCAATGCATAAAGTGGATGCCCAGCAGCTTGCACTGCCATCGAGGGACAAGCAACTTAGATCCAAGGTGCGCAACCTGAAGTCACCTAGTGAGCAGCCGGAAAAACTCGCGTCCATCTGCATGCAGCAATACACCTCCCCACAACCAATACCAAACTCCGTAAGGTGTCTAAGCGTGGTCAGCAATAGCAGTGCGAGAAGTGTGAATACAATATTACTCAGTGGCTCTTCGAAAAGATCCAGCAGCAGCAGCAGGTGCCTCTCCAATAGTTCGAGGCTAGACGCTCCTAGCAATCCGGAAAGCAGCATCAGCAGTTGCTCCTCCAAGAGGGTCGAGAACAAACCTATGAACAGCTCCAGCTGTATTAGAAATTGCTCTTCTAAGCCGACAAGCAGCTCCAGCAGCAGCCTTTGCTCCTTCAATAGCTCAACTCTTAGCATAGCGATGAGCAGCTCCAGTATCAACGCATCCTCCAAGAGAGTCGAGAGCAAACCAATGAGTAGCTCCAACAGCATTAGAAATTTCTCCTCCAAACCGACAAGCAGCTCCAGTAGCAGCCATTGCTCCTTAAATAGCTCGGCTTTCAGTGTCGAGAGCAGACTGACGAGCAGCTTCCGCAGCAATTGCACCATCAATAGCTCAAAGCCATGTGCCGAGAGCAGCTGCAGACAGCAGCTGACCAACTTGCAGGAAGTGTCGTCGACGCAAAAAGTGAGTCACAATTACCAGCAATTGTTGCTGGTGCACGGCAAGGAGGAGGCGTGGCCTCTAAGTAGTCAGTCGCTAAGCTCTATATTCTGTCCGGATGTGGCCACGGCGATGGAAGAGATGCACAAACAAAGGCCGCTCCCTGTCCAGCGTTATGCCTGGCCACATCTGATGAAGGGCAATGCAATGGTGTTGATTGATACCATTGGCAGTGGTCGCTCCTGGTCCTATTTACCCACGTTATGCTCTCTGGTTATGCGTGCGATGCGAAGGACACCAATTGGCCGTGCAGATGTGCAAAAATTGGGTCCATTGGCGGTGCTATTGGCGGATTCGGTAGCGAATTCACAAATACTAAGCAAGCATTGCAGCTATCTGATGAAGTCCTATGTGACGCACCTGCTGAAGGTGGTCAACACACATGACTATGCAATGCTGGATGTGCAGCAGATGCTTTTAAATTCTTGTGGCATCTTGATCACCACCATAGCTCATTGGAATGGATTGTTTGGAGACAATAAATTAAATTTGATAGATGCACATCGTCTGAAGCATTTCATCCTGGATGACTATGATCGTATGCTCACTGCTGCGCCCAACTTGCTCCACGAAGCACTTCGGCATCTTCAGAGTCTGCCGCTGTCTCAGCTCCAGCTTATCATAATTGCCCAGCGTTGGCATGGTCGCCACTTTCTGCCACTTGCCAAGCGCCTCAATCCACATCCTATGGTGCTAGTTGCTGATTTCCTTGAAGCAGCGATTTATGGCAACGTAAAGCTAGATGTGAAGCTACTTCATTCCAGCAAAAAGACCCAAAAGCTGATAGACTACCTCGCCGCCCAAGTTCCGACTGTACCCATCGTTATCTACTGTAAAAACAACGAGGAGTTGTCAGTTTTGCAAGTGGCGTTGACTGCGGCTGGTCATGAATGCATCGAACTGCATGATGCGTTGCATCAGGTAAGTCAAATTAACCCATCAATTAAAAAAGGCTTTCTTTTAATAGACGCTTTCCAGTCATCTTAAAATGTGGTATTTGCTGTCATGACCTACATTTTAGCGAAATATGACAAAATGCCACTCAAAATTGATAAGCAGCGGAATGTTGGTATTCGCCCCGAAGTTGTTCAGTTATTTTCTATCGAACACGCAATGAATCTCGATTAATTGCAAACATTTATTATTAATTTAGAAGTACACTGATTATTGCCTTGCTTTCCATATTTTGCTCGTTTATTTAACAAGTTCGGATTGTTTACATACCCTGTCGACCAACACGTTAGCAAATGACAATTCGAATGTGATAATTTCTTGTCAGAAATTCTGATTAAAATGTGAATAAAGTTATCGTTTCAAGCCCTTTGAAAGCCACTCAAAAGTTTTTATGAATTTATATCGCTTTATCTCTCTTAGCCTCTCTGTCCGTTTGCTCACTATTCGCATTTTAGCAACACGTTAATTTAAAAGATAAAAGGGTTGGTAATTTTAAATATGACTTGAAAGTTTATAATCACTGTCAATTTGGAATTACAAGTCCTTGTTCTCTTTCTCTGAGAAGATGCCATAAATAGTGTATTTTTTATTTTTATTTTTTTTTATTTAATAATCTTTAATTTATATTTTTTGGTGTGATAAATATATTATATTCATTTAATTTTTCTAATGGTTTTCAGGCTTTAGTTTTGTTTTTTTTTTTTTTTTTGCTATATAAATGTATGTTTTTAGGTGAGGAGATTAATGATCATCTTTCATTTCGTACTTTATTACCATAGGAAAACCATGAGTTGTTGCTGGTTTCGGATGAAGGGCAGGATCCTATCCAACTGCCCATCAAGAAGTTTGGCCTATTGGTGCACTACAGTCTACCCAGCAGTTGGTCAAAGTTTTCCAATCGTTTCCATGTGTTCATTGATAACATAAGCAATAGTTTGGCTCCTCAGGATAAGAGCCAGGACATTATGTCTTATGTGCTGCTGGACGAGAGCAACACCAGTGAGCTGCCGCGACTGGCACAATTTCTCAAGGCTCATGACATCCGGCTGGACCAGCAGGTAAAACAAATGGTGGCCAGCTGTCGACAGGTGATCGATGAAAAGCGTGCCTTCTGTTGCCACATGCTGAAAAGTGGCGAGTGCATTCAGTTGTCATGCAACATGCGGCACTTCATAGTCGATGCAGAGATACAGGGAGTGCATTGTGACTTGTGGCAGCCGGGAAATGCTGTGCGTTGCAAGCTCATCAAAGTCTACACTCCGGTACATGTTGTGATAAGAGCTGAGAGCTACAAGTTAAAAGACAGCGACTCTGCCTGGCTGAGTGCATTTGGACCAAGCCCTTTAAGAAACCTGAGCACAGCTCTTCGCGAACACATGAGCCACGAGCCGAATCGACTGCTGCAGCAGGAGTTAACAGTATCGGACATTTGTCTAATACAACGAGGGCTTGGGTATCAACGTGTTCGCGTCGTGGACTTGTCGAACAAGCATCTGGTTACGGTGAAACTGCTGGATGAGGCCAGAGAACTACTGAAGGTAAAGCCATCCGATCTATTGCAGTGTGATGCCAACTTCAAAAAGGTTCCACCTTTGGTCATGGATGTGCGATTATGTGGATTATTGCCATGCGGCAGTGAAGAAGGCGAATGGCTGCCAGCGGCCACCAATTGGGTCAGCGACCAACTGAGCAATCTACTCGACAATCAGCAGCTGCAACTAATTGTAGAATTTTCCATGCTGGACACTGTCTATGTGAGGGAAATTGCGGTGCTGCAGGATTGCCCTTCAATGAGGACCTTAGTCAAGGCAATGCAACTACAGAATGAGTTAGTGGAGCGAGAATTTGGCAAGCGGGATGAGAGCAGCATTAAAAGACTGCGTGTAATGCACCAGGAGCTATTTAAAGCTCAACAGCAGGAAGGAAGCGATTCAAAATATAACATTGTTTTGAATGACATCAACGAAAATAGTGCTGATGACGACACACTTCATCACGAGTCTAATAGTTCTTCAAACAAGTTCAATGAGTTGGATACGAGGGAAACTGTGGATGTAGCGCCAGAAGATGCTGCCAATTTTAGCCAGTTATCTTTAAATGAATGGAAAACTTCTCCTGCAAAAGAAGGACCTAATGAATCATTGAACTTATGCATGGATACTCTGCTCAACGGTCTGCAAAGTAATGATCCACAACTTAAGGATGGTGCAATCAACATTTTAAAAGTAATGCTCGCTTGCGAGAGTCCAGTTGAGAGGTCGTCGATTAAATCAGAGAAGGCTCCAACAAAAGAACAGATCATCCCAACATCAACAAGCCAAGCCTTTTATTGTGCGGCTATAACAGGCAATGTGGTGAGGCCCAAGGTCAAATGGTATCAGAGCCTCACGCAGATTGAACTAATCTTCGAGCAGCAGTTTCCGCAATACCAACTTATCCATAAGGGCAGTACTCTGATTTATCAGGTCCAGGAGACGACACCGCCACAGCGTTGCATTCTGAACTTGCTGGATGAAGTAAAAATACTAACGGAGCAGCAGCATGGCTATCGACTGCATGTGAAGTTGGCCAAGCAAAATCTTATCACACTTTGGCCCACCTTGCTCAGTTCCCTCACTGCCCAGCAGAATTCCCATTGGCTAGTTTATGATACCACGCGTGACGAGCTGCCCCAATCGCAAATGGCTCGGGTCAGTTGGATGCGATATATGCAATGTCCCACAATTTGTAATGTTCCTTCAGATAGTGATGAAGACAATAATCTTTCTGCCGATGAAGAGTTGAGCTTGTCCGATGACGATTTTTGATTGATAACTCAAACGGCTGTTCCAGCCGTTTCCAGTTCTCCAGTTTTGAGGCTGATAATTTTATTGTCAGCTTATATATTTTATTAAAGTAATTAGTATAATTTTTATATGTAAAATTAAAATAACGAAAACATATTCAAGGTTTAAAATATAACAAAAATATTTCCTAATTCAAACGACTATGGGATCCATTATAAATGCACAAAATGTATTATTTGGTAAAAATTTAAAATGGGACGGGTTTGCTGTAATCTTCACTTTATTCTCTATGATACTGATTTTAACTTTTTTTTTGCTTCGTCCCTGCTCGCCAGGACGAGTGGAGCTATATAGTGCGTCAAATGACACATCACGTTTCGCCAGATTTTGTACATGTCTAATTCACCCTCGTATGGCATCAGCAGGGAGGTGATCTCAACGGGGCCATAATTATCCCTCAGTGCACATCCCACCCGAAGGGCCTTTCCGTTATGGAACGAACGTTGTATTCGCACATAACGCCCGGCAAATTTCTTTACGAATGGCACATTTGGCAAAATATTTAACACTAAATCCGGTGGAAGATAAAGCCCAATAGCCTTTGTGGGGTAAACGAGGTCTGATAACAGTTCTATGCCAGGTAATTCACGTATTGATTTAGCTTGCAGTCGCCAGGGCTTGTCTATCTCCAGACGCAATGGCTGTTTACTATTGGGGTCATTGCCATTCAAGTGATCACAGGCTTCGGTAATATTGTTTTTAAAAAATGACAGCAGTTCCAAGGCATCATCATCTGTTAGTTTATACTGATTCTTTGCAATGTGCAGAAACTTGAGCATCTGAAGTCGAAGACAGATTTGGGTTACATTTCTGTCAGTGACATAAAATCCATCAAATAGCCCATTTGATTTGTAAACTGATTTTTTAACTGCATCCCACGTGGTCAACAACTTGTTGAAAAGAACTACGTTATGCCATTTATTTAGGGCTGTCGGCGTTGGTGTCGCGATCGATATCCTGATTCGCATTTGATTTGCGGAAAATCGGGATTCGGTGTGATAACTTAACAAGTTGCTTTGCATTATTAATAAGCACGCCAATTGTTGATAACAATCAAAAGAAACCCTTTCGAGAGTGCTGCAAAGTGCGAGTGCAAAATGCATAATTTGTTTAGTTTTGCAACACTGTACGTTTCAAGCAAATATTGATGTAGAAAGAATTTAAGTTAGATTTAGCACTAGTTTCGCACAGCTTGTAAACACTTGGCAGGAATTGCATTTACCAAAGCCATCTGGGCCACGCACTTCTCCGCGATATTGTGGTTGCAACAACCGCAGCTGGGGCATGCGGCTTCAAGGACTTGTGCTACTGCAAGTGCCACAGACCATCGAGAACCAGCAGGCAATGCGAACAGTCTTAAACCCAGACAGCCTGTAGTTGCATTTATTGTTTCATCCTTGTATGAAATGTCACAGCTGTTAGCACTTTTACCGTTACAAATCGATCCATTTGCTGTGCCTCTAGTGGAGATTTTTACAAATTTGCGCGTGTTAAAATGGGCGTGCTTCGTGTTTTTTCGTGACACGAAACATCGCGATGTTGTCTGACATTAATTAGGTAAGCCTGAAAGTATGCTTCGCTTACTCTAAGCTAAAAGTGGGGTATTTTAAATGATTGATTTTAAATGTAAGTTTTTTTTAATAGTTATTATGTCTCAAATGATAATAAAATCATTTAATTAAAATATAATAGGAAAATTCGTTTCACACAAAACATATAAATAAATTTATTGATTTGCAGTGGGTTATAGAACAGTTCTTGTATTTGATATATATTTGTTTTTTTTTTTTTGTTAACACATTGTAATACTTGCAAGTAATACAAAGCGTTTAAATGACTACATAGGTGTGTAAATATTATGATATATGTATGCTACATTAATGATTTCTTTTAAGCTTATTTGCCTACCATATACATAAATATTGTTAAATATTCGTAACATTTAAACTATATATTTATTAATATATACACATTTCCATTATAACTTGAATGCTAATTTAAGTAGATAAGACAATGAAAATATGGAAGTATAAAATTAAGATTCAGTCTAAGCATTTGTTGAGAACATAACAGATTTACGTAATAATATGTCAATGAAGATGTAAAATAAAAAAACCCAAAATAATATAACAAAACATAAATGAAATAAGCAAAAGAAAACTGTTTTCTTACTTTATGTTGTATTTATATGCAAAGATTATTTATTCAAGGAGTATTAGTTGTAGACTTGTAAATGAAATATGCTTAGGAATACATCTATGTATGTATGTATGTTTGTATGTGTAAGTGACTTATGGTTATCGTTGCTTTTTTCGTTGCATTCTGCTTGCTAGGTGTGAGTTCCATTATTTTGTATATATTAATAATACAATGTGATTTTGCTTACTACATCTACATACGTCTATATAGCTATCTAATATCTCTCCATCTGAACTAAGTCAAGGTCTAGTCTTAAGGGCAATAGATGATGGGGGGTTCAACTAAATGCTAAGACTTTGCGTAGAATTCCTTTGGATGCCCGGCATAACAATTAAAATAAACTGCTTTGCTTAGCTAGGCTGCAACTGTGCAGGGTCATGGTGCCCGCGGGGTGGAGCGCGAGGGTCGTTTGTATTGTTGTTGGTGGCGGCGTCGTTACGGGGCCCCAAGAGAGCCGCTTTCAGTTCGGTCGCAGTGGCAACATGCCATAATGTTGCTGATGTTGTTGCTGCAACATCATCTGCTGTTGCTGTTGCTGCTGCTGATGCTGTTGTTGCTGTTGCTGGGGTGTCGATGTCGTGACCGTTGGGGGCACCTGCGATGTGGTATAGGTCACAGCGCAAGCAGCTGGCTGCGAGACAACCACTGGCGCACTCACCTTGCGCTCCGATTGCGTGCGGATGGGCTGTGGATGTGCTGCATTGGGCTGTGGCGGTGGTGCATACATTAGCATGGGCGGTGGTGGCGGCGATGGCTCCACGCTGGGATGACGTGCCGGCGGCGTGACTGCCGAACCATGATACGAGCCATACGAACTGTCATCCGATTGCGCCGACTGGCCACGATTACGGGGACCGGTCATGCCATAAAGTTGCTGCTGATCGCGACGCTCGAACTTGTGGTTGCCATCCAATGGTGTGGGATTGTTGCGTGATCCGTAGACTGGCTGAAAGCCCTGTGGTTGTGGCTGTTGCTCAGGCATAAGCTGCTGTGGCGCTTGCTGTTGCAGTTGCTGTTGTTGCTGCTGCTGCATGCCAACTGGCGCCTGTTGTTGTTGTTGTTGTTGCTGCTGCTGCTGTTGCTGCTGCAACGGTTGCTGTTGGCCCCGCATCGAACCCCGCATGCCATAAATGCTCTCGCTGCGCTGCTGCATCTGATTCTGCACGTTCTGGTTCTGCAGATGCGATGATTGGGCTGCCGTGACTGCCTGTTGTTGTTGCTGCTGTTGTTGCTGCTGCTGTTGATGCTGTTGGTGAGGACGCATGGGGTACAGACTCTGTGCCGGCACCAATGGACCAGGTCGTGGTATAATGTCTCGATTGATGGCCGTATTGCTCTTCGCATACACAGACTGCGACCGATTCAGGTTGCTGCGGGTGAGGGTGGGGGATCGGCAATAAAGCGACCGAGTGCCACCGTAGAGCGGCTCCTGTGGTTGCTCATACTTCGAGGAGAGCGGCGGTGCAGTATACAGATTCTGGCAGTAGTTGCCGGCTCCAGCACCAACCACACTCATTTGGGCCATGTTGGCGGCAGCATGTTGTGTTGCCGCTGCTGTGGCGCCATTGGATTGCCCACGTGGATAGGTGCCCTGGGATTGCTGATACTTGTTGGTCTTCTCCATGTCCATGTCGTAATTGAGCTCATCCTCTGAATGTATCGAACTGGAGTCGTTATCAATGCTGCCCTTGCCACGACGCACACTGCGACGCGAGCTAAAGATGTGCTCGTACACCAGCCCGGAGGCCATTCCGCCGACGAGCGGCCCAAACCAGTATACCCAATGGTTGTCCCACTTGTTTAGCACAAAAGATGGACCCAAAGAGCGTGCCGGATTCAGGTAGGGCATCTATAATGAGATCAACGAAAAGGGGGCTGTTACAAGTGCATCTTGGTATGATGTTTATTTTAATCCTAATCTGAACCTAATTCATTTCTTGCAGTATCTTTTAATGCTGCATCTATTTGGAATTGTGTTCATTATAGGATGTACTAAACATTTGTGTTTATTTGTTTAATTAACCCAGCTAATTTGTGTCAATAACTTTGAATTCATCTAAATATTGTTTTACTTAAATTCTATAAACTCTATGCAGGCATGTCCTTTCTATAATTTATGTTTCCTGGCCATAAAGTTGAGTGCATGTAAATTATGTTTAAAATAAATTTAATTAAAATACATTTATATGTATATATTTATAAATATAGGCGTGTTTTTTCTTTAATTTATGTTTCCTGATCGTAACATTGAATGCACATAAATTTGGATTTAATTGCCGGCGCAAATATTTGCTTCTGATTTTAGGACTGATCCAGGCGACCTTATGGGTATCTCTAAATTAATTATCTTTGGCAATTTCTCGGTCCCTTTGTTGTGACTATGCCCAGGTAGTTTGGCCTTAAAGGTGCCCATTTCTGTTGATGTCACGCTGCGATTTTTGCGCCATAAAAATGCGCAAACGGCAGGTGCGTTTTTCAGTCCCAAGTCTCAAGTCTCGAGTCTCTCGCTCTCTTTTGTTCGGACTCGAATCTCGAGATTCCTTGAGCATCATTATCAATGTCAAACTCAAACTGAAACTTAAACTTACCGAGACAAAGCAGCAGGCGCTGTAGGCAGCTCCGATGGCAAACGACGAATTGCCCATGAACGTCTTAATAGCATCAGTGGATACGAAATAGCAGAGCACCACAACGAATGTCAATATGAATTCCACACCAAATCGCTCCCAGGCAGCGAGAGCAGCGCTATGTGAGATGGCCGCCTGCAGGTTACCCTGATACCCAGGTACGGTGACACTGTGGATGAGATAAGCATACATTTTCAATGAATACACTGAAGCAAACATATGAACAATTGCCAAGCAGGCAGGAGAGTGTATATGTACTATATACGTGTATATTTCAAAAGCCACCAAAGAGTCAGCTAAACCTCGTCGTTGCCAACAACTTTCACCTCATAAACTTCTATGCGGCACATGAGCACATGAAATAATTTAGATTGCCAAAGTTTCAATTGCCAAGTGACAAAAGTTGTTGCCGATTTCTAGGCAAAAGTTTTTGCGAGAGCCTTTGTGATTTATGCGCAATTCAAGTTTTATGATAATGCTAATGAGTTCACTGACATGCAGATGGTGTTGGCTCTGATAAGAGCATATGAGCCAAATAGTTAGCTGATAAACTGTGCTTGACGTTGAGCACTCAATTCAATTTGTTATCATACATGCAAATTATTACATTTCTACTTATTAATCATCCTCTGAAATCTTCCGATTTGAATAATTTTTGTTTATCAAAATCCATATTATAAACCATAATTTAACTGTTCCACATCATTGTATTTTTTCAAATAACTTAGTAATTGTCTAGCCGATAAATTGATTGTAAATCTATAAATCGATTGTGCAGAGCAATGACAACATATGCTGCAGCATCTTAATGGTCCGCAGAGTGAAAACAGAGTGATGATAAATTTTGCACTTCACACGCTCTGAGAGGATAAACATTTACGAAGCTTTTTGTGGAAATGCAACTTGCACACCGGAACATTGAATAACTGTGCAAAATCCGGAAATAAATGCTTTAGAAATGCACTTAAAAGTACTTCAACAAATAGAACAGACCCAGCACTCAGCCAAACTCCAACTCGCACTCAAATGTAAGGCGTCATTGAGTGACTGACGAGCACACAGGACAGACAGAGGGTCCTATCTGTAAATGTGAAAACGTGTAAAGGTGTCAAGGTGCCAATGGCACCGGGACTCGAGTAATATTCGTGGCAGCTTAGCCGCAATAAGCGCCAGCTTTTCCAACTGCAAATAGTTGTGCCAATAAGGAAAATGTGTGAAAAGCTCAACTATTTGCCAAAGTATCGCGATGAGGTGTACTTTGGAATGTGTGTTTAATCTTTCACCCAAAGGGATAAAGGGGCTAAGAACGAAGATTCAAATGCTCAGTGTATAAAGCTACTTATAAATGTAATAAAAGTGGGCAAGATGAAGGTGGCTGAGTATTGAAAGCAAACATGATAAAAAAGGATTTGCTTTCAATCTCTAAGATATATAGCTCCTTCTTCATAAACCTCAAGAAATTGATAACTTTTGTCTGTCTTTCTGTCCGCCAGTTTTTAATATTTTCCTAATAAAACTGGCTTCAATTCCTTATAAAAACTGGTCTGATTATATTGCTGTACTTAATATGTGCACAAGCAAGGCATTTAAATATATTTTATTTATATTTTTTGGGGAGCAACTGTTTGTTTATCCATAAATGTAAAGTGCTAATTTCGCGCAATAACAACAACACTACACCGAAACAGGGACACTCTTAGTAGCTGCTACTAAGAAGCAGGAAATAGCACAATGTTGGCACAAGTTTATGTGCCATTTAGCTTTTCAGTTTTTCCTTTCCTTCCTGACCAGAAATGCTTGCGCGATAAATGCAAACCGAAAATATAAAAGAAACAAGTGAAAACACTGTAGTCGAGATACCTTGCACCCATTTTATGTGGCATCCAATATGTAAAATAATCATGATAAAAGAACTATACACTGAACTTTGAACTTTCTAGCTCTAATAGTCTCAGAGGCAGACAGACAGAGATTAAGAATATAATATACTTTATAGTGTCGGAGATGCTTCCTTCCGCCTGTTACATACGTGTGCACAAAACCATTATGCCCACTTTTTGGCCAATCTGCAATGAGCATAGGGCATAAAAAGGGAGATGAAATAAGCAGAAAAACAGAGGAGAAAAACGAGAAGAGAAAAGCACATATATTAAAAGCTTACAACAAACTACAAACTTGAACTATAGTTTTCACAGATCGCGCAAGTATGTGTGTGTGTGTGTGTGTGTGTGCTTGGGTTTTAAAAAGGAAACACATTTCCTCGCACATTTGCTGCCACCACATCCGCACGGCAAGTGAGGTTATGTGTTATGTGTTATGTGCAACACGCTTGGTTGACTGTGGTCTGGGATTCAGGGATGCGTGTGAATAGCTTTTGCCAACATGGCATGGACAGGGATTCTGGCTTGCCTTTCCATTTGCCCTAACATAATTATGCTATAGAAAATCAAATATTTTCCACAATAATGCAATTTTCAGTAATTTGTAATTTGCTGGTTGAAAATTATACGATTTTGCCCTAAACTAAATTACCATGCAGGGAGTTTCTCAAGCAGATAGCGGTAGCTAAGCTGTGAATTTAAATTTATGCGATGACTTTAAAGTTCGAATTTATTCAAATAAATTCACACAAACACACATACATACATATGTGTGACACAATTAAAATGTGCAATAAATATGCAGACAGAAGATGCAATTTATTGACTATGCCACAAAGCAATTAATTATAAATTTTACTGCTCACAAAATTGCAAATTCAATGTGCATTTAATGCAACAATTTGTTGAATCTGCCACAAGCCTGGCTGGCATACCACAAGTTACATGCGAGGTGACCGTGTCAGGCACAGACCAGTTGTGGACAATTTAGTTTTAATTTTCGTTTTTCTGACTTGGGGAGCAATAACCGGAAGCGACAACAGGATGGCATTTCCATGGAAGGAATTAAACGATAGACGCTAGACCCAAGCAGATTCCGTAATTCAATTGCGCATGAATGTGACACGAATGGATTTTGCCTATCGATTTCTACTTCTCCTTTCAGTCGTGTACTGGCCAGGAAGTGCTTTCCCTGCCAGATGCAATCAACAGGGAATTCAAGTGCCCCTTGAGCTACCTTTTAGACTTTCAACTCTGCCGCCGAGATTAAATCAGTGTGGAGATGACACGAAATGTGATTATGGAATTTCCTTAATTTTAAAGAGCATTAGTTTCGATTTACACTTTATTCAATTTGTATTTGCTTGATCGATGCAATCGATTCAGTATTCATCTCATGATTCCAACACGTTGTGCCGAGTCGTGCGTGACACGCTGCCATCTCTAGCGTCTTGTACCGTTCTCAGTTCGCTTTATTTTCTGGCATTCAAAATTCAAATTTCGACTCGAAAATCCTGTTTTTTACTCGTGTGTGTGTGTGTGTGTGCGTGAAACTACTGTAATTTTGGGCGGCAGGTGTGTGTTGTGCTCGAGCTGGCATTGCCAGCTGCCCTTTCGGATTGACCAACCAGAAAGGAGCATCATCGCAATGCTGTCGACACGTGTTTGATTTCAAGTTTCCAACGACGCATCCTGCGCAGGCGCAACGACTCTGGACTCGTCGTGGAACGAGTTGAACAAAGGCCATTGGCAATGCTTAATTATGCGTTCTTGTTGCCTTTGGCCTCTACCTGATTTTCTTTCTTTTTTTCATATCTGCTTTCAAAGGCTACTTTGGCTTTTTTGGAACGTGCTTGGCGCACGTTCTGGTTCTGAATAAAACAACAAAACGCTGCTCATTGGAAATGCCAGAACAATAAGCTACAACATAAGCCAAAGCCAAAGAGATCTTTAAAAATATCGCATAGCCCGGCCGGATATCGATACTTAAATATGCTGCGGGTCTCTCAAAACAATTAAAAATAATAAACCAAGCAAGACTTCAAGTATGTTTTACACATGCCTGTCCATTAAGGGAGTGACAATTGATATGCGACAGGAGAGAGCGGAAAGAGGCCTGCACAAGTGCCAACAAGCCTGCTTGAAGTACCAGCCAAGTATCAGGCTATGCAGTGTAGCAGATATTTATAATATTGCATGTAAAAAAAGGAATTATTTTGTGGTTTTTAGATCTTGTTTTTAATAAACCAATTTCGTTCATTATTATTATACTTTTCTCTGCAATCTCAGCCTGGCGACCATCAATCAGGCAATCAAAGCCAAAGCTAATAATCCAGCGTAACCACAAAAGCGGCTACCAAATCTACACCAATTAATCAACACACATGAGCTACATTTTAGGAAACATATGTTCCAACTAAAACACACCCGTTCAACTCATTGGACAGCGAGGTACCCGGGACCCTTCGTCAGCGAGTCGAAGCCAAAGAAAAAAATGAAGAAGATCCGAACTTGATCGTTACAGCAGCTGAAACATGTTGCATTTGCCCCGACTCGTCTCGACTCGAGAAAGCAAAGATGCCAACGCACAAAAAAAAGGGAAAATATGTAAGAGAATAAAGGGAGCTAGGGATAAAAAAAATCAACAGCCCAACAGATGTTGAACAGACTGAATGCCACAAGCAACGACAACGGCAAAGGCGCAGGAGCATTAACTTTCCAAACTCGAAAGGAGCTCGAAATTGGAGCGAAATTTGTGTGTGTTTGAAAAATGGTACGCAGGCGCAGACATATTTCTTCCTTGTTGTTTTTTGTATTGTCTTTACTTCTCTTTGCCTTTCCATTCGACAGTGACAAAGGGCAACTGATATTCCATACGCACACGCATATCCTGCACAAGGACTAGGCATAAAAGACGCTGACAGGCAAGAAATGATTTAGCTATGCTAGCCATCGTCGCACAATTATGTAGCTGTGTGTGTATCTAGGCAGCTAGAGCCTCGACAAAGGAATCCGGTCCTGACAACAACGCATTTTTTTGTAAAACTGGGAAAATCACGTCGCCAGCCGGCAGATGTTTTCTCTACTAGATAAAGTCCTAGCTACCTGCCTCTTATGCAGGTGCTTACATCTCAGTATCTGTATCTGTATTTGTATCTGCAGCTGTATTTGTATTTGTATTTGTATGTGTGCTGCCCTGCTTGTGCAGGATACTATACATTTACCTGCATATCCTATTTATACACACACAAATTTCTCTAGTGTTTCCCGTTTTTGCACATGGCATTTCCTGTAAACGATTTTCAGTAAAGTGCCTTGCCGAGTCCTTCGAGTGTACAGTCACCACAAGAGATTTGGATTTTATGAGTGACATTGAACAGCTCTTGCATTTCATTTGAAATATTCGAGCCCAGCAATTATCATATGACCTGGTGACCAGTTAACCAGCAGAGTCCAATGCAAATTGCTTTTGGCCAAAGCAGCATCACACATTGTTTGAGCTTGCACCCAAATCGAAATGAATGCCATGCTCAATTGCCTTTGTAAATGGAAGTTGTAATAAGAACTAAAGCCAGCTTAGATAGAAGGCTTCAATTGTAGCTCGTAAGCTGCTGGCACAATTTGCATTCAATAGAATTTCTGAGAAACTGCAACAGCTACAAAGACTCGATTATTAAGCATGTTCTTGGAAAAATATGTCAGCTAGATTTTGATTAAAATGTGGGTGGAGAAAACATAGAATCAAATTGGAGACAACATAGCTTCTGTTGAAATTCTCTCTGTATTGATTTGAATTGTGTAGTTCGTTTCGATTGAATGGCTTCATTTAATAAGAGATGCATAAGGCTAATTCATTCTTACTGCTGTAGGCATATAAATAACTCATTTGATAGCGTACAAAATGCAGAGTCATTTCATTAATTAAACCTTGCATCCCTAAGATACATTTACCTCAAATTGCAGCTAGACTAGTTCGGTATGGATAACATATTTAATGAATTCTATAACTTACCCGTACAGCAGAGCGGCGCCAGCAATGCCTCCACCGCACTGGGCAGTCATGTACATGGCTGCCCGGATCGGGGAGATGTTCCGGATCACGCAACATGCCAAAGTAACGGCAGGATTGATGTGAGCGCCTGTTAAACAACACAATACAAATACGTGAATTAGTTAAATATTAAACATTTGTGCTAGAAGTCTGCATTGATAAAACAAGTTGTGTCTCGACTTCTCCAGCATTCAGAACAGGCAAACAAATGTAAAAGCATGCTAAGTATCAGTTAATAGTCTGGAGAACTTTTGTTCAAACTTTCTTTGGCAAAGCAAAGAAATAAAAAAGTCTTTGAATAGCAACTACCTTTCATTACTAGTATTCTGAATATAATGAGAAGTCTAATTCCATTTAACAATTTCAATATCATTTGCTTATTTATTTTTATACAACTTACTCTTAAATGTAATATATTATTACTATGGTTTTTGCTTGAATTGTTGATGGTAGAAACCACTGTATAATTAGTGTTCTGCATTCGTTAAAATCCGTTAAATAATATTTTGACACTTTCGCGGAAAAACACATATATTTAAGATTGTGGGCGGAGTGGCAAACAGAGGGGAGAGTGTACATTGTACACAGATAAACATCATAACTTAATGCTCAACCAATTGGCTGTGAAAAAATGAAGAAGAAAATGTGAACGAAACTTAAAGGGAAATCAAGAACACATGTTTTGCGAGCATGGAACTCTGAACTCCCCCTCGAGCCGAACTTAAGAGATATGCTGTTTTTTGTGGAAACATTTAATTGCCTCGAATGTCAACGCAGATGAACAAACAACACAAGGAAATTGTACAGAACACTGTGAAGTGGCAGAGGAGCTGAGCGGAATGGGAATAGGAAAAAAAAAGGGGGAACCAAGTGGCAAGAGTCGACGCCACTACAAGTGCGCAGCCAAAGATAGCAGAAGGAGTTGTCGAAGGTGCAGCGGGGACTGCAGAAGCAGCAGCAGACGCAGGAGTCGGAGGAGGAGGAGGAGTCGCATGGTCGTAGGCGACAACCGCAGTGCGTTGGCTTTTAAAAATTAAAAGAAAAAGAAAATAAACAAAAAATAATGGAAACGAAATGGGGCTGCATATGCCCCATTGCCTCATGTTCATGCGGTTGTCGTTGTCGTTTGTTGTTGTTGTTGTTGTTGCCACAGTGGCAGCGAAATTCCCACGCGCCGCTCGCCCCAAACAACACGAGAAAGAAGAAGACACAGACGAAAAAGAAAACATGCAACACTTGTCGCCAGTTTGTTTTTGTTTTTGTTTTCATTTTGGTTGTTATGTGTGCTTTTTGCTTTTTAGACTTACCAGAAATACGCAGAAAGCATTGTGTTAACGTTGCCATTGCCAGTCCTGAGGCCAGAGCCGTTGCCAGTAGCACGGACGAGACACTGGCACCCACACCGGCGCCCGCAGCTGCGCCACAAACGATGAACACATACAGGAACGAGGCTAAGCACTCGCTGATGATGGATCTGCAGGAGAGAGAGATAGAGAGATGGAGAGTGAGTGAGATGGATTGCAGATACGACTTCAGTTGGGGCATGTCATTTCATATGATTAAAGTAAATATATTCCAGAAATTATGCTGCGCTACAAATTGCAAACAATGTCAGCTTTGTTCCCTCCCCACCCCTCCCCCTGTCTCCCCCTTACGCTTTGCAATGACAATTAAGCACACAGAGGGATCGCACTGTTCCAGTGCCAAACTCGAACCAAAACCCAAACCAATGTCCATGCCCGGGGCAAGCAGCAGCTGCAGCCCGTGACGATTGCTGGAGGTCGTCGTCGTCGTCGTCGTTGTTGTTGTTGTGGCTGGACAACAACACTGCAAACATACATATAGCATAAAAACGGGCAACGCCTCTTAATGTCCTCCCCCTCTCCCACCGAAAGCCCTTTGACTCCTCACACTGCGATAAGCAAAAATCAAACAAACCGTTGGAGCCAGCTGCAATTTTGGTTGCACAACTTTTGTTAATTTCCATAAATTTTCTCGATTCTTAATTGTTAAGCCCCCTTAGCCCCCTTCCCCATTAAATAGACACACGCCTTTTGCCAATATCCATCTTCAAGCAAAAGAAACTGCTGTCAAGCACATTCTCCGTTAAGTTTTATATATTACAAACATGTAAATTTAAAATCTACAGCAACGGCAGAAAGTTTTGAAAAAGTGCAGTCAGGATTTAATTACTCTAAAAGTTCTGCATAAAATGCTCACTATTTTTATTAAAAACTGGCTGTCATCTGATATTGTTAAAGGGCAAACTAAAATTAATTGGCAAAATTAATAAAGCTCACATCAAAGAAAAAGTTAAAAAGTTTTCAAAGTTTTTATTTATGCTTTGAAAGTATAAAATAATCCCTAGAAACGCAAAAAACTAGGCAAATTTAATAAATTAATACTAAATTGAATTTATGAACACTTTAATGAACTAAATGTTCAGTTAAATTAAATTATATGAAATATATATTAATTATGTAAGTCTGCTTAATTTGTAGTAACAACTGAAAGGTTTATTTTAAATAATAATGTATAATATATTGGCTTTTAATATATTTTTTAAACTATTCGTTAATCATTGAGCTGACTAGATGAAAATTAATGAAAAAGTAAATGTCATATAACACTCTCTTGAATTTGAATACTTGAAGCTAATAAATAAAAGAAAATAACGATTGATTCCGAAATGTGATATTCTAGATGCATGCATAAAATTGCCAATATTTATTTGAGCAAGTGTTGCAAAAGAAGTCCTCAAGTTACTGACAAAGCCAAGCATGAACCACTTAAATTTCACTTAGTTAAGCAATGCAAGTGCAACTGCCTGTGTGTGAGTGTGTGGGTGTGCAGTGAGCAAGACAGACGTGTAGAAAAGCCAAAGAAAGAGACACATAAGACAATAAAGAAGATAAACAATGACAACACTAAACAGACTAACTATGGTAGTAGAATGAGCGTGACTAGGAGTTGTTGTTGGGGGTAATGCTAATGTTAATGCTAATGGTTGGCCCACCTCCAAAACTCCAGGGTGCGAATCTCATGGTGCATGGTGCTGGATAGACGATTGTTGATGGTATTCCCATGCGAATCTTTGCGCATCGCCTCCAAGCGCTCAAACAATGTGACTATATGATAGTCTATATTGTGCTCCAACGGCATTGTGTGCAAACTTTCGTCGGCCATTGCTTTGAATTGAGAAGCACAACTGCTTTTGTTTATGTTTTCGATTAGAGTTGATGGAACCGAGATCAGACTTAAGGCTCTGATTAAATGACGTTCGCGAACACACACACACACACGGGGCTGAAACACGCGACACGGAATAAATTAACGAGATTGTCTTAGGCAAACATTTTGCTCTGTTAACTGCAAATACTTTGCACTCGCAAATTGCATTCAATTGATATCAATTGCACGACTTTTTTTGAACTCCCAACCGATTTTGTGTTTGTGTTATGCTTTTTGAATTTTTCGATTCGACGCGAAAACACGACCGTACACAAGTGCGAATTGCGAACGAATGCCGAACACGAACAAGTTGAAGCAGAAGCTGAAAACTCACCAGCACTTAAAACAACCACCACCACACCAAGCTGCCCACACCACCAACGCAGCATTGTCTGTGGCCCTATGTTGAAAATGACAGCCCTCATAGCGCGGTGAAGTTGAATACAGAAGCCGAAAATACAGGCAACCTGTTGGTCATCATACGAAATGTATACGATGATGAAGATAATGAACACGACGATGATGATAATGACGATGTTGTTAAGGTTGAGGTTGAGGTTGAGTATGTCAGTTCCAGTTGCAGTTGCAGTGGTGTCGCTCTTAATGGTGGTGGCTCTGCATTTTCGGCAACTGGCACCATAATGAAAAGTGTCTGCAACTTGATTATGCAGCCTATGATCAATAACACTGATTTCACGGGCAGCCAACAGCAGCAGCAACCACAGCAACATGAAGAGCCACCCGACACGATGCGACACAACCCGAACACGATGTGGAACTCCCAGGCTGCTCAAGCATCTGCTGGACGGATGCTGGTTTCGGAATTGAGCACATCTCAGCTTTCATTGAAAATAAGTATAAGTATTATGGTCTTTGAATTTTCGGTACATTAATAAAATTAAAATAATATTGCTCAATGGGCAGTGCTGAATTATCGTTGGGGTGCTCCAAGCGGGAGTAACATACAAAATTATTACTACTAAAATATGTATTTGAGTATTTGTTGATATCCAAAGAGAATTAAACCACGCTTAATAAAATAATAGCTGCATACTTCATTTATTCATTATAAATTGTGAAAATGTATTTACAATGCAAATCGATTTTTAACTTGACCTCATGCCAAATAATATAAATTATTTGCACTTCTTTGCTTGACTACCCCTAATAATTTTAAAAACTTTTAACCCAACAACAACAACGAGAAAAAAGTATCACATTTTACGCCCCACTAAATACTATAATTATGAGCGGTTCACCACTTGATACCTGTCGATTTTTAAGTTGTCTCTGTATGGATCTGAGTGTGGATTCATGTCAGGATGGACAGACACATCGTGTGAGCGACATTGCGGGCCCAATGAGCTGTGAAAGTCAAGAAATGATGGCCAACAACCATGACCAAAAACCAAAGTGAAATCAATCACAAAACTGCTGGACAACCTACAACAGAACAACGAAAACAAAAAATAATAAAAAAAAACAGAATAAAAAAAAAAAAAGACAGAAAACTTTTGTTTTGGGGGGCGTTGCAAGAAAGCCACAGAAATTTCGGGCACTGGCTACTCTCAGCTTATGCACAGACTGCAGATGGGGCGGTAAGGACGTTTCCCATATTGCGCCTTATATGGGGACGAACGACGAACGACAACAAACGACGTCGACGACTACGACAAAAGGCAGCCTCTGAGCGTGGGAATTTGTTTTTGCACGTTTCTTTTTGTTGTTGCTTCTTTTTGGCTTTTTTTTCTTCTGCAATGTCCAGGGCCTGGTCCATGTCCAGGTCCAGGTCCACATCGAGGTCGCACGGGGTCGTTCTTTTGGACGTTCGGTCGGTTGGTCGATTGGTCGATTGGTCGCTCTGTCGGTCGTAGGTAATAATAAGATGTTTTGTTTCAATCACATCGTCCCATCATCGTATGCATATGGCTCATGGACGAAGGTGAAGGCGATCTGTGTAGTTGGGATTCCTTTGCCTTTGCCTTTGCTTTTGCCTCTTCTTCTACTCTGGCTTTTGTTGCTGCTGCTCTTTTTTCCACACTGCCTGAGCTTTTCTTGCTGTTGCTGTTGTTGTCTTTGTATCTTTGAATTGCACTTGGCGGCGTCCAAAAAGATCTTTATTGTAGGTTGCGCTTGTTAATGTTGTTGCTTTCGTCGTCGTGGCCGTTGCCTTTTGTAGATGGTGTCATGATGGGAGAGAACCCCAACTGCCTGCTCTGGCCCTCTAAGTAGGCAGTTAATTGAATCTGCCGGTGTGAAGTGTACAAATAGTCCATGTAGTTATATCGTCAATCCGCACTAATTGCAGAACATCATCTTTACAGAATATTAGTTGTACCTCGGATTAGAGATGAGGCGTGGGATACTGCGTTAGTCTTGAGAACTATAAACTGACTATCTGCAAATATGATAGCTAACTAAAACACAATTAAATGATCCCTATTTCCCTATTTTTTCAAATAAACTCCATTAACTAATTCATTTATAACCCATAAAAACAGCACAAAAACAAAATAAGAAATAAAGCTTAATAATTATATCGCAAACCGTCACCCTAGCTAAATTAAGTATCGACAAGTTAGTTTTTAACTTACATATTGATAAATAATCGATTGCCAAATATGATATATTCAATAAATTATTATTAAAGCCAAATACATTACACATATCGGAATACACTTTTCTAGGGTATACAAAACAGCAACATACCCGGCGATAAAGTCGAATCTGGATACAAAATGACTGCGTGACTTATGAGTGAATTAAAAGTGGATACCTGTTGGATGGATCGCGATGCTCTGCCGGCACAGCCCATTGATCAGCTCCTCTACAAGCCGAAGTAGGTAACTGTCTTGTCGACGCTCGGTTATGTGAGCTGGTCATAAAAAAAAACAATGCTGGGAATCTGCCAGACTCTTTCGTTTGCGAAATGCTGTTGATTTTTTTTGAGGTGGTGTGGAGAACTTAACAAGGTCAAATTTGTTGTGGCTTTCTTAGCTGTCTGCCGGTGTGTGGGAAAGAAGACGATGCTCACAAGATGATGTATTACTGTATTAGGAGGCGTTAAACATATGATTGGCTCGAAAGCCAAGCTATTAGAATACTTGGTAGATTTCCAGTAAAATTGATTCGTTTTTATAATTCAAGCTAAATTCGAACTTAGTTGCAACTTGATTTATTATTACTTGCTGCTATTATCAACCCTTTTGCCTCAGCTGAACCTCAGTGGAAAATAGTAGAAACTCTGTGAAGAACAACACATGCAAATGTACTCGTGAATTCACAACCAACAACATGACCGTGATGAGGTCACGGCTTGAAATCAGTATTGTTGCCATTGTATAACCCTTTCGGCCACGTGCTCCACACTCTGCCAGTGCAACCCCTTCAATACGCTGCACTTGCACTCATTCTGATTTGAAATCAAAATCTGTACAATATTCTGATTCCGATTCTACACGCACTAATGATGTGGTATTATTTGCATATGCTGTTCCTGTGTGTCCAGGAAAGGGTTAAAGGATGGCAGAATGGTGAGTTGGTGGGACACAGAAGGGTAAGGCTGTTAATGAAGTGAAATATGTGCGACTGTTACAGTTACAGATATAATTTATGCATGTCATACAACCATTGACTTGTCCCGCTGTCATTGTCACATTATGTTTTTTCCTCTACGGACACAAGGACACTTAAGGTCTTTTAATGATGGCCCAGCCAAAGGGTTAGCCCAGCATGCACTTTACATTTGAGTGACAATTTTATAGTTTACAAATATTGAGACTCAGAAATGGGGTGTTTCTCCCTAACCGAGCATTAAAAGCGGAAATGTTTCATGTGGTTGTTATTCATTAATCTCAGGTGCAAGTGTCGGTTGTTCTTAATTGTTTTCTAAAAATCTCAGACATCAGACAAGTTTTTCTTTTTTTCAAATCATTCAGTTTTGGGGCTTCCGAAGCTATTCTCTTCGTTCCAGTTGGGGACACGCTGTTTGGTCTGGGAAAAATTTCGAAAAATAATGCCAAAGGAAATGGTGAGTTAATGTTTGTAATTGAAAGTTAAAAAACAATCATTCTACCTTGGCTTATAGAAATATATATATAAATTTGAAATTAATACGGTTCTTAAGCAAAATTCAAAATCATAAACGATAGTTATTTTAGAGCACTTGACATGGGTTTCAAATATTAGTTTGTGGTACTTTTTAGGAGTGGATTACCCAAAATTATGAAAAGGCAGCTAGTCAATAAAAGTAAATATTTATTTACATATCAAATCAAAATGAGTAACGATGTGCAGCTTTTAAATTTTTAAAATTTGAAAAATGTGTTTTCAATTCTATATAACCCATGCAGTTAAATCAAGCTTGTTCAAGTTTTGTGCTATTTTTCAAACTAAAAACTTAGAGAACTGCACAATGGATGATTGATTTTGCCGACTGCCCAGATGTTCAACTTTTGAAAAGGGAACTCAAAGTTAAAGCGAGGCTAACAACTTACAAATGGCAACAAATCAAGCAAGGCATTGGATAATTTATAAAACTGTTCACAGTATCATAAAATTAAAAAACAAAAGTTTGAAATTATTGAACGATATCGGTTGGCCTTTGGCAAATCGATTCCTAGCTATCAACCGTCACACAGTCATTAAAAATTTTGACAGCTTTTGACAATTTATTGATGTTTCCACAGAGCGCGCGCGACAAATGACAACAACCACAAATCAGAGAGTGTTGCAACAAAAAACTGTACAAATAAATTTCGCCAGCTCGAAAATGTTGACCTGTACAAATTGCGGAAAGTGGACAAATGTTTGCCCGGCTGCAATTTTATCGAGTGGCATCGCATCCAACCCCCGGGCGCGATAATTTGATTAATTGAAAGTCAGGCGACCTTTTTTTGCCCAGTAGCCGCCCCTCTCCAGGGGTTGATACAGCCGTTGCGACGGCGTGATTCAATGTTCGTTTGGTACACTGCTAGAGGGTCGCTTTCAAGTAGCTCTCTATATTGTATTCACATTAACAGGTTTGGTTAACCCAACCAATTTTTACCACTATCCCTCATGCCACCTTATCTCATCTAGCATTTTTTTTTTTTTATAGAAAAATTTAAATATCGCATTACATACAGACACTTGATTTTAGAGCCGAGCGCATTTAAATGTTTCACTTGTTGGGTGCACGATATGTGGGTTGATTGATGGCCGGGTGGTCTGGTGGTTGGGTGGTTTCATTGGTCTATCACTGGTCTCTCGACAATTTTCCAACATGTGTTTTTTAGTGTAAAATTTAAATCTGTTGTCCGTTCTGTGATTATACGATAAACTCTGCTCTGTTGGGACTTTCATTTTCCATCGGTTTTCGACAGTTGTGTAATTGTTGCGATTCAAGTGCTTCAAACTTTGTGGTTGTGGCCCAGACGGCCATTTAAATATTTACTGTTACTCTGATGTTTCTGAAATACAAATGTCTAAAACTGAGCTCTTTAATATCAACTGTAAAGAATTTAATTTAGACAGCTGCATGGCTCGACATACATATATTTTAGCATATACACTATATTAAGTATACGCTTAATTTAACTTATGTTTGTCGGTTAGAAAATTTGCTTAACTTTCTCAAAATCTATTCATATTTAAGCTAACAATTTATATTAATATACAATGGAATTTTGTTGTTTTTTATTTATGCTTTAATACATGATTTTTGGCTAGACTTTTTTGTTAAGTTAACTGTCAACTTTCTTCAATGTGTTATCATCATATGTTAAAATGATATTTACTTAACTTCTTGCATATTCGAAAATTAAAATTTAAATCAATCTAACAAAAATGGGACTCACTTTTGACAGTCCCAAATTGATTGGTTTGTTGCAGAAAATTACTTTTAGAATACAATGAAATGTATGAACATTGTCACCCAAGGACACACCCACTACAGGTCCTTTAGAACTCTGCCACATTAATTATCTCAAACTGTGGACTCGGCTGAGTGCAGCGACAAGCAAAATGTTGTAATTTTCTGCCACAATGCCCCAAAATTGTGGCTGGAATTGTTGTTGCTGCCACGCCCATAAACATACATACATATATGCAAATTGATTTCGACTCTTAAGTGGGCGGACCACAATATGGTCACGTCAACATGAAAGGACATTCAACTTACCAAAGTACAAGCAGCTAGGCACAACAATTGTACTAAGAAAGTACTCAAACTACAGTTTGAAGATTAAGATTGATTCAGAAATTTAACTCATCGAAAAAAACATCTCATTTTGGAAAACTTATTAAACAGTTATGCAAGAAAATCTTTAATGGTATGAGAATCAGGAGCAAGAAGACAACTGTTGTCCTATATATGTATGGGAAGCAGGTATCTCACAGTCGACTGTAACTATCATACTTTCATCGCACTCTATAAGCAATTTGCAATTTACAATTTCATGGCTAACTCCCCTCTTTGCCTTTGGCAATCTCATTTGCATATTTTTCGCCAATTATTTTTTTGCATATGCAAATCATTTGGCTGCCCTTTGTATTGAGTTCTAATATGATTTTGATACTTCGCGCCCATTTGTTCGATTCGCCTTGCAATTTGCATTTTTTATGATTTGTTTTGCCAAGTCCGTCCCCTCGACCTCCTGTCCATGTCCCCTTGGCATTGATCTCATAATCGACCGAAGCTCTTGTCTTTTGATTAGCAATGAAGCACAAAAAAGTAAAAAACGCAACAGCAGACGTTGTACTACTACTAGGATGATGTTATTGAATGAGGGTCCTTTCACTTTTATGCGCTTTTTATGGATTGCCAATTTTTGATAGATGATCCGTGAAAATCATAAATGGCGCCAGGGGCCACAATCAGGGGTGTCATAAATTGTGAGTCACAAACAAATTGTTGCGGCTAGGTAAGTGCTATTCAATGTGTGCCTTCTGCTTATTTGCATATTTGATAAATTTGTTTGCGTTTTTTTCTTGTTTTGGGTGATTTTTTATGGAAAAATAATAAGCATTTTATTAGGGAGTTCTCGAAATGAGGGATGCTTTCTATAGAAAATTAAGGAGATTTTGTTATGAATTATTATTGGGAACATTATGCATACTGCTAGTAAAGAATTAAGAATACAAAGTGAGACAGTGATGGAATAATGCGGAGACATTATTGCGATTACTGTTTACAACTGATGTGATAGCAGCTTTGGTTGCTTTGCTTCTTTCAAATGTAAATCGCATCCAGGACGACTCAAAGCCTAAGACAAAAAGTATTTCTGCTGCTTCTGCTGCCTGGCAAGCACGCACTAATCCAATTGCCACATTCATTAAGCACTGATTGCGTTTATGGTAAAGACACTTACACACATACATACATACATGCATCCACACGCATAGATGGCTGTGTGCATTGCGCACATATGCAGATTAACCCACTGACAACATGTGCTTTGGTAAGTTTAGGTCAGGGTTGCTTTCATTTACCCATTTACCACTGTTGCGGTTGCAGCCGCGTCGAGATTGTTGTAAATCATTTGGATTTAATGGTAAATTGATTTTACATTTTACGTGCATTTAAGTCTTAAAGTGTGGAATTAAAATTAAATTTCAATTGACAAAGTCAAGCCAGAAACTTTTTGGCCGAGTGCAAACAACTTTCTCATTTTGTCAATCGCATTTAAATGAGAACGACCAGGAATCAGATCTGCATATGATGGTCCAAGTGCGCACATGTTGCAAAAGCAAAGTTTAGGGAAGCAGTAGCAACTGCCACAACCACAGACACCAAAAAAGGTACCGCAAACACACACACACACACACATATATACACAAGTGCACACGAAACAGAAACAGAAAAAACAATTGCCAATTACGTTCGTTGTCAGCCGTTGTGTGGCTTGTTTACCGTCGCTGTCAACCAAGAGCCCCTCCCTTCTTCGTTACTGTCACCCTAAGCCACCAGCATAACAACCGTACGACCCACAAAGCAAAAACACAAAAAATCAGGAAGGACAGAAGGAAAAACTATGAGGAAAATCACTTTTGCGCTCATAAATTTCAATAATAAAAATTTGAATGCATTTGACACGAAACAAGCAACCGGCCCGAAAATGTAATAAAAATCGGTGAAATGCATAAAGAATAATGGCTCAAGGTGCGGGCTGCCTCACAGCATCCGCAACACCCTGTTAATTGAATTTGGTAGCGGCTTCAACCCTTTTGATACGACATAAACAATAGTTTCCCTTTTGCATATGTTGATCTTTGCACTGAGTGTTGTGTACTTAGTTATAAATCTTATTTGATCATAATTTCGGAATGAATTGTGGTCATATGCTCACATTGTAGGCACAATTGGGTAGATTGATGGAGAGATGAAATGAACTACACCTAGGTTCAATTCAATAGGCAGGATTAGATCAATTATTAACACATTTGAAATCACACCTACGTATATAATTTTATACAATTTAAATAATCGATTAAATTTAACATTTTGAAATCTGTATTGGCAAACTATTATCAAAACTAGAGCACAGCATTATCTTTGATGTTGTTGCTGTACCCAACGGTCAGTCGCACAACTACGAAAACAAAACAAACCGAAGATAATACATAGAAGTCTTTAAACAAACAAGATTATCGTATTGATATCCATGTATCAGCTGCACTGGGCAGGTACCCAGTCCCTGAAGACGCTCATTGTTCATAAAAGGCAAAGGCTTTTATTGCTTAAGCGTAAGAACACTATTTTTTTATGCGCCTTTATAGGAACTCTCTGTAAGGGAATGTGGGGAACACGTTCCATTTCAGTTTGAAACAGCTGTTGCAGATTAGAAAGCGAATCACAGAATATAAAACAAATGCTGAATAGGGATGCATTGACAACTCTTAAGATTCCATTTACAATTGAAAACAACCACAAAGCGTTCATGTTAATGAAAAATCTAAAATTTTATTCTGGTTGTTGTTATTGTAGACAGAATTATCAGGTCTAGTTGCAGTTTACTTCTTGGCCTTCTTGGCATCGGCCTTGGTGCCCTCCTCGCTCTCAGCTGCCTCCTTGGCGCGCTTAGCACGAATGCCAACCAGACGAGCATCAGTACGTGCCTGTAAACAAATAAAATGGAAATTAATTTTCAATAATTTTGCACATTACTAATTGTATTTAACGTACCTTGCGCAGAGTAGCGAAAGCCTTGAACTTCTTCTCATCCTTTGTAACTTCACGGAACTCAACAACTGGCTGTTCCTTCTTAACGGGCATGATTGGACCCACAAGTTGTGTGGCCAGCTTGCATTCCTCAACAGTCGATTCGCCCTTGCGGATCTTCTTCTCATTGATGGGGAACAGAATCAATTTGCTTCTGTATTCCTTAAGACGCTGGATGTTGCGCTGACGAGACTCCAGGGACTTGTTCTTGCGACGACGATCGACAGCAATGCCAATGGTCTTAGCGAAGCCATAGCTCAGACCAGCACCCTATTTTCAATATATTTGTTATTAGTTTTAAGTTGCAATGTGAAAGTACCATAACAGACTAACCTTCAATTCCTCAACGGTGAAACCGCGTCCTGCACGCAATTTTGTGTGATAGCGGATGGTGGGGCAGCGCACCACTGGACGCAGGGGGCCGCTGGCGGGGCGTGGGAAAACAGCCTTGGCTTTCTTGACGCGGTTCTCGTGTCTGCGGATCTTGCGCGCCGGCTGGTTGAACCAGGTACGCACATGACGCTGCCACCACTTGTGGTAGTGCTGGTTTGGAATCATATTATTACCCTTACCCATCTTGGCGGTTTAGATTAGCTGCTGAGAAAACAAATACACGTATTAACACACATATAAATTTGTATTATAACCCCAAGCAGTGGGTAGCGTACACCACGTGGCTGACGCTTATTTTCATGTTTTAAGCACTATTAAGTCATAATTCCGCATATATTTTCACGACAATTTACAGCTTGCAACATTCTGATTTTTTTAAGCCCACATTTGCATTATTGAAAAAGTCGTTATGCCCTTAATTCATCAATTTATCTTCATCATAAAATAAACGCACCTTTTGCTACCCAACAACGAATCAAAAAGGAAATCGCAGCCAACTTCACCTCATGGGCATACAGTAATATAAATATCCCTTATTAAATTTCCCTGTACAGATGCCAAATTTCCCCAGCTATCGATTGGTGATGCAATCAGTGTTAACAAAAACTCCACACAAAATACAATTTTTAGCAGCACGTCGCGTCGTATTCTGTATCGCGTAACTATCATTATTTGTGCGACCATTAAAAATAAGTAATTTTAAAGTTGTGCGCATTTATTGCATTTATTACGTGCATTTGCCTTATCGATTTACTACGCTGTCGCGTGGCAACTCTGAACTGTACTTTCTGATACAGATAAAAAACTATTGACTATTGAACTGACTATCTATAATCGAGAAATTGCGCGCTTATTTTTTTGTGGCATCGGTAATCAGATATCAATCAACAGCCAAAAAATCAAAATATGAACGACGAAGTGGCCACTTCTCCAATGGTTGTTGAAGCCAAGTACGAGGATGTCTCGCAGCTCAATTTTTCCAAGCTGTATTCACCCAAAATGAAAAGCGTCTATTGGCGCTATTTTGGCTTTCCATCGAATGATAATGACGAGGTAATTACAAAGCAGAATGTGGTGTGTATTAAATGCCACAAAGTACTTACCAATCATGGCAATACGACCAATTTGCGTGCGCATTTGCAACATCGCCACAAGGAATTGTTTAAGGCTCTATGTCAAGAGAACGACATACAAGTGCCACCGCGCAAGACGCCACGCAATCTTAACCATCCCCCACTATCTAAGCGTAACGTTTCCTCCCGGCGCGTTAAGTTAGAATTTATTAACAATCGCAATCATCACGATAATGAAGAAGATGAAGAAATGGACGAAGCTGCAGCGGCCGCAGCTGCTATGCAGGCCGAAGATGATGCCGCCTCCCAGACTATGCTTTACGAGACTATGGTGCCGCTAACTTATGACGACGCCGACAATTTGGTTGAGGAGGAAGAACGCACAATTAGCATTGAGCCGCGCGATCTAAAGTATGGGCGTAAGCGCAAGACTACAGCTGCGACTGGTACCATGCATTATACACGTAGCATCAAACATGAGGAGGGAACCAGTGTTGTCCCGGCCCGCAACTATATCACCAATTTGCCGGAAGCATTGGCCGATATAGTAATTCGGGACATGCGTAATGTGGAAACGCTATACGATCTGGGAATCAGCGAGTTTGTACGACTCGCTATGGGCAATTTGGCATCGTTGCCCATGCCCCAAAAGATTGACTCGCTAATAACTGAGCAGCATGCATCCAAGTTCTTGGAAATCGGTGACTTTACGCGTGAGTTTACCGGCGAGAAACCTTATTCCCTTGCTTTCGATCAATGGATGAATGTTGAGCAACGCCGCTTTCTGAGCATCTATAATCACTATTTGAACGACGAGACGCAGTGCGTGCGTAGTGTCTTGTACGCCACCATCGAATACACTGATTACGTTTCTTTCGATGATGTGCTCACTGACTTCTACTTGCCAAACTGCACACTGGCCATTGTTAATTACGACGACGAGGACGACCTGCTGCAGAGCTTTTTGAAGGAGAAAAGTAAGTAACAGAAATGCAATAAGAAGTTACATTGTGTTAATGAGTATCGACAACTAATCTAATCTCTCGTTGTATACAGATATTCCCGTTGTGCTGTGCTATGTGTCAGTGATTGATAAGTGTTTGCGTCGCGTCTTTGAGCTAGATGATGTAGCAAATTCTTTAGAGCAGGTGAAGGATATCATACAGCGTCATTCGGCTGAGATCAGCTCCAAAGTATCTGAGCTACCTGCGTATAACGAGCATTTCCCTTGGACTCTTTATGAGTTGCTTAAATTCTTCGCTGAGTCAATCTCATGGTCGGAGGACATGGATCAGTTGGTCATCACAGCTAAAACAGTAACCGAAGCTCTAAGCGCTCTAGTGGTAAGTGATACAAAGTTTAGTCAATCAAAAAAAACATAATTAAAATCGAAATTTGTTAAATAGATTGCATTGGATACATTGCGTGGCGAGGATATGCCATTGTGTAGCATGCTGTCACCAATTACATCAAAGATACTGATTAAGAAACTGGGCATTGCTGAGCAAGATGATTCCCTAATGATGAATATCAAGCGCACCATAGCCAATGTGCTCCAGACTCATATCATTGCGAATGATACGCTGACTGGCGCTGCGCTGCTTGATCCGCGTTTCCACCGCCTGACGACCACTGATAACTTTGACAGCTGTGTACGTATGCTGACACAAAAGTACAACAAAACTTTCGGAGGATCGGGCAGCTCTGGCAGCCAAAGTGGTGATTCAACTGAGGTCGCGGCCACCGCATCCGTCAGCAGTACGCCAACCGTAACAATTAAAACTGAACCAAATGTTAAGTCCGGCAATAACTCATCAGGGCCCAGTGTATCTACTATCGCCAAAAAGTCAAGTGAGTTATTTGGTAGTATACGTAAAAATAGTGAAATTAACTTGAGATAAACATTTTTAGAATTGGAACTGCTGTTCGATGTCGCTGAAATACCCAGTCCCCGGAAACGAGATGCTGACAGCACTGTGGAAACTGATCTCAAGCGGTACCGCAACGAAGTAATTGTGCAATTGGATGAATCGCCAATTGAATGGTGGAACAAAATGGGCCATATCTATGGCACACTGCGTGACTTGGCCACTCTGTATCAGGGCGTGCCTGGCGTTCTCAATTTGAATTTCAAGAAGGCTCTGCGAGAACAAATTTATGATTATAATAAGCGTTTCATGCTAACTGGCAGCCAAAATCAGGTCGATGCGATATTGTTCTTGAATCGCAACAATAGCTTAAAGGACACAATATACGTTTAATAGCTTTTATCGTGTTTTATCATATATGCATATATGTAATAATAATAATCTGTAATTAAACTACACATACGATAAAAAAAAAAAAACCTAAGGAAGTTATCTGGGTTAATTGAGAATTGCGATAAGGTCGGGGGAAATAATTTCACAGCTGCTTTCGAGTAGGGTAATTATCGCAATGCATTGCGCGTTGCAACTCTGCGTAGGTGAGTGTTGGAAAATAACAAAAAAATATTTTATAGCACTGGCAATTGGCAGTATTGCCAGACAGTTTAAATTTCCCCTTATCAAGAGATAGTCAATGCACACAAAAACGAAAAAATTAACAAATATTAGTTTGCTTCATGGTAGTTTAGTCAATGGTTCGTGTTGTGTGTTTGTTAAACAAGCGATATCAACATGTATGTAAGGAGCTTTGAAATAGTGCGTTGGGGAATGCACAGTGCCATATAGACACACGAAAACGAATAAAAAAGCCAACAATAACGGGGCGGCGACAACAACAACCAAACAACAACATAAGCCACAACGAAGTTGTCTCTGCTGCAGCTTTGCGGCTTTGTCTTGTGACGAAAGCAAAAATTAAAACGATTCATCAAAACAACAAATAAATAAAACTTAACAGAATGTGCATTCCCGACTTACGGCGCTTTTGCGAGGAGTGGCGAATCTGGATACGTCCACTATTGATAATAACATACGTCATATTTGCCATCATAGTTGTTCCCCTGCTTATTGTGAATTCCGTCAAGGATGGATTCCAACGCAAGGATCAACTCATACTTATAGGCGGCCTGTTCGTGCTCTCCGCGGTGCCTATTTCCATTTGGCATATCATACAACACGTCATACATTTCACAAAGCCAATATTGCAAAAGCATATCATACGCATATTGTGGATGGTGCCCATCTATGCGTTAAATGCGGTAAGTGGGTCAGACGAAATGGTAGAAACTGAAACTGAAACTGGTGGCATCAAAACGATTGCAATCTAATCTTTGTCTACGTATTTCTTCTTATCGTAATATGTAATTCTAAATGTCATCGTCTTTTGCAGTGGATTGGTCTGTTCTTTCCGAAGCATTCAATATATGTGGACTCATTTCGTGAATGCTATGAAGCGTATGTAATTTACAATTTCATGGTTTACTTACTGCACTATTTGAATCTCAACATGGATCTGGAAGCTACTATGCAGTACAAGCCACAGGTGTATCATTTCTTCCCACTTTGCTGCATTCGTCCCTGGGTCATGGGACGAGAGTTTATCCACAATTGCAAGCATGGCATACTGCAGTACACCGTAGTGCGTCCAATCACCACATTTATTTCAGTGTGAGTATGATTGGACTGTTAGTTAAGAGATCAATAGGGTACATATCTTTGAAATGCGGTTATTTTATTTAATTGATTTTAATAGGCGTTACGAATCGTCATTGCCTGCTAAGACTTTTTGGAAATTTTGGTGATAATATTCATGTAGACTCTACGTAAATCAAGTTTGGTTTATAATTCAATCCACCCGCTTATATCGAAAAAAAATATGTATATACCAATATTGAGAATAGTGAACTTGGAAGTTCATGTTTTAGGTCATAATTTATTTTTGTTTGTAAATTGTGAACATGCTTAGTGGGTATTTTACAGTCCAGAACACAGTGAGATTTTTTTTTTCTCATTTTCCATATGCAGCTGCAAACTTCGATTTAAACCAGAAAATTATGATGCAACTAAAACTCACTTTTGTTGGCTGGGAATGTGAAACAGACTCACTCACTCAATTAATATTAATATAATAATTAATATATTTATGTCCATATGTTTATGCAGTATATGTGAACTGTGCGGCGTTTATGGCGAGGGTGAATTCGCTGGCAATGTCGCGTTCCCCTACATTGTGGTCATTAACAACATTTCACAGTTTGTGGCCATGTACTGCCTGGTGCTATTCTATCGTGCCAACAAGGAGGATTTAAAACCGATGAAACCCATCCCAAAATTTCTGTGCATAAAGGCTGTTGTTTTCTTTTCATTTTTGTAAGTAACACATATTAGAAGCAATTTGAAAATAATGTAATTTCTTCTATTTGTAGCCAAGGTGTCCTTCTTAATGTGCTTGTGTATTATGGCCTGATTAAGGATATTTTTGGCTCAGATGTAGGTGATGCAAATCTGGCATCTATGCTGCAAGTGAGTCAGGGATAAAATAATATTTTACAAATTGTATTAATCATTTCTTTACTTTTAGAACTTTATCATTTGTATTGAGATGTTTATTGCAGCCGTTGCGCACATTTACAGCTTCCCACATCATCCATTCCATATCAACTCTCCTCAGTATTGGAATAATCCAAATCACAGCTGGTGCCGTGCATTTCTTTCAATGATGGACATCTCTGATATGCAGGAAGATGTCACAGAACATTTGGGAGTGGTTAGCAGTTCGATCAGTCGCCGTTTTCAAGGTCGTAGCACATATCAACCGCTTGCACGCGGTCCACGGCGCTCAAGCAGTGAATCTGAGTACTTAATTGGCAAGCGGCAAGATGATTCGTTGCCGGGGGGCAGTTCAACGCAAGCAGGTAACCGTAACGTAACATATGGCGCCACGACAAGCCGTTTAATAGTGCCCGTTAATATTGGGCAGTTAGGTACACTTACTGAGCACCAAACTCATTCCCCATCTCGATTTCCCCTAGCAGGCGCCGCAGCGGCTGGTGATAATAGCAATAGCAACAATTACCAACAACAACAACTGCACTTGCCGAACTCCAACTTAAAACAATCGACGCGTCAACGCGATACCCATCTGCATCTCCGCGAAAGGGATCAGCAGCACTTTATGGGCGGCGTTGGGCCGCCCCAGACAGGCGTCAGCAATTTTCTGCAGGCACGTACTGGTGCCTCCGCGGCAGCACCCATACCCGAGTCCAACGATGATTACGCACTGCTGCTGGGCACGGGTAGATGACAACGTTATCAGCAACAGCACCAGCACATTGATGCGCTCGAGGATGGGGACGATGTAGAAGTTAGTCAAAATTTTAATGCATCCTCTGTGAGTGCATCGTTGTCCGTTTCATTTGGTATGTCGAGCAGTTTAAAATTCAGCGCCACGTGCAGCAATCAAACTGCATCCGAATGGTCCAACTCAACGGGCGGGGAAGATGACAACGACGAGGACGTAGATGACGATGAGCAAGACGTTGACGAAGTTGACGACGTAGAGAATGCAGATAATGTAGAGCAGATGCCAGTTGTGGTTGTTGCCTCCACAACGCGACGTCGTCGCGACAGAGAGTACATCACCTAGACCCATGCAATGTAGACGCAACGATATTTATAATTTGTACCCATTTCTTATTTATTAGTAATATGATTAGCAAATCATCAATTCCTTTTTTTTATTAAGCAACATTATTAGTTTCAAATACTCACATATATTTACTGACTGTTCTTTTTTGGCAACCCAATCAAATTGGGAATTTTAAAATTGCGTGGCCTTAGTTTTGGATGCGAAAGCAAACAACTGATTTATATATATATATATATATATATATATATATATATATACATACATATACATGTATCCTAGCTGCATATACACATATTAACATTTTACACGAAATACATATAATATAATTCCAAAGAATCTTCATTATATGTATGCAATATATGCAATCGAAACGAGAGGGCAGCGAAACTTTTTGATAATTATAGATTAGGCTCGAATGTTTTATACATTCAACTACGAAATTCTTAGGTAATTAGAAGTTCTACAACAACTATGCATACATAATATTAACCTGGGTGCAGTATGCGGTTAGATATATGCTAAATGCTAGTAAATTTTGCTCTTTGGCCGTTACTAGTTTTTACTTTCAATACGCTAGTTGAATTTTGTGTTCAGAGCGCCTTACTCGGTAAATCTATGTTGCATAGTGGAACAATTTGAAACATACCCCATAAAGCAAACGAATGTGAATTATATGACTGCCGGTCAGAAAAAGGCGTAAATTATATTGAAAACATATATATTGTAAAACTAATGTAATTCTCAATAATATAATTATGCGAAAATTCTAAAATTATATTTGTTTTTTTTTTGTTTCTTTTTTAAATACCATTGGTTTTTTGTATCGAATGTTACTTTATATTATTTACTTTATACAAAACATTTTTCATATACATTTACCCATATTTTTATCAATGCATTGCTATATATATATGCTATAAGAAGAGAAATACATAAGTCGGTGTGCTTCTAATAATTATTCACCAAAGATGAGTATAAGAAAACTCTAATATCTTTATAAAATCAAATATATTTTCACACTGACTGGCATTTCATACTTCTAAAGAAACGCTATGTTTTTGAGATTTAATTTTAAAATCTAAAATTATCGTTTTGTTAATTTTTATTCAAACTTTTAAAGTATTTAAATCGTGAGTGCACTAGTATTTTCTATCAACTAATAATACCCTTTACAAATTTGAAAAATTTTCATTTGTAAACAAGCCGAAGAAATTCATCAAATGAATATAATTGGATTCGTTTCTTTTCATACACCATGACAATATTAGGCAATAGTTTTTTTTTATCAAAGTCACGCTATCAGATAAAATGAAAATACGTATATTCATATTTAAAATGAATCATGACTTTTTGTCTGCATATGTTTGAACTTTTAAAAGAGCTCTATGACGCTTGACTGATAAGCCATATTACAGTCGTAAAACAATTTCACGAAATCAGCACCCAGCCATGAAAAGATTTACCGCGTGTTTTTGCAACATTTGATTATGTTTATTATTTTATTTTAAGCATTTTATGTCTTTTCATAATACTTGCATTTTAAGATTAAAACGGAAAAGAAGTGAAGGCAATTATAAAGATAAAAGGGAAACCTGACAATTAGAATTGCAAAAGCAGAGGACGATTAAAAAACGATACAGAATTCTTTTGTTTAAGTACATACAAAAACATAATCAAGTACAATTACAATTAAAATGGCATTACAAGCATATTACATAAAAAGAATATCAATCGAAATCAATTCCAAATTGCGGTTAAACAAAAAACATGATACAAAAAATTGTGTTATTAATCAACATCAAAATACAAACAATTCAGTCCAGTGTTTAATTATCTCGTGCTGCGCGTGAACAAATTAATAATCAAGCATATTTATTTTTAAAAATAGTCCCCGTATTTTCATCGCGTTGTTGAATCCAAAAAGGCACACCGATTGCTTTCGTTTCAATACACGCATTAGCAATAACAACATTAACTATTACTATAAATAATAGTCCCTAGTTGTTGTAATTTTGCCTTCCTCCCAGCTCGAGCAAATAACGATCCGGATGGTCCATCCAATCAGCGGCTGTTAATTTGACCGTACGCTGACGTTCAGCTTCCTTGATTTGCCATTTTTTTATATCCAATTGCACTTCGCGTGATGATTTATCTCCGCATCCCCATACCTGAAATGATGCAGTGCAGTTTTGTTGTTGGTAACATTTTGTTGTTCTTATGTTTGGTAAGGAGAAATGTAGACTTAATTCAAATGTACACACACTTTCGAGCCGCAAAGTTGAGTCACCACGCTCAGCATTTCATGTTAACCAGATTACCTAACTTAACTTGTATTAACAGCGGCTCGAAAGAGTTGTTTTTAAAAGCTTAGACTGGAAGACGATTTTGCCGTTTACAAGTATATGCGATATAGATATCTGTATGCATTTTTATACCATATATATAAATATATACTGTGTTGAATAAGGCTTATTGCGCATATAAATATAGCAACAAATATACAATATTAATAAAAAAAAGATTTAATGCGATTCATTACCTCAATCGACATAAGACCAGCAGCGATGCCTTTGCAGTCGATATTCTCGAAATGTTCATCGACTGCCAATATGGGCTTGCGAGGATCTGCACCGGCACGCAGACCTTTTGGATAGCCGCGTATGCTGGTGTTAAGGTACAAAATGTTGGGTTTCTTTTCCAGTATCACAAATCTGCAATATTACAAAAAATATCAATGATTTTGCTTTCGAATTGAGCGTGTCATTCATTGGTTTACTCACTTTGGCAACAGCTGTATGACACAGCTGCCCTCGGCGCCGACAAACAAATGCGTCTCCTTCCACTCACTGGGTGCGGCAATGCAATATGTCTGGTCGTCCTTGGTGTGCAAAAGGACCAGTGTTGGTCCACGGTAGCCGAGAACATGGTGCAAAAAACGATTAGCACCAACACCATGCTCATTGGAATCGTACAAGAGGGTCCAGTGCGATGGCATCATCGATAGTTTATCCTTAAATATTTGGACAGCAGTCGATGCACTGCTATTATTACTGCTATTTGGCGGCGTTATTGTCTGCGGTTTGGAATATAACGGTGGCAATGCGCCAGCCAGCAACCACGCCTGTGAGAGTGGCATAAGCGACTCTATTTGACTGACTGGCAGACTGTGATCTGTATGATCCGTTGATGCAAATGGATTCCGTTGTTCCAGTACCGGAGTTTGCAGTTCAATGCCACACGATTGGGATTGTTGTTCAAGGCCGCGATATGCAGTTGAAAGCGTATGGACGCAATATTTGTGCACCAGTAATACCAGGCGTATCAAATTTTGTTCAAACCAGCGACACACGAAACCCAAACTGAGGCTATCGTGACTAAAAAATATTGACTTTGTCACTGAGCCAAAAGTGCGATTTATGGCTGTACAAAGCACTGCGTTACCAGAGTGCTGCATGGCAATCGTATAGCAAATGTGAAGGAGTCGTGTGACGCCCTCTTTATCTATAAAATCTGGATTATCATCCTGGGCGTACATCTTGATGTAGCTTTCCAAGACCTTTGCATCGTCCATGATGCCCAAAAACCTTTCGCATTGCTGTCGAAAAGCCACAGTACCCAAATGCTTCGTGGTTGCCTTAGAGTTCATGTGCATCAGTTGGAATAGACGGTGTCCCAAATCAGTGTATTGTGGAAATACTTGAGTCTACGAGCGTGAGTGTGTGTATGTGTCCAATCATAGAAATATTCGTCAAAATGTTATAAAACTGTTATCAGGTAATTAATGGGCTTTGCTCACCACAAAAACATTTGACACAATGCCATTAACGCCATACTTGGCGCTTGTCTGTTCCTTTAATATTTCGGCCAGCCTCTCCACTGGCACCAATTGTGTGAGGTACTTTTCCGTCACATCTGCGCCCGATGCCGATCTCGTCATTGTTTGCGTTTGTGACTGCACCTTGAGACTGTTATTGCTGCCGCTGCCGCTGGCGCTGTTGTTACTGACAACAACTTCGCTGCTATTGTTGTTGCTGTTAGAAGATTGTGTGCTGGATTTGTGATGTAGTTTATGTTTCCCACCATCCAACGGTGGTTCGCTGCCATCGGCATCGGCCTTGGTACTCCCATTGTTTCCCATTTTTAAGTTGTAATTCTGTTGTGTTCGTGGGTCCAAACTTCGACGCAATTGAATTGCAAAAAATTTCCTCAATGTTAAAGGGGCAAAAAAAGGCCCAAACGCAGGTTTGCACTGAAAGCAGTACAACAGGTGCAGGGAGGATTTTTTTGAATAACTACGCCACAATAAAAACCTGTTATGAAACAAGTCGTCGCACACACGCTCAGACAGTGCTAATGAATCAGTTAAAGATATTTACATAATATACTTTGCTAATCAAAAATATTTAATGAGAAAAAAAACAAACAAAAAACAATCAGCAGCTGGGCAAACTTGTTATCGATATATTATTGGGCATTTTTATACATCCATATGTCCATCCCTAAAAAAAATATATATTTGATTTTATAATTTTATAATAAACTTCAATAAACATGTTTGTATAAGATTATTAAACATTAAACTACGTTCGAAGTATTTGATCAATTGTAAGTGACTAAAAAGATCTCTTCGATATATCAGCTGTACAATCAGCTGATTGGGCAAAACGGGAAAACAGCTGATCGCGGCTTTGCGAGGAAATAAATATTGTCCAATAGAAGAGTACGGAAGGCAAACAAATGGTTGCACCAGCTAATAAACTTAAGAACAGCACACACTCTGAGGATGAAGAACTCATAAGACCTACGCAAGTTCATGCGCCTACATCATCCACACTACATGCATCTAGTATATTGCTAGATGCAAATTCTACGAAACGCAAGAGTGCTTTCTTGCCATATCGCCCTCAATCCACGGTCCTTACGAATCTACAGCGCGGCAATACTGAAGCCACTTTTTGCCCTGTAGAGGTATCGCTGTCTTTTCATGAACGCGCTGGTCAAGGTGAAATCACTGAAGAACAAGTGAAGGCTGAACTGCTTCGACAACAGCATATTGATTTCAAGGACTCGCACGGGTTTACTTCTCTACACTGGGCTGCATCCTATGGGCAGATGGTCTCAGCGCAATTGCTTGTTGCAGCTGGTGCTAATGTAAACAGTTTGGCACCAGATATGGTAACTCCACTGTTGCTTGCAGCCGCCGGGGGACATAATGAAATTGTGCGTTTCCTTTTGGATCGTGGTGCTAATGGCTCCCATATGGACATCGTGGGCAATACTGCACTAATGTACGCCGCTGCGGGTAATCATCCACACACATGTAATGAATTGTTATCCAAAGACTTGGACTTCAGTGCAACGAATGAGGATGGAGACACAGCGTATTCATTAGCCGTGGAGAATGGGTCGCACCTGACCCAAGCACTGTTGGAACAGTATATGACCGCTGTTTTAACAGCTAGCGCCTTTGGCAACATTTAATTGCCAGCAGTTTAGCACTTAGAAAAGTAATAAATGTAATTTAAGGTATAACAGTATTCAAAACTCGAACATTTTATTTTTGCTTTTACGCGTCTGCTGTTCTTTGCTGAGACTCTTCTCCTGCGCTTGTAGAGTAGCCAATTCATCCTGTTGATTTTTCAGCTGTGCGCGCAACCGGTTCTGTAGCTGGACATTGCTGGAATTACGTGCCAATGACTGCTGCACTTTGGCAATGTCACGCTGCTTACGACGTATATCATCGGCAACGCGCACAGTCTCCACATTAAGCGTCTTGTTTGAGTGCTGTTGTAGATCGTTAGTCTTTGCTTTCTTGGTCGAGTTCTCGTCCTGGACTGGTTGGCCAGCTACACCTAGCACACTGCCATTGAGAAAGGCAAACACATCTGTACGTTTGGACTCACGTTCGTAAGCCTTTTCATTAACAGCCTGCTGACGACGCTGGGCACGCTTAAGCTTGCGCTCAACGCTGAAGTAGTCTTTATCTCCATTCGCCGCTTCCCGCAGTTCCATACAAGCATCAAGTGATCGGCCTTGTGGTAATATTTGTGCACTAACCGGCGTTACAATGCCGCGACCATCCGATCCAAGTCCTGTTCCATGAATGTAGCCCATATTGGCCATCAGCTTCGAACCTATGCCCTGCGAGTTAATGGATTATACGTTGCAACACTGTAATTATATAGAATTTTCATCTTACGCGTGTGTACTGCTCCCAAGCTCCCAGTTTTTCGGTAGGTTTGAATGTAAATAAGCTTAATTCTACCATTCGTGCTTGTCGCGCTGCTTCAACATCATCCATGTCGGAATCGTTTTCACCATCACTCTCGTTTGATTGATTTGAGGTGCTGCTGTCGCTGGACAACTCATCATCCTCGTCCGTAATAAGGGGAAATAATTCCTCGAAGGGAAAGTCCCGCTCGCGTTCCTTGTGTTCCTGGCCATCCAATCGAACTCTACACTGTTGTTCCACAAAATTAACGCACAGTACCCGACCACGATGCCACAAACGATCCTGCAACTTGGCTAAGACGGGACAATTGCGTGCCAGTCTGTGGAAATCTGGTTCATTGTAATTTTTAATGGCACTTCCAGGTACCAGAGCACCATGAGAATAGCGACATCTATTGTCGTCAAATCGACATTCACCTTCCAGGTAGTAATTGCAAGGTACCATCTCGCGATGTGTTGGGTTTGTGAATAACACACGCAATCGAACATCTAGAACGCCATTGCCATCAACAATAAGTTCATCGTCTACACCACATATAAGTGCATTGTGGTAGCTTAATGCTCCCCAACTATGCTCATGTGGTGCTGAACACTTTTCACCCAACATGGAATTATATTTGAGACGCAAAGTTTCCAATTGTTGCTGCTCTTCTATTGCATTTACAGGTTCTTCCTGTAAATCTTTTAGCTCATTTTGAAAACGTTTTAATTCATCATCAAGGTTATCTTGTGGCTGGGTTGATTCCGTCTCAGTGGTGGTTTCATTTTCACTGCTTCTTGTCAGCTCCAAGAGCTCCTCCAGATTTGTTTGTAATGCAATTAGTTCACTTCGTTGCTCTTCGTCGGTTGTCACGAGCAAGGCTTGTTTAACTACCAATAACTAAAAATTAGACGATGAAAATTTTATTATTCATATCATATTGCATTCACAAACAGATTTACTTGTGTTTCATACTCTTCCATAATTTATCTTTAAAACATTTGAGTAAATTTTGTAAATCAGTTTTCTTATGCCAGACTACAAGCGTATTCGCGAACGTATTTTTATGTATTTACTATGGACAACAAAGGTAATTAATAAAAATAATAAAAAATTGTTTTGAAGCAAAACAAGTACAATAGTAAATTTACGCTTATAAACTAAATACGGAACTAGTGTGACCGAAGTAGTATTCAAAAATTCACTACTTTGTTAACAAAATATACTGATACTTACCAAACTTAATAAATTAAGTTAAAAATATAAAAATAAATACGTAAATATTTATAAATTTCGCTTGGGGTAACTCAACTAACATATCAATTTGTCGATGTATTGTTGACTTATATGTAAAGCGAATCCCGAACGTTAAGAAATTAAATTATGTTTCGAAAAGCACATCTCAACTATTAAGTGTAGTAAAACGGAAAAAGTGTGTTTCTCAATGTATCAAAATAGGCTAGCTGCAACAGGCGCCACCTGCGCTGCATATTGTTATTTATTGCAAACCTGAATTAAGTTTATAGGATATGGCTTCACTTATCAAGTTGGACACGGCAGTCCACAAAATGATTGCTCCGCGATTGTTTCTGACAAGCACACACCTGTTGAAACGGTCAACGTGCAAAATAAGTGCTGCGGTTGAACCGGCTGTGCTGGCAGATTTGGAACAGGCCGTCTTTAAACCGCGCAAGCACCCGGGTGTTATCAGACCCAACCACATCGAGCTGCCCAAGCAGCTCAGCGATACACTGAAACGAATTGTGGGCGATCATCCTGTGAGAAAAGTGACGCGTGACAGTGATTTGCTCAATCGTTATATAAAATCCCGTCACCCGCCTCCAACACCTTTGGAAGTTGAAAACAGGAAGCGACTGATTGTGGAGGAAGTCAATGCCGAAATGCCATTGGACAGATTGGCCACGCTCAGTGATGAGGAGGCGGCGCGTTGGAAAAGGAAACGAGAGCTAAAGATAAACAAGCGCTTGGGCCAGCGTACTTACGCATGGAAACGCATCGAATATAGTACCTATGAAGCTATTGTATACGCAATAGGAAGAGCCGCTCAAGAGTATGCAGTAATGAAGCGCGTGCTTGCAGAGATACAGGTGCGGGATGAAAAGTTTACTCCACGCAGCTATTTCGACTTCGGCTCTGGCATTGGTACCGGAATGTGGGTGGCCAGTGAGCTTTGGCGTGACAGCATCTTTGAGTACTACAATGTAGACAGATCCAGGGAGATGAATGAGTTATCTGAGTTGATACTGCAGCAAGGGCATGAAAATAAACAAATTTCGTTACGCAACGTATTCTACAGACAATTTTTACCAGCTATTGATACAAAATACGACTTAATTGTCATTTCGCACACGCTTTTTGAGATGGCGGATAAACAGCAGCGTGAAGAGATTCTGCTGAACCTGTGGCGTAAATGTGATGGATATATGGTCATTGTGGAGGAGGGCACACGACGTGGCAGCGAATTAGTCAATGAAGCTAGGCGATTTCTTCTTCGCGTTGGAGATGAGCATGCAGGTCATACCTTCGCTCCAGTAAGTCCATCAATTGTTTGTCTGTTTCAATTATGCAACATTTAAATCTATTGTAGTGTCCACATGATCTGCGCTGTCCGCGGCTTAGTGATCAGGCTGATCGCACGCCTTGCAATTTTGAAATTTCGTATGTGCCGCTTCGACTCACCTCTGATTCATCAGCCGATCGTAAGACTTCAGTCTATAGTTATGCCATACTGAAAAAGGGCGCTATAGGCGATGGCACTCGGCAATGGCCACGAATAGTACGACCCACCTTGGTGCGCTCAAAGCATTCAATTTGTCGTATGTGCACGGAAGGCGGCAACCTACAGGAGGTCATCTTCACAGCCTCCAAGCATGGCAAGTAAGTGTACATGCACTTTTTGGTTAATTAAGCTGGACATTTCACATTTTAATTTCAGAGCCGCATATAGCTGCGCCAGAGTCAGTCGCTGGGGCGACCGTTTACCCATTACTCTGGGCACGCCACAGCCAAAACCCAGCAAATCAAAAACTGAACCCCAGCAGGAGTTGAAGCCAACGGAACCAACGGAGTTGGCATAGTTTTAGTCTTGTTTTTATAACTCTCTCCTCAATTAATAGATATTGTTACTTTGTCAGCCAATTTGTTATTTTAATTATATACAAACAAATCGTTGCGCTGTGTAATTTTAATTAATTGTTTAGTTGCATTTAACTAGCATTTCATTGATAGTAAATCCCGTTCTAATTGGCAGCGCACCCACAACGCGATTTTAATGGGAAATGCGAAGAACGTAAATGAGCTAAATCGTTTTTATAAGTAAAGCTGTATATGTTAGGTATTAAAGTATATAAAACAAAAGCTTGGCCAATTGGACAGCGCTGTTAGCCCATCCACGTACTGAAGGCACGTGTGGAGCATTTGGTTTGCTGCTTGTGTTGACAATACTTTTGAAATTTGATAATTATGGTAATATTCTCATTACTTGGATAGTTGGTAAAGAATTACTACTACCACTACTGCTACAATTACATACTTCCTTGATTTTAATTCAAATTGTCTATACACCCAAGATATATTTCAAAAATCTAAGTAAATATAAAAAAAATTGCTATTAACTTTTAGCAATGTGTATTAATAACAAAATATATTTAATATGCTAAAGTTACTGGAATTTTATTAAAATAAATAGTACTGAATATAAATTGAAAACAATTTTAAAACTTTGGGTAAATTAGAAACACAACTATTTCTTTAATATATGTGTTAAAACAGAGAGTATTATTTTTGGTAAAATTGAAATATTGGGGAATCGTTTGGTATAGATCCTTTTATTGGAATTGAATAGACCGAACGTTCAACTTTCAATTAGCAAGAGTTGAAATGTTAATATGTAGCACGTCTGTGGCAAACCCACCTTTTTGTGTAGTGTGTTATAATGTAGTACACATTGCCAGACTGACATTTGGCTATGTGTTAATATGAAACGCGCCCTTTTAGTGACCGCGGATCATCCCTGCGCTGGTCCTGCTCGAGTTCCTGGCGTGGCCATTCGGTATAACAAAGTCAAATGCTTGAACAAAAAAGGACAACTTATGGGGCGCGAAAACTGGCACTTCTCCCCGTCTATGGGTGTGCCATTATATGGACACACATATATGTACGTATATTTTTAAGGATTGGCCTTATAACAAGGTGTGCTATGGAGAATACATAAAACTGACATATAAATATTGGTTGGAAATGGGAATAAGTATTATCAAAACGATTCCCTTCGGAGCTGTTAGTTAAATGTTTCAAGTAAATAACATGCTTTAGCGCTGGATTTATATTTTTTAGATAAAGGAGTACTGACTTTTCTCTTCTAAATGTTGCTTTGGCCAATTTAAAGAGCTTTTTTTTTATCAATAAAGTAATTTTTCCATTATAGTATTGATGTTTAAAAATCAAAGCCACCAACCACTTTGCATTGACACTATTTAATAAAATAACCATTTAATTTTTTGCAGTTAAAATTAGTAATAATAATACACTAAAGAATGATAAAAGTCAAAATTAAAAATTAGATTTTCAACAATAAGATTGCTAACCCTTTTTGTAAAATAATCGACTTTTTTAAAAACTATTATATTTAAAATTGATATGCCAAATTTTGTTTTATTTTTAATTTTAATAATTATGAAGGGGTTGTTCAATTTGACATGATATAATTTAAAAGAGCTTCAGATGTCATATGAAGTTAATTAATGAATGCATTTGCCAAGTCATTAACCCATTTAGTTAAATACATATTAAATTGATATGACAGGATACGCCATATACGAGACTATCCAATGATAAACGTTTACATTATATGCTAACCAAGGTCCAAGCCATCCCCCTCCGATGGGAACTAAAAACTAATACACACACATGCACACATATGGTCACGTCATGTGGCGCCCCATACATACACATGGGTTTTATATAGTGTCTAGGTGGGGTCATCTCATTAAAAAGGCGCGTTCGCTGGGTGTCAGCTGTCGTTCTGTCTCTATCTGGCTATTTGTACTAGTAAGGTGCGTCCCACAACAACAACAACATTTCCAACGTTAACAACAACCACAATAGTTAAAAAAAAAATACAAAACGGTGGCGTTTAGAAAGCATGCGCCGATGTTGCAACATTCAATTGACCCACCCAGTCAGTCAGTCAGTCAGCCAACCAAGCAGCTAGCCGGCTTTGTTGTTCCTTTTGTTCCGAGTCTAATTCTAATGCCGACTCCCCCTGACTGAAAAACCCAACCAGCAACAACAATGCTTTGTTTCTTTATACATAGTCACACGGAGGGGTTTAGTTTTAGCTAAGCCAAGTTACATTTGTTAGGTTGATCAAGTGGCATTTCGGGAGGCTACATAGCGACTGCTGATGTGGTGTCTGGCATCAGTCGAAGCCCGAGCGTTGCCAGGAATACATGTAGTTGCGGTTACCATTCAAATTCCCAGTTATCGTGACTCAGTGACTCTACATTTGTGAATATCCTTTCACCGGCATCTTTCATTCGCGCCTGTATCTTGCTGAACCGTTACAATTTTGGCATCCAAATCCGGTTGAGCAAAATTTCAGGTGTGTGAGAAATTTGCAGCGGTACCACCGATCGATAATCCGAATCAAGTGCTGATAATATATCATTCTCTATGTATGTTTGGTAAGTAGCAGCTTTCATGAAAATGATGATCTTTTTTATCTCAGCAAGCAATGCAAGAGTCCTCGGATTAGTTGTTTCCAACGAATAGGGAGAGACGAAAGCGGTTCACTCTGTTTGATTTTGCGACAAAACTCAGATGTATGGTAAGTTCGATAATAATATCTCTAAGCCAAATGAAACTCCAATGATTTCAAGCATATTAGATTAATCTAACATCTAAAAGGGATTAAATTAATATTCCAGAAAAAGTTTTGGGTTATTCTCAGATTACGAATATCTGCATGTATATGTTAGGTAAATTGAAATGCTACAACAAGGATCAAATAAAATTCACTCAGTTAATGCGATTCATGAACAAAAAGACGACCGTCACGGCTTTAGATTGTGACCAATGTATGTTACGGGTATCAATGGTTTCAGTTAAAATGGTTCAAATTCCAGTTTAGAAGCGATGTTGCAGTCTTGGAGTATAAACAATCTTACTTATTTAGTATTAAAACCTTTGCAATATATTAATAACTTTTATAGTAGTACTTTCGCTAGAAGTGAAGACTCTATATTCAGTCAGTCCTTGTGAGAGAGTTCATTCGTTCTTATAAATAATTGGTGCAAAGCTCTTTACTCTATAGTACAGAGTCCATACTATAAATGTACTACATATTTATTTACCAACCTTTGGGAAGTCTATAAAAGTTCAAATACGTCAACAAACTTGAATGTTTTGTAAAACTAATGGGGACTTAATCAGACGATGAAATTATTATTTTTCTAATCTAATTGAGATGAAAAAAGATTGCTATTGATACGTTTTACATTTCAAAAATAAAAAACCGGAAACTTGAAAGTGTATTTTACAATTGCTTTACTTCAAATTCTAAACCACTTTACAAATATCAAATAAACATTTGGTATCAATATAATTAACAATCTTACCTCACCTCAACCCAACTTATTTATAATTTTATATTTTTGAAATTATATAGAACGTAGAATATTGAAAACTTTGCCATTTGTAACTGTCATAAATTTATTTAGTAAATATCTATCTATCTCAAGTAAAATATCTATAAACTTTGCCATACGGTGCTTGTGAATATAAGCTTAATTTTTTGATGGGATTTTTAACCGTTTTTGCAATTAAATATTAAAAGAATTAAAAGAGTTTAAAAGATGACCAAAAAAATATTTTCATTTGAGCTGATCCCATTAAAAGTTTCGTAAATTAAAAGTTTCGTTAATACCAATATTAAAACATTTTTATAATATACAAGTATTTTGATTGTTATTATTAAAAAACAGTCATCAAATATTGATTTCCACACAATAATAAATTACTATTCGGAGCTAATTTTAATTTGTTACGCAATTCTTGATAAAAACCATAAACAACGATTTCTAAACCTAAAAATGAATGTGAAAAATATCCCAATTCAATTTCATTACTTAAGCTCCAAGAGAATGTTAGGGTATCAGAATCTCGACATTTGAATAGATGGGTCGTAAAGCAGGCGGACATTAAGCTTCCGACAAGATTCGTTTCGACAACATGCTTTAATTGCTCGCCGGAATAGCCCATGACAATTACTAATTCATTCACAGTTATCAGCTCTAAAAAAACAAATGATTGGCTGAGAACAATAGCAATGCATTTTGCCTCTCCATATCATCAGGGCAGCACGCCCACAAAGCGTCGACGTGTTGGGCTGGAAGAATTCAAAAGATGCCGCAAATGTTTGGACTTTGGTGCCTGAACAAATCTTTGATTGTCGTGTGAATATATATTGACAGTACTGTTCTAACCTTGAAGAGTGTGGAAGATGTTGACGAACAAAGCACAAGAATTTCCAGTTAATTTTTGCTGTTCATTCTAATCTTATCATTGCGTGGTGAGTTTGTGTTTTAGTCGATATTATTGCTTATCAAGTCCCCTATGTAAATATATTGATATATGTATACTTTACTTTCGGTTTTATTAATGCAATCCCAGAATTTGCACACATTTCATTAACATTTTAAATGCTTGTATCTAAAGTACATTTGCACACTCCAAGTGCTGATTGATCCGCTAATCAGCGATGCAGACTCGTAGGAACCGGCGATCAATAGTCCAAAGAGACACACAGTAGCCTGACGTAGCTGTTAATTACAAAATGATTATATTTTATATACTTACATGTTATCATATAGTATATGTGTGTGTACATTTTCTTTATTATATTGAAAACTACAATGATCGCACACAAGTATATGTCAATTGGTCTTTGTTTAGCTCGATTCAAACCTAAATCAAACACAGTCCAAAGTTCAGAACTGTGAATGATATGGGGTAGTATGACTCGACTCGTAAACTGTAGCAACAATTACGATAATAACTAAATAGCGTAAATCGACTAGTAGCCACTATTGTTCTAAAATAACCCATAGCAACATCTTGCATTTGATATGATTCACATTGAGGATACTAAAATATTTGTTATAGTAAAAGTGCTGAATGAAAGTAACACAATACTTATAAAATCGTGCATCCAGTTTCATTAAATTTTGTATTGAAATTATAATGCGGCGTTATCTTCACTTAAGTTTTATTCCGGTAAATACGAGTACAAATTTAATTGAACTTTGCCTATTATCTACATAGTATTGAAATTTAATATAATAGATAGTACTGATATGACAATGATTTCATAGCTTCCTGTTAACAATATCTGATAAGAGAATTCGTGTTTTTCTTCAATTCTACTTACTACACATAACTTATGGTTTATAAGTTTATGGCAAGATCGATAACGAACAATGTAGATAATTGAAGATATAACAAAGTTCGATTCAAATAATTTGCACTTCAACAGTATTTTATACATTTATTAATTAATTTTAATGTTTATCTTAAATTATATTACATAAAAGTTAATGAAGTTTAAAATTTACTAACATATTACATAAGACAAGCCTTGTTAAAAAATTCTCGAGGCTAGCCCAATGAATCACATTTGCTTAAAGGGTTTACCAGTCAAACATTCTTTTGTTTAAGTTGAAGTCCAATTGTTACCAAGAATAGCTAGCTCTGTTGCGAATCTTTCTTTGCTTCTTTCTTATTTTAAGCGAAATGAATTAACCGTGATTCACCTAAAGAGCACAAAGAACGTCAACAGGTAGACTTTATGTAGGTATATATAGTATACTGGAGCATTGTAAAATTGCACGATAATTAAATTTCATACATAACGGAGCTATTGTTTAACGAGGAATACAACAAAAATGAGCAATACAATTTTATTACGTAGCATTACGTACAAGATAGTTGAAAGAAAGAAATTCGTTATGGACTTCTGACCCCAGTCGATGGCGTTGCCAAGAGCCAAGCGATCGACAGTGTTACCAAAATTCAATCATCCACCACAATTGTGGCGTGAGTGTGTGTGTGAATTTAGCTTATCAATGAAGGAAAACTACAATATAACGACGCTAAAACATTAATAGCCAATGTGAGCAACAAAAAGCAAGTAGCAAACCAAGAGCAGCAACAAAACACGAACGGACTTCGTTTTAGCGTTGAGATAAAGCTTGCATTTCACAGATACACACGCTCACATACACACGCGCATAGAAACACACGGACACACTCACACACCCGCACAGAACACAGAACCGAGCTCTGAGACGCTCGATCGGTCGGCTCTTTGTATCGGGCTCGGTCTCCGTCTCTTTCTCGTCAACCGGCTGACTGGCGATGTTGCTGACTCTACTGGAATTCTGAGGGAATCGCCAGAGCTAGGGATTATTACGAGCATTCGTATTTGATTGCTGGCGGCCAGTCGCCGATGTCACCTCGAAGACGCTGTTACGCGGTGTTGTGAAGCGCGAAAAAAATTTAAAATTTTTTGTTTAACGAAACTTACAGTCAGCATATAACTTTTATTCTTTTTTCCAATCTGCAATCGTTCGAACACGGGTAAGGCTCACAAGCATGTCCAACAGCAACCATGTGCTCCAAAAACTACTTTGGACATATGTCCAAAGAGCGATCTTGTTAATCGAATACAAATGTAGAAGCCCAAAATAACAAATTGTAAATTATAAATGCTCGCCACCGGGATGTGAATGTGTATCTAATTTTAATTAGCAAACGATAATGTGTTTTGTAGCAAAGATTATGCTAATATCTTGTTAAAATATATTTACGAATTAAACATTATAAGGAAACAAATTCAAATAAAATAAACAATAAAAACGATTGAAAATAAAATGTGAATAAATTAGAATTCTATATAAAAATTCATTTAAAATTGTAACTTCTTGCAAGCTCATCATATACATAATTATCAAAATATCTGAGCAAATGAGTAAATAATTGTGAAATTAAAGAAACAAAAGAACTTATAAAGAAGAAACAAAAGAACTAAAATAAATACATAAAATCAAAAAATAATAATAATTAAGAATAAAAGCTAATTAAAAATATGAACAAAAAATTCTTAAAAATGCCGAGCAATTATTTACTTACTAAATACAAAAAAGAAAATGTTATAATTGACGGTTTCTTTAACTAAAACACTGAGTTATTACGCTGCAAAAATTGCATTTCAACGAGTTGACCTGTTTGGTTAATTACTTAAAATAATAACAACAATGACTTTTGTTTTAGAGATTTTATTTTTAAAAACAAAATGATGAAATAGCTCACGCTGTTTATTGGAACATTTACTCAATATACTGTTTCATTTTCATTTTGTTTAATTAACCAACTAATTGATTAGTTGACAAGCTAAATGATACTATAATCCATCAAAGCTTCTATTGCATTCAATAGAAGGTAGTTGAACTTTTGATATATTTACATTACTTGCGTGTGACAATGAATTTTAAGTGAATGCACTAGATTTTAGAATGCTTGATTTGCATTTTTATTACGGCTACCTTTATCAAATTATCGCATTATGAATCCATATTTATATTGGTTGAAACAAATAGCAATGCTCAATCAGGTTTCTTTTCGGCTCTGTTTAATCTTTTTCTCTTCTTTATTTAACTCGAACGGGAGCAGCTGTTCTGTTGTATTCTGTTCTGTTCTTTTCTGCTTTCTTCTTCTGTTGTTCTCAATCTGAGTTTCGGGCTTGAGACTGTCTACGGATGCCCCATTCAGCTGCAGCGTAAATCTCTGAACCGGTTTACTTCCGAGACGAGTAAACAATACAAACATAACGACATAATCATATACAGATACATAGATATGAGTACACGCACAATTAAATTGGCTCTATAATATTTTCAGCTCTACAACATAATAATACATTTGAGTTTGTAGAGTATTATTAAGTTGAATGAAAATGTAGCTATCCAGACTATCCAAGAAATGAACTGAGAGCTTTTATCACCATTTAAGTGTCTAGGTTAAGTACATAATTTTTCGGTTAAGACGATTTACTTAACTTAAGACTCAAGGTGAAATTTTCTTGCTTTTCGGAATTTTCGCATGCAAATAACAAATGACAACTGTCGAAATGTGTCAATAAATATTGAAGAGTAGTTGATAAAGAGTCGTGCCGTACGTCAAACATTTTTTTAAATGGCGTAGTTCTAGAATAGCCCTTTAGTTTAGTCATATAAAGGGGCAATGACATTGTTGATTCAATTGATTACTTCAAGTGCAACGCTCATTAGTTCTGATTATAGTTCAAGTTATAGCTGTTGGTAAGTTGGTAGTTTCATTTTCAACACCTTTAGTTTGTAGGGCTCAGCTCATGCAACATAGTACTATTGTGGTAAGATTCTGATAGAGATGAGAGCTGATAAGATGAGCAAGCTGCAGGTTAAAGATGACGAATACTTTGTCATGAAGCACTTGGCGATTGCAATTGTTTGTAAAATCTACAATGCATATTTACAATACATATTTGTATGTAGTATAATTAAAACAATGCATTTGTTGTTTTGATTAATGCAGTTCTACAACAAGACTCTCCATTATCCCATCTGTATATGTTCAATATATGCTCATACATACATTTCATTATGAATTGCCAGCTGTACCTTGATCTTACTGAATATATTTTCTATTTAATTAATATATGTTGTAATACAATTACATCAAAAGTCGTGAGTTACAATAAATGTAGAGTAAATTGCGTGCTATATTTAAATATGCGTATATATAAACATTCAACATTCTTATTGAGGTTGTTGCAGATTATTTCCATATTTACAAAAATACAATTATAAATGATTTAACAGAACATTGTTATAAATGCAAAAGAGAGCATTTAGTTAACAGTCAATCAAGTAATCAAGATAATTTTTTAAGTGAATTTAATGCCTACTTTATTTTCTTAATAAGTATATTGGCTATTTTTTTGAATTTTGCATGATCATTCGACAATATGTATTACAACTACAATAATAGTTAATACAGAAGCTTAAGTATTATAAATGGCTTGTTCAGTAGAAACATTTATTTTTAATAGACATGTATGAGATATTTAGTTTCCAAAGTGGAGTCTCGAGATTTGTAATTGATCAGACTCAATTATTAACTTAGAACGATTAATAGCATCCAGTTAGCAAGGGATATATCACATATAAGCGCAACTTTATTGGCCTCTTTAGAAGCTCTTCCGTATTTGATCTATCAGTTCAGCAGTTCAGCAGTCCAGCAGCTATTTGATGAGAACTGAGCGTGTTTTCTGCACTTTGGATTTGAGTGTGCTTCGTAAATAAACACCGTTATTGACGTTATGCATATTTTTGACGTCAACTGCAATCGACATTTTGCGTAATTCAGAATTGGCACACACAAAATATGAATACAATGCCAATGCACAAAAATACTATACATTGATTCCTATGAGTACTAGAGGGTTGCAGGTGGCAAGCGCATGGCCAATGGCTTGACTCTGATAATTAACAGGTGTATATACATAGGTGTGTGTGACTTATAGTCCCGACTCAATGGCACATCTGCTGCTCTGTTTCGTCGATCAAAGTGCAAAATGTCCGCAATCAAACCCGTTTGGCTAAGATGGGCACATCAGCCAGAGTTGCAGCAGTTGCAACTGTTGTCCCGCTTCAAATGTGGCATGATTCCATGATGCGTAACACCCGTTGCATCGTTTTTAAAATTAATCAACCGATGAAAGAGTCAAAGTGCATTACATCAGGGTACAATATTTATGTTTCTAAATCGAATAAAAATGTATGTTGTGAGTTTATTGAGTTACTGAAATTGATTTCCGTAGTCAAATTGTAAATTTATCAAGAAATGTGTTTCAATTTGCATTGTGATTATTTTTAACGCTCACCGCTACCACCTGATGGGAATAATACCCATTGAAATTGATTCTATGGACAAGATTCATATACAGATCGGTGGTATTACTCTTGGACAGATCGTAGATCTGTGTCAGAAAAGATACGAGCACACTCGTAAAGTCTAGATCGAATTGCTTTATACGCTCCGTAAATGTATATGCTTTATCCAGCATTTTCTCGCACTCTGCTTGCTCCGAAATATCTTGTTGAGAGTCTGAGATATGATCGACGCTGTCACAGACCATAGACTTGAGCTCCGCATCGAAAAAGATGCGCTGTGAATGCTGTATAAACTCGCAGAACTTTAGGCAGATCTTGATCAGCTTAAAGATGACACGGTTTAGATGCGAAGACTCGGTTAACATGGAATTCTTAAGGCACATGTCGAGAAAGTCCTGATGAAAGTCAAGCACCTTGTCAATGCTCTCCACATTCTTCATCTTTTCAATAAATGCATGCCAATTGGGTTCAATGATCTCGATCATCATGTAATACTCCAGATTCTGAATGGCATTCATCATGCGCTGCCTCAGCGCAAATGCCGCACGATAAAGTCGAGCTACACGTGGTGAAAACATTTTCACCTTTGAGTTTTCCTTCCAAACTCTGCACAGTTGTCGCTCGACGTGTTTGCAGTAGAAGAGCTGGCGGAAGAGCATCTGATACTTGCTTATGGCAATGCGATTGAGCACCAGCGATACTGGCCACTTTACCGAATAGGTAAAGGCAAAGCATTCCATGCCAGTCAAATCCAGACAATCGGTATCCCCCTGCTCTTCGTTGTGGCTAATAATCTTGGATATTTGTGTGACCAAATCGTAGGTGAGCAGCTCACAGTGCAAATCGTCCTTGTAGGAGTCATTCCGAGTGGAGGATAGTCGCAACGTAAGACCAAGTAAATTCTCCAGCGTCATTGGCAGCACACTTGCCACATTTTTGGCTAATTCCTCTTCGCAGGCATCCATGAATTCCATAATGAAATCGCCCTGGCTGAGCAGCAAATAACGCTTAACCGACTGCAGATGTCCCATCAGATCGTTGTCAGTGAGCAGCACGTCCAGAACTCTTCGTGTCGCAAAATAGTAGGCATCACTGATCACTTGAGCATACTTCTGCTCATCGACAGGATTAAATTGCAGCTCTGCTAGGGGTGTCGACTGAATCACTTTGCCGCATTGTTTAACCACATTCAAGTATTTGCCGGTTCGAAGTATCATGTCCGAGTACTTCTCCAGGAATTTGGGTGTGGCTCCAAGGCGAATTTTATAACGTTTCTCCCAGTAGTCGTCGGCATTATTCTCCTTCAGCTCGTTACTGTTGTCAATGACCATAAACTCCTCCATTTGGTCATTAAGGATGCCCTTTTGCAGCCATAGCTGAAGCATACGCATATATGGCACTGCCGTTTTCCTAGTCAGATCAATTAACATAGATTGAGCCGACTTATCTCCCTCTAAATGTTTGATGCGCTCCCACAAAATGGTCAGGACAGCAGCACCCCTCAAATTCTGCATCAATATCTCACCCAAGATGTTCCAGAGCTCCTTCATGACCCACATGGTCGGCTGCAGATAGTAAAGCAGTTTTGGAATTGTCAAGTCATTTTTGTTTAATTCTGCCTCCGCTTCGCCCATCAGCATATAAAAGTCTCGACTGATTTCGATGAGTGCAGCGTTAAGGGCATTGTTCACCTGACCATGGCCACTGATAGCCGCCATGACCTGCTGGACGCCCATAAAATGTGAGGCCAACGGCAGTATCTCCTGGACCATGGCAGCAAGAGCCTCATCCAATTGCGTGTCCACGTTGAAGGACGTCTCGTACTTGGCCATACCTGTGGCACCAGCATCTCGCGGCTTTGGGGTTATCAAGGACGTGCGCATGCCGATCAAGCAGTAAATTAGATCATTCAGAACAGTTGTTTGTTGGCTTGCGAGCGGCATCGCGCCGACTTTTGCCGTAGGAGTCTTACAGCCCACATCCCGGTAGTCCCACAGCACATTTGTTCTAAACCCCTCGGTGGACGGGCCACCTGCGCTGTTGGCAATGTCAGCAACTGAGGCTGCACAGTCAGTAGAAGAATTTTTGGTATCATGGTCACTTATATTAACAGTTGATCTGCTGTAGGATTTGCTATTGATGTTTAAGTGGCTGCTTGCTATGGTGTCTCTAGAAGGGGTTTCCCGCATGGGAGAAACAGCACTCAACACCCGTTTTTTGATCAAATTCAAGTCTTCTAGCGATGCCGTCAGTTCCTTAGACACGGATGTTTTGACTACCGGATGGCGACCAAATATGGGTGCACTTGCAATGGCCCAAGAGGAGCTACTTGGACTGCCGACAGTTGGCAATGTCAGACCGCTTAGTTCATCTGACATGCTGTTGATGCTTTTGCTGCTGCCAGGCTTTGAGTCCTGAAAAGTTCCTTCCAAAAGCGGTGGCAAGGAGTTATACTTCTTCTTCGACATGGCAATGGCAATGTTTTGTTGTTTATAAGGAATTCTTATTTACTAGGACTATGAAAATTGTGAAAACATCAAAGAAAAAAATGACAAATGATAAATTGAAAATAACTTCATTAATCGAGCTGACAGAATGTGTGCACATCACTAGGCTTAGGAAATATTTAAAATAATCGACTTGAGACAGCTACTTATCGAAAACATTTGTCACCTCCTTTGAATTTGATTGTTTTGTTGCCAAGTGCTGAGTGTGTAGTAATAAGTCTGTTAAGTTAAGACATAATATAAATCATTCGCACTGTTAACTCTATTTTACTAGTTATTAAAATGCTTAAATTATGTAAAATGTGATGCAAGATTTAAAATATTTATCGATTTCTCTTGCAGTTGATCGATAAAAATGCTATCAGCGAGGGAGCAGTTCTTCAATAGCGATGGCGGCACCGCTGGCGTTGGATTAGGCATTGAGATCGGTGAGAGCAGCACATCTAAGGCAGGACGTGGGGTTTACAATCCTACTACAGTGCCCATGACGAATGCCAGTACCTGGCGTAATGGACAGAAAAACACTTCCACCCCTGCCACGCCCCCGCCAACGCCTGCCAATACAACTGCAGAGCACAACAAACAGGGGCCGTTGGAGCCAGTAGATGAAGGCGAGGAAGAGGTGCATTTTGACATGGATGCTCTGTCCAATCTGCCCGGACGCGATCCCGTGGATATTGAGTTCAAGGAGCTCTCGTTGACCGTCAAATTGGGCTTCCATCGAGGTAAGTGTGCGACATTTATGGTTCAACCAATGTGCTGTTTACTTAGATATGGCCAGGTAATATAAGTTCAAACATGACTACGATAAGATTGCCAAAAATATATAACAAGCATTCGTCTTTATGGCCTAACAAAAGCAGCGGCTACCTTTTTGAAGAACACAAGAACGAGTCCGAATTCATATTCTTGTATTGCACAGCAGTTCTATATCCTAGATAATATGAGGCCTTTCGTATGTAATATCAGATGAGGTAACAATAAAAATTCGCTCATGCGAGTAAAACTACCTGTTAGCTAATTTTCTGGTTAGCTGGTTCATTAATAGCTCTTTCGCTCTGCTGATAAGATATGTTGCCCTTGTCCCTGCCCGCCAATCAATCAATTATTTTAACGAACGAGGAACACAAAAGGTAGCAGCAAAGGTCTTATAATTATAACCAAGTGTAATGTACATATATATAAGATAATGTGCATAGTATAGCTCTGTTTAGAAGTTGACTTAATAGATATTTGATACAAATAACAAAGTTTATAGTTTACATCTCAACTTAATAAAAATTGCATTGCATTATTGAATGTTATAATGAATTTAATTTGTTTTCTACTTATTTATGCAGTTTCTATATAAAGAGTATATAACATTCGTTGAGACATTCATTTCACTGCTATTTCGAATGTGCTTTTGCAGTTTTAGTAATAAGTTAGGTAAACCATGTTCGTGCAAAGTTCAAGATAATAAATTTATAATATACACATGTGTTTTCATACAAATGTGCGTTTAAGAATGAGAACTTTAATATCGAAACTATGACTATGATGACTCCTAAGGCATTATTTATGGCTATTATGAACCGTTTTTTGTTCACTCTTTCAAATTGTCGAAGTTATTGATTGGCATTTTTAAAACAACTAAAATCAATAAATAAATATTGATCAGAATGATACTTAATACTACAGTTTAACTTGCTAGCAAGATCAATTAGTTTGCTCACATTTGGTAGTCAACAATCGCCATAATGAAGCTAACATTATCTTAATTGTACTGTTAATATTTTTAAACTATCATTAATTTCCTTTTTTTTATCGTCGCGATATGAAGCAAAATCAAGTTATTAATAAGCTTATCCTCAATGTTAATCAAAGTTGACCTTAAGTAATTAAGCATTTTAAATGACATCAATTGACGATCTAAGTGAATAAGTGAATAATTATTGTTTATCGACAGGTGAAAAGGAGATTTTGCACAATGTATGTGGTAAGTTTCCGGGTAGTCAGTTGATTGCGATAATGGGTCCATCTGGGGCTGGCAAATCGACCTTACTGGATGCTCTATCCGGCTTCAAGACTACTGGAGTGGTTGGTAGCATATTGCTCAATGGGCGACGACGGGATCTGCGTAAGTAATTCCACATTATAGAAAGTTCTCCAAATTTACACATTTTCCTTTTATAGCCTCTTTTCGTCGACTGTCCTGTTATATCACTCAGGATGATCGACTTCAGCCTTTGTTGACCGTTAGCGAGAACATGCACATTGCAGCTGACTTGAAATTGGGTGAGAATGTCAGCTACGAGGAGAAGGAGACCAGGGTGAGTTAAACGAGCACGATCTAAGAGCATAGTGAATAATAAAGCTACTATTTTTCTAAAAGATTGAAGATATTCTGTTGCTGCTGGGTCTTTACGAGCATGATCAGACGCTGACGATGCGCCTATCCGGTGGCCAAAAGAAGAGGCTATCCATTGCAATGGAATTGATTAATAATCCAACTGTGATGTTCCTAGACGAGCCAACGACGTAAGTTTCCCCCATCAGGAACTGCCATTAGTCCTTTTTTAAATTATTTTGTGCATTTACAGCGGCTTGGACAGCAGTTCCTGCACCAAAGTCTTGGAGTTGCTCAAGAGACTGACATCTCAGGGACGCACAATCATATGCACCATACATCAGCCCACTGCCAAGTTGTTCCAGATTTTCGATCAGGTGTATGTACTCTCCGCTGGCAACTGTGTTTACCAAGGTGGCACCCAGAAGTTGGTGCCCTTCCTACAATCAGTGGATCTGCCTTGCCCCATGTACCACAATCCAGCCGATTACAGTGAGTACCACCTATGACAACATCAAAATCGGCAGTAAAGTAATCCTTTTTTCATCTTTAGTTATTGAGTTGGCCTGCGGCGAATATGGATATGATAAGATTGATACGCTTAAGAGCGCCACAGAGAATGGCAGCTGTCTGACCTGGTTCAATAATCCTGGAGCTGTGCTCCGTTCCGAAGTACTTATGCGCAAGCATCCCATTCCAAAACGCACCAAAAACGTTTCCCTGGAAAACACCAGCTTCGGCAATCAGTGCTCTGTCCTGCTGCGACGTGGATACATTAAGGCGCGTCGTGATACGACAATGACGCACATGCGAATCATAGTCAACATTGCAGTGGCGGTTCTGTATGGAGCTATGTACGATCATTCTGGCCGAGAGGGTTCTCGGGTTCTCGATAATTATAACCTGCTTTTTGCCATTTTGATGCATCATTCCATGACAACGATGATGTTAACGGTGCTGACTTGTAAGTACATCTGTTTAGAAACAATTTGGCTAGACTGCTCATCGATATCTTCACATCCTAGTTCCCATTGAGATGACGATTTTGATCAAGGAACACTTCAATCGCTGGTACTCTCTGAAAGCCTTCTACTTTGCCATGACGCTAATAGACTTGCCTATAACAGTAAGCAATTGCGTTCATCTGTCTATCTCGGTTAATACAATGACCATTCTGCTTGTCTTCCAGCTCCTAAGTAGTTTCGTATTCTCGGTAATAATATATTTATGGAGTTATCAGCCAATGGAATGGGTGCGATTCTGGATGTTCTTTTTCATCAGTTTGCTCGTAGTGTTTGTTGGTCAAAGCTTTGGTCTTATAATCGGCGCTTGGTTCGATGTTGTCAATGGCACATTCCTGGCTCCAGTCCTCACTATTCCCATGATGATGTTCGCCGGCTTTGGTGTTACGCTGCGGGATCTGCCGAGCTACTTGAAGTGGGGTAGTCATATATCGCATTTACGATATGGTTTAGAGGGCTTTATAGCTGCCATCTATGGACTAAATCGTGGCGTCCTGGAGTGTAACGAAGCACCTTACTGTCACTACAGGTAATGAAATCTAATTTTAAACTGACCATTTAATTATTTTTTGATTTGGTTGCAGATATCCAAAGAAATTCTTGGAGGAAATTACAATGTCGGGTGATCAATTCTGGAAAGATATCATTGCACTCTGTGCCATGACCTTCATTTTCCGAGTGGGCGCCTATATTGTGCTCAAGGCCAAGATTAAGTCGGTCAGATAAGTGTTGACCTTCTTAACGACGATGACTTGCCCTCTGTATGATATATAAATTGTTGAACGTTACGTTTAGTGTTATTTTTATTAAATTAATTACATTACAAACTTGTTAATTAAAGCTACGGGACGTAGATTGTATATATGAATCACACGTGTTAATTCTTTTACCCTTGCAATTGTTGCCTCTCTTCGCTTTCAGCTGCAGTTGACTGCTCCAAAAGTTGCTGCAGTGCCTGTGCATTGGATGCCATTTCACCGGAGTGTAGCTAAAAGCGCGATGAATTCATTAGTTAATAAGAGAGACATTGGTTTTAGCTGATTAACTTACCAGCACGACGCGGTGTCCCAGCGATTCCAAGAGTCGTCGTTTTAAACGAATCAAGGAAGTTGCTGACTTACTGAATTTCAGAGTTTGATCTGTTGACAAGAGATCGATAAAGTACACAGTTGACTCGTCTCCCAGAGTCTGGACTCTCAGACTGGGCAAATTAATGCCAGCGATGGGGCACACCAAGTCGACACCTTCCACTTCGGCATCCTCGGCCAGTTGATTTGCATATACTGTAAGATCCTCTCGCTGCTTAAGCAAATAAGCAGGTGCACGTGCGAACTCCTTGAAGACTTGTTCCTTACTAACATCAGACCACTGAGGATGCTCGATTGCCACAGCGGAGCGTAAAACAGTCAAACGACTGTCCACTTTGGGTTGTGCACGTTGACGCGGGCGTTGGCTGGTTTTTAGTTCTTCGGCTGCATCGAAGAGCTGCTTGGAATGATGGCCTAAAATGCACAGTGAGAGGCAGGTATCTACTAATTGGTCAGCGAATCGATCGTATTCGCCCTGGTCCAGTTTGCGCAAAGCAATTATCTCCAGCTGCTTTAGCTGACTGGCACTTAGGGTACAATTAAGTTGTGCACAGCACCAAACTAACGTGGCCAAATCCTTAGCCCTCAATTCAAAAGGTTTAAACTTCAATAGCTGTTCAACCATTGCTTGAATTGACTCCGGGTGGTCCCATTTCATCTCAGCAAAATAAGCAAAGATATGTGCCAAACCACGCGGATCCAACTGCGATAGCTCCGCGGGTTTCAGGCAGATGTTCTGAAGGTACTGGCAGATACGTTCATCCTGAACTCGCTGAAGACGTAAAGCTTTGACATAACAAACAAGCAATGCGTCCGCAGAACTATTGGGGACAAGCTTTACATTTAAAACAGCATCTACAAGTGCAGCCTCGTAAGATTCACGCACATCGCCCGTTACCAATGTAGATGTCTTATAAGAGGCATTGGACACTACTGCTAGATCCAGCGGGCTAAAGTTGGGCAAATGATCCGACAGCTGTGTTGCAAGCAATTCCTCCAAACCATTTCTTTCGAGCTGCTTTTGAAGACCGAGATAGAAACATATTTGCAGAAATCGTTGCTTACTGCAACTAGTCTCCTTCGTTAAACGGCGCATGGCTGCATGGTAGAAATCCGTTCTTCTCAGAAAATTGGGGATGAGAAACAGGAAAGCGTACAATGATTCTAGAACGGTAGTTGTGTTCATATGCTGCAATTGTGTCAAGGCATGTGCATCCAGTGCATTTAAAGCTGCAGCATACATTGGTGGTGATGCATTAGACCGATAACTGGAAGCATGTATAATCAGCGCGGGCAGTTGATCGGCTGGAGTTTTTTGGACCGTCCGTTGGAAGTAACGTTCATCAGTTATAGGAAAGTAGTCAGAGTAGCGTACCTTTGAGGGTGGCAACACATGCTCCTCACACTTGTACCTTTCCACAGCTATATGCTTGGCGAAACGGACAAGCAACGTACCGGTCTCCTCCGGTATTTCGCGCAGCACATCCTTTACTGCGAATGAGGCATACCCATGCGCGACGCACTGATTGTGAACATTGGTGATGGAGGCGCTCGCAAAACGGCGCAGTAAGGCATACATTTCTTTTACTGTTCTTATATATTTTTATATAATTCACGACAGAAAACGTGCGCGGCTCGACCAACGTAAATTTACCAACCAGTGTTGGTAACCTCAAACAGGCTGCCTTCTTAATTAAATACTGGTACGCTGATCACATGAAAATATGTTTTAACTTTGATTTGTCATAAAATAATTTAAAGTATTATTTAACTAAAAAACTATAAAAAGAAATGAACTTTAATATAATATTCCATATAGAAATAAAATTATGTGTTAGACAAATTAATTTCTTTTCGGGCTTTTGATCGTTTTAAGTGGTATTGACTGTTACAAACAAAATAAAATGTTCTTGAACACTTCTGATAACGATTCATTTTGTTTTGAGCGCTTTACTACACTAATTCTATTGACAAGCAAAATGGCCAAGAAGGCAGCAGGATTTCTTTTATTTCGCCGTCTGTGTGGACAAATTGAATATTTATTATTAAAAGCGTCCTATGGGGACTTTCACTGGACCGCGCCTAAAGGTCACGTGGATCCCGGAGAAGATGACTTCACTACAGCTCTCCGCGAAACAAAAGAAGAAGCCGGGTAAGTGTATACAAAGTTGACCGCTTGAATATTGACAACAAATTTTGCAATGCAGGTATGACGAAAAGGATTTAATTATTTACCGCGATAAGCAAGTCACTCTAAAGTACGAGGTCAAAGGTAAACCAAAGATTGTTATTTACTGGTTGGCGGAACTTCAAAATCCAAACCAACCTGTAGTTCTTTCTGAGGAGCATACAGATTACAAATGGTTGTGTAAAGATGAGGCAAAGCAGTGTGCTGGCTATAAGGACTACCAAGGGATGGTGGATAAATTTCATGAAATAATACTAGATATGGATAAAAATAAATCCGATTGCTCCTAAAAATACCATAAATATAGTGTTGCGAATGGTTGTAATAAATACTATACATTTCCGTTACCAAACACTGTTTTTAAGGCATCTGTAGATTGATTTTGTTGTAAAAACTCAGCAACCATTCAATAAATTTTGAGAAAGAAGGTTCTATTGTATTATTCTATTCTATAATGGGTTCACGTTCTCGCAGTCCGTCGATGAAACGGCGTCATCACAAAAGCAAACACAAAAAACGTAGCAAGAGTAAGTCACACAACCGCGACAGGGAGCGAGAAAGAGATCGGGACCACAACCACGAGCGTAGCAGTTGCACGCGAAACAGCCGCACGGATAGAGATAAATCAACAGAAATTAACCAGCACGATCGGCGAGATCGTGACAGGCATCGAAGTGATAGACACACGCACATTCACGCCCACACAGAACGCGATTATCACCGGCACTCACACTCAAAGTCCCGCAAACGAACCAGCTCATCCAGCAGCGATAGCCAAAAATACTCGGATCATGAGACACAACGCAGTCGACACAAGCGTAGCCGCTTTAAGAAACTGGATGAGGTAAGAAACGAACAATTTGCTATAGCAGCATTTAATAACTTAGTTTTCGTGTAGCAAAATTTACTGCAGGTGGAAAGACTAGCCGAAATGGAACGGCAACGTCGCCAAAAGGAAGCAGAGCAAAAAACCATAGAGGAGCAAGCTGCCAAGCGCATAGAAATGCTTGTTATGAAGCGTGTTGAAGAAGAGCTCGAGAAACGTCGTGACGAAATTGAGCAAGAGGTCAATCGTCGCGTTGAAACTGCCAAAGCGGAAATGGAACGCGATATGATGCTGGAGCTAGAGAAGCGGCGCGAGCAGATACGAGAAGATGAACGCCGTCGCGAGGTAGGTGCTCGTATTCAGATTTCGCTGGACGACTGCTGCTACCACAATACCAAAACAACCACATGCACAATAAACAACCTTCGACTCCTACCAAAACACACACGAACAAAACGAATAGCAGTTGCAAACAGTCGTCTTTTTAAAAATGTTACTCGAAATTGTGTAGCGACGTTTCCAATTTTCCAACTGCACCAGCAGACGGCTCAGTGTGCCTATGTCTATGTATGGGTGTGCGTGATTGTATGTCTGATTGTGTAATAACATTACTAACTTTCATTTAATCGTTAAACGACAAACTCAGTTATGTTCTTGATTTCATTTCCTGCAAAATGTACCACTAAATCAGTACATACATATGTCAATTTACTACAACGGGATATTCACATTTGGATCTAATATTAAAAATATTCAGTCAATTTGTTAATCAAAACATGGCATGCATATTTTCGTATTGTGTATAGCGAAAAATGTGTTTAATTCCAACGTAATGCGATGGACAATGAAATCGAGACAATGGCTGAATGTCCTTTGCTCTTGTCATCTCTAACATTTAGGTTTTAAGCTCAGTTTGAAGCTTGCACAACAACAACAACTCACACATACTTAATACACAACCACACTGAGCCTTTGGGCGCGTCGCTGCACATTTCGCATCTATCTTGTCAAATAATTTTGTAATTATTATTTATTTTTTCTACCAACAAAACAAAAACAACAAAATGTGTCTTGCAGCGCATAAATCTATTTTGCATTACTTTTAGCTTCATCCTTTGTTTGTTTGATACATTTTATATAATTTTGATTGGTTTCTGTAAATCGTTGTTGTTGTTGTTACCATAATATTGCGCGAAATAATGCTTCTATCGAATGAGAGTATGTGTGGGTGCGAGTGTGTGCGAGGTAACACTAAACACAAGCAGAATGTATAAACTCCATAAATGTGCATATCCGTACATAATACATAATATTGTGGCATACATTTGGTATATGTATCCATTCGACCCTACCACATCCCTACCTAAGCCGGACACAATGCGCGAGCCCTGCTTTGATGAGAATTTGGCCACATGGATGAGCAGCACAGCTTACAAGATGTTCCAGACACACATATCGTACAGTTTGAGGCGTAGTCTAAAGTTAGTTATCATATTAGCGTCAGTACAGTCTTTCTAGTATTTATGGGCGGGCGTTAGATTAGTCTAGCCTAGAATTGTTCCAACTGTACGCAGCATGTCAAAGAGCCTCATAATGACCCTAAGCGGCATATTGATTAAAACGGGTGAGTTCCTTAAAAATCGAACAAACAAAATGTGTAACATTCTAAATGGATAAACAAACTACATAAAGTGTGTAAAGTGCAATGAGATTAAAACAATAAAAAAAACCCTAAACCGATAAGACTACAAGTTCAGCGATCCTCTCTCTAGGAACATTCGTCATAGGAGCATCAATGTTGATCAGTCTTAAGATTGTTATCCTTACTCATAAGCTGGATTACCATTTGCCAATGGGTATGACTGTACTTGTTGTTGTTGTCGTGCCTATCATGTACTTTTATGAATTTATGTTTGTTGATATCAACACATTAATTTTTCGTTTATTGAAACGAATTTTATTTTGTTTGTAATGTAAACCATTTTGATTAAACAACTATAACTGTAGCCTAAATACCGTAAATGAAAAAAAAAAAAATTCGCAGCAAAGCCAAAAATTAACAAAATGATTTAGCCATTAAACTGGAAAAATGAACTATTTCAATAGTAAGTAGCAAACAAAAACAAAAATAAACCAAAAAAAGAAGACATTTTAACAATAAAAATTAATCATTAAAATGCTCTAGTACATTTGTTAATGTTGTGTGCTCTTATTGTATTACAAAAAAAAGAGGAATACAAACTTTCATTTAAACACTTTTATTAGACACTACTAAATGTTTTTACTTTCTACCAAAATCTATGTAACTTAACTTAATACTAGATCTTAACTGCCTAAGCAGCTAAAAAAAAAAAAAAAAAGAAGAGAAATATCAAAGTCTTCGCACAGTTTGCGCCATCGTTGTTGAAGAAACCGTTTCATACTTAAATATAAATATAACTTATGTTAAGCATTCGATACAACGTTAAATCTGAATTATTAATACGCAAATTTATTTGGGTTTTATAGGAGGAGGAAAAGCAAAAACGCGAAGAACTCGAAGAAATTTTGGCTGAAAATAATCGAAAAATCGAAGATGCGCAAAGAAAATTGGTAAATGTTCACTTTACAATACTATATCCATTACATTTTAATTAAATCTTTATTTTGATGTAGGCCGAAGAACGCTTAGCCATCATTGAGGAACAGCGACTGATGGATGAGGAGCGCCAGCGTATGCGCAAGGAGCAAGAAAAGCGTGTCAAGGAGGAACAAAAGGTCATACTGGGCAAAAATAATTCAAGACCAAAGTTATCATTTTCCCTGAAGCCTGGCGCATTATGAGCCGTTTTCATTCATATCGGCGGTACCCTTTTGACCTTCTTGTTAATAGGTTTTTGCCATTTTGTTTACTTCAATCGGGCCCTTTGCTTGCGCTTAACACAATTTAAATGCTTTTCATTGTTGTAACTATATTATGTTTAATTTTTATGTTTTTGAAAACGCATTAAATGGTTTTAAGAGCAAGCAATGAGGCCATTAGGTCATATGATTACAACATATATATATATATATGTGTATATATATATAAATATATAGACAAAAAATTCTGTTTTTCAAAAATTGCCAATCCCTTGGATTATATCATTACGCAGTTCTTTATAGTACAATTTGCCATTTCCTTAAATTTTTTTTATATATTTCATATGATAAAAAAAAGCAAACTGATTATATGCAGTGGGTCGCAATTTTTACTAAATGCTCCAATAATCAGAAAATCAAAACAATCAATAAACAATCGCGAAATATGTATGTACTCCCTACAATGTTTGATAATGCTAGAAAACACTAAGCAATTGGAAAAGATAATAAAGCGTTTCGAATACTTAGCAATTTTTATTGAATTTACTTTAATATGATGGTTCGTGGGTTGTATATTAATCTAAATTATGAGGATAATCCATCATCAAGCTATTAATATAGTAATGAACAATACAATATAGTCGGTAATAGTGCACATTAAATAAAATAAAAGTAATAAATAAATTTTCTGTATGCAATTTATTTTTTAATTGGCACAAAAATGTGTACAACCAGCAGGAAATATAGATACTTACTTTTTTTTAAATATAAATATAACTTCATTGAGTTTTTTATTTTAGCCTTGAAAAAGTTGCTTTTATTATGCATTTTTTTTAAATATAATTTTGTTATTGATAACATTTAATAAGAGATTTGATCATTATTATTATAATTTTCCAGCTTGTGTTTTGATTTTTGCTTGCACATCTGATATATGTAAGTATATAGGCATATATATACAGAGATTACTTAGTTTTGTGTTTTGTTTAATGCTGTATGCAAATATATTTATGTTGTTCTGCAATATCTGTTACATTTTATTTTTTATTTAATATGTTTTTGTTTCCCAATTTCTGGCACGACAAATTAAATTTTCCATTCAAACATCAGCCAACAATTTTCAGTTTCAAGTCTTTCGATTTGTAAGGTTTTTCTGCCAATCTCGAAGCAGCTGAAGAAAGCAGAAATTTTTACAGTTAATATAATTGCACTTGAGAGTTTTTTTTTATCATTCATAACAATAATAATAGTAGTTATCAAATAAATGCAGGGAAAGACTGAGAAACGTAGAAAAAAAGTCCAGAAAAAATAAATACTTAAGCACACTTGTGCAATTGTTTTTGTTGTTTATTTTTTTAAAATAATATTTATGCATAAAAAAGAACAAATTATAAATAAACATAATCATAATAATTATTTTATATTTGAAATAATATAAAACAAAAGGAAAATAACGATAAATCGCTGCAAACACGTCGAAAATGGCATAATTTCAGCTATTAAATTAAAGAAGTACATAACTTTATGGAGAAAAATAATTAAATTTTATAGTTATGTATATGATAAATTTAAAAGTTATATATACAGCTTCATTCATCAACAATCTCAATCTAAATTCATCGCTTTAATAATTATTATATAGTTTAAGTTGCTTTTCAAAATAATCTTTTTAGCCAGCCCAAAACCAAAGCACTCAATTGGTGCTTTACATTTTAATTACACATTTTAGTTTAATTTTTTTGTTTTTATAATTTAGCTGTTTTCGATTTAGGTCCCACACAATTTCGCTATGTATTACAAATTGTTTATTATTTATAAATATTATTATTTATTTAGTTTCCTTTTTGATTAGATCGCTGACTAAATAAAAATTCAATTGCAAATAGGAAATTGTTTTTTATCGTTTTCTCAATTTGTTTGTCTAAAATTTGCTTTTTTGTTTAAATATATGTTATATGTATGCAAGTGTGTCTGTGTGTGGTTTAAATATTGATGATGTTAAGTGTAGTTTAAATGTAAGTTTTTGCTTACATATGTATGTATGTATGCATGTATATTAATATTACATTAAATGTGTAGAAAAATTCGTTAAATTGATTTGCATATAGTTTTTTTTTAGTTTCCGTTTCTGCTGTTGTTTTCATATTTCCATTTACTTATTAGCCACAATTATAAATTGTTTAGTTGGCTTGTCAAATTTGATTTATGCAATGGCTGCACAGCCATTTAATAATTTTGTATTATTTAATATACTACGATTTGTGCATTGCAGTTCTGCATAATTTCAGTTAAATATTTTTATTTTGTTTTTTCTTTTTATTTTATCAATTTGGCTGCAGTCTAGTGTTTAATTCGATTTTGCTTGGTTTTATACATAATGATATATATTATAAATATATATATATATATATATATATAGTATTTGAAATATATATACTTTTATAATCTGTCTACTGCAAATGCTACAAATTGTTAGTTTTAGCCCCACAAAAAAATATTGAACCACACAGAATCCACAACACACAAAGTCAATATTGGCATGTCAAACTGTGCGCTCAGTGTGCTCTGAACTGTGGCTTGAATGACCACAGTCGCTTCAAAACTAGACACTCAAACGCACAATTACTCTCAAACCGTTATAGCAGTTTTTGTTGCCTCATTAGCTATTGCTGCTGTTGTTGTTTTGCAACTGTTCCGTGTGGTTTGACGCATCCGGCGCTAGGTAAGCATCTTGACAAACAATAACGCCAACAGCACATTGACAAAGAGTACGAGCAGCATCAGCTGTTGGCGCACAAACCAATCCTGTCGAGAAATGAATTTAAACGAATATAATAGCTGCCGAACACAGAGTGTATCACGACTGGATTTACTTACCTTAACTTGCGGACTAACCAAATACAACAATGGATTCGCTTTAAGGCGCTCGTTGTCTTCGATTTGACGACGCACTGCCTCACGGCGCGCCGAGCCCAAGGCGGAAACTTCCTCTCGGCTCATGGCCTCAGTGGCTCGCGGCAGCTCCTGAAAGTCAGGCATGGACTTTTTGCGCTGCAGCGTCACATTTATGGGCACCGTCTGCAGTGAGAAAGAATTGTAAGGGAAGAGCATTAGTCATGCAACTGCTTTGGTTGTGTGGCATGCAACACCACCTCGACGGGCGGCTCTACAATCCAGCTTTCACTTGCACGACGCGCCAATAGTGCCGGCGAGAACATCAACTCCTCCTCATCCTCCTCTGGATACCAATCCATTATTATTGTTTAAGGGAAAAGGGCTTTTACAACAGTTTGACAAGCACTGCTTGCATAAGTCTTTGAATCTAATGGCGCCACCTCCAATTTGTAAACGAGTTGTACATGACGCTCCAATTTTGACTAAACACACAAATTATGTCCACTCGTCTGTTGTCTGTTGTCAGTTGGCAGCAGTGCGCCAAATGGCCAAAAATAGTTCAACGTACGGCAATGAGCCAAAAGAACAACCACAATGACAACAGCAGCAAATAACAACAACAACAATCACAATTATTGCTCTCTAGACTTGTATATACGAATCAAATATATTTATATTGTTTAAGTATTTATATTGCTGCAAAGTGTCGAAGCAGGAGTCTTTCTCAGTTGCTGCTGCTGCTGCTGTTGCCGCCTCTAACGAGACCAACGCGTCTTTTGATACTACCAAAGTGGTTTGAAAAACTGTCGCCTGGCCGCGAGGCGACAAGCCATTCCAATGGACGACCACCACTTGTGAAGTGTTCATCGTATTCAGCAGAGATCAGTGAGAAACATGCATTCCATTGCTGCCTGGCGTGCACTCGAATCTCGCCTATAAATAGCCAGAGAATGGGCACATGTTTGGTACTCGGACACTCGGAGAATTCTCCGAGAAATAAATCTCGCTCAGTGCATTTAGTATAGGGATATATATATATATTTATATATATATAAGTATATATATCTCTTCTGTCTATTCTCGTTGTGGCAGATATATTGTATACGAATTAAGTTAATTGCGCGGATTAACTGTGTTATGAAATTTTTGGGAAACAGCAGCCCGGGAATTTGACAAACAACCGGACAGTCCGACAAACGGACGGATAGCCAAAATAGACAGGCAGACGCGTGCAGTTTTTATGGCCCAATTGAAAGTGCAAGACAACCAATTAATTTCAATGAATTTTATGTTTGCAAAAGAAAAAAATCCATTTCATTGTGAATTGCTTGAGATTCGAATTGATTTTTAAATAAACACGATCATACAATTATAATTGTTTGTTTAAAGTCATCTTCAATCAAAGATCAAACTGACCTGCAAATTTTCCAAGTAAATAAATAGCATTTAGATATTTATCTGAATTACTCTGACGTCAAATTGATAGAATAATGAATGGGCTTTATGGACGTTACGAAAGACAAATATCAATTGTATTTCAAAAGTAATTGTAATTCGAAAATAATTGAAAATAAATTGCAATAAAACAAAGGCTTATTCCTTGTGATGTAGGCTAAATAGTTATTGAACTTTTCAAAAGAATAATCAAAATATTCTAAACAACTTAAATTGTTCCCTTATTTTAAATCATTTTGAATATTTGGACCACTTTTGGGCAACTTTAGTATATAGATTTTTGTTTGGAAGTTGATTGCTTACCTTCATTTTCTTGCCACCTCCGCCGCCACCGCCGCCAGTACCACCTTTTCCGCCCATGGCCATGCCCACTGGTGTTGCGGGCTTGGCCGGCAAGTACAAGCTCTCCGTGCGTTTGGGTTGCAAGGGTGAGGGAATGATATCCTGACCGAGCGTACGCTGACGCAGCAGCACATCCTCGAAGGGCTGATTGGGCGACGAGAACAGCGGCTCCGCTGTGTTGCTCTGACTGGGCGCACGCCCACCGCCCCCTAAACTGGGCGTGCCAGCACGAGATAATCGTCCGCCGGCGCCAGAAGGTAACGAACCATTGCCGGTCATCGTTGAGGTGGCAGTCGTTGCATTTGCTCCCGGCACCGGTGTTGTGCCGCGAAATACTGAGCCAGCGCGAGGACGACCATCCGGTGTGGTGGTGCCAGCTCCAGTTCCACTGCCACCACCACTGCCATTCGGCAATACATCGGTTAGTCCCGAGCGATCCAGCGATGCCTGACGGGAGCCGGCAAAGGCGCCGCTCATCCGGCTGGCAGCGCGTGCATACCGATCGATGGAGGAGTCGCGACTGGGCGGCCGCTTATAGTGGTCGAAGTGATCGATGGACGACTGCTGGCCCATCTGGCCCAACATGGGCGGTCGCTGGCCACGCTGTTGCTGCTGTGTGGCGGCCATTGCAGCGGCGTTTGCAGCCGCTTCCGACAGCTGTTGATGCAGCTGCTGTTGCTGCTGCTGCTGCGAGGCGCGACGCAACAGGCTGGCGGCATTGTGGCTGGGTGAGGCATGCAACGAGGGCTGCTGTTGTAGTTGTTGTTGTTGCTGCTGTAGTTGCTGTTGCTGCTGAAGTTGCTGTTGCTGCAGTTGCTGCTGCTGCTGCAGTTGTTGTTGCTGCTGCTGCTGCTGCAGCTGCAACTGTTGCTGCTGCTGCTGGTAAAGTCTTTGTTGCTGTTGTTGCTGCTGTTGTTGTTGCTGCTGCTGCTGTTGCTGTTGCTGCGGCGACATGTTGATGTTGTTGCTGGGCGTCAAATTGGCATTGCCGGCGCCAAACGGCGTCTGCTGCGTCTGATTCAGTTTAACGCCGCCGCCGCCAGGTGGCTGCTGTTGCTGGAACTGATATGCAGGATTCATTTGTGGATTGCTCTGTTGCTGTTGCTGCTGCTGCTGCTGGTGCTGTTGCTGGTGATACATTTGATTGATTGCACTAACAACCTGCGCATGGCTGGGCTGTCCATGGCTGACCATCCCAGACAGATCCGTTTGCGGCGATACGGGCAACTGCTGCGAGTACATGGACGACGGCACCGGACACTCGGACTCCTGTTGCTGCTGCGACATGCGACGCTGCTGCTGCTGCATATTCAGATATTGCTGCTGTCGCTGCGCTTGCGTGGCATACGCATCCGATCCCGAACCGCTGCTTGTCGGTGAGAATTGCTGTGGCGGCAACGATGTCCCTGTACCTGTCCCTGTCCCTGCACCTAGCTGCTTGACGCCACTCGTTGTCATGCCCATGGTCAGATCCATATTGGATTGCCCCGTGCCGCCGCGAAAACGTTCCCGCTCCCGAAAGCGCAGCTTCTCGAAACGCTCCAACACCGACGGCTTGAAATCGGGTGCAAACTCTCGAGCCATGCGCACAGCATTCTCGCAATCGATGCGCGCCTGCTCGGCAGCAACATCTGCATTTTGGGCCTTGGCCGCTGCTGTGGCCATGCGCGAGATGGCCATGTCCGAGCGCTGCATGGCCATCTTGAGGGCGCGTTGCGCGGAATTGACGGCGGCCGTGATACGGTCACGGAATTTGCGCGAACGCGCCAGGAACAAATGCTTCTTCTTCTGGCTGGTGATCAAAATGTTGTTCTTGTATTTACCCTCCTCGACGGTGCCATCACGGAACGTGGTCACACCATAGCCATGCTTACGATTATTATACCACTCGCCCTCATATCTGTGGCAAGGAAGTTCGAGTATTACCCAAGGTATTCGACAACTGATTGGGGGAGAGTGGAAACTTACTTGAGGCCATCACTACGCTCGGCTACGCCGTGGCCACATCGTTTGTCCTTCTTCCATTCACCCATGTAGGTCTCCACTACCGTGGGATCCAGCTGCTCGTCCTCCATGGTAAAACTGGCATTGGACTCGGTGTGCGCGGATCTGAGAATGTTGCAAATATATAGCATATATTATAATGTAAAGACATATTGATCACTTTGTTCTTATTGACAAGTGTATTATAAGCATTTTGATAAATATATTAAATTAACCAAGTTATAAACCTAACATAGACATCATTTATTATAATCTTCTCTCACTTACTTTGTGGTCAAATTGGATTGCTCGGAACCGGTGCTAATCCAAGAGGCCGACGACATGGTGGATCGTATGCTTCCCGAGGCAATTGTACCCCGCTTTTCCAGATCTCCAGTGCTGCGTTGCTTGCGCATTTTCAGACCCTGTAAAGAGATAAAGATGGCAATATATGAATATATAGCCAAAAGTGCATAAAGTTGAAAAATTGGGCTTACCATCAAGAAACCCTTCTTCGTTTTCTCGGTGAGACTGTTGCGACGCACTGGAAGCTTATCGGATTTGGCTGTCAGCACAAAGCCACCCCGAATCTCCTCCGACTTCTCGGTGGCCTTGGCAGCATTGCCATTCTCGGCACTGCGCAGGGAGCTCAACGAGGCATGTAGATTCTTGCGACGATGGTGCGAAGCAAGTCCAAAGGGCGCCGAGGTGCGTATGCCATAGCCATGCCTCTTGCCCTCCTGCCACTGGCCCTGATACTTGCCTGCAACAAGCAACAAGCACAACAAGAATAGCATCAATTAAAATGCAAATGATAAATGCAACCGCATTGTACGAGTATGACTCCCTTGAAATGGCATATTGTCTACCTCTCTAGCGTGTACTATGTCAGCCAACAAATGTCCTGCACCTGCTTAGCATGGAACACATTCATTAGCCAGCCCAATCCCATTCCCTTCTATTCTATTAATGGCTCCACGCGTCTTGTGCCATTTAGTGAAAGACCCTTCCCACTGAGGCCAAGTATGTAAATTGTTGATTGTTGGGAATGCCGTAACAGGTTGGGTTATTTAATTAGTAAATAGTATTAGTGAGGCTCAGCAAATTACAATTTATAGTTGTTGGCGAGGCAAACATTTGCATAGCTAACTCAACTGGATTAACGATGACTGCAGTTATTTCACAAGTTGACCATAACAGACCCTGAAGTCCCTGAAGGTCGCTATTGGTATTTACAACTGTAAGAAGTTGGTTGGGTTAAATCGAGAAGGGCAAAGACCAAGTATAAATATCTTGCTAAGTTTATACTCAAAAAGAATGAAAGTGCACAATCAAAAAAGGTATTTTAAAATCTTGTAATTTGTAATATTAATATTTATTCAAATTGGTTCATGTATCACCTAATCCCAATTAAATTTATATGATTCAATAGCAATATATTGCATATATAAGATGTATAATTTGAAAACACATGTATTCAGAGTGACAATTCTCGAAAACATTGTACACTCGAAATAAATTTCAATATTTCGGGCTAATGCATTGTATTCTAAAATGCATATGTGTGTGTGTGTGTGTGTGTGTGTACATAAATATGCACCCGCACCAAAGCAACTGATCTATAAGAGAGAGAGAGAGCCATATGCTAGTCGAGCTAACCGAATTTCCCCAGAAAAAACCCACTCATGTTGCAAAAATGTTGCACAAAAGAAAGACGTGAAAAACACTAAGGAAATTATCATTGAACCGCACTGCGAAATGAAAATATGACGTCAGGTATTGGTCACCGTGCGGTGTCAGAGTGTGTGTTTTCGTCGAACTGCCTAGAGTGTATATATAATATATATATGTGTGTGTATGTGTGTGTGTGTGTGTGCCCTACCGGCAAGGCAGAAAGCAGAACAAAACCACAGCAATTGCCCATACGAGACATGCGCCGAATTATTACAGAAACGTCAAAAAGTGAAATAAAATAAAAGAGCAGAACTGAGAACAATAAATGGACTTTTAGCTGCCTCTGTTCTGGTTTTTATTTTTATTTTAAATTTTTGTGGTTGTTGTTGCTTTTGTTGTCATTGCTGCTGCTCTTTATAAAATGGAGCAGCAAGCCAAATCGTTAAATGATCTCATGCATGAAGCTGCGTTATGTATACGCCATGTGATAGCTTACCGCCATCCGCATAGGTCTCGCAACCGGAACCATCTTGATAGCCCTCGTTCCAGGTGCCCTCGTATTTGGCTGTCGAAACGGTGCTCTCTCTTACGCCATACCGTCCCTTGTGACCATCCTTGGACCATTCGCCGCGATAAATCTGCCGACCAATCTGCTCCACGCCCAAACCATGTCTACGTCCATTCTGCCATTGGCCCTCGTAGTGTGATCCGCTGAAAAGCAGTTGAATTGATTAAATATATTTTTATACAGCAACATGCCCATAGCATGTGATCTATACTATAGAATCACACAAATGAAATTTGTTTAATAATTGAAGTATTCTGAATCATGGCTAATAATCATAAAACATTTAATCGTCTTCAAATAATTGTTCGTATTGTTTAGGAACTTAAGACTTGAATTGAGCAATCAAAATATTTAAAATTCACATAAATAAAGTCTAAAAGTTTTCATTCAAAGTTTATTTAGGCATTTATTTATTTGATTTACCTGGGCCATATATAAGAGCCGGACACTTCAAAGCCGTAGTTCCAGGCACCAGCATAGGCGCCCTGGTGCTTGGGCCCCGTGCAGACACCATGACCATGGGCCTTGCCCTCGTCCCAGCCGCCGCAATAGGTGCCGCCATCCTCGAAATCGAAGCGGCCACCGCTCATTGGGGCGCGCTTGATGCCAGCGTTGGCTGCGGCCTGGGAAGCGGCAAAGGCGGCCATGTCGACGCCATTTTGTTGCAGTTGCTGTTGTTGTAGCTGTAGCTGTTGTTGTTGCTGCTGCTGCTGCTGCTGTAGTTGTTGTTGTGTGAGTTGGCCAGCTTGTTGCATGCTCAAAGCTTGTGGAACTTGTTGTTCTTGCTTGTGTTTGTTGCTATTTAATATTTACTACTTATTGTTGTTGTTGCTATCGCTTTGAGCTTTTTATGCTTTCGTATGCTGCACATTGATTTACTGCTCAATTGTTGTTGTTGTATTTGTTGTTGCTGTTGCTTCATTTGTGTTTGTGTTTCAGTTAAATCTAACTTTCTATTCTGTTTTCTTTTCTTTTTCTTTTTCTTTTTCTATTCTTTTCGTTTCGCTTAGTTTCGTTTGTATTAGTTTGTGTATTTGCTATGTCATTAGTTGTTGATATTTTTGTGGACTTGCGCTTAGCTTAATGTTAATTCTGAGAGGGATCAGGAAGGGATTTGGATTGGTTAATTTTGTTGATTTTTCACTGAAACGCGAAAGTTACAATTTGTTTCCTCTTCTCTTTGGTTTTGATTTTAATTATATTTTGGTGCCTTCCACTTGACTGTTGCTTGACTTGTTCAAGTTTCAATCTCAGACATTGCAAAGTTTTGGTACTTTATGCTAATATCGTAGGCCATCATTGGATTAGCTGCAAGGCTGGAAGAGTAAGTTTTCATTAGTTAATTACAAAGTTTTTCATATTATAATAGATTAGCTAAGAAATCATAACGAAACTGTCTTAAAAATAATAAATATTTTTGTCAATTAATTGTTCTGTTTGCCATTTGATTTAACAGTTTAATAAATGTTTTGTACTATAGTATTTGGAAATGAAAGTCCTAATTGATTATATGTTTTGTGGTCTGCAATTGACAACCAAGATTGATAGCATATCAAATAATTGGCAAAACAAAGTTGTATCGAATCAGCAGAGCCATTTCAATATAATCATATATTCTATACGTGACATTATGTAGTCAATGAGGCTGAGGGTCCATTACAATTCATGTAAATGACAGATGAAGATGTTACATGGGTTAGAAGCTCTGTATTTTTAAGCAGTTTTAATGAAACAGAAAAATTACAAATCAGGTAATTCTGTATTCTCTATGAAGTTGGCTTTTTTCCATAAATATCTTTAGTACAAATTCTATATAATTATTGCGATTTCAACTATTTAATTGCTAAAAACACTTTTGTGTTTACTCGTATTTTATGTGAACCAAAATTTAATTATAAATTGTATTTGATTATGCAACCAAGAGAAAATAAACGATCTACAATATTCAGCAGTTGCCTTAAAAGTGTTTTCCGTTGTAAACAAATACTTGTAGCATTTTCCAAAATGATTTATAGCACGCATTTAAATGATCTCAATCTGTCGATACTGCTGAGAAATTGTTCAGGGCACGCGCTACCATAATATGATAAAATGTATTTAATTGAGGGAAAAGAGTGAATGTAAATAAAAGATACCTCAAAGTTGGATCGAAATGATGATGATATTGTTGTTATGTTGTTGATAAAGATTAAATTGATGGCATGATTTCAAATGCAACATTAATCACATGTATAGCACAATATGAGTGCAGTATGCTCAGTTGTTTGCGAATAACAAAAACGATTTTCATTTCAGTTTAGCTTGGCACCGGGGCAATCCAAATTTATATATTATATACGCAACTCGGCATCATTTTGTATATTCAATATTTCTATATATACTTGTGTATATCTGTATTTACATATATACGTCTGTATATCTGTGTCAGTGTGTGTGTGTGTGTGTGTGTGTGTGTACTTGATCAACAGAGCAACGTCAAAGTCGAGCAACAACAACTTGAGAATTCTTAATGGCGTGCCGCCTTATGAGTGGGTGGCTGGGTGGCTAGGTGGCTACGTTGCAGGTTGCCACGCTCAGCTGTTGGCGTTGTGAGATCACAACTCGTTAACCGTAACTCGCTACTCGTTGGCAACAGTTGCCTCCGGATGCAACAACTCGCTGGCACTAGGCACTTTGTCCGTTTGCATGTAGGCCCGATGGTAGTAATAAAATATTATAAATATTGCATAGTAGCACACAAATGCCATGCACAGCACTTGCAAAGTTTTCATTTTGTTTATGGCTGCTTCTTGAAGCTGTAGCTGCTAGTTGTAGTTGTAGTTCTCTGTGGGTTTTTTTGTGGTTTTGCCAAATTGTTTTTTACTGCCTCGTAATTATTTATGTTGCCTTGCCTTTGCATTTGTCTTTGTATTTGCGTTTGCTTTTGGCTTTGGATATTGCTCTTTCCTAAATGGATTTGTAATTTGTGCGGCTGGGCCATGTGTTAATCATATTTTTGTTGCTGTTCTTGTTGTTTTTAGTGCTTTAGTTTATATGGTATGCACAGTATATGAGTTAAGATGAGTACTGAGTAATTAAAACTGTTTTTCAAAATACGTGAGTCATTTCCAATTTCATTTTGATATGAACAAATATGGAATATAACAGAAACAGATTAAGACTTGTATTAATCATTTATTTAGAAATTTTTGTACGAGCATAGAATTTTATATTTTTATTGTTTATAAGCAGAAGATAGTCTGGTAAGTTTGACTTGATTAAATATATGTAGTGCTAAAGATAAAAGTAGCTTAAGAAGTCCATTTAAACTAACTAGCAGAATAGCAACAACAGTTTACAGCTAGCAGGAAATGTAGGTTTAGCACAGATTGCGTATACGCCATGTGTGCCTCTCAGAACGAGTATTTAATGACTCGCCATTGCGATTTCGATAGTGGTGGTTAAACCAGAGCTCCAACGGAAATTGTTTATTGGGAAATTCTTCACTCTGTTGCAAATAATTTACGGTTTTATTACAGCAAACACCAGAGAGAGAGAGAGGAGAAAGAGCGAGAGAGACTGAGCGGATGCTGTGCATTGGAAGGCTTATCTAATGGTTGAGTGGCATTTATGTGTGTAGTAGTAGTAAAAAGGCAAAAAACCAAACAACAGACATTCACCTCAGAGCAACAAACATAAACGGAATGCTATATGGAATGTTGTTGAAGAACATATTTCGAGAGGGTCTAGATAATGGTACTGAAATAAATCTATTTGAAATTTGAGTTTATAATTGATTTCATAAATATTTCTTTGATGTTTCTAATTGTTTAATTATGTTTTTTTTTAATCAACTACCGAGGCATATTTATTGATCTAGTGAGCTCTACTATTCGCTGAGTAGGTATGTGATTTCTATTTGAATTGCAACACTATTTATTCAATTTGGCTATTCATAAAATTACCGAAAACCTTTCGGCCACTTTCTTCTTTGTGTTGGCTCTGTTCTGGTTTTATTGTTCTCTTGCGGTAGCCGAACAAACGAAACGATCCGAAACACAACTAAACGAAACGAAATGAAATCAAATTCAAATTTGAATTTGAATTCTTCTGAAGCTTTTGTTATTAATAGCAAAATACACACACCGAGCAGAGCAGAGTCATGAGGCGAAAGACAAACGGGACGAAGTGCTAGTGTTGCCTGCGTTACGGTTGCTGTCTCTGGCTGCCAATGTTATTTTGTTTAAACATTAATGATGATGAAAACACACGCATCTACAGTGCATGTGCTTGTATTCGCACTTGGGCAATGGCATCGTTTCTTCATCTACTTCGCCTCTCCATTTCTATCTTTCTTTTTTCTTTGCTTCTGCTTCTGTTTTTCTGTTTTAAACAAATTCAATTATGCTAAAGAAATTTTAGGAATTGCTGAGTCAAAAGCGTAGCATAAACAGCATCACGCTGAAGGCAGAAGCCATAAATTCAAATGTCTGCCCTGGGCCACAATAATATTCACAAGAAGCTTAACTGGGCCTAATTTATAGTTGCAATGCAAAATATAATCTTGCTAGGTAAGTTTAAGTATCCTAGAATTACTAATAATGCTCTGAAATGCGTTATTAAATAGAATATTCAATGATTAATTCCGATTATAATATATTTGTAAAATAGCACATTAAGTAACTCAAGAGTTTAGGAACTCAAGAGTAACAAGTTCAAGTAACAAGTTCAAATTAATATTTAAATTAATATAACGAGCAATACTTATTTATGCTTCTGTCCATTCAATAATTCAATAATTTTCATGACAAAATTTAAAATTGTTTTCTCTTCCCATCGCCCAAATTATTTGATGATAGCACAAAAACCACTTATTTATTTGCTAGTGAACTTTAATGATTTATAATAAGATTGTTAATTGTTGTATTAAACTTTGAATATCAAATTTAACTCTTATTATTTTCTCAACGATGACTAAAAATGAGCACATCTTCATTAATAGTTTGATTCATAAAACTACTTAAGAAAGCAAATAAACTCCTTATAAAATACTTTCACAGTAGGGGAAAGTGCTCTCAATCCAATTGCCTGCCACGACCCAGGCATCTGTCCAACTTTATCACAGAGAGCTCTATAGAGCTAGGCTGATAAAGGCATTTACGTATGTGCATTTATTTATAAACAAGCAGCAGCGGCATGTATCATTGTTATTTTAAAAATTGTTGGCTGCCAAACAACTAAAAGAAAATAAATAAAATTCGCTTTTAGCGTAACCAAAAAATAAACCAAAAAAAAAAATTAAAGAAAACGAATACTCGTAATATTGTTGAACTGTATTCTAGGTGCTTTGCCAGAAGTCTATTTCATTTTTGCAAAGCTGAAAGTGCCTCTCGCTGATTCTGTCCCTGTTTCTGCTTTTGCTTCTGTTTCTGTTTCTGTTTCGGTTTCTGTTCGCAGTCTTGGTCAAGACAAAAATTAAATAATAGTCTACTGACTGACTGACGTCGTTGTCGATGTCGAGAAGTCGATGATGTGAATAGCGATAGGTCGGGGAGGTGGGGTTGGGCTGACAGTCGTCAGTGTCGCCAAATCCTGAGTGCGTTTTGCATTTTGTTTGTTTTGTGAGCTGCATTTACTTGTTTTTGTTTTTGTTTTTGTTTTTGTGTTTGTAAAGTAAAGTGAATGCATTTCAATTAATCTCGACTGCACACACAACCACCACTCACGCACACAAACACCAGCACAAGCACACGAACACATAGACACAGGGCGACACGCAGCATTCAGTTTTTGGTATTTTTAGCATATTTTTTCATACAACGCGCACTATTTCGTATACTCGTACAAGTATTATATAGTCGACGAAGGCAGGCAACACATTCTCTAAATTGAAATTATTTATAGGTTCACATAAATTAAGTATTAACACCCCAAACAGCTATATTCAGCTACTGTAGTTATTGCTCTTAATACTCGTATTGTACGAGTAGTTGCTGTTGTTCTTGTTGTTGCATCTGCCTCCATTTTTTTGTGCATTTCTTTTGCTTGCCACGTTTACTTGACACACTTTTCGATGCAGTTTGCGGAATGTATTGCTTTGAACAGTTTATTGATTGATTTTTATTTGCACTTTGTATGGCGAGCAACAAATATTTGTATTAAATATTTTATTTTAGATCAGTCGTAGCTCATGTCTTTGTTTCTTAAAGGGCTTTTCAATTTTACCAAGTTTTACAATATAATATTTATTTACCTCTAATTTTAAACTTTTAATTTTAGGAATTTAAACACTACCGCTTAGACTACTTGTTATAGCTTGAATTCATATTTGTGACCATAATTAAAAATTCATTTGCAATAATATTTATAAAGTGGTCAAAAATAGTTGAAGGGTCAATTAAAACACAAAGAAATTTAGAGTATAACGAAATTTTATAAATTTATACTTTTTCACATTGAAATTTATTTTCTCAAAAATATTTGGGTTCATTCTGCAGATAGCTACTAATAGTTTGGGCCATAAATTAATTTCACTCTTTGAATTGAGGTGGAAAACGATTGGAAGTATAAACATATACAATATTAATATTTTAATTTGATTGTGTTGAATGGAATTTGTTTTTATTTGTTGTTCAAATTTTAAGTGTACTCGAACTTATATTGTTTTATAACTTATTTAATGCTACAAAATTTTCCACACACAAGCACACACGTATGCGATATATGCATGTATGTGTGAATACATGCAAAATACATGCAAAACAGTTGAGCATAGAATAATTCGGGCAAATTGTTAAAAAATGTGAAAATTTTTGTGTTTGGCCGCACACACACGTTAAAAATAGCAAAAGGCAAAGGCGTTTTGAGCAAATGTTGAGAAAATCCCGTGCCTTGAAAACGTTTCTAGTTCCAAACGTCGCAACGCAGTGTCGCTGACAGCTGGCAACGCGTACAACGGCAACGAATGGAATTGACAACGACAACGACAACTTCGACGACGACGACGACAACGACAACGCCAAAGATAACGACAATGACGGCGAGGATGAAATGTTGTCGAGATGAGCGAGAACACCGAACGGAACGCACGAACGGCGGCTAACGACTGGCTCGGAAATTGGAATGGCGAATGTCGAATGGCAAATGGCGAATGCCGAGAATGCCGAGAATGGCGAATGGCGAGATCGCTGACTGATCATTCGCCGCGCAGTAATGACAAAGAAACAAAAATGAGTATGATTGTTTTGCTGTTTGCTTCTTTTGTCAAGGCGCACGGGGCGTGTGTGTGACGCGTTGTGTGACGCGATAGCGTTGCGTATACGTCTAGTAGAAACTAACTTTTATTCAGCGTGGCAGTAAGTGGACGCGACATTTAGCGATACGCGGACACGTCCAAACGCCAAACGTTCGCAAAGCGAAAAGAAATTCCCAACGCAGCTCTCTCTCTGAACTGTGTGTGTGCCAGCAAATATCGGGGACGCGCTGAATTCACTCGATCAGCGACAGCGACAACGACAGCGACTGGAAAGCAGCAAAGCTACAAACTAACCAATTCACTCGCACTATGTTCTCTCTTCGCTGTTCATCCTTTTCTCTCGGAGAATGCGTTGCACGTTCTCTCGAACAGCTGTTGCCAATTGTTGGCTCTGTATTTACACACTCGTATGTGCAATTTTTTGGGCATAGATTGGTGCGCCCACTCGAATATAATATAGACATAAAAATATGAATGAATGACCGGTGGCATTCACCGATCTCAACCACACACAAGCACAACCAAATATCTGTATACATACATTTATGGGGTACATAATGGCGCTTTGTTTGCTTTGCCAGGTAATTGGCTAAATGACAGGCAGGTAATGTGAGGGCTGAGTCATAAATTGAAATGACTGTGGCCAATGATGGATAACAGCTTGACTGACTCTGTCTGACTTTACTTTACTGGCTTGGTCAAAGGATAAGCACAATTGCCATCAATTGTGAGACACCTCTCGCTAACTACGTTCGAGTATCAGCTAACACTGCTAACAGGCCACTTAAAGCTGCAGTTATTTATGTATTTCCATAACTGCTATGAATTGCCACACTCAGGGCCACTTATCCTTTGCTCTTATCACCCAGTTAACGACACTAGTCAGCCACGCCAGCTCGAGCTATTTCGCTCGTCACATGTGCCCCACTTTACTGTCTGCTGTCTGCTGTCTGCTGTCTGCTGCACCTAAATGCAATTATCCCACATAAATGAACGTCTCAAAGCGTGCCATTAAAAATGTAAACCACAAATACTGTTAATACGTTGACTTTATTTTCAACGGGCAGCTCACTGGAGGACAGCTAACTGGAGGACATTCACTACAACAGCACGCAATGGGGCGATCCAAGTTCCTGAAACGTCGTTGCTCTTCAACCTATTAACTGAAGTATATACGCAAAACATAGAGCACATACAACTGAAAGGAATGCTTCTGAGTAATCAGGTTATACAATTTCTAAATTAAATAACAAATATAATATACTACAATATAGCCAGCTATTTCAGCCATTGTTGTTGCCTAGCTGCCATTTGAATCACTTTTTGGGGGCATTTGAACTTGTGTATCTATTTGCCAGACCAAATCATTATTATTATTCAATAATGAGATGACTAAGTATAAAGTGGATTTGAAATAAATATTAAGATTGCAAATCAGCTGAATGCTTTGTGAATATTATATATTATTGCATTGTTGTCTTGATCTATTATTTATATCGTTTTATGATTTGCAAATATAATATTAAATAATCAATAATCAATGAAAATTACTTGAAATATTTTTAATTACTTTGTTGGTTATATATTTAGAATTTAAAAAATACAATGATTGTATAGTTCACTTTATATATTTTTATTTATTTCATTCAAATAACCGTTGACAAAAGAGTATTCAAGAATGCGGTATGCTACAGGTGATTGAATGCTGTTGCTTTTCTCATTTTCCTTGGGTCGCGTCCTTTTCATTGTTTTTATATACGACACGCAATAGCGACCCCTGGTCAGTGGTCGGTCAGTGAACAGCTGCCCCGAGCTCCGAGTAGACACGCACTTGAGTAACGGCAAGATGATTGCCCAGGGAGAGGGAGAGAAAGAACAAGGGAAAGTCTTTAATACAATATTGTGCTCTTTCAACTTTCTGCTGGCCTGGGAAATGCATACCCATTTACTAAGCTATACTATGGGCACAGTTATGTACAATGCTGACTGACTGACTATCTGTCGGTCTGTCAGGAAGTGTCAGAAGTTGTTTACTACATAAACATTTATAAAGTCGAATGTTGTGAATTTATAATTGCTCTTTCAATGCAAACCAATTTTCCCACTGGAAATCAGGAAATGCAATAAAGATTAAATTGGAGCTGAAATATTTTAGAGAATGGGATATTGCCAAATCAGTTTATAAATTGCTTTGTTCTTTGGCTTGCAGAACTTTGTTAGCCACGTGCTTGCAATTCAAGTACAATTTCAGTTTTTATGCCAAATTTATGAATATAAATGTTTTTATAATTCCATTTAAAGTCTTTTCATGTCAGACAGATTCCTGACGCTATCTTCCCATTTTGTAGACGTTTCATTTATTTTATTTGTTTTCCCGCAGTCCCAGTCAGTCAGCATTACCATGAATCACACTCATATGTGTATTCATAAATACACTTTTGACGAATCATAACAAATATTATGCCTGCAAAAATTCAGATCGGGCGATTAAACGTCAATGTTTGGGGTCAAATTGATGACTAGCAGTCATGAATCGGATATGAGAAGTCAAAGAGCAGAAGGAGAGGACAGTCTGTAGTGGCTCTGATGATGATGCTCTAATGATACATATAAGTTGATTGATTTGAAATTGATGGAAAATATGGCGTTTGAGTTCGCAAAGGAAAACAAGTGCTCACTTATAAATGTATCTATTGGAGGAATGAATTAAATAGCGGCACCTAAAGAGCAACTTTGAAAGATAGCCAAAAGAATTTGTTTCTTATTTTTATAGTTAGTTAAAATTGTTGTTATGTAAAATCTATTGTTATTTACATAATTAAGTACCAATTTAAAGTAGAAACAAACAATTGCGATGGCAAAGCAACTTCTAGTTGGCATAAAATAAAGCATCGCTTAAGTCCACTTGAAATCAGGCCAAGTCGCAAACTGGGCGAATCGAGCAATTGTTGACTTCAAATGCAGAAAAGCAACTCGAGATTCTTTTGAAAAAAATCCGATATAAATAATGAAATATTTATGCATACTTATGTGGCGTGTGTGCTTGTTAGTGTATGTGTGTGGCTTTTATTGTTGTGTCAAATACAAAAGGATTAAAAGGAACATACATAGACGACAGAGTCGTAAGTCGTTAAGGGGCGGGAGACTGCAAGCGAGGCGGCATAATAACAATAACGAGAACAACGAACAACGAACAACAACTTGAGGCTATTCTATCGCACACATGCATATTGATGTATGTGTGTATATGTGAATGTACGGTTAGGTCTGTCCTATGCTACGTTGTCCTGGCCGCTGTGATTGGCGCGATAAGGACAAAAGCCGCAAAACAAAAGCCAAGAAAAATCGACAACAACTTGCGCGTTAAGTGTTTATGGGATAATACGAATAATGTGCATGTATTTAGATGTGTGTGGGAGCCAAGAGATTATTAGGACTGCACGGACATAACACTTAAGAAGAGGAAGCAAAACCTAAGCTTAGATACGCGTACTTACAGATACCGAGTACGTAATGCGTGTCTAGCTTTTGTGTATGCAAAGTTTAGTAAAACGTACATATTTAAAGTAAAACAGCCAGGCCGTATCCTGCTGTGCGATGACACAAAAAAGAGTGACCCGACCCAGTTCGAGGCCACACTCGGCAGATGCGGATATGCATGGACTTTGGACTTGTGACTATGCCCAAATTTGTTTCAGCAGCAGCAGCAGCAGCAGCATTTGAAATTGGGTTACTCTTGGGTGTTATATAAAGCTCTGGCAAGAAAACATGTGTATTTGTTGTTGTATAGTATGTTGCGTATATGTTTGCGTTTGTGGTACATACATAAATCTCTTTCAATATGCAGCGTCGTGCTACGCACTGAGCAGCAACAACAACAGCCATATCAATGAACAGCAAAGTCATGGCGGGCACATGAATCACAACGACGGAGGAGCAACATGAACATGAACAAGTCAAAGGCCATTGCGAATGTAAACTCCAAGAAGGCCACCATTTATTTTACACCCAATGTTAAAATTACCAAAAAAAAAAAAACAATAAACCAAAGCGTATTTTATAGGAAAATTGTCAGGACATTGGAAAGTTACAGTTTAGTTTGATGGCAAATAAAAATAATAAAAAGTTTCAATAACAGAAAACTACAAACCTAAATTAAATATTTAAATGTTTAAGCTTATCTCTTTTTTGATTATTTAAAGAAAAATAACAGAAATAAATGTGGTATGTTTATTTGGGAAATTACTAAATATTTTGCTGGATATTTTAATTAAAATTTTTTAAAATTACTATTAAAGAAAAATTCTGCTGCAATAATTATTGAAAATATTTGTTAAAATTCATGAAAAATTTTATTTTTATTGTGGAACTATTGTTCACAGTTTTAAGTTGTTTTTCTGAATATAAAGTATTTAAGCTACAATTACGAAAACTATGTTGTTTTTATATTAAAGAGTTACATTTCTATTTTAATTGCTTTATTAACTTTGTATTATTTTAAAGGATTTAATGTGCTTTAAGAGCAGACTTGCAAATGCATTCTTTTGAGTTTTGTGCATGCAATTTGTTTCTATTTACTGCTCCATGTCACCTGTTCTCATTTGTTGACTCAGCAATGAGAGCAATTGCTGGCTTAGTGGACAAACAGACCGAAAGCACGTCCGCACTGTTTGGGCAACGGTGAGGCATGTTGCAAGAGCACAGTGCAACAAAAGCGAACAAACAAGCTAACAAATAAACTGGAAAACAGACAAACTGGGCGCACATTCAATTTAAAATTTCCTGTGCTCGGCAAATGCAAGGACACAAGGAGACAACGATACAACTAGACAGTGCGATAACGAGAAGGCGAGAGGGAGACAGGGAGTGAGAGAAAGAGTCTTACGATGGATGACGTTGACGAAATGACAAACAGGAGGCGCACACTGAGTGAGCTGGCAAACTGTGCAAAGAGCACACGGGATATCCGTTTCCGTTCTAACAAGTGTCATCCTAAATACACTCACACACACACACACACATTATATACTTAAGTACAGCTATGGCCAGAGACACAGGGTTGCAATGAAGCGCAGTTTGCAGTTGCTTCCGTAGCCAGCGAAATACCAAGCCCTGCATTCATACATACATATGTATTTGCTTCGGTGTGGGCGAGGGGAGTGTCGCATGTAAAATTGAAATTGACATAAACAGAGACACAGTGGTTTGATTGTGTGGCTTGTGCGACTGTTGCTGGCTATAAAAATGTTTATAACACTCATACGCCGTGCGGTACCAAGTAACAACACCAGGCGACAAATAACTGTGTGACGGCAAGGCTGCAGCTTGGGGAGGGCACAGTCATGTTCATGCTCACGTTCATGTGTGACGCAGGCAATCGCCTTACAACATTTTTGTTATTTCGATTTCTTTATCAGAAAGCAGCTAATTTGATCAAATATTCATAAAGCACAGATTGGTGGTAGAAGTGAAGGCGTAAAGACAACAAGAGAGTAGGGAATGTTCTTTAAATAAAACCAAAGGTATGTCGGCTTATAAATTATAAATGAATAAATGCTAAAAATAAGTGAAGTGTGCACTTTTGTAACGGAAAGGGAAAAAATTAATATTTTAATTAAGATTGTGGCAAAGAAGATAGGTGTGGTTTGAATCAATTTGGAAAATTATTATTAAGGATTTGTTTTGCATTTTAAATAAAACAAAAATTGAAACTGTTTTTAAACTTGAATCCCATATGTTATAATACAGCACATTTGCGTAATATTTTTAGATTAATTTATATTGTAGTATATCTAGTATATCCCTAACATAATATGGTTTCAATTTTATTTTTCTTAAAATAATAAGAATTGAACTGTCCGTCTCACGATTTAAATAAGAGAAAACAAAAGTTTTCAAAGATACACAAAACCAACATATAATGACAATATTTATACTCACATTACTTATGAATCCATAAGATGCCGCAAAATTAAATGATAATCAAGTCCAAAAAGTCAAAAAAACTATATATATTATTCGATTAGTTACACGTTTTCGAGTCCCATCCAATGTCAAATGCAATGCAGTTGTCACCTCCTCGTACGTACGTATATTTTTAGAGAATGCAAGATTCAGAATCCGTATAGCATCTGTGTGTATGTAGATGTGATCATGTATTAGCCGTTGTCTGTATGTTTTTGTCTAAGTATATTTATTTATTTATATTTGGTTCAGCTTGCTCTTTAGCTACTTGTGGATTCTTTTGTTGTTTTTGAGTTCGTTTTGCAGAATTTCTCAATTTAATTTCTCTTATTTATTGTTGATTTGATAACTATATATATGGATATATAACAAAATTATTGTTTATACGTATTGTGGACTAATTCGACGGTATGAGAGGGAAGATTTTAGTATTAATTGTGTGCGTTTTTCTAGTTGTGTTTTGTGTATTAAAAATTTTACGCGCGCGTTCGTTTCGTTTAAGTTGTTGGTTCGTTTCACACTAACTGAAGGAGAATCATTGAAATTTTCTACTCAAGCGAAAATGTTTATGACTGCTGCGACGACGGCGGCAACGGCATGCGGCAACTGCGACGCGACGCAGGAAAAACCCCGAAAAAAAAAACGCTCACATTTTTTGTTTTTCTCGGCAAGAAGGAGGAGAGCGTGTAAGAATGTGAGAGAGTGTGAGTGTGGGAGAGAATGAGCGCTAATGGGCAGGCAATGAAAAGCTTTTTCTTCTTCAGCTCAGCTCAGTTCAGTTCAGTTCTTTGTTTGTTTGTTTGTTTTTGTTATGGCGCACGCCGAAGTTGCCAGACTGCCTCAATACCAACGTGGCGTATGCGTAATGCGGTTTTAAAAAAAAAAACGCCAAATGCTTGTCATTTATGTGTTTTTTGCTCTATGTCTGGGGTAAGATGGCACAGTTTTAGGGGGCGTTTTGCTAATGTTCAGCTATTGGTAGTTGCGGTCGTGTCTGCAGTGGGCAGGATTTATTTCGCGGCACTGTGTCAGGAATTTAAATATTGTAGCTGACAATCACTGCGTGTGTCTGTGTGCGTCTCGGGAGGAAGGGAGCTGGTGGTGTGTCAGTTTGTGCGTATCGCTATTACGTATATCTAAGATTAAAAGAAAATGCATAAATTTGCTATGGAAACGGACTAATACGAATTTTTGGCTAAAAGTCAAACAGTTTTACACTTTGCTGCATAGGTAATAAAATTATTATCGAAATATAAAAACGAACATGGATTTAAAGTCAAAATAGGCAACAGATGTGTGATATAATTTTAAGAATTTAATGTTGGTTAAAACACAATTTAAAAAGGAAAGTAATTTATAGATCAGATGGAAACAAAAACATTTATTGCTTAACTATTGTTATCATTATTTAAATGTTTGCATTTATTATGTAGTTATTAATGTAATTATATTATGGTTTTCTCTTAGACACCGAAACAGTCAATAAACATTTATACATATTTTATGAACTGTAACTTGTTTGATTTACAAACTTTTATAAGCTTTGATAATCCTGCAGTAAGTTAATGAGCTAATATTGAAACTTTTAAAGCCTCTTGACTTATATCAATCCCATTACGTTCAGTGCATATCATTGGGAATGCTTTTAACAAGTTGGACATTTCACAGCAGTAGTAGAAGCTCGTAATGAGACAGAGTGGCAGTTTGTCATGTTTAACCTTCGTGACGGGCTCATTGGACCTTGAATTATAGATTAATTAGAGTCGGAAACGAGAGCTGTGGCTGGAGCTGTTAGTGAAGGCGCGACGATGATGTTTTAACAATAAAAACCCTGTTCAAGGACTCGCCTCGCCACTGTCATGCATTCTTATACACCGACACACACACACACACACAGACATCCTTAAGTGTACATGTGTGGCATCTACAGGTAGCCGCAGCAACGACACCCACAAACACTGACCCATTCTGCCAGAAGCTTGCTTCGATTTTCTAACGAAATCGAAATTCTACACTTATAAGAGCTGCCAGAGCGTATGAGAGAGGGATTTCGACAAAGAAAGTGAGAGAGTGAGATTAATGGAAAGAAAGAGCAAATTGCGCTTTACGAATGCATTTCGTTGAAGTTGCAACAGCCCAAAAAATGGCAGGGAATGTGCTATATTTGAATTCGCTTACGTTTGTGGGACTTCTTATCGACAGTTTGTGCTCAAAATTTTCCAGTTCACCGCTGTTAATAATTCATGACAAATATTTAGATGCACAGACAAGCACATTCACACACACATTGAACGAAGCACGTTTATAAACGCACACAAACACAGCGCGTAACTGACACAGCAACGAAGAAAAAATAGCGTTGTGTACTTTTAGGCGCCCGCAGGACTAGCGCCAGTCATGACTGTCCTCTGCCAACTGAGGACACGACACGACACGACAAGTTTGTTAGCTTTAAAGCGCCGCCGAAAGGATTGCACTTGAAGCTTCCACTGCTGACCAAGTTTCGGCTCGCTTTCGTGTGTCACTCGGCCAATTCCGTCAGGTCGGCCGTACGTGCATGTAGGCCAAAACAGAAACGAGCCTCCTTTTTATTGAATTTTTGCGTACACATCAGTTGCAGAGCTTACGGTGGGGAACGCATGGGTTAGGGGATTAGGGGACAATGACAGTTAAGGCTAAAAACGTATGCTTGCGGTAAATTGCAAGGCAACAAAGTTGTAAACAAATCATTAAAACCATGGGGAAAGTGCTTCATACCAGTTGAGGATGCGGTAGCTCAGAAAGGTTCCTATGTGTGTACGTGTAAATATTTATGACAATGTATTTGTATGTATTTGTAGGTAGGCTGAGCTTTCGAGAAAGCTTTGTACCCATAGGCTTTTCATAAATGATAAACTTATCAATAATGCAAATTTAATGACCATGTATTATTTTATATAGTAAGTTGTATCGAAATAAAAATTGTTGCGCTATATTATTAACAATTGTGCATCTTGCGTTAGTTTCTCCATAGAGTGTATCCTTTGGGAATTTTTAAGAATGACCTGCAAATTTATTCGTGCTTTTAAATTGTAACAGTTTCTAATGTGAAAGCGCTTCATGTTCAAGAAAAGCTGTCAAAGCTCCTGTACCCCTAGCTGAATGTAAACAACGAAAGCTTCGATATGCTCTTGCAGCCATTACAAAACAACAAAGATAACAAACTTTGAGCAACGTCAAGCTGAGTGAAGCTTTTAGAATAACAACAAAAACAACAACAGCGTGCTGGCAGCTAAATACTGTATTTTGCGTATATTTTTGTTTGCATGACATTTTGTTTATTTTGAGAGGCATTTCTGCCGTTGCTCGGCCAGCAACTGTCGCTGTTTCAATGTTCGCTGAGAGTTAGAAACACATTCTGTGTGGATGGACACACACACACACACACACTCAAGATGCACATTGGGCTGCTGTTGATCGGAACATATGGAAAGGACTTGCTCATTTTATTGATAGCTAAGAAAGGTGGAGGGAAATACATAGTGGTAATGCAAGTATAATAGTACTACTTAATGGATCTTTAATTTAAAATCGTCTATAAAAATAGGATTAAATTTATATAATTAATTTTAATTAAACTATTTAGTTGGTCTGAGACCACAGTGATGTTGCTAAGTTTCTGCTTTGCGTCTCTGTCTTTTCACTTTTCGTACCGCGCAGTTGCCGTTGCTCTGCTGTTGTGTTTCGCCCCGTGGTTGCGAGCGTGTGCGTGAGTGTGTGTGTATTGTTTGTATTATTTGTTGTTCACCAGCAACAACAGCAATAAAATTTGTGCTCTTGTTGTTGCCAACTGTGAACGCTGTATATGCTTCTGTGTGTGTGTGTGCGAAACAGAGAGAGAGAGAGTGAAATAGAGAACGAGCGAACCGCGTTTCATCTGTTGTTGCTCTCTGTTTGCTGTAGTCGTCGCACAGTAGGAAACATCAAGACTTCAAGTAAAGGACTGAGAGCTGTAAATCGTTTTAAACGCGTTGAAGAAAATTAAATAATTACAAATTGTTACAAATGTTAATTTTAAATTGAGAATAATTAATTGGAGATACTTTTGAAAGTATTGCTACTATATTTTAAGTTATAATTACCCATTAATCTAATTTGTCGGAACAATTTAGTAATGAAACCCACTGTATGTTGTTGCCGCTGCTCGACTGCCGCTGTCGCTGCTGCTGCCGTTTTTGTTGTTGTTATTGTGTTGTGTTCTACTGTAGCTGATAGATACTGAGTATCTGTGTGTTTAGTCGCTTTCGTCGCTTGAAACGTGAAACATACGACAACCGAAAACGAAATTAAAATTGCAACTTTTGTATGTTACGTCAGTCAGTTGTTTGTCGTTGTCACAGTCACAATACCGTTGGCATACTCGACACATTCGACGTCGCAGTTGCAATCGTCATCATCGCTGGCGTCGCCGTCGCATCGGACATTTTTTGGCGCCGTTTTTCGTACGACACAGGCTTAAAAATAAAAGCGCGGTTCAAATTTGTTTCGGAAACGTTTTTTCAAATCTTCACCATTTGCAAATTGCCATAGCTCAGGTAAAATAAACAATTTCGAAATTCGTAAGAAAATGTTTTTGAAAATACATACTGTACATACGAATGTACATATGTATGTATGTATGAACATAAAATAAAACAAAAACCATCAGAGAAATAGCAACTACAACAAATACAACAATGCCTTGGCCAGATAAGCAACAACAATACAGCAACAAGAAAAATTCTATATGCCATAGTGTAACTGTTTCAGTGACTGTGTATTGAGTGTATAAGTACATATGTATGTATGTGTGTGTGTATGTGTTTGTGCCTTTTGTTGCTGCTGCTGCTGATGCTATGGTTGTTGTTGTTTTTGTAGCTGTTGTTGTTCTATCTAACAAAGTTATTGCCTTTGCCTTCAGTGCTGCTGCTGCTGCTGCTGCCGCTGTCATTGGCAGGGGTGGTGAAGCGGGTCTGTGGACGGAGGGGAATAGCCGGGTATTTCTGCAAGTTTTGTGTGTGTTTTGTTAGCTTTAGAAATAATTTTTTGTGTTTTCTTGTTTTGCACGTTGCTGTACTTTTGTGTGCTGTATGTTAGCGATGTTATTGTTGATACTAAACAAATATTCATACTTGCATACATATGAATACAAATTAATACTTTTGTATATATGTATGTATGTACATATTTATACACATACAATGTACATTCATAACTATGTGTTATGTACATACTTATGAACATATATATTTTATGTTAATAGACAATATACAATTAATATTGCCAGCTAGTTTATTGTTTGCCCTCTCCTGTTCGTCATACAACAACACTAAGAACAGTTGCGCTGGCGGTACAATAACAAAAAAAAAAAAAATCGGCAGGCAGCAGCAGTATCTACAACAACAAAACAAAGTCTCTCGCTGCTCTGCTGTTTCTGCTGCTGTTGTCGTTGTTGCTGCGTCAGCGACGATGGCAACTGTTAAAAGCGAACAAACAAAACTAACGAAAACAACAAAAACAAATGACGAATAATAAAGAACATACGACAACGACGACTGCGACAGCGACAGCAGCAAGAACAGCAAAGGCAATAACAAAAGCAACGTCAACAACAATAGCAGCAGCAGCAGAGACAACAACAACAACAACATCAACGATAACAACAACAGCCAGAATCGAAACACGCGCGCAGCGTAGATGATGATAATGAAGTTGGCAATGTTGATAATAATGATGACGGCAAAAACAACATAACAACTGTGACACAGTGGGTCAATCATAGTGAAAAATGGGTAAATTCCACCACGAGCTCAACGCAAAGGTTTTACTGTCAAATATTAAGATTTCTAATATTAATTCGTAAAATCAAAGTTAAATTCATTCTGACACAGAAAATTGGACGGACCGCAGAGTATTCGTATTATTAGAAATTAATATATAGAAATATGAATGTTAATATATTCAGCTGTTGATGCTATAACACTGAAAGTACTCTTTAATCGACCAGTGACTCATATCCGGCCCACTGTGCGCACGTTGTTTTTGTGTCTAACTGGTGGGCTTAACGCAAGGTGCTGAAAGTGGCGGGAAAATTTGTTAAAGATTTAAGCGACAGCCACAGAAGCAGAGAGAGGAAGAGAGCGTGAGTGTTTGCAATTTACAGAGAGGAAAAGTGACAAAGAAAGGGAGAGGGAAAAAGAGATTTTGTAAAAGAGATAGAGGAGTGTAAAACTGAGTGGGTTGATTAGAATCAAAACAGGTAGTTGCAACAACAAGGCAGCTAGTTGCATTAATAGAAAAACAGGCTCAGAGGGTATTTCGATTTATTGAAACAAATTTACTATGGCATAAATATAAGTCAAGTAAGAGCACTAGTATTAAATCAGTTTGCTCTTTGCTGTAATTGTTATCACAGACCAACACGAAGTCTTGAAAAGAACTTGTTACAATAAAAGCAAGTACAGTCAAATAGCCTATTATTTATTATAATAGTTATTGTTGTTGTTGCTGTTATTGCGGCTATAATAATATGAAAAGTAAACAGTGTTGCTGCTGTCTCCGTTGTCACGAAACTGTTCGCAAAACAACAACAACAAGAAAAGCGGCCACCCTGTTTTTAGGTTTCACAAAATATACTTACATACAAACATATATACAAATGTATGTACGTACATAGTTATGACAACAACAACAACAACTGCAAAAAGCTCTGTTGTCGACGCTTGTCGCTAGCATACAGCTGCTGTAGCAATTGTTGTTGCTGAGACAGCAGCAAAACCAAAGCACAAACGCACACACACTCAACACTGCGAAACGGAACGACTTGAACGAATTGAGCAAACGTTTCTCTTGTTGTTCTGCCTGCCAACAATAAAAACAACAACAAAGTAGCTAGCAGGTATTGCAGTCGCTGTTGTTATCAGTGTGTCTCTGGCAGCAGCAGCAACAACGCCAGGCATTGCAACATTAAGCAACAGCAAACTGATTGCAAATTCTGTAATTAACACAGGCTGCAACAACAAACATAACAACAAGCAGTGGAACGAATATGACCACCTCAACGCCCAGCAGCAGCACCAACACCAGCACCACCACCACCACCAATAACAATAACAACAAAAGCAACAACACCAGTTGCAGCACTAACAACAATATCATCGGCAACAACAACGATCGACAAAACATCAGCAACGGCTGCGACGGCGGGGGCATCGAGCTAGCAACATCGGCAGCAACTTTATACAACAGCAACAGTCCAAGTGCAATAACTGCAACCATAGGATCAACAAATCGTGTCATGCAAGCGGACGAGGATTTCAACATACGTTTCGTTAATTTGGTGCGCACGCATCGTTGTCTCTACGACAAGAAAGTGCCCGAGTATCGCAACAGGTGAGTTCGCACTTCAGTCAGCCAGTTAGCGATTACAGCGTGATTTAATCGTGAGATGTAATCGATAACCCTCTAAAGCGTGTAGAGATGGAAGAGTGCAATTGATATCAAATGTGAATGATTGATTAAGTTATATTAGTGATGGACATATTTGATGTTAATTAATATACATATACCGATTTCTTGATTGCTATGGTCCATTTCCGAATCTGATAATAACCTCAATGATCTTTGATATTTACAGAGACAACCAGGAGAAGGCCTGGACGCTTATCTCAAAGGAAACCCGTGAGAGTGGTTGGTCTGATTAGTGCTCTTAATGAATCTGTGAATTAAGAACCATTTACTATATTTTTTGCAGTTATCCATTGCAAGGAAAGATGGAGGAACCTGCGTGCCTGCCTCTCCCGTTACATCAAGCAACAGAGCGGATCTGAGCCGCAGCACAAGCCTTACTATCTGACTGAGCATATGGCGTTTCTACTACCGTTCCTGAAATCCACACGTAACTCTCTCGAGGGCAACAACAGTTTGGCCACGCTCTTCCAGTTCTCGCAGCAGCATCTGCACTTACATCAGCAGGAGCATTTGTATTGCCACAACAACAACAATATAAGTAACAACAACAATCATGTTATGAATGATTCCATGGAACTGAAACATTCACTTTCGGAAAACGATGATGAAGAAACGATAGATGCTTTTGATCCTGCCATAGCTGCTACAATGGGGCTTCATCACACAACCTCCACGCCTGGCGTCACTGCAATGACGGTTCCTGGTTCGCCAGCACACAGCGATACGGCTAGCGCCAATAGCCTGCAAAATTTCATACCCGACGTGCAGCTGGCTGAATCAGGACCAGATTTAATTTACAACGATACTTCATCGACGCCGCTACATCATCAACCTCCACATTCCCACGCCCATGCGTTGGCTAGTCATCTCCAGCAGCAGCAGCAGCTTCAGCAACAGCAGCATCATCAGCAATCGCACTTCGAACAAAGCAGTGCGAAACGAATCAAAACGGAATGCGAGGCTAGCACGAGCGCCAGTGGCGTTGCCTACTTTGGCGGACTTAGTGTTACCGAGCACACGGACATGGAATTCTTTCGCAGCATTTTGCCAGACATTGCAGCTCTAACGCCGCAACAACGTCGCAAATTCAAGATTGGCATCCTCGAGCTAATCGACGATGTCGTCGAACGCTATCCGTCCCAGGAACGTTATAATGGAGCTCTGCTAAATGGCAGTGGCGGTAGCAGTAGCACAGGCGGTGGTAGCGGGGTCAGTGGGGCTGCCACTGGGAGTACTACGGTAAGGCAACAGCGTTGCACTTCTGGAAGAGATTGGCGCAAGTAAAAAGATCTTTGAAAATACATTTAGAATATATTTTGATGAATGGTTGATGCCCGGAGTTGGCAAGCAGCTTGGAAAGCCAAAGATGTTAGGAAAGCTAATGAATATTCAGATAATACTATCGTTTTGTTTTCTTGTACATAAAAATCTGAAGTTCTTAATGCTTTTCAAAGAACTTAAAAGGATGTTGAATCATCAAGAGCTCTCCAAAGATAGCCGTACAACTCTTGTGGCTAATCGTTGTAAACTGCCCAAGTGTTGTGTGCTCAATTTTTAAGTTGTAGCCAGCAGTAGCAGCTTTATATTGTGGTTTATAGGAAGCTTTGTATATATAGATTTGGATGTTATGCTAGGCTAAGATATAGAATTGATGTACAAGAATCGTTGCAGATTATGCTAAATGTAATTAACATTAATATGGCGAGAGGTTCCTAAACTCGCAAAACAGTCGTGTCAAATAAACAATTGGATGTACGAAAATATTATATGATACTCTTTATTATAACATCGGAACTTCAACAACAATAATTAAGTTCATGGGGATCGGTATGGATCGTTCTAAGAAACAGCTGAGAAAAATGCATTAGATCGCTATAAATTCTGTCTAAATCTAATTGTCGATTGTTTATTGCTGTTTACAACTTTGAAGCGCCAGTCTTGGGATAGAATTTCTTTGATGGATCCTTCGCCATATCCAGCAGTGTTTGAGCAGGCTTGAATGGTGCGCCATATAGCTCAGCATATGACTGCATTTTGCTAACCAATTTGCCTGCACCATACAGATCCACCCAGCGGAAGGGGCCTCCGGTGAATGGTGGGAATCCTAGTCCGAAAACTGCACCTACATCGCCCTCCAGTGGACTATCAAGTATCTTCTCCTCCAAGCACAGAACAGCTTCGTTAACAAAGCGCGACACCATGCGCAGTGTCAGATCTTCAGGTGTATTGGCTCCCTTAGAGACAAGCGCATACTTCTGCTTAAGGATTTCAAGCGCACCCGTATTGACCGGACGGCTGCCCTTGGAATGAGCATCGTACAAGAAAATGCCCTTGCCAGACTTGCGTCCCAGGAAACCTGCCAACACAAGATCCTGCATAATCTGCAGATTGCCGCCACTGAAGCGGTCGCCAAACGATTTGGCCAAATCAACGGCAATATGGGCGCCGACATCAATGCCCACTTCATCGGCCAATGTTGCAGCGCCAACAGGGAAACCAAACTTCTTGGTGAACTGATCCAAATCCTTGGGATCCACGCCCTCTTGCAGTAATCTAATTGAAAATAAGGATTAATATTGATATTGAAATTGTTATATACTAAAGGATTTCACCTAATTGCCTCAGACAACATGGTGGAGAGAATACGAGTAGTATAGAAGCCGGGTCCATCACCCACTGTGATCACCACCTTGCCTTGTTTAAGACCCACAGCAACAGCTTGGGCAATGGTATCCTTGGAGGTGCCTGGATGTGTTATGATCTCCAGCAGCTGCATTTTGTCAACGGGCGAGAAGTAATGCATGCCCACCACCTTTTCAGGACGGGAGCTGCCAGCAGCAATCTTTGTTATGGGAATGGCGCTAGTGTTGGTGGCAATAACACAATGCTCTGGCACAACTGCTTCCAGCTCCTTGATTACACGATGCTTAATATTAATATCCTCAAAAACTGCTTCGATTACAATGTCGGCGGTTTTGAAGTCGTTGTAGTTCAGTGTTGGCAGCAGATGCGAGAGAGTCTGGTCCCGTTCCAGTGCTGTGATGCGCTTGCGCTTCAGAGCTGTAGCAAGACCCTTTTGGACTTGGCCAATACCGCGTGCAAGACCTGCATCGGTAGCATCTTTCATGACAACGTTGTAGCCCTTGTCGACGGAAACCTGCACAATGCCAGCGCCCATGAGGCCGGCACCAAGTACACCCACAGTCTTTACCGGACGCTGTGGCTTGCCAAAGCGATTCTTTTTGCACTCAGTCTGACCACGGAACAAAGCCATCAAGCCCTTCGATTCTGGGGTAGCTGATAATTCACCAAAGCCTTTGCGTTCTGCCTCGTAGCCAGCATCAGTGCCCTTGTCGACACCGGCACGGATAACATCAAGAATCTGTGAAGCAGAAAAAAGTTCCGTTAACACCATTGTGAGTCTTTTGGTATTTGTATTTTTATTACCTTCAGAGGCGCGGGATAGAGACCTCCAGAAGCCTTCATCACTTGTTTGCGCGCTGTATCAAAGATTTTGTTCTTGACAAAGTCTGTGTCCATGATGAGCGCCTGCAGCTTGTTGGCTAAACCGGTTTTTTCGCGATTTACCTGCGAAAACAAAGTGGGTCATTTTTAGTTTAATCTCTGGTTAAGAATAAAGTTACTTACACGCAGTTTACCACTGGCCAAATCATTAGCAACTTGCACAGCAGTCTTCTCTAGATATTCAATTGTGTTCTGCTCAGCTGGCTGCAAGCCGGGACCAAGGGGATCGACCAGCAAATCAACAATACCAAGTCGCTTGGCACGATCTGCACGCACTTGTTTGCCGGTCAAACTCAAGTCCAGAGCGGTAGGAACCGAGGAAAGCTTGGGCAAGCGGACAGTGCCGCCACCACCGGGCAGCAGACCAAGCATAACCTCCGGCAAACCCAATTTGGTCTTGTTGTCTTTGGTGGCAATACGATAATGACAGGCCAAAGCCAGCTCTAGACCGCCGCCAAGACAGACGCCACTGATGGCAGCCACAATTGGCTTGCGACTGCGCTCCATTCGCTCGAACATTATTTGGGCACCGTGTGAGATGAGCGTCGCATCTTCAGCCTTTTGGCAGTTTTCCAACATGCCAATATCTGCACCAGCCACAAAGCAGCCGGGTTTGCCGGAAATGAGCACCGCTGAGTTCACGGAAGGATTTGTTTCCAGTTCCTTAATAACTTGCTCGAATTCAGCACTCACCTCAGTGCCTAGGGAGTTTACTTTGGCATTAGGAGAGTCAATCTTAATTATCAGCACTCCGTTGACAACCTTGGTGTGCAAATGCTTATTAACACCAGCCGCAGTAGCGGCAGGCGCTGTTGCAGGTTTTGTGGACATTAGACGACGTTGTAACTGCGCTGCGATAGGATAGGCTGCAATATGGCAATCAATTGTATTACAGATCTACACAACGTCAAATTCTATGTTTAAATTTAAGACTTTGGCATTATCTCATACGGGGGAGTACAAAGTTCAAAGTCCACTGATGCGATAGGCGGCGTTCAGATTAGTTAAAAGCTTTTATGTTATTAAATATGCTATTTCAATAGTTTTTCTCATTGTCTTGCCTTATACTATTTTTTATGTTATAATTATTAAGTTATTTTTGGACAATTACCTCTAGCGCATTTATTTTGCAGCAATTGCTGTCTCGATATTTGGCCGACAGCACTTAGGAATCTGGATGCCGACATTATACAGTTCTATTTGTTCGGGTTCGTGGTATTCTAAAAGCTTATAATCAACTATTGTAATACACTTTATACTTGGCAAAACTTATGTATTATACTTAAAAACTGTTGTATAAAACTCCGTGGCAAACTAATTTTACTTGTTGCTCCACTGCAACGACAACGACGGCTGCGTGACCGTAAGTTGCATTTCATAATATACTATTTTACGTCGAAAAATATACCAAGATGAGCCAATGTTATAAATACACGCTCGCTTTACTGCATGCGGTACATCGATATTTTTCAAAAGAGCATCATAATGAGTAGCCAATTTTTTTTTTTGTTATTCACCAATCGACCAACAAGCGCATTTATATTAACAATTTAAATGCCATTTCACGCTGGTATTTTAATACCATACTCAAATATCGCAATCGAGTAACTATCATGGCATCTAGATGGCGCTTTACTTAGATTATACATATCTTAGATGGCGCTTAAGAGTTTCAAATTTTGGGTACGTTTTGAGGAACTTGCAAAATTTAATAATTTTGAGTAGCAAAAAAATTAAACATATGGAAAGCAACTTATCGGAACATATAAATATGTATACAAATATAACTGAACATGAATAATATTACAGGAAGTCAATGATAAAAAAAATCTTTGGTTCTACCTAACAAACAGAATTAAACACAAAGTAAACCTCCATTCGTTGACTAATTATCGTATGCTTGGATTGACGAACCCGCTGCTCTTAAAAGGTCATTTGGACCAGCATCATCATCCTATCCTAATTTGAGTGTCAAACTCAAGTGTGACTTTCGGTTGGCTTTTCACAGATCATGTTTTGAAGAGGACGTCATGTCCATCAGAAATCGCAGCTGCAGTGTTAAATAAAAAGAAAGAGAGAGAGAGGGGCTGGAAAAACGATCAACTATTTAATTTATAATACGTGGCAAAAGCTGTGGTCGTTAATGTCAAATGTTGCGACAAAAAGAACCACAACAATGTGTGCTAGGACAACTCATCAGAAACTATTTGGATGGGCCACTTCAAAGGATACGAAACAATGAGGACACGTTCGACGAACGCCTCAAAAACAAATGAGGCGCGCTTAATGTGCTCCTGAATGGCGACCTGGACGCATGCGCAGAAATGACCTGAAAATCCTCGACTGACATCCGTGTCAAATTAAATGTGTGTGTGGGGTGGGTCAGCATGAAAATTGGGTAACAAAATCTAGTGGAAAGACACTCGAACAAAAGAGAAGTTTGCACTTCTAGAGCATCCCTAGTGTGTTGGTTTCATATTGGATATCTATTAGAATTACAAACAATTTTTAATAAAATGTTACATGTCTGAAAATATAAAGTTACTTAGACGATAACTGTGATTACTTTTTAAATTATTGAAAATTTGGCATCCATAATTCAGATCTTTCTATAAAAAGAAAGTTGCCTCGATTCCCACTTTCAAATGATTCAAGAATACAATAATATTTGTATAGAAATGCCAACTTTGCTTAAGCATTTTTTAATTCCGTCATGGGATAAACCCTTCACAATGCCATGCCTCTTAATTTAGACATAAACAGCTATGCATATATGTATCAAATAAATCTTAAATATTTAAACCACTTAACAAATATTGAAAATGCATTTTTTATGCACAATTAAAGGGCTTGAATAAAAGGTGCAATTGCTTGTCAAGCGCCTTTTTCCACTATTTCCAACAATAAACCAATTGTTTTTCATAGCGATTTTTTATGCTAAGCTGATTATAAATAATTAAAAATTGTTGGAAAAAAAATAGGCAAAGTGGAAAGGGTTGGGCAACCCTAAAACGTAACCCTAATGAGGGTCGGGTTTGAGGGCGACCATAAACAAAACACCCATTAGTTGAAAAGTGTGTGCGTTTCGGCGCGTGCGTCCTTTAAGGATATTCGCACACTCTGACCTGACAGTGCGAGGACGAGGACGAGTACGAGGTCGAGGTCGAGTTTTGAGATGACTTTGTTTCAAATGATACTCATATTTGCATACATAATTCAAGTGCTACCCCTCTGATCGCAATGAAATGAAAACATTTATAATGTTTTGATTTCATTTATGTTAATTTCCGACCATAAATCAAGAGCAGAACGTGTGCTTCCTGTCGCATCCTTCGGGGCTTACATTATTTGTCCATGTTCCTTTGATTAGTCCCTTACACACTGTGTAAGCCCTACATGCAAATATGCTTTTCTCTTCTGTGATTCTTTCTGTTATCCTTGATGCTCGATGCTCTTTTAGCGTACCGTCGATTATGCAAATTAGTTGACGTTGATCCTTTTCGCCTTTTGTAATTCAATATTCGCGTGACTTGCGAAACTGACTCGATTCTATCTGGAATTGCGATCGAAATTGGGATTGGGGTGGAGATTCAGCTTGTGCGAATTTGGCAAACTAATTAAATATGCATATTATGCAATTTTAGCCAATTTGTTAATGCATATTTTGCAAAATGGGGTAAGTCAGCTAATAGAGTTGCAGTTCTTGACAGCCTAAAAAATAGTATTTTATATTTGTGATCTTTACTTTTATATATATAGTGTTTTGATAGTGAAAAAAACAAGATCTTCAGCGGCTGGGAGAAATCTGTCATGGAGCCTAGTTCAAAGGCCTTAGGGGGCCTAGTTAATTTCCCAAAACGACAGTATTGAAAGGATGCATTTATTTTATTGAGTTTTCTAAAATTTTTGTAATATTTTTCTTAAAAAAAATTTCATTATGGCAAGACATCTTAGAAATAAACATAATGTGAGCAAAAAATCTCACAAGCAGAAATGGAAAAAACTACAAAATAAAATTCGTATTCCAATATATGTCAATTGCAATGGCAACCTAGTGCCATTCATTATGGATATGGTTGAAGTGTGGTCTCTACTGAGTCAAAAGGCCATGAACCAGCAATCGATTGCACAATGCCGTCAAACCGGACCGCGGCACAGACTGAAGTTGCAGGAGCCAGCGATGTTGCTTCCTTATCGAAGGCGCAAGTGTATGTTATCCCAGAGATTTATACGCCTTGCAGCAGACATGCTCTATGAATCGCCTGGGCAAACACCATCAGTATCCACACCCAAATCACCAACAGCAACCACGGGATCTGTGCAAGCTGTATCCTCGGTGTCGAAGCCGAAGGTTTCGGACTCTACTTGCCATGTCGTGCCCAATGGAGAGAGAGGGAGTGATGGTGATTTGAATCAGATTATCGCACACTTATCTAGTGAAGCAGCAGGGCCGGATCGCACCCAAGTTTCTAATTCCGAACATGTTGCTGTGCAAAACCCACAGCTAAATGCCTTAGGCTCTAATCTGGCTTCTCTTGCTGACCAAAATATACAGACAAGCGCTATTTTTCCGACTGATTCACCACCGGGGTCTCAAGCTCTTGTCCCAAAATATAGCCTGAATGTGACGCCTCCTTCTACTCCAGACCCAATTAGCTTAGATCCAAGTGTTTTGATATCAAAGTCCTCCCATGATTCCCATATACTACCAGACCAAAACCCACAATCTAATCCGAATGTTGTAGTGCCGGAATGTACTCAAGTTTCTACAGTTCCAAGTGGAAATATCCAGGTGGAAGACGACGACATCAATATGAACACTTCAGAATACAATCCTGATCCCGTGTCCAACTCATCGCATTCAAATGGGACTATGTAGTCTGCACTTCAGAAGCAAAACAAATATATTGTGAACATTTTAAGCCACTGACAAAAGCAGGACCTACAGTTTAAACTGCTTAATAAATGTTGATGTTCTAATAAAAAAGTTTAAATATCGATGTAGCTATCTTTTAGTATTTTAACAATTATTATTACTTGAATGGTAGGATTTCCGATTTAATTTTAAATATATTGAATGACCACAACAATAAGAAGTAAGTTTCAAATGTCAATAAACAAACAATTTTACCTTCCATAAATAAATTATTAGTAACTTTAGCTTGAAATAGTTTCTTCTCTCTGTTAAACATAAACCATGGGTCTATGCCAATATATCTGAAAATTACTTACACTTTGATTAAATAAGGTATTTGTTCGCTCTCTAAAATTAAGGCAGCAGATATGCCAATATAAAGTGAACATCTTTGATTAATTGAGAAGAATTACAACGTTTAATAAATGTCAAATGTTTATTACAAAAATGCATAAATAGGTGGGTTTTACTCGTACGTCACTTAAGTAGTTAACTAACATACTAAATACTTAATAATATGTGCTTAGGTTAAAACTTTGGAATAGCTGAGGGAAACAATGGAGCTCACCGACATTGATAGAGCTGGAAACATGGTGTAAAGACAAAACCAACAAGCAGATTGGGTGATCGGGGGAAGGGGATGGGGATGGGAATGGGGGAGGGGAACATAACTTTGAGGCGAGATTGTGGTTCAACTAGAGACTAGAACAACGCTTGAGTGTTTCGATGAGTTGAAGATCTTGAGGATTAGCAATAGATGCCAATGCTTGGCTCGAGGCTGGTGGTGGCCTGGCTCTGATATGAAGCTGGTGTGGCGGTCGCATCCACTTGGATATTCCACACGTTATCCACACCCGTGTTGCTGTAATAGTAGTCCGCAGTTTGCTGCTGTTGTTGCTCTTGGTATGTTGGTGACGGAATGAAGGATTGCTGTTGTTGTTGTTGCTGCTGTTGCAATGCCTGCTGCTGATAGGCAGTTGCCTCCTCGTAAAGCAGCTCCACTGTGCTATTGCCATTGCCGTTGCCATTGATGTTGCCCTCGAAGACGCTGAAGATCTCCGAGTTGGGCGTGTAGAAGCTATCCGGACTGGCATTGGAGCTGCCACTAATGTCCAGCGCTTGCGGCACATACCCATTAAAGTAGCCATAATCCTCGGAGCTGTAGCCAGAGCTGCTGGTCAGACTGGACGTGTCGTCGCAGCTCTCGTAGAGATTCATGCCAGCCTGATAGCTGGCTGCACTCGTGGCCAGCTCATAGCTATTGCTGCTGTTGCTGTGTTGCTGCAGTGGCAGCTGCAACTGTTGCTGCTGTTGATGTTGCTGCTGCTGCTGTTGCTGTTGCTGCAGTTGCACCTCCGTGCTGGCGTAGTAGCTGGCCGTGGAACTGTGGGAGGAGAGCGGCGAGTGCAGCATCTCGTAGCCATAGATGCCATTGCCACAGCCATTGTAGCTCAATGCCGCATCCGGTGCGTAGTAGGCGGAGTCCGTGCTCCACTGTGGCGTCATGTAGCTGGACTGCGCTGTATTGAACACTGCCGTTGTGGGCGTAGCGGGTGTGGCGACTCCCACATAGCCTGGCAGCTCTGTGCTGGCGGGCTGCAACTCTGCAGAGTTGCCAGAGCGCTGCTTGCGCTTGCTGGCATTCTGCTGGAGCAGCTGCGTCTTGGCCTGTCGCTTGTTGACCCGCAGGCTGCACAGCTTATCGCTGAGGGCCGCATCCCGGGCCAGCATGACGGCCAGGCTGCGCACGCGTCGTCCGCCAGCGAGCAGGCGACGTGCCTCTGTGGAGCCCTTGGCCTCGGGACGCGGATGATCGTGTGTGCCCTTGGCCTGGAAGTAAATGGCATTGCCGGCACGCCGCCAGAAGTGGGTCACCGGATAGCCGCAGTGGCCACGACACGGTTGAATCTCGAGGCGTCCATTGCAATTCCTGCAGATCAGATGAAAAGCTTGCTTAGTCAGTGTCCAAGATGTGGGCATTTGCAAGTTGGGCACTTACCTATTGGGACACTGTTTGCCCTGTTGCTTGCGGCGCGCCTTGTCGCAAATGGCTGGACGCAGATGGACGCTGGCGCCATTGGGCAGACGGCACTTGGCGCTGCAGAGCAGCACGCCCAGGCAGCTCTTCTTCAGTATGTTGACGTTATGGTTGTTGGTGTTGCGCATGGCCCAGCCGCTGGCATGCTTCTTGGCATCCTCACTGTAGGCGGCATAGACCAAGCGGCAGTGGCCATTGGCCCAATCGTCGAAGTCATCGTGTTCGCTGACCGTTGGCACGACCGTATCATTGATATCCCATTCGATTTGAATGCGCGACTTGGTAGCCGGCGGACTTGGCTGCGACATTGGCACCACCATGTTGCAAGACTTTTCTTTTTTTCGTGTGGCTTTTTCCACAATGCACTAAACACTTGGCACTACTCTCGACTGCTCTCTGTCTGTCTGATTGTCGATTGTGAAGTTTTCCGTCGCGGACGTCCGTTCACAACGGCTGCGCAATGTTGACTGTCTCTGGCTTTGCCGAGCACCACATTAAGTTCCTTCTGGTCGAAGCGACAACCACGACTTAGCAGCGGTGGCAGCGGCGGCTGCGGCGGCAGCAGAGGCAGCAAAGTGGTGGTTGTTTTGTAGCGCTCTCATTGGCTTGCTTTCCAGTTTATCCGGTTTATCCGTTTACTATCCGTGAGACACTCGACTCGACTCGCACTCTTGCCCTCTCTCGCATTTCTATTGGAATTCCTCTGCTATCCGCACTTACAACTCTGTTGCTCTGCTGCTCCGCTGCTCGAGCTCGCAGTTTGATTGGACAGTCGGTCGGCAACAGCGCCAGCTGGCTCTCTGTACGTAGCGATGGAGCGATGGAGCAGCCTCTGTTCCTGCACTACTCTGGCATTGGCACACCTGCCGTCAGCTTGCTCTCCCACCACTATTCCCTTTCCTGCTTTCACTCTCTCTCTTGCTCCCTCTCTCTTTCTGGCTGGGCCACAGCACGCGTCGTCGCTGTGGTCGGGGGCGGTGTAAAGAGGGAGGCAGGGTAATTTTATTACAGCAGCCAGTCAAAGCTAATTAAGTCTGAGCTGAAAGCACAGAGTCAAAATTAAATACAATTGTGAGCTACCAGCCACCTGGCCACTGGCAGGGGAGCAGCTGCAGCGGTAGAGGGGGCTGGAGCAGTAGCAGCAGCAGGACCTAAAAGGAGCAGCAGATGTGAGCTTGTGGTTTAGTTCTGTATTGTAGTTGGCGCCCAAAGCGAATGCCAGTGCTAGGGATGTGCTGGGCAATCTGGGATTGTGTGGCAGGAGATGCAAACTAATAACTTTTATAGCTGAGGGCTGACGTGATACCCTGTACCTCCTGTTTATAACAGTCAATGGATTTTTAAATATTTTAAATACACAATTATATAAATTGAACACTTATCCTGCAAAGGTACACATTTTTGTATAAACTAAAAATTATTCCTTTTTTTGTTGACAATAATATTAATTAAGAAAATTTTAAAAACCTTTTTGAATTTTAAATAAACGTAGTAAAATGTTAGAGATATAAAAAAAATTACATAGAAAAATTTCTATTTATATTATAAAAACATTAACTACCTAAAGATTGCATAAGACTAAGTTAATATAACTTCTCTAATATTTGCTGTGTAAATAAAGCAAACTCTGTTCTTATAGTGCACAGTGGAAGAATTAATTCTCGCTATTAAATGCATTAAGTCTTAATTACAAAGTGAAATTAATTTTATAACAATATATTTTATTTCAAAATAAAAATAGGCATTAAATTATTTTTTTTTAATTGAATATTGACATCTGTTACTTGCTCAAAATCTATAGTTTTATACTTGTATTAAATTGTGTTGTTAAAAATTAAAATTAAGCTTTAATGTAACTGTTAAATATATACTATGGAGAATTTCTCAACTCAAAAGTCGTCTAACGGCATTACTTCTCACGATCTAGCAAGCGATATGCTTTAAATGATTGCAAAAAGGAAAAAAACATAAACTCTGACTTTATCTATAAGAAAATCAGTTAGAAACGTTCTTGTGCAAGATCATAAAATACAATTTAGCACGAAAAAAGAGGCAGGAAGAGGGAGAATCAACCCCCAAAGGATCAAAACGATGAACGATATGGTATGAAAACCCAAGAAGGTAAATGCCATTACTCCGACATATGCAACAAAGTTGGCAAACAAATTTTTCGTTTGGTCCTTTGGCGATCCTTGGTCACAGATAAAGGAAACAAACGCAATTATTACTACTGATTTGAAGGGTTGTGCGGACGGACACACAGAAGGGTAAACCCCATAATTTTCACACTTCTGTGACAAGAAAAAGTTAAAGACGATGAAAACCATGCAATTATGACACGTCACAAACAAACCAGTCGACTATGAATGAGAAACCCCTGGGTGCGGCGACTCCTTGCCTTGGGTCGAGTCAACAGATTGAGCGACTAGCACGCGATAGGACTTACTGCATCCTTAAAGGATTACGCTCACAAATGGGGCGTTGACGCGAAAGAAAGTCATGACGTTGCATATTTTGCGAGCAAAAGAAAACATTTGATGAAGAGATCATCAAGTACTCTCTGGTCGGCGCCTACCTGGCTGTGAGTTCCATGAGAATTGACTGAAAAGGTGGGTGTGTCGCTTTAATGATGCCTCAAATTAACTGTTCCATTTCAATAACAATTACAATTTCAATTGCGACTTTTCGCTCCACTCAAATTTATTTGACATTCCCTCCGGGGGGTGTTCTCGAACCCAACCAATGGAACTCTTTTTCCACTCGCCATAACAATAAATTCTAGAGAAAAATCACGCATAAAAGTCATCGTAAATTCCACAATTTCAACAAATTTCTTCTGTGAGAACAAGTATCGAATTGTGAAATGAAACCGCAAATGGAATATTGTTGGCACATTAAATGTGGTCTGGGTAGTTCTTAACTATCTTTTTAAAAATAAAAGTAATAACTTTCTTTTCTCGGAATTCTGGTTAGGCGGGTAGCAAAGAATGCGAACTTCGAAAGAAAGCAAGCAATTTCTTCAAATCAAAATATAATATTTAAAAATTTTGCTTCCTCTTAAAAATGAGTAAAAAAGTGGTATTTTGCAATTATGTGTTATTCTCGATAAGGATCTCAAGTCGATTTGGCCTAGTCCGTCTGTCGAGGCCCTATATGAGCTGGGAGGTATGTGGCATTTTATAATGGTATTCCGAACTTCTGCTTAATCGGCCTATAAATATAAAATTCTTGGTAACCGATAATTATATTGATATTAATGTTGATGAAACTCAACTGTAGTTAGATTTTAGTTGTTGAACTTTAATCTGTATAAATAATGTTTTTTAAGTATCTTTGCATACATTTTAACTAACTATCGTACTGAGCTTGGAAGGCTCTCACTCTGCATTAATATTAAGGAATTTCAAATTGTTATCAAGCTCGAAGGATCTAACAATATATTGTACATACGAACAACAATTCGCAGTTAATTAACCGATCTTTTAATGAAACATCCGAATGAACGACGGCAGCTCCGTTAGCCGCAATTAAAACCGCATATAGGAAATCATTCATTTGGCAACGGCGACAACATGAAAATCGGAGGAAAAAGGCATCGAGAGATCCGAGCAGTCAGATAGTTGAGTCAATGAGGAGGAACTTAAAGCAACCCTCGCTGGATTGGATTGGTTTGGATAAATGATTTAAAACAAGTCTCATAATTTCTCATTGTTCATCTGGCATTTTCACCAAACTGATAAATGAAATTGAAAACATAAACGGCAACAACTATATACATAACACACAGATCGAGTCAAACCGATAATACCTTTCACACTCTGCGTGAGTCCACTGTATCCGTCCGTCCGTCCGTCCGTCCGTCTGTCTGACCGACCAGAGGCGAGCGACAATCGGCGATCGGAGAGCGGCTCAATGTCCTGCGGTGCGGGGACAAGATTGCTGCTCGCTGATAGCATCACACAACTCTTCGCTCTCTCTCTCCGTCTCTCTCTCTCTCTCTCTGTCTGGTCAGAGACCAGTGAGAATTGAAATGTTTTTGGTTTTGGACAAGTGGCTGCTAAGTAGCTTGGCTGTCTAATTCCATGTCCAAACAAATCGCCAGTTGTTATTGTTGTGTGTACGCTCAGGTGTTGTTGTCGTTTCTGGATTTCGTGTAATGGGCTTAGGCAATGCCATTGTGCTGAGTTGAAGGATTACAAGCCAAATATTTATGAAATATTTTCATAATTTCCCACGCGCTTCTTTGTCTACTTTTTTCTATTGCTTTTCCATTTTTGCATTTTATTTGATTGTTCTATGAAAATTGTTCTGGTGCATATTATTTGCTTTGGTTTCTTTTTTTTTGTTGAAATTGCGGCATTGAATTACGCTCAACAAATTTCTCCCACAATTTGAAGGGCTCTATCGCAAACAGTTAGGCTCGACCCGCATTTACTCTAATCATAATGCGTTGGGACTCACCGACAACTCTATATACCCGTAGTAGTATAGTAACTGCTACGACCACGTCGACCTCTGAGAAGCGAGCCAAGGGAGTCCGCGTAAGCGCGTGGCATCAACAGAAGCTGCGGAGGGAAACTTGGAGAAAGTGTTGAAGTTTTTCAATAAAAAAAATAGAAACTCTTGAGAATCAAGAAATCATCAATTCAAAGTAATACCTGGCTTGATAATATAGCAATTGCATTCCCTTCTGTTGATTGCTTTGCTAGTTTTAATCCCAAATACCCACATATATTTGTTCTATCGATGTAAAAAGCATACACACATTAAACTGTAAATGATTCATTAAAGAATTAAATTGCTCATACTTGTATTTGCTATTAGCAAATTAAAAGTCATATAGCTTAGTGCACTATTGTGCCATTTTTTAACATAAAAAGTAACGAATAGTTCACACCATAAAAAACTGAATTATGCATACTTGCTGCTGATGACAAAGCGATTCGCAATACGCAATAAAATCTAATTAGTAGACTCTCAAGGAAGCCAACGAAAATCGATTGAGTTCAAGGGAAAACAACAACAACTGTAAAATTTCAGGTAGTTCGGATAAAAAGTGAAAAAGATTCGGCAATTCGACATGGTGACGACACTTGAGCACAACAAAGATGCACAGACAAAGGACACACACGCGCCCTCCGGCAGGAGCAACAAAACTAAAATCCTCCATCTCTCCCTCCCTTGCTTACCGGCACGGTCCGTCCCTCTTGCTGTTTACTCAAGCGCAAGGGAAATAAAGTTAGGCAACAACAAACTCACAGTGAAATAAAAAACGAAATGAAATTTTCGCAAATTTTAAAAAATCAAATGCCACATAAAGTGGCAAGCTCTTGGCTGTTTGCAACTCGTGTGCCGCGTGTCGAATTCTGCCAATATTTCCGGTGTGTCTAATGACAAACGCATGTTTACACGAGTGCGAACACGTCCGGACTCCGGAGTGAACGGGGTGCCGCCCGGAACATTACACGGACATCACTTTAAAGCCAGGATCTGCTCGATGGGCAATTAAATGGATTTACTCAAGCGTTCGCCTTTGATCGAGCAATTTATAAATGATAGCCGCGAATTTTAAACCTGACAAAGATGATAAATGACACTGTGGGCAAAATATTTAGCTAAGCGACATGTCCTTGGGAAAATGAACTCACTGGTGTGTTAGTTCAGCCCAGCAGATTTTTTAGAAAATGCTTTTCACTTTTAAAAATTTTATTTTGTAGAACAAAATTATTCTCAGTCCTTTTTCATATTAGTATTTCGTCTCTCTTCCCGTCTTTATTTAACTTGTTATTTGCATTTATAGTAAATTTATATAAGTGCAAAAAATGTGAATTAGCTGTTTAAAATAAATATTTTATTTGTCAAAATGCATGTAAAACAATGTAATCGAATTAATTTAAGACTGTCATCATTTAAAATTTAATGTGTACTCATTGATTATTTTATTATATTTCTATTGCAATGTGCTATGAAAAATAAAAATTTCAAAGCAATTGGGCATTTTATTTCCCTCTTTTCTTGAAGCTCATGATCTTTATTTGATTGTAGTTTATGTTTGATAATTTTACATTTATGTTACCAAATTAGATGATGTATTTTTTGTCTACTCATATGTGAGTAAAATGGAATACCAAGTCTTTTTAAATGACTTTATGGTCTAACGTGCCAATACTCATAAAGTTGCCAGCTCGACATTTTACAACTCCCATTGCCAAGTTAAACAATAAGAATTAATGTCTGCAAGGGTTTAACCCCCAATTGGTAGCATTGCACTTAAACAAAAAAAAAAAAGGGCTATGTGAGCAAACAGAACCCTAAACTGAATGTTTCCATTTGGAGAAAACTGGCGAGTCAAGTCGTATTTTTGCCACTTAATTGAGATTAATTGAAGTTATGTGTTGGATGGATCTGAATAAACAGCTTTCCAGCCATTTTGTTTATGGATGCGTTTTATGTGCACAAGCGAGGAGAATGAAAGAAATATTATTAATAATTAGAGAGAAGGGCACCCCAAAAATAATAATAGGCGAATAGAGCCGAAATCCCCTAACAAAAATGCTCGAATTTTATTAAATTAAATTGAGTTCGGCGGAGTTGCAATAGCAACAATTGAAGGCGGAAGCGAGACACTCACTATGTTCCATAAGTACAAAATGTATCTCTGAGATACTCGCACATGCATGCAAATCAAATGCATGGTATTTGAGCCGAGGTTAATGCACTCACTTCTTGTTATGGATACATTTTGAGTGTCAGAGTATGTGAGTTGGTGAGTCCGTGAGTGTGGCCCTTAATTGGTCTATTGGTTTGTGCGTGTGTGTTCGACTGACGAGTTGTTAATAGTTTTTGGTTGCTTTGTAAGTCAAAACTAGCAATTTAAGTTAATTGACATTCAAATGCAGTTGAATAAACTCGGCGTGTGAATAGCTGCAGATTAGATGCTTGTGCAGTGAATGCATTCAAACATTTTGTTAATTCTTTGTTGACTCATTGCAAATGCATTCAAGCAGATACAACACGAATAATGTTATCTATAGGAACTTTCTGAATTTCTAAAAATTGTATTTATTTATAATTTATATTTATTAATTTTATTCTGTTGCAACAATGTCGTGAACATATGCCAAATGGCAACCTTTTTGATAAGTTTTCATGCACAACAACCACAAGCTTACTTGGGCAGCCAAGTGGTGGACCAGGCTTTTGATTGGAATACTTGAGAAGAGAACCAACAAATAAGTGAAAATTAGGCCTTATTTATAAAACAATGAATGCCTTGAAATGGTGTGAAACTCTTGCCTCTGTCTCGTCTAAAGAAAGGGGGAAGCTCACCACGATACGACCCTTTCTTGGCTTGGGATTCTTCGCTTGTCTGGCACAAATAAGACGTCACGCTCATTACAATACCAATACCAATACTAATACAACAACACAAAAGGGCTGAACCCTTTCAACCCCCTATATAAGTAGTTTCATTATATTGTTCGAGTGCTCGTGCTTGGTTTTTGTTATTTGTTTCACATTTCGTGCATTTTGCTCACTTGTGGCGAATGATCGCTGATCTTCAAAGAAAGGAGCTGGATTCATGCTCTCTCTTTCTGTCTCAGTCTGTCTCTGTCTTCTATATCTTTCGTATTGATTACCACAAATATTCATGCTCAGATTAGACGCACTTTTGTGTTCAAATTATCGCATACTCGCACTCGTACTCGTAACGAGCTTGTGCATATGCAAACGCATCGAGTGCCTTGGGATATTGGTCTATTGTTTCGCCTGTCATTTATGCAAAATGTTGCCACTGCCCCTGCCTCTGCCCCGATGCCTGTTCCAGACTCAACACGATACCATTACGATAATTCCCATCTTTAAATATTTATTACAAGAGGTCGCAAACGACTCAGTTGGGTTGAGTTTTAGGTTCCATATCGCTTTGATTGATTACTCAAGTGGTTTATCGTGCGGCAATTGTTGCTTGGCATTTTCCTCTTTTCTTTTCTTATGCTTGGGCAATTGTTTTGAGAATTGCGCTTGAGGCGTTCCACAGGGCGTGGTCATGTCCCGGGGCCAGCATGTTGGTCACTTGAGAGTTGAGTTTGCGTCTGTTTCCTTTCAGCATGTAAATGTCATTTAAATAATAGAGACCCGAAACTTATTAAAATACTTTTATTTCAATCATAATTTGCATGGATTCACATGCACTCTCGAGTGCGGCCTGCAAAGGAAGCAGCTGCTCTAAATTGGCCACATTCTTGACACAAATGAAATCGATCTTTAAAGGCCACCAAGGGCGTGCTATAGGCGAGTAGTTCATAGATCACGGCGGTTATGAAAGGTCATGGGTTGGGGCGGGTTCTGCCTTCTAAGTAGTTCAATGCATCCACCCTCAATAAAATATTCAGCACTCTTCGCTCTTGCAACATCTGCAAACGATGCGTGAGAAACTTTTGCATATCTGCAACGTTCTGTGGCAGCGACGACGTCATCAAGCCACAGGAAGCTTCAGCATGCTGTGGTTCTGCTACAAACACACACACACATACACAAGCCACTCAAGTGGCACAGTTTGAGCTTGCAACGGCGACGTTGCTGATGATGTCCGTCAAGAGGCCACTCATATATTTGCAACAACTGGAGTGCTACCGGGTGGTTGATGCTCCATCTACAACTACATCTACGTCCTGCGGTGCTGTGGTGCGCCGTTGAACACTCAAGTATCTGGAATTTCATGCTCAGCTCCTCTGTCCTCGGTGCTCAGCATATTCTTTCAATTTCTCTGCTTCACCCAAAAATTCAATTTTCTTGATTAAAATGTTGCAAATCGGTGATGTGTGAAAAAATGTCGCTCAGCCTTTAAGCACTCAATGAAACCGCATCGCGGGTTGCTTCTGAATGTGGTGGATGATCTTATCATAAATGGAGATCAGCTGTAAATATAAAAAACAAGAGATATTCATCTTCATTTTGCCGAAGAACAAATACCCTAGCAGAGTAAACTGAATTGATGCACAAATGTAAGAGTGTTTGAAAAAGGCAATTTAGCAAAATTACAATTTAAAAATATAGTTAAGAATGAGCATAAATAAATAAACAAAAAATAAACTAAACTTATTGTGTGTCAACTGACAAATAAAATATCAATTCTGAAGTAAATTTGAAAAGGTTTTGATTTTTAAATTGATTGACAATTGATGCATTCATTTACTAGGAAACTTGGTGTATTTTTGTGTCTACTTAAACATTACAGGAAATATTATTACATACAAATCAAATTTCCTGTACATAAGTGATACGACATGAAAATAAATTTCTTAAAATACGACTTGATAATCACATTGTGAATTCATTTGCGAACGCTTTCGTCGTATGCATTTCACAACTGCAATTGCCATAATTAATTTAATTGATTTAAGAAAGGTCATTATCAGCTTTTCACACAGACACACAAAGTAGAGAAGCACAACAGCACCGGCATAATTTTCACATTTGCCCAAAAGAAATCAGAGTGCAATTGTGGGCCGAGAAAAGTGTCAGGGTCCCGAGTAATTACCACTCGGCTTATATCAATCAATGGGATGTTATAGACGCGTCGTGGGTTGTTTTAATTGAATATTACAAGAGGGATGTGCATTAATAAGGAAATCAATTTAAATCTCAGCCAGTTTCAGTTTTGCCTGCTGCCAAAATCCATGAGAAAAATCAAAATGAAATTCTAAATAAAAAATCTGCGGGCGTAGGATCAGCACTGGAAGGGCTCAGGGTTCCTCCAGCGACTGCGAAACCCAATCCAATACTTCAATGAAGCAATAAGTTTCAATTGAAAACAATTTTGCTTGCAAACGATATGTAGTTGTAACCAAGGTCAAATGGGTCCATTTCAAATAGTGCGCAAATCGTGGGAGATTTTAAGCAACTGAAACTTAAAGATAGATAATTTATGTCCTTAATAAGAGCCAAGAAAGTTGAAGCTGTTTTAAAAGTACTGTAGTGATATCAAAGCTATTAATAACTTATCAATAGATAATACATAGCACAATCAATATTTGTTGTTTCTATAAATATGTCGCAGAAAAAACTCAAGTATTTGACAATAATATCTATTAACTAATTTAACAAATTTTTTATAATTTGTTGTTTGTGTATAATTTTATTCTAAATTGTACTAGGCAAATCAGTTAATAATTTAAATTTTGCCGAAAAAACTCAAGTATCTAACAATGATAATTTATATTTATATAATTTTTTAGCTCAAATAGCAACTATGTGTGTATGTCATTTTATTATAAATTGTACTTGGGAGACAAGTTGATAATTTCAATATTAAAGCTAATCAAATGTAGATATCCAAAGCAATTCAAATTTACCTTACAAATCTGAGATTGGTATAACAAACACTAATGTTTAGTTATCATTTTATTATAAGTGAATATGAGAGTTATAAACAAATTATAAATAGGCAATTAAGATATGTATATTCTATAAATTGCAATCGATTAACAAGCTTGATAAATTTGTTACAAATTTTTAAATCCTAATGAAACTTATCTTTATAAAATTTCAAATTAAATTCAATAAATAAATTCGATTCGGCCTACTGTGCCTGTTGTATAATTTGTTATACATATGAACTGTCATATATATCACAAATAAAATATTTCTTTTTTTGTAAACAAAAAACAACACGATTGCCAATCTACTTTAAACGCTAATCAAATTCCAATAAGAAGCTTATCGCTGTGGTTCGTGCGATAATATAGAGACCGTGCGAAGTCTGCACTTGGAGGGCCAACGGTTCGATTGGACTACCAGTTGGTTAGTTCCTCGTGTTCGAGATCGTTTGATGCGGGCCAAGGGCACCACCCAATAGAGACGGCGGGTGAGATCGATGCTAAAGTCGTTGTCGAGTTTTCACATAGAAATAGAAATCAAAACCGAAAGGAGACGGAAGTGTGCGTGAGAGAGGACATCAAATGACTTGTCAACTAAATCATGTGGTGCTGGTGGTGTCGCTGGTGGTGCAGCTGGCATTGCTTGTGCTGAGCAATGAGGATCCCTTGGTGAGCACAACGTTGGGAGATATTCAAGGCACCCGAATGAAGAGCTTTGGAAACAACACGATTTTTGCCTTTCGTGGCATACCCTATGCTGAGCCACCAGTCGGTGATCTGCGTTTCGAGATACCACAACGGTATCATGCCTGGGGCAATGCCACACTCAAGGCCACCTCTGATTCGCTGATCTGTCCCCAGACGGGCATAACGCAGCTGATGAGCGAGGATTGTCTCAAGCTGAATGTGTACACCAAGAACTTGACGGCAGAGTTGCCAGTGATTGTGTACATACATGGTGGAGCAAATGTGCTGGGCAGTGGGCACAGTGTCTATGAGGCGGGACCACAATATTTGCTGGACCATGATGTGGTGTTAGTGGCCTTCAATTATCGCCTGGGCGCTCTGGGCTTCCTCAATGGCGGCAACTATGGCTATCTGGATCAGGTAATGGCCCTGGAGTGGGTGCAGTCGCACATCTCAAGGTTTGGCGGCAATCCCGACCTGGTTACCATAATGGGCCTGAGTGCTGGCTCCATGGCCGTCAGTCTGCACCTGGCTTCGCCACTGTCCATGGGCTTGTTTCATCGGGCCATAATGATGAGTGGCTCGGCAACGAACCATTACAGCATACACAATGAGTTCTGGTCTCGTTTGCTGGCCCGCCAGCTGGCGTGTCCCATGTACAACATCTTCGATGTGGTCGAGTGTCTGCGCAACATCAGCTGGCAGCGCATCATTGAGGTCTGCGTCCAATGGGAGCAGTACAAGTTTGTCAACATGAAGTGGAACTATGAGATCGACAAGCACTTTATGCCCAACCATCCCAGCGCTCTCATCGACCAGGGTCAGTTCAACAAGGTGCCCATTCTGGTCAGCTGGACTGCCAATGAGCTGGACTATACGACGCTGGGTAAGTGGAGGTGAAGTCATCTCATTGTCTGCCTGCTAATGGTTCAGTTTTGCGTAGTCCAAGTGAACAATGATCTTCTGCTGCACGACATCAATGAGAACTTCAATGACTATGCGCCGGAGTTGTTTCTCTTCGACCACAATCAGTCCAAGAGCCGACGCCTCAAGGACTTCTATTTGGGCAATCAATCGCAGGTGCTGGGACCCGACAACATTGAGGCATTTGGACGCATCTTCTCCGATGGCATCATTGGCCACGGAGTTCATCGTCTAGTGGACATGGCACGCCGCCATACCAATGTGTACTACACTCGTATGGACTACGTGGGCCAGAGAAGCGTCTCGGCGCCGCTGAATGGGGACAAGTATCCTATAGGTGTTGGCCATGCCGATGATCTGCAGTATGTTATGCCTGGCTTGTGGTATGGCAGTCTCATGGGCAAGGATCACCCGGATCTTTTTATGATGCAGCGCCTTACCTCATGGTATGCGCACTTTGCCAAGACGGGGTGAGTATCCAATTGAGGGACAGATTGTTACTCTAAGCATAATCTTTGCAGTATGCCCTTGGATGACACAGAGAACTGGCCAGCCTGTAATGCCACTACTATAAATCTGCTCTACAATGGCAAGACCACCAGAGTGGGTCCTGCAGCTTATGGTGAACGCTATGCCGTGTGGGATCAACTGTTTCCCAAGCCAAACAGCCAAGCTGCCCCAAGGCAACGCTGCCTTCTCGGACTGGCCTTGGCACTAGCCGTGCTCATCCATAGATTAATGTAGCTATTAGGTGTGGAAAAAGCTTATCAATAGGCCGTTTAGATTACACTAATGATGACTCTGCTCTCTGCTCTCTACTCTCGACGAAATGCTGCAGCTATTTACTTTGATTAATTAATCAACAAAGGCGTGAGATTTTCCCTCTTTGCTGACTGTGTATGTGTGTGTGTGTATATCTGTGAGATGGTGTGTGTTGACCAACGCCTTGGGGCAATTAGTCTTTTGGGGCAGCTTAAATATACATTAATTTGTCTTTAAATGTTTTCAACTCCAACTGCTGACCCTTTCCCGGCTTCCCCTCTGCGACTCGTAATTGTTGCGATAAATTTTTGTAATTGCCAGGTTTGCACACGACAAAAGCTCAGTTCTTTTTACCTCTCCTCGCTCCTCTCTCCACAGTTGTCGCGTCTGTCTGTCGCTGTTATTGACATTTGAGATTGGCAGCATTTAAGTGGATTGTTCTTGCGTGAAAATCTCAAACATGTCAGCGGCTGCAAAAGGATTATCGTCCAACACTTTGCGGGGGAGGATTTGTTGTAGTTGCTCTGGAAAGGGATCATTCTGTTGGGACTCGACGCTGTGCTCTCTCTTGTATCATGATTGCCAGTTCATTTAAATAAGCGTCGACATTTAATCCAAAATTATAAGAGTTTGTTTCAGCTACAATTAGAGAGTTTTACTTGTTATAAGTGTTGAGTGTTAAACGTGTAGAGTTTACAAAATAATAAACGAATGGAATAAAATATATTTATTATTTTTTATGATTAACCAGACTATTAATGACAACAATATATTGAATAATTCAGTACTCATAATCCTTTAATTTTAATAAAGAAGTTATATTTGAAATAAATGTTTTTGTTATAGCTTTTAATTGTATTTGTTTGTCAATTTATTTAATGTTAGCTAGCAGTAGTTTAAGTTAGAAATAATTTAAATATATATGAAAATCAAAACAAAAGAATTTTAATAGCTTATCAAAGTTTATTGTTTGGCCTAACTTGGATTGTGGAAAATCCAACTATATCGATTAAAAGCCGCTTTGCAGTTTAAAAAATTATAGGAAATTGAAAACTAATAAGTTTTAAGCTCATTTATAAATATTTTTTGATAAAACATTGCTGATACTTACCGCATTTGTTAATTAAACGATAAATTTGTTAACATAAGCATAACTTGCAACTTGTTCATTAGAATTAGAATCCTCACAAGAAAGCAGCTTTGCCTTTTTGCCATTCAACATATACTTTTTCTTTGGCCACGGCAAGAAGGAAGAGGAGGGCGAAGGATAACCCACAGAAACCACACACGCATACGAACATGCGAACCACATGCGAGTACAAGGACGACCACATAATGACTTTGATGTAGAGTTTCTCGGACAAAGTTTTACCAAAGAAAATATGGAAAATTAACTTGTTAGCCAGCCCATCAACCACACCACATACTCTCGCACACACATGTGGGTGTACATTTATAAGAGTGTGTGTGTTGTCGGACATAAGCAAACATTTAACTATACGCATTGTGCCGTATTCTCTTTTGGGACAAAGGCCACAAAAAGGTGGGCAAGTCAATTTGACAAAACAGATGAGATGACAGAACACATAGTGAAAGAGAGGAGAAATGGAACAATGGAAAAGTGAAATGCAAGTGGCAAAACATTTGCCAACATTTTTAATTAAAATTGTAAACGAATTCTTAAAGCGACGAGTCACATGCAAAATTACGCTCAATTATGAACCTTTACTCCCTTGAATTTCCCAATGAACAGGCACCCATTCGAATGAAGCAGCTGGAAAATGTGAAAGAGTTGTGATTCGATATCGAGTGGCTTTTGTGACTCAATTACAATAAGTCTATTAAACTTGTGTCTGTGGTTTGTCTAGACGAGAGACGGGAGACGGAAGAAGGAGCAGGAGCAGGAACAGGCAACAATCCAGTATCGATCAGTCACAATGTCTGAGCCGGTCTGAGGTCTAGGCTCGGACAGCAGGGTTGAAGAGCAGACGAGCGCGTGCCCCTTTTGACTTTCGGCTGGTTCTTTGTGCCATCTAACAGAGGATCCTGATGATGATGACGATGATTTGATGATGATGGTGCGAAGGTGTTCCAGCTGCCGGTATGGACTCTGTTTCGATTTCACTTTCGTTACGCCTGTGCCACATACTATACATATTTCAAATGAAAACGTGGTCCTTGATCGTTGCTCTTTTCCTTATTTCTTTTTTCTCTCCCTTTCTTTTTTTTTTTTGTGGCATCATCGGCTGCGGTTTTGATTACGTATTTATGGAGTGCACAATGGACGCTAGGACGACTGCAAAAGGAGTAAACATTTTGAAGTAGCGCCGTTTCGTAAATACTTTATAGGTTTGTCAGCGATCGAAATATATGTATTTGTTATGCATATGTATGTGTGTCCGACAGGCCCCTTTATGCGTTTTGTCAACATATCGTATTACGCCCCCGTCCCAGAATCGGCCCAGTCTGATGGCCATAATCGCTAATGACAATACAAATTGAGAGTGGAGTGTGGAGAGCGCTCTGCATCGGCTTTGTTGAATTTTCTGGGAAGACTCAGACACTGACAGCCGGCGCATCGTGCTTAAAAATTTGTAAACAATATATTGTATTTGTTTGGCATTTTAAGTGAATTTTGAACGCTGAGTTTTTCGTTCTTTTTATTTCGGGGGGTTGTTCGAGTTTGCTACCTTGAATCAATCGATTGATATTCTTGGAATTGCAAAGCAACGAGATGACTAAGGGATTGAATTAAATACAGGAGTAATTAACAGCATTATTTATAGTTCAATTTGAATAAGAACTTTATATTAAATAGCACATATTCCTCATCGACTTTAGTCGAGTACTTTAGTAAAGGTAAAGCAAGGTAAAGCATTTTAATTAAAATGGTTTAACATATAAAGTTGCATATAAACAATAAATTACTTTGTTATAACTTAAAGATCTATTTGGTATTTTTGTAGCACCCTATTGATACGTCAAAGATGTCTTGATAAGATGTTCCCTAATAATTAATTATATAATATGGCGCCTACTGCTTGCCAAAATGGATTGAGAAATGACAGTTGAATCCGAATTCCTAATTAAATATTTATACATAAATGTAAGTTGTCTTGATTAATGATGATTATCCTGCAGGGGAGAGCGCACTTGTAGCGGCTCCCAGGCTCACACAAATCCCAAATCAAACAACACAACAGATAACAGCAGCAGCAACAACAACAAGAAAGATCAAACGCAATTTACAAACCAGGCAAAAGGACACTCGACTGCTTTTCCTTTCCCTTCCCTTTCTGCTTTCTTCCATTCCCGATGCTTTTGAGTCGTGGTGAAAGTGTTCACATCAAACGGCTCTTAAATTAATTGTTTTGCCTTTTTTCACGTTTTAGTTGAGCCCGATAAACAATTTGATTATTCGATAAACAAATACAAAGTGTAGAGCACAACTACATACATACACACACACATACACATTCACATATGAGCCTGCCCCCAAAAAACTCGCCATTGTCTCGCTGTCTGTCACAGGAGAGGCATCGTTGGCTACTCCATGACATATGAGCATGTGTGTGTGTATCTGTGTGAGTGTGTGTGTAGCTTGTGTGTGGTCGCCGTTTGAGTGTCTTTTGTTGTACGCTCGCTCTGATATCGTCGCTTTTGTTTGAAGCCCCGGCGACAGACAACAACAACAACATGCACGACAACTTTATTGTGATTTTGGGGAACCCGGGACCCAATCATAATTATGCATGTTGTTGCTTGTTTGTCTGTTGTTGTTTGGCCCCTTGTTAATAATGGCGTTAATGTTTATGCTGATGAGAATAACATGGACCACCCTCGCTTTAGGGTTACACTTTTTGTCTGCCTTTAATTTATAAAAGAATCGATTGAGTTGTCGAACGAATCAACTAAAACTATATTAATTCTATAGACACATTTTGTTTCTTTACTTATTTAAATATTTATATATTAAATTATAAAGGAATCATTTTAAATTAATTACAATAGTGTAAAGAAGAATTTACACTACTTAAAATATTGCTTATTATATTCAATTTATTAACATTGTATTAAAACAATAACAAAGCTTCGATAAATTGGGAAGTCACTGTACAGCTTCACAGTAATTGCAATTATATTATACATATATGTACATTCTTATTATCGAATTCTCAAATTCAAGTATTGTCGTCTTTCTCTGGAATGCTTGCTGTTCCATAATTGATGACGTTTGTTAAGATTAATGTGTTTGAATTTGTAAATTCTTAGCAAAAATTGTTCGTCAAAGTCCACTTTACGTTATGCATTTCAAACTAGTTTAAATATTTCCAAAAATGAGACAAAATAATGAAAGTGCACTGCAAATAGTGTGGTTGATAATACACAATATAAAAGGTGATGTTATGTTAGAAAGTAGAAGGAGCTTGATTAAAATATGTTTATTACTGCTATACCTTGTAAATGAAATGCACATCTCCGCATTCCCTTCAAATACCAAACACATTTAACAGCAATCAAATGCCACAGCAGAGTCAATCAAGTGCAACGCGCCCACACAACAACTATGTTTAGCTGATAATCTCGGAGAGCCAATTGAAAACCCATAAAAAGCGCAATCATCATTTACGACCCAGCAAACTCATCCGGAATCGGCCAATAATTACAGGCGTGTTAAGTGCCGCCTGCCCGACTAGCAGTCTAACAAAAGCTGAGCCAATATTTGCTTGCAGTTTTTCAAGAGCGACTTCTGTCAATGTTCATGTTGCTGTTGTCAAATGTGATTATTAATGGTAACAACAACAAACAAGAACACCCCACACACACACACACACACACACAGTGAGCACCCTCAACAGGACCGTGTCCTTTCGTCTTATGGAGAGAAATCTGTGCGCCCTTTCACAGCATTGAACGTATGCTAGTTGTCAGGGAGAGGGTGTGACAATCCGAAGGACCCAACTAATGAGTGTAAACAATGCACGAAAAATCTAAAAAAGTGAAAGAGGCAGAAGTGGAGGAAAAAGTGCCACAAACTGTTTGATTTGTCGCTTAGGACTAATGAAACCAAACATTAGAGCGAGCACCCTCAATATGTTTCTGGTTCTGGTTCTGGTTCCGTTTCGTTTTGTTCCAGGGGTTGCAATACTCTTCAAATTGTTGCAATTTATTCCCCACTCCCAGCCTACAGGCAGGGCACAAAGGGATGTTTACTATTTCAGACGGCCAGACAGACAGGGAGACTGACTGGTAGAGAGACCAGGCTGATGTGTTGTAAGTTGATTACGTGGTTGACGTTGCTGCTGTTGTTGCAGCCACTGTCGTTGCCGCTGAGTTGCAATATGAGGGCGCACGTTGCTGCCGTGGAATCGGCAGCTGTCTTCACGTGAACTGCAGCCGCGATACTCGCAACTTCAACTCCAACTACAATTCCAACTGCCAACTCTTTATGCATTTTTCACCTTGTTTTTTCAGTTTCCATGCTACGTGCTTCAACTGCCTAATACATTGTTCGACGCTGGGGCAGCCACCTGAGTTTATTGTTAACTCCAATATGAGCGCCATTGCGGCTTTCGCTAATGTAGGCGCCAGGTCAGGTCATACCGGGTTCCGAGGTCTAGGGTCTGGGCCCTGGCCCTTGGTCAACACGTGGGAAACTCTCTATCAAGGCATGCGGGTGAGGTTTTCCTTCCATTTGTGGCTTTTTGTATGTTTTGCCACAAATTAATGAAACTGTATTTGCTGTGCTACAATTAATGATTAATAGTCATTTTGCCTATGCTAGCCTGAGAAGTGCTTTGGGGCAGCTACAAACTACAACGGCAGCAGCAGCAATTGTTGCATGCCACACAAGCTCAACATGTTGCACTTGTTCTAATGAGAAGACGTCAGAGTCAGGTACTCGTGTCTTATTGAGCAATTAGTTAAACGGCCCCTAAACTGTTGACAGTCAACGTTTTATCAATTTAATTTCTGTTTCCAACATCAATCAAACATTTGACTGCAACTTTCACATGGCAGAACAATTTGTCAGCGATCGTCATGTTCACGAGCTCTTCCTACCAGTAGAATCATGAATCTTTGACATGCTCATTACTTCCAACTTCCCCGCAAGCTTCCCATCGCGGCCAACTAAAACAAATAACTCGCGGGCTTAGGAATGCAAAGGCTGACCATGGGGATACCCCGTGCTAGATAACCCACAAAGGGAATCAATATTGTTTGTATAAGTGTTTTATAAGCGGCATTCCATTAATCTACTCCAACGTACTTTTGTGAGTCAGAATCGAAATTTTGAAACCACAAATAAAAGCGTAATTAAAACATTATGTTATCAACTCAATTGAATTCACACTTCAAGAATAAAACAAATTAAGACTGTTAAGAATGTTCCAGGAATTTCTTCAACAGCTGACGATTATATATTTTCATACATACATTCATTTTAATCTTTTGATTTCTTTTTAATTTGTTAATCTACAGTCTGCGTTTTTAAACGTTTATAACTTTTAATAATTGAGCACAGTCAACAGCAGTAGATTAAGCACTTGGAATGCAACCCTTAGGGGTGCATTGAGGGGCGCCACCCTCTGTCAGTTAGTCAATAAGCGACACCGTGCAACACGATCCATCATCAACATTCAACATTCAAGTTGAAAGCTGTAAACAAATAAACAGGGAAGAGCTATGACTATTATTGAAATACGATGCCGCGATGACAACAGACAACGAGACACAACGTGGCCCCCTTCAGAGGTAAACAGATAGACAGACCTAAGTCATGTCACAGAGATTGAGTGTGTAAGAGAAAGAGAGACAATGGCATGCGGCACATACTAGTAGGATCAGGAGACAACAGGAGGCATCAGTCCGTTTGCCAGATGACTGACAGATCAACGTCAGAGGGCAGCCCACAGCATGAGATGAGTTTTTAGCCCAGCTTGCGATCGGCACGCGACATTGGAAAAGCTGCTGCTGCTGCTGCTGGGCTGCCACAAATAAAAATATAAATTCAATATGCAACGCCACAGGATCAGAGTAGTTATTAAAACGGATGATGAGGCAGTTCTAAATGGTTCGATCGCGAGCTTAGAACATCAACCCCAAAATCGAAGTCATCAATTTGAATTTACTACGAAACTCGATTATATAAATTTGGATAATGCTCCGATTTCGATAAGAAACTAAATTGTTTTCAAGTAAGTAGCACACTATTTGGCATGAGGGCTTATAGTTGGCTCCAGTTGGGCAGATTTGAACTTCGGTGACTAACAAGACCCCATTCCAAAGGTGTGGGTAGCCCTGATTTAAGCATAAACTATTAAGATAAGCGATACATAAATATTATATTTATAGCTATTTTGTTTATACATAAAAAATACGTAAAAATATTCTTAATCTTAGTTCGAAATATTGTATTTACAGATGTTATTTATATAAGCATTAAACTTATGCAAAAGAACTATGAAATAAATGTATATTAGTAGGTGATGCCAATATTTTTATAAAATATTGTAAGTATAATACCAATTTTACTAGTAGATATATTATATAAGAGCAGACTTACAGTTCCTCTATATCCTGAAGCTGCATTAAAATCGTATTTGTTTGCTGCAACCATACTTTTTATTACATTTAATTTTATAACAATGAGAAATTTAATTTTTTTTTATATTTTATTATTTTTGACTTAACTAACTCTCACTCATTGTTTTCTATTTGCATAGAAGCTGCAACTTGAATGAATTGCTCCGACAGCAAGGACTTGCGTCTTGCCAGAAGCTTCAAGGCCCGTGATTGGCGCATCTTCTTAGATACCTTGCCTACAATAGTCTTGCGAGCCTGACTAGAAGACACTCCCAAAGTCGTCTTTCGTGGACGGTTTTCGATTTGAACATTTTGATTTAAGATTTTAACCATGATCAAGTTTTACTATGCAATAGCAATTGTTTTGGAAAACTTTAAAGAAAAATATTTTGCATTAGACTTCCGTTTGCCTCAGCGTTTATTAGTAGAATAAAGGAAAAATGATTTTAATGATTTAATGTATAATTTATTGACACCTTTTTCAAAGTATCTATGTTAAAGAGCCATTCTTACTTCCAATTGACATTTAATATATTCAAATTTCATTGCATTATTATATCTAAAATATTCAGTATATTTCATATTAAATTAGTTCACTAAAATTCACACTAGATAGTTAGTCTATTGTTTTTGGGAATAAAATATTTGTATTTATAGTGGCTTGTTAATTCTTGCGCAAATAAAGCAAAGTCATTTGAACTTTATTGAAACTTGCTCATTATTTGCACTAAATTTGGTTGGCTCCATCGAATATTTGGGTGTTTCAATCTAACCCACTTAACATAACACACAAATGCATTTTCCCACTCCCACACGAACTGGAAATATGCCAATGATCATCTACCTATGACTGAGCTTAACCCAATAAATAGCTGGCATAGTTGCAACAACTGAGAAGCGAATGCTGAAAACGGAGTTCAACAACGAGACGTTGCAACTCGCACAAGTGAGTCATAAATTGTGAATTGCAATGCGCATTATCGTCAGTGGGAGATACCAAAAGCTCAAAAGAGTCGAGACTGGACTGGCCCAAGCCAACTAACTGCTTGCACTGTTTGGCTCAGACCAAGACAACCTGGTGGACACTTTCTGCCAAACAGTTGGCACCTAGATTGTTATTGTTGCCTCTGCTGTTGCTGTTGCTTTGGCTGTTGTTATTTATGAGTTTTGTGATGTTTCTGCAAATTTTTCTATGTAAGATAGAGTGAGTGAGAAAGATGGTTAGAGAGAGAGAAAGAGAGGGACTGCTAAGTTGAACTTGTGCCTTGCGCCTGGCCTTATCGCACGTCAATTGCGCAGACAACTTCATTGTAAGCCCGAGATTCCTGGGCATTGATGTTGACAGCAGGAGTCCCAGCTAGAGATGGACTTGTCGTCTGTTCACAGAACAATATACGACTGTCAGATACTTTGCCTTAACGAAGTAAAAACAATAATCTAATTATATTGTTATTATTTCATTTCAAGTTTCACAACACATACCTCTATATTGGTTTCATTATGGAACTCTCTCAAGTGTACAAATTGTCGAATATATTTCATTACTGCCATCTCTAATTTGCAGCACGTGTCGTCTAAGAAACCACATCAGGATGATGCCATGAAGCTGTTTTGTGGTTCAGTCTTGGCTTGCGTACGACGAGTGCAGACTCTCTGGTGCCTGGCAAAGAATCTAATTACATTTTGTGGCCAAGTTGTTTTCAATAGAGCTTTGTTTTGAGCGATTTCCATCAGTCAATAAAAAAGTGTAGTCAAGCTGCAGTCTCCTTCTGCGTTCTGCCGTCACAGCGGGATTGGCTAAGGCGAGTTCCATCTGATAGTGTGGGGCAGAGGTAGGTGGGTTTCTGTGGCGCAGACTTTGAGGAAACTCACAACTTTATTTGCGCTGCCATTTCGTGGAAATCGAAATCTTCATGGTTTCGCCAACGGAATATTTCCCAAGAAACTCAAATAACTTTTCCAACAAATTATTGAAACGTGCAGCTCCTGAACAGATAGAGAGAAAGACAGGCAGACAGACGGCTATGTGGCATATGCTGTGCTGACAAGCCAAACAATTAAAACTAAAGTGGAAACGATCAAAATGTGCAACCCTGCCACACTGATCTATTGCTGCAGATAGGCACAAGCCAGAGTCAAAGCCAAAGCCAAACCGCACTACCAGGCAATTTGCATAAATTAATATATTTGGAAAATGTATCACTCATGGAGGACTCCAACTGGGTAGTCCCTGTTTACACCCTCACAAGGAAGCACAAGCATGTGATGTGATGATGCTATGGCGTGACTCATGGCCCTGTTGGAATTCGGAACTCTTCCCAATTGGTTTTAGTCTCTCCCTATCTGCCTCTCGGCATGTTCAGCGTCATGTGTTGGACGTTTGATGTTGTTGGACTATGCTAATGAGTCGACTCTGTCCAGGATACACTCGCACACAGTCCAATACGATGATGAGGCGGTCGCCTTTTGACATTGTCATGCTGTCAAGCGTAACCAAACTCCGATAAGAGCAATAAAAATGAAAATAGGTTGCGAGTGCCACAAACAAATGCAACAATGGGTGGCTTTTTGGTAAAGCAACATCTGTGTGCTCTATTGACTATGCACGTGTGTGTGGCAATGAATTTACACTGTCAAAAAATGGGCAAATTGAATTGAAGAAATTTAAAAGGTTGTAAAACTTTTAACTGGAGTATTAATTAAAATATTATGCTAGAATAAAAATTAAATAAACTTGCAGAGTAGGCGAGATTTAGCTAATTAAATAATTATGCATTATCAACAGTAAGTTTAACGAACTAATTTACATAAATTTAAGATTTATGAAAGAAATATTTACTTCTTCAAAATATAGTAGACAAATACTTGCAGCTAAAATAAGTATCTGTAAAAAGTTTTAAATCTGAGTGCTGCAAACTTCTTAGATGTTAGAATACAACAATGGAATAAGGCGAAAATGAGTATATTTATTAATATTATTAAAATACATATAATGCAAGATATTTTATTTATTCCATTAAAGATTACTTTATTCTTCCTCGCAATTTGTGGCTTGTCTATCCTTATTTTTCACTGTGCATGGAATGGCACGCGATCCGCAGACCGACACGTACCAATGCCATTGACATCAACATCGACATGGAGTGCCGAGTGGCCTAATATATGCACCCACACAGTGATGACACGCATACCTACCGAAAAGCGAGAAACAAAACATAAACAACTTATGGAGCGACATCGAATTGGAAGTGGAAATTATGCCAATTGGTTTATCACTTGGCAACTGAAACACAATGAGCGACAACTTAGGGGGATGAGGAAAAGCCAGAGGGGGAGAGGTAATTGTTAAACAAAACTGTAGCTAAAAATGTAAATTGCCAAATTGTTTTAATTCGAATGGAATGGAAAGCAGGAGAACTGCAAACTGCAAGTACAGTAGAGGGCAAAAGCTGTGCCAGCTCAGATGAACCAATGATCCTTGGTCTGGCGTCGCCAGTTGAGGGGAAACAGTCGCTTCCAGAGCTCATAACGTTCCGAGTTGAGACCCTCCTGCAGCACAATATCTTTGCCAATATCCAGATAGTAGCGCTTCTTGAAGCTAAAGGGTCTCCAGCGAATGTCACGCAATTGCAGATCCGTTGGCTTGTTGGGATCTCTAAGGGAGGAAGGCGCCTTTTGAATGTGTTTCGCCACAGAGATTGAAGTGCTTGAACTTACCCCTTGTAGACAAAGGCTGAGAACATGCGAGTCATGATGTCGACCATATGAAACTCGGCATCGTCCTCGGTGAACATGCGACTGATCGAAGGCTCCACAAATAAATACATGAGATCGTCATGATGCACCACACCGTAGGGCTTATCCTCCGGATAATAGATGTGACTGCGTGCTCCCTGATAGGCGAAGCGATAGTAGTACACCTTGGTGGTTCTAGCAGCCAGATGAATAAAACGATGCACGCTGAATCCTGTCAAGGCATCTGAGAAGAGTGAGGCTAGCGAGTCCAGCGAGCTGTTGGCACTGATGGGTGCTTGGCCAAAGTATTGCTGCCTCAACTCCTGACTGATATTCTGGGCTCGTGGATTGCTGGCATTGTAGAGGAAGCAGATGGGCGCTAGGCTATCAAACTGCTTATTGAGGGCGGCCAGCAGGGAGGGACTTTGCAGGATGGCTGTGAATAGAACTTGAATTAGAGCAGCAATTAATTAGAGAATGTTCTCGGTGTACACACAAATGGCTGGACCCACGAACTCGTCCTTGGTCATGCCAGTTATGATGGGTATCTTCATGTGATCGCCATTCTGATAGCTGCGCACCGGATCCTCGGTGAGGAAGCGTTCCTGCCCAAAGTCCGGCTCCACGACGGGCTTCCACAATATCAGCGGATTACTGCGTCCAAAGTCGAACATGTGAGGCAAGGTGTTGGCATATTCCAGATAATGTTTCTGCAAAACAACAGCTGTGGTTTGAAAGAGATTGAGTTAGGTCTCTGGCACTCACCCCACGAAGGCAGTCGAGCATTTCGTTGATGTTCTCGGTGCTGCAGTGCAGCAATGCTGCCTGCTTCTTGGCCACATCCATCTGGTGCTCTGGTGGCGACCATTGACCCGTTGCGGCGCCGCTCATCACAATTGCCCGATGGAAGAGACCACGCGACATGGGCGACACCATGTGCAGGGTGACAGCCATGGCACCGGCTCCATAGCCAAGTAGCGTAATCTCATTGGGATTGCCACCAAAGCGTGAGATGTGCAATTTGAGCCAGCGTAGCAGCTGCACCTGATCCTTGAGACCCATGTTGCCTGGTGCCTGTTCTGTGCCCGTCGCTAGAAACCCCAGTGTGCCCAGGCGATAGTTGAATGTGACCAGCACCAGGTTGCGATCCATAAAGTACTGTGGTCCAGCAAAGTTTTTGCTCTGACCCGACAGCGAATAGAAGCCGCCAGGATGTATAAAGACGAGCACAGGCTTCTTTGGATTTGGATCCGATTCGCTGGGCAACTCGCGAGTGTAGATGTTCAGCTTGAGGCAATCCTCGCTCACATCCTCGCTGAACAATCCTGGCTGCGGGCACTTGGGGCCATCGAAGGTGGCATCGAATACGTCAAACCATTGCTCAATTGGCTCCGGCGCCTTGAAGCGCAAATTCTCCACGGGTGCCTTGGCATAGGGTATGCCGCGAAAGGCATAGAAGTTGTGTCCCGCCTGCGAGGGTAAGATAGTGCCTCGAATTTTGCCCAGTGCTGTGGTAATCACTAGATCCGATAGCTCCTTTTCGCTGCCAATGGGTATGTCGTCGTCGTCATCCCAGTTCTTGGCCAACTCGCTGCTGTTCTGTGCCCACAAAGGAGAGCTCCAGTTGAGAAGCAGAAACAGTGCCAACAGATGCGACATCTTCAAAGCTTAGTGGAAGAAAGACTGTGGAGTCTGCGACTGTAGCTGCAGGCTTTTATAGCCCCCAGTTGGAGCTGGACTATGTCACATAAAATGCGCAAATTGATGATCATCTGGCTGCGGTTGGACGTGGGCGTTGGCTTTGGCAACGTTTGCTTCCTTGTTCTGCTACCTCTTCCCATATCCAATTGCTGGTCATGTGTGTAAACCATAAATAACCCACAGTCTGTACTCGAGTTCTGTGCTCTCAGTTCTTCCCACACACACCTTTTTGAATCCCTGGTATCTGATAGACGGTATATGGTGTGCTGCCTCCTTGCCACCTACCGAATCAACCCACGTTTAGTTGTCTATTAATTTGTTATTGCTCCAATTTTCCCATGTGAACTTGTTTGCGTGTTTGCGGCTTATTAGATTAGACACACGAGGGACATCTCTGACCTACCCAAAAAGAGAAAAAAGCGATCCTTAAGTGCTCGCTAATAGCGTTTAATGGTTCAGCATAAAAGGTGAACGCAAGTCATAAAGTTTTCCAACACCACAATATGACACACCCCTCGTCCCTTGCACCCTTCATTCTTGCGTTAAACTGCTTCCTTTGTGTGTTTCTTCCGTTTGCTTCTTCCTTTTTATTCCTTTCTTTTCTTTCGTCATAAATTGTAAGTCGTGTTCTGTTCAAACAAAAGCGTGCTAATTGGATTTATATTGGGTCATTATGAAGGCATCTTGGCAGCAGCTACTGCACTTCCTGCAAATCCTCGTCTGGTGTGTCTGCCTTAGTAGATTAGTGAAGGATGCTGATGGGAACTAACCAAAATGTGAACCTCGAAGCACACCATTTATTTTGTTGTATTATAAAACCATAAAAGGATGAATGAACTGCAAAATATAATAAATAAATAAGGCTTCACTTGCAAAACGAAAAAGGTGACAAGTAAAAGTGTAAAATATTATTTAATTTGGTATTTTAGATAGAACTGTTGATCTTCACCAGACTGACTAATAATCTACAATATTAGCATAATCTTTAATTATTGCAACAAATGTTGGATAAATTTTATTTTACATTTCTTGTGTTATTTGTATTTCTATTAGTTGCTAGTTAAGTCCAATAGTAAAATAAAATAAATATACATATTGAATTGCATATAATTTATACTCGTATTGGCACAACAATTGCCCCAACAAAGCTCCAGCTACAACTGCTATGACTACGCTAGCGCCTAGACCACAGTGCACATAATTGATGACATTAGCTCAGGGGCTGTCCATGCCTCGCCCAAGTAGTTGTCGACTCTGCGTCCATCCTCACGCTCTGAGATGCTCACCCAGAGTGAGCATAATAAACAACAAGGCAAGCTGTGCCGTTGTTAGACATTCTGTGGTCGTCGTCATCATATTACCAGGTAATTGTAACATCAGCTCTAGCAATGGGCTTGGGCTTGGGCTCGAGCCCGGCAGGTGACACAAATGTGGACGCCTCTGGTGCTGAGGGCAGACACTAATGACCAGACAGATGAGAGACGACGATGATGTCGTCGTGCCATGCGCCACAGGATGTGTCTGCAATGTTGTCGTGAGGTGTGAATTGTGTGTATGTGTGTGTGATTGCTTTTATGACTCCTGCCGCGCCTCAAGACGCCCGCTCAAGTGTATCCCTCTCTGTCTTTGTGCTGCCTGTGGTGATTTTGTGGGTTTTTCCTATTAAAAAAGTGGAAGTGTGTTTTGGTTTTTAACTCTCAATTTCGATTTAATTAGTTGGCAAATATTGGCGTGTTGCCAGTCAAGTTAGGTGGTGTGTGGTCCAGAGATCTCAGATCTTTCGCTAGAATTCAGTATCAGTATCAGCATCAATATCAATATCAATATCTATCTAACATACCTATCCATCTATTAGATACGAATCACTGACACTTCCCCTGCCCCCTTTCTGTTTGAGTGCCAAAATATATAATTTATTGAGCATAATCATTAGATACTCGTTGCGATGCGTTTGCCTGCACAAAATTAGCATCCCATTCTATTTGCAACTTGGTTCGAACCCCTAGCCAGTAGTCAAGGGATGCAGCACCTAATCAACCCTCACCTTAAATGTGCATTGACTAATGAAATGTGTATGGTTTCTATTTCGATTTCGAGTATCTGTTTTTGAGGTCGTTCTGGGCCAAATGATTTTAGTTATTTATGTGGCTTTTGTTGTTTGGTTTGCTGGCAACATAAATGTGAATTGCATTTTTCATTGCACTATGCTGCATTTATTGTGCTATATGTTTTGCTATTTGCTTTTTCTCTGTTTTATGCCAATTTGCATTTGATAATACACCCGCGATTGTTGGCTAATTAACGCGATTTGTTTGTTCGCTTTATGGGCCTGAAACATGAAACATGGGCACGTGACAAAAGGTGTACCACTATAGATATAGCTTAGCCTTGGTTTACGGCAATGGGCAGCCGTAACCAAAATAAATTATATAAAATATATGTGGGTAAATGTTGGAGAGAAATATTAAAAGACACAAATAAATAAATACATATCGAGTTCAATTTTTTCAGAGATTACTTTCTATAATTTAACTGGCATTGGAGACACTCTCAACTTAATACAATTGAATGTTTCAGGCGTCCACAGCTGTACGGATGCCACTTTGAGAGGTATCAATCACTTGAGCATATGCAAAAATACATATTGATGATCCTCCCTGCTCTCTCCTCTCAAAATAATCGGGCGCGGCATAAACAGCAATTGACAAACGGTAAAGGGCGATTGTTGCTGCCTTTTGTGCGATTGACGTGTCGTACAGACAGATGATTGATCATGTGATTGAGGCACATTTGCAGTTATTCTGCAGTTGTACTAGGGGAAGTTGGAAGTTGAGGTGGCTTTCCAAATGAACGTGGGAGTTTCTGTGTTTTGCACCTTGACAAACCGAGTCTCGATCCGTTGCAAGGAGTCGTCGTCTTGCTTGCCTTGGCGATGCCAAGCACGTGCCACAAGTAATGTGGCAGCAGCACGCCTAGCATGTAAATCTGTTTTTGTTTCTGTGCCACTTGCAGCAGCCGCCAGCCAGCATATGCGAGGCAGAAGTGCAGCTGGCTGCTTGGCGGCTCTTGCCACAGTCTTTGCCACTTCCTTTTCGTGGTCTGTTTGAGAATTGAGAATTGAACCCGTGCCGTCTACGTGCCTGCCAGACTGCCAATGACGATTATCGTCATAACTTTCAGAACTAAATTAATTGTTTCGCAAGACGCTGTATGCTGCTAGCACCTGTTGGCCAAGGTCTGTGGACATTAATTGAATATTAATAAATTGTCGATCCTTTGATTTGCGCCTGCACTTTTCCTTTCTGCTCGTAAGCATTATAGCCTCTTAACTTAACTCGCCCTCCTCATAATCGTAATCGTAATCATAATCATAATCGTAATTAAGTTAAACGTCTACATGAACCGTTCAGTTGTTGGCGTCTGCCACAGTTGGCCACAGACCACGTCTGGTCTGTTTCTTACCCCTGTCAACAACGTCTCCATCATTGTCGTAGGTCATGCGTGTGGCTTCCCAGTCGGCTTGAGGATTGTGGCCGTACCTAACTGAACTGGCGCTACGTTACTTCTGGTCACTTGATTAAGTCAATGCTAAGATGCGGGATACAAGAGATTCCCTGCCAGATTGTGCACATCTTGCAAGGGGATGCTTGGCCTGATTGGCTCAGGGCACAAGCCAAACTGACTGCTGACAGGGATGTTTATGAATCTTGAAGATGTTGTTAGTACCAAATAAAACAGCACGAGCTCAAATCTCTATTTGGCTTATATTATGTTGTATATTAATATATACAATATATTTACTTTTTCTATTCTTTGTTCAGTTCACCAAGGGTATCAAAAGGATCAGGCTAAAACTGCTGAACTTTTAACGCCACCCAGTAGTCGAGCCGCTTTTAGCTTATCTTATCACAGTATCTCAGCTGGTTGGAGCACAGAGGCATTGTAAATAAATTAATGGAGTTAAGATAAGACACTTTGAGCTGGAGCGCATGCTCTGAATGACCAGAAGCAAGGTCATGGATCTGCCTTTAAATGTGCTTGTGAACATCAAAATGCAAAAGTGGTTGGGTGGGAAATGATGTCAAAATTCCTGGGGCATCTAACTGCATATTGGGGAAAGGAAAGGAATGCCAGGATGATGATCGTACCCGTTGATTCTGTTGTGAGGCCTGTGGTTGGAGCTGCAGTTCCTTGACATGCCAACTATATGTGAGATAATCAAATGTTTTGGCCCAAAACGCATTAGTATCAAATGGCTTTTGCCTCCGGGTGCGCATCTTTTCTGCCTCTGCTTATTGTTTAAACAAGCGACACACAACGCGTGGCCAATGGACAGTACTGATGGTCGAAGTGTCGAGTGTCGAGTTGAGCCAAGAACCTTCATTAAAATCATTATATTGCAAATGTGGCAAATTTTCAACAGTTCATTTAACTGATTAAAGTGTATGGTAGTTGGGCCCAATTTTCTTGATGAAGAAATGGCCAAAACCTGCGGCTCTACAGCTCTTTAAGCTTGAGTGCCTAAATTACACTTGCTGGACTGTATAATTTTGGCACCTTTTGCCTGTTTTTCATTTCATATGTGCTGAGTGTACCAAAGAAGTCATAAAATTAAATTTATGAGTCATAATTTTTATAATCAAAAAGGCTTTTGTTTTAAAGCGTAAGTTGAGGCTCATTTCGTGAGAGTACAACTCATCTTAATAATTGGGTTCTAATCGCACTCATCGATCCCTCTCTGCCTCGCTTAGACTCTGACTTCATCTTCGACTTTGACTTCACAGAAAGTCATTAGCCTTCGTCTTTAAAAGGCATTTGTCAAATGGTTTCTCAAAGTCGCCGTTGTGGGTGATGTGTGTGTGCGAGTGTGTACGTGTGTGTGAAATATTAATCAGTCAATAAGCAAAATGTTAATCCGCATTTAAGATACCTAGCTCTTCCAATAACTCTCATTGTTGTTGTTATTTCCCTTAATCTATTAGTGGACCGCCCAGCGTGTCGACCAATTAATTGCGTAAATGGAAAAATTGCCTTTGGCCTTTGTCTTTGTTGGGTTGCCACAAGTCACACTTTGCTTATTTTTCAGAGATTGTCTTGAGTCAAAGTCCCTACTCTGGATTACAGTGAGAAAAATCGAATTTAATGCTTAGAAGCAGTAGGGTCAAAATACATATTTACTAAATGCATAAGAAAATAAATAAAACATATAAATTAAGCAACTAAACTACTTAAAATTAATTAGACTTTTAAATCTTTACCAACATGGTACTTAATATCTCTCAGTGCATAACCTAGCCATTTTTACATAACCCAGCTAATTAATTAATAAGATTTGTGCTCGAAGGTGCTAGAAATCCATTTCGAACTATACCATATTTATTTTAACAGCAAAATGATTAATTTGATGCGCTAAAAACGAAATAATTAAAAAAAAACTGTTATAAATTTCTAGATGGTCGAAGCTTGAATACTCTATAAAATTCTCCAATTCTGATATATCAAAGTACCTTTTATGACCTTTGAGTACAAATAACGATAGTATACTTGTGTCTACTTAAATGTCTGACTTCAAATAATAATACGATTTTAGAAGGGTATACAAAGAATTAATACTTATGGATACATTGTGATTTACTTATTGTTTCTCTCTATGATTTCTGTCTGCAGTGACAGGCCCTTTTGGAACAGCTTGAGCTTTTTTTTTTGAGCCACAGCCGTATGCTGAGGTGGAGAGCACGCGCTCATTAGAGCACAACCAGGCAGCGCTGCTGGAGCTGTAAGTGAAGTTGGATTCGGAGTTGGCGATGGTTGTAGGGGACCACACCGAGTGTATCTACATTAAACAAGGCATGATTATAATAATGTTAAGCAATTAATTGCGAAAAGCCAAAAAGCAGCTGCAACAAACTAACCATTTACAAGCTGTAAAGTAATATATCTGTATGTGTGTGTGTGTATGTGTGTGTGTTTGTGTGTCTACCATTTTTGTTGCGTTGAAATATGTTTTTGTCACCCGTATAATTTGCTGACTGGAGCGTTAAAGCGACAACAACGATGGCAACAGACCAAGAAGAGCCAACAACATCTATGAGCTGCAAAGGTAAGAGAGCCACTTGGTGGCTGGCAGCCATTTGTGCTTATTGGTAGTACACATCTTGAGGCCCAATCCCGTATAATCAGCCCACTTGACTGCGTACTGCCCTTTTAATTATGGGTCACAGTCAATGAGCAGCAGCAGCAGCAGCAGCAGTCGCATTTCTTTGGCATTTCCTGTCAACGGCACTTCAATTTTCACTTTAACGCCTATTTGCTGCGGCAAGTGCTTTTCAGCATTTGCCGTTCCCCTTTCCCCTTTTCCCTTTTTCCTGCACCGGCCATTGGCATTGTCTTAGGAGAGCATTTTAATTTAACTGCTTACTTGCTGGTTAATTGTTAGTCAACTGTTGGCATGGCTACCAACATCCAGCGACTGGACGCATGAGTTTGTTTTATTTCATTTGTAACTTTGGCCTAAATGCCGATGCGGGCTGATCAGGTGAAAACACATTGAGACAGAATGAGACTTCAGCTCTTCCTCTACTACCATTTGCTGTTCTCAATTTACGATCTCAGTCATTGCTGGCCATGTCATTATGTCCATTTGTTTATGTTTTTTTTAACCAAAATTACACTTTGTTCTTGTCTTTACTTGTTGTTTTACTCCTAATGGAAACTTTGCCCAAATTGGAGGGCGCTTGCTTATTGTGTTACACTGCCATGTGGAATGATTTTATGAAAAACCTGATGGGAGTTCCCATTAATGATGTAATTGTCGCAGGCAATCTGCAAGTCGATTGCAACCGACTTTATTCCTGCAGGTGTATTTATATTCTTGCATAATAAAAATGTATTAAATCAAATTTAAAAATTCTCCAAAATTATTTAATCAATAACAAAAAAATAAATAAACTAAATATTAGACAAATGCAAATAAAATAAAATAAATGCTTTAATTATTTCCACAAAATTCTTTATAAATACAAACACAATTATACTAAAATTATATAAAATAATTATTTAAACATGTACTACATTTTACATTTATTTATTGTGAACATTTTGCTGAAAATTATTTTTTTAAGCTAGCCAGAATAGTAAAAACTTATAAATAATTATGTATACATTAACTACGTTTTTATCAAAACTATTTAATCATTTTTAAAGAATATAAAATATATTATCTATAACAGTTAGATTTCAGAATTGTTAAGCTGAGGTTCACAATAGAAAGTAAAGGACCGCTTTGTCTCAAAAGTTATTGTAGCATATTAAAACTGTAAAGAGCCTACTTAAATCGAATTATCGATTATGCAATATTGTAAGCATTTATCTAGTCAAAAGAAAATAAGATCGAAGCATAAAACAATACACAAATTGGCTGATAAGCGCGCATAATAAGTAAGTAATTAAATGTACATTGATAAAACAGTCATATACTTATAAAGGAGCGTTCACTGTCACAATGTGCTTTAAAACCCACAGCGCGAAAGGCAGATGGAGAGAGAAAGAGATAATGAGCAATGCCGACTGCACACGCTTGCCACACTCCAGAGACTTCTCACCGAGTGCGCTTGGGTGTGTGTGTGTGTGTGAATACACAATAGTTATCCGACCAATCAGCAGCGACTGGAATGTGTGCTGGAAGTGCGCACACACTCACAACAATCTCGAGTATCTGACGGATACGTTTGCAACGGCTTCGGCAACGGCATCTACAGCTACAGCTACAGCTGCTTTGGCTTTGGCTGTGGCTGTGGCTGTGGCAGTTTCTGTGGCTGTGTCTGCAGCTCCGTATTGCGCATTGCTCTTGGAGTTGGCTGGAGATGGCTGCTTTATTATTGCGCCGACGTCGTTGTCGTCGTCGTCGTCGTTTGTGGAGTTTTTTTTGCCAAATTTATGCGGGTGGCACGATTGTCCCTCCATCTGCCCCTGGATCCCACATTCATGCTATCATTCGCCTCTTTGTGCGTCTCTCAGCAGCGCATGCTGTTGGTTTTTGTAGGTGGAGCCAGGCCATACTATAATACTATCATTGTGATTGTTGACAAAACTTTACCAGCGCCGAAGTTGCTCGTTCTTTTGTTTTTGTCTTTTGTATCTGGCAGATACGTAAATTTTGCCCTGCTGCAAACACACATCATAGCGCGCACAGGTTGCCACAGTGAAAGGTCGTCTTTGTCGGTTGTCGCTGTCGCCATCGTTGTCGTTGTCGTTGTCGTTGGCATTGTCATAACGTGTTAAAGCCGACGGTCGCTGCTATTTGGTATCTATTAGATACAGATACTATTGTGTTAAATCATAACGATGCCATTACGACGGCATACACCGCGTTACCAAATGTGCGTCACCAAGTGAACTGTGAATTGTGAAGTGCACTTTAAAATCACAACTATTGGATATACCCTAAACATCGACAGCAACAAGAACCAGAGCACCCTCAACCAAGCTCAAAACCTTCTGGATTAATCACATTTCCTTGGATATGGTTGTTTTGTAAGTTTTGCAGACTCTCGAGTCTGGAGCCTCGAGTCTCGGTGCCTGGACTGACCAAATCCCTTGATAATATAAAGAAATGAGAAAAAAAGCAAAATAAATGCTGATAAACTGCTGCAATTGAAATACGTAATAACGAAATTTATATTCACAAGTTTCTTTAATTTATTGATAATTTCAAACAGATCGACCGAGATTATACCCCTTATAAAAAAACCCGTAAACACATATGTCAGTTTTAATAAATTTTTAAGGTTTTCCCAAGCATAACTGAGCCACAACCTTTAGCAGAAAATTCTACAGAAAAGATTTATAAACAAATAATTATAAGATATACAAAGACTTTTATAGCTCAACCGCATACTTTTCAGACCTTCTTTTATTCAAGATTACGGCATAATTGCCGATGAAATTAGTACTTAAAACCTGTTTTAAAAGTATTAACAAATTTAGAAAATATAATGTCTCAAATGTTTAATATGTAAATTATAAAATTATTTAATGGCGTCTATCTGCAAATGATTTCTAATTCAAACTAAACATATCAATTTTAATAACTGCAATTCAATACATTATTAAATGTGATTTTTATTTTTAGATGCTAACATTCGGTTGTGGTTAAGCAAATGTGGATTGCCTGTATAAATAAATCGTAAACAAGTGCACTTAAGATAACATTGAAAAATAAAAAATAACAAAATATGTATTTAATAATATATTTCCAATAATATTTAATGTGAAGTTTGATTTAAATACATTTAATAACCGCAAAAATAATCAAGCAACGAAATATATTATATAAAAATAAATAAATTATTCACAATCTCAGTAATGCAATCCAAAGAAATAATCTGCTTATTGAACATTTATTGGTTTCTAAATGAGCATTGTTCATTCTTTTTAAATCAAATTATTAAATGTTGTGTTACTAAAATGGTCATTGGGGATTTACTGAAAAAAAAAATCAATAGAAATACTTACCATTAAGAACTCTTTATTTAAACTTTTGTTATAGGTATGCCTAGTTGAATTCCATTTTGCACCAATTACAATTTGGTATAAACAAAAGTTTTATTTTAACTTCTTACGGTGTTAGATATACATATTTGATTTTCAAATAATTCCTTTTTAAAAGATTATTGATTTGAGTAATTATAGATAAGAAAAGTAATTATAGATCAACTCAACAGCATTTGCGAAAAAAAAGAGGAGAAATGTAAGACGAGAATAGGAACATTAAGAAACAATAACAACATGCACAATATGCACATCAACGAAATGAACACAAAATATTTAAATTATTTCAAACGCTTTATTATCATGCTGAGCAAGCCTAGCCCTAAAGCCATAGCCAGAGCCGGACCAACTAACAGCGTATCTTAATGGCACTCGAGAGAGCCGACGGGGGGGACAGACCACACGCAAAGGGCCAAACACGCGGGGGCTGATTGGGCCAAGTGAAAGGGTCAACATGAAAAAGCCATGTGCGTGAATATACAAATATAAAGACATATTTTGTAGGTGACAAAGTTATTATAAACAGCAGAGAATCGACTTGACTCGACTCGAATCGAATCGAAACAACGAAGTGACGCTATCAAGATCAGATAAGACCTACGAAGTGTCAAGCGGTCGATTTACGAACCCAAAACAAAGCGGCAAGAAGCGAGAAATGTGCGTGGAACAGGTTCATTCTGTGGAGACCACCAAGCGGTGCTCGATCAGGTATCAGCTTATTAAAAAGCCAGAACCGGCGACCCTAAGTTAGAGATCGAGCAGCCTGCTGACTTCTCAGTACACATAAAAAACAATAGACATTTTCTGGGCCGCAGGGCGCCCCTGCTCTAATGAGGAGCTGGGACAAATTTATTGCTAATTGTAGTGCGAGGCCCACTAAACGTTTGATGCATAAATCTAAGCGTGAGGCTCCCACACAGCGGCTGACTCTGATCACCGATCGCTGATCGCTGAGACGCTTCTCCTCCAAGGGAGTCCGACGAGTGACTCAGCGCTCTGGCGCTTTAAGTGTCAATAAGATTGGTTAACCGACACTCGAATTACAGGGGACCACAGCTTGGTTTACTCGTGGGTTAACTAGGCTAAGACTAACGGTACCTGCTGTCACAACTGGCAGTTTCATGTCACCTTTAGCCGACACCCCAAAGAGTTATGCGTTCCATGAGCAAGCATTTCATTTGAAGAAGACCCACGCATTTCCCCATCCATTTCATTGGAATCGTTTAGAGTAGTAATTAAGATCGAAGTATTACTATTTGGGTGCGTTATAAAAAAGGCAGTTTGAAAAGAAATGAGCACGCGAATGAGTGTCGTTTCAAGTGCATGTTACATTCAGTTACTTAAACTATCTTTAAAGTGAAGTACACTCGCAATGAGCTTGTGTAGAGTTGATTAACCCGCATTGAAATGCAGACGCTCTTTACTCAACTCTTTAGATGTTTTGCTCAATTTGAAAAGTAATGGTCAATACTTATTTTATGAGAAAAGAGCATAACATTTCAAGAACAAATACATTATTCGTTCGGTAAAATTAAAAAAAATAATGTACATTCTTAAAGACTTTTAATTTGGAAATAGCATAATTTGGCTCACATATTTCCTAGTCATAATTCTAAAAAATGAAATTGATAAGAAACATTTAAAAATTTATGTTCATAGCTTATGATATTAGTTTATTTTAATGTGTTTGCACAATATTTGTTAATGAAAACGTGTTTAAATGGGGGACATAATGTCTCATAGTGGAGAACGGTTTTCCCATCCAATTATTCAAAACAACCAAGGATCTGCTAAGTTTTTGAAAGGTGTTTAATAAACAGATAGGGTTGATATTTACAAGACGTTCTGTTTATCTCATCAACTGTTACGCTGTAAAGTCCGAAGCTTAACGAGTGTGTGTTTTGTGTCTGTAGTCAAATAATTGATTAGATATATTTATTATTGTCATTTTATCTATAATGAATCTGTATCGAACGACGATGTAACTCAGTAAGAAAGGCGTGGTAGAGAATTTGTTATTTGAAATAATCTGAATAGCTCCATCATTTGATGCAATATATCAGATCGTGTTTCTCTATTAAATATCTTCATTAAGAGTCTTCTTTAATTGACTCGTGAAAAACTTTGTAAAATTTCATGCTTTTCATTTGATATTTCCTATTCATAGTTAAATGCAAGCTCTATTAAATATTGGACTGCTGAACAGACTACAATCGATTTAATTCTAAAGAATACATATTTTTACAGAAATGGCTACACTTTCAAGGCGCACTACCAACAACTGCCACAATCCGAGCAACATTATCAGCCACATCATCAACAGCAACAGGAGCAGCATCAGCAACACCAACAGCACCAGGAGCAACAGACTCAGGCAGCCCATTTACAGGCCACATCGTCGTCCACCTCGATTGCGATGACGACGCACAAATCGAAAAGAGATTGGGATATCAATGATGCAGTCGTTCCACAAGTGGCCGACATTGAATTCGATGAGTTCAGCGAATGGAGCGATGGGCATATGCGACTGGTATACTCAGCGCATAACGAGGAGGCCAAGAAGCACATCTCTGGCTGGGCGATGCGAAACACTAACAACCACAATGTGAACATCCTGAAGAAGAGCTGCCTGGGCGTGTTGGTTTGTTCGCAACACTGTACGATGCCCAATGGCTCCAAGATTAATCTGAGACCCGCCATCTGCGATAAGGCGCGTCGCAAACAGGAGGGCAAGACGTGCCCCAACAAAAGCTGTCGGGGCGGGCGACTGGAAATCAAGCCTTGTCGTGGACACTGCGGTTACCCGGTAACCCATTTCTGGCGGCACTCAGGGAATGCTATCTTCTTCCAAGCCAAAGGCGTGCACGATCATCTGCGACCAGATCCGAAGAATTCCAGCGTCTCGAAGCGGGCATTTGGTCGAGTCTCTTTGACGTCCAGCAAGGCAGCAACATCCACGGGCTCGACGAGGTCTGGAAGTGCGGCAAAGAAGTCGGTCATTTCGGGATTGGTTAAGCAGGTCAAGGTGAGTACCTCCTTAGCCTCAAGTAAGCTACAATCTATTTAATGCTTTACCACGCGCTTGTAGCAACAACAGAATCTTATGGACAAGGTGCTTAAACGCAGCTCAGCGAGTAACCCACTGAGCCACTCCGCCTTGGAGATATATCAGTTTAACGGTAAGAGATTGCGATTGTGATCAAACTTTTTGAAGTACAAACTAATCCGTTTCTCTCCCTGCAGCTTGTGGCAAATGCACAACATACAGCCACTGCACATGCAGCTATCTGGAGGACACAACGCGCGCCCATCAACTAAGCCAATCCTCCAACTATATGAGCAGCTCTTGGCCCCTGGCAAATGCCGAGCCAGCGCCGTGCGAGCCACCAGCGAATGTCTTTACAGTGAACCATCAGCACATTACCTACAACTATCCCATTTATCATGCCACGCCAGCTGCAGGAACTGCAGCACCGAGTAAATCACCCGGTCTGCCCTACACTTGCATATCCGAATTGTCCGCCTATCAGCCAGGTCTCAACTCTCAGTCCAATCTCACTGGCTACAGCAATGCCAATTGCCAACTGGTATACGATACCGGTTCGCAGCTGGCCACACCGGAGCCGGAGTTTATCAACTATTCACAGATAAAGCATTTGGGCAGTGGCACGGAGCTCGGTTGCAAGGGGGAAACGACGCCGACGATTAAGTATAATGCCACAGTGGAGACTCAGCCGGTGGCAGGATATGCGGAAGAAAACTTTGACTACTATTACAATCGCGAGTCCAAGTCCGACTATGAGTTGCAGCAGCAGTTTGCTGCGAGTGCTGGCGTCTCACATGGCCACGGACATTACTATGAGAGCGCCAACAGCTACAACGGCGTCAGTTACTTTGACACAAGCACATCAGCGCCAAGCAATGGCAGCGGCAGTGGCGGCGGCAGTGTCAACAGTGGTGGCATGAACGCAAGTAGCAGCAGCGGCAGCAACGCCAACCTAAATCATGGCAGCTATAGTAGTTACTATGATCATTACTCCAATTATGAGCAACAGATGGCGGTAGCTGGTGGTTTCGCAGCCGCCGCTGGAGGCGCTGCCATGACTGCTGGTGTAGGCGTTGGTGTTGGGTCTGCTGTGGCAACTGCTGTAGCGCCACCAACACCAACGCTTACATACCACCACCATCATCATCACCACTTGCATCACGCACAGGCACAATCAGCACATGCAGCCCATTGATAGTACTTAACGATCGTATTACTCATAGTTCATAACTTATAGATCTTAGCCTAGTCCATATTTAGTTTTGAAATTTTAATTTCAATGTGTAGTATTTTAATTATTGTTTTTCTATCACATAAATAAATTATGAAAATGTTGGTTTAAAAATGTGTTGAGCTTAAAACAGAATTTTTATTGGTGGTGAACCCATGTGTTATTTTACTTTTATAAAACAAAAACCAACAATTGACCTTCATGTCTCAATATGTAAATAATACGAGTATATAATTAAATTATAGCAATGACTTTTTGCCCATTCATTAATAAACTAATGTTTTAATTAATAACTTACTCAGATTTGAACTTTAATTCATCGAAAACTACGAAAATACAAAGTCCAGTCAACTTTAAGTATATGATGGCGCCCTCTATCAGAAATATGGGCAAGCAAAGTCAGCAGTGTACACTTCTTAATACAGGTTTGCATTCGACAACAGTTTATCAAATGTAATTTAACTCACCACAAGCCATGCGTTCGGCATTGCCAGACGCACAAAAAGCAGCCGCTTGTACTCAACTTATTTAATGTTGCTCTCTTTGGTGAGGTGAAATTGCTGGTGTATTGAAGGCAACGAGATGTTCATGTTGGACATTGCTATTCATTACGCTAAAATCTCACGAGTCGTCTACGTGTGCTGTGTCCAGCGGAGCGATAATTAAGCAAAAACTTAATAAATTTTACCGGTTGTATTTCATTTAACCCCAAAAACAACAATCAACAAAATGGTGTACATTGTGAAAGACCAGGTAAGTACAATTAGTCAACTTGAGTGTAATATCTTCGACATTCCTGTGGTTAATTTATTCTATCGCGTTAAGTAAGAGTGAAACAATAATCTACCCCACCACAGACCTCTTTTCCCCTTCCTTGCTTCGTACATCTCGCTCAGATATCATTGCCATACGCTTTCGCATATAAAACTACAGTCTGTTGTTCTGGTGATACAAAAACTTAATAGAGAAAACCCAGCATATAACAATGATATCATCTCTTGTGGGCAAAAGAAAGCCATCTCGACGCCATAGAAAGCGGCAGCTTTTTATTCACTTCAGATACATTCTGTAAGATATATTAGCAATTCAATTGTACACATATACATACATACATATATCGTCAATATACTAAATAGGCTGGCATGTGCTATTTGTTAGACAAGCCCTGCTCCATTTCCAATATAATGACTATGCAATTTCACTATCAGCAATAAGTTGGTTTGGGTTTATTTGTTAGCCACAGGGTGTCTGTCACCTTGCACATGTTCGAATATACATACCTATATACATACATACATATGTATGTAGATAGTCTTGCATACATATGTGAAAGTAAAAGATTACACATCGTTTTGGCGGGCGACTTATACATAGGTAAACCGGTTTAAATCTTGATACATAGTCACCTTGGCATCCAACATAGAATTATTAGATATTGCGTCAGTTATTTTGTATTCAACTACGAAATTAAAATAATTGTCTACCACAAATACTTAGAAATTTATTTAAAGACCAATGACGTCATAGCTAAAAACACTTAAAAAACCAAAGATCACTTTTGTGTTGACACATAAATACGAGGGTCGTTTGATAAGTCCGTGACTTTTTGAATAAAATATATTTTTTTCGTCAAAGAAGCGTTTTATTTCTCAACATAATCTCCTTTTAGCTCTATACATTTAGTCCAGCGTTTTTCCAATTTTTTTATTCCTTCCAAATAATAGGTTTTCTCAAGGCCCTCAAAATAGTCGTTTGTTTCTGTGATGACCTCTTCATTTGACCCGAATCTCTTACCGCCGAGCCATTTCTTCATGTTTGGAAACAAAAAATAGTCACAGGGGGCTAAATCTGGAGAATATGCTGGATGGGGTAGCAGTTCGTAGCCCAATTTATGAAATTTTGCCATGCTGACTACACACGTGTGCACCCGTGCATTGTCCTGATGGAACAGCACTTTTTTTTTCGCCAAATGCGGTCGTTTCTGCTTCAAATCAATATCGAATCTGTCCAAAAGCTCTGAATAATATTCGCCGGTGATCGTTTTACCCTTTTCAAGGTAATCGATGTGAATGATACCTTGTGCATCCCAAAAAACTGTGGCCATGACCTTGTTGGCCGACAGACCCACCTTGGCCTTCTTTGGTGCACGTTCACCCGGAGAAACCCACTGTCTTGATTGTTCTTTGGTCTCTGGTGTGGTGTGGTGGATCCATGTTTCGTCTACGGTAACGAAACGGCGCAAAAATTCGTTTGGATTGCGGTTGAACATCGCCAAACACTCCTTTGAAATGGTCACACGGTTGCGCTTATGGTCGTGTGTGAGCAATCGCGGCACCCATCGCGCGGAAAGCTTTTTCATGTCCAAATATTCATGTAAAATGTGATGTACCCGTTCAGTTGAGATGCCTACAGCCTCAGCTACCTCACGCACTTTCATTCTCCGATCATCCAATATCATTCCATGGATTTTGTCGACGATTTCTGGCATGACGACCTCTTTTGGGCGACCTGAACGTTCGGCATCACTTGTACTGGTACGACCACAACGGAACTCAGTAAACCATTTCTTAACCATTGAAATTGATGGTGCAGAGTCCCCATAATATTTATCAAGTCTTTCCTTGGTTTCGGTGATGGATTTTTTACGCAAAAAATAATGCTTAATTAGCACACGAAATTCACTTTTTTCCATTTTCGTTAAAATTCACGAGATCGTCTGCTTTCAATGCCTATAAAACGCAAACCAAAAAACGCAGCTTTCTCAAAATTTTACAGTCAGCTGTTAATCGATAACTGCTGACAGGAGCAGTGTTGTATTTAGAGCAGGTGCGCGGCAAATACAAAAAGTCACGGACTTATCAAACGACCCTCGTATGGTTGTGAAATTCACTATTTTTACATATTAGTAGTGAAATTTACACAAATATATGTTGTACAATTCTCACAATCGATAAATAAACAATAATTTCCCAAGATTTATAAAGGCAATTAGCAAACATTCGTTGACTTTAAGATTGCAATTAATAAAGATTTCGTAATCTACAAAAATGCGGTCGTCAAATTTCAGAAACAAGTTTATTTAAATATGTTTAGGAGAGTTTCATTATCCACATCCGGTTTTGTTGAAAAATATAGCGACTGTTCAACTTTCAAGCAAAATGTTAATTTGTTCTATTCAAACCAGCTTCTTAATGTTATGTAATATCTAGTACAGACTATCCAAAATATTTTTGCCAGCCTTGCAACAGCAATGATTCTAGAAAGTTATCTGATTAAAATCTTTGTAACCCATAAAATGACTCACCTACGTTGCCAGCTATCACTCAAAGTTGACCAAACACTTTTTGAAATGAATAAGGTGACCCAATCTTCACATTTTATAAATATATTTTTAGTTTGAACATCTTTTATCAAATGGAACACATTCTTCGAATACCTAAAGTATTTTATATAAGGACGTTTGTTTTGTTGTGCTGGCTGTCGATAGTTACTTACTTATTAGATCACTTGTTACCTCTAGTTAATTTCATTATAATGAATCATTGCTGTTTGATTTTGCTTCATGTACTAGTACAACCCGTGTACATGGCCATAACAATGTCGTGCTGGAAATGTCTACAATTAATTAAAGGTCAGCTAGAGAAACGTGACAGTGGTTCCATGCAAGAGTTCTTTCCCCAGTTAGAAACAACAAAAACTAGTCAAAACAGTCATTAAAGTGAAAGTACAAGCAATTCGAATACGCCCCCGTGCATGACCATGTGGTGTTATTGTATCAGATTGGGTTCATATTGTTGAGTGATGAACGAGATCAGAAAGATTGTATTAAAATGAAATATTTTAGTTTGACGTCATGAATATAAGGAACATTTAAAATTTTGATTTCTTTTCAACAAATTGTACAAATTTTTGTTCTGAAATTGAATATACCATATTTAAATTGAATTAATTTCAAATTACTGAATATTGACCTAAATTGTATGCTGACTTCATTTCCATACTTATACTTATGTGCTTATACTTATAAGCTAAACTGTTCCCTAGGTGTTAATGTAATCGTGATCCAGATCATATTCATATGATGGTAAAGTAATTAAGCAAATGGCCCAATACCCCACTGGGGAACGGGGTTGGTTGGATCCCATATTGGGGTTGGTTTTGGTAAATAAAAGAGTCCAAATACAAATATTAAATTGCGAAAAGATATAAATGAGGCTGCTAGCCCAGCGAATGCCGTGGTGTTATCGTTAAATTGTATATAGTTTGACCGACTGACTGCTTGAATGTTTGACAGACTGAAATACTTATATGGCATATATGTACATATGTATGTTTGTGTATATACAGACACTCATATGAATATGAATATGCATGTGCGCCAGGGGTCTTATATAAAGAGTACTGCTCAAACTATGTTACTAATGCTGAACAGTTGTTGTTGTGCTTATCACACATGTAGTTAGACCCCTGATAAGCTCGAACGTGTTACAGTAGCTGTCGAAAGTAAATCGATAGATTGAAGTGCAAAACTCAGCCACTTATGAAATTATACAACAGCTAAACGGGAGTTATGAAATTGTTCACAACTCAGACACTCTCTTTTTGGGAGAGCGGTTAATTAGGTTAATATAGAGCAAAAAAAGGAGGAAAATCAATAATTGGTTAATACCCGTCATTTTCTATTTATAGGAAGACTTCAAGACTCAGCTGACGAATGCTGGTGACAAGCTTGTCGTTGTTGACTTCTTTGCCACCTGGTGTGGACCCTGCAAGATGATTGCTCCCAAGCTGGAGGAATTCGCCCAGCAATTTGGTGATAAGATTCTTCTGATCAAGGTAAGTTCCTTTATTCGATTCTTTTCAACTAAATAACAAAACGACTAATGCTAATATGATGTTGCAGGTTGATGTGGACGACTGTGAAAACATTGCCATGGAATACGAAGTGTCCAGCATGCCCACTTTCGCGTTCTTCAAGAACTCCACCAAGCTGGAGGACTTTACCGGCGCTAATGCCAAAAAACTGGAAGAAACGATTGAGAGACTCCTATTGCCTCCTAAGGTTAACGAAGAAAATGCCTCTTAATGGATTGTCCACAACAAATACACTAACAACAACTAGAAGAACAACACTAAAAGACAATTCACTTAACGCGTTCGGAAGTTTTCTTTATGAAAATTTAGTTAATTATTATTATTATTCCATTAGTGCAACGTTTGCCAGTGACGTGTCTAGTACATGTGTATCTCAAACATTCAATCGAATCCCTTTTGCACATGGTTTCCACCCGGACTTAGAGCATTATTTAAAAACAATTACATTACATTAATTGATGTGTTCAACACTGTAGCGCAGCATAAACATGTTCAGAAATGTGGCTTTGAATGTAATTACAGTTAACGTAAAGTTCGCTTAATTAATCAAATTTTTAATACTAATTCCTTTTGTAACGCTAAACACATTGTAAACAGTATGTCAACACCAATGGATGCAGCAAACTGAAGCAAATTAAATAAATAAATATAAAACACAAGCTTGTTGATAAACTATTGACTTCAAATAATTCACACTCTATTTTTAATTGTCAATTAAACCATTTCGTAGATATAACCATGTTATCTTCGATTAGATAAGATATAAAATCGAGACCGGCGGGTCATAAAGATAAGAAAGCTGATCGAGACTATTGAAAAATGTTTCTAGAATTGAAATTAGTTGCCAATTTTGAATCAATATTTTTGAAATTGGAGAAAAGTAAAAGGATAATTCGATATTGAAGCTGACAATAAATGAAACGGCTTTCGACACCAAATTGGGAGTAAACAATATTATGGCCCTCAAAGCCGATTATTAAAAAATGTAACTGGAAAGTATCCTAAGAACTGTGTTTTTGAAAATCTTAAATATTGTTATTCATTTTTTGTTTTCGCAAACAACGAAGAATTCACACGAGAGGCTTTAATGAAATTATAATAAGAAGATAATTGTGTTATTATGGCTTTATGTAAACAAAACTATATGCCTATAAAATAAAATTTATTCAAAAGTATACCTGATTACCAATTTAACGTTGAAATTAAGATAAGAAATCATAGCTTAAGCTCGATATACCGAAAAATTTATTTTGGTATTTTTTTATTAGTGGCCACTCTTATCGATGGAAACCGATAATATTCATCGCTTGTTGATAGTGAAGACACCAACCATTAGATGCAGCCCTGTGCCAGCTGTGGTGGTGAATGCCAACAGACAATGATTGTGAGAGAGAGAGAGAGAGGATGAGTGGAAGAGAGAGGTAAACTGTCTGTTAAGTGCGCTCTCCCATAGGTAGTACTGGGCTGCGTTCAGTGGCGCTGTCAAACTCATCGAGACAACAACAAAAGCAAATGGAAATAGCCGAAATAAATAATAGAAAATCATATTAAGCAACATTTTTCAGTGCCCTTTTTGTTGACCGAGTGTCTAAAAAATAATTTAAAAAAAAAACAGGTGGCGGCGCCACTTTCGTATCTCAATAAGTGTGTGTGCGTGTGTGTGTGTTAACATGTGTGCTTTTTTGTTATTTTAATAGACTTTTGTTAGGCGACATCGAGCAAAGTGCAAGTGTGCAAATAATAAATACAAAAATTAGATTAAATCGCGACATAGCAGTGCAGAGTGAACAGATCATTGTGTAACTCTCGTTGAGCATATCATTTTGATTCGATTCGAGTCGAGAGACCGCTACACAAAAATCACATAAAAAAGCAGCCAATAAAACAAGTCAGAGCGAGCGACGCGCTGTTCCACAAATGGCAAGCACAGCCCGGAGCTGTCGTCATATTTGCCGTTTGCGCCACAATCGTCAGCTGCCGCAGTTGCTGCTGCCGTTGCAGTTGCAGTTGCCGTTGCCGTTGCAATTGATATGCTATAGCCTCTGCCACTAGGGCTGCAGCACGATGCCAAGTGCCCATTACCTTCCACTCGAGTTGCAAGCATCCGACGACGATCTAGACGACGAAGAAGAGGAACAGCTTGAAGACACTGAGACGATAACGTCAATGTTTGGCAATCAGTACAACAACATACGCTATCATCCAGAAGTCACTGATTACGAATCGGACGATAGGACGCCCACATTGGGCATGGCTCCACGCCTGAGCCGCTCTGGACCGAGCAGACGTCGTTGCTGGATGCCGATGCTGATCTTTGTGCCGTTCTCTGTGATCCTCTTCTACTTCATGTTTAGCTCACAGACATTGGGACTGGGCACTGCACTCGATGATGTTGAGGATGACTATGAGCCGCACAATGGCTTAGGTAAGCGGTTAGTCCGTAAGCTAAGCTTAACAACGATGTCCTTGTCTAATCAAGTCCCTGGATACAAAACCCACAAGCAAACGGTTAAATATCCAAGTAAGCCTAAACTCTGTCTAGCAACCTTGGGTGAAATCGAGCTTGCTTGTTATCTCGCTCTCTTTCGTTCTCGCTCTCATTCTCACACCCTATACATCTGTAACATGTTTCTCTTCTCCTCTCTCTGCTCTTCGTAGAGATTACAATATTGCAACTTCTTGGCGGGTTGAAAGTGAATCTACACTGAGACTTTCACTTTCACTTTCTATCAGTTTTTCCTCTGTGGCAGACATTTCGTTTTTGAATGTTAGTAAATTAAAATCGAAATTTTTGTTCGTGGTGTCTTTTAAAATTTTGTGAATTGATTGCTTATCAGCCTTTTATAAAGATGCATACATGCATGCTTACATACATTCATACATGTGTCAGGACAGACTTATTTCCAATGGCGTTTGCTAGAGATGTTAATGTATTATCGATATATCGTTATATCGATAATATAATGTTTCTATATTATATGATTAGTGATATTTTTTTATTTTTGGCAATATTTTTGAGTATGCGCAACATGGATCCTAAAATTTGTTTTTAGTCTGTTTGTGCAAAAGAATTTCTTTTGCAAGTTAAGCAATAAGAATGTTGAATTTAGCGGCAATTCTTCACTTTAAGAAAATAGTTATTAAACTAGCAAACTTTATAATTCTTGCCTAATTTACTAATACGATGTATTTGTTGATAAAAGTTAATTTCGCTTTTTCTATACTGCTAAGATAAGTAAAGTACTTTCGTTAATCTCAAATTTGAATTTTATATTCTTTGTTGCATGCTAGATATGGCCTCAATAGAGGCCAGTATAGACACAGGCTTGACTAACGATAATAAAACAAGTCAACTAACCGACTGACTAACGAGCAAACACTTAAACGCCTCACACATGCCACACGCTCTACGCCTCTTCTCTCTCCTGCCTTCTAATTACTTACATATCTTGCACTCTCGCCTTGGCCTTCTTGGGCTGTCACTGTCAGTCACTACACGAATTCGCATTACCCTACCCTCAAACCGCAGTCGTCTTCAGCTCGTTCAGAGACTACCCATTGCTTTGGGCCTGAAAAGTGTTGCGGTAATCATTGCATGTTGGGTAAGGGTTGGGGTTAGGGTATGGGTTTGAGTTAGTTGACTGTTTGTTGTTGTTGTTGTGATTGTTGTTTCGCGCGGCTTGTTACTATTTATTATTTAGCCTTAATTGGCTTAATTTGCTCGGCATTGTCTTTTTCTGTTAAATATTTTATCGATAGTCTGTTACGCTATTTAATAGCCGCAACATTAACAGTTACGTCGTTGTGTGTGCATGTCAAGGCCGCATTTTCCGACTGTCTGCTTTTAATTTCTTTTACGTAATTTATTTCTAATTCTATTATATTCTTTGCCGCCAATATTTGCCACGATTTGTTGCAGCTGATTGGGTCGCATATCGATTGATTAGGAAATCAATCAGTTCAGCATGTTTCTTCAGTACAAGAATTATTGCATCTCTTTGATGAAATTTCAAATCACATAAGCTCTAACCTAGTCATAAATTTATATTTTGATCTTTTCACAAACCAAAATGATATCAAATTCTATCAATATTTGTTTTAATTCATAAAGTAGGAAGAAGCGTATAAAAGCTAACATAGAGTTGGGTAATAGACTTATGTTATCTGAAGCTATAGATAACCACATAGTAGTCTGAAGTTTGTTGCCCTTGTGTCTTAATAAGTATCTGTTTGATGCTTACTGAAAGTTGATAAGATAATGTATTTATTTGTGATCAGCATTAACAAACTTTGAGTAAAGAGCTTTTTTTATCGTCTAGCTGATAATTCGTTACACTAAGAACTTGGGCTGTGCTAAAAGCCAGATACATTTGCTGTTTACATTGTTTTTATTGACCGATTCAATTGATTAGGTTTATTCAATTAAATTTAGTTTATTTGTTAAAATGTATTTGTTTCCGAAATAATTTAAAAATTTTTTTCTTTATATGAAATCAGTTAATAATGTCTACTTCCAGCTGTCACTTCTCACAGTTCCCAAAAGTGTCCGGCACATTGTTAAATGACTTAATTACGGTTTTTCCCTATCAATGCTGTCCATCGTTCACATGCTTTTTTCGAGTGAAGTTAATTGGCTTTTTCTCCACTGTTCCCCTTTTAAAAACCGGTAGAACAGTGACATTTAATTTGTATCGCTTGGCCAGTTGTTTGTACTAAATGCGAATCTCAGACGGGTTTTTAATTTCTTATATGGTTATGCTTTGGTATATATATATATATATGTATATATTTATGCCATTAGTTAATAATTGCTAGTACAAGCCTTGACCTTAAATTGTCTATATCAATATTAACCATTTGAAATTCCATAGTGCTGTTTTTACTGGCCCATTAGTTGGCATTGAGACTGCACGCGATTAGGCCAATTATAATTAGAATAGTTGTAGCCCAATTGGAATCCAATTGCAACACATCCATGATATCACTTACAAAAATGCAATGCACTACATTTGTGAACTCATCTTAAATTTCGAAAAAAATGTACAGCATTTTTTTCTCTATTTCCTGGAATTTTAATTAGTCTCATCAGATTATTATTCATGATTGTTTACAGCAGCATGTGAGCAAATAAATAAAATGAATCGAAAAATGCTTTAACTCCTAGTTGTTAGGTGTGTTTATTCTCAAGTAAAACGAAATATTTTTGCACAAATTGCGTAATTTTAAAATTAGATTAACCACTTTAATAATCACAATACATAACAAACTAAGAAGTTACAAAAAAAAACCTTTTCATGATTAAAAATAATTTTTTAAATTTGTTTTTGTAGTTCTTGTATTATCGACAAAAAGCTTTTATGGATCGGATTGATTGCAAGGTGAATCATTGCAAGCTCAAGTTAGTGATAATTGTTATTATTGCCAGACATATGGGGCTATTTGGTTATACATTGTGAAAGTTATAGTAGTAGGGGGTAGTTGATTACGTATACCCTCTGAGCACACATAAAACTTATATTATATTATACTATGATAGTTTTATATGTTATATGTGCAAATACACCTTAAGATTTTCTCTATGTGCATAAAACAAATAAATACTGTTAGATATTTACAATATTGAGTTTGTACACCTGATCTGCATACATAATGCTTAAATCTGCGTATTAATTTTGAAGTATCTCTATAAGCTCTTTGAAATATATACGAGCTTGTAAGGAAATACGGATAGACAGACAAAGAAAGACAAATACATATAATATATATATACGAGTACATACATGCCGACCAGTCATGCTTTATTATGACTGTTACTCAATCTTTTGGACACAGGGTATAACCAGAACGTGACTGATAAAAAAACAAACAAATTGAAAATAATTTGGGAAAAAACACCATAAAAGCAATCGATAGATAAGTATGTATGTAGGTGCGTGCTCAATTAATCATGGCAATGCTCATTTTTATTATCAACATACGAACTCGAGTTTTATCCACTACAGTTAAATCAGTTTTTATTCATTGTTGTTTATTTGTTAGTTGGTATGCTTATCAGGTATTTATCGGGCAGAGCTTTTGTGAATGGGGGAACAGTGCGAATCATCCCGAAAATGGGGGTCACATGCTTGATGATGATGATGCCATGTTGAAATTTAAAGTAGTTGCGATATGCGAAAAACCCAAGTGTCAAGTATAGGTTAATACTTAACACTTAAGAACAAACTCATACTTTACTTTATGTTTATTTGTGACATTTGCATTGTGGGGCGCGCCATTCTCTCTTGGGGCCAAGCCAATGTTTAATTAGTTATTAAATTATGCTCCATCAGCTACCCACTGTAATTAGTGTGCTGCATTATTGATAGATGGATACAAAAACAACAACAATTACACCTTTTACCGTTAATGTGTACGTGAGACTTATCAATAGACATATATCTTTTTTGGGTGGTCCTAATGTGCTTATTTGGAGCGTACATGTCGCGTGTTTTACGCTTTATAGATTTATCAAGGGGCATTTTTAATGGTCTTTTGGGGAAGATTAAAGCACACATTAGCAGTAGTTTGTATAAAGTTTAGGAATGGCAAATAAATTCATTCTAATATTTGAACTATTCCCTGGGCATTATTCCATTAGTTAATTGAATTTAGTATTGTTATGGGTTATCTTTGCGTTGAATATACATACTATATGCACAAACGCATTGGTATAATTGAAATGCACAATATATATACTATGTGCATATGAATACAATTGACTATAAACATATATTTGTATTCTACACCTAGAAAGGTCAACTATTCCTTACGGTCTGTCATTAGCACCTGAACGACCCAAATTACTCAACGGATTAATATATAAAGGGATGGTATTATTGTAATCTTAGATATTATTAAATATAATTAGCCAATAATACGGAAAATAACTAATCTAATGCATCTATATATTAGATTAACTTATAGGTTGTCTATGTGGATAGATTGAATATTATATATATGTCTACTCGTACAGTTCTGTTTATTTAGATTGCGTCATTAGGCAAAAACAACTTTTATACTCGAAGGGCTCTAATCAATTTTCAGATTAGCACATATTGAATGAGAAATAAAAAAAACTAAATGTGTTAAGAGAAAACAGAGTACAGTCATGATTACAAGCGATAGGTACGTGATAATTAGAAAACTAAAAATACAAACGTACATTTGGCTTTGTTTCTATATATTCGAAATAGCGACAATTTATAAATAAAAATAAGCATTTGATAATGCATCATAAGAATAATAAACATTTTGGTTAAGCCAAATGATTTGTAATATAAATATACATATATAAATAGCGTATAGCAAATGGCTTTATGTAATGAAAATTAGCTCGCATTCAAAATTATCGTAAAGGTGCCAACTTAGCCAGCTAATACTTAAGTGTAATCGCAGTAAAGTGTTAATGTTAATAGCAAGTTGAGAATGAGTTCATGAACGTTGTTACAAAAACTGAATACAAATGCGTAGACTACTTTTGGGCATCGATATTAAGTATTCCCCATCTCTCTTTTGCAGAAAGTACAAATACGCACGCTCTAAATGAATCACTACATATCTGCAGTGAAAGCCATGAGGATAGCCGTTTATATATGCAAGATAAGCCGCGCAGTGCCTATGCACAGCTGCCTGTGATCTATTTTGTAACACCCACATATCCAAGACGGGAGCAAATACCGGAACTCACGCGTCTGGCGCACACGCTGCTCCACGTGCCTCGGGTACACTGGCTGGTGGCCAATGATTATGAGAGATGTGATACATATATGGATATATTGCTTAATCGATTTGGTAAGTTTTCATTCTCGCAATGATCTGCAGCAAATCTAAAATATGTTCCATATTTTTCAGGCATACCCTTTTCACATTTATCTAGTCCCATGCCCCATAAGTTTCGAAACACTAAGCCAGCGCCAAGGGGCGTGGCAAATCGGCGAGCGGCGCTACAATGGATACGTCAACATAATCTCACAAATGGTGTGCTTTATTTTGGTGACGATGACAATACATATGATCTGAGACTTTTCTCGGAAATCCGGCAGACACAGCGTGTCTCCATGTTCCCGGTTGGACTGATTGCAGACTATGCGGTTAGCGGACCGGTAGTACGTGATGTAAGTACAACTTCTAAAGTACTCACTATTGAGTTTGAAATCTTTTATTAACTGATGGACAACTCTTTTATAGGGTAAAGTTGTGGCCTTTCTGGACTCTTGGGTAGCTGGTCGTCGATGGCCTGTTGATATGGCTGGCTTTGCTGTTAACCTGGCGTATATGACACTATATCCAAATGTTAATATGCCTTATAAGCCGGGCTATGAGGAAGATTTGTTCCTGCGCAGCATTGGACTCCACATTGACCAAATTGAGCCAAGGGGAAACAATTGCACCGAAATACTAGTCTGGCATACGCAGACCAAAAACAAAAAATCACCAGTTGTGCGGTTGGAAAGGAAATATTTGGATGGACGATCCAATTTAGGTGCACTCTTTCGATCGCTCAAAGTAATGGGAGTGGCCAGCGTTTCTGACACTGAGGGTACGTCATAAATTGAATTGTTTCCTTACTATACATTAAATACATAATCTCGTTTTCTTGTGCCCAATAGGTCCTCTTGCAGTGATCAGTAAAAATGGCAAGGGAAAGGCACATTCTTATTACCTAAGCTGAGTTTTGAATCAATAGCTGGATGTCTAAGAATACTCATAGATGTGGAGCACTTTTTATTCCTTTGAAAGAAGATGAACAAAGTATAGCGTATATCCAAAGTTTTACAGACATGGACACAATTTAAGTGTAATTTTAATTAAATCTCTTGTCAAATTGTTTGCAGCTTAAACCTGCCTACTCCCAGTTCTCATATTTTATAACTAGTTAGTTACCAGTAATGTTTTTTATTTTTAGTTATTTTTAAATGTCTGTATTGTGATAAGCACGCATAATTGTTTTTATCAATGAATTTGCCTATGGACTTTAAATTAATATATCATATACTATTTAAAAAATGCAACACAAAATACAATTTAGAAAGTCATATGATTATATAATACGCGTAGGTTGTAAAATGTAGCTTCAAAAGCTTCATTGCGAATTTTCTTTGCCAAGCAACAAATATCAAGCAAATCTTTTAAATTATCATTATAAAATCAAGGCCAATTTATAAAGATACTATATTATATGCTGTCCCATATCCAGTTTGATTTTAATGTCGAAACTAGAATTATCATTCTAATATTTAGAAATTTTGAAATTGACTGCTCATTATTGAAAACTTGGTTGAGAAATCGGCAATCATATCATCGATTGGATTAAAGTTTTTAAATTATTTTTTAAATATAAATAACGCATTAACAACGAATATTAGTTCGTACAATTATTAATAATGCACTTGGAATGGTTTTGCAAAAGTTAAATACATATCGTAAATGAGTTGCAAAAGATTAAAATAGAATGTAAAGCAAAATGTTTGGAATAGTGTAAATATGTATAAGCTTAAGAAATGTGGTCATATGTCATGCTGTTTTTAAACTTAAGGAAAAGAAAAGATATAAGCTTTATTTTTAATAAACAATAAAAATGTAATTTAAGCATTCAACTATAACAAATGTGGCAACCGCACAATTGATGTTGGACTAAGTCAGGGAACATTGGAAAACGAGCGTTTCAGTAATGAGCAAAGTAATTGCAAAATAAAATGTTACTAGTATGTACATATATACTAAGGTGTATAGTGCTACCACATAATTAATTATTGAAGTCTACTAACACTATGAATAGATTTTCAATAGTTGCAAATCATAAATAAATAAACTGCTAGTTTTATAAACCAAGCTCTTTTGGAGTAATTTGAAATGGGGATGTATAAAGATAGAGACATTAGTTATTGACCATAAATGTGTTAATACTAAACAGGAAAGCACTAAGCTCATACAAGCGTACAATGTTATGTTATAGAAATGAACTACAATCCATAGACTGACCTTTTGTCTGAGCATTGTCAACAGTCACAAGACAGCAAACAATATTATTCAATTAGCTTGCCGACCTCTTGTATTTCCATTAGTTACTGTTACTGTTACTCAGTCCAGTTTATTTCTGTTCAGCTAAGTTCAAATGCCTTGCGGATCTTTTTGCTGGCTGCAAACGTCATCAGAGAATAACTTACAGATACCATATGTACCATGCCATATTCGTACATATGTATATATGTAAAATGAACAGGGAAAAAGACAGCTGCATGTAGTATGTGTTTATTCACGCTCTTCTGCAGAAAAGTTGGCTGGATGTCTAGTTAGATGGCTGGAAGGTGGTGCAACATTGAATGGCTCGAACGTGTTGCATATGCATCTTCTTCAATGTGAAGTTATGAGGCAAAGTTTCTTTACCAAGCCAAAAACAACAAGCTGGAATTGCAACACTGCGATGGGCTCCCCCAGCTTTTAGGTGTGAATGAATACCGTGGTATGGTATTTGTGTGTGTTTGGGGGTGGTTGAACTGTATGCACAGCACAACCCTATCACCCCACATTGCAATTTGGTGCAAATAAATAGTCAGTGGCCCCATTCAAAGTCTTTGAGTCGTTTTACTTCAACTTGGATTTGCCAGAAAAATGCTTTTAAAGTTTTCAGCTCTCAGCATGAATTTATTCGTCACTATAGCTTTTATCATATATCTCATTAATGCATACGAAACGTATTTGAAAGTTGACTATAAATTAAACATTATTTTGTCTTCTTTCTTGGCTCTACTTGGGGCATAAAGCTGACTATTATTATTAAAACAATAGTTATTAATAATAAAATTGCATTAATTTTGATTCAAAAATTATCATATTTTGTTTTATTATTAGCATTTTAATTTAAACGATATTAATATTATCATATTTAACAAGTAAGTTAACTCGAAAAGTGCTCAACTACGAAATACCTTGAGTAGACGCATTAATAAAGGAGCAATTTTCTTTAATGTATTCCATATTGTGAGTCTTGGTCTAAAAAGCAGTTATAATTGTTATTGTAAAATATTTCACACAGACGGAGCGAGTAGATGCTGATCAAGAATATATGTATATACTTTAAAAGGTTATAAATGACAACGGTATTTTCCACCGAACCTAGAATGTCTGTAAGACAGTTAATCTGCACTCGATTAGTTATTAACATTTATGAGACAATTTATTCATTTAACAACTTTATATTTTTTCTGACCCTAAAACTGGATCATCTACAAAAATCAACAGCTTAATAGTTAGCTTCTCCAATCTCCCGCCTTACTCACACTCACATGGTGGCTCTCCGGGTTTCGTTGGGGGCTCAGTAGGTTCAGTGCATTGAGATGGGGGTTTAGTCGGTGCCCAAGTACGTTCAGTGCATGTCGGTGGCCAAGTAGGTTCAGTGCATGTCGGTGGCCAAGTAGGTTCAGCGCATGGAGGCACCGTGGTTCTGGGGGGTTTAGTCGATGGCCAACAAGGTTCAGTGCATGTCGGTGGCCAAGTAGGTTCAGTGCATGGAGGCACCGTCGTTATTTTTGGGGGTTTAGTCGGTGCCCAAGTAGGTTCAGTGCATGTAGGCTCCGTGGTTGTTTTTGGGGGCTTAGTCGAAGGCCAAGAAGGTTCAGTGCATGTCGGTGGCCAAGAAGGTTCAGTGCATGAAGACTCCGTGGTTGTTTTTGGGGGTTTAGTCGGTGCCCAAGTAGGTTCAGTGCATGTCGGTGGCCAAGAAGGTTCAGTGCATGTCGATGGCCAAGAAGGTTCAGTGCATGTAGGCTCCGTGGTTGTTTTTGGGGGCTTAGTCGATGGCCATGAAGGTTCAGTGCATGTCGGTGGCAAAGAAGGTTCAGTGCATGTAGGCTCCGTGGTTGTTTTTGGGGGCTTAGTCGATGGCCAAGAAGGTTCAGTGCATGTCGGTGGCCAAGAAGGTTCAGTGCATGTCGATGGCCAAGAAGGTTCAGTGCATGGAGACTCCGTGGTTGTTTTTGGGGGCTTAGTCGATGGCCAAGAAGGTTCAGTGCATGTCGGTGGCCAAGTAGGTTCAGCGCATGGAGGCACCGTGGTTCTTGGGGGTTTAGTCGATGGCCAAGTAGGTTCAGTGCATGTCGGTGGCCAAGTAGGTTCAGTGCATGGAGACTCCGTGGTTGTTTTTGGGGGTTTAGTCGATGGCCAACAAGGTTCAGTGCATGTCGGTGGCCAAGAAGGTTCAGTGCATGGAGACTCCGTGGTTGTTTTTGGGGGTTTAGTCGATGGCCAACAAGGTTCAGTGCATGTCGGTGGCCAAGAAGGTTCAGTGCATGTCGATGGCCAAGAAGGTTCAGTGCATGGAGACTCCGTGGTTGTTTTTGGGGGTTTAGTCGATGGCCAACAAGGTTCAGTGCATGTCGGTGGCCAAGAAGGTTCAGTGCATGGAGACTCCGTGGTTGTTTTTGGGGGTTTAGTCGATGGCCAAGAAGGTTCAGTGCATGTCGGTGGCCAAGTAGGTTCAGCGCATGGAGGCACCGTGGTTCTTGGGGGCTTAGTCGATGGCCAAGAAGGTTCAGTGCATGGAGACTCCGTGGTTGTTTTTGGGGGTTTAGTCGATGGCCAAGTAGGTTCAGTGCATGTCGGTGGCCAAGTAGCTTCAGTGCATGGAGACTCCGTGGTTGTTTTTGGGGGTTTAGTCGATGGCCAACAAGGTTCAGTGCATGTCGGTGGCCAAGTAGGTTCAGTGCATGGAGACTCCGTGGTTGTTTTTGGGGGTTTAGTCGATGGCCAAGAAGGTTCAGTGCATGTCGGTGGCCAAGTAGGTTCAGCGCATGGAGGCACCGTGGTTCTTGGGGGCTTAGTCGATGGCCAAGAAGGTTCAGTGCATGGAGACTCCGTGGTTGTTTTTGGGGGTTTAGTCGATGGCCAAGAAGGTTCAGTGCATGTCGGTGGCCAAGAAGGTTCAGTGCATGGAGACTTCGTGGTTGTTTTTGGGGGTTTAGTCGGTGCCCAAGTAGGTTCAGTGCATGTCGGTGGCCAAGTAGGTTCAGCGCATGGAGGCACCGTGGTTCTGGGGGGTTTAGTCGATGGCCAACAAGGTTCAGTGCATGTCGGTGGCCAAGTAGGTTCAGTGCATGGAGACTCCGTGGTTGTTTTTGGGGGTTTAGTCGATGGCCAAGAAGGTTCAGTGCATGTCGGTGGCCAAGAAGGTTCAGTGCATGGAGACTCCGTGGTTGTTTTTGGGGGTTTAGTCGGTGCCCAAGTAGGTTCAGTGTATGTCGGTGGCCAAGTAGGTTCAGCGCATGGAGGCACCGTGGTTCTGGGGGGTTTAGTCGATGGCCAACAAGGTTCAGTGCATGTCGGTGGCCAAGAAGGTTCAGTGCATGGAGACTCCGTGGTTGTTTTTGGGGGTTTAGTCGATGGCCAAGAAGGTTCAGTGCATGTCGGTGGCCAAGAAGGTTCAGTGCATGGAGACTCCGTGGTTGTTTTTGGGGGTTTAGTCGGTGCCCAAGTAGATTCAGTGCATGTCGGTGGCCAAGTAGGTTCAGCGCATGGAGGCACCGTGGTTCTGGGGGGTTTAGTCGATGGCCAACAAGGTTCAGTGCATGTCGGTGGCCAAGAAGGTTCAGTGCATGGAGACTCCGTGGTTGTTTTTGGGGGTTTAGTCGATGGCCAAGAAGGTTCAGTGCATGTCGGTGGCCAAGAAGGTTCAGTGCATGGAGACTCCGTGGTTGTTTTTCGGGGTTTAGTCGGTGCCCAAGTAGGTTCAGTGCATGTCGGTGGCCAAGTAGGTTCAGCGCATGGAGGCACCGTGGTTCTGGGGGGTTTAGTCGATGGCCAACAAGGTTCAGTGCATGTCGGTGGCCAAGAAGGTTCAGTGCATGGCGACTCCGTGGTTGTTTTTGGGGGCTTAGTCGATGGCCAAGAAGGTTCAGTGCATGTCGGTGGCCAAGTAGGTTCAGCGCATGGAGGCACCGTGGTTCTTGGGGGCTTAGTCGATGGCCAAGAAGGTTCAGTGCATGGAGACTCCGTGGTTGTTTTTGGGGGTTTAGTCGGTGGCCAAGTAGGTTCAGCGCATGGAGGCACCGTGGTTCTGGGGGTTTAGTCGATGGCCAACAAGGTTCAGTGCATGTCGGTGGCCAAGAAGGTTCAGTGCATGGAGACTCCGTGGTTGTTTTTGGGGGTTTAGTCGATGGCCAAGAAGGTTCAGTGCAGGTCGGTGGCCAAGAAGGTTCAGTGCATGGAGACTCCGTGGTTGTTTTTGGGGGTTTAGTCGGTGCCCAAGTAGGTTCAGTGCATGTAGGCTCCGTGGTTGTTTTTGTGGGCTTAGTCGATGGCCAAGAAGGTTCAGTGCATGTCGGTGGCCAAGAAGGTTCAGTGCAAGGAGACTCCGTGGTAGGATGTGAGCAGGGTGGTCTAGGAGGCTGGGTCGGTTGGGTTGGATGTGAGCATGGTGGTCTAGGAGGCTGGGTCGGTTGGGTTGGTTGGGTTGGATGTGAGCATGGTGGTCTAGGTGGCTGGGTTGGTTGGGTTGGTTGGGTTGGATGTGAGCATGGTGGTCTAGGAGGCTGGGTCGGTTGGGTTGGTTGGGTTGGATGTGTGCATGGAGGCCTGGGAGGCTGGGTTGGTTGGGTTGGTTGGGTTGGATGTGAGCATGGTGGTCTAGGAGGCTGGGTCGGTTGGGTTGGTTGGGTTGGATGTGTGCATGGAGGCCTGGGAGGCTGGGTTGGTTGGGTTGGATGTGAGCATGGTGGTCTAGGAGGCTGGGTCGGTTGGGTTGGTTGGGTTGGATGTGTGCATGGAGGCCTGGGAGGCTGGGTTGGTTGGGTTGGTTGGGTTGGATGTGAGCATGGTGGTCTAGGAGGCTGGGTTGGTTGGGTTGGTTGCGTTGGATGTGTGCATGGAGGCCTGGGAGGCTGGGTTGGTTGAGTAGGATGTGTGCATGGAGGCCTGGGAGGCTGGGTCGGTTGGGTTGGATGGGTTGGTTGAGATGGTTGCGTCCAACATGGTGGTGTCGTCCACCATGGTCGTTTCGTCAAACACGGTGGTGGCGTCCACCATGGTGATTTCGTCCCACATGGTGGTGGCGTCCACCATGGTCGTTTCGTCCAACACGGTGGTGGCGTCCACCATGGTGATTTCGTCCCACATGGTGGTGGCGTCCACCATGGGGGTTTCGTCGAACATGGTGGTTCAGTTGGCTCGGTAGGAATCCAGCACGGTGGCGCAATTGTTGGTGGGTTGGGTGGATTAGTTGGACATTCCCAAGGGCAATACGGCGGGGTAGTCGTTCGAATTGGTGGGCATACTACTGGATGGAAATGCCATTTAGGTGGATGACGTCTTCGGTGCCATCGACGCCATCTCTTGGAACTGTGTCGATTTGGGGCGCCCAGACAGAGATCGGCAACGCACAAAAGGAAGAAACTTCCTAAAAATGGAATATTACATTAGTATTAATTGAGCGGTTTTTCCAAATTTTGAATTATTTGTTAATTGTTACCGATAAGAAAGACGGTTGTTAGTTTCATTACTATGATTCACTTAGTCCTTAACAGCTAGAGGAGTAAACTGAAACTGAATTGCCATTGGTACAGTGCCACTGTTTTATATATGAATTTACACGCCACAATTGAACAAATAAGTTTTAAAAATAAATGTAAATACAAACATTGTTTAGAGCAAACATTTGTTGTGTGCACGCGTTTACAATGAAACGCAAATAATATTCGGTGTGAATGCTCAGCAACGAGCATACGTATGTGTGTGTCGCGCCACCTGCCGTCTGGAGGGGCAACCCTGGAAATCAAATGAACAGGACCAGGCGTTGCTTGGCTCATTGCACCACTGACTGGTTGCAGATTAGGTCAGTGTGGTTTATGAACTGTCATCGAAAACCATTTAAAATACTTTAATTTAAATTGCTCAGCCCAAAGATACTTTTAACTCGGTTTGAATGAAGTTTATGTTTCCTTGTTTGGAATGGAATTTTAAATAACTCTAAACGGGCGTTCAACTGTGAAGCAACTTCAGTTAATAGTGGCAGGCATGCTCATGGCAACTGCGACTTAGACTGCCTGTCATCGTCAGCTATCGGAAGGGTCAAGTAGACTAACGTCAAGCTCAGGCAACCCATGATTGCTGAAAACCATTGCATTAAGCCATTAAAGCTAATTAAACTCAACCGTCGACGCCTCCTGCACCGAGACCTCTACCAACATCCGACAGCTTGTGTACGGTTTATTAAACACTCACATACACACATACACGACCAGGCTGGCATCAGCGTAATGAGAACCGGAGTTGCAGGAGGCACTGCCAACAGGAAGGGGTTGCGATTGATGTTGCAAATGAAGACCTTCGCTGCGTTGTCGATGAAGCTGCGGTAGCTGTCATGGCGCATTGTTTGTACATAACGCTCCAGAGGCGCTGATTTTGCGCCACTTAAACTTTAAATGCAAACCACATGTATGCTGTATGCTGCGGATCGGATGAGGTTGCTCATGTAACTCATACGCCTCGTATGCCGCACAGTTGCCATGGCGTGCGCTTTAGTGATAAACTGCCTTCAATGGAGGGATGAGGTAAAATAAAAAAAAAGGAAATCCTGCAAAGCATAGGAAATGAAAAGCACAGCTGCTAGGTTAGAGATGAGAAGTAAAGAATACCGAGTTCAAAGTGCAGAGCACAGAGTGCAGAGTGCAGCAGCCAGACGTCAGTAAAAACGAATGCTGAGTGGTCAATGAGTTAGTGAAAGGCAGGTCAATTTCATGGCTCACTTTGCAATCAGTTAAGACAGATAGTGGACCTGTTACTATCCCATGTACTTGTATTCCTTAAGTGGCTCGGCCGTAATTCCGCACTGTGTGTTTCTGTGTGGTTTCTAATGGATATTTATACCTACATACATATTTAGTGCAGTGACCACTACCCTTTACAAGGATATTTGTTGAACCCAAGATATATTCAGACGATAGAGATATAAAAAATAAAACTGAAATGCAATTTTCATTGTATTAGATTTCTTAAATATTGCAATATATTTCATATGAAATCAACGAGTTTTGTTAGTATACACAAATAACAATGACTAGAATAAATTACAAAAACCTAGATACTGATTGATTTTACTACCAGCTTTTCACACGCTGATAATTCAAATACGCTATTAAATTTAATTCCAGTTATTCATTTTATAACAACTTTTAACTTTTAGTAATATTGACATATGCAAATGACAAAAATAATAAACTAATATAGTCTTTGAAGTTTTTGATTCATAGAATATGCAAAATGAATAAAATTGGTAAAACTCTTAGACTTATGTCAAAGTGAAGGATGACATTAACAAAGTTCACACATCATTAGCATATAATGTGCCTTAATTGGGGGGTGCCCAATCATTAAACCAGGTTATCAATCTACCGATAGGGCTTAGCGACATTTAACAAGTTAATTTCATGAAATTTGTGGTCGAAGTGCTACGAACAAACAAATTGTGTGGCATTTTGTTGGGACATTGATGGTGGCACGTTGATGACAGCAAATAGAGTAACAAATCAATTGTAACAACAGTACATAGGTATGTATATATGTATCTGTAAGTATGTACACAATGTTATGTTCAATGCCGAGAGTTTGTGCGACCGCCAATCAACGAATGGGCGCATACGCATTACCAAGAGAAATATAAACCAAATTGGAAATTGATTATTGATTGCCCACCACAACAACAATGTCTAGCAGTAGATGCAACACCAATAATGTGTAAATTAATACTAATACGTGTGGTGCGCACATTTGACAGCTGGTCATCATATTCGGCTTTAGACTTAAAACTAATTTCTGATAGCGTTTCCAGTCAGATGAACTCCGCTGAAATCTAGAGGGATAGAGGAAAGAAAAATTGTTTGTTTATGTATGAAATAATTCAAAATTCACACTGGGGGGCTATAAATAAAAACTAATTATAAGCCACAAGAATTGCATGTTGTTAAACCTTAGCTGTGCGGCTGCAATAACAAATAACCCTGCTATATTTATGACTAGTAAATACCCTTTTCGTTTATGCTTTAAATATATTGGGACTGAAATAACTGTGTGGGGCGAGCAAAACAATTTGAAATATATACTGCTCACAATGTAAATCCAGTTTTAATATGTAAGTTTTTCTATTCGGGAATAAGCTTACTGTTAGGGTTTTTTATTCACCTTTATTAATTGGTATATTGGCACAGAGAATTGTGGGAAAAAAAGAGTACGTGTCGCAATTAAAACTTATTCAAGTAGTCAAGCGACTTATTTAAATGCTATTTGCAAAAACTTTAAATGGTATTTATTTCCCAGAGAGTAATGGAACTTGGAAAGCGAATTAAAGTGAGCAAATGACGAGAATCAAAAACCACACACTTTATGGTCGACATGCTATGATGCTTACAAGTGCGATACAAATTGGCACAGTCGCATGTGATTTTAATTACGTGTTGAACCATTTCGATTCATATTGGTATGAACATATGCGCACTTGAATTTGTATAGTAAATAAACAAACCAGAAGGGTTTGTTCACATGATGACTGTGGAAATACTATATGCAAGTTATTGGCCAGCAAACAGCTGGAAAGTTTGCAATATGGCCGTGCAACACGCGCCGCGTAGTTTTGTATTTTAATTATATCTGCGGGGCACGCTGACTGCACAACTGAGCAAGCCCCGACAGACAATAGTAGAGTTGCAGTTAATACACTTATCGTAGGATATATAAAATGTATAAGTTGGTATGATATAAATATATAGCATATATGTATAATGAATGTAATGAATGGTAACTATGGCTAAAGAACTTAATTGGAACACATAAGTCTTACTTAATGCTTGGCTGGAATACAAAGTTGAAATACCCCTCGTAGATAGATAGTAAATAGAGTATTTGCACAATTGATTTGCATATAAAAATAATAGGAAGTGCATCCTGTTCATCACACCAGACATTCAGCGTATATTATTAGAGGTATAGAACCCCAGTTATTTTGATGAATACATGTTTGCACTTTGTAAAAGCGGTTACATTTCATTTATACTGGCTGAAATAGCTGTTCAAGCTTAAAAGCCCATTCAATTTAATTTATTTATTGTTTGAGAACACTCGCCATTATTTGATATTACACCTTATAGCTCTTGTAATTATAAATGCAAAAAGCAGGCTCGTAAGGACATTAACAGTTCCACCTCTCCATAGTTTACTTTTCTTTCTTGTTACGAGTATTAATTGAAAGGAGCGAGTCCTTGTCGTGGTTTGTTTTTAATCTTTTCCAGCACTTTGTGTCTGTGGCTGCGGCAGTCGACAGTCGGCAGGTTTCCTCTTTCGTTTTATTGAAATTGTATGGGGGTCTGAAAAGCGTGACAATGGCGCTTTTGAGTAATGTGCGAAATTTTTATTTGAAAAATTAAAATAAAATCGTTGGGCAGCAATTACAGGCAGACACCGGACTCCTGTCAAGGGTTCGTTTGGATGGATCGCTTGGCCTCGAATGCATTTGCATTGGTAATGTTAGCATCGATGCCAATTTTATTTCTGGCATCGATTGGGTAAAACTTTGTGAAACGGAGTGGGCGAGTATGGTGGTTGGCCACCTATTGAAATATGGCAAAGACAAATTATTGGTTTTTCTTTGAGTGGAGTGTGCTTCAAATGAGGCCAACAGTTTAATTAAAATGAAGTGGACCAATGCGTGTGAATGGCAATTCAAATTGCGTTGACACCGAGCCATTGATAAATGCCTTTTGTGTGGACCAAGAAAATGAGAAAAAACTATGAAGTAGAACTCATAAAATGGGTCGTTAAATTGTCAAGCGCTGAATGTCGTTTTATAAATTTATTTGATCATAAATGAGATGAAGGGAGTTGTTGAAGGTAAACACATAAACACATAAATTGTGGTTTATGAATTATGTATCATAGTAGAAAATATATATGTGACTGCAGACAATTACAAGAGATTAAGGCAATATTGTAAAGATAATAAAAGCAAATTTAATTGCAGCATACTTGCCAATGTAAAAAAAAAACATTTGTTTTTCATCTGTCAATTTATTGAATGTATTGAATCTGACCGCAAACACTTTTTTCTCATAAAATCAAACAAAGTAAATTGGTAGCTTAATTTTTAAATTGGAGACTAGCATTTGCGTACACATACTCAAAGGTGAATAGCTAAAAAGACTATAAGTCTTAGACACTTTACTGCTACTTTTTATTTTTTTATTCCATTAAATATATTCAAAGAACAGTTCTAACTTTTATAATTTCTTTCGTATTTATTAACAAACATCATCGCATTAATTAAATAATTAACTTACCCCTTTTTTTTGATAATTCCACATTCATTATATATTAAACTCAAACAGTGATGGTATACGAGTGCATGGGGATTATCGATATTACATCATTGCTCATTTTATAAATCAATCAGTTTTACCTCATCCGTGCTCTGCCTTCTTTTAATATGCAGCGCATTATGTGAATTTAACATGTTACTCTGACATTATTCGCATTAACACACATTGTAATGAACACACATTGTTAAATATTCCGCCATTTCGATTATACAAGTACTGCATTTTTTACATTCAATGGCAATTCATACGCATATTCAGACGAACGATTTTAATTTCCTTCGCCATAGATCGTAACAAAATATCAATTTTAAAAATCAAACAGGAAATTTGAAGTTTCACAATGTTTTTGAATTATTTACAGGCGACTGCATTTGTGAAATAAATTGAAAAAATTCTAGATAATCAGTAATGTAGATATTATAGAATTGCTACAATCCCAGGTTAAAGTTAAGTTAAGTTTTTTACACTAAAAGCATTTCAGTTCTAATAAGTACTAATTCGCTAAAATACTTTAGTGTCTACAAGTCAGTGCAAGTGTTTAACTACACTATACAGAGTAAGTCTTGGTTAAGCGTCCTCTCCCCACCTATCTTTTTACTTATGTTATGATTATTTTCCATTATCAAAGCCACTGTAGGGCTGTCTGGCAAGTTTGGGTTTGTCCTCAGTGCATATATGTAGTTTTTCTTGTCTAGAGGACAGTTCAATGGTGAATATTGGGCACTGCTATCGTTGGCAACAAATTGTTGAGCTGGTTGTAACTACTTGTTTATATGTATAAGCTTTGCTATGTTCAAATTTTGTCGCTATTGCGAAGCACCGAGAGATGGGAAAATTAATAAAAAGGAAAAATATTTAAGCATTCTTTGTGAATATGTGCATGTGTGCATGTGTGTCGTTGTTATTTTATTTTTGCGAATACGCAGCAAGAGATTGTCTGCTTTGTTGGCGATACCGTGGCGTATACGTAATGTGTGTAGTATGTGTGAAGACATGGTCCATAGTCACTTGTACATACGTATGCCGTAGCCATGGCTCCACATAGATTGCACTCATACTTGTTTTGGCTAGTTATGTGCGTGAGCTTCTGATGATACCACAGGGAGTTTGTATTAATTACTGGGGGGTTGTGTGGCCATATCACGAAGAAGTTGGCCAAATTGAATAGAGAATCTCTTCTCTCCGGGTGCATTATTGGAATATACAATTATTTAAAGCTATGCTCTGATTTTGAATATATTAAAACGAAGTATGCTAAACACGAGTCGTTGAATTGATTGAAACATATAATGGTGCAGTAAAACTAACTGATTAAGTGTCATCTCTTGCAATTATTTCACATTTTGCGAAGGACGACACAATGTCAGGCAGCCAACCTAACACTCTTTTCTTTAATACGTTTAACGTATCCATGTGGGTACTCATTTCGTTTTGGCACGACAAAACACTCAGTCAGCTGTCGTTGCCATAAGTGACCAATAGCTAATGCCGTAAGGAGCCGTCCCACACATGGCCCAGAGCAATCGACAGAGTTGGCTTGAATGTCTTTGCTAAGCATACACTTTGGATGTGAGCTAATGTAATATTGTCGCTGCTGCCAAGATAGTTTTTATTTATGGATCACGTCGGGGTAAGTGCTTGTTGGGGCAATTGTCCCCAGTTGTTGCGTTTCACAATTGTTTCTGATTTAACGTTGGATGCTAATAACAATTTTCCCGGCTGGAAAATTGTACCAACGGGTGAGCTTAAAATCTCATTGAACACGGCATACGAATACGTTGATTTTTCCATTTTTTTCCCCCCTTTCTCGTTTGGAAGTCGTTTGCTACTTAAGCACTTTGCACCAGACTGCGCCAAGTTTTCACACAACCTCAGTTGGTGGCTCAAAAAGTGTGCTCGCACACAAGTTGTGAGTCCCAACTGTTACCTCCGGTTAGTAGTACGAGTTGTACTTTTGGCCAATGTTTCCTCAATAATTTTAACCGGCGGCTGTTTTAAAAACTTTACCGGCGCCATCGCCTGTATCTCTGACTGTGTCGTCGAGTTCAGTCCTTGTTCCTTTTTCAGCCTTAGCAGCCTGCAGACATGCAAACATGACTTGGATGAAGCAGCAAGAAGCTGCCTGCACTTTATTTTATTTCCGCCATTTCAAAATTGTATAAATCAATGTTTAAAGTTGTAGTTGTGGTTTCGATATAGGAAATGACATTGCCAAGTGCAACTTATTTGATTTGTGTATGAACTCCTTGTAGAGAATACTCCAAGTATTCCTTTCAGATTTCACTTGCACGCCATGTTCTCTAAGTTTCTCATAATAATATCTCAAAGTTTCAAGTTTTGTTCGATTCTGCACAAAATTTAGTTTACTAATTAAACCAAGAACAGTATTTCTTACTTACCATTTTTTAAAATTTATTCTTTTTAGTGAATACTGAAGCTTATTGTTTCCAATCAATTAAAATAAGAGACGAAAATGGTTAAATGTGACTCTTGTACACGTATATGGTTTCGACGCATAATATAGAATATCTTTCTTTGTATTAATCATTTTTCTATTGTGATTGTTATCTACAGAACAGAAACTGAATAATTAGAAAATTCATTGACCAATTAAATTTTAATGATATTTAATTATATTACATATTATCAAATAGTAAAACTAAATATTCTCTCCCCTATTCCGCACGTTCATTAAAAAAGTTTTTGGCCAAGAGCAACACGTACCAAGCAAAACTTTTCAATTGTCAAAAACTGCAACAAGGATCTCAACCGCAACATCCTAGAAAGGAGAAAGGAGAATGGTAAAAAAAATATTTTTTAGCAGAAAGTTTTGCAAGTCAACTGCTCGGCAACTGAAGCTGCACATTCTTAATAAAAAGAAACAGGCTCTAAACCCTCCTCTTTAGCAGCATTCGCCCCTAGTACCATAAAAAACTAGATACTCCTAAAAGTTTGACATTTGATGCCAGAAAAGAGCAGACGAAGTGAATTTTCGCAAATTAAAACAATGTCAGCGACTTTGATGCAACAATTTGTTGCGTTGGTGTTGATTAGAGTTTCTCTTGAGCTACCCGAAAATGGGTTGGCAACACTCCTAAGCGGCAGCCATATTAATTTTTCATTTCCTCTTTGGTTCAGGCTACACGGTGTATTTTTCGGCATGGCCTTTAACGAGCAAGGAGCTCAATATGTGAGAGCTTTTAAAACCTAGAATACTATTTATAATGTTTTTAATAGATTTTTTAAAAAAATATTTAAAAGCGAAAATATTAAAGTTGATAAAAAAGAGCTCGATTTGTTAACTTTCTTTTTGATTTTGTACAAACATTTTTCAATAAAGTTGACTTTGTATCCAAACATCGTGTACAGAATCAACTTATTAAAATATAAACAATTTGTAACTTTAAGTTTTTTATTATGCTATAATACATGAAAAATGTATATCGTTAAATGTCATTTTTGACTATTCAGATAAATGACAGACCACTCATAATTTAGAACAGTTTTTAAAGACTCTTTTACAGAGTATTCTGTAGTCATTCAATCGCCATTTTTATACGTTTTTGCTGCATTTTGTATTTTGCTTTTATTGCAGAAGCTTTCGTAAATCTTTCATCAGTTCCCTCTGATCCGGTGCTTATTCGTTTTTTTTTCCATCGCCCCTCTTGCTGCCAAAAATCTGCCACAGCTGTTGGAGTAATTTGTCCTGGTCCTTTCATTTCAGCTTGTCGTACTCTTCTCTCATTTCGCTTTCTTCTTCAGCTTGTCACACTATTTATGAGTTTATTATTTTTCCGCTGCTCTATTATTCGGCTGGCACCCAGCTCTCAGCTTTCGGCCCTCAGCTCACAGTGCACAGTGCACAGCTTAAAACTTCTTTCATTACAAGTGCTGCGATTTTTCATAGCTTTATTTTCACAGTTTCTTTTTTTTTTCTTGTTCTAGGAATTTTGTACAGCAATGTTTTGAAGCGGTTAACATTTTTTACCCTTCGCGTTTATTTCGCAGTTATTTATTTAGTGGCTTCATTTTTAGTGTATTTATTTTTTCTGTAGTTGCTTAAATTGTTTTTGCAATTTTTTGTCAGTGGCGGTTTCTGCTGCGTGTTTTATTATGACAGCACATGGTGGCTGCGACGGCGACGCTGGCTAGATAAATAGTTGTTCTCTTTTCGGAGTAGTTGATGTTGTTGTTGTTGCGGGTGTTGCTGTATTTTAATTATTGCCATGTTGGTTTTCGGTTGCCTCTCCCACTGATGTCGCTTGTCCTGCCACAAATGAGAAATTTGTGGTATAATATTATGAGCAGCTTACAATTTGTTGCAGCCAATTTTCTACTTGGATAGCCTGCTGCTTGCTTTAAGAGTGCGTCATTATAATGGACATCACGAAGTAGTCAGTAGCCAATGAAGAAGCCAAACGTTATTAAAATTATACACCTTAAATAAGATTGAAGCTTTTTTCTAATTGGATAATCGTTTACTACGTGTCAAATATTAATGTATCTGCGATACTAAATTCAACTTCTTATATTAATAAGTTATTTTTAATTGTTCTCAAAATAATTTTAATACTTGTGATTTTGGAATATTTTCAATATAATTTCCATTTTTAATACTCTGTGTTCGCATGTTAAAAATCGTATTTTAACTACAGTTTAAAAGCAACAAATGTATACTACAAATTTGAAGAGACAACTGCAATAAATTTACAGTAAATTAAAGTTACAGTAGCAGTAATTGCTCTGTACCATAAACTATGAAAACTCCATTCTAAAGTTCTCAATCACTTGAGGCAAATGTCGCTCCCCGCAAACTGAAGTCATCACACTCAAGTTGAACTTTTTACCCAAAAATCAAGCCAAGCGATATGTTTTACAACTTCACAAGACGCCCAGGGTGTAAGAGTCTGAAGTAGGAAAAAAGATTTCTTTTCAACTTTCTATCACTTATGTACATACATATGTACGAGTATATGCATGCAATGTGCAACAGACTCAGTGGCAAATGTTTGAGCATTTATTTTATTGACTTACAATGAGAAGAAGCATTTGTAGCAAAACATTTTTCCAGACCTAGACAACAGATACTCGACGGCCGACTGTTACACCTGACCCAGGGAATTCATTTGATAACTTTGCAACTTTTTCCCACAACTTATTTGCATATCAAATAAAAAAGGAAATATTTAAAAATAAACCAATGGCAGATCTATGCTTAAAGTTATATGGATGACTGGAAAGGACTAGAAAATGCTGAAATAACTTTGAGTCACATTTTTTTTTTATATCAATTTTGAGGCTGGGTTGGTTTTTATTTAAATTTGAATGCCCTATAGTGAAGATATTGAATGGGCATGTTAGCACAGAATATAACAATTTTAGTAAAAACACATTTTAAATAAATAATTGAATAATTTTTAATGTATTTGCAACAACTTACTTATGATTTCTTGATAAGGGTATCTAATCGCACCACCTAGCACCATCTCATTCATGTTTGTTTTAATAAAATATTAACATAATGTGGGTGGTTTTTAAAAGCAGTCCAATTCAATTGAACAATGCAAAAACAAAAGGTTGTGACAGCCGTTACAGGCCAACATCAAAAACAAGAAGACTAAAAAACAACAAAAAAACAAGGACAAATATCCTCTTTCTCCCAGCGAGTAACAGATGTCCATATTACTACGTCACTACGTGTTTCTATTCATGTCAATAGAAAGTCCTCTTTGCCAGTCGCTAGTTTTTATCTATAACTAAATCTAACTCTATATTTTATATATATAGTTTTTATTTATGTGAAACAGCTCCACCAAAAAACATTCCGTCACTTTTATAAATAAGAAATTTGTGCTGATTGTGTTATTTTGTAGCGGCTGTGTTGAAAGTGTGGTTTAGCACTGGGCAGACTGAAAATCAATCTGCTGCCGTAGTCGACAAATATTGTAAGGAAAGCGAACTAAATAAGCCTTCTCAACTTTAAACAATTGTTATACAAGAATATTTAAACGATGGTTTTTAATGAGTGGGATGAAATGCTTTTAAGATAATAAACTTGCAATTAGCGGTAAATTTCATCAAGTAAAGTTGTAAGTACCTCAATGTAATGCATTAAAATAAAGGGTGTCCTAACAGGATTGCATTTTAAGAATAAACAAATTAATTTTTTGTCTTAAAAAAACATTTGTATATCAACAAAAACAGTTCCGGTTTAATGTGTAATGCTCGTACAGCATTTGACAAATGTTCCTTTATATGCGTTTCCATATCTGATGGACTGTAGGTGGCAACTGCCAAAAAAAAAAAAAAACATTAGTGCTGCACTTACATTAACAAATTGGTAGCAAGTTTTAATCTGTCAGTCTTGTTGGGACATCCCATATACAAAATTAATTACTTTTGATAATGATGTATTTTGAATCACAACATCTATTAAAATTTCTGGCTTACATCATTTTAATTTAATTACGAAAATATTAAATGATGATCTCAAAAATTATCTGACCATATTTCCAATTTCCTATCAATTGAATAAAGTTTGTTTGTAATATTTTGTAACAGTTTGACAACTGCATATTATCGAGCTGTCATATTGATGTTGTTGTGCCGCTTGTCTAGAGTCTGTGACTGACTGACTTGCTGCTTGTTGATTTTACTATGAAATAAATAAATACACGCAGAGCGGGACAGAGACAAGATAGAGCAAAATAAATAGCATAAAGTCCAAAACTGATAAGCAATAACGGACGTCAGTTGACATTCGACAAATGCGAAGCAAAACCAAATGAAATCAAATCAAATCAAAACAGAGATGCCACGCAGCTTCAGCTGCTACTGCTGCTATAGCATACTGCTGCTTTTGGCAGTGTTTGATATATGAAGAGCCTGCTGGGCATGGGCAGAGAGATATATGTAGATATGGGAAAAGTCAGTGATAATACGAACTGACAGCCATTAGAATGGCACATGGCATGCATTTGATATACGCGCAGCAATTTTCATTCATACAAGAGGCCGCAGCTTCAATTCAGTTTAGTTCATTCACGGGACACTATGTAAGCTGAGACCGAAGCTGAAAGCCGAAACCCAAAAGATGCCTGAGCATAGACAACGACAGCCTAGAGTTGAACACTGTTATCTCGACAATAAAACCCGAGGAGCTTGGACCTCGCGTTGGCTCGGCTCGTATCGACATCGACTACGACACGGGCACGGACGATGCTCAGTGGCAGCATCCGCTATCGCTGAGGAAAGCAGAGGCTCATTCGTGTTTGCCGCTTCGTGCTGAGCGGTCGCAGTTCAAATTCAACACAAGAGTTGTCAAAAGTCAAAAGGGACTTTCGTCGCGTCAACCGGAAGTAAGGATAATTTGCAATTGCGTTCTTGTATTTCATCCTGTTGCGCCGTCGCATTGTTCAAAGTGGTAAACGCTGAACCGTTACCTGCCAGCTCCATAAAATAGCGTCGTGCTTAACGTAGCGGAAGTGCTTTCGAGGCTTTTTGCCTTTTTGGTCAAAATGCATTCGAATGTGAAAAATTGTGAAATAATATGAGCAAGTCTGGCTAAGGAATAAAAAAAGTCAAGGCAGTTGCCATATGCAGTTAAACTGTTTTATACCCAAAAATATGCAAAAAAAATTGAGAATACTTGTAGAAAATATTGGCAATTAACCTCAAATATTTGCAATAAATGTGCCACATGTGAAACTAAATTAATATTTTGTAAAAACTAAAAAGTGTACGTGTTGAAAAAAATCAAAAACTGCTGATAAGACAGTTCATAAGTTCAACAAGTTTTAAAAATATAAAATTATCAATCTCAGTTTAGTCAGTTGTTGTGTGTCTTCTCTGCTTGTGATAAGAGCCTATCTGAGTGTGCGAGCTGTCGAGTGAGAGGGATATGATTGAATATTTAATTATCTCCTTAGTTTGCCATTGCAACAGTTTAATAACTTTGCATTCACACATTGACAATTATTTTTGTTGACACAAGCAAAAAGGGAATATTTCATTCAAATGTGACTGCTGAAATCTGTTTATCTCCATTGACGAACTGTGACACGTGCTAATGATGGAACTGATAAGAGATCTACGCTCTGAATACAGAAAATCGGCTAAGTGAAATGTGAAACTTTTCAAAACATATATTGAAATAAATAAAATGAGCTAGCACAATTTTAATCAGTGCTACTTTCATCACATTCTAGAAGCTACGAAAAAAATATTTACTACAATATTAATTTGCTATTTAAATTCTTATAATAATGTCTGCTAGACACTTATAATAACTTAATGTTCTTCTATATATATATATATATATATTATATATGAAATCAAGAACTTAATTAAAATTGTTTCAAATTTCACAAAAGCACATCTATAATAATCTGCCTATTCCATATTTTCATTATTATTTATCACTTTTTATCACTTCACTTTCTATTTACGCCGCTTAGTTTTAGTAATAATTCGACTCCCTTCTATTTAATATAATTTGGCAATGTTTACTTCTTTTCAAGAATAAATAGCAAATAAGAATTTGGATTTTGAATACAACTACTTTAAATATAATATATAAATATGACCAAAAATAATCATAGTTCTTCTGTGGACCTCAGAAATGCAAGTGCAATCCATAAGTTATGATAGCAAGAGGGGGTAAAACTGTTTCAGCCAAAATACTTTGCACCCTCTTAAGTTGCTGACAACTTTAGATAGCATACATATATATCAGCATTCTCTATGTACATATGTAGAAGGCAACTCGTTCACATTATGCGACTTTTTCGCAGAAGAGAACAAAAAACAACAGAGATGTGTGTAGCTTCAATTTTCATACATTTCTCCTACTATGCTGCGTGAGATTGCTACGCTTAAAATTGAATTGCATGTGCAGTTTTTCCTTTTTTTTAAAGCACTATGGAAAAATACAACAATTTTTTGGCATAAAGTCTAAATGTAAAGATCAATATCAAAAACATGATAAAGAGTAAAATACAGCTGCACCTAACCGGATTAAAACTTTTATACATTATGAGCCATTGTTTTCAAAGTATCAAAGTATTTAGATTTAACAAATTTGCAAAAGGAAAAAAGTAAATTTCTCCCTTAAATTGCATTGTATCCAAGAGTCGGACATATGTACGTGCCACAGCGTGTTTGTGCATATGCTTTCCGACAAATGTAAAGTGACAGTCAAAGATGCTTTTGTAGAAACAGGTAAAAGCATCGCCCAGGGAAGCACACACTTCTTGTCTGTTTCCTATTTCTGAGGTGTGTTTTTAATGCATTTTTTTAAAGTTATTTAATAGCATAAGCAACATGGCCACTTGTTGAACAGTCATACTCCACTTAACCCCAAGTCAACCCAAATGCTTCAACTGTAATTCTGTTTTTTTTTCTTTTTTTTGGTCGACCTATGACATAATTTGCGGTTGTCGCACCTCGACAACGTTGTCAGCTCTAAGCGCATCAATCTTAGCTAAGCAGAGGGTGATGTTAGAGAGTGAGCGAGCAGAATATTTGGCAACACCTCTGTGGCATATAAAAATATGCTTAGGGAAGACAGAATGATGGACTTAACTGAGTATTTGCTAAAAGGACGTGAACAAAGGACAAAGAGCCAGAACCTTACCAGCTCTAACCAGCTGAGTTGTGGATTTATTTCAGAACGATTATTGTCACGTTTGATTTGCGGCAGTTGCCAAAAACTAAAGCGACTCTTAAAGAGACAATGAGCTTGTTCAAGGATAAAGATATAAGCGCATTACGAATAATCCAATCCCAAAGAATAGTACCGAACACGTAGCAAGCAATTTCCAAGCAAACATATTTTAGTAAATTCTGTATAATAATTGGAAATATAATATTTAATTGTTCGACTATTAACAAAGACATTCCCTAAATAATTTAGTTATTTTGTTAAAATGCATTTAAATCGACTTATTCAAAATACATACCCATATTTGAATAGATGATTATTTTAAAATTACACAAAAAGCTTTAAATCGGACTATGTTTAGTTTAATAAATAGTTGATTTGTAACAACTCTGCAAGTTTGCACTTGAATGACAATTGTATTTATTATGTTTACCTAAAACAATAGCACATGTCTAGCAGCATAGACCCAATTATTAAAATAGTAATACATCATATTAATTAAGAGTAAGAAACATGCACTCAGTGGTGCATAATTAGACGATGATTTTCTTTTGCATAGTTCATTGTGGTAAAGAAGTTACTCCCCCATTAAATGCTCAACCAATACGCATACGCACTGTTGTACATTCACATGCACAAACGAAGTGCAATCACACCAAGTCAACATTTGCATAATTTTGCAATGAACACTTGGATCCCGATGTGAAGTTCCCTTAACACATTTGCACACAGCGATCAGCAACCACACGAAGAAATAGAGAAAGAGGCAATAAAAATAGTATGCAAATTTATTTGAGAACAAATAAAAGTTCTTTTCTGACACTGCTTCCCAGTTGAGACATGCAGTTGGCCAGAAGAACTCTGGGCGTTTGGGCTAAGGTGTTTCCAAGCATTTAGTGTGCACTTTTTACGCCACTTTGGCTAACTTCTGCTTCCTTTTTTTACAAAACGAAAGCTAGAGACCTTCCCCTCCTTGGGGTTTGGCAGTTTGTCTGGCTCAGTGCTGGATTTTATTTGGCTTAAATCGTCCCAGACTACCTGCCTTTTCGCCATGTTGTAGTCTTGTTGTCGTTAGTCTGCTTACTTTTTTTTTCTTTTTTTGTAGATATTTAAGCATTCTTCTATCCCTGTTGAGTTTGTTTTGTCGTTTGTTTGTGCTTGTTTTGCTTTCGCTGCCGCACGTGCGGTTGGTTTAATTTTCATAGCTCTTGTAATTAAAAAAATTATAAGCCCTAATTGTAGTTGCTCCACTTTGCTCACTACCAGCCACTCTTAAAGCTAATTCTTAAAACAAAATTAGAAGTTAGAACACCCTAACTGACCATAGCTACATATACATGGAAATGGAAAAGTAGTTCAATGACTTGATGATTAAACAGCTAATTGGTAAAGCATGTTAAAGCTTTCATATATTTGTAAATAATTTAAGATAACTTATTGTAATCTGATCTTTTGAGAAACAGATCAGCTTTGCAGCTGATTGAATTACATTTTTAGTTAGCCAATGACGTATTTGAAGCATTGACATACTTCCCATATTTCACATTCAATTGTGTTGAAACTTCATCACATTTAGGTAATTGAATTGTAACAAAAGGATCTTGAACAGACTTGAACAGACACCACTCCAGTCTGAGTTGTAACTTCAGTGTTTTTTCTGTAATTGGACACAGATGCCAGTGTGAATTGCGTTCAGCAACGGTCCGTTAAACAGAACCATTTCTCTCTCTTGGCAATTTTGCAATGCATTCATTGCATTCGCATACACATGGAAGCTGCAACAGCAGCTGAAAATCACGCTGCTGGCAATTTTAATCTCGTTTATTAGCCATTTTTCAAGTGATACACATAATTTTCAATTTTGCAATTTCTCGCCTGGCGGCGGGAATGCGATGTAACACTCTGCCTGTGAAGCTCCTGCACCGTGAACAGTTCTTATTCACACACACACACACATACACACTCGTAGCAAGCAATATGCACCTAAAATGATGCCCTGGAGCCTTTTGTCTTTATCGAACATGAAAAAATGCATTGCATACATGCAAGCGCTGTTAAGGTTCAGCTGGGAAAGGGGAAGAGAAAAGCAAGCGGAGGCAGTGACCAAACATGGCGGCCATTTGGAAGCCATTAGGGCAAACCAGCCAGTCAGCCAGCCATCCAGTCAGCTTGCCAGCCATCCAGTTATCTACTGGAGAGCCAACGAAAACAAACGTGTAGCGCCAACAATAACAAGGCACCTACGGAACGAGGGAGAATATTCGGAAAAAGTAATAGAAGCCGCTTCAGATGCACATTGCTAGCCAATTTCTATAGCCGAATGCCCATAGGGTAGAAGGGTATAAGTTTGTAGCAACCGAATGTGTATGGAACAGGCAGAAGGAGGCATCTCTGACTCCATAAAGTATATATATCTGTATATACTTATACTGCCTAGACGATATAGCCATGCCTTTATGAGCACATAGATCTTAGATACTATAAATGCTAGATCCACCAAGTTGGTGAACAAGATGTAGTATTATAGCCATTTTAGCAGGGTATTTTATAGTCGAGCTAACTCGACTGTAGCTTTCATACTTTCTCAAAAAAAAATAGTATGTATCTTTCGGTGCTCGCTTTCATCAAATGCAAAGAACAGGAAGGAGGTGCAGGAATGCAACGTTCAGAGCCGGAATGCGTGCCACTAACAACTTTTCAACTGTGTGCAATAAAATGCGTGTTGTCATTTGCTATTCTTGTTGTTGCTGATGCTGTTGTGTTGCATTTGAATTCTCAATAAGTGTTAACACAGAAATAAGGCGCTACAGAGTTTCCCAATTGAATTCCTTCAATTTGATTGGGAGCCGGTGCAAATGTTATTTGCATATGTGCAACTTTATTCGCTTACTTTGTTATTAGAATTGAGTGTCTTCACTTAGGTCACGACCTAACCAGGAAGTACGAGTATGTGACCCCCTTGTGTTCCTAGTAAAAATTCTTAATGGTTTGCCATTGTAGTAGCGCTTCTCCTCTCTCTGTAAGTTGTTACAGCAAACGTAATTGCATTTAGTTCAGAATTTATGTTTCTATAAAAATTTTTACATTTTTATACTCTTTCAATGGCACACCCTGGCAAAGCTACTTTGGCAAATTCCACATCAATTCTAAAAACAATAGTATTATTTTTGCTAGAATAACTACAAAATTAAATTTGATTTCAGGCTTTGTGAAATCGACATGTGTCTTGTTCAGAGATTGGTTTTCATTTGCATTTGTTGTCGCAGCGTATTTTAAGCTCGGTGTTTGCAAATTGTGCATCTTGAACTTATGCTTCTTGTTTGCAAAATCGCTAGCAATTCGGTAAAGTTCTTACCTGTGTGAACTTCACAGTTGCCTCCTTGCCTCGAGAGGCTTCGTTTCCCCCCTCCCCTAAGCAAACAACTCTCTGTTCGCAGCTCAACATCAACTTCACCTTCACTCGAAAATTGCATTTTGTTCAAAAATGTGTGCCGGGTCGGAAAAATGTTTCAATGCGTGTGTGGAAGTCTGGTGCATGAATTTATGAAACAAATGGCGCTTCAGCTAGAGGAACTCTTATAGAATTTTTTTGATCTATAAGAGTTGCATTGAAATCGGTCTTGTGCGTTGCGACTTATGTTCAAGTTTTACTCTTATTGATTACATTTCGTATGACCAGGCTTAACCATACATCACATTAAGAGCACACTTAAGCTGATGATAATCCCATACTAAATATCGTATGGACAACAAATCAAAGTAAAATTTGTCGTTAAGCCGAGTGCTTGCCAAAACTAAACAGGACAAAGAGCTCCTATCGATATCGATAAATTAAATATCGAAAGGAATAATAAAGCACATACTTGTACTATGAAAATTGCAGGGAACCCTCTGCAAATTAGATTGGTGGCTGCTCTGAGTACTGAGCTCATATTGCAGGCAACAATACTCTGGCTGAATGCGCTCGCGTTTGTTAAGCCGCTTATCAGCTTTGTTCAGTGGGGGCGGGAGGACGGAAGGCAGCGGGAAAAGCACGAAAGGCGGAAGGCGGGTAACCTTTGTTGGGGTCGCTGACAGCGGACAGATAATGCAATAGACAATGACAATACAGTTATAGTAATATTATATCCATGTTGGTATTGTTTCCATTTTCATTCTCTACAGTGCAATAATTAAAAATTAACTTCATACTAACTATTGTACATGCGAGTATTTTATTAATAGTTATTTCAGTCACAATACGCTGCTGGATTTCTTTTGTTTAAAATATCAAACAAACTAACTTTATGCTTTTGCATGCTAAACTTTTTTGTTCTCACAAGAATTTCAAATGTTTTCATATTTACCAAACATGTTTGTTTAACAAGTGGCAAACGAAATAAATAAAAATTAACTTTACTATGCTCAAAATATCAAACAATATAACTTTATGCTTTTGCAAGATAAACTATGTTTTTGCAAAAGTGAACTTCTGTGTAATTACGATTATTTTCTATGTAATTATTTTATTTGTTTGAAGTATAAACAAAGTAACTTTATGCTTTCGCAATTATTTATGCGCAAATCACACTTTGTTTTCACAGGATGTATCAAATGATGTAGCAATTAGCAAAAAAGGTTTGAAACATTTAATTATCATCGAATTACAATTGCAAAAGTTTCTAACAAATAATTGTGTTGGTCTAAAATTATATTTAGCTGAATTTATTGCTATTTTTTTCCAATTCCCTAATTATTCTCAAATAATTATACTTGTATTGTTTGGAGAATCTACAATAGTTTAAAAGTCGACACAGCTTAATGATTCAAGAATTATTGAACATATTAATTAATTAATTTGCTCACATGTCTTTTGATTCCAAATTGAAGGATGTTTCTTGACTTATACTTAACACATGTACACATTAAGCTAACCATCTGGAAAATGAAATGCAAAGTGCGTCAATTATTCAAACTTTCTTCAACTCCATCATTATCATTTTAGCGATAAAACAAACATGAAAATGCAATTTGTCGTCAGACGCGTCAACAGCATGAATCATTATTTGGAATCATTATTTACTCCTCCGAATGAGAAGAAATCAAATGCAATTCAATTTGTGACAGCCAGACACAAGCATTTTGACAGGATTCCCTGACCCACTCCAGGCAGAGAACAATTGATATGTGTTATAAACAGACAATCGCACTCACACTTGCACATATACTATAAATGTTTAAGGGTAACACATACGTATGTATGTATATCAGTGTGTGTGTGCTTTGTATGCACCCCGAGCGCGCAAAAAAGTGTTAAGTGCTTTTGCTGTTCCTTGCAGCGCTGGCAATCATTGTCAGCAAATACCCAGGAGCGAGCAGTACCCGGAACCAGGTTCAGAATCTTCCCCAGACCCAAACCCAAGCACGGACATGGACTCGAACCCAACCACAACTGTAGTTGCGATTTATATGCAATGTGGAAAGTGCAAAGAGCAAAGCAAAAAGAAAACGGTGCAAAGCGAAAAAAACGTTAACATTTTTTTTTTTTGCTGTTCTAAAATCAAATGCAAATGCAAACAACAGTTGGCATCAATCGTAAAGTCCCCTTCCCCCCACTCCTCATTGGCACCACGTCGTTCACGCCGATCTGTTCCCACTTTATTGCTGGAATTAATGATGGGAGCACTGCTCGATGCATGGTCTTTGGGATTGGGATTGGGTTTGGATTTTACTTGTTTGTTCCGTGGATTTCTTTGTTCTCTCTGTGTGTGTATTTTATGTTGAATCAAGTGGAAACCCAATTGATTTGCTGTGGCTTTGCTGTGGCAAAAGGGAAATACGCAAAAAGACGTTACAATAATGGGCAAATGGTTCCGCCTTGCGCCCACACTCCTTCTAAATCATGCCGCCCCCTCAGCATATGTTAAGCTTCAAAGAAGCCACCGACATTGCAACTTGGCCAAGCCACAACCAAGTTCAACAAGTGTAAAACTTATTTAAGCACAAAATCATTTTGCAAATATTACAAAAACTAAACCGATTTTAATATTCCCTCTGTTTGTGACTAAAGCACCAGAATCTTTGGCTTTGTCAGTAAAGCGTGTTTACTCTATTTGCTGCAACGCTTTGTCTAATAAATTCACAATTTTATGCAATTAAAAGCGAATCATTATTTATTCAATGCTGGCATCTGTTTTATGTTATAGTTGGAGCTATGCTAAATTATTTACCTATATAAAAGAAGTCTTGACACACTTAATTGCCACGCCCAGCATGGGCGCTCAACATCCTCTGGCAGCTCTTTGGCTGCTACTCGTACTGATTATAGCGCAAAGTCAGGCGGCGCGAGAAAGTAAGTAGAAAACGGTTATGAATTTCTCATATTCGAATATGTATTGTATTTCAATTGTCCTCAGATCCTCTAAAAGATCCTCGGATCTGCGGTCGTCCACAATGTGATATGAACAACTGGAAATTCGACTACGGCACCAAATTGTACAAATATGATTATACTGTCACATTGCGCACTGAATTCGCTGGCTCTGGTGATAATAGCTCGGATCTGTATTTAAAAACCGACCTGGAGATATTCTTTCCCAAGAACTGTGAAGGCTATTTGCGCATTAATTCCGCCAAACTCTATGATACAATACAAGAGTCCACCGGTGAGTCTACTACGAAAGAAGTGTATGATTACTATGACAACTTGGCCAGCACCGACTCAAGTGAGTCGTTAGATTTTGAGAATCTGCATCCAAAGAGCCATGAAATGTCGCTTGATCTTTCAAAGAATCTGCTACGCTTTGCCTTCCACGATGGTTTGATAAGCGAAGTGTGTCCCACGGAGCGGGAAACCCCCTGGGTTCTCAATTTCAAAAAGGGCATTCTGTCAAGTTTTCAAAATACCATGATGCGATTTGATGTCGACTTCAATACCACCGAAACGGATGTGTCCGGCGAGTGTCAAGTACAGTACGAGTTGGAGACAACCGACAGCCTCTATGTGACCATTCGCAAGACCAAGGACATTGCCACCTGTAGGCGACGCTATGCCACACAGTCTGTGCTGCAGACAACGCCATACACATTCCGTGACGACAAAACCATCTTGCCCATCTTGAATTCGCAGAGCTACTGCAATGTAAGTTAGTTTGATCGGTCTGCTAATTGCTTAACCCCAGCTGTCTTTGTTTTGCTTTGCAGTTGACCATTGATAAGAGTGTCTATCACGAGATCAGCTGCCTGGAGACCCATTTGCTGGTGCCCTTCTCGAACGGCAGCTCGGGCGCATTGACCACCTCGAAAAGCCAGCTGCTGCTCAAGGGTAGCGATGACTACAGCATTAGCGAGTTTCTCGAGCAGAGTAAGTACTAGTTGACTTTGAACTTGTTTTAATTATTAGTTATACAAATAAAATTCTGAATCATTTCCAAAAATTAAATAAATAACAATCTGAACTGCAAAGTTATTCAAATTTACCTTTTAAATGCCCCAAGAATGGGTACCGGATACCTTACAGTCGAGCACACTCTATTATTTGTCCACATTTTAATGTAGATGTCGAGATGGTTGCTAGTCGCTCCCCGCTTGTCTTTGACCACACGCCGCTTGTGAAGCCGACCCACGATGAGATTAAGGCAGCCCGTGAGCTGCTAGTGGAAATGTGCGCCGTGGGTTTCCCCAATATACAGCGGGAGTTCATCGATGTCTTCACCAACTTTCTGCAGTCGACAAAAAGTCTGGACTACAAGACTCTGACGGTGCTGCTGCAGCGTTCAGCAAGTATTTGCACGCAGGGCAAGTGAGTAGTTTCTTAGGGGGAGGGGGGGACAATGAACCCATCGCTGATCAGCTGATAATCTTATCAATTGCAGAAACCACGTGCTGGAATCGCTGCCCTACATTGGAAGCACGGCCTCGTATCAAGTGATGCGCGATCAAATCATAAACGAAAAACTCTCCAAACAAATGGCGCACAACTGGATGACATCACTGTCCTTCATTACACGTCCCGATGAGCAGACATTGGAGACCTTTTACAGTATTCTGGACTATGCAAGAAACAAACTGGACCCCGAATACACTCTGGGCTCGACGGCTGTGGTGCACAGCTTCTGCAAGCATCACGACAACTGCGAGCAGAATCTCAGGATAACAAAAATAATCAATCTGCTGGAAACCGAATTTCTCAGTCAGTTCAAAAGGTATCGTGGCGATCGTAAGCAACATGAACGCTTGACTGTGCTGCTGAAAGGATTGGGAAATATTGGTATTATGACTGATGACTTTGCCGTACAACTGCAGACAATCATTCAGGATAATGCGGTTCCAATCAACATTCGACTGCAAAGCATATTTGCCTTCAGACGCGTCAATTGCCTGAGACATCGAAAGTTCTTCATGGACTACTATGCCGACTACACTCGCAACTCAGAGCTGCGCATCTTCAGCTATCTGCAGACGATGCGTTGTCCCGATTACATATCTGTGGCTGAAATTAAATCCATACTCGAGCACGAGCAGGTCAATCAAGTTGGCTCCTTTGTCTGGTCGCATCTAACCAACTTGGCCAAGTCCAACTCGCCGGTGAGAATCGAGGCGCAGGGCTTGCTGCTCAATGCTGATCTGTCGGATAAGTTCAAGCTGGACATACGCAAATTCTCCAGAAACTATGAGCACAGTTTGTTCTTCGACGAGTACAACTTTGGTGGGTATCAGCTTATGTTAATGTGTCTATAGTTTCTCACTTTTCTTGCCTTCCAGGTACAACAACTGATGCCCATTTGATTTTTGGCACCGACTCGTATCTACCACGTCATGTCAGCGTCAATTTCACTGCCGATCTCTTTGGACAGTCTGTCAACTTTTTCGAGTTTAATGCACGAGCTGAGGGCTTTGAGGAGCTGGTTGGCAACGTCTTTGGTCCCAAGGGGCCTTTGAATAGTGAACTAATACAGAAGAAACTGTCGTTCCTCAATCGCTGGCTGGGCACCGAGAGCGCCGAGGAGGATGACAACTTGGAGAATCTGCTCAGTCTTGACAATCTGCGTTTGAAGCGTAAGGTTGTGGACTCGACAGAGGATGAGGAAGATGGCGAATATGTATTCGAGGAGGAAGAGCAAGCTGACGGAACTCGGTCCAAGCGCAATGCTGATGCAGCTGCCAAAACAAGAAAACAAGCAATCGATCGCAGTGTAGACCAATTGGGCTATAAACTGAAGTACGACTACAACAATCCTCGAGCCCAGTTTGGCATGCGCATCTTTGGCAACGATCTGCGCTATTACAATGTAGAGTCCATGGCCGAGGTGACCTTGCTGGCCACACAGTTGAGTCCCCTGCAGCAGGCGAAGAAGCTGCTGTCCGGCAAACCCTTCTCCTACACCAAGTCCAGCGTGTTCCTGGACGCATCGTACAGTGCGCCTCTGGCGGTGGGCATGCCCTTGGCCATACAAGCCTTTGGTGCGTCCTCCATTGATCTGAGCGTCTCGGGCAATTTGGATAAACTCGATGCCGATTGGCACTTCGATGTGCAGGGCCGATTCAAGCCCTCGGTGTCGGTGGACGTCATCACGACCATGCAAACGGACATGTATTGGGGCCAGTCGGGCATCAAGGTCAAGAGTAATTTGTACTCGAACTCCGAGGTGGAGGCCAACTTGAAGATGCGTGGTCGCAATCTCATTTCCTTCTCCTTCAACCTGCCCCAGGATAAGAACGAAATCTTTAGCGCACGCTCCGAATTGCTGGTGGTCAAGCATGAAGAGCAGCTGCCCCAGGCGGGAATTGAGAAGCGCAGCGCCAACTCTACCTGCACTTGGGCCGTGCTCGACCAGGCCATTGGACTGCAGATGTGCTCACACTATAGTGTGCCCGATCTGAGCAATGCAACGGCCGCCTATCCCAGCCTTTTGCTGTCGGGACCACTCAATCTCAGTCTAATCCTCAAGAAATCCGATTTGTCGGCCAAGAAATTTGTGTTCGAGTACAACTGGGATCAGGAGGAGCCAGACAATAACAACTTTACGCTCATATTCAGCACGCCCGGCTCAAAAGTTCCACGCCTACTAGTTGCCAATATGACCAGCCTACCCAGTGCATTCAATGCCTCCGTTGCATTCGTCAGAGGCGAGAGCCGCACCTCGGCGGGACTCAGCTATGATGGCAATCCCGACTACAGACGCCTCGACGTCTTTATGGACAATAATCTCAAGCGATCTCTGGATCTGGCCATGGAGCTGCAACGCTACCAGGACTTCACTGCCTGGATATACAAGCCTCGCATGCTTCTCTCCGTCAATGGCGTCAACATTACTGGCATCGTTGGCCAGATCAAGATCAATGAGAAGAACGGCGTCAAGCAGCATGATGTGGATCTCTCCTTTGAGACAAAGAAGTTGCAGGCGATGATCAGCGGCAACATTGTGCAGACCGAGGTGACAACCTCCACCAATATGACCATCAATTACAGGGTATGTACTATATGAGCATGTGTATTTCCCACCCGAAAATGTAACAAGCAAATAAGGCATCTCCCATGCGAAATAAACATCCGTCCTACTCCTAATTCATGGAGACTACTCCAAATTTGAAAGCAATGTTCACTATTATTGTGTGCTGTTAAATATTGTTTTAACATTTTACCACGCCGCTTTCCGCCCTTTCATCATACAGTTAACTAGGCAGTAATTTATGAACACATTCTATAGATCGACTCAGTTTTTTGCGCTCTTTGAAAATGGTTACCTCTTGCTTTTAGTTCGAAGCAACCAAAATCGAGACCATCAACTTTGCTGGCCGCCTGTTGGACAACAGCGTTAACTCAAAGTCGGAGTATCGGGGCAATATGAAGCTAAAGACAACGGCATATCCGAAACTAAACTTTGCCTCGAACGTCACCTGGCTCAGCCTGCAAGGACACACTGAAGGCGTGCTCACGTACAACAATGCCCCTGATTATACCAATCCAAACTACACGAACCTGGTAAGAATGATCTTTGCACGCGCTCACTCCGAGGAATCTATTTCGGAGGGCTCAAGGACACGTGCCAGCTTTGAGCTAAAGTTGCCCCGATCGAAAATAGACTATCGCATCATGGTCAAGTAGGTAACAGCATTTAGCAGGGAAGACTTTGAACTAACTCGCTCCATTTGCACTTGCAACAGGCACGAAGAGCGCAATAAAAATGGCACCGAGCAGAATGTTATTGTGGGACTCAAGTATGCGCCGGATAAGGAGATAATGGGTTTATTCTCAGTGCATTTGCCACATAGAAATCTCTTTGCCATTGACGCCTACGTCAATATATCTGTGCCGGACTTTAACTCCTGCACGGTCAGCTTAAAAATTACTGAAAAGGACACTAAGGACTATATGGTAATTTGAACTGTTCGCATAAAATTTTCGATATTCTAATGAGCTTCCTTGGTGCTTAGGTATACGTCAATGGGTCCTGGTTCACGGGCCATGCGATATCTATCAAGGGTAACTACAAGGATCGCAGCTCTCGTGTCCAGGCTTTGCATCACCTCAAGTTAATTGTGGAGAGTCCCTCGTTTGAGGCTACCACATTGAATATTGTTTATCGACGCAATCAGCTGCTGATCTTCTACGATGTGCAGACCAAGTACGGCAAGGATCCATATGGTTTGACCATACAGTATGCCACCAATGCACACAATCGCAACTCCAATGCAGAGGTGCGCTTGAAGATCAAGGAGAAAGACTATTGGATCAATTCGAAGCTGCTGTCGGAGCAGCCCAAACAATTGCAGCTAGAGATGCACATTGACAAGTAAGTCGTGTCCACATTCATTTGCTTCTCCCTAATACCCAACTGCCTTTTTCGTGTTAGGATTCGTGACATCCACGTCCAAGTGGGGCTGCTGAACATTGATAAGCGCAAAGAGCTGTCGCTAGAGCTCAAGTGGGATGCTAATCGTGATCCCAGTCAGCGCTTGGGTCTTCTGCTCGAGTACAACAGTCCGGGCAATAAGCACTACGATGGCAATCTCATGGTCACCTACCCTGAACGCACCATCAACTGTGGCTTCAGCACCTACACAGGTGGACCCATGTACAATGGCAAAGCACATGTCTCTTGGAGCATCGTCGAAGTCATTGAGTTCAGCTATGAAGCGGGCATTATGCCGGGCCAGAATCTGCACAATTGGGTGCATGCTCAGCTCAGCACACCCTTCAATGGTTGGCGCTCGAATAGTCTGCAAGCTGGTGTCTACAATAAGGATAACTTGACACTGATCAACTCGACGCTGTCCTGGGCGAATGATCAGTTGCTGGAGCTGGGCTTTAAGAGCGATTACGACATACGTGATCAGTTGGTTAGCTTCGATGTGCGACTGGGCATCAACAGCACCATCAAGGATATACCCACGATCAACATCAAGGTGCAGCATATGCAGGATACCCACAAGTTCGACTCAGATCTCTACTTGCGTTACAGACAGAACGACACCTTCAACACGTACGGCATCCAGTCCAACTGGGATGTGGTTCGCGATCGGGGCTTTCACAATGTCACTGGCACCATGTCCATTGTCAGTCCCTTTGAGGGCTATCGCAAGGGTGGTCTGGGAGCCAACTTCATGTTGAATGATCAGCGCCAGGTGCAAGGAGCTGCCTCGCTTCAGTTTGATGTACGCGAATTTACCCTCACCATGGATGGCTATGTGAAGAAGGTTACCGACAACATGCTGTCCATCAATATAACGACACCGCTCGAAAAATTCCGCACGATCCATGGACGCTTCGGCCTCAATGAGAAGAAGCGTCATGCCGTGGCCGAGGTGCGAGCTCCAACAGCCGCTTTGGGTGTGGAGGCTCTGGCCGATATTAAGAATCTGGTGGACTTTGATGTCAAGCTCAGCATTGCCACGCCCATCGAGAGCTTCCAGCAGGCCGCAGTGATTGCCAAATTCCATACAGATCGAGTGGATATGCGTGGCATCTGGAACAATGCCACCTTGGGCTTTACGGGTGTCTGGTACATGAACAATTTGACCGACTTCCAGTACTCGTACATGGTATTTACGCCATTGGCTGGCTTCGCAGAGAATGGTTTTGTCATGCATTTGCTGTGGAGGGATGCCTTCATTTTGAAGCTGCATGGCAAGCTATCCAGCTACAAGCTGGGCATTAAGATCAATGCAAATCCCAAGCCGAAGTTGGAAAATCAATTGGGCTCCCAAAAACTGCAGCTGAAAATGTACTATGATGATGACTTCCATCCACCTCAGATTGAAGAAGCACCCGATGTGGTGTTTTACTCCTATTTTGCCAACTACGAACTGGACACCCTTGTGTGGCCCACCATTGTGGGTCAGGTGGACATCCAGGAGTTCCCGGACATATATGTCGCTGTGGGCAATTTGGATTTGCCGCAGGGTCGCGTCAACTTCATGGACCGCGTGCATATTCCAGACGTCGTCAATGTGCTCAATGTGCTCACAATCAGCTCTCCCTTTGCCATCGCCAAGGACTTTAAGTGCATTGTTGACTACCACGTAAACTTAAATTTCACATCCTTCAGCGAGCGTGTACATTTTACGGTACGCGATGAGCTTAAGCAGACCAAGGAATTGGGCTTCGAATTTAACTATGCCAAAGTTGTGGATAAAGTCAGACCACAGGCTTACCAAGTGGGACTGAAGCTCATTACACCCTATGAACTGCTGCCAGAGATCAAAGTCCAGGCTCATGTGGAGGTCGACGACAAGAACACATACAAGGGCAACATCAGCTCCACAACAGCCCACACTTATCTATCGTTGGCCACATCTATGGAGGTTTGTAGCTTGTTCGATTGTTCATTGAGATATGTTTTGTTTATACTGCTTTGGCTTGCAGAGTGAGGAGAATTTCCTGGTCACCTCTGTGGGCATCCTGCTGGAGACGGATGTCGTGCCGCATTATGCTTGCAATTTGTACTTCAAGAAGGACTTTTCGGAAGTGGACAACATGATCGACATACGCTTTGAGGTCAACGACAATGGCACACTCAATGAGGTATTTATTATTTTAGTATTGTTTAATACATTATGCATGATTTTCATTTAATAGCGATAGTCTTCCAATTGATTCAAGTTTCCCCTCATCATATCAATCTTCCAACACTCATCTGTTTCTATTTTAATTTGCGATTTTATGAAAATTCAAATTATTAATGTAATCTTCAATTTTGTTTAAATTCATTTAATTTAAAGCGTTTATTCCTTATTGTCGACTGCTATTAAATAATAAATAAAATCTCTGCTCAACTCAACAGCTACTCATCAAAACGGACTGGCACACGGATCCGCGGTATTACTTCGATGCCAATGCCATGGTGACCACCTCAATGCTGCCTCTGAAGCAGGTCTCCACTTCGGCGCTGGCAAGCAGAGGACCGACTCCCCAGCTCAGCTTTGATCTGACTTTCGAGAATCGCAACGGCGTGAGCACTAACTATGGCGCTCGGGCCAACAAGAAGAATGATGTGTTCAACATTGAGATTTGGACGCCGCTGGAGAGCTACAGAAACATCTCGATGCACGGCACAGTGGTGCGCAATGCTCAAAATCCACAGGTCTATGATGTGTCTGGCAATCTCTATCGCAACAGAGCCTCCTATGGCATATCAGGTAATGTGCGCATGACCGATGGCCTGCCCATGGAGACGATGTTGCGTGTTCAGCCCAAGTCTGGCGGTGGTCGTGATGGTATCATCCGGCTGAACATACAGGAGGCGGAGGCTAAGAAAATGCGCTTCTCCTTCAGTGCCATTGAAAATGGCAAAATGTGTCAAATATCTGGTGGCTACAGCATCAGCAGCAACAATGCCATGGACTTCTCAGTGCTTGTGGAGAGCACAGTGCCGGAGATTGCTCGCATTAATTTCTATGGCAATCTGAAGCCGCTGGAGCAAGGACGCCTGCTAGGCGATGTGCATTTGAAGACGCCATGGACAGCACTAGGCATCGATTCGGTGCATCTGCAGTCCGAACTTGCCATGCGGCCCGATGGCAGCAAGATCAGCGGTAACTATCAGTTTGGTCAGCACATTGGACGCAGCAGCTGCTCTTGGACTCCACTGCTGGCCGAGAGCTGGCAGCTGGTATTTGATAGTTATCTACAACGACCTGATGCCTCGAACCGCTCTATGTACGCCAGTTTGGGCTACTTGAATCCTGGCAAGAATTTCCATCAACTGCAGTCGGCTGGCCGTGTGAATGTCGACTCCAAATGGATACTCGATGTGAACAGCAGTCTGCACTTCAAGTCCACTGATGATTTCAACTTTGATGTGCTCACCCAGCTGCCACTGCCTGTTGGCGATACCCACAAACTGAGAGCCGATTATCGTGGCAATCTCATCAGCAAACAAATGCAATCGCCTGAATTATATCTTGAGCTTGGCTACGAGTCTCTGGAAGCGGAAAGAAAGCTATTGTCACGTCTCTCCTATCGCAATGTTACCAACGACCTGAAGGCTCTCGCCCATGTGGAGTGGGGAAAGAAACGAAATCTTTCCATTGTCGAAGGTGACTTTTTGTTGGAAAGCAAGCAAGGACTACGCAGGGAATTCCTGGCCAAGTTGACAACTCCCAAGTTCCAAGGAGAGCACACATTGCGGCTGGGTGGACACTACGACAAATCCGACACGGACTACCACAATATTGTGTGTGCTCTGGATTACCCAGAGAGTCGTCGCATCACCAATGTGGATGTGTCATTTAATTCTCACATCAATATGCATGGTGAGGTCAATGCCAGCACACCCTTCCTCAATCTGACCTGGTTCAAAACGGACTTTGATTTCTCAACCAAGAGGTGAGTTCAAATCGATTATATGAATAATTTTGTTAATAAACCTAAACGAACCAACTCTTTTCTGATTCTTCCTACTCCAGTGGACGCAGCTACCGTTTCATACGCTGCAATTGGCCCAAGGACAGCGCCTTCTTTAAGCTGAACAGCAACTACGACAGCGACGATACCAAACACAATCTCAATGGCAATATCGAAATTGAAGTGCCGCTGACCACACGCCATCGCGCCGATGTCTCCTATGGTCTGCAGAAGCGTCCCAATTTGGATTCGGGCAACTTGAAGGTTGTCTACAATGAGCAGCAGATTCTCGATGGCAAATACAAGCGAGTGGAGCAAAAGAAGCATCCCCTCAACAAGGAGACCACGGACATTACGCTGGAGAACGACATGAAGCCACTCGGCATTCACTATGTGAACACACGGGATATGCGCAATCCTCAAGGAGTGCAGGACATCAAGCATATCGAAGTGTTTGAGTTGCGCAATACAAAGAACTTTAATTTGACCGGTGAACTGCATGCTCTGAGCACAGTCAATGCCCAGGAGATCAAGATGGTGGTCATACATCCGAATCGTGCAGTCATCTTTACCACCAAGTACGAGGATGTCAGTCCACAGGTTGTGCGGCAACATGCCAAGATCGAGCTATCCGAAACGGCATGGGTTGGCTACAACCTGGAACTGGGCAACTTTAGTACAGTAAGTAAAACCATTTTCTCTTTCTTTGACGACGATCATCAGCTCATCCTGAATTTTCACAGAATGGCAATGAATCTCAGCGCTTTGCCCTGGAGCTATTCTATCCGAAACGCAATCTGTCCACCTCTGGCTGGTATTACCTCACAGAGAAGCACTTCAATGCGGACTTGGCATTCAAATGGGCCGGCACAAAGGCGCATGAGGGTTCCAGGAATATTGCAAGCAATTTCCACTGGACAGCGGAGCCATTGCAAGCAGGAGATCGTGATCATCAGACATTTGGACTGAGAGTGTCGCATCCCTATCTCGAGAAGGATATCAAGTGCAAGGCTGACTATTATCGCGGTGCACGGGAGTTGCTTCGCACACATCTCACCATTGACTATTCCGACAATCCCGAACAGCTGATTGTGCTAGGTGCCCAGCTGAAAGACTTGTACCAGGACATGGGTTTCACGAATTATACGTTCAGGCTCTATGGCTATCATCCGGCCTCCGAGCTGGACGTCGAACTAAATGGCACTTTGGTAGCACGTCCCTCGTACTATAAGACGGAATCGACTGCGCATTACAAGCGCGACTATTCGCCCAGATATGGCAAGTTTTTGGCCCTCTTGGATCTCAACAAACGGGAGCTGGAATACGAGCGCCAGTCGCCGTATCACACAGTGCGTCTTTGGCTGCTGCCCACCACGAAGTTCCCCGTTTACGGATTGAATGCCACAATTTGGGATACGCCCGACACGAACCACACAGGCTATGTCTACGTGGATGTTGTAAAGCGTCTGGCCCGCATGGACTTCAATCTCACTGAGGATGCCAGTCAGAATCTGCAGATGGTTGGCTACATACCCGACACACGCAGTGGTTACCTGGACATCTGGAGGAACTATGAGGAAATTCGCATCATCGATGTCAGCTCTTACCTGAAGATGAATCACTCACGCCTCATTACGGGCCGATTCCATTGGCGTCCCGATATTAAGAATGATCTGCAGAAGAAGATCAATGGCTTCAGTAATTCCATATACGGATCCTTCTCTGATGGCATTGATTTCTGGATAAAATCGGTATACACCGAGTCTATGGAATCAATGGGTGTCATTTGGAGAACGGCCAAGGAGTACAATAGCAAGTTCATCGATGACATCAGCCAATTGAGCGTATTGGAGGAGGATCTCAATGATTTGCGTCTCTTTGTCAATCAGTCGTACGAGGCCAACGATTTCTATATCAAAAACGTGGTCAACTTTACGCTGACCATACTCGACGAACTGGCCATAAGGGATCACATTGAGTCCTTGCCGAAAATCTTCTCGGAACTTTGGCAGGCAATGGGCGATTCCGGCAAGGCGCTGCGAGAGAGCATTGTCTGGCTGATAAATACCATAAAGAAGACCTACAACAGTGTGCTCGATGCAATCAGTAGCTTCTTCCATGGCGAAAGTTTGAACTACATTTCATCGCTCATGGAGAAGGGCATAGAGAAGTATGACAAATTTGTAAAGGATCTGCATATCAATTTCATTAAATACATTGAGAGCTTGTGGCACGAGTCCTGGCACCTGGCTGAAACCTATTGGAAGAAGGTCCTCAAACGCTTTGAGCCGCACTTGTTCAAACTCATCAGCTTTGTTGAGAAAACCGCATGGGATCTAAGCAAGGAGGTCTTTGACTTTATATACAAGCGGACTAACGAATTGGCCGAATCTCCGTACTTCAATAAGGTGTCCAGTTTCACAGCGGATGCAGAACGCTTATATAGGGACTTCCAAGCAAACGATGCCATCACCAATATCAAGAAGTACTCCACATTGGCCTGGAACTTCATCAAGGAGAAGTACTTTAAACTAGTGCCGTTTGGTGCCGAACTGAACGAGGTGCTCACCGAAATCTGGCAAGAGATCCAGGAGCTACAAAAGATCGAGAATGTCCAGATTATTGTACAGAAGTACAATGAACTTATTGCCCGCTTGGACTGGATAGCCGATGAACTGCAGCTCGAGTATCGCATCCATCAGCTGTATGGATTGTTGCGCAACAAGCTCCGCCACTATGCGATGAATGCTCTGGAAACAGCGGACATGTACAGAGAGGCAAAGACCAAGTTTGTTTTCGATCCAGAGGTGGGCATTATTGACTTAGAGCAAAAGCTGCCCATGTCCTGGCATGCATTCAACGAGACGCCCAAATTCGAGGAGATTCCCGAATACAAAATGCTGTCGCAGGTACAGAGTTTCCTAAGTGAAACGAACTCTACGATTATCATGAAGCTGTTCAATATGCGAGCTCACTTGGATCCCAAGTCCTGGCTGCCACCCTACTACTGTAAGTAACTCTATTCTCTCAAAAATAAAAGCATTAATATTTTTAAAATAAAATTTAAAAAACCTTATAACTTAAAAATAATAAATTCTATCGGCACATCATAGCTGCATCATCATAAATGACACCATTTAATGATACTATATATTTATTTATTTTCTTTTATCTACTTGCGTATTATTGTTATTATTTTTTTTTTAATTTCTTTGCTTGATTTATATTAATTACTACTCCTTAATGGCAAATTTTATCGATGAATTGAATTAAATTAAATTGACTTTACATTTAACTGTTTGCAGCACGCGCCTTGTTGATCGATTCCAGGCATTACATGACCTTCGATCAGCGATTTGTCGGACTTAATCTGAACATGGAGCAACTTCCTCATGGACAAAGCAGTTATTTGTTGGCTCACGACTTCTTCAGGCGCAACTTCACGCTGCTCCTGGAGCCTGCGGTAAGTATAGTTCTCCCAAAGTAGTTGCAACTTAGTCCTCAAGTGAGCATCCTTTTTTTAGACACCTTCGCGGGATAGCCAAGCTAGTGGTCTTATGCCCACTCGCAAGCTGAGCTTCATTGCCAATGGACAACTCATTGAAATCGATTTGGGCACCGATGTGAGTGGAACACACTTGACCATTAATCCAAGTTCTTTACTGATAAACAAATATCACTTCTGCTTTCACAGCACATCAGTGTCAATGGCAATCCACAGCCCATCTTGCCGCTTAAACTGGACGCTGTAACCATCTACCGGGAGCTAGATATACTGTCGATCATATCGGATACACAATTTAGTCTGCACTGCAATGTGCAGTTTGATCTGTGCTGGTTCGAGGTGAGCGGCTGGTACTTTGCCAGAACCGCCGGTCTACTGGGCACATTGAACAACGAGCCCTTCGATGAGTACACAATGTCCAACAGCATCATTACGAATCAAACACAGGAGTTCACCGACTCTTGGAGCCTTCAGCACTACAGCCCTAAACAGTTGGCTGCAGCTGTGCCAGTTGCCCCCGAAGTGAGCTCAACGTGCCACAGCTTCTTCAAATCGGGCATATTATCTACCTGCAGCGCTGTCGTGGATGCCACACCATTCTACTTGATGTGCCTCGACCTGGGCAGCAAATCGCAGCCCATTCGACCGGGCCATCCAGCCATTAAGGGAGCCTGTGCCGCTGCCTTGGCCTACATCGAGGCTTGCACTGCTCTCAAGGTGCCAATGCGGGTGCCAGATCAGTGTGTGTTGTAAGTAGAATCGATTTCGCATTAGATATCTATTGTAACCATTGCACTCTTAGCTGCCAGCTGAGCAATGGATCCTATGTGCCTGAGGGCAAATTCATAGATCTAAGTGGCTCGGATATTCCAAGCAGCAGCGATGTCGTCTTCATCGTGGAGGCCAAGCCTTGCAATGCCAATCTCACGGTGTCCAAGAGCATCATGAGCGTCGTGTCCAGCATCGAAGAGCAGCTGCAGGCTGCCAAGATCACAAATAATCGGTAAATATGCCCCAAATATATATTTATTAAATGTGTAACAGATTATCAATTTAGAATGTTTTATTATTGCGATTAACTCTGCTCATTTTACAGCTATGCGGTGCTGGCTTTTGGCGGTGTTGAACCCTTCGAGAAGCCCCGCAGCATCTTCTTCCAGCAGAATGTGTTTACAACGCAGCCCGATCAGCTGGCCAAATACTTTAACCACATCAATACGGGCAATGGCAGCAGCAGTGACATACTGATGGCCATCTCGAAAGCATCTCGCTTGAACTTCCGTCCGGGCGTGTCCAAGACATTCATCCTGCTCTCGTGCAGCAACTGTGCGGCAAAGGACACACGCTTGGACTACAGCTCCATATTGCAGTTCATGATGGAGGAGGGCGTCAATCTGCATATTCTGGCTGACACCGAGTTTGATTTTGAGCGTGACAAGAAATTGCGCCACTTCTTTGGCTTGGACAAGCATCTCGCCTACTCCAAACGCTTCCCCGAGGGCAATGCCGAAGCACGCAAGCAGGCGCATGTATCCAAGAACAATTTGGGCAGATGCACGCCCTTGGCACTGGAAACAAATGGATCTGTGTTCAGTGCGCGCAAATTGGCGCCAGAGCGCAAATATCCCATTATGCGTTTTGCCACCATTTTTGCCAAGCGTGTGGCTGAAAGTGCCACGCCCATTGGCAAACAGACCTGTGAGTGCTCTGGCCACAATTCGGGCGTCTCCTACTTGACCTGCTCCCCCCGAACACTGCCCGAAGAAAAGGGCAGCCTGGACGAATATGTAAGTCTGGAAGTCTACTCAGAGAGACAGAGTTACTTTAATGATTTATTCACTTACAGGACGAGTTTGACAACTGGGAATGGGAAGATGATCTAGACAAGGAAGCTTAAGGAAACGCCAGCGATTATGCAATTAGTTAGCTAGTTTAGTCATGTTCAACTACATGTAAAGTCTTCTCCAAGTAACATCAATCACATTTTGTATAAATAAATATTAATCCAAAAGTTATCATTACATTTTTGCAGCTATGCGAAAACTGCATTTTATAACTAATTCTAGTCGTTAGTTAGTCGCTAATTATCCCGGTAACTTTTCGCCTCTCGGGCAGGGCTAACCTGTTTTGTGCATTGTTTGCTATGCCTACGACCCAGCCCATGGTAGCACCCATTTCTTTGCCCAGTCTCAAGCTTGTTTGCGCCCATCTCAGGCGAATATTAAAAGTGGTCCGACTGGCTGCTGTGCTCCGTTGGCGACTATCACTTTTCGCCTGCGCGGGTTACGGTTGACGGAAGCGATAGCAGAACTCAAGTACGTGTTACAACCTTAACCCCAAAGCTAGGCCAGGCAGTGTGCAGTGCAGGCCCATTCACTTTGCCCACAATGAATAGACTGCAGACAACACACAGCGGGGTACACTTGATACCCCACTTGAGCCCGATTTGTTGTTATAACATTTGCTTGGAAAAGCACAATGAAAATTATGCGATTCCATTGGTAATGCAATACTTTCTATTTCAATGTTATGGTTACATCAACTGACCAATTGCAATTGCGAAATCTTTCACTTTTGGCCCAGCTAAAGGCAGCTATAAAAGCTGCCAAAAAGATAGCAGCTACTTGCACTGCCTAACTGGAATTCATCGTGAGAGGAACTAAACATAACATGCTGTTACTTGTAAGTGATGCAGTGATCCATCTCTCCAGCAGAAACGAATCTTAACTGACGATTCAACTGTCTAGATCTTGATCTGCAGCTTATCCCTGGGCTACGCTTCGGAGCATTCCGGCGAAGGGCACTACGAGGGCGGCGGGGGTGGTGGAGATTATCATCAGCAACATCACGACACACCTACAACCTACTCGGAGATATCGAAGCATGTACCCGTCCATGTGATCGAGAAGGTACCACTGCCCATACCCCATCCTGTTGCTGTTCAGGTAATATCCAATTGGCGTCAAATTGAAACGCTCGATTAATGCTTTGACTCACTGTTAAGATACCCAATGTGATAAAGCTGCAAATACCAGAACCTTATGCGGTTCATGTGCCCGTACAGCAGGAAATTCAAGTGCCCGTGTACAAAATAGTTCCCGAAATAACGGAACGCAAAATACCCTATACTGTGGAGAAGCCATACCCGGTGGAGATTGAGAAACCGTATCCAGTCGAAGTGATTAAGCATATTAAAATACCGGTGCCAAAACCCTATCCCGTACCCTTTACCATTTACAAACATGTCCTGCACAAACAGCATGGCTGGTAATGCTCCAAAGGGTGCATTAATGCATAATTATGTATAAATAGTTACAGTTAAAGAAGTATTAAATTCGTTATATTGTTAAAGCAAAATCTGCACTTGTTTTAATGCCATGCAACTAATTTAAAATTCCATTATTCATTATTTAAAATTGTGGAGTTTATTTTTACAAAACAATTTCCCTCATATAAAATGTCCCCCGTCGCACAGCAAAGACACAAACCCACTTGTACAACCACAAAAACTTAACGAAAAAGCTTTTTAATACGCTTATAAGCTTAACTACTCATAAAAGCGGATGTTGCAAGTTTTGAGGGGATATTTTTTTAATGCGGGCATTACCACAAGACTGTGGCAAGCATACGGTGCGCCAAGGTGCGTACACTCTCGCACACACCCAACCTCACGTGCACACGCATACACTTACACATTCAGACATGTTCTGGCAGGTTCGTTAAACTTTGTAAAATCCGGACAGATTGACGTGCTAACCGTCCAACTGAGGCTATGTTTTTTTTCTATCCGATGTCGTACTTGAAATGTGCGCACACTCAACCGAGCTCCTGAGTTACCCCCGTCCATTCTAAAACTCCCTCAACTTATGCAGCTATGTTAAATATCCCTTATGTCCTTGATGATGGCTAGCAATCGTTAAAAGTCTTCAGTCTTAGCAATTGCGCGAAGTTTTCCATGTTGACAGAATGGGACATACGAGTATGTATATATACTCATATGTACTTATGTGTAATCGACGCTTAGGCTTACTCATACTAGTTGGCTAATCAATATGTCATTCAAGCAATCTGGCCATGTGTCATTGCCTCAGCCTACACAAGTCTGTGCTTCAAACAAATTGACTAAAGCATTTCAAATTCCGTATACGACATGTTTATCTACGTGCTGCAAAGTTTAATCCTCATTTAAACACTCGGCAGTGTTTACTAAGCAAAGTTGCAAGCTTCGAATATGCATAATATTTTAATTAAATTTGTGCCATCTAGCATTTTTGAGATACATTCGAGCTTATCCATAATTGATTGCAACACTCGTTGTAAGCTATCATCTCTTAATCTGTAATACTAAAAGTTCAAAACAAATTGAGAACTACTTAATGAAATAATATGTGAAACTTTTTCAAGTAAACAAGGGAAAGTTTATTTAGCAAATATTAATTGTAATAGTTTTAATAGTTGCAAGATTATATGAAGCTTATTGCATCCAAACTCAGATTATTACCCATAACTTTAACAACCACATTTATTGGTAGATATACATATTATTTCATTCTACTCATTACCTTTGACATTTGATTTTATTTTCGTCTTCTCATAAATATTGCAAATATGCATTTTGTGGCCTTTGGCCTTGTGCATTTCCCTATTAAATATTTTATGTGTTGAGTCACATCATATAAATAATCGCTTTCAATTGGCAAATGGTTTGGAAAATTTTACAATTTGTGCATGAACTTATCATGCAGAAACGAATATTAAATTAATTTGTGTACATTAATTATTATGAACATACAAACAATTGAATACAAAGGATAGAGCAATAAATTCCCAGTTCTTGTGCAGCTTTAATAGGTACACTTGTATACACATATGCTGAGCAAGTGATTTAGTTGTTATCCAAAGGCTGAACAAACCCCAACCCAGTTGGTTAGGCTTATCGAATTCAATTTGCCGTACCTATTGCGGATAGTCTGGCTCTGAATGTGAAGCTGAGGTGAGTTCGAAGTACATGTAAAAAGCAAATTAAATTGTCATCCATTTGGTATTAGAGGACTCCCAAAAGCTCTCACCCAATGAGCTTATGGCTCAGTGGCAAGTCTTGCAAACAAATTTACAATACTAAGCTCATGGGAGTGTGGTAGAAAAATTACGAGTCTAAGAAAAAGAGCGGAAAGTGATATCAGATGCGAAATTTGTGGCACATGTTTATTTGGGCAAACTTTTTACAGCGCAAATAATTCGAGGAATTAATTTAAGTTAATTGATTTTTGCGCCAGAAGCTTTGCACGTGCCACACCAGGGAAATGTATGTGCTTGGTGGAAGTTTTCCAGCAGTAAGCTGCGAGTCTGATAGATAAAAACAGCAAACTGAAACGGAAGCTTGCCAGTCAAATAGTCAAACGTATCGACAGACAGTGGCAGGAGGACACACGGAGAGGCGGGCAAACAGACAGATGAACATGATTGCGTTGTGTGCTGAACTGTAATGAAATAAATTTCATTTGCTAGCTACATACACACGCACATAGTATATATGTATGCCATATATGTCAACAGACTTGACAGGTAGACACTGGGATCTCCTTAAGCTGGGACTATGCAGGACTTTGACGAACTTCCTTGAAATATATGGCACAAGATGAATATCTTTGTCGTTGCTGCTGCTGTTGATGTTACCATTTCTGTTGCCTTTGATAAAAATAGCAGCACATAATGTATGGTAATGTATGCTGCCTAAACCAGTTGTTTTCCACGTAGCTAGCTGCCAGCAATATAGCTTAATATTATTAACGCTAAATTAATTAATTGCTCACTGAGTTAAGCATATTAATTATTATGTATCGCTTTTTCCACGGAAAACTTTCGTTCAACAATATTCCTTTTTTTTTGTTTTTTTTTTCAATTTTATTTTTAAACATGTCAAAGCGGCAACATGTCACACAAAGACACTTGACTCCACCCTCGTCCTGCCCTCAACATACTCGCCACCTTGCCAACCAACTCACAGATACACAGATACTCATTCGCCTAGATCTCAGATACAGTTCGTACGCGTCGACTGCCTAATGAACTGTAAAGTGGTGTGAATGCAAAAAGCCCTTTGATGGGCAGCCAATGAACCTCTCTACTCTTTCCCTTCTCTTTCATGTCCAAGCATCTCAAATTATTGATTGCTTTAAATTTTGACAGCATACAATTCATTTTAATGTACAACAATTACGCAACTCATATTTCAACATCCAAATGCAAATGGCATCTCATCACCTTCTTGTAACATTTATTATTCATTTTATTAAGCAATTTCTGTAACAATTGAGTTTATTTGAAACATATTCTACAATTTTAGCAATCAAATTACAAAATAACAAATGGTAAACTTAATTGGTAAACTTAATTGGACTTAAGTTTACTTAAATATGGAACAATGGTTATTGAAGAGATTTGCAGAATTGCTGAATTTTATTTTATTTTTAATACATACATATTTATTATTCCATAAATCGAAATAAATGGGATAAATAATCCATTTAATATTACAGTAGCATTTTAATTTACTAGATTATAAAGTTACTCACTTATAAAACAGAACTTTAAGTCTTACTTAACCTTATGCCTAACTTTAGTTTCTAATCCTATTTTTATACTCTAAAATACTTGACTTATAAGTAGATTTTTACTACATCCGATTTTTGCACAAAGTGCTAACTTGGCTAAGCTAGGTGAGCGTGCTACCAGTTGATGTTATGCTATAAGCAATTGCGGCCCGGAACTGTCAACAAGAAGAAACGTCCAAGACGTGTCCCTTTGAAGCCATAAACATGAACTATAAATAGCCACGTTACTGGTGCTTAAAACACATCAAGAAGCACCATAAAAATGTGCAAAAATATAAATCAATGCGGTGGCACAAAAGGCAGTTGGGCATGTTAGCAGATCCTACACACCCAGCAGGGACAGCACGAAAGCATGGAAAAGAGCAAGAATAACAACAATAATACATAATGACAAATCCCCAGGCGACAGTCAACAGGCGTGGGCAGGATGCGGGGGTTAAAGTATGAGGGATGCCAAAGTGGTAGGCCATTAAAGTCATAAAAGTCGCGTGGACTAAATTAGAAAGATTTTTTTTTGTTTTGAGCTGGACTTTGCGCGAAGGCAGAGGCTCTAGCTTTTCCTGCTGCTTTCACTTGATGTACATAATTTTAAATGACTTTCAGGAGGCGACCTTAAACGGCGCTCGGGTATACACACTGAGAGACAAACAGCAGGCAGCTGGAGCCCAATGTAACAGATAAGATTAGACGTCGAAGCCCAGTGACAACAGGCAGCATTCGTCAAGATGGCGCTCCCCACGTTAACCGCTCACCGCTTACCGCCCAACGCCCACATTGAGTGTGCGCGCTCGTGTATGCCGTAAGCGAGTCAAGGTTAAGACCCAAAATTGCTCAACAGCCGTTGAAACCGCCCTGAGCTCGACTCGACTCAAATCGGCTCGACTCCCAACGCCCAACACCAAACGCCTAACGTCTTCTAAAGGAAAGAAAAAAGAAGAAAAACACCAAACACAGTAAAGATAAAAATTTTCGGGCTTGGCGCGTGGCATGGCAAACAGCTGGCTGGCTCGTAATCATTACGGGAGTTTTCCGATAAAAAGAAAAAAATAACAACAACAACAACGACAACAACAAAGGTGCAGCCGCAGAACAAAGGCACAGGCTCTTGAGCCCTTGGATAAACAAAATATATACATATACATATAGATGCGTCTACGCCCCAACGCCCATTTCCCATTTGGCACTTTATCATTGGCACATCGTTGGAAAAGTTGGACAGTATTTATTGAAATTATACCGAGCGAAAACAACTGCAAAGCACAGCCTTTATGCTGCCGCCTAGAAGTAGGCAATGATTTTTTTTAATGAGATTCGAAATGGTTTCCCTTCCGCATACTTATTAGAATAAATACATCATAAACCGGAATGGTCGAGAGCCCCTAGACGCGTTAGATAATATATATATAAATTGCGTTGCTGCATATGAAATATTTCATGCGAATTATGGGAAAGACAATAAAATATGCATGTTGATTAATGTGACAAGATAGATGATTGTATGCAATAAAGTATGTCTGCAAGTATACCTTAATATCGGGGTGTAATTTATATATAAATAACAGTTATGTGAATATACAGCGCTTATTTAAATAATGCTGGTTAAAGCAGTTAAGGAATTTCACATTACAACAGCTGCCCAAATTGTTTTCAATGTCAAAATTCCGTCACATAATTTTGTCCCTATGGGAAATATATGAGAGAAGGAATATGACAGAAGGAAACATTCCCAACCCCACGACGACTCGATGGAGCGGCTCTACCATGACATCTATATGTTATTGTCTAAGTTATTGCCAACAAATACGGAGTCTAATTGTATAGTTTATAATAGTTAATGTTTATGAGCTCTGCGCACTGATATTCAAGTACTATCGACAATCTCTTGTAGACAAAGCTTTACGACTTAGTTAAGATTTAAAGAATATTCTTTGCTTTTACAATAGTAGCATTGCATAGTATTTTACTGAAAACAACATTATTTTCAATGTATTTAATAATAACTATACAATATATATATATACCTCTTTCGACTTTCTTTCATTTTAAGAGCAAAATTAGACCATTTAGAAAAGTTTGATTTAATTAGTACACTCTTAGAGTGTTGCATACTTTTTGAATCGCGTTCAACAGAAGACTTGTACAAATTAATTACAAAACTTCTCATAGCAAAATTAGCTATGAACTAGTATTGACTATAGGTAAGCAGAATTAAATAATTCCCACCGTTTTTTATTCAGTCGGAAATCTATTCGTTTTCATATTTATGGCATCCAAAGCATGCAAAACATTTTTCCGCTTCATCCTTGTCGCAAATCTGGCGCCACATTGCTGTTGTCTGCTGTCAAAAATGTTTCCACTTTCATTTCCATTTCTTATTCTTTTTCCGTTTCTGTTTCATTTTTTAACATTGTCATTTACCCCCTCTATGTACGCGTATTTGCTTAATTCTTTAGGGTTTGGCAAACTACGTGTTTGCCATATTTAAAGATGCTGTTAAATGAAGGACACATAAGACCATCATATACCATTTCAACCACAATATGAAGTGCGGTATTATCATTTAGATATTTGCATATGAAGTATATGTAACATATACTGAGTCTGCGTGTGTCTCATATTAGATCTGCGTATGTTTTGTGGCACGGCACGGTACGATGGAATTAAAATGCAACCTTGAAAATTCCAGACACGTACTCGTATCTTCGTTTATTCGGCACAAGATAAATGTGAGCCATAATGACACGCAGCCCCTTGTACAGCTCATGCGGTTTAAATATAGATGTTAAAGGTAAAGCTGTGTATTGCGGTTTTTTTGGGTTAAAACTTTGCAGTCACTAACAAACGCCTTCGATGGGAATTGCTTTCAATTTAACGTCTGGCTGACTTTCACAGTGCCTTTCATTAGTTTGTTTAAGGCTAAGGACTTGTGTATACTCTGATTAAAAGCTGAATTTTATGATGCTCGTATAAAAGTCCAATGGAGCAATGTTCCCTGAATATGCTTCTCTTTTTTTTTGTAGGTTTTTACTTTATTTTGAATATTCATTATACATTATCACAGCTATTTGTTTATTGACAATAATTTAATAAAATAACTTATTAATTATTTATTTACTTCACTTTATTTATCTAATGCTTTTCTGACTTACTAAGTTGTTTACATTTATGTTTAACAGCATCGCCCGCTCAGCTAGAATTCCCAGCTAAGATAATTCCTGGAAGAGAAGAAAAATAAATACAAAATTGTTGACAAATGACTTGACCATATTTGTTGGCTTTCTAAAACTTGCCGCCATTTTAGCTTTATGTTCTTAGCCCTTGATGGCAAAAAAAATAAAACAAAATGCTGAACTTATTTTTATGCTACTCTTTGGGTTTCGAGTGCCGTGTTTGTGCTCTGCAGTTTTGTGCTGTCCTGTGATGAGCTATTTTCTGGCTTTGCTCCTGCCCTAGTGCGTAACTAATCAATGCTCATGATTTTGCTGCCATAGATGAGGAGAAGGCAACGAAGCAGCAAAAATAAACCACAGGAAAAGTTTTGGCTCTTTAAAACGTTCTCGGCAGTCGTTTTTTGTGACCTTCAGCTTATGTTGTGGGTGCTTGTGGTATGCTGAGGGGCACTCTGGCAGCAGTTTACCTTCATCAGCAGCCTCCAGTGGGCCAGTGAGTCAGTCAGGCGTCTCAACTATCAGCGATGAGTGAAAATCGCTGATGCAAGAAGCAAAAAAAAAAAAACCAGCTAGTAAGAAAAATACATTTTTTACTGCTTCTACTACTCGGAGAGCTGCTGCTGCAGTCACAGCTATCAAAAGGTTGTGTTCGTGACCTTTGCCAGTCGCTTTTCGTAGCAGTTGCCGCGTTTTGTGTTTGGCATTTCTTTGCTTTGCTGTTGATTTGGCAGCTCCCATACACACACTTGCACTCCCACTTACACACACACAGGCACTCTCACAAATCACACATGAGCTTGAGCACACTCGCCTGCTAGTTACACGCTTGTTTTAGTACGTGCCAGAACTGAGCTACTTGCTGGCACGCACATTTACTTCAAATATACAACTGTGTATGTGTGTCTGCACACTGTGTACTTATGTGTTTTATGTACGGACAAATTTATATACTTATAAGTATATACATATAGCTGCTTCTCTCGTACAACTGCCACAGCCAGTGTCATAAGTTGCATGTTGCGTATACGCAACCCTGCCACGCGCTTGCAAGTATGCTACGTTTATTTTATTTTTCTTCTTTCCGTTAGTCGTTTTACTTTGTGACTTTAAAATTGACATTGACATTTAAACAAAGCAATCGACTGCTGGGTTTTGTGACTTTTGAATGTCAAATAAACTGCTGCTAGCTGCAGATAAGAAGATGCCTGAATAAGCAAAATATATATAATATATAATATGTATGGCTACTTTTCAAAAACAAATGGATATTAAAGTGTATTGAAGGTGTATTTATTCTTTAACTCTTATTCTTCCTTGAGAAATGTAATGTGATATAGTAAAGCTTTTAGGTGTAGATTCTAACTATCTTGCTCTTTTTGTGCATTAATAGTTAATGTTTAGCACACTTAAATCAACAAGTTAATAGTAAATATCAAAGGTAAACCGTTTGCCTTTTATCGTATTGTTTATGCACATATGTCAAGGAGTCAAACTAGCCCACACAACTTGTGGTTTCCGCTAAATATTTTATATGAACGAGAGCTCGTCGAATCCCCACGCACATGTATATGACATTTGCTGTGCATACGTACATACATATGTATGTGTAATATGGTCCTTTATGTGATTTAACTAACCTGGTTAACCTTTTGAAATTTAACATTCATAAATAAATGGCATTTTAATACTTTTGGTTTACCACAAATATTTTTCCACAAAGCGGTGAGTGATGAAAAGAGAGAAAGCGAGGTAGTGGGAGGGAAAATAAAATACACCTGTTAAAATATTTAATTAATTTTTTGCAATTGAATTTACTGCATCGTTCGATAATTTATTATCGTTGAAAATGCATTTATTGGCCTTCGAAATGGCAACTTGCCTGCCAAATTCTCTTTTCGTTTCAATAAATGCATTTGGAATTTCAATTGAATATTTCAATGATTGTAAATCAAGTGTACTCTGAATCTCGGCTGTCCCTCTGTCATCCGACCAACAAATACAAGTGTTGCAAACTCCGAACAAGGCCTGGTTGACCACAGCACAGCCTCCTTGAATGTGGTTATTGTTATCGACTTGCGACACAAATAAACCACAAAATTGACTTCCTAATTGATGTCGAACGTTGGTTTTGACCTTACATGTTGTCTAAATTGGAAAGGATTCAAATACCGCATACAATTGTTGATTGACTCGACTCGAAATTGATTGCTAAATTGATTTTGCATACGCGCAATTGAATTAGAGAATCAATTAGAATCAAAGAGTGGCGCCTTGCACTTGCTATCCTTTTAGACCCGACAACAATTCCATTTTTATCAACTGACACTACGCTCACAGAGCTTATTGCATCATCACATTGAGAGGAGACAAAAAAGAAACAAAAAACATTTTACATACACATTTATGGTCCTGTCGGAGGGTCTCGAGTTCGTTTTATGTGTATCACGCGGCAGGATTCTGCTTTTGGTAATTGATATTGGGCCAAAACGAGCGCAATGGGATGCCAGTATGGCAACAACAACAACAATAACTTACATAATGCCTTTCTCTGCCATTCCACGCTTAAGGATTTTATTTTCGGCAAACTTTTTCCACCGACTGTGCAAATTTCTAATAATATTTTTTTATGTGCTTTGGCGCCATGAAAACTAATACAGACTCAAAGACAAACAGATCTGTCAACAGCAATAAGCCATGAACACAAAACGTAACTAACTGTTTGCGGCACCGACTTTATGGATATATAAATAGAGTTCCCTCATTCCCAGCATTGATGTGTGAGCCTGAAAGAATGAAGTGCTTTAAAGAAGCTTAATAATAATAATAAGAGTTCTCGGAAACACTATATTATTTATAATATTAATAAATTCATTATAATTAATATTTAAAAAAAAACAAACATTGTTTTTAAAAATGTGTTTAAAAAGAAGTAATTGAACTGTTTAACTTTGACCCCACATAAAAACAAGTTCATGATACACAAAAGAAACGAAGCAAAAGTTACTCGTAGCTGAACTGCAAACATTCTGAATGCTCTTGGCCATCGCTTAGAAAACAAACTCTAGGGAATTCACAATCAATCAACTGTCCCGACTTCTGCCGACCAATCCCCATCACAATTCCCTTATCCCTTTGCAAGCCACACAGTTTTATTTGCTTGCTTTGACCAGCGAAACAAAAACGCATTTGTCATTCGATTTGTGTGCGAATGAAAAGCAATGAAAACAACACTAACAACAACAATGGAAGCAGCCGCCATTCAAAGCCCATCGAAAAAGTGCAATGTCGACTGATGTTGACTACAATGGACAGCAGCAGGAAAAGCAACAGCGTGGGGGCGGAGCTGTACATGTTTTGGGTTAGTTAAGATATGGATGGTGCACAGGTACACGCATGTCCTTGGCACGCTTCGATGGCTCCATTCGGCTGGCAACTGGTTCGCTGAGTTAAGCCTCAAACGCATGATGTTGCCCCATAACCCAAACTCACAACCTACTCAGGCAACTCTATTGCCTCATTCTACCTCACTCAGCCTTATGGCATCCTTTTGGTCACCTGAGCCCACGTTGCAGTGCATAGCCACAGGTTAACTCTAATGACGTCAATGGTGCCGTTTGTCAAGCGCATGGCAACCTGGCGCGCTTCTGGGCGAACGGATTGACGACGACCACCAGGATGATGGAGCAGAAGAATGTCGATAGGCAGGTGCGGCATGCGGTGTGTGGGTGTGTGTGTGACATGTGGGCCCTTTTAGTTTACTTTGCTGCTGACATGTTGCAACGTAACATGCAACAGGCTGTACTGATGAACAAGGGAAGCTTCACAAATTCAACCAAGCTGAAACTTTGTGTTGGCGTTGCTCGCTCAAAGCCAATACACGAAAAAGGGAAAAATGAAAACTTTCACATTCATTGCCCCCTTACCCCTCAACTATTTTTTGTACCTCTGAATTTATGAAATTTTATGATTCTGAAGCGGATAAAGTGCACCAATTTACAAGCTCTGCCTGGCCTTTTTTATTGCTAGAAAAACAAGAAAAGAAATGTTTTCTTTTCTACAAAAAAGTAGCATACAAATAAAATATTTATATTTTAATTCTAATCAACATGAATAATTATAAATTTTAATATTATTCATTTCACGAACTCTTTCAATATTTACAATAAATTGCACATATAACATACTATATTAATTAAAATTAAAAAAATGATGCTTTATCAGCTAATTACTTTATTGTAAAAATTTATTTCTTTAAAAACCAAACCCCTAATGGCCATTACTCTGTTACGTAAATTACGCAAAAGAAGATGGTTTATTCCCATTCTCTCGTTTATGGAAGACTCTGTACTTGTTCCTAAATTTGGAAGATCAAAAGATTAGAGTAAGATTGTGAGTTAAGTGACATAAGCAAATTCCAGTATATGCGAGTATAACTAAGAATATATTATCAAAAGTCAAAAATAATATATATCTGACATGTTACATTTGCAAGACCATTTTAAATTTTTAAGCAAAGCGCTCAAAATGAAGGAGAAAAGTGACATCGCATCGCACAGCTGTCAAGACTTTGCTTGGCGCTCCGACTGTTTGTCCAATTCCCCAATCCCTTCGCTCGTTCTCTCGCCCTGACCGCCATTTTGGGACTTTCTTATTGAGTGCGCAATTAAATGCGCATTTGCGCAGTGTTTTTTTTCCTTTTTAACCTGGCTGCATTTCCGCGCCAAACGATGTTGCTTGTTTACGCCACTTGCTAAAGGTGGGTGAAATCGTCATTCTCGGACCCCATTCTGCCTCATCTGGCGCGGCTGACTCTACAGCCTCGGAGAGGGCAGGAATGGAAGAAGGAAGGAAAGCTTCTGCTTGTGAAGTGCTACATAATATTATTTTTAGACTTTTGTGCGTCTCGTTTATAGCAACAAATTAACGTAAAATTTTGTTGCCTACTTTCAGGCTGCGACGCATAAAAAAACGTTCATTTCGGCGCCACAAGAAAAGAGAAACAAAGATATATAATAATAAAACAAAATGACAGCATATCGTCCATTAGCGATTGTAACTGTCCTTGAACTTCATAGACAAAGCACGCTGCAAATAGTCTTCTGGGAAAATGCCAAACCCTCCACACATACTCTCTCTCTCACACACACACACACAAACACTTGCAGCAACTTTGCCTTGAAATGTGCAGCAAACATATTGAAAAGCCATAAAGGCCAAAACATAGACAGCTCGGTTTGGTAATGCGCCTGCTCTGCAAATGATATGGCAAATTGACTTGAAAGCGTGGGTCGAAGGGACCGAAAGAAGTGTTGAAGGCGGCGGGGTGTGGGAAATTTAGATTGAATTACCTTCCTTGAACGACCTGACAAAGTGTGAAATATACAATTGCACAATTGCCTCAACGGCTGAAAACGATACCAGAATTCAAATATTAATCCGATTTGAGCACAGCTTCAATTACTTTGAATATTAAATTTAAATTGTAATGTTAAATATAAATTTGATTTAATATTTTCCTTTACTGCTAACTGTGCTTACTTCAATTCGTGCTTATGTCAAAATAATAAATTAAAATATCATTTTGCGGTCAAACTATTGCGTGAGAATTATGACAGGTATCATTTATATTTCAATATAGTTGCGTGCTGCAGGTGCAGCATTGTAAAAGACAATGCAATCATTTCACATATAGAACACAACCCATTTTATTTAAACTCTTTAAGCATATACAGTTTTTACTATTTACTTAAAGTACGGCTAAGGGGTCTAGGAATATTATTTTATTTGCTATATTGTAGTTTTCTTTCGAATTAAGTGTCCTTAGATTTTATAAATTTTAACATTTTTATATCAACAAAGCTGATCGATATGTATCAAAAACTATATATGTGTGTTTACTACTTCTGACCAATTTAAAACTGTGTCGAGCCATCTGGGAACTTTATGCATATTCGGAATTGAAAATGAACAATTTCTTATTGTGTTTTGTTTATTTGGGTATCTTCCAATTTGTAAGCAGTTTTATACATTTTCTTTTGATAACTCTCTTTATGACGCATAATTTAAGGCTCTCCACGCTTATGTTAAATATTTGACCATTTCCATGGCTCCCAGCCAATGAAAACCATTTACAATTTTTTCCATTTCTTAAATAGCAACATTGCAAAAGTTGTTTTGGTTGCACACTAAAATGTTGAATATTAGCAGCAATAAAAATACAAAGTGATTCGGTGCGGTGCCTTTAAATATAGCGAGGTATTTTTGTGTCGACTCTTCTGACTTGCGAGTTATTTATAACATTTCCATAACTTGGAAAGTTCAACCATTTCTCCAACTTGCCGCATCATTGTCTGAGTCTTGTTGGTTTGCCAGCACGTGCGGTAGATTAGTCGAGCCTGCGGCGACTGTGTGCTACCTCTGTTTGTGAGTGTCCTTCTTGTATTTGTCCTGGTTTAAGTCTTCATCAGACTCAGACCTTAAAATATACTCAGATTTATTGTAGAGAAGCATTGGCTACGCCCAACGAAAAAGGAGACGAGGTAAGACTTTAGAGAGACGTCTTTTCGGTCACAATCGCATATGGAGCGACTGACGTTTGAGTCTCTGTTCTGAATGGACAATCCGATTGTTGCTGAGCAGCTTTCGAGCTGAGCTATTGTCCTGGCTGTGTTGTCCTTGCACTGTAGCCAGCATCCGCATAAACTATTGCAACGTCAGCTGGCTTTAACCTTTTCCTTATTTGGCTTACCTTGGCCCTCTGCCAGATGTGAATGCATTTCCAGGCTTACCATTTGCCAGCTTCCCAATGCCACCGTCAATACCGTGAGTGTTGTTGGGAAACTTACCCCCTTCCATTTCCCAAACTTTGATTGCCTGTGCGTTTGTATTTGTTGCTCCAAAATTTATTTCACATTTCGTATTTCCACGATTTGCCATTCTTCTTTTTTTTTTGTTGGGGCAACAATTTGGGTTGCGTTTCTATCCTTATGTCCTCTGCCCTTGCTCTCTTTGGGGTCTCTGTGATTTAAAGGCTTCTGAATTATATTCCAACCTCGTTCTCTTCAATCTACATTTTTTTTTTGGTCTCAAATTGATTTCTATAAAATATGGCGTTCAATTTTCGTTTTAGTTGAAAGAGTTTCCAAGAAAAAAAAACTGTTCAAAATCAATGAGGGTAGAATGCTGATTTAGAAGTCTTTCAAATTCCAAATTTAATGTTTATATTCAAGTTGCCGTATCCTTTCACATTTACTTTTAAGAAAGAAATCCCATATTGAATACTAAATTGTTAAAAGTAAATAATAACATATAAAATAAACTAATGTAACAAAATTCAGATATGTTCCTAACGACAAGTTAAGTTCAAAGTAAACAATTTATACAAGTTGATTATAACTAGAGCAAAAGCGGATGCAACTTGGCTTTTGGAAAACTATCAAAATATTCTAAAAAACTCGTTAATAACTCGTTCAATCATAACAAAGTACGTGAAATCGGTGGCAGCAAAAGCAAACTTTTACCCATTATCATAATAAACAGTAATTAAAGTTTGCCAGACTATTATTAAATTATTTCCCTAATGGTTGTTTAATAAAATACAAGCACTCTACATCGTCCCACCTGTTTGATGATGGGCCATGCCTTTCCAATCGCCTGGACATGTGTTCTCTCATCAGCCTCTGGTCCTTCGTCTCACTTGATCCTAGTGCTGCCTGCTATCTATGTGTGCTAGTTCGACTTGAAGCATGGCAAATGTCCTTGATGTGTAATTACTATCGATTGCTAGCAATGACTTGGAAAAATTGCAAGAGCTTTCTCATTCACACATGTATCTACAATATGTATTTTACGCTTATCGTGCGTAATTGTGTTTTTATTAAAGACAGAGAGAGAGAGACGTTGCATTCGGTTATGTCATTGGCCACAGATGCAGCTGCCCACTCGTGTTCTATGGGATGACAATATATGTATGTATGTACATATGTACACACACTTGGAGATATACACTTTGTCTGTCTTTGCACACTGCAATTGCCGCCTAATAGGTAAATTAGACACTGTCGAGTGAAAAGTGGACAAAAGGGAAATGTAATTTTCCGCTGGCCGATGTCGAGGCCGAGGCCTAGGCCACGTCACGTCATCGAAAAACGTTTTGCATCATGGTCGGTGTGCACTTAGTGTGGCCCGAAGCGATTCAGCCACAAAAATTAATTTGACCAAAGAGTCTGGGACACACTGAGTCGTACTACATGCGGACAGACTGACGACGGGACAGACGATAGAGAAGTCATTTGCGTCAGTCATCCATCCTGGCAGCTGACAGCAAATTCAATTTGTAAATTGTTGCTGTTGTTATTGTAGCTGCGTTTGCCAGGGCGAGAGGACTGCTGGGGAAAGATTGGCAACCGAATGGCTGCAGCTGTTGGCAACATCACAGCATCACAGCATACACGAGGCAAAAACTTGAGCTAAATTTTGAAAAATGTATTGAAAAACGGCTGGAATGTAATATACCCGGCACAGCAAGACAGTAATTTAATAAAAATAATATCCCTTTTCCAGCTTGATAATAGAAACTGGCACATCATTTGACTTTAGTTGTATTTTGTTCACACTTTCATAATCTAACAAATTGACCTTGTAACAAATATATACAAATTGCTAACGCCGATAGCAGCAACAACAACAACAACAACCAATAACAACTACGAAATTCGCACGACAACATCGTGTATTAGTATCTGTATATATATAGATATATCTACAGCCATTGCTTTTGTGCGAGGCGCAAGTTTTAATGCTTACATAAAGTAGCGTGTCGAAAAGCTGAGCAGAATAAAAAAATATAAATCACAAGCGAATGTGGTACTAACAAAACTGAAGAAACATGAATACTCTTTCAAGCTTATTACTTTATTTATATGTATTTGTAAAAAAAAATTCTCTATTCAATTATTTCTAACTTGCGTCAACATATTTCAACGATTATACATTATTTATTTAATCCGTATACTTGTTGCTGGTATAAAGTATTTAAATATTATATTATAAAATGTGAGCTTCAAATTTGAAATTAATTAATGTTACTTAGTTGCTTTTTATTTTTTAAACCTATTAACAGTAAAGTATCAAACTTTATATAATATTAATTCTACCCTTATTTTACTTAAAATAGAGAAATCTTTGTATTCAGTCAATACTTGAACCAAATCAATATTTATTGCTTCTCCACGAGTATATTTATCTATTGTTGCATGTCAGACTGGCATGAGTTAAGTTTGACTGAAATCTACGACAGTTTTAGAACTAACTTTACTTTACTTTTGACTTGTGATTTGTATGAAAAATTTTGCAAGAAATGTGGCTCAAGGTGTCTTCAATTGACAGAGTCGCCCAGTGAATCCATCCTAATGGATAATTTAAAGGCAGTAATAACTAATATATATATAGCAATCTATTATTAAACCAATTCGCTGCAAGTAATATACTATATAGAGTAAAGTCGACTAAAGTGCTACTAATTGCATCTATGGCATATTTGATTTATAAAACGATCGAACTGGTACTCAATTATCTTACTCCACACGGGTGGCAGATTAAGCACAGGTGCAATTACAGTTTTAATGAAATGAAATTAAAGTGATTGCTACCTGAATGTAGAGTTAACTCAGCGGAATTTATCGCAAATCTAATGAAGTCAAATGTCAATTGACTGTCATCTGATTTCGTTGTTGTTGTTTTTGGCACCAACTCACTCGATGTATGAGTAATTGCACTTAATTAATTACGTATACGCACTGGCTTGCACGGACCATTGAACAAAGAGCTTGCAAAAATGGTAAAAATGTATTCGACAACAATAATAAAATGCAATCAACAAGGCTGAACGAGTAATAAACCAAACTGTCATTGCGATTGCTGCATAAAAAACAAAAGCCAAAGTACTGCAAAGTATCTTAAGAAGTATCTGCTTATCAAGACAATTGCAGATCATAAAAAAGAGTAAATTTCAACCGCTCTGCTCTGCTACACAACTATTAGCTAAATAATGAAGGAAAATTGTCGTCTGACTTCGTCTTCTGAAGAAAGCTTGAACTATAGAGCTCAACATGACACCACAGCGGGGATTTTTTTCCCATTCCTTAAGTGCAGCTCGAGAGAGGCGTCTGGGGAGGTCTCAACAATATATATGCGAGACATATTTTGTAGAGAAATTTGTTATTAAGTGCCAGGCACTTAAGCGTCGAAGCGGGTCGAAGTGAATTATGAATCCACTCAAACTACAACTACTATACTCACCAAGTTAGCAGCGAGCACGATGTCAAGTGAAGCGTTTGATAAATGAATGAATATAAATAGCAGTCTTTATACACGTTTCGGCAAACGCCTCATGCTTCACTGCAGTTAATCAATAAGCATTTGATTAGCCTTATCATTGAGTGTGAAGATTTCGGCATATGGGTTGAGGTCAACAGCAGTTAGCTTGATGAATTGACTATGTACGAGGGTCGTTTGATAAGTCCGTGACTTTTTGAATAAAATATATTTTTTTCGTCAAAGAAGCGTTTTATTTCTCAACATAATCTCCTTTTAGCTCTATACATTTAGTCCAGCGTTTTTCCAATTTTTTTATTCCTTCCAAATAATAGGTTTTCTCAAGGCCCTCAAAATAGTCGTTTGTTTCTGTGATGACCTCTTCATTTGACCCGAATCTCTTACCGCCGAGCCATTTCTTCATGTTTGGAAACAAAAAATAGTCACAGGGGGCTAAATCTGGAGAATATGCTGGATGGGGTAGCAGTTCGTAGCCCAATTTATGAAATTTTGCCATGCTGACTACACACGTGTGCACCCGTGCATTGTCCTGATGGAACAGCACTTTTTTTCGCCAAATGCGGTCGTTTCTGCTTCAAATCAATATCGAATCTGTCCAAAAGCTCTGAATAATATTCGCCGGTGATCGTTTTACCCTTTTCAAGGTAATCGATGTGAATGATACCTTGTGCATCCCAAAAAACTGTGGCCATGACCTTGTTGGCCGACAGACCCACCTTGGCCTTCTTTGGTGCACGTTCACCCGGAGAAACCCACTGTCTTGATTGTTCTTTGGTCTCTGGTGTGGTGTGGTGGATCCATGTTTCGTCTACGGTAACGAAACGGCGCAAAAATTCGTTTGGATTGCGGTTGAACATCGCCAAACACTCCTTTGAAATGGTCACACGGTTGCGCTTATGGTCGTGTGTGAGCAATCGCGGCACCCATCGCGCGGAAAGCTTTTTCATGTCCAAATATTCATGTAAAATGTGATGTACCCGTTCAGTTGAGATGCCTACAGCCTCAGCTACCTCACGCACTTTCATTCTCCGATCATCCAATATCATTCCATGGATTTTGTCGACGATTTCTGGCATGACGACCTCTTTTGGGCGACCTGAACGTTCGGCATCACTTGTACTGGTACGACCACAACGGAACTCAGTAAACCATTTCTTAACCATTGAAATTGATGGTGCAGAGTCCCCATAATATTTATCAAGTCTTTCCTTGGTTTCGGTGATGGATTTTTTACGCAAAAAATAATGCTTAATTAGCACACGAAATTCACTTTTTTCCATTTTCGTTAAAATTCACGAGATCGTCTGCTTTCAATGCCTATAAAACGCAAACCAAAAAACGCAGCTTTCTCAAAATTTTACAGTCAGCTGTTAATCGATAACTGCTGACAGGAGCAGTGTTGTATTTAGAGCAGGTGCGCGGCAAATACAAAAAGTCACGGACTTATCAAACGACCCTCGTACATAGAACTGAACTGATTATGAGAATATCGAACAAGACCCTATAAACCTCAACTTAATCTTATCAGCGTCCACGGCGATGATATTAAAAGAAATAGATATATTATTTTACATATATTTCGCCAATAAAGTTCTTAACAAATGAAAGTGTTTTAATGTTTTGAGGACTTCTTTCAAATGATTTAAAACCATCCAAATCAGCGATTTTTTCATCATTACGCCTCGAAATTAGTCAATTTAAGAGAGTCCAGTTTCAAATAAAAATAAACAAGATTACTGATATTTAGAAAGTAGGTCATAAGCTCTCTTTTACAATGTTCTTAATGGCAGTGGACTTCTCAATTTATGAAATCTCACAGGCCTTCAGTAAGAGTATTTTAATGACTACCAGAGATTTTGATATTTTAATAGCTTGTGCCTTTTGGGCGATCTGCACACGTGCGTCCATTCAAAAAGTATTTTCTATTTTAATTTTGAATGGACAACGAAACGAAGTACAACAAATTCATTTTGGGATAGACATATATAGAATACTATACGCATTATTTACATATATATTTTGATGAGCTCAAATTGAACTAGCTGCCATAATTATGAGTGATTTGTATTCACTCTTGATATGCGCCACAATGAAATTTTGCTGAAATACTCACAGCCGCACTCAAACAGATTACAATTGAGATGCCCATTGTCTGACGCCAATTTCCGAAAATGGTCAAAAATGGTTGCCAAAGTGCTTTAAAGATATACATACATTTTTGATATTAACTCAATACATAGTATATAACAGTATAATATTGGATTTCTCAAGACGCGATCAAATAACGAAACTTCTTTTACAGCATTTTGCAAACCTCAGCAAGCCATAATTGTTTATTAAAAAAAAACGAGAGGAATGTGCCCACTGTGCGTGACAAAGATACAACAACAGCAATTTATACAATAAAATTTTTGCGCGACATTTCTTATGTACAAACGTATTTCTCAGCTCAACGTGAGCGTCATATTAAAGAGAGCAACAACATCAAAAATACTGTCGAGAATCGTCTGAGTTTGGGGGTCTGAGTGCAAAAAATGTAATGCCAGCCAGGCAGCCAGCCAGCCAGTTCAGCGAGTCTTGCCATTATAATAAATTCATGTACGAACAAAAACAACAACAAATGTAGCTGTATCTTGAGAGTATATAAGTGTGTGTGGGCTGCGGGAGGGGGTGTTTGGAACAAGTCGAGTTGGTCAAGCGAAGCTCGCACAACGTTTCTTGCCAAATTTGGCCAATGCAAGTTACGCACTCACATTTTTAAGCAAACATTTCATTTCGATTGTATTTTGTATGTCACAACCCACGGAAGAGACATGAAGAGGAAAATTTTTTGCAATTTTCGAGAAATCCGACAACATATTTGACAGACTTTGGAGGCGTGCATTTGAAATATTTTTGAGTAAAATAATTGCGAACCAGTCAACTGCAATTTCGAATGGCAAAATTATGACTGTCAGAAGCCAAATGTGCTTGCCACGCCTCTCTACTGCCGCCCCTCAACAAACGACAACTAGACCATGAACCTTGCGTCTAATAACACGTTAAACAAGCATAGTCTTTGGTTTAATACAGGCTTTTTAAAAATAGTCAGATACAGATAAATTCACTCATACTTTTACTCCACATTTTGACTTCATAAAATACACAACCATAATGGGATCAAAACAGCAGCACATTCACAATTAAAAATATAAAAAAGCAGGTTAAATGTGTGGGATTTGAGTCAAGTTAATTAATGAAATAGACAAAAGTAACAAAATATATCGGATAAATAGCATTGCAAATTATTCATAGTTCAAATTATTCATTAGTGTCATGTAAAGAACTAAAAAAGCACTGAAAAAAGGCACAAACAAGTTGATTGCCATAAAATAAAAATATTAATTTTAAAATGAGGTAAATATTGATATTGATTGATTGATTTAAATACTGGATCGTAATATATTATTATTGAAAGAAATTCACAACTATCAGAATCTATTATTTTGGGCTAAGTTTATTATACGAGTAAATTAGAATTGAAATATTTATAGTTTAAGATATATGTTAACAAATTCATTTGCATAAATGGTAAATGTTATAAAACTAAAGAGATAAATGGCTAATAAATTAAATGCAAGTGATTTATTATAAAATATATAATCCACGTGAGCTCCACTTAAGCGGATTACAATTGTTTTAAATGCAAGAGAACCAAGTAAAATGTTCGACTACTAGATACTCTAAGTCCAAGACTAACACCGCCACTGGCGAACTGAAGGTATACTGTAATATACCATATAGTTAAGTATATGTAGGGTATTACCAAAGAAATGTAAAACTATTTCAGTTTGTTTTCTTTCACTCGTTTAGCTTCAGTTGACGCCGTTACATTTAATCTAATCTTAGACATAAGGGTACACAAAATACACACATACTGTATGTGTGTGTGTGTGTTTAGATAGCTTAGCTTAGATATGATTGCCTTATTGTTGCTATTGTGGGCGCTTACCGGGCGCCGCATGTTGTTTTTTTATTAATTTCTTTCTTTCTTGTAGTATTTGGTAGCCATGTTTGTACGTGTTGAAAGAGTTAAAAGTTTTACGGCTAAGATGAGTGATTGTTTTTTAATTGAACATAATTATAGACCGACCGAAATGATAAGCCAATGTTGTTATTGTTTTTGTTATTGCTTAATTTTCGGTCCAAATGGTAATCGATATGCAAACGTGCATAAATATTTCAATAAATGGGTCGACGAGAACAAAAACCAATTGAGAATCGAGCTGACTAAAAATTCGTGTCCACTTGTGTTGTGTTTTGTTTTGTGCTGTGTGGTGTATAAGCTACGGCAAATCGACCCTGAACTATCAAGCTGCACCAACAACTGGCCATAGTTACAGCTAGCTTTGCTCTCTCCCCATCGTTATATCTCTCTTTCTCTCTCTCTCTCTCACATACTACATTTAACCACATTTCAATTTCCGTTTTGTTTTACGGCTGAAAGCATCAATTTTCATTTTATTGATTTCGATTTTTATTGTCCACAGAAACAACAAACACCACGAGAACGAGCACGACAATGGCGATGGTGATGATGGAAGCGAATGCAAAACCAGCAAACACAGAAATGTAAATGACAGTTAAATTACAGTAATAATAACAAAACCTGTCACGTTGCACTATATGGTGGTAACACCAAATTTCATATCCAACAAAAATTGCCAATTAAATCCCATGAATGGTCAGCTCAGTTGTCCTTCATGCTAAACTAAGGACATGCATTCCAGTTTTAAACTTACCACTGCAGTCCCATTCAGTGGTTCAGTTATTATGACACTTCAATCGCATTTGTTAAGTCAAATAATAATACTCGACTGTCCGAGGGAAAGCGATATGTCCGCTGAAGGCTAAACTGTTCATCAATCAAAATTCAAACACCAGCTTAATGTTTTCTAAGCACACACCAGAACTCAATAATGTGAGAAGTCTGGCGTGTCTAGGCTTTGGGCAACGGCAAAGGCATTTGCATTTTCTTTTAATTTTCATCCCATTTTCTTGAACGCAATGTGTCTATTTTTGGTTTGGATTATCTGGCAAGCCCCGTCAGCGACTTTGCGATTTAGAATTTACATTTATAACGACTGATAGAATTGCGGAAACTACGTAAATTAATTGCAATACTATTATTAATCGAATTCCATGTCCAAAGAAATATTTACAAATCTAATCAGTTATGAATTTTGAATATAAAAAGCTATTTAACACGCTCGTATATAAAAACCAACCAATTGGTCTTTATCTGTACTATCTTGAATCTCAATCGCTATTATTCTATATTTAACATATGAAATATTAATATTAATATTTAGTAAATTAGTTAGCCTCAATTAAATGAATCATATTGATTTTGAATCAATTGTTTCCCATACAAAAGTTGTCTAGGAATAATAAGTTCAGCCCTTATATGCTATGCTCAATATATGGTAAAATAATATTCGCTTGCCCTATGGGTTTCATATATAAATAGCTGTCAAGTGCCCACTTAGTTTTATTTATGGGTCATTTGTTGGCTTTTATGGCCAATGGCTACTTTGAAAGATTATAATTGTGTGTGCCCTTTTTGTATTGCCACATAATCGCAGCTAATCAAACGCATTACTCATACGCCCAGTGAGCGACCATAAAATGCAACATCAGCTAAAATATATATGAAAAGTCGAATAAAGAATAAGGAAATGTGCTTAAAATATTTGTTTATCAAACATTAATGTGGCATACAGTGAACTCACTTGGCCAGCAAACTAAGAAGCCAAGACAAGGCGCTGATATCGAACGTCCACTTAGCACTAATGTATTTGATTTCAAGGATGCATGAAAGGATAACAGGCGGTAAGGGCGTGGAAACAAGCAGCCCAACCTTTTTGGTCAAGGATTTTTAGGTGTGTTTGTTCGTCCGTTCGTTCGTTCGCTTAGAATTGTTGACATTACACATACGACGCGTGTGACAACAACGAACACGACGCATATTGATTTGTTTTCGGGGCGCCGTTTAACATTTTATAGCGCAACCGCATCAAAATAATTGACTTAATTAAGTATTCAACTGTTTAATATGTGGCATTACCAACACCATCATGGCCAATGGCCCTCAATGGCGCGCCACCTTTCCTTCATTGATTGATTATCAAACGATACGACTGCCACCAAATGCCATTGTTCATCCTGGTAGCAGGCAACAGCCTGTGCACCTGTGTATAAATCAAATCAAATTTGTGTCGTGCAAAAGTTTAATGTTTGCTTCATTTGTTAAACGAACGCCAAACGAAAGCTAAGCAGGAATTTCTGCTTCAAGGACTCAAAGCGCAAATAGCATTACTTGCAGGCTGCTGCAGCTGCTTTGAGAATGCGTCTTAAATTGCCACTGAAAGGTTTGCTTTTTGGGCTGGCATACAGCTGGCGAAACCCCATCACTTTTACAGCTTCAACACATTTTGAAGAGTGTGTAAAATCTCTTTAAATTGGCATTTGATAAATTCTCAAAGCTGCTTGAAAAGGAACTGCTTGCAAAAGGCTTACTCAAACTGCAGTCAGGAAAGTTTTCCTTTCAAGAAATTAATTAAGTTTTACATGTAAAAGTATACAATTTTACAAAGAAGCTTTCGGAAATGGGCTTTAATTAGGGATTTCAATGTTTCAATTTAATTTACAACAACGAGGTGATTTTATCAACTTACTGACAACCTCAAGATGCATTAGAATATGAGTTATTAAAGATTATATTTAATCACATTTAGTACATAAGTTGATCAGTCTCTTAGAAATAAAAACACACACATAAAATAATGCCTTGGATGATCGAATTCATCGATTAGCCAACTCCATATGGTTACTTTCTGGTACAAGCAAATTTTGCACTAGCAGATGGCTCATCTGTGTGTGCTATTTAAACATTGCTCATTATTATGATTTCTATTTTCGTTGCGTATTTATAGTCTTTATTTACTTAGTACGCATATTTTGACACTATTGACGCGTGTGGCCTGCCATTTTATATTAATTGTTGTTGTTGTTTTTTTATGTTTATTGCTGATGTTATTGTTATTGGCATTGCCTGTTGATGTTGTCAGTTTTAGTAGCTTCATGCGGTTCAATGGGTTTCAGTCGAGCGACGCCAGCAAATGCATTGTGAGTCGTGAATACCCATACTAACCCACACACACACACACACACACACATGAATATATTTGCGGTGTATGCGTAATTCATGAGGAATATTAAAGCCAGCGAATTTTCATGATGCGTAAGTGTAAAGAGCTTATATAATATTACTATGTACAAAGAGAAGGTGCTGATAATCCATCATTTATTCACGCACAATATTTATAAGTAAGTGCAAGGCAGCTTATTATTTGTATGGCCATTTATGTATTTGTTGATAGACTTTAAAATTAAATTAAATTCTTTTCGAATACGATTGCCAGCTAATAAAGTGCAATCAGTGAAAAATAATGTAATAACACGCACCTGTAGCAAATCCTCAACATCCTCGTAATCTTCGGACTATAGATGGCTAATTAATGTGCACATTTTCGTATAAATATATATTTTAAACAATTTAACAATGAGCTCATCCACAGGCGACACAAGCACAAGCGCAAACACAAACACAAACAAATCCACGCCCCAATTAAGACAGCAAACGAGTCGCTCAGTACCTTAAATCAAATGAGGGGCAAAACACGTTTACCGTTTTAAGCATTCGACTGAGTACGAGACTGCGAGAGATCTACTCGAGGCAATTACCGTGACATCGTTGGCTCTCTTAGCGACTCGATGGAGTGCAAAAGGGAGCGGGGGCAACGCCGCGTATGAGTGTTATGTGTTGTCGTTGCCATTGCGTTTATCTCAATTTGCGAAAGATACTCGTATACTTTTTAGCAACGCTAAACGAGACATGTGTAGGCCCAGCAAATACGAGCTGGTTGCATGTGTACACAATATCTGATATCTGAGTTAGTCACGTGTTAACATCATTTCTAATTATGAACAACAACTGAGAGTTGTACTGAGAGTACATGGTGAGCATTAAGACGAATGTACTGAGAAGAGTATGCGTCTCTATTGTACTTTAACCATATAACTAATGAGTTTATTGAACTGCTATTAGAATGTAAATACTTTCAAGTAATATTATGCTTATTTTCATTGGTTATACCCCGTAGGTTTCTTTAAAACATACAGTCGCCTCTTTGCATTTACATTGTTCACAATAAAATGAAGTAATCATGCCCTCTTCACTTACTCTTTGCCTACAGGGTGTAATCAATATACACAATACTCATTTTTAAAATCATTAAGCTAATGACTTTGCTCAGTCTATTTTGATTTTTATTGTTTCTCCCTGGGAAGTTTATTTACTTAGTGAGGAGAAATATATTAATGCCCACCCACAGGTTAATTTCATCGAATATTTTATTGCTACTCAATGCTCTGCTCTTTCACTTTGTCCTTTATTTTAATTGCATTTCGGTTTAGCTTTAGCGTGCTCTTTGATTTTGCTAAGTAATCACAAATTAATTGCATAGCCCATTTTAGCTTGACCTCAACACAAATCCAGCATAAACCAGACACTGCTCCAGCTAAATCTGTAATCTCTGTATTTACCTCCAGCCTCCTCCGCAAATGTCCTGCCTTGATTATTGGCGTGGCAAAGTGCAAACAATTGTAATTTTGGCATTGCCAGTACATTTATCTGTTTTCTTTTTTGCCAAGCTTGTTATTCTTAGCGTTTTGTTGCTTTTGGCCACGTGCCTTAATTAGTTGCCTACCTGACACTTTTCCGTCCAATCTTCGCTGGACCAGAGCCATTCTGTCTATTACGTTATTTTGAGCAACGACGCATATTATTTTGATTAAGATTTGTCGACATGATTCAGCGCTTTTCGTTTACTCTGAGCCAACAAATTGGCTGGATGTCTGAAAGCTTTACTGTACCTTCGTAGGCGTTAATATCAAGTACATTTTACTGTTTTAATATTTAATAATATTCATTGTTTACTTATTTCATTAGTTATTATAAAAATACCAATTAGACAGTACGAAGCAATGAAAACAATATTAACAGCACTCAAAAATACCCTAGATACAAGATTCTCTATGTGAGTTCATACATGCCTGCTGGCTGGGGGAAACAGCACGCTTTTTTAATTAGCCGAGAAATTAATTCGCATAAAATGTTGGCATCATGAGGCGAGAAGCGACCGCAAAATTAATTGCATAATATTTTAATGACACTCAATAAAATTGAAAAATGTTCAAAAATGTTTTGTGCGTGTGATGCCAACAAAAATGTCGGGAAACCAATGCCATAAATGCCATAACACTTTATATTGTGTATTGCATTGATATTGTATATATGAATATATGTATAGATGTGAGTATGTATATGTATATGTATACTATGTCTAGGCCCAAGAGACGCCGCCGCCTCCACAACGGGCAGACACAAAATAAACACACGTGTGAACATGAATTGAATAGCTGACCAAAAGATGCGCTGCAGATACAATCGTGTATATATGTATACGATTATATATGTATGCGTGTGTAGAAATATATCGATAGAGACACACACACATGCACGCATGTAAATAGTGAAGAAAATCAGCGCCAAATTGACGTAATTGTCACAATTTTTGTCGGCGGCAATCATCAATTTGTGTGGGCTAACAACAACTACATATGTACGTATGTGTATATATATATTTGACGGTGTATGTGTGTGCCTGTATGTGCATGTTTTTGGGGCCTGTATAAAGCAAGCATAAGTATAGTTGAGCACAGTTTTAGCAAACTGTCACAGAAGAGACATTAATCAAAATGTGGCAGTTGATCAACTGACATTACATTAAAATTTTATTAAGTAAATAATACTTGCATAACTCAAGTTCGAAATTAATTGGCATTTGAACAATCAAAGTATTTCGTACTTTGATTTTTATCCAGCCAAATTTGTTCAGCTTAATTCACTTTAGCTGAGCTCCACTGTTTCGACGAAAATCACTTTTGTGAAATGGAGCACTTTGGATATGGCGCAGGCGCAATAGCAAACATTGTGTGATGTGACTAAATGACTGACTGACGACTGGCAACATGTTCTAATGGCTGTATGTGAGTGTGTGTGTGTGTGTGTGTGTGGCTGTATCAGTAGCTGTAGCTATGCTGCGACTTGTGTCAGCTTTGTCCTCCCCATCAATTAACACCACTTTACCACATACACACACATACACACACACGCACACACACTATACGGGCACATGTGGCGCACACAAATAAATTAAGCAAATAGAGAAATACAAGCCAATAGGCCGGCCAGACAACAAGTCGGATTTCATATATGCACTAATCAATTGGTCCAAGACGCGTATTATCAGCAGCAAGCAGCACCCACACTACATCACGAAATTATAAACAAATTAGCAACATGACAATAAATTTACAATTTTATCTACATTTTCACAAACATTTTATTACGAGTTGTCCGTTAAATTGCCTTCAATTTAGAGCTGTTAATTAAATCTTAATATTATTTATTCAAACGAATTGCGATTTATTGCGTGTTTCAATTAGAGGCAAACTTTGCCTACTAATTTAGCATTAATGATAACTGAATTTGTTTTGAAAACTTCAAGAGATATTTAGTCAACATTTATAACACTGTACATTTACAGCCATAATTGTAATTCAATAACATTTTATACCTCATTTAGTACGAACTTATGGTTTAGTCTTACTAAATTTCCTTCCAACTACAAATGCTTTCATTCATTACTCATTCGCATGTGTAACAAAATGCTATAATTTCAAATTAACACCGCGAAATTTGAAAAACTTTGCTAACATTAACCATATTTATACAACAATATTTTAGTAGCTGCCATAATCAATCGTCAGCCCAGCTAATGTATGAGTCAAAAATTTTCCAAGCTTTCATAGGCATAAATTGCAAAAATATTTGTTTATTTGTTTCAAAGATTTTTCAATAGTCTACCTTTGTTTAGCTATTCGCTTGGGTCAATAAAATTTCACTTTATTGCAATGACTAGAATATGGCTTTTGTTTTTAAAAGAATTGCATTAAAATACACAATTTTAATAGAGTGGAAAGTGTGTAAAATTTGCATATCACATCGCCATTTCTTTTGATATTTTTAACAATTTTTCTTTTTGAATGTTTTAATTTATTTATATGTCCTCTGAAGATTTTTTTGTATACTACATCTATACGAACAGAAATAAACACAAATACAAATCCATGATCTATTTTCAGCTCATTTTTTGAGAGAAATATGCACACATTTTATGTTGTTAGTCATTATAAAGTATACTTTTTAATATATCAATCTTGCTGAGTAAAATAATGTAAAGAACACAAATTAACAATTGCAGCGAAAATTCGAAAATAAAGGTATATGTAAAACCTTTATTATTTGTCTTTAATATACTTATAGTTTTGATCGTGGATCACTTCAATGCGACATAATAAATACTCTACTTTATTAAGAAGTTAACTTCAACTGCATAACACCGCGAAATGCAAATTTTCTTTTGTTTATAGATCTGTAACTTATTTGAATAAGTTTGCATGATTAATGGCCTGCACTGTCAATTTATAGAACTACTCGTAGTTATTATAGCGCTAGGAAAGTATTTTGTAATAAACAATTAATTACAATTACCACATAAAAAGAGTACAACATGTTTGACTGTCACACTGAGTAAGTCGTATTCACTTTTAGTCATTTAATTACAACCACTCAAATGATTTGCATTAAAGATTGCGAACTTTCTTTTGTTTCCAGTCGGGTTGTACGAGTACGTGGTACCTTGGCATCATTTAGACTCTGATCGGTTGTCTTTATCTAATTGACAACAGGCAGTCGCACATTATTGCCAGTTGCCGAAAGTCGAAATCATTTAAATAATTGCACAAATTAAAATGCACAATGCACAAGTGGAGTGTGGAGTCGGTGAAAACAGGTCGCGTAAAATCGTTAAAAATACAGATGGTTTTTTTTTAACTTTTATTACAAATCCAGAGAGCGACTAAATGACATACACATATGTATATTTTAATGTACATATGTATGCAGCTGGCTATTGGCTCTAGTAGTCATTCAATGCACTGCATTATCGTGGCATTTTGTGTGTGCAACCATTTGGAAAATGAAATCAGAAATCACCTCAACAATCAACCAACCGCCCAGTCTCAGTGTCAGAGTCTGGCTGACTCAGCTCGATGCGGGCCATATACTCTTTTTATGGCCCACTCTCCGTTGCAGCTGCACCACACAATACATACATCGTGTAGTGCACAAAGAAGCGTATATTTATTCTGTTTCTCAGTTGCGATATTAACAATAACATGCTAATAATTAAGTTAAACTTTGCCGGCTTTTTGTAGTGTTATTTGCCTTTGTAATTACTTGATAAAAGTTCATCAAACAGTCTCATTTCTCTGATCTTAAATGACAAAAATTCTCTTTAATACAGAATTGATTCTTGGCAATCACCGTATGAGTATTTTGGCGAAATGGGGCAGAAAGGGTATCAACAAATCGGTTACTCTAATCATTAACATTTTTCATATTTCATATGTTTTATTTTATTTTTGTTTTTATATGTTTCTATTGAGTTACGTAATGCTGTGTTGTAAAACAGAGCAATATTAACTAAGATACAATTGACAGTTCAAATTGCTAAATAATTATTTATTTAATTTATGGCATATGTGAGTTACAATTGCGCAATTAATTATATAAGAGCTCTACTAAATAAGTAAATCACATTTTACATTTCTACTTGTTCCCAATGGATTTAAAAACGAGATCGAGTAGAATTGTAGCAGTCGTAACATTCATCTCTTAAAGATCGAACTTTACAGTCTGCACTTGGCAGCGTTAATATGACATCTTAAATATTTACACAGTTGCAAGAAAGTTGACAACATATAAACAAAATTCAAAAATAAACCTCGCCAAGGAAATTTAATAATGTTTTGATCAAACCATTGCAATTGAAATGTCTTTTAGATATTAGTATAACGAAAAATAAATTTGGCAAATTACCTAAATATTTAATGGATAGAAATATATTAAATATTTTACGAGTATATTAATACTACGCCAATGCAGTTTTACTATATACATTATACCCTGTAAATATTAATAATATAAGGTTAAAAATTAATATCAAGTTGACTTTGCATTTTTTTATTTCTTAAATTTTGTGATCTAGTTATATTTTCTGCTTGATTTTTATGACTGACAAACTATACACCCACTCGACCATATCATTTGGAATTATGATTATTTATATGTCTGATTGTTGACAGTATAACAATAAATAAATTTTATGTTGTTTTTGCCAGCTTATGCTAATAATAGACATAAAAATTATTAAACAACACTTGCGGAACGGATACGATTTCAGCATTTAGAAGAATTTGAAAATGTTATATGTTTGTCTTACAAATTCAATATACGAGTATTTGGAAGATTCTGTCATTTCCAACTATTGGATAATACACGTAATACATATTAGCAAAATTCCAGAACAATTGCGAATACCATTCTCATTGCTTGCTCTTTATTTGCAACTCGTTCAGCTTGTCTGATACAAAGAAAGAAATTCACAACAATTCCGCTTGAATATAAATTTTCCAGAACAATATATGGGATGGGTCAGTGTCTGGGTAACTAATTGACCATAGATGATGACACACATACTCACCACAAATTGACGTGCTTGTTTGTTGAGGCATTTTTGCAAGCCAAGCCAAAAAGGCAGAGACATCTACTTAGGGGTTGTCGTCCGGCTTTTAGACCCCAAAGAAGGCAGCACAGTTTTCCCTTGTCCAATAAGAAGACGGTATGCTTTTCAATTGTATGGGTATCAGAGAATGTACTTAGTATATACATTTTGTAGCTAAGAACTAAGGCAACGTTTTGCAAATATCAGAATCAAATTCCGTTCGGTGTCTACTATGCACATACCTCTACAAAGCATTGGCAATAGCATAGCCAAGCCATTGCCTTTGGTATGTTGTGTAGGTTGTGTGTGGGGAAGGTAAATCATAAAGCCGCTTAGTTGTTGTCCTGTTCTGCATGTCGTGGCAAAGTTGGCAGCAAATGACAGCCAAACAAACGAGGTAAAGTAATATTAATACTCTTATGCACATACATATATATTCTATGTACACGTATGTATGTACATATGTACATGCCCGAAAAACTGTGTGTTGCTATAAATAACCTTACGACATGCTCTCAAAAGGACCCATAGGCCTCTCCCTAACCTCGCATACCACATAACATAAGTATACATATTTGCAAGTCCCTGTGTGTGTGTGTGTGCTTATGCATGTGTTTAGTTTGTGCATGTGTCGTGTATACACGCCAACTTTTGTAACTTTTTTTGTCTGTAACTAAAATCAAGGAAACAAAGTAAAAACTGCTTTCCGTTTTTTTCCTTTGTCGACAAAACCCAACGGCAAGTGTGTCAAAGCTACATTTACCCCAGTGTGTGTGTGTGCGAGTGTGGAAAAAGCCACAAAAATATTATGCAGAAGTTTGGCAGCCTCGACTTGTATATGGCCAATCGTTACGAGTTTAATTCTTGTGGCTTGTCCGATTTTATAAGTTTGCAAGTAGTTTCAGAACTTCAGCTACATATAAATGTACAGTAAAGTTCTCAGTTGAATTTAAGCAATAATCAATGCCTGAGCAACAACTAAAATCCTTAAATATCATATTGATTAACTATACTCGTAATAAGCTTTGCAATGCGCTGCATTTTAGAGTAATTGGTAGCTCAATTTTATAATTATAAATCTGTGTCTGTCTGCCCGTTTATTTATTTATTTCTACTAAGCCCCAAGCCTTTGCTGGTTTTTAATTATTATTAATCAAGTTCAACTCTGTAGAATATTTCTTTTAAATAAATAGAATCACTTTTTAATTGAACAAAAATGGCACGACACATACTACATGCACATTATAATGAGCATATGGGTCGAGTAATCAGAGCCTATTACTCAATCGTCTGAAAATACTATAAATAAACAGTCTGCTTTTGAATAAAAATAACCTTGCGTAACAAATTATGTGGTAAGTTAATGCACCCTTTTGATATGAGTATATACTCGTATTTGTATGTAAGTATGTAACATACGAGTATAGTGAACACAAACAAGTAGTAGGTCCCAGGTGTTTCTAGTTGCCACGTTTGGCTCAACACATTTGAGTGTGTCTATGTATGTATAAACATAGCTCCTTTGCGTGTATTTTGCATATGTATGTGCCTTTATTGTTATTTTGGGCATGTGTATGGAATAATACTTACTACCCTGACAACACCTTGGAGTCGTTACGAAAGTCTGTAATGAAGTTTGAGCCATCAGTTGAACTAAGTAATTAAATTATGCTGCTTTGAAATATATGCACATTTATACATGCCATACATATTTAGGCAGTTGCCTTTCAGGAAACCTTCAAAAAGTTGGAATATTATTATAATAAGTGAATAAAGCTTTCACATTGTCAAAATGTTGTTAGCACGCTACAACAAGCGCCACATTATTATGGGTTCATATTTCCATGGAAAGCTTGGCCAAAGTGTTAAAGACTTCAATAAGTCGAGCTAGAGAATTTCCCAATTTTCCCAATCGCTCCCGGACCAATCACAAAGTACACATCATTCTCATATATATTTTTTTAAGGATTTCAAATTCATTTTATTGGTTTTTTTTTTGTTTGTTTGTTTGTTTTGTTTTTGCTTATCTCTTCCTTTGTGTTTGTTTCATCCTCTTAATTCTTTTCCATCATTATAATTGTTTTACTTGCTCGCAAAATTTTTGTTTTTCTTTTTTCATTATTATTGTATGCATGGATTCGGTTTTTCTTTAAGACGTTTCATCTTGCATGTTGTTGTTTTTTTTTTGTTTTTTTCTCTTTGAAATATATTTATATATACGCACTTGCTATATAAACTTAAATATATAAACTAAATTAAATAATTTGAATTTTCTCTTCTCTTTTGTGTTCTTGTTTTTGTCTGTTTATTCTTTTTCTTTTATATTTAATGTATGTATATATGTATATATATATTTATTTTTATAAATATATGTACTTCGAATTTAACGCACGCACACACATGAAACAACAACAAAAGGTTATTCATTTTCGAATATTTGACAAAAAATGTGTTTTCTTGCCGAAATTACAAACTATATAGAATTCTATAGATTTGCATTTTATTTAGCAGGTTTTTGTTAGCTTAAAACGATTCTTTCTCATGGAAGTTATACAAAATGATATACATATACATATATATAATTTTATAGTGTATATTCTTCTCTTTATACATATACATATACATACGTAAAGCAAGTATTAAAGCTCAGTTATATGATTTGTAGAGCATTGCTAAATAAATTACATATAAAGTTAACTAATAAAAACAAAATTGCACAGAAACTTTACAAGAAAAGAAATGGAAATGGAAATCTAAGTTCGTATTTGTTTATAATATATTCTGACTGAAATAAATTACAGTATGTATATCTGCATACATAATATATTTTCAATATATTGTTGTTGTTGTTGATGTTGTTAATTAACTTATTTGCTCAGACTACTATAGACTATGAATTCAGATGTATGCATGTATGTATGTATGTATGTATGTATGTAGATTTCATTCAATTTTTTATTAATGCGCCTATTTGTTTTGTCGTTAGTGTGTGTCTGTTTTTGTGTGTGAGTGTAGGTGTGTTAAATAAAAAAAATTTAAAACATTTCTTTAAACATGTAGAAACAATGTGATGTGTGCTTTCTTTAAATCCATAATTTGTTTAATATTTATGACTTTTTGACGCAACTAATAGAAAAAAAGTGAATAGAGTTAAGTTATTACAAAACATACTTTGTATATTTTTGTTAAAAATAATTGTATTTGGGTTTTTTTTTTATTCACAACAGAATTTGAAAGGCATGGCGTCTAAAAATAAATTAACAAAAAGTACAAGAATTAAAATAATAATTTAAATGATTGTTTTTCCTTTAGCCTATTATTTAACAAAAGGCTTCGCTGCTTCACATAGTAAACCTTTAAGATCTTTTAACTTTTAGAGAAAGTTGTTTGTTTTAACGAAATGTTAAACAATAAATATATAAATTGATCTTTACTCAAATATATATGTATATAACGTTTTTTTTTGTTTTCATTCTTTTAAATTATTAAACTTAATTGGCGCTTATTTTTCCTCTTATCGTCCTCTCAATTTCTTTCTCCCGTTTTGCACATTTTCTTGGTATCTTTTTGCTTGTGTTTTATATATATATTTAAGTGTTTAATATTATATATTTTTTGTTGTTCAATTAATGCTACGATTTTACGCTTTTTTACACACAAATTTCAGTTTGATTTTTTTTGTTTTTTTTTTTTACTTTGCGACTTAAATGTAAACATTTAGATTTTTTTTGTTTGCTGCATTTTTGTTTGTGTTTTTTTTTTTAGTTTTGTTTTGTTTTAAATGTATGTATATATATATTTTATGTTTTATATTTTGCATGTTCTTCATGTTAATATTTATTATTTATTTTAGAATTTGAGTAGTTCATGTGGTTCATTCTAGATCCTGCGAGCGATACGTGGATGTCTCACGTATGACTTTGTAATATGTATGTAAATATGTATATGTATGTTCGGTGAGTGCGCTTACTTTTAGGTGCCAGTGTTAATGAGCACGTGTGAGAGTATGTTTGTATGTGTGTGTGTGTGTGTGTGTGTGTGTGTGTGTTTGTGTCTATAGTTTGTTGATTAACTTTCGGCTGTTTTTTCTTTTTATCATTTCTTCTTTTTGTGTATTCTTGTTTTGTATTGTTGCTTCTTTTTTTTCTTGTTTTTATTGTTGCACGTCGTCGCTGATTGTACAACATTAATAGTACATATGTATCCGTATGTCTAGAACGCCTAAAACATCAAGAGCTAAATGTAAGCTCGGTAAGTAGCAGAGGGGCGGGAGGGGCAGGACGCATCGGCCAGAGGGCACATTAGAAGTTCAGCGTTTTTTGGTAAGTTTTCATTTTGTTTTTGTATCCTTTTACAACACTAACATTTTATACGCAAACATCACACTCAATGTGAAAGTCTGCTCGTTAGCCAACACTGAAATTTTAGTTTAACCAACACAATAAATCTTGACTCTTGGCTGACCTCTTTGCCATATCTTTACGATCTTAGAGATAACTTTTTCTTTCTGTTTACATTTCTTTATTTCTCTTTTCAATCTTTTTGTGTTCGTTTCTCTGTTTTCTTTTAATTAATTTAATAAATTAATAAAGCATTTCATACTCTCACAAATATTCTTGTTCAGCTTGTTGTTGTTGTTGTTGGAAGGTGTTGTCCACTGTTGACTTTTAAACAAATTCTTCTTGTTTCGCTCTTTTTACCGAAGTTCTTTTTAGCCGTCGCTTTTCTCTTGTTTCTTTTCTTTTGCGTTTTCCTCTGTTGTGTTTTGCAGTTAAACTAAACTATGTACTTTACAACTAAATATCTGTAGTCTCGTGGTTATACTATACGCTATATGTTATGAATGATTACTTATGTGTTTTACCATTAACTGTTGTTATTTATTATTTGCTGGTTACTTTAACTGTTCTTCTTTGTTCCTTGTAGTTGAATCTTCCTCTTCCGTGTCATTCTCTCGCTCTCTGTTCACTTGGCTGCTGTACGTTATTTTAGAAAAAGATGTTCTCGAAAATGGGTTCATCAGTTTTGTGAGGGGAGCAGCATTTCAGTTCCACTACGCTGCAAAAATGGACAAAACAACAATAAGTTCATTAATTATCAGGTTTAATTTATCGAAAAATATGCAAAAATCATCAACTAGTAGAGCTTAAAAGCGCTTCACAGCCATTTGATGTGTTCGTTAACGCTTAGCCTTGAGGGAGGGGCCAAGTTTATGCTCAGGGCATTTCCTATTTGAGTTTTTTAACCTCAGTCTCAAGTCAAGTCTGTGAGTTGGCCAAAATCAAGCAAGCTTTCCGTTTGACCATTAAACTTGCTATAAATCTAAAGCCAACACACTTGACAACGTCTTTGATGGTTTCCGATGTGGTTTTAGCAACGGAAAGAAGTCAACTAACGAACCGTTACCATAGTTTTCCCCCACATGATGCTAATTATTGAGCTAGGTCAAGGTCAGTTGGCTATTTTGGGCAATTTCATTTAATCGGCTAACTAAAATAAACGACGATGAGGAAAAGATGAAATATATTGCAGTTTTCTGCATTATTGATTTATATTATTAAATGTTGTATACAATTCGATTTTAAGCCACTTTATTAACTGCTATATATTGCTGTAATAATTTTAATTACAACAACTTGTATTTATACTTTTTTTGGTAGCGCTTACATTTGATATGTAATAAATTATTTAAAGCATATATACAAAAATCATGTTATTGAAACAAGTCAGATATTTAACCCTGGATATATATGCATGCATATGTATATAATATGTAAGTATAAATAAACTCGTTATATTTTCTCATTTCCCGGTGTTCAACTGACATGTGAAAACTTTTATAGATTTTGCGCCTTATCAGTATCGCACACACACACACACACACAAGCCAAGCACACCAAACAGTCTGCCGCTGCGAAGTCAACGTCGACGTCGCCGTCGACGTCGCCATCAATGTCGTTGGCAGCGCTGCCAGTGGGCGCCTATGACGTAAGCAAAGCCAACAACAGCAGCGCGTTGTATTAAATCTTTTTTCACAAAATCATATAACAACAAAGAGGAGAGCGAAAATACAAAACAAGCGAGTTTTGTTTTTGTATTTTCAGGCGGCGTTTTATGGCTGCAAACAAAAGTCATGAGTGAACGAGCTGCACCCACACCATAACAACAACAACAACAACAACAATAACAATGCTAAACAAAGTGAAGAAGATAGATATGCAATAGCACTTAAATACACACACACACACACACACACACACACATAGATATCTAAGACGTATCATTTGCAACTGCAGCATTTTGAGATCTGCTTGATCTTCTGGCTTGTCTCGCATTACGTAAGATCAATTTGGCCAAAGCCAGTTGTGTACAACTACTACTGCTATTGTACAACTAACTGTTCGAGCACAAAGCTTTCACCTGGCAAATGCCTTAACTGGCCTTGAAATAACTAAAATGCCAAAAAACAAAACACAAAACAACAACAACAAATATGCAAAAGTAATAGCATCGGAATGTGCAACAAATGAAAGGTAATTTTGGATAGTTAAAGCTGAACAAATGGAAGGAAATGGTTTATGCTTGAGTGATATTACTCAGCAATGGTCATGGAAAGTGCAACTAATTAACAAACAACATATATTTAAGTGTTTTTACAATATAAATATGATAGTGCTAGAGTTGGACTTGGTAAAGTAAAGCTCTAATAAATCAGCTCATTTTGCTTTTATCCGGTTATTGCAAATTTATTAAGTATACTCTTGCAATTGCAATAAATATATTAAATATTGTTGAACATATTTAGTTTACTTCGATTTTGGTAAATTGAATTTGTACCTTTTTTATATGTATATTTATTTATTTACAAAATCATAACTGGGAAAAGATAAATACCAAGTACAGTGTATTATTTAGTAGCATTGTTTGTTCATATCACAACTGCGTCTATTTTAAACCAAATGAAAGATACGAGTCCCAGGTAGTTTACTGCTCCAGACATAGCTTTAGATGACTACAGCTACTAAAATAAGTATGAGTTCTATAGGAAACTTGATTCACACTGTGTGGTTTCCCCCTTTATGAGTACAGACTCGTCTTTATCTCAACTCACAGCCCTATCACAATTTGATGGGCATTAGCACAACTTGAGACCTTATCAATAATGCCAGCAACTAATAACTAACTAAGCTCGCACATAACTTTAAATGAAATAACTAGCTTGCCTGTCGTTGAGTTAACTGAGCTAACACAAAGTCCAAGAGCCCAAGAGCCATTTACCAGGATTTATATTCCCTTTAGTTGCTTCGCTTTTAATGTTGCAGTGTTTTTCTTTTGTTGTTTTGTCTTTTGTGCATTTTCAAAAAGGGTTCTCTCTGCCCTTAGTTGGCCCTGAGCTTGTGCATATTTCATGCAGCTGACAGAGACAGAGAGTGCATGCGTAATTAACAACTGGGGAAACTCAACAAACTTAACAGCTCCACTGCAAAGCAATCCTTGCATATATAGATATATATTCATATTACATGCTTATACAGATTAGTTCATATTTACATAGAATGATAATACCAGGCGCCTTTCCATACACAATTCTAAACAAATAAACCTATTCTGTATTGAATAACCCGATACAAACAATAACAGTCGCCAGCAGAACAATTTGAAACTGGCTATAAACTATATATTAGTGTTGAAAATTTAATGAAATTTAGAACAATGTTTATCGCAACTGAAGAACATAAAACAACAAAAGTAAATAAGCATATGATGTGAATATCTCGGCTGAGACAGCACTCGATAGAGCAATGACTTCTGATCTGATTCAATGTGAGACTCTAATTAAAATGATTTCGCCACACAATTTGTTAACATCTGAGAGCACTCGACAAATGCTCAATGTGTGCTTTGTTATTGTTTATGGCTATGCTATCGGAATACAAACAGACATGAGCTGGGCTAGGCAGGGCCTACTACAACAGACCACAGACCCAACCCTGAGAGATATGTCACAGCCATAGGAGCCAAACAGACAGACAGACAGTCAGACAGACAGACAGACATGCACATACTTGTACATGCTCGCAGCGAAAATAGTTTGCGAATTGCCAACAACAACTGGTCGCCTACTCGACATCAAATTTGTTCATTTCATTTTCATAATATTTGCGTCTATATCTTGGGCAAATATGTATCTACAGATTGTTTTGGCTTCTAGCGGTAGCTTGTCCACTTGTTCAGTCTGTTGATTTATTAAAATGTTTTTCATTAGAGCGGCAGCAGGGTGGAACATTGCTTATATCATTTAATTTATATTCATGTATGAGTGTCGCATATATCTGTGTATTCGATATACTATTTCAGTGGCTTCTTTTTAATACACAACTCGCACATATTTCTTTGCGTTTTCATTTATTAAATCGGCAACATTTTTGTCATTGTCTGTAGGTCAAATTTGTTGCCGAGCACTGAGCATATTTTATTTACTAAAAACTCGACTGACAAAATGTACGATAAGTGTAAGGCTTATCAAGATGCCAAGATGACAGATAAAAGACGAAGCTCAAGGCTAATAAATGAACTGTTGAACTAACAAAAAAAAAAAGAACGAGCTACAAAATGTAGTTATTTATTATAGACAAATCAGAAGACTCTCTTCAAGTACAAACTGTTGAGAAATTACCTGCTCAGGCAATCGGATTAAGTAAATAATTTAACAAGTTCTGCACTCATCAATTTCTGTTCCATTTGCGAACTGTCTAGAACTGAGAGTTGTTTTCTCCCCTTGACAATTGGCATTTATCAAAATTTGCATTCGCAGGCGTCAATCTCATGGAGGGGGCAAGCTTATTGGGGCCATTGAAGAGTTCAACGCAGTCTTTTTTAATAAATGACAGCAGTATCAATGTCGAGAGTTGCGAGTTCAACAAACGCCCAAAAATCTGCAATTTATTATACACTTTTGGCTGCTTTTGTTGTGGCAATCCATCTGCGTCTCTGTTTGAACTCTCAACTTTTTTAATAACAGAAGAAATGCCTTGGGCGTGGCACATGGCAGCACAATGATGACAATTATCAAGGCGTCCAATATCGACAATTCACTTTGTGTGCTTGCAAAACTTTCCAAGCAAAACGAAAATAAGTGGAAAAAGAATGTGGAACGGAGTGGCCGTCGTATCTAATGTCAATAAACCCATTGGCTTTGAAATCCAAATCAATTGTCGGATAGCAAAAAATGCCCGAGGTGAATCAATTAAAATGGAAGTTTTTCATAGAACTAGATGAAAATGTCGTATACATGCAACATGCCTAGTATATATGCAACATGTAGAAAATGGACAGGAAACGGAAATGGAACGAAGCACAGACCTGGAAGAGACATGTCCCCAAGTCAGAAGCGTGAATTTAAAGCAAATTTACATTTATGAAATGCCATTGAATTGTTGTAAGTGTCATTGTTGTTGTTTTGGTTGTTGTTGCTGTTGCTGCCTTTGTAGTTGTTATGGTCGCTTTTGTTGTAACAGAATTAACTACGAAAGTAATTAAAGAGCAAGGGCAGGTCGGGGCAGGCCAGGACAACTTGAGCCCGCAAGCGCCTCTCTCCCTCCCTCTCTACCTCTCTCTCTCTCTCTCTCTGTGTCTCTGACATGTAAAGGAAGTGCGGCTCACAATTTCAACTTGCGCGCGCACGGAGGCAATTAACGCTACACACACACATAAGCGAGGGTTGATCGAGTAAGTGCATATATATTCTAATAGTGTTAAGTATTCATTAATTAACATTTATTATTCAAATTAAATGCTTCACTACATTTGTCGAGTTCTAATTGAGCAGCCCTCGCTTTGCGCACACTTTGTGCGCTGCAATAAAATAAAATTAAAATTTGAAACAACAGCAAAAGGAAGCTGTTGCTTGCCTCCCTCCCTTCTCCCCCTCCCACCCTCTCTCTCCCACTCTCTTTCACTCGTAACGCACACACAGCGTCGTCCACTTGTGTGTGTGTGTGTGAGCAACACAGCTGAGCTCATTCGCAAGCATCGTCATTCATCGTCATCATTTCAGCTCCCACCCCTCCTCCTTTCTCTCTCCCGTTTTTCCCACCATTTCTCTCCGTTGTTTTATGCTCTCAATTCGCTGGTAATTATGATAAGATAGTAATTACATTTATCTGTTGCAGCCAGCGCTGAAAAAATGCTCAAGTGCGCGTGGGACGCGCATAACGCTGCGTATACGTAATATATGCAGCCTTATTATGTATACGCCCAGTGTCCAAGGTACATTCGCTGAATTTTGCTAAAACCATACTACAATGACCTTGCCGTCCAACATAGCGAAGCTTATCTTTCTATTTTCAGTGCTTACACCATTTCAGCAAGTGCGTAGTTTGATATTTATTGCAAAAAAAAACAACAAAAAACAACAAAAAAGATCATTTACAACAATCAATCATATGGCAGACAGTGCTACATTCTAACATTTCAATACGTAATAGGCAAATGTAATTAAACGGACCAGCAGCTAACATCAACAACAAGAAAATAGCACACAAAAATGATAGCTAATGAGTTACACTGCACAACAAGCAAGATAAATGACAAAGAAGAACAATTTACACTGCATTGTTGAGCATAATTTATTCTACCTAATATGTGAAATATAATACAAATATTTACTATAAATGTCATTTAGACTTTATGCACACTTCTCAGCCCCTCACCAGGCTGTCCAGTGTATAGAGTAAATAATATAAAATAAGAGCAACAAATAATTAATCAATAATTACGTCTTGCGTGTATCATTTGCCTGCGAGCGGGCAAGACATCAGACTAATAATAAAAATGAAAAAAAAAACTTCAATTAATTTGCTGGCAGCACCTGCTTTGGCAATTGGTTGCATGCAAACACAGTCCCTCCCTCCCCCCTCTGGGGCCAACCATGGACTAATGTCAACGCAACAACAAATTATTATTGATTACAAGTCGTTTGTAATGAATTGTTAGGGGAGTAGCAGAGAAGCTTCCAACAAATTCAATTAGGCACACGACTCGCTGTGAACTACTAAATATAACTGTAATTGTGTGTTGGCCATTACGGCTCAAAGGGCCGTGAGTGAGAGCGAGGTAGATGCAGCGAAATATCAATACAGTTGGCGTCTTATCTCTTTTTGTCTCAACGCTTTGCGTGAGGTTTGTGTTAACAACAACAATAAGAGAGCATTAGTCAAATAACAAGTAGGCTCTTTGCTGGGGTGCATGCTCTTAACCCATTTCGCAGACAAAAAACAAATTAAAAACAACAAACTAAACAAAACAATACAACAACTAAAATGAGCGAACCACAAAGGAATTCAAGGAATGAGAACAAGAGTGCGGGGGCAGGAGGAGAGGAATAATGACGATGCCGACCCGCATTATTTGCTAGGCTGCATAAATGAATGCAATAAATGTCTTTGTTTGTTGCCACTTCTTATCGGAAGCCCTTCAATTATTGTTGTTTAGTTTTATACATTTATTTGCGCTACTTTCAAGCACTTTTCATGATTTTGTTGATAAGCCGGGCGAACACTTGCCAATTTGATTCTGCATTTGTTGCTATTTGGCTGTAAAGTTGTACAACAGTTTAAGCAAAGTCACCAACAAATACAGGATTAGTGATTAGGTGCTCTCAATTAGATAACATAGCAAGCAGCTTTTGACACATACATATGTAGCCACCCACACATATACATACATGCCGCAACACCTGCTCATCGCAAAGCGAGAGAAAAACAGCAACTTTTCAATTTCCATTGTGTGCGCCTTTTTCATGTTCAATTCTATTTCATTTGCACATAAATTCTGAATGAAAATTGCATGGCACTGAAAAATGTATAAGCCAAATCGACAGACAGACAGCCCAGCCAGCCCAGCCAGGTGGTGCGACAGAGATGGCCAGCGAGCGAGAGAGCAAGCCAGTGCGGGAGAGGCGAATGAGCGAATGCAAAACGAGCAAAATGTACGCGTTTTATCTCTCGGATACACGCACACACACACACACACGCACACACACATACGCCTACGAGAGAATAGCGGCTACAATTTGCAAAAGCAAAAACGACAACAACAACAAAAACAATTGCAAAAACGAACAACAAGAAACAAAAATTAAAACGAGCGCAACATGGCGACGACGCCGTTGTGTGCGTTATTTAAATGAAGATTTTGTTGTTGTTGTCTCAATTTAAGCGCTTTTTTATATAGCCTGCATCCTAACAAAACTGGTTTTCATACCCGAAGATCTTTGGCAAAATAAAATACAAATCAAAAGCAAATATCAGCATAGTAAATACACATCATTTTAATTTATTCTCGTTGCGTACGGAGACGAAACGAAAACAAACCCAACTAACTAACATTTGAGTTCAGCTTTTCATTCAGTGCATTGCTCATACGTCACGTTGACACAGCGCGTCAAGCATTAATTATGAATGCGAATACCCTTGACAACGAAACAAGAAAAAATCAGCAAAAGAATACGAAGTAGAGACCGCAAACAATACACATAAGTGTGTCATCTATGCATCTTCAGCGCAACTGCTAATTAGACATTAGATGTAACTGATTATTAATAAATAACAGCTAGCTAGAGTGGTGAAGTTACGATTTAATTTATTGCTGCATTGCCAATTAGTGGCCAAGTATTTGTGTGTGTTATAAATAATGGCAGCTTATCTCTCATTAACATTATTTACTTACTGTTAACAGAACAAACCCGTTAACTTGTGAGAATAAATACATTTTAATTACGTTTCCAACACTGTTCAAAATAGTTACTTGCAAACACTGTTTTTGTTTTGTCTCATTGCATAATTACTTGTAATTTGTCTGCCTACATTTGTTATAAATAATTGTGCACAGTTTTTTTGCAGTTACTGTCATTATTTTAGCTGTTGTTACAACTTGATTTGAGGGCACTGTTACAAGGCTGCCCGGCCAACTCAGTCTCAAGTCTGTCCGTCCAACACCTGACTGTCTGACTGTCTGACTGTCTGGCTGTCTCTCTCTGTCAGTTGCATATCTACTGTAAATGTGTGGGGCGCGTTTGCTGCTTGCATCTAAACTTGGTCTAGGTGTTTATTGGAGCGTCGCAAAAGTGAGCAACGAATTTCGTACAACGAGTTCTAAACAAGTTTCTGTGGCGACGGTGGCGACTATGTTGAACTGAACTTTAGGCGCAACTGACAACAACTGTGTGCAGAGCGGTGACCTAATTCCCCACTAACTAATCAAACAGTTCCGCCCACTTCACAGACGTCTACAAATGTCTCGAAAGCTGGCAAAAATTATGAACCATATTAAGCTACTTAAAGAGCGTATAAAATGGCGACAAATTCAAATACAAATATGTGCCTTTATATATTCAATAAATGCACTTAAGCCATATCTTAGTCATATCGAACATTCATTGAGCACTTTCGAGCTTTGTAAATAATTAAGTAACTACTTAAGTGCTAGTACCCATGACTATCATTACAATTGCCGCAGTCTTAAAAGAAAAGCAATGATTGATGGCTCCGTTTGTGTTTACTTTTCTTTTTCGAGTCTTTTTCGAGTCTTTTTCCATTGATTGCCGAGCCAATTTGAAGCCAAACATTAATTAGTGCCAATAAAAACAGTGCACTGTTTGCAAAGTGTCACAAGACCCAAAACAATTTGACAAAACCATCAAAAAAATGCTAAGACGCAAAGGTCGCGTAAGGTCATGGTCGGAAATTGAGGAATGCAACAAATTTCCCTCGCTGGAAGGTCAGCCAGCATAACTTAGAAGCTTGTGTAGTTTTTGTGTGGCGTTAGAATTTATGTAATTAAAAATTGTTCATGATTTTTTTCTTTCATTTTATTGTATAGGCTTTATGCGTCCGTTACACGCAGCGAGCGCTTATAATTTATTTTCATATTAATTATGAGCAGCGTCTTGGTTTTGCATTTGGTTTTGGTAAAATAAAAACTATACACAACGAGAAATACTTTTGCTAATGTGGCAAGAACACGCAAGTCCGACTGAAGTAGATAAATGCTTGACTAGCAGATACGCTGTAACAAAAAACCAAACTTCGCATTTTGTTTTTATTTCTAATTATTATTCTACAATTCACATCAATTAATTCATTAACAGCTTTATTTTACAAGTCATTTATTTATTTATTGTAAACGCCACTTTTTGTATTACAGGGTATTATAATTTAAAACAGCAGAGCTAAAGCATAAATTGATATAATATATACATACTATAATAATTTATTTATATTTGTTTGCGCTTTTTTATTTGGTGTGTTGGGCTTGACATTATTTATGCCTTGAAGAGCCCGCAATAAAGATACACACACACACACACACACACACACACAGACATGGTTCCAAGGCAACCAAATGGGTCAAGTGTAAATGTATATTCATTGGAGACTATTGGCTGCAAAGTAGATTTGGTTAAACGCAAAGTTCAATGCAAAATGTGGGCGTGGAATGCCGAGGGGGTGGGAAGTGGGTGTATACTTCAAGCTGCTAGCGAAATTCCGAGCACGCAACACGGAAAAGTTGTAATAAAGCAAATCAAAAGAGAAAGGCAGGTAGAACATTTCTTGAAGATGTTAACAATATGCCATCATATTTAAAAAAAAAAACAAATAATACTTGATCTCTTATCAGCGCTGAAAGTGTCTTTTGTCAAAATAATTAAGTTCAATTTCTCACGTTTTGTCCATGCACCAAGTGCTTTTTATCATTGGTTTCTTTCAAGTTCCTATCAAAAGTCGTGTCAATTCTGTCTAATTTAAATTCCCCCTAGTTATACTGAATTAAATCCTCACTCTGACGGTTACGTGTAGTATCTGGAATAGTCTTCCCCGGCAACTGTTTGTGACTCAATTCGTCACTTCGTCTACAGGAAGAGTGCTTACTTGGAATTTCAATAGCCAAAAGAAACACATGTGTCTGGCATGTGGGCCCAAAGTTGGTTGCCATAGAAATCCCAAGAAATTCAAGTCATTAGCCGGCAGCTGCAACGACTCAAACTAATTAAAAGAGTGACCAGCACGCGCCAGACATGAGAAGAGGAGGAGGAAGGAGAGGGCATAAAATAGAGTGCAAAAAGGGAGCATTCTCAAAACGAACTGTTTCGCTTGATGAACTTTGTTTAATCAACTCCAAAGCGTTGTCCAAATAAACAACAATCAATCTTCAAACCAAATGCTGATCAAGCAAAATGAAGACAAAGCAAAAATAATGGCATTACTTTTGGGATTGCTCCAATATTTGTACATGTAAGTGTTGCCAATACAATAAGATTGCCTTTATGCAACAAAGCAAGACCATAATTATCTTTTATTTATTTACTTGTTTAAGTGATTTGCAAAATCAACTATTCAAACAAAATGTTTTACTAGTAAATAAATCTGCAATTGCTATGGCTTTATTATATATACTTTATTTTTAATATTAATTCATTCGTCAATTAAATGTCAGCTAACAATCTACCAATTACTCCACAAGCTGCAGGAATAATCGCATCTTAGCTTACAAATGTATGTACACACCGTTACTATCGATATAATCAACAATGTCGATAGCCATTTTAGTATCGATAAACCTTAATAATCAAATTAGTGTAAATACTTACAGTTGTGCCTTTTGTTGTTTTCGGGTATGAGAAATCCCAATTTGGTATCTAGATGATGACGTGTTTGTATGGTAAGTATATGCCCAGCTAGACGCAAATAGATGTAATAGTTTCTGTTGTAGTTGTAGTTGTAGTTGTAGTTGTAGTACTAATAGTAAATAGTAGACAAATAGACGAGACGACAACAACGACGATGGTAACGAAGGTGACGAGAATGCGACAAATTTGTGCATCTTCTAGAATTCAGCAAACTCCTTGGCGCATTTCTCGGTGCTCGAAATTCGCAGGGCCTCCTCCTCGTAATCATCGAAATTGCTTGTATCCCCGGGACCTTTACACCGCGGTATAAACGGCGCCTCGATTTTCTTTTGGAAGATCGCAATCCAGTCCGTTGAGGCGAACCATTTCTGATTCTTAATATCATTGACGCCCGCTTTCAGATTGCCATAGCGTTTGGTTAGATCCACTTGCAGTAGATTGCGCAACAAATCCTTCAGATCGGAGCCAAAGTGCGAAGGGAAACGCACCTTGCCGGAGACAATCTTCTCATAGATCTGTATGGGTTGATCCGCAAAGAATGGCGGATAACCAGCTGCCATTTCATAGACCAAAACACCCAACGCCCACCAATCGACGGCCTTGTTATAGCCCTTGGACAATATAATTTCGGGTGCCAGATATTCGGGTGTGCCGCATAGCGTCCAGGTGCGACCCTTGACGCGTTTGGCAAAACCAAAATCGGTGACCTTCAAATAACCTTGCGAGTCAATCAACAGATTCTCCGGCTTCAGATCGCGATAGATGAGGTCAAGATAGTGCAGATACTCAAAGGCGAGCACAATTTGTGCCGCATAGAAACGCGAATGGGGCTCCGAGAAGCGTCCAACTTTGCGCAGATGGGAGAACATCTCACCTCCGGGCACATACTCCAGTACCATGTACAGATTGGAGTTGTCCTTGAAGTGGTAGCGCAGCGAGACAAGAAATGGAAACTGTATGGCCTGCAGGATGCGTTTCTCATTGAGCGTATGCTCGACCTGCTTCAGCTTGACCACCTTCTGCTTGTCCAGTATCTTCATGGCATAATAGTCTTTTGTTGGCTTATGCTGAACGATCATTACGCGGCCAAATGAGCCCGTGCCGAGCGTCTTGATCCGCTCGAAATCATCAAGGGCCGCAGTATTGGTTGGATTGCGACGCCATTTATCCTCGAACTCCTCCTTGGCCTGCTCAAGGAACTCCTTGACCGTTTCGGCCGCATCCACCTTCTTGTTGGATGTGGTCGCGTTGTTGCCCATTTTCGAGATGGTGCCGGTCAACGATGACAAACGAAACGTGGCGCTGGCTGATACTTGAGCTTGGGATGAGCTTCTGCTATTTCCTGCCTGCTCACCACTACCAGCAGCCTCAGTTGTGGATGTAGTTGTTGTTGCTTGGCCGACTGCTGTTGATGTTGGCCCGCCGGATGCTCCTGCTGTTGATGAGGATGCAGATGCAGATGCAGAGGCTGTCGTTGTTCCTGTTGCTGTTGTTATGGTCGGCGGCGTTGTTTTGTGGCTAGCGGCGGCTGCTTCCTGCTGTCCTCCCCCTGCACCACCGCCTTCCTCCTCGTTGCTGTGCTGCTGCTGTAACTTGCCCTCTGATCCACTGCCGCTGCCGCTTCCCGTTCCTGAACTATGATGGGATTTTTTCTTTTTAAGAAATTGTAAAATGGATTTAGCTATTTTGCCGAGTTTATGAACAACGATGTAAAGAAAATTGTAGCAATTGCTTTTGCAGCAAAGCGCAACTAACTATTCACTTGTTGTTGTTGTTGTTGTTGCAGTTTTTGCTTTATGCTTTAATTTTTATTTTAGCCTTGTTTGTTCAGCTAGCGCTTTTTTGCGGTTGTTGGATTAGTGGAAGCTGCTTTTGCTTTTGTTGTTGCAGTTTTAAATTAACTTTTCGTATTTATTTTTAACACTTTGCGGCTTAAACTAGTTTTACACTTTAAGCTTAAACTAACATTTGGTTTAACACATTAAATATTTTTATTTTTTCCGCTTTTTTGCTATTATTTTCAATTTACTTTTATTTTTGCTGCAAAGACAAAAAGAGGAAAGAGAAAAAACCAAAAATTAGCATGGAATTTGTGACATTTCTATTTTTAAGATTAGCACACGATTTAAATAATTCGCGCAGTGTTGCCACAAAGTTGTTTTTTTTTTCATTTTGTTGAAAACAATATTTATTTATTTGTCTTTCAGCTACATTTCGTTTTGTTTTTATTATTCGTTGTCTTTAGAGTTTCTTGTCTTTCCGATGTGCTTATGATTTTTTTTAATATTTGCATGTGTTTTCGCATCGATTAATTTAAAACTATGCACAAAAACAATTTAACTCAATAAATAAAGCAATTTGCATTAATTAACACGACGCAAAAATAAAAGCTCAACCCGTTTAGGAAAAATAAAAAAAAATATCAGTTACAAAAACAAAAAGACTATGAAACTAGCGACGATCGTGTCAAGTGTCAAAACAGCTGATTGCTGTCGTGGAATAGGGCGTTCTCGCTCCCACTTGCTAATAGTTGCATCAGCTGTCAGCTAGTTGAGAACTTTTGTGTGCCCTTAACTCGAGCTAAAGCATTAAGTTAATTATTAATTCTTTCGCTGTGCGATTGCGTTTTGCTTTTGTACACATTCACTGCGTTTTACTTTTGTCATATTTGCTTTTGCACTTGTTTTTTTTTCGCAATTGCTTTGCACCCATTTACTTTACTTTATATACACGCGTATATATAAGCATATGCTTGCGAGTGTGAGTAGTGTACGTGTGCCTGTGTGTATCTGTAGCTGTGTGTGTTTCTGGTTGAACTTTTTTTTACTCTCTGCTTTTGGTATACACTTCTCTATATTTTGCAGTCTGCTTTGCTTTGACGTTTGTGTTTTCAGCTGCACTTGTGTATTATTATTTTATTTTAGTTTTTTTGTAATTATTGAAATTAAATTTCAATTACTCATTATATTTGCCGAATATTGATTTATGCTGTGAATTGTGCATAAAAAGTTAAATAAACACTTAAAACACGCATACACATACATACACGCACACACAGATTGAATAATCGATTTTGCTACCATACACACTCAAATCTGCTCTGAGTTAGTTGACAATTACCTTTTTCAACTAATTCTATGTTTCTAGTAATTGTAAACACATCTAGAAATTTTTATAATTTTTTGCATAAATTTTTTCCGTTTTTTGCACTTTATATTTGTTGCTTAAATTTTTAAAATACCCGCATTAACCGCCGAAAAACCGACCACACGCGTGTTGACTGGACTGCTCAACAGCAAGATATACAATCAGTGTGACCGCAAGTTACATATCAAAATATGCTTTACTTCCGAAAATATACCGGAATATACAAATTAATAAATACTACAGACAATATCTTAAATATGCATTTGAAACAGCGCAAGTTTTGAACCACAATGGGTTTTCTCTCTTTTCTTTTAAATTAAAGACCCTGTCTAGTTGGTTTTGATGCATTCGGATTTTTTAATCCAATTGCAACTTTAGAGAGAATCTGAAAATAAAAATGCAATGTTCATGAGTAATTTTCAGACGAATGTTTGCTAAAATAATTGACAGCAAGTTAATACATAAAAAGCACTAATTTTTCAGTATTAAAAGAGCAAGAAGTACGCAACTTGCAGCAATGGGCACACTGCATATTACAACCATTTCGACCTAACATATAAAAAAGAACTCATGAAATTTTCTAGAATTGAAAACATGCACAAAACTTACTACACGCGTCAAAAGCGGCAATTACGAAATCAATTTCAAACAGTCCAATGATGTTAACAATCGCTGTTGTCAACAGTTTAAGACAACAACGAAAACCCGTTGGTGTAACACAGAAAGAGACAAATATAGGTCTTAGGAACATGTTGCACTGTTAGACTGATGCTATGTATATTCGATATCTGCATCACATTTTAATCGAGTGGATATTTTTAATTTTCATTTTTAAACCATTTTAAAGACCAGGTTACTTATTTTTATGAAAAAAGAGCAATATTATATTTAAATTGAACACACTATTAGTATTTCTGAAAGATAATTTTGTTGTTGCGTTCTTATAAAAAAAATTTGAAATATTTTAAAATTTCAACACAACTATGCATGTGTTTAAATATGCTTGGTCCAAAAAATTCTACGGCAATGATTTCTGTTCAAGGATTGCAGTATTATTAGAAGCTATAATTTAGTATATTTTAAGAAAATCAATGTTACCACACTAAATTTTCAAGTATTGCTTCACCTCAGTTGCTTATTAAAAATATCAATGGCAATATAAACAAAACAATTTTTGCGCTGTAAATTATATTTCTATAGAAAATGGAATCTTTTTGTCGTGTATGTTCGAAACCCGATGATGCTCTTGTGAATATTTTTATCAAAACACAAAATGACAAACTCTGCCCGGCAGATATGCTAATCGAATGCGTCGACTGTAATGTCCATCCGGATGATCCATTTTCCAAGCACATTTGCGATTCATGTGTTGTGGCGATCCAAAATGCTTTTGAACTCAAGCGCAGATATGAGCTAAGCCATCAGCACTTCTGTAAACTCCTGAATATAAAAGATTATAGTTTTGAGGTACGCCAGATTCAAGATAAAGAATCGAACGAAAACGAGGGAGAACTACTTCGAAAAGGATGCCATAACGATGTATACAATGAATTCGAAATCTTTTCAACGTCAGATAATAATCCATCCAAAAGATTTAACAATATGGATGAAGTCAACCATGAAAAAGAACCAAAACTTACAAATGACGAAGTTCAAAATGAACAATCGACAATTGAGGATCCTTGTAACAGAAGCTCCAGTAATTTAAATGACGATCAAGAAGGCAACAGTGCAGATGATGATTTGAGCAAGGAAAGAGTAAGCTGCGAGAAGTGTGGAAAGGAATTCATTAAACTATGTCCTTACTGTCGGAAGGACAGTGATTTAATGCGACATCTTCGTGTTCATAAACATCAGTGCACACACTGTCAGATGTCTTTTTCCGACGTAAAGAGCCTAAATCAGCACATCCAAAGTCATTCGACAGGTCAATTCATTTGTCCTCACTGTCAAAAGGCTTTCGATAGGCGTAGTTTTCTAAACATGCACATACGAACTCATTTGAGTGAACGCCCGTTCAATTGTTCCCATTGCTCAAAAGCATTTCCAACAAACGATGAACTCACACAACATACGAAAATTCACTTTGGCGGACGCCCCTACAAATGTTCAGTATGCAATATGGCATTTACCCATAAATACCAACATCAGCGACATACATTAAGTCATTCAGGATTACTCAAATATAAATGCTCAAACTGTCCAATGGAATTTAATCGCATCGGTTTTCTTAGAAACCACAATCGCTTTGAGTGTCCTATACTTCACAGTACTAAATTATAATTTCTAATGTTACAATATTGTAATCCATTGTAAAATGTATTTATTGACAAATTATACATTTTATTAACATACATACTACTTATCGACAATCTATTATTATTAAATAAAAATTGCATTAGAACTGGCCGTGCAAGGTGGTCACTGCATCCAACTTTTGAGGCTGTGGAGATCCTGGAAGCACATGATGATGTATTTTCTTAGACGCTTTAACGGGGATATTGTTTGTTGACTAAATTCTTAAGTGCATACGACATAAATTTAATGTGATCGATCGTATTTATATATAAATAAGCTGTTGTGTCAAGTAAAGTGTAATGAGGGACGTATATCCATTACTTAACTAATAACAACGCTATTTTAGAATATTCTCACACTGGCGCGAACAATGTATCCCTTAAATACCCGATTGGCAGTATTTTCCAATGTCATATTGTATTACAGTATATTTAGTGACTTAAGATTTTTATGAAATCAACTTAGAGCACATTGTTTCAAAAGTGTTGTAGCCAAATCAATTAGAATGACAACATAAACGACATTGTTATTGTTACACTACTGCATTACATTTATAAACAAAATGGAATATTTGTGTCGAGCTTGTGGAAGAGACGATGTTAGCCTTGTGAATATATTCACCACAGCAAAACATGATAAACTCTGCCTGGCAGATATGCTAATCGAATGCGTCGACCGTAATGTCAATCCGGATGATCCATTTTCCAAACAGATCTGCGATTCATGCGTCGATGCGATCCAAAATGCTTTTGAATTCAAACGCAGATATGAGCTAAGCCATCAGCGCTTCTGTAAACTCTTGAATATGAAAGATAATAGTTTTGGGGTATTCCAGGTTCCAAATAATGATGCAAATGCAAGTAATAAACTCAAGCAAACCGCAAGAGATGCATGTCCCAACATCGTAAACAATGAATTTAGAATCACTTTGACTTCAGATGATAGTGCTTCTAGAAGAATATGGATTGAGGATGATGTTAAACATATCCAAGGGACGCAATTAGCAAGCGGCGAGATTTTAGAGGAACACCCGACAATTCATGAGTCTTGTTTTAAAAGTACCAGAAGTGGTGTGCCGGCTAACAACAGTCCTAGAATTGAGAATGAGGTCAGCCTTGCCCAAGAAAAGCAAAAAGCCGGCGACGCGATCCTAGAGGTACAAAATACAAGCACCAACCATTTAAGTAGCGGGCAGGAAGATAACAGAGTAGGGATTGCGGATGCTGTTGGCCATGTCCAAGAAACGGAATTAACAAGCTATGACAAGAAACAAGTTACAATTCGGAAAATTTGTGACAAAAGCACCATCAATTTAGATGAAGGGAAGAATGATAACAGTGCTGCCAACTCCACAAATACCTTAAAGAAGGATACCAAAATCTGCGACAAGTGTGGAGAGGAATTCACAAACAAAATGATGTTAACAATTCATAAGAGAAAAAAACACAGAGATGAAACCATGAAACAGTGCCGTTTTTGTCAAAAGGTTTTCACTACACAGTATCTTTTAAGGAGACATCTTGTTGTTCACAATCGACTACATAAGTGCCCCAAATGTCCAAGATCCTTTCACGACGAAAACAAGTTACATACGCACTTTTTATGGCATCCGCCAAGTGAGCAGCAAATACCCAGTACTGCAGCTGAAGTCAAACATGCCCAAGAAACGCAACTGGCATCTGACGAAAGTGTAACGGACGAATCTCCAAATCCGGAATTGTGTAACAAAAGCATCAGCAATTTAACTGGAGGGATGAAGGATAACAGTGCTGTAAAGTTCACAAGTGACTTGCGTAAGGATACAGAAAGTTGTGACAAAAGAAAGTTGCCGAAGGAAAACATACATATAAGACAGTGTCAAATCTGTCAAAAGTGGCTCAGTTCACCTGTTCGATTAGCGAAACATCTTCGTGGTCACAATCGTCCATACAAGTGCCCACAATGTCCGAAGTCCTACGACTCTGCAAGCTCGCTAAATAAGCACAAGTATACTCATCCGAAAGCTTTAATGTTTAGTTGTCCAAATTGTCCTGCGAGTTTCAAAAGCAAGAATTCTCTAACGGAACATGTTCGTATTCTTCACAGTCATCCACATCAGTGCCCACAATGTCCAAAATCCTTTTCCGACGAAAAAAAGCTAAATTCGCACAGCCGAAGTCATTCTACAGGTTTAGTGCTTAGTTGCCCTTATTGCCGAAAGGGTTTCGAGGATAATGATTCTCTAAAGCAGCATGTATGGATTCATTCAAGCGAACGCCCGTTTGCTTGTACCCGCTGCTCCAAAAGATTTGCCACAAACGACGAACTCACAAATCATGAGAAAGTCCACTTTGTTGAAGGACGCAACAAGTGCGTAGAATGTAACAAGACATTTGCTCAAAAACATCTTCTTCAGAAGCATTTAAGAACTAGAGTTCATCTAGAAAAAGTTCTAAATGCAGATAATAGTGAGCATAAAACACTAAGGATTGAGGACGTAGTTAACCATCTCCAAGAAACAGCAGGCGACTGGACTGAAGAGCAACAAATTACAATTCGAGAATTTTGTAGCAAAAGCCCCGGCAATCTAAGTGGTGAAATGAATGATAACAGACATGAGGTTGAGGATGAAGAAAACACTATTCAAGAAACGCAACTATCAAGCGACGGAATTCTAGAAGAACAAACAACAATTTCCGAAAGCGCCACCAATTTAAGTGGCGAGATTGAGGATGAAGACAGCCAAGACCAAGAAAGTCAACTAGTATGCGGCGGAATCGTCAAGGAAGAACCAACAATTCAAGAATATTTTTACGAAAGCATCAGTAATGTAGGTGACAATCTAGATGATAACACACATGAAATTGAGGATGAAGTGACCCATGTCGAAGAAAATGACCTAGTGGATGAACAAACTACAACTCAGAAATTTTATTGCGAAAGCTCCTGCAGTATAAGTGGCGGACAAGATAATACAAATGGGATTGAGGATGAATTAGAAAATCATTCAGAAAGCGATGAGCTTCTGGTGGAAGAAACTACGACTCAGAGATTTTGTAACAAAAGCACCAGAAATTTAAGTGGCGGACTGAAAAAGAAGAGGTCTGCAAACTCCAGAAATGACTTGTCCAAGAAGACACAAAGGTGTGACAAGTGCGGAGAGGAATTCAGGAACAAAATAATGTTAACAAAGCATAGGAAAAAAAAACACAGAGATGATAAAATGAAACAATGTCCAATTTGTCAAAAGTTGTTTACTTCACAATATCCATTAACGTACCATCTTCGTTCGCACAATCGTTCGCATAAGTGCACACATTGTCCGAAGACCTTTGACGATGAAAAAAGGCTTAAAAGGCACATTTTAATTCATTTATTAGACAAGCTGTATGACAACAGAAATGTCCAGGAGAAGCGGCTAACAAGCGACGGGATTCCAAAAGAACAAACGACAATTCAGGAAACTTGTAGCAAAAGCGACAGCAATTTAGGTGAAGAGCTGAATGATAATGGGATTGAGGATGACGTCAACAATATCGAAGAAACTCAACCGGCATTTGACGACATTATAAAAGAGGAAACTGAAATTCAAGAATTTTTTTCCGAAAGCATAAGTTAGATGATAACATGTATTGAGGACCAATGCAAGTGGCGCTCGAGATGATAACAGATATGAGATTGAAGATGATGTCAACAAACGACACCAGAACATAGCTGGCTACTGTCGAGAAAGTGCACTGGCTATCAGGTGACGTTCACTTCAGTAAGTGGGTTCGTCCGCAAGAGTGCACACACTGTTCGCCAGTCCTTTTCTAACGTGAAAAATCATGCGTCAATCTTCTCTAGTACCACACCTAAAGATTCACTTAAACGAATCCCCGTTGGAAGATTGCCCCAAAAGATTAAGTCACAAATTTACCTACAAGATATACACACAATTGAATTAAAAATATAACATGTGGCGTTCCTCGTCACTTTGAAATCTCTAGTATTCGAAGACTTCAGAATACATTATACAGTTTTAAATTCTGTATATAAATAAATTATATACATACATACATTTATATATACAAATATTTTATTGTAAATGAATTATCTGATTAATAAACGTAATAATCTGATTAATATATGTAATTTATAGGGTCGGAGATCTCCCTTTTTCCATGAAATCATGACGTCTCTTAACCTACTTTAAATCAAATAATTTATTTATGCCCTCCGATATCCATTTAAATATACGCGCTTACTTTTCCAATCCGAAAGTTGTAATTTAAAATATATATATATACATATGTAAAAATATATATGTATATACATATGCACTTGAATTCAGCTAGTGAATCGCTGAACTGTTGTCAATATATACTGATGTACATAAGCTTGAACAACTGACAGAATATTAAGAAATTCAGCAGTTGTAGTGAAACTTTAATTATTCACACTGCCAATAAAATGTTAGTCCTGAAATACTAGTGTGGCAGTATTTTCCAAAAACTGTTTGTATGCAGTATTTTTAGTGATTAAAATTACGATTTCCATTAAATCAATTTTGAGCACACTTTTTGTAAAGTATTATTAAAAAAGCAAGAATTATAATAAAAAGAGCTTATAGCTGTTATCTATCTTCTTCTACGCTGAACGGCTGAACCGATTTAGCTGAAAATTGGCAGGGAGGTAGTTTAGAGCCAGGAGAAGGACATAGGATACTTTTTATCCCGTGAAAATCTTTGCAAAAACCGGAAAATAGAAAAAATCGTTTTTAGTAACATACACCAAAGGGCTCTGAATTTAAATAGAAAAAATCGTTTTTACCAACAAACGCCAACACCACAGGCGGCTCTGAAGGCCGAAATCGATATTTTGTGTTATTATACGTGTGTGTTTTTTCATTCGTATTTCAACGTTTTTGTTTTAGTGAAATATTAGAATTAAAAACATCTATATAAATAAAACAATGTTGGTAAATGTTTAAAAGCATACAACTCGACTTCCAGACGTCCGATTTGGATGGGTTGTGTTCTGTTGGATTCGTTATTTCTGGAAACAAAGTATAGGCTATGAGAAAATTCCGGAAAATCTTTGCAAAAACCGGAAAATAGAAAAAATCGTTTTTAGCAACAAACCCCAACACCAAAGGAGGCTCTGAATCTGAATCATATATAAAAGAAAGTCGTGTTAGTTACTCCACTTATAACTCAAGAGCGGCTGCACCGATTTAGCTGAAAATTGGCAGGGTGGTAGTTTAGAGCCAGGAGAAGGACATAGGATACTTTATCCCGTTCGACAGCATTCCCGTGTGACTTGAAACGTCAGTCACTATAAAACGTGGTATAACAAAAGAGAAATGACTGCTATATAATTGACGTATAATGACAGATATGTAATGACGTATGGATGAAAATTTGAGTTTTTAGGTGAAGTGAAGTTTAATTAATAATGCCGCGACCAAGACGATCGAATCTTTCCCGACGAAGCCGTAATGCAAGAAGAATGCGAAATACTGCAAATAAAAGGACTGAAGAAGAACAAGAAATTGCACGTGAACAGCGCCGCGATAGTATGGCTCGACTTCGTGATATGAAAATTCAAAGGTGAGGAAGTTCTCATTCCGAGGATACCGATGATCCCAACCGATATGCCGTTGGAATTTAAAAGACTTCAATTTCCGATACGTCTTGCATTTGCCATGACCATAACAAGGCCAATCCTTAAAAGTTTGTGGTTTAAATCTAGAACATTCATGTTTTTCCCATGGTCAATTATACGTGGCATGTTCACGGGTCGGAAGACCATCTGCGTTGTTTGTTTTTGCGCCTAATAATAAAACAAATGTCGTGTATCACAAGGTACTTAAATGAAGAGCAACCTATGTACTAAAATACAAAAACAATTATAAATGATTAATGTAGGTATTTATTTTTTTTTGTATTTTTTCCAATTAAAAAAAAAACTGCTGATTTATTGCCATTAAGGCGGGACAAAGTTCGCCGGTCACTAGTTATCTATATAAATAAAACAAAGTTGGTAAATGTTTAAAAACTTATAACTCGACTTCCAGACGGCCGATTTTGATGGGTTTTTTTCTGTTGGATTCGTATTTTCTGGGAGCGAAGTATAGGCTATGAGAAAATTCCAGAAAATCTTTGCAAAAACCGAAAATAGAAAAAATCGTTTTTAGCAACAAATGCCAACACCACAGGAGGCTCTTATTATTATAGGAGGCTCTTGTTATTATATGTACGTGTGTGTATTTTCATTCGCTGTGCATCGTGCATTGATTGATTGTTAGAATTTTTTCTTACTTTGCTTTTTTTACAGACATATTTCAATGTTTTTGTTTTAGTGAAATAATGCCGCGACCACGACGTTCAAATCTTGCAACTCGAAGTACAACAGCGCGGCGGTTGATAAATCTTCGTCAAAATATGACAGATGAGCAGCATGAATTGCGTCGACAAGATATGCGTTTAAGGATGGCGAATTTACGATCTGCACGTGCACAAGAAGAAGGTGTTACTGAAACGGAAAACAATAACCAAGAAAGTCAACTAGTATGCGGCGGAATCGTCAAGGAAGAGCCAACAATTCAAGAATATTTTTACGAAAGCATCAGTAATGTAGGTGACAATCTAGATGATAACACACATGAAATTGATGATGAAGTGACCCATGTCGAAGAAAATGACCTAGTGGATGAACAAACTACAACTCAGAAATTTTATAGTTAAAGCTCCTGCAGTATAAGTGGCGGATGAGATAATACAAATGGGATTGAGGATGAATTAGAAAATCATTCAGAAAGCGATGGGTGGAAGAAAGTACGACTCAGAGATTTTGTTTTTGAACTTCTCAACAGATCAGCACATTTAAATGCAAACAAACATTAACAAGGTGTCATTTCAGGAGAGCGACTCAAATCATAATAATTACATTTGGCTTAGGATACTCAAATGTAGAACCACAGATTTTATTAAAATAATTAAACTTTATAGATTCAGCAGTTGCATGAAAACACTAAGCAATGAACATATGTATGTTCATTATGTTCATTGCTTAGTGATGAAAACCTTAATTATCTTAAACTGCCAATATAATGTCAGTCCTGAAATACCAGTGTGGCAATATTTTCAAAAAGCTCTTTGTATGCAGTATTTTTAGTGACTAAGATTATGATGAAATCAACTTTGGGCTCACTTTATCTAAAGTATTGTTAAAAAAACAAGAAGAATTATAATAGAAAAGAGCTTATAGCTTTTACGCTGTTATTACTTATAAATAAAATGGAATATTTGTGTCGTGCTTGTGGAAGAGACGATGTTAGCCTTGTGAATATATTCACCACAGCAAAAAATGACAACCTCTGCCTGGCAGATATGCTAATCGAATGCGTCGACTGTAATGTCCATCCGGATGATCCATTTTCTAAACAAATCTGCGATTCATGCGTCGTTGCGATCCATAATACTTTTAAATTCAAACGCAGATATGAGCTAAGCCATCAGCGCTTCTGTAAACTCTTGAATATAAAATATAATAGTTTTGGGGTATTCCAGGTCCAAAAAAATTATGCAAATGCAAACAACAAACTCAACGAAACTAGGAGAAATGCATGGCTCAACAATGTAAACAGTGAATTTAAAACGACTTTGAAACAGGGACATCTCTGTCAGAAGTTGCTCACTACAGAGGCGCTACGTCTTCACAATCTTCCACAAAGTACAAGTAGTTTAAGTGGCGAGCTGGATGATAACAGACCTAGGATTGTCGAAGAAATCGAACCTGAAAGCGATGGTTGTCTAGAGGAAGAAACTACAACTCTGGAATTGTATGACAAAAGCGCTAGACGTTTAGGTTGTGAGCCAGATTATGACACAATTAGGATTGATGATGAACCCAACCATATTCAAGAAAAGAATCTTTTCAGCGACGAGTTTGAAGAGGACCAAATTACATATGACGAATTTTGTAACAAGAGTGGAGGGATGGAGAATTACAGTGATCCAAACTCCACAAATGACTTGAGCCAGAAGACGGAAAGTTGTGATGAAATAATGTTAACGAAGCAGAACAAAGAAGAACACAAGGATGTCAACAATCTTCTGCATAAGTGTCCACAATGTCCGAAGACCTATGTTGACGCCAAAAGTCTAAATTCACACATCTTAAGTCATACGATAATCTTCTGTTGCTCTTATTGTCCAATGCATTTCAAGCTTAAGGAATCTCTGGCGCTACATATTAATCGTCAACACAATCGTTATCAGTGCACACAATGTCCGAAATACTTTGCCGACGCCAAAAAGCTAAATTTTCACATCCGAACTCATACGACAGGTTTGGTGCATAGTTGCGCTTATTGTCCAATGAATTTCGCGCTCAATGAATCTCTAGAGATACATGTTCGACGTCATCATAAACACGAGTGCCCACATTGTCCGAATTCCTTTTCAGACATCAAAAAGCTACATTCCCATATCCGAAGTCATCCGCATAGCTGTGACATGTGTGGGAAGGAGTTCAGAAACAAAATAATGTTAGAAAAGCATAATAAAAGAGAACACGGCAATGCAACAATAATTCAGTGCCTTGTCTGTGAAAAGAAGTTTTCTACACAATATAGTTTAACGCGACATCTTCGACTTCACGATCGTCCACATAAGAGCCGACATTCTTCGAAGACCTCCGAAGACCACTATAGCCCTCTCATAAGCCATCAAAAGGATAACAGGCTTACTATTGCGGATGATGTCAAACATATTGAAGAAACGCAATTAGCCAGCGAAGGGATTTTAATGAAACGAACCACAATTCAAGAAGTTTTTAGCGAATCCACAAGCAACTTAAGTGGCAAGCTAGATGATAACAGATCTCAGATTGAAAATGAAGTGTACAATATGCAAGGAACTCAACTGTTATGTGATGCGTCTGTAAAGGAAGAACCTTCAGATCAGGAATTTTTAAGCGATTGCGCCAGCAATATAAGTGATGAGCTAAATAGCAGACATAGGATGGAGGATGAAGTCAACCATACCCAAGGCACGCAACTGGCTTGTGACGAGTTTGTAAAGGAAGAAACTACGGTAAATGATGAGATAGATATCAGATATAGGATTGAGGATGAAGTCAACAATGTCCAAGAAACGCAGATAGCAGGTGATGAGTTTGTAAAGGAAGAAATTTCAGATGAAGATGATGAATGCGTCAGCAATGTAAGTGACAAGCTAAACAGCAGACATGCAATTGAGAATGAAGTAAACCATGTCCAAGAAACGCAAGTAAAAAGTCACGAGAATCTTCCAAAACAATCCCCAGTAAAAGGTAGGAAGGTTCGTTCGAGAAAGTGCCCTGTCTGCCATTTAATGTTCAATTCAGTGAGAAATTTAAATTCTCATAGTCGTGTTCATAATCATCCGCATAAGTGCACACAGTGTCCAAAGTCTTTTTCCAGCACGAAAAGACTAAATACGCACATCCAACACCATATTAATGGCATGACTTACAGTTGCGCATATTGCCACAAAGTTTTCCTGCGTAAAGCATCTTTAATATCACACACAAAGATTCATTCAAGTGAACGACCGTTCCCTTGTGGCTACTGTTCTCAAAGATTTGCTACAAAAGATGAAGTCACAGAACATATGGAAATGCACTTTGAGAAACGTCCCTTCAAGTGCACACAATGCGACAAGGGATACATGGAGAAAATCTCACTTACCAGACATATTAAAGGGAAACATAAGTAAACTCTCCAAATGTCAAAGGAAATAATTAAATGATAAACATATGTACATATACATGTACATACTAATAAGATATCATTGTAAAATTCCTTTAAGTTATCAAATTAAAAAATATTTATATATATACATATATATATATATATCAAGAAGTTTACATTTATATTAGTTACATGATTTCAAAAAAACAATATAAATATGTTTAAGTAGATCTTATTGTTTTCGGTGGGAATTAAGCACGTCTACCTCCTGTGCAAAGAGCAGATTTCATAAATTATTTGTTTTCAATATATTGACGATTGTAAAGTCTAAAGTCCGAATGGCCGCTCGATCACTTTCTCCATTTCCTTCTGCCTTTTACTCACAGATGGACAAACGAAATAATCTATGGATTTAAATTAAAAAATTAAATTAATTTTTATAAATTATAACTTTGGCGCCAAAATTTAAACCATTAAATACCAAATTCACACTGTGTGGCTGTATTTTTCAAAGCAAGTATTTTTTGCATGTAAGAATGTATTTTATTGCAAACTGCAAACATCTCACAATAGAAATTAAAATTACAATCGAAAAATGTAAACATGTGAAATTCTACACTATAACTAACAAGTAGAATGGATAACGTTTGTCGCGTATGTACAAGCAGCGCAGTCACACTTGTGGATATATACGCGCAGCGTGAGCAATCAAAGGAGGAACTTTGTTTGGCGGAGATTCTAAACGAATGCGTCAATTGCGATGTGCGGCCCGATGATCCCTTACCCAAGAAGATATGCTTGACCTGTGTATTGGATGCACAAAATGCCTTCCAATTCAAACGAAGATGTGAACAGAGCCATCAACATTTTTGTGAACTCCTTCGTATGAAGGATAATTGGGAAGATTTAAAATCTTTGTGTAAAACAGAGGTGGAAGAAATTGAAGATGTTACGCATGCAAAAGAATATATTGTGGAAAAGGTATATAATAAGATGGAAGACAACCATCATAGTCAGCAAATGAATTCGGTTGTTTTAAGCGATGAATTCGACGTTGGAAGTAAATATAGTGCTGATCCGAGTGAGACCGAGTTCTTATCGCCCGCTAATAAGACTACGCATCAGTGTGAAATTTGTGGCGAAGTATTTCCAAACAGAACCAATCTAATGGTACACGCTCTAGTCCATAGTAATGATAGTCCTGATAAGTGCCCACATTGTGGAAAAGTGTTTACTTCTCGTGGGAGTCTCACAAGACATATTCGGGTTCATTCTGGCGAACGACCCTACAAATGTACCTATTGCGAGAAGAGCTTCTCCCAGAGTTGTAATCTTGATAAACATATCCGTATTCATTCTGGTGAACGACCCTACAAGTGCACACTTTGCAGGAAGGCTTTTACCCAAAGTAGTCATCTAGTAAATCACATGCGCATTCATTCAGCTGAACGAACGTATAAGTTCGCACACTGCTTAAATACCTTTTCCGATGAATCTCATCTACAGGAACACTTACCTGCTCATTTCGAAGAAAAACCATATAATTGCTCCCAGTGTCGACGGACATTTTCCAGCCAAAAGGATCTGGATAGGCATATAAGTGATCATTCCCTCCCACGTCCGTACAAGTGTGTGCTCTGCCTAAAGAGCTTTTCGCACAAAGGAGATCTCAATAGACATAATCGCGTCCATTCAGGCGAACGTCCATTTAAATGTTCCTACTGCTCGAAGAGCTTCAGTCAAAGCGACAATATGGATAGGCATATGCGTGTACATTCTGGTGATCGACCATTCAAGTGTCTCTATTGTCAGAAGGCTTTCATCCAAAGGAACCATTTGGCCAGTCACGTTCGGATTCATTCAGGAGAACGGCCATATAACTGCTCTCACTGCCCTAAGACATTCACTCGCCGTGAACACCTTAAGAAGCATAACCACCTTCACTCTCCGTGCACATCAATGTTGTTGTAGAAAAAAATAAAAACTAGATTTTATATTTAAAAAATGTATTTTTTGTAGTTTTTTTTTTGAAGTCAGTACAATAATTTTTCGTCTAATAAAAAGCTTCAAAAAATAACTAAATAATTTTTTAATAGATAGTAATTGTTTTATATTTTAATTTGAAAAAGTGATTCAAAACGAAAATACTCAACGTTTTTGCCAAATGGCAATCACGATGTTAGCTATCGATACCACAATCAAAAGGTATCGACTAAAAGAAAATTTTAACAGCCGTATTTGTGCGCATAGTAGCATAGTAATAATGGAAAATACAAACCAACCACAACACAATTTAATTTTTAAGTTTACATAAAAACTCTTGGATTAAAATTGTATGTACTAAATAAATAAATAATAAATAAAATAATTAAATGTGAACACTGTATTTACATTACAGAAAACTGTTAAACTTGGCGTTGTTTTTTTATTATGTGTATATTTGTGTCGCAGCCCTGGTGGTCGTTTGCTGCGCGAGTCTCTCCGGGAGAAAAACGAATAAAAAATTGTAATTTCGAAATATATTAATAAATATAGAACGAATAAAGGTTGCCAAAAGAAAATGTGAAAAATACAACTGTGTAAGAAGTAAAAAAACTATTACCTAAAACAAGACTTATTAATAATAAGTTTACAAAAAAACTGTCTCATTTGTAATATTGTGTGTGTGTATATGAGAGCGCATGTGTGTGGGTGCACTTTGTTTCCTGCTGCAGAAATTGACGAGTTTTTTGTTTGGAAAATATTGCCAGGTGAGTCAAACATTCTTGTAAGGCCAATAAAATCGCCTATCAATCAGTTTTTGGCCTGGTAAAGTGTCGCGTGCCCACCTTTGTATGACTCAAGCATTCACTGCAGTAGGGGGCATTCTACCTGGCGTCGGCATTATAGATACATGTGTACGAATATGTCTTCGTACATACCTTAGTCATGCTCAATTCGCATTACAGGCCTATGGGCTTTACGTATTCTGTAATTTTTGCACTCAGTTTACGGCGCCGTTTAAGTGCAGCTGCACTTAAAATGTACTCAGCGTACCCGTATATTTTAACCCTCGTGCATACTTTGAATATTTGCGTTAATGGACCATGTCGAAATAGGCACGTTTAGATGGCACTGAAACTAAAGTGTTGAGAAGCTTATAACATATTAAATAAGGTCAAAGGTTTGCGCTTTGGCGAAGCGCACCGTTGCGAGTTAAGCACTCCAATTTTTGCATATATATTGCACTAGTGTTGTTGTCTGTCTGCGTCCATTCACTTCCAAATTAACTTTTGCGTTGCAAAGCTTTTTATTGTTGTCATTTAGACTGCCTTCCACATAGTAATAACTGCGAGCTCTGTTTTCTCCCTCTTTCCAACTGCGCAACTGTATCTTATATTTCTGTCTTTCGTTGTTTGTTTTTTGTTTGACTATTTGTTTGCACCCAAGAATTGTTTATTTTAGGTGCGCGTGCACTCAAACGAACGTTTATGACAAATAATATCCAATAACAACAACACTGAAACAAAACAGAGCTGTAAATACTCTATCGCAATTATATTGTTATAGCATATACGTTTTACAAATTGCATGTGCTAGAACCGGTATTGAAAAGAAAAGTTAAACATGAAAATGGCGAGTTATTGATAGATTTTTAAATTGGATTGCGCTGTGAATCGATTAAAGAGTGATGTGTATTTAATTAATAAAATAACAATTATTAATATTGTATATATTTTGTATATTTCCTAAGACGTGCAACTAAAGTCTAACTATTTCTTTAGAATCGGGCCAGCCGGGTTTGTCAGCTTGTCATATGGGATGCTCAACTGGGCGCATTGCTTTGGCAACAGTTCAACATCCATTTTCACTTTCCAATTGCTCGTCACACGCAATGCTACGTCGACGTCTCAGCGAGGCATTTCACTTTAGAGTGATTGAATCAGTTTAATTGACTGCACATGCACACATTTATATATGTATATATGTTATTTATATGATTTTGCACAATTCTGTTGTTTACGCTTATGATTTTATTGCAACGCTAGCAATTTTCAATTTAAGGGGCAGGTCAGTGCATCGTCTGGACGATCAGCCCATTTATTTACATTTATTACACGATCCACTCTTTGGCTTCCTCTTTTCCATACATATAAATGTACATGTCTCCGACACGGCACGCGCTTGTAATTTATGCCCGGATTTCTTGTCCCGCTAAAATGTAAATGCCGTCTATCGTATAAAATTACAACGTTCTCTTTGGGGCGCCTCTTAATAGGATAGTCTGCTGTATGCTGCCAAATGGAAAGCTGCCTGCTCGTGGGTGGACAGTCTACTTACCCCACCTGGGAGAACAGTTATTCATTCAATAGTTCAATTAATGAAATTGCATTGCGTTCTATGGCAGGTGCATATTCATTCAATTAATTATTTATTGAGTGTCGGAATTTTGACATATACATATTAATAATAAAGTAAATAGAGAAACAATCTATTTGATTTCTAACTTTTTTTGCTGGTCCAAAATTTCGTTTTCAACAAAAAGAATAAGGTAATAACTTTTTAATAAAATATATTTTATTGATTTTGTCTGCTTAACTGGGTTTGTTTTCCCAGTTTTGCTTAGGTCGTCCTTGCTATGGTTCTCATGTACAATATCTTAGCTAACACTTGCCACTCTTTTACAGCTTGAGCTCACATATTTTATTGCTCAGAGATATAGTTGCATTAAGCTCTTGTCCTCTCGTCCTCGCGTCCCTCCCCTGCTCAATGAGCACCAGCGCTGTCAACGAACCCAAACGTACACTCAATCAAATGCACTGTGAGTACTTATAGTATATAAATAAATCTAGCATGATTCTATTTCATAGTTCGTTCTTTGCATGTGTTGAATTGCGATGATTATTACTTTTTCATATCGCACACCGCAATCAGTAGCTGCTAATATGTATAGTAAGTATCTATGTTTGTACATAGGTCTTACTTGCGTAATTTCAATTTATTGCCATGATTCTTTTATTTATGTATTAGTAGCTTGTGGCATGCTTTTACTTTGATCATATCTTACATACCCCTTGTTATGTTAAATTTAAATCATGTTTTATGGTCAGCGGAATGGTAAAAAATTATTATCTTTCCTTCTGCACTTCATGACTCATTTGTAACTATTACGACTTATTCAAAAGGCTTCAATGTTTGTTTTTACCTAGGCAATTCGTCATTGGCCCTATGACGTTGTTTGCAGCCAATAACTAAACACTTAATTGACTGTCACCTTAGGAGACCTGTTATGTCAGATAACAACTGGGTACATATCGATGTCTGTTCGTAGTATACAATATGTATAATTTAAACTCTGCAATTGGTCGAAACTTGCGAAAACTGCGACACATGATAATAGCATCAATTAACAGCTCGTGAATTTTCACCTGTTCCGATGTTTGCCATCTATCTTGGGAATTTACGATGCTTGTGTGTTGCGTTAGGTAAACACACCTTTCTGTTTGCACCTGAGTAATTCTTTTAATGAACGCTAATGGCAGCTAAATGCCAATTAATTGACTCGTCATGCGTGTATATTAACATACTATGTATTGCAATTACTCTTTGTTTTTTGCCTTTGGAATTTAATAATAAAAAGTTGATGGTCATGGAATACAGTTGAGATGCTGTGGGGGTGATATTTATTGTGAATCATTGCAAACAACAAAACATATTCTATTTTATGATCTCTTAAATCATTTATGTTATTCAAATGATTTGAATTAAATGCAAATACAAAACGAGTATTTTTTTCATAACCGATAAACCGGTTCCCATAAGACTATATCAATTTCTCTTCCTCAGTAAACTTTTTTTCGTATTTGAATAACCATTGATTATCTAAAAGTTATAATTCAAATACTTACACAATACGCCTACTCTTTTTTGAATTTTTTATGAAATTGATTAACCCAATACTTTTACAATAGTCTCAGCTCCGCCCTAGAGGCGTTTCCAGGCAAGCCCAGTTCTCATTTAACTAGCGCACTAGAACTTGCGTGCTGACCCCTTAAAGCTTAAAACAACTAAACTATTACTCATTAGTTCCTTGGCTTTAAAATTGAAGAACAGTTTTCAGCCAAACAACATCCATTAAAACGTGGCTGGCATAAAACGGCAAGAATTGAGAGCTTTTGATATTTTGACAAGATCCATTTTTGGGTTTACATAAATCATTAAAGCATTACGTGCGTTTATTAAAAGCTTACATCGTTCATTCAACTACGGGCCCTGAACATCCACAAATCCACTCAATTTTAAACTGCCTGTCTCTCTCTCTCTTTCGCTGACTGGAACGCTGAGCTGCTCTCAGCATAACATAATAGAGCAAAAACCAGTCTATTGTGAACTTAGCTTCAGGCGCCACAAACTTGTTTAGCTTTATTGCAATGTTTTTTGTTTTTCATCTTCTTTTTTTAATGCTTGGCTATTATTCAAGTCTATATTGAATATGTTATGTTTTATATGTTCAATGAGAGCGTCTATAGTACAAAGTAATGGATAGAACTCTTGTTTCTCCTCTCGTTTCTCTTTCACGCACTCGCACATACACTCCTCATTTTGGCGATTATTCGGCATAATTTATTATTATGATTGCAAACGAACGGCATTTTTAATTGACAGAAAACGAAATGATAAAATCGTCCGATTGTTATAAGCCCCCAACAAAAAGTCTACAGCAATTATTTGTCCGTACAATGTGCACATATCCAACTTTTGCAGATCTTACGCAAACATTTATTTCAATTTTCATCAATTTCTTTTAACGGTCGACGCCGTTTGTTTACAAAAACGGTGCGCCCTAAACATATGTACAAATGTATATTTTTTGTGTATATGAACCTGATTAATTTATCTTTTTAAACTTTTGTAGAGAAAATTCTAGGAATTTTTTCTTATATATGTATGTCTACTGCTTGCTGTTAGGCCTCTGTTATGACGTATACTTATCGTGCTCTTCTAGACACTGCTTGCTGGCCAAAATCGTCACGGTCGCTGTTAAATTTCCAGCAGTTAACAGCTGGAAAAACGATGAGACATACACAGATACTTGCTGCATATATGTATGAGAATATACTGTAACAGTATTGCAATATCCCTATAAATGTACTCGTAACATGTTACTCTTTTAACTGTCTTAATGTTAAAATCAACCACGCTCATTAATGGTTGTAATTAACATTGTAGTTAACAGAATGCCTGTCTGTTATACACATAGCTAGAGTTAACATATCAGCCTGGATCGCAACAGGTCTTCGTCTCTCTTTTACTATTAGTATCATCACAGTCGGCATCGCGTTACGATCGCGGCGTAGATTCGCTCCGCGCATTGACGAAACTAGTGCGACTCTTTGTGCAGTGTGTGTGCAGACAAACAAGCTCATAAACGCCCCATTGTGGGTATCTATAATACAAACATATATTTATATATATACACAAATATTTGTGTCAATCGTGTGTGTTGTGATTGTGCCTGGGTGTACTATTTGTGTTTGTTTTTTTTTTTGGGTTCTTGTAATATCACAAAAGTGGCTTCATAACCGCAAGAGAGAGACTGCTAAAAATGTCAGGGACGCTGAAGGCGTCTCTTATCGCGTATAATGAGTATTGTTATTGTTATTGGGATCTAAGCAACCATTGACAACTAGCACAAAATGCAAAATGGTAGGTTTAAGCTCTTTGTCTCCCTCACTGTTAAACTATAACGACCTTTCGCACTTTGCCTCACATAACATTCGCCCTTACGTTGCGTCGCATTGACTTAATTAGTTCCGGTCTAAAAACCATCATGCTCGTCTGCCCTTTGTTGCATCGAACAAAAAGCCCTCAATGGAAAGAGAGAGAGAGAGAGAGACGAACAGAAAAACGTTGCCGAATGAAAATTGTTTTTGTGCTTTGTCTTACATAGTCGAAGTCTTTATCTTATCGCTCTAGTCAGTTGCTAAAGTTCTTTTAGAAAGCAAAAGCAAATAAACATGAAACACACTCTTAGATTCACATTCTCATTTGCTATTGCATTAACATTTTGTTTATGACTTTATTCCGTTTGATGTTGCCAAATATTGTAAAGAAAAAAAAATTAAAAAAGGCGCAAAAACAACATTCGTTTGTGGCCTACAAACTTGTTGATCTTGGAGCAAACGTCTGGTAGAAATAAATATATGTGTATTAGTTAAAACATGCAAATTGTATTGTGCACATAAATAAAGCAAATCAAATGGAAACAACTGTTTCATTCGTTTATGATACGTATGTTATATTACAATTATCAAAATGAAACTTCATCACCTAATGAAAATTTGTTTACTTTTCTGTTTATAACCACGTGATTTTTTTTTATTGTTTTTTTTGGAAATAACCAAATAAACCATTAAATATTAATTGGCAAATTCGTTCGGCGTATTTGTTATTACAATGCCTTAAAAATCGTATTTAAAATCAAAATATATTTAAAAGCTGCATTGGAAACCAGTCGAACGTCGAAATACGGGTTAAATGAACTCTCCCGTGCAAAATGCTTATCAGAGAACTGAAAAAGCGCTTAGAAAATCAGGGCCTAATCGTTTAAGAAAGCCATAACAAAAGTAATAATAATTATTATTATAGCTAATAAATTAAAATTGAATTACTATACAAAGGCATGTGACAGACCCCAGTCATGCTTATACTACATACATATATGGGAGCCTCTCACTCAGAAATACAATGGGTCTAGAGATATCCATATGTATAGATACAAGTCTATTTAAAGCCTTAGCCATATCACAAAGTTCATATTCAGACACACGTCGCATGCATTTCAATTGGCCACTCAATGGACTTGTCCATGTGATTGTTTGACCAGTTGTCTCGTTGTCAGCTCAGTTTCAGTTCCATCATTTAATTGTGAGGGTGTCGAGGTGCCAACAAGCATTTATATTGATGCTCCCTTTCCGCCTTTGCATCCCTTTCGTTCTCTCTCTTAGCCTGACTTTGTTTGAACATATTTTGATTGATGGCTTAGAAATCGCTGCCGGCATTATAATGTCAAGGCATAAGCGGCATTTGTGTCATTTTGCAGCCCTTTTCGTGTTCTTGTTTGGGGTCTTATGCTGTCAACGATGAGCCCCAGTTTCCTTCCCTGTAGTTTGTAGTGGGGGTATTCGAGTCAATCAATGCCATTTTTTTTTACAGAGTTTCAAATTAAATAAAGTATGGATGTAATATGGGAATCTAATAAATTATTACTAGCAATATTTAATGCTTCAACATTAAGCGCCATATTTGATTAAGTAATTCCTTTTAATTTTGCATGCAAAGAAATAATAATTGTAGTTCCTGCAGTGAGTGCCCCCAAGACGCCGCTTACACACATAAATAAGTACAATACACAAACATGCTGTATATGTATTTGAGCGTATTTGCATTTGTTTTTAGCAGTCCCAAGCGACCCAAATGTTTATTCAAATGACAAAAGAGTGTTTGTCGTCGTCGTTGTCATTGTCGCTGCCATTGTTATTGTGTTATTGTTGTTTATGCAGAAACGTACCGAGTTATTGGTTTATCGATTTGCAACCTTGATAGTTAATTAATCAAATTGTCATGCCGCAACTAAATAAATGTATCCATCTCTTTCGCTCTGATTTAATTGACAGCTAATTTAATATAGAATGCTACCCAGTTTTGGCACTTTAATGCGTTGCTCGAAGCGAGTTCTGCAATCGCCGCTGGACGCGGTCAAGATGCGCAACTCTGGACACAGTAAAGCGCCCGGCGGCGGCATCTTTGGCCCCTTTACGCCGGACAACGATCTCAGCTGCTCCGGACGTGGTGATTGCGTTAACAACACCTGCGTCTGCGACATTCGTTATGCGGGCGATGAATGCGACTTCTTCAATCTACCCTACTATGCCGGCATCTCGACAGTCTTCTATGTGGTGGCACTCGTCTCTGTCATTCAGCTGCTCATCTGCATTGTGGCCGAATATCAACGGCTAAAGCAGCCATCGATTCTACGCGCCTGTCGCATCACCACACAGAAGCTACTCTATTTCATGGTCTTTGTGGCATCCTCGTTGCGTGGCGCCTACTTCACCACACCGGTAAGTAGTCATCATTAGTCCTTTAAGCTGTTTTCTTTGTATTAACGTTTACATTATTTTCAATTATAGCTGGACTTGCAGCCCCAATGGGCCGTCACTCTGATGTCCGCCTATTATCCGCTTCTCATGACCTGCGCTTCTCTCATAGTCTGCATGTGGGCCGAGGTGAGTCAACTTTGCTGTAGAAGATGATGGGAACTGTCTCACTGGGTTAAATTACAATAATAGTTTTAGATTACAAACCAATTGAGCTGGCAATTACTTTATCCAACTGTGGAGCACACTTGCAACAACATATTGTCGCATTTGCACATTATTCGAGCTTACTTAATAAGTTAATGGTTTAAAATGTCCACACGATATTAGCTTTATTGAAATACTTGTTTCGAATACAATTTGGATGAGTATTCCCGAGCTTATTTCTATTGTCGTCTGTTTAATTTATACAAATTAATTGTTATGTTGAACATTCCGGAATGAATTTATTCTTCAATTATCACGCATTGCTCTGGATTAGAAACCTTAGCATGTCAGAGCGTAAATATAGAAGACCTTGTGTAGGGAATTACCTTAATCTAAAAGTCAATTCACACTCAACGACATGCCAGATAAAACATAAAAGTGTTTCGCCTATAATAGTCGACTTTAAAGAAATCTAATCTGAGAGTCACGAGAAGAGCGAATATCTTCAATAAAGTTGTGAGGCATCCAAAATGTTATCTTATCAGCAATTAATAGAGCGCGAGAATATAAAATACTTTAACCACTGCTATAGCTCTTAGGCTTTTAGTCAAATCGCAGGCAATAAGAGAATTATTTGTGTTCAATCATTTCATAAGTGCGACAATTGTGGAATTGGGTACAGCTGCACCGAACACACTCTTTCAATTACAATTGTTTTTTCTTTAACGGGGTTCCCATATCGCTGAGGGCTTTTGATAGGCGACTGCAATTTATCGCACCCGTTAATTAAGTTCTGTGAGAACGTTTGAAAGTCGCGTACGTGCGCACTTGACTTTATATGTAGGTGTTTAGTATACTTGAATTGTACATGTACGTATACTTGATATTTGCTTTTTAATTGCAATCGTTTTAGATCTTTCACTTGCGCGACATACGTTGGGAGAAATCGCAGTTCCTTTCGAAAAGCTTCCTTGGCTTTGTGGCATTCAACTTTTTTCTGTACAGCCTCTTTGGCATAGAGGTCTTCAGTTCGCTGATCAATTCGGAGCGACGCGATTATGCTCACATCTTCAACGGTTGCTACGCTGTCTTGTTGCTCATTGTGGTCATCTTCTTTTTGATCTATGGCGTGGAGGTGTTCTTCAAGCTGCGCGGCGGATTTGTCTACGATCAGACGGGAAAGATCCTTGGACCCAGCGAGGCGATTGTGAATGCCTCACAGTTGCATCAGTCGCGCTTCGGGCTGCTCAGTCAGGCCATAATGCTCATTGTGATTGTTGGTTTCCTGACCTCTGAAACGCTTGGTGATTTCTGGAAGGCCAAGTAAGTACCAGGAATTTGGCTTAAGTGTGTGTATTGCATCACTGAAGATCAATTGATGTCCTTGCAGAGTACCGGTCAATTCGCGTAATTGGCACGATATCATCTTTCGCATTGCGGAAATTGGCGTTGCTCTTTGGTTTCCCTGCTGCCTGTGGAATTGCATGGCACCGGAACAGCTCTGGATACTCAATCCTCGCAAGCTTCTCTCACGTCAAATCGATCCCACAATACCGACACTCGATGCCGACAGCAATAAATTGTCACCCGAAGAGGGTCAAACGTTCTTATCCAAAAAGGATTGCTGGATATGCTATGACAGCGATAAGCCCGAGCCGCTCATACAGCCCTGTCGCTGCACTGGCGATGTCAGCTCAGTGCACCACGAGTGCCTTAAACGTTGGCTGGTCGAGAGCTGCAGCAACAACGACGCCCAACTCTCCTGCAAGGTATGCGGTCATCCCTACGAAATTGAGAAGTCCAAAAAGTAAGCTACACTAATCGAATCTTGACCAACTTGCTAAATCTAACTCTATCTACAGACTCGAGTGGGACAAGGGATTTACCATTCAGCATTGGATGAAGACAGTCATACTGATAACACTGATCTGCGTAACGGGCGCCACATCCTGGGCCATTATCCAAATGTATGTGGATCCATTGGTGCGAGTTCTCACTGTTGGCGTTGCCGTGCTCATCGGTTACGTGTGCTGCAAGTGTCTTGGCGAGAATACCGTCTTGGCCTATCAGCGGGCCAAGGTTAGTTCGATTAACATTGTGACCAGCTCGGAGATGGAGAAACTACACACCATTTGTGAGGATGTCAGTGCCAGTACATCAGCGGCAGCGCGAGCTGCCTCCTAAAACCACAACAAAATAGAACAGCATGAAGCGATTCAAGTCTATGCCATAAGGAAGCATCATATGATACACACATAACACACACTCAACAAATACATATACATATACATCTACAGACGTACGATTTAGTTAAGAGCGCGTTTTGCACACATTTTTGCTCAATGCACCCCCCCAAAAAATTCTTCCCTGCAAACTGTGTACATAGATTTTAAGTAATTTAGGAATGGAAATTATGAAAACGGTTCGATAAACGAGTAAATTTTGTCTCTCAAAGTTGCACGCAAAATTCCGAGCGCGGCATGTATTAAAAACAAAACAAAACGAAAACAACAAATTAAACAAAGCCAAATATTATATAATCGTAGATAACAAATAAGACAGTATCAATTTAAATTAAATATACACACATAAATATATACAATATTGTATGAGAAAACGACACAAATGTTTGAGAATGTATTGAGATTACAGATAGAGAACGCGTTGCCAATTAGCTGGAGAATGTATTTTCTAATTCAAAACAAAACAAATTAATAACAAACTAATTACAATTAGTTAGCAATGGCACCACCCAGTCAATGTCAGTCTAGCTGAGCATGTTCGTAGTTCTTAGTCTACACATTAAGTTGTTTAACAGATCAACAAAATGGAAAATGTTTCATTCGTTTCTATGCAGCACAGCTAAGTCTATTTGGCGAATATTAATTTAAGAACACTCACATATTGTATTTTCATTATTAATTGATAGTGAGCGCTGCTTGTATTACACCTTAAGCATAAATACTTAACAAATAATTTATCAACATTTTATACATTTATTTATATGAATATATCGCGCCCACATTTGAGTTATGTTATTCAAACCGAGTTTGTAGCTACTGCAAATTGTCGACAACAAATCAACAAATCATAACAAACATACATATTTACACTTTAAGCTAACAAACATTTTTGTGATAAATCAGTTAAATAAATATAAACATAGCTGACGTAAACTGAAGTTTCCCTTTATTTAACACATATAACAAATTTCTTTCAATGTTTCTATTTATTCTCATGCACTTTTTCAATATTTTCCTTCCAGCTGGTAAATTGATTTTCATACTTCGTATGTACATCTTAGCAAAGTATTTGATCTACGTCTTGTTAAGAAAGTTATATTTCGTTTGAATTTCTAACTTGATATTAAATCGACCCTCACATTCTCAAACTTAAAGAGTGTCATTCTTTCTTCCTGCTGGTGGTAGCTAGCATTCTGAAGAACAGAAATTGGTTCTATAGTGATTTTATTTAGTTCACTGAACAGTAAAAAACTAAGAACATTTAAAGTCCCATCTATTGAAGTTCTCTTTCCAAATTTTACTGGTTGTCCGTTGGTTGAACCACAAATGGAAAAAATAGCACAACACCAAAAGCAGCTTCTAAGAAGCAAGAACATTCTTCATAGCCATTCCGAATCCTGTTTTAAGAAATTCCCATTAGCTGAAGCTTTTCATTGATATTTCGGGACAACCAACAGCCATTAGCTTTAATATACACTAGAACCACTTGCGAATTGCAAGGCGGGTTTTGTATAAACGGAAGCTATTGACTACTTTTAATATAAGCCACCTTTTTGTTGTTTATTTTATGCCAACTAGTACTCATAACAAAATCTAATTTCATAGTTTGCATCAGCATAAACAATTTTTAGACCTCCCCTCTTGAATAATTGATGCAAAATCATTCCCAACAAGAAAACACACTTCGATTTAGTTGTCCTTTAAGTCTAAAGTTATACATTTATTTTACACGCATTACCTATCAAATATAAGTTGATATATGTATACATTACGCTTACATAATATGCATTTGAAAAGACCAGTCAATCTACGACCAAGACTTTTAGCTATAGAAAAATTGCTAATGTATTTGTATAATATATGTATATATATTTAGATTTGAACAACGTAAAATGGCCTTAAATGTAAAAGTAAACAAACTAAATTCCACACAGTCGTTCATCTGGCACACTCGTTCATGCCAAAGTGAAATTTCAATTTGCAGATCACATTACTAGCTAATAAGTTATGTGCTACGAGTTAAACCGACTAAAGGCTAAGAAAGCTTACGAAAAGTTCATATATTTTAGTTGCTAGTATTAACTATGTTGAAATTTAGTCACGAATTGTAATTTTTGTTGCCGAAAGTGCCTTAAATTGCAGCGATTTCGATTTGATGCAGATTTTGGTATGCTATAAACCAGTTAATGATCTAAGTGGAACAATTCAACTAAGTGGGGAGAGTGTTGCATCATTGACCTATCTTCTAAATGATTGGTCCTTTAATCATGAGTTCTTTATGTGAAGACCGCAGAACGCTTGTCACGGTTCTTGCCACGCGTAATAGAGCGTGCCTTGAAAGCGGCGGCATTCACCAAATGCTGCAAATAGAAGAAATACATAAACATTAATACTGTTCATAGGTTCAATGTCTGCCTTGTACTCACTCGCTCCAATTTAGACTGCTTTACTTTAGCGTTGCCATTGATGCCAGTGTTGGTTGGACGTGGACCCAACTGGAAAATGTCGCGTATGAATTCGTTCTCCTGGAGGTGTGAGGTCATACCAGGACCCATTACAGTGCACAAAGCCGAATACTGATGATGTATTGACCAGGCGTCCAAGGTGAGGGCATCATTGCCAAAACGTATATTAATCTCCGGTGAAATGTCCTCCTGTCAAATGAAAAAACTCGGTTAAGTAAGCGTTGACAGAAAACATGTTTGTTCAAGAGGTTTTTCATCAATCAAATCTTTAAAAAGTATTTTAACTTCTACTCAGCAGAATCAAAATTCTATGTGGAATTTTCAAATTTAAAAAATTTACAAAAAAATTCATAAATCAATTGTTTTTATTCGGACTTCAAAATGATTCTATCCACGTATATGCACGATTATGTCCCACCCAACACGAAGCGATACGAGTTTATGTCGCACCTTAAGGGCAAGGATGGCTTCGGTGGTGCTAAGGTTATCGAGTGTCAATGCGTTGAGGAGGACATAATTAAACCACCAGCAGATGCGACCAAAAACTGTGCTGGCGTTGAATGGACCGGCATAGCACCTATGGGTCGCTTAGTGGATCCGCGTCTTATACCCGCAGAACTGGCACAGGATCAGGTGGAGAAAATGGCATTTGCTCCAGAATCAGACTGCTTCAAAATGCAGCCGAATCGTTTTCTCAAAATCTTGCGTAACATTTATCCGGATCTATATGAACGCTTGAAAATGATGCCCAAGGAAGAACTCGGTCGTCGTTTGGAAACTAATCGAATGTTTACCACCTATCAGATCGATTATTGCGATGTTAATGAGTATCCCGAGGGCATCTACGAGAGCATGAAAGCAACTGATAGGGCTTCCAAAATGAAATCCGATAAGCTAATGACAACCACAGCTCCCTGCTCGGAATTCCGAGCGGACGTCATGCGACAAATGGAGCGAGAAAAGAGTACCGACTATGAGGTGCAAGCAGATGAGTGCGAGCCGGCCTATAAGCCATTCAAAACGACTTTCTCGGACTCCACGCAATTTGTTAACTCTGGTAACAATTCGCATTGGAAGACGGCGTCTAGCACATTCAGCAAAGTACCCAACTTTACCGAGTACATGGACTCGATCAGTCGTAATGGCTGCATAATAATGCGAAACAAACTTCACGATCATTCCAAGTGCCTGGCGAAACACTGTAGGCACGAGCTTCGATTCCAATGCACTGATATGAAGTCTTGAAGAATCCGCATCTGATTCGGTATCAGATACTATGGTGTATAGTTTGCAAGTTATTCAAAGTTAAACTGTGTATATTTAAAATTATAATGGTGCTCGTAGATTTTTAAATTGGATTTGAACTTCTCAAATAACAAAATTATAAAATTATCCACTATGGTTTGTTTGCTTCATTAACTCACCTCCAAATAACGCAAAACGTCACGGAACGTGGCACGCTGAGTTTTGCGATCGCGTTTGGCACGATACTTGGCTGAATCGGTGGCCAGCTGCTTCACTGCATCGCATAGCTCGCTAATATCCTCCTCCAGGAAGTTCTCATCATGTGCCCGTCCCGATTCCAAGATTAAAGCAATCGTTTCTCCAGCAGCCATGCGCACATCCAAATGTGGTGACTCCAACAGTCCCAAGAAGCGTTTAATAGATCTGCAACGATGAGATCTGTTAGTTATAATCTGAAGTAACTAGATTCAATTGATTACTTACGGGAACTTGTGTTGCCCAGTGGTCATCAGGGAGACAAAGTCCCCGGAGGGTATGAGGGTCAATAGCAATCCCCATGAGGACATTGCCTCGGCATGCAGAGTACCAGCCTCGGCTGTCACAGAAATTGGTGTCTTATCATCTCCGCGCAAATAGCTGCCGGCAAATATGGTCTCAAAGAACTGCATCAACTGCACCAGTTCACCAACATCTTCGCAGTCCAAAAAGTTAAGCAATCCTAAAGCTGTGCAACACTTGGCACGTGCATCGTAGCTAACAGACTTGTCTTGCACAGTGTTTAGAAGGAACTGGTTCATGGCTTTTGACATGCCCTCCTCGCCACCCAACTGCAATACCAGAAGTGGTGCGAGACGTGCACCCCATACTTGCTCCTGTCCCTTACCACGACGCACACTCTTCTCCACAAAGTCCATCAGAGTCATTTTGCGATCCTCGACAAAGTCTGGCATATAGCGATGCATCAACAGCTCGCATATGGACTGCAGTGCCTGCACGCGTGTTTGCGCTGACTTCTCGGTAGCCTGCTCCAAGGCCTTTTCAAATTTCTCCTCAAAGCGCTCATTGGCCAGCTCCTCGGCTGCCTCCGATGAGGCAGCCTCCGATACATGCGAATAAACGCTTACATTATCAAAGGACTCGTCCTCAGAGTTCGAGTCGTTGGTGCGTCCTGTAATTGGGCAAGAGAAAAGTTGAATTAAATGTTGATCAGAGTGTAGTGATACTTAAATACAAATAAATACAAAGCTTCCTGAACTGCACGTTTCCACTGAAACTGAATGAATTTAAAACTGTAGACTCTACACAAAACTGTAAGCAGTGCTAGCAAAATAGTCGAGTGATTTCATTACCTCATTCATTAACAGTGCTATGCAAACCGTTCACCAAATCTCACACCCCTTGTCAAGTCTTTTAAAATGAGTCACTCAGCTGTGAGTGAGAGAGAGGCGACATGCGAAATATGAGTTTTTCCGCCTTGCAGCGGTTTTCTCGCCTGCTCGCAAACATTGGCTATAAATACATTATTTGCATATTTTCGTACATAAATATGATGAGAACAACAAAGGGAAGTGTTTGAACATTTGCATTATTGGGACAATTGGACGACCTTGACAAGAAAATGTTGTGCAACAAGTTTTTCTTTTCGATTTTGTTGGCAAAGTAAAACTTTCGCAACTTTCTAAATACGGCGTAATTTTCACTTAGCACCTGACTGCTGATTTGGGACAAGGTAATTTCCGGCATTGGATTTTCCTCACAAAGGCCATAATGGCCTTTCCAACAACTATTTTTGTTTTGTAATAATAACAGCTGTTCGGTAAATACAGAGTGAGAAAAAAATACTGTTTTGAAAGTTGTTTGGTCAGTTGAACGGCTGTTCAAGCAAACATTTGAGAGTTGCTCATGTTTAAAAGAAACACGCAAAGATTTCACAATACCAATGTGATGAAAATTAAAGAAAACTTTTTGCGTAGCATTTTTCGCACAAAAGATGCATTTTGATATGAAAATATATTGCATATGTACAAAATACGTATTTACAAGCGAATGCTAATTATATGCTTTGTTTCATAAGTTGACATTGAACGTTTACATATGACTTGCATGTGCGTAATACTCTGTGTAGAGAATACAGTAGATTTGTAAGGTATTATATTATTGAAGGGTGTAAAATCCAAAAAGGAATAAATAAATTAAACTTAAACAAAAAAAGGAATACTAGGAAAGCTCTGGTGTATTTTATTGGTCTACTTAGCAAATAAGTATATTGAAGTTTTTTCTGTTTAACTATATATATCGTCCGCCTGTTTCACCAGCTGAACGCGTGCAAAGCTTTTTGTATTTGCCAGCACAGCAACAAAAATATATATTTTGATGATTGCCAAACAGGTTGGAGGCGAAAGCTTTTTGAAGCCAACGAAATGTTTTTCGTTCTATTAAAATGTGTGTGCATAAATAATATATATGTAGTATGACTAATGAATGTTTGAAAAATAGGTACAAAGGTCAACTGAATCAGTTTAAACTGCGAAAAATTGCACTACGTTTTACACACATCACCCACGCAATCTTTTCAATATTAACAAAGAATTTGTGACTCACCTTTGCCTCCTGCTTTCTTATTGCGACGCGACATATTTTTGTTGTTGTTGATGTTATTGCGTTGCTCACTAAATTTGCGAATTTTTGTGCTTTCTTTGTTTTGTTTGATCTTGATATCGATCGTCGATTTACACACACGAACACAAGAGCTGTAGGACAGTGTCCTTTTTACACGAGAGTGAAAAGAGAGTCTCCACAAAAATGTCTACACACTCGTTTGGCGGCAACTATTGGCGGCTCTTGCACGTGTTTTTAGATTTTATTGATTTTATATGCGTTGGGCTTCAGGAATTTAGGTTAGAAATTTGATTGGGGCTGTGACTTATTTTTTCTTTGTCTTATGTGCTTTGATTAGACAGAAAAACGATTAATCAAGATGCAGCTATGCAAAAGCTTTTATGTTTCCAATATTGTCTTTGTTGCTGCGGTTGTTGTTGTCGTTTGTTGCACAACACACGTTTGGAATTGTTGAAAACTGATACTTTACTGAACGTTGTTGGTTTGCACGCGCGTTTTTTATTTATACACGGCTGCTGATGTTGCTGATTGTAAAAATGCTGCTCGATGCTTTGTGTTGCCCCAAATTTCATGTTTAACTGCAATTGAGTTTCGTTGTGTCTTCCTTGGCCTTGGGACTGACTGTGTCTGACGTCGACAGCGCCGTCTTTTCCGAAGGTGTACTCGAGTTGCGAAATTGTTTAAGAGTTAGTAATTTGTACTTGTGAATTTCACTGATGTTTCTACATAAATGCACGCGTGCTCTGCGTCAACTTCTATTGTTGCAGCTTTTGCGAAAGCTCGTCGTTGGTCTACTGTGATGAAAATAATGCAAATTAATTAAAGCACTTTCCGTATTGCTGAATTTTACGAAATTAAATGACACATTATCAGTGTGACCGCAAGTTGAATTACGAAATATACTATTTTAGATCGAATAATAAACCACATAAGAAATTTCTTACTTTGGTTACACTTCGAAACGAGTAAAAGGAAAGAGTAACATTTGCATAACTATTAACGGTTAATCACAAATTTAGAAGGATTTCTTACCTAATTCGTGTATTAAAATTATATGAAGTTTTTCTATATCGATAAGTCGATACAATAAAAATACTTCGCTCGAACTAGTTGCAAAACTGAAAAATTGAACTAGTTCCGAACTATAGTACACAACTCACGAACTAACACCTGCCCTGAGTCTCGCTGTGAAAAATTACGAAAGAATTCGGCTGTTCATCACTTTTAAGACCAACAAATTTTTGCAAAACGAAGAATGGCTTCTATCTGTGGACGCATGGCGCTTCGTACCGCCGCTCGCCAGAATGTTACCTTTCAATCCGTGCGTACATGCAAAAGTAAGTTACAAATCCCGCCCAATGGAGGACATTACTGTCACGTCCGCCTTGTCGGTTGGCGTGTGTCACTGCAAGGCGCTTCTACGATCCAAATTACATAATGCGGAAGGTGGTCTAACCAGCAAATAATCTATAGTGACAAAAGCCTAGTTGCATCGCATTTTGTGGCAGCTTAAAGATGTGCAAGTGTGGAGGGAGGTTATGTAACAGCTACGTGCAGTACAAATGTGTTTTATTGCTTTGAGGACAGATGCTGGTAACTAACAATGCGTAGTTCACACCTCGAGATTCATTAAGAGGAGAATTCGGAAAATTGTATATTGTAAGAAGAATAGCAATTTCCGTTGGTTTTATGTAACTAATGCCCCCTCGCAGCTGATTCAACAATAAAACGACTGTGAGGATGGGAGGGGTTGGTTGCCCGAGGAGCGGATACGAACGTACGCTTATCAGAGCTAGCTTATCAACTAATGGTCAATACATTTTAATTTTAGTGATGAACGATCCCTTGGAGCACGCCACGGGACTCGAGAAACGTGAATTGCTGCTGAAAGCCGCCGGAAATGATAATCCCTTCGACATGAAGGTGTTCAAGCGCGGTGCTGGCACCAAGGAGAACCCGAACTTGATTCCATCGGCCTTCGATGCCCGCATTGTGGGTTGCATCTGTAAGTAGTTTAAAAATGTGCACTAAACAAATGGAAAGCTTAATTTAAACATTGTTTTCAGGCGAGGAAGATCAGACCTATGTGCAATGGATGTGGTTGCAAAAGGGTAACCAAAAACGTTGTGAGTGCGGACACTGGTTCAAACTGGTCGAGAAGGCTGCTGTTTAAAGTTATTATTAATTAATTAAATAAACCAATTAATAACAAAGAAAACACACACAAACAACTATTAAGCTAAAAGTCAACTAAATAGCTGTCCAATAAACAAACATCAACCCAAAAATTGGAAATCCAAATATGAAACACGACCGCAATTCGGGGCAGGTTTTACTTTAGTTTTAATTTCGAGATTTGTTGGTGCCATTAGGTAACGAAAAATGTCGTTCGATGGATAAGTAGATTAACGATGAAACTATCAAAACGATGCTAAGCAATTGTTGAAACAATAAAGGCAAGACGAAGAGATGTACTTAAAAAATTAAATAATCAATCAACATTTGAGATATTACATTAGTTTGAAGGGTTGACCTCCATCGATTCGCCATCGACTTTCAAATATTTTAATAAATAAAGAGCTTGAGTAATGATTTGTTATCTTTTATTAGTATTTAAAAGTGGAGTAGTAGGCTTTATAATTTTATTTGAAAGAAATCTGTCGGTTAGAGGTCTCATTCCGTATCTTCTTTGCGAAGTAACCAGTTTCAAAAGGAGGAATATATTGAATCCACAATATACAATTTTTATAAGAAGTATATTATATAAAGATTCTGAAGACATGCCGTTCTTCATTTTTCGATTACTCAAGTCTTCACTACCATCCAAACGTCTCGTCTCGCAGCTGGCGCAACGTGGAGAGCACAAACTAAGTGGACTGATGCGACAATTAGGCTTACAGAAGCTGCTTGGCGTATTTAGGGAGAAAGATCTTATTGGACATCGGGGTATATCTACATCTCCAGTCGTCGGCCAGAAGCGTAAGTGGGTATGCATTCTAATAGTGTTGGCCTAATGCAGTCTGTTGCTGCTACAGCGTTGACCGATGATATGGAGCTGGCCACGGGCATCTTTAAACGGGAGCTAAAGCTACGTCAAGCTGGGTGCGATGACCCATGGGCCATGGCTAAACCAATAAAACGCGGCGCTGGCAGAGAGAATGATCCTACAGTGGTACCTTCAGCTTTTGATGGTCGCATTGTTGGATGTCTTTGCCTTGGCGACCGTTCTCCCAAGTGGATGTGGCTGGAGAAAGGCAGCCCCAAACGCTGCGAGTGTGGCCATTATTACGTACTTAAAAAGACTGATCCTATTTAAATTTACTACACGATAAATGGAGCGCTGTTTTTCACATTATACACTTAACAAAACCACAAAAAACGTTGCATGATATTATCAAAAATTATATTTAATAGCATAGTCGAAAATAGCTGTGGTCTGCAGTCATTAAATGAAATACCCTCTAATACATATGTAAAACATATCCTATGCCAAACTTTAGATCCAACTAGCTTAGTGTGTACCCAGTTAAGAGGTAACCGCTGTTGCCGCTCATGTTAACTTCCGGATGTGTGCGATTTGGAAGTATTTGGTATGTACGCAGCCAATTGGACGTCACATGCAGATTCGTCACCTTGCCAGAAGTCTTCAGCTCCATATACGTTTCCTGTAGCAATTCCTTGCAAGTGCTAAAAATTACCACAGGTCGAGATGGCTTTACTAGGGGTAACAAAGCCTGAATAATATTCGATGGATGTTCCTTAGCTGCCATTACGAGATTGTCAAATTTGTCATGCATCAGAGCAGAGGCACGTTTGTTCTCTAATTGCCAACGCAAAGGTCCTGATCTGTTGTTTGCTGTAATTAAGGGGAGTATTACTTCATTACCACAGCATTAAATCATTACATACAATTGGGAGATTCATCCAACTTGAGCTTTTTCGCAGTTGGTTCAACAGCGTCAAATTGTTCTTCGGTGGTTGTAGAATTGTCGTCCGTCGGCGTCACGTCCTCTGCATCAATAGCTCCAGGAATTGTTCCATCTACCTTATCACCCTGATAAAATTCACGTAGCACGGAATACAAATTTACAGAGATGCAACGCTGCTGCTGCTCCAGTGGAAGTTTTAGTGCTAATAGTGCTTGTTTTTGAGGCACATTACCCGGATGCATGTGAACTAAAGTTGCATCCGTATTTGCACCAATTGAGTTCAGCATGGAGGCAGGTAAAAGTCCATTGGTACCGCTCTCATATAGTAGATAGCTGCCGAATCCAGAAACACCAGAATACGAAATGATTTGAGAAAGTGTGTCCACACGTATGCCCATGATTTTTTCAGCATCTTGTCTGTGAAATATGTCGACCATTAACCGTATACTTGGCTGTCGGATTTGCACAAATTCAAAGTATTTTTTTTCTTTTTTCAACAGGTATTTGTCCTGGGAATATTCGGTGCGAGTGTGAAATGTTTTCGAGTTTTCCACAAGTTTTTCAATGATTTTGCTGGACTCATTGCAGGCTTCACGAAGTTGCTCAATATCCTGTAATTTAAAACGATAATTTAAGGTGCAAAGCCAATGATTATAGTGTTTAAAATACCTCTGATTTGAGTGCTTGCGCTTCACCATTGTCGCTTATATCGCGGTTGTCGGCTCCACTGCTGGAAATATTGAGAACATCGCGTATGCTTCGCAGCTCATTTTCACTGACCAGTTCTAGTGTATGTTGTCGCTGTGCTCCACGTTTACCAGCCTTGGACTCCTTTACACACATTTTAAATGTGGAGCCATATGGTTGATCTAGCAGTGACTTAAGTTCCAAGTGTTCCTTTCCTAATGTGGCTGTTGCATCTAAACTGCCAAATTTCTGAAGTTTTGTGTACTTTTGGCGTTGTATGACAATATAATCGCCTAATTGGATACATGGTGCTGCGGGTTTGGTGGGCATTATACTAAACCACTTAATCGACTGAGAAGTAAGTAATCACGTTGTTTATAAAAAAAAGTTCTACAGCCGCGCAACTATAGACTATAGGGTTATCGATATCGATATCAAATATTACTTCACAGATTCAATAGAGAAAAAATTATAAAGTGCTCTCCGAAATAACTGCAATTGAACTCCAAAAATTACATAACAAAGCATTTACCAACAGAAGTGTGTGATATTTAGAAAACTTTCTTATATTCGTTAATTTTGGTAAAAAATAAAATTTTTTAGCACCAAAATTATGAGCACCGTACTAGTCTCTAAATATAAAAATAGTTCACTGTAACATGGCAACGCTGAAAAAATAGCAGCTGATAACAAAATACCGAGTAAACCACGCGCTTGGCAATTCAGTTGACAAGCTAACCTTTGATTAGAATTATCATCCAACCTCCGCGTCAATAGGTTTGTTTGTTAAGTTTGTTAAGTAAAGTGCCTTTCTCTTGCCTACGTGCCGGTAAATGGTTCCTTGAGCCAAAGCTAAGTCTTTTAGGGAGACCAGGTTTTGCTCTTACTATAAACTAGTGGAACTGGTGGAACCTGTTGCCAACCAACTGCTAATTAACAGTTAATTAAAGTCGCGCCTATATATCAACAACGTTGTCGTCGTCTTTTAAATAACTACACAGAAAAATGGGTGATAAAAGAGAAGATTCTCCATTTATTTCATCAAAAAAGCCAGTGACATTAAATCCACAATGGGAGTCTCAAATGCAACCCGACACCAATGGAAAAGGCTCTGGTTCAATGATATCGAAAATAGCTGGATTGGTGCAGCCTCCAGTTGATAAATATAGAATCGTCTTCTTCATATTTGTACTGCATGGACTCGGAACCCTCATGCCATGGAACATGTTTATAACCGCAAAATCGTATTTCGGGTTCAAATTAGATAAAAACTTAACAGCGCCAACTGAAACCGATTATGGTGGGAATTTTATGCAAAATGTAGGATTCGCTTCACAAATTCCAAATGTACTCTTCAACTGGATTAACATTTTCATCAATTTGGGTGGCGATTTGACCAGCCGTATAGTCTACACCATTCTGATGGAGATAGCTATTCTTATGATAACAGTAGGGCTTGCCATGGTGGATTCCTATGAGGTAACTACGAAGACAAAAAATTAGTGCTTATTCAGTAAACAAATGTATTTAATTTCTTTAAAGTGGCCAGGCATATTCTTTTGGGCTACCATGTTCTCAATAGTGCTAATAAACATGGTAAGATTTACGATTACACCCGTATCTTGATTTCAATGCTTATCAATATTTATTGTTACAGTGCAACGGCATCTATCAGAGTACAATATATGGGCTTGTGGCAGCATTACCTCCCAAATATACGGGAGCTGTTGTATTGGGATCAAATATTAGTGGAGTCTTTGCTACTCTCATGTCAATATTGTTTACCTGGATTTTCACTTCGCAGCGGACATCGGCAATTTACTATTTTGTGACGGCTATTTTGGTTTTACTTGCCTGCTTCGATACGTACTTTGCTCTGCCTTTAAATAAGTTCTTCAGACACTACCAGTTGGTCAGCAAGAAAAACGATAAGAGTTCCACCTCAAAAGCTCCGTTAAGAGTACCTTATTGGCAGATTTTTAAGGAAGCCTCACCACAACTTTTTAATATTTTCTTTACATTCTTTGTTACATTATCGGTATTTCCTGCTGTCCATTCGGATGTTAAACCTTATAATGATTTCATTATTAATTCTAATTATTTTACTTTAGTTACTTGCTTCCTAACGTTCAATGTATTTGCGATGTTGGGCAGCATGACCACTTCGTGGGTACAATGGCCAAAACCTAAATTCTTGGTAGTTCCTGTCGTTTTACGCGTTGTATTTATACCCTTAATGTTATTCTGCAATTATTTGCCAGATAAGATAGTTAGAACCTTGCCTGTATATATTACGAACGAGTGGTTGTATTGGTTCATTGCCATCGTTATGTCATTCAGCTCTGGCTATTTAAGTTCCTTGGGCATGATGTACGCACCACAGACTGTTAATGCAAAATATCAGGTTACCGCTGGCATGTTTGCTGCTGCCATCCTAGTCACTGGAATCTTCGCTGGCGTATTGTTTGCATATTTACATCCAGTTTTTATACAATTGTAAACATAAGTTCGTGCTTTTTATAATTTATGCATTTTTACAATTATTTGCACAACGAAAATGTTAGATTATGTTTTCAGCATTACGTAAATAACAACAATATTATATTTGACTAATGAATTTATTTTTTGATCTTTTGGCATATTGCCTGACAAATTATTTTTTAATCCTACCCAATAATTGTAATCTTCTTTAAATAAAGTTTTTAAACAATTCGTAGAAAAAAATAAATCTCTTGAACTCGTATTTACAAGATCAACTGGCTTCAATATGCCAAAAATAGATCACGTGGTAGCTGTTCGTACTCTATACTTTGGGAGATGGCAGATGATAAAATTTTCTAATCAGTGCTGGGAGTTATACGACTAGATAGGATGGGCATACTAAATGAGTTTCCTTTATAAGGGCTTTGTTTACATTTAAGGAATGGTGTTATAGCAAAAAGGGATTAATAACTTATTTACATTTATAGATAATCTTCAGTACTTCACAGAATTTAGGTGCTTCTCGCGGACTGCGTGTTTCCAAGCCAGTTATCTGCTCCAAAGCTATCTCCACGTCGACCACATTACACATTATCAATTGCAGTCGTTTCGGAAACTTTGTGTCCGATAACGCTGCGATTTGTCGTGTTCTTTCTAGCATATTACTTAAATCTTGAGCCTCCATATCGTGATAACTTACTACCAATTCCCTGAGCTCAGGAAGCAGTTCTGCAACGCTGAAGCCGCAGTTTTGTGCATCCGAAATGCCCAGCCGTTGCAGCTTTGCCAAACCTGAGGATGGTGCTTGTAAGATAGTTTCTTCCACTTTGTTTTTATTTGAAGTAAGGTCTAAAGTTGTCAGTTGCAGCTGGGCCAATAGCTCTTCAAGATGTGTGGGTTCAATTGAGCATTCGCGTGCAACCAGAGTCTTCAACTTACGTAGCCCAACCATAAATTTGCCGGTTATGTAGGCACTTGACACACTCAGACTTCGTAGATTTGGACAACTCTTGGTTATGGTTTGAACCATGCTATTGTTCATATTATCGTCGGTAATGCACAGCTCCAGTAAGTTGGTCATATCCAGACGTAGATAGAAGGCAAGTTCAGGACGCATTAGATGGCGCCCCAGATATGAATCAAAGGCCTTCTCATGCACGTTCCATATGTAGAGCTTCTCCATCTGAGAACTCATCAACTCAAAAAAGTACATGTAATCATCTTTGCTGAGCGGCGCAAACATTGTGTAGGATACCGAAATTTCCCGATACCGAGGCTTCCGCCACACAATTTGACACAACAGTTCCTCATAGCGGTACGAGCATCGCGCCATTGCTATTTGATCCACTAGCGGTAGAAATTCCATTATTAGGCAAACACAATCGTCGTTGAGGTTGTCCATGTCCATTTTCTTTGAAGTGAGATAAATACAGCGAAACACCTGAATCGCGGGCCAACAACAATATAACAGCTGTTACAGTTAATATCATTCTGCTAATGGCCTCTCAGTGTGACCGGCATCTTAAAATACAGAGCATCAAAGTATTAATACCAAAAATTTCAAATTGAAAGCGGGCTTGAAATATATTAGAGCCAACAATTATTATATAGACATATTTGCAATAAACACAATAAAGGCAACATAAATCGAAATAGCATAAATATGAACTGTGAGTTTACAAGCATAAACATGTTCAAAACAAGTATGTTTGTTTAAATGAACAGATTTACGAATGCTATATAATTTCCTTGTCTCTTGAAAGTGTTTTTACATTTCACACTCAATTGAAGATAAGAATTATCATGAAATCGTTGCGACGAAGGGAAACTCAAATTGTGACGAGCGTTGTTTTCCAATAATTTACTTATATTGTGGTCGCACGGAATTCTAAAAAACCAAATTAATCTTTTGACTTACGTGTTTCAGCAGTGACGTCTTTACGGGTTGTTATTTTCATATTGTACATAGATCATGAATAGGGTGACTCGTAAAACAAAACTGTACTAAATAAAGCTGCATCAGATTTTCACAGTCATGACCATAATTTTCAAAATAATCGCCAGCAAAAACCCAGTGAAAGTTTTGTTATCCCGCCTCATTTGACCCCTACCGCTCATTCCGTCCTGCCTTGCATATCAATTAACATTTTGAGTGTGTTTCCATGTTAAACTGTCACTTTTATACGCATCATGCAGCTCCATCCCCATGCCAGCCCCAAAATCCCAACTCAATTCTGGCAGAACCATTGATGGTCATGGGATGTAATGGAAGTTGGTGGCAGTAGCGATACGGCCAGCGTCTGCTGTGTAACTTTGTCTGTGGCTGCTTCACATGATTTGTGCGTGACCATGCGAAATGTAAATTATTTATATACATATCTGTATCCCCAACCAAGATTGGATTTCGTTATGCTCTGGCAGCTGTCCAAAGCTGGCGTCTTCCATCGACAAAAGTGCAAAAGAATTGCCAATTGTTAACTGTAGGAGGGGTTCCCTTTAGAGTAGGGGACATTGGCCTAGAATTGATTGGCATTAGGCCAGCGCCAAATTTGTAACAATAAAATTAACGAACTTCCAACAATATTATTAATGCAAAAATACCAAACCACAAATGAGAGAAATAAAGCTAAACTTTCGACGGGAGTATTAAAGACATTTTTTTTGTTATCAAAACATTGGAGTTTGGGCTGAGGCTTTCGTAATTACAAATGTAAATGCTTGACAGTTTTAATATGTACTTTAAATATACTTACGGACATCAGATTCAATTTAATTTGATAAACGCTTAAAAAGACTGTCAAGGTTAAAAGTTTATTGAATAGTTTTGATTGTCCCTTTGAAGCCGCTCAAGTTGCGTTTTAAGTGGCCTGTAATTTGTGCTCATTGTGTGACCGTAATTGTTGGCTCTGAGCTTACACTTGGCTACTTTGTAACGCCCTGAAAAGCATGCTTCATTTAGTTGCCAATTAGAACAGACGCCTTTCAAATAAACCGTAACCTGACGAAATAAGTGCTTTTCGAATGTGACGCCTTTATGATGTCGCGAGGTCGCTGTGCCATGAAAAATGCAACACATTTTCATGAACTTCGTCTTGGCAAACAGTTGGCCAATTAAGTAAAAAGTTTGCCAAAGTCTCAGTTGCCTGGTCTGTTTGCCTATTGCATGCCAGTCGAACATTTTGTGGCCATTTGCGTGCTGCTTTGTTAACCAGGCTGAAAACCCAAATGCTACAAATGTTGCTCTATATGAAACGGTAGTTGTGAAGTTTGGGGCAAGGTGAATTTTGTGCGGTCAGCTTTGGTTCGCCGTTCGTTAAATGTTTTATGTAGATTTTGCAGTCGTTTATTCCCTCTTTACGATTTCGATTTTTCACTAACGCCACGTTGCATTGTGGATTCAATAGCACATTTCGTGCCGTTGGCTGCACTATTTTATTTTTAATTTGGCGCACAGAGGTGAGGATTTGATTTATCGACGTAGAGGAGAGCATTTATGACCCTGATTTAAATTCCACTTAAATGAAATCACATTTTCATGTTGTTTTTTTTTTGGCTCTCATGCTTTGGTTTATTGTATGTATGTATATAATTATATTTGTTTTTGTTTTTTGCTAAATGCCTGGCGAAATTATTTAACATCTCAGCTAATTAAGTCAATATTCAAATTTATATTCGTTTAATTTTTCATTGGTATTTTTTAGTTAAAATTTTTTTTTTTTTTTGGTAGCTTCATGGAAGAGAAGAAATTGTTGGATCACATAGGTTTGTCAAACGTCCTGCTAAGTTATTAATAACAAAACAATGAAACAAAGAAAGTAACGATTTAAAGCTTATTTACATTAAAAATTAACTAACAAGTGCATAGGTTTTACTTGCATGCACATTTGAGACACTTCTTATTATTTCTACTGACATTCTAATATTTTATGATTTTATTTCATTTGGTTTTCCTTTCAATTTTTTATTTTGTTTTTTTTGTTTGTTAAGGCTGAAGACAGAGTATTAAAATTTTCATTGTTTAAGAGTAAAAGTTGTTTATAAAATATATGTATATGTATGCATGTATGTATGTATCATATATCAAAGTATAGTCATGTATTTATAGTTAAAGGGCGCATATATTACAGACTTACTTTAATATTTATTTTTTACAGATCGTCTCACAAGGGAGTCCACTTTCATTGAGCTAGCAATCTAATTAACAATACACAGTTTTCAAGTATGATCATTACTTTTAAATTGGTTTTGGTTGAAATTGTAACTCGAATAATGCCAACGCTTGATCCACTAAAGAAACTAAGCTACAAATACTTTATATAATTTATGTATGTATATACATATTATGTATGTATGTATATGCTTATCTTTGTATAATTACTAAATTGCATTTCATGTAAGTCAATATTTAGTAAATACTACTGTATGTGTAGTATGTATGTTTGTATGTATATTTAAGTACTTACTAAGGTAATAATAAGTTGCAAATTAGGTAATTAATGAATCAATTAATTATTTCACTACGCTTTGTTTTAATTTCGTAATAATATTTTTAAGAATTTGCTTGGTAATTGGTCCTTAGTACACTACATGGAAAGCGTTTAAAACGGTAGAGCAATTGAAATTTCTATAGCATACTTTTAAGCATACAGACAAATGACACAGCCCAGACCAGCAGCTTAGCAGACCTGCAGCCCCGATTAGCCCAGGCATCAGATCAACTCTCATTCTCTCTCATTCTCAGGACTGACTGTATGAGTGTGACTTTGCACTGACCACCTGCCTCTGTACTTTTCCTCTGCCCCTTCGCTTTCATCCACTTTAAGCAAACACCTTTTTGTGTCAACAAAGCGCACTTATACACACGTACACCTGCACTTATACAGACTGTCATACCGACAGGCAATGTTGAAAAGCAGCTGCCCTTTTTATGCTGCCCACAGCTGTGACGACCTTTTAGACTAAAAATGAAATGCCTTTGCCCACATCCATGGGCGTGACTGTGCGTGTTTGTGTTTATGTATTTGTGTGGACGCCCAACTCTCATATGTTAATTGTGTCAACCGAGGCGAGCGAATTTAGGTGCGTTATGCAGAGGCGCCAGAAGCAATCGTAAAATTTTCAAAAATCCACATAAGCCGCATATAAAGTGTCAGTCAGATATAAATTTATGCCAGCGTTATTAAGCTTCTGCACACATACGCACACTCACTAATGCTCAATAACCCATGCACATGACTGAATGAGTTGGCTATTTCTGTAGCATTCTTTGCGGCGAACATTTTTATTATGCCAAATTACTTAGAGTTGCGCGAAATTACGTTGAGATTGCTTATAACTTATTTATCGAGCTCTTTAAACATGACAAATGTTACGATATGCCACTGAAGTCGGTATTCTAGTAAATGATGTTGATTTAGCAAAGAAGTTGAGTTGTAGTTTAGTTATCTTAAAAAATAATAACTTTAAACAGAGCAACTAATGATAAATAAACATACTATTTCATAACTCCATTAGAATGGAAATATCCTCATTAGATGTTTACTAAAGCTATGGCAAGCCATGCTAGTTTCAAAGTGTAGCAAAGGACTGTGTATTTCGTAGACTACTTGAGCCTATTTGGAGCATTATAATTAAGAACAGCAATTGCCAGAGGGCTGCTAATTAACTGGTACACTCAGCGCCCCTGAAAAATCCTAATTAAAGCTAATCCTTTTGCACATATGTATGTACAGCGCTGTTTCCTTTTTCTTTCTGCTGAGCAGGCTGCAGGACACAGTTGCGGACAAGGGCTGTGACGCGATGTCATTTATTTTGTTGTCCTTTGTCAAAGTTCTGCCAGTCGCAATTTGCATTCGAAATTTTAATGTGTATCGCAGCTATTTTTGACCTTTTCGTTTCTCATTTTTAATTGTATTTTATGTATTTTAGTTTGGTTTTTCACTTAATTAACTAGACAATTTTGGGTGTTCCTTTTATTTGTATTTTTGTTTATTTAATGCTACATTTACTATGCTCATTTAGAAATGTACTTTTGGGTTTGCGCTTCATTGCGAAGTTCTTGCAACTAACAACATAAACTGAATTTAAATTACTATTTAAATATTCATTATTAATTATTATTGCGCTACTTACATGCAAAACGTATTTTTTCAGTTTCTGTTTTGTTGCATATTGCAAATTAAATTATAATTTATTTTGGCCATCTCTCTAATCAATTCATTTGAGTTGTTTTACATGTTTCTCTGTGCTTTTCCTTATTTTGTTTTATATGTATTGCTTGCATATTATTTCTTGTCATACAATTAAAAGAAATCAACAGACGAAGCAACTTTCGGCAGGTGCATAGCGATATGTAAAGGAAATTACATACCTTTATTCTCCAATTATAGTTACATTTTATGAGCAGTTTTTTTCATTTGAGCAAATTCGCAGACCATCAAACTATATTGTTAGCTTACTTAATTTAATTTAGTTGTGCAATATCAATTAAAAAATACTTATTTGAAATGTTGGTTAGAAAGTTGTAATAAATAATAATTACGGTTCATCGATTTCTGTTATCTGCATTTCAAATAAGGTTTAGTCGCTTTGCCAACAGAAAATGGCATTTAAATTGCTTTTCAAATGTATATAAATTGATTTATGATAGTAATTTCCCTTACAACTCCAATATGACCCTCTGCGCCCACTTTTGGCAATCCCATAATAACCACAAAGCGACCTGTGACCAATCCATGCGTTGGTTTACCTCTCGACCTTTGCAGGTTTTAGTAATTTCGAATATTTTTTTTTTACAAAACACATTGAAAATTTATGCAACAAATGCATAAAATATGAAATAAAAAAATATTCGACACTTGTGCGATGTTGCTGTTGGTGATGTTGATGCTGTTGCAGTTGCCACACCCAAAACGCCCACATCCGCCGTTTATGGTTGTAACGCGTTCCTTTTTTCTCAGTTTTCATTGCATACTTTTGTGCGCGACCGCTTTGCGACCAGGTTGGTCTGGTAGTTATGTGCGTGTATGTATGTGTATGTGTCTAAGTCTGTGTGAGTTATGTTTTTCACAACCATGTTGATTTTTCGTTTTGTTTGCATTTATTTTTTTTAGGTTATTAATTTTATACAAAATGCCATTTACGCTTTGTTGTTGCCATTTTTGGCTCTATTTGTGTGGCAACCACTGTTGGCTGTGAGTCTGTCTGTCTGTCGTCCTGTGTATTTGTGTGTGTGTGTGTTTGTTTATGATAAATTACATTTAATGTAATTTACGCAAACGTTTTTCTCGCACATTTCGTACTCGTTTTATGCTTCCCGTTGCTGTTATCAGAAAAATTTTTACGGTTATATTTTAATGTTATTGTTGCTGCTGCTGTTGCTGTGGTTGCTCTTTTTATTGCTGCTGCATATCGCCACCGCCGCCCAGGCCAGCTTTCGACTCCGGTGGCACCTGTTGTACACATGCGGGAGGTAAATTTAACGAGTTAGTTTCGAATTGAATCTGACTTCATTGCATTGATACGGCCAAAGACATTATATAAGGTATAGTAAAGTCAAATAAGAAAAAACACACTCAAAGCATAAGCAACATTCAGGTAAAGTAGCAAGTGTGTGTTTGTATCTATATGTGTGCGTGAGTGTTTGTGTGTTTATACCCACAAAAAGAAAACACATTGAATTGTGCCCAACAAACAACAACAAACAACAAGCCCCAAAACATACTCACGCAATGCACACACATTCACACAATCACACACATACACATACAAAACGGCCAACATTTGGTTTGTGGCATCAAATTGAAGAAAACAAAAAGAAATAAAGATGAAGAAGAAGACGAAGTAGCAGAGAAAACCGAAAATAAAGAAATACAAAATTGATGTAGACAAAACTTGAAGTAAAACTTGCATACGAAACGCAAAATCACAAGAAATAGCCATACGAGGAGGGAGACAAACAACAACAACAACTTAGAGAGAACAAAGTAAAACTTTGGCAATGAAATAAAACTGAAAATAAGCAATATATTTAATTTTGTGTTGCCAAGAATTTCATATATGTATGCACTGACAACTTATATAAAAACAGAATTGGATAAATTCTTTACATTTTTTCTTTGACTTCTCTCAAATGCGTAGAAAAATATTTATTTATACACTTTCAAAATGTATGTAATATAATTTAAGAGACACACTTTTGGGAGGAGTAGTAAATTAAATCTCCAAAGTATGCAATCTAAACGACATTAATTGGAAAGTAAGGCTGACTAGAAAGCTTAAATAAAGACCTATTTCAAATGAGAATTAAAGTCAAATATGCAGAATTGCTTTTTCACTTTTTATCCACAGAATATATATTACTATTTAGTTTGAAATAAATTGAAAGTGAATAAATAATCTTGACCTTGATTATCGAATTTCGAAGAGTGTTTTTTATTGAGCGCAAAGAAATTTAGTAGATTTTAAACATTAACAATAAAAAATGCTTCAATGCGCAAATAACATTTCAATGAAAACATAAAAAGAAGTAGTAAAAGATCATGCCATTAACAGATTTTCGTAGAAATCAATGAAATATATTGTGTTTAAAAAAATTTGAGCATTGTGATTACTAAATGAAAAATGAACTAAGAAATATGATGTTAAATTTGAGTCTCCCAAAAAGGCATTGAAAACTGCGAAACAGATAGAGGTCTACTAAGGACAACAAATAACAACGACGACGATTGATAACAACGGCGACTGTACCTAGTACTTTGTTATTGAGGGGGGATTAGTTGGTTCGAAATTTAACCGCCATAGAAACTATGAAAATCCAGGAAATCCATGGAATCTGTTTGATTTTGCTGTTGTTGGTCGAGCTACGCGAAAGATCGTGACAATATTGATATATGTATGAAATATGGGGATGACATGAAATGAATGTGGTTGTTATTGTCGTGGGGGTGGAGGTGTCGGTGGCGGTGGTGGATGTCGTTGGTGGTGGTGTTTGAGAGCAGGAGAAATAGAGAGATATGGTAGGAGAGTGGTAGAATAGTATATACAAAAGAATCTTATAAAGGCTAGACCTGAGAGCTGCACTTACCAGTTTTTTGAAACAATCCTCAAAAAAGGCGGTCATCGAGCGATATAGATGTCTCTTCACACCTGATAAACTGTGTCCCTCATCCGGATATATTTGCTGCTTGTACAGCACTCCCTTGTTAGTCAAAGCTCGAGCCAACATCATCGATTGCTGGACATGCACGTTGTCATCGGCAGTGCCATGGACCAGCAGAAATTGACGGTCTCGCAGATTGTCCACATATTTGGAAAGGTCGCTTTCTTCGTAGCCCTTGTAGTTGTCGGTTACGTTGGGAAAGCTCAAGAACCGTTCCGCATAAGTGGAATCTAAAAGTGTTTGATGAAGATTTATTTAATTTGCCAAAGCTTTGAACGTGTGTTCAGTTCAACTTACCATATAGCTTCCAATTTGTCACCGGAGACACACTAATGCCACACTGGAAGATCGACTGTTGTCCAGCCAATGCAAGAGCAGCAGTATATCCGCCATAGCTCCAGCCCCAGACGCCCATGCGACGTGAATCAATAAAGTGCAGGTTGTCTCGCAAGTATTCGCTAACCTCCAGTTGATCGGAAACCTCAACGCTGCCCAAACGCTTGTAAACCTCGTGAAGCAGTTGATAGCCCTGACCAGAGGAGCCACGACCATCGATTTCAATGACAATGTAATCCTTGTTGCCGGCCAAATATGTGTTCCAGTCCACATGCCAGCGATCGGTGACCAGTTGAGTGCCCGGTCCAGAGTAGACATGCAATATGGTGGGATAACGTGTGATCTCGTCTTCACGCAGCACGGGCGGCAAATAGAGACGCACTTGGGCGTGGTAGCCTCCGGAGATCATGACTGGAAAAGTTTTTACCTGTGGCATAGCCACCTTAGTTAGTTTCTCCTTGAGTCGCGTGTTGTTTTGCACTGTGAAAAGCAACTCCAAAAATTGGGATTTCGGCTCTTCGAGCTCTTCGGGTGCTTCAGTTTCCGTTTCCAATGTTTCCTGTGTGTCAGTTTGCCGCTTAACCTTTGGTGGGTCCGTGGTCTTTAGGCCATAGATTGTAGAGCTGGGCACCACTGGACCCAGGCACTCAATGAGCACATATCGTGCTCGCAAGGACAATGGAAACTGTGCCACATGATATAGACAATCGCTGGGCGGTGGCGGTGGTTCACTGCCATGTCCGTGACCCGGCCTTTGCTGTTCCACGGGCAATGCTGGTGACGGTGGCAGCGCCTCCGATTCCTCAGAGTCCTCCCAATCATCGTCCCACGCGGTGACCAGCTTTGGCGGTGACTTGGTGTGACCCTCGTCATAACCATCGCTGCGCTCCATCAATGCCGGACAAGTTAGACAATCGGGCATCTGCAGCGCCTGTCCCTGGCGAGCGGGCAACGACGAGACACGGTACAAGTGCTGCTGCGAGGGCAGACGCTCTGGTGTGCCCAGAAAATAGCTGCGAGGGAAGGTGGGGCAAGAATTAAATAAGATTTATTGATTTCGGTTTAAGAATCATGTTTATTCTATCTTTTGACTGTACACAAAAGTTACTGACAGTTGCAAAACACCCTACACATGTTATTATGACAAAAGGAGGTTTACTTCATACTATTTAACTTTACTAAAAGATGGACTAGTTTCGATAAAAGTGTACCATTTTCAAAAGGTTACTCGTTGACTCGATAAAAATTTATCAATCAAATCGATAAAGTATTTGACGAAGCTTTTTTTAGAACCAGATCAGTTCACTGTTCTCAATAGAAATACACAGCATACATTTAATTCTGACTAAAAAGTTAAGCAAAGTATGTGCTATATTTAGATAAAACCATGACGTTAATTGTAGGATATTTACGAATCAATCAAACTCTCGACTAGGTTTCGAGTTTATGTCGTAGCTAACACTTGGTTTTCACACGTTTAAACTTTACGGTTGACACTTTTGCTTAGTTCACGATTCGAACATAAAACTCAATTTATTGCGTGTTAAAAAGCGACATTAGTCAGCGCATTCGAATATTGACGATTTCGTGTTTAAATTTAGATTGAGGACTTGATACGGCCGATGGCTACTTACATCCAATTATCCAACTGATCCCAGTGCAGCAATCTATTCACTTCATAAGGTCCATGCGTGAGGGGCAGCACGCGATTATTGTCAATGTCAACGTGTACGATGTGCCGGAAATAGCCTGTCGGTTTGCGAGCGTGTGTGTGTAAAAGTCGTTGTGTATTCAACTCGAAACAAAAGCCAAATTGACATATGGCTCACTTACCAAATGAGCCGTCTCGTAGTGGGGATATGGCCACATAATGGCTGGCATTGGCCGCAAACAATGGCACTGAGACGGTGTCCACCCAACCACGTCCATCTCCGCTCACTCGATGGGTCTGGATATGGATACGGATACAGATACGGAGATACGTTTACAGGATATGGACACGAACACGCTTAATTAGGCCATTGCGACTTACCTCAATGCAGGCGAACGAGGGGCTCCGGCAAACACTGACCACTGATATATTTTGCGGTCGATTTAACCAAACCACTGCGATCTCTGTTCCACTCACCCAGCTGGCGCTGCTAAAATAATGATCTCTATGGGGAAACCAAAGAAAACAATCGATTAGCATTTCTGATACCTAATCAATAGCCATTACGCACTCGTTTCGAATAATTTTCGGCGGTTTCAGGTCCGTTGTATGTATCTTTTGTGGATCCGACAAGTCAGCCACGCGCAATGTAACCGTAGGGTTCTGAGTTCCCGGTTTTGGATAGCTGTGTATATTTAATGGTAGAAAAAATTGTTAATTTATTCAATAGTAAATGTACAAGTGAGTAAAGGTAGAGTTCTCTAGGTATTTAATTGTACAGTGTTATAATTAAAACACCAAAGGCTTCTCATAAATTTAAAATTATTTTCTAAACCTGAACTTTAATTTATTTTAATTTAAACCTAAACTGTTTTTCTTTTAAATAAATAAGTAACTTGCCAGTAAAAGCCAAAACTTATGTGTGATTAGCAATGCGATCTAACAAATAAATATAATAATTGTTTAATTGTATTTATAATTTTGACACTTCAAAAGTTATGCCAGTTTAAAGACAGCAGTCTTTATTTCCTTTAGTGTTTCATTATGATAAGGTAGCCATGTAATAAAGCTTCCCATCAGTTTTAATAAAATGTCTAAGATAATTCTGAATAATTAAATACGAAAAGGATTTGCATAATTGTTTTTGTACTCAAACACTTTGTTGTGATACTTTTGATTATATTTCTAACTTATTCAATTACAACCGATGGCATCTTCACCTGGCCAAACACTCGTATGTAAATAACTGTGTACACACGTTGATATTTGCATAACTAAACCTCAAATGATGACATTACGCTTAACACAACAGGTTAGGCAGCAGTTTTGTCAGCTCACTAATCCTTGCGAGTTCAACAGCTTTGGGCCAGAAGTTATGTAAACACAAACCTTTGTGCATTTGGTAATTTATCAAATCGAAAGAGACAGCAGCTTAGCTGCTGCTTCAAACTGCTTTAGTCACTTTCCTCAAACTAATTTTAATTCCTTAAATGTCGCCACACAATCACACATTTGACACCTGCAAGGACAAGGGCTGACTACGATTACAACATTGTGAAAAGGGCCTCAAAAACTATGCACAGTCGCTTCATGAATTTTAAGCATTACCGAGGTTACCGAGCACTATTAGGGCTAATGACAGTCACGAGCACATCATTAACACTTAATCGAAAAGTAATATAGCCCAGGACAGGTACACGGGTACACAACTTACCGTAAGGATCTAATTTCCGGATACAAGTTGGCATGCGGATTAGTGCCACCAGCAGCGTTGCCAGCACCGCCTCCACTGCCGCTATTGCTATTGCCTGTGCCGCTTGTTCCAGCGCCACCTGGGGGCCCAGCCGAAGTGGTGCCATACCAGGAAAAGTGCTGCTCCTGCACGTGTGTATCGTTGAAGCTCGCAAAGAGCAGCAGTTGGCCGTTATCCGAAACCCAAATGGCATTATTTGCATGCAGGATTTCCTCTAAGAAGAAGCGACACGAATGCAAAATGAATATGGATGAGAAAATTACATGGCATTAAAGCTGTTCTATTCTCAGAATTTAACAGCAGGTCAGAAAACGACAGAGAAAGTCGACAGGTCGAGTATAAGATACTTAAGAAAACTAATCTGCACATTTCAATATCAAACACTGGTAAGTAAAACAACAAATAATAGTTCAAAATAAATACTCTTATAACAACCATATTTCTTATGAAATAAAGTGATTCATAATAAATATTAATTTAAGAGCTTCGTGCACTTTATGTGATTATATTGTAATCTAGTGCAACTAGGTGATAATAGACAACAATTGGCTGGAACAATTCCTTTTGCCTGTTAAATGCTTTTGCCACAAAGTGCTTATACCCCTGTTCCGTATGGGTACCAGGTATAATTCACCAGAATGCCTGTTTTCTATCTGTGTTCAGTATAATTACATTTGTTGCCCATTTAAGTAATCTAATCGATCGTAATTTGAGTTTTATAACTCACCTTCATATAGCCAATCGGGTATGCCATTATATACGATACCCGGCACAGCATCGTGAGTGATGCGATAGGCATGAGCTGCACGCACCTCCTGGCGATAGTAGATATCGTAGTTAGAGACCCAGATGAGCGCATTGCCAGCGCCAGTGAAGCGGGCATAGTGCAAAAATGGCCATTCATCCTGCAACTGATTGTTGCGCAATTTAACGGTTTCACTGCCAAACAATTGGACGTGCAGTTATTTAAGGCGCGCATCTGATGACTGGCGATTCATTCACTTACCTCGTGTGTGTGTCGTAGAGTGTATACTGTGCGAGATACGAATGTCTAAAGAGCTTGGCCACATTCTGGGCCAGCAGCAGGTAACGTTTATCCGGTGATAAGCTGAATTTGAAAGGCGCCAGAGTTTTCTGAGTAAAAGAGGCAGAACGTAAGAGCATTATGGTGTATTCATTGGAATGCTGGTCATTAAAATGTGACAGATCTTTATTTCACAGAAATGTTGCAAATTGTGTACAAGGATTGCGGTGCTTACTGAGCAGCTGCTAAAACAATGCGCGTATATAAATGGCGAACGCTGCGTATGGATGATTTTAATTAAAATTTTAATTGCTTTGCATGCGCGCGTGCTCTGCCAATGGATACATATTAGAATGGTAATTTCTTATTGTGCAATTGCTCCCAAGCACTGTCAGATAGCTAATAATGGCCTTTAATGGCATTTCTGAAGGTCGTCGAAGTAATAAAATGATGCAAAAGCAAAAGATGTAAACACATTAAGGAAAGTGTCAGACAATTCATTAAATAAATATCGAAAAAAGTTACGTCTCGGGAAATATTTAATTAGATTAAATTCTGGTTTTATTACTTTCTATCTACGCATTGAATAATTCCTAGCCTTCGACACGTTTCTTTGCTAAACAAATTCTACTCATTTAATTTAAATTCACTATTTCAAATTACACTCTCTTCCCAGGGGTTTACTCGACTTCAATTCGACAAAGTTTTGCCGACAATCTCAAACCGCGGTGCTTTTCTCAATACGTATTCTTTTAATGCTAATATTTGTGCTTCTCCAAATATCAGACGCTTCGAGCTATTGTTCACACTTGACTGACTTGTTCCATTATCCTTGTGACGACTGCTCATTTCGTGGATAGCATGGGGGGCACATTAATTATTTGCCAAGTGGCAACTGTTGACACAAGTGATTGCTTTGCATATTGCAGTTGCCAGTTGTCGACTGTTGGCACTTGTTGCTGCACTTGGCCCAAAGGCACACCAAATGCTCGTTTCTTGGCAGCTTTTATAAAGTTGATATACTAACAGAAGTAACTGGGGAGGGAGAGGATGAACGAAGAACGTATCCATAAACATTTTGGCTTTTTATTTGTTTGTTTTTCAATTTCAAATCGCGCATTATTCATTAGTCAAAGCCTTAGCCGGAAATACCAACATGCGGGGGGACGGAAAGGGAAAGAATGGAGCCGTCGTTCTATGTTTACCCAAGCATGGGCATAAAAATCGCTTGGCTTTTATCGTTATGGGGTAGCGATAACTTGGCCCATTTGTTTTGCCTACTTTGGTGCGTTGTGTGTATCAGTTAACAGTGCCTGCCAACTGTTTTGTCTGCCAAGTCAAGTGTGTACACTTGAGATAGCATTCATGTCGAGCTACGCCACGCCCACAGCGCCCCCAGTGCCCAGTCGTAAATAACATGCTGCAAATATTTATTCTGCTCCGAGATAAGCAATAAGCACACATTCAATGTTAACTGTTCAGTGAGTGTGCGTGTGTGTGTGTGTGTGTGTGAAGGAGAAAGGGAAAGGGAGAAATGTACTTACAAATGTCATATTGGACATGAGGACACGTTCCGTGCGATTGGCTGCATTCAGCAGACAGATGCGACCCAAATGGTCCTGGTACAAAAACTCCTCGGCTGCATCATCATCATCATCAGCCATATGGAAACGGAAATTAAAATGGATTTAGAGCGATATGGATAGGGATTGTGCTCACCATCGATCCAACTGCCATTGGCGCGTTGCGGCATGTAGAGGCCGTCGACAATGTCCTGCAGCTTGATGCGCTGCCCCTTGACGCGCGGTCCCTCATCGGGGGGCGTGAGCAGCACCTTTTTTGATAAATGCAGAAATTTTATATGTTGTTTTCTACACCCAGTACAATTGTACCAACATATTGCACAACACATTAACATCAATTTCAATAACAAGAACAACAACATTAAAACATCAACACAAAAATGTATAAATGGTAAAAGTAAATCGAAGTGGGTGGAAGTGGGGGTAACATACATATCACGCAGCCAGGCATCAAAAAAACAGTGAACAAAGACAAAAGACAAAAATGAGCGCAACGTATTTACACAAGTAGCATTTGAGTTCTCTGTGTGTATTTTCATATGTACAATGTGTGGGTGTGTGTGTGTGTGTGGTTGCTCTTTGTAAGCACAAATCAAAATTGAATTGCAATAGGTAATTGTGAATATTGTGTTTGAATTTGTACACGTGTGTTTGTTTGATAAGTTCTGTGTGTTTAGTTTGCTTCCTGATTGGTTCATTATGGCAAATGGTTCGGGTCCAAACTAATATAGGTAAATGCAAATGCAACTGCTGATCCCGTGGCAAAACAAGTGGGAACAGTTTAGGTGTCACCACTGAACTGTTCTCACGCAAATTCGCGTGAGTTTAGAATACAAAATGAATACATAAAAAATGTGAACTATAGATTCTTGTAATTTGCTAATTATAATTACGATAAACAATCAACTTGTATTGAACTTCAATTTACTTCTGCTTCATAATAACAGTCTTTCAAATTTGCTTTACAGTCTAAATCAATTACCTGAACCATTTACCAATATAACCCTCTAATGCCCACCATCAGAGTAATTCGAGTTTTAGGGTTTTCACTTACCACGGAGGTAACAATCAGGGCTAGAACGATGATGATGACCAACAGGGCAATGAGTATGCCACGCCAATTGCGTTGATTTGGATTGCTGGAAACCAACTGAAAAAGGGAGAGAATCAATGAGTCTGAGAGAAAAGGGAATACATTAAGAGAACTAATTTAAAATGAACAATGGCAATGTGCATTACCATAATAAAAGCCACGTGCGGCTCATTATACCGTCAAAATAATCGGTCCAAAATAACAAACGGACCTCAAATTATTGACTCAACATTGCGGTTTCCATTTACCCGCCTTCTCTCCGCCCGCACACAGAAAAGGATGCAATTTGGAAGGCAATCAGCAATTTATGATTTGGCAACCCAAAAAATATGTGTGCTGAATCTAACAGGAAACCAGCGTCAGACTGTTAAACCTTTGCACAAAATAACTAGTTGACTAATTCATGTGGCACACACAATTACATAATCCCACATTTAGACTTATATTGTATGCATACAATTTACATTATCTGACAGCCAATTCTACTGAAATCCTCGCTTAATGCATATTTAATGTAGTCAACAAAAACAAATGTGGCAACTTCAACAACTTTAGCAAATCGTGGCAACTGTGGCACGCAACTCGTACAAGCTGACACCGATTTTCCTTCTTTTTTATTGGTTAGCATAATCAAAGCTCGAGTTTGTTAGTCATTAAGTCAGCCCGTTAGTCAATCATTTTCTATGTTTCTATGCTCCTATGTCATTTTAGTATAATTAATTAGCAACACGTAATGCTGAGCCAGTGCTTCAGTTAATCAGAACAAGCGTCAGGGATTGGAGAGAAGAGTCAATCAGTACTGAATAAAGAACATTGTGTAATTGATTTGTCGTAATATTTAACAACTATAAATAGTTGTCTATTTATGCATGCACATTCCTTTTAAATTTTATTTTTAATTAGCTTTGCAAATGGCACCTTTTCCAGATTTATTGATCGACTCGTTTACCATTTATTAAATGAGGCTCCATCCATAAAAACTACACTTCAATTATAGACGCATCAATTTTTGCCTGCAACCTGTGCAATTATTACAGTTGGCTGCGTTGGGCCGCGGGTCTTAATTAATAACTCATACAGCAAGCAAAAGGTACATAAAGTATACTATATGTATAAATGCCTGCAGCCAACTCATGTTTACTCATACTGCCACTAGAGGAAACGATTTATTACTGGCCGCAGGACAGAAAATTGAACCGAAATGCGAACTAAAAACTGAAAACATCATAAACTATGTTCTACTAAACACATATAAAATAACAAGCATTCAATAGCGATTGTTTGTTTACCCTACATTTGAATTGGCAAAATGCTAGTGTAAAATAAATATTCGATAAATTTCCGTTTAAGTGCTGCAGAGTATATCAAAGTCGCTCATAATAAATGTTTTTTTTTTTTTTTTGAAAACTTTTGTCGTGAATTATAATAATAACTTAGGGCGCATATACTTCATTTAATTGAATTGAATTTATGATGCCGCTCAACTGTTTGTTGTGCTCTTTGAGCCCCAACCTAAAGGACTTCATTTGAATGTGCAGTGTGAGAGTGCTGGTGAAAAGAATAAGGAAACACTCAAGTTGATTGCAGTCCAAAACCTCCAAGTAAATATGCAAATATTGTGAGCATAAATTAAATTTAAACACTCAGCTTGATGAGTTGCCGTTAACGCTAAAAGAATTAAAAGTAATTTCCGTCATCAATTTGGCCCGCAGCTCATTCGTCTCATTCTCAAAATGATATATTTTGCTTGAAGTGAGCGATGCAGCACCCACAGGGCGTATGCGTGCTATTTATATCAATAAATTTTTAATGGTTTGCAATTAGGCAATAGCTGAAGGTCGTCGGGCGGCAGTCGAGCGGCTTAATTCAGGCTGCCAAAACAAAAATTAAGTCAATATTTGAGCTATTAAAGTAATCCCACAAAGTGAACGCAGCTGTGGCACTAATTTACCCCAAAATACCATGATAAACATGCAGTTGTAAATATTTCATAGACAGAACCGCCGCAAAGGCTTAACAACATTTGTGGATACGTAATGTTCTTAACACTTTTGTGATCAATTCCCGATGGAGTTAAAGTTTAAGTTCTGGAAATGGAAATACTTTTCACTCGCTCTAAAATCGGTTCTTTAGTCAGACTTTAATCTTACACAGATTTGGAATTAAGAAAGTCAATATTTGAATTTGCAACAGAAAGTACAAGAAAACTCTGAACAAGTTTGGCTATAAGATTACCAGGTTTGTGTTTCTTTAGAATGTTATCCAAGCACACAATTCGCAATTTATTTATTACTGGAATTGCTAAGACCAAGTTATAAAAGAAACTTTATCTACGTGCGACCTGTGAGGCTATAATTTTCAAATTCGATAGCACTAGCTCGTATAGTTTTTAGGCGGTCTGAGATGTCTGGTATTGCTTTGCAATTAAATGTAATTTATTAATCACGTTTTTGGCGAATCGACTTCAAAGGTACAATTGGGAACAATTCCTTGAAAAATAAATTAAATTTACAATTCATGTTATCCAGAGAGCAAGGAAATCAAATAAATGGTGTTATATTTCGCTTTTGTGTTCGGACATTCGAGTTTGACTAGGGGATGACATGGAAACCAGCTCGATTGCTGTTGATTTAATTCCATGATGCTATGTGAGCTTAGCTACCAGCATGATCTAATCAACTTTTATTTCGAATACTGAATTTGCTTAAAGCGTATGCCTAAAAGCTAATGGAATCTTTCTAGAAAAGCCGCTGGCAGAGAAAAGTGCATGGAGTGCTGGTGGCGTCAACAGCTAACTAACTAACTAAGTCCGACCCTTAGCACATCCCTGCGTCAAACTCGTTTCAACTAAGAGCATTAGCTGCTTTTGCGGTTGAAAAAGTTTTCCGTTTTTTTCTTTTAGCGACAACGGTTTTACTTTTGCTTTGCCATGGCCAAGTGCAAAAGTTCAAAGTTGTGGGAGAGCCGCCAGTTATTTGCATAAGTTGCCATAGTTATTAAACTGTGAAAGGACAGAAATACAAAATGACGCTGCACACTTTTAAGCGCATTAAAAATAGACATGAATTGAGAGGGAATGGGGAATTATAAAATGTTAAGCAAAATACCCCGAAAGGCAATGAAAATGCTGCAGAGTTCAAAGTGGAATTTGCCCAGGTGTTAATCGCATTAACTAGTCGATGGAGCTGACTCTCAGTCAACTAACTGTTGCGCTTTGAAATATGCTAGTTGAATCCTTTTGCTCGAAGTTGCTTGGTTTCATAAGTCCTATATATTATTATGAGAAATGCAATATTGCTAAATTTTTGTAAACCTCTTTTTATTGATTTTATGAATATTAAATTGTTAAATTATTGGACTTGATTTTATTTTGGGCTTTACACCTTACAGTGTTGCAGCAACCTTGTGAGCTTGCAAATGCTCTAAGCTTCTGTCAATAATATTGCATTTTGTGCAACGAGGCGGCATTACAAACCAATCTTTATGGTTTGCTGGCTTCCTGTCGAACACGAAATCCATAAACAGCACCTCCGGGCACGATTGCAAAGGATACGCAGTCACATACTCGTAGTTGCATGCTATTTCCAATGCTACTCAACGTCTAGAGATGCACAGGGGGCATATTAGGTAACTCGGCTGTTGTCGCTGACGTTGATGTTGTTGTACTCGTTGTCATTGTCGTCAACGTCTGGCTTTCCGGAACCGTAGTAGCATTGACAGAGCACCATCTCTTTTCCTACGGCCAACATCTCTGCCAACCCCTACGTTGGCCATTGTCAACAACAGTTTAGCTCAAGGCCATAACGGCATAGCATTCGCTGTAACTGTCACGCGCATCTTTATGCTACGTGTGCAAGTCAATGTGTGTTCTCATAGGTGTAACTATGTGTATATCTTCCCCTCTCCCCCTTTAATCTTTGCTAGTGCGCCTAGCTTTCTGGGTGTTTGCCTTTATGTCAAAACATACTTGAGCTTCCATAACACGACCATGATTACATTTTTTCCTCCAGCATGTGTCGCGACTGCCAACGGTTGTTAAGTTGAATGAATTTGTAAAAAAAATATTTGATATGACAAGAGTGATATTTAAATGAAATATGACGCAGCAAGGAAAGGTTTAGATGCTCTCTATGCTTTCTATAAATAGCTGTCATTAATTATATAGCTGATGTCTTCTTTAATCACAATTTAATTCACGCCTGGTCGTTAGTTATAATTGTGTAATAATTGTACAACAGTTGACTTTCCGTTTAATTTGCTCATAAATGGCTTGACAGTTTACTTCTGACAACTGTCAGTGGTCATTAAGTTGCAATAATTAATTATCACAATCGATTAAAGCAGCACGGTTCGAATTAAATATTGCGCCCGAGGGTAGGCAACACTTTTTGATGTCGGTGCCATTGGGACAGTGAGCGAGTGCCATAGCTAATTGATTTCCGCATGAATGCCTAATTGCCATTCCGAGCTCGACACTCGACACCCGGCTCCTTGCTCCTTTGCCCCTGACAGCTTGTCCCCGTGAGCTAAGCCTTCGCACTTTGTATTTGTATGCAAATCGCACACGCAACGCTTTGATAATTCAATTTTGCAATTGTTGTCAGCACTGTTAGCGCTTTGCATTTGAATTACAGGCGGAATTTATTTCAATTATCAACGCTGCCGGCAAAACCCTCCTGCTGGTGCAACAGCTGAAGCCGCCTTACGATGGCCAGCGAGTGCCACTAAGTGTGCAGCGAAGCGTGAGAGTGCCAGCTGAAGTTGACCAACCGTTGGCGTTGAGGATGGTAATGGGAATGAGCTTGATGATGATGGTGCCACTGATGAGAACTCAACTTGATTTCCCTGAAAGTTGTTGACAGAACTTTTCTACAAAGTGGCGCACTTATCCAACTCGGAAATCAGCATGTTGAAGTGCTTCTGACCAAGTGTTGAGAGCTATCTCAGAATATACATGACTTTGGGATAATCAGCTTGCATTCGATTAATCATTTGATTAAACACATATTATCTTCTCGACTAAACATTCAACTTTTTGATGTTCCAGCATAAAGTTCGGTAAACCTCAAAATCTTAAAAATGATTATCACAATCCTAGTCTCTTCATTCTAAATGGCTTAAGTTTTAAACTGAACTCGTAAAGTTTATCAGAAGAATTATATTAAAATCAACTTCCCCTTGTTTTTGATTCTTGCTTAACAAATGTAATTTCCTTTTCGTTTAACATCTTCTTAGCTTAATATGCAGAGCTTAAATAAAGAGTAAAATGAAGGGGAATACCTTTGTTTTTGGGGGAAAGCATTTTGGTTGAAACATTTTCTGACTGAAAGGCCTTTTATGCATAATAAATTAAAGAGTAAACAGTTTGCCTGCGAAAAATGCTGTCATGCCCAGAGACTTAGGCGCGCACACACGTGTCTAAATATTTGTTCTAAAATTAATTAATAATTATGCCTAATGATATTTATGAATACAAATATGTATATCTGTCTTTGCATCAAAGGTTGTTGCCTCTTTTGCTTGCAACATTATAAGCACAGCAGCAACAACAATGAAAATTACCTCATCATCGTAATTATCCTGCTCAGGCATGACTCGGCGTTTGGCGTTGGCTTAAAGCGGCTAATGCGACTGGCACCGGATGTAAATTTTCTTTAATGTCTCTTCACGCGTACACACACATACACACACACACGCACACGTACATACACAACGGCACGGCACAGTCTGCTGTGGGCGTGTCCTGTGCCCCTCCTTCGTTTAAACTTTCTAGATTGCTAATCGAATATATCAATTTCCCGGCAACAATTTGCGACTGCTCTTAATTTGTATCCTCTCCTCTTTCGCTCAATATCGCTCTCTCGCTCTCGGTCTCGCCCTGTCTATCTTGCTTAGGTCCTTTGTCTGTGGTAGTTCTTTTTGGTATGCTTTGGGGTTTCTGGAACGCATCAGCTCGCTGGCGATGCTGGCATCCTGCAAAGCTCTGTGTAGCACAAGTTACTTCTGTTGGCAGTCAGCACTGGGTTCATGCTTTTAAATTTACTGGAGGACACTTTTTGTGTCCTTGACTTTTGCTTTGCCTCTGCCTCTTCAATGCCTTGCTGCTGCTGGTGTTGTTGTAGTTGGTAATTATGAATGCTTTGTTTGCTAGGTTGTTGTATTTGACTTAGGAACTTGTCGTTTGACCCTCGTAATGCGCTTTTGCTGTTATCCTAATGAGCATGCAGTCGACTTTCCAGACGCTTCTTAACGTCAACGCCAAAGCTTGACACTAATGATGCAGCATACTTTTAGGTCGAGAGCTAAATTGAAAGAGAATGGAAAATACATTTTAAAACACTGCATCAAACAAAGCCAAAGTTGTTGTTGCTGTTGTTGTACTTGTTTCATTTGCTTAGCCAGCGTGTTGTTAGTGCCAATTTTTGCACTGTGTTATGTGCATTTGTTGTTGTAGTTTCAGCTGTTATTGTTGTTTGGGTGCAGTTTGGTAGTGCTTATATAACATGCCATTTCCATATGTGTATACAGTAGTTATCTATGTGGGTGTGTGTGATGTAGGTTAAGTTGTCTAATGTCTAATATTTGCATAAACAAAGGACAGCACCGAAAAGTAGGCAATGTTTCATTCTAATTACGAGCCATGTACACCGCATGTTGTTCGTCTCTTCCTCTTCCTCTTGCTTCTTCTTTTCTCTCTTCTGCTGTCGTTTGTGTGGCCGGCATGCTGTTAACCTTAAAAACTAAACTATTTGGTATGCAGAATACTACATGCAATTCAGAGTGCCAAAAGAGAAAGAGAGGCGGAGAAGGAGGGGGAAAGAGTATTGCAACTGGCGCTTTTATTATATGCAAATTACAGTGCGCGTGTGTGTGTGTGTGTGTATGTGTGAGCAACAAATGTTATGTATGTAGTGTTAATAGCATTACATTTTCAATTTGTAGTGGGACGCCCAAACAGCATATAATTATGCAAAAACAATTTGCACTGAATGTAGCTAATGTTGATATTAAAACTCGGAAATAAAAGGAAGGGGGTGTGAAAAGAAAGAATGTTAGAGGTAAATAGTCATTAGCAAACATTTTAAAATAACTAAAACCAAGGCAAATGCAAATTTTTAAATATACGAGGGTCGTTTGATAAGTCCGTGACTTTTTGAATAAAATATATTTTTTTCGTCAAAGAAGCGTTTTATTTCTCAACATAATCTCCTTTTAGCTCTATACATTTAGTCCAGCGTTTTTCCAATTTTTTTATTCCTTCCAAATAATAGGTTTTCTCAAGGCCCTCAAAATAGTCGTTTGTTTCTGTGATGACCTCTTCATTTGACCCGAATCTCTTACCGCCGAGCCATTTCTTCATGTTTGGAAACAAAAAATAGTCACAGGGGGCTAAATCTGGAGAATATGCTGGATGGGGTAGCAGTTCGTAGCCCAATTTATGAAATTTTGCCATGCTGACTACACACGTGTGCACCCGTGCATTGTCCTGATGGAACAGCACTTTTTTTTCGCCAAATGCGGTCGTTTCTGCTTCAAATCAATATCGAATCTGTCCAAAAGCTCTGAATAATATTCGCCGGTGATCGTTTTACCCTTTTCAAGGTAATCGATGTGAATGATACCTTGTGCATCCCAAAAAACTGTGGCCATGACCTTGTTGGCCGACAGACCCACCTTGGCCTTCTTTGGTGCACGTTCACCCGGAGAAACCCACTGTCTTGATTGTTCTTTGGTCTCTGGTGTGGTGTGGTGGATCCATGTTTCGTCTACGGTAACGAAACGGCGCAAAAATTCGTTTGGATTGCGGTTGAACATCGCCAAACACTCCTTTGAAATGGTCACACGGTTGCGCTTATGGTCGTGTGTGAGCAATCGCGGCACCCATCGCGCGGAAAGCTTTTTCATGTCCAAATATTCATGTAAAATGTGATGTACCCGTTCAGTTGAGATGCCTACAGCCTCAGCTACCTCACGCACTTTCATTCTCCGATCATCCAATATCATTCCATGGATTTTGTCGACGATTTCTGGCATGACGACCTCTTTTGGGCGACCTGAACGTTCGGCATCACTTGTACTGGTACGACCACAACGGAACTCAGTAAACCATTTCTTAACCATTGAAATTGATGGTGCAGAGTCCCCATAATATTTATCAAGTCTTTCCTTGGTTTCGGTGATGGATTTTTTACGCAAAAAATAATGCTTAATTAGCACACGAAATTCACTTTTTTCCATTTTCGTTAAAATTCACGAGATCGTCTGCTTTCAATGCCTATAAAACGCAAACCAAAAAACGCAGCTTTCTCAAAATTTTACAGTCAGCTGTTAATCGATAACTGCTGACAGGAGCAGTGTTGTATTTAGAGCAGGTGCGCGGCAAATACAAAAAGTCACGGACTTATCATACGACCCTCGTAATTCTCAATTTTAGAATTCCTACAACTAACAATGGGTAACATATTAAAGAAAGATAGGAAAGAAAATAAAGATTGATGCAAATTGTTGTAGTATTTAAAAATATGTACATATATATTTTTATTTCAAATAATTGTTCTGCTACATCACAGAAAAGAGCTTAGTACATTTTAACATTATTGATGATATCACAGTCTAATTTGAATAGTCGACTTAAGTAGTTAATAGGTATAGCGATGTGACAGTCATAGTTCATACAAGGCTTACGTATATTTTTGCAAATTGGGAAGTCATCTTTACACAAAGCTGCTGTTGCTCTATTCACTTTTGGGGCCATTTACTGGGTGCACAATATGACAATGCAAAACTTTCGCCTTCTATTTTGCGATGTGGCATCTACTTTTCTGACTGTCACTGCCACATTTTCGGAAACTCCAGAGAAGCATAAAGCTTCACGCACAGCAATAAATTAAAAAAAAGAATCAACAAAGAAGGAAGGAAATTTGCGAGCTTTTCCTCACAGAATACCCCCCACAAACAATAAAAATGTTTGATATAACTACAACAACTAAAACCAAAAGACACAACAAACAATGGCCACATTAATTTTTGCGTAGCCAAATTGCTGTAGCCGAAAGTTTTCGCCTGGTCAGCCAAGCGGCACTTTTATTGTTTTCATAAAAAATGATTATAATTTTTTTAAGCCAATTGTGTATTAAAAAACACACTCCTACAATGGCAAAAACGAAGCCCAGCAGCAGGACAACCAAATGAAAATTATGAATAAAATGCATTGTTGGCGTAGGGACTCGCTAACTAACTGAATGTTGACCATCTGAAACAAAAAGCAGCAGGCAAAGTTACAACAGACCCCAACCAGCCATCACACAACCAAACACATGCTGCAACAATGTGAATAAAAACTCGGTAACATTTTTCGAGTGGCACAAAAACATGTTTTGATGCCCTTAGTAAGGGCGTTAGCAAAAATATAATGCCACACATTTTGTGCAGAATTTATGAAATATGTCCAATAAATAGTTTAGCCAACAAATTGCATAAACCACTTTAGTTGAATTATATGGAAATTATTGGAAAATTATATTGCTAAGACTGCAGATACGAAAATATTGTGATGAATCTTGTAAGAGAATTTTTTTTATATTAGTTTTAAACATGGATAACTGACTTCGAAATGAAATATACTTTATAGTTTTACATATAACCTTTTTTACAGTCACCCAGTTCAATATTCCTTACAAGGGTATTTAAGCAGCGACTCTTGATTGCCACACTGCGTATACGTTATGCTAGACAAAACATTTTGTGCAAAGTGTGCGCTTGAATATTGTTATCAACATGTTGACATTCGTTCGAGAGCTGTTCCCTTTCCCCCCCTTTCTCTTTCTGTTGGTATTGTGGCTGACTTCCGGGCGTAATGCAACCGTGCGTAAGCGGCTTCCGCTTGGGAGAAGAAGGCTCTCGAGCGCTTCGCATATATCATTGTCAAATGTTTTCATATCGTTTCATGGCATTTTGCAGAAATTTAAATTTATTGCTTCGATGAAGCGGCAAAGCATATGAATGGTGTATAGTATTGTTTAAAACTTACGCAGCACACACACATTCAAATACAAAGTTAAAAAAATAATAAGTATGTGAGAGCCGCTTAATATTTGCATGCAAATGTCTGGTCGTGGCAGGACGCATGACGCATGCCACAGGACACACATGTCAAGTGCAAAAATCAATTGCAGTCACTAACCGCAAAACGTGTTGCAGCCAGCAATTTGCCAGAGCACTTTTGTGGCCGCTGAAGTTGCCATTGCCACTGTCAGAGCCACTGCCAGTGCCACTGCCCCGGTACGGCCACAGTTGGCATGTTGTTGTACGTGCCACTTATGTTGCCGTAGACTTTAGCAGCAACCAGTCCATGTAGCACGTAAGCCGTAAACGTTTTTAGTGGATTTGTGCGGCGTGGCTGGGTTACGACAACCCATAATGTTTCATTAGTGGCTGCTGCTTCGCTGCTTCTTGTCAGCGTCTGAAGTTGCTTTCAAGCACCAAGTTCTGTGCTCCCCACACTGTCATGTTGTTGCAAAAGAATGTACAATGTGTGGTCAAGTAACACTGCTTCGAGCATGTCCAGCCAAGCACGAGAAAATGAATCAATCGATAACCTGGGTATTGGATTTGTACTAATTCAATAGAAATTCAGTTCGGTTGAGCAATCAGCCTTGCAAGGATTGTGCAGGTAATCAACTTGAGAAACGCTAGTGAGAAGCTTCATTAAAATACTTGTTCCTGGGAAAAAATGAAGCAGCCATAGCTTGTCAGCTATTTGCCAATTAAACGTATAGTAGACAATAAATAAATAATACACTTAATAGTGGCCTTGTTGCCCTTTTAATATATGTATTTAAAATAAATATGTACAAGAATTCTACCTCTCTGTGTTTAATGATCAAATTCAAAGTTTACTTTTGATTCAAGTTTCAATTAAAATGTGTAACAAAATACGAACTTATTTTATATGCAATTTTTACTCACACATGTAGTTATACATTAATTATGCTGACGCATTTAATGATATAAATCTATATGTGTACGTAATGAAATACACATAAATATGAATAGTTTTATCATTGGGTCGACGCAATAAAACGCAAATGTTGTTGTCGCAGTGCGGCGAAAGGGCGAAAATATGTGTATATGTATGTGTATTGTGTGGCATCAAATTAGGCGGAGGCCATTAACAGAGAGCAGAGGCTCAGTCCCAATGCGACATAGTGGATCGTCGTTGTAGCCACTGATGGAACGAGCGGATGGTGAGGATTGCAAGGATTGCACATTAGTTTTAATGCATGTTTCATGCGCCATTAGGCTTAATTAGTGGCGTTCTCATTGCTGCTACCCGGCTCAACTTAAATGAGTTTCAATGTTGCGAACAGCAAATGCCAGGGGTGCTGAGAGAAGATGCCAAGGGCTTGTCTGGGTAGGTCATGGTTTTAAAAATCTGTCGTTTGGCATACAATTTTATTATTGCATTTCGTTGCATCCTGTGGTTGCCATTGTACTTTGTACAAATCGTTGGCTCAACGCATATATGTTACGTATAAGTGCACGCCACCCCTCACTTCCCCTCGCCTTCTGCCTTCCGGTGTTCATGTTAAGTGAACTTCGAGGCCATGCACAGATAAAGGCAGAGAGAAAAGAGGAAAAGCCTTATCGGCAGCAATATAAAAAAATTAAGATTTAATTAAGGAAAATATTGAATGCCTGTCTCGCACCAGACGGCTTAAAGCAATTGCCAACTGACAACAACAACATGAGCATAAATTGCTGTTGCTAGATGGTTGTGTCCATTTCGAGTTCTTCAGTAACCAACGATCATCCCAACTGAGCATCTGAGGTTTCCATTTACATTGCGATGCCGCTGCCACTGTAGCTGTCTCTGCTTCTGTCGTAAGTTAGCCAGCAAATACCAAATTTAGATGTTCATTGCTACCGGCATTCCATTTGACAACCCACTCCGTCCTCGCCTTCTCGTAAAAGCGCCCCCGCCCACAATAGGTGCAGACGAATCTAGCTACATTCTAGCTATTATTTTCTTCAAGTTTAATTTAGCCTTTTTACAGCTAATTAATCTACGTTAAATTCAAAGAGAACCCAAATTAAAATTTTCTAAAATTTGCAATAAAATGTACATTAAAATCTTTAATTAAGTTTATTTAATTTTATACTCTTGTTTAGCTATAATTTCTTTAAAATGCATTTTGTTAAATAACATATTTCTTAAATAATAAAACTGTATAATATAATGTATAAATTATAGTACATTTAAATAAATTAATAAATCTTCCTTTTCAAAATGAGCTTAAGCTTTAATAGCGTTTCATTCCTGACATAAATTCTATGCTTTGCAATTTCTAATCCTAAATAATATACGTTTGCTTCTGAGTTATAAATTAAAAGCGCTCTGTAGCATCGAAAGAGCTATTATTATCTTTCGTTTTTTCATTTAAGGAAACAACTTGTTTTCTTGTTTACAAATAAACCATTTTTTGCAACCACCTAATCAATTTATTAGCTTTATAAAAATGGAAATTCTAATGAACATCCCATTTGTTTAACACGTAAACATGTGGATATATTAATATTTTATGCTTAAGTATTTGCTAGCTGTAATATTTGGCTAGCTATTTTTTAAGTAGTACTTCGATTGGCATCCCTGTGGACTTTGGTTTTGTGGTGATTGTTGGCGATGTTCTACCCCATCGGCTGTCTCATTTCTGACGCCGTTTTTATGGCTCAAGACTTGGAGTACTATAGGGTAGCTCCTCATCGTCGACGTCGTCGTAGTCGTCGTTCTTTGAGCCATAAACAGCGGCGCCCAACGCCATTGAAGCAAACAAAATGCTTGACATGTTTGCCCAGACGACGTGGCAGTCGCAGTCAAAAGTGGGTCTATTTTTGGGCCCGAACTGTAGCTTAGTTAACTGGGGCATGTTGTGCTATTGAAAAGCAGCACATAAAATGCCAAATTATTCTCCAAGTCTGCCAGCCAAAGTCACAGTAAATGAACCAATAAAGACGCCCAAAGAGTCAAATACAAGTTCATGTCTCTTAACCGACGTTATATTATGCTTAATACGGATTGCGAGCTGTGAGTTGCGAGTTGAATCTAAAAGCAAAAGCAAATTTATAGCCGTACACAAGTTCGATAAAAACATTATTCACCTTGTAAAAGTCAAGTTCGAAAAAATGCTGATCCAAAATTGCAGGCAAATCAAAATAAACAAATGCCGTCGCTGAGTAATGTAAAAATCTACATGAAAATTGTACAAATATTTTACAACAATAAACAGTCCATGTTTAAATAACAAAATCGAACAAGCACAAAGCTCCCAGAATATCAATAAATAAACGTGCACCCAGCCAAGACGAGACGACTCGGCGTTCATTAAAGTAAGAAAATCAATTCAAAAGACAACACTGAATTGCTTTGTGTATGAATCTTTTTTGCGGTCATATTGCTTAGTTCAGTTAATAGTGTATATTTCGATGTCAGGGATAAGTGTGTTAACTGAAGTCGGCATAAGTATACTCTCGTTTTAATATTTATAATCAAACAATAAGAAATGATACTATATAATATATTAAATACCATTTTCATTACATGAAGTATCAAATCAGTAAAGTAGAGCATATAAATTTTAAAGTATACGAGAAGTTGAACAAGGAATATATTCAATTATCATTTTAATAAGTAAGCGTTATCTGCCTAGTCAAGAAGGCTCTATCGAAATCATGTCAATTGCTAGACGTAGCTAAAATAATATTAGGCAAAAGTCTATATTCAGCGTAATGATGTCCTTGAGAATTTGTTCAGTTATGACAAAGTTTTTTATTGATTCCAGAAAAACGTACACTACTCGTAAGTAGAAATACAAAAACATTGCAAAAACTGTAGAATAATTATAGTTCTAATATGTCTTCCATGTTTATGACTGACTAAGCAGTTGACAATGTACGTAATTAATCGCAACCAAAAAAACTTGACAGACTATTTACAAATTTTATTGTATGCTTGTCTATTTATCATAAATGTAGTCAATTGTCTGCTTTGTTGTCAGCCTATGCTTAGCAGGCATGACAAGTAGTCGAGCAAAAAGCATAATAAAACAACAAGCAAAAGAGAATGAATGAGGCAAAAACAACTATGAATATAAACAAATTTTTGCTCGTTGGCATAAAGCTTTTAATGTGGAACGCGGCGTATGCGCAATATTTTACATTAAGCCAACAAACAAAATGAGACAAATGAGGTCTGTACGCGATGGCTTCTGTTGTCTTTCTCTCCCCCTCGTCTTTTTTTATTTGACTAAGCAAATTGCCCACGGCTAGGTAAAATTATTGAAATAATTTTAATGTTTTTGCAATTCCATTTACAGTCGATTTTGATGTTCGACCTTACTGCTGGCCAGTCCCAAGTTTGTGTGGCTAATTTTATTATTGGATCCGCATTGTTTTAGGTTTTGCATTTGCGTTTGCTTTCATTTCCGGAGTCCACTTAAGCGCACATCAATTGTTAAAAAAACAAAACGTCAGCAAATGTGTTCCAAAATAATTGCACTTAATATTCATTATTTATATAGTCGTCGCTGCGAGCAGCTCATTAATTCATTAGTAAAAATTATTTATAACATTATTCAAAAATATATGGCCAGAGCACCGCATAAAGATAAACTCAACTAAACAGGCTTTAATTAGGTACAAAAAATATATGTATTAAGTTAATTGTTTAATAGCCACATGAATATATTTCACACATCATGTGTATATTAAATTCCAATTCGAATTTAAAATTATTTCCTTTTCCGAACACAAAAACAATAAATTATGTGAGGCACGAGTTCGGTTGGCCGACTATCGGCAATAACAATAAACAATTGCATAAGTAGACACTTTTCCATTGTATTTAAGAAAATACGAGTATCATAGTGTGTTTTGAGTGCATATTGATATACTTTTGTAAATAAACGATTCAATAAGCAAATCCATAACAATATCAGCATGTGTGTTCTTCTTTAGCCATTAAATTGAAAAATACTTGTCTGATTGATTTACGATCGAAAGCAATATTAATTTAACTACGCTGACATGAACTAAAAGACTTTAAGAGTTATATTATTTTAAGCCAGACAAGATTCTGTCGTCTGGCGCTTAACAATTTCCATTTGGATAAACCACAAAAGCGACCCCCGAAAACTCATTACGCTCAACAATTCAATGGGGTTTTCTAAAAGCCGCAACAAAGAGAGAATAAATGCAATGCGGAATATGTGATGGACTACAGATACCCTGGTATCGAAAAGATACTGTTAGATTAAATCGGTTAATTATTTATTTATTGAGAATATAGCAGATTTTTAAGAGAAATATAAATAATTAAGCAGGTAACGATAAATGCATATTACTTATTTTTTGCCTGTTTTAAAAGATCTATTAACAATATAAGATCTATGATTGATATATCTGAAAATGTTACCTAAACTAATTAAATGCATTAGCGTCTCATTGCTACCCTTTCGAATCCACACTAAGTACAGAGTATCATGCAACCAATTGTGGCACGAAAGCAGCTCTTAATTGGTAAAAATACATCTGTGCTGGCTACGATATCAATATTCCATTCACATGCGATGCAATGCCGATGCCGTCACTGAATTCTATGGCTTAACAATATGAACATATATACAATATATATACATACACATGGAGGTGTGGGTGATTCATTGCTAACCGCATGAACCAAAACTGCAGCAGTGGCAGTGGCAATGGCAGATATCATAATTTGGCCATCAATCGAGCGGTTTTCATTTGCAATGTATTGATCAATTGTAAGTGGGGCAAAATTACGAACCATTGAATTATGTATCTTCGTTCCAATTACAATTGCAATTGCAATTGCATTCCGTGTGCAGTGACAGTAAAATTGTCATTAAATTGCATTGTACTAGGCAATTTGAAAGGAAAACATATTGCAAGCCGTGTGGCATATGATTCAGACCTCTATACCACTCCAAAGGGTTACACACTCTTTACTCGGTGACCATGGCCGGGCCATGTCCATGTCAATTGTGTTGCTAACGGCAACTTGAATGGTAAAGGCTGCAAATGCAACTATGTACTTGGACGGCAGCAAAGGCAGCAAGAAAGTGTCACGAAAACTGTTAAAAAGCGCTTCAACAACTTTTACAATCAACAAACATGACAAAAACTAGATGCCCGAAACAAAAGCAAGTGTCAGCTACACGAGAAGTAAATGGCAAAATACAAAAATGGACCAACAAAAAAATGCTGCATAACTTTAGGCGCTTAGCTGAGCTGAGCCACTGCTCATGGGGATCGTGTGGGGCTGTAGCATGGATGAAACCCTCAGTTAGTCAGCACAAAATGCGTCAGGGACTGAAAAGTGTAACAACAATTGAAATAGCAGCATCAACAGCAACAAGGGCCAGCAAATTGTCAAAATGGTATGAGTATGGTACATATGAAGTGCCATCTACCAATTTGTTGTGGAACATGTCAAGACTCGTAGACTCGTGTTGGCTTCCTGCACGTTAACATCCGGATAACTTTCTGACATTTATCTGGAATTTTCTCTCAAGTTTCTATTTAAATTGCGCTTTGTTGTATTAAATCCTGAAACCCTAGAGCATCATGTCAGAACAATGCTTGCATTGACATTTATGTCAATCATTACTTATAGGGTTGCCTGCTAGTGCATGTGCATATATTATATATAGAAGTCAGTCACCATCTTGTATAAATAAAATGTATAATTTAATAAAATAAATATACTAAATTTATTAAGGAACAACTGATTTTTTGATTTCTTTATAGTTTAATACAACAATGTGAGTAATTCAATACCATTATCACTTCATCGCAGTTTAAAATAGTTTGGCAATCAATTTATTTTTCACAATTTTATCATATTCTAGCCACTTCCGTTCCACCACTAAAAGCATATTTTATCCTTCTCCTTTACAGTCTCTCTCATTCTCTCTCTCTCTCTCTCTCTCTCTCGCTCTGTTTCTCTGTCTATCCAAAGCGTAATTGTTGTAATTGCAAACGAGTGTGTAAAGGCTCTCTGATCTCAAATGTCAAACACTTTTTAAGGATAGGTGGGGGGCGGGGCTGTTGCCACTGCAGCTGTCAGCTGAATGACAATGCCATTATGCTCTAGGCAAAGAGTATAACAAGTTGAAATTGCTGGTGAAATGGAATTTTTAGTGCATGGACATGAGTCAGCGACAAAATGCATACGAGCATACGTTCTCCTCACTCTAAAATGACAATGAAAAGTTCTTCTTTGTGTGGGTGAGCTTGTGTGCATATAGCTGGGTGCTGCAGTTATTAGTGTGTGTGTGTGTGAGCCGGGAAAGTGTAATGTGAGACTTGCAAGCGCTAAACGCAAATAATGAAAGTGGAACGATGCTTGTGCTGCAGTTGCTCAGCTGTTGGGATAGACGAAGTGAGTGCAGCAGTGGATGGGGAAGAATGAAGCGATGGTGTAGTCAACAAGCGAGCACCCAATGAAAGCGCAAAGTGCACTCTAACAGTAGTGTGCGCATGTGTTAGTGTAGCTGCTGGCTGTGAAGTACTTAGACTGCATTCTTTGAGGAGCTAGCGCGCTTAAAATAAATAGCTGCGAGCGCCAAACAAATCCCTGCCACGTTGCACCACAAGATGTTCACTTTCCCTGGAATCCGCTAGACGTCTTCTCTTCCTGCCTACATACTCAAATCCTTGCTGCAATTTGGGCAAAGTTTGCAGCCAGGCCAAAAAACTTTGCATGTCAAAAGGGACTTGTAAACTATGGCTTGTGGTTTTTGCATACCCTCTAAAATTGAGAAGATTTCAGAATAAAATCTTGATTCAAATACATGAATATAGAGTATCTCTTAGCCAATTACTAGGAAAGCAAACAATTTTACTTTACTTCTGCCCCAGGTCATAATTATGTTAATTAAGCCAAAAGTTTTCGACTGGCCCCCAAAACTGGCATCGCACATATGCCAAGGTGTGCGATTTACGACGCTTAAATGAAGCAAGCAATTTAAATTTGAATTTAAGAAGGCTCAACTTCATACCCACATACGAATATGATCAAGTTTCTCACGTTCTTTCAGGGGCAGCCACGTTTTTATTTGCATATCATTTAGCGTCGTCCCTAACGGCTGCAGAATGTGCTCAAAAAAGGGCCGTAGACAAACTACCTTTCACTGAGCACACACACATACCTTCACTCACACACACACACACACTGAATGTAAAGAGTCGGTAATTTGCTTTAATATTAAATGTGTAACGAACTGTAAGAAATATGAACGTGTTGTATAGTGTTTGATGTGAACGCATTTCGGTATAAAAAAAGGAAAAAAAAATACGAATGAGAATAAACTAAGAGTGTTGGCGTTGCAAGTGGGCTTGTGCTCACTTCATGGACATGAGCATGGCATTGAGCATAGCATTGAGGTGGGTAGATTCAAGAAACATTACCAGCAATTGGGTAAGCCAGAATTGCGAACATTTTAATGCTAATTACAAAAAATAGCAATACATTCATGAAAGTTGTTAAATCAGAACAATTTTTCATTAAGCTGTTTTTCTTTCAAAATTAGCTTTTATATTCAATTTAGATGATGGTATTTATTTAGTATTTTTATAGTATTTAATTTATTTGCCAGCCAATTGGGTTATCAAAGTCTACAATTTAATTAAAAATTGTATTTTATTTTTTGCGGCAAATTAAATATTTAAATTTGTATAGTTAATACTTGGATGAAAACTGAATTAGAAAAGATTTGTTGAGCTACCCATGCTGCTTCCCTTGCCTAACTAACATTGTTGAGCGACTGTAGGTGTGACCAGCTCTCTCTGTCCCTCTTACTAGTCCTGCCTATGCCTTGCCGTGTCTCCATCTCCGTCTCTTTTCCGCTGTGTTGCTCGCCCCCTGTGTGTGCCGACAGCGACATTCAAATTTAAATACAAATGTTGCACGTGCCCCATAGGTAATTTTACAGAGATGTGCGATGAGTGTGTTTGTATTCGACATATGCATGAGTGTATGTGTGTGTGTATGTGTAGGTTTACATAAGTGTGCTCATTTACGCGATTGCGTCTGCTATGGTTTAATAAACCAAGTTCAAGACTTCGAAACGCTCTTAACGAAAAAATAACAAAAAAAATGCTCAAATGACTGTCATTTGAAAGATGCTAACTGAGAGATGGAGTGCCGATTGAGTGCAGCGGGATGGAGAGGGAGAGGTGCGAGAGAGCCTCGGATTCAGTTGAATAATAAAGCAACTTGGTGGTGTAATTGGGAAAGCCATAAAAAAGTGTAGCATAAGCAAAAAGCGCACACAATTTAAAATAGTATTAAATAGAGTGTAAAGCAAATGTCCAGAATATTTTATAAATTCTATTTAACTAAAGCCAAGTAGACAATAGCGTTCATTTCCCTACGCCTGTGAATGTGTGTGCGTCTTTAAGTGTGTAGTTGAGTGTGTTCTTGCCTTGTTTGCTTTGCTTAATTAAAATACCCAATGCAAATATGGCACTTTGTGGCTACCCCAAAAAAAAATCAGTTTTTGTAAAAAGTACCCATAGGGTATAAGAGTATTATAACTGTTTAAAGGCTTGGTCACACTTAATTCTTATGTGCAAAATATTAATACTCTAATTTTTAACTTTTACTTTCCTTGCTTAAAGAGATTTTAGAGCTAACTTTTCCCTATCAATCATTAATTTAATCTTCCACAGTGAAATAAGAAAGTGTATTTCAGCTTCGGTTATATAACCTTTTTCTTATATTTAATGATGTTTTCAAGCTGCATTCGCAATGTTGCGTCCATGTTGTTCACCTGCTGCTAACCACAGGTCTGTTTTATAGTCAGCAAAAAGCAATTTGGTCTGATAGTCGGCGACCATCATCCCCCCACTAAGCCCCAGTGTCCCCTTGACTATTCTCTGCTCTTTGACAGCCTTTTTGTTGTTGCCCTTTGTTGAAGCGCAAACAAGGCGTTCTATGTTGTTGTACTGCGGCGTTGATATCCCGCTGGCTTTGGCACTTCACTTTTATAACGAAAACAGCAACAAGGACAGCAACAGCAATACTAACAACCAACTACAAGGATAGCAAGAGATGGCAGCATCACAACAATGACAACAACATTGACCGCGAATACCTGGCACCTGTGTAATGGTCTGTGGCTACCGCGGACCCAACATTGACTATTAGCCATTGCAATGGCTACCTTACATTAAAGTGTCAGATTTTCCTTCTTTAGTGATGCCATAAGAAAAAAGAAACAATTTTATAATATAATCGCAGCTATTAAATTCGTTTGGTTGAAGGGGCGTATACTTGATGACCTTAGATTACGCCAAGTGGCATTACAATGAATGCTGCAAAATTTATTATAATAGTTTAACGTTGAATTTTACATGCAACCAACTAGCCATTAATTGGCATACTCGAAGCGATTTATTTTTCCTTATTTTATGCCAGGACTTATAGGATATCTAAGCATTACTCTACTCTTCTGTTATATCAATAAAATAAAATTATTCTTCATATTCATTTACAAAGTATGCTGGTGTTGATGAAATTCCCAGGAAAAATAATATATAAAATAAATATAAACATAAAGCAATGCGCTGCTTGAACGTTGGGACCATTTATTAGGAAATCGTTCTCATTTGCCAGTTGGCTGACCTTTAAGTATATTTTCAAGTAACTCTGCTTGTGAGTTTCCTCAGTGCGGAATGAGTTATTTATATGATTTCTTTCAATAGAGTATAAATCTTGAAAGATAATGTTAAAAACGATATTTGATCATTCTCATCATGATATTAAAACAAGCAATCTAAAAAATGGTATTCAAGCAATTCATTTATAATAATCGTTTTCATATTTTGAACATTCGTTCACATATGTTTTATGGTGCCTAGGGGCTAAATCCTTTTAACTTGTTATTATTATTTAGAGAAGAGTAGAAAGCACAGCTCAGTCACACTCCTAAAGACAACTTAACATACATAAGTAATATTATATTTCCGTTGCATGACATTTATCAAACCAAATCTTCAAGCATCCGCAAACGTTTCATAATTTTGCAACCAAACCATAAGAAGTTTTGCTAATGATTGCATGTCTTGGCCATAGTTTAATCTTAACAATAATCAAGGAAAATCTCCAAAGGCAACAGAGACAGTTGGAAAGAGAAACAGCGTGAGGGCTTCACACTCTTCATAACGTATACATAACTTTCCTTTCCGTTTCCTTTGCCCTCAAGGCGCCACCATCACACAGAACGCCAACCACAACAGCTCAGAAGGCGCACTGATTAAGCTTGCCACAACTTGATGAACAGAATAGCGTAGCACGCCCACACGCCCACTGGCACTTTAATTAAAGGCGAACAAACTGAAAGACCGGCCCACTTGCGGCAAAAAATGTCAAGCTTATGCCATCAATCAAAATGCTTAAATAAAATGTTTGTTTTAGTTGTTTGCCAGAACGAAAGCAGGCAAAAAACATGCTGAGCTTTGTGGGGAACCGTACTGAGGGGAATGGTTGGCATATACTTAACAATGTTCATTATGTATTGCCATACCAATTGAGCATGCACTGACAATGGGGCTCAAAGTATGCAGATGCCGCAACACTTTTCCCACGACCAGAAATGGAAAACGACCATAAAAATGTTTGTTCGTTGTTCGTTGAACAGCGACATGCGAATGAAATTTATTGCCTTGTTGTGATAAACGTGACGCGTCTGTAACAAGGACAATTCTCGTTCCCCTTAAACCGATACATAAGGCAAGAACAGGACATTTCGAGTGGCGGCTAAACATTTGATTTGTTGGAGTATGTGTGGCAGCCTAAGTGCCACGACTCCGACTAGCAGGCCAACAGGTTAATGTGCCTCTAGGGCGTATGAGTAATATGACAAACCATTAGAACTACAACACAGCCAAGTGCAAGTCACATTTCTAATAATTAATGATCTTGGCAATTTTGCCACAAATTTATTCTGTTAAAAGGTGTCGCCCTTTCTAGGTTACAAATGTAAATATAAAAATCTTTCAATACTTTTCTTCTCTTATTAAACATACTTTTTGCAAAATTCCCCACAGATAAGGACCGCATTTGTTATCCGACCTCAAACTTCGTGGCGAAAGTTCAAGATAGTTTCAGTCGAAGAAGTCGAGTGACCTTATAATGAAAATAAAAACTGAAAAAATAAATAAGAATAAGTTGATTGCTACGAAGAAAGAAACATTTGCGTAGATTAAAAAAATTATTCTACAGAAACTATGCTTCAGGATTGATGCCGTATACTTTATGTAGTTTGTTCAAGATTTTCATATTTTCGTTTAATCTTAATATAACTTGGCGTTTGCTTGATATCTATGCTATTCAGTTCATTAACAAATCAGTCTTATCGAAGACCATTCGATCCATATTTAGTGTCTTTTACTTAAGGCTTTTTGTTTTCGTACTGCAATTTTCATGTCTTTGCCTACACTGTTGCTGGCTAGCTGCCATAAGCGTAAAATACTCACATTTTTTTATAATCTGATAGACAAAACTGTTCCGCCAGTTGTGGCAAATGCATTTGCATTTTTTCTGCTTTCTGTTCACTTTATGCTCGATAGCCAACCGGCTGGCCATTTCCAAGAACTAGATAAAGACTTGTTCCAAATGGTTAGAATTTTTTGCATGCTATTTAATACCCTATAACAAGTTAAAAAGTAAATACGATTATCTATGCAACAACGATTTGCATTTTCAATTTTAAACTTGTACAGCATTTCAAAATATTTCAAAAAATATTACTATTTTAAAGGGTATTTCTCAGTTAAATATTTTTCCTACATATACTTGATTGTATGCCGTTCCCGCAAAAAATAATAAATGGCAAAGAATGTAGCTTACAGATTCTGATAAAACAACAAAACCGGCTTCATCTTTCCTTTTGCCCTGACTTCATCCCAATGGCGACTCAGCCGTTGGGGGGCTCGACATATCGGCAAAGGCAAAAATATGTACACAATGCCTTTGTCCGTGTGAATTTGTGCCGCAGTACCGAAGTCTGTGGTTTTAAATTTAACCTCAACAATTTGGACCAGTAAACATGAAACTCATAAATACTCTTACAGGCATTTGATTCACATTGCGTATACGTCACGAGAGGTATCGTTTTTTACGCAATAATCGTAAAATAAAATCATATTTGGCAGGCAAGGGAATTAAAGTATATTTGATAGAACTTTTAAGAATTTTTGTATTAAAGGTAAAAATAATTCTGATATGCTAACACTTAGTGTACTAAAATCCTTGGACATCTTGTTAAAATTTTTTAATAAGAATAACATACATTATGTTGTATTAGTCGCACCTTATTATCATATTAAACAGACTTTTAACACGATTCATCAAATTTCGTTCGAAAAATTTCATTTTATTTTATGAGTGGCGAAAAGGTATAAGCAGGAAGCTTGACCCGAACGCTCGCCGCGAAAATGTTCAAAGAGTAGAATTTGAGTGAAATATAAAATAAATATAAAATTAGCACTAAAATTACCAAAATCAAAATAAAAAACAACAGTTGAGTGGGGTTAACATGCAAACGCGTTGTAATGCGAAATTCAGTTGGCTGTGTTCGAGGGCAAGGTGTTGTTGGGCAAGTGGAAAGGTATGCTAAATATTTTGTGAAATATTCATAGTACGTGCAAGTTTATAGGTCGTGGCTGCTACAGGGTTAAGTGCTTATGTATTTGCAGTGTGTATAAGGAATATATATTAGATTTTGTGTGTGTTTTCAGGTGCTTTAAAGACTCCTTTAGGCTGCTTTAAGCGTGGCAACTTCGATTTACTTACCACAATACGCCGGACACGTGTCATTTTGCGGTATTCGCCCAGTTTGAAGCCGCACCTGAGTATCCAGTTAAACTGTCCTCCTACCACCTTCTGCCACAATTAGCGGCGGCAATTTGAATACACTGATTTAACTTGAAAAATTTAGTTTAGTGATTATTGGAACTACAAAACAAAAAATGTTTTTAGTGTTTGGGAAAAACAGTCACAAAACATTCACTTCGTTTAAGTATTTTATTTGGCTTTTATATTTATGCACAGTCAAGACCCCAGACACGCGTTTCACGCTGGTTTTGCTGACTCGGCTGGCTCGGTTGGCTCTTAGTTTCTGTATTTTTATCGACCGCTGTGCCAAACGTCTCAGATGAAACTGAATGTTGCTCGAGATTGGCACACAGATGAAATACCAAATACCCCCTGGAAAATGTGGCCAGGCAAAATGGTTACGAAAAAAATGCGGCAAAGAGCGCAACTCCTGACTGTAAGAGCTCTCGCTCTCACTCACACATACTCCCGCTATGTCTTTTGTTCTCTGCTCCCGCTGCAGATACGACATTGGCATTGGCAATGCACATTGACTACAGCACTAATACTTGACTCACTTTTAATATAACCTTACAAATATTAGAATATAGAAATGAATAACACATGTGTTAAAAAAATGTGAAAATTAAGGAATAGTTTAACTAAATACACAAAAAAATTGCAATAATTCATTTTAAATTCAACCATTCGATGGACAGTGTGCGAGAGCAGCTGATACCGTTAGATTGCCATAAGTTTTTGGAGCAGTGTATGCGTCACAGAAAGAGAGAACAACAGTGCGCGAGCATAAGAGAGCACTGAGAGCAATTGCTGGAGAGTTGCCGTTGCCATTGCCGTTGGCTTTGCACTTTTTTGCTTTTGCCTAATAAAACTTTTATTTTGACAAACACAAAAAGCACGCGGACTGCCTGACACAGAGAAATTGCGGAGAGCACGAACAGAGCGAGAATGGGATGAATGGGAGATGAATTCGGAAGCGCGCTAAGTGGGTGCGCACTGACGTCTATGTATATGTGATGCGTAATTGTATGTGTGTTACAGAATTGGCTTGCATGCATGTTCCTGTATATATGTGTGTGTTTGTTTATTTGTTTTCGTTACATTATTTTGGAGAGGGAAGAACGCGAACTCCAGGCACCAGCAACAGTAGATGCGACGCGCAAGAGCAAGACAAAAGTCGAAAAATTCAAAAATCAGATGCTGCAAACTTGTTGAAGAAATATTTGTACAGGCTTATGTGTGTGGGTGTGTACACGTATGTATGTGGATAGGTTTGATTCACTCTCAGCTGCGCTTGAAAGTAGCAGCATTTGCCTCGGCAGGGTAAAATGAAGACATACTAGAATGGAGTTAGGGATAAGTAGGTAACCGCTGCATTCACACACTTGTTTAAACACACACCGACACATCACACCTATGCATACCTTTTGTAAAGCGCAACATGTTGATTTTACACGTGTTTCCGTGGCACGTGTGTGTTTACATAACCGTGTGTGCGTTCTAATGCGAGTGAAAATGTAATTAATTAACTGTGCGCTAATTACAAATTGAATGAAAGGGCAGTATGAAGTATAGAATTACCAACAAAGGAGCAGGAAATCGAAATGATCGAAACCCTTTGGAAAATTTCACTTGTCGAAAGATTTTAAAAAGCATTTTTAGCTGCACAAAGAATTTCTTTTCCAGGATATTTCATACTCTAGCTTTTTATGGTTGATTAAGTTTCGCAAACAGTTGAGAATTAGGAATCCAATTATTTTCGCTCTTATCAGCTTCAGCAAGTGCCTAAAAGTATGCTGTGAATATGTATGAGTCCCAGCAAGGATATGATGGTGCCTGCTTTCATTGTCGCCATTTTGAGTTGTCTTTGGCCGGCATCATTTCCGCTAAGACCGCCATTGCGTGCCCAAGTGGCCTCGAAACCAGATTTGTGTAGCATGCCACGTGTAATACCTAGCTATAACCAGACACACACATACGTCTCACCACAACCTAATGCGCCTTTCTCTTCATTTCCACTCGCACAATACTTTTGCACCTATTTTGTCTCAACCGTATTTTTAGTTTTGCATTGTGTTTCCTTTTCTGCCCTTCTATTGTTTTTTTTTGTGTTTTGTTTTTGCTGAGCCTTGGGGCTTCGGGGCTTTTGGGGTTTTTGTTTTGTTGGCTTTGATTGCTTTAAGTTTTGCTCTCGGATGATTGCCAGCCGTGGCGCAGTTAGATTTAGCATTGATAGCTCTTTGAACTAAATGATAGCCATATGGATTTCGGGGACTGGGCATCGACGGGCTGGGGCTTTTATGCTTTTAGGATGGTATTAAGTTGCTTTAGCTTGGTTTACATAAGGAGAAATATATTTACATCACCTTAAGAATACATACAAATTGTGCACATTCATACGAGTATGTGATGAAGTGCGATTTATAAACTTATAAGGGTCGATACGCATATTGCTTACGAATCCAATCATGCTTATTATTGTTGGTGTACAACTATTTCTCAGTCTCTTAAAAAATCAAGTGCCCAAACTGATTAATATTTTAGTTTTTGTGAACAACTTTCTGTAACAAGTTTCCTCTAATCAAAACTATAAATTAATAATAAGAGGAAAGAGTGAAAGTGTGATTTAAAAATAAAGATAATCTAAATAAAAATACAAATTAGTAATACTTAAATTTTTCAAACTTTCAGTTTTTTAATTGCTATTATTTAAGTACAAAAACTTTTTCAGAATACTTGACATCACTTGCCATAACTATTCAGTTATTTTCCGGCTTTACGGTCGACTACAATGCTCTTTGCGGGCAATTAACAATTTATGGCGATTTTATGGCACTTTGCTGAACTGTCAAATATCCCATCGGAGGGTTCAACATCTCCCATATGCAGGAATGCTCATATCAGCATGTGAACTCGTACAGACTACCAAATGGCAAACACTTTTCATAGCTAAACAAGTTGCGATAATAACGAGAGTCCAGTCAATTAGTCGGACAACAAAATTGGCTACACTCAATTTATGCGCATACCATCATTGGTGACTGTAAATTGGGTAAGCCAGTTTATGTCCCCAATAGGAATTTATGCAACGTATTTTAAATACATGCTAAAATAATGTTGCTTTTAATTAGCACAAGTTGCCAGAGCAAAAGCATATGTCCCAAAAAGTTAGTATTGTCATTGGCAAACGATAAGTGGCAAGTGTAGGGTCTCCTTTGCATTTGGTACGATGTCGCCTCATTTCCATTTGCAATTTGACTTGCTGATTTCAATTACAAATTCATTTTCAATGGCAAGAACATTTCAGCTCTCCGCTTTCTGTTTATTGTTTTCTAATCTTCTTGTCTAGGCGAAGGCGCCTCAGTAGGAAGCATTGCTCTATGTATATATACATATATACATATATATGCTTGTGTGTACCAGCGTATGCCAACCACTACAAAGAGGGAGAGCTATTCATACACACATTTCCGCAACTTGGCTGCCACAAAAATAAACCAAAGTGCAGTTACCGAGTGGTAAGTGCTAACCTACTTCCCACTTGTCACCCTTGCCCTTCCCTTGCCAATCAACTTATTTCTAATTAAAGGGTAATTGTATAACGTTGCAAAGCATGTGCAGCTTACAGCGCTGTCTATTCAATTAGATACCGAGCTGTTATGCAATAAATAATATTCCAAACTGTGATTAGTATCCTAATCTAATCAATATCTATCTATTTTCATTATGAATTTAAAGTGATATCGCCATAAATCTAATATACTAATGGATATACTGATGGATTCTTATTAGGCTATTAGCTATATACAGATACAAATTGCTCTAAATGTATGTTTATCTTAAAGCACGCTTTTGTGCACGCATGTGTATGTTTGCAAAGCAAACTGGTTGCTAGGATTAGTGCACTTGCCACAGCTGGCAGCAGCCGAACTGCAATCAACAAACAACCAAGAGACCGAGTGCAGAAAGCCATGCAGCGTCCACATATTTACATAGGAAGTCGTTGGAAAGCCAATGAGCGGGGCCAAGTCACGTTTATGGACCACAAAGGACTCAGAAATCGGTCACATATATATTAAAGGACGTTTAATACATATAAATATATATATATATATATATAGAAAAATTATTAATTTGTAGTCAAAATTTAATCTTATACTTTTTTAAAAATATTCAGCATACGCCCCGTTGGGAAGAATACAATTTATTTATGAACTTGTACTTTCACAATATTTTTCCATTTGGTCAATTTAATTAAAGTTCATTTTGTGGCCATTCATCAACGAGTCAGTTGGACTTCTAAATACATTTGTGTGAAAACGTATGTCATTATGGACAGACTTGAACATAATATTATTTTTGGTCCAGACAAATTGCACTGCCAGAGTAGCTTGCTCACATATGAACAGTGGTTCGACATATATAGAAAGAAAGCAAATCAAAGTGAATGAAGCAAATGTGAAAATTAAATATTTTATCTTTGGCGAACTACTGATGAATCAATTTAATTTGACTCCGAATCGTTTTCCACGTCATTTTCAAATAGAATTGAAGAAACTTGAACTACAATTTATCCTCGTTATCCTGCTTGTAAATGGACCAATGCATTGTGACCTACTGTCGGCCCAACCACAAAAGCGCTTACACTTTCCGTTTGTTGCCACTTCTCGGATTCTGTCATGGCTGTGTAGCCGAAAAACTTCTGATGAATTTCATTTTTGGTATCGGTTTCGCCAAATTCTTTTTATTTTTCCAAGCAGTGGGAGCTTCGAGTCGTCGCCTGTCAGTTGCCGACATGGGAAATTTTTGTGATTTATATCACAATTTACTGGCATTTGTTACTCACATTCCACTCATCGGTTACTCACGGTTCTTGTTATTGAATTAGATTGTGGTAGAGGTCCATACCTTACCTTAACATGAATCATAGCTCGTCTGTCGATGATAAATCAACGTGCTAACAATTTCTATGGTCTGCTTTTGCTTTGTTTGAAATGTAAACAAAAATGCGAAGAACAGTTAACGTGTCGTGTTTTTTGGTTAACAAAACTTTAAGCCTTTTGTTTCACGATGGGTTCGTCGTTTTTTGCGAAATCCATTTAGTTTCATAAATTGCCGACGCTTTTGTTTTCAAGCATTTCGCTTGAGTTATTTTTAATTTCATGGGTGCAATTTCTCAGTGTCAGTCGTTTGAGCCTGCCTGTCATTGCCAGAGAATGGAATAAAGAAGAAGCAGAAACTGAAGCCACAGCACCGAATGGCGAATGGTGAGAGAGGATGAAGGGAACAAGAATATGGGACTCATTAGCTGGCCATTTTCTTTTGTTTTGTGTATAAATATTTCATTATTAAGCCCCTCAAGCTATTCTCCAGAAATCGTACCAAATGTTTGCTTCTTGTGTGAAATTAAATTAGAATCGCCTCAGTAAATAAGTCGGTCTCTTTTATACCCTTTCGGAGGATACTAATTTAAATATTGCATGCCTCGTTAAAGCAAATAAAAAAAGACTTATAAATACTTGCTAATGTACTCATAGTCTTATCCAGTAAGTGCTATTTTAATAACCAAAGCGAACATACATAAACCAGAACAATTAGTATAAATTATTTATTGCAAATACGAAAACTGAAAATGCCACAAATAACTTGTGATTTAACGTCATATGCAATTTTTGATGATAATGTGGATAAATATAAAAAAAAAGACATACAAAAATGCTAGAATATGCCATATATTTACAAATTTAGACGACCAACCGTGGGCAGCGACAGTGGCCAAATATATTAAATACTAATTTAACACAACCAAATACACACACAAAAGAATAATTTGTATTAAAACAGTCACTCCGATTTTTTCACAAGACGCACCTTGTAATTCCCAAGTGGTTCTAGTGTAGATTGAAGGTAATGGCTTTTGGCTGACTCGACTTTCAACTAAAACTTCTTTTTTAGTAAGTGATTTTGTTAATATTTGGTGTGCGTTTCGTCCGTTATTCAACAAATGTATGATCTAACCTAGACCCACTTTATTTATATGAAATAACCAGTGTTAGCCTACTTTATAAAAATCAAATTTTAAGTATTTGCTGCATGCTCCGTTTATGTTTTGTTTTAACAAAAGGCGTAAATTAATGAATTAATATTTTAAATTAAACAAAATTTTGTATTTTTTATATATTCTTTAAATTATTTGCTACTAGGTATTAAGTTATCCGTTAAGTCTGGCCTACTTAACACTTTAAAGCTGAAGGCAATCAATCTTCACAAGAATAAATACAAATGTTCCTCGGCCATTCTGAAATAGATAAAGAAATATGCAAACATTTTCAAAAGTGCCCGGAAACTCTCAACTTTTGGGCTCTTGAGTGGTCGCAAGATTTATGGCCAAGCTTTAAGGCCGGGGACACATGTGAAAGCTGCAATTTGTGATTGTGGACGACAAAAAAAGCCCATTGGAATTATAGTTTTCAGTAGCACATAGATGACGTGCACCCAAGACAAAAAAAAACACTTTGTTGATTTAATTGATTTGCAATTTGTGCGCTTGGTTCAGAGTTTTGTCATCCTCTAGTCATTTGATTGATTGTTGTTTGCTGTTCAAAAACTAAGAAGCATGAATAACCTTAGTGAGTGTACTTAAAAATGCATCATTTATGTTTAATCAATTTAAAAGCGAGGAGAACAGATTATTTCTAATGAAGAATTACGATTCAAATATAGTTAAATAAAGGCTCATACGAGTATTATAAGTATGTACATAAAAACTAAACAAATTTGCAAAGTGCATCCCAAAATGTAATTGAATTTTCAGGAAGAGTATGAAAATTTATCATTTTCAAGTTAATAACGCTCGCAATTAACTTTTAATATTTCACTCGGACAGATGCATAAACGTCTATATCATGTTGGCCTTGATAACTAAGAGCATTAATATTTCGTGAACAAAATCGAAATATAAAATTTTCATTTTGACGCAAAAATTCTAATGGTACGAAAGTCATTGGACAAGTTAAGTGAACAGTTGTTTGTGAACTAAAATTTATTACACAATACGGAAAATTTTGATATAAATACTGCAAGTGAACTATGCCGTGTGCCAGGTAAACAAACAGTGCGCTATAAGTAAAAACGCTGAAGCTATGATTGTTGTAATCATCATAATGGGGCAACCAATAATAAAAAATTGCTTAAAACTAATAGGGTGGCCGTACTGCTGAGCTATAGCCACAGCAACCACATTGGCCGCACTTGCAATCAATGTCCCATTTCCACCAAAACAGGCACCTAAGGAAATCGCCCAAACCAATGGCTGCATGGGCATATTGTGTGAATCATTAACTGTCAGACTGATTACTAGCTTAAGCATCATGGTTGTTATGGGAACGTTGCCGATAAAGGACGATCCAATTGCACTGATCCATAACATTAATAGAATCCTCACAATCAATTGAGAACCTTCATTCACGTTCTTAATTAATTCGGTTATCTGGTAGCTCAAGTACTCGATAAGTCCGAGTTCATCGAGGGCTTCTGTGAAGATGAACAGTCCTGCGAAGAAGATAAAAGTGGACCAGTCCACCTTTTCCAGCACCTTGAAGAAATCAGGTCTGTTATCCAAAATGATCAGCAATAGTGCAGCCAAGACGGCAGCCCAGGGCAATGTGATGCCATGGAAGAAGGGCAGCGCGTGAAGTAAAAACATTGCGATGGCAAACGTAAAGGCCACGATACATTTGATCAGCAGAGCCTTATTCTTTATTCGATGTTTCCTCTTCATGTCATTCAAATTTGCTGCAAAGTCCGCGTTACCCAACGTTGGGTTTTCCTCGTAAATCCTTAAACGTTCCTTGAGCTCCGCGATCCGCTTCAATGCCTCCTCTTTTTCTTTGTCCAGCAGAGTGTCCAAGTGTTTCTCATAATTATTAATGGAATCTCGCATCACAGCAGCTCTCCCAGTATAGATGGTACTGTGGGTCATTAGATACATTATGAAGAAGACGCACAACATACTCAAGAAGACGACGGGAAACATGTGCAAAGTAAAGTTGCCAAACTGAACGTCATGTGCAATTACAACTTTGTTGCTAGCAATAATCATATTTGGCGGATCTCCCACTGGAGTAATTGTTCCTCCAATATTGGAGAATAACACTATGTTGATGATCACGTAAGTGGTGTTCAATCCCACTGCCTCGCATAGTCGAACTGCCACGGGCACTATCATCAGCACCATTGTCACATTGTCCAGAAATGCAGAGAGAAAGCCAGTGAACATGTACATGTAAAATAGGAGAAGCCAAGTGTGTCCTTTTGACAGATTATATGCGAACAGTGAAAGATAGTCGAACAGACCGGTTTCTGAGATAATCGCCACCATGATCATCATGCCAAATAGTAGCATTATGGTATCAATATCAATCCAGGAAACAATTTTTTCAAAGGTTGGTCGCTCATCCAAGAAACAAAGAACACCTAGAGCGGTGATTGAGGCCAGTAGTGCGGCGAATGGATGATCTGTTATTTCGAAAGCGATCAGAATAAATAAGAATAAGATGAGGAGTCCGCCAAACCATACACCAATTTTGGGATTCAATGGATTGGTATTGACCGTCACGGAAACACCAAAAGACTTCGTGTGAAGATTAAAAAAAGTCACATGCCTTTGGATCGAAGCCCGTTGGCTTCTCAGCAATGATTTTTGATCCGCTTTCTCCAAATCCAATAAAATTTTTACAGTGTCTGTGTTACCTATATTATCCATATTGATATAGACACGCCTTTCTGTCCATCGCCACAATACATTACTTTTTGTAACTGATTCCAGGTTAACGGCAATGTAAGGATCCGTAGACGCTGCCTTCGAAGGAGACAGAGATTTCGCAACATCAATGCTGCCCTTCATTAGAACCGTAACATATGGACCAGTCGGCTCCTCTTCTAACATTATTTTGCGTGTTTCATTGGGCTGAAGAGATACAAGTATTTCTTCCGGTTCATATGGCGGCGTTATGATCAGATATATTGAAAAGAAAGCCCAAATTATTAATAAGATTGAGCTCTTTATAATTATTAATATTCGTGATAAAACTGCTCGACGACGTTGCTTATCGTCAGGATACTCTTCATCCAGCCGCAATGCTTTTGCCACTTTAGCGGTAGCCATAGAAGTTAACTGTGTAAAAAATAATTAGTAAAACGTTTAAATAAATATACAAAAAGTAAAAATAGTTTATAAAATACTTTTGATGTTTTCCTAAAAGCTTGTATTGATAAAACAATAATGTTAATATGTGCACTTGAAATTTGATTACAAAAATGAAAAAAACTGTGAGATACCGGCCACCCAATTTTACTGAATGGAAGAAAAAACAAGTAAGAAAGCTACAGTCGAGTTTGCTCGACTGTGAGATACCCGCCACCCAATTTTACCATCCAAATATTATATTTTTCTAAATATACTAAAAAATTACTAAACCAAAATCAAAAACAAACTTAATCTGCGTGCAACAATAAGACATACTGTCCCGAAAAATTTGTTGCTCTATCTCTTATAGTCTCTGAGATCTAGGTGTTCATACGGACAGACGGACATGGCTATATCGTCTCGGCTGTTGACGCTGATCAAGAATATATATACTTTAGGGTCGGAGATGCTTCCTTCTGCCTGTTACATACATTTTCGGTCGGCACAAAGCCATAATACCATTCTACCCTTTGGGTAGGCAGGTATAATAAGAGCGACCATTGAAATATAATATTTTTAAAAAATATACTGGGAAATATACTAAAAAAATATACTTAACATAGGCCAAAAAATATACCGAAACTTACTTTGTTCATTTTGAATTCGTTTAATTTCGGTATAGTTTCGGTATATATTTAGTATATTTTAAGTATATTTACGAAAAATTGAATATTTTGAATGTAGCCATTTCTATTAGTTTTATATGATTTTGAAATGAATTAAATTGATTATGCATGTAAAAATTGAAACTTTTAAAAAATGTAGATACTCGTACAATCATAGGATATATTTAAAAGAAAAAAAATATAGAAGTCTACAAGTAATTTAGTTATAAATTTCAAATAATGATAAATATACAATTTATATATATTTGTGTTTTTCATTATTTTATTTTTGTGTACTTCGAGTTTGAATCTATCTTTTCCCATATCAGTTGCCAGGATAATCGAGCATTCCCTGGTTAGTGGTCCAAACTGTCTGTGCCTTGAACGGAAGCCACACAATGTGACAGGCCCATGAGCCCAAATAGCTGCGAAAGCCCGGTAAGATTGTGGCATGCTTGATTGACATGCTATCAGTGCAACTTTGATGCAGCCATCAGTCGTAAGAGTATTTCCTTTTAGGTTGGGCAGCGATAAACCAAAGGATAACTGAATTCAATCGATGTTAAACACTTTTAACGCTTTTGCACTGTAGCATTAATAAAGATTCAATTAAATTTTTTTGTTCTTTTTGCGTTTTTAGCTGTTCCTCTTCCGTTAATTTTTTTTCTTTTTTTTTACATTCCTTTGATTACAACTTTCTGTGGGCGTAGAATTTCGATTTGATTTTGTCATTAAAAAGTTTTCAGCGAAATAATAAAGTTTATCAGGAGGCTTGCTCCTTGAGGCTCGCAAAGTTTCTCCGGCCAGCTGACAGAAGGCAGAACAATGAATTGGGCAGTGGGTTGCAATTGCAATTGGAGTTGTTGACCACCCGATGTCTAATGCCATTGGAACAGGCCATGGGCAAATAGCAGATATATAGTCGCAACAACATCGCACAGAATCATTACCGGAAATCCATATTTAAAAAATTCCATGAATGTGATTTTATAGCCATGTTGACTGGCGATTCCAGCTGCTACCACATTGGAGGAGGCGGCAATCAATGTGCCATTGCCACCGAAGCACACACCCATTGATGTGGCCCAAATCAGTGGCAGCAATGGCAGCTGCAGATCATCGTTGGTGCTCAGCTTGATCGCCAGTTTGAGCATCATCGTCACAATGGGTATGTTGTCGACAAATGCTGAGAACATGGCACTGATCCACAACACCAGCATGATGGCGGTAATCACACGATGCTCTGCGTCCACATTTTGAATCATTGCAATGGTCACTTCACCCACCCAATCGATGAGTCCTAGTTCGGAGACGGCTTCGACCAGCACAAAGAGGCCGGCAAAAAAGAGCAGCGTTGACCACTCCACATGATCCAGCACCGCATCGATGTCCGCTTTGTTGGCTAATATTAAAAGCAGCAAGGCCGCCAGGATGGCTGCCCAGGCCAGCGATAGGCCTTGCAGGAAGGGCAGTGAATGCAACATAAACAGCAGGACGGCAAAACCCAAGGCTATGCAGGATTTGATGAGCAACGGCTTGTTCTTAATTTTATATTTGGTCTCCATTTCGGCGAGAGTTTCAATAAAATTTGAGGCTGGCTGAATACCAAAGGTTCTGGCATCCTGTTTCCGTCGATATTGCTCCTTGAGCTCATCGATGCGAGTTAGTATCTCACGACGTAGCTGCTCCTCACTGGGCGTGGGCGCATTGAATTTGGCCGCCGTCTTTGTTAGATTCCTGATGGATTCACGCATCTGATCCTCGCTGCCCGCATGCAGACGATGTCGAAGTACCAGAAATAGATAAATCCATGTAACCACAATGCTGAATAAAACGCCCGGCAGCATGTGTATCACGAAGATGATAAAGTCCACGCCCTCAGCCACCACATGTGAATTCGTTGCGATAATCACATTGGGCGGATCCCCAACAGGTGTCAAAGCACCGCCAATATTCGAGAAGATGGCCATAATAATGAGCACCGTCGTGGTGCGCAGACCCATGCATTCGGTCAGGCGTATGATGACGGGCACCATCAGCATGATGATGGTTACATTATCCAGAAAGGCGGACAGCATAACTGTCAGCATGCAAAGCAGAAAGATGAGCACCCAGGGCTGACCTTTCGACATATGAAAGGCAAAGACGGCTAGATAGTCAAAGACGCCAGTTTCGGCGAGGACAGCCACCATAAGCATCATGCCAAAGAGCAGCATCAATGTGTTCATATCGATCCACGATATGATCTTTTCCAGCGAAGGGCGGGTACCCATCATACTTAGGATGCCAATGCCCGCCGTCGCTGACAGCAGAGCGGCAAATGTTCGATCCGCAATATCGAAAATAATGAGCACGTAGAGGAAGCACAGTAGGAGAAATCCGTAGATTACACCTAGAGTCACATTGATGGGATTGGCATTTGCAATCACGGAGAATGCCGTTGGCTCCTTAGCCATGTTGAGGAAGGACAGGGATATCGGATTGTCAGGCGCCTTTCTTGGCATAAGAGCTCTTACCTTAGAATTGGCTGACAACGATTTTGACTCCAAGCCATCCAGCTCAAAAACATGACTCACAGTGTCCAGCTTTTCATTTTCGTCATCTTCGAGGTATACTTTCCAGTCCTTGGCTGACCATAAGGTATTATTGGTGTCACCTTCAAAGGCGGCCACACTGACAATGACATACGACTGATTTTCATCTGCCTTTGATGGCCGACTTGTGGCATCCTCATCGATTTTGCCCCTAAGCTTTACGCTAATTTGATTCCCTTCTGGCTGCTCCGTCATCTTAATGATGTGCAACTGATTTGGCTCCAGCGACACAACAATCTCAAGGGGCTCATGTGGCTCGGTCATAACAATAAATAAAGAAAAGTATATCCATAGCATGACAAACACTGTAATTTTGATTATTACGAAAATTCGATGGTGTCGCGCTCGACGGGTTCGTTGCTCTTCTGTGAGATTTTCATCTTCATCGTGGCTGAAGAATGATCTGCGTGCCTGGGAAGCATGGGGTGCATGAGAGGCCATATGAAGATAATCTTTCGGTTGGAAACAGCAATAACATTATTATCAATATGATGCGTCTCAATCCTACCAATCAGGCCATAGATTTGTACAGCTCTGTTTGGACTTCTTGTATTCTTCTTTGATATGTGTTCACAGCTTCAATAATGTTTACAACGAAAATCAAATAACAGTAAATTTAAATCAGTCAAAAAAATAAACAAACTTCTGTCAACATTTCCATACTACAGAGTAGTTAGCCTTGCCAATACCGTATCGAGATCACCTTGAAGAAATCGCGCAAAATGTGTGCTATTATGTCTCCATTTCAGTGCAGTGGATATTATGATTTGATATGCAGCATAATTGGCTTAGCTGCCCTTACACATGGCTTACCTAAACTAAGGAAAGATTATTGTAATTACTAAAGATCAAATTGGAGAAATCTAAATGCTTAAAGTAAGGTACATTTAATTGAAATACAAGTAGTAAGTATGTAAGTAACATATGCTGCCTTGAAGAGAACAGTCTACAATATAATTCAAATTTAGTTTTATTTTTAATATTTTTGTATTGGTTATTTGGCATTAAAATGTACTCTTTAATGAGTACTTTCTCATTAACACTGCATATGAAACAGTCGATCAATTTGAGCTGTCCTTTGCTGTTTGTCATAAGTTAATTACATGCAAGTCGTTCTGGTTTATAATTGAATCAGCATGCGATAAGGACACGAGTGCAGAGCTCATGCAACATGACTTATACATGTGGCACCACCAGGCACGTAATTCATCATCATTTGCTTGGCCCGACCACACACACACACACACAAAGAGAGAAGAGTAGCAACTGCTGCTTCGTTATGAATTACATTTCAATATGCTTCAACGTGTTCATCATTTATTAAAGTGATTCGCTGCAGAGCTGGGAAACGCCAATAAAGTGAACAGCATTTGGCTAGGTCCTTGGTGACTTCCATGACGGTTTCTGCTGTCGCACGAGCTGCTCCTGTTGCTGCTGCACAGGATGTTGAAATGCTGTCGAGAGCGCAGCAGAACGCCGATTGCAATTTCCGTTTGTCACATTTGTCTAAATGGAAATTTATGCAGCTGCCTCGCTTTGGATTCCCAACGATGACGACGACGACAATGTCTCTCACTCTACATATATATATATATATATATATATGTATATATATATATATCACCTGATTTCCTTTCCTGTGCCAGTCCCACCAGCTGCCCGGCATGCTCGACCGAATTGCTGGATGACTGGATGTCTGGCATTTAATGCTTTATTCACGCTTGGCTGCCTGATGAAAGAGTCATTACACTCATTCATTCGTTTGTTCGTTGATTCATTCATGAGTACAGGCGCGTGTCTTTTGTTTTTGCCGTTGCGCTTGCTTAATTAATTGATTTTCAATGGAGCAAACGCGAGCCTAGGACGCATTAATCATACGCCCTGTTAGCCCAACACCATACGTATCAACATCATTCCACATCAGCATACACAAATTAACAAATAGCATTATTTTCGTTGCTCTTCAGAACGCATACCAATTTTCAAAAGTTTCCGTAAAAGCTTTTTGCAGTTTTTGTTTATTAACGCTTCAGTAGCAGGCAAGAAAATAACATCGTTGCACCACTTGCAGAACCTTGTAAAGAGTATCTCTACTATATTATTTCATTTCATTTTCATGAAAACAATTTGTGAAAAAAATAAAATAAACTTATTATTTGCAGTGGCATTATTTACAGTAGCGAGTTCCATGTAAATTAACAATGAAGCATGCTCATTAATGTAAAAACAATGTAACTTTCAAACGAGATACTCTGTCAATTTCGGAACAGTTGCATAAAAAACATTTGCATCGAACAGTAGTATTTCAGTATATAATGACCTCCAATAATAACATTTAAATTATATTATTGAATTACGCATTGCTTTCAAAAAATTCCTCACTGGAATGGAAAGAGTATTCTGTGCTGCAGTTTTGCAAGAACTAAAATGTTTATGCATAGTTTTCCTTACCTAAAACTTTTCTAATTAATGTTGCAGCACAAAGTAAATTGCATCAATAACTAAATCATTACAAGAGATTAAACAAATTTAATTAAATTTACACTGCAAATAATAAAATATTGGTAAAAGGTATATTTTATCTAACTTCACTCATATATTATTTTGTGCTGGACACGGTAAGACTTTGCATATTAAATACGTCTGATTTATGGGCAGATATATAAGTTATTATCTGTATATATTTGTGAGTGTATGTGCGTGTGCTTTATAAATAGATTATTTAATGACTGGGCGAAACGACTTATTGAACATTCTGAGTGCAATGTTGGGGCAGCTGCCAACTCGGATTAGTTGAATCAATTAAAGCAGCTTTTTGGCCATGGCTTTGGGCTTTTGGCTTTGGCTCTGACATTTGCAGCTTAGTGGTTTACCGTTACTGGCTAAAAACGCCAGCTAGTGACATTTTGGACAGTTTTATTGTTGCCCATTTATCGCCACTTATTGTTTTCCGAACGAATGTTGCGTGAATTTTCCAGATTATATTAAACATTAAATAAATGCTTAAGCCTTAAAGGACAAGGTTTTATAAAAATTTCACCAATGATAAGTTAATTGCCACAAATTGGAAATTAGTTTAAAGTATGAAATAAAGTGTTGCAAGAAGTTATTTATGTTCTAAACATCTTTAATTGAATATGTGATTTTATTCTTGTGGTATTCTAAACAAAGACATGTTCTATAATTGATAATAAAGATGCAGTTATTGCAAGGTACACAAAATATTAAATGCATGATTACCTACATCAATTGTAAATGCAAAAAGGTCATCTCTTAATCTCGAGAGTGGGCTCGTTGGGTCTATTGAACCACCGCTCGACCGGTATAACCTGTGTTGAACCCAGAACTGAACTGAAGTGATCTCAGTTTTTTATCGGCTTGAACGCGAAAGGCCAGCATACAGCTCTGCAAAGAAGAGACACGAAGAGAGGGAAAACGGTCGAGTTAGATAACGTAACTAGCAATGCAATACCATTTATAATGTCACTTGCCATGGTGAAGCAAAACGTAATCGTGAATATAAAAAACGAGCTAATGAGCAGGGCGCCACGGCAATGTTGCGTTAAATCGATCAAGAGTCCCATCTTTTTATCGCCCTGTCCCGGCATTATAACGGTGTACTCGATGTTCTCTTTGAATCTCTTGAACTCTGTACCATTAGCAGAAGATGTGATGTTGTTCAGGCTGTTAGGTCGTTGCATCATGGAAGTTGTTGAACTGTTTGTCAGCTTTGATTCTATTTGTCGTCGCCGACGGCCATGACCAGAGGGCTCGTATAGATCCACACAAAAGTCAGGTGTGCAGTCGGCCATGTCAAGGCAGGCCTTAATTTGTGAGTGTATCCAAAGGGTGGCCTTCTCCTTCATTGAGCTGAGCAAAAATGCCTCAAAGTCGAGGAAGACTTCGTTTGGTCTGTCGCGGTATTTGGCCGGCTGATGTGGTATAATGGTAGCCAGATCCCGATTGCGGCATCCATGATGCACCAATGAGACTGCACCATGGGCATTTGGATTCTCTACATTTAGAGGCATTTCAATTAGTAAATACTACAGACTAAAGAAATTCAACTTACCTGGATCTGGCGACACAGTTACCTCCATTAGTTTGACATACTTCCATACCGACTGACTGATGCGCGCCCGCAGTTGCAACTTGGTTCCCAAAGGCACCGCTTGGTCCACGGTCTGCTCACTGGTTGCTGATAAGGGAGGATCATTCGATGAGCTAACAGGGTTGTTTGTGCCACTAACACGTGCTATTGGTGGCGCCTCCTTATAAAGCGCCACCTCGTATTCCAATCTATTCGGCATCTCCTCGACCACACCAGATACTCGAGCTCCATGGGGACTGCAAAGAGAATTTGTTAGAGACTTGACCCGAGTTCGATCTATACCGAAACTAACAATGATCCAGCGAATCCAGCTGCCTTGTTTTCAATTACAGTTGGCTCAGGTGGTTTGCACATAATGATTAGCTCCTGATCCGATTGCATAACCACACCAGGGAATTGTGGGAACCAAATACGCACATGAACAAACCCCTTAATTCCATATAAGAATTAGATTAATTAATTAAGGTAAGCAGTAATAATATTGATGGGTTACATACACTCCGCTTAAGGACTCCACAGCGTGTGAAATCGTTAATCCTCAGACTATAAGTCCGTTCATCTACATCGCTGGTATCCTTCGAGATGATGCAATTAGGATTTGAGTCCTTTATACCGTTTCGATCGTCAGCAAACATGGGAGCACCTTTAAACCCAACTGGCCTCTTTAGCGTTGCCGTTATGAGGTCTTCAATATCAGAACCAACAGATGAGAAGCTACACTGAACATCGGCGACTAAACAAGGGTTAAATTAGCAATATTAAAGACTGCTTTTGTTATTTATTGTATTAATCAGATTTACCTTCATAGTCTTGGCCAAAACAAAAAGGTGAGAAAACCTATAGCAAAATGAGAGAATTAAATATAGATCACTACACAAATGTACATAACTATAGAAATATTATATTATATAACTTTATATAATTATCAGTCCGTAATTGATCAAAAGACTTACGATCAATATGTAAATTTTAAAGTGTATAAAGTTCTTCATATTTAAAGTTAAATTTTAATCAGGCTTTGCTTATTAGGCTATATTATGCACGTTCTTTGAAAGCGGGGCACTCTTTAATATTTAAATCGCGCTTGATATCACATCCAAACGGCTTGAAAGAAAATTGCAGAATGAAACTGGAGTGGAGTTGGGACGATGCAATTACCTTGATCTTGGCTGCGTGAATTCTAGTGCAATACACGTACTGAATTTACGCACATAGATAGCATATGTGTAACAACACATATTGACCGAATCGTTCTTATTTGCAGCATTGAATGCATGTAATAATACATCCAAACATGCATGTATTGCTAATCGTCAGTAGGCATACAGTAGCTTCCGAATAATTGGGCCTGGTCTACAACATAAAATTAATGTATTAAACTAAAGTTTTAAAGGGAGATCTTTTAAGAAAACTATAAAACCCTAATATTAAGCATTTATATATAAAAAAAAATTGTATGGCATAAAAGTAAGTAATAAAATACATATATGAACGATTTAATTCTTTCAAAAATCTTTTTTTGAAACTGAAGCCTCTAGAATTAAGGTTGGTTTCCCTCAATTGCATATTGCAAGAGTTTAACATCACATCAATAATTCGTAAAAGTTAATAATATCACCTATGTATTGATTAGTTTATTTTAATTATAAATTGATTTTATTTATTATTTGTTATTTATATTTTCTTATATTTTTTACAGTTACGATCAGTGTGACCGCTAGTTAAATTTTAAACTTTACATTTTATTTGTGAAAATATACCAAATATACAATTTCCATATTTGCACGATTTGGCTACACTTTATTAGATATGCCAAAATGTAAAAAAAAAAACATAAATATATATTTATAAACAATTATCTTCTCGGATTCTTATAAACTATGGACCATCTAGAAACATTTTTAAATCCATCCTGATGTCCTCATCTAGTTGATTAGAGATTTTACACTCTCTGGTTTTGGCAGTCGAATCAGTAACACATATCGATCAATTTCATTTTAAAAATTCGATTACACAACGATATCTTAAACAGTATGACCGTAAATATGATTAGTAATGGTGCAATATAATTTATTTTATATTTGTAGCTTCGTTATTTACTTTGAAAGCAAAATATGGTCTCCAGTTTTTTAGACAAACGAGTTATTCAAAAAGTTGCGTCTGCAATTTTTAAAAAATTGCCCAATACTTAAAAAGTTGTAAACAGGCTACTAATTATTAAAGTGGTATATTTCTCTAAAAGTATATTTTGAAATTTAATTTGAGGTCACGCTGTTGTGAAAACACAATTGTTATTTTACTTGTCTTGCTTACGTATTTTTGCTTATGAAATAATTTGAGTCAAGCAAGCAGTTTTTGGAAATAAATTTTTGTTCAAGCTATGATTTTTAGTGCCTAGGGAAAAAATTCATCTCGTCCTTATAAAACAGCTGTCTTGCGGAAAATTGCGATTCAGTTTAAAAACAATAAACACCAAAGGGTATCATGCTGAAAACCGCCGGCAGTGCGTTATTTCGAAATCTATCCGTAAGTGTTGAGCTTTTTTTATTGGTGATGGACCGAAAATGAATTTTTCGAAATATTAGGGAAAATGCGGTACACATGCGCCATCCGTGAGGGGAATCAACTTAATACCCATGGTTGTCGAACAAACTGGACGAGGAGAACGTGCCTATGATATCTTTTCTCGTCTTCTGAAGGAGCGTATCATATGCCTTATGGGCAACATCACTGATGATATTAGTTCAACAGTAGTTGCCCAGCTGCTATTCCTTCAATCAGAGAACGTGAACAAACCTATTCATTTGTACATTAATTCTCCTGGTGGCGTGGTTACTGCAGGCTTAGCCATCTATGATACGATGCAGTATGTAAAGCCGCCCATTGCAACATGGTGTGTTGGACAAGCATGCTCAATGGGGTCGCTACTGCTAGCAGCAGGCGCGCCTGGAATGCGTTACTCCTTACCAAATGCACGCATAATGATTCATCAGCCATCAGGAGGTGCTCAAGTAAGTTGCATATTGTTATTGTTCCCCAATTGCAATTGCAAATACATATACACTTATCTCTTCAATAATAACAGGGTCAAGCAACTGACATACTGATACATGCGGAGGAAATCATAAAAATAAAACAACAACTTACAAAAATATATGTTAAGCATGCCAAAAGTTCATATGATGAAATGTGCTCTCGTATGGAACGAGATCACTTCATGACCCCCGAAGAGGCAAAGATCCTAGGCATAATAGATCATGTGCTTGAGCATCCCCCAGAGACAGTTTCAGAGAGCGGACCGACATCTGATGGGACCATATCGCCAAGCAAGCTGGTTAAGTCTGACGATGACTCCGAAAAAGAAAAAAAAAGATCGAAACAGTCGGGTTAAATTCGTATTTCGATAAAATTTTCAGGCTTTAAAATTGTGAAACGTAATATAGGCTAAATAGATCAATGTTCCAGATATTCGAAACATTTAAAAAATTGTTTTCATGAAAAACTTTATTTAAATGCTATTCATTTCATTTTACACAATACGATCAATAAAACGCCTGTAAATAAGAACATTTCGCTTGCAATCAGAGATGGTCAAATGTCTTGTCAGTTTCAAATTACCAGCGTAGGATCCATTTGCCGAAATGCTTGTGATAAGCGAAGTAATAAAACAGATTTTATTGCTCCGTTTACAAACTAATGGCTGTATCAGAAGAAGATACATTTTTTGTGTTCACACATTCTTATTAAATTAGCAATAAAATTAATATTCAAAGATCAGCGCTCATTTAACACACATTTTAAGTCTGGTCCATAGCAATAATGTCTGAATTGCCGGTAATGGAATCCTTTTGCACATATTCATAGATTTTACACAGTTCCGGCGTTTCCTTAATTGACTTTAAGAAGTCTAGTAACTGCTGATTTTTATCTATAAAAAAAAGAAGACATTTTCAATTTTCATCTATTTGTGCCCTTAAATAAATCGTGTTTACGTACTTGCTTTGGGAATTTGCGAGAGGGCAGATACCGCTCGTAATGCGGAGCGCTTCAGTTCATCTTGCTTCTCGTACTCCTGCTTAACCGAATTTGCCTTTACCTTATGGGTGCAAGTGTCGCGAAGTTGCTGAACAAACTGATCCAATCCTATTATATTAAAATCAATATGTAAGGAATATGCTGATGAAATCAATTATTTGGTTGCATACTTAACAAAACTTTATCGGGACATAGTACGGCCAGACGCGCTGTCATTAGATACGTCAACATTTTTATGTCATAATGGTCACATAGGCCAGCCTGTACGTGATCCATAAATTGCATAACATCCACTCGTTCCAAACCCTGTTCAAGTAGCGTATACATGCATTCGAATGCAGCTTTTCGTATATCAAGGCCATCATCGACGGTATGCTTAAATGGTCCCATCTCTACTTCACGTATAAGCTCGCTTTTGACTTTTGTTTCAGAATATAACCATGGTAAAAGCGTTGGCAACAAATCACGTACCAAACTTGGTTTATTGTGCACAGCCGAATTGAATGCAACCAGAGCAACTCGACGCACTTGTGGCTCTGGATCGCGCAGTGCGAATAAGAACTCTCCAATGCTTTGTTTTAGCAGCAAATCAATTGGTTGCGGCTGGTCAGATATTGTAAATTTAACAGAAGACACAACGACAGTGCGCATGGTAGCGCTCTCTGAACGCAAAGCTTGCTGTAATTGCGGCAATAATTCTTCCGGATTAACAAGGACAAGTTTTCCCAAACATTCGGCAACTACGTTGCGTGAGCCTTCCTCCGAGCACTCACAATGCTTAAAGAGTTGTGTCCAAATTGATGGCACCGATGGCAGCAGTTGAGATAGACCATTTGGTGTGACCGATAGGGATGATATAACCTCCTTTAAAGAATGCAGCAGCAGATATTGTCGCTTGGGCTGTGCTTCAATTTCCTTTAATATGAGCGGCAAATATGTTTGAAGGCTGCCCACAGACACAGCACCAAGAGCATGTGAAGCTGCAGCCTTAACATCCTCAGAGGTGGCTCCAAAGCATTCAATGATTGTCTGGGGTAGCACTTGGATACTGCTGAGATCAAAATGCCTGCCGATCTCGCCAATTGTTAGCAAACAGAAGATTATTTGAGTATCCTTATTATCTCGTTTCTGCAGCTCGGCCATCAGTTGAGTGGCCAATGGAGTTGCAACCTGTGGACATTGTTGGGTTAAGGCTGCAATGCACTTGGCTGATGAATGATATGCCTGCTTATGCAACTGCAGTTGTTCGCCAGGATTCTTGCCAGCTGGATCATTGCCAGTTAAAACTGGTTCCATAAGCTTTGATACCAGAGAGTGATAGTCCAATCCGGACAGCTGTGCCTGCACCAAGGCCTGGAATAACTCCAAAGTACATTGCAGTGCGCTGCCCTGTAATACAATTTTATTAAGATTATTATAAGGTTTGAAATTTGATGTCTTGATGTATTTCGTGGCTTACCTGTAACAACGGTGAACGAACCAATAATAAGACAGATGGCAAAAACTTTTCATGTATGCCAACCAATGCCTGGGGCTGCCGACGAGCTGTTGTACTTAATAGGGTTAATGAGTATTGAGCAACGTGCAAATCAGAGTCGGATATGAGTCCAGGAATTTCCACAATAGCCGTCTGTAACACATTGGGTTCAAAGTTCGAGGAATATTTAATCACAATCTTGTTAATGAGGTCCAGAGAGTGCAGCTTCAGTGCACGATGATTTTTGCGTAGAAAAGTACCCAAAGTGGGCAGAACTTCGTGTAGAATGGGCGATAAGTCAATCCGCAATGGCGATGCCGCAATCATGGTAAGTGCTTTAACGCTGCTAAGGCGTGTCACTTCGTTTTTCAAACGTTCCATAAATATGGGAAGGCATACTCCCAATTCGTTCTTGAGCAAATCACCCATGTTGGCAATAATTTGTCCCATGCAAGCGATGGCACGTTCCTTAACCTCCTGATCAACATCAGTTACTTTTAGTTTCTGTAAGGTGCACGAATAAACCTGGCTGACAAACGGAGTTACATCAAAATCTGATTTAACAGCATTTGTACCTAATGGGCGAACAACTTTTACTAGTTGCTGCAACACCAGCAGGGCCTCAGTAGCTATCTTGTAGAATGGATCAAACACCGACGTAACTACCAACGGTACAAGCAGTGATATATGTGGGTGGAAAACTTGCGGCTGGTGACCCTGCAACAACGAGCAAAGGAAGCCCAACGATTCAATTTTCATATTGCTTGTAGAGCTCTTATCGTTTAACGAATAGCTTATACCGGGCACAATGCTTTCCAGATGTGGGCCTAGGGCGCCTGGTAGAGAATTCAAGAGTTCGCGTAGTAATAGGAAACAATCCTGACGCGTTTTCATCGATTTCTCCCGCATCAACGGTTGTATAGACTTGATTATTTGAGGCAACTGCTCAATTAGCAAGAGAGTTGGTCCTGATACTTGATCCATGGAGTCGGGATCATGAGCCATGTCGTCAGCCTGACGCGTGTTTCTTAACAATGCAACATATGCATGAAATATGTCGGATTTTACATTCTCCTCGCGCTCCTTGAAACGAGCAATTAATGCTGGACTCAGTGTACGATAGAATTCCTCAATTAATTCCTGACGAGTTGCAATTAGAACTTCAAGACACTTAGCAGCAGCACGTCTTACTTTCCAACTCATATCATCATCATCACTATATTCCTCGCTGTCAACGTATTCATCTTCTTCAGTATCCATAGCGATCCCTGTGTCACCGTCGTCGGCTTCATAGTTGTAGTTTGGATCGTATGTTACGTATTTCAGACATAGTTCGAGTATCTAGTTGAAATAACGTTAAAAATTATTTATGAATATTTTAAACTATTCACAAAAAAGAATATAATTGAATCGGACATTTTACAGCTATATAAAGTTGTCTATTTTATTGCATGACCCAATGACCGATTCAATTATATTTAGACTGATTAAATTTTATAAATAGATTAAGTAGAACAAATTTAAAAAATCTTATCTAATGATATATTACCATAGGAATGTGTGGATTTATAGCGTCCGGGCAACGCAATACAAACGCCTCACAGGCCTGTAAGCAGAATTCTCGGAGCTCGTCATCATCCCGCTGGCTATACTGCTTGAGCAGTAGCATAGAACGATCGATATGGTTGCAAAGACGATGTCCAGCCTGACGACTGTATTTAAGTAATAATAATTTTCATTGCTAACCAGGTTTAAAAGTATATATTCCTCACCAAATAGAAGCCAAACATTGAATATAGGTGCGAATCGCACCAGGATTTTGGGGATTTTCGAGTCCTTCAAGCAAGTGATCTACTACACCGTTATAGGCATTGCTATTTGCTTGTATTAATAGAACGGATAGCGCTACTATCGTGCGTTTGCGAACAGCCTGTCGGGGAGAAGCCAACTGAGGCATAAGAGCCTTCAATATTGTGCTGTGAAACGGAACCAAAAATTCGCCAAAACGAGAAAGCAAATCCGACAATATGTCTAGAGACTCCAATTTGACGGAAACGTCTTCCTGCAAAAATTAAAAATGAATTACGTGTTACTTCAGGACCAATTCATAGGAGTGTGGTTAAGGCGCACCTTTTCAATGGCAATACTCAATTTTCCAGTTATGCGCTGACAGACATTCGGTGCAAGTGAGTTGGATGACTGCGGTAGCTCGGCAATTACAGTCTTCAGACCAATACTTGAAATGTCTCTTAGTTGCTCTACATTCGACATCATATTGCCGCAGAGAGAGTCGACAATTGTCTCTACTTGATTTTCTTTCACTTTGTTGACCAATGGACCCAAACACTTTACTGCCAAATTCTGCACTTCGCCGTTTTTGTCCTCAAGCAATTTGAGAACCATGCGTACAACCTTTTTCTCCGACTCGTCGTCCAGTATAATACTATCTTTTTGCAATTCAGTCATTAAATCATTTGTTGCCATGAACCGGAAATCTTTGTCCGTAGACGTCATCTATGAAGCCAAATAATATTAATAAAGAGTCCATTTTACCGATAGAAGATATTCTATACATACTTTTTCCAGCAAATTTGCAATTTGGTGATACTGATGCGACGCCATGATCTATCTATATATGGTATGTGGTTGTATATAAATATTTGAAATTTTGTACACGATGGCCGATGTTGTGAAATTGTGACCGACTCACAAATTCCTTTTGTCTTGGACAATGAAAATTCTATTCAATTTTTTTCCGGCACAAAATTTTGCGTGTTGAAACTGGAACTGGAAAATGCACAAGCAGCGTGACCGCATGTTTTGTTTGAATATATACTATTTTTCCACCAAGTTTATACCAGAATATACAATACCACAATTACTAGGACCGGCGCCACTTTATAAAAATACTATCTGTATTTCTTGCAGAATTTGCATAAGTAAAATGATATCGATATTTTGGGACTATCACTTGTAATAGATTATCAAATATCGATATGTGAAATTTTTATTCGATTAACTCAAATTTCAATTATTCTCCTTTACCACTTTGGTTGTTGATAATACATTAAGACTAAGGACTATACTTAGATTTAAAATAAAATACAAAATTTTACATAGGAATCAAGGAATTTTAATTGGTAATTGTAAGGAACAATTGAATATCAAAAATTTTATATTTACATATAAAACATTTCATAGTATTTCCTAGCTTGAAAGCCTTTCCGAAATAATAGTCATAAGTTGAATAGTCAATTGTATTCATTAAAACAACTTTTTAAAGTGTAACCTCGATATACTCCACATTATCAGACAATATTGCTGCCGATTTATCTGATTCTTCAAGTTCACCAATAATAAACGCTTTCTGCGATCCATTTGTAATTTGCTCAAACTGTTCACAAAATTGTTCAGCTGCAGCAGGATGTAGACAGATGAGAAGGCCACCAGAAGTCTCAACTGCCCTACCTTGACTTAATTTTGTACTTTGTCCAATCAATTGGCCAATTTTTAAAATATTCTTAATAATTGGCAATTTATGGATTTTGAACAAGAGTGACTCCTTCTGAAATTCTGAAAGGTTTTTGGCGTGACCCAATAAACCAAAACCAGTTACATCCGTTGCAGCATGAGCTTCGTATTTGTGCATTAAAAGAGCAGCTATTAGGAATAACCTTAGTTAATAAAATGCAAATTGAATATTTATGCTTTCTCACCATTTCGGTTTAGATATGTCATAGATTTAACTGCTATTTCGAAAGATTCGTTTATATCGTCGTCAGTTAATGCCGATAAAATAGTTTGATGTTTATCGTTCTTTTCGTTTTTCCAAATGAATGCACTCGTTGCCAATTGAGTTCCCAGGGGTTTTGTTAGAACTAAAACATCTCCAGCTTGGCCATTCGATGGTCTACATGGGTATGTATAAAACAATCTTGATAAAATTGTTTATGGCATGCAATATATACTTACAAAATAATGTCCGTTTTTTTACAAATAGAAGTTGCGATGCCTCCTATGATACACCAGGGATTTAGGATGATATTCTTGATCGTAACATTTCCATAGCATCCGCTATTTTCCGATGCTCTTTGGAATCCTTTAATTATTAATGGCACAACAATATCTCTCTGTTTTTCACTTAGATTAGAAGGTGCACTTATGAGTAATTCCAATTTATCAATCTCTGTAACTCCCACTGCGTATACGTCGCTCAAAACATTGGCCAAAGCTATGCGCCCCATTGTTACAGGATCATCAACAAGCGGATAAAAGAAGTCTACTGTTTGTACTAATGATAATTCCGTGTACCGTGCAAGAGGTATAACTGCGCAATCCATTCCAGATCCTGTGAATGAGAAAAAAGGAAAAAGTTGTATAAAAAAAATATACACTCATCTTAATGTCAGTTTCGCATCCCTAAAAATTTGATACCTGTGAGTATGGACACATACATATGTATGAAGAAGTATGCCGATAGATAATAGTTTATCCTAATGTACATATATATATATACATATATATGTTGATTAGTACATACACACATTTGTATTTTACGAGTTATCAATTTTTTATAATAATAATGCTGATAAGCAATATGTATACATATCTTACCAATATAGTCGTCATCGTTTTTGCATGTATTACTAACAATTTCTGTTCCCCTGAGATATTGCAGAAGCTTCTCTTCGGGGATTTTACAGCCTCACCCTCGTAGTGTGGAAAACATTGTTAACCGAAAATCAGCATCTAGCCCATGGTCTTCAGGTCGAAACATTTTAATTATGTCTTTATCTTAGCAAAGTTCCAGTGATCTTTTCACTAATCAGCGTGACCGTAAGTTATATTTTAAAATATACTTTTCACTTTCAAAAATATACCGGAATTCAATAAATGATAAGTTTTTGAAAAGCTTTTTATTTTCCCGCTTTTCTCAACATTGTTTTTTATCCACTTGTGAAACTGAATTAATTTTTGACAACTTTTGAAAAATGAGTAGCTGCAAATTTATTTCAAATAAATGAAAGAAAAAATAATGGCACTCATGAAAAATGAACAGATTACTGTTATTAACAGCTACAAGCGAGAATAGTAGTGAGACCATAACCTCGGTGGATTTTTGGCAAGACATCACAACATTTTGGGTAATTTAATTGTTGTTGTGCCTTAAGCGTAATCTTCCGTTACTCGTGGGGTTTTGAATTGTCTTCTTATATTGTTATTTTAAAAACAAAATAGTTAAAATAAGAAGACTCATAAAATAATGTCCACTTAAATAATAAGCATCAGAGCTGGTATTATCATTTAATATTTGCTTTAATTACATAATTCAAAGTGCAATTCTTAAATAAAAAGTTTTTGATGTAATTAAGTTTACATTTTAAACAAATTGATCATCGGTTTCAAGGTATATCATATTTCACATATACTTTTAGAGAGGGCATTCGCCTTATGAAATTTGTCCATTTTTGGCGCTTTTATCGTGTTTGTTGTCTCCAACTGTTACAAAAAAAAACACACCCTTAACACCCTTAACGGGAAAAAGCGAAGGACGATAAAGGACACTGACATTGTCGGCAAACAAAATTTAAAAATCCTTAGAAATTAGTTAATTTTTGTATAAAATCTTAGATACAATGAAATCAAGACTAATACTACATTAATAACAAATAATTAAGAAATCACATATTACTTGCCTGTAGTGTTTTATGAGAAATTGCAAAAGTCGATATTATTGAAGCAAACAATAAAATGTTCAAAAGCAAAAACGAATGTAATATTGTGTATAAGTGCACAGTTCGACTATTAGACGATTCCGACGTTTTGGAATGTGAATTCCAGGTCTGTTAATTGCATTAAAAAACAAGTGCAGATCATTAAGAAATTTAATTTTAATTCATACAAACATACATATCGTACATAAAAATCTATGTGTGCACATAATTTGTACATATGTACATAAATGTATGTCTATAAGCAGAGGCGGTTCGAAATTCATTTGAACAATAGCATGCAAAGTGTTTATATGGTTTTGCCATCATTAAAATAATTTGCACATCCCACCATCAATTTGGACTCCATTGTGCTAGTTTGTGATTTTAATACAAATCTATATTTTATCATATTGTTTATTGTTTTAGCCATTCCATAAAGGCATTTATCTGGTCGACCATATATGTAAACAATTAGATATTAAGGAAAAGGACTATTTTGGTTTACGTTATGTTGACACGGGAAAGCAGAGGGTGAGTATTAGAGGAAAACCAACTGATTGCTATGATGTCAATTTTTATTTGAATCTTTATAGCACTGGCTAGACTTGGCCAAATCAATTTTAAAACAATGTAAAGGTAAGTTCATTTATTTTATTTATTTAAATTTAATCTTAAGTTTCTTATATAAACTTTTCATTCCAGATATAGAGCCAGTGCTTTTTTCCTTACGTGTGAAATTCTATCCTGCGGATCCATTTCGTCTTACTGGTAATGGCCGTATCATGCTCTTCCAACAGTTGAAAAGGGACCTTCAGCACGGCCGATTGTACTGCTCTTTGGGTGAGGCAGCCGCATTGGGGGCATTAATCGTCCAGGGTAAATATATGACCTACATTTTATTATAATTTGGTTGGTTATACAATAAACTCTTATTGTGCTGCAGAGGAACTTGGGGATTATGACGAAGTCATTCACATAGGCGAGTATGTGTCATCACTTGATTTGGCTCTACGTCAAACAGAGAATCTCGAAAAGAAAATTATTGAGTTACACAAAAAACGTAAACCTGGCCAAGACCCATCGGTAGCGATGGATGAGTTTATGGGCATAGCACGCGGTCTAGAGACTTATGGTATTGATCCCCATCCTGTTAAGGACCATCGTGGTTCACTGCTCTACGTCGGCATCAACCATGCCGGTATTAGCACTTACGTGTCAGGGAAACGCTCTCAACATTTTCGTTGGAATGAAGTCCATAAGATCAACTTTGAGGGAAAAATGTTTATTGCACATTTGAGCTTTACAGATTCAAGTCGGGAACCCGTGAGTATTGAATGAATCGCAACAAACATTTATTTTTAAAATTTTAATCATTTATAGAAAAAACATACTATTGGGTTCAAGTGCCCTTCGGGGCCCGCTTGCCGTTATCTATGGCGATGCGCAATCGAACAAATGCTTTTCTTCACGTAAGCTAAACTTAATGGCATTGGAGAGTGATACTTTTTTTTAACAATTTCATTACCTTCAGATTACCGAATAGCCAACATGCGGCAGTTATGTCTGGCGGTGGTTTCTTTTCCTGGGGCACCAAGTTCCGATATACTGGCAGGACTGAACGCGAGATATTGACTGAAAGCATAAACGCTTTACGCGAACAAAAGATGACGAATTCGAGTTCCAGCAAGCGCAAGGCAAGCAGTGTGCCGGCGACACCTTCCAGTCCACAGGGCGACTTAGCACAAATCCGTAAGCTATTGCTAACGACTATCAAGTGTGCTGGTTATGCATAAAGCTATTCTTTGTTGTTATAGGTTATAGCAGTTTGCCTCGATCGACTATGTCCGAGCCCTTGGGCTGTTCCATGGCACCTGGCATTCTTATATATGGCGGCCACGGACAAGACATAGGTGTTAACGGCAGTCTTCAAATGTCAAGCTTGGAACCCGTTTGTGAGGAAGCGCGTCTACGTTCATCAAATATAGATAGACTTAATCATATGGGAACAGATCTATCCGGTTATGCCTTCCGGGACTCCATCGAGCATTCTTCGACTGAGAGCGGACTTACAGCTAGTGGATATGATGTTGCTGGCAAGCCGCGTGGCAATCACAATGAATCCAAGCAGCATCTGTACTATTCATCCAAACAGTACTACGCGCTGCCTAATCCCGCCTTAAATTCGAGCTCTTCCGTCGGTATTTCCAGTGGGAAACACATGGGAACATTTTCACGCACTCACTCCAACTCCAATAGTGGCAAAAGTTTGAGAAAATTCCATTTGTTACACGCCTTCATACCTTCTGTAATTTTTGTTATAATTGCAATGGCCGGAACTGCGGTCTTTATCATGGAATCCGAGTTAGAAATGTTTGAACGCGTTCGTAACTCTCCGGAAATGCTAAGTTTGCGATATCAGTATTATCAACCATTGAAAGAGTTTGTACTGGAGAAATTAGGACGAAAAGCTTAATTCTAATTAATTGCATTTAATTTTAGTTTATTGATTAACATTTTTAATTAATTAATTTAACTAAAATAGAATTACTTCCCATTCACAGATTAACAATTTATTATAATATTTTAGGGAAATCATTATTAAATTTATTTGCGCTTACTGATTGTCCACAAATAAATATAAACATGTTAGTTTCATATAATGACAATTATGTACTAAGTTACTACTGCACATTCCGAAACATATCATATAGCTGCTATACTACAAAGGTTTGGATTACATACTTAAAGTCTCATGCAGTTGTACAATAATAAATTATTGAATACTACGAAACTTACTATTAGGTTTTTAACTGTGCAATTTTTAAGTAGAAAAATCGTGAAATAAAATCACATATGGTTTTATAATGGTTCATATTTTTAGATAATGTACCTAGTCTTTTAAACTTCTGGAACTTCTAAGAGTATTAACGGAAAACAAACTGATTCAGTAGCAGCTATATGGTTAAGGATTATTATGCGATCTCAATTCACTATAATGAAAATAAAAATGTTGCGCCAAATATGAACTACAAACAAATAATTTATATTTGAGAGTCAAAAAATTTAAATGTCTGGCACCAAATACATACATGAAAAGTAATGCCAAGCAATTTAAATATTGCGCATTAAAAAAAGAGTTATATTATATATTGTTTTCTGAAATCGAACTTGCGTTTTTTCGTTCCAACTGATCGTGCCTCCAACTACCACACTTTATATTGATGGCATATTATTGAGTATTAACATCACTACTGGCAAAGCTTATATTTAATCAACAATGGGAGATTGATACTGAAAATACCGAATATATTCTGTTTGGTATATTTCGAGCTTTGACTTACTGTTACCACTAAGCAATGAACATAATTATGTTCATTGCTTAGTGCTGTTACTTACTAATGAAATGTATATTCCGGTATATTTTTAGAAATGAAATACGTATATTAAAATTATACTTGCGGTCACACTAACGATCACAAAGTGAAAAATTGCGAGCCGATTTAATTGATCAGTGCGCATGCGTGGAGTCGGCAATGAAAATTACAGGTTTGTTTTTTATTGCACTAAAGTAGGTGCATGATTTTTAAATTAATGTATAAACGCGTATCTAAATGGAAGAGTAATTTTCAGCTTAAAGAGTGTTAGGTGACGTATGTAGATGTCAGTATACGCCATTTTATTAGTAGTGGATTGAAAGAAATTTCTAAACGCGACAAATCAGCAAATCTATTTAAAACCAATACGTAAGTAAAGTGCAAATAGTGCCCAGATATGTGATATACTTTAAGCTTCTAAATAGGATACAGCACAAACATTTTCCACTTGACAAAGTTACAAGTTTGTACAACAAGTGTATGTGCTTGTATTAGTATATCAGCAGCATTTAACGGCTTTAATATGCACGTATGCATGTATTTACACGGGCATACATACATATGCATGTATATTAATTATGGGTTTCAAGTGTGTATACTTCTTGTACTACTTGTAAAATATGAGCATACATACAAATTGCAGTCTTATATGCATGTACATACCTACATGGCAAGGCATTCGTACAATGTATGTGTGTGTGTGTGTGTGAAAGTGCATGAAACAGATGACTTAAGAAGCAAACTGGAAATGCGAGTGATGAAATACCATATACAAATGCTATTTACTTTAGTTGACAAGTATCTGTAAACTTAATGCGTCTGTTGTTGCATGCATGGAAGTAGATGTATCTTTGTATTTTTATTTGAAATTAATAATGTAATTACTTATGGTAAAAACATGTATATATTTTATTTACAGAAATTCATTTGTCTATATACAAATGATTATTTAATTTGTGATGATTTGAGCTGCAAATCAAAATAAATACAACAACTCGATTCTTATACAATAGTCGAAGAGTGGCAAACGTATAATGGTTTATCCCGAAGAACCTTTTTGGGCATTGCCAATGGTATCCGGATTATATGAAGATAGAGATTATAGGGGTAACTTGTGTTTATTTGTACATATATGAAAATATAATATTGATAACAAATATTTCGATTTTTTAGTTAATGTCGTCGAAGCACTACAGGAGTTTTGGCAAATGAAACAAACGCGAGGTGTCGAACTTAAGAATGGAGCACTTGTTATTTACGAATCGATTCCATCCAATAGTCAACCTTACGTATGCTTTGTAACATTACCTGGAGGAAGTTGCTTTGGAAGTTTTCAGGTAATCATCACTTATTTCATCTCAACTTAATTGACTTGAATTACATTTTAATCATTTGCACTTTATAATTTAATTTTAAGAATTGTCCAACTAAAGCAGAAGCAAGACGAAGTTCAGCTAAAATTGCTCTGATGAACTCAGTATTCAATGAACATCCATCGCGCCGAATTAGCGATGAGTTTATTGAGAAGGCAGTTCAGGATGCACGGGCATCCTTTAAGGGGACCCCTCAAAACAATGAATTACCCGAATCCGGAATTGGAGCATTCAGGTAGTAAAAATGACCATGCCAAATTCAAGCTCAATTCTTAATTATATAATACTCTCCTTTAGATTCATGCTTGAAGCAAATAAGGGTCGAACAATGTTGGAATTCCAAGAATTAATGACTGTTTTCCAGCTCCTACATTGGAATGGATCATTGAAAGCAATGCGAGAGCGTCAGTGCTCTAGGCAAGAGGTAGTAGCTCATTACTCCAACCGAAGTCTGGATGATGAGATGCGTGCCCAAATGGCATTAGACTGGATAGCGCGTGAGCAGGAGAATCCTGGAGTACTTAGAAGAGAGCTGGTCGTAGCCGAGCGCGAGTTAGAGACGGCACGCATGGCTGGTCGTGAATTACGATTTCCCAAGGAAAAAAAGGACATTTTAATGATAGCACACAATCAATTGGGTGGCAGTAACTTGGGTGCCACATCTATTGAGAACTGAACAGAGAACTGTTTGTTACGATTTGGATATTTTAATAGTACATCCCGTTCTTAGTCTTCACAACATTAACAAGTAATAATCAGCAAGTAATTGACGACTTTAACCGTTTAGACATAACCCGTATTACTTTACAAAATCGAATAGTTTTTTTATTGGCATACCATATGATCTCGAGTTCTGTTAAATCCGTTAAAGCTCATTTAAAGAAAATCAGGAAAATCAACAACGTTGTGTCAAAGAAAGAATAATTAAAAGTTGCTGGCAGCCCGACATTATGCAAAAGATAATTACTGGAAAATGAAAACTGATAACTGAAAGAAATTCGTTATAACACTGATAAGTGCAAAGTACTTTCGGAATGAAAAATTGTGATTTTAAATACTGCATTTACGGAATTATTTTGAGACTAAACCTAAATAGAATAGTTAAATTTTATACTCTTAACTCAAATATCTGCGTATCGAATATGTATGTATATGCATGTGTATTTATGACATTTATTGTCTCAGCGCCAAGCGCACCTCATCGGAGGCAAATGCGATTTAGATAAATTTTTTGTAATAACTTCATCAATCTTAATAAAGTGGACTATTTGGCAAAGCAATTATTTATTTGTCTCTGTGTTAATCAAGTTTGTTCGATTGTAAAATGCCCATTAAATAATTTATATGTTTATTTATTTTAATTTTCGAATTCTCCTTTTAAACCATAAAAGTTCTAATCCCAACGCCAGCAAAGATAGCAAAATTCCACCTTAAAAAAATAAATAGATTATTGATATGCTCGTAAAAAAATGTTGAAGCTTACTTAGCAATGTAAAAAATGCTGAGGTAACGCCCGAAATAGTTACTGGGTACACAGTGTACAGAGATTGGCATGCAGGCTTTTTCATTTGACGTTGTCGAAGGATTCTCTCTACTAAGCCCGCTTCTCGAGCATTGCACATGCTAGATTTCCGGTTTTATAAGTATTAATTGAAAATAACTTAGACTTACATTATCTTGGTCTCACTTACGCTGTTCTAAACAGTTCGGTATATTGACTATTTTTATGCACAATCCAGTTCATAATCTCCACTTCCATTAGGCCCGATACCACTCGCAAATCGCAAATTTCATTTGCATCAAATAGTTCTGCTATTATTGGATAGGCGTCTACTACTTCACAATGAAAGGCAAATCCACCACTCTTGAGATATGGAATTGCCTCTTCTATGTGACCGTAAACACCCATTTCGCTAGGACCTCTAGACGATGATAATTTTCTTTGTATAAGGTGGGTCACAACAGGACTGCTACTTTCCTAATGTTGGAATTAGACTTAGGTACTTCGAAAATCAGAATTTACTTACTCTAAATAGAACTTTATAGTATCCGATATCTTCGAAGGATATTTTCAGTGGACTTGCTGTTATTTCATCGACAGTGGCTGGACCTTGATCTGACGAGCTTAGCAGGCCTCCGACCACTGACGAAGTGTAATAGTTGTACATAACTACAGAGAATAAAAAAATGGTTACAACAAGGGAGCGTGAAGGAACATCCGTTGGAATTGGCTCCATTCCCTGCTGGCAGATGGCTCCAAAGGTGTGTAGTGTACGTTCGGTCCAACTACTTCGGCTCTTTTCTGTTCCAGAATATGCAGAAGATCTTGACTTGACACAATCATGCCATCGTATATTTATGAACTCAAGTAGAAACCAAATAAAGTTGATAACTATCAAGGTTCCCAATGTGAAGAACCATACTTGTCCTCTGAAAGGTGCTAGAAAATTTCCACTTTTACCCTGAGTATCCAAATCAGGAGTAAATCGAAATAGGAAAGCTGTTTCGAATTTCCAACTTTGATGAATAGTATCAAATTCAGCAAATCGATTAATACGATTAAATGCTCCTGACGCTGCAATATCAGCTTCATTTCTCATAATTATTCCAAGTAAACCCAGACGAAAGGTCGTGTTGCCCAATCTGCCAGCCCAACCTCTTGAGTTCCGAAAGTTGACAGTGAAGTTAAATCGATCCCTGAGAAGGCTTAACAACTCGTAGTGATACTTTATGAATGCTGCAACTCCAGGATCCTTTGTAGGCCTCGATAGTACTGCTTCTATCTGTTCATTCGTCACTATATCCTCCTGATCAATCTGCGAATGTATTTCATATTGGCATATGAGTTTACATGGGAAATATAATAGTAATTTATATCCACTTACTACACTGGCTCCTCGTAAAACCAGGCCATTAAATTGACTACGATACTTAATGCTTTGCAATTCAAAAATATTTTGAATTATAAGTAATTTGTTGTTGTTATTTAGTAACTTAGCGATCAAGTGAAGTTCCAGATATGATTTTAATTGCCGACCCTTTGAATGAATGTCCCAGAGACAGTATCCATCTTCAGTCCTATTAACATAAGTCAACTGAGCATTTGGACCCACATAATCTAGCTCGAGTGGCAGCAAATCACCAATATTTTGACCTACGCCCCAAAACATCCACTGATATGTTTTGTTGAAATATCTATTTGCAGAAGCTTCTCGTAGGAGTTGAGAGGTACCTTCACATCTAGTATCCACAATCACAGCAGTACGGGCATAATTCTCCCGAGTTAACACGGACACTAGAGAGTACGAACTGTTCATGTGTATCGGATAGACAAACTGGTTATTTTCCATCAATTTGAGAGAGTTTTCCAACAGATCTGATAAATCAAAGAAAATTGTGAAACCATTAGCATATTTACACGAAAGGTTAGTAATGACATTATAGTGTACCTTCCTCGGAACAGGCAAATATAATAGTTTCTTTCGTTTGCACCAGTCGTGTAGTAAACTGAGTTATGATAGACATTTCCATAATGGAATTCACTTTTTCTAACACTCCTAATAAAATTAATAGAGTCACTCGCCCTGACACAGAATTATACATTTTTAGAAACAACGCTTTCGCTAAGAAAAGCGAGTACAGCTCCTTATATAGATAACCATTTTAAGATGATTGACAGTTTCAATTGCGGCAGCCACTTGTGAAAGAAAATTATTGAATTAATGCACCACCTTCACTCACGAATTATCTTTTCAATCATGATAATGGTCGACTTCTTTGTAATCGAAGTGAATTAAATCCTAGTTAACCGTGAATATTGAGTATCACTGTTAAATCAGTTGCGTAGCGCTTGCCTTATATGGATACCGAACATCATAATATAAAATATTTAAAATAATTTGAATATATAATATATATATTTTATAAACATAATTAAAATAAACAATCAAGTTAATTTACCAATAATTCAATTATAAACTACACCACTTGCAATTGCACTTGTTTCTGCATCAACGTATCAATTGGATTTTCATAACGAATTAACTTATTAAGCAAGAATGTACCATCCTGATGGTAATCGGCGTCTACAACAAAAACTTCAACTACTTTGTTCATTACATACTGCTCGTTTTTTAGAGTGTCAACTATCAATAAGGGTGACATCTTTATAAGACCCAATTTAGAGGGACAAATAGAGAGTGGAAATTCTATCATTTCGCCCGGCTGCAATACATCCAAATCAAAATCTGCTGATCCAGTATACGAACAATCGGGAAAAACTTTAGTATCGAGAGTGACATGCAGCTTCAAAGCATGGTCAGCTGTGTTGGTTACTCTGCATTGGAATGTGAATATTGTACCGATTTTAACAATATTTTCTGCATCGATTACCTCCAGGCGAATATCCTTATATTCAAAAGGCTAAAAATATTATGAATAATCAACATTATAATTATAATTTAAACTTTTTGTACACTTTTTATATTTACCAATCGCTGTAATTGACTGGTTTGCAATCTGCCCTTTTCGCCAAAATTTGATCTCCATACGATGTCTAGCTTGCCCACATTATTCGCCTCACGAAGAATTTTGATGTCCTTAGCGATTTCTGGTTTCGGCTATATATAAACATAGATCTTATTAGGGAATAAAGTATAAAGTATATATATTTATAGACTAACCTTTATACAGTAAAGAAATTGACAGCTATTGTTTGGCTGCAGCATATTTTTTGAGTTGAAAACCGATTCTCCGTTCGGAAGAGTGTTTAACGATGTAACTGTGTACTGTTCAGAACTGTCCAATTCCACTTTCTCTAGGCAAAACGGCCCAGTGGTTACATTTTGGATTTGTGCCTCTAGGTATATTTCATCCATTTCGGCATTGTAAAATTTGGTCTTTACGTCCAGTGGCTTAAGAACTTGAAATTTGAAAAACTTTCTTAAAGATTGCGCAAATCCAGCAGGACTTGTATAGTTAACTTCACAAACAAGTCTATAAAAATAAATAAATAAAGATGGATATAAAATAAAATTACAAAATATATTGAATTAATACGAGTATACGAACATATGGGTGCCTATCTCCTTGACTTCATATCGAATAACATCATCGAGAGTTTCATCTGCCGTTAAGACCACGGACGTCTTTTTGTTTTCATGCATCAATAAGTTGATACGTGACGTATTTGACTGTAGGTCCACTTTTACCGTAACTCCTTCAACGGGATGAGTTGTACAATTGTGTACGCAGATATAGCTTGAGAAGGTTTCTCCTAAGTAAATATTTCCAAACGATTGTGGTAAAAGCATGGTTTGGCCAGCTCCCAAGGCTTCAGCACATGTCCTAGCAATGCCATCGTTTTCTACCATACGGCTAAAACTTTGAGGCAAATCCTTAGGTTCGCAAGTAACAATGGGCCCAACTCCTACTAGAGTAGGCCGAGTTAATCTCATAACTGGAATAACGCAAATATATTTGTGAATATACACATGACACAGTTGTGAATAAAAATACCTTTTAAAGCTAATAAATGAGCATCAGTGTCGACAGCGTTCATTTTTTCTCCAATTTTATTTAGCGAAACACACACCAAAATGTAAACAACAGCGTGACAGCGAGTTGAATTTCCAAATATATCAAAAAGACACGATAATTTTCAGTATTTTACCACTTCAATTAATATAATTAACGGTCACACTGATAAACAACGTAAATAAGACAGGGCAATCCTGGCTTTGCCAAATATATCGAAACACTCGGGTTTATATTAGAAATGATTAAAATAATGGAATGAATGTTTAAAATACAATTTCAGTAAAAAATACAATATATTTATGACACACCATAAATTTGAATTTCGTGGCTTTTCCGGAAATACAAGAATAATTTCTTAATAGCTAACCTTATGTAGGAACAATTGATCGCCAATTTATCTCTAGATCTCTAGCTCTCTAACGAAACCATGTCACGACTTATAAAGAAGGCAGACACCAGCGCTGCAGTTTGAGCTATCTCAGAGCAGCCCTTGGACAAGCGTTCCTCGACCTTTGCAAGTTTCACAATCAATTTATTCATTACGGACATAGGCAATTCGACTGAAGTTAAAAAAAAACATTATTTTTATTAAGTATTTCATAATCAAAAACTTACGCCGCATAATAAACAAATGCAATTCTGTGACTATATCTTCCAATGCGAGCCCACGTTTACTCTTGGTTTCCTCAATAGCTGAAAAGAAAAAGCATTGAGTTTTTAAATTAAACATCTAATTTACTTTCGATAAAGCTTACTATCAAATGCCGCGTCAAATGTTGCTGCAGAAAGCAAAGTTTGTAGCATATTCTCAATCTCGCTCCTGAGAGGGTACCCTACGCACATATACACATTGTCCTCGTTAACTACGTCGAAAGCCATTGAAGTGCTCTGTAAAACATTAAGCACCTTTCGCATGTCACCTTTGGATAGCGTTACTAATGCGTTCTTGCCATCATCCGTCACATTGACACTATAGGAGATTAGCATAATAATATTGTTACATCGTTAATTTGACCTAGTGTTAATCGCTCTTACTCCTCTTCTTTTATAATCTTATTGAGACGGGGCAGCATCTGCTCAGGTGACAGAGGTGCAAAACGAAAACGCGTGCATCGAGATTGAAGTGCAGGTATGATTTTGCTGAGATAATTGCATATAATGCAGAATCGCACGTTTTCTGTGTACTTCTCAATGATACGCCGAAGTGCATTCTGTGCATCGTTAGTCATAGCATCCGCCTCATCTAGTATTATAAGCTTGAAAGTGCCACAAAAAATTGTTCGTGTAGAAGCAAAGTTGAGGATCTGACCTCGAACTATACCAATACCACGATCATCAGAAGCATTTAGTTCCAAGACCATTGACTTAAAATGAGCTGCTGAATAAAGTTGGCGTGCGCATGCCAGAATGGTGCTCGTCTTGCCTGTACCTGGTGGTCCATAAAATAGCAAGTGCGGTAGCTGCTTTTGATTAATGAAACGGTTGACTGCAAGAAAAGTTCTGCATTAGTTTTCATTTGCGACGCATGGCATGAGGCTGAGTAAACAACTTACTGGTAGAAATTATTTCTTCGTGGGATATCAAATCATCAAGACAGTTGGGCCGATATTTTTCCACCCATGGCATACGCGCAACCGTACCGTTGTTTTCTGACATTATAACTTCATACAATGTAAAGTATTCTGTTCAGTAGAAAAATATGTTTATGCATTCGCGCCGTTTTCTAGGAAACAACTTTTAATCGGAAAATATATCGATACTACATTTTAATTCATCGCATCCGTTTTGCAGCTGCTTGATATTAACAGCGATATGTGCTGACAGTTATGTTAATCAAATTAAAAATATTGAATGACACTCTCATGTAGTCTAACCAATTTAACTTCATTATAGAGTATAAGTATAAGACATCGAGTCTATTCCATAAACGTTTTTTAGAATTTCTTTACCTTTATATTTAACTGCCTCCAACAGCTGCATACGTACATACATATATAATTACAATATACAATATATTATTTTTGTTGTTATATTTAATCTCATAACAACAATTGCTTAATAATCTAAAGACCATTCATTTTCAGCAATAAATGAATCTACAACTTCCTTCATTGAGAAATTTGGTATTAACTGATCTTGGGTGAGTTTCACTCGGGTAACAGGATCAAAGTGGCCTACACGCTGCAAATGTTCTTCAATATCCTTGCGCTCATATGTGATTCCCGATGGAGTAATAACAGGATCAGTTAATATTTCAAAGCTAATTTTTCCACATAGGAAATCTGGCACATCACGTTTCTGTAATAATTATAAAGAAAAACATGAACATAAGTAATATTATGTCATCACGTTAAACGGGATATCAAATTACGGCACATACCCTTCGACGTTCATCTACTTTAGCAAAAATATTGTTAAGTTCTTTGATGTTATCATCCTATATGAGTAAAATATATTAATTTCCGAAATGGAGATTCATTTTTCTTAAATATAAACTATAGTACCATATGTAAACTTACACTTTCTTGTTCAATCTCCTGCTGTTTATCCTTTAGATGTTCTTCATTTACATTTTCATTTAGCTTCAAACTGGCCAAACGATTTTCCATATCGTCTTTGATTAAACTGCAAATAAGTTAACATTTTTATTCTATTTATAGGACCAACGGGAAGATAAAAAGCTTATTTATACCGATTTAAATAGCTTTGTAGTTCAATCTCCTGATGTATTCGTTTCTCCTCCATAACATTCCAACGTTTTTTGCGTGCCAATCGCAGTTGCAGTGTAATATCATCTCCAAAGTTCTGCTTTTGCTCCTTTGACAAATCATAGGCTTAAAACATACAAGTAATCTAACATGGATTTCAATATTAAATAAATACGAATCGTACCACGTTGTAAATGCTTTATAGCTTCATCATAATTGTCTATTTCCATTAGACCTTGTCCCAAGAAAAAATGACCCTTCAGCAGGTTACCATCAATATCCAAAGCTCGGCGACAATCCTGACAACAGAGCTCCCAACGCTTTAGTTTAAGATTGCAAAGAGCTCGATTTGTGAAATAAGTTGCATTTGTTGGATTCTTAATCTGAAAAACAAAAATTTCAAAACACATTTCAATCTGTAGATTTAAGATAATATAATATTAATGTAACTTACTATGGCCTTCGAGTAGCAAATAATAGCATCATCATATTTGCGGCCCGCAAATAAAATATTGCCCTGCTCTTTCAATTGCAGGTCAGATAAGTTTGTAGTAGAATAAATATGTTTGCTCGTCATGCTGGGAAAACTTTTGCTTTCTTAATCGTATTATCTATCTGCCTAAATTCTTAATATCGGTTTAGGAATTGTCAAAAGCAGCTGACACGTTTATCCTGGGTAGTAGAAGCACTACGGACTTTGCATATCATTTAAATCGAATTCCGATGCACCAAAAATAAAAGCTTATCTTATTGTTTTTCGTTCAACATAATATATATGTAAGTATGTATAAAAGTGTAATTTTACAAATCTGTTCAACACTGCTTGATAATAGTATCAATATTATCGATATGTAACCTTATAAAATAAATTTTTTTTTTATAAATTTTCCTAAATGTATTGACAAATATAGTAAAAAATAGAATTATAATCATAACTAAACTTCAGCAATTATAGACAATCAAAGTAAAAATCACATTAGGTTACAAAACTTTTAAAATTTGGAAATGATCTTATTGTAATATTTATCGAGACATTTTATTGAGTTTTTCCGTTCAAAGCATTGGAGTATTAATTATAAAATAAAACTAAACTGTAATAATGATTTGCCAATAAAACGAAATCAAAAAAAGATGTTCAATAGCTGCGCTTTTTTTTTTAATAATAGTAATTACGGATTTGGTATATTCCGGTATATTTTTCAGATAAAAAAGATATGTTTTGACAATTGATATGCGGTCACGTTGATTTATAACAAAACATCGTACTAAACTACAACTATTTCATTAGCAGTTGTACTTTTTTTATTTTGCATCGAAATAATAGTACACCAAAATCAGTAAATAGATATCAAATGGCTTCAACATCAAGGTCAATATACTGTGATATTCCCTTTACATTTAAATTAAGTAACATTTTATATTGTAGACTTGAGAACAACAAGGTGTGCTGCTATGCACACCCAGAGTCTCCATTAATTGAAGATTATCGGGCTGGTGACATGATATGCTCTGAGTGTGGTTTGGTTGTTGGCGATCGCGTCATTGACGTCGGCTCCGAATGGCGTACGTTTAGCAATGAGAAAAGTGGGGTCGATCCAAGTCGTGTCGGTGGGCCAGAAAATCCACTGCTCAGTGGCGGTGATTTATCGACAATAATTGGACCTGGCACAGGATCGGCATCCTTCGATTCTTTCGGAGCCCCAAAATATCAAAACAGACGCACTATGAGCAGCTCAGATCGCTCCCTGATATCCGCATTCAAAGAAATTTCATCAATGGCTGACCGAATTAATTTACCTAAAACAATCGTTGATCGTGCAAATAATTTATTCAAGCAGGTAAGGATAAAAAACGCTTCAATTGTTACATATATGCTAAAATGATGCTGTTATTATCATTTAATATAATGAGGCAGCACCATTTTTAGACTGTTGATACAAGTACTTAGTTGAGTGTTTTTTTTTTTGGTTTTCTTTTTAGGTACATGATGGTAAGAATCTTAAAGGACGTTCAAACGATGCTAAGGCGTCGGCTTGTCTATATATCGCCTGTCGTCAAGAAGGAGTTCCACGCACATTCAAGGAAATCTGCGCAGTTAGTAAGATAAGCAAGAAAGAGATCGGCAGATGCTTTAAACTGACACTCAAAGCACTTGAGACAAGTGTAGATTTGATTACCACTGCAGACTTTATGTGTCGCTTCTGTGCCAATTTGGGTAAGACTAAGTGTTAATATATTCAACATTATTAAGCTAATTCCTTTTAATCTTACCAGACCTGCCAAATATGGTACAGCGCGCTGCCACGCATATTGCGAAAAAAGCTGTTGAAATGGACATCGTACCTGGTCGTTCACCTATTTCTGTCGCCGCGGCAGCTATCTATATGGCATCCCAAGCGTCCGAACATAAACGCAGTCAAAAAGAGATTGGTGACATTGCAGGAGTTGCCGATGTAACAATACGACAATCATACAAATTGATGTACCCCCATGCAGCGAAGTTATTCCCAGAAGATTTCAAATTTACTACACCAATTGATCAGCTACCGCAAATGTGAAATATTTCACAAAGGAAATATCGATGCTCAATTTTCATTTATACGTTCAGAAACATAGATTGCAAAAATAGATATATGAAGATACTGTTATAGGGCAAGTCTAGTTTATAACATGAATTACTATACTTTATTCACGAGAAAAATACGATTTTATTCATATTAAAGTGCATAAATGCAACAGAAGTTAAATTATTTAAATAGTATGTTGTATTAAGGGCAAACTTCTCATGACATACACACGAATATTTAACATTTTTGCAACTTATCTTTGAGAAAGTATTTATTTATTTAGGCATAGGCATATGTATATTTAAAAGCACTCGCTTTAAAGCATTTATCAATCGTCATTAATACATAATTGCAATATATATAAGATTAATATGATATACAACAGTAGATAGAAGCCACATAAATTAATCAATACCCAAGGAGCACTTCTCATTATCGGTATGACCGACACACTCCAGTGCAGGTCGATGCTCAGAGTCCCACATGCCAGGTCCACATCGCTTGCATAAGCCACTTAGTGTGCATGGGATCTTTGGAAGCTGCCTATATTGATACAGTAGTCCTCTTGCCTTCCGCAAAATCAGTTGACCATCCATGTACATGGCTAGGCTACTGAAATGTAGGAGCATTTCGTCGGCACGTAAGTTCTGAGCAATGACATCATCAGCGTATACAGCTATAATAGCCAGGCATAGGAACAAATGAAAGTAGTCCGTGAGATAATTTGACCAGCAAGCCTCCCACATTCGTATGACCACGGCCTCTGTAAATTCACGTTTAAAACATAGCAAAAGCCATCGATGGCAAAATAACAGCTCCATTGCCTCGTTGTGTCGTTCCAAATGCTCATAAAACCGCGGCAGCATGAGTCTTATTAATTCGCGAAGATAGCTAAGATTATGGTCGACATCGTTATCCGTTGGAGTACAAACAAAGAACGCTCGTTGCATAAGGCCCACAAAGCACCAGAATGTTTCAGACTCGTTTTGAACCTCGCACAGCACGGGCGCTAAGAGATCACTCATGCCCTAAAAAAGATACAGGGTTTGTATAGTATAAACATAGGTTTAGTATCGATCATAAACTGGCTCGAAACAGAAATTTACCTGTGAGTAGGATATACTCGTATTGTAGATGGCAAAGTTAAGTAGAATATTTTTCATCATTTCGGTATTTGGATTGTCTTCTCCACAGAAAAAGGGATTTGTACGATCGGTACGGACCACGTCCTTTTCAACCACACACTGAACAGTTCTCCAAAATTGTGCCTGCTGCTCTGGAGACATGGAATAAAGTCGCCTGCGTGTTATTTCATCATACTCTTGTCGTTTAATGTCCATGAGGACCGCTCTATCTTCAAAGGTTGATGAGAATGAGTAGCATTTTAAGATGAAGGGCCAAACAGTTTTTCGCAGACTCTTCTCTAGACCTCCAAAAAAGACGCACTTGCGAAGCAGCAAATCATCATCGATTTGACCTTTCTCGTTTAGGAGTGTGCCGTAAAAGAAATTAGTGGTGATTCTCTTCACATTGCCCTCATCGGGATGCATTTCGGACTGTTTGACTTCAGGACGACAGACCATAAAATGTCGATACGGCAAATTCATCTTTTCTTGACCAGGAGCCAAAGTGATATTATGAAGAAAACAATGCCACTGGTGAAGCACCTGCGCCAGGTGATCCAAACCACCATAATGGAAATGTAGAATTTTGTATTGTGACTCCCGAGACGCTATCACCAACTGACCCGATGTGCACTTATCGTCGTTAAAAAAGAGACGCAACGAGCGCATTTGACTGAGATCAACGGAAAAACGACGACCCCTGATTATGGCTTTACGTCGCACTGTTGGTGTTGCGTTGGCACTCTCGGGGAAAACGAGATTATGCTTAAATGCCAGCAGTTCCGGTGTCATCCAGTTGGGATTGTTGTCATCCGACACTGAACCATCTGAATTGAGTTGTGGTTGCGACTGATCAGTCCTAACAGCTCCAGCACTTTTATTCCCATCAGAAATTTCGTCGGGCGAGGAAATTATACAATTATATGACTGCGAGATATTACTGTTTTCAATTTGGGGATTCGAAATGGTTATATTCACGGACGTAATGGGATTCTTTTTGAGCAGAGCAGTCAAGTCGCCAATCGAAGCTGTCTGTCCACCCAGCAAAGGCTGCAGCTCGTTCTTTAACTCCTGCATATCAGCAGCATTTTCATCTTCAGCTCTCATTCCCAATTCGTGTTCCGTATCATCCGTTATTTTGGGCGCAGACACCGCAACTTGAGATATAGGTGAAAAATGTCCATTAGTAGGCAGCATGTCTTGGTTACGATTGATAACAATCTCATTTTCCGAGCTTTGCGAATTGCATTTGCAGAGGGAAGTGTTCGGTATCCATGTTAAAAGGAGCGTAGGTCTCTTGGCGCTGTTGTACTGATCTATGAAAGTTTTCGTAGTGCACGTCAAGTAGCCGGGATAGTGCAAAATGTCCGATTCCTGTCGAGCCACAGTAGGCGGATGAATACATACATTGTTCTTGCAAAAAAGAATTTCGTTGTCTTCGTAAGCGATATCGATTTTTTCATCTGACCTCTCTTCGCCGAGAATAAAGTTGGATGCCTTCTTAATAATATTTCCAATTGGCATTTTTGATTAATGTTTCCTGTTGACCTGAACGTTTTTTTAATTGCAGCCTTCTGTTTTATAATTTATTTATTCAAATATGTGCAGAAAATTGGACAGGGCTTTTGGATGGGTATTGCGCCTGTTTATTTTTTAGTTTCGACCGGCAAACATTCTCACATAAGATAGTACCTTTGGGTGGCCGTCATGAGAGAAGTCTCATTAGTTTTGGTTTTAATCAGACTAAATTTTAAATAAGTTCTTATTTATTTGTACCGTTAGCTGCAAAGTGAAATAATGAATAGGCCACCAACTGCGTGACCGCAAATTGAATTTAAAAATATCCTACTTCCTTTCGATTAATAATCAGAAAATATACCACTTTCGTAATTGCAGCTTGGTTACACTTAATTTGTGATGGGGCAGTTTAAAAGAAAAATGTAAAGGACCCCTAGAACATGTTTTAGTCGTCTAGACATTTTTATTCTCAATAAGTAACGGCACTCGGTATTTTAATACTTATATACCAATAGATTTAAAGAGTCGATAACCATACGTTACAGATATTTCGATAATACGGTTAACTGAATCGATAGTTTTATAACTCAGCTCTTGATTTGGAAGTGTACCCCAATTTTTTGTTTTAAATTAACAAATAAATTAGCGATTTTTACTGTGGGGCTACACTGGTCCCAGTTTTGGATGTATTAAGTTTAATTTTGTGATTCATTCCTTCATTCGTTTAAACAATTTAAAATAAGACGAGTGCAGTGACACCAGTAAATGCTTATCGGATTTGTTGGCCAATATATTCGCCCAAGCAAGAACAGATAGGGTTTCAAGTATTTGTTATACACATATAGGTCTTAACTCTCTCTCAGTGAAATAATGGCAGCCGAGATAAAACCAGCACAGCGCAGCAACAATGACCGCTTTTTGTCGACAAAAAAGCCGGAATTGCTTAGTAAATTAGAAGGCAGCGGAGACGACGTAAATGCAGCTATTTTAATACCTGGTGAAAATGGAGTAATCAGCGTTTCAGATGACAAGCAAGTGTTTACCTAAGGGCAAAAACAAAACGCAAGCAATCAACTAATTAGCGAATTTATTTTACAAATAGAACCGTACGTGTATGGCTGAAACGCGATTCCGGTCAGTATTGGCCCAGTATTTGTCAATATATGCCCTCTGGCTGCACAGCGATTGAATACGTTCCGGAACTGCGACAATTATACGTTGGTCAAGACAATGGCACCGTAACCCAATATACACTCTCTGAGGACTGCAATCGCTTATCGTTTATCCGCGATTATTTGTCTCATCAGGGTCGAGTGGTGGCCGTTGTATTTTCAAAAGCTCATAACTGGATACTCTCTGCTGGCAAAGATAAACAGTTTGCGTATCATTCCACAGAATCGGGAACACGAGTGGGCGGATACAATTTTGAAACACCATGCACTGCACTTCAGTAAGTAACCCTAATCTCGACTTTGTTGTGTGATAGCTTTTTTGACGATTATAAGTTTTTCATTTTGGATAATTTGTGCCCAAATGCTTAATTTGCTTTCATTATTACTTTCGTATACGCCCAAACATTTTATGATTTCATTAAAACCCTGTTTTAACCTTTAGTGAATAATTATTTCATTTATTTTCTTAATAGGTTTGATGCTTTAGCGAAGTACGCTTTTATTGGAGATCAGGCAGGCCAAATAACAATGTTACGGTGCGATACATCCGGTGTGCAACTAATCACAACATTCAAAGGCCATACTGGTAAGCTACTACACTACTACTATGCTATTAAAATTGACCACAGAGAACTATATATTTTAGCTGGTATTAGGTGTTTGAGATGGGTAGAGGGTCCGCAGTTATTGTTCAGTGGAGCGTGTGATCAATCCGTGATTGTTTGGGATGTTGGTGGAAAGAGAGGCACTATTTATGAATTGCAAGGACACAAGTATGCGAATGATAACTGACATCTGTTTATCTTGACCATTAATCTTATATTCTGCATTTAGTAACAAAGTATCGGCGTTGGCATATGCAAACCACACACAGCAATTGATCACATGCGGGGAAGATTCTGTTGTTGTTTTCTGGGAAATGAATGCTATGCGTAAGGAGGTACCCGGATGGGTGGAGTCTAATAACTGCCAGCTGTGCTCAAGACCATTTTTCTGGAACTTTCGGTCGATGATGGACCAAAAACAATTGGGTAGGTGATATTTTTTTGAAAATCGTAAAACAGGACTCATTAATAATTGTTAATTGAATACAGGCATACGCCAACATCATTGTCGTCACTGCGGTAAAGCTGTCTGCGACAATTGTTCCACAAATCGCATAAACATACCGATAATGGGATTTGAATACGATGTGCGTTGTTGCGATCCATGCTACAAACAGCTGCAGACTGTGGAGCGTCCTTCTTTGGCATCCTTTCATGACGCAAAACATTGCATTGTGCATATGGACTTAGATGAGGAGCGAAAACGTCTTTTGACAGTTGGACAGGATCGACTAATTAAAGTATGGGATTTGTCTACAATTTGGGTATAATATTATATTTCCACGTTTGCATGTTGCATGACTACCGCAAGCTTGGCGTTTCTATAACTTAAAAAAATAACTATTATATTGTATTGTATGAATGAAATATGAATACCAAATACTTATATAAGTATTGATAAAAAGAAACGGCATGACAGCGCCGGTTGAAGCACTTCTACAATATAAGCAATGTTTATCGTATATATGTAACTATTAAATATATACGTATAAAAATAAGTTACAGTTTCATCAGATTGAAATTGATGTAAAACTGAAATCCATGGATATCAATAAAATCAAATTAAACTCTGTATCATTCAATATGTTTCACTTATTCTCTAATGTCCAAATCACAATCATATGTAAATTCTGAGCTGCAATAAATTTGATCTATTTGTACCAAATCCAACAATTAAAGTCTATACAACTTATGAAATATCATAAAAATCAATACAGAAATTCCGTTATTTTCTGAAATTATTTATTTACTAAAAGATAAACGCAGAAATGCATTAAATTAATAGCCACCACGGCCTGGCGGGGGTGCTCCTCGCATCATAGGTGGAGGTCCTCGCATTGGTGGTGGTGCGCCCCGTCCTAGACCGCCTGGCATTGTTGGAATACCTCCGGGAATTAGGCCAGGTGGAGGTGCGCCCATCATCGGTGCTCTGGGTACGCCACGTCCCATTGGCGCCATGTGCTGTTGGGCGGGACCGCCCACACCCCTTACTGGGCCTTGTAAGCCAGCGGGGACTGACGATATATTCATTGGTACTCCACGGCCAGCCACACGACCAAGACCTGGACCTGGAGCAGCGCCTGGGATAGGTACGCGAGGAAGACCTTCCTCGGGTGGTGGCGGTCCCTCAACCGTTAGAGAAACAATGTTTTCGCCCCGCAAAAGCACAAATCCTAGAACACGCTTTTCTTCCCGTTCCGGTACCTTAGAGTTCTTGGATCGAATTTTACGAAATTCTTCACAGTCTCCCAATATTAGGTTCATGTGCTTATCAAATGCCTTAAAAGTTCCAATGAATGTCCGTGAATCTTGTAGCACTATTCGAACTCGGTAGTTCAAGTGCTGAATCATTTTATTATTTTTACCAATAGTCTATAAAAAAGAAAAATTTATAAAGTTATTATTAATAAACATTAATATTTGGCGATATTCTTATGCATATAAACATTGAAGACAACCAAGCGTGGCCGGCGTACACATTTATGAATCTGCACGCATGACCAATAATAAATTTGGCGTGTGCTTATAAAGGCATAGCATTATTACACTCTTTTAAAAAACTTACCATTTTGAAACTGTTTCTGTTTACTTAATAATTAATGATTTATTAACCGCGTAAAACGTTTGCCGTATGTGAAAATAAAATGGCCAATAGAGCAATGCGTCCCTGGAAGTAAGTTTATTAATCGTTTAGCATAAGTTCACGAAAATGAGTTACTGCAGAATTTCCTCGTTGTTCATCTGGTTCCGTTTGAATTTCCCACTTGATTTCAAGATGAGCTAACATTTTAGAAAATTTTGTATATCACATTACAAAACTATACATTATTTAATATTGTATTAATATATTATAGAAATTATATATTGATATTTTCAACAATTATTAAAAATCAGGGATGAATAAAACTCAATACTACATATCCCTAAAACCGATTAGCTTACATTATTCGATTTTACACATCTTTCTGTGAACTGTATATTTACGTAGCATATTTAACGATATTCCAAACACAACCTATTATTATTACATTAAAGCGAAGTATTATTTATAAGCATAGAAATTTTTGTCAGAGTAGAATCATATTTGAAACGTCAGTTGATGTGATTAAATTAGGTAATCGATTATTTACGCAGCCCTGGATGTAAAGAACTGATAAATTGTGTTCACACAACAAGACGCTCATATATGTATGTGGCCACGTCACTTTGGCTCTCTTTGTTCCTCTCTTTTGTGCCGACATTCTACGTACATATAGGCGGCACAACACCAAAAAGTTTTAGCTCGTTGGCAAAACAAGTGAAAATTAAACAAATACTGTAGACTGGTATAGTACGTATTTAATTAATTGAAACCAGTAGTCATGTGGCAAAATAATAAACAATCTATTTTTTGTTTCGTCCTACTCAAGGTGTTACCGCTATAATCAAGCAACAAGAACAAGAACACTTACACTAAAAAAAAAACTCTGACGAATCATTCAGAATGAATATTTTTCGGTTCGCTGGAGATTTATCGCATGTATTTGCCATAATAATACTGTTACTTAAAATATGGAAGACAAGATCATGCGCTGGCATATCTGGAAAATCTCAGATATTATTCGCTATCGTTTATTTGACACGTTATCTCGACCTGTTCACCACATATGTCAGCCTTTACAACTCGGTAATGAAGGTGCTCTTTCTAGCCACATCAGGCGCCACGGTGTATTTGATGTATGTGAAGTTTAAAGCTACCTACGATCACAATCATGATTCTTTCCGCATTGAATTTTTGTTGATTCCTTGTGTTCTACTCTCATTGGTGATTAATCACGAATTTACATTAATGGAAGTGCTCTGGACTTTCTCGATCTACTTGGAATCGGTCGCAATTTTGCCTCAGCTGTTCTTGGTGAGCAAGACAGGAGAGGCTGAATCTATTACAAGCCATTATCTATTTGCGCTCGGCTCGTATCGTGCTCTCTATCTGTTGAACTGGGTATATCGTTACATGGTGGAGTCTCATTATGATTTGATTGCGATCTTTGCGGGAATCGTTCAAACCATTTTGTATTGCGATTTCTTTTATCTCTATATTACCAAAGTGCTCAAAGGCAAAAAGCTACAGCTGCCAGCATAAATTGCAGCAATTAATTCCATACGAATGTGTGTGTTGGTGCCGTCGCTTCAGATGCTGAGGATGAAGGCCATGAAGTATGGGGAGGACAGCAATATTGAAGATGCGGACCGCTTTTCTAAGCGTTATAATTAGTTCTTAATCAGATAACAAAAAAAAAACCACAAACAAATAAAATGATATTGTATATCGAAAGGGAATATTTTTGTGTTGAATTAGTTTAAAGAAAATAAGAAATTTAACAGGCACCATCTAATAAGCAAATACCAACTCATGCAAATTATTAAAGTATAAAAATAATGTACAAATTCTATTTATTCATTATGATTTTCCTTCGCCAATATACTATATATCAGCAACCATGAACTTGCTTATCCTCATATCTGTGCTTTTGTGCATAGGAATTTTATGAATCGCGTTCACATGTATGATTGTATCCATTAATGTGGTAATATGATTCGTATCTTATTTATGTACCTCGTTTATTCCTACCCAAATCAAAATGTGCAGTAATTGTAATTTACTTTAAAACTTAATAAAGCCAGCAATTTTATGAATTTTTATGGTCGAATTCAATAATGTGTTGAAATCGTTTATAACGCTTAAGATATAGACTAAATGAGCATTTTTGAATTGGCATTATTAAAATATGAAAATGAATTTAAACTTATTTAGCTACAATACATTCATAAACATGTTTTTTTCTTTTCGGTCCTCATTATATCTTATCTTTACAATCTATTGATCAAAAAGTCGAAACCTCACATTCAATTTGACTTTCGATTAATCTGACCATTACATAAACTGTAAAATTGATTTCAATTCAATTGTATTTTAAGCATAATTTCTCTATTTTGTGAAAAAAAAGTTTACAATGTCTTAGACGTGTTCAAATCTTGACTATCAAAATATGGATTGAAATAATTTAAAAAAAATTTTATAATATTTTGCAAAATAAAAACATTTATATTGTCTATGTCTTTCAGCATTAATTTCAAAAGCTACGCATATAAACGAGTTTTAGATTGAATTTTTTGAGCTAGTTGAATATTTATTTTTACATTAATTGTGTAGAATGATTAATTAGTTTACTATATTTCTCACATCTATCGCTTTTATTATTTCTTGCGGTGGGTTTTTTTTACTATTAATAAGAGATGTTCATCCCTATATTGAACTTGTTCAATTGTAACAAGAAACAAATAACTAGTAAAAAGACAAGAGCAACAAACATAATATAACAAAATGTCTTCAAACTTTCGATACCATATCTTAAAAAGCGTTAAACCGTATGCTGTATATATTCCACAGCTAACTAAATCAGCCCTCCGTGTGCTAATCCAAGTATCTGTGCATTATATAGAGACAAAAAAGTCATCCCCTGACGTCTTGGCTTTGGCCATTAACAAATTAAAAAATGCAGGGCACGAAGTACCCAAAAATTTTTGTGAGTTGTTTACAATGATCCTATTAATAATGCAAACATATTTGCGATATGCCAAAGGAGTTGTAAAAGATCAAGAACTTCGTCAATGTTTAACTGACGATGTCGGGTAAATTGTTGAAATAATTGATTATTAAAATGGATATCCGTATATCTAATTCGCAATTCTTACGTAGCCTGTCGGACATATGTGTAGAGGATTTGGCAAAGGTTTTACTTAACCATCGTACAACGCTAAGTAAAAACTTTTCTGATACAAAAATGGAAAGAGCGAAAATGGTCGATATGCAATGGCGAATTAATATTTCCTTAACATCAACGTAAGATTTATTGATCCTATTTACCTTTTATATGTAGGTATCAACAGTATATAATATGTACATAATGAATATTTCAAATTCTAGAATGGCTCAACTCAATAAGCCTACAATAGTTTTGCACTTTAAACTAATAAATGGTGAATATAGAACTTTGGAGCTGCCATTATCCATGTTTCAACGATTGCGATATAATGTTGCCATGTTACTAAGCGAATTACAATCTCTACAGAATCGTCCTGTATTAAAACAGTTTTAATACATTATAAACTAGTGAATGTTCATTGTATTACTATATTTAATATATATATTTAATTGTTGATAAATACAAATATGTCCTTGTTTACAATTTGTTTTAATGCAAAAAATAATTTTAAGAATAAATCATTCTATTTTGTTGCTCAAGATTAAAAATGTTATAATAATATGGATTTGATAAATTTAGAAATATTTACACGGTATAAAATGCGTCTAGTGCGCACATGCCAAAAGTAGTTCAGTTCTTTAAAAAGAACTAGAACAAAAAGAACCACTACAATAATAGTAAATGAAAACAATAAGACTTGTTGTTTGTTAGTGTTTTAGCGAAAAACCATTATAAGTCAAAACCTTTTTAATTATGGCATCCAAAAGAAAGCAAACGTTTGGTGATAGTGAACTTTTTAAAAAGAAGCACACGCTCGACTCTGATGAGGAGGACTCCGACGACTACGAACGGTGAGTTAAACTAGCATTTGCAACACTCCAACCATTTTGCATGCTAAATATTGATGTACATTTTTGGAATATTTTACTAAATTTTCCTTGCTATTATTAAAATTGTTGTCTTTTCCAGTGACAATTTGAATGATAGTGACATCGAAGGAGGCGAAGAGGGTGTTGGAAAAGTAGAGGACGATGTAAAAATAACTCCTTTTAATATGCGCGAAGAACTGGAAGAGGGTCACTTCGATAAGGACGGTCACTATCATTGGAATAAGGAAACGGAAATTAAAGATAACTGGCTGGATAACATTGACTGGGTTAAGGTAATCTCCATATGAAATACTTGTGTCAATTTTTAAATAATTTCTTATCTAACAGGTAGAGAAAGACAAGAACTATTTTGATCCAAATAATGACGAAAGCGGTGCTGATGGTGGCTTGCCTTCATTTAACCTTTTGGTGTCATTAAAAAAGATGATTGAGTTCATGAAACCAGGCGAAAGCGTACAAATGGCGTTGCAAAGATTGGGCCGAAAGGGTCCTAAATTATCAACGCTGGAAAAGCTGAAACAAAAGAAAGCTGGAATACAAAATATTGAAGCGCAGCAAATTTCGAAGCTGACCGAGGTGGCCAATGAAATACTTTCAAATACTGGAAACATGGACATATATCAAGAAACATACGAAAAGATCACGCAGAAACTAGAGACTATGCCAAGCACAAGCAAGTTTGCCACAGATCCTTCCGATATGTATGCGGATGATTTTGAAGAAAAGGAGTCTAAACGTCTAAAGACAACACAGAAGGAGGAAGAACCTAGTACAAATGAAATCAAGTGGGAGTTCAAATGGAAACAAGATGATGAAAAAATTCAGGGCCCATTCACTACGGAGAAAATGTTGAATTGGTCAACAGGGGACTATTTTAAGAGTGGTGTCTATGTACGGAAAGTTGGAGAAAACTCCAGTTTTTATTCGAGTAATAGAATAGATTTTGATTTGTATTTGTAACTTATATAAATTTGGGAAATTTCTGTAATTTAAGCAGAAAATAATTATAATAAATGACGACGTTTGTCATCTATTTTTTCAATAAATTCAATATAGTTCAAATACAAGCGCAATATTTTTCTTAATAAACCGCAACTAACTATAGCAATTAAATCTTGAAAATTTGCGAGTGACTATGTACATAAATAATCTTGTAATCTTTACTTAGTTTGATAGCTAAGTAATTATTTTTTTTAACGGTTTAATGGATCATCCGTCACACGACTTTGACTTTTTATTACTGACGAAGTTTATCGATTTGTTCTTTTATAGATTAAGAATGTCTGATTTTATTGATCAAATAGATGTGATTTTATCATCTAATTAAAAATAAATTTATAAATTTATTAAAAAAGTATTTCACACATATCAGAAAATTACCAGCAAAAAAGTGTACCCAAAGCATCACAAGCATTTGGTATTTTAGAAAATGCGGAAAAAATAATTCTGGTATATTTTTCGAAAAGTATATTTTGAAACTCAGCTTGTGGTCATGCTGTTACTCTTAGCAACACATTGTTGTTTACAAATTATTGACTAATGAAAATTCGTATACTTTTGTATTTCGTGTTCTTAATTTCTACAAATTCCGGCTGTGCAAAATTGAACGGCCAGTGACAACTGGCCAAATAACAAATTGCAAACAATTAGAATTAACGCTGTCGGCACGGTCTACAATTGCGCGAAATGTTCAAAAACACTTTTCAATCCGGCTTTTTGTCTATACTCTACAGCATTGGCTCAAAACCTCTTCAACTTTGGGACAAGAAAGTTCGAAATGGACACATAAAACGGATTACAGATAATGACATCCAAAGTCTGGTCCTAGAAATTGTAGGAACCAATGTCAGCACAACGTTTATAACATGTCCGGCCGATCCGAAGAAGACCTTGGGCATTAAGTTACCATTTCTGGTAATGATAATTAAGAATATGAAGAAATACTTTACATTCGAAGTACAGGCAAGTATACAATCTTAAAATGCAATAATTCAATGCCCAGTAATATATATAAATCTATTGCATTAAACAGGTTCTTGACGATAAGAATGTGAGGCGTCGGTTCCGTGCAAGCAATTATCAATCCACCACTCGCGTGAAGCCTTTTATTTGCACAATGCCAATGCGGTTGGATGAGGGTTGGAATCAGATTCAGTTTAACCTATCAGACTTTACTCGAAGGGCTTACGGCACCAACTACGTGGAAACTCTGAGGGTGCAGATCCATGCAAACTGTAGAATACGTCGTGTTTATTTCTCTGATAGACTTTATTCGGAAGATGAATTGCCCCCGGAGTTTAAGCTATTCTTGCCGATACAAAAGCCCGTACAAAAGTCAAATGCTATATGCAGTTAACTATTTAACCTTTTACCATTTAAAGCACAGATATCGACTATTCTCAATTCCTAAAATCACGCATAAGCAAATTATTTAACATGATGCTTTCACGAGGAAACAAATTTTAACGCTGGAGTAACTGTTTATTCACCATTGCACATATGTCAACTTGCTTTGTTTAACTTCGAAATAAAATTAAACAATTATGTCCATAACAATATTTCTAATCTGAACTTGTGAGTATATCTACACCGTTCTCTGTTATTAAAATGGTGTGTTCAAATTGTGCACTGCGGGAATCGTCCAAACTAACTGCTGTCCAGCCGTCTTCTAAAAGACCTATGTCTGCACGGCCAAGAGACAAGATGGGCTCGATGGTAAACGTCATTCCTGGTTGCATTTCGCCTGGAAGATCGTTGTCTGCGTAGAATGTAATCACTCGTTAAAAATATTATAAGTTTACATTAATTTCAATCTTTTTACCATAATGATAGATTTCGGGCGGACCATGAAAGTAGCTTCCTATACCGTGGCCAATAAATGCTGCAATTGACTCCAGCTTGCGATCATTACAGAATTTTTGAATGCATTTACCGATTTCATTAAAGGGCACACCGGGACCGCACAGTGCAATACACATCATAAGACATTCTCGTGTCGAGTCTACTAGTAATTGTCCACTATCATCAACGTTCCCAACGAGAAACGTCTCTGAGCAATCGCCATGGAACCCATTTTGATAAACTGTCACATCAATGTTGATAATATCGCCATCAACCAACTTCCGATCATCTGGAATTCCATGGCAGGCTACATTGTTTATAGAAGTGCATACCGATTTTGGAAAACCAGCATATCGCAGTGGTGATGGATATGCATTTTGAGAAATAATAGTCATGTGTGCAAACTCATCAATCTCATCAGTAGTTGTTCCTATTTTCGCCAATTTTCCACATTCACGAAGTATCTTTGCTGCAAGTTTACCACTCGAGCGCATATGCTTCAACTGCTCCGAATTTTTTATTTCTGGTTTTCCCAACGTGTTCCCTGCTTCCATCTTTTTAAAGTAGTATGCAGGTTTTTGAATATATTCGGGTATGCTGCGTTCATCGGAAACTTTCCCGGCACGGGTAATTAATTCCCATTTACCTTCATCGCTGTAATGCAACAAAATACAATTTGTTTTAAATTTCCATTAAGTAATTTAATATTAAGCAACTTTTTAACGGGCAACTACACATTCAAATGACAAAACCGAAAGTAAATATGTGTCTTACGAAAATAACAGTAGCACACATCAGACAAATTACTATACCGTTTGTTCATTTGGAAAAAGTTCCGATGACTACAACTATTAAATTTTTTCCATACATTTTGTGCTATTCTATACTGCATTTTGCTTTTAAGAATTCATAACATTAAACAGCTGATGAATAATCATGCGCTTAAATTATCGATGGAATATAATATCGATATCTATAACAAGAAGAGTTTTCGGTAGTGTTCCACTGATTGTTAACATAAACAATTAAATGTGTAAACAAAGATTTCGGCAAACACAATAACATTCAAAATGAGTTGCAATTATGCACAAGGCCTATCAGCATACGAAAATAAAGGGATTCTTGGCATCCCAGAGGTGTGTTAATATATTAATGATGCGCTAATATATTCAATCATACATCTTAATTTGTAGAACTTTGATAGCGAAGAAATTGTTAACCAAAAATGTAAGGAACTGGCTAATTTGATTAAGGAGTCTAAGCATGTTGTAATACATACAGGTGCGGGGATAAGCACATCAGCTGGTATACCGGATTTTAGGTAGGAATATGTAATTAAAACAACGTTTTCATTCATTTTAATTCGATCTCATTATTCAGAGGTCCCAAAGGAGTATGGACGCTTGAGAAAAAAGGGGAGAAGCCGACATTTAACATATCTTTTGACGATGCAAAGCCAACTATATCTCACATGGCACTGCGCTCCTTAGTTGAACATGGTTATATTCAATATATAATATCCCAAAACATTGACGGTCTGCATTTAAAGTCTGGACTAGATCGAAAGTTTTTATCTGAGTTGCATGGTAATATGTTCATAGATCAGTGTCAAAAATGTCGTCGACAATTTGTTCGATCGACGGCTGTGGAGACTGTTGGCCAAAAGCAATCGGGGCTTCCTTGCAAATCGAATGAATTTGGTAATAGCCGTAGTTGTCGCGGAGGAGTTATACATGATACTGTTTTAGATTGGGAAGACGATCTGCCTGAGCGTGATTTAGATATGGCTCATATGCATTCCACGTAAGAGACTCCACAATTATTACATAATTTCGCATATTAATAAATTGCTTTCCTAAATTAGAATGTCTGACTTAAATATAACTCTGGGCACAACTCTTCAAATTGTGCCAAGCGGAAATTTACCTCTAAAGAGTCTTAAGAATGGTGGAAAGCTCGTAATATGTAACCTTCAACCCACAAAGCATGTAAGTAGGAATAAGATAGTACTGTGTACCTACTTTATATCCATTTTACCCTTACAGGATAAGAAAGCACATCTCGTTATTTCAAGTTACATTGACGATATATTATTAAAGGTGTGCAAACGTCTTGGTATTGAAATTCAAGAATACTCGGAAGAAATGGATCCCACAAAAAAATCCATTTCGGAATGGACATTATCTCAAGAAAATGTAAAAAAATTGGATAAGCAATTCAAGGTGTATCAAAAAATTACAACAAAAAAACAAGAATACGATAATTTGCAGCATAAACCTATAATTAAAGAAAAAAAATGTATAAAAAAACGAAAAAGAAGTGAATAAAAGAATAGAATAAAATTTTCCCCATATTTATATGTAGAACAATGTTTTTGTATATATCAAACCTGCAGCTTTTAAAATAATTTTATAAATTAAATTACTCGATTTCGAAGACTGAAATAGATGGACTCGAACTTTGTGTAGTTTCGATTAATTTATCGATATTCCACAAATCATCAAATTTATATTAAGAACTCATCTCTAGTAATCATTGCAGGTTTTAATAATAATAAAACAAATATGGTAAGTAATAAATTAATAAGTAATATGTTAAATTAACCTACTTTTCTAATTCTAGTTGCCATTATCACTTTTAAAAACAGCTCAGAGTCACCCTATGGTAAGTATTCGACTCCTTAACAATGTGCGCGTATTTAATTTGCTCTATGTATTTTATTTGCAAAACACACAGCTTGTGGAGCTTAAGAATGGTGAAACTTACAATGGTCATTTGGTCAGCTGCGACTCCTGGATGAACATCAACCTACGCGATGTTATTTGTACTTCAAAGGTTTGTAAATTTTTTCTAATTTTCACCAGGCTTACTTTTGCAAAGAAGCAAACGATTCAAATATTTATCTTTTTATATTATTTCAGGATGGCGACCGGTTTTGGCGGATGCCAGAGTGCTACATTCGGGGCAGTACAATAAAGTATTTACGTATTCCCGATGAAGTTATTGATATGGTAAAGGAAGATGCTCAAGCCAAATCGCGTAATCGTGCAGAACTCAACAAAAATCGTGGGGGCAATTCGTCACAAAACCAAAATCAACGTGGTGCCCGCAGTGGGAACAGAAACAATTTTAGTATGCGCAGTGGTCCTACTGGTGGCGGCTTGGGTAACGGCGGCATGCGTGCCGGCAATTCAGGCCAAGGAAATCGGCCGGCCACACAGGGAAACAAACTTAGGAAGTAATATAAAGTAACTATTCGTAAACCGTGTTAGAAATTATTAAAATTCCGACCTCACCATAAAAAATAAGTTATTAAAAAAGACCCATTCATTCATTTTATTTTATGTGATAATAATGCACGGAAGCACTCAAGTGCAAGTATTGCATACATATGTATGTACATATGTGTCTCTATTAATATGGAGTCTACGATATCGATATTAATAGTGGCTTTTCAGAGTTTGATAAAAATATCGAGAATAATGTTGACATATTAACTTATCGATAAGATTGCGCTATTTCCACAACATTCGACCACAAATTAAAGAATTTACTTAGTGGTTTGACACTGACGCGTTGAAATAATATTCGAAAAGATATAAGTGAATAATCAGAAAACATGGATTCAACTCAATCAGATGAGAATGTCGAAGAAAACGAACGAATTATAGAATTGCAGGAGTTAATTGATCAAAATATTCAGATTGGTAAGAGGTGAAATTTATCGAAAATAATGTATTTAATATTTTTAATTTTAAAAGAGCATAATATTGAATCCTGTACATTTGGCGAATCAATATCGGCCCTTCATGATATTATGAGTAAAGCCAACGATATAGTACACGGCTACGAAGAGCGCCGCACAAATTCTAGAGAACTAGTGCTTGATACTGAGCTGCTCAGGCGCAATCATGAAGTGGTCGGCAAAGCCATTCAATATAATACGAATTTTACAGATAGAATGTTCTGTAGCGCTATTGTAAGTAAATACTGCATTGTTTTTCAACGAAAGAGGTACATTTTTACTCCTAATGAAGAATAATCTTGTATTCAAAGATAATATTGAGAATTGGGATGCACTATGCAGCCTGGCTTGTCAGTATGGAAAACCACTTTTCACAAGTGCCTCAATGTTACCATTTATTGACGTCAAAGCCAAAGAACTCATTCCCAAACAACGAGCAGTACGCAAAAGCACGAAAAATGTAAATATAGCCCATAATTATGTGATATTTTCTACAAATTATATATACATATATGACTTATTTAGGTTGAAGAAAAACGTCCGGATGAAAGCGATAATCTCGAACGAAAGTCAAAAGGAGAAGGATCAGCTGCTGTCAGACATGTTATGAAGCAAATTAAGAACATTTATCGTAATGGAAATAGTCAACCAATTCCATATTTTAAACTGATTTGTAATCCGAACAATTTTATGGATAGTGTACAGAACGCATTGATTGTATCATTTCTTGTCAAAGAAAATCTGATTTCAATAGAGAATGGCAGAGATGGATTACCTCATGTAACAGTCAACACAGTACCAAAACAGAGTACAACAGATGATTCAAATCAGGCTATTTGTCGCCTAGATGTTGAACTTTGTAAGGTACGAGGAACACTTACATACATAGTTACATTTACTTACATTTAATACAACTTATTTTTAAATTCATACTTTACAGAAGTACGCCAAGCATTATAATATTAAGGAACCAATGTTGGATCGCACATGTTTAGACGAAAATTAAGACTACATTTATAATTATTTATTTCAAATACATATATATTGAAGTTGAGCATTATTTATTGAATACATCTTTTTACGGTCAACAATGAAATCATATGAAACGGCCATTGTTTATTTCTGCTTGCTGAGATGCAATGTTTATTGAATCATTTCCAATAGGCCAGAGGGCTTTAGAATTTTTTGGAGCGGATTAGTTGCGTTTCGGCATAAAGCATAAACAGTCAACGCACCACGCTAGACTTAAATATTAATAATCAACAACAGAATGCAGTTGATAAGGTCAGTGAATAAACATATTTATATACTTTGTAAGGCTGATAATCAATTGATTTAAATTATTACATGTGCGTATATTTATTTATTTAATTCACATATGTATTTTTAGAAAGATTACGCATGAACATCCATTCAGTAATCGTTAGTTGTTTCAAAGATTTTTCGTCACAGAATTAATATAATATTTTAATCACTGTCAGCACTTAACCTTCGACTGGTCAAATTTGTGATTAATAAGTCATATTGTAAATTATGTTCTAGCGCTAACAGTGAAACAGTTGTATTGAAGATTGGCGATTCCGGTTTTCGGACAGGAAGGAGAAAAAATTGTCCTTTTGCTCTTTATTTTATATTTGGCCAGATTCAAATTCGTTCATTGTTACATAATTTGAAAAATATCTTATTTTGCAATCTGTTGCAAAACTCAAAATCTGCGCTTTTATTACGGTCCCATACATTTTTCTATGATCTGATGTTATATTTGAAGTATTTAATCAAATAGTTTTTAAGCTGACTTCATTGTGCAGGAGTAATTTTTTTTCGCTCATTCTTGTTTTTCCCGAAAATACTTGCTGTTATTAATAATATTACTTTTTACTTTAGTTATCTTTTGTGTGTGTTAGTGTTGATTTACTTGGATCTGCAGCTTTGCAATACCGCAGATACATCGCCATTAGATTTGGGCAATGTAACTAGCATATTGACTAAAATTGATACTGGTGACGACAGTGATGATGATTATGTTGATTATGCGGATGAAAGTGAAGTTAGCAAACAGACACGTCAGCGCAATCAGAGTTCTTTTGATAGAGTGGGTACTTACTACTCATGGGATCGATGGGAGAAGTGGAGCAAATGTTCTACAACATGTGTGCAGATCAAAAAGCGCAAGTGCATACAGCGGTACGAACTTTTGCTATTACCAATTATAATTACAATATTTAGATTCGTTTCCAAATTATTCTCAGCTCCAAGAACTCTACCCAAGAAGCAACCGTAGAGAGGCGATTTTATCCAGGTAATGGAACAGTAGGCTGTTTTGGAGTATTAAAGCGATATCGACAATGCAAGGAAGAGCGCTGTAAGATAGGCAAACAACGATTGCGTGACGAGCAATGCGAAAAGTTCAACACTGTGCCATATCAGGAAGTTTTTTACAATTGGGTCGGATACGAGAAAGAGCATGACGAGTGTATGCTGTTCTGCCGAGCGACCATTTCCGATTTATTCATTAGTATGAACCAATCTGTCACCGATGGTACGCCGTGTAATCGTCCGTCTATTTACTACACGCATTTCTACAGACGACAGGCAGTGTGTGTAGAGGGAATTTGTCGGGTGAGTGAAATGATTCCAATTTCTCAAATGCTTTTGCATTGCGAATCGATACGTATCTTTTAATTAAGAATGGCGTATCCGGTTTTAAGACTTTTGAAGTATGGATGAGTTCTGATTAATCAACTGATATAGCTTGCTTGAGTATTTTATTTTCTATGTTCTACTTTCATATCGAAGCCTGTTTTGTTTAGCACCATCTGTAAATAATAACATTGCCTCTTCCGGCTACTGTGAGGATTTCAATTGCTCAAATTTGTTCCAATTGCAAATTGAATTCTCGGGCTGTCGAATTGGCATCTCAATGAAATTTTATATCAATTCGTTAGTTTTTCTATGAGTGATGTCATCTGCTGGATATTAGAAACTTTCAAATAGTTGGCATTGTAAAAACTTTCCTTTAATTTTACTTAGATTGAAACAATAATAATTTTGAATATATATTTCCATATTTGAATTTTAATAAAGGCTTCTGCCAAGGGCATCAGCAAACATCCACAACGACATCAACAATTCAATGCTCAATGCTTAATGATGACCGTCTTTTTGTTCCGTTTATGGCCAGGTTAAATTGGCCAAAGACAATTTTCACCATAAGCATGCAAATTGCCCAAGTACTTGGCACACGCTTTATTAGTATTCGTATTTGTATTCGTATTCGTAAGCAAACTGGCATTTGTACCTCGAACCTCGAGTATCATTTGCAGTGCACTTGCAGTACGTTAAGACGCTTTTGGGTGTGTGACTGTAATGTAATAGATTGGTGGGGAGTGCTCCGGGGTATTGGACCACACACATGCAAGTGGTTCTTGAAATGCTGCCAAAATGTAATAAATCTTAATTAATATCGTTTGCCAATGATTTCCATATTCATTTGGCTTTCGGGTCTCTCCAATTTATAATTTAATTACTTTTCGTATGCGCCGACCAGTGAAAAGCTCCCACTATATACAGTAGCTGTGATGTGGGGCAAGTAAAAGAAAAAGTATAGATAATGGGACTATGCTTCATGGGCTTTCTGTTGACATGACCCCATTATCGCCTGATAATTACAAATACTTACATACATATGTAATTAGCCCAGATACAAAGCCTTTGCATTGTTTTAATGGCTTACGCCAACGATTTCATTACTCCCTGCACTCACTAAACTCTCAACTCTCAACGAAAAACAAAAACTATGTCAACAGTTTCAAGAGGCACTTAGGTGAAGCAGATTAGTTGTGGTGAAATATTCGTTACGCCGGCTAGCTAATGGCGATAAGTGAATCAGATCAGAATTGAGATGAAGGTAGCACTTTTCTTTATTTTAGGCTATCCACAGCAGTGGCTTGATTCGTCCTACAACAACCCGCGATAGTCAACTAAAATGCGGTTCCGTATTGTGCACTCGTGTATCTCAGATATTTAACCAAAGAAATTTAACCAAAAACTATAATCACATCGTCACAATACCCGTTGGGGCAATGAATCTATCAATTAAACGACTGCAACAACAAAGCGCTAACTCCTTGGGTAAGTTCATTCCATTGTACAAGTGTTGCAATGATGTCAATAATATTACATTTTCAGCTTTAAAGAGTCCTGCTGAAGTGATTGTACTGAGTGCGGATCAACCCAAGATAGCTGTAAGCGGATTGTTCATTTTTAATGACGATGCTTACCATTTTGATCATGAAAATGCTTTGCTTACTTCAAAAGGACCCCTTGCGAAGGCTGTTATTCTAATGGTAAATGAGGCAAATACTTCAATTATACTTTAATTAATATAAACTTCGATTTGTGTAGTATTTCATGGTAGATGTCAAGAGTCCTCTAAATGATGTACAATATAATTATACCATACCAATATCATCTGCACCTGTCATTGAGGAAGAGGAATTCCAAGCGGTCTGGGATGAGTGGGGCAAGCCCATTAACGATACAGATGCCGGCTACGGGCAACGGATTAGGGAGCGCAAGCGCAAGCGATTTAGCTGGAAGTTATTGGGATTCGGTGAATGTAATCGCTCCTGCGGTCCTGGTACCCAGACGCCCATATTTCGCTGCATTAGTGTGCGTGAATCCTCAACGCGATATTACTCGCCCCGCCATTGTGCCTTCATCGAGAAACCCACATTCAACAATGACATCTACAATTGCAACCGTGGTCTCTGTCCCGCATTTTGGCGTCCGAGTAACTTTAGCAGCTGCCAATGCCCCAATGGTAGCTCCATTGGAAAGCGCACTCGGCATTTTGAATGCATGCAGCAGCAGATAAAGGGCACTGTTATGGTTGTGACAGACAACCTATGTCCTGCCCGGGAGGATGTAACTGAATCCTGTCCTTGTCAGGCTTAAGGAGTCTTGTTTCGAAATTAAAAACAATAGATCAGAATTTAAGCTCGATGCAATCTCTGACGTAATAAAGTGCAAGCACATTTTCAGCTACAACTACGCCTTGGGTGAATTGACTGTAATATATTACACTGATGTCAGGGAAAGGGTCAATAAAGACGATTATCCATTTAAAATCTATGACTTCGTTCCGCAATTAATGACCCACAATCCAAGAAGAGTTGTGCGTCTCTGGTATGTGTGGTTCTTTTAATTTTCAATTGCCCGCAATAAAGAATATCAAATCAATTAAAGAGCACTTTTAATTAATGATGAAATCAAATGAAAATATTCAATTTATGTTTCTCGCTCTTTCCTCCAGAATTCGGTTAAACTATCAAGTTACGATCCAAACTTTTTATTGCTTTCCTACAACTTATTCTTATTAGCCAATTTAGGTTGCTTTGCCATGCTCTGTATTCGAGAGTACTCTTTTTAATAGCAATAGACATTGTTAAATTGTTTTGCATAGATGTTCTTCTCGTGACCACAGTTCTGATAACAGTTGGATTAATGAAGGTTTTGTGTCAGACAACTTTAGATAAAAAAATCAAGAGGAAATATCAAAAAATAATATAGGGGACATTTATTTATTAAATAAATTTGGTGGAAGCATTTCATAAATTTCAAGTCTACATATTTAGAATTTATTGCAATTGTTTGCGAAATTGCAATAATTAAATTGTTTTTCTTTTCCGGTTTCGTTACACTCGGAAGATTTTGCGGAATTTGTTCACTTGTCATTAAGATTGTCAAATTAAGAAACCATTAAATTGTCAAAAAAAAAAAAAAACATATTTTTGTGGTTCGACATTCTTTCATATTTGTTGGACCAAATTATGCCATCTGTTGATGGCATAGTTTCTGCAACTTTATAACTATAACTATAAAGTGAGTCATATAAAATTGTGTGTTGATCTCTAACCCAAACATGAATTTGCGAATTAAAATTGAATCTTATTATGAACATGACTATATTTTTTTTTGTTTTTAAATAAGTGTACGAGTATATAACAAATGTACATATTTTAAGCCGTGAGGGAAGAATTTTAGAACAGGATGTTGACTTTATAGCTAATATTGTCAGTTAATTGAAATACACTTACTTTTTTGTATCCATCATGAATAACATAGACAGCATAGAGGAATCTACAAGGGTATTTAAACGTCATTCTCTGTTTTTTCTTCTTTTTTTGCTTTGCCCAATTTTTGGATTCTGTAGCTGGCTTTACCGTTGTGACAGACCCCGATGCGATTAGCATAACAAATATTTGATGTGACTACCAAAAAAAGAAAAAAACAAATGTTGAAAAGTGCGTGTAATTCTATAGTAAACTTTGTGAATGTAGATGTAATTGTGAATGCACCTGTTTGTGACTCTGTTGCGCACAATTGTGTTTAGCCAACATTTCCGCTTCTGATAAAACAATGTGTATATTTTATTTACATATGTACGAGTTGTAGTTGTAGCACGTTAGATGTTCTATGTAGGATTACGAATATATATTTGAGTGGTGCGAACGAATGGTTGTGATTTTGTGAGTGCGTAGTAACAACCGTTTCGTTGAATTTGATTCCTTCTATGCTCCAGCACTCGCACTCGTACTCACACTCGCACTCACACTCACATTCAAACACTCTCGCCCTCACACTTCCATGAATGTAAGTAAGCACGCATCATCCAAAGTTTTTGGGCGCGCGCCGCCGCCAGCTACGAAGCCATCGTCACCAAGACCGAGACCGACATGGACACCGCCCACCGCCCATCTCCCCCGCTTTTACAGTTCTGTGTCGTCAGGCAGTAGCTGTCCAATGCTGGCGTCTGCGTCGGCGGCGACTGCGCAGTCCCAGCGCCTGCCTGCGACTGTGCCTCCGACTGTGGCTGTGGCAGAGGCAGAAGCTGAGGCTGCCTTCATCGCGCTTCAATTCCCAAAACGATTTTCCAGCGATTTTAGTTTGGATTTGCGTACCACGCGATGATGACGGCGGCTTTAATTGAAACGAAAATATATCGCGCACAAATTTGAATTTAACACTTTTTTTGGAGGCGGTTTTAAAAAACAAGCTGAGCGCTATCTTCTCTTCCCCCAATATCCCCCGGCACCACAATCCCCTCTTCAATCTATTCCGATTCTAGTGCATATCAAATCATTTCATTTTGAATGTGATTAATTGTTGTGTGATTGTTTCAAGCGGATTAAATTAAATCGATTGATCTATGAGTTATGAAATTAATCAAAGTGGCGAAAATCACGGCAATTAAAAATCACGCACAGCAATGTTTTAGAGAATATTTGGTGACACATTAAGAAATTGAAGGAAATTGTTCATTGCTAATTCATGGTAAGCTATTACCTCGCTTTCAAAAGAATAAAAAATAAAATTGGTGCAACTTTGAAAAACTATAAAATTGAGAAGCTTACAGCCGGAATTACAGTAATAAACCCATAATAAAAGCGAATTTATAATGAGTCTATTGCCAAGCGATCCATGCGTGCCCCGTGCCCCATGCACCATCTCCTCTGCAACTGGCCGTGGCCGTCGCTGATTGTGCTTGTGGCGGGGGCAAGTCTGATGAATTGAAAGTGCGAGAGTGCTAAGGCGCATTGTGAGAAATATGATGGAAGAAAAAAGATTGAAATTTATTGAATTTGATAGCTATAGGCATTTCATCGCAACGTCACAATTACAAAATGCACTTATGGCCCAATGACATTACTGCCTCCTGCCAACATTTTCAAGTGCATCAATCAATCTTACAAGTTTATTGTCTTCGCGAAGACAATGGCACCCAGATCATTTGTGGATGGCTATGAAAATGAAGACATTAAGTTTGTAGGTAGCAAAAGACCTTTTTTGGAGCGCCATACCCAGTAAATTGAATGCAAGGGGTATGATGTTACAACATATACATACATCGAATTTTTACTTTAATAAAATAGTAGCAGTTTATTATATTAACAAATTAAATTACTCTAGGCATTTACAGGATAGATGTATGTATTTAGTCTGCTGTTTTTTTTTATGCCAATCAATTCACTTTTGACTGGAAGCTTTTTTAACTTTCTCAAATGCTGATGAAGCCACAACTAAAAGAAAATCGTTTTGAATGCCGCGAATCTGGTTCGTATCGCTCTCATTATTTGATTCGTTACAGTATTTACAACAATAAATTATAATGTTTCCTAATGATATGGGGAATGGTGAGGAACGATAGCCGGCTGTTTTCTCTTATACATACATATGTATGCGGATACTTGTTTGTTTATTGTTAATTTAAATGTTTGCCGGGGATCGATTAAAAAGCAATGTTTTATATTTGGGTCATTCACGAATTATTCGCAGAGTCAAGCAAGAACTCAAACGAGCTGTGCACACATGCTTCAAATGGAGATACAAATATAACCATAAATAATCGTAGACATGAATATATGAATATGCATTCGAAAGCGACTTAAGAACTTCAAATGCAATAGCATTTGCTTTTTTCATGCGAATTACATTCAAGTGTCTCAGTTTCCGTATGGATTCACTTTAAGTATATCCGATCTATTCATTTGTCGCTTTTATTGAAGTGCTTACAAATGTTTGTGTGCGCATGAATAAGAGGTTTGTATGTTTCTAGTTAAGTTGGTACTTTTCACAGTATTTAAATTTGTAAGAGTCCGTCCGTTCACAACTTCAAGTGCCACTGTACTCGCATGTTTTGTAAACATTAAAATATGAATTTGAATATGACCACACATACTCATAAATATACAATCTATCTATCTATCTGTCTGTCTCCGACAGTTTGTCTTTCTATGCGACTCTATTGACAAATGAATGGAATTGAAATGGGAATGGGAATGGGCCGATTGACACATATTTGAGAAGTGCGCGGGTTCATTAATGTTACTTAACGCTGATGCACTCTCTGCATCTCATTAAGCAACTGAGCAATATACAAACATACATATACTGATGTATGCAAATAACATATTCATATCCATATGCATACAGCTGTCAATGTTTTGGGTAGCCTTGTTAGCCAATTTTGTGCATATCAATGAATATGTGTGGTATTTAGAGCTATTCTTAATTTCGACATTGTTAAAACTGTTTTACATTTCAATTAAATCAATTAAATCAAAGAGCCTAACTGTCCTTGTCCTGGCTGCTCCAAATTTAAGTGATTAAGTTTATTTTGAAATCTCCATTTAGGAGACGTCTGTATCGACTGTAGTTTTTTCTCAATCATGCTTCCTGCAATAGGGCATAACAATAGATGAGAAAGCCAAGTTGGGTGATCTTCAGCTGATCAGAGAGACCACAAAGGTCATGTGTTCTGCTCTAGATACCAAATCAATGTATGCAAGATGGTTCTAGTTGATCGCTAGCTGTTTTTCGCTTCTCCCTCGCAAAAAAAAAAACTCTCACGTAACAAACATGAATATGCCAAGAATTTGACAATTCCCATTATGGACAAACTGGGGTATTAGTAGCAAAGCCCAATTTTGAAACATTCACTTTGAGAATTAGTCACCATGAAGGTCAATAGTACTATGACTATTTCAGAAAAATCTATTTAACCAGAATACTCGTATATCACAACTGGGTGAAGTTCTCTATGAGAACACACCCTTCTCATGTGAACATATGTATGTATGTATATATAAACGAACACTATTACTCAAAAATGTCCAAATTATTTAACGATACCAACAACCGTTTTGCCGTCGATTTTGCTATCGCATTTGTTTCTATGTTTTTTGTAGCATGGTCACGGGCGATTTGCTGGATCTACAATGTGTATTATATTGTGTGAGCTTTACACTAAGTAGTGCTACTACTGGTTGCTTAATATGTCATCTTATATGTTGTGTATACCAAATTTATGCTTCTGAATTTAATGAAAAGTACATTGGCAAATAATTAGCAATAAGGAATTTGAAATTTAAAGTCAAAGTGTGTTTGCCTAATTATTATGCTAAAGTAGATATACGCATACACACATGCATATGTATGCGTGCATTTCGATACACAGGCCAGTCAATTCGTTCTAACGACTTCCGATGAGCCAGCGATAATATTCTCTTTTCATCCCGAAAATTTCAGATGCTATCGCAAAAAGTCAATCTACGCAGTTAATTCGGTCACACCCGCCAGTTGCCAGTTGCCAGTTCAAATTGTTGGCAGACTGAGTGTTGGGAAGGGAGCATATAGACAATGTTTCGTAAATGTTTCGTATCGGCTCGTTCGCCTGAGCCGAACTGAAATTAACTGAACTGAACTGAGCTGAGCTGAGCTCATTATAGATGAGGGATGGGCGTGTCAAACTCTGTCACAGTGAGCGCAAATTACGAGCAGATTAATGATCACATGTTTCAATGCGTTCTTTCTTCATCATTATTATACTTTTTTCTATTTTTTGAAGCTCAGCTATGCGTAAAAGCATCCGCAAGAGGAACTATGTATGTATGTGCTCAAAACTACTCATACGAATAGTATTTCAAAAAGTATGCATATGTGCGAATATATTTAGGACTTACTGTTGACAAGATTAGCTGGTTCGAAAATACTGATTGTTTAGGCTCCTGTTTATACGTACATACATATGTATGTATATTCACTCATTTGTTGCCCTAGGTCAAATCTTAACGTTTTAATCGGAGTTCCGTTTTAATCATTTAGTATTTAAGTCAATAACAAATTACTGTCAATTGTTTACAGTGCAACAGCACTCGATTAGTCGCTGATACTGCAATGTGTTTCGCATTTTAATTTTTATTGAATTCATTGATTGCATTTCAACAGGGAATCCATCTACTGTGAATGACTCGTTAAGAGCTTTATTTATTCCCATAGCTACCGTTTAGATATCGCATGAAGTGAAAGCTCTCAGTTATAAGGGGAGGAAACTTTTAATGTAATACTTATCTTAATGATATTTTGGGTTAACAAACCGGTACAGTGCTCTATTTTAACTGCCACTATCTATATTAATTTAGGTGTAAATTGTGAAAATCAATTTGAGCATTTTAGCGCTAATTGATATGTGTATTTCTTTTTTATTTATATTTTTTTTTTTTTTGCAGATTTTTATATATTTACATATGTAGTCCGAGTTCAATAATCGCAATACAATGGCAAATTATATTTGTATATTCACGTAAGTTGCCATTCGAATGAAATGCATATAAAAATGATTAATTTAGTAAAAACTATTCTGCAGCATTTGCCTGGTTGTTGCAGCTCTAGCACAATTAGTCGTAGCGGATACATCAACTAAAGATCGCATAAAGGTAATTGAATTCAATGTGTATAAACTCACTCATATTTTAGTAATTATTTTGTTTTCCACTTGCAGAAACATCAAGAATGGCTAAGCAAACACAATAAACTTAAATCGGATAGAACAAAGTTTACAAATTGGAAATCATCCATTGAATTGGCAAACTTATGGCGCATAAATAAGCAGCCAATAGAAGAACGAAATTCCAGTAACAATGAGGTGTATGTTGAGAATGAAACCACATCAATAAAAAGCGATGCCAACGATGGATTGGAGCCAACGATAGCATCGAACACTAATCTTCTTCGTAGCCTAGGCAATGCACAACCAGAACCAACTGACGTCACGATGACGACAAGAATGACGACGACCACGTCGACTTCGACCTCGACTTCTATACCAACTTTACCCGTAATCCAAACAACTGAACCCATCCTGCCTCCAACTGAAGCGGCAACAACAACAACAACTAGCACTAGTACGACGAGTACACCAACCAGGAAGCCAAAGCTCAAGTTGCGACCATATCCCAGATGGGCAAACTGGAGTCCATGGAGTGAATGCTCCAGGAGTTGTGGAGGCGGCGTAATGCATCAGATACGAAAATGCATTGATCGGTGAGTATACGATTACTCCATATTTATATTATATGAAATGATACTCAACTCGTGCTCGTCTCTGTAACCTTCGGTGTGTTGCTATCAACAGATTTGTTCTTTTTGACCATTCAATTAGCAATTCTAATTTAACGACGTCATTATTAAAGCTTATAAACAAACTGACCTCTACTTAGTACTAGTATATCTTCACATATTGTAAATCGACTACTCAACAGCCATTTAGGAGCCAGATCACGCTGTCTCCGGCTGTGTTATCATGATCTGCGTGACATATTGAACGTAAAGCCCATTAAACGCCCCGGAACAATAATCAGAGTCTTGTAAAGGAAATTTTCTTATATGTTTTGTAAACAAATTGTGTATTAATTAGCAAACACTTTTAACTGCTAAACTGTGAGTGAAGGGTACATATATTCCTGGGATTATAAGAAGGCCTCGTACGATCTTTGTTATACAAAAGTAATATTATGGGAGTGCATTGTGGTTAGCTTGTTTTTATATAGACTACATATATTATGTGTATTTGTATATTATATCACGGGCAGAGTCTGCAACTGTTGATTTTTAGTCATCTCAAACTGGTTTTTGCCTTGAGCTTGGGTTTTTCTTATACACTTGGCATAGGGAATTAAATTGTTGTCACGAAGTATGCATTTCCGAACTCATAAAATATTGCCATTTAATCGTGCAATGTTTTCTATATGGCCTTAATAACCCAGTCTCTTTGGCTCTTTGTGTATTCTACGCAAAGATAGATTTATAGTATATGAGTGTTGATGTATTAGAATACTATCCTATGAAATAGCAATACTGAAATATAGGGAACTTAGAACTTAGGAGTTTTTCAAATTAAAATATAAATCAATTGGATCAATATTTAATTTCTAGGCAGTGTATTTAATAGTCGACACACTCAAAGCTAGTTGCTCGCTTTACGATCTGTTAGTTAAACGGCCAGAGTACTTTTTACCTGAAAAGTAATTCATGCTAATTATTTTGTCAACATTTCGAATATATTTACGACAAAGACCCAAAAGACTGAGTCATACTAACATAACATAGTTGACATATTACTCTAATGGTTAAAAAATATGTTTGAAATTTCTCCACTCTCATATTGATATCAATCTATTTGAAAGATTGCTCAAATCTACTAATCGATGGTACTTATATTTGACTTTTTTGCACCATTTTGTTGTACAGGGTATTTTATTGTCTTGTTAACTGATCTGGTCTGCATGGCGCTTGTTTGTATTTTTCCGTCAAATGTACATAAAAAATCAATTTTGTGGTTTTATTTATCCAAGTCTGAAATTGATAATTATTGATTTAACTAATCTAGTATGTTTGCGAACGTTAGTCTGTCCGAATTGCCTCGTAAAATAGATGGAGATATAATAGCACTAAAACCTGTATAAGATATAGTAAAAGAAATTGTATATTTTTGCCGTTAGAAGAAATTAAGGCCCATACCGTCTGTTTTCGTTCCGCAGTATAACCCTTAATGAAGGAATAACTGAATATTTAAACAAAACCCAAATACATATTCTAAATGATGATTTTTCACAGCGATCAACGGGTGCTCTATGTGGATAAATAAACAAACAAGTATATCTAATTAAGTAAATCTATATGTTGATCTACATGGGAAATGTCTTTGGTTAGAATGAGATCACTTTAATAATGTGGTAAATTATCATAAAATTGCAAGTGATTCATACAATTGAAATCAATAGGTTTGTGAAGGGAATGTAGGGTATCTCATGGTCTAATCATCTCGATTTTATGACTCTTACTTGTCATACTTGTCTCACACTGCTTTTTGGACTTGTTTTGCCAGAGTTAAAGAGAAATCTCAACAAGGCGAATCTGAACAATGCCAGACTTTGTACGCTTGTGTTGATGTTCGACCAAAAACCCCCAGCTCTGAGAACAGATTTTGCTATAAATACGAGACCTGAGTTTTAAAATACTGTGAGTTTCCGGCGATCAACACGTTCGGGTTGTTGTGCATTCAAGTTTTATTCCACAATGTCAAAATTATTTCAAATTTGCCTTCTGTCGCTGGCACTTGTTGTGCAGGTAGGTGGACAACAAGCTGATCATTGATCACTGTGAACAGATTCTGACTTTAGGACTATTTCTATTTAAGTGTGTGCTCTCTGAGGAACCTGTGGAAGGACTAAACATTCATATACGCGATCAACTGCAAAAGTACGAGAAATTCGTTGCTGCTGACGATGGTTCAAATAAGGAGAATCTGCAGAAGTTGATCACCATCTATGAGTCCGCCTTGAAGACCGAGAATTTCGATGAGAAACAGAAGCTGGTTAGGGAAGTTCCCCAGCAATTCTCACCGGAGTTCGGTGCCTTTGTGCAATCCAAATTGCAGGATGCTCAACTAACTGATGATATTACCGCTGCCATCAGCTTCTATAAGAACCTGAAGGGTGCTGAGTATAAGGCCGACATTGAGAAGACTGTTGCTGAACTTGAGGGCTACCTGAAATTGACCGATTTTGAGGCCAAGAAGAATGGTTTCCTCAACATCGAGAAGACCTTCAGTCCCGAATTCGTCAGTTACCTGAAGAAAGACTCTGTGCCAAAGATTAACCATGACCTGAAGAGTGCCGTTGAGTTCTTCACTAAAGTCCTTGCCGATCCTGAGGTTCAGTTCGCTAGCGAAATCAAAGCTCTGAAGGCTCAAGCTGAAGGCGCCGTTGCCGACGGAGTGTCCGTTGAAGATAAGCAGAAGGCTCTCTATGAGATCACAAATCCCGGAAACCCACCATTGACTGATTTCTTGCAGAAGAAATTCGCTGAAACTAATTAAATCCTAATTTCATCTCTTTTTTCAATCACAAATAACATCAACAATTATTCGCATCAATAATTGTAATAAATAAAAATATTAAAAAAAAGAAACCAAATCGCTTTAACTTATTTATTTCGGGGGTTTTTTGATAGTAGTATAATTTAGTAGAGATTCGAAAACATGATCTCGATACCAAACGTGTTTACTTCGGGTTTGTTAAAATCAGCCAAAATAATTTCAACTAATGACTTGATTACCAGACAAGAAGTTGCTCTATTAAAACAATAAATTATTGCTAAGACAAGTCATTAAGTTCTTTCTCTTAATGCACAATGGAAAATCTATGAAATGCTTTATTATAATTTGAATTCTTAACTAAATGGTTTACAGCAACTCGGCCACAAGCAGAACATATTCGAGTGACAACTGTGTGGGTCTATCAAAGCGCTATCAGCTCTGCAATGATATGCCATGTCCAATGGAATCTGACGATATACGTGCATATCAGTGTGCGGCTTACGATAAAGTTGATTTCCAGGGTCGACAATACAGCTGGGAGCCGTACATAAAAGGTAAAGTGTTCACAATTAAATACATATTTGAATATCGTAATTGTGCGATTTAATAACTCTTGCTAATGATTTGTACTATTTCTTTTTGCTTGTTCAGATGATGCCGAGTGCGAACTAAACTGCAAGCCGTCGGGTATGAAATACTTTGCCACTCTGAACGATACCGTTATTGATGGAACACCTTGTCAACGTCCGGCGGAATATTATCGATCCAAGTCCACTTATGCGAGCCGTGCTATGTGTGTCGACGGCATTTGCAAGGTGAATGTTAATAAAAACAAATCAAACAATTACGAGTACCCCTACTAATCATAGATACATTCAATGTGAACCGCACAAGTAGATACTACTACTAATAGTTCCATTAATTAACAAGTATAGTGGACCCAATTGTATACACGTTCTATTAGTATTCAGCATTTTTATTATTTTTCTCATAGCATGTAAATGCAAATGAATACAAGATAGTCATTAGTTATTCGTAGTGTCTGTGGTCGCACAAATCAAAAAGCAATCTCAATTACAAAATGTATCTATGTATCTTCAATACTGCTGTTCTTCATTAAGCCTTTAATACCCTGCACGCGAAATGCAAATGAGCGCGGTAGATTGATGGCAGCGATAGAATGTATCTTAACGCTGTCTTCAGGGTATCTTCTGGTCAATCAGTTTTTATTGCAACAATCTTTTTTGGATAGTCGACGCCTTTTCTAGTGCAAAGACACAAACAACATGGTATGTGTTTGATTGTATGTGTGTCACCTACTACATACTAAACTATCCATACTCTTCTAGGCATCTAGGCATCGGGCACAACAAGAGTGCCGATTGTGTACAGTGTACACACTCATACACACTCGCACACCCGCACACTCGCACACCCGCACTATCGCACACACGCACTCTGAGTTATGAAAACTCTTTAGAAATAAATGGATCGCTTTGCCGAATATTTAGTAAGCAACGCGAATCGAAGCACGCAACACATGCCTATCTGTATCTTTTGGTAGAATCGCACACGTCGACGCATAACAATCAAGAGATCAAACTAGTTCAAATATTTTGAATGAATCGAGATGGGTTCCGAATAAATTGCGACCGATCGCAATGAGTAGTGTAGTCCTCTAAGGCTATTAGTGCTATTTTAAATGCAATAATCGTGTTCGTTTAATTTGTGACTTTACAAACATATCAAAATACCTTCATAACAGTGTGTGCTTTGTGGAATAATAATAATATCACATCTACGTCAATTGATTTTTATGGAATAACCAATACTGAAGCTTTACTTATAACATGTCAAAAAACTGTTCTCATTTCAAAAATACATTTTTTTTGCATTTTCCTTCGGTTTTTGCCATTTTTTTAGGCATTGCGGAGCACTTGAGAATTACACTTGAGTCTACAAAAGGCATACATTAGGCCTATATCTAATTATTATATATGCACATTTCTATTATTTGGCCGTACGTAATGTACTAACAATGCCAAAATTGTAGAATGTCTTTAATTAAATCCATTTGCCACATTCAGCATTCATAATGTGGGCATGTTTTTAATTTATTGATATTAAAAGCTATGTCATTCTCTGAATTTTTATTTTATTATTCTCTGCACTCAGAAGAAAGCTGCTGCATGTCGTAATACCAAATACAATATTATACTATATACATGTATACAAATGGAATCTTATACTAGTTGGCTATTGTAATGTCATGTTTTTAATCTCTCGATTATTTTTACATTATAAGCTTTTAGTTTTATGGCTATTTTAATGAAATTGTTCCACTTGTGTGTCAATGTCTCTAGCCCCAATACCCTCATCTCATTCCATCCAGCTAACATTGGGAATATTTTTAAATACTCCAAACAGAAGACCAAATTCAATGTAGTAAATATTTTCATATCTTTAAACCCATAGAGGTGATAAAACTATTGCTTTTGGGTTTATAACCTTAAACGATTACCAAGCTTATCAGAGTTTAATTTATGGCCCCATATCTAGCTGTGTTCAATGGCCTATTAACACATTAATCTGTCACTTAGCTAAATTCAAATTTATGAGAGCTTGGTGATTCAGTTGCAATCAGGAAATCTCTACCTCGTCAAGAGTTTAGCTAAGATCAGATTACTACATTAACGATTTGCTACTGTTCTTGACTTTTAAATATCCTTTCTACAAATCAAAACTGAAGGTGAATATTATTGGAATCCTGGGGTGTGCCATTGTGTCTAGAAGTGTCTTGAGTGGTAAATAATGTTGAAGTTTGACAGGAACTGACAAGCACGGACAGGCAAGCAAATATACACACACTTATCGCAAACAACAAAGTATACAAATTGATGAAAAGAAAGGCAAGACATGGAAATATCTAACCTGTATGGGAACTGACTATCAGATGCTCTTGCGGAATTAGAACACTTGCTATTCGGGTAGCTCTAAAGTATGCAATAGAAATGATCTTATTAAATACATTAATGTCTTTAAACGTCAATAAAATATTGATGATGATGATGATGCTTTGACGATCGTTGACAATATGTATACCCATTGTATTTGCGGTAGAGGGTATGGAAAAGCACTTTAATCTTGCGCTGGTCACGTCGTAAACAACCAACAACCAAAAAGCAACAACCAAGTGAAATGTGGCCATCGTAAATATGCAAAAGTGCGTCAAATGCTGCCGTTGCCTGTATGCCATTAAAAGAGAATTATCTCTCTGTTCGTAATGGTGTTGTATAGACCGATGATAGTCGCACAGCACTCAACGATCAGCTATTTATGAGCTTAACGCTTCACTGTACGACTGAACATATTGGCAATTTGCACTTATCCCGGAAGCGCCTGAGACTTGTGTACAATTCAAGTTCATAAGGAACATTCATAAATCTTGTTTTTAGTACTTCATATTTAAAAATTAGCCTAAGTGTGATTAGGAATTTAATTTTAGCATTGCCTTAGCCTCTGCTCTTTGTTTACACATCTCTATACGCATATTTGCAGTGCGATAATATCTCAATCAAAAAATAAGTAAGATTAAGCAATAAACAAAACAAAGTAAAGAGAAGATTTAATAGGTCAAACGATTTAGTAATACAAATCATCTATTAACAATCTATTGCGATATGCCTTGGTCTGGGTTCTGGCACTTGGCCCTAACTTGTCTGGTGAGTTATTCTCGTTAATTGCAATAGAGTTGAATGCGTATTTTATCTTACAATTGTTTACAATATACAAATCGTTCTAGAATATGATCCACCATTCAACATTTACATAATTTCGAAAAAAAACCTGTACCAACAATTAAAAAATGTACCATTTTTGGTGCAAGTGCCAAATATGGTTACTTCAATATTCAATACGTAGATATAAATGGTATTGTAGCAGTGTCTAATTATATGCCACATACATAAGGGCAAATGTGTTTCAATCGATTGATTCGACCCTGACTGTTTGTTCCTCTGCAAGTATAGAATAGACAGCCTAAAGACTTCAAGTTCAATTTATATTAAATTTTCTTCTTCAATTCACTTCTTACAAAAACTAAAGAGTAATTTCAGATTTTTGTCCATGCATATCAATTTAATTGAAGATTCTTCTTTTATTTGTGGCGATCACATTTAAAAGAGGTAGAATTTAAGATGATTAAAGTTAAGCTTAAAGTTTATTGTCCGATCGGTATTTAATCTTTTGAAAGAACAGGTAAAGTATTTCATAATTTTATACAATTGAGGCACAGATTTTAAACTTTGTACTAATGTGGCACTAAGGATATTAGAAGCTTATACTAATTTTATATTTCATACTTCTTTCAGGCCGTGCTCGGCAGTGGCTCCATTAAGGGCTTATATGCGAACAGTGGAACTGTTAGTTGCGGTGGTCTGCTCTGTCGTCCGGTAACCGGGATATTCACACGTGATCCACTGCCCGAGGATGCCTATGTGCATGTGGCCACCATTCCAGCTGGAGCTTCGAATATTTCAATAACAGAACTAAAGAATAGTGCAAATTTACTTGGTAAGTGAGACATCATCTAAATGTAATCATTATACCAATTGCATAAAATGCTTGCAGTCTTGCGGACAAGCGAACAGAAGAGCATTTTCAATGGAGAGAATGAGATATCCGAGAGCGGGTCCTATGAGGCTGTTGGCACCACTTTCGACTATCATCGCATCGATGGAGTTCAGCAGGGAGAGGGTGTAACCGAATGGATCACCAGCACTGGTCCCATTAAAGATGCCGTGGAACTCCTGGTAAACACTGCTTTAATTAATTGCCATTAAATTGAAAAATACTTAGACATTGTATCTCTTTTAGGTATATAGTAATATACTCAATCCCGGCATTAAGTATGAGTACTTGCTGCCCATTGTAACGGACTCTGAGGAGAATGAATTGTCGCTGGAGAGCAGTGATGGCTTCTTGAGATCAGGCGCTGGCAGTGAGGATGGCAGCTCTGTAAGCAGCCAACGTTCCGGCCGTAGGCGCAAATTCAACTGGAAGGTGGTTGGCTTCAGTGCCTGCACTAAATCCTGTGGAGGCGGCACTCAATCCCCCATTGTGCGTTGTGCCCGCGAGAACCCAGTGCGATATTACTCGCAGCGTCGTTGCAGCCACTCGGAGAAGCCAGTCTTGAATGAGAATTTGCTGCACTGCAACACACAGCCATGTCCTGCCTATTGGCGCATGGATGACTGGGGTGAATGTCGTTGCCAGCACGGCGAGTCCGTGCGTCGCCGTGAACTCAACTGTGTGCAGGAGCTGGCATCTGGCATTGTGATTCACGTGGATAAGGCCGCCTGCATGGAGGAGCAGCCTCCCAGTGAGAAGCAATGCGAGTGCCCCAAAGGTCGTCGTCGCAATTCCGGACGTTATCGAATGCATTCACATTTGGATTCCTCAAATGGCACACATACCGCTCGCAGCAGGGCTCAAAAGAAAGTGGGCGATGCAGTTTGGCTAATGTCCGAGTGGAATCAATATTGTTCGACCTCGTGTGGACCTGGCATACAGTATCGCACCATATTTTGCGATCGGCCCAAGACAAAGGCAGAGCGTTGCGAGCCTCGGGATATACCAGAGAATCGGCGACCCTGTAAGCAAACGGCATGCGAAGTGGGCGACTGGTTCATGGGTCCCTGGTCACCCTGTAGCGGGGATTGCTTTAATCTAACACGTAGTCGACCAGTGCTTTGCATTAAGACACAACTCATCACGGATGATGAAGAGTGTAAGGCGGAATTGAAGCCGCAAGTATTGGAGAAATGCTCTCATGATGAAGTCGCCTATTGTGCCCCTCGTTGGCATTATTCGGAATGGTCAGAGGTAAGCTATTGCTAAGTTAGCACTAGCAGTTTATAATGACAATATCACTGCTCCATAGTGCACCAAATCATGTGATGGCGGTACTCAAAGGCGTACAGTCAAATGTCTGGAGTACGATGAGAAGCTGAATGCTCTTCGCGAATCCAATAAATGCAGATATGCGCTAAGGGAACCAATCTATCGAAATTGTAACACCCAGAAGTGCGAAGGTAATAAATAAACTATCAGTATACTATAATCAATTCTAATAAATGTTCTTATTCTGCACAGATCTAACTAACGAACTGATACAAAACGATGAAGCCGCGGATTGCTTGGATCATTTTCCTAACTGCAATTGGGCAGTACAGGCCAAACTATGCAGCTATGATTATTATCGAGAGAAATGTTGTATTTCCTGCACAAAGCCCCATTAAATCGAATGCCAATATCGAGCTCTGTTCATCAAAGTGTAGCTTTATT